>CM026430.1:6687228-11506505 GCA_014871385.1 Ceratodon purpureus
CGCCAGCCCTGGAGAGAGAAGCATCCCTACAGGCGACAAGAGCCAACCCTAAACCTAACTCAAAACCTCCCATCAACTTGACAACCAGCTCAGGTAAGTCATCATCATACATCCCACCCATCAATTCCACACACCACAAGTCCAGTCCAACCTCCAATCCTCTTGGCGCCGGCGCCAAATGACTCCAAGTTCATTAGGTGAGGTTTGGTTTGGTACTGGTTCGATGGCTTCGCCTTGACCCTGCCTGGAATTGCAGCGGTGTACTTTCTCATTGGCAATGGATTTCACGCACCATTCGATATGGATGATGTATGGATGTTGTATGGATGATGTATGGATGATGTGTGGATGATGTGTGGATGATGTATTTCATCGTATGGATGATGTATTTATGATGTATGGATGATGTCTGGATGATGTATTTCCTCGTATGGATGATGTATTTGGATATAGATACGTACGATTTTTGTATCGTATTCCAGTTTCATTTTCGTCAACTAGCAGTGGATGAACGAGCGGCATCTGAGAGTTTTCTCATTACTGGTCACTTTCTCGTCACTGACAGATTTTGAGGAGGAGGCCTATCTTTCTACAGATTCTGCCTATATATGTACCTGTACACCCTCAACGATGCACTCTCATTAGCTGACCTCAGATCATGGAAGCCTGCTGATTGCAGCAACTCTGCCCATGAATGGATGGTCTTTCTGCAAGTTCAATCATTGCTCGCAACGACTTTCCCTTGGCCCTGATGCTCTTTTGTCTCTTCCATTGAAGTTTCTTCCCACACATAACTCATAACTTACTCCAAGTACAAAATATGCCAGAATTCAGAATGTCAAACCCAGCCCATATTGTAGAGTGAGTTTTCCATCAAAGACGTGCCATACCAAAGTAACTGGTTGAATTCAAAGCCTTATCAGGTTTGAAAGGAAAAAACATGGGAACTAATGTCAGAAGCACTGAAGGCCCTTGGGCCTTGAGTGCCTTGGCAGGAGTGTCCACGAATGGGGTATAGGAGGAGCATGAGCACAGGAATAACCTTGCCTGTGCAAGTGGGCAGTGCGGGGATCAACCAACACTGTCTAAATCCCGGCATCGAGCGTCCCAGGTTTGAGAGGGGGTGGGGCAATTCTCTGTCCTTATTATTATGTTTGTGTGGGGCCATTTTTGATGTCAAGAGGACTTCCATAATAATTTCAGAACAGTAGGTCTCAAATTTATCAAAAAAAAAAAAAAACTAAAAAAGACCTTGGGATGCCAAATCAAGGAAAGCCAGCAAAATGGACCCAACCAAGCTTGACATCCGAGCCACACTCCTCGGAAGAAATAAAGAGACCAAGATGAACCCTTGTGTCTTAGGGTCTAAGGGCATCCCCAATCAATTCACGTCAAGCAGCCCCTCCAACGGCGCTTGGCGTGACTACTTGGTGCGGCACGTCAATTTAACGTCTGAAACGCCCCAATGGTTTAGCGTGGAGGGGTACTGGGATCAAGTCCCAGTGCCAACGTGGTGGATGCGCGTTGGCTGCGCTTCACCATGTGCGTACGGGCCCGGTGGTGGATCCTTGGAGTCAAGGAGCCCCGGCCAATGCGTGGGCTGAGGAAAGCATTTATTAGTTTGTCGTTTGCTTGGCGTGTCGAAATTATCTCCCGACATATGGAGAAAATTTGACGTGACCAGGGCTCTATGGCGGGGTCGCGCTAGGGTAGCGTGGACAATGGAGAGACTATTGGGGTCTTTTTTTTTTAGCGGCTCGGCATATTGCGTTAGCGTGGCTGTATGGCGCCCGATTGGGCAAGCTCTAAGAGACTTACATTTGCTGGGAAAGTAGGCAAAATGCACCAAAAGACAAAAAAATTGCCCATCTTTCACAAACATGTGTAATATTATTTTCACAAAACTTTCTCAATATTTTCAATTGCCAATGTTGGTCAAGGCAATATCTATCTAAGGTAGGAGCACCCATAAGCATGCGTATACCCATGGGCGAGCCCTATATTTGTACCCATTGGCGAGCTTTTGAGTCCTATTATTGGCTGTAGTGGGAAAAAGGCGGTAATGGATGAACATCGGAACATAATTAGGTCCAGATGGATTGCTTATAGGTTCTATAGATGACAATGAATAGTACATCATTGTAGCCTTGTGAAAAATAGAGAGGTAGTTGGAAGCTTGGTTTAGGGCGCATACAATGGGTGTCTTAAAGGCTTCTACACACAATTAAGGGTGTAAGTGGAGGCGGATCATCTCATTTAATGGGATATATATATGGGTGCTACGGTGGCGGTTTAGAGTAAGTAAAAGGTCATTAAAATGTAACTTTTCATGGCGGCTATGGAAGTACAAGCTCTTGGTATAAGGTGGTCATTGTTAAACTGTGACATATGGTTGTCTCTTGTATGTCTTCCCTCTTGTTTTCATGCTCTAACTTAGTGATTGAGCTATAGCCTTCTTGACGTGGTTAATTGTGTTGGTATTTGCTTGTGTCTACTATTGTTATTTGATTTTGTTGTCAATATGTCAAATTCATTGAGGCAAAGTGATGAGTATTTGGAGGACAGTTTCAATGAGCCTGAATCATGGGCACCTGAGTTATAGCAGTATGAAATGTCTAGAAATGGGGGGTGAGCTCGAGGGTGGGCTCCAGGTTGCAACGAATATGCATCCCAGGAGTCAGATCAACTTGAGTTCAATGTGAGTGGCCAAGGTACAGTGCGTGCATGCAGCCAAGGAGTGAACGGCAGAGGCGTTTTGAATAGCAGCCAAGGTCTGATGGGCAGATGGCACCCGACTTACCATGCAAGAACCAGAAATCCCAATTCCGGGCGCCAAGAGACCGACTTGACTTCCTGCAGTCGACTGATGCGACTCCACGTGCTCATGCAACGTCGTCGACAGAAGCTCCTGACCACGCTGCAGACGTCGAGAACACACAAGGACATCATGGGATAGCGAGAGGACATTCACGAGCAAGAAGGAGAACGTGCACATGGTTTGACAAGACCTTGGCAGTGGCAATTGCAGCAGTCGATGCTGGTGGAAAGCTGCGGACTATATGTCGAGACTTCGGCATACCAGCCTTTTCTCTCCGAGACCATGTCTACGGCACAGTTACACAGCGAAAGAGAGGGCGGCATGGAGTACTCATGGCAAAGGAAGAATCGGATCTGGTTACTTGGATGTTGAGCATGCAGGGTCATGCGCATCCAATCTCTCTGCAAGAGCTCCAGATCAAGGTCGTAGAAATCACGTAGGAACGATGGACCTCTTTCACCGAAGGCATTCCCAACAGAGGCTGGATGCGGTGGTTTTGCAGGAGACACTCGGAACTCACTCTGAGAGCTACACAGAGATTAATGGAAGGCCTGCCGCGAGGTCTGAACTTCGTCAGCGTAGCTTCCTTCTATGAGAATCTGCGGCAAGTTTATGAGCGGTTTCACTACTCCCCGTCCCAAATCTAGATTGCCAATGAGTTACGAGCTCAAGCGGGTCAAAATAGAGGTGGGACTCTCGTTTTTGCAAGACGTGGGGACAGATCTGTGCATACAACAGTGCCAGATAACAGGGAGCACATAACCGTGCTCTCATGCGTGAACGCAGCAGGTGCGTACATCCCTAATTTCTACATCTTTAAGGGAAAATGTAGGCTGCGAAGTTACATAATTAGATGTGAGCCTAAAGCATGCATGGCAATGCAGCCGAACGCATGGATGACAACATTTCTATTCTCAACATGGATCTCGCATTTAGTTAGCATTGTGAAAGAAAGATATGGGATCAGCATGCAAAATAGACACTTACTGGTACTTGATGGACATGGATCACATGTCACCTTAGAGGTAGTTCAAAAGGCTAGAGAGCAGGGACTTGACATCCTAACATTGCCAAGCCACACAAGCCACAGACTTCAGCCATAAGATGTGAGCATCTTTAAGCCATTCATGGTAGCATTCCGAGCATGCAGAGATCGTTGGACAATAAACAACAAAGGAAAAGGGGCTTCTAAAGAAGACCTTGCAGATTGGGTTTCCCAAGGACTGACGAAGGCTCTTACCACAGAGAAGATCCAGAAAGGATTTGCAGCCACTGGAATCTGGCCATTCAATCTGAACGCCATGGACAAGTACATGGCTCCATCATCGTGCTTTAAGTCGACAGCGGTTTCAGACTTGGAAGGCGCCTCTAACTCGGCCTGTGACTGCGACGATCTTGTTGAGCATGCTGGACACGACCCTGAGACTGATGTAACTGAACTCGGCGAGGGAGGTCCTACGGAGCAAGATTCGCCTACAGACCCACATTTCTTCATGCAATCAGATCCGGACGTTGGATCTAACGGTGATGGCCATGCTGGGGTGGACTCGGATACTGACATTGGCTCCGCTGCAATAGCCCGCAACTTGTTTGCGCTGCCTCAGATCGTGCACCGCACTCTACGAGCTCGCGAAATGGAAGAGCCCTTAGTCGACTACTCGAAGTCCATCATCATGACCTCTTAGGACTACATTGACGCAATGGAAGCAAAGGCAGCCAGAAAATTGGCAGTTGCAAAAGAGAGGGAGGAGCGCAAGGTTTAGGCCAAAGCCAGGAAGATCCAGCGAGAGGAAGAGAAGACCCGGAAGGAGGCGGAGAAAGTCATGCGCATCATCCAAGCTGAGAGGCGGAAGGTGGAGCGCGAGCGAGAGAAGGCGAGGAAGACTACAGAGAGAGCCAGGAAGAAGGCGGAAGCTGAAGTGCTCAAACGGCAGAGGCGGTTGAGGGGAAGCTTGGCACCGCAGCATGCGGATCACCACCAGACTGGGCGCGAGTCGTTGTCATCAGCTAGGGACATCCAAGCCTCCAACGGACTCCACGTTTGACTATGGGAACAATCTGATGTTGTGGGAACCGGATCATGTTTTGGGAACCTTGATCCCAATGACTACAGTAGCCAATGCAATTTCAGCAGTAGCACATGCCACTAAGGAGTGATAATTGGGTGTGAGGTGGCAGATTTTGGGTGCCCATGAAAGCTAATGTGCGGGATAGCTTGAACATGATATGATATGATGGTGTCTGACTTTAAAGCCACTTAAGTTTAGTTTTTGGGATCCACGTGTTTGAAAATTCGTGTTCTATAGATTACAGTTTTAGTAATCAATGGATGGTTACCATCAAACATAAGTGGACAGTTTTGGGTACTAGTGACCTCCTTTTTAGAGACTCTTTGGCTTCATTGTAGATCACCACAAGGCAGCAAAGGCTTACACTTTAACCCATTCTAACAACCTCTATGGACAAGTTTTGAAATAAAAGGATTTTTGACTTTGCAATATTTTTCTTTAAAAATGATCATGATTCACTAACTTCTACCAATACCAATATTTTTGCCTTCCTCTTGCTAATCCAAAACATGGTTTTCTCACTCCATAGTTCATTGTAAATCATCAGAATCCCTTAAATGCGTGCTTATGGGTGCTCCTACCTTACTGATACTCCACAAACCTATGGCAACTTTTTGACTACTTTTTTACTTTTTTACTTTACTTAACCCCTAAATGGCCAAGGGTATTTTTCTCAAAACTGCCTCCAAATAGTCTCTTTTGACAGCAAGCCGGATAGTGCAAAATTGGAACCAATTTTGGTATTTCCAACTGTTAGATCTTGTATCTAACTTCTATGTCTATATGCCTACCAAATCTCACGCTCTCATTCCTTACCATTTGAGAGATCATAACATTCAAAGTTGAAAAAAAGTTATTTTACCCTGCAAAACGGGGACATCAGTATTTTGGAGTCCAAAAAAACCATTTTTTTGAGCAGATTTGAAACGCGCCTCTTTAGATTCTTGTTCCTAGGTGAGTTAGGTATATGTCAAAAAATCTCATGCCCATGCAAGGTGTAAAACCTTGAGAAAATCATCAATTTCCAAAGGAGGTATGCTGAAATTTACATACAAAGGCTGTTTTTTTACACTAACAATAGCATATGAAACATTCTTGGATTGAAAATCCAAACGGTGAAAACATGCTCTAGTGCCTCTTCTATGTATAGAAATTTTTATTTTTGGAAAAAAATAAAATCTCAATTTTTGGTGGAATTTCAAAGTTTCGTCTTTAAGCAGATTTGGGCAGGTTTGGGTAGTTTTGGGTAGTTTTGGGCAGAAATTGCTGCATTCATAGTGGCTGGGAGCTTGCCCGTGGAAGGGCGTTTTATGCTGAGAGGATCATAACTTTTCCTCACTTCATCCAATAATATATAAAAAATATCCTCATAAACCTTTTGAAAAAACCTTTTTCCACCAAAAAAATTAAAAAAAATCAAGTAAATTTGAATTTTTAGGAACCTGCCCAAAGTCCAAAAACGTCCCTTTTAGGGCTTTGGCCGTTTGAGGGTTAAAATAAACTACATTCAATATTATATATTTTTTTAATTGATCAACATACACATTTTGAAGTTGTATAAAAATCCAAAAGCATCAACATCTTATCTATTTCATCAAACAAAATTAGACCTCAAATCATTGATTGGAGAATGCTGGATCTAAAAGGCCATATAGATTGCCTTCTTTGTCCCTTTCTAATATTTGTGGCTTTTATATGCTCTTTTGGATCCAAGAGTACCCTCTTTTATTTCATAACCGCTTCAGCTTTACCTCTTGAAGCATATTGTATTTGTTTTTAATTTAGTTTTAAGGTTGAAGAGTAAATAATAATTTTTATTAGAATTTGGAAGAAGTTAAAAGAATTGAAGGTATTATAGTTTTTCTTTAATTTTTTCAATTTACATTTGTGCATTTGTGTCAATTTCAATTTGTGCTTTCTCAATTGATTAGTCTTTGGCTTCTATATCAACTATAGATAGTCTATTTTATGTAACAATGTTGGAATTTGACATCCATGACTAATTTTAAGACTGTATTTATGTACCATAAGGTAATTCTTTGTTGAATCCTATTACAAAGGGCCACTTATTCAATACTCCTAAGAACTTTAATTAGTCCTTATACATCCTTGAATACATCAACCATAATATTCTCCATCTTCTACATTTTAAAAATAGATTTTCAGTTATGGTAATACATTCTAATATGAGAGCTTGTACAGAAGACACTATGAATATTTCTTTTAAGCTTCAAACATTGTTTGATTTTAATTTTTAAAAGTTGAGGTTGGAAAACCTTTGAAATCTATTATCTCTTTTTTAGATTTTGCATACTATACTTTAACTAGTAACTTGGTTTGACTTGCATTTGTCAAATGACTAACTAAGGTGAAATGCAGTTTGGTATGACATATTGAATTATTATGAATATCATGTTAGGGCCTGCAATGAAATTGAATCTATGATTTTGAGTGCTAAACTTTAACATTTCATCATCTATCTAACTAAGCTTACAATTTTTCAAGCTCACCTTTCTTTTTGTGAATACATCCATGACATCGACTACCTATTGATAGTTATTGAAGATCATAAAATCAAACTTTTAAAAATCTATAAGTTATTCATAGTAAATTTGAATGATAAGGTTTAACCCCTAAAGGCCCATTGTACTGGAATGGGCGTCTTTAAAATTTGGGCAGGTTCCTAGAATTCCAATTTAATTCCTAAATTTTTGAAAAATATAATTTAGGTAGGCATTTTGAAGAGGTTTGTGCAGAAATTTTTTATTTTTTATTTTTTTGAACATACTGAAAAAAAGTTACGGGGTTTTGAGTGTCAAAAGCTGCATTCACCCAAACTTCGGGCAAGCTCACAGCCACTATCAATACAGCAAATTCTGCCCAAAACTGCCCAAAACTGCCAAAATCTGCCAAAATCTGCCCAAAGACAAAACTTTGAAATTCCACCAAAAATTGAGATTTTGATACTTTTCAAAAAAAAAAAAAAAAATCTATATATAGATAAGGTAGTAGAGCATGTTCCCACCGTTCCAATTTTCAATCCAAATTTTTTTCAAATGCTGTTTTTATTGTCAAAAAACGGCCTTTGTTTGTGAATTTCAGTATACCCCCTACGGAGAACGATTTTTTTGGCAACCTTCCACAACTTTTTTGAATATAATTTTTTTATTAAAATTAGCTAACTCAGTATTCTTTGACGTTCATCAAAACCCCCAAAATCCATAATGCAAAAAAATGGTTATTTAGGCCTTCAAAACTCTGTTGATCCCTTTTCGCACAGGAAAAGAAACTTGTTTTTCAACTTTGAACGCTACGATCTTGCGATTGGTGAGGAACAAGTGTGTAAGATTTGGTGGACATATAGACATAGAAATTAGCTACAAGATCTTACGGTTAGATGTACTAATTAAGACCCTAAGTTCGCAAAATCCACCTTGCTTTGAAGAGGGGTTGTTTTGAGGCAGTTTTGATGAAAAACACCCTTGGTCCTTTAGGGGTTAAATTTGGTTGGAAGTCCTATAAAAGACTTTAAGAAGAAATTTACAGTCACATTGATGGTAAACATACTTAGCTGGCAAAAACTAACAATTATTGAAGGTCATAATTTATGCCATTATAGAGAATTATAAGCAATATTTCATGTATTCTTTTAAAAAGTCTCTCTTTGGAAATTTGTTACAAGAAAAAGAAGAACTCTGGCCCGGAAGAGGCCAACGTGAATATAGTGTTTGTTCATTCTATTCGCTAATCCGAGGGTCACAAATCTGTTTCAAATAAGTTGGAAGTGTATTCAAAAGAAGAAAAACTGGATAATACACACATCATCCACATATAAAGACTTCTTTGAGCCAAAGTAAAATTTCTCAACCACCACAATTATGCAATGTTGTACTACAAAGTGGTGATTTTTTATTTGATTTTTAAATTTTATTCTCCTTTTTCTCTGTGCAATTCTGAAACATTGTTGTAAACCCTTGTTGAGATTCTCCTTTAACAAATTTTAGCCTGATATGCGTTAGGAATTCAGCGACCCAAGGAAATTCTATAGAATGCGCTCGAGCGGTGAATTCTGGTGAGGTTTCTAGAAATTCTCTACATGCCATCCAGGTTCAAACTCATGTCTCCATACTTGCGGTGAACCTTGCAGGAAAAACCCAATAGGGGTTTACACACTAAGGAGCCCTTGCTCTTCAGAATTTTGCGCAGACTAAATCCTACTCGGCCTTGGGCTCCTACCGTCAGCCCCTGGGTTTTTGTACACGAAATTTTCTTGGGCATATACATATTAATCAATTAGGGTTTTAATTTTTTATGTAATAGAGGTGTGTTTTAAAATTTTATGAGATGCCATTAACAAGGAAGAATGATTTGTAGGAATATACTTATTATATTTTAGTGTTTTGTACAAAAAAAATTATTATCCAATAAAGCTCTCATAATTCTCCGCATCAATCAAAATCTTTAAAAAATCACACTAAAAATGTACATCATCGAAACTATTGAAAACTACGATTGTCTGTAATGTATACATTTGTTCTTGAAGGTCTAGTTTGTTCAATGTTTAATGACCATCATACAATCTTTTTAGCTAAAGATATTAAAAACATAATGCAATGAAAAAATATAAAGCACTTCATGGATTATTCATAGCAGTTATAATATTATACTAAAATCACTATATATAGTGGAAGATTGATTCATATAATGGATGAACAGACACTCTATCCTTCGGACTGGAGTTTTCTATATGGAAGATTGATGAATGTGGTCTTCGTCTCCATCTATCTAACTCATGTTCACCTATATGATAACTTTTTATCATCCGTTCATCCATTCTAATTTACTCCAAATATATTAATCTAGACATTATTATCTGGTGAGTTTGGTATAATTGTGGTTGCACTTGTAACAACTGGTCCTAGATTTTCAAATTCCCACTGGATCTAGACCCACTCAGTGAAGTCATTAAAAACATTACCCTCCAAAGTGCTGCTGTAGATTCACGTCGGGATCACGTCAGGACAGTGGGGTAAAACAGGAGGGTGAAAAGGAACAATATATTAACACTTAGATTTGCTGTAACTTTCAAAAGCCGACAGGTGGGTGAAATTAAATCACCTCCATGGAAGTACTTTCACTGAGTTTGATTGTTTGTGTATCCCAGTATAAGTACCGTCTCATTAAATTGGTCTGGTGAATTCTTCGCTCACTGTACCACTGAGGTAACTTTAAATACTCCTCAGTTGGGAAGGCACAGTTGTACCTAGGATTCCTGCAATATATATTACCATCATTTGCTCTAAAGAAGTACATAACATAAATTAGAAGGTATGTCATGCCTTAATTTTGATGCTCTTATTCCAATTATTTGCAGTATTGTACCTAAAAATTAGCTAAATCACTGTGGCAAAAAAGGTTGGTGGACCTATAGGAGTACTAAAATAGTGGCTGCTCTGTTTCTTTAATTTTTTTAGAAGGCCGTGTCACTATTTCATGCACTATTCTACGTGGATTGGGGTACATTATTTAATTTATCTTATGTAAAAGTTAAAGAACCTATGTTTGGACATTTTCAAACCTTCCAAACAGCTAATATAGAAGTATCACAAACCGTGAATCATCCAATAGTTATTTCCTAGATTACCATTGAAATAGAGAAAAGTATGACGTTTTAGGAAATGTGAGATAATCAATTGGCTTCTTGTGTTATTCTTTAAATTTTGGATAGAATGGTAAATTAACCAATATATTGACTTTGGATTATTCATAGTATTAGTCCAAGATGAACCTACGTAACCACTAAGGTGTTGAAAATACTTCCCACTTACAAATATTGTAAAAACACATTTTAGAAACATATTTACATGGAATAAAAACATGAAATCACTTCATGGTTTTTCCTTTTATACACATCAGAATCAAGTTTTAAAATACACTTTTATGCAAATGTATTTACTTTCACAGTTTTTGGTATTTATATGTTAACCCAAATACATAACCAACAAAACTTGAAGTAGGATCCAGCAGTTGGGCTAGCGCCCCAGACTCCATGTTCAGTTACATGACAAAACTCGGCTACAAAATTGGAATGTAAGATAAGGTAAATCCACGAGATCATTCAATGTGACATTACAAACAAACAGTCTGGTATACTTCTTCAACGATGTGCGCCACATTCTATGAGAAACCGTGGCAATCGTCGATGTTGCACCAGATCAATACATTCATCCACGTAAGCCCGACTTCAACTTGGATAATGGCTAGTCAAGACCAAAATCCCAGGTGAATGCAAAGTATGTGATTAAGGAAGCAGTGTTGGAAACAGCCCATGCACGCATTTGTAGAGTTCCCAATGGTGGCACAAGTGTGGGATCGTTTCAATGGCCATTGCTCCAAGCATGACTTACCAATGAAATGATGATATATACTTTGTTGAAGCACATATATTGGTGCCAACAATGTACACACATTATGCAACAAGATGCATTTAATCTTGGGCACAAGGACTTATCGAGTCTGGCGTATGGTAATTAGTCATGACGTGAGATTGATACTTGAGGAGTCTCAGAGAGCAATGAATAAACATTAGAGGAGGATCGAAGACCAATGAACAAACATTAGTTACAGGAGAAGATTTCAGTACATCACAAGGTATGGATAGAGATCAAGTCCGACATAGTTTCTAACGCGTCTTTCTTGCTAGAGTGATCCACATCCTACTTAAGACAACACTGATCTTCAAGTGATACAGATCGAGCCGGATAAAAGAATTGGCGATTGTGTTATTTGGATTCAAATAGCTCCCAACAGCCCCCTTGCCCTTTCAACCTACACGACCCATTTGGCATTCATCACATAGGTGAGGAGTAGGTAGATTCTTAGGATCCTAAAGATTTGTTGCGCAGGCAAGCAGACAATGATTGTCTGGCAGAAATCCCCAGAGTCTACAAGCATCGAGACGTAGCTTATGGACGAAGAAATGAACATCGTGGAGATTCTTCCGAGTGGTGGGAGAAGAAATAAATTCTTTGGAGATTTGGAGTGGCAATGAACGAGGACCATCGAGGCGCAATGACTGGGATTGAGAATGGAGAGACGAGCGCAAGAGCCGATTCTGATCAACTTTCTGGAAAACACCGAGCAGTCCAAAAACATGAAGAGCTCTTTCTTGGTTTTGGGCCGGGGAGAGCGTTTGGGAGTGCGTCACTCAGAGTGCCCATAGTTCTGTCCACTGACAGATTCACAATCTGAAAAGTCACTGCTCATGTTGGGGAAGGGGATGAAAACGAAAATTCATGCTGGCTTCAATGAAATATACAGTTCCAAATTGTGATTGTAACCGTTTCTTTGAGGAAAAATTTAGGAAAATAGATTAATAAATAAATTTCATTAAATTTTATAAATAAAATATATACTTCACATAAAAATATCTAAGCAATACTAAGCTTTTCAAACCCATCGAGCGGAGCGAGAAGGGTTTGAATAAGGGCAACAGGTCCGGTAGGACCCGTTGCACGTTAACCCCTAAGTGCCCAGGAAAGCCAAAATGGCTTTTTGCTGTTTTGGTCAATCTAGATAAAGGGGTTAAAATTGATATTTCTGCCTAAGATTTTTACTGGATGCTCCTTGTACTGCAAAGTGTATGTGGTAAAATTTGCAAAGCCAAATTCCGATTTGAAGACCTTCATCTAAAAATTTTAGGTTTCAAGTCCAAAACGGGCAGCTTAAAATTAGGCTTTTTAAAAAAAAAAAATCTTGAAATATGTTCATAACCAAACCACCACTCAAATTCCAAAGAGACCCAAGTCAAAAAATATACCAGTTTTACAAGGGCAGCCTCTAAAAATTACAAAGACAAGCTTCAATATTTTCAGTATTTTTTTAATTAATTTTTTCAAAATTCTTCGAAATTTGAGATTTTAGAATTTTTCAAAAATAATTTCGCTCAAAAATCAAAAACATATAAAGGCACCTAACCACCGTTCAGATTGTTCTAAAACCAAATATACGTGACGTCATGCATGTTTTACTATATCAACGTTTTCGCTTCTAGAAAACAATTTTTATGAGAGCCAAAAATAGGAATGAGTCTCTCAAATTTTCCATGGAGGTACTCAGCTTGATTACCTATATGGAAAAAAATATGGGCAAAATGTTTGAGGTAACAATCTTCAACTCCCCCCACTACTAGAAACTTGGTTGTGGAGGACGAGCGAGTACACCAATGAGCTGGTATAAATTGCGAGTCCACCAAGCTCATTGTGTACTCGCTGGTCCCCGACAACCAAATTTCCCATAGTGCCCTTTGCGCCATTTTGACTATGTCATTCAGCCAATGCCTTAAAAAAGTTTTGCTGCAACTTTGTATATTACAATCTCTAAGATGGTAAACATCCAACGGCTGAAAATTTTATCAGTATTTCTAAAGAAGGTTTAGTACAAGATCTTACGGCTAGATGTCTAAAAAAAGAAAATTTGTTTGGTTCAAATTGTCATTTCTACAAGGTGGTCAAAAATCACTGTTTTGGAGGTTTTGAGACCCAAAACATGCTTGGGCACTTAGGGGTTAAGTAATTTTAGGATTCACTCAAAACAACGATAGTGGGATAGCTAGGGTTGATCTCATTGAATTTTGGGTTTTATAGCCCTTGTTTTATCATGCAAATATTGTTAAAAATAAATAAAACTCAAACTTATCAAAATCAAAGAATTAAGATGCAAAAATATAGGACCCTTCAAACCCATCGAGCGGAGCGAGAAGGGTTTGAATAAGGGCAACGGGTCCGGTAGGACCCGTTGCACGTTAAGTAATTTTAGGGTTCACTCAAAACAACAATAGTGGAATAGCTAGGGTTGATCTCATTGAATTTTGGGTTTTATAGCCCTTGTTTTATCATCCATGTAATGACAAAAATAAATAAAACTCAAAATTATAAAAACCAAAGAATTCGGATGCAAAAAACCATTTATACAAAATCATTTATCATAAAATAACCACTTGACCCAATCAATCAAATTAATTTTTCATTTTTAGAAAATCCCAAATTTAATATTTAAATTGCAAAATGTTAATTTATAAATATTTTCATTATAAAATTTATCGTTGAATTATTTAATTAAAATATTTAGTGTATAAAGCAAAAAATAAATAAAACAAAAATCAGTGAGTACTAAGGTTTTGGCTTCACTGTGGCATTTGGGATCAAATTTTCATCACTGACTCAGTTTCCATCAGTTTTTGGTACCTTACAGCTCCACCCATGTGGTCTAAAGTGAAGCAGAATCAGCCTATAAAAGCCCTCCCCCACCCTGAATGACCCACTCCCAAACTACTACCTCTTTTGGGCCTAGCTGTTTTCTATCCACAATATCTATCCTCTTTTACATGTCCTTCTAGGCAGTGTTGAATTTCCAGAAGAAAAACCAAAATTGTAGTCTCCAAAAAGAACTAGAGTGAATAAAGTGTCTCTGTTTGTTCCACTAGCAAACCTAAGTCTATGGAACATAGGTTAGAAATTTTGGTTTTTTGCTTTTTTATCTTATAAAAATACTTTTACAACCTACTAAAAGACCGCTCAAACCTATTGAAAACTTATTCTAAAAGAAGCTAGACTTATTATAGAGGTTAGAAAATGATAAAAATAGATTGTCAATATGTTATATAATTTGGTTAAAGACAAGCTTTGTGTTAAACCAACATTATTTTAGGGTTCTTTTAGCATGTGGATTCTCTCTTACCATCAAGGATTCTACATGATTATTTGAATGCCATTGTCTCTTTTATGACCTTTGAATCTAAAGGCCACTTTATTTTAATATAAGCTAAATGAAGTGGTTGGAGAGATTGCATATGTGTTGGGAGGTAATTGTTAACCGCAGATTCCCCAATCTCCCCGTCCCTTAGTTTTCCTTAGCTCCCTTTCGGCTTTCATCCTTTTCCCCGACAGTCATCTAGTCGGCTGGATGAACTTTGGCACAGCCAACTTGGATGAACTGTGTCACAGCCGACTGGATGAAATATGTCACAGCCGGTTGGATGAACTCTGTCATAGCTGACTGGATGATTTCCGATATTTTTTAGGGGGGTTTAAGAGGCAGGTTTAGGGTTTCCTGTAATCATTCTACACTAGAGTAGGTAGAGTCAGAGAGGTCTAAGAGTTGTTACAAGCTGCTGAATTATGTTTAGGGGCTATTTTTACTCATTTTATGCCATTTTTCACCACTTTTTTACTTGTGTTATTTGTTTTTATCCTTCTATGAGTGTTTTGAATACCTAATTTTCTAGGGTTTTGATGGGTTTGTAAGGCTAGGATTTAGTGGTTAAATCCTCCCTTTACCAGTAATTAGTTCATAGAATTATAATTGCCTCTTGTGTCTTTGTATTGATGATAAAGGACTGCATCATGTCAACAATTCTTTCAAAACTTCTACAGATTTTATCAATTATTTGCGTCAACTAATTATCAATTATTACGTCACGGATAAATGACATTATCTTAATTTAGACATACTTAGATATAAATATCTTTTCCATCTTATAATTATAGAGTTGCAACCAAATTAGAACCTCTAGATAGGAAGAAGGAATATTTGAGCCTTTAGTCTTGTGAACACAAATCTCAACATTCTTATAATCTTGTCTTTCATGTCAAATTATGTATTCATTATATAAATGAAGTTAATATATTATATTTAATAATCTTATTGTCACAATTGTGTCCTTGACAGTTTGACAAGACTAAACAAAATTAGAGATGGCATTGATTCGACAATTTCAATGGAGATTAAATGAAGAGGTTGAAGATTTATTGTTAACCTTACCTAATGCTGTTACTTTATCAGAAGCTATAATTCAAGGGGTTTGATGTGATAATCAATTATTTTTACGTAGACAAGAAAAGAAGAATAACATGCTAACTTTACAACCGATGGTACCCATGGCACCAACACCTTCAAGAACAATAAATGATAATATATCATTAGACAACTCTATGCAAGTGGATGTTACAAGGTTCAAGCCATTAACACAAGAAAAAAGAAAAAAAACGCCGATAGAAAGAAGGCTTATGTTTATATTATGGAAAGCCAGAACATAAGGCTAAAAATTGTTTCAAGAAATCAACGAGACAACGCATTTGAGGAGCTAAGTTGAACATGTTGGCAAACTCAAAAAACGTAGAAGTTCAATCTCAGTAGGAACCTTACGATTGAGCACTCTTGATGTTACACAACAAGGTCCCTATGTAACCTCTGATCCTGTACCATGTTTTTTATTGCCTATAAAAGTTTTAAAAAATGACAGGGAGATTGAAGTAAAAGCTCTTGTAGATTCTCGAGCAACTGCTTCTTTCATTGATTTGAATTTTATACAAAGATATGGGTTTCCGACTAAGACTAGAAATACACCGCCACAAGTAGAGGTTGTAGATGGTAGAACCATTGAATTAGGTGTTGTTAGCCATGAGACAGAGCCATTAAATCTATCAATCAATAGTTTTATGTGCAAGTTTCCTTAAACTTAATTTAGTCACTAAACAATTTCATAATCCTAGGCCAAAATTGGTTGGAATTTTATAATCCAAAAATAGATTGGAAAAGAAGGACACTTGTACTTGAACATGATCATGATACTATTGAACATTCCACATTCGAATATTGTATGCAAGATAAACAATAAAATATAATTAACATGAAGAAAGAAATCAAAGGTAGAAAAAATAATAGAAAATTCTCAAAAAGAAACATTAAACCTCTCATAGTGGGAGCTCAAGCTTTTATATGAGCCGCTAAGGTAGGGACATCTTTTGCAATTTATGCTACTCCCATCAAAGAAGATTGCAAATCAGGCGTTGACCTCCTTGTCTAATATGAAGATTTTACTGACGTATTTGAAAAGAAAAGCTTACGTGTTACCTGATCATAGACCTTATGATTGCGCTATTGATTTACAAAATGGTGCTCAACCTCCTTTTGGGCCGATTTATAATTTATCAAAAAATGAACTTGACAAATTACGCAAATATAGTGACAAAAAACCTTTAGAATTTTTTTATTCGCCATTCAAAGTCACCAACTCGGGCACCTATACTTTTTGTAAAGAAAAAAGACAATACATTACGCATGTGGTGGATTATCGTGGCTTAAATAAGCTAAGAGTAAAAAATCGTTATCCTTTACCTTTGATACCAAATCTACTTGATCAATTACAACAAGCTAAAATCTATACGAAGATTGATTTACGAGGAGCGTATAATTTGGTTTGCATTAAAGAAGGCGATGAATGGAAGATGGCCTTTCGAACTAGGTATGGCCATTTTGAGTACACCGTCATGTTTTTTGGGTTAACCAATGCACCCGCAATATTTCAACATATAATGAATGATGTTTTTAGAGAATTTCTAGATTATTTTGTTGTTATTATTATCGATGATATTTTAATTTATTCAAAAAATCAAGAAGACCATATGAAACATGTTTGCATGCTATTGAATAAACTTCATGATATGGGATTGTATGCCAAGTTTGAAAAATGTGAATTTTATCAATCATAAGTTGAGTTTCTCGGATACATAGTATCTAATAATGGTGTATCCATGGACCCAAAGAAAGTAAAACTATAGTTGATTGGATAACTGCGTCTTGAATTTGTGATGTATAATGTTTTTTAGGCTGTGCTAATTTTTATAGAATATTTATTAAATTTTATTCCAAACTTGTCGCTGCTTTAAAATAAGCCTTACACATAAAGATAAGTTCAAGTGGACCGATGACTCTAATGAGGCTTTTAATAGCTTGAAAGTTGCTTTTACCTTCGCCCCAATATTAATCCATGCGGATTTATCAAAGTCGTTTTTCTTAGAGACAGACACATCAGATTATGCCTTTGGAGCTGTTTTATCTCAATATGGAATAGCGATTTCTTGAGAAAATTTACAGCAGCTCAAATCAATTATGAGATTCACGATAAGGAGCTATTGGCAATTGTGGCTTCATTCAAAAATTGACAACATTTTTTGAAAGGATCTCGGCATCAAGTTACAGTTTATACGGATCACAAAAACATGGAATGTTTTATGAGTGCAAAGATTTTGAATAGACGCCAAGCTAGATCAAGTATGGCATTGTCACGTTTTGATTTTATAATTACATATAGGCTAGGAAGTCAACAAGGCAAAACAGACGCCTTGTCACGTTGTGCTTACCTTGTACCAAAAGAAGGTGAGGCAATATATGATCAACAAAAGAGTATTATTTTAAAACCATAGCGTTTAGCACTTAATTATTTGGAGAGTAGTTTTTCAAATGATTTGTCAATTGTTGAAAAAATTCAAAAGACTCTTAAACAAGACTCGCTTATAGAAAATATTCAAAGACAAATGAAAGAAGGTAAAGAGTTCCACGACGAGTTCCACGACGAGTTCCACGAGGAAGTCTTCCATATCTCTTTATTAAAATGGTATTATTCATCTACAATTCCAGGAAGAATTTTGCCGCCACCTCTACCTATTGAAATTGATAATGAGTTGAAATATGAAGTCGAAGAAGTGTTAGACTCCCGACGCAAAAGGAGGCAATTGGAGTATTTAGTACATTGGAAAGGATATGATATCTGTGAACAAACATGGAAACCGGCAGCAAATTTTGTTAATGCACTTAACAAAATTGCCATGTTCCACCAAAAATATCCTCACAAGCCAAAAAATACTTCTCGTGGAACTCGTCGCTAAAAGAGGAGGTGATGTCACGGATGAATGACATTACCTTAACTTAGACATACTTAGATATAAATATCTTTTCCATCTTATAATTATAGAATTGTTACCAAATTAGAACCTATAGATAGGAAGGAAGAATATTTGAGCTTTTAGTCTTGTCAACACAAATCTTAACATTCTTGTAATCTTGTCTCTCATGTCAAACTATGTATTCATTATATAAATAAAGTTAATATATTATATTTAATAATCTTATTGCCACAATTGTGTCCTTGATAGTCTTTACATTGATGATAAAGGAGTACATCAAGTCAACAATTCTTTCAAAACTTGTACAGATTTTATCAATTATTTGCGTCAACTATTATAATAAACAACTATTTTTATGAATTAGAAAGTCATGTATTGTGATGAAAAACAACTTAACTAGCTGTATACTGAGTTGATTTTTCAATTGGAATATATGATGCATGAATAGGCTACATGTTAAATGAACACTTTCTCCGTATCTTTTAATAGATTTGGTATTTTCAATCACACTCTTCTACAACCTCGCACAATAGAATTACATCGGGGTCTCCCAAAATGATAATAATTTGATATGTCTCGGCAATTTTGGCTTCCAAATGGGTAGATCTCTCTACACTCCAATACTGATATTCCAAAATTACATATCCGTACAAGATAAAATAGCATATGATAGGCAGAATGATTGGTGTGCTTGTTGCCGTTATTGATTTTTTTCTAAAATTCCACATAAAGACAAATGTCAAAAGTAGGAAGTGAAAATTATATTAAATTAAATTTTTTAGACAAAATATGAATTCGTTAATTTTGTTATGAATTTTTGAAGTGCGTTGTCCAATTGACCTAAAAGAATCTCTACACTATCCCCAAACCAAGGAAAAGTGTATCTATAAAGGCTATCTAATTCACCTATAATGTTTAGTACATGTGAGAAATTCCAACTTGTTTGAACTGTATTAAAAAATCTATTTTGACTGAATATGAATTATCACCCTACTAATTTTCATTGCAAATGAGTGGTATACAATAATCCTGAATACTGCACACACATGCACATGGAGACATTGCGTTTACAAACACCATTGCAACAAGAGCACCGCCAACATCTAAATGCTCATAATGCACATATATTGGACTCGTTAATGACCTAGATTTGGTAGTGCTTTCTAGAGGTTTGAAGAAAAATTTGACTGCTTATGTTTCCATCACAAATCTATTCTAATCCCTATGGTTTTTTGAAATAGATGCAAAAAGAATCTAGTTTACAAAATGTTTTCTTGTCTTCAATCTCGTCTAGTATAGATAAGTGGTAAATTGTAAATGAAATGCCATGCATCCGCAACCAAATGATTACCAAAAGCCATATTTTAATCATGCAAACAACAAAGCAATTGTCTTTGTCTTCTTACACATTTATCTTTCAGTAAAACCAGAGATTTTTACACATTCTAAACTTTCATTACTATGTTTACTCTTTATTAAGTATCTTACGCTTCACTAAATTGAAATCATCTAGAATAAATTTTCTATGTAGCATAACATATTTGCTTTTTTCTTACTCTAAATAACAAACTCTATATTTATTCCGGCGTGAATGCCTCGCAAATGTCAATAATTCCTTTTGCAGCAAGAGTGGCTCCTTGAGCTTTATGTCAAGTCGTAGCATATGCCAAAACTAAAAAATATGTAGACTTGAAATATTTTCATGTATAGGTATAGTTAAACCTTGTCTTTTTTTTCAACTTATTTTGTAGCCGGATTCTAACATACTTATTGTAATCTCTTCAACATTTGTATCTTCTTTAAAATGAATAGCTTCTACCTTACGTATTGTACCATTGTTGACTCCTTTTCAATGTTGATATTGTCCAAAACTATGACAAGCGCACCTACAACAACTTTTTTCAATTGGTTGAATTTTGGGTCCTCTATCAAATTACTGAATTCTTCAATATCAAATGCATTAGAGTCAATGGGCACTAAAAACACTTTATTAGAATCAAATAGCTTGGTTATCATGATGTCGTTACATTTATCAACATCTATTTGATGGATACATAGAGTTGTTGTTTAATTATCAAGATCCGCTATGATTATGTCTTCACCAGTAACACTTTCATCTAAATAAAAGTCAATTTCTTCTTGAATTGGCTTTCTATCACACATGATATTTAAAAAATCTAAAAAAAAAGGGTCTTTGCTATGCCGAACAAATGCCTTCAACATCCATTGATTTCCAGATGACTAGTGTGGAGAATTCTCTAAAACACACAATTCACATATTGTGGCGTTATCCTCCGTACGGTGATAACATATCAAAAGTAATTGAGTTATATCTCCCACCAACAACAATAACTTTCTTTCAAAGGAATTATTAGAATTGTGTTTAAGGTTTGTTTAGCTCTAGAATAAATGACATTTAAAATAACACTTATCACCATGCTCATTTCGTCAATGATGTATACATCAGCTTCTTCTAACATTTGAAAAGTAACATTTAGTTTACAAAGACCATACAAGTAGCTATAAATCAAAAAAAATTAATTCGTATGAACTGTTGTTGTTGTACTTGACAAGTGTTTTGCTACTACAGCGGTTGTTCCAGAAAGAAGATTTTTTTTTTCCAAACCTCGCAGTTAATTTGTAAATTACCAAATGTAGAAATTTTTCCCACTCCTTAGTGTACCTTCAAGAAAATGCATACCCTTCAGAGATGTGCTTATGCTATAAAAAACCCGTTAATGTTCATCTATAAATTTAGCTAATTCCATCTCTTCTCTAAAATTGTGATTGAAACAATCTTATTCAGCACTTCCAATTTCTTCAAAAACCTCCAATCCAACCCCAAATACTTTTTCAATATAATTTGGATTTGAATATGGAAGTTTCTGGAAAACCTTATCTAACAAGCTCTCTTGACTAATTTCATTGTAAAGATTTATTGTGCATAATGAAGTACCTAGTCCTTCAATGAATCGATATTCAAAAGTTAATTCCAAATTTTACATTCCGTAACTTATGATTTTCTTGCGTTTGATGGTGAAAATAGATTGCATTCATTCCTAAATGCTATTTTTAAAAAGAAAAATGTTATAATAGAAAACTTCTAGTTCTTTTAGGAGTGATAATCCTCTGAAGCAAACAATTTTGTTGTTGATATATAAAAAATTCCAAATTCGTCCCTTCCTTGGGCAATTTTATGAACATAGTTGGTCTTCACCACTTTAAAAGCCTTGTAATACTCCTTAAAAGTATACTTCTCAAAATTGATAGGTTTACACATATGAAGATTAATTAGATATAGGGAGAGTGCCCTTGATCTTGAGTTTATTGACCTTAAACGCATTTTAATGGTTTTGAATCTATATATACAACTAGTTTATTATTTTAAATAACTGGTATTACAAGACAAGTAAGAGTGGCTTTACATGGCATTACTGGCTTCTCTAGTATCGTAGCTACAATAAGCTTCATTTCAATTTCACACACATTCTTAAGATCCAAACGGTTTGTGTTTGTTTTGTCAAACTTTTTATTGCACCAACATGCTCACTTTTCATTGTATACTTCAACAAGTGTAGTGATCAAAATAATGATGTTATGTGTTGAATATTCATGTGGCTCCCTATATCAAGAATAAGAGTCCATGATAAAAATAAAAAAATTGATCACTATACTTTGGCCTATAATTTTCCCAATGTCTCGTATACGCATTCACCTTGGCCTTTATATTTAAATTAATCTAAAAAAGGAATCCATATTTGCATTTTTCTACAGCCTTTGAAGCACTTATCCACCTTACAAGTGTGCAATTTCTTTTGCTTAACCAATTGGAATAGCCTCTTCATAGTATCATCTTTAGACTCAATGTAGCATTTCTTTACTTTGTCATACTTTGCAGGGACGTACGCCATAATTTCATCAATGACACTTTGAACATCGTCTTTGTATAACCAAAAAATGATGTGAGCATGCAACAAGATTTATTCATGGACAACTAAAAGAACTCCAAAATTTTCAACCTCATTAAAAGATCTAGACATTAGACTTAATAGGCACTATATTCTTAGTACACTAGGTCTTTTTATCCGGACAATTGACAAATGTTCCAAGAATATGTTCAAATCAAACTTCATTAATCAATTTTGTAAACAATTTTGTATTTGTAATTTGTGTTGTGTAATTTTTACTTTGTGAAGTTCTACTTTAACACTTTAAACACAAATCTATTGTTTTGCTTTAATTGACCATGATACATGATATTGCCTCTATTTGATGTTGGTTTGATGCACTTATTTCTCTACTTGTATATGCTCATGCTTTTACCTTGAACCTTCATAATTCTCATAATTAGAAATGAATGTAAAGGATAGGGATCAAACTAGAGAATAATGTAATATTTATGGATCAAGCTAGTGAGCTTGTTCCATAGCAAGAAATGATACAATGACATATCGACCTCAAGGTGGAAGTCCACGTCAAACAATGGAACACTAATTTGTAGATCATACATGATTTTTTTACTTTCTTAGATTTGTTTCTACGTCTACTCACATAATTTTCAACATTAATATTCATTTTAAGTAAAATCTCGTCACTTAGATTATTCATAGTTGATAAAATAACATAATTTTTTTCATCATTTTAAAATAAATCCAAACACAATATTGTAATGGGCTTTTGGATTGACATAGAAGAATCCAAAATTGTTTAGAATTTGTATAAATCCATGCATTGCAAACATTTTCTGACAAAACATCACCTTCATCCTTCAAAACATCATACTCCAAATATTTATTACATACTAAAGCCAATCCATGTATCCATGGTTTAACATGACAATTTTGAGATTGGACCACAAACAACCAAAATATTTAAATACAATAATTTTAAAATTAACGATTATACTTACTTTTACAAATATTGTAATTTTTATTGTGATTTTACTATGCAATTAAGAATTTCTTTTACTTTTACTTGACTTTTGTAGCATATGCACGGGAGCATTATTAACTACTACTTACTATTGTAGAGTACGGGTCAAAACTGGTGATTCTATGTTCAAAACAACATGAAATATTGAAAGCAACAAAACTTGTAGTGTTCCATTTAAGGATTAAGGATTAGACTAAATGTCCATTTGTCTTCAAGCTAGAGTATATCACTCCTGTTATTCTTACCATAAATCACAATTTGATTTTTATTTGTTAAAATGATATTTGAACTAGGGATAAACTAAAGTAACCCTTTGTTTGACTAAAAATATCACAAATATAAATATTTGCAAAAATTACGATATGAAAAAAATATAAGCAAGGTTCAAAAAGATTAAGTTAAGATGAAAATAAAAGGGTGCAAAGACTAGTGCTTGAATTGATGATCACTCTTCAATAGCACATGTTTTGCGTATGCAGCTGCCAAGTTCAAATTGGGATCTCCAAGAACGCTAGCGCGCCCAATGTTGGGAGTGTAGACGTGCTCGGGAGGTCCCATAAAAAAAATTACAATTAATTTGTGTTGTGAAAATCGGATGCAAATTTAGCCTATATAAATCAAAACTTAAACTTAGATGAAGTAGCCTCAAAATATACTAGATAAATTTGGTCCAAAAACTAATTTTATCATCCATCTATGAACTACTTAAAAAATGATTCAACTCAAAATCTTTAAAAGTCTAGATCTACACTTTATCGAATGATGTTTTTTCTAGATTTTTTTTGAACATACCAGAAAACATGCTCTGAGCCAGTATTTCAATAATTTAATCATTGTATCATTTTTAAATAGCCTCTTTATATATTATGAAATGAGCCAGTATTTCAATAATTTAATCATTGTATCATTTTTAAATAGCCTCTTTATATATTATGAAATAATCTATCAACAGAAACTCCCACCAACATCGATACCATCACAATTCATTAACTTTTCAATAATAAATAATCAACCACTTTTTCCTTTACATGATCTGCCAAAAAAACTACAAATTACACTCTATTTCGACCATGTTTACTTTAGGAAACCCAAGTCTGTAATTAAAACAAATGAATCAATGGAAGTTGTATGGCATCAAAAAAAATTAACTACTTTTTAATTTACTTTTTATACCCTAATGATTATTTCTTGTACTTTTTCGCTTTAAAAGCATTAATTTATCCAATTCAGTAGTTAATTTTACAAGGTTGTAATACTTAAACAATTGTTTTTAGAAGGTTGTAATATAATATTGACAGTAATTGTATTCTTCCCAAACATGCACACAACACTGTGCAAAGCTGTTGGGGTTTGTCTAGACTCGTGTGGAATTTTGGTGGTTGGGGTTGTTAGAAATGTAATAAAGTTGGACCTCGTAGCCCTGGATTTATTCAATTGTCACATGAGACAGTCACAAGTTCACAACATCCATTTGTCACACCAGTTAAGTTTATTTGTACTGTGAAGGTCTGTAGACACTGTCCCAGAAGGAACTGGAGCATGCATCCTAGTCCAGGATCAAAATATACCATAGTTTCCTAGCAATATGGGCAAAAACTAATTGGATTAAAGAGGTGCAGTTTTTTTGGAAATCCTTGATAATTTTTTTCTTATAAATAGAAATTATATTGAAAAAATACCTAAAATTATAATACTGTACAAGATATTAATTCCTAAAATTTCTTTGTATGTTCAACAAACAAATAAAATTTTGGACAAGTTCTAAGATGCTAGTTTTTTAAATTGATTTTAATTTAAAACTAAAAAAGTCTAAAAATTTGTGGATGTCGGAAAATTACAAAAGATTTATGGTAATATGATTTTTACTTTTTATGTTTTTATTGGGCAGCTAGAAAGAAGTTATGCTGCTTTAAGTCATTTTTCCACAACTAGGGACACCTCCAAATTTTTTGTTACAACCTTTTTCTACCTTTTAGATTATTCATTCAATAAAATGATTTCGTTCACAGTCAGGTTGAAGAAATTATAGTTGGAGTTGAATATGCTAAGTAACTATCTTGTAAGCATGGAGTTGGGCTTCATTACTCTGGGTTTAACCCCTAAACGTCCTCACCCATGTCCAATTTAAGCAGTTTTGTAAAGATGCATTATAAAATGCAATTAATATGAATATTTAGAACTTGATGTATAAATAACAGTTATACATCTTGAATTTTAGATTCTATCTATACGGTTAGATCTATGATTGCTTAGTTTAATCTTTTTTTTATTAATTTTGAAACATAAAATAAAAAATTATTTTGTAATTCAATTACGAATAAGATATCAACAATAAGTGGATGAAATTTGTTGTGATGGATTATAATGTAGTACTTTAGGTGTAGTGATTTTGGGAGATTTTTTGGATGCTTGATTTTATGAGTTTATTTTTTCAAGAACACTTTTAGACTAAAATCTTCAAAATTTTGGATGAAACACTCCAACACAAAATGAAGCATAATTTCTTCAAAAATTGTTTCCTTTTCGATCGGATGACACATACAAGAAGCTAACTTTTCATAGAAAATTCAATAAAAAAATCACACCACAAAAAGTGCATGATGGATGCGAAAATGCAGATGGAATCTCTACATCAAGCCAAAATGGCCTACTTGGGCAATCAGGGGTTAACATAAATCCTTTAGCGTCAATAGTGGTTTTGGAGAAATTACAATTCTCACATGCAATTTTTTCAAAACTCTATCTGTTAAAATTATTGATATTATTGATATATTCATCATATGGATGTAAGAACAATTCAAATCAAACAAGTAATTGTTAAACCTTGGTAAGATCAAACCCTCATATTGGAAGATTATAATATGTCTTTAACCCTTAACCCCTAAAGTTCTAAGGGTATTTTCATCAAAACTGCCTCATAACAGCCCCTCTTCAAAGCAAGGTTAATTTTGCAAAGTTGATGTCTTAATTAGTACATCTAACCGTAAGATCTTGCAGCTAACTTGTATGTCTACATGTCCACCAAATCTTATACACTCATTCCTCACCAATTGCAAGATCATAACGTTCATAGTTGAAAACCAAGTATTTTTTCCCTGCGCAAAAAGGGATCAGCAGAGTTTTGAAGGCCCAAAAAACCATTTTTTGCATTATGGATTTTGGAGGTTTTGATGCACGTCAAATAATACTGAGTTAGCTAATTGTAATAAAAAATTTATATTCAAAAAAGTTGTGGAAGGTTGCCAAAAAATCATTTTCCGCTAGAGGGTATACTGAAATTTACAAACAAAGGCCAGTTTTTGACAATAAAAATAGCGTATGAAAAAAATTTGGATTAAAAATCCGAACGGTGGAAACATGCTCTACTGCCTTTTCTATACATAGAAATTTTTATTTTTGAAAAATATCAAAATCTCAGTTTTTGGTGGAATTTCAAAGTTTCGTCTTTGGGTAGTTTTGGGCAGTTTTGGGCAGTTTTGGGCAGTTTTGGGCAGAATTTGCTGCATTCACAGTGGCTGTGAGCTTGCCCAAAGTTTGGCTGAATGCAGCTTTTGACACTCAAAACCCCGTAACTTTTTTTCAGTATGTTCAAAAAAAATAAAAAAATAAAAATTGTGCATGAAGCTCTTCAAAATGCCTACCTACATTATTTTTTTCAAAGATTTAGGAATTAAATTGGAATTCTAGGAACCTGCCCAAATTTGAAAAATGCCCATTCAAGGACTATTGTCCTTGAGGGGTTAAAGGACATATTCTATTTTGATACCACACCCCAAATCTCTTTTAAACTCCACTTTAAGCACAATTCTATTTTCAATTTCTTTTGGCTATTAATTAAGAAGTAGTGTAGATCTCTTCAAGGTGCTCGGTTTGGAATTTTAAAAACCCCATTTGGTGTAATGGAGTGTAAGTTATGAACAAGATTCTCTCAAAAGAAAACCAAGCACTAGGGGCTGGAGTTGACCTTTGAGGGTTAATATAGATAAAGCATACTCAAAAATGAGATTTTAGAAGGGGTGTGACTTAAAAGTTAAGTAAAGTTTGGTTTAAATTTTCAAAAATGAAACCAGGAAGGTTTTACAACAACTTATGTCAATACCTCTCCATTACAATCTACCATGTCAAAAATAAACTCACACGTAATTATTGTGGATTTTTAAAGTGAAAGTGACTTATTAGTATTCACTTTATGACAAAAAATCATATTGAAAAGTGAAAGAAGTTGGTACATTGATCAAGATTGGAATATGTAAACTTATGGAACTTGAATAAGAGAACACAATTTCAAAAAATAAAATAAGATAACAAACTTTCAAACACAAAAATATCGCACAATACATATTTTGTATTTATAAGTATTTTATATATTTTCAAGTATTTACAATATTGTTATTTTTAGTTCATGGATATTTTGATAGTTTCACACTTCAAATTAAATTTTGTTTCTCTAGAAGATGTAAATTATAATTCTCTAACTGTGCTCCTCAAAACTCAAAATTTACTTCTTTACAGATTTCTGTTAAATGTATTTTTGACACACTAGTTAACCACAGCGGTTACCTGAGCATCAAAGAATTAACATGCAATCTGCGATACCATATTTTTGTTTTGGAAGGTACCATACTACCATGTTAAGCCTCTATCCTTGATGGCTCTGCGATGTCCATGGAAAATGAGAAGAGTGTACTTACAATTAGATGTGAGGGACGTGCAGGCTGCCGTAGAGTAATTAAGTTAGTGGCCATGTGCTGTACTCTACAAATGAGTAACGCCACAATCTCTCTAGTCTGGGCGTTGTAGTACAGTACTACAGTGCTTCTCTGGAGCATGTACAGATTGGTACTGGAATTGAAATCCATAATTCATTTGATTTGTAAGTTATTAACTAACTTCCTCATCGTCAGTTCATGTGATAAGGTAGTGAGGTAAGGTTGACTGTCCTAAAACCAACCACTTAAGCAGTTTGGGGTATTTTGGGCAGTGGTAAATTCTGGAAAAAAGAATACCGTATGAGAGGCTTTGAAAGAATATGAGAGGCTTTGAAATAGGATTTTAGAAGGATTGGAGAAAAATGCAACAAGAAATATGTATTCCTCAATTTTCTACAGTATTCCAAAGTGCAAAGTCATCTATGACCCAAAACCAATCACATGCTATAATGTACAAATGAGGTACATCTATATTTTCACAATCTAGAAATTAGGGATGATCGGTTTTGGGTCAGTGGTTGGTATTAGGACAACCAACCATAGTGGACCTAATTTCCAATTAAAGTTTAGATTTGGGTACTTGTGACAGAAAAAAAATTATAAATTTTGGATGCTTCGCACACTAATGGAAAAATGATATGGGGCGACCAACAAGTATACCAATGAGGTGGTGGACTCGCATTTTATACGAGCTTAGTGGTATACTCAATGGTGGCGTAAGACCATCTTTTCACTAGTGGCAAAGATAGCGCAAAGGCATCCAAAAAAATCATTCTTTGAGCATTTGTGCAATATTTTATGAGTTTTTAGGTTTGAATACATAGAGAGGCTTTAGTGAAAAAGGTATACAAGTATACCAAAGATGAACACCAAGCAATGACCAATTACACCTTTTTCATTAGTGTGGCCATTAACCATTTATAAGGTCCTAATTTTCATGAGAAGTTGGATTCTAAAAATAGAACACTACTGCACTAATCACTAACAATCAATTTTTTCAAGCGTAAACAAGATTAGATCATTCTTGGACAATTTATGAAACTAGGCTTGGTGGTTTTCAGATCATTTATCCCAATTCTAGGGGCTACGTATTAGGTATGGTCGGAAATTGGGTCCAATGTCATTTTTGACACTTTGGATGACTCAAAGTTTGAGGAGCCATTTCCTTTTCATCTAAATTTTGACTTCTATGATATTTGCAAGGTTGAATTCTCAGTCAAGTCTAGTTTCTTACAATAAAATATGAATTCGATCCAAGATGTTATAAAGATTTCGTAAGTATTTTAGTACCAGGTGGTCTAGTTTTGGCCTTTTTTTTTTTTTTTTGGTTGTAATCTTATAAAGACATATTGGAACATTTTTTTACATTGGAAGGTCATTTTTTGGATACATTTTTTAATTTTATTTTTTATGATGTTTTTTTGGTACCAAAATGATCTTAAGATGATGCTAAACAAGTGCTACTTAAAATTTATTTAACTTGACAACGTCAAGCAATATAATTTCAACTTCAAAGTACCAATACCAAATTTTATAACAATGTTTGGATATGATTTTTCAATCTTTTGGGCTTTAAATTTTCTTGTTTTGATCTACATCATTTAGAAGAAGTTTGTTACAAAATTGTATAGTTTATATTTTCACATCTCACTTCCATTCATGCCTATGAAACTTAAAAAGAAAATTTAAAAGAGTATTGAAGAAGTCATAAAGTTTTAGTAATGTTTGCTACTATCAAATTGATAGTCATATAATAACATGTCATTAATTGTATAAACAAAACAACGTTGTGAATGTGAAATTTTTTACAATTGTTTTTGGTAGGAAAGGGTTGGGAACTTTGAGGCAATGACTCTTGCAAAGGACAACACTTTGTAAGGCTTAAAGACAACCTAGAAATTTTAGCAAAAGACATGGGTATTTGAGGTAAAGGTTGGCTTACAGAAAAAGATGGGTAAAAAATCAAAAGTTATTTGGAAACTCATCTTATTTGTAAGAGACAACATGTGAGCAATCGAAAATGTTTACACTAAAATATCGGCTCTAATCGAGTAAGTGAAACAACATGGAATTGAAATATACACTCTATTGATAAATACACATGAAATAGGAAAGAAGATGAGTTTATATGTGACATATTGAATGAAAATGCTGTTAAATTTACAAATAAATATGATAAAATGATATCTTTTGAAGTCTTTTATATAATGTCATCACTTTTTCTCACTTTTAAAAATCAGTTTCACTACCTTGTATTTATATATTAATTTTTTGTTGTTTGTTTAGTGCATACAAGAAATTAAGCCAAATATATTGCACTTCATCGCAATTGACCAAAAGTAATAATGATTGGAAAACCTATTTATAGATGGTCAAAGTATTTTTGGTTTTAAAATAATTTTATTTATTTAATGGTTTTTTTCTTTAGATATTTTTCATTTTCATTTTTTTTATAAAGTCTTGTGGTATTTAAGACAATCTTCTCAAAAGATGTAGACAATAAAAACTATTTTTAACAAGAGATATAAGCCTAAAGCAAGCAACAAACTTTGGTGGTCTTTTCAAAATGTTTATAGAAGAAACACCTTGAGTACAAGTCTACGTCACAATTCATTAAGGAGAATTTTTAAAATACAATAGAAAAACCTGCATGATAATATAGGTTTATGACAATCTTGACTTTTCCAAACCATATAAAGAAAATACAATCTTCTTAGAAACTTTCTTACTATGAATAATAAAATAAAAATATTTTTCCATTGATAGCTATACCATGCAAAATATAGGTATCTTCAGATAATGAGAACTAAAGTTAGTGGTAATAGATGCTTCTATTGTAGTGTAGTATATTTGAAAAGTTTTAGCATCATATTTTGGACTTGTTGAGAAGAATAGAATTATTTGTGAAGTTATACACTCATCCAATGGACTCTATAATTTTATTTTGAGGCAAATGCTATATAAGTTCATTAATATTAAATAACCTAGCCATCAAAGCCTCAAGTTTCATTGTAAGTTGCAAAGACATAGTAAAAATAGTTATTTGAAGACCATCTAGGTTGAGTTTAAATGAATGATACATTGAATCTTGCGTAATTAAGACGTTTTGGACCATCACACTCCTTCATTGATGAAAACAACAGTAAGCCAAACTTACTCCAAGTTTACGGACAATTCTATTGTGTCATTTGTGGGTATTCTATTGTGTCATTTGTGGGTATTCTATTGTGTCATTTGTGGGTATTCTATTGTGTCATTTGTGGGTATTCTATTGTGTCATTTGTGGATATGAAATTGAATAGAGTTATTTTCCAAGAGGACAATTTGGAGCCAACTGCGGTTGCTCCACAGCTTGCCTCGAAAACCAACCTGTGAACTGAAAATATCACAATGAATTGTTTGGATATTACTTCATCTAGGCCTACATGTATTCAATTTGAATGTCACTGTTTTGCATAAATTGTGCAGTACTACGTATTGAACAAGCCCATGTACAACACTTAACATGTTTAGAATAACTAAATGCACCGACTTCGGGTGCTGGGGGGTTACAATACATGATGCTGTTTGTACATGTAGAGTAGTTACCTTGTCAATACATGCGTTACCCATAATTGGAGGCACTGTATGTACAGTTGTGCACCAGAAGTCCGGGTACCTTCAATAATATCATAAAAGTAAATAAATAACCACTAATATTGTGTGATTACAAATCAACTCCTAGAGTTTTTTGACCATGCTTCTCAAAAGTATATCAAAACAACCATTTCTAGTGCAAAGACTAAACAAAATAAAATAGTGCAAAGACCAAACAAAATAAAATACTGCAAAGACCAAACAAAATAAAATAGTGCAAATAAAATAGTCCACTTCCACTTATAGCCATAGGATTTTGATAACACTGGGAGAACATGAGGGTTTGTTTCTAGATTTCTTTTACTGCAAGAATAGAGAAATTATAGGACTTGAAGTGGAAAAACAAAAAACTTCTCAAAACCCTCCTTTATAGAGGCACTTGATAAATTAATTCCTAATAGAATAAAATAATTGCACCATTTAAGTTGTAAATAGTTTGGATAAAGGTTTAGTATAATCATCCAAACTACCCAAAAAAAAAAAAAAAAGAAAAAAAAAAGAAAAAAAAAAAGAAAAACAAAAAACAAAAAAAGAAAAAAAAAAAAAAAACAAAACGAAAAAAAAAAACAAAAAAAAAAAAAAACAAACAAACAAAACAAAATTGGCAAAACAAAACAAAACAAAACAAACTACTTGCATACTGTAATTTTTTCTTCAAATGTGTAATGCACCTATAAATGTATAGTTCAAATGAACACATCAATTGTTATGAAACTCAAAGAATCAGGGTTGAATGTCTACTTATACAACCCTTACCAACATTCCAAAAGCCTATTTTAGTTTGAAAAAGAACTTCAAAACTTAAGCATCAAAACAAGTTGGGTCATAATTATCTTTCTCCATTATTATAATTCTATTCTTAAATTTATTTTTATCATAAATGCATCAAAAATGTCATTGTAAACAAATATAGAATTCACAGACTTGTTGATACATTGCAAAACACTTATTGTATGTATTACTAAGATATTTCAATTCAATTTTGCAATGTAAATTTAATATTGCATCCTATGGACAAGAATTTTTTTTTTTTGTTAAGTTCTACATTTTATACAACAAGTGAATTATACATATTTATAAAATTGATTGAAAGGTTACATTTTATAATACATATTACATTGGAATCCAAAATTTTGATGAACTAGAAGTTATTAAGAAGGGCATCTAGTATTTGACTCATATACCATGCGTTTAGATAAAATATAATCTAATTTTCTCACTCTAAATAGTTAATAGATATAGAAAAGTTTGGTGAACTCTCCATACTGTACTTTAAGGGCGGCTTCATCATTCTTTGTTCAAATAATTAATCAATTTCAAATTTTGGTATTTGACAAAAAAAAGTAATTTTTCAAAATTCAACTTTCCAAAAATCAAAGAATTTTAAGTTTTACTTACATCCAAAATTGATAAAGTTTCATTGGATGTTTGATGTTTAAGTGGACTTCATCTTATTATTATGAACATTTTTAATTTATTTAAATTTTAGTTCATATATTTGATTTCAAGATATTTCATCATTCATCAAATTTTATTTCATGGTTTTCCAGCATACAAACAGCATAAATTTATTTTCTATTTGACTTTTTTTTATTTGGAACAATTTTTTGCTGAGCTACATCTAAAGTATGGTATTGGGTGCATAAGAGTTTGGTGGTGTGTAAACTCAAGACAAAATAGTTTTCAAAGGTGGAATGATGGCAAAATTAGTTTTCCTTGAATTTAAAGACCGCAAAGCTTTACACACTACATGTAATGAGACCACCAAGATTTTCCATGCCTCCCTACTATTTAGAATAAAAATCAATAATGCAATAAAAAAACTCATTATATCTTTTCAAAAATTAAGATGATTTTACAGATAACTCTAACATAAAAATGATTAAACACTTTATATACCAACAACAAAATAAATTTTGGGTCAATGGAAATGGGTTTCTTTTCCTTCAACAAAAGTCACTATGAAAGAAGCAAAAAATTGTAGTACAAGATTGTACCTTGGATGCATGCGGTTGAGCATGTTGAACTTGAATTGTCTGAGGCCATAACATTTAGTAGCATGCATTGTAGTAGATAGTAGGACTTGTGTCGTTGACCACATTGACATTTGTTTAATGTTAAGAACTTTTATAAACTTCAAATAAGTTGATTCAAAAAATTAAAAAATTTATATCAAATGTATTCATTTGAAAGAATAAAAGATACATTGAAGGCTTCTAACATTGTCTTTATTTTATTTTATTTTATTTTTCGATAACATTCTATTGAATCAATCCTCAATATAGGTATTGACCGTTGAAATGTCTCTATTTCTTTAGAAGTGCATCATAAGGTTTGTGTGCACCTACATGACACAATCTCTGTAAGCCCGTAGTGTATATTTAAAAATCCCTTTTGAAATTCAATTTTTAGTGCAAAAGAGCTTATACTCCAAAAACAAACCTTGATGTAACATATACATCACTTTCTAAACTAAATTTAGCTACTTTTAATCCATGGAGACTCATTGAAGTTGTATTAACCTAATGCAATTTAAATTCTATCTAAATGCAATTCCTTTTGTGATTAATATAGATAATTGAATTGATGAGGAAAGTCTATCTTACATGCAAATTCCTAATCATTAACCTGTCTGGAGACAAATCACAATGTATGTTATTGTTTTTATACAAAAAGAGCATACCGTGTAAAAAGTGCCAAGACAATATGATTTGTAGTCGTTGAAACAACTTCACATTCTCTTTGTCCACTCGTGGCGCTATAGGTGATTTCTTTTTACAATTGTAAATCATACTTCTCAGAGTTTCAGCATTTCACCATTGCATATATCCATGTGCTTTGGTAGAATGGATAACAAGTAACTTAATAAATAAGGATGAATAAGACGACAACTCGGTGTTATCATAGCGTTTCTTTCAACTCAAGTAATAAATGCTTTACAAGCATATTCTTCATTTCTCAATATAAATCAACTCCCACGATGTGACATTTATAAATGATACCATAGCTACCTATACCAAACTTCCTATTTCCATTCCAAAAAATAACTTAATATTTGAGTGGAAAAAAATGTAATAAAGATCCATTTAACAGATCTTTGTTTATGCCATGTACTAATTGTCGAGGTTCAACTATTAATCACTTAGCTCATTATCAAACCAAGTTACTTTATTCATTAAAGGAATATAATCATGATCTCCACGACTTGGAATCTGATTAATTCAATTTTTTAAATTCTTGGTTACACTTCTAACATCCTTACTAATTAGACTTTGAAATCTTCAATGAGACAATTGGTTCTTCTCATGTTCAAATTCATTACCAAAAATTTCATTTTACAATATTTGTTCTATATATCTTTTATACTCTTCAACCCTTTAGACATCACTACTCAAAAACATGCAATGTAAACGGTTTTCAGAACAACCTACAAACCAATTTACTATATTGTATCTAAGACGCTATTTAGAAAAAAAAACCTATCATGGTCTTTCCTTCTATGACCATCACCACATGTTCCAAAACATTTTCTTTTTTCTTTTTTAGAATTCTGTACATTGACATTACTAGGTCCAATGTCAGTTTGAATGCTATGAGTAGACCTACTCATACTGCTGGATTATGTTGTTGCCATCATGATTAATAACAAACCTTCCACAATTTGTCACAAACTTTCAAAATACTAATTAAAAGAAAATATATGAAAATGATCTAAGGCTCACCTTCCAACAATAAATAATAAATCACACAAGAAGTAACTTTACTTTTTCATCATAGTTTCTTTCCCAAAAGAGCTACACTCTACTTTTAGTCTTTTTACTTTCTATTCTAATCTTAGATCTATGTCATAGTTCTTCCTATCCTTTATTCCTTGATCTAGAGCAATCTTATCTCTTTACCATCTAAGTACGTTAATTTTAATGCATACCATATAAAATAGTCTAACTCAAATGCACCTTATCTTGAGTAATCTAACTCTTGTGCACATGTTCTCAATCCGGAGTGGTCTAGCTCCAGTGCACCTCATCTTGAGTTGTTTAACTCTTAAGAACATGTTCTCGATCTAGACTTTTCATAACTTAAGTGCACTAAAGATGAAGCTGTCTAACTTCAATGCACATGTAGTCGACTTAGAGTTTTCTAATTCCAAGCCATCCATTTATCTCCTCTTATCCTCTGATTAAATACTACCACATGTGGTTTGAACATTCAATTATCCATCAAACATCTACAACTACCTTACATGAATATAGAAAAAAATAGAATCATTCGATATATTATATAAAAAAAATATCAAAAAGCTAAAAAATTAAAAATTAAGATCCATTGAAAGTAAAAAGCAACCAAAAAACAAATTTTCATCAATTTAATAAAACAAAAAGATGGGGAAAAAAAAACATGAAACATTGGTCTTCTTGATATAATAATGATCTTTTTGTTATTAAAGATCTCATAAATGAAATGATAAATTAATTAAATGAAAAATGCAATTTAAAAAAAAAAAAACAGACAAATAATTGAAACTTATAATGAAAATGAAATTTGAAATTTTTATCGCAACAAAACTTCCAATATTTAGTGTTGGACACCATACTACTTTATGGAAGCAAAGTTGCAATATGATTCAAAGAAGTTGCTCTTGAAATCACAACATATAATTATCTATGACTAAAAACTAGGACTCTAATGTCTAATCCTACATACTTTACGAGCTGCCCTTGGGACTTGTTAATTGTCATAGCAAATGTTAATTGCATTGGAAACTACCGCCTAGTGAAATGGAATGGCAATGCGGTAAAAGAAGCAGTCAAAGAAATTTATGGTATAAAAACGTGCTCGCCTGCATGTGGACTGGAAAATAAATGTGTTTCTTTCACGGATCTTCAATGTTCTCTCATATTGTCTTCAAACATAATGTTGAGGAAATGCTTGAATAGATGCACAAACTTCAATTTTAATACGGCACTCATACTTCCGAATCAAATAAGGTTTGTAAGGAACAACATGGCTATTGTTAAAGAAGAATTCATGTTTTTCAAAACTATGTCCATTATTGTGATGATGGAAAAGAAGGTAATCATCTTAGCTACCGTCTATTGCAGTTTGATATTAAAAAGATTTAAGAAAGCGTTTTGTACATTGTCCGGTCTCGTCAAGACATTGATCACGTGTGCATAGTCCATGGACCATGTGTTTTAGAACCATACCAAAAAGTTCAGGATCCTCTTGTTCATCAAAGAACTCTACACATAGTCTTCTATCAACTTGACCATGTTCTCTTACCTTGTCTTCATTAGCAAAAAAAGATTAGAAAGTACATATGGAGCAAAGCTCAAGTAGAGCACTCTCTTGTATATTTTGCATACACTTGCAATAATGACTTATTCATAAAATCCCCTATTTTACATTTGATTTTTACATATAAAAGCCTAAAAATATTATATGTGATGGTGTTTTACATAAAAAACACGTTTCACATTTTAAAATTCCCTATTTTAAAATTAATTTTTTTACAAAATTTACCTTCAATGAATACATTAGACCCTATTTTATATCGCACGTCGTTTCCAAAATAATTGCTAGTGAAGCCCCCGAGGGGCAAAGTCCACTTTTGGAATTCAATGACAAACACATGGCCAACAAATTTTCCAAAACAATGCATCTTTATGATACCAGCCATGAGTGCATTGCGTTTAAGTTCAAATACGCGTGCTACAATATCAGGATGGTTCGCTGCACTTCTCCAGACAAAAGTTTTCTTATGTCTCAAGCCAAGTGAGATTTGCAATCATGGTTCCAAAATATCTGGATGTTGAAAAAATCTTGTTATTTCCATGGAATCTTGAAACAATTTGAACATGTTGCGAGCACTACCAATATGACTTAAATCTTGGTAGAGATCGGTACGCAAATCCGATTGATTCATTTGGATATAGTCCATCTGTTTTGTTCGGTTGCATGCCGATCTCTACTAAGAATGGTAAAAAATTCACAAATTCGTGGGAATAACCGGAAAGCAAAGTATTCTCTTTGGGTGAGTTGAACTTCACCATTAGGATGTATTAGATCTTCATGCCATCCAAGTTCTCCAAATGGAAATAGCACCACATAGTGCAATGGCAAATAAGTAGAATGACACTCGTTAATGCGCTCCAGAAAATGACATTCCTTTCTTAGGCAAAACACAACATCTTGTATTCTTTGTGGATGATCTTCCTTCCTAGGTATTAAAATAGCTATTTCATTGCATGTCGGAAGATCCATTTGACCTTCAAAATGCAAATTTGCGCAACAACGTTTGGAATTTTTCTATCACATTGTTGTTGTTGTTTGAACTCCATCAAGTTTTGTTATGCTTGTTTGTAGTGTCCATGAAATGCATGATGAGTTTGTAATAATTCTTGAATCTCCAACATAGTAATTTTAGTAGACTTTGGATTACGCTCCATTTGAATGTTAGTTGCCTCAATAGTATCAATAAAATATAGTTGAGAATATTTGGTTGTTTTACCAACAATAGGCAACAACGATCCACTCAAATGTCTTATTCTCCTTGAAATTTAAAAACATATGGATCATTTCCTGCAACGTGTTTTGGAGTTTGAAGTTCCAACACAAGTAAACGTAAAGGCAACATTGTATCTCCGGATATTTCTACAAAATTATTTAGCTTGTTCGCTGTCACCTTCAAATAATTGGCCCTAAAAGTGTATTGCGTCATGCAATTCCAAATGCTAAATATGCCCTCTCCAAACGTACTTCATGTGCACTGCCATCTTCTCTAGCTTTGCTAATTTTTCGTAGTGCACGTTGCTTCAATAAATGTGAATACATACTTTGGCTTTGCACCTCGACAACACCTTCAACTCTATGGCTATGAGGCAAAGTCTCTTCTTCTACTAATGAATCCTCCATATTTCATAGACAAAAAATATATATCATCTGCATCATGTCAAGTGTAATAATATGAGTTAAAGATATCAAATATTTATTTTCAATATAAATTCAAAATAAATAATTTTAAAACACATCTAAACTTCTAAGCAAAACTCGCACTTTTTACCCTCATACAACCTATAAAACCTAAAGAAATATTGATTTTTCACATGGAGGTATGCTAAATTCAAACACCAAGGTTGGACTTTGATAATAAAAAAGGTATATGGAGAAATATTGGATTGAAAATCCGAGCAATGAGATCATGCTTAAATTTTTTATTTACATGTAAAAAAAAACAAAATTATAAATTAAAGAAAAATTTCAAATTTTGGTGAATTTTTAAAGTTTCTCTAATTTCATTAATTTTGGGCAAATTTTGAGGATAAATGAGCATGTACAGTAGTTTTGGATAGATTTCAGCATGCCATAATAGTGTTTTCAAACTTTGAGAGTGAACTCAATTTCAATCTATCCAGTATTCTATTCTGGGTCTACAGTGAGATCATGCCGATCTGGTCCTTTCCAAATTACAGGTCAAAAACTCAGGTTTTGAAGGACTTTACAAATAACTCTAATATCTCCTAAAGTATGAGGAATTCTGAAGCATGAATGGTCTTGTTGAAAAGGTACTAGACAATTCTACGATTAGCCAAGAGTACAATAATTGTGAGTTTGCCCAAAGTCAAATCGACCACAATCTGGTTGATTTCAACTATAGGAGTCAGTGTAATTTTACAACCCAAAACACTAGACTCGCCTCATGAATCAGGCTAGAAATTTGACGGAATGACATTGGACTTCAGTCCAGTGTCAAACCACCCAGAGTCTGATGTGCTGCCTTTGAGAGATCTTATTTTCGATACATATCTCATTTCAAGAGCATCCAAAATGTTCACACTCTTCAAGGCTACTGTTCCAATTTGTTATGAAATCAAGGAGTAAAGAAGAAAACATGAACGGATGTTCTCATGGATCAGAGTGGGCTTGCGGCATCTGGAATGATTCACAGTCCAAAATACTCTCGACTTTATCATCAAACCAAGGAGAATACGAGGAAACATGCAAGGATGTTCTACTGGATCAGTGTGTCACTGCTTATGCTGCTTGGATGATTCAAACAATCACAAGCACTCCTACCCGTGCACAGACTGTTCAACTCTCGACAAACCCTCTCTTCTTTCATTGAGCTCGTCCTCTCCATTCCATTCCCTTTTTTCCTTTTTTTTCTTTTTCAATTTTCAATTTAGTTTCAATCGTAAATTTAAATGTATTCTAAAATAAGAAAACTATGTAATCCATCTAATTTTAAGTATTGGGAGGCTCTTGCGGCTGTATTTTGATTAGACAACATTATACAGTTTAGAACTGATTTTTAGGTTTGCTATATTTGTGAGAAATTACATGAACTCTTTTATGTGGCAAGATGTAGTGATTAAGGTGCTATTATTGAAGTTCATCTACCTCCTTTCACTAGTGGATAAGGAGTACTTCCCCCTAGAAGATTTGGAGGAAGTGGGAGAAAATTTGGAAGTAATTGGAGGAATGGGGAGTAAATTTAAATCTATTCTAAAATTTGGAGGAAATTTTCTCTAGAGGAAAGACTCCTTTTCCACTAGTCTTTAGACTTGGCTTTACAATCATTTAGTCAAAATTTGGACAACATTTTTAGTTAGGTTTCTCTAGACTTCAAGAAAAATCCTAATAAGCAATCAATTTCATAAAGACTTGATTTAGGTCAATTCTAATTTAATTGTCCAAGATGATCAAACCATTAGAGATGTTGATTTACATTAAAATCCACCGTATGAGAAAAAAATCCTACACAATCTTTTTTAAATGAACAAAAATGAAAGGGGTAAAATTGTGAGCCAACAATTAAATAGTACTCCCTCCGTCCCAAAATGATCTTCCTCTTTGATAAAATGATCTGGATTGGATTAAGGTTGAAAATGACAATTTTGAAATCATTTTCGAGCTAGAAGTAGAGTTTGGTGCACTCTTTTGTTCCTGAAAATTTGAGTTTCAAAATCCTTTCAAAAGTGTAGGTTTGGAGCATTGAAAAGTGGGATTTTTTGGCCATTTTTTAGGAGCACCGGTAGCCACTCATTTCCTTAGCTCCCTTGGTTCTTCTTGGAACATTCATCCATGTTATCCAAATGTTCATCCAAAATATTCCAATTTTCATCCAAATTTCTAGAAATCATCCAATAAATTTCATCCATCCACCAGGAAGATCATTTTGGGACAGGAAATGCAAGCCAACAAGAAGATCAATTTGGGACAGAGGGAGTATGTAATTTTAGTCAAATATTTTTTTTTCCTTAACCTTCTTTTAAGATAAGCCCAATTTATTTAAAACCTTAGAATAATGTATGGAAGGAGAGAAAATATTGGCATAAATTCAAAAGATACACAGAACTCAAATTAGTCATCATATATTTAAATTAAGACAAGAATTAATTTCTTAAGTTGAACTAGATTGTTAGCTCTCACTGTGTTTTTAAATTAAATTAAATTTTATAATCATGATAATTTTTCAAAAGCATTTTAAAAATTAAATATGGACCAATTTGGACAAACATTGAGATAACCATATTCAATCTTAATTTTATTGATTTACATTAACTAAGTGTTGCTAAAAATAACTCTTGAACTTTCTGTTGATGAAAACATAGTCTTCATTACACACTATGTACTTAGCATAGATGTACTAAGGTAGTGCTGCCAAAAACCGTCCCATCCCAAAAACCGTCCCATAGGCTTGACATAGGCTGTTCCTGAAACTGTGCAAAATCATTCTAATCCCGTCTATGGCTGCAGAAATTGAGTGTTTGTGATTGGTGCAGAAACGTCCTATTCTCAGAATCCAAGTGGTCATATTAACCATGACTCTAGGGACGGTTAGTGGCCCCCCTAGGGCTGAACATTCAAAAATTCATAGGAAATTGTAGACTTACTCAAAAAATGTTTTTTTTTTTGGGATGGCTTTGCACTAGCTTTGCACTTCATCCAAAAATTATAAAAAAATTCCACCACTATTCCAAATGAGCAAACCTGAAATTCGGACGGTTTCTGGGACCACTACCTTATGTCAAGTCTTCATTACACACTATGTACTTAGCATAGATGTATTCATAAAGCACCTTGAAATTCTAAGATTTCATTGAAATATAGAATGTGTAGAACTATAAACTAAAATTAAGAAACGAAACAAAAGAACATAGCAAACAAACAAAACAAGAAAAGGATGATCCTTGATTCGTAACTCATAATAATAATTTATTTATTTTTCTGACTTTAATGGACATTAATTTTAGATAAAGTGGTTGTTAAGATTTTTTCAATATGTAATTCAAAATTATGATGTTAATATTTATACGAATGGATAATATTTTCCAAAACTTACAAATCCTCATAGAAACTTGAATGTATCCATTTATAATGCCAAATTAAATATATATATATATATATATATATATATATATATATATATATATATATATATATATATATTCCACAAAGGAAAAATTTAAAAAATTGGAGAAATATTATATTTTAGTCTAAATATTTTATGTGTTTTATTTATAATTAAAATTAAATTTAACATTAATCCCTAAAGCATCAACTCAACGCTCTTGGTATGATTTAAAGTTTGGTCAGGCTCCCTATGAGTCAAATTTCATCGAATGTGGCTCTATCTTTGGTACAGCATGGGAAATTTTCATATCTTTCTAACAAGACCATTCATGCTTCAAAATTCCTTATACTTCATGATATATCCGCAGTCAAAATTTGAAATCTGCCCAAAACTGCAGTATATGCTCAAAATCTGCCCAAAATTAATTAGATCACAAAATCTTCAAAGATTCACTAAAAATTGAGATTTTACTTTTTTTCAAGTTTTGTTTTTTCTACATGTAAATATAATTTGAAGGCATTCACCACTTGGATTTTCTATCCAATATTTCTTTGTATGTCTTTTTTACTATATAGACCGGCCTTTGCACTTGAATTTCAGCATACCTCCATGTGAAAAATCAAGCATTTCTTTAAGTGTTGTAGGTCATATGAAGGAAACAATTCCATGGACATATTCCTAACTCATCTAGGAACAAGAACTTGAAGAGCCTCACATCTTGTTTACTTTTTAAATTGGTTTTTTTAGCTCACGAAACACTTGAAACCCATTTTGCAACAAGGGAAAAAAACTTTTCTTTCAGCTTAGAATGTTATGAACTCACAAATGGTGAAGAGTTTGAATTTAATATTTGAGGTACATATACATGTACAAGTCAGGTACTAGATTGTACGGTTATTTTCTCTGAAATACACCAAAACTTTAAAAAATTACACCTTCTGTTGAAAGAGTCTAATTTTGATGGTTTTTGGCAGCTTTGAGGCCTTTCAACTTTAGGGGTTAAAAAGGAGTATGGAAAGATCAAATTTGGTTCTTTGTAAGGATCTTTAAGCCACAATGTAAAAGAATAAGCTAAATTTATTTATAATATAAATACAAAAGGGAATTTAGATAGGGATAGAAGATCTTAGGTGGATGGAAAATATTTGATTTAATTTTGTTCCAACCTAAAAGTAGATAAAATAACTATGATGATTTTTTCTATTTATTTATTTATTTACAAAGTACAATTTGATAAAATAAATGAAATAACCTAAGAAAACTCCATAAATATCATTTTATATGAAACTAATTATCCAATCATTCAATTTTAAAATTAAATTTGAGAAGCATGAATGGATGTTCTGGACAAAATAATTTATTCTTTTAATTAGAAAATACAACCTTATCCTTAGAGAATGCTAGAAATATGTCAATATATGATCTAAACCATCTATAATTCTTGACTTGCACACCTTCTAAAAAAATTGAATTATTTTTTGAAATTAAATTTGTGGCTATATATTCAATTTAGATATTTCTCTCATTATCTATAAAACCATTTCAAGATCCCAATTGAAAAAAAAAAAATTAGTACTATGTGGCATAGTAGTATTATGCTATTATATTATAGATATAATAATTACGGCTAAGCCTCTCTACACATTTTAGTTAAACTCAAGACCCTTCATCTTTGTTAAATTGAAGAAAGAAAAAAACTATGTATCCATTTCCGTTGATTTTTGGATGCATGTTGGTGATTCAATTTTTTATTAGATTCTATTAAAAAGTAATAGAAATTAAAATTTTAAAAACCAAGAAAACCATTTAGCACTATATAACTAAGAAAGCATTTTTAAGAACAAAAAAACTTTGATCCTTCTACTTCATAGCCTTCATATTTTTTTTAGAATTTAAGGCATATATCCTTCTTTAAAGATAATAATAGACATTATATATATGAGACATGATTATTTTCCATGTTATGAAGAGTGGAATTTGTAGGCTATCTAAGTCCATATCTTCTATGAATATTAAAATATTATTTTAAATTTGATATTATGATTTAAATTAAATTTTTTTGAATCAGTTTAGACATGTTATCCTTTACTTTTTGTCAACATAGTTCATGGATGCCAGCATAATGATCTAAGTATCATTCAAGTACCAATTTAATTCTTTGACCATAGATTACAACAAAACCTTTGAAAATCAAGTGAGAGGAATACTCCCAATATAAGCAAAAGAAAGCTTTTGATAAATTGGTTGAAATTTTGGTTAGTTTCTTATGATGTCAATTTGGATGTGAGTTTTTGAATTTTCTTGAATCTTTTTGTAGGAGTAAGAAATTGCAAGAGCATGCACTAAACATTGGGAAAAATGTTTATGGCGCTTATAGCAATTTTTTCTACTCGTCGAGCAACTCCAATTTTTTGCTACACCCTTTAACTACCATTTGGATTTTTCATGCAAGTAACTAACCTGATTGGCTCTTAGATCATCAAAAAAAATCTTGTATTGTGGAAGTTTTTTATTCCATGGAGAGTCAAAATTTTCCCATCGTTTTTGGTCAAGATGCAAAAAATTCTCTTTCTCAATGACGTATAAGATACTAGATAGAGATTTTTTTTCTCTTTTCTCTACTTCTTTACTTCTTCAAGAATAGATATAAACCTTTGTTTGAGACTGATGGATTCATATTCTAAATAAAAATGGACTATAAAAAAATTTAAATGAATATTAGCAATAATATGAATTCATGTTCTTTTCACAAATTTTTCCACAATGATACACCTTTTTCCTACGTCTAAAATTTGATGCATATGTATATCGTGCTAGTATTAAACCTCCAACTTATGTAATGCAAAATATTTATAAGAACGTTTCTTTATTCAAACTTTATAATCTTCTAATCCGTATGATAAAATCTGTTGAGATTTTTGGTGCGAGATCTTCTAAAAGTTTTAGGTGAGATCCTACGACTAGATATGCAAAAACAACTTTAATTTTGATTTGTTCACTTTTGCCTCGGAAATGGCAGTTTTGGGAGTGTTTTTGGTGAGAAATAATCATGGCCGCTTAGGGATTAAAGACTTTCACCGGAAAAAACATAACACCAAAATACATCACAAAGTAATTTTCTTATGGCCAGAAACTTGTGTGAAGTTATAAAATAAATCAAATTTATTTGAGATATCACTTGATGAAGTGAAATGACTGTCAGACAACATTTATAATTTTTTTTGAATAAAATTCACCCATTTCCAATTTGTAAAAAACAACTCTTTGTTTTTGGGACGAATAAGTGGTTTTATATGCAATAAACTGTCTAGATGAAAGAAGGAAAAATGTTTCTTTGAGGACTGGTTTACAACGCACATCAAGAGTCTGTCCATCAAAATTTGAGCTTGTTTTATGATAGAAATGGAAGTCTTGGGTTGAAGAAATACATATAGAAGTTGAAGCCTTTGAGTGGTCATAAATTGAAAGCATAAAGCCCAAGTTCAAAGCCTAAGAGTCATGAATTGAATACTTGAGACTTTTTTGAAAAATTGAAAATAACAAAATTTTGAAATAAAATAATATAAGGTTTAAATATTTATTAAGAATATGAGAAAATAATATTAAAAATAATTTTATTATCATAGAAAAATTATGTCTATTTGATAATTTGGGTTATTTTAAATCAATGTGGGTTTAATGTCAACAACGTCAAAAGAATGATATAGAATTCATGAGAGGGTTTGTAGAGTACATCCAACCCTTTATAGCTCAAAATCTTATCTTCTTTTAAACATTTTAACAAAAGTATCAACAAATTCTTGAAAAAAAATTAAATAAGCTAAAATAGAGACCAAAATCTTCTTCCATAGTTCATCAATTTGATGCCAAATTCTCTACAAATGTTGCTATAGAAGCACAATGGTAGGCCAGTGACTTTAGACTTGTATTTTAACCCCAAAGTGCCTAGGAAAGCCAAAATGGCTTTTTGCTGTTTTGGGCAGCCTCGATGAAGAGGTTAAAAGTAATATTTTTGCCTAAACATTTTACTGGATGCTCCCTTTACCGCAATGTGTACGTGGTAAAATTTTCAAAGTCAAATTCCAATTTTATAACCTTCAACTAGAAATTCTAGGTTTCAAGTCCAAAACGGTCAGTCTAAAATTAAGTCTTTTAAAAAAACAAAAATTGAGATATGCTCATAACCAAATCACTACTCAAAATCCAAAGTGACCCATGTCAAAAAAAAATACCAAATTTAGAAGGGCACCCTCCAAAAATTACATGAACAAGCTTCAATTTTTTTGTAATTTTACATTTTCTCCTTTCAAAAATTGTCAAAATTTGAGATTTAGGAATTTTTTCAGAATTTTTTTTTAAAAAAAATTCAAAAACTCATAGATGTGACTTTTTACCGTTCACTATTTTTGCAAACCAAAAATCTTTAACGTTATTTAAGTTTGACCATATTGTAGGTTTTATACCTCCTTCTGGAAAAGAATTTACATGAAGGCCAAAAAATCAAAATGAGTCTCCAAAATTTTGCATGGAGGTGCCCAACTTAGTTACCTACATGGGAAAAAATATGAGCAAAATGTTTGGAGTAATAATCACCAAGTCCCCCTTGCTACAAAGTTGAGTATGTCTTTTGGCCAAGGCAAAAAAAAATTCTGCATCAACTTTGAACGTTATAATCTCACTATTAGTAAAGATCTAAAAATTGAAATTTTTTGAGGAAGTTCTAACAATACTTTGGTTCAAGATCTTACGGTTTGAAGTAGAAAAAATCAGTAAAAGATTTGACCATACCTCAATTCCAATAAAGTGGCCAAAAATCATTGTTTTTGAGGTTTTGAGACCCAAAACATGCTTGGGCACTTAGAGGTTAATATGAAGTTGAGGAGGATTTTAGCTTTCTACGATTGAATTGGTGGGATTTAATGGACTCTTGATCTCTCGCTACAATGTATTGCAATTCTGACTCTTGAGTGTATAATTGATGAAAGTCGAGCAAGAGTGTCAAAGATTGCCTACGCAACATCGTAAATCACTTATTATGTATTTATCACCTAAAGTGGAAGTATAGTACTTTTAGACAAAGAATGAATTCTACTTGAGACTTGTGGAAGCGATGAGAGAAGTTGCTCATGTGTTTGATGATGATTGGTTTGTAGAGTTGTAATTACATTTCGTGCTTTCAAAGGCATAGTATCCACGGATGAAAAGGAAACTAAGTGTCTTTGAGTTGTAATAAGTCCTAGATGTGAAGTTTGCGCCGTACTCCGTGAAACATGGGCTCTCTCCACAATCTTTTTCAAATTATTCCTCTCTTTCCTCAACCATGCACTTTTCTTGTAACTTGAGATCATGTGACATACTATGATGAATGCATTGCCATTCATCTACATCTTTTGTTTGCGCTGCCTGGAATGCAAAGTGGGCCTAGGTTCAACCAGGCCAAGCACATCATGGCTCAACAAATAATGGGTCAAGTCTGTTGGTGGCTTCTAGGGTATGTGAATTTCTTTGTCTGTCATGGAACAACTGAGAGACAAGGAAGAAAAGTTTGTCAATCATAGAAACTATGGCAGTCACATGCAGCTTCGAGGTTTGTGCTAAAAACCAAACTACCATGACTTTAGTTATTTGTCTATTTTTAGAATGATACAAAGTGAAATAAGACAATTGTTGTCAGAAGAAATATTTTTTCTAAGACTTATTTATTTCATTTGTTTAATCTTGAATGGCCAATGAACTTATCATCTCACATCACTCCAAAGTCCAAAGCTTCTAGATAAATTGTAAGATTTGATTCACAATATTCCCTGAGAAAACCTTCTATTGCACTCCATTTGTGATTGTATGATATTATTACTGTTGTTATTAAATAAGATGCAGCATGGTCATATACTTAATTCACTTAGACCCCTTAATCCCTAAACGACCAAGGGTGTTTTTGCTCAAATTGCCTCCAAATAGTCCCTTTTAAAAGCAAGCCAGATAGTGCGAAATTGGAACCGATTTTGGTATTTCCAACCGTAAGATCTTGTATCTGATTACTATGTCTATATGCCTACCAAATCTCACACTCTCATTCCTTACCATTTGAGAGATCATAACATTCAAAGTTGAAAAAAAAGTTTTTTTTACCCTGCAAAAAGGGGACAGCATTATTTTGGGGTCCAAAAAAACCATTTTTTTTAGTAGATTTGGATGGTGCCTCTTTGGATTCCTGTTCCTAGATGAGTTAGGTACATGCCTACAAAATCTCATACCCATGCAAGGTGTAGAACCTTGAGAAAATCATCAATCTCCACAAGGGGGTATGCTGAAATTCACGTACAAAGGCCGTTCTTTTACAATAAAAATAGCATATGAAACATTCTTGGATTGAAAATCCAAACGGTGGAAACATGCTCTAGTGGCTCTTCTACATACAAATTTTTTTATTTTTGGAAGAAAATAAAATCTCGATTTTTGGTAGAATTTCAAAGTTTCGTCTTTAGGCAGATTTGGGCAGATTTGGGCAGTTTTGGGCAGTTTTGGGCAGTTTTGGGCAGTTTCGGGCAGAAATTGCTGCATTCACAGTGGCTGAGAGCCTGCCGGTGGAAGGGCATTTTATGCTCAGAGGAGCATAACTTTTCCTCACTTCATCCAAAAAAAATAGAAAAAATATCCCCATAAACCTCTTGAAAAAACCTTTTTCCACAAAAAAATTCAAAAAAATTCAAGTAAATTTGAATTCTTAGGAACCTGCCCAAATTCCTAAAACACCCATTCTAGGACTTTGGCCGTTTAGGGGTTAAAATGTGACAAAATTTCTTCTTTCTTTTAGTTACCTTAAGGCAGTTTCATTCAAACAATGCCTGTAAACATAACTTTTGCAGAATTCAAAAAAATTATTATTCTTTCTAATTTACTGATTTCAGCGTAAGTTCATACCGTTCATACACACATGAAGGTGGATGGTGAATATTGCCAACTGCTGGTTGAAAGAAGAAAATGGAAGGGAGGCACATGGGCAAGGGAATCATGGGATATTGTGCATTAGTGATATTGGAAAGAGCCCATGAAGAGAATAAAATCCAAAGCCTTTCAAAGGTCTGGTGGGCCACTACTCGCCACATATCCCTGGAGTTTCTTTTTTTGGACCCTCTTCTTGTTGCCATGTTGTTTTCTTGTCTGGCCACTTATGCCCTTCCCCATCCATAAATCATCACAGATGCCTATGCTCTTTGCCCCCTTGATTTGGGCATCGCGGTGTTACTGCTAAATACCCTTGCTAGCTTAGAGACTGTGAGTCTGTGAACATGTACCTATATGACAACCACAAAGACATTGCTTTGTTTGAAGAGACACTTGAATTCATTTCTCATGCTAACATTGAAGGTTTTTTTTGTCCATTCTTTATTGATGCAAAGACAATTTTCCAATGTTGAAGTATGTTTTGTGGTTAGGCCACTGTCCAACAAGCAAAAACCCTGCACGGCAATAATAAAAAGTTTTGAATTTCATTGTAAAGTGTGGAGAGTATGAAATTTTAATCCAAACCCTTTCTAAGGTCAATGAAATTCGTTCATTTGCTAAAAAAAAAAAAAAAAACAAACCCTTTCTAAGGATATAATAGGCTAACTTTGATAACTCCTTTCGTGCTTTCTTCATTAATTTTAGGCATATGATTGCTACTGTAATGCCTTAGAGTATACAGGACACTGTACCTGTAATAACATGTTCTGTTGGGATAAATATTTGTCCCCGTAAAGTTGAATTGGTTATGTCAGTGGACCATGCAGCCACAATTTTTCTAGTTGTGTTGGACCAATTTTGAATTTGTGCTGTCAGTTACTCATCCCAAGTTTGAATGATGGTGTATTTCTGCTGTTGTAGGAATACTAGCGTAGGAATACTGGGGTAGGAATCCTGGCAGAACTTGAAAGATGTCATTTTTGACACCAGAAGACTGGTTCTCTTTCAATTTTTTATTTTTTATTTTTATTTTTAAAATTTTTTTTGGAGTCAAATGGTGTGTTTTCCATTTCAAAAGGAAATACACCGCTGCAAGACCAGGTTCAGACCAGTGTTGGACTGTTATGGCATCTTTATACAGTGAAACCTTGGACAGTGGTTCATTCTAAATACCCGTTTGAGGTCCACCACTTCTCATAATGACTCTGAGTGATTCATTTTACTGAGAACCGTGACATAACAGTCCAACACTGGCTTAGACCTGCCAGACCAGCAAGATTTTTTTTTGTTTTTGATTACCTGATAAACCTGACCAAATGGCTAAGAAGCTTAAAACAGTTGCTATATTCCTTAACCCTTAGACTCCTAGGCAACTAAAATGAGGTCGCGGGCTATTTTTGGTGAGGGTCCCACAGTGTCAAAAATAACTTTCAAGTTTTGAGATTTTGTATGTGGATTCTCTAGGTCATTATGTACATGCCAAGCTTTGTTTTATAAGATTTGATTATGTAATGCAAAAGTTATGAATGGTTGAAGGTAAAAAATCTCAACGTGGGCAACCACAAAAATTTCAAATATATTCTTAAAAAATAATTTAAAATATCATCCTTTTATAGACATTCATATTTAAATAGGATGCTTTGATTCAGTCCGTTCCAACAAGTGAGGTAAAAGATTTGACAAGTCATGTTATGCGCACAAGTTGGTCAAGTCTTCATGAAAAAAAACTTCAAGAATTCATTTTGAATACAATTTTGACAATTTTTCAAAAATAAAAATTGGAATTTTTTTTGTTATGTATCACATGATTTGTATTGTTGAAAGTGACGTTATCCACTTTTATATGGATGTAATTAGCAATTTAGTTTTTCCTTGTATTCTACGTTGTATTTAGATTTACATATCTTTTGAAGATGAAAATCTAGGTTTTTTCTTTTGATATTTTTTATGTAGATTCTCAAGTCATTTTTACATAAGAATATAGAGTTGCCCATTTTAAATTTGTAAAGCCTATTTTTTGAAAATTCATTGAAAGTGAGATTTCAGCTTTTTGAAGGATTGAAAAGAACTTGTTTTATAGCTTTGAACATTATGATCTCGCAATTGGTGTTGTATTTTTTTCTAAAATTTTGGAAAAGAATGTCTCAATAAGTTAGCTATAAGATCCTATGCTTGAAATTGAAAAAAAAAATGTCATAAAATTGGAAGATCTAACTTGCTTAAGAAATGAGTGTTGAAGGACAGTTTTTTGATGTGAATTCATGGTAGGCATTTAGGGATTAAATAGTCACAAAACATCATTTTGATGTCTGCTTGACAACAAAAATAACATAGTTTGAAACAATGTCATTTTGACATTACACTTGATTGAACCATGGTTGTTTATTGTGACGAGCCATCACGTCGTGACGGGCCTCGGCGTCAAGACATAATAGGATCAGCTTAGGGTCAACCTAGGCTTAAGCAAGTAGCTAGGTAGAAAATTTACCAAATCGCATTCATTGCGTTCTATTTGGCTACCGAGGTTGCCGCAGAGTATTTCATGGAATTACCTGTTTCTTTTCACCCTTTTACACGTGGTTCACTGCAGTATATAATTGTAGGGGCTATTGATTGTCCACGTTCCCAACCATTGAGAACATGTTCTATGCCATCCGCCCCATCTTCCCTATTGTCTGTCCATAAAATCTATCGTCTGCTCTTTGTTTCCATTCATTCAAAACGTGTTTTGTATCATCCAACCTCTTGCTCCATGTCGTCCGTCCCAATTTGAACCCTTCACCTTTCAAGGCTAGTATTGAACTCATTTTTTGTCCATTTTTTGTGTATAAGGACATTTCTAGCATCTACATTTTACAAGGATGTCAAAAATGTCCTCACATACAAGATTTGAATTCAAAGTGAGGCTGCTGGAGCATTTGAAAGTTATTGCGCCCCCCTTCCCTCCCTCCCCCTTCCATGGCGTCCGCCCCTTATTCCCAACAAGTGAGAACATATTCCCAATAAATTTATTTTTACATTACTGTAATATTCTAACATATCATGACACATGGGTGTCTTCCATTCTATGTGTCCAAATTGGGGTATTGTAATTTCATGCTAAACCTATTTATTATCAAGTCTGTCACGGTAAAGGTATGATCTCTCATAATGTCTTGACAAATAGCTATCGTGACGTGACAACATTATGACAGAAATGGTCTTCCTCACAACACAATAAATAACCTTGGACTTAACTTTGAAAGGGATGGACTGCCTTTTTGCAAAAACTCTCATTTTCTAGTCCGGTGTCAAAAAGGCCTGTAGAAAAAGTTCATTAGTAAATTCAATTATTATTATTGTAATATTTTACACTTGTTTTAGCCTACAATTAAGTTTATAAACATTAGTAGAAACAACGTACAACTACACTAGTGGTTTACACCAAAAATATATATGGTGTTCATCAAGAATAGGCTCTTTTGATTTGATTGGCGGATACAAATGTCTGGTCCTCATTTGGCTATGCATCTTCCAGGGCCACTACAAGAGGGCTATATAGTGTTTATGCTACAATGCTAGGCCAATTGCATCGCTTACCATGGATACATACACTAAATTTTGATGATGAATTTAACTTAAAACCTCGACTTCAATGTAGAATGACTAAATGACACTTAGAATCGAACTCTCTTGCGCCTATTTGATGGCAACTTGGAAAGTCCTTTCCTCCTAAACAACGAGAGAATCCTTCCTCCTTGGCGGCAACAATGTCATTGCCTTTTCTCATTCAATAAATTCTTCAATTGCTCATTTTGCAAACAATTTTATATTTCTACACTCTCTCACTTGTCACAATGATCCACGTAGGAAAGCATGCTTCAATTTTGATTTGTGTGGAACTACATATAAAGATGAATCGCCATACCTCGTCCATAAAAAATAGCCTTGACATGAGACTATTAACATCTACTTAGACCTTTTTGACTTTAGATTGTTTATTACAGCTTGAAAGCACCTCAATTCAAGCTAACATCTTGTAGATTGCAAATAGATTGAAGGTGGATTGGTAATAGCTTCACATTGAAATTTTACTAACTTTTAAAGTCTTTTAATCATGATTTGAATTATTACCTTAATTTTGTTTTACTACCAAATCTTCATGTTGATATACGTCAAGTTTTAATGTTAGTAAACTCCTATCTGCTACTTCCAAAATATGCATGAGGCGAGGAATTGACCATGTGGTGGAAGGTCCTAATGAGGAGGTAGTTCAACTTTACATATAGTAATCATTTGAAAAACTCATAACTTATTCATATAATATCCAAAAATTACATCACAAAGTGCATTGGAATCCTCTTTCTTTTGCTAATGGGATCTAATTTTTTTTTAAAAATAATTTATTAACAGTAACCATGCTAATTGCTTAAATGCTCAGGAACAGGCTGTTTACCTTTCAACAACAAGTGGATGAATAACACCCATATCATATTTGAAACCAAAAAAAATGCTTACTTGCCCATGTCCCCACCCATGGTGGCTTGGGCATTTTGAGGTTAACTGCCCAAGAAGAGAATATCATGTGAGCTTATCCTTTACCATTGTGGGCTTCACTAGAACCAAGAAAATTCCAACCATGGAATATGCACCATGGCATGGTGCATTTTCAAGATGATTGATGTTTGAAATACTATTAAAACCTTGTTTTGCTCTCAATCTATACGCCTCACCAATTAGAGGGACTCCAGTATATTATGCTATTCTCTGAAACTGTTGGGTTCTTTGCTCTAGATCTGCAGATCATACCACCAAATGGTTGGTGTCCCTGAAATCACTCCTCAATGGTTTTGACAGAGTCTCTTTGTAGTGGATCAGACTTCAACCTTATTTCAAGTACCGAATCATTGCAAATTCATGTACACAGAGCATTTGGGCCAGGTTCCACAGTAAGGTAGGAGGCTCGGAAATGGACCATCTAAGCAGATTTTGCCCTCTGTGAAGAAATCTCTCAATGGGAAATTTCAGAACATATTTTTGGTTGGAAGATAATCTGAGAACAATTGAGTGGCAATTTTAATCGAAATTTTGTGAGTCTCCCTAAATTAGATTTTTCTTTTTGAAGGCATCAGCCTAGAGTGTGCTATTTGAGCTCATAGGTCTTTCATAAACTGTCCACTTGCAATCCTAAATAAAAATGGGGAAAACAAAGAGAATGATTGGCTCATTTCCTTTTTTCCTTGGTTCACTCACTAACTGTATCCGCTCAAATTTAGAAACAACTCATTCCATTTCACAGCCATCTAGTGGGCGGTTCTAAATGCCCGAACTGTTCTCGAGCCTCCTACCTTACAGGATTCACATAGCAGAGTGGCCACCCATGAAATGAATATATATATTTTTAAATTATATATAAAAAAAAGATGCTTCAGCAAGCAAAACTTAGGGCCGGCTTACACCAGAAATACCGTAGTTTGGAGCCCAAAGAAATGGAAAGTTTTCATAGTTAGATATTTGTGGTACTTAGCTTTATTGAATTACACTAAAGAAAAATTGGGTTGGAGCCTATGTTTTGCCATGGATGAAAAATTTAGTTGGAATTCTATATAACATAAGTGGATCATGTTTTTCTTGGATTTTAACTCGTTAAAAGTAGGAACTTCATGAAGCTTGCTTATTTAGATTTGAAAATCAAAAAAATAATATATAAAATATGTATATATATATATATATATATATATATATATATATATATATATATATATATATATTCAAAGACCATCTTATCACAAACAATGACCACCACTTTATTATACTAAAAATAAAGTATCATAGCATAAACTATTTTTTTAGTAAAAAGAAACTATTCTAATAATTGTCATTATATTTAAGGCTTTTGATCATATTTTGACCATTATATTTTGATCTTTGGTTACAATAAAGTGGTCTTTGACTATGGCATAGTGGTCATTGATTGTGATAAAATGGTTTTTGATAATGACTATAGCAAATGATCTTTAGAGAGGTGGTTCTTTATAACGACAAATCGCCTTTTTTTTTTTTTTTTTTTTTTTTTTTTTTTTTTGAGTCAAATGGTGGAAATCCATTGCAATAAAAGAACTTACACCACAGCAAACCAAGGCAAGAGAACTTACTTGGCGAGAAATTTTTAAAGCTTTTTACCTCCTAATAATGTACCTGAACGAACTACCTAACCTGGAACCTAAGAAACTATCTGAAAGTGCCACAATCGGGCCGGTGAAGTGTCCATCGGGGATAAGACAAATAGCCTTTGGAGATGGCAACCTTGGCTTTGGCACTGTGAACCTGATCTTTAGCATCAGGGCACATGATGCTTGTAACAAAAGTATTTCACGTCAACTCTTGAGGTGCTGCTCACTGATCATGACATTTTGTTGAAGTGGTTTTGCTGATAGCTGATTCAGACTTTGGTGTTTTATTGCCCCACCTCCCATAAGGTAGAAACACCTATAACCGACAACTTAAAGCAGTTTAGCATATCAAAGCTTGGGTTATCGACAAGGAGATATTTTTGGTTCATAGGAAAATAAGGTTCATGAAGAATGCACATTTTTTCATGAATTATCTCCCAATATTGAAATTTGTACAATTTTTCAAAGTGAAAAGAACTTCCGAACCAATAGCCGATATATACAAATGAGGTACATCTGTTCTTTCATAATCTAGGAATTAGAAGATATCGGCTATTGGTCATCTGTCGACTATGGGTGTCTCAACCTTACCCATCACACATTGTACTTTGACCCTTATTGGACACAGCCTTATGGAATTAAATTAGCAATGACATATGCGGGTTAGTACTTCCACATACTTGATAATTTCATCCAAGATAGTGTGGTGTTGTGCACCGCCATGGCTCTCCTTGGTTTCGAGAGTGAGGGAAAGGGTGCATAGGTGTAGGTAGTGGCTTATTACACCAAAATTGCCATTTACTGTAGGTGCACAACAGCCATGGGCAGTTTTGTCCACTTGGACAAATTTTCATTGGTTTGAACAAGCTATCAACCAGTTTTGATAGATTTTACCACGGTATTAGGAAAAATAATTATCATTTCAGCCCTTTTAAAATAAAGTGGGCTACAGTATCTGGTGATATCATCGTTGTACTCTTCAGGACCGTTTTGTCTGCCAATAGAGGTTCACTGGAATTAAAATTGAGCACAACAACCATATGCAAAAAGGTTTTCATAGGTACAAAAACAAGTGACTGAAAACAAGAAGACATTCTTGCACAAAGCACAATTGCAACCAGTGATTGAGATTGCAAAAAGCAGGAGTCTGTGAGGTACAGTACATCCCATGTCCCTAACAGTTGACTCAGCACGAATTTATCCAGCAAGTTAACTTCTTCCCATCTTGTTTTATTTTTGTTTTCTAGACTCAATAGATAAAAGTTATTATCACTGTGGAAGGGAAGAACAAGCAGAGAACCTGTCTGTGAAATTTTGGAGAAGGCAACAATAACACGGCTAAGGTAGCAGTACCCATTCCTGCCAGAATAAGGATTTTGGGAACCTGGGAGTGCAAAGAGCATGAAGTGAAATCATGAATGTGTTAGCAAATTGGAGAGGAAGTGCTTGGTCTTGGAATCAGAATTTTTGGAGGTAAGAGCAATTTTACACAAATTTTTGAAGTGAAGGTGTTGTAGACACCTATTCATAACTCTAGACTTACCCAAAAGTGACAGAAGAAACCTGTGGACAAAACTTGGTAATGCTTCCATCTCATTGGTTCCATCTCATTGATTCTAGTGAAATTTCAATACACTTATGTTCAAGTTTAGGTTCACAAGGAGGCACTTTCTGGTCAAAAAGTAGGAGGCAGGAATGGGTCGCTGGCATGAATGGGTACTGCTACCTTACCTGAAATCTCCCAATCCGAATTGCCTATAATTCCAAGTTACTGTAGCTCATGCCAAGGAGCAAAACAGAGATGACAAGCACAAAGTATCTGAAAAATCTTTGAAGCGAACTTACAGAGCTCATCAGTGTGTGTTTTCATACAAGCTTGAGTGTGTTCCCATGCTACTCTTGCATGATCAACAATACAGTCCCACAGCCTGTGTTCCGTTTAGCCATGGGACAAACTATCAGGGCTCCTGTCCAACCAAGTTGACCAGATGGTGGTACTACAAATGCAACATCAAAAGAGAAACCCCCTATTCGAGTCTTTGTGTTGAAAGACAAACCAAGAACATATTGCCAGGTTAGGTCCGGCCATGCTCCATATCCATTAGCAGGTACTTCATCTCTCCCATCTGAACTTCAATACAAGAAGGAAACACAAAACAGTGAATGCCATATACATTAAAATGGCCATTCTACATTATATTGGCCGCTCAAATAGTGTGATTTCAATTCATTTTTCCACTTTATTTGAATAGCGTGGCGGCCAATATAATGTAGAATGGCCACTTTAATGTATATGACGTTAGTGGTTACTTGCAGAAAATGAGGCGCCCTGTGAGGAGAGGAGAGGCACGGCAGGCTGCCGGTTTGGAGCACTTGAGGGCTGTGGCCGGAGAGGTAGGGACGGGTGAACGGGGAGCAGTGAAGAATATGGAGGCTCCAACCCCGGCGCTGGTGTCGTTAGACTGACCGGCCTGCGAGCGGGTGGAGATGCTCTGACTTTTACAGTAACGAGAACAACGAAGGATGGACCTTGAGGGCAACCCTCACAAGAATTGTGAATAGTGACTTGCAAAATTTGAGTGGATATTTGGTTCGTTTTCAATTGAAAAGCCATATCATGAGCATAGCTAAATTAGATCTAGACCATTGTGAAGAAAAGTTGTAAGATATCATGTATAATACATTTCTAAAAAGTTTGGTGGAATGAGTAAGCTTTATCTAGAAGTGAATGGATTTCAAAGTTGGTGAATTCATTCACTCAATTTTGCATGTTTGTTATGAAATTTATTCAAAATTTGTGAATGTTTTTTTGTCAAGCCTGATCACTTCAACATGCCTTGGTATGTAGGAGTATACCGTTGACGAGCCACCTCCACCAATGTTGTCAAAAGTTGATAATATGTAGGTTTCAAAATTTATAAAAAATACAACATGTGATTACGATATTAATGTAATTGACATTTGAGGATTTGGATGTAACTAATGGCATGAAACCTTAATCACCATTGTTAGGAACTCTTGTGTTGCAATACTAACCACTGTTGCATCTTATTGGCCTTCATTCCAATTCTTTTTTTCATTTTAAATTTATGTGATCAATATTAAATTTTTTTTGCATAGGGGATTTCCAAATTTGATCAAAGTTCCAAAGTTTTTCTCATTGTAGACATCTAATTTTATTGTTGTAATAGTAAAAGTAGACTAATATTTCTTTTAGATGTTCTTTGGTATTTGTGTCCAATCTATCTCAAAGACATGGACTAGGCACAAATTGTGTAGTCATCTCCAAAATAACTATGAATAATAACATTTTGAGCTTGTTATGTACATCTATGTCTGGAGCAATTTGAAAGTTTTGAATTCAAATGCGTATTATCAATTGTTGATATAGGATTTGTTTTCAAAGAAATAAGTGTTTTGAATACAAACCCTAGGCTCAAATAAATTGTTGCAACTCCAACATTTCCTTAAAATACATCTGATTTTTAATTTTCTCTACATATTTGAAATCATCATGGTCAATTCACACTATTGAGACCAATATCAGTTCATATCTTTGAGTTAATTTTGAAGTAATTTGAATTAATAAGTAATCTGGTTTTCTCCCTTTTCGCTACTTCCAAAGGCATGGCTTCGAAAAGAGGGCATCTGGTCTATGAAGCAGGCCCTTGTAAGCATAAGAGGCCCTAAGTTGCATAACCAAATTTCTGAGAATTTGCATAACATATTGCCCAAGTTTTATTAGTTAATTTGGACATGCCTAAAGTTGTTAAGCAACAATTTGCCCATCCTAGGATAACCCTGCGGTATTAGTCCATTGATCGTCTATGAAATAGTAAGGCAGCACGGTAATTCTTCCACCTACCGATACAAATTCGAAGAAGTAAAATCCCCTCAATCGAATGGATCAGCTAGAACTTTTTTCATACGGATATAGACAGAATTACATGTATAGAGCGTGCCCTCGACCCTTGTCATTGCACCACAAAAGGACATGTCAACAGCTGAACCATCATGTATGGCAACCACTGACAGTTGGTCGCCATTGAATGTGTTGTTATCGATAAATCCTTAAAGTGGCTTCCATCTTCATTATTTAAGAATGAATTTTGACCGTCACAACAGTAAAGTTGCAGCCTCCTCTCTCCCTCACATCTTATAAGGGAAATGATAACTTCTAGCCAAAATATATGTAAGCATCACTTACCGGGAATGGTACTTTGAACTAAATTAGAAGAGCCGCATTCAGTCTCTTGACATACTTTCTCTTGGATTAAAATGAAGGACGTCTTCATCTACTGATTCGTTTTGGGTACTCGTTTCACCCTCTTGCATACCTTCAAAAGCATTTTCCGTCCCATCATCCTCAGCAAATAAACTATCGGGATTATCATCCTCATCCTCATCATCCTCGTCTTCTTTTCCTGGTTGCCCTTCTTCATATTCCTCTTCACCTTCAGATGAGCCCCATCCTTCAAGGTTCTCCAAACCCTCCCCGTTGATGGGTGGTTGCGAGGCATCGTCATTACTAATATCTGATGGGAAAGCTTGACTAAGCTGTTGGCTGGATTCTGCTTGTTGGGCTGCTTCGGCCTGGGCTTTGGCTCGCGCGGCTTCTGCCTGTGCTTGAGCTTCTGCTCTAGCCTGAGCTTCAGCACGAGCCTTTTCTGCTTGAGCTAGAGCTTCCTTGACTCTTGCCTCCTGCGCTTCCCTCTCTGCCCTTTCCTTTGCCTCAATCTGAAAAGAATCGCAACTTGAAAAGAGTTGGTCTTCACATATGTAATAATTCTTAAGCGCATGAAGCCGGCAACAGTCGCCAACCGGCACGAGGGTCAGCAGATTACCAAGAATTTCAACTTACTTCGCCGTCTGGAACTGCTGCCCTAACAATATATTACTGTATTCTAGATTCCTAAAACAAAAAGTGATTTGGAAGAATTTCAGTATGTCTTCAAAAAGTACAGTAAAAATATCACGAATACTCAAGCGTAGTGCTCTAAGAGCATCTTCACTGCGGAACTAAATACCAACCCTGAATACGGAATGAATGGTCTGGATGATAGGGCAACCATTTGAATTGCATCTCAGCCATTGTTTTCATATTCAGTGGCAGTTTCAGTTTGCAATAGAGATCCTCTAAAAACTAAAACACCAAACCGTGTAATCAAGACATTTCGAAAGAACATCTGGGAAAATGGAAAAGCAGGTTTGGAACCATAGCTCATTGAGTTTACAGATATGATTGAAAAAAAACTCATCATACGGGCATCGCTTTATTAGTTGGACTCAAATTCAAATGAAATCATTAAACGTTCGAGACTATACGAACTTCAAGTGCAGTACAAACCTTGGCACGAGCATCAGCAAGCTTTTGTCTTTCGTCAACAAGCAGGTACTTCTCAACGAGTAATCTCTCTTCCCCGCGCATTTCCCCGTCTGCTCTTCTCTTCAATATATTGTTATAAGTATTTATATGCTTGTCCAAAGCCCCCATATATTCGGCAGTCTTAGCTTTCAAGGTATCATTCCAGGACTGTGCCCTAGAAATCAACAGGGTTGTTGAACCACTTCGAGACTCAGAGGGTGAGACTTCTAACTCTTCGAGGTCATACTCTGCCACCACATGGTACGGAAGAAGTCTGCATTCAGAAGCATGAATTAGAATCATAACCGTCCAATGTCACATGTAGTTTGAGTACGTCAATTACCTTGAAAGTTAGCAATCATGTCCCAGTTGGGGACATTTCAAATCTCGTGACAACAATAAACCACAACAGTATGTGAAAGCCCATGCACATGCACATGCAAGAGTTGGCTACATTGTACATGAAGACAACGCCTGGACAGGGCCGAAAACAGCCAGGCTCTGCTCCCATAGGGACATTTTTAATTTAATACGTACCAAATATCTCTGATACCGTATTATAAATGAAAGGATCAGTAAGCAACTAGAGCGTAGACCTAAGTAAAAATGCCACTGTATCACCACAGTTTTTGTGGATTAGAACTTAACAGGAGGTGCACCAATCACGAATCGTTAAATCAAAATGATACTGAAATTTTGATCCGATTGAGTTAACACTCTTCACCTTTGTCACGCACTATAACTTACATAATTATGTTCGGATTCTTGACTCTCCTCGAACTGATTATTCGCCAATAATAACCATAGAATAAAGGTTCAATGCACGACGCTTCACCAAAAGTTGATAAAAAAATTGCAACACTTCTCTTTTAGAAGAGGAAAACACAACATCGACTTAGTTTTTAATAGTCCGTGTTGAATCCCACGCAGTTGCGAACTGTTGTTACGCATATACAGACACGACCATCCTCTGTTGATCAAGCCCTTGACAAATGAATTGAGTTGCTTTCGTACACATCGAGATAAAGAAATAAATTCCACGTACTATAGAAGACGGTACATGCAAGACCTATCAGCCTGGTTGCCCATAGCTGATTATCACACGAGAAAACACGGTCTGCAACATAGCTCCCCCGTCCACCTCAAACACTTTTTCCACTTCTTTTCGGAACATCAACTGAGAAAATGAACCCTTCACTGTGAGGTCAATGTTTCGGAACCAAGAACGACTCCACAGAACGTCCCGCGCGAACTACATTGCTCAGGAAGCATTTCCCAAATCACTAAGGTACAATTCTAGCGAAACATCATCGCCTACAAGTATACTTCACACAACAGCCAACACGACACAGAAACAACCATGCCAATCGACAAAACCATCTCCACCCTCTTCACAACCACACCACCATTACAATCCATCCAAACCAAACCACATCTCCCACAGCCATAACAATCAAACAAGCCACATACCTATCACACGCATCTTCAATCGACGAGAAAGGCCGCTTGATGTCAGGGTTGCACACACGATGCACATCCTGCCGTGCCATATCGACCTCCATCCTGTCAGGCACCCGCATCTCCACACCTCCAATCCTATTCGCTTTCACGTTCGACGCAGCGGACGATGCAGGAGGCGCCTTCTTGGTCACCTTCGCCGCTGGCTTCGGTTGCTGTGCTTGCTGCTGCTGCTGAGGACTCGCAGCTGCCACTGCCATGTCCGCCATTGCCATGCTCGGCTGCTCCCTATCTTTTATCTTCCCTTTTTCTTTTCCAAATCCAACGCCTCCTGTGCCTCCACCGCGACTACACACTCCTAAACCTTAACCGTTTCCCCTCTCTTTCCAAAGCGAACGCCAAGAAAAACTCCAATCCTACCACAACTCCACATCACAGAACTCGCCTTCCTCTTGAACCCTAGTTTCACCGCTCCCGCTCTCCAAACCGAAGCTTCTTCGACGTAAATCCTCGCAGTCTCTGTGATCCCTTCCAATGCCGCCACTAGATCACTTCACCGAACCACCGCCATCGCCGCTCCTCCGCCAAACAACACACCCCGCCTTCTCCTATTTCTTGAACCCTAGCTTCACTGCTCCAGATCCACAACACTCCAAACCGGACCTTCTTCCATGAAAATCCTCGCACTCTCTACTAGAACATCCAATGCCGCGATTAGATCGCTTCACAGAACCATCGCCATCACCGGTCCTCCGCCAAACCACGAACCTCGCCTCCCGCTTTCTTGAACCCTAGTCAGCTCCCCGGAACTCCGAACCGCGGCTCCTTCGCCGTGGATTTTTTCCCGTCTGTGATACAGAACGCAATGCCGCGCTTAAGTTAGCTTAGATTGGTTCACCGGCAGCCATGGCGATGGCCGAGAATTGGCGAATCAAGCAACCGCGAGAGCCTGCTCATCTCGGTGAGCTTCGGCAACAGTCTGCTTTGAAAGTGAGTTCCCAGTTTTCCAGAGCTCCGGTGATGGACGACGGTCGTTCATCAGTTCGAGCATTTTTGGATGGATTTCAGATGTCTTTGGCTTGGAACTTTGACTGTGGAATGGAATGGGCCTTGGGGTTGTGTAGGATGTTCATATCACTGGACCATCCATGCCATAGCATGCCAAAAAATAAGCTAGAATCGATAGAAAGGATTAAAAAAGTATGGGATGAACTTCCCTTAGAGCAATTGAAACGCCTCATTTTAACTTTGCTCAAACAATTTACAAAATTCGGTGTTTTGTAGTTATTGATTCATCGTGTTTAGATCAAGTAATAGGGTTCTTATTAAACTCGTTGTCCTAGCACTCAATGCCGATGTTACCTTGGTGATTCTATATTTGGAGTCAAACGAACTTGACTACTTTTCTGATTTGCAGAGATCTCCAAGAGAGGTGGAGAGACCTCAAGGAATTAGGGTTCCAAATGGTGCAGAGTGTGTCCCGCTTTATATACCCGTACTCTCGATTTAAAACAATGATTTTGGCTAAAGGTGGAAGTACTAGGTGGTTGATAGTGTATAAGGAAAATACAAATTCTTATTTAGTTTTCAGGTTTATATGTATGTGATTTTTGTGATATTAAAGTACATTTCACTAACATTCCAAGGCAATTTTAAATTCCAAAATCCATCAATTTTTTAACAAGTTCTTGCATTCCAAAGATTTTCCAGTTTTTTCACTGCAAATGGAATTTGCAAGCAATGTGTAGCTCACTGTACAACAAGGTTATCAGACTTTTAGAGCTGAGATGTTTGGTTCTGGTTTTGAGGATGAGGATTTTGACTCTTTGTATAAGAGGTGTATTGTTGGTTTTGGATATGTAACTTATCATGTGTTGCTGGACATCATTGAATGTATCTTCCTCAACTTGACTGCCACTTGACGAGGTGCAACATATTTCATGTCTATCCACCAGAAAGTTTACATTCAATTTCATGAACTATGACTGCTGGTGAAAATACAGTGCCACTTCTGCGGATTGAATCATTGCATTCCACCTTCATACTCCACTGAGCAACTGGCACTGGAACTGCAACATGCACTTAACCCTTTAGTGCCCAGCTCCTTTTCGGAAGGAACTCGGTTTGGGCGACCCTGGCTTGTGAAATCTTGAATTGAGTCCAGAGTTGTAGAATTTTTTCAGATCTGAGTTGAGGAAAAGGATGCCAACCCGATCAGGTTCAGAATGCAGGAATTGGTTTTCATTCATAATGCTCATATTAGTAGAAATTGGGATGTATTTCAGCTGGCACGATGTTGCAAAAAGTGGAATACGGTGAGAGTGCCTCTGCCTCGCACAGCCATAGTGACTTTGAAAAAAATTGAGAAATCGTGGCACACCAGGACCAGACTCTCAACAGCTAAAAACAACTAGCCAAAAAGTAATCACTTGAAAATTATTTTTTTTCCAATTGTTATTGAATTACAAACTCGAAACAGCGTCACAGGGATACGGTTCACTCCGAACTTACAACATGAAATTCCAAGGACCAGAATGTGTCCAACAAGAAATCGGAACGGTGATTAACGTCTGTTGCCCATGTAGAGGCATTGGAACCACCAAATTCACCCAACATCTAAGCACATTTCCTGTAAACCAGCATAATACAATTCTCCCTGTATACACTACGAACTCCAGGTGTATTTCCTTTAGCCTAGGTGAACTCTGAATGAGGACGCAACACCTATCGTTTCTTTCGCACTGAGAAAATCGGGAGTCACAGCTGCCTGCGTTGGGAGCGACCTCTACAAGAGACAAAGTCCTGGGAGCGACCAGGGGTGATGGAAAGTAGCAAACGGGAAGTGCTGAAGAGCTTGGGGGGACCCGGGGAAGAGAAGGGGCTTGGCGGTTGGCCCTGTGGTGTCCCTTTCAGCCGAAGCCCTGACAGGAAAGTTCGTTGGAGAAGGGGGAACGGTAACACAATAGAAGCTCAGGTTGCGAATGTAGTTGCAACTCCTGCACAGGTACAAGTCTTCATTTCTTTTTCCTTCGAGTAGTGCTGGGCGGTCCGGGAGTCCATTGGGGTGCGAAAATCCACCTACTGCAAGTGCGTAGGCTTCATCATTTACCCGTAGAGGGCCCCCCTTCATCTGCCACAGCCGGAACGAAAGAGGTCATGGAACTCTAGGACATCATTGCTCAAGGAAATGTGAGGTCAATGCATGGTTTAGTCACGAATTTAGACGAAGGGGACGCAGACAATAAGTGGGAGGGGGACGGAGGGAGGGGGGGGGGGGGGTTAGGGGGGAGACTCACCTCTACCATACTTGGCTTCGAGGTACGCAAAAACCGCGGGCATGTTCTCGGTGCAGTCGTAGGAGTCACTCTTGTCGGTGTCACCATGGGGGGGGAAACAAGAATGCTGCGAGTCAAGAGTGGCACCCGATGTTGACTGAGATGCAGGGGGGGGCTGTCTGGAGCTGCGGCAGATGTCACTCTTGACAGAGATGTGTTGCCTGCCATGTTCACTTCGGAGCTGGAGTTCGGCAAGGCGTCCTCCACAATGCGCAGCCACTCCGAAGTCCAAGCAGAGTGCGGTGGTGACACCGGTGCTTGGGCGGGTGCAACGCTGGACATGCTCCCGGCTCGGGTCTGTGGAGCTACTCTGACGTTGGAGACGGTGAGTCCAGATGCTGTGGGGGGTAGCGGGTAGGGGATCCCGGGGTACCACTCCATCTCCAAGCGCTCCACCTCTGCTGCGACGGTCCATCTCCACTCCGCTCCGGGAACCACCAGATCCAGCAGCAGGCGAGGAGGAGGGACGGCATGGGTGCTGCGGAGGCGCCACTCCTCAACAGCAGTCAGCCACGGTGCCAGCTCCGAGGCAGAGCCAGGGTGCTGCGCCACTCCATCGCGGAAACGGTCCTCATGCGGCATCACACAAGCGACGGATCGGAGGAGAAACAGAGGATCCTGGAGTAGCTCACACGCCGGCGACTCTGGCCCTGCCCAGTACACCGCACCCAAAGAAGAGGAACACAGAAGCCAGCAGAGTATGCGGCAGGGTCCAACAAGAATAACTCGAAGCAAGAAGTCAAGCTAAGGGTTATGCGGACAGAGCAGGGGGTTCTGGATTAGGGTTCGGGGGGGTAGGAAAGGCATACCTTGGATGCATCTCATGGTACAGTAATGAACACCATAATGAGAGGCAGCAGTAATGTGAGGTGACATTCCAATTCAACATGAATTATCTGCCTTTATTAACGAGGGTTCCACTGTCTGCAAGTACAATTGATGGGGGCTATGAGGAGCTGAGGTATGGAGTACTCCCAGGCTCATGGAGAGGCTGAAGCTAGCAGACCTCATGATTACAGCCTAAGGCAGCCCCGACCCCCACAAAACAGAGCTAGACGCAACAAAAAAAAAAAGGGGATGCGTTGTTCCACAAGGACTCCCCATGAAAATCAGAATCCCGTGGTCCCAGAAAACTGAAGATCAACACACAAAGACATAACTGAATAAAATAAAATAAACAACATTGCATAGCCCCACTCTAAGGGCTTCCAAAAGCAGTACATAGAAGGTGTTCCTCCAAAAGGAACCCATGCGGGGTGGAACGCAGGTAACCCGCACTCACTGCCTTCGACCACCTCACACTCCAGTGGTGCAGGGGGGTAGCAAAAGGGGAAGTCTCATGCCAAGGGGGACTTCCATGGAGGCCGGGTAAGGGGGTCTAGCATCATGCGCTCCCCTCACGGGCGTGGGGCCGAGACCTGCCGAGGATTGCTGAACATGGTGCCCCCCGAGCAGTATGAATTCCTGCACCGGTCCTCGGTTACGAGCTCCACGGTTAACTCTGGGCAGCCCTGCGCGCTTTCTCTTCTTGCGCATCATAGATTGCCCAGGTCTTCTGTCTGCAAGAAGACCAGCCATTTGTGAGAGAAGGGTCTACAACGCTCAGAGGAAAAATAGAAGAAAAGAGATCAAAGTCACAGAGCAGGGGGAAGTAGTTGGATTCTAGGGAGCCGAGGTTGCCGTAGAGGGGAAATTTCCTTACCTCCAGCGTTGCATCCACCGCCAAAATCCAGGCTGGTCCAGCAGCCTCTTCCACTCTGCAAAGGAGAAAATGAAAGAATCATAAGAGGGCACTCCCGTGGAATTCAAGAAAGCAGCGGCCAGGGCACATGGAACGCAGACGACATCCGGGGCATATCCAGAAGGTTCGAATCTTGCACACCCTGCACCGTCTACGCAGGGTGCCCTTCACACTGTGGCAGGGATTGGAGCGCCTTGCTGGTGTGGGGGCGGGGTTACGACTTCCGCTGGCACTGGTTGAGCAGCGACGGGACGGAGGGCGTGGTCCTGGCATGCCTCGGAGGGGAGTTGAGGGAATCGGGCCGCTGGCACCCTCTGCTCCTGTGGATGGTTTAGGGGAGGGAATGGCGGAGGGGACAGCACCTTCCGGAGAAGAAGTCCCCTCGCAGGGCAGGACGTGAACTGCCACTTGGTTCACGGATTCCTGCGACATGACAAGATCCTCGGGCTCCACAGCAGGGCACTCCTCGCCATTAGCAGCGGTTGCTGAAGCAGTCGGATGTTCTGCCATGCCCGGCACTGTGGATCTGCGGGCTGCACTCGTGGAGCTCATTTCGCCAACTAGAGGACACTCCATTAATTCGTGCGCCAAAACCAACATAAACTTCTCGTGATCCATAGGTTTATGGTCCAATTGGAAACAAATATGTTTGTACCGGAGATATGAGTTGGTAGTAGCCGAGTCCAGGCCAAAGAAAAACAACCTGTGCCACCACTTCTTAGTGAAGATTTGAGTTGTGTAAGCCGCCCTCAGTTGGTCCTGTGTGTCAACACCTCGCATTGTTGCGCTGTAGAGCTTCTGTATTGGGCTAGACGGTACCTCAGATTTGCCCCCGCTGTGATGGCGTGTCACTGTGATGCCCCCCTTCACCATCGGATCCGCAGCAGTAGACAGAAAAGCTACACCTTTCGTATCACTCCAGTGGATGGCCGCCATGGTCCGTTCCATATGAACCCGCAGCTCCAGGGTTCCCCTCGTCGTCTTCTCTGGCACATGCAGACTCGTGGAGAAGCCCACACGCCCTTGCCTCGCAGTGCCAACCGCATAAAATCCTCTGTCCAGCAAATTCTCGAACAGCATAGGGGAAGTGAAGTAATTGTCCGGACGTAGCTTGTACGTGAGCGGAGAGCGTAGAGCGGAGAGCGGTGAGCGCAGATTTGGAGAGCGGAGAGCACAGAGTGGGGGACAGAACCTAAAAATAGCACTTTTTTTACTAAAAATAAAATATAAAATTAGAAGATTCGAATATTCTAAGTATATTTTTGGAAAAATACTAATTTTAGTATTTTTATTGACCCTATAACCGTGGAATTATTACAGTGTTTTCATTGAATTTGTAGTTCGTTTTCTCTTTTTTTTGATGATTAATTTTTTAACGTGCACCAATTACTATGCTCCAGCTCCTTCTAACTAGTTTAGGCATACATTAATTCCCTTTATCTCCTCAAATTTATATGCAAATTACCGCATAAAATGTATTGGTATTAAAGCTCTTAAGAGGGATAAAGTAACATTTAATATCGTAACAATTTCTTAACATTGTTAGAAATCATCCGTCATGGTCTACATGGTTTATTTCTCTCTTTCATTTTATTTTTTCTTTCATTCTATTTTCTAGTTCCTTATATTTTCTCTTTCATTTTATTCGCTCTTTCATTTTTTTTTCTCTTTCATTTTATTTTCTCTTTCATTTTATTCTCTCTTTCATTTTCTTGTCTCCTTCATTATAATTTCTCTTTCATTTTATTTTCCTTTTCATTTTATTTTCTCTTTCATTTTATTTTCTCATTCATTTTATTTTCTCATTCATTTTATTTTGTCATTCATTTTATTTTGTATTTCATTTTATTTTCTCTTTCATTTTCTTAGTCGCCTTCATATTATTTTCAACCTTAATATTTATTTTTGCTTTTTTTCCTTTTAGCTTTTATAACTTATTTTTAATTTTTTTTATTATTTTTTAATTTTAAAAGCTAAATGACTTCTGCTCAACCCTCATCCTTTTCCATTCAGTTGAGGAAGATGCAACTTTCAAATGAATGAATAGCCGATTTTCAAGGGCGCCAAGCATCTCCTTCACGGATATTTAAGTTAGGATTATGGAATGTCTCTTCCTCTTTTCTGTTGGTGTTTTGTGAAGCTCTTTTCCGTACTGCGGGACAGCAGCTATGGAAGACGTCAGAGATATTGTTGTTTCACTTGCTGACGATGTTTGTCCATTTCAACCATATGTTGAGGTGGAGGACGAAGAAGAGGTGATGGCCAACAGCCAAGGGCGTCCTTCGACAACGGATGTTGACGTCCAATCGGATGTAAGAGCCGACCCTCCACGTTCAGAAAATTCGGATGAAATCATAGTGCTGGAGGAGGACGCAGATGTGCCTTTGCAAACTCATGCATACTCCAGGGTTGGAAAGATCCCAAGGGGAACCTATTCCAGGGAATCAGTGAATCGGAGGCGGGGAGGTGGGCCATTGCTGAAACGATCATACCAAGGACACGCTCCAAGTGTGGGAACGAAAGTGAATGCGAATGTAGTTTGTCCTGTAGTACAGTCAGAGGTTCGGAGCCCTGCTGATAGTGTAGTGGGCAACCCTAAACGTGTTAGGTTCGAAGATTAGGACATCTAATAACAAGTATATGTTTGCTGTAATAAAGGGTACATGTCAGAGGATACGAGGTATATAGTGCACTTCTTCAAGATAGAATGTATTGAAATAGAATGCAATCAATGTGAACGACAAAGCCTTTAATATAATGAAAAAGTCAATACAGCTTCTGAATAGCTGACTTAGTACATGGTATATTACTAAAATCATTCACTACGTGACAAATGGCCATTGTGGAAATGGCAGTTCTAAAGTAGGAGGGCTACCTACTTCTTCGCGAAGGGGTGACGCAAGATTCCACTCTCTAGGAGAAGCTTGACCTCGTTGAAGCTAAAGGTAGGCGCATGGATGAAAAGCTCGGCTTCGGGATCACGGTTGCAGACCTTCAAGAGTATGTAGTAAAGGTGCTTACAATACGTGAACTGAGTCCTGCCTTTGAACGTAGTCATCGTCTTCTTGAATGCTGGGCAAGTGCAACCAGGGTAAGAACTGATGGTAATCTGGTAACGTGTGATGTGAGGAGCGACGCCCGAATCCAGCCCAATGATGCAACCGTGGCCCGGCTCAGGTATCATGGTGACGGAACGGAGGCGCGCTTTGAGAGACTCGGAGGAGCCCATGGATAGTCGCTGCGCCGGATTGGGACGAGTGGCAGTGCGCTTCACCATCTTGCCGTCTCTCTTGCCTGGGTAGCGGTCAGCGTCTGCAGGGACTGGCACCGAGTTGAGATTCGCAGGGGGCGGGGCAGAGGAGAAGAGGCGTCTTGGGGAGACCGGCTTTTTAGGCGGAAGTTGAAAGCCTGCTGCTTCGAGGGCAAGAATCTCAGTCAGTTTTAGATTAGTACCTAGTTTCACTGGCCAGACCTCTGGAATGGAGGGGAATTCCTGGTCCTTTGAGTAGTGCGCTACCCACTTGCGCTTAGAGCCTTTCACGCAGCGCTCAATATCGTCGGAGCAGAAGAAGAACTCAGTCTTCTCGACTAGGTTCCTGCGATAGTTAGTCCAGAGCCCAGTGTAGGTCGGTGCAGCTGTGCAATGGGGCCCTCTGACGATTCTCTCAGTGCACTTCTTCTTCGTTTCAGCTCTTTGGGCCCAGCAGCACTTTGCAGAAAGTTTGTGAAGTCTGGAAATGTGCCACTCCTTTACATCCACCTTGGTTTCTTCAACCGCGTTGACATGGCGAATGCCGCCCTTGTTCACAGGTGAAGGTAAAGGGGAATGAACTTCCCGGGCAGGAGGTTGCGTACATTGTACCTCGGTGTCGTGTTCGGAGTCGTCTTCCTCAATGACGGGCATCTGCATAGGGCGAGCCCTGACAGCACGTCTTGGGCCTCTTGGGCGTGAGAAGTTTGTCTTGTCCGGGCGATGAGACTCCTCGTCAGCTCCGATAAGGACGTCGGCTTTTCGCTTCTGTGAACCGAAGACTTCCGCTCCAGGCATGATAGGCTGACGAGTGCAGAACTCATCCGCGCCTGGCATATCGAGCATGGGCTTGTCGAGCACTGTAGGATTTCCCCATTTCTTCGCGTTGCGTTCAGCCATCCGGAGCCTGAGTTCCTTCTTGGATGGTCCTGTTCCGCCGACGTCACCTTTGAGGAACTGGTAGTAGTTGACAACCTGTAGAAAAGCCCGAACGAAATCGTCCACGGTAGCAACGTACAGGTCGTTCCCATTGTTTCCTGAAGCTTGGAGCCACTTGTTGTGAACTGTTTCGGCGAGGTTACAGGTGGGCATCTCTGTGAGTTCTTCTTTCGTGAATTTCTGCAGATTTGACAGTAGGTGCCGTTAGATTCACGGATTACAGGTTTCTAGGTTAGGGCTAGGAAACCAGTATCAAAAACATGAAAACAGAGTGCAGAGATAATACCTCGGTCATGAATCCCCCCCACTGGCGGAAGCGGTGGTGCCAGAATGACAGCCACTGATCGAGTTTGATGAGCCCGCTCTCGCCAACGACCCCGGTGGAGGCCCACCATGCTCGCAACGCGTGGTACAGAGTTTCCGCCTCTGCCATGCTGGTCGCATTCTTGTACTGAGTGCACATCTTCTTGTGCTGTTCCCAGAGTTCTTCGGGGAAGTGCTTCTGCGTATACGCCACCATGTTCTGAGTCCAGTGGAACAAGCACGACCTCTCCCGGTCCTCCATTGGGTCCTCTTTGTTGCCATTGCCGTAAAGGATTCGCACTGCATTCCAATTGGCCTGTGCGTTATCCGCCATGAACCCCTTGAAGTTCGGCGCTGCAACGCCATTGATCTCCATGACCAGGTTCAGGTTTTTCCAGAAGACGAGCTGCGCGTCCGTGTCCTCGGACTGCATGTCGCAAGTGGCGATTGTCATCACGCGGCAGTAGGTGGCGTCGTACACATGGCACGCCATCGTCGACCAGTCTTTGACGCGTTTGACATGGTCGAACATGATCCATGCGTTCTCCAAGTCGCCACCAGCTTGCATACGGCTGACCAAGTCGACACCACTTCCCGGCCCGACCTCCGACATCTTGAAGACGAAGACTTTGTCACGCATAGCTCCCTGACCAGGAAACCTATTCTCCTGGACATACGCCCAGAGACTGTTACCACGGAGCTTGGTGATACCGTCCATGATTCCGTACCTGTTGAATTTTTTGAAGGTGGCGACTTTGTTGCGGATGTTTGGTGACGCCATGTCTTTGCATCGATCCAGTAAAGGAACCAGCTCCTCCATCGTCAGCTTCCTCGGTGGTGCATCCTCGGGCTGTAGGAGGTAGCTCCCGATGAGGAGTTTGCTCGCCTCCAGGACAACGGCGCTCTTTGTTGCTTTGTTGTTCATCTCGACCTGCTCTTCTATTAAGCTACTAATCTCTGCTTTAGAGTCTCTGTAGTCTCCTACTTTCACTGGATGATGATGTGTTCCTATGTGAATACACGCTCTAGTCTGATTCGGTTTGCCCACAACGTAATAAATCTTAGCCTCGCATGTAGCTACACATGATGGAGGTTCTTTACATACCTTGCACACTAGCGTGGAGTCAGATGGAGGAGGCTGGTCCATGACAAAAGCTTGCAGGGTACAGCCTTCAAACTCAGTCTCGTTAACCTCGAAGATCTTGGGAACACGCTTGAGGAAGTCACAGTCCACGTTCGTACAACGCAACCATCCGACGCAGGTGGAACTTCGGAAAGAGAGTCCGAAGTCGTTTTTTATGTTTGTTGTGATGGTCTTGGTCCACAAGTGTCCGTCGTATCGTTTATCCATTCCCTGCATAGACTTGGCGGCAAGCTTAGAGGATCCTGCAGCAGCTGGGGGCAACTCAAAAAGAACCGGACCATCAAACTTCGCAGGTAAGTACTCTACTCTCTCGTGTCTAATAGTGGAATAGTCTATCTTCTTCAAAATGTTTTTGGACCCACGCGTCTTAGCAATCTCTTTAAGGAGCGGAACAATGCTAACTGTGACCTGGGACAATGGAGGTGAGACATTGGAAGGAGGAGCATCAGCGTGGACCTTGGGCACCAACTTGACGGGACTGACTTCGTCATCAGAAGAGAGAGATATGACGGTCGGAGGAGGTTTCTCTACATCTGAAGTCTCGGTACCAGGCTCGACTTTGACTTTGACATCACGAGGTAAGGGAGTCTGAATTGTGCAAGTAGAAGAGCGACGGGGGGTGAGGATCTCAGTCGATGCAGCCATAAGAGAATCAGTAAGACCATAGACTCTATAGGATCCAGGGAGGAGTCTCCACTGCAACATGTTGTTCTCATCTCTCACTGAAGGTTGCCCGAGAGTGTGGGTAACCTCGGCAGTAACGTCATCAAAGATCTCCTCCTCTATACTGATGGAATCCTCACGAAAATGGAATCTGAGACTGAGGCGAAGAGAGGACACCGTAGCTAGACCATCGTCATCTACGCGAAACCTAAGAGGGATGCCCATGCCTTGGGCGTACAGACAGACCATCCCCATATTCGCAGGCAACACAAATGTACTAGAGGAAGAAGGAAGAAGAGTGAGTGTAGTAGCAAAGCAGTATCGCGAGAGCGAAGTGAGAGGAATGATGCATCGCTGTTGATCATTTTATTCAAATTGGAATGTCCATGTGGACGACTAGGTAATGATTCATTCTGCTACGTAACGAATGAATGATTAAAGAGAGACGGCGCTAACTAATTATAATGTTGCTTTTTGCTGGCCCATAAATATGTAGGAAGATTTTTAGAATATTGCTTCGCGTATTTGAATGGTGGAGCAGATTCTATATTTTATGGGGTGTGATTGGATTAAAAAGAGCCGTCTACTCTTTCTGCATTTAAAACAATAAATATATAGAATTTGAATAAATCAAATTCATGCATTAGTTTTATATTTATAGGACTAATGCAAGCATATGATTTATTCAAATTCTATATTTTTTTTAGTGTTAGAGTTCCTCAATATTCATAATAAAGTGCTGGACAGATAGACTGTGAGTGAGATTAGAGTGAGCCGTCACTTGCATCCATATTTAATACAAGTATTCCTGTGCTTAATTCAAATCTTTTAATATTATGTGGGCTTGGTTTATTCTCTTCAAATATAGATTGATCTCATCAGCTTTAATTCAAGTTGCAATTTGTTTTTAGTTTTCATTAATTCAAGTAGGTTTAGAATATGGAAAGTATTTAGGGCTGAGTCAGGGGGGTTGCAGGTTTGGGATACATAAGTTAGAGGGAAGTTAGGAGGAGAGCTATATTGTGAGGAGACTTCTCTCGTTAGTTAGACATATGAAGGAGAGTGGAGGGTCAGCTCCCTCCACTTTTGTCACTCCTAGGCGTAGAAGAAAACCAGGTGGTACAGATTTTACTAACAGGAGATCGAGGAAGAGGAGAGAATTAAGTAGGAAGTCAAAGTCGAAAGGCAACCTCTTGAGTGCACCTCTGAAGGTTCGAGGAGCTGGGCTGCTTGTGGCAATTAAATTTTGTAGCATCCGTAAACTCATTCTAGAGTCCATAGTAGAGGCGGAAGATGAGGTTTTAGAGGATATCGCAGTTGAGCATGAGGAGCATGAAGTAATAAGTAGCGGAGAGAAACATCTGGAGATGACGGAAGAGCTAGGATTGAATTGTAGTCCGACTTTGGAGACACCGCAACCATCTTTCGGATTCAAGGAGTGTTCGACTGAAGGGACGGATTCTCAGTCGGGCGACCATGGTAATATAGATGTGGTAAGTTTCAGAATCCATCAATAAAAAGATATTAAATGTAAATTATAGTCCGTTTGAAGTAATGTCTTTGCTGCGAGTTCGTTGTTTCACTGTTTAGAATAGTGAAGCTGCATGAATCTGAACGGTTGTTCAAAATAAAAGTGGAGTAGTAAATTTCATCATAGTCCTAAACATTTGCGCAGATTGGCGACTTGTTTAGGATTGAGCAAGACGTTGAAGAGGAGAAGACGCCAGAAGTGGGTACGGGCGAGGAGTCAGATCATGAGACCTTGAGAAAAGTCGCTAGGAGAGCGAGACGCCAAATTATGGAGGCGGGCGAAGGTGGGGAACTACTTGCTGCTACACGAGCGGGGCGAGGGCACCCTGGAAGTCCTACTGAAACTAGTGGGGAGGATGATCATTCGCTTGACATTGCGGGAAGTCCAGGTCCAGAAGTGGACATGGATGAGGGGTCGGCCCGAGGGAGAGGTCGAAAGTCGGAGGTGAGGGGTCGAGGGAGGGGTAAGGGTCGAGGTGGGAGAGGGAAGGCCTCTTTGCAAGCCCCATCGGAAGAAGCACCCGCGGCCACGGTAGAGCAGGGCACAGGTAAGGAGATGGCGGACCGAGGAGATGAGCATGGAGAGGAGCGTCTGGAGGAGGTCACTGCGAGTGAGGATGGCAGGTCAGACCGCGGCCCTGCCACCGAGGAGGTGAGGATCGAAGTTCGGGTTTTGGGTTTTTATGATTTGTGGGTGTTTAGATTTGTTGGGGTTCTGTTTGTGGGTCATGAGTGAGAGACGAATTGGGGCCTGACTCTTTTGAAAGCATTGAGAGAGGGCGAGATTGAGGTAGAGGAGGGGGTGATTGCGGGGGCGGCAAGCAGTGCTATGCAGGGGCTCAATGCGGAGGCCATGGCCGCGGCCCTCGTGCTCATGCTTGCAGCCACAGATGAAGAGAGGGCGGCCCCTGACCCGGGGGGAGGTGCCTCCGCCAAGGCGCATTCGGAGCCGACACCCCCCCTGGAGGAGGGGGTGATTGCGGGGGCGGCAAGCAGTGCTATGCAGGGGCTCAATGCGGAGGCCATGGCCGCGGCCCTCGTGCTCATGCTTGCAGCCACAGATGAAGAGTGGGAGGCCCCTGACCCGGGGGGAGGTGCCTCCGCCAAGGCGCATTCGGAGCCGACACCCCCCCTGGAGGAGGGGGTGATTGCGGGGGCGGCAAGCAGTGCTATGCAGGGGCTCAATGCGGAGGCCATGGCCGCGGCCCTAGTGCTCATGCTTGCAGCCACAGAGGAAGAGTGGGAGGCCCCTGACCCGGGGGGAGGTGCCTCCGCCAAGGCGCATTCGGAGCCGACACCCCCCCTGGAGGAGGGGGTGATTGCGGGGGCGGCAAGCAGTGCTATGCAGGGGCTCAATGCGGAGGCCAATGCCGCGGCCCTCGTGCTCATGCTTGCAGCCACAGAGGAAGAGTGGGAGGCCCCTGACCCGGGGGGAGGTGCCTCCGCCAAGGCGCATTCGGAGCCGACACCCCCCCTGGAGGAGGGGGTGATTGCGGGGGCGGCAAGCAGTGCTATGCAGGGGCTCAATGCGGAGGCCAATGCCGCGGCCCTCGTGCTCATGCTTGCAGCCACAGATGAAGAGAGGGCGGCCGCTGACCCGGGGGGAGGTGCCTTCGCCAAGGCGCATTCGGAGCCGACACCCCCCCTGGAGGAGGGGGTGATTGCGGGGGCGGCAAGCAGTGCTATGCAGGGGCTCAATGCGGAGGCCATGGCCGCGGCCCTCGTGCTCATGCTTGCAGCCACAGATGAAGAGAGGGCGGCCCTGACCCGGGGGGAGGTGCCTCCGCCAAGGCGCATTCGGAGCCGACACCCCCCCTGGAGGAGGGGGTGATTGCGGGGGCGGCAAGCAGTGCTATGCAGGGGCTCAATGCGGAGGCCAATGCCGCGGCCCTCGTGCTCATGCTTGCAGCCACAGATGAAGAGTGGGAGGCCCCTGACCCGGGGGGAGGTGCCTCCGCCAAGGCGCATTCGGAGCCGACACCCCCCCTGGAGGAGGGGGTGATTGCGGGGGCGGCAAGCAGTGCTATGCAGGGGCTCAATGCGGAGGCCATGGCCGCGGCCCTCGTGCTCATGCTTGCAGCCACAGAGGAAGAGTGGGAGGCCCCTGACCCGGGGGGAGGTGCCTCCGCCAAGGCGCATTCGGAGCCGACACCCCCCCTGGAGGAGGGGGTGATTGCGGGGGCGGCAAGCAGTGCTATGCAGGGGCTCAATGCGGAGGCCAATGCCGCGGCCCTCGTGCTCATGCTTGCAGCCACAGATGAAGAGTGGGAGGCCCCTGACCCGGGGGGAGGTGCCTCTGCCAAGGCGCATTCGGAGCCGACACCCCCCCTGGAGGAGGGGGTGATTGCGGGGGCGGCAAGCAGTGCTATGCAGGGGCTCAATGCGGAGGCCAATGCCGCGGCCCTTCTGCTCATGCTTGCAGCCACAGATGAAGAGAGGGCGGCCCCTGACCCGGGGGGAGGTGCCTCCGCCAAGGCGCATTCGGAGCCGACACCCCCCCTGGAGGAGGGGGTGATTGCGGGGGCGGCAAGCAGTGCTATGCAGGGGCTCAATGCGGAGGCCAATGCCGCGGCCCTGCTGCTCATGCTTGCAGCCACAGATGAAGAGAGGGCGGCCCCTGACCCGGGGGGAGGTGCCTCCGCCAAGGCGCATTCGGACACGACACCCCCCCTGGAGGAGGGGGTGATTGCGGGGGCGGCAATCAGTGCTATGCAGGGGCTCAATGCGGAGGCCAATGCCGCGGCCCTCGTGCTCATGCTTGCAGCCACAGAGGAAGAGTGGGAGGCCCCTGACCCGGGGGGAGGTGCCTCCGCCAAGGCGCATTCGGAGCCGACACCCCCCCTGGAGGAGGGGGTGATTGCGGGGGCGGCAAGCAGTGCTATGCAGGGGCTCAATGCGGAGGCCATGGCCGCGGCCCTCGTGCTCATGCTTGCAACCACAGAGGAAGAGTGGGAGGCCCCTGACCCGGGGGGAGGTGCCTCCGCCAAGGCGCATTCGGAGCCGACACCCCCCCTGGAGGAGGGGGAGGATGTGGGGGAGGAGGAGGGGGAGAAGGGGGCTAGTTTTAAAAACAATAAGAATTATATCTGGGGAATGAATATGTTTAAATGTCAACTGTTGCTTTCTTCTTGTTGTTTGGTGTTTTCTAATGATTTCTGATTATTTGTTTTCCCTTTGTATTGTAGGAGGTCACAGAGCAATTCACTGCAAGTGACTTTGATGGCCCAACTCCAGCTGAAACTGAGGTAAGTTGTTGGAATTTGTCTTCTCAATTAAGAATAGCATAGTATATTTAACCTCCATAGTCCTTTCTAATTTTCTTTTGAAAGCTTAGTTGGGAATCTGACATTGTCTTTGTTCTATTTCTCTAGGTATTCTCAGATGCACCCTTGTCCATCAGTTCGCCAATCTCAGTCATCAATGTCTCCGACCTCTCGGATTCTTTTGATCAGCCTTATTTATGTAGATGTGATTTGGGCAGCCCTGTAGGTTTAGGTAGTGGACCTCTCGAGGTCCACTCTCCTCAGTACATGCCTACGTCTCCTGTCTATGAGCCTACATCCCCGGGCTACATGCCTACCTCTCCAAGACTTGGGACCCCGCCTATGTCTCCACCTTCTCCATCCTCGCCTATTAGAGTGAGGAGGCCAGCCCATGTTGTCTTCGCCCTCCCGGCGATACTGCCATGCCCTGTCCAGCAGACTAGGCGATTTTGGAAGAGGCGCCGTCACTGGAACTGTAGACAGGCTAGGGAGTACTATAGTCGTGCACGACGCACATAGTGGCCTAAGCTCTACTTATTTCTGCTGCAGTCTGAGATGTACCAGTCTGCGAAGTAATTCTTATATTCTACATTATTGTTTTTGATTTGCTTACGTTCATTATCTTTGAATCAACTCTAAATAAGTATGACGTTTGACAGGTAACTCAAACACAAACACAGGATCAGTTGCCAGCGCCATCTTGTCCGATTGAATTGACGAATGCAGTGGACAGTGAATTGGAACACAGAAAACAATTCAAATTGGACTCTACAACCGTCATCAACGACCTCCGAATACTCCCAAAGACGAAGTCCCGTATCCTCGTACCCCTCTGCAGGATGCAGTCAATGGCAAGAGTGCGACCTGTAGGAGAAATGGGAGTTCAACATTTGGAGCGAGAGTTTGTCAATGGATATAGAGATGGAGACCGTGTCATGTACATTTCCATGTACAACCACGAAGAGAAGACCGCCGATGTCACTGAGGAGATCAAGGCTGACTGGAACCCTTGTTGGCAGAAAGTCAACGATGCTTTCCAAGATGAGCTCTTGGCCGATCCGGACTGGAAGGAGTTCTCCGGGAAGATGTTCTATGTCTGGGAAGGTAACCATCGCCTTGCCGCATGGTTCAGACATATCAACAACCATCACTATGATGATCCAGCTTGGCACATCTCCGTGCATTGCATTGTTCTTGACCCACGCGGTCGTGTGGGAAACCTTCTTCATGCCATGCACGACATCAACTGGTAAGCATTTTTTCCCTACTTCTTGTCCTCAATTCTTGAAAGCTGCTTGAACTTTCACTACACGGCTTTAACTAACTACCATATCTTCGAGCAGGTCTACAGAGAATGATTATGTGAAGAGTAATCTTCCTGCAAAACTCTTCCGTATTCGCTCTTTTGGTGTGATGAAATTGGAGGAATTCAAGGATCTGCTCTCACCAGCGGAGTACCAAATATGTTTGAATCACAAACCATCAATTCCTGGATGGTTTACTTTGCCAACCAAAATCTTCATCACATTTCTTTATCGTGTAAGCAATTCCACCCCCCCCCCCCTCACGCTTCTAAATGTCATGAATTGCCATGCTGTTTATACTCAGAAGTTGATTATTTTATTTTCCAGAGAGAAATCGTGGCTGCTTCTGACGAAGCTGCCCGGGCCTACAAGGAGAAAACACCCATAACAGAGCAAACGGCGGCAGGTGTATGGGATGCCATGTCTGCCGCTTCGACCAACATGGTCGACTACATTAAGAAGAAGGACTTCACCAAGTACCTCGCCATTGCCAATCCCAAAAACGGTGATGACTTCCTCGCGGAGGTTAGTTTCTTCACATCTCTACTTTACTTTTGAATAAGTAATCTAAACACTAACCTTCCCGTTCATGTAATGTTCACTTCCCAGATCAATCGGCATTACAGTGATTTCTCCAAGCCGGAGATGACAGTGGAGAAGCTTCAGAAGATTGTTCCTGCAGCTGTTGATGCAAAGTTCAAGGCGCGTTGGCTGAGGTGGTGGAACTCTTCAGCAAGTGCACGACAATCTTACAGATTTTTGCCCCAGGACTTTAAGGAGGCCGACTTTGACCCTTGGTTGAGCAAGGCAACATTCTGGGCTGGGGTACAGTACTTTCATACTTCGAAATAATTACAGATACTACTTCTTCTTTGTCCCATGTCAATATTTATGTCGATGACTTTACCTTTCAATCGCAGATAGAGGATGCTGTTACCCGGGAGTTTGATGACATCTGCAAGACCGAGAACCTTGTCATCAAGTGGAAGTCCTTCCCGGGACTGTTGCGGCCAGACGCATATGTGGAGAGTTGGCGTATTCTCCTTTGGGAAAAGGCTTTCCCCGCATTTATAAGTACCCGCGCAGAAAAGCCTTTTGATAAGAAGTCTGATTTTTCCACTTATCCGGGAGCAGCAGATGTTGTTAAGCGTGTGACATACCGGTATGACTTTTATGCACTTCGAATTTTTATCTTTTTTTCTTTTTCGCTTTTATTTACTGTCAATACTATGATTCTGATCAATATGGCACTTGATTTTCATTAGGTACTTCAACAGAGAGCTGCTTCCAAAAGGTGCAATTGATCCTGAGAAGTTCCCTTCATACTTCGCCTCGTGGATTCAGAGAGGCTCTGATCAGTGTATCTATACTCCTCTGCAGCTGAAGAGGTTCAGCTCTCCGCACCTAGCCGCTGGTTGTTGGTACCTCGATTGCATTCGAGGTTTCGTTGTTGATTCTGAAGCGGAGCTCAAAGCTGAGCTTGACGCGGGATCAATAGCCATCGACGACTCTGGAGACGGTTCTGATGAGGCCGAAGGCCTCCAGGATCAATCATCTGCACCTCCACCGAAGAAAGGGCGGGGGCGGCGACTGCGAAAGCTGGGTGCTACGTCCCAGGGCTCTCAGGAGACTGGTGCAGAGTCCTCCGCACCGGAGAAGGGCGCTGCCATTCCATCTCCTGTGATTGTCGTTCCCAATCCGTCCCCTACTCCTGCGCCTTCATCGGTCAGTGCATCCGCTATCACCAGAGGTCTTCTGGAACAAAGGAAGGCCAGACTTCTCCCGGCAAGCACCTCCTCCGCAGGAACTCTCCATTCCACTGGTGTTTCTATCATCAACTCATCCGTGACCCCGTTACTGGTTCGTAACATGGAGCTCAAAGACAAGGGTGGCCATCCGGATTGGGTGAAAACTCTAGACTTCGTGCGCAAGGTATGATTCTCTTCTTACATAATTCGATATTACATACACTTCAATTAATTTCATACAGTCTAACCCTATAGCATTGTTTCTCCAGTTTGGACGTGGCCGCCAGAACGAAGTTCCTGAGCGGTGCCAGGTTGAGAATCATCTGGGAGTCGACTTGATCATCGTTGACATCCCTGAGAATCTTCCTGTCCCTCTCGTTTCCGATCCTCCTACCGTGATTCCTCCTTGGAACTCCCGTGAAAAGGATTATGTGTACGACATTTTCTATTTCGCAAGTCTTTACTTGCAAAATGATGGCGCTCTGTGCATCATCTACAACAATGATCAAGCGTTGGCTACGGAAATTCTCGAAGAAGCTAGCGCCACTAAGTTTGTCCTTTACAAAGACTGGTGGGGCTTCAATGAGCTCGGCCTGACTTCTCCTACGAACCCCGGAAACCTGGTAATTTCATCCTTTCCTTTCCTTCAGTTTACTTCGTACTATCCCTTCCGTTTATTCATTCTGACATAATTTGGTTGATTGCAGACTAATCGGTTCTGGATCCGGGTCTTCGTTCGTGGTGGCAAGCCTCCATCTAAGTTCTCCTTTCAAACGAAGAAATCCGATGTCATACATGGCGACCTCAACATTACCGAGAGTGATGCGATTTTCAACTTTATCGACGTTGATTCTCAGGAAATGAATGGGGATGTTCCATGGAGAGGGCCAAGGGAAAAATCCCCTGGGATGATGCAGAGCATAATTGGAGAGCTCTCGAAGCCCGGCGACATAGTCCTGGACTGGAAGGCAGGAACAGGTAACCGTTCTTACATGTCTCTACAGAATTATTTCTCTCATTCCTTCCTCAGTTTCTCACGTCTTCACCTTGCTTTGAGTTGCAGGGGCCTCTGTCAAGGCTTGCCAGGCTATTGGTCGTCATATTATAGCTTTTGAGGATGACGAAGCCATATTCAACGCCCTTCTCAAACCGTATATGGCAGCAAAATATCCCATGGGCCCCCCTAAACATCCTAGACCGGCAGCAGCAGAGGAAGCACCAGCAAAGAAACAAAGACCCACTAAGTATTGTAAGTCTTACTCTAGAATTTGTATGTTTCGTGCAATGCATCCAGTATTATTTCTGTACGCAAATTTACTTATTCGATCTAACCACTTCTGGCTTTCTATTGCAGAGTAGTTGTGACAACACCGCCAAGTGGGCATAGAGCCGTGTTCCCTCCATCTTGGCGTCTTAATTCCAGCCCGGTTCAACCTTTTATTCTTCCGGACTATGCAGAGGACTTAGCACAAGCGCTTCAATGTGGTGCACTTAGATATGTTCCTAGTCGGCCCACTAATTTCGATCCCAGGGCCCTTCTTTTTGTCGATGAAGAGGCTGTAGAAGGAGAGTCTGAGTCATCGGGTTCTGAGAGTGGAAGTAGCGACTGTAGCATCTTCTAAGTTTGAAAGAGGCCTCGCTCTATCATTGTTTCCATTTGATTTGATTTGATTTCAGTGGAGTTCATTACATACTGCATCGTCTACTCTATTGCAAACCACTAAAAAATTTATGACTCTCGTTTTCAGTTTATACTCGTGTATGTAAAGGTCTAAAATTGCAAGTCTTCGAAGAGCTGTCTTATGAATAATGAAATGTTACAAAAGAAATGCTCAAAATTAATATTGCGTTGTAATTTATAATTTAATCATTCAAAATCCCACATTTCCATAGCCATGTTACCTATTCTTGACTTGGTGTACATCTTGGTTTCTGCCACTCCATTACTATACACGAACTCTGAAATATTCCACTAACTTTTAAGACCAATTCGTTTAGTTGTTTCGACTTGTCTTATTCCTAGAATTGTCTATATTATCTAAGCCATTATGCTGGAATACTCGTATCTAGATCCAGTAAGGGACCAAATCTAAAGGAATGTCTCCAAACACCCCACTAGACTTCACAGTACTAATCCTTCGGAGGATATACAGTCCAACTCTTGTCCATATCAAACCAGCAAGTTTCGCCATCCGATATGATCACTTCGGGCAGCTGAACAAGTGGATTCTCATCGACGTTCGATAGCAAGGGATACGGGATTAGAGACAACTCCATAATACGGAGAAGCTCATTCGTACAAAGCACTGTCCAACGCCATTCACCTTCACCAACATGGAGGCTTCCGATGTGCCTAAACGGTGGCAGGTCCATGCCTCGATCTCTGGCGCGCTCCACCTCCAACAGCCACGGCCGCAGCTCCTCATAACTCGCCGGTGCTTTTCGGGGCAAACCTACAGCCGCTCTCGTCCTCCTCGATCTTGCATTACACACCTTCGGCATCGCGCAACACACTAAGTTGTTGTAGTCTTAAAACGTTCCACGTAAGCCTACGGATTGACCCCCCCGAACTCCATCGCTACCTTCGAATACACCACAGAATGCCAAGGACTGTGTCACTATCCTAATACGCCACCTAAGAACAAGCTATAGAAACCAAGAGTGACCTCCTTCTCTGGAACCCAGCTTACCAAGTGCTCTTTGATGATGAAAATCTCCTACTTGTATCACTGAAATGAAGATGCTTCGCTGCCTAGGTAGACAGAGTAATCTTCGATGAAGACAAGGACTCTAACAAGGTATATCTTGGTTTCAGCAGTTAAGATATTATACACAAATTTTGAAATATTCTAGGAAGTTTTCAAACCTTGCCTCCTTCATGTTCTGTGAAAGTTGTTTTTTTCCTTGTGCATTTACATAACCCTATGAAAGAATTATTTGTTTAATCTAAAACTTAACGCCTGATCATTGTATCTTGCCTAAACCCATGACAAATCTCATGGAATGTATGCATGACGTCATCATGACATCAGCCCTAATTTTTATCTTAGAGAACAAACGTAAGAATTTCTTACCAGAGCTAACCCTGATTTCCACGGTAATATACTCTTTTCCTAAAAAAAGTGTCAAAATCAAGCCTTAATTTAGTAATTTTCCACGGTTATAGGGTCTACTTTGCTTTTGAAAATTTTCATAATTGTCAAATCTGTGCTCTCCATTCTGCGCTCACCGCTCTCCGCTCTACGCTCTCCGCTCACGTACGAACTTTCCCCGTAATTGTCCATGGCAACCGTATACCACTGACCCTCCCAGCCATGTGTGAGTCGAGAAACAACACCCGCCCATGCTCCACAAGCATGTACCGGCAGCCCTGCATTCTTCTCGTTGGCAGCTCCAACATACACCTCGAGATTCAAGACATATTTGGTGACCGAGCAGCAGAGACACCAGACTTTTATTCCATGCGCTATCGGTTTCAGTGGAAGGTACTGTTTGAACGAGCAGTACCTTCCATTGTAAGGGACCATGGACTCGTCGACACACATGTACGGTGAGGCATTCCAAAGTGACTGAAATTCTGCACCAGGGTCTCCAGAAGCCAGCGGATTTGCTGAATGGGGTCGTACCTGGGGTCAGGCTTATCATACTTGAGGGCGGTCTTGGATGCCACATGCAAGCACTGGAGAATGTAGAGGAAACGATTTCTTTGCATTGTCCTAGCCACAGGCTGGCAGTGAAGTGCATCGCTTTGCACCACCCAAAAGTCACTAACCCGTGGCTGGTTCCTCATAGCCATCAGAATGCAAATTCCGATCCACTGCCGATGCTCCTTCAAACTTATCCGCGGCTGAACATCCTGCCCTCCCTTCCTCTTTGTAGTTTTTGGGTCGATCCAGTCTGCATACGCGTTGGATTCTTTAACAATCCTACGCTGAACCGTGCTGCTCCAGATGTCCAAAAAACTCTGAAGGGGGGTAAGAGGTTGTGAGTATGAAATTTTAGACCTCTGAGGGGGGCCGTGAATTCATTACGGGGAAGCAGGCTCGACGTCTTCGAGTGCCAATTCTTCTCATCGTACCTCTCTTCGAATCGCTCTTCCTCTTCGGTTCTTGGTCCTGCGCTGTACTCTCCCAGTCCGGCCAAAACAGCCTGCAGAGGCTCTGGCCCGTCTTCATCATCAGACCCACTCGAAAAATCAGCCCCAATCCGGGGAAACACGCCATGGCCTCCACCGCCAGCCCCTTGGAGAACAGCACCATGCGGGGTCCACTCGGGGTCGGATTCCTCGCCCGGGTCTCCCATGTGCCATGGCATACCAGGTTCGGTAGACGCCCCATCCTCATGTGTTCCGATGCCAGAGCACACCCAGGTAGGGTCGACGACCAAGTCACCTGCGGTACATGGTGAAGCCTTGGCAGTGGCCCCCCTGCGCTCCAGGGCCAATACTTCAAGCGGACTCGGGGGATCCGGCACCCAAGCTGAGCAGTGAGCTTGCTTCACTGTTTGACACCCGAAGAAGGCCCCAAAGTCCACCTCAAAGCAAGCACATCCCTCGTTATCCGTACACATACCAATGACATACCCAAACACCGTCTGACATGGATTATCAATCGACTCCCCCCCCCACTGCATGTCTACAATTTTGATCCCAATTTTTCTGAGACTTTTACCTTCAAGAGACATCTCTGTCAAGTCGTCCATGATGAGTCTCCCTGGGGTTGGTTCTGCCATGCTTCTGGCCGGGTCCAGGAAGTCCGACGGCTGGAGCTCCTTCTCCAACTGACCCCTCCGAGCAGGTACCTGAAGCACCTCCTCTGATGAGGCGCTTGCCCTCACTCGGGTCCCGGCCGTGCTTAAAACAGCCTGAGCAGCTGCAAGCACTTCGGGATCAGGCCCGATGCTCTCCGTTTCTCCTGCTACACAAGAGAACATTCCAATTCAGCCATGTTATGAACATGCCGTGAACCGCCTTCAGCATCCCCAACCTCCCATACAGCCGCGCAGGAACCCAAACAAACTTAGGGAACGCCGACTAACCTCTACAGAGAAACAGGGCATTTGAAGAGGGAGCAGGCTAGACTTACCTTGTACCCGACTTCCACTCTCGATGCCCACCTCACACCCTTGCTGACCATGTGTAGGCTCCCGCATCTTGAATAAGCAGCGCCGCAATGGGGACCCGGGCATCCCAAGTCTCCCTGCATTCCCCCTGGTCTGGGGCGGACAGTACTCAGCGTAATCAAGCCGAACCTCGACTTGCCCCTCTGCCTCCACATCGTTGCGAGTGTGATCTGGTGGTGGCTCTTCGGCAGTCGGTGTTGTTCCCCTTCCCCGCCCGCAAGCGCCACTAACTGCCCCTCCTTTGCCCCGAGGTCGTGCACTTGTCCACCTTTTAGGCTGCCTTGGAGTCGTTGCTGGCACTTCCGTTCCCTCCCCCCCTTCCAGACCCTGAGGTCGGATGTCCAGCGTCATGTCACGTAGCCCCCCCCATTCCCCTTCACTAGTAGAAGACTGCTTTCCAGCAACAACTCTGGCCCTGCCTCGCATTCCTCCCGCTTTCATGTTCCCCGTTGTCGCACCCTGTTCAAAGTGCCCCCCGTCTCCCACCTTACGCTTCCCCTTTCCCCTGCTTCCCCCTTTCCCCTGCTTTCTCCTTTCCCATGGAGGCCATCTTGTAGCATTACACCCGAATCAGGGGGATTGTGTTCTCCAATTTCGCCCTGTTATGCCTTCTCATTCAGGTCGTTTGTGAGCTTGTCGAGCATGGCCGTGACCTGCCCTACAAACGAGACTCCAGCATCTGCGCTCCCGATTCCAACAGACTCTGTTTTTATCTTACGTTCGTATTTCCTCACGGGCTTCCCAGTGCGTTTACTGATCTTCACACCGGGGGGAAATTCACTGCCACAATTCTCTTTGCCTGCGTGGCCACCATGGGGCACCTCCGACTCCTTGGCCTTCTCCGTAGAGTGCAGGGACGGAGCGCCTGTATGCTGGCATAGTGCTCCCGGTTGAGAAAGTGCTCCGCTGCGGAGTCCGCGAGGATCTCCAGCCTCTGATGGCATGAATGTGCCATGCTCTCCCTCGACATGGCATGGACTACTCCCGTGACCCCTGTCACTACAAGGCGTGGGCAGAGACACAGGCATATGCGGAGCTGCCAAATTTCGCCCAATTACATCCTGCAGCAGTCCCCGGTCCCCATCAGTCTGCCTCGAACTATGCTCCCGCTCCTGTGCCACTTTCTCCCTCTTCACTTCAACGGAGGACTTGTGCTGCGATCCCTCCGTAGTCACTGGCCCTCTCACAATCTGCTCCGTCTGAAGCGCTTCCCCGATGTTGGATGTCTCGTGCATGCCTTCCACATGCAAGTAGCAGTCTCCTTGGAGGCCGTGGCCCTGCTCCCCATCCGCACCGCATGTGAACCTGCTGTAATTTACAGAATCTGCACCATGCAGCCCAGAGTCAAGAATCCAGGTATACTTCCTCCCAGATGGCCCTATTGAGGGGGGCAGAGAATCCATTCGCCTCTCCCTCCTGAATTCGATGTCTCCACCCCAGAACCCTCACAGCTTGTCTTCGAAACAAATAATGCAGCTGCCGAGGCTCCAACGAATTCGGATTCCCGCACCCTTTGCAACCCCGGGGCAGCTGCAAACGAACAAGGTACTCTCTCCGCAGAAGTGCGCAAAGCACCTCCAGCTTAAATCCTCGCGCCCCTTGCTGATGTCCCCACTCCAAGAGGATGCGATGTGCATCGGGAAACGGGGGGGGGACTTGATGGTGGTGCCGGCCAATGTGTAGCCCCCACCGATTGACTGGGAGGTCTGCCCACAGAGCTCCTCGGCGGTCCATGCCCACCCTCCATAGCATTTCCTGCGAATTCACCCGCTATGAGTCACGAATTCCCAACCGAAGCAAAAGATTACCCTGACCCCTACTTGACCCTCCCCCTGCCACAGCCGCCAGCATTTAGCATGAATTGCCCACAAAAAACAACCTCATGGTGCACGCAACATACCTTGCATCAGAAAATGTAGCGTATCCTCCGGTTGTAGCCCAGGAGAGTGATTAATTCGTTGTGGCTGCGCAGCCCCCTCACGACCTCCTCCCCTGACGTGTTGCAACTCCCATTCACTGCCGTAGACATCCCCATATGCCACCCTCCAAATGCCGCAGCAGCAGTCTTCCAATCCCCAGTCGCCTCCTCTCCCCATCGCAAAACCACAGGCCTCGAACTCCAGAAATCCCCTACAGAACCTTGACAAGAATCGAAATCGTGCGAGTGGCAATTAATTCAGTAAGTCCTCGGTCGCGACGCAAGGTGGTCCTCGCCAATCCCTCGAAACCCCCCCGTCAACGAGACACGGCCGCAGCACTGAGGGTTTCAGTCTCCAGAGGAGAGGCACGAAAAGGAATGCCGGGTCGACCCGGGAATTGCAAGGGGCGGTTACTGGGCACTCTCGTTCCCACCCACACGAGAACACTCTCCACGCGGATCTTGGGAACTTGCTATTGAATTTGGGAAATCAGAGGACCTTTTGGTGCATCCTGTACGTATGGAACGCTTCTTTCCCTTTCGTGACAACTCTTCTTTCATACGGTGACTCGGTATAAAAGGGTATTTGAGGGGTCTCTGGTGGTCCAAACTGGGAAATTTTTTTTTTAACATGCACATCAAGAAAACCCCCCAATCCGTCCCGGTTTACAGTTTTCCAAACAAACAACACAGTGGCCGGAATTTGAGTTCTCGATGCCCCAGCGACCAGAAATGGGTCTGCTGGGCACTAAAGGGTTAAGTAGCCTGCTATGTACAGTCAGGTACAGCTCAATTACGAATTCTTGTTTTCGTAAGGGAAAAAAACCTTCACTGCTACCAACTTTGCCGCCCTCCCAAGAGCTCAAAAACTGGTATTTTACCATGAACGTTTTACCACAACATCATCTTCAAGTTAATAACACGTGTACCAAATTTCAAGGCCAGAAAATCTACACAAAAAAAGATATTCAAAATCTACCAACACGTGCAGCTAAGAAAAAAAATTCAATACTACCACCTTTGACAACCTCCCAAAGAATGGAAAAACAGAATTTGGCCATGAAAATTTTAGCACGAGATCATCTCTATGTTGATAATATGGGGTAAAAATTTCAACTTCAAAAGATTTGACCACAAAGAGGTATATGAAATCTACTAATCGACAACTGTTTTTTAGAAAATTTTCACAACTACATATGTTGGTAGTTTTTGAATGTCTTTTTATGTTTGAATCTTTTGATCTTGAAATTTGTCACACATATTCTCAACATAGAGATAATATCATGCCAAAATTTTCGTGGTAAATAAACAATATCTCAACCCTCGGGAGGGTGTGGAAGTGGGCAGTGGTGAAATTGTTTTTTTCAAGAAACAGTTGTTGATTGGTAGATTTCAAATACCTCTTTGTGGTCAAATCTTTTGAAGTTGAAATTTTTACCCCATATTATCAACATAGAGATGATCTCGTGCTAAAATTTTCATGGCCAAATTCTGTTTTTCCATTCTTTGGGAGGTTGTCAAAGGTGGTAGTATTGAATTTTTTTCCTTAGCTACACGTGTTGGTAGATTTTGAATATCTTTTATTGTGTAGATCTTCTGGCCTTGAAATTTGGTACACGTGTTATTAACTTGAAGATGATGTTGTGGTAAAACGTTCATGGTAAAATACCAGTTTTTGAGCTCTTGGGAGGGCGGCAAAGTTGGTAGCAGTGAAGGTTTTTTTCCCTTACGAAAACAAGAATTCGTAATTGAGCTGTACCTGACTGTACAGTACATAATAATCAATATCAACAGTTCCAGGAGAAGAAAAAACCCAAGGGATTGTAGTCAAGTTGTGTCGAAGCTCTAAAGTTTTTAAGCTGATGCCAATGCTCTTTGTGCCATAGTCATTCACATTTTTCCAACCTGAGCTTTGAATATGGAGCTTCATCACCCTCTCCAAGGTGACTCATGCTTGAAGATTGTAAGGTAGTAGCTTGTGCATGTGTTTATGTTTTGCTGAGTAGGTGCAGCCATAGAAATAGAATTACGTTGGTGTTTTTTGAGGACAACGTTTTGGAGTGTGTCACTGGGAGTACGCATAGGCTTGTCACTTGATGGGTTGGAAGTCGGAAAAGACATTGAACAAGTAATGGGAGGGGATGAAAACGGACATACATGGAGGGTTGATTGAAAAATACAATTTCAAATTGTGTACTATTATTGTTACTTTGAGGAAACAATTAGGGAAAAAATAAATAATAAATTGTTCATAAAATCAAGTCTTGTAAATAAACTATATATTTCTCATGAAATTATTGAGCAACATAAGGCTTTTCAAACCCATCGAGCCGAGCGAGAAGGATTTGACTAGGGGCAATGGGTCTGATAGCTATAATCTAATTGTTGTTCCGAGTGGAAATTGAAGTTTTTTTTTGTTAAAAGCAGGTTACACTACACACTTAGAACTTGTCCCACGGAGTTATAAAATAGGTGATTGGCTCCATCAAGTTGTCTTGGGACAACTTGGGTTTACATCGAGAAGCTAAAAGAAAAATGACCAAAGGAGTTGAAGTCTAAAAAGGTCTAGAAATACCAAAACCCTATAGCAGGTTTATTCATAAATAACCCCCCCCCCCCCCCCCCCCCCCCCCCCAAAAAAAATAAAAAATGAAAAACTAGGAAATTATGAAAACCAAAAAACAAAAATAGAATATATTTTTTGTGATGTTTTGTTATATCTAAACTATATGAGGTTATTTGTTACGGTGGTCCTAGTGAATAGTATTGAAGGTTCTCCAGATTTTACGGCATGATGGTGCATGCTCTGGTTTTGAATTTTTAAAACATTTTGAGTAAACTTTTTGGTGAGTACCGTACAGCTGCCAGCTGCTATGGTCAGTGTAATGAATTTTTACGCACAATGTACCTTAGTTTCAGATGTCACAAGTATGGATAGATCTTGCATGATCACGGACAGCTACTGCTGACTAGCCCCTAAAGTTCTGAGGGTATTTTTCATCAAAAATGCCTCAAAACAGCCCCTCTTCAAAGCAAGGTGGATTTTGCAAACTTGGGGTCTTTTTTAGTACATCTAACCGTAAGATCTTGTAGCTAACTTCTATATCTACATGTCTACCAAATCTCACACACTTATTCCTCACCAATTGCACGATCATAGCGTCCAAAGTAGAAAAACAAGTTTACTTTCCCTGCTAAAAAAGGGGACAACAGAGTTTTGAAGGCCCAAAAAACCATTTTTTAAAGTAGATATGGAATGAGTCTCTCCATATTATTGTTCCTAAGTGATTTAGGTACATGTCCAAAAAAATCATATTCAAAAAGGTTTTGGAATGTTTCCAAAAAAATCATTTTCCGCTAGGGGGTATGCTGAAATTCACATACAAAGGCCGTTTTTTGACAATAAAATAGCATATGAAAAATTCTTGGATTGAAAATCCGAACAGTGGAAACATGCTCTACTGCCTTTTCTATACATGGAAATTTTCATTTTTGAAAAATATCAAAATCTCAATTTTTGGTTAAATTTCAGAGTTTCGTCTTTGGGCGGTTTTGGGCAGTTTTGGGCAGTTTTGGGCAATATTTGATGCATTCACAGTGGCTTAGATAATTTCAGCAGCTGCCCAACGAGCAGTGTTTGACATGTAAACCTTCATAACTTTTGATCCCGATGTCGGAATTGAAAAATAAAAATATGCACACGGAGCTCTCGGAACGGCACACCTCGATTTAAAATTTCAAAAAATCTCGAATTAAATTGAAGTCACATGTACATGCCCAAATTCTTAAAAAGCCCGTAGGGGGCAAATTGTCCTTCAGGGGCTAGGGTACTCTCTGATTCTTCCTGCATTGCATTGTGCAATATCATAACCACTAAGTAAGGTTGCCACTATGTAAGCAACTATTAATTCATTTACAAAAGAGTATTTTTGAGCTCAATGAATTTTTTGTTCAATTCTAAAGTAGACTCTAAGCCAGCTCTCCTTGGACTGACATTGCACTGATCTGAGAGAATGTGATTTTAAACCCTAAGTGCCCAAGCATGTTTTGGGTCTCAAAACCTCCAAAACAGTGATTTTTGACAACCTTGTAGAAACGACAATTTGAACCAAACAAATTTGCTTTTTTTAGACATCCAGCCGTAGGATCTTGTACTAAACCTTCTTTAGAAGTACTTATAAATTTTTCAGCCATTGGATGTTTACCATCTTAGAGATTATAATATTCAAAGTTGCAGCAAAACTTTTTTTGGGCATTGGCTGAATGACATAGTCAAAATGGTGCAAAGGGGGAGTTGAAGATTGTTATCCCAAACATTTTGCCCATATTTTTTTCCATGTGGGTAATCAAGTTGAGTACCTCCATGGAAAATTTGAGAGACTCATTCCTTTTTTTGGCTCTCATAAAAATTGTTTTCTAGAAGCAGGTCTGAAAACGTTGATATAGTAAAACATGCATGACGTCACGTATATTTGGTTTTAGAAAAATCGAAACGGTGGTTAGGTGCCTTTATAAGTTTTTGATTTTTGAGCGAAATTATTTTTGAAAAATTTCAAAATCTCAAATTTTGACGAATTTTGAAAGAAGTAATTCAGAAATTACTGAAAATATTGAAGCTTGTCTTTGTAATTTTTAGAGGCTGCCCTTGTAAACTTGGTAAACTTTTTGGCTTAGGTCACTTTGGATTTTGAGTAATGATTTGGTTATGAACATACTTTTAACAAAATAAATGAAAAAAAGCCTAATTTTATGCTGCCCGTTTTGGACTTCAAACCAAAAATTTCTAGATGAAGGTCTTAAAATTGGAATTTGGCTTTGCAAATTTTACCACATACACTTTGCAGTACAAGGAGCATCCAGTAAAAATCTTAGGCAAAAATAACAATTTTAACCCCTTTATCTAGACTGACCGAAACAGCAAAAAGTCATTTCGGCTTTCTTGGGCACTTAGGGGTTAACACTCATCCTCACATTCAAGGAAGAAAAATCTTTTTGGCACATAACTAACCTAAAACACTCAAAGCATAAGATTTACTGTCCCAGTTTCACTATCTTCAACCCCTAAAGGAACGTTGAGTGTTTAACAAACATATGGAATTTCAGGTAAGTTCATATGATATCAATTTCTAATGTGATTTTTTGAAATATGTGTGGATTTAGGAATCATAAGATATTTTTCTACTTTAATGATAAACATAAACCTTTTTTTTGACCGTGTAGATTTAAGTTCTACAAGAAATTGAGTTAACAACAACATAAAATATGTATTGACAATATTATGAATCCATATACCATTCACAATTTCTTTCATAAAGCTATATACTTTTGCAACCTCTAAATTTTAGTGTATATGACACTAACATCATGTACACCATATTAGTATAAAATTATACTTTGTGTAATCCAAAAATTTAACACAAAAAGAGTCATAGTCTACTAATCTAGTTATGGTGGGATAGAAGAAACAATTTTGTTTCCTTCAAACTCCATAATCATCAAATCCGTACAGTCAAATTTATTGATTTTTTAATGAATTATCTTTTATTTATATCAATCAAGATCCTATAGTTGAAGATGCAAAGAAAATATTTTTGAATCCTTTCTCTCTTTGCTTCAAAAATGGTAGTTCTTGAGTGTTTTTGGTGAGAAATGGTTAAGGAATTTTAGGGATTAATTTTTGAAGAGCAATCTTTGAGCTTTAGAGTAGGTTCTAATAGTGACAATTTTGAATGTGTTTTTTTAATTTATTTTTTAGATTCCTTTCTGGCTGTAAAAATTTGTAAGAACATGTTTAGAATGTTACTAATTATTACACTAGATTTAGAAAAATAAAATTATGATGTTGTAAGTAAAAAATTCCCATCTTTAGAAAATTTGGACAATTGTGGTACATCATTCTACTATCTTTGAGTCTCTAATACTCAAACAATAACATGATAACTATTGAGATTGTATAATAGAAGCTTTCCAAAGTTAATTTTAATTTTAGTTAAAAAATAAATAAACTTCTCCCAGGACAAGCCAAAGATCTCTCACCTTGTTGGACATGGTTTTTAAAAAATTAAAAATTAAAAATCATTTAAAATTTAAGGATTTGTTATCATTAATATTGTGTCATTTAAATAGGAGGTGGAAGATGAGGGTAGGAGATGGGTCTCTTTATTTCCCCCACCGAGAGGTGCAACCAGTGGTTCGGTTGCTAGGCTTGGTGGGTTGCATTTTGTTGCTCCTCTCCATTTTGGGGTCCTAGGGTCTTTATTTATTTATTTTTTTGATAAATTCGGAGCCGTAGGCCCCAAAGTACCCTATGGAGGTAGTCTTGAGACCAGTAGGACCCCCACTCAAAGCAAATAATAGGGGTAGAGATTTGCCCCCACCCCTCCCACCCCTCGAGCATGACCTCCGAGCCACCGTTTGATGGGGGATTTAGACAGATCCTTGGGAGAAGACACAACAGTGCCATGCATTCTCGCCACTATTGCTCTTCGTATACATTCAAGTTTTGGCGCATGTGTTGGATAAAAGCAATCCTTCAATCCATGAAACTGATGGGAGGTTGTGAGATCTACATCAACAAAGAGTGATGTTTGAGTATGACTAGGCAAACACTCCAGACTTGGGCCACTGGATAAGTATTTTAATGAGATTTCTGCTGGTGTTGCTCCATCACTATGATGAGAGCTTGAATTATGGTCAAGACACCTAAAACCAATCATTTAAGAGATTATGCATGCAATATGGAGCTGGATTGTTGCAAAGTAATTTTTCCTCCGCAGAGAAATAGGGTTCTTGAGGTTTGGAAATTTTTTCAAATTTTTTTATCGAGTGTGCAAATAACTGTGAATTTTTGAACCAAAAAGTGTTCAAAAACTAGAAACCAACCAGTAGGCTCACATGAAACCGATCACCATGACACCAAAACTTGATCACTCTACTACCACCAAAATATTCCCATATGATTCCTTTTGTACCAATCATGCTTCATACTTTCTCCCAAGATTCTTCTAGATCTCCCAAGATTTTAAATCTGAAAACTTGTCGGAATTGGAGAAGTCTAATGATCGGTTTTGGGGACCCGGTCGGCTATGGGTGTCTCGACCTTATTACAACTCCTTCACTCTCAAAGTTATCAAGCCCTTGACCAGGCTTTGGGGCTTCCATTCATTCTCAGTGAAAGTAAAAAGCTTACTTGTCTGGTTGCTTTTTCCTCTTTTTTCCTGCCCTGAACCTTGTCCAATGAGGGTTTATAATCTGTTTTCTTGCAATGAAGTATTTTCGTTTTTCATAAAAATAAAAATAAAATTAAAAATATAAAAAATATAAAAACTTTAATTTAAAAAAAAAAAGTTTGGTTGTGTCTGAAGTTAAATAAGTTGCTGAACATTGACAACTCAAAGTTCTCTGTATGTGCACTGGATACACTCTACCTCCTGCTATTCCATATCCAAGAACTGTATTCCCTACAATTTTCACCCAAACATTTCAAAATTCAGATTCTATGGGCTGTGGGGATTTGATACCTAAACATTTGTTTGTATGCAAGTGGCCCAATGTGGGTCACTTCAAAGTACATGCTATGCAGATATTCTACAGAAGGATCAACTTGTGTTTGATTTATCAACTATGTGGTGAGACTGCCTATGTCCAGCTGGCATCCCATTCTGAACACCCAAAACTTAACCTTATTTCATGCCTCTGCAACATAAAAATAGCCACCATTTACAGCGGTGGTTAAAAAAAAAGAAAATTGCTCAAATGAATGTAAGTGAAGGATGGTTTCCCATTGTGTTGACAATAGAATCCATCTAAGCAGTGTGCTGCAATTAGATTAAGAACAATTTTGAGGTGGCAATGTCTGGTTACGTGTTTTACAATGTATATCACAGCGCACAGTAAACTGCAGGTTAGCGGTTGAAGAGTCTTGCTTTAACCCCTAAAGGACTAGGGTGTGTTTTTCCAAAACATATATTTGATCCTCTATAGAAAAGGTGTTGTTAACCCCTAAACAGCCAAGGGTGTTTTTGCTCAAAACTGCCTCCAAATAGTCCCTTTTGAAAGCAAGCCGGATAGTGCAAAATTGGAACCAATTTTGGTATTTCCAACCGTAAGATCTTGTATCTGACTACTATGTCTATATGCCTACCAAATCTCACACTCTCATTCCTTACCATTTGAGAGATTATAACATTCAAAGTTGAAAAAAAAGTTTTTTTTTACCCTGCAAAAAGGGGACAGCAGTATTTTGGGGTCCAAAAAAACCATTTTTGTGAGTAGATTTGGATGGTGCCTCTTTAAATTCCTGTTTCTAGGTGAGTGAGGGTAGAATGTCCTTGAACCAACCAAGACCCAAAACCGATCTGGCTTGATTTCTAGATTTAAAAAAATCAAATGTACCTCTTTTGTACATTTCAGCATAAGATCGCTTTTAGGTCTGGGACACTTTTCACTTACAAAATTCATAATAAATTGGATTTTTGCTATTTAATTCCGAAAAGAATTGCCTTCAGCATCATTCTTGTTCTACCTTTGATGAAAATTTTCAGAAAATACATAAGAGCCCCACACCTATACCCAAATGCTTAAGTTTGCGGTTTAAGGACATTCTACCGTAGGTACATGTCTACAAAATCTCATACCCATGCAAGGTGTAGAACCTTGAGAAAATCATCAATCTCCACAAGGGGGTATGCTGAAATTCACGTACAAAGGCCGTTCTTTTACAATAAAAATAGCATATGAAACATTCTTGGATTGAAAATCCAAACGGTGGAAACATGCTCTAGTGGCTCTTCTACATATAATTTTTATAATTTTTGGAAATAAATAAAATCTCGATTTTTGGTAGAATTTCAAAATTTCGTCTTTAGGCAGATTTGGGCAGATTTGGGCAGATTTGGGCAGATTTGGGCAGTTTTGAGCAGTTTCGGGCAGAAATTGCTGCATTCACAGTGGCTGAGAGCCTGCCCGTCGAAGGGCATTTTATGCTCAAAGGAGCATAACTTTTCCTCACTTCATCCAAAAAAATAAAAAAAATATCCCCATAAACCTCTTGAAAAAACCTTTTTCCACAAAAAAATTCAAAAAAGTTTCAAGTAAATTTGAATTTTTAGGAACCTGCCCAAATTCCAAAAACACCCATTCTAGGACTTTGGCCGTTTAGGGGTTAAACAAGTTTTACATGCGTAGCATGTGAAGGAGCTCAAGAGAATGTCCATGCCAATTTGTAGGAACATAAACTGGTATACTGGAAAACCTATTTAGCCAAAATGATTGATCAGAAGGAACAAGGGTTTTAGATTTGATGTTCCTTTTAGAAGGAACCATCACCATCTTTCCTGGGAACCTTTGAGAATAAGTTTGTAAGAGCATCCTCAGTCCAACACTCTAAAGCTCCCTCCAAACTAAAACCTATCTTTGGACTGATCTAGAATTAGAAAGTGAAATTACCATCATTGGAAACGTATAAGATTAAACGTGAGACATTTTTTAAGAAAAAAAAATTGTAAAAATTTGACATAGGTGAAATGTCCCATTGAAAACACCACATTTTCAAAATTTAGAGGGAGTATACCAAATCTTGCTTAAAAATGGAAATATCCTCCCACACTCCCTCTAAATTTCAGAAATATAGAGGGAGTGTGGGAGGATTTTTCCATTTTAAGCAAGATTTGGTGCACTCACTCTAAATTTTGAAAATGTGGTGTTTTCAATGGGACATTTCACCTATGTCCCAATTTCACAAATTTTTTTGCTTGAGAAATATCTCACGTTTATTCCGGTGCGATTCCAATGATGGTAATTTGACTTTCTAATTCTAGATCAGTCCAAAGATAGGTTTTAGTTTGGAGGGAGCTTTAGAGTGTTGGACTGAGGATGCCCTAACCAGGTGTGTAATTAGGCATGAATCAAAACACTAAGTTAGAAGGTCCTCAAACAGACTCAGATGTTTAGGTTTTGTACTTTTGTCGGTTGGGGGTTATGAAATCAAAATTATGCAGCAGGTTGTCAGAGACAGAAAGATAGCCAGTGTTTGTCCAGGTCTGATGTCATACTGAATGTCATCAAGGCAATTGTTTTTGCAGTGAATTGATGATGAGTTTTCTGTACCAAGTTATCCCATATCACATGGGTTCATCCATTTTTATTTTTTATTTTTTGAAGCAAATGAACGAAATTCATTGCGAGGAAAGGAAAAAACACACAAAGGCCAGTTCATCCATTTCTACCAAGAGGTTCAGAATTTTTGAATAGAAGCAGGGTTTGAGGCAAATTGGAATATGAAGTTGACAACTTCACCTACCTGATTACTATTCAGCATAAAGCATTGTCCAATGTCATGGTACTATGACTTAGTGTTATTAAATTCCACCTGCACAGAGTAACAGAGTTTAATATGTTCTCGCCTAGAACTGAAGAACACCCTAACTCTTACAGAATAATTAATGAATACACACTTGCAAAGCAATTAGCACATTCCCTGTTCAGCATGTGAACGAATGTCAGAGGTTAGGAGCCATGACTTAGTCTTGCAAAATACATGTTGCAGGATTGTGTATGACTACAGATTGTAACAAGAGCAAGCATATTCAAATAACCAATTTGAGCACCGCATTGTGAGAGAGCTGTGCTCATAAGCAACACAAGAAACAGACTTTCAAAATTGGCTGCCCGCTTGTGGAGCCAGAGCCATTTGTTATGGTGCCCCCATCAAGAAGTTTATGATATTTATGTACCAATCAACAGAAGAATCACTTAAGCAACTTAGGTTATACTCTGCCTATTCTCACTCATATCCCGCCTACATTTAAAGAAAGTAAACAAATCCTTTGACAGCCATGATTAGTAAACCAACATAATTATTTGCATAGCTTGCTCTTAGGTCTCAACCTTTCCTCACTGACTTCTCTAACTTATGTCAACTTGCAAGGACCTACTGAATCCAGCGCGCAGAATACCATAGCTGTACCCATAGCTCCATCTGGGCTTTGTCATGCATGTAACCTATGTTAAGTACACTACTTTGAAATCCAAACAGCAAGACTTTTGAAAGGCTGATGCATGTTGTACAGTATATACATGATTTATAAGAACGTTGGACTTTTTTTGGTGCTTCTAACTAGTATCAAAATACTACCATGCATTGAACAAGCTGACTGGAAAGCTGAACTGTAGTGTATAGATACGGTCTCGCACACACGAGTTACACAAGTATTCGGGTGTACGACAGTGGGAAACTGTTACCAGCTCCTGATCCGGGTGAGTGATTTCGTACGAGTCAGAGCATGGTTCTGGGAAGGCCCACAAAACAGAGCACTTGAGTATGGCTAACTTATTAGGCCAGCTTTACTGCTACTAGCTCGAACATAGTATCGTTCATCTGACAGCTTTTGTGTGCATTTGGGACATCTGCAAGTCAAGAGACTCGGTGTTGGACTGTTGGATGCAAACTAGACGTTGCATTGATCAGCTTTAGATCAGCTTCTTCCCACCTTCTTTCTGTTGATTAGAATATTTTTCTCAGTGCGCGTGGTGGCTTGTTACACACTGGCCGCCGTAGCTGATCGTGTAATGATTTCCAACAGCCTTTCAATGTGAAAACTGTGTTGATCGGACCAAGCAACGTAGTGAACGTTGTCGCAGTGACAAGCTGAAGATGATGATCGGTCACATGTTTGCAACGGAAACTTACCTTTTTATGTGACCTTATATTTGAAATCTTATTTGCTAGTTCCGCTGTAGTCGGTGCTGATTTCATAAGCCCTTCCTCGTAAAATTCTGAGGATAAGCTTGTCATATGTCTGCGTCGGATCCTGAAGACGTGGTTGGGATGCTGGAGATTTGATATTAGTTGAGGTCGGTGCGTTTCAACCGTGGTCATTTTCCCTTGGTGTAGAGCGGGGTTGATAAGCTTGTCTCTCTAAAAGCGTCCAATCCCAGAGTTGTCTGCTGAAATAATGTAAAGAGAACACCCACCGGGTTTTGAGTATTCTTTCTAGAGAACCACCCAAAGGCAACTCATCTATACGCCCGAAGTTGAACCTTTGAAGCAGGATTTCATGCAAAGATGTGAACACGGGAGCAGTGCTGTCAAGAGCCAAGCACCGAATCACAAGCCAGAGTTGTTTGCTGATTATCTAGATGAAGATGTGAACTAGGGAGCATCATTGTCAAGCTTAGGCTTGATATAAGCGACATTTCGTTGAACATCGACGAGGTTTTTCTGTAGTTTTCGTAGATCGAAGTTTGTGACCAACATGGGTTTACAGCTGATAGGCCAAGATAGTCTCGACTCGCAAGTGAGTGTTCTCTCTGAAGCCAGCACGTACAGCACAAGTAGCACGAGCAGCAGCTGCACCATCAACCGCGGCCCCCACAAGTGTTTAGCGATTCTGCGTGGGCAGTCGCTGCACGTTGTAGCACTCACGCTCTCGGAGGAGTTCTTATACGCGGGATCCAACAATGGCGAGATCCGAGCGTGGGACCAGCCCGATATGCAAGAAGGGGTGAAATTTGGTCAAGGCGAAGCGGCGGTGAAATGCTTGGTTGTAGTTTACAACCAGATAATCAGTGCACATCAAGACCATAAAATCCGAGTGTGGCGACGCTCCAAGAGCCAACCACAAGAGCATCGGCTCGTCACTACCTTGCCCTCTGTGAAAGATTACATTGTCAATTTCTTGCCCTCCAAAAACTATGTCCAGGTGAGGTACCTTCCATGCTTGTCGCTGTGTCCAACATCTATGTCAGTTGACTGCAACTCTTTGCTGCTTTCAGTACTCTTTCGGTTGCGTTTGTGTTCGCTGTTATGTTGCCTGTGTTGTTGCATTTTAGTTGCATTTATGTTTTAGTTACTGTTGGCTGATTCTTTTGGTTAAATGTTGGTTACAGTTTAGTTGCAGTTGTGGTTGCATGAACTTTGGTTACATTATGGTTGCATTTTTGTTTCTTGACTCATCGTCACTCAATCTCTGCAGGTACGGCGACACCACAAGTCACTCTGGATCAGCCACCACGACAGCATCTCCACCCTCGCAGTCGGCAACGGGGTCCTCTACTCAGGCTCATGGGACAAGTCCGTCAAAGTATGGCGCCTCTCCGACTTCAAGTGCCTGGAGTCTCTCACCCATCACATCGACGCGGTAAACGCACTAGCAGTCGACAATCCCAACAACCTCCTCTTCTCCGGCTCTGGCGATACCACCGTCAAAGTATTCCACAACAAACCACCCAAACCGACCAAATCTCACCACACCCTCATCGCAACGCTCGAATCAAACTCCCCGGTGAACGCACTCGCACTCGCCCACCCCCTACTCTACTCCGCCCAGAGCGACAAGACCGTCACAGTGTGGAAGATGGAAGAGGTGGACGGGGGCCGTGAGAAGCAGTGGTCTGCGGTGGCCGCGTTGCGAGGTCACCGCCACTCGGTTCTCTGCGTCGCTACCTTATCCAACCTTGTGATCAGCGGCTCTGCGGACAAAACAGTGCGGGTGTGGAGACGAGGTGGCGATGGCGTGCATGTCTCGGTGTCGGTGATGGTGGGGCACACTGGTCCTGTGAAGAGCTTGTGTGGGATGTTGGATATGGCGATGGGGGCGATGGTGTACAGCGGGAGCATGGATGGGGATATTCGCGTTTGGTGGATTCCAGAGGACGAGACTGATCTCGTGAGCTCAGATGATGGCTTTCCTGATAGCCCTGTGCTTGTCAACTGGCGTTCGAGCTCAAACAAACTACTCCCAAGTTTGCCTTCTGTGTGATGGGATGTGTGCCAATAGGGACACACTAGTTTGCGGTTGATGTTCTGGGAGTGGCAGCAGCATCATGTGTGACAAACAACCAGAGAGTATTCACGAACCCTCCTCCTAAATAGATTTTACGATCGCCATTTGAAATGTCATTGCATAACCCTTTTGGTGACCATGTCGACCACGACGCAAGAAGAGTTCCAGATCATCGTCTCAAGAACAGAGCTGGCGCACATGCACAAATATCTTCGTCAAGCAGTGATGGGTGCGGCTAGAGATTGGAGCGTAACTTGTTATATTGTGTGCTTCGGTTTGGCAGAATTAGCCTAGTGCACTCTTGGGCTTTGACCATTTGTCTTACCACTCTTATCCGCTAGGCTTGGGGGAGCTCATCACAGGAGGGATTAGAACTTTCCACTTTCTAAAATTGTTTTTAGGTAGTGCTTGAATCTCCTTCTAGTTGTGCAGCATGCTAGACCTGGCTAGTGCATCCAATATGGCCTTGTGCCAGGCTGAATTCGAGCAGTGTAGTACGTCCGAATTGACAAGCGTTTTTCAGCGCTTGGAAGAAGGGCCATGAAGAACCAGCTTCTCTGAAGACGTTGCCATCCAGTCTCCAAATATCTGGAGCGATTGAGGAACCGTCACCTGTCTAACGGTGTACTGTAAGTTACTTCTCCGCTTGTGTGAATCAGTCTTAGAAGCTTATTTTGCGCAATACTCCTGTCAGGTGTCCTCATAGAGGAGAACTTGAACGGTTGTTATTTCTTATGCCACAACTTCAAGGTGAGGGAAAGGACCAAGTGCTCTGAGCAATAGCAGGAAATAGGTGATCAGTTTTGTAACATCTGGTTGCTAGAGGTACCTTCACAATTTATTATGTACAGATTCCTGGTAACCGCAGGTACATAAAACAGCAAGATATTTATTCTTCTCATGCGGTAGTACGTTTGTGTCATGTGACCTCTGCATCTCTTGTGAATTTGGTCACAGCTGTTATGTTGCACACAAGTGGATATGTACTGCATGAGATATTGAACAATTATCAAAGATATTTGTAAGTATGCTGAGAAAATAGACACACGGAAAGGAACAACAGTATTTGATAAACTACGATAAGGAGCTATCGGACTACGTTAGGCTCAAGAATACAGTGAACTGTTCTATCAAAGGATTCACTTTTATCAACAATGAACACGCATTAACTGCACCAACTTCACGTCGCTCTGTACTTTTATTCGTTCCTTGAAAGCGGCGACATTCATTACACAACTGATACGTTACTAAAACTTAAAGCTATACAAAAGTTTATTTCATAAAAATTCGAAGAAGAAAACATCAAGTGGAATGTGCGTAGATGAACTGTGAAGGCTCTGCTAAACCCTCTACGTGACAAGACTGGTACGCTACGCACAAATCTGTAAGAGCACATCTCTGGAGCTGAACAGTGAAAATTTCAGCCGACACCAAAATGAAACTGTTATCTCATATATACAAGACAACTAAGGCTCAGGTATCGCACTCAAGACCTACAGAAAATGTAAATAACCACAACTGCACTATTCCGCGACCTGAAAGACCAGCTCTTCTTCAATGATACCATAGCAATCTAAAACCTCATGCTACTGTGACTGAAATGTATTGTACAGAATACAGTCACAAAGACCAACTACCGGAAGCGTACAGGCAGCTACAAGGAAAAAAAAATGCGAATCACTAGGTGAAACAATACCTCTCTTCCTTACGCACGCCCCAAACCTGAGCAAAACTGAGCAGGTCCATAATCCAGAAAGATAAAACCTGCTAAAAATGTATCAAACCTAGTCAGAGTATCCACCAAATTCACTGTCTGCCTTTGATCCGCTTCGAATCCCAAATTCATACTTTTTTCCCAAAAGTTTCGTCCATGATCTCATCAACGGATTCCAGCAGTTTTTCTTCTGCGTCCGCGATCACGGGAGGAATGGGAGGAGTAGCAGTTTTCTGGGAGCCGGTGATGCGAGCGAGCGCCACAAATGAGCTACCACCAAGCACGTTGTTCAGAGCACGGACTACCAGCACGCCAGTTTTGAATACGGCCGGGGGCATCTTGCTTGCGAGAGCAAACTCGAGACCATTCAAGGACTGGTAGCGGGAGTTGCTGCTCAAACCCATGTGCAGAGCCCAGGTGGCAGCATTCAAAATCGTAGGCGGGGCTTCATTTTGCACAACAAAATCCGGATCCAACTTCGTCCTCACCGCGATGAGTGTATTGGAAATGGCAGTGCCCACGAGACCTGCGGCGAACCCAACCACTGCGAATTGTGCACCCTTATATACAAATGTACCTGCACGCTGGACCAAGGAATATGTTCCTGGCTCGAACATGTGTCCGGATGGGCAGCTGGCGAAGATCCCCGGAAGGTGAGTGGCTACTGCTCCGGCGGCGCTCGTCGGGGCTAGCATGTACATCAACATGAAGTTCACTATGCAACCCACAACAAGCGTGCAGAAGACAAAGTCCAGCTCATTCAGGCCGAAGTTTGGCCTACAAGCCATGTCGCCCAAAACACATGCTCCCACGCCGACAACTTCTTCCATCAACACCTTGAAAGGAAACTGGGGGTCCGCACGAACCCGGTCATTCCATCCTTTCCAAAAGGTACCAAAAATTCCTCCAGGAGATCCCCCTTCACTTTCTCCTTCCCCATATGAATCACCTCCGCCCCCACCACCGGACTTACCTCCTCCATTCAGACCGGCCCCATTTCCGCCACCTCCCAAACCTAGACTTGACTCATCACCTCCAAGGGGCACAGAAGAAGCCGAGGCCCTTAACTGCGAAACATATGGTTTTCCTGAAAAAAAAAGTTGTGAGTATGGTCGCGAAGATACTCGTATGGCGGTCTCAAAGTTCAAGAAAGAGAGGGTAGAAAATTTACAGGAAACAGACGTGCAACATGTATATCGAACTAAATTTTAGAACAAAATGCTATTCCTCAGACATGGTCACAGTTGATTTCAATTAACTCAAAGAAGCAAGTCCTTCAAAGCCTTAGAAATTAGAAGTACCTGAAATAAATGGATTCTTTCCAAACCCAGACGTGGAGGTGAACTCAAGAGAGCACGAGACGCGTTGCCTGGAGATACTAGACGAATTCAGAGAGGACAAAGAAGCTTGTGGTATGCCCTGCAGTGAAGGCTGTGCTATAAGGCCAGCCATAGCTGAGGCCATATCGAGATTCAAGGCGTTGCTCTGTGAAGTTTTAAGATTCCTGTAATACAGCCCAATTCGAAAGTGAGGATACAACGAAACCTTCGTAATAGCAACTGGAAAATGTTACTAAACAATCCAAAGGGCTCTATGTAACATGTATAAATATGCATGCTCTTTCATTTACAGAAGGTGACATGCTCTGATATGCCCATCTTGGAAACCAAGCATAACCAAAACCTTGGCAATCTCAGGTCTAAAGATTTCCGAGCTCAGTTATCCCAGATCGTCAAACAGAAACGTTTGTCCACAATTCTAGAACACATAAGACCAATTTGTCCTAAAGAACTCTGAAGTGTGCGGAATAACCAGGTCCAATCCTCCAAGGCCCACGAGCCACTCAGGCTTAGCAGAAAGCAAACTACCACTTAACAGATAGTCGCATGTCAGCCACCACAATGACCAGGATTACTGCTGACATGCCGGTTCGATGGTGCACATGTATTCTGAGCAACAACAACGATTATAAATGCACGAGACCAAAACCCTCAGTTCAATCAAATGTGAAAGAATAGGACACTGTGTCGAAAATGTTTAAACCATAAAAGGCTAGCAGACGTACAGCCTGACATGGGAATGCACAGCACAGCACAGCGTCATTGAGGTGTAAGCATGTGTGTTGGGAGAAGGATGTCAAAAGGATTCCCAACTCCTAAAAGTTAGCAGACGTAAGCATGAGCAGAGACCTACACCACTGTCTGAAAAACTATATACAAAGCCAGTCTGAAACGGTACAAAATCCAGCTCCACCAGCGACGGAAAAGAGGAGACGAGACGTTCAACACAATGCGTCACGCTCAAAACCTAAAGCTCCCACAAAAGATACCTCCCAGCTCCTAATGAGCATCTTCCGAGCATAATTCCGAACATAATTCCCAACGATAAGTAAGCATAAAATGCGATCGAATCAAAGTCGTAGGGCTCGCAAGATGATGAAGAATACTAAGACACAATTGTCGACAAGTCCCAACGATGCACAGACAATGCCACACCACCACAATCCTAAGACAAAAACCCATGCTCTGATGATCACCCAAGACAAAAACTGAAAAAAAGACACGATTTTCCACCTCCAGTACACATTCCGAAATCTCCCGTCGAAAGAAAACCACTCTTTCAATCCCTCTACAAACACAACAAACCCCCAAACCTCCTAAACCAAAAACCCAACTCAACTCAAGATCCCAAAACAACCAAAAACTCACACCTTCCCCTCAACACCCCAAAAACCTGACCCACATTCCGTCCATCTTCCAACTCCACAAAACCCAACTCACAAACGCAACAAGGACACACAAACCGAATGCACTACACCTAAACCCCAACCCAAAACCCAAACCAAAAAACAAAAAAGACCAAAAAAAGTAACAAAAAAGTACAAAAACTCCAACAACTCCAAAAACTCCAAAAACTCAAAACTTCCTACAACAATCCACCTTCCCAAAACCATCTAAAAACCCGACCTGGGTCCTGCATTTCCATTCCAAAGTCCATAAAACCGAACTCATACCCGAAGAACATGAATGCATGGCAAGTGTGTGAAGTATACAAGTACATGAACATACCTGGTGGAGTGTAAACCGATTCAGGCAGAGCAAAAATCCCTGGGAGATGGAAGGGAGCAAGGTGGACATCCAGGTGAAGATGGTGCAAATGGTGCAGATGGTGAGGGAGGGGGAAGAGGCAAGTGGGGGAGCCTGGCAAGGCACGCCAAGGCAAGGCAAGGCAAAGACAGGCGTGTGCCGCTGTGAAGCCAAGTCAGCCTTTTAGTCAGGCTAGGGTTCCGGGGAGTCCAGAGTGCAGGTGAGTAGTGAGTAGTGAGTGGTGTGGTTGATTCTAGGGTTACCGGAGTATTCCCCTTCCCAATGGCTTGCCTGCACCTGGCCCTTCCTGCCCTAAGGATATGACCCCACTGCCAGGCTCCATTGCAGCATTTTCTTTTCTTAATCTCCAAAATTAGTAGTGTTTGATGTGATTGGTGATGGTTTGTTTGCTTCGGAGTGGGCGCATGAAGAATCGATTTTTTAATAGAGGTGTTGATTTTGTTTTGTATAGCGTAGGAAGGGTGCCATGAATTTTGACTTCTTTCCTTCTTGGTTTAATAAGAGTATGCATGTTTAGGGTTAGATATTTATGATTATGTTTAAGGAAAAGAAATGGCTAAGGTTTATTGCTTTTCATGCAAATGTTATTTTTTTTAATTTCAAAGGTTGAATTTTCTCTGTCCTACTAAATGACCGTTGTTTGCTCAAAAAATCCGTCCGTGAATAAGATCGTTGTTTTCAAGTTTGGCTAACTTACTGTTTAGAGCTAACGCAGATTGCTAATACTCCTTGACATGTGGAGTACTACAAGTCTAACACGGTTCTGGAAAATCAGAAATAGAATTGCCCTTATATTCAATATTATTAGCAAACAATGATCTTTTAGTGGGACGAATGGAGTATAACGTTAGTTGGCTACTTGGAAATAAAGTTTTGATATTTTGGTAACAAATATGACTATGTTTTTTACCAAATTGTTAAAATTTCTTAATTCTTTTATTTATTCTAACACATTTAAGTTAAAACCTCTTTATTTACTTTTCCTCTCAAATCCTTTTAGCACAAAAAGAATATTGAAGTACCTTCAAAAATATGGACAAAAAAGAATGTCATGAATTTTGCCAATATTTAATCTTATATGGAAGAAATTGGCTTTGTATTTAGACTTGTTGCTTACATTTCTTTAAGGATAAATAGCATGTCTTTTTTACATAGCAAATAGCAACAAATAGGCATTAAATTTTGATTACTTACAAAGAAGGGTGCTTTCAAATTATTTCTATTAAAATGATTATCATTATATACAATTTATTTTTGTAATTGGATTTATTACTATTATTATTTATTATATAATAAAAACTTAAATAGAAGTTTTTTCATTCAAAAGTATTGCATTTTTGCCCATTAAAGCCATACTTCATCTTCTTCTTATTAATATTGTAATAAAACCTAGCTACAAAAATTCAAATTCAAAACATAAAAAATCACAAAGGCCATTAGTTAAATGAATGGAACTCAAAACCATTTTCCTTCTAACAGCTAAAGCATATTTTGGCCCAATATATGTGTCCATTTTTGTTCATTTTCAATGTTGGAAAAGCAATATCCTTCTTAAAATATTATAAAGATAATGGTAAAAGTTTAGGCTACATCTATGTTATCCTTGTTGATGTTGTCTTCCACTGCCGTCTTCATTTCTATACTTGTCTTTGATACATTATGAGCAATTCTTTCATCCATTGTGTCATTTGTAGCCTTAACTTCTACTTTTACTAGCTTTGTTATTTCATTCATCTGATGTTCTCATTTCTTCTAATATATAGTAAAGTCAGTCTTCTTGTTGTCGCCACCACAAAGGAATTATTCCATGAAACTCAACGGACCAAATGGAGAAACAAGGAAATAGGCCAATGTGGTAAATAATTGGAGGCTTATGAAAATTATTTACTTTAATCAGGTAAGAAGAGATTGTGTTGAGTTGGGACAAACTATTGGCCTTGCCGCAAATCATACTTTTTTATAGCATCTAGATCAAGACCATTGGATTCATGTTATATCAAAGGATTGTAAAATCCATCCAAGTCTTTGTCTTTTTTCTTACTCTATATCTAGTGAATCTAGTGGATATCCTTTTTCATTAATGTATATTTGTATAGTTGTAATGAAGTGTAGGTGGAGCCATGAAGTTTTGTACATGTGAAGGGCAATTGTTTGGTCTATTTGTTTAAACTATCACTCTTATTGTTGTGGTTATAGAAAAAATATTGAAGTAGTCCAATTTAAGATCTTTTTTGGAAAAATTGATGATTTTAATAATAACTGTTGATTGTGATTTTATTCAAATGATCATAAAGTGAACTCGATTTTTCTTTACAACTATCTTTGCTGCAAATCACCATTCTTCTCGTGGCCCTAATGCCATGAGCAACTATGTGAAGGAATTTGGTTAAAACATCTTAGATTCGTCATCTTCTTATTGTTTTGTGTCTATGAGCGCAAGATTTCTTTGGTCTCCAAATTTTTAGCTATTTGTTTGCTTTGTTTTTTCAGTTTATTAGTCGTACAACAGTGAAAGACTTATCCAATCATCTTTTTTATTTAACCTATGTATGCGTACGGTTTTTTTCAAAGGTCTTGCACAAATGATGTTCTTTGCTAGTTGTTTCTTTGCTCAATGCTCCCATTAAATCATTGAAGTGAATATTATCAATAGTGATTAATTGTCATAGTTTGAAAGCGATTAAAATCTGACATTTTTTTTGTTTTTGTATGATACTACTCATATGTGCATAATGGTGTATGTAGATATGTCTTGGAAGAGACACCACAACAAAAATCAACTTTGTTTTTCTTGCCCATCCAAAACTATGTCATCAAATGATCGCATAATCTTACTTTGCTTATAATAGCGATTATAATTTTGAGAAATAGAAGGAATGTGTAATATATTGTTAAAAGCGTAATTTCAATACCTATTTAATTATATATTACACAGACCCTAGTTTTCAAAATTGTTTTTGTAGTGAGTAAATGAATTTTCTACAATCATATGGAACTACAATTTAGAATGATAAAAAGAACCGCATCTGATTTTAGAGTTTTATCCAAGGTTTGTAGTATTGTGATAATAAATGAAGTGAAAATAGGACGGAAATGCATGTTTATAATTATTGCTATAAAGTACAATATGAAGACAACTAGATTGGAGGATGGAATCCAATTTGTTGAGTTATTTGAAGGGCTGAAGGTACTCATTGAAGTGTTATTGCAACACCAATACTATTATTATTTATTGAATTGTTAATTTATACAAGATATGAATACAAATACACAAGAATTTAGCAATTACAAAATGATCGGCCTTGAAAGGATTGAGTGTATTGATATTTGGACAATGACGAATTTATATTTTTGATAATTGTTGGGTAAAGTAGCGTCATAGAACAAAATTTTCCAATTTTAATCTTAACCAATCTTGCTACAATAAATTGATCAAAAATTTCACAAAAACTTGTATACAATGTATTAAGGTTTTTATGATGTCGTGTGCAATTTTTACTTTCTTGTTGAAAAAGTTCTATTGATACCTACAATAAAATTGAAGAAATGCACGTTGAATCTTTTCAATTCACGAATAAGAGACTTGCACGACTATCCTTGCAAACAATCTAAAAGGAAATTAGAGTTAGTTTTTGTCCACCTCTACTATCACAAACCTCCTCTTCGCTGTCTCTGCAATCATTTCTTCCACAATCTTCCTTCCTTCCTGTCCTGCCCAGAACTGTTTCTGAAGCAGAGGTTGTTTTGGTGCGAACGGCAGATGTGCTACCACCGCTCACCGCATGCCTCCAAGTGCGAATGCACCATTAGTAAGTTAAGTTTACTTGAAGTGAATCAGGTCGACCATGATCAGAGTAAGTTCACCAACGTAACACAAGCTTTGCATAACATCCACTGGCAGTCACACCCTTGCACTCAGTCAAACTCGGCCACCTTCCAGCACAGATACTTTACTCGCTCCAGCAGCATGCTTACATCATCTCAACACGAACATAACTTATACGTGCTTATTTCACGCCTGCTCCTAAATTGGGTTGAAGCCGTTGTCCTCTTCACTTAACTCCACCACTGGCACCCAGATCCCTGCTGTAAGTGTGCAACGTCAGACTCCCATTGTCCATCGTCCATCGTACGTCTATTCACCCTCTTGAATCGCACAAGTGCTCTTTTCACGTCTTTGGGCCTCAAGAGCCAATATTGCCCCTTGAGCACAAAACCTTCGTCTTGTTGACTTGTAGCGCCCACTCTGACAAAGACGCCCATGGCAGCCCAAAAGATCCAAACACTGACCAAGCTGCAACCTCACACCTGGATCCCGAGAACCTCGTTGACCTAAAACTTCGAAGAAACGTAATCCGGGACTTGGTAGATCTCCATTCCGGCATGAACATCTCTAGCTAGCACGCTGACACGGCATTGACTACACTCATGATGGATTGGATTGCTACACCCCACGTCTGCCAGGCAGCACTGAAACTCTGATCGAGAATTGGAACCTACACTGCAAGCTTCTCACTTCAGGTGAGGACTTTCATGTCTGTGCTCCCAACGCGGTCAAATCCATGGCGGGCGATCGAAAGTATAAATTGTCTTCCCGAGCTGCTACAAAAATCATCGGTTCCTGCTTCTGCACTCAAATCACCTGCTTCATCAGTGTTAACACTCAGCACTGCAGCAATTCTTACTGCAAGTGACACAAGGAGCTACCGTAGGCAGGTTCTAGAATCCTAATCGACCACTTCACAGGATATCCACAGGGTGCAACCACACCATTTCAGGTGGTACCTGGAGGGTACCACGGCAGCATCAAACCCGTACCACCGGTCTGAGCGTGCACTCCGAGCTGCTGCAATGGGGGGCCGAACTCTTCCATTGCTGTTCTGTCTGGCCTTCCTCGCCGTTTCGCAATTCGCGACTGCAGCGGAAACGCCACCCAAGGCGGTGAGCATTGGGTTCCCGCCCTTCAACAACGGGTTTACGTGCAGCGTCGATCCGGCAGACGAGGTGGAGTCAAAGTACGTCTGCACTCCCGGAACCAACCCCCCCGCGCTTTACCTGGGCACGGACAATGGCGTCGTCCCCGCACGGTACCAGCACGCAAAACCGGTGCAGCTCTGGAAGCGCGGCTCCAAGTACGTCGCGTCGTTCTCCGCCTACTTCACTGTGAACTTCGATCGGTACTCGGAGTTCACCGTCCGGGAGCTGTTCGGCGGAGGCGGCCTCGCGTTCGCTATCACGCCGTCGATATCGGTGGTCGGAACGGGGCCTGAGAGCTTCGGGCTGTTTCCGATCGATGAGGCGACGGGCGCGTCGAAGAACGGCGCGAACACGAAGACGGTGGCGGTGGAGCTGGACATCTCCCGCAATTCGCCGACGGGGTTTGACCCCCAAATCCCTCACGTTGGGCTCGACATCAACAGCGTCAAGTCTGTGAAGACCAAATACCTCGGAGACCCCGCTGCCTTCATTGACAAAAAGGTGCGTACCAACCAGATGACATCCTTGGCAACGTTGAGTTAATTTCGTGGTGAATGTTCGTTCTTGTGATTGATCTTAAAGTGAGCTCTTGATGCGATCTGGTAAAGAGTAGAACGAAACTGAGTGATTCTAGCTGCGCGCATTCCCCTTGCTTTCCGAATTGCCATCGGAACCAAGCCGATGTCCTCGAAATGGGCATTTTCCAGATTGCCAAACAATATCTCGAAGAGGATTACGTTTAGCATAAGTATTCTGGTATAGGCATCCAATTCTTTCAGAATGTACGGCCAGATAATTAGAGATTTGTAAATGTATGATTGGCACCCAAATCTCAGCTGCAACTCGATATGTGTCAATTAATGTAGTCAATGTTCCCAAGCTAACCTAAGTGTTGTGCAAATTAGTTGCCAAAACGGCTCATTACGACAAATTTGAAAGTCGTTTCCTCATCTTTAGTCATGTTATTTAGACTACTCTGTCCTCGTACCAGTGTTGAAGCTGGAATGGGTACTGGGACGTCTATCTGCATTGCTTCACAAACACTTAGTAATATTGTAACTCGGCTGTGCAGATTGGCGTGTGGATCGACTACAACGCCTTGAAGAAGACGATTCAGGTGTACATCCACAAGGTGAAGCCGAGCGAGACACCCAAGAGGCAGAATGCCAACCTGGCCATCGCCTACACGGGCCTGGACCTGGCAAAAGAAGTGAAGGAATTCTCGTATGTTGGATTCTCGGCCAGAGTTCCTCCGTCGGATAATGGCGTGTACGTGATCTACGACTTCAAGTTCAGCACCGCCTGGGTGCTCGGTAGCACTGTCAATTAGGAAGCTGCAGGTCTTGATCTCATTGCAACGCATGGGCTCCATAGGTGTACTCAGTGAAATAGATTATGAACTAGGTAACCTGGGGGAAGAGGATGGTTACGGGATGTAGCCGAGTCCGCCAGGATGAGGCTAAATCCCCGTAACCATCCGATTCCCCCAGGTTACCGCTCGTAACCCACGGTTGGTGAACTGATTCGCTGCACTTTTTGCACTTTCCGGAGTATGCGGAGCACTTTACAGGTTACGGGTTATAACCTACGGTCTCTGGGCAAATCGGAAGCTTACACGTCAACCAACCGTGGATTACGGTTACACAACTTATTATAAGTTGGTTTTATAGAGTTGTCAGTCTTTTGTTTTGAGGAACTTTTATACCTTGATTCATTATGCAAAGGAAATTTGGTGGTATCAAGGAATTCATCTTGTTCAGTACCCGTGTTTGTGCACAGAAACGATCGAACTTAAATTTCCCAGTTATCAGTTGATGATCCTGTAGATTGAACTCTTGTTGTAGGGTAGAGAGGAACTGTGGCCTGAAGATTATTATCGACCAAGAGCTTGTTGTAGATGTTCACATGAATGAGTCATTCATGTTAATGCAAGACAGGATTTGATTGAGTCAATGCCGTAAGTTGATAGCAGGTTCTTTATTCATAATTCTAAAATAAGAAAACAAACAAAATTCGAGATTTTATGAACGGAAAAACAAAAATATGAAATATGAAGAACTCAATTTGAGTGATAATTTGTTTATTCATGTCATCTAAGGCTATTTTTATCATTTTTATTTGGAAAAAACAGAATTGAAAAATTAATTCTTTTGGATGACAATCCTTATTTTCAAAAATAGAAATCAACAAAAATAATTGTTTGAGGGTAAATGAACTTGCTGTCAATTAACAGTGGTTTAGTGCATGTAGAACTAGTGGTACATATCATTAGCTACAAGTAGTAAAATTGTGTTGTGATGCGGTCATACCAAGGCTACTATACCAGATTCCATGAGAACTCTGAAGTTAAGTTTCATACCTTTGTCCTGTGGGCATTGGATTGGGGGTGGATCAAACAGACACTTAATTCACGTCGATCTCCTCCCAAGACCAAAGTTTCTCTCTCTCTAGTAAAACTGTGTAAAATGATGTCTGGAATGCTAACTGATGTGGGAATTAGTCAAATTAGATTTGAAATAGTAAGTGCATTTTAGAACTATAAATATGAAGTATATACCAAATTATCTATACTTATTATTTCTAGCTTAAGATACAATCTATAAATTGATGTTTTACCAACATTGACGATTTCACATACCATGTATAGTCATGAGAAAATTATTCTTAGACATCCTAAATACATTTCGTTTTTATCATCTATAAGTTCTAAAAATTCTATTTTTCTCATCCAAAACACCTCCAAAATTGTTTTATTTAAATCAAGAAGTGAAAAAATCAAAAAATAATTTTCTTTGTATCTTCAAGCATAGGATCTTGTATAAGACTATAAGAAAATTGTGCACAAAACAATTTATTAAATTTGATTGCATGAATTGGAAGATTGTAGCTTTGAATTCAAAAGAGACTTTTTTCTTTAACCTACTCAAACATAATCAATAGTCTTTGACTTCTTTTGGTATAGATTTTTGTATTGAACTAGGTCTAAATTCCATAATAGTTTAGTCCACATAATGTTGGTTTCTATACACAAAATTTTAAAAGTAGAAATGGAATGTAGCATTGGAAAAAAAATTTAAAAAATATCAAAGTAACAAGGATTCGTATTATTGCTAATACACATTTCATTTTCTAATTTAATCAGTTTCTTATAGAGACTGGATATTATAAAATCCAAACAAAGGTTCATGCCTATTATTATACCAGAAAAATAAAATTAAAAATTAAAATCAAAAATTTCTATTTCTTATATGCTAAAGAAAAAGACTTTTTTGTGCCCTCTCCAAAATTGGTGATGAAATTTTGATGAAACATAAAAAAAAAAAAAAAAAAAAAAAAAAAAAAAAAAAAAAAAAAAAATCAGAAAATTGAAAATACATGTAAAATGGAAATATATCTATAAGCAACTACTATACTACCTCAACTATTATAGATATTTTATCAATGGTTTGAATTGTTTTTATCTTAAGTTTGAAAGTTAGGGATTTTAGGAGAAAGGTCTTTGACTAGAAGGCTTTTGTTGACATGCATGGTAATAATTACTTTTCTTTAAATACATATTGTGACTAACAAAATTGTATTATCTATTATTATTTTTGTCTTTTAATTACAATGCTAATGTTGTTAACTACATTGAAGTAATAAGAGACATTATACATATTAAAAAGATTCAACAATTGATTTTGAAGCATTACCTTATGATTACATCACTTATTTATAAAATTGTATTTCCAAGTAAAATCATCAATTGCCTTAATTGTGGACTTTTTGTGTCTATATAATAACATTATTCTATAATTTTGATAATTTTCTCAATAGATTTTATTGACTTCTAATTTGGATTTTTTCGTTCAACAAGAATGTATAAATTTTTGCTCATCATTTAAATTACTTTTTCATTATGAGATCATTTTTGTCTGATAGACAATGTGATTTTACTAAAATGTGGGTAAAGGATCAATCATGTTTAACAATTCAACTTTACCTATGCAATCATCATATTTTCCAATTCAAGTTTGTAAGAGTTACTTTTTCAAATTGAACCTTTGAACTGAAAGATCTTCATAATTAAAAAAAAGGTGTCATTTTATTACAAGTCAATTCTATTAAAAGCCCACTATGGAACCTCATTGATGTGTAGTTTCAAAATATGCAACCTTTATTATTACTACTTAAATAAGTTTTGTATGTTACTTTAAAATATTTCAATTACTTTCTATGTAAGTATTAAACGACCTAGTCAGTCTGTACATTTTTGCACATTGTAGTGAGCATATACAATTCTTTTTTTTAAATATTAAAAATCATAAAAATAAAAATAAAAAATCAAAAATCAATATTTTTCATATTTTAATTTAAAATTTACTTCTCCAAAAATGTGGAAAATGCAAAAAAAAAATTGGAACATTATGAAGATTATATATATTTGGTGTATATTTTCATGAAGTGTACATTTCAATATGCATTTGTATTTTTGGTCCTTAATCAATAAGATTCTAAAACTATTTTAAAATGTAATTAACTTGTAGGTTACAACTACTTTGTCAATGCAAGTATACCTTAAAAGAGTAGAGAATATGTAAAATAAGTTGAATTTATAAAATTGACAATGTTTTATAGTAATGGTTATGATTTGGTGTTGTAAAGCACCAATGATTTATTGTAGGCAATAGGCCACCATATAATCTAATAGCATAGAATAATAATGCATTTCTAACACAAAATTTGTAACAAAATATTGTTTAAGAATGTCTTTGTATCAATATCGTGATTTGCCCTTATGTGATCTCCACTTTTCACGTCTTTAGCATGCATTATGCAATTTCTTGTATTTAAAGTTGAATAAAGTTGTATTTAAAGTTCGAATTTATTAAACAATTGATCATTGATTCTAAATACAAATAAAACAATGTTTTCTTTTTATTCATAACATTTTGAAGAACCTCATGTACCATTCGGATTCAGCATCTACATTGAAAGAACCATTTAGTGCCATGACTTCAATTAATCTTCTTAAATTTATTATCTTTTACAATTATTTTTATGTTTATTTCAACTCGCCTCTATAAATCATATTTCATGAACAATATGCTTTGTATATTACAAAATAATTATATCTTATTCAACTTGGAATACAACAAATTCTATGATGCATGCCAAAGATATAAAAAGAAGAGATTATGTGTGGATTAATCAAAATATTGGATACATAGACATACTTAAATAATGTTTTGTTTTAGACACATAATTTGTGTTAAAGATGCATAATTATTCAATGTTATGTGTAATGTGTAATTTGTTTTTCAAACTTTATAATCTTTGTAACATACCATCAACCTTAAATGAATTCAAATGTTTTTTCATTCCTTTTAAAGAATATATCTATATATTGCTACACAGTATACAACTTCACAAATACTTGGAATTTAAATACAATCTTTACTAAAGTCATTCAAATAAGGATTTACAGATATCTTCAATATATGGTCATTCAAGTTCTTCATTTTGCTTCAATGTTGTTTTTTTACATTTATTCAATGAACTGACAAATTGTGTAGTTTGTTGATGGTGATGGTTTACATGTAGGATAGAAGATTTGTTTGAATATGTAACATCAATTTATTAGTGGACAATCAAATTTCTTTAAAAGAGTTGCCAAAAGTATACTTGATTGTGAAATTATTTTAATAAGAGAAGCTGAAAGAGATTACAAATGAAGCTGCCACCAATCACAAATGTCTTTATTGAGTTACAAAAGGATGTGAAAGAATTGATAAATTGAAAGATAGAGGTGAAACCTCTGTCTTCATTGAGTTACAAAAGGATGTGAAAGAATTGATAAATTGAAAGGTAGAAGTGAAACCTCTCATACAGATCACTATTTAGTAATTGCTGGTCGGTGATTACAGTTGATGTATACATTGAAAATAATTCACGAATTTATAATAATCAATTATATTTTAATAGTTTTTTTAATCTAGATTAAATACAAAATTTTGTCTAAAATTTTAAAAAGGTAAAAAATTATTTGACCCGTTTTACAAAAAAAGATTGTTAGTTTGAATACAATGTTCGTGTTGTAATTTTGTAATATATCATAGCCATCTAACTTTGTCTTTACATATAAATTAAAAATTATTGTAAATAACCATGTTTCATTTGAATACTTGTGTAATATTGAGATGAAACTTAGTGATAGAACATTTATAATTAAATATGAAGAAGCAAAATCAATTTTAAAAGAAAAGAAAAGTATGAGGAGTGACATCTTTAATTGCAAACATTAAATGTGATTTTTTATTATCATTGGTCATCATTTCTAATCTTTATTAGGCAAAAAGATATTTAATTTTTAATTTAAATTTTTTGGTAAAAATATCCATTAAATGGGTATGTATTTATACATAAAAAATTCTCTTTTCTATTTTTTTGTTTAAATGAAACCATTTTTTGTGCATGGGCAACCAATTTTCAACATTCTTTGACAAATTTTCTACGTTTCAGAATATTGTTTTATTTATTTCAACCTTGAATAAGACCTTCTTCAAGTACAAAAGTATCACTTTTCCAAAAAATTGAAAATTCATAGGCTTGTATGTTTTATTATTGTATCTTGTACATATGGGACGATTAATGAAAAAAAAACTTACAATGTTTAATGTAAAGTCACTTTAAAGCAACCAAAGACAAGTAATTACATTCTTTGAGAACTAACTCATGACTTGATTCATAATCCAATCTGAGCCACACTTTTCTATTTATATAGAAACTAATTTTCCAATGGCATTCAAGCATTGAAAATTCTTTAAGGAATATTTGTAATTAATTTAGAGTGTTGTCATAAGTGGAAATTAGTGCTACATATATTAAAACATGAGAGAGTGTACCGATCAAAATAGGCTACAAAGTACTTTATCTTTAAAAATTGTAAAAATTTCAATTTTGATAAAGAAATCATGTAAAAATTTGCCATGAAAACCAACTTATAAGGAATAATATCATCCAATTATTAATTGATCCATAAATATTGTAGATAGCTTAAATTATAAAAATAATGTGTTTCTATTCCGAACTATTGTGGAAGGAAAACTTTTTAGTATCTAACCATATAAAAGGAAAGAGAAAGTTGTCATGAAAAATGTAATGATTTTATGATACACATCAGTACTCTTCTTTATACTATCTACCAATATTGCATCTTTGCCCATTGTCTTTTTGAACATAGATACAAGGTACTTGACCAAAATACACTTAATTCATGCCAATCCATTTGAACCTAAACTCGATGTTCAAATATATAAACAAAAAACGACTTCATTTAATTTGAAACTCTTCTTACGTAAATCTTCTTTGTCTCTAAGTGCTCTTTTAGCTTGTTTTTATTAAAAAGTGCACCTACTATGTGGAGTAAATTCACCTACTATGTGGAGTAACACCACCTTCTCCATAGCCATTGGATCAAGATCTACCCGTCTAAATTGATAATTCTGTCTACAATGGCTGTAGAGTAGGAATAATTACTCCATATAGAAAATCAAGGTAGTTTGACTCATGTTTGATAAGAAAGAAAAAAAAAACAGAAAGAGAATAGGATAAGTGTACCAGTAACTTACCATGACCAATTTACGACCGCTGGGCAAAATCTTCATTTTCTACTATAAAATCTTTGCTTTCATGAACATTTTGGGTGGAAATCTTCAATGACAAATTTAAAAATGCACTCATGCCTCCTTAAAATTCATAGTAATTTCAATTTTTGAGGAAAAATTCTCAAAAAATTCTCTACACACAAATACCTTACCTTCGAACATGGGAAAAATTTCTGCCACACCATACTTTGAAAAATAACCTTCAAAATTGCTTAAATGGTCGGTTACTGGTACACTTACCTTAGTGAAAGGCAAAGAGGATTCACAAAAGTAGCATTTCAAATGAAGAGAATCCTATAACTGAACACCCGGTTTGAAGCAACCGGAGTTCTTTCCTGACCCGTATTCCACTGTTCGTAACGAACCGTATAACGGACAGAGGGCGTGACGATGAAAGAGAGATGGATGAAGTTAGGGCAGGAGAAGGAGGGGGGCTAGAGAAGCGAGGGGCGAGACGGCGAGGCTCTCTTTTCGCGCTCTGCTTGCTGGGTTGCGCCATCGCCACCGATCCCCCGGAGCCTCGCAGCTTTCGCAGCGCACTCCCAAGCCTGCCACCATGGTTCAGCGGTTGACATACAGGCGGCGCCACTGCTACGCCACCAAGTCCAACCAGACCCGCGTGGTCAAGACCCCTGGTATGTTCTCGCTTCCGTTCGGGCTTTCTAGGGTTTGGGTTTTGCGGGGTTGCCATTAGAGGATTTAGGAAGGGTTGCATGGGTTTTATGGTGGTGGGAAGTGGTTCTGATTGTGTCTTAGGGTTGTTGCAATTGTTTCTCTAGGGGGTTTGTTTTAGGGGTTTGACAGATGTCTGGTGTACTGTTTTGTGGCTTTAGGAGGAAAGCTTGTCTTCCAGACCGCGAAGAAGAGGGCGAATGGCCCCAAATGCCCAGTCACCGGGAAGCGCATTGCTGGGGTAAGTCCAACTTAAGCTGCATATGGCAATGCTGCCATGGTGGATTTTTTATGCCCGGGTGCAGGGATTATATATTTGTGATAATAGCTGAGCGGAGATGGTGTAAAGCGTCGTGATGGTATCGGTAATTTAGAAGTATGTTGGGACAGGCGTGGTAGGATTTAGAAGTTGCTATGTGAAGGAGTGTCCAAGGTGAGTTTATTGGTTCACCTAATGCTATTTGTGTGCCTTCGTGACATCACCAATGTGAAGCGGATGACATGTAGAGGTGTTACAAATGGGGTGGAGCTCTATCATAAAAAAAATCAGTTCGTTCTGTATTTTCCTTTGGAAACACTGAATAGCGTTTTCTAAGGCGATAGTTTTTTTTTAACAGATCCCTCATTTGAGGCCTACGGAGTACAAGACCTCTCGCCTGCACAGGCACAGGAAGACTGTGAACCGCGCTTATGGAGGCAATTTGGCTGGCTCTGCAGTGCGTGAACGGTATGATTCTAAACATCAATCTTAGCTACTGGCTGTGTACCCTAAGCATGAGTACGGCTGTTTTTTTTTAAAAAAATTATTTTGTATTGCCTCTTCAGATCTTTAGGGTTTGATTGCATGCGCTGTTTTGGCGATGCAGTCGTAGCATCAACTTTTCCTCTCGACCTGAGTTTAGGGTTTTCTGAGGTTTTCCAACTATTGTTTTGTACAGCATCATCCGGGCTTTCCTTGTCGAGGAGCAGAAGATCGTGAAGAAGGTCCTCAAGATTCAGAAGTCTAAGGAGAAAATGGCTGCCAAGACTCAATAAGTGTAACCATTTTATGATTCCTACCGGGGCCATTCAACTACAGATCTTTAGATGTTGGAGATTTGTAGTCTCCAAATTTACTCTGTGGAAGATTATTATGATCTTGAATCTCAATGTCGTTGTTTGAGTAAGGTTTGATCTGTTTTCTCTTGCGAATCTCTTTCTATCACGAAGTTCAAGACGTTACTTGCTCTAAAAATTATGTACTCATCATGTATACTAGGAAGCCAGCGGTCATTTGTTCCTCTTTGTTGCAGTACTTGGTCATTCTATTCATGTGCTTCAAAGTAATGTTAATGTGAGCACCGATCTCCATGTTAACTTTCCTTTTCAAGGTCCACTTACAAATTAATTATAGACAAGTATCTTGATACTGACCTCTGAGGAATCGAGCATACGATAGGAGAATTGTTTTTCCTATGTCTGGAAGCTGATGTTAGTAGAACAGCATACTGATACAAATTACTAAAATATTTCTGGACTTAAGAATCCCCTCTAGCCACATAGAACTTCAAGACAATTCATATCCCCCACCAATTCACATCCCCTACCAAATTGAAAGGTGATTATAGTATCACCGAAGATAGTAACATCACTCCGAAATGTATGAATTGAGGGATAATTTCCACAATTACCTGTATACTTCCCCGAACTTTGATCATCGATCGTAACCGAAATCGAAGTAATCAAATTATCAGATCTGGCGAGGTGGGTCAGTTGGATACTGAAGGTGGACGTACCTGAACCTAACATTTTCTAATGTAATGCACAGTAGATCTTTGATGCATGGAAATGGGTGTAGTGAATTTTTATCAAATTACATAATCAATTAACAATATTAAAGTCCTCAACATTTTTTCACTCACCTTGACACATCCTATGCACTAAAGAATTTTATTTCTAGACCCTCTTGACTATACGGCTATAGAAATTTAGCTCATTAAGATGACTTCCTCAAAGGTTCGTTGTTAATTAATTTTCGTATTCTCATCATATACTAAAATAATTAAAGATCCATTTCATATATATCTATATACTTATTTGACAAAAAAACTATACCATCTCAATAATATAAACTAACATTTCTTCAACCATCTCATACAAGTATATGATCTTGTTCCATCTAATACTAAAACTCCAATTCTCCTAAACTGAAACTCCCGCGATCCAAAATTGAGAACATGAATGGCATCCTATGAATTAAGTATATGAAAATTAACTGGGTCTAGGTCGGCAAGTATAATCTCTTTGCAAACCCCACTTTGGAGCACATGCTAAAGAAGTCCATTTTGAGCTCTTCTCCTAGAATGACTTAAACATGTAAACCCACTCAAGATAGCAAATATTATACTCGAGTAGCCACTCTCATATTTCATGAGAAATTTGTACCATTATTGGGAGAAGGAATAATGTCTATTGATGCAAAATGCGCCATTTCAACACGCCAACGGTAAAACCACAGCACTGTTCACCACGTAAACGACATTTGATTCTCCACCAACAAAGCACCACTCCAAGCATCTTGGAAACAATGCCAATTGTTTTGTCTCCAACACCATTATGCAATGAAAGGGGCAAGCTCTTAGCGCCTTATTTTGAGTGTTGATTTTATCATTTATTGTACTAAGACTTTTCAGAATGGTGGGGAGTAGGAGGAAAGGTACATGATGTTGATTTTATCATTTATTGTACTAAGACTTTTCAGAATGGTGGGGAGTAGGAGGAAAGGTACAGGAGGAATAGGCAGATGGAGAGCCGTGAATTGTGAGGAGGATCTTGTGAGACTAGGGACAAAAGGGAAGAACTTCCTTATAGAGGAAGATGAACAACTATGTAGGACTGTGCTTGTGGATCCTACTATGGGTAGTGAGCAAAGACTACATCTTTTCAGAATCCTGTTTAAGAGCATCTCTACTAGTTCGCAGGCCGGAGTGCCAAACGGCACCAACGCCGGGGCCTGAGCCTCCTCGCCCCCCACCCATGACCCTGAAGCTAACCCCCAAGCAGGCCACAGCCCTCAACCTCTCCAAAACGATAGCCTGCCGTGCCTCTCCTCAGAGGGCGCCTATTTTTCCTCACGTACTTATTTTTTTGGAAAGGCAATTTAGATGAGAGAGATGGAATACAAAGGGGAGCAATTTCAAGGTATGTGCAGAGCTTAAAATGTCATCAAAATCAGTGAGGGAGGAAGGGAGGGCCGGGGCTAGGTGGGGGAGTGGGCGGGCCAAGTGCCGCAAGGCCCTGAAATAACCACGCCAGAGCAGTCTCCACCGGTGGCGTTGGGTAATCCCCATGAGAGGATTTTGTATTCTCCCCCGACGCACCTCCCGTCCAGCACCCCACCCAAAAGCACAGTCAAAGGTTCAAATTTCCTAGAGCACTCTCGGGCAGCCTGATTAAATACATTCCCGTTAAGGATGGAACCTTGCACAACTGATATCCTATCCTAGGCACCCATCGACTCTAAAAGTCTGAATGTATCACCTTTACTTCAGTATCTGTTTAGAGAAACAAATTTGGGGGGGGGGGGGAGGCCCGCCTCTGAGGGGCTCACGGGTGCTCTGTGAGAAATCAATAAACCCCTCCGAGAATACCTTGGTTGATACGTTACTAGAGACGTCATATAGAAAACGAGACGACAATACCACACAGCAATGTGCAGATTTGAAGCAAGAATCCATTCTACATGCACCAGCACAATTCTCATTCTTACCCGTCGGTAAGAGAACCTAATCCAACAACATCCATGAAAGCAATCAATGTGTACGCGCTCCCACACTCAGTACTCATCACAAACAGAAACATCGCTAATAGAATCATATTCCCGTTTCCACTATAAAACACACCCGCTCGGAAAACACGACCACAAGGCACAACTCTGTAAACATGACAACCCATTCCGCAAGCTGGATAACCCGCATCCTCACGCCGCAGAGCCCTGGAAGCTGCTCCGAACAACAATACCCGTCTGTCCGAAACCTCCTTCTCGACCTACCTAACCTTCACGTCCTACCGCATCCCGTGCATACCTATACCCTCCATTTCACCACCCACAAAAATACAGTTTGTTTCTAGTTGCCGCTGTTCCTGTCCCTATTGCTGTCACGAACAATAGGCGCAACAACAGCGGCGGCAAAAGCAGCAACCATAAACAAACATCCCCACACCGCCCGTACAACGATTCACGGCCCCTGCCCTTGCACACGGACTCCAACGACAAAATCCAAAAAACAGATCGACTATACTGCTGCTGCGACGCGGCGGCTAAACGTCCAAACCTAGGCGTCACCACATGCTGCAAGTCACAAAAGAAGACCTAATCCAATCCTCATTGACCCGCCACTCATCCAGCATTATCTTCTCCATTGCCTCGCTGCCCAAAACAAAAGCGGGCATCGCTAGAAAACCATCCAAACTGTACATCAGTCCCCACATGACATTGACATGTAGATGCTGAAAGAAACACGCAGTTGCTTGTCATTTCATTTGCCCGCCACACAACCACACTCTCAATGATGCACCGGAAACCTAACATACATGGTGCCAATTCCCTACTTCCGGGACCCGTTCCTAACTCAGTTCCTGTTCCTGTTGCCACCCTGGAACCCGCCCACTTGCGGCTTGAAGAACCCTCCCGCAGCGGGGGCCGCCTGCTGCACCACGCCCGGAAGCTGGGGCATGTTCAGGTGCGCCAACAGCTCGATGGTCTCGCGGTCCACCTCGATGACGTCCGTCTTGATCGCAGACTCCTCGGGCACGAAGTCCATGCGCCTCTCGCGCTCCTCCTCCTGCAGCTTCAGGGAGATACCGCGCACGGGTCCCCTCTGGATGCGCTTCATCAAGTGAGTGGCGAACCCCGCAATCTTGTTGCGCAGCCGCTTGGACGGAATGATCGCCACCTCCTCGGCAATCTTCTTGTTGGTCTGGAAGTCCAGGGTCATGCGAGAGTAATACCTCTCGATCATGACCCGAGAAGCCTTCTTCACGGTTTTCGTCCTTACGCGACCCTGTAACGCCACATCTCAGAAACCCTAACTCACCGAAACCCTAAAAACTCAAAACATACCTTTTGCCAGTCCAAAACTCTCACAGAAACAGCGAATTGGGGTGATCACAGCAAGTCGTCACGTACCATGGCGGAAGTGCAGCGAGAAGTCGACTCCTGCTGGGGATGGCGCTCCGGCGATGGAGGCTGAGAGAGCGAGAGGCAGACCGTAGAAGCGAAGAGTCTGCAAAAAAGAATTGGAACCACGCCCGGCTAGGGTTTTAGGCCCTTGCGACGAGCGAGACGAATTGAGACTGATGACCGTGTGGTGCATCCCTCGCTCTTCGGTCCACGTCCTACCCCCATGACCGTGAGGCCCTTCTTTTTGGCCCACTCCTTTTCTTTTTATGTTGACCAAAAACCTGTGTCATCTTTTATTTAATAAAGTAGGCATGTGAACATGTATAATAATTTTTCCGGCACTACTCAATGAAAATTGTGTGTATCAGATTTTTCTTGTTCCGGTTCTACTAAAAACAATATATGCTAACAAATAGATGAATTCTGTTGTTCCGTTTTTTGTATAATCATTTTTGTGTCGAAAGTCATTTTAATGTGTTTGTTTTGTATTTTATGGAGAGTGAAATGATGTGTGGTTTATAAATTGAAACTTAGTAGAACTCTAACAATTAAGGACAATAAGTGTTAGGTTGTTATTCTGAATCCATTGTTTGATTTGTGAAAATATAATTCAATCTTGCACTAACACTCGAAAAACCATTTATGATGGGCAAAACAATTGTTTCTCATTGTCAGATAGCTCCAGTATGTCCTTGTGCATAGTTCAACTACCTATGGTATTTTTATACAAACAATTACTATCATTCTTTTGAAATTTTCAAGAAAAATCTGATACACACAATTTTCATTGAGTAGTGCCGGAAAAATTATTATACATGTTCACATGCCTACTTTATTAAATAAAAGATGACACAGGTTTTTGGTCAACATAAAAAGAAAAGGAGTGGGCCAAAAAGAAGGGCCTCACGGTCATGGGGGTAGGACGTGGACCGAAGAGCGAGGGATGCACCACACGGTCATCAGTCTCAATTCGTCTCGCTCGTCGCAAGGGCCTAAAACCCTAGCCGGGCGTGGTTCCAATTCTTTTTTGCAGACTCTTCGCTTCTACGGTCTGCCTCTCGCTCTCTCAGCCTCCATCGCCGGAGCGCCATCCCCAGCAGGAGTCGACTTCTCGCTGCACTTCCGCCATGGTACGTGACGACTTGCTGTGATCACCCCAATTCGCTGTTTCTGTGAGAGTTTTGGACTGGCAAAAGGTATGTTTTGAGTTTTTAGGGTTTCGGTGAGTTAGGGTTTCTGAGATGTGGCGTTACAGGGTCGCGTAAGGACGAAAACCGTGAAGAAGGCTTCTCGGGTCATGATCGAGAGGTATTACTCTCGCATGACCCTGGACTTCCAGACCAACAAGAAGATTGCCGAGGAGGTGGCGATCATTCCGTCCAAGCGGCTGCGCAACAAGATTGCGGGGTTCGCCACTCACTTGATGAAGCGCATCCAGAGGGGACCCGTGCGCGGTATCTCCCTGAAGCTGCAGGAGGAGGAGCGCGAGAGGCGCATGGACTTCGTGCCCGAGGAGTCTGCGATCAAGACGGACGTCATCGAGGTGGACCGCGAGACCATCGAGCTGTTGGCGCACCTGAACATGCCCCAGCTTCCGGGCGTGGTGCAGCAGGCGGCCCCCGCTGCGGGAGGGTTCTTCAAGCCGCAAGTGGGCGGGTTCCAGGGTGGCAACAGGAACAGGAACTGAGTTAGGAACGGGTCCCGGAAGTAGGGAATTGGCACCATGTATGTTAGGTTTCCGGTGCATCATTGAGAGTGTGGTTGTGTGGCGGGCAAATGAAATGACAAGCAACTGCGTGTTTCTTTCAGCATCTACATGTCAATGTCATGTGGGGACTGATGTACAGTTTGGATGGTTTTCTAGCGATGCCCGCTTTTGTTTTGGGCAGCGAGGCAATGGAGAAGATAATGCTGGATGAGTGGCGGGTCAATGAGGATTGGATTAGGTCTTCTTTTGTGACTTGCAGCATGTGGTGACGCCTAGGTTTGGACGTTTAGCCGCCGCGTCGCAGCAGCAGTATAGTCGATCTGTTTTTTGGATTTTGTCGTTGGAGTCCGTGTGCAAGGGCAGGGGCCGTGAATCGTTGTACGGGCGGTGTGGGGATGTTTGTTTATGGTTGCTGCTTTTGCCGCCGCTGTTGTTGCGCCTATTGTTCGTGACAGCAATAGGGACAGGAACAGCGGCAACTAGAAACAAACTGTATTTTTGTGGGTGGTGAAATGGAGGGTATAGGTATGCACGGGATGCGGTAGGACGTGAAGGTTAGGTAGGTCGAGAAGGAGGTTTCGGACAGACGGGTATTGTTGTTCGGAGCAGCTTCCAGGGCTCTGCGGCGTGAGGATGCGGGTTATCCAGCTTGCGGAATGGGTTGTCATGTTTACAGAGTTGTGCCTTGTGGTCGTGTTTTCCGAGCGGGTGTGTTTTATAGTGGAAACGGGAATATGATTCTATTAGCGATGTTTCTGTTTGTGATGAGTACTGAGTGTGGGAGCGCGTACACATTGATTGCTTTCATGGATGTTGTTGGATTAGGTTCTCTTACCGACGGGTAAGAATGAGAATTGTGCTGGTGCATGTAGAATGGATTCTTGCTTCAAATCTGTACAGTGCAGCATGGTTTGGTTTTCTCGTTCATCTGTAGCATCCTATCAAACCAGCGTGTTTTCGGAAGATATACTGATTTTTCGCAGACCGCTTGTTTTGGCTGAATGATTTTGGAGGCTCGGTTGGTTGTCCTCTGTGCTGTGGCCCTGGTGCGCTTTTGGATAAATGCTATGATACGAAGTAGCTGCAAATTGTGTGAAGTCTTGTTCGGTTTTAGTGGTGTATCGAGTGGCACTACGTACCCCTGGAAGAAAAGTGTACTGCTTCTTGGAGATGATGAACTCGGAAAAGGTGTTGCTGTGAAGTCCTGGAAAAAAGTTTTGATCGATGATAGTCTGCAGGTCAAGGTCTTTCTACTATTCCTTGAAATGACCATACATAATCGACAGTTGTGAACCTAACAGGCATTTTTGTGTTCAACAGGAGCAGTTAATAGTACAGGTCGGTTGTTGCACATTTTGCATGATCTCACATTGTCTCTTCTGCAAATCATGGTACAAATTTCCTAGGGAACAGGAAACTGGCTACTCGAGCATTGCTATGTTCTGTGTGTCTACTTTCTGGGAGGTAATTCTGGGAGGTAATTCAAACCAATGCGACAAGGCCTACATTCTTAGTGCCCATGCATTACAATGAGATGAAGAACTGCAGCTCCTTAAATGACTGCTACCGAGTACCCAGGCGGTGCTGAACTCGAAGTCGTAGATCACGCACACGCCATTGGGCGTCCTGGGAACTCTGGCCGAGAATCCAACATACGAGAATTCCCTCACTCCGGGTCAAGGCCAGTGAAGGCGAGATTGGCATTCTGCCTCTTGGGTGTCTTGTTCGGCTTCACCTTGTGATGTACACCTGAGTCGTCTTCTTGAAGGCGTTGTAGTCGATCTACACCCCAATTTGCACAGCCGTCTCACAATACTCAGTGCATGTGAATTAGCCGTGCAGTCACCTCCAGCACAAACACTAAACTTTAAGTAGGAACAGACTCACCGACGAAACTCAAGCTCGCCACCAAATCAGCTGCACTCAGCCATGACGTTGGCAATTAATTGGCACAGATGTGCAAGCTAATTACGAATTCCAAGTGCCGCCGATGAACTTAATTTGTTAGAGCGACATGGATACCCTTTACACACAGTTACAGATCTCTAGTGATCATCTGCTTGTTTCAATGATTGGATGCCTACACTGGTTTTATGCATAACGTAGTCAGTACGCTTGAGTAGCTTATCAGCACCCTGTACACTTGTACCCATTTCTGAGAGACTGGCTTCGTTTGACGGCGCTCTGATAGTCACAGCTTGATAGTTTCAATCATTCTACAGATCACCAGGCTGCATTCTTTAGGTACCGGCCGATGGCATCGAGAGATACAATCAGCAGAACAAACATTCACTACGAAGACTCATTTATATGGGGAAGGATGTGATCTGGTCGGTGCGCACCTTTTTGTCGATGAAGGCAGCGCTGGGGTCACCCGGGTACTTGGTCTTCACAGACTTGACGCTGTTGATGTCGAGCCCAAGGTGAGGGACGTGTCCAGGTCCATCGCCACCGTCTTCGTGTTCGCGCCGTTCCTTGACGCACCTGTCGCTTCGTCGATCGGGAACAGCCTGAAGCTCTCTGGCCCGGCTCCGACCACGTCCGACAGGGTTGGCGTGAAGAGGCCGCTTCCGCCGAACAGCTCCTGGCGGTGAACTCCGACGACCGATCGAAGTTCACAGTGAAGTAGACGGAGAGCGACGCGACCTACTTGAAGCCACGCTTCCAGAGCTTCACCGGTGTCGCGTGCTGGTACCGTACAGGGACGACGTCGTTGTCGTTGGACAGATAGTGACTAGCTGCAGTGTTGAGTGTCGACACTGATGAAGCAGGTGATTTGAATGCAGAAGCAGGAACTGATGATTCTTGTAGCAGCTCGGGAAGACAATTAATTCTTTCGAGCGCCCGCTATAAGTTTGACCGCGCTGGGAGCACGGACATGAAAGTCCTCACCTTTAGTGAGAAGCTTGCAGTGTAGTTTGGCGCAATTCTCGATCATGGTTTCAGTGCTGCTTGGGAGTGAGGTGTGGCAATCCAAATGCGTCAGTGGAATCAATGCCGTGTCAGCGTGCTAGAGATGTTCATGCCGGAATGGAGATCTGCCAAGTCCCGGATCACGTTAACGTATATATATATATATATATATATATATATATATATATATATATATATATATATATATATATATATATATATATATATATATATATATATATATATATATATATATATATATATATATGTACCTAACACATTTCACCATCGTAAAAGTTATCCCAACAGATGTACATCATCTGCATGCTTTTCACAAGTGATTTACATTCTTCACTGCATTTGGTTGCCGCCAAATGTTATATACAAGCTTCTTCCTATCTATGTACACAAATTCTAGTCGATATCTAACTTATGCTCTTACAGCAGCGATGTGACCCTGTTCATCATGACCTCTCCGATTGCTGCCTGATGATCCAAGGTGCAGCCATGATGACACCTTCAAGAAATGGCTCAAGAGCTTCATATTCTTGGCTTTTGTATTACAGTGATCCTTACAGCCTTCTTCACGAAGCCATGGGTGATTCAAAACTTGCTCTGCATTGTACCGAGCCTTCGGGTCTCGCTCCAGCATGTGCCGCAATAGGGACTTGGCAGAGTTTGACACCTTCGGCCATGGATGTCTCTCGAGATCCAAAGTCCTGTACAGGATTTCCTGCCTGTACCCATGTAGCGACTCTTTCCTGGGCTTGAAAGGTACCCTGCCACTCAACATGAAGTACAGGATAACCCCGACACTCCACACGTCGACCTCTGGCCCATACTCCCCCTTCCATATCTCGGGCGCCATGTATGGAGGTGTCCCCACGATGTCAGTAAACTTCTCCCCGCGCTTGAAGAACACCGAAGCCCCAAAGTCGATGGCCTTCAACGGCGAGTCCTCGCACTTGTTCACAAAGAGCAGATTCTTCGGCGTCAGGTCGTGGTGCATGACCCCATGCTTGTGGCACGTCTGCACCACCTCGGCAATGGTGCGCATCAAGGGGGCAGCCCCTCCCTCAGTGTAACGGCCCTTTGTCAAGATGCGCTCGAAAAGCGTTTCACCCTCACAAAGCTCCATGAACAAGTGCACAGATTCATGGTCCGACACTGTTTTCTTCAGAGCCACTATGTTCGGATGCGCAGGCAGGTGCCTCATGATGACCACCTCAAGGACATCCTCTGTGGCGTTCGCGGTCCCGAGTGTCTTCTTTGAGATGGACTTGCGTGCATACACCTCGTGTGTCTCCTCGTCCATGCACTTGTGCACGACAACGCCATCGTGCTGACCAAGATTTTCAAGTTCGCGGACTCCCATTTTTTCAAATGATAATTTAGAGATGAAGGAGTGAAAATGAAACAAGAATGAGATGAAAGTCTCACTATATAATGGTGTAACCTCAAAATGGACCGTTCTCTTACTTTTCTTTTGACCTAGTTGCTTGTTGGTCAAGTTTTTAGTTAGAATATTTTCCACTTTTACTTTTACTTAATCGCTGAATCGGTGGAATATTCTAGGATGATAGGAGAGGAAATGTTCGGTGGAATGTTCAGAAAGCGTATGTTTGGTAGATAATCACTTCGGTGGAATGTTCTAGATAGAAGTAACTCAAAACGAAACGTCGCCAATATTGATGAAGAATCGCGATGTGCTGGAGGCCACCTTTTTGCACCATGGTAATCAATTATGTAATTTAATGCCAATAATCTCATCACCATATTGATTCCCTGATATGGGTCAGAATATGGCCCCTGATTAATTTTTCTTCTCGTGAGGGACGTCCCTCGATCGTTTAATATGGGAAGCAGCTGGAGGGATGGGCGGCACAGTTCCATTTCATGGCTGCTTCTTCAGTTTCTGTGACAGCTTCATTTGAATTGACCCAACATCCACCATATTTTGCTTCTTCGATGTCGCAAAACGTCCAATGTTGTCAGGTTCCTGAATCCTCCGGCGAAGCCTGTCTCTTGTGATGTCGATGTCATCTTCCGGATCATCCGGGGTTTGTCTGCGCAGTGTCTTCCAGTACTTTGCTACAAGAGCCATATTCTTGCGAGGGCGATCAGATTACGGTCAGCTTGGAGTTGGAGGTGGTTCTTTGAACAGCGAATGCTGATCATGAGCAATCGAATTCACCAGTCGAGCGGATCCGTCACGGATCATTGTGGTCTTGTGAAAAGTCATCAATACTGGTGTGAAGGGTCTGATCATTGCACAGACGGGAACTGTAGAAGACGTTCATCGTCATTCACAAACATGTGATTTGATTGGATAAACAAATGACGCGAATGTATCGGTCACAAAGTCTCATAAATCATAGATGCAAATGCTGTTGCGACAATAGCGTAACATTGAAAGCTGCACTTCGATGAAGGCAAAAACCTTCAAATTCCATCCGAGATTGTGACAGAGATCCAAACATGACCAAACTCAAGTTATCCAACTACTCATGCAGAAACTTTACCGATGCAGTACTCTTGTCGCAAAATCAACATTTTCTATGAACTGACAGTCCAGCCTGTGGAAGCTACCACAAAACTCTCGCCACATATCAATCACCTTAGAAGCTAATTATGCAGAACCAAAATAAATAGTGCATAATATCAATCACCGTAGAAGCTAATTAAGCAGAACCAAAATAAATAGGATTCATGAGCTCACAATACTGAGAAGATTGGGGCAGAGTTAGATGAGTTCAACGGACGCATTCCAGAAAAAATTATCGACATCGCCAAGTCTACATGCCTTACATTATTGTGATTAGTAAGCCTTACATGCCTTTGCAAGTAATTAGTTAATCAACTAAAGAATTGTCTAATTTAATCTAATGAAGATGAGTTGATTGCTTGCAAAACAAGCAATTGACCTGAATTAGCCTCCTTTTACTTTTGATCTCAAGGGGAGAGCACAATAAAGTGGACCACAAAGTGACGCATGTGATCATTTGGAAGTGATTATGAAGTGTGCTGTTTTTCCAAAGCTCAAACCTGATTTTGAGCATTTTGGTGTAGTTTTTGAGCATTTTAGTCACTTTCTAGAGTGTCATAAGGTATCTTACACGCATCTTCATAAAAAAAACATCCTCAATTGAAACTAAATTTGACCACTAGTTGTAAATCATGAAAATGAACTTTTCCAAAGTCTTAATTTCTTTATTTGGTGCCCTCTATTGTCTTTAAAGGATGTTTTTTCCAATTTAAAAAACAATGTTCGGTGAAAAAAAACGCCCAAAAAGTACCGCGGAAGTGACCCTCTTAAAAAACATCCTTGCGATACTTTTGGAATCTTAAACCAATTAATGAGTATATGAATTGGCTATTTTAGAATACCTCTTAAACATACAGAGGGCATCGCGAAATTAAAAGTGATTTCGAACAAAAGCCTAAACCGTTATGTTCACTTTTCCAAATGACTGCATTCACTTTGCCTGACTTCGACATCTCTGTTTTCCATTGTAAACTCAATTTCTTTTCCTGCAACTTTGAGAAGTTGAAGAAGATCAAGTCTACTTTCCGTATACCAAACTCAATTTTGCATCGACGTAACGGAGATCCCACTTTCTCTAGTGTTTACGGAAGGGGCTGAAATTGGGGTAAAGATAAGCACTTTTTTGGTCCACTTTATTGTGCTTCCCCCCCTCAAATACATGTGTATATAAACACTATTCTCAATCGCCGTAATTTCGCCTGATTTTTAGTGGTTTGAAAACTACTCATGGCGTTGCCACCTCAGATTTTCTATGGGTATTCACCACAAAGTGGAATAAAACGACTGATGACAAAAACCAGTGATGACACCTTCAGTGGTTCGTACACTACAAGGGAAACAGGGTCGGATGGAGAGATTTGTAACAGTTTTCTCTTGTAGGTCTCTCTTGGATCGGTCGTCTTGCCCCGGCTTGGGATACACAGACTTCTCTTGGTTTTTATCGTTAAATGCGGGAGCTTGGATTGTACAGACACGTCGGATTTGAGCTGCTGACGAGGATGACAGCCTATCCTGTTGATGACACGGTGGAGACTGTGTCTTTGCTTCTGACGTCAGTATGCAGAGTTTCCAAATTGGGATGGTGCACTCGAGAATTTATCATCGTCCACGTGTCTGTATGTGAATGTATCTCAGAATCCACTATGCACAGGACATTTGGAGTGTGCGGATTGGACTGTATTTTGTATTTACGAAAAATAAATAAATTTGAATAAAGAACGCTGATTGGTGTATCGATTTGTTTTCCCAGGCACACAGGTTATTGAAGCGTGTCCATCCGGCATTAGGCAATGAAATTGGTGCAAACAAATGCTCCGAAATTGAAACAGGCACGATTCGAGAAGGAGACGTTATATCATTTTCATTCGAACTATATAAATCTCCCTGACAGAAGGATCCACTAGCACAAGAACAAGGGAATAAAGGAGGTCTGCCAAGAATGTGGACAAAACTGGACTTGGATACTTCGCTCTTCCAGAGCCGGTGCTTCCAAATAATCACAAAACAGAGATATTTGCTTCCCTGCCTCAGAACTAGGTTGAGCAACATCAGCAGCATAAAACATCTAAAGCTCAAAATCCTGTCACCTATAAGGCAGCTCATTGGTGTGCGCACAGGAACTGCAAAGAATATAACCGCACTGGAACTGCGAAGAACATAACCACAGCCTCAATCAATCAACAACTCACGTCCCTATTTCACACGATTCCACAATTCCACATTCTTCATATATACAAACGAATCCCATACCAACAACTTCATCACAACACCAAAACCCTCATTGAGTATAATTCTAACAATCCGGGAAAAATTAACCGAAGACTCATAGGTGAAGGAAGCATGATAAAGTGTACAACAAAGTGACCGATGTGACCAAATGGAAGTGATTATGAAGTGTGCTGTTTTTCAAAGCTCAAATCTGATTTTGAGCATTTTGGTGTGGTTTTTGAGTGTTTTAGTCACTTTTTAAGGTGTCATAAGGTATCTTGTATACATCTTTGGGAAGAAAAGATCTTCAATCGAAACTTAATTTGACCACTAGTTCTAAATCATGAAAATGAACTTTTTCAATGTCTTCATTTCTTCATTTGGGGCCCTCTATTGACTTTAGAGGATGTTTTTTCCAATTTAAAAAACAATGTTCGGTGAAGAAAAAGTGACAAAAAGTATTGCGGAAGTGACCCTCTTAAAAAACATCCTTGCGATACTTTTGGAATTCTAAATCAAACGATGAGTATATGAATTGCCTATTTTAGAATACCTCTTAAACATATAGAGAGCCCCACTTCATCAAAAGTGATTTTTAGATAATTTTTGATTCTTTTATAGCCACTTTTCCAAATATCTGCATCCACTTTGCTTGGGTTTGAAGCCCTCATACAATAACTTTAAAGTGTCTACTTAGCATGAAACTTTTCCGAGTTGTACAAAAAGAAGTTGAGAATCTATATTAGCAAAAAAATTGACTTCAATTCCATCTTTCCATCACTTTTGTGCAGTTTTTGCAAAAGGGCTGAAATTGACAAATAGATAAGCACTTTTTCTGTACACTTTATCATGCTTCCCCCCTACCGTCAATCTGACCAAGGACGCAGAAGGGGCGCAGCAAGTCGACAATGCCGAGCTCGTTCTTGCGGCGAGTGCTCCGCTCGAGGGCCGAGGCGTGGCAGAGGGCACAGGGCACACGCACTACCGCATGCACTGCCGCATGAGGTGCGCCAGAGCCGTCCCTGCGGGCTCCCTCGCACTGTACCGCACCACCTCAACCCATCCAAACCCCTTCCTCGCAACCACTCGCGCAAACATATCCCTCACATCCACAAACCCTCTCCCTCGATGATTCCCAGCCGGCAATTTGCCCGCCTACGCAGTCTGAACGGGTAGGGTTTTGTAGATGAACGGGTAGGGTTTTGGACACGTCAGAATGTCCACGGAGACACAAGCGACCAGAGTCGCGAACATAGAATTAACCAAGAGAGAAATCTTGATGCAGTCTTAATATGTCATAATTATACGCCCTAGTACCGGAATAAACTTCCCGGTCTTGGTCCCAAGAGAGATCATTTGATCATCTCTTGGTCACAGGGCTGTTTTCCTTGTAGTGGTATTATGGTGATTGGACCCCCACTTCCTTATGTTTGCAAATTCAACTATAATGGCCAAAATATACCAATTCTAGCTTGAGAACGGAGAGGTTCTTGAGAACAAGGAAGTCCTAAAGACTTTGGACAATTTGTCAGCATCTCCTAAAGTAGGCAGGGGGGAAGCACAATAAAGTGGACCAAAAAAGTGCTTATCTTTTCCCCAATTTCAGCCCCTTCCGTAAACACTAGAGAAAGTGGGATCTCCGTTACGTCGATGCAAAATTGAGTTTGGTATACGGAAAGTAGACTTGATCTTCTTCAACTTCTCAAAGTTGCAGGAAAAGAAATTGAGTTTACAATGGAAAACAGAGATGTCGAAGTCAGGCAAAGTGAATGCAGTCATTTGGAAAAGTGAACATAACGGTTTAGGCTTTTGTTCGAAATCACTTTTAATTTCGCGATGCCCTCTGTATGTTTAAGAGGTATTCTAAAATAGCCAATTCATATACTCATTAATTGGTTTAAGATTCCAAAAGTATCGCAAGGATGTTTTTTAAGAGGGTCACTTCCGCGGTACTTTTTGGGCGTTTTTTTTCACCGAACATTGTTTTTTAAATTGGAAAAAACATCCTTTAAAGACAATAGAGGGCACCAAATAAAGAAATTAAGACTTTGGAAAAGTTCATTTTCATGATTTACAACTAGTGGTCAAATTTAGTTTCAATTGAGGATGTTTTTTTTATGAAGATGCGTGTAAGATACCTTATGACACTCTAGAAAGTGACTAAAATGCTCAAAAACTACACCAAAATGCTCAAAATCAGGTTTGAGCTTTGGAAAAACAGCACACTTCATAGTCACTTCCAAATGATCACATGCGTCACTTTGTGGTCCACTTTATTGTGCTCTCCCCTGTTACAACAACCGAATACATGAAGTTGGTGTATTGTCTGAACACTGGCAATACCATCAAACAGTCTATAATACTCAAGGCGCTTCTGGAGACGGAGCACAAGTCCTTGCTCAAGGCCATTGCCAAGCCAAAGAATATGAACATTCTTTCATCGATGTTGATTATGCATCAAAAGTCTTATCAAATGACTCCCGTCCTCCGCAACACTTTGCGTATGCTTCAACGCTTGGACAAGTATAAACTGCTCCGAGGGACCGACCGTGCTTGCACTCACAAATTTTGTTCACACATGTTTTCAAAGGTCCTATTTGATTTGACCAACCACTAGGATTATGAAGTTCGGAGCCTTGCTTCATCATTTCAAAAACTAAAGTTTAACATGTGCCAAATGAAAAATGCATCCATTAAAAAGTTGAGACATTCAAAGAAATGTTCATGAATACATTTGATATAATATATTTGTGAACAAGTTTCACAATATGTACTTGTAAATACACTTGTAAACCCATTTGATAAGATATAGTTGTAAATCAAATTGAAATACAATTTACGAAATATATTTTAATTACAATTTTCTAGACCGTTCTCATTCCAGCGGAGTTATGTCCCCAATGATATTGTCAGTCTGCATTTCTCAGAAACAAACACAACTCAGAAAGTTGATTGACAGAGCACAAGCACTTACCCTACGGTGCACACATCTTCGAGCACCACGATGAAAATGTAACTGCCGGGTCGCATCTCTGCTCATGACTTGAGATGTACACGACCCACTGGACAGGGGTGAGGAATGTTGTTTTCCAGAGTGTGTGTATGGGGGACCCGAAATAATCGTAGGTCCAATTCACACCTGGCCAGTATCCAGCAAGCGTAGATTGGTTCTTGTGAGGATTTGGTTTTTCTTGAGCCTTGGACTGAACTTTGTGTTTGATAGGAGGAAAATTATGTTCGTGGACGTACCCAAATTATGAGTTTACTGTGATCGTCACAATGACGTACAGAAGTTTACTATAGACTGATTTGAGATTAGAATGCTCAGATTTGGCGTGAATCTACTGTTTCTCTCGGAAGGCAAGTAATGAGGAACCATGGCTCCCCCCTGGCTGGCCTAAATTTGGATCCACTTGTATTATAGATATAACTAGACTCTCGATATTCGTTCTTGCCAAACTGAAAACAGGGCATCGTCATGCTGAACAGTACGCACTAAATGAGGGTATGGCATGAAGCAGTTCTCCATAATTTAGGCGTAGTGAAACATTATAGCAGCCTCGTGAACATGAATGTTGGAGTCTTGTGTGGTGTCGAATTGGCTGATTTCAAGAGCTCCCTCCATATAATTTCTTCCTTCAAGTGCCATTCAAATTTCAATCGACAGCAATTAAGTGATCTTGTCATATTGAAGGTTGGTTGGGGGATGTCAACCATATCATTCCAGAAACGGAACTGGCGTGTTTGGAATTTTTGAAAGACTCGGGAATTCAGCTCGCACATTTCTACTGAGAAATCGAACCTCCAGGTACTGCTCGCTTCCTGGTGGATGGGTATTATTGCGTATGTAGTAGATTTCCTGTTGCTACTGCACGCTGCAAAATGAACAGCCATGCAATGAAGTCATCCCTTTCTTTGCATTTCTAGGACCACATGTACTGCTTTCATGTTATGTCAAAACTTGCTACCTGTTTCTGCCGCAAAGCATCCATCCAGCTCCAGAAACAGGTCAGGGACCACAAGAATTAATGAGATTTTCTAGTATGCAGCTCTACTGCTCAATGCTCAGCACTTGGCTAGGACCACATGCTGAAAGAGAAACGTTGAATTCGCGGCAAACTAACTGTACACGGCAGCAAACAAGTAACAGTGTTTGGGACCACAAGTTGAACACAAGTTGAATTCCTTCCACCATACAGAGCAAACCAGTGATGATCGAACACTTAGTAGTCACATGTTGGTGAAGGAGAACCGATATGCTCAAAGCTGGACCTGCTCGTTTCTAATAGTGTTTATCCTGAGGTCAGGTCCAAGCTGATGGACACCAAACATGATCTGCCAATTAGAAGAGATTAGATTTCAATACCAAACCAGCTACCCAAGAGTCGTAGCACAACATGCATCTAGAATCCTCCACAAGTTTCAATTCACCGAGGCCGTGAACATTGACATCAAGGATCTGAAATTGACTGAGCTTCCAAGACTTGAGATCAATAGTGCCTCACCCAACCTTTGGTTCGATGCAGCATGAACCGATACAGTCATCTGTCGCTGGCACGTCAGGTCGGGCGTGAAACATGTGTAGAAATCTAATATCGTGAATTCGATCAGGCTCAGTTCATCAACGAGTAGTGCGTTGCAATCCAGTATAAAAAGCAGACGCCCTCTCCATATCCTCACCATCAAATGCTAACTCTCACATACAGTTTCTCTGACTTCGAATTCAGTCCTTGAGCATCGCGATGGCAAAGCTATCCTCTGTCATTCTTGGAGCACTCGTGCTCCTGCTGGTGGCCCAGTGTGCTACCGCAGCGCGCTGGACCAGTCCTGTCAGGGGTGGGTGCCTCAGGCGGGGCATCCGGAGATGGACCGCAACCCTGGTGGACTTCGGAACCGATGGGCTCGGGCTATGCCGAAGGACACCCGCTAATATTGGTGGTCAGCGCTTCAACGGTGCGAATGAATGTCGCCAGGCCGGTAGAGGCATCATTGGCACATTCTACGTTAACGACAGGACGTGCACACGCTTCACCGATCAGGAGGCCGAGGCCGTGGTGCCCGTGACCGAAGAGATGGAGCCCGTGATTGAGGAGGTGGTGGCGGTGACGGAGGAAGTTGCTCCAGTTGTTGCACCTCACTGGGGCCGGTTCCACCGAGACGGATGTGCGCGCAAGAAGCGAGGATACCGGAGGTGGACCGCACGCTTGTTGGATGTCGGAAGCGGCAACTGGAACGCCACGTGCCTGCGCACACCAGCGACCATCCGCCGCCAAAAGTTTGCTCACCCGGCTCACTGCCGCAAGAATCGCAAGGGCCACGTGATCGGCGTCTTCTACGTCCGCGGCCGCACATGCCGACGCGTCTCTGATCTGCCGAAGGCTCTTGAGCTCGAAATGGAGACGTTTCATTTTGAGCAGGCTGCTCTGAATCTTGAGGAGGCGTTGGCTTTCGAGGTCGCGTCCGCCCTTGAGGTCGAAGAGGCTGTCAATGTCGACGAGAACGAAGGTGTAAACGTTGAGTTTGAGGCCGTCGATGTTGAGGCCGAGGCTCTGGGTTGACGAGAAACTGATGAGACATGCCGCTTGCCTCGATTGATGACCATCAGTTCGAACTTGGGGCGGCGGCTTGCATTGCTGGAGTCAGACTTGCTGATGCTCCAGCTGAAAAAGAAATCTCAATGTACATTGAGCTTTCACATATGATGTACGTAAAATTATAAGCTTTCCAACCCACTCTTCCTAAGTTCATGTACTACGATCTAGTAGCTGATTTTTGTGCTACGGGGGGTAAGCCTAGTACTACTAAAGAATAAGAGGGCCTTTCTAGATGCCAGGGGTTCTAGAGCCCAGGTAGTCGTGTGGACGAGGTCTACGGCCCGAATGCTTTGTGATTATCCTCGATTGACGAAGCTAATAAAGCTTGTTGCTTATAACCCTTGCTGTATGCACGCTGACGGTCTTATTGTCGTTTATGGTATCCCATCTTTCTTTCTAAACAACTAGGCAGGATTCAAGAAATGGTGTTAATTCTTCGGTTGACAACAACCACTTTCGATGTCACCTGGAGTCGTTTTGATTCCTAAGCGCCTGATTTCGCTCGTGACATTGCTGTGCGCAAGGTCGCCGCTCGAGTGGAAGTCGCTCGCCTCGATTCTGTGGAGCACAATTGCCTGGCTCTTATCAATTGCCTGCGTAATCACCTAATTCTTCAATGCTAGGCTTGTAAATCTTTCAACTTCACTTGCAATCAGCTCAAGGAATCAGGAAGCAAGTTTGTCGATCATACAACATCTCAAGGACTCGGCCTATCAGACGTTTGTAAATTCCTTGTAACCGCTTTGCAGTGTGCAGACATCATTCGCCGTTTCACGAGCTGAACGTTCGGTTCTTCTCCGTGGTCCGTGAAGACTGTTGATTATTTCAGATTCATGAGGGAAGCCCAAGTGAGTTTTGACCAATTTTATGTTCTTCATAAAAACCACCATTAATTTATCTACTAGTTCAAGTGAATTAACTCTAATGTAAGCATAGAATTTTTTTGTGTTAATGTCAGATACTTATATCTAGGTTGTTCTGATGTATTTCTTTCTAATTTTTTTTAAATAAAAAATCTTTATGATTTTCAGTCAAATAGGTCCAAACAAGTTATAGTTTAAACGTTGTACGGTGTACCAAATAATTCTCAATAAAATGTACAAAGCTGCTAAATAGTCCAACTTTATAGTTATCCAAAAATTATAAATACTAAAATTTTGCTCATTAAATAAATATCATCTAAGTGTTAGATCACTCTGCCAAGAAAATTTCCTTTTAATTTTAGTTAGTATTTACATAGTTATTCAAAGTCATATGCCATGGCAAACCTAAAAAAATATTTAATGGAATTACAAAATGATTGGAATCCCTATCCTAAAAACTTTTTTTAAAAAAAAAAATTAACTAAAAATGAAAAGGAAAACAAATCAAAAAAGAAAAAACAAACAAACAAACAAACCTTTAACCATTGAAAACATCTCATGTTCTGTCTCTGGAACATATTAGGTTCTTTTCTAAATTAATTATTCCAAGCTAGATGGCTTAAGAAACATGCCATTGTGAATCAATTATGCTAAGTTATAAATTTCAAATCATGAATCAAAATCTTGAATAGATTAATACTAATCAAAGAAATAAAGGATTACCTTTGGAAATTATCAAAAACAATTCTCTTCAAAATTACCAAAGCATGAGATTGAGCCACTAAGTATGTTAGATTGATATGTCAAAGGATTAAGCATTTGAAGATTAAGTTATGATGATGGTTTTTCATTAGATTTTTAAGTGAGTAGATTTAGCATTTTTTCAATTATATACTCAATGTTAAATTTGTAATCATTCTTATAAATTTTAAATTATAAGAATCCCAAACATTCCAATATTATAATGGACTTTATTATTGGAAAATTTTATTGAAGATGTGAATATTACCTTTGGAAAACTATCATGTGAATATGAATGGAAGTTTAGAAACTTTAAAGAAATGAAGTATGAATGTAATGAAAACTCTTGTAACTTAAGTGCAAACTAATTTAAAAATGAAACTTCAATAGGAACCTGTATGAGAGCATTGGAAAACTTGATTGGTGACATTAAAAGAATGTTTTCAAAATTCGATTTGAATATTTGGAAACATAATATTTTTTATGGAAATATGTGAAAAAAATTTGGTTATCAATTCAAATGAAGGATCATTGAAAGTGTTTTTGAACATGACACCATAGACCACAACATGCCAAATTCTTTCTAAATATGATAATTAGAATATGTGTCACCTTTTAGTCAGATAGAAGTGGTACTATAAAGTATATTATGCATATACGTTGTTTCAAAACAAAACTCTTGACACTCTTCTATAATAAAAGGCTATGTATATTAGAAAAATGCAAGTAGAAACCATATCTTTCAAACTCAATTAAATTTAATACTAAGGTATTAATAGATCAAAAAAACCAACGCCAAAAACCAACGCCCACACCATCATACACTCCAAGCACCGTCTACATTGTAATCAAAGCAACGTTATGGAGTAAATCTGGCCCAATGTTTTTCAGTGTTAGAAGCAACACCCTAGGTATAGCTACGTTGCCGATTTCTAGTAGTAGTTTCAAATTTGAAGTGTTAGGTCAACATGGTTCTCGAGATCCACCTGTGAGGTTGCAGCTTGGCCCGCATTTGGATCTAAGTTAGGGCTGCCATGGACGTCTGTGTCAAAGTGGATGCAGCTCTTGTCAACAGAAGTAAGATGTAGTGCCTAGTACGGGGCAATGGCTCTTGAGGCCCGAAGACGTGAATTGATTGTATAATTTGAGAGGGTGAATTGGACAATATTGGATGATGCCAAGAGTTTGTTGCATACTTACCGGAGGAATTTACAGGGTGGTGGAGTTAAGTGAACAGGACAACGACTGTACTGCAATTTAGGAGCGGCCGTGAAATAAGCACGGACATGTTGGCGTACCTCGATATGATGTAGAAATGGTACGTGCTGGAGCGAGTAAAGGTATCTGTGCAGTGTGTAGGTAGGGTGGCGGAGTTTGACTTTGGCCATCTCAAGCTAGGTGAGACTGGAGGTTTCGCAAAGGTTGGGCTAGAGTGAACCTGTGAGACGGATTGTGCAGGAAGCTTAGAGCTCCACAAACTCTGTCAAAGATTACTGGGAAGAGGAGAGCAGGGAGGCGGAGGCAATGTCAGGCTGAAAGTTAGCGTAGGATTTTTTCACTCTTCGGTGTAGTAATTAAGGAGGTTTTCTGCAAAGGCAGCCTCCATTCTCCTCAGTGGAGATTCACTCCCGCTTTCACTATGAATCTGAGGCCCCTCATTTGGGACTCGGATTGATGTACCTTTGGGTTTTTTCCTCCCCTGGTTCTCACTAGGCAAAGGGAGTTTTTTGCACTAATTTGAAGGTCACTCTTTCCAATAATAAAATTAAAAAAATGTGAGGTTGAAGTGGAGAGGAGCTTAGATGTACTCCCTCGGTTGCTGCGGCCGAGCAGTCGGGTTTGGTAGATGTGTTTCTTCCGCCAGTTTGGCATTCTGAAATTATGTCATTGCATATGGCTCTGCTCCCACGGCGGTAAGGCCGTCCATCCCACCAAATGCTAGGAAGGAAGAGAACATTTGAGATTGCATTAACTGAATATAAAAAGCATTTCGATAGCCTTCCAAGTCATCTGGCAGTTGCGTGATTCCGCCACGTCATCACCTTCTATGGTGCTGACGTGGGGTGCTACGTGGATGCATTAGGAGAAAAATCAGGTCACAAAAAGGCCGTGTAAGCGGCACGTGAGAGAAAAAAACAGGCGCTGCCCGCGTACTTTTTGACATGGCATGTGAGGTGCCACCTTGCTGCCAGAAACCGCCACGGGGGCTCGAACCAATGACCTCCGAGGGAGGCGTGTGGAGGGCACATCTACAGTGTCAGTCTGACACAACCTGCCCACTTGGGACCAAAGCCCAAGCTGAGGCATTCATGTCTCACCTAATATTCCGAGGACCTTTGTTGTGAGTGCGCCACGCAGTTCTGTGCGGGCAGCAACTCTGGCATCCGTTGCCAGCGGCAGAGGTGCCCAAAGTAGGGAGTTCACCTAGAAAGGGCAGGCTTACACGGCCTTATTTTGAGCTCATTTTTCTCCTAATGTTCCCTCCATTGTAGTCTAGATGGTTAGGAGATTTCTAGCACTCAACTTCCATGTTCGAGATTTTTCTCCGAGGGGTTGTCGAAGTAGGTTTTCCCTGCTGACTAGCTTGATAGCTACCTCCCTACTTATGGCGGCAGGGTTCCCATGGGTGCATCCTTGGTTTGTCGGTGGGGTTCCCCTGCCTTCTCTGTTGATTGTTCCCTTGGTCGTGGCCGGCCCTTGTGGGCTGGCGTGGTCCCCTTCGGAAGTGTTGTGGGCGCATAGCCCGTCTTTCAAAATTTTGGAGATCTCACTTTTTGAACTAAAGATGAAACTTGGCATAAATCAATTCTATGAATTTTCAAAAAATCTCTAGATCTTATCTTGAAAATCCACACGGTGCAAATGGTAGTCAACTAACACAAGAATTTAAGAAAAAATAGAAACGGATGAAAAGCATCCAAAACCATATAAATCGGCTGCTGAAAGTCTTCCAGCGTCCAGAATTTGGACGCTGGAGCGTTAAAGGGATAATATCTCTTCAATTATAACATGAATTGAAATTACTCCACCTTTATTGTGCATGGTCACAATTCTCAACTCAAGTATGATCTACACCTTACGAGCTGCCTAAAGGTTTGAAATTTATATTTTAAAAGTGTAATTACGAGTCTGGTTTTTTCTGGGCTTGGTTTCGGTGTGTATTTTTGAGCGGTTGCTCTCTTTGCAATGGTAAGAAAGGTACCATTTGTTCCAAAAAAATAAAAAATGTAATTATGAAGTATGACCATGGAAACAATCTATTTTCTTTCATCACCGTTTTTGGTGTGCAGTATAAATTTTCCTCAAATTTATGATAATAAATGATAATCATCAAATTATTACAATGATTAAATGATAATATAAACTTCTGAGTGCCTATGAGGACAATTTATCCTTTTCCATATTCATAGGAAGTTGAATGAACCAGTAGATGCTTTTAGAAAGGCATATCAATGAAAAGTATGAAGTTTGCTCTAAAACATGGAAAAGGTTAGATGTAGATCAAAAATTTGTGTTCGTAATAATGAAGGTTTGAAACACATTTTCTAGTTTTATTTCGGGCACATAGTATCACAAGGGAGAGTTTTGGACTATTTCTAATGTCAACAATGTTCTGATTGTTCCAACAAGGCACGTGTGAATAACATCACTAATGTGTATGAATAGTGTCATTCCTGTACGTTGATGACATCGATAATGCATTTGAATAATGTCACTTGACGTGACACTAATACTCTGACGCCAATTCCATTTTTAGAGCAGTGTAATTCAACAATTGTTTCAGCTATCCAATCAATCGATGGTGTATTCATATAAAGAGAGCAAACCCAGTCAAAGTCTCAAGGGAGTAACAAAGCCAGGGATTCAGTGTCTTCAGAAAGCCGACTTTCAGGAAGTTCACATGAAGGTTGTTTCGAGGAACTTCACAAAAAGGGAGAGGATTAATAGGAAGTAGACATAGAGAAGATGGGGAAGAGGTATTATATTAATTCACTGAATTCTACTTACATCATAAATGTAACTGTCACACAAGGGTCCTTATGTTCATTCTGTGACCCAGAGTGCCGAAGCAGAAGGAACCAGAGAAAGATGTGAATAGAAACAGAAACTCAAATATAATTTTAGGTGGATCATGACAAGGACAAATGTTATCGCAACTCCTGCTCCCAACACAAACTACCAGCATCCACCAGCTCTTGTTTTCGTGTAGTATTGCTGTATTGCTAGCCAACATCAGCAGGATTGTAACCGTTTTTGCACGATGCAAAAAAGCGTGCACTCCCCTAACTCTCAGCTTGCCTCTCACCCCCTTGTCTTCAATTTACACATGAACATTCTAATAAGTACCTAGCTCTACTAAATACAGCGTTTCTTACACTGTCCTTGACATCGGTGCTTCCTGCTCCATGAATCGTTGAGTACAAGCAGAAAAGTGGATTCAGTATTGAACAGCAGCAAATTAGTGTCACCCAGCTTGTCACCAACCCACTTTCACTCGCAGTCTTCTCTCTGCTGACTCATACATCATCATTGTGGTTCTGAACTGAGTCGTTTTGGCTATCCAAGGGCATGTACTGCGCCATAATCGCACGAATCTCTGAATCCATGTATGACTGCACACAATTACATAGCACCGTGCTCATGTTAACACCCTAGTCGATACAAACGTCACAAAAACGTGAATAAAATCAAAGTGTCCCCGCTGCGTAAGTTAAGTGAAGCAAGTTTATGATACGTACCCGAAGGCGATATTTGTAGACAACGTAGCCACCAAGACCAAGAACAGCAAGACCAGATAACACAATGAGCGAAACTGTCCACCCCATCTTCGATTCTGCACTCTTCCGATCTGCAGAGATAAAACCAAATAATTTAACTTAGTATAATCTAATTGTAAGGTGAATTCTGTCGATACTTCACAATTACTAACTGCGTCATACAACACGGCGTTAAAAAATAGACCACTTACTTATGCATGTGTCATGCTCCGCAAAGTAGAGAAGCCCGCCAGAGCATTGGCAGTCGTATGATCCCCAAGTGTTAGTACATTTACATTCAGGGCACTGGCACTTAGTCCTGGCGGTACATTCATTGATATCTGCGCAGAACACATAATGCGCAGACATCAGCATATAATGACATTATCCAAAGACCATGTTAAGACCCTATAAGTTCCTGTGTAAATGACAATGACGCCAACTAACATTGACCTAGTACTTCTGTTCGGCTACAAATAACCAACAACCTATCCAGATTTGTAGAGCTCTCTAGAGATACAAGAAAGTCAGAATAATGTTTTTGAATCATCTCAACTTTATGCCATACTACCACCAGAAATTTACAAAATTCGCCGCCTATAGTAGAGCTCATATTGTTCACAAAAAGCTACCTATACAATGCATGACTAACAAAAGCTCTTAAAAATGAGGGAGCTAACCAAAAACTAGCAATATAAACCCTCAAAAATGAGATTCATCTTGAAATACCATTCAAAGACAGTGTCCTGAGTGGTGAGGAGGAATAGCAATGTACCTACGCAACCGCCGGTGACCGCGGACGCGTTTCCTTCGAAGCCCACGGGACAATGGCACCCATTGGGATGTTGATCCTACAAAAATTCCACGTTTACGTTCAGTAAACTGCACTTCCCCAAAAGCGCTATCTTTTGGCAAGCTTGTGGATCAATTAAGTGGTACCAAAGAGGGCGCCGATTAGAAATACAAACCTGGCAGGCCGAATAATGAGCACCATCACGAGTTTCCTCCCAACATCCACCATTCTGTACCTTGCAACGCCCAGGTCCATTGGCTGACCCAACAAAAATAAAAATTAGTTTTTGAATGCACAAATAGATCAACTTGCCAAGAACTCAAACTCGATGGAAAAAAGGCTCAAGACAAAATGAGATTGTTTACCTTCACAGTGGGTGTAGCCATCACCCTCAAACTGCACGCCATTAACGAGAGGGCATTGACAAACCCGACCTCTGAAGGTATCCTGCAGCGATTAAAAAACCAAAACCCATTCAGTCGATGAGCATTACAAACCAAAAAAAAAGTACGTGAATTACAGCTTTTGTTGCACCGATGCATTAATTCTCTTGAGCGAAAGAGTAAAACAAGAGTAGTATTACCTGGCATGCCGTGATGGATCCACTCTTCCAGCAACCGCCATTGTTGTCCAAACACTCGTTAGTTTCCATAGTGTCGCTCAAGCAAACCGGGGGATCGGTGGATTCTTGGTAACCAGAGCAGATTGCCTTCAACACTGCGGTCTTGTCAAGCTTCCCTCGGTATTGACGTTGGTTGACGATCAGAGTTGGCAAGATCGTGACATCCCCTCGCGTGCCTTGCCCCACCTGTGCGTCCTGCTCAAACTTCAAGACTGGATTGTCGACATCCGCATCTGGGTTGCCCATACATTTTCTCACGGCATCCACATCGATGCCTGTATCCAAACAAGCAGGGTTTAGAAAAGACAATAAATAAAACAGGAAAAACAAAATATCAAGTCTTCAAAAAGAACTCTGGTAATAACTCGGGAATGATTGGCACGAGTTTGGGAATTACTAAGCGATTTGATGACTTCTTCAGCGCATTCAGGACCGTATTTGTTCTCCTTCATGGGGCAGCGGATCTGGAAATCAGTGACAAAGTCCCACCACTTCCATGGCTGGCGAGGGGAGCTATTATTTGTGACCTTGAACACGCACAGCTGCCTCAAATTCTCAGTCACTACTTGCTTGCCGTCGTAACCCTTGGTGAAGTCCTGCTCGGGATCCGGGGCACAATAGCGGCCGTTGTTAATGCACTGTGCCTTGCACTGCTTGCTCTCAATGAACGCCTGCGGGCAGTACCATGTGATGTAATGGGGAGTGAACTGGGTGTAGCCTCCTCGCTCTAGAATCTGCGCCACGCCCTTGAAGTTGCGAACAAATTCCACCTGCGCGTCGCACTTGGGCCCGCACTCATCGTTGCTATTGGTCCAAAACTCGTACTCCACGCGCTCATCAGGGTGTGGAAGCGACTCACGCCAATCCAGCTTCATGGTCACTAGTTCCTTTGATGCCAGCGCAGCCTTCAACTTGTCGCCGAAATCCTTCGAAATGAGAGCAGAGGGAATGGAGATGTTCTGCAAGTATTGGGATGCGACCGGATCATCATCTGGAGAGTCCATGGTTATGAGCTCTTCCTTTTTGTTGTCCATCACCAACACCGCCGCTGCGCCCGCTTGTTGAGCATTCCACACTTTGTTCGCGAAGTAACAATCTGGACGACCAAAAAAAACAAAACAAAAACAATCAGATGATCTGCAAGAGCGATTCATTTCCACATCAATCCTCAATCAAAGCCCACATGCAACCAAATTGCAGTCTGCTCACTGAAACAAAAGAAACTAGTGCAAAAACAGAATTTAAAAGTTTTTACATTTGAATTTTGTAAACCCATAATTTCTAATCTGGTCGTCAATAAATGATAGGGTACCGACAGCAATTCGAACACCTATCAAGTAACATCAACCCAATACAAAGAACCGAAAAAAATCTCCTTTAACTAAATTCTCTAGCACAACTTTCAAACCAGCAAACACCATAGAGTTCAACTTGGTAAAGTTCAATCAAGGGCGGCAATCGATGTCCAAGGGCATCGTTCGTCCTCACACCAATCTTCAATCGATCAAGCTCAACAACCTAGTGCACCATCACCCCTCAAAATATCTATAACCCAGTGCTCGCAAAACTCCACATACACGAATTGAGTTGGACTCTGAACCCACCATTTGCAACTTCAAAACTTGATAAAAACAAAAAACAACCATGTGAATCCCAAAAGGAATCATCATCCTCACATCAATCTCAAACGGAAGACCAACAACCTAATCCACCACTATCATCCCCATAATCCAACCATATTGCAGGCGGTCCACAATCCCAAAATAAGACGAATCTGGTATCAACAATCCCAAAACCTAGCACGAATCCGAAAACATCAGAACCTAGAAATCCAATTTAACATCTGGCCATTTAATAAAACCCACTGAAACGAGGAACAATCAATCTTCGAAAGCGTTAACCTCCGCGACCAAATACTTCTTACCGACAACAATTTACCAAGAGTCAGCCCATGAAGCGGGACACAAATCGAATGGCCAAAACCGGTGCCCCAGATCATGCGGTTAGAAAACCTGAGCAACCAGGAAGAAGAAAAATAAACTTTACCGCCGCGTTCAACAAGGGCGAAGTTCGGCCGCGCGCCGGATGAGCTCCGGAAGTAATTATCCGGGAATTTTTCGCACGCCTTCGCGTTCACCGTAGGATACATCACAAACCCGGAAAGCGTGCCGCCATACTGCGGCACTCCGAAGTTCCCGATGGCGCTCTGGTACGTCCCCTTCAAGCTGTCCGGCGTCGACACCGTCAAACTGTTCTCCTCCACCACAAACGTCCCCAGAATCGGCGACACACACATCGCCACCATCACCACGACCACCACTCCGAACGCCCCCATCCTCGCCATATACCCCAACAACACCACCAACACACTACCAAATCCCCAAAAACCGTCCAGATCAATCACTCTGCCACCATGAGCAGCAAAACCCACCCTCACCCAGTCTCCACCAAACCCCACAATCCCACCCCCTCAAAGAATCTCCCACCGTCCCCCCCAAGACACCACCTTTCCTGTACCGACAGTGTCAAAATTCACACAAGATCCCGAACCTCGACCTCCCAAAGTTCTTCACAAACCCCCCCGACGACGCAAAGCTCCCCCCACCCAGATCTGCAACACCGAGTCCACCCACCCACCCACCAGCGCCTGATCAAAGAAACACGCCCCCGGAGAACACAAGATCAGATCTTTCTAGACACACAGAGAGAGAGAGAGGGCGGCGAGAGTGAGGCGGTGCAGGTAGGCTGCGAACGAAGATGGCGTCAAAGGTGGGAGAGGAGAAAAGGAAAACCGGGGCGCAAGGAACGCATTGGAGAGCCCCGTCCGAGAGAGCTCGCGAGAGAGCGAGAGAGAGAGAGCAGTCGAACTTGAGCGCTGCTCCACGTTCGCGGCCTTCACTGGGCCCCCCCCTTTCCGAGGAAAAAAGGCTTCGCCACTGCACTACAGTGTTCGTAGTTCGCGGCTCCCTTGGCGATGACGAACATGGCGCCTTCCGGACGAATCACCATCCTCCCTCTGTGCATCTCATGCTCACTTGGTTTGCCCACTTCCCTTGATTTGACAATCTCTTTTTTATCTGGTATTATATTTTAATCAAATGGTAGGGTACTGGAACTGAGCAGGGAAGCAGGGAAGTGATAGTTTGCCTGCTTGGTTGTTATTATTTTTTGACACAAGTGGGGATCGGGGAAGTATTTAATTGGTTTTACATACGAGGAGGTGAGTCACTGGGACTCTCACGGTGAATATTCTAAATGGAGATTTTACATGCAACTGGAACTATCTTTCTACAGTTGTGGGGTGAAGAAGGGGAACGCTCAACAGTGTAGCTTTTTATTTTTCTTCGAACATAGGATGCCACACTCCTTTAATTTTTATTTTTTGAGAAGATGCCACGTCCTTTCAGTCAAAGAAAGAAACCAGATTCAGGAATTGTTTTGTTTTTTTTTATTTTTTTTATTTTTTATTTTTTATTTTTTTTTGGTTTTGGAATTTAATTCAATAGTGAAATGATGAATTGGCTTACATTGACCATTGACGCAAGTCCTGAGTGGCAAGAAATACTGGACATTGTTTCAGGTTTGGTGCCCCTGCAGTGGCGATGACAAATTATTGACGTGTATATGTTGTGATTTATCATTTAATTTCTGTTTTTTTTTTCATTTTAATTTCGTGTGTTTGTTGTGATGTTCAGCTATGGCCAATTGATTTCAAGGCGTTAGGTGGGTTATCATCAAAAGAAAAGAAAAAATGGTTTGGTAAGGTTTCATTTGGTTTTTGTTTGGTTTTGATAATGATAATAATGTTCCCAGAGCAGTGCAGTGACGACGACATGGTACCAACTGGCCCCACTTTGAATGGGTGATAATCACGGGTGGTCAACGACGGGCGCGGGTCTCGTGGGCCGGGCGCCCGGCCCTGGATTGGAGGGATGGGAAAAGCAATGTCCCAGGGAACAGTACGAGTAAGTTACTGGGTTACTAGTAAGTTACTAGTAAGTTGGGCCAGAACAATTGATCGATTCTCAAGTCAATTGTTCGGGCGGGGCTGCAATCATTTTTTCACTTGTATTTTATGACATGAAGGGAACTCATGAAGATATTTCATATTATATTATTGCAGACTTTTTGAGTCTTTTGAAGGCAAGTCATTGGAGTTATCTGAGTGCAGACTGCCTCCTTCACATATCATTGGCCATGCTATGGAGGAGAAGGAGAAGGAAGCCATGCTGAAGAAGCGATTTATTAGGGCAGGTTTGCACAAGTGATTCTCAGGCAACATGTAAATAAGACTAGAGATTTTAGTTTACCCAAGTAGGAATTGTTGCGGGCACATTGTAACCAAAAAAATATCAATTGATGCCATCTAGCTCTACAAAGCAAAGACGAAAAAAACAAAAAAACAAAAAAAAATAAAAAATCATCAATTTTATAAATTAAAAAGAAAAGACGGAAAAAACGAAAATAAATAAATAAAATAACTCATCAATTTTATAAATTAAAAAAATAAAACAAAATGTATAATTTTTACTAGCAAATGTTACAAGGGAGACAATTTAAGTATGAATACTACCCTTGAAGTCTTTGTTTGTTCTTATTTTTCCATAGTTGCTATACTTTATGGATTTTTTTTATCCAACATTATTGCGAATGATTTTTTGATGGTACAATAAAATACTGCCTTATTGTACTTATTTTTAAGTTATTGAGGTTATTTTTAAATATTTCTAAAAATTACGATTTTTTGGAAAGAAAATCAACCTCTAATAAATTATGAATTTTTTTAATTGAGTTGTCAAACTCAATATAGGCTATGGTGCTACACTAAAAAAATAGACTGTAAATTCCAACTACAATGATATAGTAGATAGTGGTTATCATGGTATCAAACTTTGGTGATAGGATAAAATATAACATTTACAAAGTGTAATTTCTTACCGATGAATAATTAAATATTCTGAAATAATAAATTATGTTTTTTTGCAATGAAATGATATTTTATTATTCTATTTCAACATTATTTTTTTTCAACTATGATTTTTTTTCATTGCAATTCATATGTTTGATCCGTAAAACCGTAATTTCATGTAAACATGGGAATTTTTGTTAACTTAGCAATGGCACATCCATTGTATGTCATAGATTTGAAGTCCATTCTTATTACATTCATAGCAAGAAAATTGAGTATAAAGTATTAAATTGAATTTTGTTATCTTATATTTGTCATTTCGAGGTGAGTCCCTTCTATTTGAATTTATCCATGTGTTACAAAAAAATGCTTATATACACATGTGGTTTATTTCATCCAAAGACTAAACTACTTACTCAATCTGGCCGTCTCATCCAAAGACTAAACTACATGTAGAGACGACCAGATTGAGTAAGCACCTACAGTTGATTAAAAAAAATAGACCTCTTTCGTACACAAATATCAAATTTAAATTTAAGAACAAATATTAGATATGAAAGGTTGTCAAGGAATTGTACATGAATTCTATAATAAAGACACCATGATAAAATTATAGTGCCACGGTGGTTTGAAATATTCACATTTATATTTTGAATCATATATATAATATAATATAATGATAAATAAAAAATTCTTCAAATTATACACCTCAAATACATATGCTAAAAACCTTAAGCAGTCCGTTTCAGGTGTCTCCACCTTGATATCAACCACGACTTGCAACCTGTTCATTTCCCTTTCATTGCACAAGTTGTGTGCAGTGGTGGTCCAATTCCTCGTCAAATCCCACAACTGTTCCACGATACTACGTAAAGTTGTAGGAGTACTCCAGTACACTTCCATGGGTTGGAAAAGACTCATTCAAGGTGGGCCTAGCTAGTGACAGACAGCCCCAGTCATATCAAACCGGAACAGCCTCAGAACTGCAGTGTCGACCAAAAACAAAAGCTCACACACTGGTATTTGGTGTGAATTCCTGTCGACAGTGACCTCGGCAAGTTGGTAACACATACAAGTTACGCCCCCACTTCAACTTTCTACCCAAGAGACAAGTCTGCTAATGGGGTACCAACTTAACTTAGTACTGCTCAAATCTCTCCACCGTCTCAGTCAGGCCAAGTTTGTACCCTCAAAACTTATACTGAAAGTTTGGAACAAAATGTCAGCTCTACGACCATGATTGAACCCCAAGCCCCGGAAGAATATATGTGCACCAGTACAATGATCATAGATTTCTCAACCCTTCCCAGAGTTGGCATTTAGTACCAATATTTGTTCCTTTGTTTGCTTGACATTGGGTCCAATACAGGGCTGGCATTTGGTGGTACCATTATATTGTGTGCAAAAATAGGGCCCTGTGGACGGTTTTGATGATATATATATATAGCACCGAATGCCCTTCCAATGCATCTTGCTGCAGCCCACGTCCACTGATTCAGGGACTGGTTAAAATGTCATAATCCTCGGCACCCTTCGCCCTGCATTGTTATCCTCCTTGCCAGGCACTCTCTTTTGTTGGATTCCTCTGGGATTCAATTATTTTAGTCGTTTCCATTCTGAATTGAGTCACATGCAATAAACGAGTTGGACTCTTTTGCTTGCTGACTGGCTCATGGTGAATTTTATTAGGTGGAGTTATGAGGTTCCTCAATGCTCCACAACTTATTAGCCCACTGAAAGTGATTTGAGTTGGGGTCGAAGGGCTACTATCATTTTTAAGGTCCACTTCCACCCTTATTTTTCCATCCATTTTGGCAATTTTTGCTTGATCTTTGTAGGTAATATCAAAAGAATCTAAAGATGTGAAATTTGTATTCTACTAAATCTTTTAACCTGCAAATGGCCATAGTCATATGAAGGGCTTTTTGAAATTTTGGGCAGGTTCCCACGATGCCAATTTTGGATGTGAGTTTTTGAAATTATTTAGAGACACAGGGTTTTTGAGATAGCTTTGTGGGTATGTATTTTTTTTTTTTTCTAGGGGAGGACACTTCCCATTTTTTAATAACCTACATGCAGTAGAACATAGGATACATTTAAATAAACTTACGTAAAATTTATAAGAAATTTAGATATAAATTTGGAGACATTGAAAGTGGCATGTTCTTTATAAGTAACATACGAAATCAGAAAATATGGCCATTAAATTTTAGGTAGATATAAATTAGGGCAAAAGAATTGAATCATAGAAAAAAATTGAGTTCTATGCAAGTGGATAGCATTGACAAGCTTAAGAAGGCACTTCCAGCGAAGCATTAGAACGGCATATCTTAGATGTAATATTTTCTAAATCAGACATATATATAGTCATACTTGATAAATACACTTCATGTATGTGTTTTCAAACACATACAGTGTCTACAATCTCTTCAAGACTTCTTTAACCCTAATGTCTTGCTTTTCATATATGTATTTGTGTTGTATTTGTAATCGTGCATTTTTTTTAAAAAAAAACTTTTTTTCTATAAGGCAGATCTATCAGTCACTTGTATTATCATTATTTTTTTAGTTAGTTTTTTTCTTTCAAAGAAAATAGCCTCTAATATATTTCGTTGGCCTACATTCGACACTAATTTATTATGTTGAAAAGAATTGAACTATTTATGTACTTTACTATCCATATATTAGTGGGAGCTATGCTGTTGAACACATTGAGCTTGGGTTGTCTAATGCCATAACATTCAATAACAATTATAATAGGATATAGTGGGACCCGTGCAGTTGACCACATAATTGACATTAATTTAATGTTAAGAACATTTATAAACTTCAAATAAGTTGATTTAAAGAATTAAAAAATATACATCAAATGTAAGTTATTTAGAAAAATAAAATATACATTGAAGGCTTTAAGCATTGTCTCAATTTTATTTTATTTTTTGATAATGTTCTATTGGATCAATACTCAACATAGGTATTGATCGTTGAAATGTCTCTATTCTTTTTAAAAGTGCATCATAACATGTGTGCTCTACTACTGTACATAGTCTTTGTAGGTCCGTAGTGTATTTTTGAAAATCAACGTTTGAAATTCCAATTTCTCGAGCAAAAGAGCCTATAATTTAAAGAGCTAACCTTGATGTAACATGCATGTCACATGCTAAGCTAAATTTAGATACTTGTGATCCATGGAGACTCATTAAGAAGAATCTACTGAAGGCTGTCTCATTCTGTCTAAACCCAATTTCATTTGTGATTGATATAGATAATTGGATTGGTGAAGAAAGTCTATCCTACATGCAAATCCCTAGTCACAAATATCTATGTACATATTGTCTCTTTCTTTATGTTGTAACTTGTCGCGAGACAAATCACAATGTATGCTACCGTTTTTATACAAAAGAGTATACCATGTAAAATGTGCCAAGACAATCGGATTCATAGTCCTTGAAACAACTTCACATTCTCCTTGTCCACTCCTAGTGCTACTGGTGATTTCTTCCTACACTTGTTAATCATACTTCTAAAAGATCTAGCATTCCACCATTGCATATATCCATGCGCTTTGGTAGGATGAACAGCAAACAATTTAATAAACAGAGGATGAACAAGAAGGCAACTCGTTGCTTCCATTTTCATTGTTGCAATAGCGTTTCTTTCAACTGTAGTATTAAATGCTTTTCAAGCATATACTTGATCTCTCGGTATAAAATCAACTTCCACAATGTGACATTTGTAAATGATACCATAGCTACCTCTGGGAAACTCTCATTTCCATTTAAAAAAATAACATGGATTTAGGTGGAAGAAAATGCAACAAAGATCTAATTTCTTCCTCTTTATCCCTTGTACTAATTGTCAAAGTTCAACTACTAATTTAATTAGTTCACTATCAAACCAAGTTACTTTATTCATTAAAAGGATATAATGATGATCAGTAGAGTTTAGAATATGAGTATCCCAATTTTTTAAATTTCCTATTGCACTTCGAACCTCTTCGCTTATCATACTCTAAAATATTTTCATATTTTTTTCATGAAGTTCATTATCAATTTCATTTAGGAATATTTGTCTTATATGTCTTTTATATTCTTCAATCCGTTGGACATTACTACTCAAAAACATACGACGTAAAAACTCTCGGAACAATCTTTAAACCAATTTATTACATTTTTATGAATTTGTCTAAGACATTGTTTAGAAAAGAAACCTATGATGGTGTTTCCTTCTATAACGAGCACTAGGGGTTCTAGATTTTTTTATTTTTTTCATGTTTCTGTACTTCGACATTGCTAGGTCCAACGCCAATTCAAATGCTGTAAGTAGACCTATTTGTACAGCTCGATTCTATTACTGCCATTGTGAATAATAACAAACCTTTAACGGTTTGCCACCAATTTTCAAAATACTAATTGAAAGAAAATATATGAAAATGATCCAAGGCTCACCACCCCACAAAAGATAATAAATCACACAAGAAGTGATTTTACCTTCTCACCTTAGTCCAATAATTGTTGCTAGAGGTGGTAGTGCAAGATGGTAAATAGTGCATAACAAAAAGCTTCATAGATGTTCGATTCCACAAAATTTATTATACAAATTTGTTAAATCATAAACCTAGACCCTAATATCTTTTTAATATTATTTACAACTCAAAAATCCATTCATTTTTTAACCTACATGAGCTTCTCAAAGTTCAATGATTTCAACACTGATTCACCCTGTTGAAAAAATTCGAATTATTTCTGTACTTTTCTGTCCATATATGGCACGCTTTGGATATCTTCTACATCGACGAAGCTACACTTGTCATGTGCTGCCAAGGACATGGAGATGAGGCTGCCTTGTCCATGGCCAAACCATGCAACTTCATTGGCCCTTCCTTTCTCATTTCTGGCTTTCTCAATCTCTGCTTCAGCTCATCTTCATTGGCTTCTTCTTCTGCTGTCCGTTGTCCCTTCACCGAGAAGGATTTTCTACTTCCACTCGACTTGTAGCCTCTGCAGATTTGCTCTGTAAAGAAGCCTTCAGCATGTAAGATAGGATGCTGCAAAACCGTACACAATGGAAAACCGTTAACATGTAGCAATTTTGTTCATTCTTGGGTAGAAATGTAGTCCTGCATTACATGTCTTATTTTCTATGACCTAAAAAATAGGCCATGTACTAAAGAGTTACATTATCAACATGAAATGAACATACGTTATGAATATATGTTACGGATGTTAACGGTTCTGCAACATCCTACCTTATCAAGGAAGAGCAAAATTGTGAACAATGCTCAGACAAGCAAGGGTAGGAGAGCACTGTGCATATAAAAAACGAAACAAGGTTTTTGCCGAAGAATATCATGTGGGATTTTGTACCTTACAGATGACACCCTGCAGACGAAACCTTCTACTTTCACCATGATTGTTGTTCTACAAAGTCAAGGATTTTGAAGCATTCATCCAAGGGTCTACTCGTCTGAACGACGGGATTGTAGTGTACTGTACAAAGATAGTGTTATTATTATACAAAGTGAAAATGAGGGGAATGTGGTTGGATTCCATCTTTGTTGTCTTATGAAATTCATCACTAGAAGGTTAACGGAAGAGTACTTTGTATCAGATTCTGTGTTAGGTTAGTGTATAGTACTTCGTATCATGGTGTTCGACAAATGCAAAAGAGCTAAATATGAGTAGGTAAGGGTAGGTCAGTAGCCCTTGATGTCAGGTAATTCTCGGAGAATTGTAACCATATGCGGTGGATTTCCCTTTATTATGGCTTCAAATCAGACTGCCATTTGCTGATATTATGAAAGCAAAATAAAAAATAATTCAGAAAGCCACTACAGAGCCACGTCCATGTCTCCTTGGGTGGCTTCTGGACCAGGGTTACCGCCAGATGCTACCGAAGTGCAACCCACTTGCAGCTTTCCAGACATTCTGGCTTCTCGACTGTTCTCCAGTTGACCGGCCCAATGGTCTGGCTTACAAGACCAAGTGCACGGCATGAAGGGAAATGGCACGAAGTGCAGTACCGGAACGAACTGAAAACCATCATAACTTACTCTATGCTGCTGTGATTGAAGGCAAACAGTAGCTGCAAGTGAATGAAAAGTGTAACATTATATAACGTGTGGAGGTGACAATAATTGAAGATTGTTCACATAATGTTTACCACTATAGACCTCTGCACTTTCAGCTGCAAACCAAACCAAGCAGTTGATTTGCAGGACACGCTAGAACTGACGTTGGCAATCATTTTCAGGTACTCTCTATAAACCTAAGAGCCCATCCAAAGACATGGTCTGTTGAAAGAAAAAACGTCGTTGTGATGCTACCATGTATGTACATGAGTATAGCAACAAGCAACAAGCAAAAATGGACTGCGTTCAGCAAACACAGTCAGCTGTTTCCCACAAGGACATCATCGCTGTAAACAAATTAATGTCCAGTGCTGAGGGGTCAGGTGACACAATCAATTGAAATTCTACAAACCCTACAAATTGGTGAACCCTACAATTCTACAACCCTGAGACTCGAGCTATGCTTACAGTATAACTTATGTAGTTAAAAAGTCCCATATCTTCGCTCGGATCGATGGTGTTCCATCGTCATCTGCTTCGTCTTCTCTCATGTCATCCTCGTCCTCAACCTCCCCTACATCTTCCTCACCCTCCTCAACTTCCTCGACATCTTCTCCTTCACTTTCTTCAGAAAGTAATTCACCATCTTGAGAAGCAGCATCACCATCTTCGGATGCAGCATCACCATCTTCACCATTCTCATCAGCTTCTCCGTCATCGGCAACTTCGTCAGTTGCTGAGGCTGGCATTGCCTCGTCAACTTCCTCTTCATAATCGCCAGACTCGTCTTGAGCGTCTTGTACATCCTCTGCATCGACTTCAACAGGCGGATCATCTGGCAACATTACCGACCTAGATAGCTGGATCAACTCTTCATCAAATTCACCCCTTTGATCTTGTTGTTCTGGAACAGGAATCTCGACTTCACCTTCTGCCTCTCCTACATTAAGGTCGAAAATTGCTTCTTCTCTAACAGTTTCGGTTACTACTGTCGTTTCTGTCACTATCTGCGTCACAGTAATAGTATCAACCACTTGAGTATCTACTGCTGCTTCTTCTCCTTCTTGAGTGTCCCCTGCTGCTACTGTGACATCAGTTGCTTCTCCCGCAGCCTGAGCTTCATGCTCGGCGGTCTCAGTTTCCTGTTTCACAGACAGAAAGATATTTAATATCAGTGCCAAATAAATGGAGAACAGCTGTGCAGGCCTGTTAGTCCTCGAAATTAGACACAGAAGATCGCGGTGAGCTTCTAACTCACAAGCAGAACAATGGAGCTCTCTTATTAAACAGATTTCTTTTCAGTGCCCTTACACGCAACACTTAGCTATATAATGCACTGAGATTATTCCAAAAGATTAGTCTCAGAACTGCAAAACAGCGTATCCATAACCAATTGGACAAGCGGCCTACACAAGTGCAAGACGGGGTAGAGATCGAGAGCCCTGAGCTAGATATTCAAGGTCATATAAATCAGCTTACCTTAATGGGTTGTGATGAAACTTCAGGCAATTCGTCAGCAGCTACTGGCTGGCTGGTGGCAGAAGCTGCCTTCTTGCTTGTCCGATCATGATGCCGGGGCGAGTCATTCTCAGAGGCAGCCATCATGCTGACACTGCAGCAAAATGTTCACAGTTGAATAACTTCAAAAACTAAGTTTTGGACCAAAGAAAACAAAGTGACACCACTGCTAATAATCTAGAGATGTTCTCGAAGCAGGATACTGAAGTGAAGGTAATACTTACATAGTGGTAGGCCTAAAATTGTAGCGCTTGGCCGCAGGTGTAGTAGCACGGGCTTGGGGAGTTTCAGAAGGAGAGCCCCCATTGGTCTCTGTCTCCAGCAAAATATCCTTGATCCTCTTCTTCCGTTGTGTGCCCTCTGACTCCGGCATTTTAGTCTCATCATCTTCCTGGTTGCCCCTAGCTCTTTTCTTCTTTCGGGTGTCAGCAGCAGGGGGAGTAGTGAAATCATCAGCATTTTGCCGAATCCCCATGATGGCATTCGCCTCCTCAACAACCCTTTTAATAGACCGGGTTCGTTTCACTTTAGGACCTTCCGTGGTGCCCACAGCCTGACCTAGCTGCGACTGATTGAAACTTGAGCTTGGAACATTGGCATCCTGCATTGGCTCTTCTTCTTCTACTTCTTCTTCTTCCGCGTTCTCTTCCTCAGCAGGAGCTGGTTGACCTGTTAAGAGTCTAGTGGGGGAAGCGAACAACTGAGAAGCTCGGCTTGCGCATCGTTGCAACCATGCAAGTCTGCTCGGCGTCCTGGCAATCATTCTGCGAGGTGTATGCGAGCTTGAGGCCTTAAACGTCCCAGGTGCAGGAGGAAACCCAGTTGTTCGTTGCGTATCAGTTCGTTGAAGGAGGATATGGGGATGTGGCGACACCACCTCTTCCTCGATGCGCATAGGTTGTTCTGACACACGCATACTCATGGATCCCTCGGAGCCTTTCATCTGCTCGCGAAGCTTTTGCAACCGTTCAGACTCACGAAGCGTATTCTGGCGCTCAATGTGCAGACTCTCGCGTTGCTCCCGGAGTTTCTCGCCCTGCACCTGGAGCTGCTCGATATCCTTCTTGATTTCGCTCCATTCTTTCTCAGCGTCTGTTCGCTGTTTCAAGAGCTCCTGACGTTCCTTCTCAAGTTTGGTGCGTTCCGAACGCAATTGCTCGAGTTCTGCAACGACAGAGCCGCGGTTCATTCTCAGGTCTTCCTTCTCCTGCTCTACTTCGGCCCGCAATTGAGCCTCCCGCTCCTCGAACTGCTTCTCAAAAGCATCACGTTCTTGTTCGAGGCGACGATCGAGATCAGCTCGCTGACGTTCAAGGTTGTAAACCAAGTCCTGGCGTTCAGAATCGAGCTGTGCGTAGAGCTGGTTCCGCTCAGTCTCCAAGCGCGACATCCATGACTCGCGTTCCTTCTGAAGCTCCTCGGTGGATCTTCGAGACTGTTCTTGAACTTCCCGTCTAATTTCTTTCAAACGCTCCTCTTCATCGTGCATCCATTCTGCCATCCTCTTGGACTCTTCCTCGAACTTCTCTCGCTCCTTCTTTGTAGCGTGCCGCTTTTCATCCAAGAGCTCCCACTCACGCTCAAATCGGTCTTTCTGTTGTTTCAGCTCCTCGGCCTCTTCATCCACAAATTGTTTCCTTGCCCTGATCTCGTCAATCTCTTGCTTCAACTGGACTTGGATTCTAACGAGCTCTTCCCTCTCCATTTCAAGAGCCTTCAACTTCTCTTGTTCGTCTTCAATCTTCTGCCTCTCAAGATCAATTGCAGCGTGTGCTTTCTCACTCTCTTCTGCCAGCTGCTGCCGCTCAAGCTCCAACTCCTGCCTAACCCGGCTGCGCTCTTCGGCAACCTGCTCTCGTTCAGCCTCAACCACCCTTCGCGATTCCTCCCGAAGCTCTGCTACCCGTTTCTGGTCAGATTCAATCTCCTTGCGCAGCGCATCACGCTCAAGGTCAACTTCAGCCTTCAATCTCTCACGTAGTGCGTCCAGCTCATTGTGGAGGTTCACGCGCAGGCTTGCTAATTCTGAGCTCTGTCTTTCCCGCTCATTTCTTAACTCTTCACGGAGACGTTCCTTCTCAAACTCTAGCTGCTCCTTCTTGTACTCCACATCCTTCTGGACGATCAACCTCTGCTGTTCCCATCGCTCACGCTCTTCCTCCCAGTCGTTCCGGACCTTCTCCCTCTCTTCCTCGATCTCCTGCCGCTCGAGCTCACACTCTCGCCGCAAATGCTCACGCTCCTCCTCAATCTGTTGCTTTTGATGTTCGAGCTTCAGTTTGTTTTCTTCCATTTCCTCCTTGGCCTTGCGAATCTCCTCCTTCAGTTCTGCAATGCGTTGGTGTTCGCTCACGTACTTCTTCTCCTCGACGCGTATGCCCTGTTCCAGATTGTTCACCTCTTCTAAACGCCGCTCCAGCACCTCCTCGCGGTCCACAATTTCCTGGACTCGCAGCGCCAACTCTTCCTCCCTTGCCGCAATTGCTGCCTCCAAGTGCCGCACCCTTGCCTCCCGGTCTTCAGCAGCCACTGTCAGGGATGCAACCTCCTCCTTTTCAGCAGCAAGCGTCTTACGAACCGAGCGCAGCTCTTCCTCAGCTGCCATCAGCTCTGCTTTCTTTGAATCTACATCTGAGGTGTGACTCTTGAGAAGTTTCTCCATTTCAGCCTGACCAAAAACCGCACCAGAACCCAAATCAATCTGGTTTGCTCGGCAAAGATAAAAGAACCCCAAGATATAGTGTACAAAATTTCAAAAAACGAAGGTCAAACTTAATGGATACAGCCTGTGTCAGATCCTAAGGTTATTTTATATAGCTTTAGCATTAACTGATGAAGTGAAACTGGGAATTCAAAATTAGAAGCCCATCATACAACAGGTTTATCTTTCACATTAACTTCTTACAAAAGGGAAAAGACTTACAAGTTCAATCTTCTGTTCCTCTAAGGTCTCCTCCCGAAGTTTCAAAGCAGATTCGAAGTCATTCAAACGCGCTCTCTCTTGCAGAACATACTCTTCCGTCTCCCTCACTTGTTGCTCGCGTGACTCAAAATCCTGAACAGAACGGGTCTTAAAGATCAGCATTCTAATAACAAAAACGTGGTCGCTACATGATCCTTGCCAGCAATTCAACGACAGCATTCGCAAATTTTTCAAAGTGCTTTAATGTTTAAAAAACAATCAGGAAATAAAAAGCTGTTAAGATAGTTTAAAACAACGATAACGCGAGTGCAAACATACCCGAGATTTGTCTGCAATCCTCTCCTCGAAAAGAATCAAGTCCTGCTCTTTTTTCAATATCTCCAATTCGCGCTCACTCAATGTCTGCATTTGCCAAGACTAATGTGAGCAAGGGCATCCTCAAGTTCTAGATAGAAGAGTAATTAAACATTACCAACACCCAATTTGCAGAAACCTTGTGGAGGTAGCACAAGTAAAATAACAGCAACAGTAAAAATTCTCAACACGTGCCAAACAAACTGTTGCAAAAAGCCAAACCAAACACTCGATGACAATTAACGACAGACACAGATGGTGCGGGTGATGAGAAAGTCGTAGATAACGCACCCTTTCTCTCTCCTGAAGGGAGACTACACGAGCATTGAGGTCAACATCGGACTGCTGAATGAGGGCTCGCTCTTTTTCAAGGAATGAACGAGTTTCCGCCAGCTCTCGACTAGTCTGATTCAGAGTGTCTTCCCGCATCTTCAAGGAATCCTCACGCTCATTAAGAAGTCTTTCGCCTTCATGCAATCGCCCACGACCCTCCTCAAGGCGTTTTTCCCACTCTCTCAAGCTGGCCTCTTCTGCCTCCACTTGCTCCTTCCGGGCGTCCACACTGTCTCGACAAAAAGGTGCGCATGCAGGTGTGTTATTAACAGTGCGAGGAACATAAGAACGAGTAGTAAAAATCCCATTGTACATTGCAAAAGTAGCTTTAACCAGCTTTAATAGGCACTGTAAGACAATAGGCTGAAAGGACATACTCTGCCATAAGACTGTGACGTTCACGACGTAGAGCAACTTCTCGAGCTTCAACTTCCTGGAGGCGGTGCTCAGACTCTTGAAGCTTACGATTCGCATCAGCGCGCACAACTTGCACTTGTGCGAGTTTGAGGTCAGCCTGCACAGATCTCTCCTCAATACTAGCCACCAACTCTCTGGCCTGAGCTAGCTGCTTATCTGCTGCTTGACGAACTTCAGATTCATCAACCTGAATATCCTTAAGCGCCTTCTCCAACTGCACATAGAGGAAAACTATATCTGTTAGTGCTATTACATTTACGCACGAGATTGATTGAAATCTTCCAAAAGCATGTTACAATAAAATCTCCCTCCAACTTTTGGCGTGGACGTTTTGTTGATGTAACTTGATCAAACTTCGAAATTGGAGCTTTTTAATAAAAAGCCAATAAATGTAAAGACGCAGTTCCAGAAAAGATAGGAATTTGAGACAGGTTGCCTCAATGGGTAACTATGTCAACTAGTGATAAATATTTGCAAGGAGCCCTCCAACTCGAAAATGCAGCAAGTACTTACGTCCGCGACACATTGTTTCTCTGTGTCCAAGGCATGTTTTGCAGCTTCCTCACGTTTCATGACTTCTGATAATTCCAATAAATGTGCAGCTTTCTCCCGTTGAAGAGTCTCTTGTGCATCTGCTACCGCGGCCTTAAGTTCATCAACCTGAGACGTCCACGTCTTGCGCTGAAGAAGCAACAATCCCATATTGTACTGATAATCGTACAGCTGCACCACCAAAACAATAAATTTAAAAATGTACATGAGGCATACTAACTGCAAATGGGACAATAAGCTAAATATCAAACAGCTCTGGAAAAATGTTGCAAATTACAAACCAATACGTGCACTTGGAGGGGATTAATCACAAGCACTGAATCTAAAAAGTATCTCCAGCACCAAATAGGTGAAATATCTCTCAGCCTAAACTCCGAAAGAAAAACCTCCCCTCCAAGTTTACGTTTCAAATTGAAACCTACGCCCATGAAACTGCAAAGTTTTGCTTCGTGAACACAACACCAAGCTCGTGTTGGTTTCTACAAAGGATTGCGAAGGAGAGACAGAGAAAATAGTGGCAAGTGACAAGGAAACTGCACGAGAAATTTGCAGACAGGGAGTGACAGAAAAAAATCTGCTGAATCACAATCTAAAGAGGTTGATAAAGCTCAAATAAATATGGGAAGAAGTCATAGCGCTTTGTCTGCATGTACACATGATTTGCCACAGACGAATAGAAAAAGAGGAGGAAAAAAACACTGACACGCGGAGGAGCAGAAACTATAACTACAAGCCCGATGCTCTCTTTCTGAAGAAGAAACTACCGTAACCGATAGTTGCACCCCAGGGGATCACTTGCGCGTATCCTTTATATGTGTGGTAGTATGAGGGATCAGTTCTTTACCTCAGCTTCCAAGGCAGCAATGCGAGCATGTAACGCAGCACGGTCTTTGCGTTCGAGGGAAGGCATATCCAGGGCACCCTCGGTCTGGAACCTCCTCCAGACTTCAGTCTCAGAGTGTGTTCCGTCACCCCCTCCGTTCATGTCCGGCGAGCCCATGAGAGGATCCATAAGTGCCAACCCCTCCTCACCCGTCGCCGTTACGGTTGTCATGGTGGTCGTCACGGCGCCCACCGTGGTGGTTGTTGGGGTGCCTTTCCCCTTCTCCCGTGCAAGAGCACGCAGAGGCGTCCCTCGCTGCTGCGGAGACCCCCGTCTCCCCTGCGGTGTATACATTGGTGACAACCCCGACATCTGTAGCTCCTCTCAGCCCAAAATATTTTTTCCACTCGCTACCTCTCGCCGCCTAGATCACAGGAAGAGCCTTGCTTTCAGAACTGGCAGCACCACCGGGTGGCTCACACATTGGGTACCAGTCTTGCAACTCTAAAAATCCTCCGAGACAGTAATAAATGAAATCTCCACCTATTCTACGTTAACCGCGACCCCGTTTGCAACAGCCACAATGTATTCGATGTCTATCTGCAGCAGGGAAAGACGAAAGATCACTATTAGTTTAAACCTCGGAGAATATTGTCCCCACCACTCAGAACCGCGCTCCAGAGAACACACGATGCATATGCAGCCATTGATGAGTTGGTGGCGGTAACTCTACGGTCATCTCGCCACTCTCGATATCACTTTTAACCCTTAACTCCTCTGCAGCCGCATAATGGGGGAAAAAAAAGAAACTCCACTTAAGCCACCAGCCTCATAACAACCCCCAGAAACCTCGCCAAGTCCCACTGCGTGCGCAAAACGCCAACAAAACCAGTGCTCCCCCGGCGCTTACGAATAACCTCAAACATGCACCCCGTCTTTCTTTTCCCCCATTTCAAACCCTCGCATGAAAAAAACTCGCAAACCCATCGCAAATGCCCCCAAAAGTGCCTGTTCACCGCTCTTGCACCGATGGTGTACGCTCACAACACGGCTAAAGCCGCGTCACTATACCACCACGCAAAAACTCTGTGCAAGAACCCATCAACCACCCCAGGAAAAAAAAAAAAAAAAAAAACCAACCGCACGACGCCTTCAAACTCCGCCCGAACCGAACTTCTAAAAACCTAGTCGCCAAAAATAACTCCCCTACAACTGCGAAAAATCTCCGAAACCCAGAACCCTCCTCCACCCAACCCAATATATCCTCCAAACAAACTCACTCACTCTCTCACTCGCGCGCGCCATCACCACCAACGCGAGCACGCCGCGACCAAACCTCAAAACCAAAATACTCCGCACCGCGGAAACCCGAGAGCCATGGCATTAATGAAGGACCTGCAAAACGAACGGCAACTAAGCGGAGCAGGAGAGATGAAACTAACCCGGAGAGATGAAAGGCCGCAACGGCCGAGGAGGAGCGATGAGTAGAGCTCCGTGCTTGGGATGGATCCGAGGCGCAGGGGGGGCAATCGGGCAAAAGGGCAGCGGAGCGAGAGTGGGGGTGGTGTAGGAGGTGAGCCCAGCCCAGGCCTCGCGATCTGGGTGCTGCGTAGCCCTTGCGGCTGCAGGATCGAGAGGGGGAGGGGGAGCGCGAGCGAGCGCGGCCTGCGCGACGCGGGGGCGCTCCGGACGCCCTCCCTCCGCAGCAGGTGCCGCGCTGCCGGCGTCGCGCTCGCGGCCCTGGTCCCGGCGCGGGCCGGGCGCGGGTCGGGCGCGGTGCTGGGCCGGTCTGGCCCGGGCGTGGTGGGGCCGGCGCCTGCCCGTTTGCTGGTTTTCAAAAGTTCGTTGAATCGGAAGATAGATTCGTCGTGCCCAAACAGTCACTGCGGGATTGCATTCAATGCCGCTCCCTCTGGCGAATTCGGTATTCTCTTCGTTTCGGTGGTTTTTCTTACAATCCAGTGATTTGGAAAAAAAAAATAACGTTGTGTGCTTCTTAATATAAATCTTGTGGATTTCAACAAGTTTGTCTGGGAAACTATTACATTGGAAATGAATGATAATTGGTCGATTTTGGAAACGGGTGGTAATTGGTAAATTTTATGGAACCTTATACTCACATTATCAATGATTTTTTATTTTTTTGTAAAGATATATTTTTCATGAAAAGTATAATAAGTTAAATTCTTGTTGCATATCATCAAAATATGAAAAAATTAAAAAATTAAAAAAATTAAATGTCGTATATTAGTTCAAACTTTTTTTATATATTTCTTCATGTATGATATCAAATCTATTTATGATAGTATCCCAATTACAACTGCTTACTTGCATCCCATTGGTTTAATTGATAATAAAATGTTGTAGTTTTCAATCTTAGTATTGGTGGCTTTTTAATAACTTGACCAGTAATGCAGCTACCACAATGATGTAGTTTCGTACATTAAGCACTACTTTTTAAGAAAGTCTTCAATTAGAAGTAGAAAACAACTATCTCTCCATAAGAAGATTAATGTCCTTCATGTTACAATTTTGAAATATGCATCACTGTAATTTAAAGGTTTTTAAGTTTGTGGAAGATGTGGAATGCAGACCTAAACCATCACTGCACTCGGTACCAGCATTGTGTATCAAGTTTAAAACTTATTTATTGTAAAAACTCAAATGCTTCGGTTTCTGTACAGTACAGTATTGTGTTGGTTCAGCAAAGCTAGTCTAAGTAGTGTGTACAGTACCCGGAAGAAAAGATACGTGATTCTCTGTTTTGTGCTAGAAAAATGTGCTAAACAACTAATTTGGTGAGCTCATGCGAGGTTGAAAATTCATAGAATTCAATGCAAAAAATTGCATTTGAAAGCCTTTAGACTCTATTTCAATAATAGTATTTTTTTACATTAAAAAAAAACAAAATCAACCCAAAATTTGCTTTCTCCTATATAGTACTCAAAATCTAGTACTACCACCTTTTGTACTAATTACTTCTTTCATATATTTAGGCATGGTATCAATAAGGGTTTCTAAGGGGTCTAAAGGTATCTCTTCCCATACTCTATGAAGTGGTTCCACCAATTCTTGTGCATTGCGTGGCCGGGATGTACTCTGAACTTCATCTTTAATAATCTTCCATAGGTTCTCAATTGGATTTAGATCTGGAGAGTTGGCAAGCCACTTCAACTTCTTTATACCCATTTTTTCTCTCCTCTTGTTTGGCAAATTGCTGCAATGGACTGAAGCGCCATCCTCCATAAGTAACATGTCTTTGTGAGGTTTATGGATAAAATAAAGTGGAGTTACATAGCCATCGTAAATAAGATCCACAAAATCACCTGCACTTTGCTTATCTGGAGGTATGATTACTAAAGGAGCCTTCTCAAAGTCACTAAAAGCACCCCAAACCATCACCGACGTGCGCTCGGACTTGAAAATTGGTACTAGACATTTATCTGAATTTCTTTCATAAGCCTTTTGCCACACTCTAATTTGTTTATAACTCCTTTCTATTTCGAAAGATGATTCATCGATCCAAATAACCTTCTTCCAATCCTCCTTTGTCCAGTTTTTATATTCTTTAGCAAATGCTAACATGTCTGCCATGTGTTTTTTACAAAGAAAATGTATTTTTACTGCAACACAGCTTCTATAACCAAGGGTATGCAAAGCCTTCCTTACAATACGAGTACTAACCTTTGCAACACGTGTCATCTCATTTGTAGTTTCTGTTAGTGGTTTACGACGATCTTGATTAAGGAGACGTTCTAGCTGTCTCATATTCCGCCCTGTTAACTTTTGAGGCCTACTCGTTGGCTTTGGTGACTTCACAGATCCTCGTTTTTTGAAAGTGTTTATAACACCATAAACAGTGGAAGAAGGCATACCTAATTCTCTTGCTATCTCCACACCTTTCCTTCGAGCTTTGTTCATTCCAACCACTTGTCTTTTCTCAGCATCTGTCAACGCTCTAGTCCTCATCTTTCTCAAAAGATTATGCCACTCAACCTACCCACAACACCAAACAAACTTATTTCAATAAGAATAATATACCACACACTAAACAAAGTCACGCTAACACCCACAATCATCTCAAAAGTTAACCCTACAACTTACAATGCAATCACAATTCAATATCACATACATATATATTTTTTAAATAGTGGCCCAAAACATTATTATACCATAATGAGGCTTAATAATAGTTAATGCATGAAAAAGGCGTGGACATACTTTGGATAGGGCAATGGAATATTATTACTTTACATAGATTTTTTCTATAATTAGACACAAACCATTTACTTTTCACAACCTTACTCCTAGTTCTAAAAATAGGTAAAAACCTCAAGGCAATTGCTGACAAAGTGAAAGTGTAGTGCTCACTTGAAGTTCATTGTCCATACTCTAGTTAACTTGAAGATAAGTAAAATTCACGTATCTTTTCTTCCGGGTACTGTACAGTAGAGTGTTGGTTTTGGGTGTAGTGATGGTCAGTGTGGGCAATAAGGTTGAGGCACCCAAAACCGATCAAATAAGAGAGTTCGCAATGATCCCTCGGGAGAAATTCTGAATGGTTATTTTTCATGGAAGGGGAAATAGAAATCATGAAGAATGCCAATTTTTTGGAAATTTTTAAGCATTTTCTGAATTGATACAATTTTTTTAATGAACATTTTTACTTTTACACACAACCAACATGTAGGTTTCCCTAAAACCGACCACCATGACACCAAAACTTGATCACTCTACTACCACCAAAATATTTTCATATTATTCCCTTTCTACCAATCATGCTTACAGTAAGGTAATGCGCTCAGAAACCGTCCGAATTTCAGGTTTGCTCATTTGGAATAGTGGTGGAATTTTTTTATAATTTTTGGATGAAGTGCAAAGCTAGTGCAAAGTCATCCCAAAAAAAAAATCATTTTTTGAGTAAGTCTACAATTTCCTATGAATTTTTGAATGTTCAGCCCTAGATGCTCCACTAACCGTCCCTAGAGTCATGGTTAATATGACCACTTGGATTCTGTGAATAGGACGTTTCTGCACCAATCACAAGCACTCAATTTCTGCAGCCATAGACGGAATTAGAATGATTTTGCACAGTTTCAGGAACAGCCTATGTCAAAGCCTATGGGACGGTTTTTGGGCCGGGACGGTTTTTGAGCGCATTACCTTAGTGCATTCTTGGGGCAATAAGTTAGTAGAGGGACAAGGGCTGTGGGAGCCCAGATGGCAGGGTTTGGGGTGTTGAAGAGACAGCATGCTACACGTAGGCTCCAGGTAGCCTACTGGACTACTCCACATGTTCGAGCCCTGCGAGCCACATCTTTCTCACTCTCCGAGTCAGCATTACTTTTCCATCATTTTTATCTCTCTCAGATTTAATTCCCGCCACTTCCACTTTGCCTTTCTCACATATACTTTATTTTACTGCTGTAAACCATGGGAGACAACTCCGATTATACTACACCAAAAATGATAATTATTAGTATAGTACCACCATAGTTGGATAAAGAAAAATATGTATGATTAAAATTATTGGTAATATTTAATTATCCTAATTTTATAATATATTTTTAGTATAATTTGTAAATGAACTATAAATTGACAAATTCAATTTTTTCCTCATGAAATATGTTTGAAAAGAAAATTAACCTTTAAGAGATGATGAATAAGCTATGGTACTATGATACTACAAGTTCTAATTATTTTCCTTTCCTTGATACATATCAATAGTTGCACAATTGTCACCAATACTAAGTGTTAAAAATTTATTAATTGGTCCAAATTAACATTTATCATAATATATGATTAATTTCACTTATATCTATATGAATAGTATTACTCACGGTGACACCGATTATCATATTTTACTTTGTTTAACCCCTAAATGGCCAACATCCTAGAATGGGCGTTTTTGGACTTTGGGCAGGTTCCTAGAAATTCAAATTTATTTGAAATTTTTTGAAGTTTTTTGTGGAAAAAGGTACTTCAAGAGGTTTATGGCGATATTTTTTATTTATTTTTAGATGAAGTGAGGAAAAGTTATGCTCCTTTGAGTATAAAACGCCCTTCCACGGGCAGGCTCTCAGCCACTGTGAATGCAGCAATTTCTGCCCAAAACTGCCTAAAGACAAAACTTTGAAATTCCACCAAAAATTGAGATTTCAATTTTTATCATAAAATAAAAATTTCTATATGTAGAAGAGGCACTAGAGCATGTTTCCACCGTTTGGATTTTCAATCCAAGAATGTTTCATATGCTATTTTTATTGTAAAAAAACGGCCTTTGTATGTGAATTTCAGCATACCCCCTTGTGGAAATTGATGATTTTCTCAAGGTTCTACACCTTGCATGGGAATGAGATTTTGTGGACATGTACCTCACTCACCTAGGAAGAAGGATCTAAAGAGACGCCATCCAAATCTACTCAAAAAAATGGTTTTTTTGAACCCCAAAATATTGTTGTCTCCTTTTTGCAGGGTAAAAAAAACTTTTTTTTTCAACTTTGAATGTTACGATCTCTCAAATGGTAAGGAATGAGAGTGTGAGATTTCGTAGGCATATAGACATAGTAGTCAGCTACAAGATCTATTGGTTGGAAATACCAAATTTGGTTACAATTTTGCACCATCCGGCTTGCTTTCAAAAGGGGCTATATGGAGGCAGTTTTGAGCAAAAACACCCTTGGCCATTTAGGGGTTAATATATGTGATCAAATAATGTGATACCCAATTAGATGAGTTTACATAAAATGTGCACAAAATTCTAATAACATTAAATAATAACTTAAATTATACAAATTATCAAATTACATTGTCATGCTTGATTTTTAAAACTTGTCTCAATTTGAGTTGTAAAATATTTTAAAGTAAAGATGTAGCTCAGATTATGTTGATTTTCCAATTGAAGTGGTCCAGATTCAAAAAAAAAAAAATTCAAATACCATATAAGATTACTTAAACTTGTATTTTCAAAATTGTTGAATCAAATTTCAAAAGAATAAGTTATCCCAGATTTGTTAATTTTGTTGGTTCTACCTTATTTGAGATAGAGACTAGAGGCCCGTTCACACTTGGCCTTTCCAAAGAATGTAGATAAAAAATTAACACCTCCACAATTTTGGGAGGATTACATGTTTTTTAGAAAAGGTGTCATCAACTAGGTTTGGAAAGGTGTTGTCAATAGTTGCCGGATTACATAATGACCCGTCAAGTGCCACATTAGTTTAGACCATTCTTAAGTGTTCAAAACATGGGAATATGTCCAATTTTGGTGCTCCCTTAACAATTACCTACTATTGCTCAAATGTTTTTTATCTTCGTAATTGTTAGCTAATACCCATTTTTAAAATTTGCCATGTGGACATCCATGTAGGATTGGTAATCATTACAAAATGTAGGTGGAAACACACACTTTTTAAAGGAGGTAAGACCACCTTGTAAGACCGCCTCTGAGGCTAAGTGCAAACATATCTTAATGTGATTAGTTTTAATTGTAGACAATGGTAATTGATAACGAATGAAGTTTCATCAAATGATAATGATGTTTTATTATCATTTTCTGTAGTGCAATGTATATAATTGACCTTATTGTCATTATTGAAAGATGTAGATTAAACTGAGTAGAATATTTCATTATCAAAAATATTTTTTTACTTTCTATGTGACATAATTATAGTTATGCCTTCTAAGCTGCTCTTACACTCTCTTACAACTTCTATAGCTATATATATTTTCTATCAATTTCTTTATAATAAATCCCTTGCTCCACACAAAGTTAATATTCATATTACAAATATCATCATATCTTTTTTACTGTACAATTAATTTTTGAAAAATCTTGATTAGTTTGAGGTGTTTGATGTGGTTTATGAATGTTCTACTACTATTGAAGAATTTAAAATGATGTAAAAACAACCTTTGATGTCTTAAAATGTTGTGCGTTTTAAAGAACACACAAGTTAGGTTTCATAGAAGTTTCCTTGTGGAATTGAAGCGCAATTAAGTGAATAAAAAATATTTATGATTTTTTTATTTAACAATATGGATTATACGACGTCAACAAAATTTATTTTCCACCGTGAATTAAGTCTCTTCGTCACGGAAAAAAATAACAAAAATGCATTCAAAAATTGAGAAGCTACACATGTATAAAGTTCCAATTCAAATTTTTGAGTTGAATAAGAATATCATGCACAAAACAATGAACATAATTTTAAACTTAAAACACTGTTTTAAGTCACTGAAATGTTGACTTAATTAACCCCTGGCACTTCACAAAAGAGTCATCTGCCAACAGTTTGGGCAAGTTTTCGGCGGATCGAGCTCTACCGAAATAACGGAGATCACCCACATCAGTTTTGAAATCCAGACCATTTTGCCACCCACACTATTGCAATACATTTTCATGGACTTTCATGAACTCTCACAAAAGTACAGTACTCAGATATGACTCTCGCACACTCACCCTTGGCAACCGAGATTGGGCAAGGCAAGGCAGCAGGGAACAAGTCTGATCCAAGCTCTTCCCTGCAGACAAAGAATGTGCATCGGGATGCTACAAATTCGATGAGATACCAACAAGGTGCAGAAACGTCGGAGGGCTGATTAAACTTTCAATGACGGAATACATGGGAGCCAATGCGGGATTGTTCTTTGGGGCTCCTCCCGTACCCAGTCAACAACGCCCATGGCCTAGAGCTCGAGACAAAGCCCACTTCGGAGACCGGGCTTCGCTCTTGTGCCTATTTCCGTGCCCACCTGGAGGCGTGATCTGCCCGGGCCAGGCTGCCCCGAACCCGGGCGGCCAGGTCAAAATCCCACCCTGCCCGGGCCGGCCTTGCTTGCCTGGAACGATTGCTCCCACCCAGTCGTACAGGGCCCTGTACTTGGCCCACCCACTTCTCGTCCGCGTCGCCGGATCGTCGGGACGAACACTGGCTTCGTCCATCTGGTGGTAGTTTTCGTTCCTTGGATGGTGGTTTTCGTCCATGGGATGGTATATCCAGCTGTGGGAGAATATTGCGGGGAGGGGCGGCGAGAATGGATCTTCTTCTTGCATTGGGAGCAGCCCCCTTGTGATTGATGATAAGTTTTGGACTCTATTTTCAAAGCTTTAACGGAATAACGTTTGGGTTTTGGATTGCACCGCTCGCCTCTTACTTTGTTGCATACGCTATGTTGCACGGTCATGTGACATTCTCTAGGAGGGTGATGATTGGTGGGAGGGCTTTTTGGTTTGGTCTATGATTGATTAAAGGTAGCTAATTGTTGGCGGATATAGTTTGTTGTAGATGGAGACAAAAGTTTGATTGTGAAATTCAATGGGTTGCCGTGAGAATTTTGTTATTATTGTTTTGATAATGAAGTTAGGAAGATCAATAATATAAAAGAGTTTGAGTGTAGTATTTGTTGTAGTAGCTAGGTTTGATTTGAGAGCATTGTCGGCATGAGTTTGAAAGTAATTATGATTCATTCATTATGTTGACTATAGTAAAAAGATAACATTGTTCATTACATATAGTGTGGATTTTTTATTTTTTCAAGCAAATGGTGACTTTATTCCATAGACAGAAGAAATTAAACAAAGCACCGCTGCACAACCAGGGGCCCGGAGACTCCCAGTGAGATACAATGTGGATTTTAATTTGATTTAAATTGTCTACTCTAATAAATATCAAATGCATGTGTATGATTTTTTTTAAATTTTATTTATTTCAAAAATACATGTACTTCAAATTATTTGCTTATAATTGATATAGATATTTTAGATACTTTGTTCAATGATATATCAATGCAGTTAATAAAATACTATCTTCATATGAATGACCTTCTAATTTGTTACAAAAACATTTAAAGGACTTGATATTTTGGTTATATATATTTATAATTTAATTTTGATTTCATGTCGATTATTGAGAAATAAAGTATTTAATTCAAAGGCCTTTGCATCAACTGTACTTATATTTTGATATAATATAGATTTATGACTTTTGTGATTATCCATCAGACTTTACAATAACATCCTTCTTATGTCAAATACAAAATAGTATGACTACTACAAAACTTGGATGTTATAGGCTTTTCCGCTACATTGACTTGCATCAAGGAAAATAATTTTAAATAATATAAAATTGCTATGTACTAGAAAGAACAATAAATAGAATTCAGAATATAAAACAAATTTATTTTTTTCTTATAATGTATGAAAAATAAGAAAAATAACTATATTTTGCTAAATTTGGAGATATCAATCATTAAAATTATATTGGCTTAAACAAGAAAATGTTACACCTATGAGTATTAATCCTCTCTAAATGTTAACTTTCTTCTACTCTCCATCTATTGCAGACTATAAATATTAAACGTGTTAATTGTTAACAAAATGGTACTCCCTTATTTGTAAATTTGACTCTATAAATGTTAAGGAATCAAATACAACAATATTATGCTAGAATGTGCTTGGAAGTTAATAGTCACATTTAATGTGATTCATTATTGTTGGAGACATACCGGTATGCTCCTACTACTTGATTTGAATGTCTATTCCAAATCCTCAAGTGGAATCGCAAGAGTTAATTAGTCTTTTTGAAAGACTAAGTTTGACTACTAATGGTTATAGTAATGGAAGTTCCAAAATGGAGGCACAAGATACGTACAATAAAAATTAGACTTTGATTTAAATAATTCATATAAGGTCACCTAAGAGGATGTATGAGATGTTTTAGGCTTCGGCGATAAACCTCATCCTTGTCTTAATGACGAGGGCCCCCCAACTAGGGCTACCATTGAAGGGGCAAAAAGCCCACTATATTTTGCTTATTGATGAAAAGTAAAATTTAATACTTGTTTTAAAAAATACATAAACCAACTAAAAATATTTAATCGTATCCCTTAGACTAATTTGGGGTCTTAGATTCCATTAAAAATATAAAGTTTATTAAAAGAAGGCCACATGACCCTTAAAAATAGAATCTGGGAGAGGAAGAGAAGGTCATTGTCGTCATTAAGACGAGGGCGAGGTTTATTGTCTGGATGATTTAGGCTCTATTGGTGGCAATGTTTATTTAACTGGCAAAATTTATTTCAGTCCTATTTATTTATGGCAAAATATTGCTGGTTTAGAGTCCAACTAGAAGCTATAACTTCTGCAAGTCCCATCAGTAAGTGGCCATCATTTACTGGCTTGGGGCCATCATTTCATGGCAAGTCCCGTCAGCGAGTGACCATCATATTTCCTTGCAGTCACTGTAGTTCACTCCCAAAGACTCTCAAAAAGCCAAAGTTTCTCTAATATGTCTCCACTTTCTGCCACCCTACCTCTATTCCTCAAATCGTAGGATTTACTCTGATTGGTGGGACTTCTAATGTTTCACATGATGATTGTGATGGAAAAGAGTGTGATGTGGAATCCATTCCATCTAATAGTGACTTGCAATCTAATTTTGTACCATTAGTAGGTACATAAAATCACGTTCATGTGATGTGTCCAAGCACGTGAGTTTGTTGATGCAGATTGAGAAATATTTGCAAGTTGTGTATGCAGACGAATCTCATCAAAGAACCATTGATTCAAACTTTACTCGTGATTTGTAAACTCGATATTGAATAAAGTTTCCTTTGAGTTTGCAATTTTATGAATAGTATTCTCTCACAAGGACTCTTCACAATTGCTTATATTTATAAATGTTAAGATTTGTATATTGTTCAAAAAAATAATTTTATAATCGTTAACTGTTAACACATCTACAAATGTTAACTTTGATCTACTCCAAAGGATTGACATTTATAGAGAGTTATCTATACTAACAATCATTTATTCAATGTCACAACTATTCACACTGGATAAACATCTTTATCAAATACAAGATATTAATAATCTTTATATAAAAAGATCTTCATAAGTATACCAAGTAAAATTGTTTCTGATATGTAATTTTTTTTAATCATTTTTTGTTGAAACGAAATTATTTATTATTTTCAACTGAATTCAAGTCATCTAATCACTACTTAACCTCTAAAATTTCTTAATTATTATTTTGAAAGTTCACTTTAAAACTACCATTTTTAGTACAAGAAGGAAACCTTGGATCTAAAATAGATTCGTCCTTCCAATTCCAAGATTTTCAATAAGATAATTAAAAGAACAATCCAAAGGTCCAAAATAAAGATTGTTCTCAAAGGGTTAAGAACATAATACTTAACCTTCAAGGTCCCAAAAGTTTAAACGATAATTTTTATTTTTATTTTTATTTTTTATTTTTTATTTTTTAATTAATTAATTAATTATTATTATTATTATTTTGAGTCAACTGGAAACGGTAATTTCATCAAGTAATCTCTTGATAGTTGAAACCACTGCCGTAACATTCAAAGTTAGCAATCTGGTTCCCTGAGATCGTTCCCCAAGTGCAAAGAGCATATTCTGAGATTCTGGCGACAAGTACGGGACACAGCCATGTGCCAGCCTCCTCAGCCAACAGGCTGCGTTCCCTCCCCGACTTCCTGCCCCCGCTGGATGGACGGAGGCAATCATGGGCACGTTCCGTCCTCCCCCATCCTACATGTGGATGCGTCTCATCCGATTTTCGGCAGCTCGGAGTCTTTTCAACCCTATCCGAAGGTTGAGTGGGCACCTAAAACAGGAGATCTTCTCAGATACTATTGGGAACTGAAAACATTAGCTCAGTCCCTCATGGGACACATGCATAAATCTCTGTGTGAGTACATGTTAATTTACGGTTAAATCAGTAGGGGTTTGCCATTCACATACCACGAGATAACTCATGAGTTAATTCATGCTGATTTCCATGCACGTAATCATTCAACCTTCTGTGTGGATTTTGCACAAGACCAAAGTTTGAAAAGTGCACGGAAAACTCAGATCATACATATATGCCCGATTACAGCATCCCTGAACCTTGATATGTGGGCACTTGCCCATGTTCTGGTACATAAAACACATGAACCAAACTCAATTGGGAAAATAACAAAGAATCGCTCACCAAATCATGATCTCCAGTTACCCAAAAAAAGAGGTTTCCATTTTCTCTATTTTCATGAAATATATTTAAGTTGTCATAAGCCACACAGCCTGGACACAGAAAGCTCACTTCAGTTCCCGCTAAAGATGAACAGCCAATTACAAGTCCAATATGTCATCCAAAAAACAAGGGACCCAATCAAATGGGTACTTTGTAGCTGGCAGCTTACTTGGCTGCACTCTACATCCAGAGGCACCCCCAAATTCACACACTATTAATGATTTATCCGCCTGGCAAAGCCATTGAGTCCATTCATCGTGTTGCAGGGATACCCACATGAGTCCCTTTTTAGTGATGCCACCTAGTTTTATATAGCATATGTAAAGCTGGATGTGAAAATCCGAAGTAGCAGTTGTTTGTCTGAAACCTCGGATCCATTCACAGTGCCACTCATTTCAAATCCTTGGTGTGTTTGAACACAGTTTCAGTTTCTATTTTCAGAGGACTGTGAAAGGATATATGTGTTGGTCTGCTGGTGTTCAAGTTGTTTGGCATGATTCATCACAATCGAGCTAGAGCTTCTGTTGAATGGGAATACAGTGGTGACGTTTGTGGAGGGAGGAGACCTCAGTTGCCAGTGGTAGGAACAGTGTTGAGCAGATGCCAGAAGTGTATTGCACGGAACGCCAGATTTGTTTCTATGGATGTGAAGAATGCACGATATCTGTGATTGTGTACGATCGGTATAAGATTATTAGTGTCTGATTGAACGATGGTTGAGGTTGAGTGCAGCCAGTGGGTACTCTAGTACTTCGTACTTGCAGCTGCAGATGTGACCAGTTTTTTGGAGACTTTTAATCTGGGTCTGCATCAGAGGCAGACAGGGATTCGAATGAACACTGAGGTGAGTCGATGAGAAGATCCAGTAAAAGAGCGCCATGAATCGCAATTTTAAAATTTTGATCCTATCCCATGAGGTTTGATTGGGATTGCGGATGGTTACGTGAAGTTAATTCAACCTTGGTCTGTCGTTGTTTTGGGTAAGCTCTTGGTGGCTGCAATAATTCTCGAGTCCGTGTACACGGTATTTTATCCTTGCATAATCTTTAGTGGCACATCTGGTGGCTCTTTGGAACCGGAGATGAGAATAGGAATCCTTAACAGTTTTTGTAGAATTAATTACTGTGACAATGTTAGTACAATCCAACCCGAGAAAGTATGATCTAGAGTCTCATACTTCAGGTACCGGTACAGCGCATTACAGGCAGTGAATGCTGAAGAATTTGCAATGGATCTACAGGTTAAGCTCGACTGTGATAATTTTTTTGATGTGAATACGAAGCGTCAGTATTTGCCGATTACGAGTAGTCGGAAATGAACGGAATTATAATCTTCATCTCTGAAGTTTGTTGCAATTGTTTTCCAAGTGTGTTCTACAGAAATTTCAAGTGAGCTGCTGCAGAAATGAAGGGAGTGATTGAAAACTCCATTGCAATTGTTATTGACACTAGAGCAGTATTCAATAGAAGTTGAAACTTTATGCCTTCCTCTGGATATGGCCACTTCGGTATGAATAATCTTTGTGCACGATCTATCGTTGGAAGTGTGTTCTCTCAAAAGGTTAAAACGTGAGAAGATGGCAAATGTTCACCAAGACAGTGGCTTGATCGACAATTGTCAGATCACAGCAGAGGACATTGGAAAAAATTGAGTGCGCTCTTCTAAATTTTTACTAGGCCTAATCCAACGGACAGCAGATATTTCGAGATCAAGGTTGCACTGACTGCTGCAACTCAGAGGAATGCTTGTTGGGATCAATCGTAGCATCGTCGTTTGTAAACGGTCCTCCTGTGGATGCCGGAGTTAACGCTGAAGAACTCATCAACATGGTAACTCCATCGTCAGAATATTCTTCCAATGTAATGCTCTGCAGCCAGCTCTCGTCGATCTCTTCGATTGAAGAAATAGCATCCACATTCGCCTGCCCTGCCAGCATTGCCGCCGCCAGAAACATGGAGGGACGCTTCTCGGGAGCGTTCTGCACACACAGCACCGCCGTCTCCAGCACTCGCTGCACCTCCTCACCTTCATTCTCGCCCAGGACTAGCGACGGGTCTGTCATATCCAGGAGCCGGCTTTCTTTGTGCAACTTCCATGCCTGCGCCACAACAAAATGTAATTTGAGCACACATCCGCAGATCAGAAACTTCTCCCGGTGCTGTCTGTGTAAGTCCCACAGAGCGGCTTATTCACGTACGGAACTCATTTCAATATTTGCATCAAAATCGAAAAAAAAATGCAAAAGAAACTCAACTCAGGGGCACTATACTCTCAACTTAGGACGATATGATCGGCGCTCATATATCGTAATTTACTTCTAATTTTTGCAAACCTACAACAAAGCCATCGTGGAAAGACTGGTCGATAGGAAACATACCCAGTTAGGTAGATACACTTCATCTTCTGGCATGGAGAGGTCTCTATTTCTCTTCCCACTGACAATCTCCAAAAGCAGAACCCCGAAGCTGTACACGTCTGCCTTGTCGCTCAGCTGGCCATGGCACATGTACTCCGGTGCTAAATATCCACTGCACGACATTAAGAGCATATGTGAGCTTGAGTACTGCACAATGAGACTGATTATCCCAAGCATGTACAAAGAAATGATTTTGTGTACATCGCGCTAAATATTTTCCTTCCCTGGAGTGCAACAACTTATCAGATATGTTCCTTTGCTAAACTCCGAAAGCAGGAATGCATCTGAAAGCTGCACATGGAATTTAGAGTCCATTAGAGGCCATCGTCAATTCTGGGAGATAAGATCAGGGATTGGAATACAGACAGTGTTCCAGCACATTGCTGTGTCATGATGACGCTCTGCGCGTCTTCAATTGGCCGAGCTAATCCGAAATCTGCAATCTTCGGCTGGAGTTTGTTGTCCAGCAAGATGTTGCTGGCTTTGATGTCTCGATGGATTATTCGGGACTGGGATGATGCATGCAGATAGTACAAGCCCTGCGCCACGCCCTGGCAAACGTTCAGTCGCGCCTGCCAATTCAACACTGGCTGCGTGCCATCGGAAGTGCAGTCTGTATTGCGATGTCGACCTAGCAAGCAAATGAGATTTTTTACCATAATAATCAGTCCAGGACGGACGTAATAGGTAAGTCAGTAAACTAAGTTTTATGATACTTTCCCTGCAGTCCAATCTAACTCAGAAGCTACAGACGATGGAGGAAGTTGATCAGCCGACATACACAGAAGAAGCTTGTCGAGATCGCAGTTGTCCACGTATTCGTAGACCAGAAGCGTCTGTTTGCCGTGCAGACAGTAGCCTTTGAGGGTCACGAGGTTCCGATGCTGAAGGTTGGAAATCAGCAGAACCTCGTTGAGGAAGTCGTCCCTGCCCTTGTTTGTTTCCAAGAACAGCTGCTTCACTGCAACCTCGAGGTTGTTCCCCAGGATGCCCTGCGTAAAGTATGAAATTTGAAGCGTAACGTTTTACGTAATGAGCTTTCAAGCTCACATTTACATACGAGCAAGCTCGCCACAACACTAAGGACAACAAACCTATTCAAGGTAATGCGAGTGAGAATTCAATCAAAGTTCTGACCTTGTACACAGCCCCATAGGCTCCTTCACCCAGTTTCATCTCAGAAGCAAAGTTTTTTGTGGCAACTCGAAGTTCACTGTATTCAAACCTCTTAGCGTTGATATCAGCCTCTTTGATTTCTGCAAGAGAAGGCCGGCCGATTGTGAGTTAAGGTGCAACTTGAGCTCGTATACTACCATGCAAAGAAGTGCTGTAGGTCTGTTAGTTGAAATCATAAGTTAAAACTATTATCTTCTTCCTGGCAAACGTCGTTCACGTGCACTCGGGACGTGACTGAAAGAGACGACGTCCTGCAATGCTCAAGGAAGTTAGCTTGTGAATCGATTTTCGTAATTCAGATATATGTCTGGTGGTACCAATACTTACTTTTCTGAAGATCTCGTATATGCTTTTGCTTCCGTCGGAGGATTACGGCAAAGCCCAGGATTATCAACACAACGACTGCAGAACTTATGGAAGTAACCATTGTTATGACCTTCCAGTCCATGTTGTTAGACTCTGCAAATTTGCATAGTGCCTTATAAGTTAGTGCAAGTAGTCGTGCACCAGAAAATAGGATCAGTGACGTTGATAGTTCTAATCGTTAAGAGTAATGATGATATGTTAGAGGAGATTCTTACTTGGCGGCAAGTAGATGCAGCGCTGCCCACAGTAGTAGGTACATCTTCGCGAGTCATCTTCTGAAGTCCAACTCTTGTTGCAATAGGGGTTTCCCTGCATGCTGTTGCTCATATTCAGCTTGTCAATTTTCCTAATCATGACTTTAACTTGTCCTGAGTTCGTTTTAGAGCGCACACAGACAATTCTTAAAGATGCTCCGTCAGTGTTATCTTTCCGGCTTGGAAAGATTGAAGTACAAATGGTCTTGAATAACCTACCAGGTACCCTCACAAGTTTTCTAGTCACTCCTCGAATACCAGTTATTCCGGCAGATAACTAGCACTCCAACTCACAGCGGACAATCTAACTGGATATTACATGTTCGATCGTACAACCGAATGCACACACAATATCGTTTTTGGGTGCACCCTTCCGCGTGCCCTAGCTCTACAGCGAACAGGCAGGACTTTAAAATGGCGCACTCTAAAACAACTGCCTCCCATGTAGAGGTCCAAATTACCGTGAACTTGGATGGATCGGGAAGATCAAGCACAAACTCACTTGATTTTAGTTAAACCAGCTGCTATGACAAGGCCCTCAGAAGTCACAACATCAGTGATCATGTTGTCTGTGAGGCTCAATACTTTCAGACTCATGCTGATATTGCTCTCGACAAATGCTGAAATGTTCAGCGTCCCATTGAATCTGTTCTTGTCAAGATATCTGAAAAAGAAGTTTATTAAGTCAGAGATAATAGCAAATTTAGAATAGATGTCAAAACGTCCAAAAATTGAGTCTCAAGATTAAAGAAACTTAGTTTCAATACGAAGCTGAATCATTCAACAAGCCATGCTATAACTTCTCAAATGCACAAATTCTGACATTGTTTATTGGGAGGAAACTTAGACAAAGATCAACGTGATTTATGTATTCCTAATCAAGTCTGAGGGAGCAGCATGAAAGCTCAAAGTTGCTCACAATTCTGATAGTTGTAGGTGAGATATGTTGTTGTTGGCCCAGTGGGGAAGAGGGCCACCGATATCAAGGTTTGAGATATCAAGCACGCCGAGTTGCTGGGGAAGTGTACTGAGGAAAAGAGTTACATTATCTGACAGCCCTATGAAATCGTTTGAACCCAAATTTCTGCAGCACGGATTTGAAGAAGATGAACTTTTGTTATTACTTCCATTTTATGGCTAAATTTTGTGGACATACTCTACTCATAGTGACCAATGTTATAAGTTTCGGCAACCAACCTTGATTTAGAAATTCTGATTTAAAAATAACTCCGCTTAGACTTCTATCATGATAGAACATCCCTGAAAGTCTGCAAGTGCATGTAGCTAGGAGCTAACCATCAAACAAGCACAACTTCCTGATCAATGGCGATCAAAAGAACTGCTATTTTCAAGATAAAAAAGTGACAAGGATTTGCCAAGAGCTCACAAGGTTTTCAAGACGCTTAAATTGTATAGGTCTGGCAACGGGCCTCCGAGTTTGTTGTTGGATAAATCCCTGCATGGTAAAAGTGGAATTGAAAATGTTTGGTTTACAAAACGAAGAGTTTTTTTGGCAATAAGATAAATTCATGAAGGCCAGGTAACTTTCTGGAATACTAACACATGCTGCATAGCCTTTTGAGAAGCATATGCAACTGACAAGATCAAGTGGCTTTGAGTCACTCACAAAGAAGTCAAGTCTGAGGCTCCGGCGAGGCTCGACACGAGGCTGGATACTGAACCTGTAAACCTGTTGTTTGATGTGTTTCTGCGTAGAGTCAAATTCGCAAGTCAAGCTAGAACCAAGGATGTGATTGCATTATCATGTCATAAGGGTTACTAAGTACCATTGTTTCAGAACTGTACATTATGTACAAGTCGTGATAGAACTTACACATAACTAAGCCGAGATTCATTGGAAGAGATTTCGGGTAGGGACTCTGTGAAGTTGTTCGAAGAAAGATCTCTGCACAGGATACATCAAAACCACTTATTGACCTGGAGGCTGGAGATATTAAGGACAAGTCAACATTGAACATAATTCCTACAGGAAATTAACTGTTAAATATTCTTCTTAAATAAATCCCTTCATTAACAAAGTTAATTTCACGTCAAACCTACATATTGTGAAGTCTGCCTTAGTATTCTCAATGTTTCAAGTTCTATGGATTCAGATTTCTAAATGTAGGAATACGGTTAACATGAGAGAACTAACATAATATGTAACCTAGGCCAGTGCAAATATCTAGAGGAGGGCCTAAAAAATTATTCCTAGAAAGATCTCTGCACAGGAGTCATGCAAACCATTTGTTTCTTTGGAGAAAGAAATATGCAAAACCATAAAATGCACAAATTTACAAGAGTCTTGAAATTACAGTAGCACTCGTGAAATCATGCCTCACGAATGCAGGGTGACTCATCACTAGTATCCCCCATCTGTGGCTAGGGAAGTTAAATGTATTTAGACCAGTTACTGAGTTATAGGATCAGTGGCGAGGGATAATCGATAAGAATAAACTCACAGCTTAGACAAGTATGTCAACTTAGCAAGATTTGGTGCTTGGCCTGTGAATTTGTTGTCAGACAAATCCCTGTGGCAAGGAATCATTCGTGCGTTACAGTCTCAAGAAGACAGAATTCTCCAGGAAGATGTCCAAGTCTAAATTTGCAAAGAATTTTAAGAGAGAATAAGATGCATAGCAAAAGATGGTCATGTGTATGGAAGGAAGCTCACAGGTCAGTGATCACTCTATTGGCTCACGCATCAAGTCAGAGTGAGTCAACTACTGAGTCTTAGATTAGTAAATCTATTCATCAGTGAGGACCCATATGAAGGTCATGATACTCACATCTGCAGTAAGTTTGATAAGTTGGAAACATCTGGTGCTTCGCCTGTGAAGTTGTTCCGTGATAAATACCTACAACAAAGAGTTATGTGAGCGCCAGTTTGCAGGCTTGGAAACAATAATCAGCTGAAGAGTAAATTTAACCATCTACAGTTCTTCATGCTCAGGGAATGATGTAGGGGTCAATGGTTCCGGTAGAGAGCTTGGTATTGGTTGTAAATACATTGATCCATCTCACTGCAAGATTTCAGACCTAATTCTTACCCTATTACCCATCACTGACCATAACTCCAGTTTACCAGTAAATTGAAAGTTCGTTTTAGGAAGGATGAATTCAGTAATAAGAGATGTGATGAGCACTCACAGCTGGGACAACTTTGGCAAGTTGGAAACATCTGGTGCGGAGCCTGTAAGTTCATTCCTGGATAGATCCCTACAGCAAGATTCAGGGTAAACAAATGTTCACTTGGAGACAGAAATCAGCCCAAATATGTCACTACAGCTTAAGTGGAAAACAATGCATCCTAGAGTTATATCTATTGACCAGTAATGAAGTGGAGATCATCAGTTTTCACTACTCTGAGTAGCAGCGCACGAAAGATGAAGTTCATTCCGGAACGTACTACGGTAACAGGAAGGGAGGATAATGTAACTCACAAAATATCTATTTGTGAGAAATTGGAAACATTTGGTGCTCTGCCTGTAAATTTGTTGCTGGACAGAAATCTACAGCACCATCACAATATGGAAATAACGATGCAATGAGCTTGGCCATAGTTTTTCTCTCTGATTCAATTGAAGTGTGAAGTAAGCAGGCCTCTATAAACTTATAAAGTAATGTTTTCATAAACCAGTCTATTCAAGTTGGAGCAATTATATACTTGTGGCCAAGCTCCGGGCAGGTGTGATTACACTTACAGATAAGTCAACTTTTCTTGCAAGGAAGAAGCATCTGGTATTTGACCTGAGAAATTATTGAAGCTGAGATCTCTGCAGCAAGGTTATATGGAGAAGGCAATTACACAGACCATGAGTTCCACGGAGATTCATTAGGGTAGAGATAATCCTCTATCAAATTGTCATGTCATACGCACACTCATAGCAAATTTATTTTGACAAACACGTCATACAGGACCCGCACCTAGTGGTTCTTTTCTGAACAAGAATTAGTGAATCAACGCATCAGTGACTAAATTAATCTTAATGAATACAGTAAAGTCCCTTGAAGGATAATAATGCAAAGCTTTCATTTGAACATGAAAAATAGTACTGAATCTAATTGTCATATTATATAGCACATAGAGGACGTAAGCGGAACTTTTAGATGAGAGTTGTAGTACTCACAAGATCTGAAGCTGTCCAAGATTCTGAAAGAAATCCTCTGCGATTGTTCCATTGAAAGTGTTGTTCGAGAGATTCAGCCGGGTCAAGTTGGACGTGTTGATGAGTGAGCTGAATGGGAAGTTGCCACTAAGGTAGTTGTTCCCCAGGGAACTATTCAAATGGAACAGGACAAAAGAGCTGAGTGTTAATAATGATAATAAATAATAAACTATTTAAATAGTTTTTTCTCTGATAACTCATCTCGAATCAGACTGAGTTTTTTATGGTGTTCTTCTAGGTAGCAGTCTAGCAGAAATATTTGCATCTGTAACAAAATTAGTGTTGGCGAAAACAATTCTCCTTAATAACATCATTTAAGCTAACATCCATTGTACCTAGAAAATCATAGCAAATTCCAAACTGTTTTGTGTTTAAACCAGGAAATTTCGTTTTTGATGAAAATCAAGAATTTCATTGCAACAAGCAGACTTTGATTAATTATACACCATGGAACCTCCATCAGAGGAGCTACACCATGAGATAATTTAGTCCATTTTCACGTAATAGTAATACATTCGATACATGCTCGTTGATTGTGCAAAGGTACACTTCTCAACCTCAGCAACAAATTATTCATCTAGATATAAAATTGCAAGTCTTGTAAGCCTATACAAGAATATTCTTCAAGTCGGTAATTCAGAACGAGGCTAATTCAAGATATATCTGAGTGGTACATCCGTTTTTAACCAACGGACCTAAATTCTAAATTCTTGTTAACGATTTACTTTCAACACATCAAGAAATAAGTCCATACATCTGAGAACACGGATGAAGTTTTCAATAATTGAATTACTCTAAGTTCCTTTTACTGATAATTCTTGCATACTCTAGTTGCTTCTCAGCAAGATCCAACTCTACTTGCATGCTGTAGATGCGTCTTAATAGGGGAACCTCGTTTCAATCTCTACATGTGCTCATCTGCTGGAACAAAAACCGTTATAATATGTAACACCACTATACAGTTGCCAACATACATGTACATTGTATGAAGTACTTACATTGTTTCAAGGTTGCGCAGCTTGGACACTTCAGGTGGAACAACCCCCACCAGCTCTGATTCCGAGAGATACCTGAGAATTGAACCAATTTAATTGATGTTATCTTTTCAACTCTAGTTTGGCTGTCAACCGATGAGGTACTGTGATGAGAGGCTGTGCATTAGGCTCTCAGCGATAGAATTAACACTCATTTGATGAGCACTGCCTTTTTAACAGTGGAAGAAAAAGAATGATGGCTGTTATTGTGCCAACCTTTTCTGAGGGCTTTCTGAAGTGAACAAGAATTGCATTTGGTACCGGAAACGTTATTAGTTGATTTATGGATGTCACCGATAGTAACCAATTACAGCATTGATTCAAATGTCACATTTGGCCCCTTTAATATATATTAATGCTACAATACCGTATATGCTACAAAGTAAGAATTTATTGAACTTTAAGCAATGAACAGATTCATTCATTGCAAGAAAAAACATAACTGCACAAGGCCAGGTTCATGACACCTAGGAACGATAGTACCAAATGTAAAGTTTTCAAGAATAGCAGCCTGAACTAAAAACTCATCCATAAAATTAACTGAGAGGGCCCTAGTTCATCTGTCAGGACTGGGAGTAAAAATAATCTGCCAATATGTATCTGGGAGTATTGAAGAGAGCAGAATTCTTACAGTCCAGTGACCGTTGCTCTATCAACCCCAGTGTAGTTGGTGTCGTTGTGAAATTGGCAACTCAACCCTTGCCAGGCGCTGGAATCCAGAATGTAGGGATCAGAACAAGGAGAAGAGCTATTCCTCCAGTTGTGCAGGTTTGTGTCAGGGTCAGGGGTATTGACACTAAACGCCCTCCAAAGGGCCTGCAATCCATCCACTACTTCCACCCGTGAAGTTAGTGTATATATATAATATATATTATTCATCGTTGTACGGTATAATATTGGACCTTTGTCCACAAAGTATATCATCTAAGGCAGACTGACAAGGCAACATATACAAAGTGAGGAAGATGGATCCAATATGTGGTCAGAGAACGCAATCTGATCCACGACATGCTATTTCGAGCATGCCATCGACTACCACGGAAAGGAAAAATCGACGTACTCTCTTCCTTGGGGAGATTCACACCCTTCGACTCTACACCGGCAAGTAGGCAAGAAAACCAGAGCAAAAGAGCTACCGCAAAACCTTGCAGCCCAATCCTGTCGCTGTTAATACTGGCAGCAGGCGCCATCGAACCTAGCTCGCACACAACACTGCACGCACCGCCACTGTCGGAGCTCGTCACCTGATACGGCCTGATCCACAACTGCAGCAGCAACGTCAATGCGCCTGAAACTTTCCGGGCCACTGCGATCGGAGAGCCGAGTAATAATAATTGCAAGGAGCAACTTACATGATCTGCTCTGCCTGCACAGATCTACACCCAACTCTACCTCCGTGCGTGGCTGCAGCAGGCTACAAGGAAATATGTCAATGTTCACGGTGTCATATATTTCCAGTATCGGCCCTGTGCTGAGAGGGATTACAAAAGTCAATGTCGCCGAGCACTCACTGTTTTCAGTTCAAGGAGCTGACAAGTATATATTAATATTCAGGATCACGATCAAGCTCTGCTGTGAACGAGCCATCAGGGCTCACCCTGCTCGAGTCCATTACCAATCTCGAGTGACATGGTTTATCTATGAACCAACTCCAATTTTAAATGGACCTGTACATGACTATCAAAAATTAAAATGGTAAAGCAACTTCAGTTTCAACCAAGTCCAAGACTCCAAGTTTAGATGCTAGATTTCCGAGCAGCGTGGTCATTGACCTCATGATCACGTATGATTAAGTCGATTTGCTAACCAGGGGATAAATTCTCTGATCCTGAGTTGAAGTTATTATTTTTCCCGAATTAAGTTACTGTAGACTTTGTATTCAACGGTACCTCCGCGCCTGAATAACTGATACCCATCGAACTTCCCAGACCCTTGCCATAGCCATCGTTGGCTCACGCGGGGCCGCACAGTGGCTGACAACCGGCTTGGTCGGCTACCGTTCGCGGACGGCCGTCTCATCTCATTTGTTGTCTGTTCTTCCAAAACTGCCGTCCAAATTCTTTCGTTGTCGCCGGTTCGGACGGCGTTTTCTTCTTATTGTCTGCTCGTTATCGTTCAGTGTTCTCCTCGATGCATGAAGTTCTACAGAAGTTTGAGAGGTTCTACGCTTCACCTGGTTCTGTGTATTTGGCACAAAACTCTTTCTTCATTTTTCCCGAAACATAGTTGACTTCTTCGATGTCAGGATTTCTTTGGTGGGTTTTGGTAGCTTTAGGGTAATTTTTCGATTTATGTTTAGATTGAGTGATTATTCATATCTAAAAGCTTCAAGATTGTGAATTCGGTTGTGTTGATGGTGGATGCGTTTGTAATGTAGGTTTTACACTATGGGGTCTATAGTTAATTGCCAAACAAGCACCGCCTGTTTACAAGAACTCCCCAATTTACAAGAAACGCTTGAGAAAGGCACCGAGAGTCAATGCATTTGCTGAAGTTTGCAAAACTCCTACACGTCTGTTGCTCCTACGCACTTGGAACAAAGTCAGAATGAACACTAGCAAACTACATTTACATTTCTGTAAAAGCCACCTGATGGCATTCTCTCAACCCTGAGAGTGCGTGTTCTTGCCTTCCAAACCATCACATTCACAACAAGAATGAACTTCCGATCATGATTAGAAACCTGAAGGAAACTCGTCAACTGTGACACATCTGGATTTAAATCAAGCTCTAGAGTTTCATAGGTTCATAACATCCGTAATCATGAACACTGTTATGATCTAACCTCTAATCTTCGCCAGTGGCCACACAGAATTGTGCATGTCTAATGAACTGAAAAAAAATGAAAACATAGGAATAGGTTGCGAAAAAATAAGGCTTTTTAAGAGTCAGAGACGTCGTGCAGGCTTTTACGATTGAAGAAGCCAACCTTTTTTTTTATAAAAAGGGTGCACCTTTCAGACCCAAACTTACACGCATGTAATTCTAAACAACAACAAAACCCATGTCACAGCAACTCAGTTGAGTTAGAACCAAATCCCATCAGGATAACCACAGAAACTTCGAAGGCCATCGATTCCATTTGTTGTGCAACTGCAGCAAAACCTTGCATGCAGCACATAAATGAATAATTTTATGAACTTATCAACCAAATGTGGTCTAGAGCGATCATCAAAGACCGCTTCTACAGTGAAGTACCTAGAGGTAACCACCATTATGGATCCACTACAAATGTAAAAAAGAATTTTATCCTGACAATCACTGGGTGTGATCGTCACTGAATTTGGTGATGTATACATATTAGACTACACCTGATGAAACCTCACACTACAAGGCTGTCGATATGCTCATAAGAATCCCAGCATCACAAAATGGTGGCATTCTCATACAAGTACGATCTCAATCAATCCGTGAAGAGATGCAGACATGATCTCCTTGCAACTCTATCTATCCCTGAAATGCATGACCTCAGTAATTGGTGTCCTATTTAGAGAAGAAAAAGGGAATAGAACAATGATCATCTTCCGCCATGGGTTGTTCAATACCTGAACTCTAAGCTTAGAAGTCATCCATGTGACGCTGGTAGTAGTTCTGCCGCCTCCTTTCCTTGCCGCAAGGGAGCCACTCCGGCTTGAAACACATAACCAGTCCCAGACAGACGAGAAAAGCTAAAGCCACTCCAACGGTGGCGCCCACCGCAGCTCGGGTCGTGGAGCTCTTTGATGAGGAACTCGGGGCCCCGTCTCCGGGAGGAGCAGGAGGCGAGGCTAAGAAGGGATTGTAAGGCTCAGGGGATGGGGATGGGGATGGGGATGAGGATGGGGTTTCAATTGGAGAAGGCCCAGGAGCCATTTCCGTGCCTGGCGTCGGCGCCGGGGCAGAGAAAGGGCTCGTCGGTGCTGACATTGGGGATGTGGAACCGAAGGGGACCGGGGCAGGGGTAGGGGCAGCAGATCCAGGAGATGGCGCGATGGACGGGGTCGGTGATGCATCTCCGGGAGTTGGAGCAACAGCAGGAGAAGGTGGTGCAGCGTTCGGGGAAGGAGCAGTCGCTGGGGTTGGTGACACCTCGCTGGGAGTTGGAGCCAGTGGTGGCCCTGGAGGACCCGCGAGAGAGGACGGCGCTAGCAACGGCCCAGCAGGAGCGGGCACAGGCGACGAGGGCGCTGGGGATGGTTGCAGCGTTAGAGGAGCTGGAGCTGGAGGTAATTGCAGAAGGGAGCGGCGAGATCCATGGCGAGAGATATCGGTGGTCTGGAACTCGAAGGCGGAGATGGCAGAGGATGAAGCGAGAAGCGCGAGGAGCACGATAAATGTCCTCATCAAAGGCGCCCCCATTGTGATGCACCCCACTGCACCAATACGCGACAAGCCTCCACAAGCAATCCTTTCACGAAAAAACGGCAATGCCGCCAACTTGTGTAGGGCGGCTAAACGCTAGATCCGACTCACATGAGGCGGTTCTTGAGGGTTCTGTGGACGAAGATCTATGCTCGTCTTGGCACACTCAAGCGCGCATACCTTCAACGAAAACAGCGACAAGTTTAGAATGACAAGGCACAATGTGACCTACATTAAAGCCTAAACTCTACATTCCACTAATTCATTGCAAACTTACGTCACTAGTGCGCCCAAGAGAAACAAGAACACTCCCGTGAGAAGTTCTCTCCTCTGCCGGAAGTGAAAAGTAGCGGCTACCGTGTGACCCAAGATCCCAGATCTACTGCAAACAACGCTCCGAAAACTGACAAGGCTTGCAAAAAAAACGTTCCTCACGAGCAACCTCACTATGCAGCAACCCAACACTTCTTCAAGACCAAGTTTACAGCCCAAATTACAGCTCTGGCCCCTGTAATCTAAAAGCCACAATGAAGTGAATTCTAAGTCCATACATAGCAAAGTCAGCTAAGAAACTGTAACACATACCTCCAAAGAAGCACTCCCCGGAGAGATCACGAACAATGCCACTCACACAAGGAGAAATTCCTCTCTGCCAAGCTCACAGCCAGAGTCCCAAACACCAGAGTCTGTTTGCTCACGAGTTTTCCAGATCTGGGCACCTCCAACGACGACGTCTACATGAACGCCGCCACCCTACAACCTCCAAAACTAAGTCTTCCAGAAATCCCGCCTTGATGACCAAGCAATGAAACGCCCAAACTGAGATCCAGTTGAGGAAGACGAGTGATTCGGAGACACAGATCTAGGAAAGGAACGAGAAGGGCTCGAAAGTGGTGGACCGCCGGACGCTCGCAGCTCAGACGGTGCCTCGTTTTTTTCCTTTTTATTTTTTATAGATTTTCCTTCGAAATGGTTCCGGCTTGGGACATGATTGCAACTGCAACCCAACCCCCGGACTCTCCGCACTACAACGGTTCCCAACTGTTTCGTTTAATTAGTGTTGTCGTCACATCTAGCTTACTACGTGCTGCTACGAATCTCCTTGAATCTGTCACAAGTGTATTGCAGATTTGATACTATGGATGTGACGAATGCACGATATCTGTGCTTGTGTATAGGATTATTAGTGTAGGATTATTAGTGTCTGATTGAAAGATGGTTGAGTTGAAACTTGAGTGCAGCTAGTGGGTACTCTAGTACTCTAGTACTTACAACTGCAGGTGTGACCAGTTTTTGGAGACTTTAATCTGGGTCTGCATCAGAGTCAGACTGGAATGATTCGTTTGAACATTGAGGTGAGTCGATGAGAAGATCCAGTAAAAAGAGTGCCGTGAAACGCAATTTTAAATTTCGATCCTACCTCAAGAGGCTTGATTGGGATGGCGGATGGTTACGTGAAGTTGATTGAAGCTTGGTCTGTCGTTTTTGCTGGTAGGCTCTTTGTGGCTACAAAAGTGTCCGATTACCGTTTACAGAGTAGTTTGTCCTTGAATAATTTTTGGTGACGTCTTGGAACCAGAGATGAGAATAGGAATCGTTAACAGTTTTTGTAGCATTAATCACTTTAACTATGTTCGTACAATCCAACCCGAGAAAGTATGATCCAGTAATCTCCATCTTTGAAGTTTGTTCCAATTGTTTTCCAAGTGTGCTCTACGGAAATTTCAGTGAGCTACTGGACATATAAAGGTGGTGTTTAAAAATCCCATTGGATTGAACAAGTGACACTCGAGCAATACTCAGTCGATAGTTAAGACTCGAATAGTTTCCTCTTGACATGGCCACTTCGTTATGAATAATCTTTGTGCAGGAACTATCGTTGGGAGTGTATTCTCTCAAAAGACTAAAAGCCGAAATGATGGCAGTCACCAAGACAGTGGCTTGATTGACATTTGTCAGACAGTAAAGGACAGAGTGAAATAATTTGTATGTGCTCATCTAATTTTTATTAAGCCTAAATCTTCCGAGGTTTGAGAGCAAAGCATGTTTCAGTAATCCTTATATTCATCTCCCAACATTTCTTTGTGTCCGAATCACTACTTTCTAATGCTCATCGTCCTTATCGCGGCTTCCCAGTTGGACATTCCATAACTTTCTATTGGAACTTCGGGATTAAGTTCGATGTACATATTAGTTTGATTAGATTTGTTTAGTAGCTCGCCATTTCAGGGATACCATATTAGGATACAGATGTAGGAGTTCCTACTATTTCTTGTGTTGAACTCTTACACGGATATGATTGTTGACCAAATTATCATGGAAACCCAAGATCCAAAATTCCAAATCGTTGGATCAAAATACGCGCCTGAAACACGGATGCCTTCGTTCATTCAACGAAGCATCTGATGAACAAAGAGACTGCTACAGAAGTGACTATGACACATATTTTATAGCATAAACTTCAGGTGCATTGAGGCTTATACAAATAGCCATATTTACAAATTTATCCAGCGAAGTGAGTATGGAACAGTGTTCTTCTACTTAATAACATAATGCTGATGTGGATTTGGAATTTGCAAAGCTCGTGAGGCTTTTGATCATTTGAAGAACATCCAACTACTCATCCAAATCATGCTCACCTCGATAAACGCCAATGCATCTGCGAGACTCCTACACGTCTGGGGCTTCTCTCAACTTCTCACACAAAGCCAGGGGTGATACTTTTCTTATACGGAGCCATGGGATGAAAAAACCTCACACAGAGCCAAGAGGTGATGCAATTTCTCACGGATATTTTGAGGTGCTCAGACAGGACTTGGTAGTGACAACAACGTTGTGATTTTCCCCGTACCTCTCTGATACTTGGATACCCAATTCATGTTTCTGTAATACCTACACGGTACTGATGTGCCAATTTGTCGTGGTAAAATGGAAGATATTCCTGGAGATGTTTCCACTGTGTGTAGTGTACCCTGTTCTCACCTCAACGTCTTCCTCACCTCATACCCATGTCTTTCCTTTTCAATGTTGCTGAGACATGTCTTTCGAAGTACAATGACCTAAGTATGTACCTTCTACTTTAATCTGAAAGATGGTACCTAAATTAGCATGACAAAATTGATGGGACATACGATCTTGATGTGTGCTCTGGAAGGTATAGCGACATAGCATCCAGGGTAATGGGAGTACAGTATTCACAGGGTTTTCGAGCATCCCAAGAAACACTTCAAAGTCACGTATCACTGACCTGTGCCTCATCGGTTCGAGCCAGTGATTAATAGCTGCAGATGAGGGCGTGAGGACTTTCATCCTACCTACGATGTGCCTCGAGCACGGCACACGGAAAGACTGATGAAACAATCCACCACTAGTTTGAACAACGCCCATCAGTTTGCAAGAAATCATAATCTACAATGCCAAATAACCCATCCTGACATCACCAGGACTGCGGTCACCTGGCGAAGAGATACACTACAAACATCAGCTGAGAGTAGTTTAATTAGCACAAGTGCTAAAACTCAATCATCTAAATTGCCAAAGTTCAAATTCAAAGAACATCATGCGGATACATGCAACATTGAACTATCACCTGAGTCATCTGCTCTCGACATATCCTACTGAAAGACGGGTCGACAAATTGGAAGAAATGATACAAAGGCAAGCTAAGGAGCCTCTGCAGATCCTTTGTCAGTAAGAATGATACACTACAAACCCTAAACTGTAACTGCTATTTCAATTTGCATTTAAATAGTCCTACAGCCTCAACCTGCTACAACCTCATCCATAAGAAACATATGCTTCAAGAACAGGAGCAAAGTTCCCCAAGTCAGGACCCTATACGTCAAGGTGATGAGACGGGCAGCGAATGATAGAACTAAAATATTTTCTCATGACAACAAGCTTACGCTTCATCTTCCAATTTCTTAACATAAGCCTTGAGTGTAAACACGAGTTCCCTAGCAGGCGCTTGGAGTGTACCAACAAGGCCGGCAGCCGGGGCCTGCAAAGCTCCCAACAACTTGCCGTAGAGCTCAGCCCTAGTAGGCATAGTTTCTAAAGTCTTAAACTCCTCAGGACTGAAAAACCTTCCCTCGAACACCGCACCTGTAAAGTCATTATCCTCCAGCTTCAACTCCTTCTGCAAGTCACGGTAGGGCTTCAACGCAGCAGGAATCTCCTCAGAATGCACAAACAGCCATGCGTTCATGCCCTTCAAAGCCGGCTTCAAAGCCTCCCACTCAGTCCCCTCAATTGCCTTACCTGCCAACCATCATCCCAATTCATTTCAGAAAATCACCACACATGGCAATTCAAAATGCCACCATTATACCTCATCACCCCACCCCCATACCAAACTACCAAATTACAAAAAAAAAACAACATCCTCAAGCACAATGCCAAATGGTAAATCACTCGAAAATAAAAAATTACAACCAAAAAAACTCTCCACCTCTAGAGCACAAACCCGAAGTCCTAAAATCTCACATCTAAACCCTACAAATGAAATTTTATCAAAGTTTCAACAAAAAGCTCCAGACAAGAAACCCTCGAATTTCTCACAAATACCACCACTGAATTCACATCTGGGATCATAAATTGAAGTGCAAACATACCAATGAGCTTGTTCTTCGCAACCATGAGAGTGGTCTGCTCGGGCAACGCCTTCCTGAGCTGCTGCATCTGCTTGACAGTCAACCCGGTATACTTAATCCCCGCCACCAACATACACCCCTCCAGCTGCTTCCTCGCACTCTCCACAGTCTCCTCCTTCTTCTTCCGGCTGATGGCCATCCTCACCACCCCGGCAGACTTCCCCGGAGCCACCCTGCCCACCGGCCCGCCCACCTCATTGCTCTTGAGCCGGCCCTGGGCGCCCCAGAACTCGCTGCTCACCCCACAGGACGCGATTGCCTGCTGCGTAGCCATTGCTGAGGCGATTTGCGACCTGCCCACACCACCACAATCCGAGCTCGGCAACCAGATTCGGAACGCAAATGCTGAGAGCGTTCAGAAAGAGGCTCAAGGAGCGTCCTTGGGCCTCCAGTGTGGATAATGTTCCTTCGCACCTGATACCCTCTGATACTGCGGTGACACTCCCGGGTATCCCATTCCTTGTCATGTGAGGAGGAGATGATGGGGTTTCAGTGTGGATAATGTTCCGGGGAAGTTGGTACCCGGGGTTCCAGGGTATGGGGTATGATGTATGTTCGAAACCCGTCACAGTGGTCATGGGATGTTATCTAGGGATGTTGTAGAGTTTGACAACTTGGTAGATAGTGGGTTTTGGTTGTCAACAATACAGGGGTGGATAAAATAGGAGGGGGTGTCAACGTTTGTGTTAGATTGGGTGGTACAAGCTGTGATGAGTGACTTTGTCGTAGTCGTATTGACGCGTTTGTTGCAAATGTAATCTTATTTTTTTGTTGATTTTTTTTAGATTCACATAATAAAATCCTACTCCGTTTCTAGAGTTGATAATGTAAAAGTAATTATGATTTTTGGAAAAGATAGGATTGTGGCGTTTCGTCTAACTATGTGGAAGGTAGTGGTAGTTTCTTGCTTCACGAGAATTTCTTACTAGCTTGAGGTAATGGATGATGTGGTTTTAGTTTGGAAGAAGGGAGATATGATGATTTGAGTATAGTTTTTGTAAAGTATTGGTTTGAAATTGTAATGAAATACTTTTACTTTCACAAATATAGAAAACAATGCAAAGTTCATGAATGACGAGTATCTCACTTGGTGGATGCAAAATTTACACAGTTGTCATTGCAGTGAGTTGCAATTTATTAATCTGCCTGAAATGTTGGTTTTACTTGCATCGTTTTTTTTTTTTAATATCTACATAAGTGGGCCGCCCCACTGAACCCGCTTGCGTACCCCCCTTGAACCTGCTCGCGCCTCCCTTTGCATATGAAAAATTCCGCGTGAGCGTCGATTGTCCATGTCATCAATACGTTTTAACTTTTGATAAGTTGTAAAAAATAATAATTAACATAGTAATTTTCCTCCTCCCCTCAATGTCCGATTTTCTCCGAGGACCGACCGGTCTGTCCGTCCAAAGTGTCGTCCATGTTTGGACATTTGGCCCATGTCCGTCCGTTATGACAACCCTAACTAGAAAATACATATTGGATTTTGTTATCTATTGTGTTTTATTGTTTTGTGCTTTATTGTTGAATATACTAGTGGGACCCGTGTGCCGATGAGCACAATGACCGGCAGTTATCTCCTCGACGGATTCCACCACGGAACCGTCGAGTGAGACAACCATGCTCAATTGTTGAATATATGGTTTTGAAATATTGATTTTTACTTGTAATTTCATAAAGTTGTTATTTTCAAAACATCATATAAAAGTCAATTATATTTTTAAATATTGTGGTTATTACTTCATTCCATGTTCATGGTTTTAAATGTTAACTCTTAAAATTTTCTGTTAGTTTTTTACCAAAATTGTCAATATCAACTTTCACCACTTTAAGTCTACTAAGACTTTACCTAAGCATTTTTTAATAAATTTAATCGTCGGATTTTTAAATTAACTTAATACATTATTAATATACCAAAATTTGAAATTCGATTATTTCATTTGTGAGATTGTAACATTTAAAGAATGCAAAAATTCTTTCCAGACCCTCCAAAATGCTTTTTTGTCAAACTTTGAAGCGCATGCTTACAAAATTGATATTGCTCTAATTCAACTCATTGACAAGTTGCATTTTTGATATAAATTTGTTTTAAATTGTTTTAGGAAATTAATAGCCCGGAATAATTTATTTTTATTTTTATTTTTTAAAGTGCCTCAATTCTATCCTAAAACTAAAAACTATCATGATTTCTAAACCCAAGGTCTTCTACTACTGAAAATTGGCTTTTTTAAATTGCTATTTGTTTCAAAAACAAAAAAATTAGCTTTTTCTAGAGTTCTTTGAATTTTTTATGTTCATGGACACGAGGAAATAAACATTGATAGATCATCTAGATTGGCCACAGCGGCGAGACGTTTCGAGGAAGGTTATAATGCTATCTATTAACGGATTGCTTTGTTTTGAACAATATATCAAGTGCATCCCCCGTCGCTTCAATCCGAGCAACACTATGGCTCGTCCTGGTCTTCTACAATTCTTCAGGATACTTCTCAACAACTTTGAAGTTGGAATATGGTCCTCCATGGCGTCCGCACGACTAAGTAAGGTTATTCGATATCTCTTATCCGATGAGACGAGGTCAAGGTTGCTCTTCTGTTATGGACAAAACAAGTGATCCAGGCCACATTTGTATCCTTTTTGTGACAAGGAGCTATCCAGACTTGTAACGGATGAGAAGACGAAGCACTTTTATCGTCCAGACAAAATTCTCATGGTTGATGACCAGCCAAGGAGGCATGTATTCAATGGAGACCTGGCGTGCTACTTTCCAATGTCGTGGAGTGGTCAAATGACGTTACTCAACGCAGCAAACGTAATTCCTGACGTAGCAACAGCGTTGCTTCCGTCCATTCTGCCACTAAAGTATTCTGCCTTGGTAAAAGAGTACCTGCATAGAAATCAAAAGGACGGAAAGTTTAAGCGTAGACTGATTGAGAGGTGGCACATTGAAAGAGTGTTACGTAGTGATGGTGGATCGTAGGATCCCACTGCACCTTCTGTAAACAAACTTATCCTTCAATAAATATTTCTTGAGCTCAATTTGTACAACATTGTCTGAACTTCGGCTGAAAACCAGTATCTAGTGCATTTTTGTGATATTGCCTACGATATTGTTGTGTGATTCCACGGTCTTGCTTTCATGTGAAAAATGTACTCGAGGTTTGGTTTTTACCTTTAAGTCCAAATTTACTTAAATGTGGCATCCGACCAATAAAAAAAATTAAAGGTTTCAAACTGGATGAATTTTACAGTCTCCTCGATGTAACCGGGAGAAAATGACTAAGGGTTGGTCTTGCTGACCAAGTAGAGGCTATGGACTGCTTGAGCTCAAAATCTTGAGCTCAAAACAGTGGCTCAAACCCATTCAGAAACAATCAATCAAACCAAATTTGACGCTGGAAATTCTATTGTGTCACTAGATGAGAGTGTTAGAGGTGCAATTTGTCATGGAGAGTGATGTACTTCATCTAATGTCAAATTTTCTATTTTTATTCAATGTTCTATATATCAATGTGCATTGTTCTTGGCATCAATGACTAATTATAAATTGCAAGTAATCTTTTTGGCATTGAACCTTTTTAATTGTTGTGGCAATTGCTTGGAAAAAGTGAACAATGAGCCCAAGTAGAGTAATGAGCCCAAGTAGAGTAATGAGCCCAAGTAGAGTCATAGAGAAGGTGTTGATCTTGAGGTGATTTCTTGGAACATGCTCTATGGTGGCAATCATCATAATATAATATGAAGAGGGATAAGTAGAATATGAGAGGCCATCAATCTTAACAAAACTAAGAATAATGGATACTTAGACAGACTGATCCTTCAAATCGCGACAAATGGATATTTAGACAGAATGATCCTTCAAATCGCGGCAAATGTGAATTTATTATGGCAATGCATCATATGAACATCTGAATTAAATTACAAAATAGTCAATGAAAGTCATCGAATTTAGCACATTTAACAGTTCATGAAAATCCCTTAGTTTTTGAATAAACAACCCCCAAAAATCACAACACTAGACTCTACCACTTCCGCCTTTACAAGAATTATGATAATCATCGAAAAGAGTTTACATCACTACTTCTGAGCGTAGCTCTGAATATACTGATCAGCTAGCTTCTTGACTTTGCTTCCTTCAACAATCAAAAAATCTGCTGATGTTGCATCCTCATGATGTTGCATGACCTTGGATGCTGTTTTTGATATGGCGAATCGGAATTGATAAGACTTGATTACCCCACTTTTGTACAATGGTTTTAGATGCTCTTTCACATACGCCTCTACCTGCACATCATCACAACTACTTAACAGCAAGAAGGTGCACCTTAATATTCAAAACAACACGCAAACATGTCAAAGATTATTATTGTGTCCTTGACGTGGAAAGGGATTACTACTGGAAGATGGAGGGAAATCACACTTGCCTGTTTCTGTACTGACCAGGATGCCTCGGGCACTTTCCCACCAGGATTGGATTTGTAACCTTTCCGATCTGGAATACCAGCATCACTAGAAGATTTGGCAGCCCTTCCCCCTTCCAGTCGAACTTCACCAACAGAAGTGGCTTCATGAAGCGAACAACCAAAAACTAATTCCTCATTGGACTGTGAAAGAAACGAGGAGCTCATCTTTAAAACGTCTTTCCTGATTTTGTCGATGCGGCTTTCCAAATCTGGAAACTTGCCAGTGTTCATCCAATCATCCCCATCAGACCCGCCGCTTGATCGAACAGATGCGCTGGCAAACGTAGACTCTGATCCCGCCTTCTTAGAGTTAGGTCCACCTGCTTCGCCTTCACCAGGAACTCCAGAGCATTCTTTTCCGGCTTTGGCAAGCGTACTTGTTTCTTTCGCCTTTCGACCTTTACTAAATTTTGCGGTGGACTTTACTTGCTCATCCACGTTCTTATCCTCTTGGTTTGGGATACTTTGAGTGCTGATGGCAGACCTGCTTTGATGATCGACTAAAGCAAGACCAGCCTTCGCGTTGGACTTCGATTCGATAGCGCCCAATTCATTCTCTACAAGACAACACCGCATTCAGATACAGGATTCACAACAATTGCAACAGAATATTCAAAAATCGTTCAACAAGCAGACACCACCGTCCAGAACATCCAAGGACAAGATAACCGTACCTCTTCTAGTGCTAGACTCCTCAGGGGTCTGTTCCTTGCTTTTAAGCACTTGAGAAGAGCTGATAATTATGGATGACGGGAGAACGACCTTCATCTTGTTCTTCGGAAATGCTGGGTGTGCTGAAGAGACTGTAGGATGATGCACTCCAGCAATACTTCCATCACAAGACTTCACCTCGAGGTCTAGATCCATGTCTTGATAAACATCAGAGGTTGCAGGTTTGGACATATCCAGCACATCTTCAACATCTCCAGCCTTAGATACTTCCTGTACGATTGGTAAGTCTTCTGCTGCTTCGTTTTTTCGGATGTCTGTACTAGTGTTGTGAATTTCACATGGGCTTCCAGGAGGAGAATCAGAAATAAGACCAGTCGCTAGCAGAGCCTCTGTAACAGCAGCCGCTCCGTCTGGTTCAGCAGGGTGAGGAATGGTGACTTGAAGCATAACTTCATCTTGTAGAGCCAATGCCCTAACACAAAGATTTATATACACCCCTTTGCTGTTGGAACTGTCATATATTTCCAATTCTTTAGCAACTGCTGACGATATCACAGACTTCAACTTGTGACCCCCTTGAAGACTAGTTAAATTTGCCTTCCGCAAATAGTGCTCAAGAATTCGATTCAGCTGGCTCTGAAACAGAGTAAATAAACAACTTAGACTCCGATATGTTTTTTCACGCTCCTCACTCAATCACGTACATAGCAAGACGTCCCTGAGCAGGGGCTATTACCATGAGTAAAACCAACGTCAAGATGGAGCACATAGCTAGCTGAGCACTTGCGACCAGTAATGAAAGAGGCAGAAGAGGAGTGAAAGATAATTCCTGGTCACAAGTTCCATCTCTTAACCATCGCTTCGCTGCCATTAAGTTGATCTCAAATAACACACATATTGCATAATAACATCAGCATAATCTATGGTAACAAAATGGCCTGAAGAATCAAAAGTGCCAAAATTATGATCATGAGCGTCAGTACCTGTCGAACTGCTGTAGGGACTCTGGTCCGACGATCGGGTGACAGTGTAGGCCTCAGTCCCTCCGGAACCTGTCCCTGTTGTTCAAAATGAATAAATAAAAAAGAACATGAGTCAAACATGAAGGAGTGCCAAATAACAAGAGGGCACATCTCTACTATGACCGGCGGCTTCGAGTTGCATGACCCTCAAGTAGAAGAACAACACCAGTTCAGTTGTCAAATACAGAAAAGCTCACTATGGCCCTACATGAAAGAACTAAGCAAACCAACTACTGGAAGGAATTGCAACTTTTCACACAATTAAACCGAAGAAGATGAGATTAGTCAGCTAAACCCTTACCAGGAGAGATGAATACTTTTTAATCCCCCCATGGCCTTTTGTTGACGATGATGCCATAGCGTCTCCAGACTTCCTGGCCAACAGCTCACGTGCCCATTGACGTTTATCCTTCTTCTCATCAAGATCTGGAGCGCTTGATGCCTTCACTATGCTGGGGGTATCAACATGTTTATTGGTTGCTGGAAGACCTGATCCTTGCACTGTACCTTTGTTGGTCTTCTCTGAAGTATCACGAGATGGAATGGTTGACCCGATGGTTGAAGCGTCCTCTGCTCTAACTTGCAGAATGGCCTTTGTTCCTTTTGAACCCATACTCCTTTGGGACTTCAACACACTCTTAGGATCAGATGTCGCTGCAAGTCATGCAAAGAGCTAATATATTTTAAATCTCACAGGATAATTTTCACAATGATTTCTGCAGCAAAGATCTAAGCAGAAAGGAGATGGCAAAGTGGAAACATCACACAAAATGTTTTACACTAATGAATCACCCGTAAGGGAACACATTCTCTATCGTGTATGTTACTCATAGTTACGATCCTGTACACAGATAAAAATAACAAAATGTGCCAAATAACATACCTTTCTCACCTCCTAAGCACTTCGACTTGCCCTCTTCTTTGACATCGCTTAGCAAATACAAAGGCTTAATATCATTGTCTCGAGGGAATAGGGATGTGTCTGCAACATAAAGTCTACTTGAAATAGAATAGTTTACAGCGTCTACATTCATGAAATTCTCCAACACCGCTTCCTCCTTAACCACAATACCATCCCTTGAGAACTCTCCTGCCCGCACGCTAGCTCTACCTTCCACAACATCAGACGCTTCTTGATTCGCCTTCTTTGCACGAGCTGATTGTTCTTTCCAAAAAGAAATATCCCAATCCCTATCCCAAGTCTTGCGAGGCATTCCTCCCGCGTACAATTTTTTGGTCAAGCTCTCCCGGACTCCACCTGCCTTACCACGAGGAGCTTTATCTAGCATTTTTTCCAACCAGGAGTTCCGTCGCCGTTTCAAACCCTGAGACTTTACACCCTGGCTTTTCTCATTGGTGCGAACCATGGCAGCCTAAACGGCAAACATCCGGATGTCAATATTTATTTCGATAATGCTTCGTGAGGAATTAAAATCATGAATTAGAAAGTCGACAAAATATATGGAATTAGCAATCACCTTGTACGCTGCAAAAAATCTGTCGTCGGAAACTGCAACCTTGCCATGATCGTCAGTTGCTCCATAGCCTGAAGCAGACCTCATTTCCTGACGGATATCTTCAACAATTTGAGCAGCTCTACCATCTGTATCTCTATGCATGACCACTCTAGTACGCACCCCACCTGCAGAATTGCTCCGAATGCCTCTCATATGTTTATCCTTGACCACTCCGGTATCTACTGTGGGCTCATCCTCGACCATGTGCACAAGGTTTTTTAAAGGCACGTTCTCTGTATAGGGAATATTATCATCAATTTGTTTCTTGACGGCAGGGGATGTCTCCTTCGTTACAGAAACTTTGGAGTCTACCTTCGGAAAACGAACAGCAGGTTTCTCCAAAGACGACTTAATTAAGGATCCTAGCACTGTTTCTTTTTTCTTCATGACAGAGCGAGCTATTTTCCGAGGAGGCTCTGGCAGGTCTTCAGCGCGAACAATATCTCTGCAAACGTTACTCAAATTTTAAAAGTCAATGACTGCCATAGCGCAAATTTCACATTAAGGGTAAGCATTTCGTAACAAATTACCTGACTCCATATACATGAAAGATCTCAAAGTTCTAAATAGAAACAACTCTCTCGCAAAGTGTAGACACCTAAACAACCCTGAAGGAGGAAGCGCTATCCACATGCTCATATACAACACATGTATCTCAACAAAATGTTGTAAAAGCGGAAAGAGAAACTTTGCAAACAAAATACAGAATGACGACCTATGAACTCACAACTTCATAACCTCCTAATATGAACTCAGTCTTTCGAAAGAGATCAGAAGGTCTACCGATCTTGTTTCGTTGTTTGCTTCCGCTTCTCCGTAATAGGTTGCTCTTGGAAACCAGCGCTTTCTGCAAACTCGGGTTCTAATTTAGTCTCACTTTCTTGATCAGATCTGGCTTCTTCAGATAGTAATAATTGCGAACCCTGTAACAGCACAACTGCAAGATCACGCTGCTCAACCTTGGCTAAAGCAACTGATGAGGTGAGAGAACTAGCTGCTCCTTTGGGTTTCCTCTTGACCAGATCAAAATCACCTCTTGTAGAATTGTTTGACACAGGCTTTAAAACAAAGGGAACAGAAGGGGCATCCACAGGCTTCTGGCCTCTAATGTCCAACTTCTCAGGTGCAGATGGAACAGGTACTTGGATCCTGGAGGCCTGAAAGCATAGCAAATCAACAAAGTTAATGTTATACTCGAACAAATTCAAAGCTATGCACCTTTAACCTCAATTTACTGCTGAATACACTGCTGCATACACCTTGATCTCAATTGTTATACTTGACAAAAAAGGGTATAAAAATGAGAATATCTTAGTGTATATACAAGTGGACAAAACATACATACGAGAGACTGGACTACCTTATCCTCCAAAGGCGGGTAGGCGAATTCCTCAGCCTTAATTGAAGTTTGACCTCGAGAATCTGGACAGTTGCCACCTGAACACCGTTCAGCCAATTCCAGAGTAATTCTTATATTATGCGTTCTGTATGCAGTAGTGCTTATACCAATGTAAAGTCCTACAACATCAAATGTGAAAATATTAAAACGGCAGCATATGGGGCTAGATTAAAACCGGTAAAGATTGGTGCTTGTCTAAACTCCGCCTTCGATAGGGAAATAACTGAAGATTCGACAGCTCTAGAAGTTGAAAGTACCAAGGCTGATTCTCCCTCACCAACTAGGGATATGGATATTGAAGGGTCGTATTCAGATAACACTCTGGCAGTAGATGCAAGCTCCACGACAGGCACCCGTCCACTTGTAGAAGATGAGACCACAGTTGTAATGGGTAGAATGGGTGGAAAGGAGGGTGTTGGCTGATGACTTTTGTTGGCCGCAGCCTTCCCAGAGCACCTAAAGCCATAGATTAACATTTCATAGTAATGAATATGAATACATAAGATACTGAAAAGATTTTGGTAAAGAAAACCAATAATCAGATCTCCAAGACGTGATGGTGTAATTCAATTAAAATCCTTACACGTTTAATTCGTGAATGACAAAGTTCTTAAACAAAGCCACGATCAATAAGGACAGCAATAATGAGAGTGATTCTTACCTTGGACACAACCATGAACCCCAGGAAATTGAAGGATCAAAACCAACGCACCCAGCATGGTACCTGGAGAAGCGGAGCCGCTTTATCTATCAGTTTAGAGAAAGTCCATACATTATCGAGAATTCTACTGAATCGACACTTTAAGGCAATACTACGCACAAAACAAGAGCAGGTGTAATAGTCTGAAAGAAATAAGCATGTAATCATCCCAAGATCACACCGGCCCCATTTCAAAATGAGTCATCCTTCCTGATGGCCCGTACATACTGTCCACCTAAATAAGTTGTCTCACCAGAGGTCACATGAATCACAGGCAACAGAAGTATCAGCTGCGTCTTCATCTGAAAGAGGTACTTCTGCTCGTACGAGACACTTGTTTCCCTCCAAGCATGCCACAGCCTGGAAATTCATAAGATAAAATGTAGCACTGCTTTGAAAATCCAGGTGCACGCGGAATTAAATTATCAAATTCAACCTAATCATACTTTGAGTTGGCTCTCCATGAAAGATTCCACAATAGTCATGCCATTGAAGGTTTGATAGTGATTCATAATAAACAACACGAAAGGAAAAGAAGGAGATTGAAGTTTTACATCTTCATCGATGAAGAAAGTGGGAAACGAAAAAGGGAGCTCAGTTTCATTATCCCACGATGTTTCTTCCCTGCACAAACAACGAGATAGATTGAAATCCGAATGTATAAACGATGATCCACTTAGAGAAACTAAATGTAATCACATATTGTTTGATGGGGTTGGTGAGCAACAAACCTTTCTTGCTTTCCAGGAAAAAGGCTATTAATTTCTACAACATCTTCATCATGTACATCCTCCACCTGCACAAATCAGCCACTACAAGCATGAAAAACTTCAGTCAATTGCTTCTACTACATGGAGAGTCTAAAGCATATTGTCTGAAGTTATTTTACCCAGTAGTATGATTATGTGGGCTGCTATAATAATCTTCCACATCAAATAGCTCCCTGAACAGAGGACGACATGACTCACGTACACTTCGCTGAGTAGTTTTTTTCAATTCTGAACAGCGATATTCTTTAAAAACAAAGTAGAGTGCTGTCTACGCAGTGAGTGAAAAAGAGTGTGGCACTTGGAGGCATAGGTTCGTTGACTAACTCTAATCTACTCAAACAAACCAGAGGAGGAAAAACGAACAGATAAATATTAAGTACACTTACAGATATGAATCGAAATTGCAGTTTACAGAGAGGACATTGATTAGAAACTGAAGACCAGTTCTCGATACAGTCAAAGCAGTACCTACACATCGTATTACGAGAAACAACTTAGAATATGGTCTGCAACGCCAGTTTTATATTTCAGAAACTTCTAATTTCAAATATTGTCAATGTATCTTCGTGAATTGAAAACATACATCATGATGCAATAATGAAATGCATACACTTCCGAGGTTTAAGAATGAAGTGCAATTACTCGTGACTGCAGCAGTCGAGCAATCCACAGACAGTAATATATGCGGAGCAGATACCACACCGACCACTCCCATCGTCGCCCACTTCCTGTTTTCCGATGTGCCAGTAAGAGGTTTGCAACTCTCACCATGCAACATTCCATTTCAATTTTCTAACACGCAAATCTGCCGAGCTTTGAATAGCTGGTTGAAACCTTCATCCAAGCACATGAAAGCAAAACACTGCGACAAAAGTACATAAATTCGCTCACCAAGATTTTTCGACCTCCGCTCAAAGCTCTGCTGGATGGGGCTTCTTTAGTCACCCGCCCCTCCTGATAAAATTCCTCACTTCCGCTTCGGTCCATATTTGTATCTAGTGGACATCCCAAATCCTTCAGGTATTCACAGTGTCTACCATTCACAGTGTCTTCAGGACTGGATACAGGGCAGTCTCTCGTATTACAATTCTTGTTCTAATGCTCAAAATCCACCCCAACCTGAACCTAAACCCAAATCCCAAACATCACAGCAAGAATGATAACCACTGAGGGTCGGAGAAAATACCTGTCATCCTTGTTCACGTTGTCGTCGAAGAGCAAAATTGTAAAGAAAGCGGGAGCATCCACCCCTTCCACACTCAATCAGAGCATTTTATTATCCCCGTCCGGTCCCTCTTCATTCTTAATTTCCTAAAACCTATGTACCAACAGAAGCCCCAATCAATCCAAATTGCTCAAACCCACTCAAAATCCACCCAACAGCAACCTTTCACTCCCAACCAAACATCCAAAACCCCGAAAACCCAAACCCTACCCGAATACAATTATCCGTCAACGTAATCCCCTCGGCCACCTCCTCAGCTGGCTTAGAATTCTCACTGGTCGCAGTCGACGCACGCCGAAACCGCCATGGCGCCACCATTCCATCCCGATCAATTTCACCCTAAACCCTAACCCTACTCCCCTGCCAAACGCAAATTCCCCACTGCTACACAAACTCGAAAACGACGTCGATCCTTGCGCTCCACAGTCCAAAGCAGTGGCGAAGCTGGTTGGTACAAGGTTACGATGACGCAGCCTGCGAGATCAAACCCTTTCACCTTGCCTACCCAGACATTATTACCTTACTTGAGCATACCCTCCGGGTATACTCGACGGGTACCCTTACCTGCACAACGTGACAGCTTGCCACATGCCTTTTAATGGATAGAGTCGTGGAATGTTGATAGCGTCTCCTTATTACGGAGGAGCACAAAATCCACGTTGAGCGCACCGACGAACAACGACAGAAAACGCCCGGCTGGCACAACCTGCGAGACTCCATATGCAAAACGTGTGAAGCCTGTGAAGGCGAAGTCGACATGCAGATGAGCGCCTGCCATTGGACGCTACTGTCCTTCGCTGCCAGCAGGCTCCATCGCCCGCACTGCCATAAGATCATCAACCGGCACCAAGCCCGAATCCAAACCAGCGCAACCAAGCCAAATCAATTCTCTAGCCGTCTGTGTTTCCATCTCCTCGATATTCAAGTCCTCCACCATGGCAGCTCTGACGTCCAGCATTGCGCCGGTGGCCGTGATGGCTCCCACGTCATGGCGCGGTTCAACCGTGCGGTCGAGCTCGGAGTCGATGGCGAAGGCGTTCGGGCTCGAGGCGGGGAGCGCGGGGCGCGTGACGTGCATGGCAACGACGTACAAGGTGACGTTCAAGACGCCCGAGAAGACGTATACGATTGATGTCCCCGAAGATGAGAACCTGTTGGATACTGCGGAGTATGCGGGTTACGATTTGCCATACAGTTGCCGGGTGGGGGCGTGCTATAGTTGCGCGAGTGTGCTCGAGAGTGGGAAGGTGAACCAGGACGAGCAGACTTTCTTGGACGATAACCAGGTTGCGGCGGGGTTTGTGTTGACGTGCGTGGCGTATCCCCGCAGCGACTGCACCATTCGGACACACCAGGAGGATGCTCTCTGAACACTTACTGGGTTACTGGGTAATTCACTTAGGACATCAGGTTTTCATCATTCGGTGAAAAGAAAGGGAGTGGGGTTTCTGCAGCTCTTACTTGGACGCCTAGTCGCTTGTAATCAATTAACCCCTGAGCGTCCCTTGGGGTCTGAGCATACGGCCCGTATTGTAACTCATACGGCAACTGTAATTTTGCAGTAATTGAAATGAGTATATACTGTTGAATACGTTTTTCTGTTGATATTGCAGTTACTCATGGAAAGCTTTGAAAAGTGCTTGCTGCTCAAATACGTGAAAATAGCATACAGTATGTACGGCCGCAAAGGGCTCTCAGTCCCTTCAGGGGTTAAGTTGAGTGTATTCAATTAAGTTGAGTGTATTCAATTAAGTTGAGTGTATTCAATCCCAATTGGTGGGCCTTACTGCCTTTGGTGGTCATGCAATGCCCACATTCAATGACATTCAAGGTTTGGGAATGATTTTGGCTGGGCTGGGCTGTACAAATACATGTATAATTCATTGATGAGTCTTTTACAAATGTCAACACTATATTTGTATTTATAATCCATTACCTTCAAATACTCTTATCACCTTCCGAAATATTATTTCACCAATAATGCCACACTACTTACAGGGACAATTTTTGCGGGTTTACCACAAGGTACCGGCATTCATGTGAACTGAGCCTCAGAAATGAGAGGATGTTTTTGACCTCTAGTGGACATCCAAAATCCTTGCTTGAATAGTGCTGGAGATAAATTGCTATGTTAGAGAGAGGAGTGTTGTACCTGGTGATGCACGAACAAAAGGATGATCGAAGTGGAAGGAAGATAATAGATGAAATAATTGAATAATTTGCAAATAAATCAATTGTACTACTCAATATATATTTGATAAAGTTTTTTAATAAATTTAACAGTTTAGGAAGCTAGCACTTTTCAAGGTGTTAGTATGGTGTATATCAAGAATGAAAACCCCACTGAGGTAGTTGTAAAACTACAACATAAATGAATATCCCCATATGAAGCGTTTATTATATTTTATAAACTAGTATAATTAATTTTCACCACAAGACAAAGAGAGAAGATTAATCCGATAATTTATACATGTGATGATTATTGTTGTGAAATCGTACCATTGGATCTTTGATTTATCCAACGCTGATAAAACCCCAAGCTATACCATATTGATTGTCCACACAAAGAACATTCACCTTCTGGCAATGTGGTTGTAGAGACGTCGAGTCAAAATGAGTTAAGAGATTCGATCAAAATTCAAGAAAAAAATGAACGAAAAAGAGGAATTTCTTTGGGAGCTGTCATTTGAATTTTGTAGGCAAATTTTCTAATATTCCGCTCTGATGAATACAAGATTACTTTGGCACGAGAATCATGTCGTACACCTAATCAAGATTTGATTCGTTGGGCCCAACACTATGATAAAAGGCTAATTTTTCACAAAGTTTTAGCTCATCCATGTCCAAAAACCTTGAATTGAAAGGCAAAAAAGACTGTAACATGTCCCAAGACCAGTAATTTCAAAATCAACCCGTCCATGGAAAGGTTAAAAAAAAAACCCCCGTCTCAAAACCGGTTGGAAATTGAAAATATCCGTCCAACAAAAGGTATAAGTAAACGACTAACAATGTTTGTAATATTTTTAAATAAAAAATAAAAAAACAGAAGCAAAATTGCCTGGTCTAGCTACGGAGCCATGATATATGAAGGATAAGAAAATTCATCCACTTGTTTAAAGGTAAGTAGAAATCAAAGAAACAAAATTGCTAAGTTTACCTTCAATTATACTCTTTGACATTGTATTAAAAAGGTTGTGAATTTTGTGGTTGGTGAATCAATGTCTGCAAGTAAATAGAGCACTTGAAGATTGATACAATAAGGTAGTAGTAGCTTAGGCGCCATTTTGTCTAATAATTAATTAGAAGGCAAAAAGAAGTTGGTCAGTTCAAAAAGACTATTTCAAAGTTCGGCAATTTTGAATTTAGGATTAGTTTCATGAGGGATGGCGGCTACTTCTACCTTTAATTCTACCCTAATCGCACTCAACAGTTATCTAGTGAACACATGTTGTTGTGTGTTAGTGGATTTTTGTATGTAGGTCAAAGATTTTGTGAGTTATGTCATTTATAAAAAAGATATTGTAGAAAAGTAAAGTGGATTTTGCATTGTGGATTTTTCCATATGCAGCTTGAGTTCATGTAATCTTCGACAATACTCTAATTAAATTAAATTTTTTTAGCAAACAAAATCAAGAGTTTCCAGAAAATTAAGGCAAATTTTTAATTAATTATTTTCTGCTTAAGCTGCTAGTAATCTATGGTATTTTGAATAGGTATTGGTGGTTTGATTTCATTATGCTTATATGCACATGTAATATATGACATAATGTAATTGATATTTGTACCATTTATTTTTGGAAAAAAAGTATTGAAAAGAAAAATTGTTTTTAAAACCCGTCAAAAATGAATTTGACATGTCCGAAAACCGGTTCATTTTCTAAGAACCCGTCCACTTAAAATGTCTTTTTCTCATGAATACGTCCCTTGAGTCTATTCTACTACAAAACTTAGGTTTTTCTTTTGGTGTGGCCCTTGGAATAGAAGCCCACCGTTGACTAGAACTATGTTTGTCATCTCTTGCCTCTCTCCAATCACCTTAGAATAAATAAATAAATAAATTCTTACAATTAGGGTTAAGGCTAAATATAAAGAAATTGTTTTACTTCTGAAATTTTCAAAGATTACATCAAGGCAATATTTGCACTACATTATAAAATATTTCTAATAAAGAGAGATTTTTTTGACAATATCAAGGTCAATCATAATAGATACTTGTGTAAAAATTTATAAAAAGGTAATAAAGAAGTATATCGTACCCAAGGGTCAACTTTGGCAAAAAATAATTCCAAAAATAGATGCCAGAAAATTTGGAAAATTATTGGCGTTTTTTGCCAAATACAATAACAATTATTTTTCAAAAATTGCCAGATAGTAAAAAAAATTCATCTCACAGTAGACATTACTTACAATTGAAGCATGTGCTAGATACGGTGGAGAGAATGTGCTCCTTTTGTAATCAAGGTCACATACATTAGTTCACAAAGAATATGGATTAAGAAGTAGCAAGTCTAGTCTAAGTGAGGCTTTTCAAATGTGTTGTACACAGATTTCCGGAGTCCAATTGAGCATAGAAGTTGAAGTTTTATAGCTCAAAAAATCATACCACTGGACATCATCACCTAGTGCAGTGACGGTTTTGGAAGATATGAAAGTTTTGGATATGCGTTCGTTGGTGTTGCCGAGATCGCTCGACAGAGAATTGTGCTTTACCAACAAAAGTTGATAAATCAATTCTTCTTCCGGCTCCAACAAATTTTGTGTTAAAATAAGTCTTTATGCAAAAGATATGGACAAATCATTGCAGCCTTGTAAAGCTTTAAAAAAAATAGAACGGGTTCAAAACAGTTTTTCGGAGGTCATTTGTGCATAGAAGATTAACTTTTTTGAAATTTTGTGAGTCTAAGAAAAATTTATAAATCAAGTAATCTTTCACCTCCAATAAATTTTATGTCCTTTGAAGACTATATGCAAAAGTTATGCATGTTATAAAAAAGAAAACTAATCAAGTGCTTTACCTCAAAGTTCACATTTCCCATATGGATTGTTGGACACAACTCCACTCTACTTGCATAAAGAAGAGAGCATTCTCACCTCTTAATCACATTTATCTTGTCATCCAATGCAAAAAAGATGTATAGCACTAAAACTTTAGTAGACAGTTTAAATAAGGTCTTAAGACGAATTTTTAAAAAACTAAAAAAGAAAGTTGCCGAAATTTTGAATATACCATTTTAGGTGCCGGACATTAAAATTTGAAATTAATTAATTATTTGACCAAGGGGTGCCAAAGCTGACCCTGGGGTACGGTAACATAAAAATTGAAATCAACGAATGTCAAGAAATAACAACATCAATATCCATTGCTGGAAAACGAGGGGGAAACGAGGCCCAAAACGAGGGAGTTCACGAATGTGGTTACATCGATCGAGGCGCGTCGCAGCAGTGTCGGGCCGCGTCGAAGTGGCTTCACGTCAGAGCGGGTTATCGCTGTTCCTCGGGGTGCTGCCTTTGCCCGGGTCCGGTGGAGTGTACGCTCGGGCAGTGGTTGAGAATTTTTTTTTGGGTCACTAGAAGCGACGAGGTTTTCTGGATGGTGTCAGAGGGCGAGTTTCATTACCTTTGCTGAACTTACATTGCATGGTTTGTGATTTCTCATGTCACTAGATGTACTTATTGATATTCGGTCAGGTGGTATCATCCGAGCTGTTATCCGGCGGTGGTATACCCGGATTGATGTCTTGTAGTATGGAGATACCCGGTTGTCAGTTGGAACATACTCGGATTATAATTTATATCCGGTGTACACGATGTTGATGAACTGGAATGCGGAAGATGACCGTTTAATGCTCTTCTCGTGCTCATGTCCGTTAAGCTGCTGGGTATGAACTGCTGATAGATGCCGAAAGTTTAGGGGCCATCGAGAATCGCATGTCGGTGGATCGAATCACATTGTGCTTTAATATCTCTGCTTTAAATTTAACTAAAATTGCGCATTTATTTAGGGTTCTCTTTGATTAGGCAAATTTTATTTTTGGCAATGCTAAACCGTTAAACTAGGGCCTAATTCAAATTTATTCAGAATGCTTAGTGGGCCACACTGACGCCTATTTCGTATTACCGACTTCTAAATAAACGACAGTCTAACTTTTAAATCTTTCATTTACAATGTGATTTTATTGCATGTCCAGAAAGTGAATACAATTTGGAGAAACTAAGAATTCTACGAATATCCTTTGATAACTACAAGAATAACGTATAATTCCCCCGATCTAATCCGTCGTGCCCTGGTGACAATTAGAAACAGATGTCGACTCCTCCACCTTGTATGGAATCAAGTACCGTGAGTCCCACATCAGTAATTGATGTTTCCCACGTTTAGGAGGTAGGGCGCAGTCTAATGAATGACGCTCGTCTACTGAGGTCGGGTACAACACCTTTACTGAATTCTTTAAAATCCTGAGTACGTGCACCCACTGAGCACCTTTGGGACACATGGGACCATCATTCAGCAATTTAGATTTAGGTCCTGGCCCTGTTTTCCCCAGCCGCGACCACTACCTCCTTGTGGTCTGGATGAATTATCCAGACCGGCTTCTTTGCAGGAACAGCTGCGTTGTTATCTTTGGCAGGTTGGAACTGGGGAGGGACCTTTGTACAAGCTCCTTTTTTCCGTCCACGAGCCCCTCTTGTAACAATGCCCTCACTCGCGCTGATAGGCTCAGAGGTTGGCACATCATTTCATCCGCCTTCTGCAACAATATTGAGATTTGGAGATGTTACCAAGGTTTGCTGTGAAATCATCACGGTTGCTGCTGCAGTTACAAAGTTACTTGTGCCCCGGCTGCTCTCGGGTGACGTGAGTGCGGGTCCACATTCTGAGTTGGTGTGCTCCTCTTGGTTGTGGGAGCCCGAGTTCAAGAGAACCGTGTCTCCACTTATTGGCGACTGTGAGGTTGGAGAAAGCGAAGGCAACGGGTCTATCTCGCAATGAAGTTCTTCACAATTAGAACGACAAGTTTAAGTAAGGAGCGCAGTATGATTCAGTTGGTCAATCATGTATGACATTACCTTACATTGTGTGCAGACCGGGAAGGTGATGGCATATCAAGTACGTACCCTGTAGGCCCTTCGGTGATCCGCTCGTTCTGACTTCAAAGTAGCTCGGTGACTGCAGAGGTTCCATGGAAGGCTTGGAATGGGTTACTGAAGGGTGCGAAGGGGTCCTGGTTGGTGATGTGACGTTGGGCAACACATCGTGAGAGGCCACGGGATGGTGCGTAGCTCCGTGCTTGATTAGTTGTAGTAACTCAATGAGATTTGTTTGTAAGAAGTCCATTCGGGATTCCATACCCTCCTTCCAAGCGTCTGTAATTTACTCTGAAGGTGTGGACTGAATCTGACTGTTTGCGCCCTGTGAACAATAAACATGTTAGGTAATTCTTTAGGGTTGGAAAGGTTTAATGTCGACATTCTAACTTCTACTGCTCACCACGAAGCAGAAATAGAACCTGACTAGATTCAACAGCGATAAAGATGGTTGCGTTAATCAAATCACTGACCCCTGAAATGCTACATACACAACTTGAATTTATCAATATCGGGAAACTTGTCAATATACAACCTGAATGCAAATAATGTTCAACAAAATTGATGCCATGTAAATAGGATACAGCTGAATGTATTGTACAGAACTGACCGACATCCATGCCCACTAGCAAACTATTATCTGGGATTGGGGGAGGGAGCTTTGGTTGCAAAGTGACAATGATTTAATTGGATAGTACCTGGGGTAATGAAGTTGAATTCACAACTTCAGAGGAGTGGGCATGGGACCCGTAGGTTTCTGTCGCGCAATATTGTGTGGGAGCATCCATAATTCAATTGGAACACATTGGAGTGTCGTATGGATTTGCGAACTGCGGGGCAATTTATAAAATTCTATGAGTTATAATTTATCAAAATATTCAGAGATGGAAACTAAGTAGACTATACGAGGACACATTAAGGTTTGAGAAGGGGGTCATAAATATGGGTGCAATTGACGAAAAAAATAGAATGTGAATTTAAGCTATGGTAACGTACAAGCTTACCTTGATCTGGTCAGAGCCCGGTGTGTGAAAACACTTGCCTCGATTCCCAATAATCCACCATCAGGGTTTGTCAATATTGGATACCTGATATGCCGACCTTCGGCATGAGCAATTCTTTGCATGTTGTAGGCTTCTTTTTGTAAGTTACGAGACCTTCTTTTGGCCATTGCCTCTCGCTCTTTCGTGGCGGGACTCCTTACTCGCCTTCGGGTTTGCTGCGTATTCATGCCAGCCTCTACGGAGGTGTCACCATGGTTATTGACTGCTGGCGGAGCTGTGTGTGCAGGTCGAGGAGCAAGGTACGGTAGTCTCCATTGGAATGGAGATGATTCGGGGTTTCTGGTACTGTGGCCACTCCGAAAATCTGGGTTAGGTTGCTACGTTAACTCCGGGGCCCAGTCGGGGTAGGTTGCATCGGGCTGGAGTCCCGGCTGCAACCATGGTTGTCTGTTCATTTCCGGCTATGACATGAGCAAATTGCACAAGGTGAGACCCCAAACCATTGATGCTCGTGAAGACAGTCCATTAGACAGAGTGGGGTGACTCGGGTCTGGGAAAGTAATGTAAAATTCTAAGAATACGTGTACGAATCAATAGTAGGTTTGTTAATTTTACGTGAGAATATTGATATCATATGTACAATGGGTTTAGGGTTCGGGAACCGAACCTGTGAGCATTCGTGTAATCTTTCCGACACATATCCTGTAACGGCAATAATTTATTATCGAATAGGGATATTAGGAAAACAATGGCGGACGCGATAATGCCCTAGCTCACATTGCACGTCATTGCAAGATAATTATGAATGAGCAAAACACAGCAAATGGCCCTAATCAACAATTGTTTACTCAATGATGTGCAGCGCAAATTACCTGGATCGTGGTGGTGGGTGCAACGCGTGCCGCGGCTCCACTGGAGCTCGGAATTGAAGACGACATTACGGTGTTCCGCAACGTCTTGAAGCAGAGAGAAGATAATCCAAGTTAGGCTCCAGCAGGGAACCCACTATTCTGTAGTACGTGATCTTCTGGGTTTGAGTCGCCGGAACAATTATCGCATTCGGAGAAGGAGCTTGCCATGACAACAATTAGGGATCACGGAAAATCCGTCCAGTTCCTTCGTAAGAGATCTCCGTCGATGTATTTTCCTAGAATAGAAATCTTGATTTGGCGTTGGTTGCACGGGGTCGTGCAACGGCATATGGCTTCGACAGAAGGTAACAACGGAAAAACGATATCGGTGGTGAGGTAATGCCTATGGTTTAGGTACCTGTCGTTGTTGGTATGGAACCCGACCTTCGTAGGCCCTTTGCTCGATGGGTTTGAAAAACCTTATATTACTTGTGTAAATTTCTAAGACCATTTGTCTAAAAAAAAAAAGTTTAAAAAATAAAAAAATAAAAAAATAATGAAAGTTAGGGCTGCCCGGTGAGAGCTGCCCCTTGCTGGATGTCGGGTCCTCGTGCCCCCAACCCCCCACTCGGCCGGGGCCATAGCCTGAGGTCACCTCTGCTACATTCTACTCGATTGATCCCAACAAGCAACACCATATCATTCATATTATTATTGGCCAGTCTTGATTAAATTGCCCCTCAAATAGTGTGATTTTAGTTCATTTTCTCTCTCTATTGCCAATATAAATAAAATAATTGGCCAATTCAATGAATATGACTTAAGCTGTTAAGGATGCTACTTCAGCTTATGAATTGTCTTGGTGCATTCATGACAAGATTTGAATCACGTTCTAGGTTTTTCTGGATGTGTTCGTTGAAGCACACTGTTGTGTCTAACTTAGTTCACAAAATCTGTACTCTCTGCCGGGGGTTTGCTGTTGATATTCTGATATTGTTAATATGAAATAAGACTTGGTTTGTATGCGGCCGTCCAGAATTTTAATGCGAACAAACAATGTCACATGTCAGGACTTGTTTCCATCCATGCGGAGTGTTTGGCAGTGGACTTAAGAAATGTGAGAGCAGTCCCCTGTTTATCCATGAGAGGGTGCCGAGTAAAAATTAAGGAAACAAGGAGTCCTTGGTTACGTTTGAAATTTAATATTTTTTCCCAATTTATACTCTATGTCCTTTAGTGACATGTTTAATATTGAGCGGATAAAATTTCATTTTAAATGGCAAATTTAGGAAATTCATTGTTTTGCCTGCATCAACCCCAATATCTTTTAGTGTAAAGTTGCAATTCTAAATCCCAAAATCTATGCTTGAAAGTCAAGACTCAAATGGGATTGTATTTATTTATTTATTTAAGTGTTTTTTTATTATCACTAGAAATGAGTGATGTTATTTGGCATTTATCCTAGGTCACACCGGAATCCCTTGCCAACGTGGCACTTTGACGCTATCGGGGATGTCTAAGAAGACATTTGCAAAGACATCCACGTCTCCGCAGACATCTTTCTGTTTTCTAAAAGACACGGTTATCTTCATGCCAACCAATTTGCTACACTATCCAAAAGACATGGAAAACATACTTCTGTCTTGTTAAACATCCATGATGTTTTAAAGACATCACCAAAGTGACCCTCCGTCTATAGAAGACATCACAAAAAACAATTTGTTTTAAAGTGTGGTGGTAACATCCTGAGAAACTACAAGATTATCTTCTAGTCAAGGACTTAAGGATAGTGAAGAGTTATCCTCGAGTAAAGGATAATAAAGACTTATCCTTGAGTCAAGGATAACAAGATTATCCTCTAGTTAAGGATAACTCTAGTTGCTTCATTGATAATACAGAAAGTATCCTTGACTCAAGGATAAGGAATACTACCACATGTAGCCTCTAGGAAGCTTAAGTATCTATACATTGCTGAAATTACGTACTAGGAGAACATTCTTGATCCTCGAGTGGATTCATGATCATTTATAAGCAAATTATGCAAAATATGCAATAGCAGTAGCCTATTTAATTTCAAATATATCACATATGATTCTGTAATTACTCTCGGGAGATTGCACATCTTATACCCCCATTCTGATATTGTGAAAGGATATGCAAAGGAAGAAACAAAAATCCATGATTAATTTACTCAATATTCATAGTTTTCCACTTACGCTAGCCAAGCTTTTACTCAAAGCTCGTTTTACTGAGCGTATCTTATAAAAGTAGCGATGTTACATCAAATAAAAAATTAGTAGGTCTAAGCGAAGGATGTCCTTTGCTAATGAAGAGTAGGCGATATTGACAAATTTACAGCCCTACTCATTTAGTCATTTTCATCATAACCATCGTACTCTCCATCTAATTGTTCATCAAATGTGCGCATATTATTCATTTTGCAAAAAAAAATCCCCACGTTCTTCATTAGTTAATACACCTTCTTTGAGAATGTTTTGATTTTTTTTCAATTTTCTATTAATGTGTAGATATTCAAACTATAGGACTTGGCCTTTGAATTTCTCCTTTGGGCCTTCACACTATGATCGGCCAAAGGCTTCAAGTGGATTATTTTAATATATTTTTTCAACCCAAAGGTTTTTCCTCTCGACATAATTTGGGCCAAGAAAGTAATGCTTCTCCTCTTGACTTTGGCCCGATCTAAACCGGCCCTAAGTATCTACTTTTCCACCACCAAACCTAGGTCCCTTTTTAGTGTGGTTGTTGAAATAGAAGTGTACAATGACTAGCACCATGGTCCATATTCATCACGTCTTATCCCTCTGGAATCACATTGGAATACATAAATAAACATTTTCTTATTACTAAGTTTAAGGCTAAATATAAAGAAAAAAATTTACTTCCAAAATTTTCAAAGATTACATTCAGGCAATATTTGCACTACATTATCAAATAAGTTTTGCAAATATTGCCTGAATCTAATCTTTGCCTCAAAGCAATAATTGCACTATATTCAGGGTTGTTCAAATAGACGTCCAACCCGGCTCCGGACGTCCGGACGTCCGACCCGGACATCCCCTGTCCCGGGCATGGCGTCCCCGACGCTCGAGAATTAAGTCGCGGTGATTTTGCGACCCCGGGGGGGGGGGGGGGGGGGGGTAAATACATCCCCCAACTGTCCGATCGGCCGATCCTGCCACCACGCCTCATCTCGGCCGTCCATTCGCGGGGACGGCCGCGGAGACGGCCGCGGGGTCACAGGAGACGGCCGCACCTCGATCCGACGGCCAAGATGCGGCCGTGCTTGCACATCGCGGGCCGTCGAATGTGCGCGGCCCTCCCGGGCCGTCCGATCCCGCGGCCCTTGCCGTGGCCGACCGCGAGGAAGGCCACAGGGACGGCCACAGGATCTGGCGGCCCAGATCGACCCCAGCGCGGGCCATCGGGGACCGCCCGATCGCCGCGGCCGACCACGGGCCGTCGGATCTCGTGGCCGTCCCCGTGGCCGTCCCCGCGGTCGGCCACGGCGACGGCCGCGGGATCGGACGGCCCGCAGCCGGCATGGTCGGCCGCGGAGGGCCGTCCGATCCCGCGGCCGTCCGCGTGGGCGACCGCGTGGAGACGCGGCCGACCGCGGAGACGGCCGGCCGTCCCCGGCGACGGCCGCGGAGACGGCCTCAAATTAAAAAAAAAAAAAACCCGAATCTTAAAATCCTCATAACTTCTTCAAAGCAGAGTCCGGGGAGTTCTATGAGCCATCCAGCAGATTTCCTTGTAACTTTCAGGCACCTCGGTTTTCTTCAAAATTGCCCGGAAGTGTGCCTGGAAGTTGCAAAACTGCCCGGTTAATGTCCTAGAAGTTCATTTCTCTACCGGTGGCATTTCCGCCACTGTAAAATTCCAATCGGAAAAAATCCTTCAAATGAGAATTGCATTCGGTTTCATTTATTTTTTTGTTGTTTTGCTTAGCACATAGCAGGCTGCTGTATCCCTGGCAGGATTCGAACCTGGCAGTGCCCCTACCAATTTAGGGCCAGGGATTTAGCCTTCCTAAAATGCAAAGATCCAAAAGAGGATCCGTGCATTTTTGGGAGGCTTGTTAGTACGACATGCCCACATAACATTTACAAGAATGTAATGAATACATATTTACATACTAAAGTAAAAGGGATCGAAAACAAACAAACTTTCAAGAAATTGAGGTCCCCTGGTCAAGTGCCTCTAAGTATGAAGATGCATTGCTTGCACTAGGACCCCGGGAAGAATTAGACAAGTAAGTAGCCGGGTTAGCATAAAGAAACTTATACTTTGTTTCACTCTTCCACAAGGAGATAGCATCTTCAATTACACCATCATACTCCTCATCCGGTCCCTCCAAAGCAACTCTAAGCAAACAATCCAGATTTTTACTTCCCAATTTGTTTCTAAAATGGAAACGATAAACTATTGCTTGACCTCAAAGTTATCTCTCTTCAAACTATGGTTCTTACAAAAGTCCCTTTTTAGACACTTATCACTCATCGAGGTAAAATTAGGAGCATAACATTACATAACACTTAACACATAACACTTACTAGTCTTAATTTTAAAGGAGCAAAAATCTCCATAACACATATAGAGTTTTAACACTTATCGAGGTAACACTTATCGAGGTTTGACTGTATTGAATCATCCCCCCATAATAAAAATTTCCTACAAAGTCTAAACCTAGTCGGCTACCCGCCGAATAAAAAAAATTTGAATCGGTAATTTTCCTCCATATTCACCATGTGACCGGCCAAAAAGCCGAATCTTCATTTTTTCCTCCGGTTCCATTTCCGAAAATTATTTTTTTCAACAGGAACCCTTGCCTAAACTTATAAATCTCAATCGGAAATTTTCAAAAGTAACCGGCTAGTTTGTAACTAACTGCCGGTACTCCCCGGACATTACTTCAAAGCGTATCCAAATCTGGCTTATGAGGTGTTTTTTGGCATCTACATTTCCTGTAGATGCCAAAAAACATCTCATAAGTCCAATTTGGACAAGTTTTGAAGAAGTTACGGGAATTTTGAGATTTCGGGGACTTGAGGGGTCGGCCGTCGGCGGAGACGGGGGGGGGCCGACCCCGCTGACGGCCATGGAGACGGCCGGCCGTCCCCGGCGACGGCCGCCGAGACGGCCTCAAATTTTTATAAAAAAAACCCGAATCTTAAAATCTTGATAACTTCTTCAAAACGTATCCAAATCGGGCTTATGAGATGTTTTTTGGCATCTTCATTTCCTGTAGATGCCAAAAAACATCTCATAAGTCCAATTTGGAGAGGTTTTGAAGAAGTTACGGGAATTTTGAGATTTCGGAGAGTTGAGGGGACGGCCGTCGGCGGAGATGGGGGGGGGCGACCCCGCTGACAGCCGTGGAGACGGCCGCGGAGACGGCCCCCCGTCCGCGTGGAGGCGGGGTCTCGCAAGGCCTTCCTTCTTCTCTTGGGTTTTCTCTAGAGACGCCCTCCCCTCCCCTCCTTCCCTCGTCCAACCTTGACAAAAAAAATTCTATTTCTAGATACTCTAAAAACAAAATCATTACCGAATTAGAAATTTCAGACATATCCCTGAAATCATGGAAAATGTCCAAAAGATTTTGTAATCGGGATTGTGGGATCCGCCTTGATGTTGGGGTATACTTTAGAAGGAGATATTTATGCCGTTCAATTGTTGGTGCTCTACTATGGTTTGCAAATATAATCCCAATGTCTAGAAGGAAGATTACATTTGTTTTGGAAATGAAATTATGGCCCATGGGCCTATAGAAGAGGGAGGTATACAATGGGTGGTACAACTTAAAAGGTAATGAGAAGCTAATAAAAAATAATATTCTTTTATTTGAAGACATTATTTCGTTAGGTAATAAAATTAAAGGAGAACTCGACATGGATTTTTTTTACATTAATATGACAAGTTTGTATGTTTTTGGCTTTAATTTTATATGGCAAGACAAATCCCTTTTTCCATAAATGGAACATTGGAATTAAATAAAGGATAAACTTAAAATTTAGAAATGAATTTGAATGAGAGGATTTGGAAGGTATGTTGTAGAGGAGGTAACACTTAGAAATTAGATTTCAAATCAAATTAGATAGAGGTTGAAATTGTGTGAAGGAGGTTGGAGGACACATTAAATAGAATTGAGGATTGTAAAGTTGAATTAGAAGTCGAAGATGGTGGACAAAAAATTCATTATAAGTGATAGAGGATAGAAATTTCAATACAACAAATTTTAGTTCTAATAATAAATAAATTGATTAATTAATTAAAAAACCAAGCAATCTGACAAGGGTGGATGTTTAATTTTAAAAGGTGAGTGAATTTTGAAGGTTTGGGAGTTGACATTAAGATAACTGTTTCTTGCTTTTGAAATGAAGGATATGCTAGCTAGTATTACATTTGAGTACTTAGGCAAGTGAATGCCACATTGTTTGCCTTCCATTCCTTTTAGACAAACACCGAGTCTATATGGCTTAAAGTTTAACAAATCTCGTCAATTTTTTATTTTGAGACTTATGAATTTTTTCCATCTTAAAGGTGATTCATAATCATTATTTTTATGAATTAAGGACATAACATGTGGATTCATCTAAATGTGGAAATACAAACACATACTTTATAGCCAAAAATTTATATTTGTTTATTAATTTATTTGATTATTTAATTATTTTGTATTCTTTCCTTAGTCTCCGATTCTATCTTTTATTTTTATACTTTTTCCATTTGCCTTCCATTCTATCTTCTTGTTATTTTATTATTACACTATTATTCCATTCTATACTCTTAACTTTTTATTATTACACTATTTTTCCATTCTATCGTCTCTTTAGTTTTTTATCTTAACATTATTCTTCCATTTTATCTTCTCATTTTCCCTATCCTTCTATTCCTCTCCCATCATCTATTCATTTATTTAATATTCCTCTAATCTGTCTCCTATTCTATCTTTTTACTTTTAACTATTGGAAGAAAGGAAAAATAAATAAAAGATTAGGGGATTATATTATGTACAAGACAATAATAAAAAACAGACAATTGAAATAAAATACAATATGACAGTAAATGAAACATAACCGCGAGCCAGACAAACTACAATGGGAAAAGGTTTGAAGGAAATAGATGTGTATAGAGAAGATAGATATCAAGGGAAAAAAATAAAAATAAAAAAAGTACATGAGAGGTAATAATAAATCAAAAAGATAATTAGAATAAAAGATCAAATAAAAAATAATAATAATAATTGCAAGAGTGGAAATGACATACAAGAAGAAATGAGGAGTATGAAGTGAATAGAAAAAACCATGTCATTGTGATAACATTATGGCAAAAGAAGAAACTAAATAAAAATATCCAACTTAGAAAGGACTTTTTTCTTAAAGATTAAAGGATTAGATAAAGCACGAGACAATAATTGGAAAATAGTTAATTATAATAACATAGAATAAAATGGTATTTGAAAACATAAGAAATAAGTTCAATAACACTAAGATATACAAACTACAGTGGACATAATTTTAAATACCCCAGAAAGCAATTAATTAAAGAAAAGATCATTTTCATGGAAAAAAGGATTTGTCTTGCCATATAAAATTAAAGCCAAAAACATACAAACTTGTCATATTAATGTAAAAAAAATCCATGTCGAGTTCTCCTTTAATTTTATTACCTAACGAAATAATGTCTTCAAATAAAAGAATATTATTTTTTATTAGCTTCTCATTACCTTTTAAGTTGTACCACCCATTGTATACCTCCCTCTTCTATAGGCCCATGGGCCATAATTTCATTTCCAAAACAAATGTAATCTTCCTTCTAGACATTGGGATTATATTTGCAAACCATAGTAGAGCACCAACAATTGAACGGCATAAATATCTCCTTCTAAAGTATACCCCAACATCAAGGCGGATCCCACAATCCCGATTACAAAATCTTTTGGACATTTTCCATGATTTCAGGGATATGTCTGAAATTTCTAATTCGGTAATGATTTTGTTTTTAGAGTATCTAGAAATAGATTTTTTTTTGTCAAGGTTGGACGAGGGAAGGAGGGGAGGGGAGGGCGTCTCTAGAGAAAACCCAAGAGAAGAAGGAAGGCCTTGCGAGACCCCGCCTCCACGCGGACGGGAGGCCGTCTCCACGGCCGTCCCCTCAACTCTCCGAAATCTCAAAATTCCCGTAACTTCTTCAAAACCTCTCCAAATCGGACTTATGAGATGTTTTTTGGCATCTACAGGAAATGAAGATGCCAAAAAACACCTCATAAGCCCGATTTAGATACGTTTTGAAGAAGTTATGAAGATTTTAAGATCCGGGTTTTTTTTTAAAAAAATTTGACGCCGTCTCCGCGGCCGTCGCCGGGGTCGGCCCCCCCCCCCCCCCCGTCTCCGCCGACGGCCGACCCCTCAACTCCCCAAAATCTCCAAATTCCCGTAACTTCTTCAAAACTTGTCCAAATTGGACTTATGGAATGTTTTTTGACATCTATAGGAAATGTACATGCCAAAAATCACCTCATAAGCCAGATTTGGATACGTCTTGAAGAAGTTATGAAGATTTTGAGCTTCGGGTTTTTTTAAAAAAAATCTGATGCCGTCTCTGCGGCCGTCGCCGGGGACGGCCGGCCGTCTCCATGGCCGTTAGCGGGGTCGGCCCCCCGTCCCCGCCGACGGCCGAACCCACAACTCCCCGAAATCTCGAAATTCCCGTAACTTCTTCAAAACTTGTCCAAATTGGACTTATGAGATGTTTCTTGACATCTACAGACAATGTAGATGCCAAAAATCACCTCATGAGCCCAATTTGGATACGTTTTGAAGAAGTTATGAAGATTTTAAGATTCGGGATTTTATTTTTTTTTAATTTCCGGCCGTCTCCGCGGCCGTCGCCGGGGACGGTCCCCCAACGCGGCGACGGCCCCTCACTGCGGCGACGGCAAGGGGCCGTCGCCGGGGACGGCCCCCTCCATTGCGGCGACGGCCGCGTTCTCCTCCCGCAACCCCTCCCCCCGCGTTCAATGTGTGGTTTCACCCTGGGTGAAACCTGTGCGGGTGATTTTTTTTTTCTAAGTCACAGGACGTCCTGTGGCGCTGGCGGACGTCTGCGGACATCTTCACGTCCCGAGCGTCCCGGACGTCCGTGACAACCCTGACTATATTTCTAATAGAGAGAATTTATTGACAGTATCAAGGTCAATTACAGTACTTAATTTTAGAAAATATTTTTAAGGTGATGAAACCATATACAGAAAAACTGAATGACACCCAATGACAACAAATAACGGCTTTGAATATCATAATTTATTTTTTTAATTTTTGGTGGGAAAGAAGATATATCCTTTCACATTACCACTAAAAATATTAAAAATTCATGACCAAGGAAACCATTTGTGGAAAGCTACGAGAATTCTTAAAAAGTCCATTTTATCACCATAAAAATTTTACCGTTGATATAAACTTTGCATGATAATAAAACCAATAAGTTCAATAAATATGTAGAACTCAATCAAGCCCATATTCCTCTAATATTCAAAGGATATTTCTCATTTTCAAAGTTTTTTCTTATTAAGTTATTAAAACAATGAATTGCAAACTAATTTCTGCACAAAGATAGTGAGAAAGAGTCCACCTCCTCTGATGCCAAATCGGTGTGTTCCTAATGGAGAATACCACCTGGCAAGCAAGTTTCACATGTCCATTGTATTCCACCGTTCCAGGAAGAATGAAGGGAAAATTTTCACGACCTAGCTCCACCGTGTTGCCAGCTACTGGTCCAGTTCCAAAAAATCTACTTTTGACACATTCCTCAAAGAACCAGATATCTAAATCACTTGGAATAACTTGGATATGCGACGAGACCTGGTCTTGAGTCTCCTCCATTCCCGAATTCGAAAAGATGTGGACATCGGAGGGAAATGATATTGAATTCAAACAGAGAGTGATTGAGAAACCATGGTCATCAAACACAAATATTTTAGTTGCTGAGATTGCAAAACAAGTGTTACACGAATTGCGCGTTGATACAACCTAGTGAGTCGGGCCTTGAGCCCTACGCAACAGAGTAAGAAGCGAACTCCCTTGGAGCAGTGAATATATAGAGAGCTTCATCAAAGAGCAGAAACAAGCAATCAGCTTAAGATCAATATTTGGAGGGGAATTAGCGGTCTTGTGGATCTGAAGTAGGAAGAGGGAGTACTCGAACTGTCGGTGGCGTTGGGTTGTGAACTGATGGTGTGGACCTTGAAGCGGATACTGCTGCTCTGTGGGGAGGTTAGCAATTCGATTGCACGAGTGTTTACAGGCCACCGAGAAGGTACCTGGGTGATTCTGCAAGCTTGATAATTGACGCCTTGAGCTGAATGATAGAATTGATAAATGCTTTGATCTTGAGTGATAGATTATGGTAGATTGCTCTGAGGTTTTTGGCTTTAGAATTCAGTACCTCAATCTCAGATCTAGCTCCCGAATAGTTGCCCACTCCTGCTAATCCATATACTTACTAGGACTTCATTCCGAAACTGATGTTTGCACATTTGGTGTGAAGCGATAGTGTGGAGGATAGGAATTAGTTCTGAAACCTGGAATACAAAATTTCTTTCTGAATTCTGCATTTGTTGAAGCAGCTAGTGACGACTCGTCCACCAAAATCAGAAGCAAGATGGTGCAGTTCAAGGTGAACGATGTGAAGCCGGACAAGGAATGGGTGAAGCGCCTCGTCACGCAGGCAACGAACGGAGAGCAGCAGGCCAAAGAGTTGGCAGGCGCCAAGCGCATCGAGGGATTCTCCCACCGGCAAGGCGTGACATTCGTCAACAACTTCCTCGGCACCAAGAACCCGCTCCTGTCGGCAGTGTACCTGGCCTTCAGCCACCACCTGCCGCTCGTGCTCACGCCTGACGTGATCTGGAACACTATCATGCAAGGAGTCTCCACGCATGTGAGTCAGGATCCGGAGAAGCACAGGCACGTCTTCGTGAGCCACCAGGGCAAGAAGGTGCTCTCGGTGCGCGACGACAGCCTCCGCCGTGGAGCCCCCGACAACGACTGGGGCCGCCCAACATGCCAATTCCCGCCCCTCATCGCCGAGAACCTCAGCGGCAAAGCCGCACTCCAGGCACTCAACACTCAGTTCAGCACCACGGACGACATGGCGCGCGTAGCGCACGCGATGGTGTTCATGGACGTCGTCAAGAGCTACTTCGAGTATCGCATCTGCACTATGTGCGGCATTCCGTCCATCGAGCTCACGGGCACGAAGGAGGACTGGCAGCATCTGCGCTCGGCGCTTGGGCTGTTGGATGAGCTCGACCTCACGCCATGGCGCACGCAGCTGGACTCCATCCTCACCCACTTCGAGGGTGCCTTCGACAACAAAGTGGAGCAGTCGTTCTGGAACGACATCTTCCTGGAGCACGGTGCATTCGGTTCGGGTGGCGTCACCACGATCTCCGGGTGGATTGGTGCCTTGTTTCTGTACGTCAACAAGCAGTTGAATCCCGTTGCGCTTGGCCAAGGCACCAAGCTGCGGTTGGACCCAGTGGATTTTCCGTCGGGGTTGTCCGAGACACCATTCACTTGGGAGTATTTTGGTACCGAGTACCCCATGCTGTTGCGAGGTGGGCTCGTCGGAGTGACTCTGGATCAGTCAACTCACGCCGTGGCTCCTCAGCTCGGGTGGCTTGTGACGGAGGCCGCCGACGACCCCAGCCTGCAGAAGAATATGTATGATTATTAACTTCTGGGTTTCAGGGGAACTTTGTGTACAAACGTACAAACCTGCCGACTGCTAAGGTGTTACGTGACGGCATGAAAAGAAGTGAGAAACATATCATAGTATGAGGTCTTGCTTGGTTCTCACATCGTTTAATTGTGTGCTTTATAGCTTCTCGTATCTGAGGTACTTCAAGTGTACTAGTTTTAGATGTGAGGGATAAGTGGTATATCAATTTGCAGTCTGTCGAGCACAACTGCCCGTTCGTAAACATTCTGTAAATATTTATATTTCTGTAAACTTTTAATATGCAGACCCAAATCAGTTGTTCTCATATGTTGCATACTTTTGTGCAATGTAAGCAAGTCTTCCTCTCAGGATTTTAATAGATTGGACATCTGTGTAATTCCAAAGTACATCACTGCTGGAAAGCTGGGACCTAAGCACTATCTGTAATCTAAAAGAAACATTGGAGTAGCATAAATCACTCAAGAGGGTACTTAATAACTTCAAGCAGGGTTGTCTAGATACAGACTTGTATAGGCACTTCACACTCGATCAATACGGTATACAGTACACGCTCATGCGACAGTGGATGAGCAAAACCTCAAAAACTTGTATAAAAACCACATATACATGAAGACGCACTAAATTCGTTTGCTGATAGTTGATACCTTGACATGCCTCTTAAAAAAATACGAAATGGGAACTCGACCTGTCCGCCCATTGAAAAATCGACTACCTCTAAACAAGAAAATAATAGCCTCCATTCTCACATGCCATGTAACAAAACCAAATCAAGGTTCTTCGCATGAACCACATGTATCTGGCATGCAAAAGACTCCCCTGCGTACGTGTTTCTTATCAAAGTTGCCTTGGATATCTAGGATTACAAGAATTGGAAGACCCTCACAACTCAGACATCTTCCAAGTAGAGAAGTCGAGAAGTGAAGAGGGAAGAAAATATTGACACAGACTGCTGAGTTGAACTCTTGAACAAGTTTAAATCATTCTAACATGACCTTGCGGCCGGTACCTATTCACCTTCTGCTTTCAATACAGGATTGATGAGCGGTTTCCACTGCGCTAACCATACTATCGCCCACCTGAACAGATTGTGGAAGAAACCACTGTAAGTTGCACATCCACAGCCAGGAACTCTCTGTTCGAGTGACCTATTCCTCAAAAGTGCATCTACTGCAAAATCTCCGAGCGTTTAACTACGTCCCAGAAACATCATGTTCTTCAATTTACAAAACTAGACAGTTAAAAGCACCAACTACATTGATTGTATGATGACGTACAACCCCCAACAACCACGTATGCTTTGAGAACACGAATTTCAGTCTCGTCATATACCCCAAAAAGAAAAAAATAAACAATTTCTGAGATGAATTATAACTTCATGGTAAAGAAAGAGCCACAACCATGCAGAAACCTACAACGACACTGAAAAACCTAATCCAAACTCAAAAACAGGAATAGAAAATATGAAACTTACATGAGCCAGCAACAGATAACCGCAGTATTCACGAGCACAACATTGAGCCTGCCACAAATAACACCACACCGCCATTACAAGACCATCCCGCTTGAATTGTACCGCTAAATTCCCAGATGGATCCTAACCGCTACAACGAACGGCGTGGTAGGACATTCGAATTCAACGATCACAAACAAACAAGCGCCTCTCGTCATAATCGACAAGCGTCAGTAAGATCTACAAATTCCACTGAGCTGAAACCCTACATGAAGTAAAGCTCCAATCCACAACCTCACTCGCACCCACAGATAAAATCCGCAAAAAACCACACTCGAACAAGCTCTCAAACAACAATCCTCCATCCGCAACGCTGAACTCGATCCAATTTCACTAATTCTAGGGTTTCCGAAACCCATCGACCAGATCTCGTGGAATCCACAGGGAGCCATATGGAGGAGCAGAATTAAGGGGAGAAGATCACATGGACTCACATGTTGGTGCTGGGGCCCTTGTTGTAGCAGACCTTGACGCAGAGCGATCCCACGAGCGAGGTGAGCACGAAGTAGAGGGAGATGAGGAAGAACCCCATGGCGAACAGAGCGAAGGAGGCACTGTTTTGAGCGGCGTTTATTGCAGAATGAAGCCTGCGCTGCGGTGGAGACGACTGCGAGCGACGATTCGAGATCGCGACAGGGCTCGCCGTGGAGGTGGACACTCGCAGTGGATCTGCGAGGGAGGAGAAATACGGAGAACTGCGATGCAAGAGTGCGTCCCCCAAACGGACACCACCGAGTGCTCTGGCTCTCGCTTCTCGGCTGATGTCCTGGCTCTACTATGGTAAAACCTTTGTGATACCTTGCTAATACCCGCTTAGTGACTGGGTTAACTAAGTTCTCATCTCCGATTTATTCAGTGGCCTCTCCAGAAACAGACACGACGAGTGTTCTGGAGTTTCCTTTTCGATTGATACTCTGGATGTACTCTGGTAGAACTCGTTGTGATAACACTTTCCACATATTCTATATAAAATTTATATAAAATTTGGTGTACAACAATCAATGTAAATTCAATATTAAAATAATGTGTTTCTTAGATTGTTGTTACATAAATTTGATATTAAATTTCTTCATATTAAAATTATATTATTTCTATTGCACAAATCTTATATTATTTTCATATAGTTCATGAAGTAATGGATAAATAATAAAAACATCCAAACATATAGAGTCTATGTAAAATTCATGATTCTACAATATTTTAGGTCAAGGTAGGCCAAATCAATAAATGAAATTAATACCAATATTTCTCACTTCGAGACATGAATTTATTAACAAAAAATTGAGTATCTATTACAAAGTCATGAATCCTTGTATCGCTTGTGAAATGGAAGAAATATAAATTACTCAAAAAGATATTGTATGTGCTTCTTCCCATTTCAGTTTGAAACAATTATATACATTGTGATCACCTACCTAAGAATACATTTTCAACAATTCAATCTTTGTGGATTTTATATTGGTATACCAAATGGGACATTTGAATAAAACTGTGAGTTGCCCAAATGCGGTTGTATCCTCATCTCTTGTATCTTCTAATTGTAAATAGACACTACTGAATCAACTTTTGTTATGATGTTCTTGAACAGTTTTTACATATGTAAGTGTTTCTCCAAATTCAAAGTTCTGAAATGGTATTAAAGCAAGATTTGTATAGATTTGAGTGTTGTTAAAAAAAAACCATTATTTTATTTTAAATATAAATTTCAAAAAAAAAAAAAAAATTGCTGTAAATCATACAAATAAAAAATATCAAATTTTGCAATGTACATTTATTTATTTCATATATTGGCATCTTAATAAAATTTGAACATGCATCCAAATACTCTAATACCAAGTTTGTACAAATCTCAAGTTAATTATGCAAGACTTATTGTAGTCTTGTCAAATCATTTGTTTCAAAATGACTATTAACAATTTTATTTTGGAACCTTAATTCTTCTTTTTAATAGCTAATTTGTAATTAATCATCATATGTTTTCCTATTTCTATTACCTATTGCATACATAACACAATACAATGAAAAACTAAGCATTTGTAAGAAAAAAAAAAAATCATAGTAGAAAGTGAGCTTATATAGTATTTACAAATCTAAACAAACAATATATTTACAATCATTAAAAAACCTTGGAATACGATTCAAACTTCTTATTATAAATCACCAAGTAATCAAAAATCATAAAGAAGACATGTTAAGAAGAAAATGTAAAATTTAATAAATTGATATATGATGATAATTAAAAACTACATTGATAACAAAGTAAGAGACATATTCTCTTATTAAATCATTTAATTTTGTAAGTGATTCAATATTATTATTTTTTAGCGGCATACCATTTGATACCATTTCAAAATTTCTACAACACTAACAACGTTTTTTTAATATTAAAAAATAAGTATAATACAATAACATATCATACACGTTTGTAAAAAAAATTATTATTAAAAATTATTAAATACTTAAAAACACATTCATCAATAACTACAAATATTGCTAAATATTGAATCTAATGGTCATTCAATATAACATTAAATAAATAAAAAATAAATATTGAAATAAAACTATTATAATTTATCTAAATTTTAAATAAATAAATATAATTTAAAAAATCATTGATTATCATATTGTAGAAAAAAATAGCAAACCTGTACCGTAGAGCGATGTTTGAAAGCAACATAATTTGCTTGAAATAGAAATTTTTTATTTAGAACATGTTTTTACTCTAATTTGTAAAATTTTGCATGCTCTTCAATAAACAATAGTCATATTTTTAATTAAAAAATAATCTTGATGACTATTGTGAAAATCGTGAGTTATTCTTTGCACTATGTCAATCAATAATTTGAAAACACTCCAAGATCAACTTGATGTAACATATCAACATTCAAAGCGAGGAATGGATTGCCAAAATTTCTACACTCTTCAGCAAATTCTTAAATGAAATACTATAAATAATCCTCAATATTTATAATTCATTTTCAATTCCCCTTATAAAATGTATTTCTAAATTTGATTATATAAATCACATTTTTATATATAATACATCATTTAATTATATAAAATAAAACATATAAATAAACAGATAAGATATACTATACAATTGGTGTCTCAAGAGTAAATGAGTTATAATATTATCAAATACTCAATATTATTAAATTATGGTAATGATTGTTGCATAAGTAGTACACAAAGTTAATGCAATTTCAATCTTCAAACAAGTCTAGAAACAATAGCTACTTAAATCCAAATATGTTGAATCGAAGTATGATATTAGTTATATCAATGTGCATTCAATTAAAATTGAGCTCTTCAATATATGTACGTTTTGACCAGATTTTAGTTTAAACTTCAAGCCTAAATATTTAACCTATTTCAATGTAGATGTACATTATTTGAAGATCTTCTCTATCCTAAATTTTCAACTTAGAGTTATAAATTCTATTTTTTTTTAATGCAATAAGATTTTGGATGTTTTAAATTCAAAGGTTTATTATTTACACATATACATCATTAATTTGAACAAAACTTGTCAAATTATGTACTAAAACACACACATAAAGGTTGATTATGAAAAAAAAGATTATGGTCAATGTCGAATAAAACTTAAAAGTTCAAATTACATTTGCTCCCCTTTTGAGTACTACTTTCTTCATTCCAAATTTGAAATGCATTTACTACTTCTTATAAAAATAAAAATAAATTCTCATATATTTGGCTTCTCCATTACAAACAAATTCATTGGTCTTTTCAGTAAAAAAAATGCCAACTTCTTTGCCACTGCAAATTCTTAGATAGATAAACACATGGTAAAACATGTTCTTCGCAATGTTTTTGCATTGCTTCAACTGCACCAAACATTATCCAGCGTGCAATAGCATCATAAACATTGTCCCAGCTTTGAAAGCTATTTCAAAAGATCGTTACCCACCTAAGAAACAAGGGCTTCATATTCTTTTTGACAACATTGTTCGTCAAGAAAAAAAAGACAACGAGCATAAAAAAGATTGTGGACTTATGAGTACGCTTCCTTCCATTTTCATTATGTTTGATCCTTGTGCATCCCAGAGCAGTCAGAACCTCATACTCAAATGTAGACAACCTTGGATCATATACGTATATTTCTCCAATGCAATCATAGTACTCTTTCATAATGAGAGAAATGACAAGTTGGCATCGAGGGAAGAGAATGGCGCTTTGTACTAGGCCTCCGTCCATGCATTGGGGGCAAAGCGCTGCTCATTCCTTGATAGTTGGAGAGATGGCGAGCATAATTGTCCTCCATGGGTGCAGCCTGCTGCGGAGGGGTATGTTGCATGCTTGAATTCCATGGGTACGCAATTGCCGTATGACCCGATAGACAAACAACCTAATCCATGAGACTAGTGCAAAGTCGATCCACAACAAAGACTGCATCATCAGCCAAGCAACACTAACTCAACATAGACCTGAGAATGCAATTTAAGGATGTAATTAATTCTCACCAAGTTCTGCCATCTGAGAAGTAAACGCTGGATCAGCCAATTAGCTTGGATTTGACAGCCATCTTCGTAAGGCCATATCTCGCATGGCGCACTCTGTATTACCACATGCGTGCCTCATGAGCCCTATTTCTTAAGCATTTGCCATTCTATAGAAGTATCCACTAAGCAACGCGGCGCTTGTAGATGTGAGGCTATCATCATAAGGAGGGTATGAAGACGGCGGCTCCAGTTGATGTTGAGGGAAAAGCCTCCGTTGTGACACTGTGGAGACAACCGACACACATTCTTGCTTGCATTGTAATCAAATAATCACTTGATTCAAGCCTACTAAGCTCTTAATGGAAAGGAGATCTTTTTCACTAACTTGCTCACAAATATAACCCAATCCATAAATAACCACGTCCAACTTACACTTGAGACCTGAGAGCATTCTTCATGCATTGTGCATAATTTGTATATTGGGTTGCCAAAATGTGGAGAGACTCCATTTGCTCTTTGAATGCTTAGAAGAAAAAAAGATAATTCTAGTGCCTTCTCGGAGTCCAAGATTTCTTAAACCACAACTGTAAGTGCACTAATTTCTCCATCAATTTTCATGTCCTCTCCTGCCTAAGCCATGCTGAAACTCTCAAACAATAAGATTGTTTGGACGGAGTTTTTAGAGTTACAATCCACCTGCTATTGTCAAAGGATGGAGAGCTTTGTGCAAACGTTGGATATTAGCGTATCAAATGCTTTCAAAGAGCGTCAATTGTTGAGAAGTTGGAGATGTATCGTCGAACTCTAAGTCTTCTCTTTGGCCTTCTGACTCTAATTTGGTTTAGAATGAATGATGTGAATTCATCACAATCTTCTTATATAGCTTGAGGATAAGGATGGTAAACTTTCAGAGGAACTCCATTTACTTTTTAGTCAAATTGGAGTTTCCAAGCTGTATATAAATCATCGACTGTGTGCTCTAAGCATATTAATGAAAAGTAAAATTAATTACTTTTTGCTTTCTTGGTGTTCATTTTGTTCACTTGGCAAGACTTCATTACCACTAAAAAACAAAAATTGCATCCAATGTGCATTTCTCATCCCAGAGAATTTTTATTGGTAGAGTAGTGTCCGCCCATTTACCCCTCGGAGTTCTATCCGTAGTGGAATTTTTATTGAAATACTCTTTGGGTAGTTTTTTCATTCACCTTGAAAAGATATTACACTTCTCAAGGTGTAAGTTTCTAGGATAAAAACATCTAATATTGACTTTGTGTGTCAGGTAGAGCTACCAAGGTTTTCCGGAATCTAGACTGTTTATCAAAAGGTAGAGAGAGATGATGCAATTGAGTTCGACTTTGGTATCAGTGAGACTAAAGAGTTCCATAATTATCTTATCATTTGTTTGGAATCTCAAACCACAGTATGTAATTGCACCAAGAAAAAGTTGTTACTTGGACTCCCTGACATTACTAAAGAATATGTAACATTCTCTAGATGAATAAAGTATTTCTTTGAACTTAATAGGCCTCTAGAACATTGGGTGTAACCAAAATGTTGTTTAGAATTTGTTTCATTGTTGCCTTGGTCTGCATTGTAAAACCTCTTTATTATTTTTTTCTCAAAATAATTGGCAATATTAAATCAAAAATGAAGCTTTAGAAATTTTTATTCTTTGTTTAGAAATTGTCCAAAATGCATATCAATAAAAATTAATAAAAAAAATGTATTTCTATATTAATTTAAAATTATTTTAAACTTAAGATTAAAATACAAAACAAAATACTTATTTAAAATCTCAAAATGAAAAATAGAAAAAATATATGTAGTGTAAATCTAATAAAAAACTATTATCATTTTTTTACTATATCAAAATGAAATTCATCGTCCTTTAGATATTCAGCATGATATCCGTAATTTAATCCTTGTGCTTCTTGACATTGGTTTCATGGTTGAGAAGCAACAAAAAACCTAGTCAATTGATTTTCTTGTGCTAATTGTGTCGATTAATTTTTCCATTCTTTAATGGCATTTTCATATTCAATAAAATGCCTTTAAATGCACATCTGTAAAACAAGTTTCTATATGTAAAAAAAAATGATAAAAAATGAGACTCTTACTAATAAGATGCCAAAAAGAATAATGTTGCGTAGAATTGATATCAAATTCTTGCTATAAGTTCCAACAGTTAATTTGACACAAAATCAGCAATATAATCTTTATCAATAACTACATACAATAAATTTTATATCAAATTTATATGATTTTCATTTACCATTTCTATCCTTTTATGATTTTGTGTTGCAATTTGGTCCATAAGTCACTCTTTGATTTAAATTGAGATGTAAAGTATAGATACTATATTAATAAAAGGTATTTTTCATAAAAATATAAGATCTCATTTAATTGTCTAAAATATTTTTTTCATCATATAATTTTAGAAATTCTATATATTTTGTGCATCAATGTATTGTTCCTCCTTTCGAGCAATAAGGAATTGGATCTTCAAATGTGATGCTTATAGAATCAATGGCATTTTTTTTAACCGTTTGTTTTTTCCTAAAAAATTGAGTTCTTGAAGTTTTTAAATTTCATCCTTGTTCACCAAATTTACCCCATCATCACCAAAAAAATCCTTCTTGATATAAACTGGAAGATTTTTCAATAATGCTATCTTAATTGCATCTTCTACATATTTTCCATTCATGCTATGTTCTTCACTAAATCCTTTTCGTGTTTCATAGATTTTAGTATGGCAAATAATTCTAGTTTTGTAAGTAATCATTGATTTGCAAAGTTCTATATGTGATGTTTTTAGATGATTTGTGAAACATGTCAAATTCATAGATGTAATTTATTTTAAAATATCTAATATTTAAAATCCACTATCGTTACAAGTTGGTTAAGATAAAATAACATTTGATCCATCAAAACCTTCAATGCAATGATATGTGAAATTTTTTCTTTTAATTTTTAATAAGATTATATACTGTCATTCAAATACTCATCTTCCACTCCTTCATCATCATCTTTTGAAAACTAATTTGCTTGTGTAAAAGATTCAATTTTTGTCCATACATTTAACACTTCTACCTTCAATGATCATGTATTATATATATATATATATATATATAGTAATGTCGTTAGAATTTTAACTTTTTAATTCTATATGAAATTTATTATTTGTAATGATTGAAAATTGTAGACTTCATTTAATGCCATCCACCTTTGAATCCATGTCAAAATGTTGATTTTTATTTTATTTAAGTTGTGAACTTTGAATAGAAAAAAAAAATCTTTTTATTGTAAAAACTGAACAAATTTGTCAATGGTTTGTATCTTGAAATCACTCAAGATGAAAAGAATAGTTGTTATTTGCAAATATATCAAATTAATTATAAAATACACACTTTAGATGTGATTCAAAAAACAAATTATAAGCTAGAATTTTTAAATCTTTTGATAGGTTCAACTTTAATATGTTTCATAAAAGAAGTCACAAATTACAATATACATATATATATATATATACATATATTTATTTGTCTATATATATATATAAATATTTAAAACAACTTTAAAATAAAAATCAAAATAAAAAAGTGAAAATCAACACAATCAATAAAAATAACTATATTGTTTAAAAACTAGTATGTACTCGTGTCCTCCAAACACAGTTATTAAAAAGAAAAAGCAAGCCCACCAAAAATAATAATTTTCACTTAACTCCAATGAATTGATTTGCTTTGGATAAAAAATCTCCATTTTAATTATTTTACTTTGGCTTTCAAAGGAGGCTTCAAGCTCTCTCATTGGCCTAAATTAGTTTTGACATGATTGAAATGCCCATCTTTGCATATATAGATAATATGAAAAATAACATATGCTAAAATATTAGAATTTATAGTTCACAAGAATTTTATTTTACCAAGTGATTTAACTAAGAATGTCTTATTCACCACTTAATCATCTTTTTGATATGTAGAACAAAATTTTAAGAAATAACAAATTCTAGAGAAGTTAATAAGAATGTATTTTCACTTTAAAAGAATGATCTATGTCTATGATGTGTTTATTATTATTTGACTTTTTCTAATCTTGAGAACAATCAAGTAACAACATTTGAGTAATTAATGTTGAGTTCTTAAAATACACTAAAAGAAAAAAAAGAACCTCAACTATGTAAAAGTAATAGATATGAATGTATATATTTTAAGATGTATTATAAAAGGCTTGATGCATTACCCATATACAAATTGCAATAATTTTGTTGAATATCCATGACAACATATTACCTTAGAATTTTTAATATTCTTTTGCAACATATTGAGAACTTTAAAGCATACATAATAAACGCGAGCTAGCGCCGGCCACCACCAGAAACGCAGACTTGGAAGCAATCGACAGAGACAACGTTATTGCAGCGCATCTGCGAGCTTCGGAGCTTCTCCTCCGCATCGATCCTCACCATAATCCCACACCCGATCGCCAATCCATCACTGTGTCCAGCCCCAGCTATCTTCTCCGCAACTCATCTTTTCAAACTTCACCTCCTGGGGTGCCCTGTAGGGTTTTCTCTCCGTGGGGGTCTGTGAGTTTCATAGATCATCCTCCTGCGGATCAGCTCGCTTTCTGTGGATCACGCAGCTGGTCGCGTCTTCGGTGGGAGCGGAACGCAGACTCGTTTTTGAGCATTGGGGCGTGGTGGGTTTTTCGAATTGGGTGGTTGTTGGTGGCTTTGGCGTGTGGGACAGCCTAGGGTTTCGGTTGTAGGATCATTTTAAGTACACATGTGTAGGAATATCTTACGCATATTATCCGGTGTCTGACTGTTATGGCTACCAGGTTACGATCTTGTGCGTAGTGCTTGTAAAACCCTGAAGTGACTAGTGCCTGCTTTAGTTGAGGTGCTCGTGATGTAATCGTTACAGATCTTAGTGAAAATGCTGATTATGAACAATGCAGTTCTGTGTAATTTAAAATGCTGTATTTTATGAGAATTGGTGTAGCGAATCTGAGTGTATTACATATAGATTTTGAATGTGCTGTCTGACAAATTTTGGTTACATTGTGCAGGTTCACGATTGTCTGTAGAATTAAGATGTCCTACCGTCTATTGGGAATGAAGATATTTTCAGGCAGTTGCACGATATTTATCTTGTTAATGTGGATATGTTGCTGTTCACTCTGTGATTCAGCGCGCATAATTGGGTGGGTTATGTTACTCACCTCTTTGGTACTGAGTTGTCACCTTGGACGTGGAGTCCCTGGAAGTATATACTTGTTTCAGCATTGACTATGTTCATTTTTAGTGTCTTGCAAGTTGCAACTTTTTTTTAAGGGTCTGATATTTAGTGAACGACAAAGATCCTCTTTATGATGATAATATTTTTGAGGATCTGCTTAAAGAAAGTGATTCATGTAATTATTTGCACCTCTGCCTTCTCGTAAGCTTCCCAAGAACAGTTTGATGTGTCGTGGAACTTGATAGCGATGATGCCTATGCAGGATGAAATAATAGGAGTAGAAATATGTGGTGCTAGTTACCTAAAACTTCTCAGAAATTCTGTAGTTTTCTCACGTTGGTTGCTGATTCAATCTGATCGCGGTGTATATAATCATCATAACTTTGAATTTGAAAACGATTCTTTACTATCTTGATATAAATTCTCTGATTTCGATCACGTCTTAGAAGAGACTGATGATTTGTTTTTGTCGTTCTTACAATACAGAGATGGAAAATATATTAGGGGTACAGGCGGGCTGCTGCGAAGTGGTATATTGCAATGCAACAATACTGTTCAGGGACGTTATTTACTGTCTGATAGTCGCGGTAAGAGAAGTTAATCCCTGACGATTGCAGTTGCATTTTGTTTTTTTTTAACGTACTTCTTGTGGGCTCAGTTTGTTTTTACGACATTGTCTGGTATGAATATCCTTCAATAGAGCCCCCTTACTATGCACATGACTCCTTCAGATAGCTAGAGTATTCATCGGTTAGGAAAGGTAAGAGTTGGATGCTCATATTGTTGATGACGGATTGTCGAATTCGGTTTCAGGATATGTTTGCAGCATCATGGAAGTCAATCCTGCTACAGCTTGTTGCCCAGGAGGAGAACAGTATTCTTGCCAGTAAGCACTTGAGTGTGTTTTGTTCATGAGTACACATCACATGAAGCAGCCCAGAAAAAACCTGTTAGATTTGTATCATCTATTTTTTTGAGGAGTCACACTTATTTTTTATGTGGAAGATACTCTAGATTTGACGTTCATCTCTCATCATTGCAAGGGGTTGCAACACGGGGACGCAGTGCTGCGATTCTTACGAATATTGTGTCTCATGCTGTTTAAATCCTATGCGGGTGGGTCATCCTCTTATCGTAATTATATTCTGTTTTCTTTTGCTAAAGGCGATGGCGTTTTATTCACACTCTACACCATCACGAAGTTCTAAAGTGGTTTTGATTTCAATGTAAAGACAGCACTTGAGGTCGCATTGAAGACGAAGCTTGCTCGACAGGCAACTGCAGGTGAGCTGTTTGTGAGTGTTCAGTACTTTTCATTTTGGGCTGTTAGACGCGTCTCAGCTGGGCACATACTGACTTCATCATTTTGGTGGTATCTGAACAGGGATGTGCACCAGTTTGTTCGACTACTGTTCAGGTCGCTGCCGGCACAATTCTGAGAGTGTGGTATGTGCACTAAACGGCTTTGGTGCTTGTTTTATGTGAAAATTGAAGCATAGACACTTGTCTGATGCATGCCTATGGTTCAGGTTCATGAAAATGCCTACGTCAGTGGAGAGCATCACTGTTACTCGGCCAAATCTGCTCCACCTGGTTCGACATTTTACTTTCTGCTAGTGATTTGTGCATCAACAACCTCGAGCATTTGATGCAGGATTCATGAAAAAATTGTGTTAATTTTCTTCAAGTTTGGGTGCAGGTGACGCAGTCGATACGGGTGGTGAGGATGAAGTAGGAGATGCGTCTGTCATTGTTGGCCGGTAATCTATTTGCATCTTTCTGTTTTGCTGTTTCACTCCATTGCATGCTTCACATCTTCCTTTCCTTGGTCTATAGTTTTACTCTAGACGTTCTCAAGACTCCTTTACAACTGTTGGTTTTGTTCCATTCAGCTGACCTCCCTTGTTGCATATTCAAGCAATTGTGAACATCTTTCACATTATAACTGCAGCCATACACAAAAGTCCGGGCAACCGGATTCTATTAGTTGCTTATTAAGAGAGCAAGGATTCTCTTCTGCTTAACTTATCTATCCGGTATGCAGGCAAGGATTGTCTTGCGATACAACTTGCAACGCACAAAAGTTTCACTTGTAAAGAGGAGAAACTTGCGGCTATTAACAATTGTGCAGAGTAAGCTTTCGATTCACCAGTGTACCTGTGTTGGCACTAACTTATGATCTGCAACAGTTGTGGAGAAAAATGATTTTCAGTGACAATTGTCATCATTTGTTTTCTCATTTCACTGGCTACGCACACGATGATGCTGTAACTTGAATGTGACTTTCTTCATTTTAAGTAACATCGATAATAATAGCGTCAATTGTTGTGTTTGCTTTTGTGTCTTTGGATTTAAATGAGGTAGTAGGATCTGATCTGTTAATAAGTATGTATTAAACTTGAATTGAGACCTAATGTGTGCAGGTTACAGAAATATAATAAGTGTAAAGGGCTGTGCATAGCCAGCTCTGGCCCAGATCAACCAGCAGAGGTTGTCAGTGGGGCACCCAACCATATGGTGCTCTTCTCTTCCCTGTTTTATAAATTTGAAAGATTGGATTTGTTTTGGTCACATTCGCGGTCTTACTCGATCACAATTGTTGTTTACAGCACCCGAACGTATGCTTGAAGTTAGCCAGCTATCATGTAAAGGCTATCATCCTTTCACTCGTCGACTTTGTCCCTATGCGTGATCAGCGTTGCATTCGAATTTCCAGTTGCAAATTTGGACCAGTCAATCAAATTTCTCAACCTGCCAGCCCATGCACAAGATGATCGTGGGTTTGTAGCAAATACTGGTTTCAAAGATTTGAATTTATTTTGATTTCAGTTTGCTACAACACTGAGAAGGGTTGTGAGCCTAGATAGATGTAAAATAGTTAGGGTGCTGACGTGAATGTGATATACGCACTGGCAAGATGTATTGGGTTATTAATTTCGGAGATTGAAACCAGGAACATTTTTCTAGCAATTAAACATGCGAGAGAACCAACGCTGTAAAGTGCTTTTCATAGCTATTACTTTCAACAAGAAATAGATCAATAGAAAATCCTCTCGATACTTGCATCAATCGTTTTGAGTTTTTTCCTGAGGTTGTCTTGTTTAATGAAGCCTTTCTGGAAGTAGAATTCTTGGCGTATTTTATGTATATCAACGCAATGAACATTTCTGTGATTTTTTTAACCCCGAAAGGTTCTTGAGGCAAAAATAGACCCCTACTGATAGCATCTGCCTGATTTTTAAAATTAAAAATTACATAGAATTTGTAGCCTTAGGATCTTGTGTTTACCTTGTATAATAAGGTGTATATCAAGTTGGAGCAGAATCCATCGTACAGATTGGGAGATTGTAAGGTTCAAAGTCACCGTATAGTTCCTTAACACGTACGGAACTTCGTCGGCACGAGCTAAGCTGTTTCCATCAAAGCATCCCAATCGCTTTCTCCGATACCAAGGGATTCCTCCTTATGACGTATGAAGGTGCCCCAAAATCAGCTTCTAGTCCTTGAACTCTGCAAGTGCATGAGAATCAGCACAGTTAACAAGGTCATGTGATAAGTGGAATTGACGTAGGCTTACGCCTTGGTCCAGAATCTAAACTCCCATTTTTAACTTAAGTTGATTGAGGACTCAGAGTCCAGTGAAACATGTGCGAATTCAAAAAATGGCACTCATGACTAGTTCCAAAAAATAAATTAAGTGGAACCCATGTTCTTGGGCGCATGGAATATCTCACAGACTTAATCTTGATTGACTCCCACACGAACATGCAAGTCACTGATTCACAATGATACCTCCAACTTTCATTTCATGCAAGCAAACATGTCAGTAGGGCTCTTTCACTATGAACTCCTAACTTACTGCTCTATGTTCTAACATGCAAAAGGCAGTATGGTTCTTGTACAATTATGTATCAAACCTGCGCTAGTTTACGTAGGCATCAAGAGAAGTCCTCATAATTAAACAGACTAACTAATCAACTGATGGGCAGTGGTCTTGACGTTTCTGGTTCTTCTCTCATGCAACTGCAAGTGTGGTGAGAAGAACCAGCAACGTCAAAACCACTGCCCATCAGTCCCACTTGAGACTCTCAAAAGCAGTGCGTATCTTTTCTGTTCCAGAAATGAGCTCAGAAAAAAAAACGGTAGATCGGATAGCAATGAAACCAGAGTTCTACACTGCCTGCTCCTTGCCAGGTTTCACCAATCCTCAAGATCGCGACACAGAATGGCCGGTCAATCTCATACCAGCTCTATGTGCACCTACTGTACACCTTCAGCTCCATGCACCTTAAAAATACCAAATCCTACAAAGGCGGCTGTCGTTACAACAGATCAAAAATGCTTATCCAATGCTAGCAATTGAGTATTGCCAACATATTCGTCTGCAGCCATTAAGAGAGATTCAGCTTCAAGTTAGCCATCCAAGGGCCTTAAGAGATGATGGCAGCTGCTTCCACATGTTCTGCTCCATCATTTATTTGTGAACCAAAGCTGCCAAATCCGAAAATTCCAAATCTTGCATTGAACGGAGTTGAGGCTCTAGATAGATCCGGTTGCATCATTCCGTGACCACGCACGATCAAACCCTTGGCGGACATAATATTCTAAGTGCTCAAGTTTCAACATGAACTCCAGTTGAAATTCTCCGTCCTCTGAAAAAAATCTGAGATTCCGAGACTCCCAAGTCTAAGCCTCAAACTCATCAGTAACGTATGCTATATTGAAAGCGGAAATGTACACCTGGTCATAGCCATGCCGACTCCAAAGGAACGCAACGAAACACTTCGAATCGCGGTTGCACATATATACTCACACTGAACCCTAAACCCTGCATTTCTTCTTGAGTACATATACCTCGTTCTCCGGCCAACAGTACTCCGGATGCAGCTCCTCACGAGGAACCTTCACAACTGTGAAATACTCAGGACAGAGCCTCCAAAACATCTCATGCGCTTCAGCCTGCCTGATCTGGTAACCAAGTATAATAACAGTCTCCGGCCCCGCAAGGGCACTCATCGTCTCCAGCAACGGCTGCACAATATTCTCCAAGTAAACCACATCGCCAGCTATAACATAATCAAAAGGCGGCTTCAGAGCCTCAATCTGCTTCACATTGCCCCAATACAGCTGCGCCACCTTAACCTTCCCAGTTTTGACACCGGCTTTCCCTGCAGACCCTAAACTAGTGCTCCCCAAATTCTTCTTAAAATTCCTCTTCAACGCAGGCATAACAGGAGAAATATCAGTGAGCAAGCAGTTCAACCCCATCAACGCCAGCCCCATGCCCGCCACCCCAACCCCAGTCCCCAAATCCACCCCCTTCTTCCCGGCAAAAGTAGCCGGAGAGAGCCCCTCACACACAGACGACAGCCCCTTCTCAAACACATGCTCCACCCACTTCACCAGCACCAACGACGACGGCCACACCGACGTCCCCACGTACATGGACCCATTGTCCTGCTCGAAGTGCAACGTCTCCCCTCCCACTGTTAAATCCACCACCGGATACGCCGAGAATTTCATCTTCCCCAATCCAAACCCTAGAATCGACACAAACTCCGGAACTCACCTCCACATCACAACACATCACCTGCCCATGCTATCAAACCCCTGCAACAAAACACTTCCAGGTCCAGGCTGCAAGACGATCCTCCCCTAAACCCTAAACCTCACAATCCACACAGCATCATACCATGTCACATTGACTAAGGTTGAGTGTCCTAAAATCACCAACTTAAGCGACCTGACCTACGACCTGACCTATTTTTAGCAGTAGTAAATTTGAAATAAAAATATGATCACATTCGAAATAAGTTTTCACGAGGATTGAAAAAATTTGCAACATGTAATTCGCATTTCTGAATTTTATACAAAATTCCAAACTGCTAAGTAAGTTTTCACCTATTTGCGATATATACAAATGAGGTACATCTGTCCTTTCATAATCAAGAGATTAAGACACCGCGCAAATGGTTAGGGGGCGCTTTTAGGTAGTCCAACCTTACTCATCACAGTATTGTACATAAGCTGCACTACATCCACACATTCTAATGAACCACCTGCAAGAAGAAAAAAATAAGTTGAAAGTGGAAAGGAGGTGTTCAGGGGAGGGTGTCGGTGTGAGGGGGAACAAGAGCGTAAGGTTGATTGTTATAAAATTAACACTTAAGCATTTTAGGGTATTTTGAGCAGTGGTAAATTCTGAAGAAAAAAAAATACGAGAGGCTTCCAAATAGGATTTCAGAAGGACTGGAAAAAAATGCAACAAGAAATATGTATTTCTCAAATTTCTACAGAATTCCAAAGTGCAAAGTAACATGTGACCCAAAACCAATCACATGCTCAAATGTAGAAATGAGGTACATCTGGTTTTTCACAATCTAGGTATTAGGCACGATCAGTTTTGGGGTAGTGGTTGGTATTAGGACAAGTAACCACAATACCCATCGAGACTTCAGTCCTCTTTGATCACAGGACCCTGTTGCGACCAGTGGCGGTGCAGCTTTCCATGTCGTCCAAGTAAAATCATCTCCTTGACGTTCATGGGCCTCCTTCTATTAACTCTGCATGCTCGTTTCTGACTTCAATATTGCACTAACATGCTCTAATGCGCATCAACGTGTACTGTTTACCCTAAATCCTAATGGCTAACACGGCCTCAGTTCACATATGACTTCAAATAAGAGTTTGTCACATACATAAATTTTGGCCTATTCGCTTCTATTGATGTCATTTAAATCCATGCTTGTTGATTCTATATTAACCTCTAAAGGCCCTTGTTGTTTTTGGAGCCAAAATTGCCAAAAACATATCTATTGGTTTCTAAATTTAGACATGATATTGAATACATAACCATACAATCTTGTACGTACCTTGTCGAGAAAGGTGTATACAAAATTTGAGCACAATTCACCGTACGGATTGCAAGATTATAATGTTTGAAGTCACTCTGAAAGTTTTTTTTGACACTACCTCGTGTGTATACCTAAGTTTTGATGCCAAAAACTATACTTTGCAAACACATCTGATGTATGGAAGATCATCAATTCTTTTAGGTATGGAAGTTGGGTATAAGCTCACAAAGTTTGAGCCTCATACGGCATTAGAAAGATGAAAAAATCATTCATTTTGTGAAAGAGGTGTGTTGAAATTGCCTTCCATTCTCCAAAATTAAAACAATTTAAAGGATAGTCTAAAATGGTCCAATTGGAAATCCGAACATTGGATATGTTGAAGTCACTGAAGGAAAGAACCACAAAAAATTTCAATGCAATCAGGGCAAATTTCAAATTTTTAGGATTTTTGGAAGTGTAAATTGTATATTTCTCTTTTTTATCAAAGGGCAGTTTCTTTCAAAGAGAGTCCTGTGGATGGACCCTCTACCACGTCATAGATACTAGATGAAATTTATTGAGGTTGGATGAAAAATAAAGATTGGATGAAATATTATATATGGATGAAAAATACGCTTTGGATGATAATTGTCATTTAGATGAAAAAACTAGCAACCTCTTTAGATGGAAATTCTTAGTTAGATGAGAATTTTCTCTTTGATGAAAACCGTCACAAATGTTTATGGATGAAAAAAATTATTGGCTCCATTGTTTTTTATGCAAGTGCCCACCCTTTGGAAATTTGTCTTGTCACTTTCCGCCCTATTGAATGACGGGCAACTTGGGTAGTAAATGGAAGATTTTGATGGGTTATGGGCTGCTCGAAGTTGGAGCGGATTCTTCTGTAATTCTTACTTTTGCATCGTAACTCCAAATGCTCTGAAATTTGCGCCAATAGAAAGCTACCGTTAAGAGCTACACTGAGTAAAAATTTCATAAAATTTTGAAATTTTGAAACATTAGAATAGCCTGCCCAAAAGTGCTGCAATACGAATCAAGTCTCAACGGCCTATAGGGATTAAGTTTGTTTTTTGTAATGATTGGCAATTTTTGACTTCATTTAATGCCATCTATTTTTCAAATCTATGCCAAAATGTTGATTTTAATTCCATTTAAGGTGTGAATTTTGAATAGAAAAAACTGATTTTCTTTCTATTGTAGAAGACTTGATAAATTTATTAATGGTTTGCATTTTGAAAGCATATAGGATGAAAAAAGCAACTGTCATTTATAAAACACAAACTATAGATGTAATTCAAAAAACAAACCTTAGTCTACAAATTTTTAATACTTGACATAACTTTAATTTTAATATATCTCACAAAATGAGTTACAAATTATAATACATATGTATAATATGAAATCAAATAAATACATATATATATATATAGATATAGATATATATATATATATCTATATATATATATATATATATATATATATATATATATATATATATGTATATATATATATTCACAATTCATACCACCTCAATAAATTTGTTTTCTATACATATTAAATCCAACAATACTAAACACATCAAGTTATTATTTTATTAAGTTACAACCAACATTTATATTAATTTTATGAAAATGTATTACTCTTAACGTTTGATACTATGTTTTAGAAAAAAAGCTTAAGTGGTGAAGAACATTCTAGTTAGTCAAATCACCCAGCAGATAAAAATGTTGTCGAATTTAAAATCTGATATTTCACTTGTGACATTCGACAATTTTTTACATTGGTTTGTATAAAAAATAGAATTAATTTTATTTTAGATGTTAAGTTGTTTTCTATTGAAGATTATATATATATATAATCTTAAATATAATAATCTTGCCCGCTCCACCTGCACCAGTATCCCAGGCATCATCGAGGCATCAACTACAGAAAACCTGTGCATCAAATCCCACTAGCCCCCTCACCACCATCTCATCACTATCGTACAACAAGTGCATCGCCCACATATCACCCGTCCCTCACCAGTGCATCGCCGATGCATCGCCCCGGTAGCGAGCGCCGGCCACCACCAGAAACGCAGACTTGGAAGCAATCGACAGAGACAACGTCATTGCAGCGCATCTGCGAGCTTCGGAGCTTCTCCTCCGCATCGATCCTCACCATAATCCCACACCCGATCGTCAATCCATCACTGTGTGCAGCCCCAGCTATCTTCTCCGCAACTCATCTTTTTAAACTTCACCCCGTGGGTTGCCCTGTAGGGTTTTTCTCTCCGTAGGGGTCTGTGAGTTTCATAGATCATCCTCCTGCGGATTAGCTCGCTTTCTGTGGATCACGCAGTTGGTCGCGCCTTCGGTGGGAGCGGAACGTAGAGTCGTTTTTGAGCATTGAGGCGTGGTGGGTTTTTCGAATTGGGGGGTTGTTGGTGGGTGATTAGCCATGTACAGCAACTTCAAGGAGCAGGCGATTGAGTATGTGCGGCAGGCTGTAGCGGAGGACAACGCGGGGAACTATGCCAAGGCGTTTCCGCTGTACATGGACGCACTTGAGTATTTCAAGACGCATCTCAAGTATGAGAAGAATCCTAAAATCAAGGAGGCCATCATGCAAAAGTTCACCGAGTATTTGAGGAGGGCGGAGGAGATTCATGCCGTGTTGGATGATAGCGTGCCATCGTCCAACATTTGATAACATCTATTAAACATTTGACACCACCAAGATCCAAGGGTTGTGATTAGTAAACGCAAAACAAATTCAAGACAATTGGCTTGTGGCTTTATGAAGTAACATACAACAAAGAAGGCAAAAAATTAATTTCATTTTATAGAAAAAAATATTTGGAAGTAGTTGCTAGTCCATAGTATGTACCAATGAATTATAGAAGGTATAAATAAACAATGTATTAAAAGGAGAGATAATTATTGGTATATAGTATTTAGATGTAATGTAGAAAGAAGATATAAACCAAAACTTTCAAAAAAAAGACAATATAGGTGGTTGCTAACATGTAGCTTCTATATACTTTACAATATAGAAAGGATAAAAAATGAATTTGTTCTAAGAAAGATAAAGACTATTGCTGGCATGTGGCTCTCTTAAGTTAATTGATTCTTCATGTGAGGTGTCTTGATATCCTCTACCTCTGGCTCTGTAGTAGCTCTTGAAGTGCATCAGAAATAGACCATACGTTATTAGCTAAAATGGTTGATAAGAATTAACACGTTCAATATAGTCCCAAGTCAAATATGCGGTGGCTCACTGGCTACACAAGCAACTGGACAGATCAAAAGTATACATCATAGATCCAGCCTTATCAGAATCAATCACCATAGCACTGCAAGACTTAGTCAGCACGTCTTCTGGCCACCTCACACAATAATTCATAGTATCATCCAGTAGCATCTGCTACCAGACCGGAAATCATCCACATGCACAAAGCATCATTAGTTTTCACTGCCCTAAATCTAAATGACCATCCACAATAACAGAATATCAACATATTGCTGATTCATCCAATTCCAGAAAGACCATTTAAGAGCCAACAACCACCAAAACAACACAAAAAGTAACCCATACATACATTTCAAAAATCAACATAAAGAGAAAGTCCATTCTAGCAGAGCCTACAACATCTACCCCTTTAACAAACCACATCTACGCTTATCAATAATTCCAGTTCCAAAACCCCAAATCACCACAAATGCGACATCCTTAAACAAACCATATCTACCTCCACCCTTATGATTCCAATCTTAAAACCTCAAATTTAAGAAACTACATCTACCCCCACTTCATGATTTGAGTTGTAGAACCCCAAATGGCTAAACCAACACCAGGTACTGCATGTGCTGCACAAAGCACATCCATCCGCGCTGCTGCTCTACTCGACGGTGACACCCACGTTCATTAATTCGTCACTAAACTCGCCACCCAATTCAAGCTTCATGTCCATCCCAGGCACCGAGTTTGCTACAAGTTGCTGGATCGACGAACTTGCCAGGCTCACTCTCGCTCTCTCCCTCGCTCGCTCTTTCTCACATGCACTCAGTTGATTGCCTTTCCGACTGATTCCTCGCCGAAATTGTTACCTGAGCCCACTTCGACGCACAAGTAATTCACGGTAAGGAAATTATACCCAGAGTCCAGATTATTTGGTCTGTAATTGTTTCTTGGCTGAAGGGGTCGATGGCGCTAGTCGGGGAGCAGTTGTGGTGTTTTGCATTGTCGTTGTTGTTTAACAGTTCTGTAAAGAACAAGCTGCTTCAGAGTCTAGATCATTTAATATGATTCAATTGCAATTGTTTCTAATTGGCTTAAGTGATCGATGCTAGTTGGGAGCAGTTGTGGTGTTTTATATATTATTGTTGTTGTACGTTGTAACAGTTGTGTTTGGAAAAGCTTCAGAGTCTAGATCATTTAGTTTGCAAGTGTCTCTTTGCTGAAGGAATCGATGCTACTAGTAGGGTAGCAAATGTGGTGTTTAACAGTCAACTCTAATTTGTGTGATTGTTTGTAATTGAGGCACAGAATTTGCAACAAGTTCCTTGATCGACGCACTTGCCAGGCTCACTGTCGCTCTCTCTCGCCTGCACTGTGTTGATCGCGTTCTCGACAGATTCCTCGCCAGAATTGTCACCTGAGCCCACTTCGCACAGGTTTACGGTAAGGAAATTATGTCCAAAGTAATCTAGATCATTTGGTCTGCAGTTGTAATTGCTAGGCTGAAGGGATCGATGCTAGTCGGGGAGCAGTTGTCGTGTGTTTTACATTGCTGTGGTTGAAACAGTTCTGGTTGTTGTGGATGCTTGATGAGTAAGTTGTTGGTGATCGATGTTGCAGGCCTGGGGCAGTAGAAGCAGGCCAATGCGGTGATGATGGTGAGGTGCAGGACTATGAGGTTTGTCAGAGTCGTTTACTTGGGGTGTGGCTTTTGGCTCTGGCTCCCAGTGCACGTGTTGGAGTTTGTTTGTTGCATGCTAGGTGTGTAATTGCTATGCAGCAGAATTAGTTTGCGAGTGCTTAAGGGGATGGCAGTAAGGAATTGTTGTCTTAAGCGTCTGTGTGTCAGGTAGCGAGTAGCATTGGTGTTGTTGTTTGGAGAGGAGGTTTCTTTTTAGTTTGATACCTAGTGAAGAGGCGGGATGTGAAGAGGTTAGTGTTTATAGGGACGTTGTTGAGTGTTGATCGAATGCGAGGAGAGTTGGTCTTTGTTTGAGTGGGTCTGTGTGTTAGTGTGAGTGATCAGATGAGAGATTCATGTTGGTTCGGGGTCCAAGGACGGGAGATATTGCATCGTCCAATGCACCAGTCACAGCGAGTGACTGACGTCTACTCGGCGAACATGCAGCTCGAGGACATGAAAACTGCATCAGGACAGGGCCTCACAAAGTGGCACACCATCACCTCGAGTTCGACCGACCGCCGAAGCAACTCAAGTTCCTCTTGTACCTCCATTGCTTTCAAGCTCTGTGCGAGAGAAGAGTTGCCACTGCATACCACTTGACACAACACTTGGATTCTACAACAACAAATCGATGTTTGTTCGGCGAGTCGGAGGTTGACTGTCGACAACAATCGATATAACCCAGATCCTGCAATGTCATTTCTGTGAGAGCCTGAGGCAAATATATTCTCAGTATATATCCTACTTCCAATTTTTGCAACATTTGGCCACCCAAGTACATTTCCATGAAGCATTCTCGTTCCATAGATTCATGTCAGTGGAATATTTTGATGTCGCATAGTCACTGTTGATACATGTGCACCTTGGATTGTAAATAGCGGCTTATACTTTTCAGGCTCTCATCTTGGCTATGAAATGAAGGATGACTCTAGATGGCAGCTTGTGTATAGTAGATTAGAATTCTGTCTTCTGGATAACCAGTGGTAGTTAGCTAGCAACTCGAAGCCTGTGACATTGTAACGCACTAACTTATTTCCTCTCTTGAAGGATCAATTAACATGTCACCTACTGAGTGACATTTTATTATGTTATGCCTTTTCTTTGGGTTTCACATGCCGTTCACTTCATGGAATTTCGAATAGCACGTTTTTTTATTGTTGGTTGATGGAGTCTCACTTTATTCAATTTGAATGATTGAAAAGATGAGAATTCAATATGGTTTTTAACAAAATGTGGAGCAGGAAGGGATAACTTTCTATGTAAGTGTGACGCCCGCCATTTTGGTATGTCTGCAGCTTCCATGATCTGTAATGCCTTCAAGCACTTACATGAGGACCGCTCTAACTATTGTGGAGTAACCATTGACAACCACTGTAGGTGACAAGAATGACGAAATACATTCAGATAGAAATTGTTGGCTGGGCGTAGAGAATTTAAACAGATGCCATCACCCTCATATAGAATTATTGTAATATGTAATATGTAGTGAGAAATTTAGGTGTATAGTAGAAACAAGGATTTCCTTGTTCGCTGGAAATGAGGGCTGACATTCAGTTCAACAAATTCAAGGGTCCTTGTACCATGCAATACATAGTGGCACCCCCTTTCATTCTCGTTTTCTATATGAGAGGGGATCGATAACTTGGTTTCATAATAAGCCTAAGCTCCATTAAACTTCGCTTCCACTTGCAAAGAGGATTTCACTGATATTGCCTGTAGCACTCGTCAAGGAAGCATCTGGCTCTCAAACAAGTGTTTGTTCACTCACAATATTCCCATCACCATTACATCTGGAGTGAAGATGTGAGCTAGAGAGAATTTTCTGCAAACCGTTTCGCTTCTCTTAGGAAATTGAAACAGGGGAGCGCAATGTGAAGCTGGAGCCCATTATACTGTCTACGTTGGAGAAGCAAGGGCATGAAGGGGGGCTTGAGAATGTGCTGATATGAGTTCGGGAATTGGAAGGAGTAGGTACATTCTCCCTTCCTCAAGCTCTATGTCCAAGGGCACCATTCCACTGTGAGAAACATGCCCGTTGGAAGTGGGATTGCACACGAAGTGATGAGGATGGTGCTTTATCAACTCCTTCACTATGACAGGCCCGGCTAAGCTTTGAATGTGACCATCACAGTGGACTACTCGGACACGCTACCATGTACAAATTATGCGATTGCAAAGCAAGTGCGTCCCTCAACCCTTCATGGCTAGAAACATGTGTGGTACAGCTTTTCTTCTCAAAGCTCGTTTACACTTGTACTAGCGCCCTCAGTTGTGGCCGCCCAGAAGTTTCATTTAACCCCCAAATGCCTGAACCTATTACCACGGAAATAGACTTTGACTTTGGATGCTCTATTTTGCTACTATAAATATTGTAAAATATGAATTTTTAACTCTTCTTAGCTAGATACACATGTTATCTACAAGCAGTAATTTTATCAAAATTAATGGTTTCATTATGTAATTAATATAAATTTTCAAATCAAAACAAACAAAAAAAATTCATATCAAATATAAGTTATACTAAAATATTACAAAATAATTACCATAGATGTATAAGACAACCACAAACCTTATATTAGTTATCGTGCACAGAAATATGTTTTAAGTCATAAATATGATGAAAAAACCTAAAACCGTGGAAAATCAAGTAGTAGCCACGGTTATATCCCTTCATCTTATACCACCTATAAATCACTCAATTTTACATATTTTTCAAAATTTTAAATTGAATTGAGAAAAAGATTTGTCAAACTAAATTCCATTAGTTTACCTCAACTGCAAAAAAGATCATTCCAATAGTCAAAATTGTGTTTCAGTTGTATGTATTAAGGAATTTTTGAATACACACAAGGTATTGATGTTTTGGACTTAAAGGATGCATCAAAATTCATGAAATTATTATTTTGAGAATTCATTAATGATATTAGATAGATTTATCACAACTTTACAACCTGAAAAAATAATGGATGAAAAATTATCATTTGAATGACAGTTATGGAACTTGGAAAAATGAGATCGACCAGTTTTTGGTTGTTTAGGTGTTTAGGGGTTAAGGTTGATTGTCCTAATACCAACCACTACCCCGGAACCATTAGGTTGGATTGTCCTATAACCAACCATAGTATGAGCTGAATGTAGTAATTTGTAAGACTTGCAAAAATTATGGGTCCATGTATGGTTGGTTTTGGGTTGATGTGGAGTGGAGTATGGGTTAAGTGCACGTGAGCGACTACTTTTCATTTTCAGCATGATTGATTATAGTCAAGAGCAGTTTTCAGTTCATGCATCTTCTAGTGGTTGATTTTGGATTTGTTAATCAACAAAAAATAGGACCACCAGAGTTTGATCATTGGAAAATAGTATTTAAAGTATGGGTCTCATGTTACTTTGCACTTTGGGGTTTTGTATAAAAGCTTACCAATTTTAGAAGGGCAGCCTCCAAAAATCACAGAAACAACCTTCTCAGTTTTTGGTAATTTTACAATTTTTTCTTTCAAAATTTGTCAAAATTTGAGATTTAGGAATTTTTCAAATTTTTTTTTTCCAATAATTCAAAAAATCATGGACATAACTTTAAACCGTTCACTTTTTTAAAAAACCAAAAGCATTTCACGTCATTTAGGTTTTACCATATTGTGGTTTTTGCACCTTCTTGTGGAAATTAATTTGCATGAAGGCCAAAAAACTGTAATGAGACTCTAAAATTTTGCATGGAGGTGCTCAACTTAGTTACCTACATGGAAAAAAATATGAGCAAAATGTTTGAGGTAACAATAATCAAGTCTCCCTTGGCACCATTTAGAGTATGCCTTTCCCGCAAAGCCAAAAAAAATAAACAGTAAACTTTGAACGTTATAATCTCACAAATGGTAAAGATCCAACCGTTGAAATTTAACATGGTATTAGTGCAGGTAGTTAGGTTTAAGATCTTACGGTTGGATGTATCAAAAAATTAAAAAATTAAGAATCATACTTCTACTTCTACAAGGTCGTCAAAAATCACAGTTTTTGGTCTTGGAGGTCCAAAAACAACTTGAACCTTTAGGGGTTAATTAGTGTAGACGGCTATTCAAGTTTCTTAGTTTCTGAATATCAAATTTATATTCAAGTTTGTTAATAAGGTTTCATTCAAGTTTGTTAATTTCTGAAAGGTATATCAGATCATCTGTTCATGTGGTTTATTCAAGTTTGTTATATTTGTATATAGTATCATGAGCGTAGTTAATTAGTTAAGTTACTAATTAAGTTACTTAATTACGCTCATGAAACTAAATTTTTTCTTTTGTTATTTTTCTTTTAGAAAAATCTTTTTGATGAAACATGAATGTGAAGCACTAAGTTCTGTTCTTCTTATATTCTTTCATTGCTTAACCCCTAAACGAATACGACATATTTAACAAAACTTAGATGTATTATAATATATAACTTCCTTAATTTGGGTGGATATTGTTTCAAAAAAGAAAATGTAAATCGTGTTGATTAAAAATTATCCATACGGTTAGAAGTTCAAAAATCATATTTTCTCCTTAGAAAATCATGTAAATGTCATTTACCTGTAAAACAAATTCAATAGCATAAAATAATAATTTTTTTAGTACTAATAAAATATAAACTATATTTATTATTTATAAATGATTTAAAATTCACCATAGTGATCTTGTTTTGAAACAATTCAATCAAAATATATTTAGAGAGCCACAAAAGTGAAGACAATTTAGGAAGTAAGACATCATCAATAAAGCAAAGTAGTTCATCGTCGAGTTAATTACCACTAAGAGAGTCTGGTAAAATGATATTTAAGAAGTAACCTAAGAAAAGAAATCAACATGTAACACCATCTGATTTAATTTGTACAACAATTTTAGACTTAATGGAAACATTTGAGAAGGTTGCAGCTACAAGGGAAGATCAAAAAGACAAACAATTTCAAGAACTGAAGAAACTATTCAAAGATTTTTTATGATACAAAGATGATTCTAAAAAAATGAAGATGATTCCATAGAAATATGTGATGATAGTAAAAACCAAAAACTAAATGAAGTCAATCAACATGATATGAAACTTAGTTTACAACTTTTATACATAATATATTAGTGTTTATCTTTAAGTATTTTTTTTTGTAATTGATTAAATTAACCTTGTTTTAAAATAACAATTTCATAGAACATGATCTAAACTTTAATATTTCTTTATCATTTTTTTTTGCAGTTGAATATTGGATAAAATGATTTAAATTGAAATGTAAAGATGAGGGGTCCTTACTTACAAATGACTAGGTAAATGACATTCCTATGAACACGACTTTCATATTATTATATGAGCAAATTTTGCGGTGTAAAGAATTTGAAGTACATGTCACATGTGTAGATTTTTGAGAAGATCTTATAGTAGTTGTGACAACACGTTTCTTACAATTTTATTATTATTTACATAGTATGCATCGATTGCTTGATTATTTCTGTCCACAATACGATAATAATCATCATTGTATAGTTATAACAATTTGAGATGTCATTTTTTAGATAAAGTAATAATGAGAAGGTTTATAGGAATCCCAAATTTTTCTTTTAAATATGCTAAAGTACAACAACAAAAAGAGGTAGTGTCTTGTGGTTTCTTTGTTACTGCTTGGGCCGTCAATTTTAGAGAGAGAGAGAAACTTTGGTCTCCTCCGGAGACCACCATGAATTTAGTGTCTCTATTAAGACATCTCAATTAAGTGTTTGTATTAAGACGTCTAAATTAAGACGTCGATATTGCACATGATATAAATCTAGAAAAATCTAAGTATATAAAAAAGATATGCGGAAGCACTTATGGTGGTGTTCGAATCATGAAAAGATGGAACCGTTCCAAAATTATAATTAAATATTTAATTATTTTTATAATTTTTTTGGTTGTGTAATTAAGATTTTAAAAATATAATAAAAAATGATTTTTTTGTGTTATATTATGTTAAATACCATGAAAATAATTGATACAAATTATGAATTTCTTTGACCAAAATGATAAAGATATTAATATTAGACTACTAAAAATATCAAAATATTGATATTTCAATTAAAAAAATCTTAATAGACTTGTTAAATTATATATTGTTTGGAGACATCAAAATATTTATTTAGTTTGAGGGAATAATTGATATAATTTACCAAGATTTTTATTTAAGGTAAATGATAAATAATAAAAATAATTTAAAAATATAATCAAAATATTTATTAAAAATATTTTTGAAGATAAAATTTAATTCTATAATATATTAAAGATTAATTTATGAATAACACAATAGTTTTAATGCCAACACTTAAAAAGATTTTCAAAATGTGCACTTATTTGGTAAAAATCAATTGATATGAAGCCTAAACCACAATCAATTGCCATGAATCTAAGCAAGCAATTGTTTTTATACTTATATAACTTGATCAAGAATTGGCTGTAAAGGTTGGTAACTTGGCATAATGTGCAAGTGCTTGCACAGCCTACATGAGATGAAAATCAACCACAGTCTTATAGGCTCAAAAAATAAATCTATAAATTATGGGATGTACATGTTTCTAAAACCTGGTCTTTATGCGTCTGTACATCTGTCAATGTAAACGATCCATCTGTTCTATGTATATATACAATCTTTGATAGAAAAAAATCAAAATAAAACCAAGAGTAAATATATTTTTAATATAAACCAATGTAAAAATGATCAAACGTCACAAGTAAAATATCAAATTTTAAATTCCATAGAAGTTATATTTATTGGGTGATTTAAATTATAATTTTTTTCACCAATTATGCCGTTTTTCTAAAACGTAGTATCAAACTTTAAGAGTAGGGTTAATATAAATGTTGATTGTCACTTTAAAAAATGACATATTGATGTGTTGAATATTATTGGATAGAAGACATAGTAACATCATCTATGTAAGGCTTATAGGAACAAGGGTATTTTAAAAAGTTTTATGCATCATCAATATACAAATGGCAATAGTCTTGATGAATATCCATTATAATATATTGTTCTAGTGTTTTTAATAAAATTTTGCAATATAATGAAAGAAAATTCTATTTTCATATGACATAAGCATTAGTTTGAAAATTATGAGTTTTCTCATTTAAATACAATATAGATTCAATTAAAGAATGTTTCAATTTAAATTATAAAATAGATTTAGCTATGCATAATAAACAAACTTATGATTTTTTTAGCTTACGACTACATTTGGAATATTCTATAAATATTCGAAGAACACATAAAAATATTTCTAGTATGCTGGTGAATGCTATGCAAAAAGCCCGGCAGTTGCACTGCTAAATGAATGATGACAACAAATTTTTTGTTGATCCATTAAATTAATTCAGAAGATTCAACATATTAAAAATAATTGGATTTTTTATTATACATTATTATTGATACATTCTTTTTATCATTTGACATGTTGAACATACTTACACTTATCTTTTGACAATTTTAAGCTTCATATTCCAATGTAAATAATTTTGTTGTTATTATCTTATGTCAAAATCTAATTTCAGAAACAAGACATTGTTAATGTTTTTATATAAAACATAATCAGCAAATATTTTTTAAAAATGAATTAAATTTTGTAGTAGTAAGCTAAAGTAAAAGTGATAACACAAATTTCTACATAAAAAACACTTACAACAAAATTAGCATAAAAAACCTCCATTTATTGTAAAATTTAATAAGAATCATCATTCTACCAAATTCTACAACTAATTCTTTAACTCCATTACTATGGTTCAAATACATTTCCATGAATCGTACATGTTCAACATTTAGTGCAGACCAGAATTGACTAGTAGCGGTGACAAAAGCTTCGACCTGACAAAGCACCACTGCAAACGTGGACACGCCCAAACTCACTCCAAATTCAAATACTCTTCATCCCACATCCACCCCACGTCCACACCATATTCATCCAAAACTTAGGACGAAGTCACCCCCAACACCATACCCGGCCAGCTTGCCCGCTCCACCTGCACCAACATCCCAGGCATCAACGCAGCATCAACTAGACACAACCTGTGCATCAAATCCCACTAGCCCCCTCACCAATCTCATCACTATCGTACAACAAGTGCATCGCCCACATATTACCCGTCCCTCACCTGTGCATCACCAGTGCATCGCCCGGGTAGCGAGCGCCGGCCACCACCAGAAACGCAGACTTGGAAGCAATCGACAGAGACAACGTCATTGCAGCGCATCTGCGAGCTTCGGAGCTTCTCCTCCGCATCGATCCTCACCATAATCCCACACCCGATCGCCAATCCATCACTGTGTCCAGCCCCAGCTATCTTCTCCGCAACTCATCTTTTCAAACTTCATCTCGTGGGGTGCCCTGTAGGGTTTTCTCTCCGTGGGGGTTTGTGAGTTTCATAGATCATCCTCCTGCGGATTAGCTCGCTTTCTGTGGATCACGCAGCTGGTCGCGTCTTCGGTGGGAGCGGGACGTCGAGTCGTTTTTGAGCATAGAGGCGTGGTGGGTTTTTCGAATTGGGGGGTTGTTGGTGGGTTTGGCGTGTGGGACAGCTTAGGGTTTCGGTGTCGGTGTGGTGGGGTGGCGTGTGGGAGGTCGGGAGGGGGAATTGGGGTTGCGATTCGGGAGGTTTGGAGGAGGTGTCGTGGAGGGGAGGAGGTGGAGGTGCTGGGAGTTTTGGTTTTCAGTATGCGCGTGGTTGGAAGTCGAGGGACGAGTATTTGACCTAGGGGAGGGTTGAGGAGGTGATTAGCCATGTACAGCAACTTCAAGGAGCAGGCGATTGAGTATGTGCGGCAGGCCGTAGCAGAGGACAACGCGGGGAACTATGCCAAGGCGTTTCCGCTGTACATGAACGCACTTGAGTATTTCAAGACGCATCTCAAGTATGAGAAGAATCCTAAAATCAAGGAGGCCATCACGCAGAAGTTCACCGAGTATTTGAGGAGGGCGGAGGAGATTCGGGCCGTGTTGGACGATGGGGTGCCCAACGGACCGAGTGCGAACGGGGACGCGGCGGTGCAGGCGAAGCCGAAGTCGAAGGCGGGGAAGAAAGGGGATGGTGGCGGTGGTGGTGGTGATGGGGATGGCGATGCGGAGGATCCTGAGCAGCAGAAGCTGAGATCAGGGCTGAATTCGGCAATTGTGAGGGAGAAGCCGAATGTGCGGTGGGCGGATGTTGCTGGGCTTGAGAGTGCGAAGCAGGCGTTGCAGGAGGCTGTGATTTTGCCTGTCAAGTTTCCGCAATTTTTCACAGGTTTAGATTGCAGACTTCGTCTTTTTGGAGATCTGTGGTGATTTGAGTGATGAAGAAAACTTAGGGGTTAATAACTAAATCAGTTGGAAAGGGTTCTGCTTGCAGATGAGACCCCTTTACTGTATGTGGAAGGTTATGTGGGGACTCTTTCTACTGAGTTTGGTATTTACATTAGTGCTGGTCTTCAGAATGTAACTGTTAACGATGGCATGCAGGAAAACGGAGACCGTGGCGAGCTTTCTTGTTGTATGGACCACCTGGAACGGGAAAATCATATCTTGCGAAAGCTGTCGCAACGGAAGCTGACTCTACATTCTTTAGGTAATTTTGATGAGCAATAATTATTGGAATTGATTACCTAGCAGGATCGTCAATCACTGCGAACTCTTCTTATAAATGATTGCTTTTCTTAGTTTGAGCCAAAAGCGATTTTCTGGAACGAGCGGGCGATAGGGTTCGTTGAATCTTGAAGATGCAAACCTCGGATATTCTTGAGGGGTCGCTGGTGACTATTATTGCTCCATGTCTGACTGTTGTTTTTTTTCCTCTGCAGCATTTCTTCTTCAGACTTGGTGTCAAAGTGGATGGGAGAGAGTGAGAAACTTGTTGCAAATCTTTTTCAAATGGCCCGTGAAGCTGCACCGTCTATTATCTTTATAGATGAGATTGATTCTTTATGTGGTACTCGAGGTGAAGGAAATGAGAGCGAGGCCTCTCGTCGTATCAAGACTGAGTTGTTAGTTCAAATGCAGGTTAGTTATTTGGCCCATTCTGGACTATATTTTAATTAGATTCTCAAGACTTGAGTACCGTGTTGGTCTTTCAGCTGGGATTATGTTTTGTAGGTCATCTTAAGTATACATTTTAGTGATGATTACGTGTTTTTGTAGTTCTGAGTGTAGTTTAGTTGTAATATTCATGTCTGCATTTTGAGTTGGGAACGCATAACATATCCTTCTATCTTCTTTTGTTAGGGTGTCGGCAATCAAGACACGAAAGTTCTTGTGTTAGCTGCTACAAATACACCCTACTCGTTGGATCAGGTGAGATTTGTATATCTTCAACTGAATTGATATCTTTGTCGATCGTGTAGTGTGTTGTACGGCATTATCTAAATGACCACTTAGTTGTATCATATAAATGGGCATACTCGGGTATCACCAAGTCTCAATTTAGATGAATTGAATACGTCAATGTTATTTTTCCATGTACATTCTCCCTGGTTCATTAATGTTCACGTCTGCGGCTGGGCGTCGTCATATTTATCTGTCGACATTCTGTAGGCCTTTGTGATACTCATATTTAGGAAAATCTGGTATGACGCATTTACTGGTTGCATGGTTCTAATAATAGTCAAGAAATTGCAGGCAGTGAGGCGACGTTTTGACAAGCGTATATACATCCCACTACCTGACTTTAAGGCTCGCCAACACATGTTTAAGGTACTCATACTGCCCGATAGACGATAAGTGCTTGGCATGCGCGAATAATATTTTTTCACAATTACATGACTGTATATATTAAGCATAAGGTACTCTAGAAACCAAGTGGATATTAGCTACTCTTTGCTGAAGCAACCATAAGTTCGTTAGTTGATGTAATTACTAGTGTTTGTTTGAGTCTTCTTTGCCTGATGAACTTTGATACTCTACTATATCTCTTTGAAATATCTTCACGTCTAGGTTATGTCTCGGGTCTAGTTTTCTTGTCATTAGGGTTGTTGAATTTATCGTAGCTCATCCTTTTCGTACTCTTACTATCGCCTAAGCATTTGTTCTATCATTGTGTTGTAGGTTCATTTGGGAGATACGCCGAACAACTTGACTGAACGTGATTATGAGGATTTGGCTAGGAAGGCTGATGGGTTTTCCGGTTCAGATGTTGCAGTTTGCGTAAGTTTTTACTCTTCACCGGATTATTTTCCTATCATACTTGATGGTTAGGAACGTAATCTTGCAGGGCAATATCAGAAAGTTTAGACACAAAAAACCTGGTTGGAATGCATACCTTTCACATAGGAATGAGGTCTTAACGCTGGCCCATTAGTTGGTCATGAAAGTTTCGACGGGCTTTGACACGATGGGTTTTTTGTGTGAGGAATATTATTGAGCCGTTCTGTAGAGTGTCGCTTTTGTGCTGATATTCTAATCAATGAAAATTTGTTTATGTTCAGGTGAAAGATGTGCTCTTTGAGCCTGTACGCAAAACCCAAGATGCTATGCATTTCAAGAAAGTCAACACTAAGGACGGGGAGATGTGGATGCCTTGTGGTCCCAGAGAACCAGGAGCTAAGCAGACTACCATGACGGACCTTGCCGCTGAAGGATTGGCATCAAAGGTACGATTGATCACCATTTGCAGTGAATTCTGTTTATTATCTATCCTTCATTTGCACCGTTTTTAAGAACGGGGAATTCCTTTTGTGCCTTATGGTAAGAGCTCCAACACTTACGTACTACTGTGGGATGCGCTTCAGATTTTACCTCCTCCAATTTCAAAGTCAGACTTCGACAAAGTACTTGCTAAGCAAAGGCCAACTGTCAGCAAGGATGACCTTATTATTCAGGACAAATTTACCAAAGAATTCGGTGAAGAAGGTTGAGAGATGGCTCAGGGTAGGAAGCTGGAGGGTGCTAGGTTATGCAACACAAACGAAGTAGATTGTTTTAGACATGGTAACCTGAGAGTAGACTACGAGGGTCTTTTGATCTGCTACACTGAATATTGTAAGTAGTGTGGCCAAAACTGGCTTTTACATACGTTTTTACATCATGCTATACTGTTTTTTCTGAGAATGTATTTTCTTACCAAATAAGTATCGAATAGTAAATGTGCTTACATATCATCATTTGTCTCTAACTCAGGAGAAAAAGAAGATAACATTTTCAGAAACAACTTATTGCCTCGTGTAAAATACAGTTGAAGAGCTAGTTCGGTCATTGTACTTATAGAATTTAGTGTAGCTGGATGCACTCTGCCGACTTCCAGGGAAGTGGTGATTGCGGGTCGCCCTGCAGTCGTATCAACGTTAATGTAAAAAAATATGTACCCGGTTGAAATTTTGTTAATTCATTGAAAATAATTTGAATTGTGTAACTATTTGGTTCAACTGCTCCTGCCTCACTCCTTTCAAGATGTCTGCCTCTGACTTCATGGAATTAAGGCTCATACGTTTTACAGAAAAATCCATCCCAGATACATTGATAGCTTTCTTGTTTACTATGGCTCTGATTTCTTCACTTTTACTGCAACAAACACCTCAAATGACTCCTCACCATCTCCAACTTAAAGCCCAAGCTGCTCCACAAAACTAGACGATGAGAGCAGAAGTCCAAAAAATATATACACGCCGTCATATCTAAGAAACAATGACGGCAGACATAAAGACCCAAGACTTTCCAAATCCGTCACACATACTACTTTTGCAACCGATTGTTCCTGGATTGATGCACCGTCTGCCACGACCGAGTCGTGGTTCCGAACTCAAGTCGTGGAACGACTCCAGCGTCTCTCCGGCAGCCCAGCTTTCCGTTCGCATCAAAACATATGATGTAACTAGATCTTCACCACGCATGCCCTTCGCGACTGTGTAGGCATCCATTCCTGATCGATTTCGGTGCACAGCATCTCAGGGACAAAGTTCACAGGTACTGTCCAAATGCCAAATCATCTTTCGTCTCAGTGCTACTTTTGGTTCTTCTCTCAGATCTGCAGATTAGGGTGAGACATCCGTAGATTAGGGATTGAATTAGCTATGGAACTGCTATGCCTTGATTGATGGGTAGACTTTGTTCAGACGTAGATCTCCATCAGAGATCTGTGTGTAGAAGGTCTTTTGGAGTCTTCGACGACGTGTGAGGCTGCTCTGGGGTTGAAAGCTTAGGGCTTCAGTGATACTAGCCGGGAATGGAAGTGTTTGAGTTGGACCGTTGTTTCTTCTCGTCCTGTCGGTTCTCGACGAGGTTACAAATTCTCCCTACAATCATCAGTTGGTTGTGGAATGTTTGGAGATCGGAGTTGGATGTCTCGTTTGATACATAAGAGTCGTGGGTAAATCTAGAATTTCCTGACTAGTATTTTGCAGTGGTTTTTTGTTTTTTTGTTGTGTTTTGTTTTGTTTTTTTTTTTGTTTTTTTTCGTTTTTTCTTTTCTCTTTTTTATCTCCTTAACCACGCTATCCCATTAGTATAGCTCAAGAGAAGCTCAGTTTGAAAAGGATGTGGTTATCTTAAACTGTTGATCTACGTTGTTTATGTCTTGTGTACTCTTCACAATGATGGGTGAATCTCTTCTCAAATTTATTGGTATCCTGACCCTTCATGTATGCATTTGCTTGTTTAGTCCAGACGTAAAACCCTGTATTGGGTAGGCACCTTCTGTGAGTGACTAACGTAATAGATTGTCCATGGAGACAGAAAACTCTATGGAGACGGAAGTTGATGGAAGCATGCCGGATGACCTTCAAGTGGCCCTTCTTTTGCAAGAGAAATTGTACATGCTTTCAGAAGGTTCAGTTTCAGGATATGAAGTGGCAAAATTGTGGAGCATTCTTGAAGTCGCTGCACAGGAATTGGAATTCTTTACGGAGAAGTATTCCAAGTCTTATAAACGACGGAGGGCATCAAAGGATTCCATAGTATGTACACATGCGTGCTCTTCGCACATGGAGCTTCTGAACCCCGCACTCTGGACCAGTCTGCCTCATCAAATGTTGCAGCTTATCTTTGCTCGGCTTTCATTACGGGATATCCGAAGCCTAAGATTGCTTTCTAAGGACTGGAATACTATGGTTACAACTGACTCAGGTTTTCATCGGATTTGTGATGAGGCTCAAGGGAGTTCGTTCGCACTCATCAGCGAGGAATCATGTGAACTTGGAGAATTTTGGACAGCGGTATTCAACGTGAAGTTCAACAAATGGGACAAATTCAAAATGGCAATTAAACGTCCTGCATTGACAAGTCGTGGCAAGTCTGCAGCGGCTTCCACATGGACGTCACCAGTGATGAATACCAGTGTGGTATGTGGAGATGGAGGGCTATTGTGTTTCGTCTCCAGTGTATATCTCAAGTCAAAGTTGAAGAGATCACGTCCCACCCTGTTCTTTACTGTTGTAAATCCCTTAACCGGAATATCACATGAACTGCCTCCCTTGCTTGAACTGTGCGAGCTCCGAATGGTGCAGATTATGACGACCAGCGAATTGAATAGTTTTAAAGTTTTTGTTCTGGGTGATTATAAGACATCCAAAGATGATGGTGGTGATTCAGATCCACATGATTATGATGAGAGGGGAGGCACAGCACAGGTTTATGATTCTAAAACCGCAAGTTGGGGGAGAGCTGAGGGATCGTTGGGTCTCGTTTTTGGGAGAAGATCCAGTTTGGCAGGTGGATTTCTGGAGAGTCTCGTGTTCACTATGGATGTGCCATGCGCATATGACTTTGCAGGAGGACGATTGATCAACCTTAATGTAATTGAGAACTCATTAGAGGAGTGGGGCAACTCTGAGACGGATATCAGCTGCGCACATTATAAAGACCGAATTTTCGTGTTACGTTTGAATGCAGACGGCCCTGCGAATGACGCACTTGGAACTCAATCAACCATGTATTACATCGACGAGTTTTATGTCCAAATGCCAGCGAGGACGTGGGTGAAAGTCTTCACCCATAGGTGTGCTCCCTTTGAGCACCCTCCTAAGAGTCCAACAATAGCACTGAGTCTTCATGCATGCAGGGGGTTTCTGCTGGTACTGGCTCAGACTGACATTGAATACAAAGCAAGCATGCGTTATAACATCAACCTTGGATGGCTCTATGATTTATCCTCACGCAAGTGGCGAGACCTTGAGCTTCCAGAAGGCATATGTTCTGTGGATTTGATGTGTGACCTTAAATGGAGTGCATGAGGGGTTTGCGTCGAAAGACAGGAATGGACAACTTCATGTTATGAGTATTCTGTACAGCGCAAAGGACATAGTTGTCAATGACGACAAAATTCGGCCTTGAGACGTGTCTTCTGTGCTCCCTGACAGCTAAATTGAACCTTTGGTACGCACAATCCTTCCTAGTGCAATTTGTTCTTGAAATTGACCTTCATAACTGAATAGAAAGCTCTTGGTTTCGAGAAATAAAGTTAATCTTACAACTAATTGCACCATAATCCCTTGTTACTCGATTCTTCTGCTTTGACAAAAGATTGATTCTACCAGTTTTTCCCTTTCATGCATCGCATGTAGTTGCTCCCAGAAATCCGGAAAATGCTTGTGTGTTTGTACGAGAACCACAACTAGATCTATCATTCATTGTTGTTTTGATTGGCAGGTCCTGGTACATCACGTTCAGGTATCTCTTGGAAAGCAAGCTGAAGCGGAGATGTCAAGGAGAATCGCACAAGATAACTCAGCTAGAAGAAAACCAACACATAAAATGTTCGTTAATCAGTGTAAAAGACTAGCGGTACTCCTGTCCTCTTGGTCTACGGTCTATGTCCTGACTTGGTTTATGGTCTATGTCCTAGGAATATTGATACAGGATACTTGGATAAGCATGCATTAATACAAAACACTTCAATAAGCATACTCTTGATTCAAGCCAGCCTCTCAAAGGGACTGGAGTTCTTTCTTTCTTTTTTTATTTAAACCATTGTCCTGTTTCTTTACCTTGCGACAATATATACATGGGTCCCAACATTTGGTTTATTCTATGCCCGTCGGAAAATGAAATGCACTTCGACGTGTCAACTTCGTTGCCCGTGTTGTCTTCACACCTATGCAGTTAGCATTTAAAAATTTTAGTTTAAAATCTAAAAATTTGATCTCAGTTCATGACATTCCAAAGCCAGGTGTTGTCGAAGATCTTTGGCAACACGGACGCAGCCCAATGAAGCCATGTTCACTTGGATCATGATTCATGGGTGCGCCGGTGACCTTTAGAGCCTGTATGATAGTTGCACTTTGTTTGATATCTGATTGCACAAATGAAGGCAACAGAAGAAATATCTTGTAACTTTGCAGGAAGGGGATCTGGCACACTACGTGTTTTGACCATTGTCACCTCCTGGATGCACTAGGCCTGGGCCCGTCTCATGTCCATCAAATAATTTAGTTGCAGTCTGCTGTCTAGATCTTAGGTGCGTCACAGTCAGCACTGCCAAGTTGATAAGATACTCGAAGGTGATCGATGACCGAGAACTGGAACAGGTCGAGAACAAGTGTTGTCATGATATGTAGAAGCCTCTAGGAAGCATTAGTTGACAACTTAGTTCGTCTAACAACTTGATGAATCAGAGCCCGTCCGGCCAGTGCAGAAGGTTTCTAAACTAGATTGTTTGGTTTTTTCAGATTGATGGAAAATTTGCTCAGAGTCGGAGAACTAGTGCTGGTTTCGGATGGACCAGAATTTGTGAAGAGGGTAATCGATTTGCTCAACTCGTGAGGTGGTGGAGATTGTGATGGCGATGGTGCCAGAGGTATGGATGGCGATTGCAGCTGTGGTGTTGACCGTTGCCGCAAGCGCAGCCATGGTCCCCCTGGTGACGATGGTGCGTACGTTTCTGTGGGAGCCGCTGCGACTGAGGCGTATAATGGCGAAGCAAGGGGTGAAGGGACCGCCTATCCGGTTTTTCTTCGGGGATTCACCTGAGTATGGCGCTTATGCACAAACATTTCCTGAGTCGTTGCCTCTGGCGTTTGACGATTCCGCGCCCACTGTCACGCCTCACCATGCCTTGTACTTCTCCAAATTCGGTGAGCTCCTACAGAAGTGTAAATCACTTGATGTTTGATTACTCGTCCTTGACAAAGTTGCGCTTCATGAAGATGGTTTCATTATGAGCAAAGTAGGAACTGCAATGAACCTTTCCAATCGCGTGGTGAATCAAGCTGTCCGACATGCAAGTCCTGAAACACGATCCGCGTAGTAATCGAATTTGGGTTCAGGGTTGTTGCTTATTTGTTACAAACTGTATGTTTCTCCACAGGCAACCGTTTTGTGTATTCGATAGGATCAGAGACACGGCTGGTTGTGCGAGACCCCGAGATTGCAAAAGAAGTGCTCTCAAACAAGATGGGGTTCTTCGAGAGGTCCCCACTTGAGCTCTACGTATTCTCCCACGTCATCGGCAACGGAGTTTTTGCGGTGAAGGGAAAGGAGTGGGCATTCCAGCGACGCATACTCAACCCCTTCTTTTCGCAAGAATCACTTAAGGTGGATTCCTTTCTCGAAATCATTCTCCAGAAGTACGTCCTTGCAAGCTTTGCTGAAACGTGTTTCTGACCTTCTAGATTGCCTGGACTTCTATTGTGAATGTCTTAGGCTATGGTTGAAAGCGTGGTGAAAGGTGCGATGGAAGAAATAGAGAAATGGGAGCAAATGACAACACAAGCAGGGGGTATGCTGGATTACGATGTGGAACATGATATTCACATTATTTCAGGAAAGGTCATGTCGTTCACAGCCTTCGGTGACGAATTCGAGAAAGGGAAACAGATCTACGAGCTGCAGAGCGAAACCGTTGGGCATCTGTTTGCAGCCCTCAGCAAGCCTATGTTTTGGATCCCAGGCTACAGGTGAGGAACCAATACTCTTTACGCATCGTTCGAAGAGGTTTGCAGGACATCTCGCGGAAGGGAGTTGAGTTTCTCACGTAACGAGTTGGTAACTTATTATTGGGAGCATTGGCAGGCTTCTGCCGACGAAGGAGAAGAAAGCCATGGCGCAACTCGACAAGCGAATTGAGAGACTGGCCATGGAAATGATTGATGCTCGCAAGGAAGCAGTGGCGAAGGGAGAACGAAGCTCCTTCGGTGACGATATGCTTGGACTCATGCTGGCCGATGCGAACTTCGACTACAGCGCTGCTGTGAACAACTGCAAGAACCTCTTCTTCGCTGGTCAGGACACCTCCGCAAATCTGCTCAGCTTCTCATTAGTCATACTGGCGAACCGTCCGGAATGGCAGCACCGCGCTCGGGAGGAAATCCTGGAGGTGCTCGGCGACGGAGAAACATACACTCTGAACGGGATTTCTCGCCTGAAAGTGGTTAGTTATCTTATTCTGCACCGGAATACATCTCTTTAAATTTCAAATGCAACAGCTTATTGCACTTAGAACTGATGTGTGTCTTTGGTGGATGCAGATGGGAATGATTGTGAATGAAGTAACGCGCGTGTTCTCGATATCACCTTCGATCACAAGAGTAGCCCTGAAGGATTTTCAGCTGGGCGATCTCTTCATTCCCAAAGGCTTAGCCATCGAAGTCGCGGTTCTATCGATGCACCGTGACCCGGAGTTTTGGGGAGAAGACGCTGCCGAGTTTAAGCCCGAAAGATTTGCAAACGGGCTATCCGAAGCTTGTACAAATCCGAATGCGTTCCTTCCTTTCGGGTTGGGTCCCCGGCGCTGCCTTGGTGAGAAACTGGCGCTTCTGGAAGTGAAGGTTGTGCTAGCCATGATCCTACGACGCTTCCACATTCTGCCATCGCCACATTATAGACATCATCCTCATTTCGCCATGGTGTCGTGTCCTAAGTACGGAGTGCCCCTCGTCCTCAAGACTTTAAACTAAGTAGAATTCAGATCATGGACACATAATGTATAAAATCACTGCAAATATCGTTAACGTTGATGTCAAATTAATGTGAAGCATACCGAATTCTGGAGTGCAGCTCATTTGTTTTACACTTCAGCGAGCTCCTGAATCAGAATGTGCATGTCTTCTTACACAAAAAGATGTACATTCTCGCCTAAAATGGAAATGTCGACTTAGATTCCAAGCGTTTGAGTCTAAATGATCACTACTTAGTATTGGGTACAGATGAAACTATTTTTGAACAGTAATATTGGTTCTCCTGTAACAGCCGCATGATCAGGCTGTTTGGAAAATATTTTGAATCATGCCCCGAGGAGCTTGATCAGCGGCGGATTCTAAGCTAGCTACTTCTTCCCTATTGAGGCGCCAGCCAATAGCCCCAAGGTTCTCCTCGGCCTGCTTCAAGCTCTTCACGCCCGGGATTGGGATCGCTCCCTTGCATATACACCAGTTAATAGCAACCTTCACAAACACGCGCACCAGCTAATGTGTCATAACGTGTCCGTTTAACCCAAAATTGCATAGATTGTCTACACCCGCAACGACATCAAAAAAATTCCGAACAAACGAAGAATGAGAAGACACTAGAATCATCAAATGTGGACAACAAAACTGACATGAACACAATGACGAACTCCAACCAAAAGTGGGATAACAATAAGGGCAGCCAAACTGAAAATGACTTCAGAGCGAGAAGCTCATTGTTGCAGCCTTTTAAAGATGGCTTTCAGAGCTGAAGTACCTGTGAGACGGTCTTGCCCCTTCTCTTTGCAATCTGCTTCAGTGTGTCTTGTAGTGGGCCCAGTCCGGGAAGCACCTGTTTAAATATCAAACCTCTGCATAACATGGAATTCGGGTGTGAGATTAAACAAACATCAAATCTAAGAACGTCGATCACACAACAGTTCTGAAATACTTCACGCATTAACCTGTTCAGAACTAAATGATCTCGGCCATCGTGCATCTCTGGAATTTCGGCCATCGTGCAGATGGAATAGACTGGGGAATCACATTAATCTCATATGTGTAGACCTATCGAACAGCTTACCGAGGACCAGAAGGCACATTTGTAGGCGAGTATTTTCCAGTCAGCATACCAAGTCCAAGAGGACTGTAAGCGATCAATTGAATGCCTAATTCGTCACATACAGCCTTCACTTCCATCTGGTCGGTGCCCTTGCTCAGTAAAGAGAATTGGACCTGCACTGCCATTTAGTTACTTGAACAAATCAGTGAAAATGCACAAAACTGAACCAAATGTCTCCTGAAAGATTAGGATAGTTCGTCAATGCAAGTGGTTAAGCCTATTGAATGAAATAAACGTTACCTGAACAGAACTTAAAGGAACTCCCTTGCGGTCCAGATATTTGTGGATTCGTCGTAGTTGCTTCGGACCATAATTACTAACTCCAACCGCCTTCACCAACCCCTATTTTTGTGCAAAGGATAACAGTAGCTATTTAGCAAAAGCAAGGCATAAACATTTACGCTTGAGAGAGCACATGAGTTACAACTATAAGAAGAAAGCAGATGCTTGTCGACAGAACTACATGACCTGCTCATATACGGCTACGAGACCATCCCATAAGGCCTGCTCTTGGAAGGGTGCATAGTTGGCTGCACTCCAGTGTAGCTGTCCTAGAGCAAGTTGCTCCATCTCCAATCTCTTCAAAGAGCCCCTGAAGAAAACCACCACAAACTTCGCATAAAGATCCGTTTACTATACGCATGAATGAAACCTGTTGTTCTCTTCATCAATTGCCAAGGAAGTGAAGCGAAGGCAACAATACAATAGAAAGCGGCTCAATGCCTTAACTTTCAACATTTCAGAACCACGTTATGCTCTGATCTTCTTGGAGGCAAATAGAGTCTTTTGACTCACTCACATTTACATACGAAGGAGAATGCAAGCATACTACGCCCCAATAACACTCCAGGAAATAGATATTTCCTAAATTGCTACCGTTCAGTTCACAAAAGACAATAGGCCAAACCGGGCTCAACGTACTTGCAAGCACTCACAATCTGAGAAGGCGTCAGACGCCATGGATATGCTGCAAACTTGGTAGCAATATTCACGTTCTTCGCAACTTGCTCCTTACCTGCCACAAACCAAGAGTTAATCATTAATACGCCGAATATCAGTCACATGAACGCCACTAAATACTCAGGTGTAAGTGTAATCTAAATGCATATTCAGGTGCTTCAACTCATGAGAATTAGTAGTCACCGACCTCGCTGACTGAAATTCAAGTGAAGCATTCAGGGAGATTCGCTCCAAAGTGCCCACTATCTAGATTCAAATCCAAAATCAACTTCCTTGTGAAGTTTATTTCCTTGCCATGGTGCATTCTCAATTCCAACAGGTTACGACTAACCTGGATACTCCCGGATAAATTTTCCGAGAAGCAATTCGCTGCGGCCATTGAGCTTCCCAGTCCCGTAAGAATCAGCGGTATCGAATAGGTTGATGCCTTTGCTGACAGCCAGGTTGAAAACTTCCTGCAACTCCGCATCCATCTCCTCTTCGTAACCCCATAGAAGCTGGTTACCCCACGCCCATGTGCCTAACCCCATCGGCGATACCGTCAGAGGCCCCACTTTCACCTGAAAAACTCAAAACCACAACCAAAATCCTTAGGTTATTACACGACAGACCATCAAATCAACAAGCTCAAACCTGCGAGCCAATCCTTTGGGCACCGAGAGAATCAGCTAAACATACAATCTGGTAGGACTAGAAGAGCACGGTTGTTAGCCTTGAGAACCTCAAACCTACTGAGTGAAATGCTTTGCTAAACAGTCGCTAGTACCGAAGAGAGCATCGAAGGTTAGCTCAGACAAGGAGAGAATTGGAGGATAGGTTCAATTACATTGTCCCATGACTTGCCAATGCCGAGCGAGCGCAGCAACGGAAGAGGAGACAACTTCGACAGCGAAGACGACAGCTCTGCTCTTACAGAAGGCCCACACAAGGCAGTGGGCTGCACCACCACCACCGCCATACCCATCGCCATCGCCATTACACTCCAACCCAATCCAAACCTCTCACCCGAAACGCTTCCCAACCCAAACCTTCAACAACACATACAAAATCGGAACACAGGGGTCACCTCCAAGCGCAACAACGCAGCGGATTCAGACGCCATCTCACTTCCACTTTGCAAAAACCAACATTTCATCCGTGATGACGCATAAAGCAAGCCCACTCATCGCCGCTGATGCCTCATCCACGGTGAAGAAGAGAAGATACAGACCACGAACCATTCAAGGCTAAGTTTCAGATATGGGGAGACTCCGAGAGAAATATACAACCGCCTGCAAGCATTTACTTTCATGGGTACAATTCTGAGCTCATCTCTGTAAGCTGCAGGATTTCGGACCTGCAAGGTATGTCAAAGTGATTGCTTTCCAGGTTTGTTTCTGGGGCAGGCTGGGAATCTCCAGAGATGGATTCTTACTAGAATTCGCAGATTGCAATTGAGGATACTGAGCTAAGATTGTGAGCTCATGGTGAAAGTGAGCGTGTTGTGAGTAAGCCATGTCGTTAGTTCGCCAGAGCTTGGGTTTCAGCTCCTGCGGAGTTTCGCACCCTTCGTCGGGGTTTAAGCATCGTGGCGTTGCGGGTGCGTGGTTGTTACCTCAATTTAGGACACAGCATCTCCCGCGCACTCAGCCATTGCGGGTTGCGAATGTGGTGCGTTCCGGAGGTGAGCCTTATCCTTCAGGAGAGTCTGAGGTAGCGAGTGTAGTGTTGGGGCAAAATCAAGTGGCACCGCCTGTGGGGAATGTGTTTGGGACAGAGGTGAAAGAGGTGGGCATTCTGGAAGATCCTGTGGGATTTTTCAAGTACAGGTTGGAGAGGAAAGCGCAGAGTGTGAGGCAAGCGTTTGAGTCTGTGGAAGACACTGTTAAACCTTCGCCATACTCGCCTACCCAGGGCAACGATGTCGTCGTCTTCGTCTGTGTGAGGTGATTCTTCTCATCTCATTGTCCTGTTTCATATCGCAGTTATAAATTCGTTGGCAGTGGCGTTGAACCGTGCATCATTTCCCATGCGAAGATGATCTTCTAGGAGCTCTGAGACGAGTTGAAATTTACACCCGCTTGGACAGAGTCATGTCTGAGGTCGCTGGTTGTGCAAATTACTGGAGTTTGTGAACAGATGTTTGATGTGAGTCTTTCTTTTTATGTGCAGCGTCTTTTTGGCTCTGTCGTTCTGGTTGGGGAATTACGTTGTGCCGACATGGATATTCAAGGAAACGGTGTTCAGAAACTCCGGTGGAAACGTTGATGAGGAAGAATATGTGCCAGAAGATGAGCCAAGTGAGGAGGAAGTCGATCCAGCTGATCTGATTGAGTTGCCACGGAATCTGATGCCGTTTCAACCAGCTGCTGTGGCTGGATTCAAAGCAGGTCGGCAAAAAGCTCGAGATGCTGAGGAGAAGAGGAGGAAGAAGGCTGAGAAGAGGAAGTGATCTGCTTTAGGAACGCGTATATTAGGTTTCTACATTTGTGTTAGAACTGGACAAGAGCTTTTCTTTTTGTCTCTTCCGAATTTATATCATTGCGATAATGCACACCAGTCCTACAGATGTGGTATTCAGTTTGTCGAGCAGCGACTATTGTTGCTGTCGACTAAGTTGTCTTCATAATCAAGTTAATCTCAACACAACGACGCCACGCTTAGTTCTCACTTTGCAGTCAGATGAAACTGTTTTTTTTACTTGCGTTATGCTTATTGTGGGGTTTGAAATACCGTTGCGAGTGAAATGATACTCATGAAAGTGTTGAGAAATGCACCTACCTTGTAGATTGAATATTTAGAATCTGTCGCCAAATAAGTGATCCATCAGAGTGATTACTCACCCAAGCAGAACATAAAGAGAAAGATTTTCCGGTATCGAAGATGTTTAATTATAATAAAGCCATGCGCGCCACGTATGGCAAGGGTGGCCAAAACTGAACGATTTGAATGTGTTAAAAGTACAAATGGTTACGGCTAACACAATCATCTCCACTATTTGCCTGTTCTGAGCAATGAGTGAAACGCTTCTTGTGGAATGTCCACATTGCCGACTCGCTTCATCCGCTTCTTTCCTTCTTTTTGCTTCTCCAGAAGCTTTCTCTTGCGACTTACGTCTCCTCCATAACACTTTGCCAGCACATTCTTCCTCATGGCAGATAGCCTGTACAGCATCATCAGCAAAATTTAAGCTGAGGAACTTAGAAGATTAGCTCCTTATGACCAGGACATAAATAAATGAAATGACATAAAAGACCTAGTGATGAACCTCAGGGGACAAGTTGCAGTTAGGAAATAAAGCCCTTAATTTCCAGAAGGTTGAATACAAGTATGTACAAGAAAATTTGTGTCCATTCAGAAACGATGAATTGGGGGCAAAGAAGAAGACCACTTACGTTTCACGAGCAACCACTTTGGAGCCAATCGCAGCCTGGATGGCCACTTCAAACATTTGCCTGCACGTTCCAGCATGAGATCGACATTAATCAAAACACGAGATTCTATTGAATTGAAAACAGTCAACACATATTTAACATGCTAAACAACTAGGATTAGTGGAAGCTGACCTGTCGAGAACTTTCTTAAGTTTCTCACAAAGCTCCCGACCAACAAAATGAGCCTTAGAGCGGTGGCAAATGCTGGCCAATGCATCCACGGCTTGCCCATTTAACATGAGATCTAGCTTCACCAAGTCTGATTCTTGATACCTGTCACGGCACACCTTTCCTTATATTACCAGTTTGGAATCTGAGTAGAAAATATCAACCATATCTACATTTGAAATATCAAAATTTCAGACAATTTGTGGGCATATCAGTGAAACTTACGGAGCTTCTTCATAGTCAAATGAAGCGTAGCCGGAAGTTATGCTTTTCAGCTCATTGTAGAAATCTATCACCACTTCACGCAACGGCATCCTATATTTGAGCATCGCTCGTTGTCTGCAGAAGCGACGGGTTTCAGCAAGAATAGAAGCGAAGTTTCAGAAGGAACAAGAACTTTGGTATCCTAATTCTGCATCATATTCAATCTAATACAAAAGATTGGAGGCAAATAGAGATTTTACCCATCGATAAATGAATACTCAGTTTGTACGCCTCGTCTTTCCGCACAAAGTGTCATCAGACTGCCTACATACCTGATGCATAATCATAACAAGAACGAGTTAAATAAAACACCATGATAGTCACATTTTATCCATTGCTGAGCAAGTAACGGCACTAGCGGCAAGAATTCAAAACAAGAGCAACAGGAAAGAGTAGAAAAGGGGCTAGTCACAAAGCATTTAAATGAGCAAGAGACTTTAGATTAATCAGTACCTTACGTGGTGAAGAACAGCAAACTACTGTCAAAGGCAAAAGGGTGAATAGAAAGGGGCTTACTCACTGGGTGTGATTATAGTGGCCATCACTGTTGGCTCATAGCACGCAATCAGTCGTTTGTTGGGATTTGATGGCAGAGCAGCTGGATTTTGAATGGTCAACTTGCTGCACGAGGAAATTTCATCAGATTACTAGATATATCACATCATCGAAGTCCACCTCTACTTGTCACGGAGGCATGCGTTCCACCGGAATTAAGGCAGTAGTAAGGACAACAAGAAAAACCTGACCGTCAAAACTTCATAAGTGCTGTACATATCAATGATCGCGGGGTTTAGTTTTCTTTACAACGGCCCAACAGCAAGACTACCTGGTGCGATCATGCTAAATTGATGACAATTTCTTCATCATAATTCCCTATCCCACGTACTCCACACCAACCACATTCTGACTTATCTCTTCGATAACAAAAACACACATACCTTCCATCTGAGTACTCAAAAATGTACGGGACAGTTGGAGTAGTGGTAATCACTTGAGCTCCATGTTCCTGCATAGAACCACTCAACAGCTCAAAATGAGATCATAGCAATCGAATGAACAAAGGATGTAGGAGTCAACAAGCTCTCGGTGCTGGCAAAAACTAAAAGAAATCCAGTTACAAAAGGCTATGTCGGAGTATGTCGATAAGATAGCCTCAAGTAGTCCAAAGTTCGATACAAACCGTAGGTAAAACCAGCTCAGTGAATATCCTACCTGCTCCAGTCGCTGATGGAACACATCCATATGTAGCAGGCCAAGAAAGCCACACCTAGTCACAAATGATTCAATTCCAAAACGATTAGCGCCAATAACAACATCCCTCACTTAAAAGAGTTATGTATCTGTTGAAGGTAAATTGGACAAAGATGGCAAGCGAAGCCACACCTGAATCCGACCCCAAGAGCTCCACTGCTTTCTTTGGCAATTGAAACGCTTGCATCATTACAAGTTAAGCGTTCTATTGCTGAACAGAGAGCCTCATAATCGGAGCCATCTGCTGGATACACTCCAGCAAATACCATATGCCTAGCTGGCTTAAAACCTATGAAAAGACGATACTTGTAAGCTTCAGATTAAGATCAAGTTTGGCAAGAACGAAAGCACCTTAAAACTTTACTCCACCACTAAGCAGAAGTAAGTGCAACATAACACTAAGGTCCGAAGAAGGAAGAAAACCTGGAAGGGGTTCAACGATAGTGCGCGAATGAAATAAAGTATCACCGATACGGGCTTCCTTTGTGGAGCGCATGCCTGTAACCACATACCTATTGAGCCCCCGTAACGCAGTTTAGAAACTCTTGCATTTACAGGTGCATGAATTAACAAGGGAAACATAACAAATGTTCATACATATCTGACCAGTGACGACTAGGATGCTTTCATGCCAATAGGCATGCAGAAAAACCATACATGAGCGTACCAAATTAACTTACCCGACCTGGCCCGTTAATAAGATCCCCGTGTTGGTTAGCTCAGGGTATAAAATTCCAACATCCATGACTTCGTAGCTCTGCCGAGTAGCCGCAGATTCAACCTTGTCCCCACGTTTCAGAACGCCGTCGACAACCGCAACATGGCATATAACACCTCTGTATTCATCGTAGTAAGAATCGAGCAACAGCATGCGAAGAGGCGAATCAACTAGTCCTTTCGGCTGTGGTATCCGCTCAATCACAGCAGGCAGAATGTGCTCAAGCCCTAATCCTGTTTTGGCTGATGTAAGGAGAACGCTGTCGGGATCAATGTCGAAAATCGACTTCAACTGCGACTTTACGTTCTCAGGATCAGCATTAACTTGATCAATTTTGTTGATAACAGGAATAATTGCTAGATCAGATTCAAAAGCTAAGTAAAAATTCGCAACAGTTTGAGCTTGCACACCCTGCGCTGCATCCACCAGCAAAAGGACGCCTTGGCATGCTGCCAAAGACCTAGAAACCTCATAACTGAAGTCGACGTGGCCGGGTGTATCGATCAAGTTGAGAAGAAACCGCTCATTTTTATCCCCTAGCTGTTTCGCTTTATGATTGTAAAACATGGTTGCCGTCTGTGCTTTCACTGTAATTCCTCTCTCCCTCTCCACCTAGAATATGAGCCATGAAAAGAAACACGACCATCAGCACACACAAAATGAACACATCAAAATTCATTTTTATTATCCTAAATTCCAATGAGACTCAGAATTCACAAACACGTTCAAATTCAGATCGCTTCGCAAGCTCATGTTCGATGACATCGTCCAACATATGGCAATTCTTATAACCCTACAATCATACCTGTAATTTGTCCAAAAATTGAGGCTGTCCATGGCCCTTGCGAATGGTGCCCGTAAGCTCCAGCAGCCGGTCCGCCAGAGTCGACTTTCCGTGATCAACGTGTGCAATTATCGAGAAATTCCGAACCAACCGAGGTGGGTACTGTTTCAAATCAACGTTCTCCTCTTTCTCCCCAGCCTCCGCAGCGGCATCCGTAGCGATACCCACCCTCCCTTCCCACCATGACCCATTCCCCACCACCCTACTCCTAGTTGCGAGCTCCTCAAACCATGATCGAGATCGTCCATCGCACCCAGCCCTAACGCACCCACTACCAGACTTCGGACCCGAATTCAGAAGCAGGGATGCAAGCACGCGAGGCGCTCGACCCGACCGCATCGCTCCCATCATCGCTCCCAGCACCTCCACCCCAATTGAGAGCGCACAGGAGCTCAATCACGACAGTGAGCATGACGAAACCGCAACCCACACACCAAACATAGGATCTGCATTGCTTGCACGCTACAAACCTCCAGCTGATGAATTGCAGACTCAACAACACTGCCCATCTCACCGAAACGCATCCTCAAACAAAAGCTCTCCAGGTCTTCTCCATGCCACAAAATCCTACAATCCAACCCACATGAAAACCAGTGAGCTTTCTTAATTCTCCACGAATTCCCTCACATGAGAGACCATCTGACATACCTCAAAGCCCATCGCTGAGCATCAAAGCATCATGGAACGATGCCCTCTGTCTGGAAGGGTCTAGGGTTTAAGGCAACAGAGCCCAACAAGGCGGATGACGGAGATGGTACCTGATGGATGGATGGTGGAGAATCTGAGCGGCACACTCTCCAAAGCTGTGAAGCAGATGCAGGAAGAGACGCCGGCCTTCTCGGTCCAGAATTGAGTCCGGGAGGCATTCACTTCGCAGCAGATTCACGCCAGGTGGTACCTGTGGGTGGAGGATTTCATTCTATTCAAGGATGTCGATCTAAACCCGGCCTAGAGCATGTGCTGGAGTAGTAGGTATCACACACTGTATCCGCAGCGCCCAATGTAGTCTCTTGTACTGTTCTACATTATCGCTGTTGAATGGGGGCGGCAGTCCTTGCAAAGGAATTCTGGCAACCTGGAAGGCACGCCAGCGTCCGTCAGGCTTTAAAGCCTCTGCGGCGATCTCGCTTTCTCGATGACAATCTCGGTAACAGCCGCTCGTTGTTGATCCCCAGAAGGTTGGTCGCCTTTCCATGCCGCCTCTCCTTCCCAGAATCCTGCAAACCGATGTGAAATCCAGTGAACTCTTCTCTGTTTCGTGGTAAAGAGTTACGTTAGGATTTGTGAGAGCCTAATCCAGGTTTATCTCCTTCAGTCAAGGCTTTGGTGTTCTCTGTCAGATTGCGTCCCATCCCAAAGTATGTGAAAGTTCGGTTCTGCTGTACACTGACACGCTTGAGGAGTGACGCTAGTCTTATGCAATGGGTCAAACATCACGTCTCCATTAGAAGCATTTAATCCTCACAAGAGTGAGCCTTCAGGCGCCATTTAGGTTAACTGTGCGAACTGGACTTGCTTTGATTACGGGACTCCGTAGAGGAGTTGCACATTCAGTGATGGAGATTGCATTAGTACATCACTTAGTGCCATTCACTGAAACTGTTTCGCTTGAGCACCAGGCAAGATCTGCAAAATGACATGATCATGTGCAGGTACCACCAGCATTAGCTTGCCTCGCCGACACCAGAGTGGTCCTAATTAGATGATCTCTGACTCCGTTGCGCCATTCCGTGATCTCTGCAGGTAGAGCGAGCCGTAGGGCGCAAGATTTAGGGCACATTCTCTGCACCCGATTACGGTAATCACGCATCGCTGTTCTTCTTTGTTGCGAATTGGTTGCCAGTCAACTTCCTAGAGTGGCAGTACCAGACCCATCATCACGTTGTTTAATCGATTCGCTCACCAGCAACACCATGTGTGGGAGCTTTGAATGATCTTATCTCTGCGCATTCGGGTACCCCTTACGAAATCATGCCCATCGTTTTAAGGTAATGCCCCTCCCACGACCTTGTACAACGCGATCATTGAATGGGCAGAGCCTGCTCCCACGCAGGAGCCAAGACCCATATCCCGGCATGTTGGTCGCCAGTTACGAAGCTTTCAAGCCAGGTAACAAACAAGTACTCCCACACAAACAAGATCAATAACCTCTGAACTGCATCCCCACTTCCCATCACGGCAAATTGATGATCGGTTAATCACCGACCTCTGAACAGAAACACGCTCTCAAATCCAGATCACCATCGACTGTGATCCTATTTCCCAATCTGAGGATTGCACAACCATGTGTGGGTCACTCACGCAGCTGACACGATGGTGAGGACATCACAGGCACGCTTCGGATATGTGCCTAGAGCGAGTACACCCGGTGTAGAATCCGACAAAAGCGTGAAAGTACGTTAGCTAGATGCCAGAGCACTGCTGTTCCATCGCCGGCGCAGGTGTACATACAACTGGGTTTGTACACTGGATATCGTTGCAGCTTTTCAAATTCCAAACCGAAAGATGAGACGCAGGACTTGGTCATGCCATAAAAAGTTACCCCGTGTGGACCGTTATCGGCGCAAGGGAAGGGCAGCAATCATGTTGGGCCATGAGCGCAGATCCATCATGAGCAAGCATGCACTGTTGTGTCCGAAAGCGTAGTCAATAATCTGGCCTTTGAGTTAAAGTTGTCCATTGCGTTAGAGCGAGCTTTCATCGAGTTTGATTGCTTGCGCATTAGTGCGGCGGGCGCTGAGTGAGGAGCCTATGCGAGCTTCTGAATCGCCAGCAGTGCGCATCCTGGAGGATTGCTAAACTGAGCGTGTGTGGCCGGGCCCGAGGGAGTCGGCAGGAATGCGAGGGAACAAGTGAGCTCGCTCCGTTCTCGTCGCGGCAACCATCCTTTTTATACTCACCCTCGTCGATCAGAGCGCTTCCTCTGTAGCGTTCCTGTAGCAGCCACCCTTGCCCACCTCCCAGCCCACATCACGTCGTTGCGGATTCTCTGCGCTTGCCCTTTGTCATTAGTGAGCTTGACCTTGCCCTTGGAATCGCACAGCTTTGTGGGATAGCAATCGCCAATGTGGTGGCGGGCAATGTGGCATGGCGTTGTCGGAGGCAAGTAATCCTGCTCCTGGTTCGGATTCGAAGCAAGAGGCGCTGGAGAATGTGGGCGTGGCAAGTGGGGGGTTTGGGGATGGTGGGCTGATGGGTAGGGAGATGGTGAAGGAGGAGGTCAACGATCTGGAGCGGACGCCGGTCAATGGCAGCCGGTTGTCTGTGTTCGAATCGCGCTATGATCGTGGGAATGTGAGCGCGAGGAGTGCGGGGAGGAGACGAGATGATGATGGTAGCCGAGATGGGTTCCCGAGGGGCTTCTCCGCTGTGAGCTCCTCGCGGTTGGGGTCGCGGAGGATGGTGGCGAGTGGGGAGATAACCAGGGAGGAGAGCTTAGACAGGGGAAAGGATGGGACAGAGGAGATTATGATGACGCCCGAAATGGACTCAAGCAGGAGCCTGGCCATATATTTCGACAGCGAGCAGATGGATAGGAGTAGCTTGATTGACGATTCGCCCGTGTATGGCAGCGTGCGGACTGAATTGACGCCGGAGCTCGGGAGCTTTCACGTAGGGCAGGGGAATGGCGGCGGGGAGAGTGATGACAGCGATGTGGAGGAAGCGCGCCTGGATGCTAGCTTGGGTGCGTTGTCGGCCAGGAAGGGTAACCACAAGCGGCACTTGTTTTCCAAGCGGAAGAAGTCGGCTGCGGAGAAGGTGGCTCCCGTGGATGGGCAGCAGCTCCCGATCAAGAGCCAGTTGCACGCAGATTTTGTCCTCGGGGCCGAGAGAGCCCACGAGTCCAGGCGCGAGGGGTACATCACGTCGCGTCTGTTTGCCAAGCCAATGTCTGGCAGGGTACGTTATGGAATGCCAACACCACCTTCATTGCAGGAAACACCATCGTAAATAACGTTACTTTCATCAACTCTGGAGTGAGCTTTTTCAGAATTAGTGGCACTAGTTAGTGGTACTGAGCGAAACTCCGCCTTAATGTTATCTATTTACATAGTATTGAGTTCCTTCGGTATGGCTAAGAGAGGACTGAGGTTGCAATCGGAGTGTCTCTGCAGTATTATCTTTGCGAGACAACCAACTGATCAGTGATGTTTCACTTTTTTTTGCATTTGGGGTCCGACCTCTTATGCTTAGTTTCTTGCTTGCGGGCATAGTATCTTAGTAGTTGAGTAGTTCGTAGATGTCGGCTCTGTGCAAGCGACCAGGTTTTACTCTCTCCTTGTGATTCGAGAATCTTTAGACCGTCTTACCTTCAAGTAAACCTGACGTTATTTATTATCGCTTTGGAAGTTCTCTTGGTCTGTGAGCGAAACGAGATAATGAGTAGAGTAGATATTTGCCTGCTTCTGTCCCAGAGCAGTTGAGGGATTCCAGTTTTTCGTTGCTGAAGATGGTGAGAAGTTCATGGGCAGCAGTGTATGTAGGAGTAAGTAGTGCTTCGAAAATTTAGTTGTGTTTCTAAAATCCTCTCCCTTTCTTTACCAAGTGATTAATGTCGTTAATGCTAAGCCGTGACTATTCAGGCCTAGCCTATGGTTTGGAGTTCTATTTGGACTGAACTTTGAGGTTTGCTCTAACTGTTGTAATCTCTATGCCCAAATTTTAGGATGATTACATAAGCAACTACAGCTCGCCATCGCCAGATGTGAGAGTTCAAGCAAGCAATTTCGAAGCCTCTGCCGGAGGTTACGAGATAACGTTTGATGATGTTGGCGATGCACAAGGTTGGAACAGTATGTACCCTCGTGGAGATATACCTGAGCCTCGACAATTCGTAAGCTCTCACCTTAAGTAATAATTATGTGCTTTGCATTCTTGACTCTCTCTGTGCATGTGACTGGACTTCTCTTGTACTAATGTTTCTTCTGATCGTTGTGCTCAGACTTGTGTCCGACATTGCCTCTAAATGGTGGCGAATTTCATGCTTATTAATGTGTTGCTTTTGACCATGAGCGTTTTGCAGTACATCGCAACAGGTTATATGTGTTTAAGTACATAATCGCTGAGATTTTTCTTTTTGATTGACGTGGGGAATGATGTGGCCTTGCAGCATGCTGCAGCTGTTGTAGGACGCAGGATGGTGGTGGTTGGTGGTCTAACTGCCTCGGGGCCTAGCAACGATGTGCAGGTATTTACTTCGCAAATTTGCAAGAACTCTGTGAATCTGGGAGGTGTTTGAACCCGTTCAGCATTTTGAAAGGATCTGGTTCTATTTAAACATGTTTTTTTGTGTTTTGTATTTGCAGATGTTGCACCTTAGTCGAATGACATGGACCGAATTGGGTAGAGGAGGGTCTTTCGCCAATGGACAGGCTGGAAACTTGAAAGCCGTAACGCCAGTTTCAACACCAGGCCAGCTGCCCCTGTGCAGGGGTCACAGTTTGGTGAGCAGCTCTCCATTCCTACTATTTTTACCAGAATCTATGCTTTTAATGTATTATGAGCCGCATAATGTACTAGTGCTGATAATAGTTTGCGTGTAATTGAGGATGTAGATCTCCTGGGGAAAGACTGTTCTATTGGTTGGCGGACAATTGAGCCCGGCCAGCGACAGAGTTGAAGGTATTTGATTACATCCAATTCGTGTTGAAAGCTTTTCCTTGCTTGGGTATTCTATATTTGTATCCTATAGAGCCTGTTGGTTCCTTCAAAAAGATTATATTCTTTTTGGTTGATTCCTGTAACATTTGTGCTCACTTCTCCGCCACCAGTGTGGTTTTTGGTCCCCAAATTTTGCACATGTAGCTACGCATGAGTCCCCCAAGTATATGTTTAGACTACAGCAGTTTCTTCTTAAATTTTGCACGTACTTGTGCGTTATGGAACTGATTAATTCTCTTGTATGCAGTTTGGTCGTTTGATCTGGAGACAGAGTGTTGGACGAAAATTACAGCCAAGGGTGAAGTTCCGGTGAGTTTCTTTTGTCTTGAGCTGTATTGATTCATAGCATCCTTTTAACTTAACAAGCAGCGATCTGAATGATGAGATGGTCATCCATGACTGTCGGCAATATCGGAAGCTTCTTAGCAATTAGAAGTTTGAGCAAGGTTACAATAGCACACTGAACTGCTGCAGATAATGTCTCTTCATTTAGCGAAGAGACTGTATGTATAGCGTTGTGCACCATCCCGCTTGTTTAAAAACTATTGGGCGGTTTGCATCCTAAACAGTTTCGCTTGATATGTTAAATGATTGCAGGCAGCGAGGAGTGGTCAGAGTGTAACAAGAGCAGGGAGCATACTTATTATGTTTGGAGGGGAAACGCTTAAAGGACAAAAACTGAACGATCTTCACATCCTTGACCTGAAGTCTCTTATGTGGCTACCTTTGCACACTTTGTAAGATCTGCACTTTCAATTTTGGGAGGCTATTATATTGGACTGCTTTGTTGATCAGTAACCGTTACTGCAACCTAGAGAGCTAGTTTCCAGGTTAGTTTTGTAGATAACTCTTAACTCCATATTGTTTCTGAGTACCCTGTGGGACGATGGTGCACAGGGGTTCTGGGCCTTCACCACGTACAAGGCATTGTGCTACAATGTATGATGACCGCTATCTATTGGTATTTGGTGGAGCTTCTAAGTCTAAGCCTCTTAGTGATCTATTTGCTCTGGACTTTGAAACGGTAAGTCACTCTGTGACGTGCAATATTTACGTCTTTCTTGTCAGTTTAAGCATGCGAGATTTTCTTGACGCTGAAGCAATGTATCATCACATTACTGACAAGTTCTCTGGAATTCGCAGATGGAGTGGTCCAAAATGAAAACGAAGGGCATAATTCCGTCCCCTAGATCCGGCCATGCTGGTATTCTAATCGGCGATAAGTGGTACATTGCTGGTGGAGAGACTCGTGGGCAAGGTGAGCTTTCTGCTAACGATCATGAATAGTTTTGATTCATTTGTTTGGGGTTCGTCACTTATTTATTTCTGCCATTAAAGATATTTTATTGTTATTACATTTCATTTTGCAGGCTCAATAGAGACACTAATGCTTGACGTTGGCAACTTAACTTGGTCTGGAATTGCGGCAACTACCCCAAATACAGCTGTTGCCAATCAGGTAACTAAAACTCGTCATGAAAGGGTAGTCTTCCTCCATTTTTGGCCCAAGACAGTGTTGCATTTATTCGTATACTCATCTGTTCCTTCAAATGTCTGACATAATAGGAAATCTTTTCTTACCTTTTCTGTTCCTGCTCAGGGATGTCAGTTTTTATGAAACGAATGATATTCTCCTGGTTTATCTTGTTGTATGTAACTTACGGTTGCTTATGGCTTGTTTATGTTACAGGGTCTGAGCCTGGTGCTTGTTCAACGAAAGGAAAAGACCATGTTGGTAGCATTTGGAGGAAAAGGAGCTGAGCTTTCTAACCAGGTACTTGCTTTTCTCGGTTGAGAACTATATTTCTATCAAGCCAGCTCCTAGTATCTTTGATGCAATGCTTACTTTGTATTAGGTGGTTTTGGTCAATCGCAAATAAGTCTTCAAGAGGATTGGAAGCTGACCGACTATGTGTACAGTTGCAAATATAAATTGGAGAGATAAACTAGGTTCTAATTCGGAGTGCAATGGCACAGACGAGGTAGGGTAAGAACCTATGAGTAGTCAGTGGCATGGCCTAGAATTTGTTTATTAGTTTCTCTAACCAGAGAAGTAGAGAAACGAAATGGTGTATACTTTATTCAGTCCACTTCAGTTGAGCGTGTAATGTCTTCTTCTATACAGGTACAAGTCTTGTATATAATGCCATTGGATCATGTGAAGAATTCATCATACAGCGGTAACTCGGAAGCAAGGGACGGGCAAGCAAATGATGCAGTACTAGGCCATAGTGGATCAGGACTATCATGTGCTTGTGTAGACGTGGCGAAGACCCATTTATCTCCCCTTGCAGAAGAACAATACGGTTCACGTAATTCAACTGGTAATTCCCCATCGACAGAAAGTTCTTTCGATTTAAATGGAGTCGTTTCTCTACGAAGACGATATGGAGCTGAGAAGAGCAAATATCCGGTTGTACGTCAACCACCGGAAGAGATTTTGTCTAGAGTATTGAGAGAAACTTCAACGCAGGAGAGTAATTCACCCTTGCAGCACTTCAAGGTCAGTGAGATCTTTCTTTTATGTTATCATATTTTCTGTAATGTGAGGTTGTCTTCTTTGGATATTTAACTTTCAAGAAGTTAGAAATGGCTATGACTGCCGTGATTTCACTGCCTTTTAACCTCAGACAGTGACTAGATTTCAATTTTCAAATTATCAAGGAAAAAGGAAGTCCTTGTGAAGTTTTGCCGCATTACCTTGCGAGCCGCCGAATATTTGTCCCTGTTGCTTAGTGCAGCTTTATTAAGTACTTTCGTTTTAGCAGATCTCAGACACACTACATGGGGATTTGGAGATGAGAGGCAGGTTGGCTCCTATTGCCACACGGAGCTCGGAGAAGGTACGGAAGCCTGGAGGTTCATCTAGGAGGGTAGGGTCATTTGATTCGACTCTTACGTCAGTGATGGAGAGTGCTGAGTACCGTGCAGATTCTTCAAGAAGGGTGGCGATGATTACTGATCTGAGCACTCGGACGAGGTCTCATGGTAGTGGGAGGAGTGAAAGCCTCTACACTACGGCCCAAAGACATAGCTGGGAAGGAGAAGAATGTAGTGATAGCCAGCTACTCGCAGACCTACAGGATGCTATGACAATGGAGAGGCGCATACACTTAATCAACAAGTACAGACAAAGTTTCGAAATGAAACTTTCAGCTGCTGTTCGCAAGGGTGAACTAGCAGAAGAAAAACTGACAACTGTTCTTAGAGGTAAAGAGGAGTCAGAAAAAAGTCTTACATTAGCATTGAAAACCCGGCAACATGCTGAAGGAAAGCTTGCAGCTTCACTGAAAGCACAAACAGATCTGAAAGAGAGAGTAGTTGCTGCTGAAAGAGCACAAGAAGATTCCAACAACCTCTGCAATGTGGTCCATTCAGAGAACCTAAGATTGGAACATGATCTTGCTTTTCTCAAGGCCGTCCTTGAGGACACACAAAAGGTAAATATACTAAGATCGAGCCTTATTTCTCGTCATGTCTATCCTATCAACTGCTGAGTATAGCGGGTATATAGCAGAGATCCCAATTGGGTACTCTTGTTACTTGGAATGAAATTCTCATCTTTTTCATGGGAGGTGGAAGTCGGATACCAGGTTTTTTCCATTCGTCGTTATGTCAACTTTGGAGACGGTTGTCGAATTTCTGTACATGCCCGAGATAATATAGCATTTCAACATGAGTCCAAGGATTACTAGAATTAGCATGTCCCTTGAAGCCCTATTTAATCGTGGACAACTATTTATGAAATCCCATGAGGAACAGCCCCAGTTTAAATCCTAGAGTTGGTCTCAGGGTCTGAACAAGGTCCCCACTAATCCATAAGTCTTGTAAATTCTTGATTGTGAGAACCTGATAGAGTTCATTATTCAGAGTCCATCTGATAAGAACCATTTATTCGCTTGGTCTGCAGGAGTTGCAGTCGACAAGGGAGGTCCTTGCGTCTGAAAGAGCGAGATCCTTCCAGCTACAGGTGAGCCTTATTCCTCTTAGGTCCCATTTAAATTAATTTCATTGCCTTCGTCCGTCTCTTCGGTTGCATAGGCGTTCATGTGCATTATCGAATTTCGTTTTTTTTAGTGTTTTTCATCTGAACTTACAATACCAATATTCTAGCTAAAAACAAGGCATGGCCCAAATCTAGCCTTCTGATGTTGCTGTTACTTTAGACTTGACAACTTTGATCTGCAATGGTTTCAGATGGAGGTCTTCGATTTGAAGAAGAGATTGTCGCCCACGTTGTTGACAGGGGAGACACCCAACTTGACGTCAGATACTCAGTTGATGCCAGTATCTGAAAATGTATGATTACGTAATTCTTCTGAGTTTTAGGGGAAGCAAGCATTTGTGGTCATTGCATCAACGTTCAAGCCAGCGCTGACCCCGTATAGAGTGTTTCAAACCATTGATTAGTTTACACACATTTGTATCACAATCAAATTCCAAGATAGTTTTTTTTCTTTTCTCTCGGTTATCATTATGAATGATGCACAAACTAAAATAGCTGTGTCAGACACCTTATTAGCAAGACTCATACTACTTGATATCCTCCACCCATATTCTCAATCCAATCCCCCAAGCAAACCTCAAAAAAATTAATGTAAAATTCTTTGAAGAATATTCAATACAACTAAACAACTTCACCTTGATATTAGAGCAACATGAACACCTCATTCAAACATGGTGGCAAAATACTTGCACAGAGTTAGAGAAATCATTCAGTTAGAAAAATCATTCAAAGCATTGTGTTAAGAGATAAATGGATAGTTGAAGTGTTACCAACACTCACAAGTTGAAATTCCCAACAAGGTGGATTCCTATCCTGGAAACTATCTAAACCTTCGAAAAACATGTGGCCAAATATCATCTTGTTAAGAAAGCCATCCATATAACCAAGAATAATCCAAACTTGCACATTAATCCATTCATAGATAAAATCGGCTACCATCAACATATCTAAATACTACATTTATCGCCACCAAAATCACCATGTAAAGAATAGATAAATCAAATTGCCATACTAGCCAAAAAAACTAACAAGCAATCACAATGTCACCTCTAGATTGCATTGTAGATAGAAATCAAGGCCTTCTTATTAGCCTTGGAGATATTGCAAATGAACTCACAATATATTGCAATATCTTTCAATATCTCAGATATCTCGCAAACTCTATATCGATATTTTCTTCCCCTTTCACTTCTTGACTTCTTTTGCATGCCAGATGGATGTGAATCATGCAAAGAACCTTGACTTGGATTTGTTTCATGGCCTGTGAGCACTGAGAATGGAGGCTATCATTTTCTTGATAAGAGGATCAACTATTAGCAAACAAATTTATTAGTGCATCTTCATGTCATTGTGGTTTTTATATGAGTTGCTTGAGGTTCGATCATCCATACTCGCATGAATGAACGTGTATCTAGCGTATAGATTGAATGTGAAGAGCCTACAGAAGTCGATTTCTGGCACACCCTGCTTTAATTCAATGAGTGCATACTTCGTGAGTAATATGTGCTAGTCCTATGTTTCCTCCTCCAGATCATATATAACGCTCAAATCCCAGCTCCAACAACAACTGGAACTACATGCATGTCCTATGTTTTGAAATGCTGGAAAGGTGCGTGGCAACGCATTCATTGTTAATGATATAAGCACTATTGAATGCATCATATGTCTCGCATATAAGAGAATATATATCAAAGTTGCGCTTACAGACTGCAAATTCATATACCATCTCTCCTCCTCTAAGCCTCGTCTACTGTAAGGTTCCTCAGATACAAGAAGCTATCATCCTTGGCCATAACGCACACAATGTCTAAACGATGTAGGTAACAAAGCAAAACCACATACTGTAACATGAATTTCAACGACTGAAAGTGCCACATCCCAAAACCTCAGTAATCGGCAGGTTTGTAAACAAGGTTCCCTCAAAATCCAGAAATTAATAACCATACATATTCTTCTGCAGGCTGGGGTCGGCGGCGGCCTCCGTCACAAGCCACCCGAGCTGAGGAGCCACGGCGTGAGTCGTCTGATCTAGAGTCACTCCGACAAGCCCACCTCGCAACAGCATCGAGTACTCGGTACCAAAATAATCCCACGCGAACGGTATCTCGAACAACCGCGACGGAAACTGCACTGGGTACAACGACCCCTCGGTGCCTTGGCTAAGCGCAACTGGATTCAATTGCTTGTTTACGTACAGAAACAAAGCACTGATCCACCCGGAGATCGTGGTGACGCCACCCGACTTGAGTGGACCGTGCTTAAGGAAGATGTCGTTCCAGAAGGACTGCTCCACTTTGTTGTCGAAGGCGCCCTCAAAGTAGGCGAGGATGGAGTCCAACCGCGTGCGCCATGGCGTGAGGTCGAGCTCATCCAACAGCCCAAGCGCCAAGCGTAGATGCTGCCAATCCGCCTTCGTGCCCGTGAGCTCGATGGACGGAATGCTGCAGGCGGTGCGGGTACGAAACGCAAAGTAGCTCTTGACGACGTCCATGAACACCACCGCGTGCGCCACGCGCGCCATGTCGTCGGTGGTGCTGAACTGAGTGTTGAGTGCATGGAGTGCGGCTTTGCCGCTGAGGTTCTCGGCGATGAGGGGCGGGAATTGGCATGTTGGGCGGCCCCAATCGTTGTCGGGGGCTCCGCGGCGGAGGCTGTCGTCACGCACCGAGAGCACCTTCTTGCTTTGGTGGCTCACGAAGACGTGCCGGTGCTTCTCCGGATCCTGACTCACGTGCGTGGAGACTCCTTGCATGATGGTGTTCCAGATCGCATCGGGCGTGAGTACGAGCGGCAGGTGGTAGCTGAAGGCCAGGCACACTGCCGATAGGAGCGGGTTCGATCCATGTCCTAGGTTTTAGTGTTTTGTCCTCGTCTTCGTCATTGCGGATGCTCGAGTTTAGGGTTCCCCAATTCCTTGTTTCCTCCCTCACTTCGAACCAGTCCTCCATCTTCCCCTCCTTCTTCAGTTTCTAGTTCTCTTTTACTTGTTTGCTGGTTTACGGTCTTCATCGTCGGTTTAGGGTTCAGTATATTGTCTTTGCTGTTTTCCCTTTTCTCTGTCCCTCCTCGTCTCTGAAGTTTTCTGTTTTCGTTTATATTTTATTTTAGGTCAGGTATCTGCAGACCTGTCCTACCTGTCCTGATCGTCCTCCCCTCGTATTCCCCTTCGACTATTCTGTCTTTCTCTTCTTCCCTTGTTTTCTGTCCTCTATGCTTTGGTCCTGTCCTAACTGGCTTACTCTCTTCTTGTCTTCTGCCTTCGAATTTTGCCGCCTCTTGTTCTTTCTGTTACGGGATTCTATTTCCTTTTAATTTTTTTATTTTTTTTTATTTTTCTTTTAACGGCGATTCTATTTCCTTATGCCTCCGCATACTGCTGTCCGTGTCCTAGGCCAGACGACCTTAGTCCGGAGCGCTTGCAGCTCTCGGGTCTTCTGTTTTTTTTTTTTTTTTAATTCTTGCACTGTTTTGCTTATTTGCCTTCTTTGTTTTCTCCCAAGCCTGGCGCTATCCACCCATGAACCTCTCTGATTCTGTTGTTGGTGGTCTCTTCTCCCCCGCAGGTTAATCATAAGACCGCCCCTGAACTCAGTGGGCTATCCGCCCACGATGCATGCAAAGTTCTCAGGCTACGGGCGACGATGCTGGATGTGAGGGAGTTGTCGACAGAGTGGCAGGTGAAGCTGAAGAAGCAGGAGCCGGGAGTTGTCCCTGGGGTAAGGGTCTGTCCTTGCCAACTTCTGTGCCTTCGTATTTTCTAGTATCCCTCACTCTCACCAGATCTGGTTCTGTGTTTGTGCAGCTTCTTGTGCAAGGTAAACACGAGCCGGAGGAGGTGATTCTCTGCCAAAGCACATGGAAGTGTTACCAGCCCAACCGGGACGCCTTCACCATCTCGGAATACGATTGGATGATGGTGGAGGTCAATCTCGTTTAGCGGCAATCCTACGTCTCTTCGCAAGATAGTGGGAAGGTCCGATTCAAGATACCCTTCATCTGCAGGTATTGCAACTCGGATATGGTGGACAAGGCCCACCTGGGGTAGCACCGGCAGATGGAAATGTGTCCAGTTTATGACGCGAAGAAGATGGGGAGGTTGAAGATCTACTCTTCGCGGGGTTTAGATGGAAACAAAGAGTCTAGGGCTGTGTTCAAGAAGTACAATCTGAGCATACCTTGGCAGATGCTGGGAAAACACTTGATGCCGAAGGCTGGAGGGGCGGGCTAGAGTGGTGGACGACGAGGAGTCCGCTCGTTCCGACAGTGTCACAAAGGACACTCGTGACAATGTGGTCGAACTAAGCAGCGGCAATGGAGGGATACCCCCGGCGGCGAGGGAGTTACCGCCTGTTGAAGTGACTCCAACGTCAAAGAAGGCCCGGGTTGACCCTTTTGGCCCCAGCGTTGTGGAGGTGCTCGAAGAACGGCACAGAACTCAGGGAGGAGGAGCTCGCGGGGGTGGGGATGGGGGGAAGCAGAAACAAGGCGCCAAGGCTGCTGGCGGTGGGGGGGGGGGGGGCTCACTGGATAGAGGCAGGGGCCGGCGGGGTTAAGGGGAGGACCCGCCAAGCAGCTGCAGCAGCAGCGGCGGCTAAACAGGGGCAGACATGGGGGAAGAGGGCGAGGGTTGAAGGGAGTTCGGGCGGGGGTAAGCGAGGTAAAGAAGAACCGAAGGGGAAGGGACGGAGAGACACGGGGGAAGCAGAGGACGGGGCGGCAGGGAGCAATCGGCAGAAGAAGGGCAGGCAACCCTCTCAAGCAGCCACGGGAGCAGGAACAGAGCCAAGGAGGGAGGCTGAGGACGTGCCGCCTTTGGACCCCGTCGCAATGGCGCGGTTCCAATGCATTCAGCATGCGAGGGCTCGGGCTAGGGAGATCTTCCCGGACGTCGACCCAGCCAAGGAGCGGAAGTCACCCGGGCCACCTCCGGGACTATACTGCTTAGTAGAGCAGAGCGGAGAAATCATCCCCCTTGAACTGCTGACTGATCTCCAGGCCGCGACTTTCAATCTACGAGCCATGCAGGATTTGGGACACTTGGCAAAGAGAGTTGCAGCCGCATGGGGGGTGTTGAAATTCATGCCGGAGATTCTGGTAAGGCTTCATCGAATCTAAACTTCACTCTTTCATTTGCTTGTCAGTTTCGGTTAGGACAGGGAAGGGGCTCATAAATTTTGATGTGCACATTTTTTGGGCAGGACACTCTACCTCGATCTGTAGTGGAGGGAGTCGACAGGTGCAAGACCGAGTTTGTGCGGAAGTCTAAGGATAACATTGAGAAAGAGATACAGGACTTTTACCTTCACCATGACGACGTCCTCAGTTACTCGGTGGCACAGTCTGCGTGGATCAGAGCAAACGGGAGGTGGAGGAGAACCGGGCTAGGCATGTGGCGGATGAGTTGATTAAGTTCGATGAAGGTATCCGGATTCAGAAGGAGAACGAAGCATGGAGATGGTCGCCACTGTTTATGGAGCTTATAACAGTACTGGCCCCCTCTATTTTGCGACGCCCATTCCTTCATACCGTGGAGGAGTTTGAAGCCCTGATCCAGTGGACTCGGGACAACTTCGACATGTGCACGGAGCCCCCCCACATGGCTCCGGCTCTTAAGCTCTTTGCTCGGTCAGAGGTCGGCGCCAGGATGCCTATGCTGTGTCAGGTTGGTGGTCTAACACAAAAGAGGCTGAATGAGAGGGGACATCAGGTTCTTTTTGCGATGGAGGAGCTGGTTCGAGCAGGTAAAATCTACTTCCCAACGCTTGACACAACGGGCCCAGCCTTTGAAGACTTCAGGACTGTCTTAAACCTCGGCTTCGAGACAGGGGGGCAGGCACAGAAGTTCACGGCTTGGAGGCGCCGGACTTTCATTAAAGTCTGCAGGGACATGGTGGCCACACAGCAAGAGCACGTACTCCGTGATATGTGGGTCGAGCGAGATGGGATCGACAGGTCGGCTGTCTTGTCAGCCGTGCGCCAGATCATGCTCCTTCGCGAGAACATAGAGTTGGGGTACTGCTTCGGGTCCTTGGAGGCACTAGGTTACTGGCCAAATGTAGGGGACGAGCTCTTCGTTACTGCTTGTAATCTTCGCCGGGAGAGTGTCTCAGCTTGTATTACGAGGTTGGCTGCATGGAATGTAGAGGACGATCTGGAGGACCTGGACGACTTCCGGGCTTCACAAGTGCTATGCACTTTCGACGCTGCCCGTTCCTCTCCCGATTCGCCTGATGAGGAAGGCTGCGCGCAGGAGATTGGGCGTGAAGTGATAGGTCGCCAAATGCGACATGGATGCAATGCAAAGGAATCTGTAGACATCGGTCGAGAGGTGGGCGGCGGGACTGCTTTGGCGGCGGCCACTAAAGTATTGGCTGAGGAGCAGAGTCTTTCCGGTGTGGTGGAGGGGGCGAACGATATGGCAGGAGCTATCACGCCCGTAGTGCTCTTCAAGGGGCCGTATTAGTGCTGTCTTACTGTTGTTAGGACAGGAACGCGGAGAGTGTTACTTGCTGGACTTACGGTTTTTTATGTTATGATAGAGGACAGCAAGTGGGCGTACCTGTGTAGGACAAACAAACATTTTGTGTGTCGTGTTGCCTTGTAATGCATACATTGGGCAGGTATGCTATGAGAAGCTCTAGATGTTTGGTAGGACAGGGTCAGGAAACCATATCCTGAAGGCTGTAGACGTTGCTTCCGTATGTAAGGACAGACTGATTTCATGTGTGGCTTATCATAGAGGTGTCCTCATACATCTGTAAATATTTCGTTTTCTAATATAATAAACATATAGATGAAACCGAAGAAGTGCAGAATTAATGGGAACTGATAACTGTTCGTAGATTTAATGAATTAATTTAAAATTTAAATATATATTAAATGGGATTTTTATACTAAGCCTTTAAAATAACTAACTGATTGGAAATTAATATTCAAATTTTACATAAGGACAGGGAGGACACACATGACAGGGAGGACACGGAGGACACGAAGGACATAAAGGACACAAAGGACACGCACACATGAGACTTAGGACACAGACGACAGGTTGTACGCAGATTCAGGCAATACAGTAAGGGAAAGGGAAACACGATGACAACGAACGTGGAGCACTGTATATTATGAATATATTACGAATGCATCTTCAAAAAAATAAATTTGGACCTTCATACACTAATAACCATGCTGTCCTAAAGAGATGTACGTGTCCAATCATGTTTTCTTGGTTGTCCTAGTACTGTTTTTTTTCCTGCCTGTCTCCGAAAAAGCTTTAAAACGACGCAGGTTCTTTGGACCATCCCCGACTTTGAAGGACGGCTGTGACAATGGATGAAGGAGACCTTTATCACTCTTAACTTTCAGTGCAGAGAGTTTCCCCTTAAATTCTTGTGCAAGTGCCACAAAGTGTGTCCTTAAGTTCGTGTTGCCAACGGCTATGCCTTCACACTCCCGCATGATATCCTTGAAATCGCAAAGCTCCTTCTCGGGATTTTGTGTCCTCTCATTGGCTGTCCTAACCATGGCAATGCCGGCCTCCATTCCACCTGAAAATGCATCCATCCCAGCAATGTTATAACCAGCGGCAATGGTCCCCCTCAAAGATCTAGCGTACCTGATAATATCTGCTGGTTTGACCTCTGTATTAATCATTCTGAATACCTTGACTACGTGCTTGCAGATGTTCCCCCTCTGTCTTGGTGGACAGTTACAGTTAGCCCACTCTAAATTCGGACTCATGAGAGCCCAAATCTCTGGAAAATTTGTCTGTGAAGCCACATACGCGACGTCCTCCTCCTCACAGATCCTGACGTGCTCATCAGGGATCTCTGCTGCTCTCATGACAGCAATGGCCACTATCCCTTCAACTTTACCATTCTTAATGAAACCATAAAATTTACATTGAACAGCATACCAATAGTGGGTTAAGACGTCCTTAACCAAGTGATATATCAACCAGTCAACCCTTCTCCCATCAAATTTTTGCCTGCTTGTCCTAAGAATGGCTTTCAAATTCGCATGATAGCTCTCAACTGCGGCATTCGTGTCCTGGTTGGCGTAAGGTATATTTTTGTACCCCTTGACCCACATCTCGATCTTTGGTATCCATGTCTTCTCAAAGTAAGTGAAAAAGGCCTTGGCCTGTGGATACTTGGACTTCAGGTGTTGAAAATCTCTCCTCAGCTGCATGTACCGCTAGGTCACCCTGCAAAATTCCATTTCCATACATCAAGTCGGCACATGCACCCAATACTTCTGCCCTTAAGTAATTGGCCTTTATCTTCTGCATATCATTCTCAAGCGAAGTCTTTCGGGTATGCCATAAACATAAGAGAATCTTCACATCGTCATTTTTTTGTCCCTCAACCTGCTCAGTCTCAGGCCACACCTTCCTGCATTATTTGACAGGCATCAGTAACATTAGGACACTGTCATAATAAGTACAGAGTTCAGATAATGAGCACATCATGGCATGGTAGAAGTCGCACCTTATAGCGTTCAGCTCTGCATCGTCATTATCAACCAGAAAAGAACTTGGTTTCCAATCAGGTCTGACAGCAATACACCTCTCATTCAATTTCTTCAACCACGGAACTATATCCACTTCCCTTGATCTGCCCTGGATTGTGAAAGCTACTGGAATGCCCTGCTCCCATTTGTCGAAAACCATAACAGTGTAGAGGGGATACTTCACAAACAGAAAAGATGACATCAATGTAAAAATAAAAGACACGCGACTCAGGACAGCCTGTCCAGAACACGCAGTACATTCTAGTCTGTCGAATTCAGGGCACAGTGAAGAGAACTAACCTTAGGGGCATTAGTCGAAAAAGTAGCATCCATGGACAAAGGTCTGCGGTGGCCATGTGCCTTACCATCATTTCCAATTTCCATTCCGTTTGGATGGCCAAGCAAAAAGGATCATCTTCATCAGGGGGGGGGGGGGGGGGGGGGGGGGGGGGGTCATTCAACTCTATGTTACCATATTCCTTGTAGTGATAGAAACAATCAGGGTTTTCGTTTGTCCACATACGGACGCTCATAGCATCCCTCGGATGCTTTTCCCACAATTCCTTCGCCAATTTGTTGGCGATATTGTAAACATCTGATGGCATGACAAAGGTATCTCGGGTTGCTGGTAAATTGTTTCTGAGCACAGCGTAGCACCTCCGCCTTGTGGTCTGCCATGACTTGTGCAGGGGACTTACCTGACCTAAGTGAGTCAACAATCCACTGCTTCGTTGCTGCTGATAAATGACCAGATAGCCCAGCACGCTGTCCTCCGAACTCGGCGCCATGACAGGGCTTCCCAGCCTTGTTGACATGTTCCATGCAATGGAACTGAATGGTACAGAGTTTCTCATCAACTTCCAACTGTTTGGCCACGAAATTACATTGACAGCCTCGCTTCATGGACATTCCAGCATGTCTTTTGCCCACCCTAGTCTTCCTTTTTGGCTTCACAGCTGCATTAAGCATAGCTTGGGCTTCGAGAAGCCGCTCCTTCGCCTCCTTCAGTCTCGTCTGCTCTTCTGCATCCTCATCCACTGCCTCAACATTTAGGTCAGGTACAAGGTCTGTCCTACTCTTCTTTTTAGGACGGAGTTTTGCAGCTGCCTCTTTCGCTGCCTTGTCCACGATCTTCTGAGCACGCTGTAAGGCCTTCCTTTGGTGTGTCGAATTTTTCTTCTGAGTTAGGGTATGAGCAAATACCTTCTGAATCTCGACCTTATACTGCCTTGTATAGTCCTCCGGACCATATTGACACGAATATCTGTAAAAAACGGTCAGGAGAGAACATGAGATCACGATCAGTCAGGGCAATCTAAACCATTAGGACACGCACAGGTTCGATTGTCGAACAGAGCAGATCATGAGCATGGCGGTCCTGACGATGACATGGACATGGGGCCATAAGATCAATTAGGAATTCCTCAGACACAGTTCAGTAATGGACAGGGCAGAAACACGCAGGGTACACATACAGTCTACCAGTCTTACCTGATTTCCTAGACAGCTGATTCCGCTCGCACTTGCTTCCTTTCCCCTTTCTTCATGCACTTCCTCGTCTCCTCAACAAAAGTGCAGGGATGTTGCCTGGCCGACATTTCACCCTCCAAAAAGTCATCCAGCCGGTCCGGGAAATGCTATTCTGCGAGCCTTGAGCGGTGAGCGGAGAGCGGTGAGCGGTAAGTTTGCGGATATTTTGATGTTTTTGGTGAAGTTTCTCACACTCTATAACTGCAGCATGTTGGTTTTATTTTTATTTTTATTTTCAAAAAGCATGACCTTAAAAACACCTATCACCGTGCGTGCCTATTCCCGTGCATGCATGGATACAGATTTAGGTAATGAAGACTATCAGATTATTCAGGAATTTTTTATGAATACAGTCTTATCCTTTGCTTAGTATCTAAGTCTATTATCAATATAAAGTAAGTCTAATATCAATATAAAGTATAGCCATGTAAGAGAGACAAAGGATAAATTCTTGACCACTATTAGACTACTTGGAATTGTCTCCATTAATAGAATGGATTTCAATTTAGTCGTTGAGTCTATTATAATTATAAGGTCTAGGTGGAAAGAGAGATAAAAAGACTGCTCAGCAACTGCAGATTTTCTTTTTTCAGATTTTTTGTTTTATCCGATTTGAATTTGTTTATGTCAGTTTGGGAATGGCCCCGGCGATTACCCTTTGCGAGGTACGACGTCCATTGTTTTCTCTCGGGAAGTATAACACACCGAAGCCACTGCCCAAGTGACGAAATTATAATGTTGCAGGTTCGGTTATATCGAAGTGAAATCCAGGGTTTACAATGCTTATGGGATAATGTGCTTTGCTTTGCGAGTTAATAATGTGGTTTGGGAGTTAATAATGTGGTGAATAATTTCGTCAAAACAGTTTGAAGTGCTGCGGTCTCGACAGCCGGACAAGTGCTGCGTACTTGAAGCAGAAATTACTGTGATTGCATTAAATAGTGTGACTGCATGGGTTAAAAATATAAATAATTACTCTGACTGCATTAGTTAGTGTGACTGCATGGGTTAAAAATATAAAAAATTACTGTGCTTGCAAATAACATTACTTGATGTCAAGACTGCTTGGATATAATTGACCAACTTCATCTTAGAGAACGAACTTGAATTAAAGGGCAGGCCTGTGAGAATGGACATTTTGTGATTCGAACTTAGGATATGGCTTAGTGGGTTTCGTCTCCCAAAAAAAAAACAACAAATAAGTCGTATACCATTCAAAAAAAAAAGAAAGGGAATTAAAATAAAAATCAAGGTATAGACCATGAAGGGAAAAACAATTTCAGAAAGAAATGGAATAAGTTGAATAACATGTACGAAGAAGGGGAAAGAGAATAAGCATGAAAGAAAGAAAAGAATGTAATAAATTAAATGATTATGTGACTTCAGTTAAAATGTAACATAGCACAAGATGCGTAATACGGTTTAGGGTACTCTTAATATAATAATCGAAGTGATTATGTACCTTAAGTTAGAATGTAACATAGAAGAAAATAGGTAATATCTTGCAGTCGATACATAGATTTAGGAAGTAAAACAACATTCTTAGAGTCTACGCGAAAAGAGAGAGAAAAAGACTGCGAAGCAACTGCAGGTTTTTTTGGTAGGGACCCCTGGTGGGGGATATGAAACTGCTTAGTGTGTGTTGTTAGTGGGATTCGAACCAGAGCCCTTTGAAGCAACCTCGCTGCCCTTCAAATAATGCCTCGGTGCCAAGGACCAATGCTGGGGGGCTCCAACTCTGGTCAGTGCATGACGTTGTTCTTCTCAGTTCAAGAGGAACACAGAATAGTTTAGATTTTAATTAGTTACTTCTTACATTTACGAATTGATAACTGATAAGTCTCTACAAAGCGGCTTCTGTAATTTACGAATTGATAAGTGTTAAGTCTCTAGAAAGGGGCTCCTATAAGAACCACAGTCTCTATGAACAATCTCGCTCTAATCGTCCATTTTAGCAACAAAATGGTTGCTTAAAGGTATTCTTAATATAATAAAGTAAATCAGTAGGTGACTTGAGTTAAAACATAACATAGTAGAAAATAGGTAATGTGGACCACTGGATACATAGATTCAGGAGGTAAAACAACATTTCTAGGGTCTAGGCGAAAAGAGAGAGAAAAAGACTGCGAAGCAACTGCAGATTTTTTTGTAATTAATGGGATTCGAACCCAGAGCCCTTTCAGGCATACTCGCTGAAGATTTTTAAGTTGCATTGTGTGCCCCTCTAGCAAGCCTCGCAGCCCTTGGCATCATGCCTCGGTGCCGAGGACTCCCACTAGGGGCTCGAACTCTGGTCTTTTTATGTTGATTTGTAAGCAACCTCGCAGCCCTTGGCATAAGGCCCCGGTCCGAGGACTCCCGCTGGGGGCTCGAACTCTGGTCCTTTTACATTGAGTTTTACGTGGCATTGGTTATATCGAAGTGAAATCCAGGGTTTACAATGCTTATGGGATAATGTGCTTTGCCTTGCGAGTTAATAATGTGGTTTGGGAGTTAATAATGTGGTGAATAATTTCGTCAAAACAGTTTGAAGTGCTGCGGTCTCGACAGCCGGACAAGTGCTGCGTACTTGAAGCAGAAATTACTGTGATTGCATTAAATAGTGTGACTGCATGGGTTAAAAATATAAATAATTACTCTGACTGCGTTAGTTAGTGTGACTGCATGGGTTAAAAATATAAAAAATTACTGTGCTTGCAAATAACATTACTTGATGTCAAGACTGCTTGGATATAATTGACCAACTTCATCTTAGAGAACGAACTTGAATTAAAGGGCAGGCCTGTGAAAATGGACATTTCGTGATTCGAACTTAGGATATGGCTTACTGGGTTTCGTCTCCCAAAAAAAAAACAACAAATAAGTCGTATACCATTCAAAAAAAAAAAGAAAGGGAATTAAAATAAAAATCAAGTTATAGACCATGAAGGGAAAAACAATTTCAGAAAGAAATGGAATAAGTTTAATAACATGTACGAAGAAGGGGAAAAAGAATAAGCATGAAAGAAAGAAAAGAATGTAATAAATTAAATGATTATGTGACTTCAGTTAAAATGTAACATAGCACAAGATGCGTAATACGGTGTCAAGACTGCTTGGATATAATTGACCAACTTCATCTTAGAGAACGAACTTAAATTAAAGGGCAGGCCTGTGAGAATGGACATTCGGTGATTCGAACTTAGGATATGGCTTAGTGGGTTTCGTCTCCCAAAATAAAAACAACAAATAAGTCGTATACCATTTAAAATAAAAAAGAAAGCTAATTAAAATACAAATCAAATAAGCATGACGAGAAAAACAATTCCAGAAAGAAATGGAATATGTTTAATAACATTTACGAAGAAGGGGAAAACCAATAAGCGTGAAAGAAAGAAAAGAATATAAGAAATTAAATGATTATGTGGCTTCAGTTAAAATGTAACATAGCAGAAGATGCGTAATACGGTTTAGGGTACTCTTAATATAATAATCGAGTTAATCAAATGTATTCATGATTTTCTAAGTCTCTGTGAATTCCATTTTTTTAATGTTAACGAATCAGCGTAGACTGTGCTATTTGAGCTCAAACGTCTTTCATTAACTATTCGCTTACAATCTTAACCATACATGGGCAAAATCAAAACAAAGATAATTCCGGGCTTGCCCCTGTCAAAGGCCATCTGAACTGTACTGTTTCGTGCTGGAGTATCAAGAACTGACATTTTCGTGTGAAACTTAAATCTGCCGTGCTGGCGCCGGCTCCATATCATGTGTATCGAATAATGCACCGGACCACCAACAATCTGCACGCCGGAGACTAGACTTGGAGGCTGTGTATCATAATGTATGAGGAATTACAGTCAGAAACCTGGATAGAGAAACGTGAATATCAAGGAAATGCCGGCGACGCCGAGGCGTCACGTTGACGGCAGAGTGCTTTATATATCAGGTGCGAGAAGAACATGCTTGACTCAAAAGACCTGAATGCTCATTTCATTCTAAGGCGGATAGTATATCATCATTTTCTGCCTCCTAACTATGTCTCCTCTCAAGTTTAGCCTCCACTCTGGAACACAGTTCTTGCTCAACCTTGGGACCATGCTTGAACCGCAGGTTGGAGATATAGTTATACGTAGAAGGCGGGCGGATTCCAACATCCGGTACTATCCATACAAGTCTCCGGAACAGTGGTACCAGTATCATAAGACATGGCTGCTGAAGATCTTCCCGTCGTCAGTTCATTCTGCTTTAGATAGTGATAAAAGTAGTAATCTCCCTCCGAACATGAAATGCATGATGCTTATGGTTTGGGAGTACGGGCTTGGATTCAAGGAGGCGATGACAGGAGGAATACTTATTCCGGAGGCAGAAGACCCCGGAGCGGCGCAAGTGCTCGGTTTAGGACGCGGAGGAACCGTCCCTGACCAGAATACTATTGTCCTGGCATTTACGCAGCCGAGTATGCCTCGTGGTCCAACATTTTTGCGTGCAGATTTCTGGAAAGAAAAGTACCTCCACGATGACTACGCAAACCTTATGGTTTTCTCAGTCGTAGACTCCCTCATTGGACCTAGCAACATGAGTAGAACAGTGACGAATTGGAGCAGAGCGGGTCTGTCTTGGGTATCCACTAACTCAATCACAGGGGCTTTATCGCAATACTCAGGGTTGACCCTCGTAAATCTAGGCTAGTTAGGCTCACTTCAGCTAGGAATATTGAGTGGTTGCAGTGTTTGGAGTCGAACAGGGTAATGTTATTCCTGAAGGATATCTGTAAGTTTCTGAAGTATTACCAAGGAAGTCAATAAAAGTTGATAATTTACCGGTCATATTCGCATCGTGTAACCTGAACTTAACATCCATATGTAACCCCTTATGCCATCTCCTCCACTGAAATCAGAATCCCTTATGCCATCTCATTATGGTCATTGTTTTTACTTTTATCCCTTCGCTAGGGCCCTCTGGATCAACGTCGCAGCCCCTGGCACAATGCCTCGGCCCCGAGCAGACTTCATTGGGTCCGTGACTCTGGTGAATACATGATTTGTTACAGTTGTTACTGGAGCCCAATGAAGCAACCGTGGCTCACATGGCAATGCCTCGGTGCGAAAGTCTCCTTTCAGGGGCTCACAGTCTGGTCAACGGATGTATGTTTGTCGTTCGTAATGGAGCGAATTGAAGCGACCGTGAAGCAGTCCATCACAGTAATTTTAGAAAGTGCTAATTTTATCATGTGGTGATTTTATCATCTGCTTTGCCATGTGCTAGGGCCCTTTGCAGCGTAGTTGCTTATGGGCCACCGTATTGTATAAATATATAGTCGTGAATGTTCATTACTTCGAAAGCAAATACAAATACCGTGTAGACTAACTCAACAGAAGGCTAATCACGTGACTGGGTTCCTACATCAGATGATTGGAGTCGCTAGGATCTGTACTGAACAAAGTGACGCTCGAGTCTGTATGCTCGGATGAGGAGGAGGTGATACTCGAGGAACTACTGAAGGAAGCTCCACCATCAGAAACAGCCTCACCATCCGACTCAAGGGCTTCGCTATCAATGAATTCCAGATTCCTACTAGGGGGGTTTCTGGACTGAAAGGTACGGTGGTTGCCACGAGCTAGTTGAATAGCTGCATCGTTCGCGTAACTGGGAAGATGCCATGACTTTGGGGGGCTTGGAAAAAAATGTGGATGACAAAAAAAAGGAAGATTCATTGAAGTGCTCAGAATGCCGCATCTGCAAATATAAATGGCACAATGTTCATAAATCCAGTCCAGAGCAAATCATATTATAAAGAGTATGTAACATTAGAAAACAAGTTTCTAAACTCACGTAGTGAACCGGGACCTCTTTGCAACCTTTGTCACATTGACTTCTCCATCGGGATCCTCACTAGTGACCAGTCTTGCGGTAGTAACGTTCGGGGCAGCAGTAGTTCGAATGAGAGGTTTCAATACAGCTGCGAAGATCTCCTGGTCGGCCTCCAATCCAACAATATGCCGATCAGCATGTCGGCATGCATGAATTGAGGAACCTGAGAGGGAGAGCAAGGTCGTTACTGAGGATACCTGGAAAATGGAAACTGAGAAGTATAACGTAGAGGACTGTAGCTTACCAGTCGAGGTCGTGCAGTCAAGAACCACACTTCCAGGGTCGGTCGTGGCCTCGATCAGCATCTGCAGAAGAGGAACGGACTTCTCGCGAGGGCCGCGCCAGGGCCTTGAGGCATTCATGAGCTGGGTGCCACGGGAAACGTGGTTCTGCAGGACATCATCCCGACCAACATCGTATCCAAGGCGCTCCAGTGCAGGCACCTCGCGAAATGAGAACCGGGATTTGCGGCCGCCGGACTTGAAGCTCCTCACAGCCAGTAGAATCCCGAACTTCATTGTCTGTAAAACAAGGAAGAACAATGGTTGCTTCACAGGGCTCTAGAACAAACATGAAGAACTACATGCACTGACCATAGCTGGAGCCCTCAGCAACGGTCCTCGGCACCGAGGCATTATGCCAAGGGCTGCAAGGTTGCTTCAATGGGCTCCAGAGCAGCAAGAAGAACATGATGCACTCATCACAGTTGGAGCCCTCAGCAGGAGCCCTCGGCACCGAGGCATTATGCCAGGGGCTGCGAGGTTGCTTCACAGGGCTCTAGAATAAACATGAAGAACTACATGCACTGACCAGAGCTGGAGCCCTCAGCAACTGTCCTCGGCACCGAGGCATTTTGCCAGGGGCTGCGAGGTTGCTTCAATGGGCCCCAGAGCAGCAAGAAGACCATGATGCACTCATCACAGTTGGAGCCCTCAGCAGGAGCCCTCGGCACCGAGGCATTATGCCAGGGGCTGCGAGGTTGCTTCACAGGGCTCTAGAATAAACATGAAGAACTACATGCACTGACCAGTGCTGGAGCCCTCAGCAACGGTCCTCGGCACCGAGGCATTATGCCAGGGGCTGCGAGGTTGCTTCAGTGGGCTCCAGAGCAGCAAGAAGAACATGATGCACTCATTACAGTTGGAGCCCTCAGCAGGAGCCCTCGGCACCGAGGCATTATGCCAGGGGCTGCGAGGTTGCTTCACAGGGCTCTAGAATAAACATGAAGAAGTACATGCACTGACCGGAGCTGGAGCCCTCAGCAACTGTCCTCGGCACCGAGGCATAATGCCAAGGGCTGCGAGGTTGCTTCAATGGGCCCCAGAGCAGCAAGAAGAACATGATGCACTCATCACAGTTGGAGCCCTCAGCAGGAGCCCTCGGCACCGAGGCATTATGCCAGGGGCTGCGAGGTTGCTTCACAGGGCTGAAGATATACCAATGACAAACTGTACTAGGGGTGACCCAGAAGTGAGCTTACCGTCAGTGTAGGATTGATGGGAGATGTGAGGTGAAGCTTATTCGTCCCCCACCACTCTTTCCGAACTTCAAACTCAAAGGCGTCGCAGTACCCGAAGATCTCACCCTTTGTTGAGGCACGAAAGGGGTGGAATAATATGACGGCCCCATCATCATGTAAATGGTTGTCGGCGAAATCGAAAATGGGCTGCAAGCAGTTATCGGTGTCAATATTCCATGAGGGGATGGATGTGGGAGGATCGGAAACTCCAGGGACCGGCAGACCCTCAGGAATGTCCGCAATGATGAGGTCAACAAACGGATGCACCCTCGGCTCGCCCCTAAAGCGCAGGGATCTCCCTTCCGACTGCTGCACAATATCAAGCAAAGTACTCCTCAATATGGAGTCAAAGCCGAAATCACTCTAACTTACGACTACAACGAAATAGCACCCCGTGGCCACATTTTCATGCGCACGGTTACAGTATCCTGGATAAAATCAATTGCACGTTGGAAAGTACCTTGAGCAGGAAGCTCTTGATGTCGAGGTAGGCTTGGGTGAAGTTATTAGAGGACCCCGCCAGGACATCCTTCAGTGAGGAATTGATGATGAGCTCGTGGTTGTTGCTCCCCTCCTCCTCACCTACATTAATGTTCGGGACCTGAGTGAGAGCTTCTTCGTACGTAGAGTCCACATTGCGCTTTGTGCCCCTTGAGTTCGGAGGTGCCTGTGATCCCGAATTGCTTATAGGACTTTTTACAACATCCCCGCCGGGAGACTTCACTTTCCTCTTGCCTTTCTTCGAACTCTTCTCCGCGGCCTTCTGCTGCTTCTCCTCCTCCCTCTGAAGCGCCTTCTCCTCGGCCTCCTTGATCTTCTGTGCCTTCCTGCGATCCTCCTCAACGCGGCGCTTCAAGGCCTTTGCTCTCTCTGCCTCGTCTTCGATCCCGAGAAGATCTTGCATCTCAGCCCCAGATTCACCTACGGAGTCTCTCGACTTCCTGAGCTCAACTTCAAACGATGGGGTGAAGCTGGATAGGCAATCTAGGTACCACGCGCCGGCGCTAAGATGCGATGTGGTCCAGGTTCGTTGCTGAGCAGCAGAAAACATGCAACTGGGACTGGAGCGATCAACCCAAGCCTGAAGAAATATCGGAAGATCATCCTTTAAGATTGCCCCTTTCGCCAGTAGCTCGTACTTGAAGTACCTGCATTACGTAAGTTACATGTAAGTTACAGCCTGAACCAGCAGTAGTCATTGGCACCGAGGCATTGTACCTAGGGCAGCGAGGTAGCTAGAAAGCGCTCTAGAACAAACAAGAAGAACTACATGCACTGAGCTGGTGCCCTGAGCATGGGTCCTCGGCACCGAGGCATTATGCCAAGGGCTGCGAGGTTGCTTCAATGGGCCCCAGAGCAGCAAGAAGAACATGATGCACTCATCACAGTTGGAGCCCTCAGCAGGAGCCCTCGGCACCGAGGCATTATGCCAGGGGCTGCGAGGTTGCTTCACAGGGCTCTAGAAAAGACATGATGAACTACATGCACTGACCAGAGCTGGAGCCCTCAGCAACTGTCCTCGGCACCGAGGCATTATGCCAAGGGCTGCGAGGTTGCTTCAGTGGGCCCCAGAGCAGCAAGAAGAACATGATGCACTCATCACAGTTGGAGCCCTCAGCAGGAGCCCTCGGCACCGAGGCATTATGCCAGGGGCTGCGAGGTTGCTTCACAGGGCTCTAGAAAAGACATGATGAACTACATGCATTGACCAGAGCTGGAGCCCTCAGCAACTGTCCTCGGCACCGAGGCATTATGCCAAGGGCTGCGAGGTTGCTTCAGTGGGCCCCAGAGCAGCAAGAAGAACATGATGCACTCATCACAGTTGGAGCCCTCAGCAGGAGCCCTCGGCACCGAGGCATTATGCCAGGGGCTGCGAGGTTGCTTCACAGGGCTCTAGAAAAGACATGATGAACTACATGCATTGACCAGAGCTGGAGCCCTCAGCAACTGTCCTCGGCACCGAGGCATTATGCCAAGGGCTGCGAGGTTGCTTCAGTGGGCCCCAGAGCAGCAAGAAGAACATGATGCACTCATCACAGTTGGAGCCCTCAGCAGGAACCCTCGGCACCGAGGCATTATGCCAGGGGCTGCGAGGTTGCTTCACAGGGCTCTAGAATAAACATGAAGAACTACATGCACTGACCGGAGCTGGAGCCCTCAGCAACTGTCCTCGGCACCGAGGCATAATGCCAAGGGCTGCGAGGTTGCTTCAATGGGCCCCAGAGCAGCAAGAAGAACATGATGCAGTCATCACAGTTGGAGCCCTCAGCAGGAGCCCTCGGCACCGAGGCATTTTGCCAGGGGCTGCGAGGTTGCTTCACAGGGCTCTAGAATAAACATGAAGAACTACATGCACTGACCAGAGCTGGAGCCCTCAGCAACTGTCCTCGGCACCGAGGCATTATGCCAAGGGCTGCGAGGTTGCTTCAGTGGGCCCCAGAGCAGCAAGAAGAACTACATGCACTGACCAGAGCTGGAGCCCTCAGCAACTGTCCTCGGCACCGAGGCATTATGCCAAGGGCTGCGAGGTTGCTTCAGTGGGCCCCAGAGCAGCAAGAAGAACTACATGCACTGACCAGAGCTGGAGCCCTCAGCAACTGTCCTCGGCACCGAGGCATTATGCCAAGGGCTGCGAGGTTGCTTCATGGGGCCCCGGAGCAGCAAGAAGAACATGATGCAGTCATCACAGTTGGAGCCCTCAGCAGGAGCCCTCGGCACCGAGGCATTATGCCAGGGGCTGCGAGGTTGCTTCACAGGGCTCTAGAATAAACATGAAGAACTACATGCACTGTCCAGAGCTGGAGCCCTCAGCAACTGTCCTCGGCACCGAGGCATTATGCCAAGGGCTGCGAGGTTGCTTCAAGAGGATGCTTATAGTAAACTAAGTGAAGATAAGAGAATTACCTGTAAAGGACTCTTCGAACCACTAAGTCGGACCCCTTGAAATCCTTGAAGTCGGTTGACTTGGTGAAGGCGTCAGTACCTTTGAAGTACGACAAGAAGGCATGGTCAAATAGCTTCATTCTGCAATCCTCTACGTACGTCTCCAAACCCATGGGCTCTGTTGAGACGTTCATGTTGATTGGAGGTCGGTCCGAGCGGAGAATGTCGTCCAGAGAAGTGGATGCTTCCTCACTCAACTGAAAGATCGACCAGGCATACGTAATTAAATTAAGTAAGCAGAAGTTAACAATAGGATCGAAACAGAAATACAGCATAGCATTACAGTGTAGTGGAGAGATATGACTCACTGCTGCCCAGAAGCATGCCCTTCCCAGCCAATGGGTGAGCCTCTGCTCGTTGCATGGTTTAGGTGGTAGGCACCGGGCCTCTCTTGTGGCTATAGAGGAGTTGAATAACTCGAGCCATCTGATCTTCGCGGTTGAAGAAGCCTTCGCCGTTGCTATCAGTTGCAGCTTTTCAAGATTCAACTCGGCGCCCGTGGAGCCGTTCAACGAGTAGTGCCGCTCAATCTGAATTGGCAGACCCCGAACCAAGATCAGTATGGCATAATCAGTGGTGTTCTTATTCGATAGATCGGTGGAGCATGATGTATGGTAGTCCGGAGAAATGGAAACAATACCTCTTTCAAGAAACCTGGTGTTAGGTCCGGGTTAGCGACCGCTGTTAACTTGTTCATTTTCTTTATCAAGTTCTCGGTCTTCTTTGCAGCCGCCAACTTCATTGCAGCTGCTTTATCTTTCTCGGCGACGTCACCCTCAGCATTCTCGAGGTAAGCACGTAGCCCCTCGTCTGCTGCTCTGCTGATCTCATGCTGCACCAAGCGAGAAACATGTCAAATTATGATAGAACGAATCATAGCGAGAAGTGGGGATTTGACAATACTCACCAAAAAAACGGAATGCAGTAATCAGAGGTAGTGCCCCAAGCATTAGTCCTCGGCAACAACGCATTATGGCAAGGGCTGCCAGGCATGAAGCCAAGGGCTCTAGAACTGAGGAAACGACATACATGCAGTGACCAGCATTGGAGCCCCGAGCATTTGACCTCGGCACCGAGGCATTAAGCCAAGGGCTGCGAGGTTGCTTCAAAGGGCTCGAGTACTGAGAAGACAGAAGACATGCACTGAGCAGAGTTGGTACCCCCAGCATAAGTCCTCCGCACCGAGGCGTTAAGCCAAGGGCTGTGAGGCTGCTTCACAGGGCTCTAACACTGAGAGTAAAAACGACATGCTGTGACCACAGTTGGAGCCCCCAGCATTGCTCGTCGGCACCGAGGCGTTAAACCAAGGGCTGCGAGGCTGCTTCACAGGGCTCTAACACTGAGAGTAGAAACGACATGCTGTGACCACAGTTGGAGCCCCCAGCATTGCTCGTCGGCACATACGGAGGGAAATTTATAAAACAATTAGAGATGTTGAATCTCATGGTGTACCTGGTAAATGAAACTAGTGAATACATTCACAGGTAATGTGTACCACGTTCCGTGCTTTGTTTTCCTGCATCTCTTTACATCCGAGGGGGACAACAGCTCCTTAAATTGCTCGAAGGGCATGAGGCCGTACTTTTGAACTCTGAAAAGGGTGTGAACATCGTTCGTCTTCACATGACTGTCCTCGGTATGCCTGGCACAGGTACAACAGAACCAGATTTAATGTACTGACATGAAATACAGCTGGAATTGTAATAATGGAAAGATAACCACGATTAAGACTTTAGGAAACTTACTTGTTGATGTTGTGCATGACCTGCATGACTAACCCGATTCTACCCTTTGTGTCCAGAAGGATAGAGTCCACAAGGTAATGCCACGATTCATCGGCCTTGTGTAGGCGCTCAATATGGTTTAACCATGCTTGACAACGATGATTACCGTCACAAACAAAGAACATTAGATCTGCATATCCTGCAAGCTCCGGGATCGATAGCAAGAAATCATTAAACTGATCGTTCTTCTTGTTCCAGATAGGGCCCCATCTGCCCTTATCAGCAGCCGAAACTTCCCTAGTCCTACCTCCTTCATCTGTAATGGACACGTAAAACACAGATGCCCCCTCCCGGTACCCGTGCGAGAACTCCTCTTCCAGTTTCGACAGGTCGCACTGCATCATCGGGCGCACAATAGGCATTGGCTGCATTCTGCACAGAGGAATGTCTATACGTGAATAAGCAAAAGGCTTCACTCTCAGACTCGAAATAGTAGTGACAGAGTTAAGCTTCTGGCGAGATCGAATCTCGTCTAGATCTCCAGTGAAAGCGTCGTCATCATCAACCGAGTCCTCGTCCTTTTCGGTGTTTCCTGGCGTGTCCTCTTCAAACTGGGGAGCATCCATCCCGCCATCAGCCTGGAAAATGGAGACCATGTACACAATAAAACTTTAAAACGATGGAGACCACAGACACAATGCACCTTTAAAACGAACAGAAGAGGACCAAAACTGGAGGCCTCAGCCGGAGTCCTCGGCACCGAGGCATTACGCCAAGGGCTGCGAGGCTGCTCAAGGGGCATACAATGCAACTTACAAATCAACATAACAAGACCAAAATTGGAGCCCCCAGCATAAGTCCTCGGCACCGAGGCTTCATGCCAAGGGCTGCGAGGCTGCTCAAGGGGCACACAATGCAATTTTCAAATCAACAAAAAAGGACCAAAATTGGAGCCCCCAGCATAAGTCCTCGGCACCGAGGCTTCATGCCAAGGGCTGCGAGGCTGGTAGGGGGGCACACAAAGCAACTTACAAATCAACATAACAAGACCAGAGCTGGAGCCCCCAGCTTAAGTCCTCGGCACAGAGGCATGAAGCCAAGGGCTGCGAGGCTGCTAGAGGGGCACAGAATGCAACCTTAAAATGTAAAAAAAAGGACCAAAAATGGAGCCCCCAGCATAAGTCCTCGGCACCGAGGCTTCATGCCAAGGGCTGCGAGGCTGCTCAAGGGGCACACAATGCAACTTACAAATCAACATAACATGACCAAAATTGGAGCCCCCAGCATAAGTCCTCGGCACCGAGGCTTCATGCCAAGGGCTGCGAGGCTGCTCAAGGGGCACACAATGCAACTTACAAATCAACATAACAAGACCAGAGCAGGAGCCCCCAGCATAAGTCCTCGGCACCGAGGCATGAAGCCAAGGGCTGCGAGGCTGCTAGAGGGGCACAGAATGCAACCTTAAAATGTAAATAAAAGGACCAAAAATGGAGCCCCCAGCATAAGTCCTCGGCACCGAGGCTTCATGCCAAGGGCTGCGAGGCTGCTAGGGGGGCACACAATGCAACTTACAAATCAACATAACATGACCAAAATTGGAGCCCCCAGCATAAGTCCTCGGCACCGAGGCATGAAGCCAAGGGCTGCGAGGCTGCTAGAGGGGCACAGAATGCAACTTACAAATCAACATAACAAGACCAAAATTGGAGCCCCCAGCATAAGTCCTCGGCACCGAGGCTTCATGCCAAGGGCTGCGAGGCTGCTAGGGGGGCACACAATGCAACTTACAAATCAACATAACATGACCAAAATTGGAGCCCCCAGCATAAGTCCTCGGCACCGAGGCATGAAGCCAAGAGCTGCGAGGCTGCCCAAGCGGCACACAATGCAACTTACAAATCAACATAACAAGACCAAAATTGGAGCCCCCAGCATAAGTCCTCGGCACCGAGGCTTCATGCCAAGGGCTGCGAGGCTGCTAGGGGGGCACACAATGCAACTTACAAATCACCATAACAAGACGATGGTCGTACCTGATTGTTGCTTGGTGTTGCGTCGACGTCATCCTCTCCTCCGCTCATGGTTACTGGACCACCTTTTCGTGGCACCTGTTCCAAAAGAGAAACAACATATATTGGTCAGTCTTAGTTCCCTAAGGAGGACTGATCAACACTAAAAGACCAGAGGAGGAGCCCACAGCGTAAGTCCTCGGCACCGAGGCTTCATGCCAAGGGCTGCGAGGCTGCTCAAGGGGCACACAATGCAACTTACAAATCAACATAACAAGACCAGAGCAGGAGCCCCCAGCATAAGTCCTCGGCACCGAGGCTTCATGCCAAGGGCTGCGAGGCTGCTCAAGGGGCACACAATGCAACTTACAAATCAACATAACATGACCAAAATTGGAGCCCCCAGCATAAGTCCTCGGCACCGAGGCTTCATGCCAAGGGCTGCGAGGCTGCTAGAGGGGCACAGAATGCAACTTACAAATCAACATAACATGACCAAAATTGGAGCCCCCAGCATAAGTCCTCGGCACCGAGGCATGAAGCCAAGGGCTGCGAGGCTGCTAGAGGGGCACAGAATGCAACTTACAAATCAACATAACAAGACCAAAATTGGAGCCCCCAGCATAAGTCCTCGGCACCGAGGCTTCATGCCAAGGGCTGCGAGGCTGCTAGGGGGGCACACAATGCAACTTACAAATCAACATAAAAAGACCAAAATTGGAGCCCCCAGCATAAGTCCTCGGCACCGAGGCTTCATGCCAAGGGCTGCGAGGCTGCTGAAGGGGCACACAATGCAACTTACAAATCAACATAACAAGAGCAGAGCAGGAGCCCCCAGCATAAGTCCTCGGCACCGAGGCATGAAGCCAAGGGCTGCGAGGCTGCTAGAGGGGCACAGAATGCAACCTTAAAATGTAAATAAAAGGACCAAAAATGGAGCCCCCAGCATAAGTCCTCGGCACCGAGGCTTCATGCCAAGGGCTGCGAGGCTGCTGAAGGGGCACACAATGCAACTTACAAATCAACATAACATGACCAAAATTGGAGCCCCCAGCATAAGTCCTCGGCACCGAGGCTTCATGCCAAGGGCTGCGAGGCTGCTAGAGGGGCACAGAATGCAACTTACAAATCAACATAACAAGACCAAAATTGGAGCCCCCAACAAGAGTCCTCGGCACCGAAGCATGAAGCCAAGGGCTGCGAGGCTGCTAGAGGGGCACAGAATGCAACCTTAAAATGTAAAAAAAAGGACCAAAAATGGAGCCCCCAGCATAAGTCCTCGGCACCGAGGCTTCATGCCAAGGGCTGCGAGGCTGCTGAAGGGGCACACAATGCAACTTACAAATCAACATAACATGACCAAAATTGGAGCCCCCAGCATAAGTCCTCGGCACCGAGGCATGAAGCCAAGGGCTGCGAGGCTGCTAGAGGGGCACAGAATGCAACCTTAAAATGTAAAAAAAAGGACCAAGAATGGAGCCCCCAGCATAAGTCCTCGGCACCGAGGCTTCATGCCAAGGGCTGCGAGGCTGCTCAAGGGGCACACAATGCAACTTACAAATCAACATAACATGACCAAAATTGGAGCCCCCAGCATAAGTCCTCGGCACCGAGGCTTCATGCCAAGGGCTGCGAGGCTGCTAGAGGGGCACAGAATGCAACTTACAAATCAACATAACATGACCAAAATTGGAGCCCCCAGCATAAGTCCTCGGCACCGAGGCATGAAGCCAAGGGCTGCGAGGCTGCTAGAGGGGCACAGAATGCAACTTACAAATCAACATAACAAGACCAAAATTGGAGCCTCCAGCATAAGTCCTCGGCACCGAGGCTTCATGCCAAGGGCTGCGAGGCTGCTAGGGGGGCACACAATGCAACTTACAAATCAACATAACATGACCAAAATTGGAGCCCCCAGCATAAGTCCTCGGCACCGAGGCATGAAGCCAAGGGCTGCGAGGCTGCTCAAGGGGCACACAATGCAACTTACAAATCAACATAACAAGACCAGAGCAGGAGCCCCCAGCATAAGTCCTCGGCACCGAGGCTTCATGCCAAGGGCTGCGAGGCTGCTAGGGGGGCACACAATGCAACTTACAAATCACCATAACAAGACGATGGTCGTACCTGATTGTTGCTTGGTGTTGCGTCGACGTCATCCTCTCCTCCGCTCATGGTTACTGGACCACCTTTTCGTGGCACCTGTTCCAAAAGAGAAACAACATATATTGGTCAGTCTTAGTTCCCTAAGGAGGACTGATCAACACTAAAAGACCAGACGAGGAGCCCACAGCGTAAGTCCTCGGCACCGAGGCTTCATGCCAAGGGCTGCGAGGCTGCTCAAGGGGCACACAATGCAACTTACAAATCAATATAACAAGACCAAAAATGGAGCCCCCAGCATAAGTCCTCGGCACCGAGGCTTCATGCCAAGGGCTGCGAGGCTGCTAGGGGGGCACACAATGCAACTTACAAATCAACCTAACAAGACCAGAGCAGGAGCCCCCAGCATAAGTCCTCGGCACCGAGGCTTGATGCCAAGGGCTGCGAGGCTGCTCAAGGGGCACACAATGCAACTTACAAATCAACATAAGAAGACCAAAATTGGAGCCCCCAGCATAAGTCCTCGGCACCGAGGCTTCATGCCAAGGGCTGCGAGGCTGCTAGGGGGGCACACAATGCAACTTACAAATCAATATAACAAGACCAAAATTGGAGCCCCCAGCATAAGTCCTCGGCACCGAGGCTTCATGCCAAGGGCTGCGAGGCTGCTAGGGGGGCACACAATGCAACTTACAAATCAACCTAACAAGACCAGAGCAGGAGCCCCCAGCATAAGTCCTCGGCACCGAGGCTTCATGCCAAGGGCTGCGAGGCTGCTAGGGGGGCACACAATGCAACTTACAAATCAACCTATCAAGACCAGAGCAGGAGCCCCCAGCATAAGTCCTCGGCACCGAGGCTTGATGCCAAGGGCTGCGAGGCTGCTGAAGGAGCACACAATGCAACTTACAAATCACCAGAAGAAGCCTACACTTGGAGCCTCCGGCACAAGTCCAGGGCGCCGAGGCAGTATGCCGAGGGCTGCGGGGATGCGAGAAGGGAACACAATACAACTTACAAATCAACAAAAAAACCACCAGACTGGGAGCCGCAGCGGGTGTACCCTAAACCGAGGGCTACGACGCTGCTTGAAATGGAGTGATATTACGACATGACCTGATCGGAGTTGGAGCCCAAGCATTAGCTCATACCTGATTGTTTGAGGGTGTTGCGATCATGACGTTGCCTCCTCTGGTCGCGATGAAAGGACCACCGCTGTCGCTGGTACTGCTTCCCGCACCGGTTTGAGGCTGCGACATCGAAATTTGTATTCTTTTAGAAAACCCTGGATATTAGGTATCCTCGCGAGACCTAATGCTGTACTAACCTGAAGCTCCAAATACTCGAAATGGATGGCATCAACAAGCTAAAGGAAGACGTATATAATGCAGAACATAATAACATATGAAGTCCTCACCTGAATATGGTTGCTGGGCTTCAGCTTTACTGGTGCTCGCATACTCCGGTCGACTGATTCTTCCTCCATGTCGTCCTCGACTTCGATCTGCTCCAGGAGCTGTAGTAATAACTGAATGCTCAATGAGGTCTGCAGTGCAGGGGAATGGAAGACGAACAGAAGGGACACCAAAATCACAAGGAACGCAGAATACTACGTAGGATGTCGTTGCGAGGCTGCATGCGCCCCCTCTCTCTTAACCTAGACCCGTCCCTCGTATATGATGCGGTCTGAATCGGCCCCCTAGGCTATTGCAACGAGAGCTTGCCTCAGTCGGTGCCGACCCCGATATTACCGCCAACGAACTATTATTAAGGATTCGCTCTTTGCAATTTGTCAGTACGTAAATAATATGACAAGAACGCAAAAAATGAATTCATACGGCTCAAACATCGTTCAATCTGTCACCATTTTAATCACATGAGTAATAGGCCTTATCGTCCGCAGGAAACGTCCCGCACTAAACCCTCAATTCCTAAACTACAGCCTACTCGATGACTATGTACTTGACAACTCTGAAGTAACCCATACTCATGAGGACAGTGATTTTTATTGTCTACCAGAGAACGAAGTTGACAAGCGTATGCATGGTTCCCATTGAATTGGAGCATACCTTACTGCGAGGATTCTGGATGGGCGTTCCGTCCTCTTCCACATAGTTCAGAGTTCGCGGTGAAACATCGTCTCGTCCAATCGAAGCGCCAGGCCGTCTAGTTTGTCCTCCGACGGCCTGACTAGAATTCCCTCCCTTCTTCCCCATCGCTGAACGCAAATTGTACGGGGATTCAGTGACCTCCGGAGCCGCTAACCTCCTCTTCCTCCGAACACGCCTCCGTTTCTGTACAGACCTGGATAACTCTGCCTGCGCCTTCGAAGCAGATCGTGTGATCATCTCTGATTCTAATGGGCCATCCGAAGCATTACGTAATGGCTTGAAAAAATAGCTGACGAGGGATCTATGAACCCCATAATATGTTGATTCTTTAAAATGTCTTAAAGCGTGTCATTATGAGCTAGACCTCGATTTATAGTTCTCACTGACATTTGGGCCCTCCATAAGATATTTGGACGCTAATAGTTGTCTTAATGAATGAGCCGCCGTTGGCTGTACGTGGAATACATGAAATTAGTTACCTGATAATATTCCAATATCTACTCACTAGGACGTAGCATTTGTTCTGCAGCACAAGTTAGTTCACCTTTCATACTGTCACGTATTAACTGCATGTAAACAAGCATGCGAAGACTGCGCCGTCCCTGATTCATTCTTTGCATTAATATAGCCCTCCTAGACACGTGTTTTAACATGAGCCGAGGCTGCGTTCATTGTACTCCTATATAAGAAATGTCACTGGCTCCTCCATTCCCAGACGCATTTCCACACTGAGATTATCTTAGTAGAGGCTTCACTGGAGATGGAGGCAGAACCGCTCATGTCCCCTTCTCGTATATTTCTAGATTCACAGGTAGTGGGAGAGTATGAGGTGTCCTTAGACGATTTTCAGGGTCCCTTTGATCCAGTTCCAGATTGCAGCTTGCCAGACTCCAAGGAGCCACCCACCCAAGTTGCTTCCATTCATGTCATGATTGTGGACGCCGAGGGCTGTGTCCAATCGGCCACAGCAACCACGGTAGAAGGAGAACGGGCTGTGTGCGACGTTATTAGTGCAGCCCATGCGTACGCCAAAGTTGGAAACATCAAACCGGGGACCTACTCCAGATGTCTTTTAAGAAGCACCCCTCGTCCGAAAGGACGTAAGCTCCAAAGTAGAGGCTGCTGGACTGCAATTAGCACTCATGGGCTTCTTGAAGACAGTATCAAAGACTACGATGCGAGGGAGCCATCCAGAAAACACATTCGTCGAGTTTAACAGAGTAGTGGGATTAAAGACCTTGGAGTACGTGTACCTGAATGTGATCGGAATGGTTCTGCTGTAATGAAAGCGTTTCATTGTAATAAAAAATCTATTAGTACTAAAAGTGGCCGTCATCTTCCACTCATGCCTGTAATATCCCAGCCTATATGACAATGAATATTAGGGCGGGCATGTTCTCTGGACCTGTACTAATCCATGATTAATTAGTTCATATAAGTTTATTCGCTCCAGAAATTATCCTAACTATACGTCTTAATGTTAACCGTCTCCTGATTCATGTACTCTTGTGTGAGTTTAGAAGAATGTCGCAGCGAGAAGGGTACGTAATATTCTGTGATCTTCTCCTCCGCCGTGTTTGCTTTTTTCACATCTCGCTCTTCGTGTTCACAGTATGGCTTACCTTCGTGCAGATTCGCATTCTGTTCCGATTACGTTTCCTTTGGGTGTAGATGGGTGTGCTATGATCAGTTCTACCACTCTGAGTCTTCGCTTCCAGTACAGAGAGGAATCACTTCATGTAGAGGAGGAGATATTTGACGACATCAGTGGCGAACTCTCGCATGCAGTGGGTCAGTTATCTACCCAGAAGGAGTTTGGGACGTTTTGGTTCCTTAAACCAGGGAAGTACAGAGTCTACGGAATTACGGAGGCTGTCTTAGGTGCTTCTACTGAATTGCTTACCCCCCGATCGTCCACAACAGTTTGCATCAATTCTGATCCGCCGTTGAGGAAAGTGAAGACCGAGCCAGGACTTCAAACCATCTTTGAGTTGAGTGATTCTGATAGTGAAAACGTACTTGAGGCGACAGTACTCCCTGAGGTGAAGGACACGACATTGCCAACTGCAGATGAGATTCCTGCAATAGTAGTAACCTCCCTGAAGTCATCCGTTCCATGTACCCCTGCAGTCTCCCCTCCGTCTATCCCGGCAGTCTCCCCTTCAAACAGTGTCGTCCAGTGCCTCATGAAGCTTAGCGCTCGTAAAAGGTCAAAGAGTGTTCTGTCTCGCATCAATTTTGATGCAATTAGAATGCAGGAAGTTGAGTACCTTCCTCCTCAGTACAATGGCGATGTCATTTTTGAGTTCCCACCCCTAGGTGCTCACGGCCATCACTCCGGCGCAAAGCAGTTACGGGGAATGGATAGGAAATACGACGGACACCCTTGGACTCGAACAGCGACTTCGAATATTCAGAACGACCTCAAGCTGACATTCCGTTCTTCGTCGTGCCTTGGCCATCTGCGCTGTGACAATGTCAAATGTGAGTATCTTACACGTGATAATAGGACTTCGGTACTGAACGAGACTGAATGGGATGGGAAATCTGAGAAACTGTTTGAAGTTGGATCGAAGCCGCCGCAGAGTTCCACCGTGGTCTGTAAATCTTGCAGTACGCCGCCTACCTGCGTTGCACTTTGTCCTGCAAAGATTTACTATGTCACTGCAGGACCTCACATGACGAGAGCGTGCGTTCACTTCGGAACTCACAATCATCCAGTGAAGTCCGGCGAGAACCGTGACTTCGTCGAACACACGGAGAATTTGATCAGGGAGCAGGTGGAGCGCACTCCCTCCGCCACACCCTCCGCAATCGTCCTCGAAACTGCGAAGGAGCTGCTGGGCCCGTTACTTCTGGCCAAGGAAGGTGAACCGCAGAAGATTCTTGAATTGGAGGAGCTCGAACCAATATTCGACCGCTGTAAGCACCTCTCTTCTCCAAACATCCGAAATTGCATTACGTCGTTCAAGAATGTTAGGCGCTTTGGGACTATGGATGGCATCAGGATGCTGCGGGGGTTCAGCAACTGGAAGTTTATCCAGAATAACATGTTCCCGGGGCAAGGCGATGATGCGGCGAAGGTGTATGTCTTCAAGATGTCTGAGGTAGGGCCGGGTTCTGGGGTCGATCTAGTTAAGCGTATGCAGACAGGCGGTGACTTGGAGGATGCGTGGATCATGTTTGACCACGTGAGGCGAGTAAGGGACTGGGTAACGATGGCCTGCCACGTCTACGACCCAACTTACTGTCGGATAATGACAATCGCTGCGTGCGACATGCAGTCGGAGGACACGGCAGCCCAGTCCGTGCTGTGGAAGAATTTGAATGCCATCATGGAGACTCACGGGGTCGCGAGAGTTAACTTTAAGGGCTTCATGGCAGACGGTGCCCAAGCGAATTGGAACGCAGTTCGAATTATCTATGGGAGCGGTAACGCCTCCGAGAGGATGGTTGACAGGGAGAGGACATGCCTATTTCATTGGAGGCAGTCTTTGGAGCAACATACAAACGCAAACATTCGACAGGACCTCCGAGCACAACATATCAAACTCTGCCAACAGTACAAGAATGCGACGACACTGGCCGAAGCTGAAACAAAATTCTTGGCAATCCGAGCATGGTGGATGTCATCCGGCGCTGCAACTGGAAAAGGGCTCTCCAACATGGAGACGTGGCTCTCGTTCTGGCACCATCGCTATCGCCAGTGGGGAGGCTTCATGGAACTGGTAAGCTATCTCTCGGCCTTTCAGGTGTCTATCGCATCTTAGGTAACTTGGTGAAGGTAAAGAATCTGCTCTCTCGTGATGCTCCTTCCGATGCCCTAGCGTCCACTGCAGCACCCTTTCAGCCCTCGGTGCCGAGTACTCCAGGTGGGAGTACAGAATCTGCTCATTTCTGATCCTCCGAGGCATGACCTACCGCCGAATCCAGCAGCCTTGCAGCCCTTGGCTATTGGCCTCGGTGCCGAGGACTCCTGCTGGGGGTACTGAGTCTGGTCTTTCAAGATGCTCCATGCCTTGACTAAGCGCCCAATGCAGCAGCCTTGCAGCCCTTGGCAATTTGCCTCGGTGCCGAGGACTCTTGCTGGGGGTACTGAGTCTGGTCTTTCATGATGCTCCATGCCTTGTCTAAGCGCCCAATGCAGCAGCCTTGCAGCCCTTGGCAATTTGCCTCGGTGCCGAGGACTCTTGCTGGGGGTACTCAGTCTGGTCTTTCATGTTGCTCCATGCCTTGAGTTAGCGCCCAATGCAGCAGCCTTGCAGCGCTTGGCAATTGGCCTCGGTGACGAGGAGTCTTGCTGGTGGCACTGTTTTTGCTTCGCAGTCAGTAATTGGACCGTAAACCCTAACCTAACCCCTACTGTGCGCAGAATCACACTGAGGAAGAGCTGGCGGAAATGCCGTCGTGCAATCTTGCTGAATCAATTCACAACAGGTGGAAGCAGCAGTCTGGAGATCGGGGCAGCGACTTGTACGTTGCAGCTGTCGACGACTTTGTAAGGGCGTTCATGCAATGCGTTGCCTACTTCCAGTTCTTGAAGGGGGAGCGTCCCGGGAAAGGTCCGTCAAAAGAAGAGCTCAGCCTCCGACGTGCACAGAGATCTGCAGCGAGGACAGGGAACCCGAAGGTCCTACATGAAGCGATTATGAACATGCCAGGAGCGGGCGAGTGGTGCACAAGGGACCCGCATCTCGAAGGGGAGGAGGTCTGTGTCTCACTAAAACGAAAACCTGATGTTGCCTTCGGAGATGAACGAGAGTCTCATAGGCCAGACAAGATCACCGTGTCAAGACCTCGTGTCCAGACTAGAGCTGCACGTCTGGAGAGCGACTACCCTCCGACGGTGGTAATAGCAGACTCTCCTACAAGCACTGAAGCGGACGAAGCCGACCTCCACCCTGAGCACTGTCCACCTCCAGTCGAGTACCATCACGTCACTTCAGTTGAAGAGACCGCCTGCAACCCTTCCGAGTGGCACATTGCACGACTTCCTAAGACGTCCGCTAAGGCTTGCTTCGCCCAACACGCTGTGACTAAGAAGAAATGCGTGGCACGAATTGTGCAGCACGGGAAGAGCACGGCTGCGCCGACATACACAGGCCCCATGAAGAACTACCAGAAGGACAGAATAGAGACTCATCAGTTCTTTTTCTGCAATGACGACATTGACAGGTGCGTCAAGGGTAGCAAGCGGAAGTGGGTACTATCGGTGCCAAAGGTACCTGAGGTCTGGCCTGTGAAGATTGGGACGAAGTTGACGAAGAAAGAGATCCTCTCTCTAGAGAATGCCGGCTTCAGACTCCCTCAACTGAAGGAGATGTCACCAAGAAGACTCTTCCAAGACCGGGCCGCGGCAGTGGACCTCTCCGCCTACCCTACGCCGGCATACCCGGATGAGTTCCCTACCCGGCGATCAGGGAAGCTCATCCGACGGAACAAGAAGGCCCCGTCGACCAAGCATAGCAATAATTGTGCCTCTGCCTTATCGTTGAACGCGAAGGTCAGCAAGCTTTGCATGCTGCCTGCCCCAGCCCTGGGATGCATTGTCACATTGGATTCTGGGAAGCCTCCAAAGGTACAACAATACTACCTGACCATTTCGCAGCACCCTGCCTGCACTTGCCCAAACTTCAAGGAGATGGCAATGACGGCACTTGGGAAGCGGGGTCAATGGGCTAATTGTAAGCATTTGTACTACCTTCTCAGTGTAGTTTGCGGTCTTGATTCGGAGTCGGATACATTCATTCATGCAGCTAGTTTTAGCTTCAACGAAGTCAAGCGAGTCCTAGAGAGTGGCCTTTTGAAGCACCTGGAGAAGTAGTGATATCTGATTCGTTATTCACACATGTATCGCCTGAATTCATCTGGATGACGAAGTAGTGAGACTAAAAGGGCCACTACCACAAATTTGCACTTGCACTGTAAACCGTTGTTCCCATTCTTGTGAATCACGCCCTTATTTTTCTTAAGCGCTGTTAAGAACCATTTTGCAAGTCATTTAAAGAACTGTGTAGTTCCTGAAGAGGTCCATGTAAAAGGGTCTGGGAGGAAGTCACATATGTGTGCCTAGGCCCGAACAATCCTTTTCCAGACTCCCTAAACCGAGAGAACTCTTACTGAAGGGGAGGTGTACTACTGACCCGCCTTTGTCATAGGTCCATGAATGGGATAAACTACCACTTGTTCTGTTGTACTTTGCAGAACGTGCATACTTTTGTATGATATGTTGCACATGTATGGTCTAATCTTTTTGTTCGTGCGCAAAGTGAGAATTCATTGTCCTCCAGTTTTCGACGCTTGCTTGGGTTGGAATCATCGGCAGTGGCTGTTGGCTGACGTTCATCCCCTACCTCCGTGGCTCACGACACACTGAAGAGAAATTCAGCGCTACAGTGTTACCTCACGGCCTGTCCTTATAAAAAGACCCGGCTGACCAGTCTCTATAACAGGAATCCACGAGTGGAGGCCACTAACGCACCCGAAAACCGTAATACAATAATTTCCACGGCCATAGATCAGGCCAAGTATTAATTTTGCTGAGACTGTCCACGGTAATAGGTCCCATTACGAACTAAATTTAGAAATTTCAAAACCCAAAAAATTGTTAATCCATAAAATACCATAACCATATCGCTCTAAATTCCCAAATACATCAAAATATCCGCAAAGTTACCGCTCACCGCTCTCCGCTCACCGCTCAAGGCTCGCACTTTAGTGACGTCCCAGCCGGTCCCATGGTATTGTTGCCTAGTTTGTCTCAGGTCGTCTACCTCGCCCTTGATTGCACTTCGTATCCCTTTTTAGGTCTGTCCTAGAGAAGGGACCAGAAGGTGGGATCTACAGTGATGCCCTCACCTTATCTGCCATATACCTCCAGGAAGGCCTCTGCTTCTTCCTGCCCGTCTTCTTCACTTCAGTGTCACTCTCAACTTTGATGGTCTGCTCTACTACACCTCCGACATCAGATGAAGGACCAAAACCATCATCGTCTTGCACAGCACCGTTATCCCCCGCCACTGAGTCGCCCGATTCACCTTTGCTGGAAGAACCAGCGCCCCAACTGAAGCTCTCCTCGACGGCCGCAAGGTCCACTACGTGACCCTGTCCTACGAGATCTCGTGGTTGCCTACGCCCTGCTGCCGCCCCAACATCGCCCCCTTCAAATGTCGCCTTTATAGTGGTGGGCGTCCTAACCCCCCCCCCCTGTCCTGGATCCCCATCGAAGTTCCAGGGGTCGAAGTCCTACAACTGAGTGTAGGGAGACTCCCGTTCCGCCATCGTCTTCTCAATCTGGTTTGGACCTTCGGCCTCCATCACACTCGAATTCACTCATGCGCCGGTTCTTCTTCATGATCCAAAAGTCATGATCTCAGATTCTCTGGAACCGGTATTCACTCCTCTCGGAATTGCAGCGCTTCCCGTCTGCAACCGCGCCCTCCATCTCCCTAGCACACTCCATCCTCCAATCCTACAACATGGATTCGAAACCGCCGCAGACCCCTTACAGCTGCAACGACGAGGGTCACCATCACAGAAGCAGCGCCGCCAGAGAACCGAAACCCCTGTAGCGTTGTACAGTGCCGGCGGCATTAATGAGCCCCGACGGCAACGAAGGCAACGGGGGCGAGAGTGACGACGGGACGGGAACGCGCGTATGGGAACGGGGACGGGCGGGGGTCGAGAACGGGCACGGGGGGTGCAGCGCGGCCGGTCGGGGGGGACGGGGGACCACGAGCCCGGTGGGATCAAGGTCGGGGACGGGCGCGGGGAGGGTGGGGACGGTGGGAGGCTCGGGTCGGGACGGTGGGAGGGTCGGGCAAGAGGGGGCTGCCCCTGCCCCAAAATGAACGAAGTGCAACGCTCGTAGCGGGGAGATAGAGAGACCCCTCTGCCGGCCTGAGTGGGAACTCTTCTCATTGGAATCCAAGATCTGATACCAGGGCTATCATACCGGGCCACCTGAGCTACCTACCCCCATTCCTCCCTCCCTGCTTCTAATTCTGGGCTCCATTTTAGTAATTTGGATATTTATAACGAGATCAAGGACCTCAAATTAATCTTGGGGATCCACTTAGATGATTTTAGATAATCTATACATTTTTTAAAATTTTGATTATTTTTTTTAATTTACAAGGAATTTTTTCTTTCCACCAATGGGTATATTATTTAGGGGCCTCATGTCATTAAGACAACCTAGACAAGGTTTATTGCCAAGGCCTACTTTAGAGTCTGTTATTAATCCACTCTGTATTTTCCAAAGCCCTTGTAATCGGAGTAAAATTATCACTCCCCTGCGCATTAGTATTCTATATATTCACATGAAAATATCACTGTATGTGTTTTTATATATAATGTTTTTATTTAGGTGATCAGCTTCAGCAATGACTTTATTACATTTTTTGGCAATAAGTGAAGAACCATGTTAACTAACTTTGAAGTAATGAAAGTATGTTTATTGTATATTATTTGTTGTTTTATTTTTATTTTGGTATCATTTTAATGTCATTGCTCTACACATACTCTATGCATGCTTCCAAAAATCCTAGGTCAAAGTCAAGAACTCATACAACAACTCCACAAGTGATTTACCTCAAAGAAAACCTTTACAAGAAAATGATTGTATGTTGTGAGTAATTTGGATTTCTTTCTAAATGATGATTAGAGATTGATGACTAGGCTAATAAAGGAAATGGTATGAATAGATACAGAGAATGTGAGAAAAGGAGGTAAGGAGATTCTTGGCTACAAGGATTGTAGTGCTACTGCAAAATGAGTAGCACACTAAAAGTGGGAGATAAGTCAAGCTACATAACATCGGTTAGAATGTGTACCTACCACTAGTTTTTTTAAGGTAGCAAGAGCATTAGAAATGTGCAACAACATTAGTTCTTGTGTAGTTTTAGAGGTACATAGTTTGATAATGACGGCACTATATGTAAACAGAAACTAATTTTGGTCCGCTTAAAGTGATTAAACACATAAATCCAATTAGTAGACCAATATGGAAACTAGTTAACCACAACATACAGTCATTTTCTTGTATCCAATTTAAAAAATTTAAAGTAATATTATTCATAGAGAAGCAACTCACCAATGGCACACAATTGTTTTTAATTCTATAATACTTGTTTTAGGCAGCATGCTAATTCTTGTTTTGTCAACCTCATACTATGGCAATTACTAGAACTTTTGGTTTAAGACCTTTACAAATCTATAGAAATTTCAATAGAATTCCTAAAAATTTGAAATCTTTTTAGTTTGTTTTTCCATTACTGTCCTACCTTTATATGTTTTTTCTTATCAATTCTACTATTTAACCAAGAGAAAATCTTCAAAAGTAGTAATTTTTGGTATTGCTATACTAGCTACTTTTAATTGAAATATTCATAGGAATAGCAAAAGAAGAAATTAGAAAGGAGGAAAAAGAAGAAACTAGAAAGGTCATTTATAGAATGCATTAAATTACTCCTTTTCCATTTGATCACTTTTAACCCTTTAGGGCCTAGGGAGCCCCAAGTAATCTCTTGAACCAAATATTTTATGTTTTTATAACCAAATATTCATATTGAAATTTTATAATTTAATTTAATTTATTATTTTTACATAAACAACCATTCATGAATCATGTCTTCTATCAGACTTAATTTTTTAATATTTTTTGGAAAAAAAATGGAATTTGTTTAGAGTTTCTACCTTTGAAAACTTATAATAATTACAAAAGAACTCATTTTACCATGAAGATTTAATAGAAAATAAAAATAACTATTTTTAACACTATGGTGAAGTTGTCATACTCTCTTTAGTTATACACAAATAAATTTGATAGAAAAACATGTTCCACAATGCATTTTGAACTCTAGAAATCCCAACTTCAAATTGCTATAGACAAATTATCATTACTCCAAATTTGATGGCCAATGGCTCATTAGAAGCGGAATTTCCGTATCCTCACATCTCATTCACACCTCATAACCAATTGAAGTTAGGAAAGTATTCCAATTCCCAAAATTTAGTTCAAAACTACCAAATTTGGTTTGCTAGGCCCTAAACTTTAAAGGTTTAATTGAAGATGAACTACAACAGAAATAAAATCATTAAAAAAATACATTTACATTGAGAATAATTGAATATTTAAATAGAAGAATATTATCTAGCTAGTGAATGTAATTTATATAAATTTAATAGAAGAAGTGAACAAAATAGGTCCTTTGATAATAAACATTACTTGCAATAAGGTATTTAAAAGAGATATTAAGATAGTTCAAGCAAATTGAACTCATTTTTAAACTTAGTACATTAATATATGAAATAGTGGATCAATCCATTTAAATTAAAATTTTCACTCATCTATGTCATAATGCAAAATGTGCAAATACTATAGATGTTTAATTGCTTAATAATTACTTTAGAACTTTGATAAAAGTCATGCATCATTGAAGGAGAATATTCTAGTATCGGAGGTTATTGAAAATAGTAATCTCTTCAAATCTCCTGTCAAATTCCCTATTGGACAACTTCAACGTATTCATGCATTTTGCTCCAATAGGGCCAAGTTAGCTTGGGCATTGATTTGTCTTATGGACCGTATTTATAAAGGAAATTTGATGCATAACAACATTTCACCGGGAAATGTCTTGCTTCACTTCTCAGAGGATAAAGTGGAGCAAGTCTACATTGGAGTATGTGATTGGGGCATCGCAAGTCAAGTGAAGGAGACGACACCTTCAAAGTATAGATTCTCAAATCAACAAGAATTGAAGGCTTTCCATGACCGTCATGGTTGGTTTGTGGCTTTGGAGTTGTGGTACACTTATGGTAAGCCAAATTCATAGACATCACTATAAAGTTAGCAGAGGAGACATTTATATTTGCAAGCAACTACTGCCTTCTCGGTTGGGGTGATAGCAGATTGGATTTGGAATAACAAAGAAGACAAGGATCTTTTCAAGGATGGTGTGGAGAAGTCTAGGTTTGCTGTGGTGTTGAAGGAGCTCACATCAATAGACCCCAAGTCCCGCTCTACCTTGGCGAAGGCCGTCTCCGACTTCACAAGACCTCCCTATAATTTCCAAATTCCAGATTGTTGCTACTGCAACAAAATTTAGAATTACGATGTATAGTAGTAGAAATGTGATCATCATATGATGAATTTTTTTTTTGGGTAAGGGGGGGAAGCACAATAAAGTGTACCAAAAAAGTGGTTAATTATTTGACAATTTCAGCCCTATGTGTAAAGGGTAGAGAAAGTGGCATGTAGGACTTTTTGATTGAAAATTAAGTTCGGGATACGAAAATTAGACTTGATATTCTACAACTTCCCAAATTTGCGGAAGAAGATGTTGAGTTTAGACACCTCTACTAACACCATAAAATCACACAAAGTGAAAGCTGTCATTTAGAAAAGTGATCGTTTTACATTGTATTTTAGACAAAAATCACTTTTGACTTCGCGGGGACCACCGTTTGTACACTACGCTTGTAGAAATGATATAGATTGCGGTGGTTGGAATTCTGGATTGGCCAAAAGTGTCTAAAATACGTTTTTAAGATGTTGTTTTCCGTGAAACTTTTAGGGAGTTTTTTTTCACCAAACATTTTTATTTTAAATTGAAAAAAACATCCTCTAAAGACAATAGAGGGCCCCAAATGAAGAAATTAAGACTTTGAAAAAGTTCATTTTTGCGATTTAGAACTAGCGGTCAAAATAAGTTTCAATTGAAGATGTTTTCTTTATGAAGATGTATATAAGATACCTTGTGACACCCTAAAAAGTGATTAAATGCTCAAAAACTACACCAAAATGCTCAAAATCAGCTTTGAGCTTTAAAAAACAGCACACTTCATATTCACTTCCTAGTGATCACGTGTTGCATTTTGTGGTCCACTTTATTGTGCTCTCACCCTAAATGGTTGTTTGTCAATTTTTTGCAATATTATTTAAATAACATAATGCTTCACAATTGGCTTCTCTAGGAATGTTTTGTAACCTTTTTGATGTTGCCCAATCTCACTATTTTCCGTCATCACCGCAGTGCCCGCGCCCACATCCGCGTGCCCAATGCAGCGCTCGCAAACCGCAACACTTGGTAAATTCGTTTTTAATACCCTTATACATAGTCAACGGGTCAACCCCCCTTATCAGACGGAGGAGGGAGGGTACTAGATGGACGTAACAGACAGACGGACTAACGGAAGGTCTGTCCATGTAGAAACCCCTCACTGCCCGGGTATGAAAGTCCTAGTATCAAATCTTGGTTCCCCTAGAGCTGATATTTCACAAAGTTTTAGCCCGTCCACGTCTATAAGCCTTGAATTGAAAGGCAAAAGAAATCGCAACCCGTCCTAAAATCGATAATTTCAAAACCAACCCGTCCATAGAAAGGATAAAAAACAACCCGTCCCAAAATTGGTTGAAAATTTAAATATGTGTCGCGCAAAAGGTATAATAAACCTTAACAATGTTTGTAATTTTGTAATTTAACAATGTTTGTAATCTTGTCCCAAAATTTAAAAAATAGAAGCATACTTGTCTTGCCTAGCTGCGAAGCTATGATATATGAAGGATAAGAGAATTCATCGACTTGTTTGAAGGTAAATAGCAATTAAAGAAACGAAATTGAACATGTTTATATAAACTAATTTTATTTAATTGCTAAGTTAACCTTTAATTATAATCTTTGACATTGTGTTAAAAAGTTCTAAATTTTGTGGTTGATGAATCGAAGTGTGCGGGTGAATCAAGTACTTAAAGATTGATACAGTAGGCTTAGGGGCCATTTTTCCTAATAATTAATTAGAGTACAAAAAGCAGTTATGTAGTTCAAATAATATTATTTCAAAGTTGGGCAGTTTTAAAATGACTAGGGTTATTTTCATAAGGGATGACCGCTACTTCTACCTTTAACTTTACCCTAATCGCATACAATAGTACTTTAAGAACATATATTGTTGTGTGTCAATGGTTTTTTGTATGTAGATCAAAGATTTTGTGAGTCATGTCATTTGTGAAAAAGATATTATATAAAAGTAACTTTAGTGGATTTTGCATTGTGGATAATGCCACATGTAGCTTGAATTCATGTGATTTTGGATAGAACCGTAATTTAATTTAATTTTTTTCCGACAAACAAAGTTAAGAATTTCCAAAAAAATTGAAGCAAATTTTTAATTAATTATTTTCTACCTAAGCTTCTAGTAACCTATGGTATTTTGAATAGATATTAGTGGCTTGATTTCATTATGCTTATAAGCACATATCATATGTGAAATAATGTAATTGATGTTTGCACCATTTGTTTTATGGGAACAAAATATCAAAAAATAATTACTTTTAGACTTGTCCAAAATGAATTTAACTCGTCCAAAAATTGGTTCATTCTCTAAGAACCCGTCCACTAGAAACGTTTTTTTTATGAACATGTCCATAGACATGTTAAGGTATACACACCCATGACCCATAACAAACCCATGACGGATAAGTAGGCTTCACTATTGCTGAGCAATGGAAAATGAGTAGCCTGCTGCCTGTAGTTGATGAACAGTAGATTTAGGATGCGTCCTCCAATAGAATGCCTCTGGGAGTGTTACGGACATGTTGTTCACTACTCTTGTTGTTGTCGGTCATGGATGAAGCTATATGTTGGTCATGGGTTCTGATCCACTTTTGAACAAATTTTTTTGTAGTAATTCTAATTTTACTTAATTAATTTTGGAAAAATCCTTATTCTTCATGAACCTTATAAGTTATGTTCCTATGCACAAAAAATAACTCCTTATTGAAAACCCAAGATTTACTATGCTGAAATGCTTAAGTTATCGGTCATAGGTATACCTTAGGGACCTTGTGAAAAATTACCACTGGTTCCCCCAACGCAGGTGCGGCCAGAGAGCATGGGCAGACCGGGCAGTGAAGGAGGCCATGAATATAGTATTACCATATATACTATATTCACCTTAAGTTAATACCATGTGTGAATATTTAGTATTACCGTGTTAGCCTAAATAATACCATGTAGCCTAAGTCAACATGCCTTGGTAAATGCGCACGATCAGATCATCAGTTCTAATCAAGTTAGTCGGCAAGGATTCTCCAGGATTAGTGTCACATTCCACACGGATTCAGGATTAGTGTCACAATTCACGGGACCGTGTGTCCTAAGTTATTCAAGAAACTTGCTTTTGATGGCATCTTTCTCCGACTCTCTGACTCATGTGGAACTCTCTCGATGCAAGTCCTTGGTAAGGAAGTTATATAAATTGATTAGGAAGTAAGGTTTGATGGAGCTGGGTTACTGGTGTGAACGAACTAGTTCAGAGGGATGTTACGATCTGATTTGTGCAAAGGATAAGGTGAAGTACTCCAGCAAGCTTGAACGAGGTTAGTGTATTGTATTTCTCTTCATGCTGTCCTTCAACGAAGTTTTCGATGAGCACGGTGGCTTCTGTTGCACCCGAGTTAATCAGTATTTTGTTTCCGTTGAGGATATTGCTTCCCACGTTAAGTTGGGAGGTAGAATGATAAATGAAGTTGATAAGTAGACGTAGAATAGCAGCAGGGGTAAACATCAGGGGTACCGACGTTGTATATATCATTCTAGTACCGCAACCGCTTCCCTTTGGTTCGATCAGATTTGCTGAGGTCGCTTAAGTTGTTGCTGAGGTTCGCAACCTAGACGTTGCGCGGCTGGACTTCCCAAGGATTCGGAACGATCAATGCGCTCACGAAGAGTTCCAGGAGCTGATTGGCTACTTGCGATCATGTCTACTTGGTGCAGAATCTAGCACGGGGGGGGGGGGGGGGGGGGAGCTCTAGAATTACGCTAGCGGATGAGGTGGTCGGAGGAAGAAGGTAGCTGGAAGGTCGACTGCATACAGAAGAGGATGCCTTGAACGAGGTTAGTGTACTTCTCTTCATGCGTTCTTTCAACGAGGTTTTTGATGAGCACGGTACTGGATTGTGTTGCACCCAATTTAATCAGTGTTTTGCTTCCGTTTTAGGATGCTTACCATGCCCTTTAAACTCTTGAAAGTCTTGAAGGCTTAGTCTCTGATTCGTTATGATCGGTTCATCGTCGATTGGAAGTTTTGGAGCTGTTAGCCCCCGGGGCTAAAGTGGAAAGGGGGCTAATCCTTGACACTTTAGCCCGGGCTAAACGTGCCTTTTCTTCTAGCCTGCAAAGATTAGCCCGGCCAAGGTGTGCAATTTTTGGGGCTAAAACAAGTGTACAAGAAAATCTGAGATTTCCTGAACCCTTTGTAAAGGGGGCTAAAATGGGGGCTAACTGCACATAGAGTAGCCCCGGCTAATGCTACCAAAACTTCCAGTACTTCAACCTTTCCCTCTTCAACATTGGCTGAACATTTCAGCATTCTTCTCTTCGGGAATCATCTCTGTCGTATTTGTTTCCTCAACAATGGTACCCATCTTCCGTTTTCTTCCAGAAGCTTTGCAAGGACACAAATCACGAAGATCCCGATTACATAGTGAAGCACTTATGGACGGTGTAATGAACGAAAGAGTGTTGTGCGAGCTTATATATAAACAAGGCTAATGTCATTGTAGTGTTATTTGAATGATATTATGTATGGGGAAGCGGGTGAATTTAGACGGTATTGGTTTGCACCAGACGCAAGCTAGCCCCATGTGTAACGACAATGCATTCAGAAAATACCATCTGTATTGTGAAGTATCTGATGTTTAATGACCCGTACCTGGTGCTCAATGAATATAATCTAGGTGGTGTACACCAGCTACCACCGCCACGCATCTGAATATGACACTAGCAATTTTCAGTTCAGCCAAGTTGCCAGATGAGAACCGGCCATGATCGAAGACGTGCGTAGAAAAATACAGATCATGAGGCCAGTCTAAAACACTAGGTCCAAATCTGTGTTGCGTGAACCCCACGTGAACGTTTCTACAGATTTGGTCTGGGCAATCGCTTTGATCGTTGTGTTATGCGCGGCTCGATAGGGGAAGTTAGGGTCACGCAGCGGGTCCTTTTGTATTATGGCTTGCAATATATTCCTAAGATGCACATTTTTATTCGTCAGGCAAAAGTTTCAAAGTAGAGGAATGTAGGTCATAATCTCAATGGAGCCAATACGAAGTAGAGGTGTTTAGTGTTTTAATACCCTTCTTTTGAGACCTAGATTGATTCACATTAGGCTAGATTCAACAAGATTCAACAAGATTCAACCATTGAGTTTCTGCGTGGGAGCAAGAAAGTACAAACTTGATCAATTAGATGCACCCATTGATGTTATGTTCTGCAGCCTTCTGAAGCCTGCTGTCATGACAACGTTCGATGTTTGTTTCTCATATGAAGGACGTCGTGCGAGGTTTCACAATTAAGCATTCATGTTTCACTGCTACGGTGAGCCCAATTCGCTTTGATTAGAAGCATGTGTAATTCTGTTGGTTTGGGTCTAACATAGAAGGCTTTATTGTTGAAATCGTATTCTGGAACCCTGTAGGCTTGATTAATATCTATCTCAGTGTCCTCAGCTGAAATGTGGAACATAATCACATGTATATGCAGGCAGATGAGAACTTAAGTATTGTGCCAGACTAAAGTTGTGGCTTATAACATTTTTTGCACAGGACTGACAACCGATTATGAAAGCTATAATCGACCTGTAGCTGGGAAGCACATACATATATGCAGCCTGCGCTTTGGCAAGCTAGAACGAGACTTGTTGGACCGCATCAACTAGATATCATATATTAATTCAAATTTATTTAATTATTCATACTGAGTCGGACCACAACAGGGGGCCATGGAGTTTTCACGTCGTTTGAAGCCTTTAACTTTGCCTACAGTGCAAAAAACCCTTGGGATTAAGATCGTAGATGAAGCTGATTCAGACTCTTTGAATCATCCTAAACGTCTGAGGTCTTCATTTTTTTATACGGGGCCGCTTTTCAATTCCAAACCTTTCGTCGTAAAGATTGATGACGACTGGATCAATCGACATCTCGAGGGGTTCACTGCAAAGTCTGTTTCAGACAGGGCTAGTCTTGGAGACTTTGTCCATATAGAGAAGCTCATGCGAGAGCTCGACCGATCAGGTGGGAAAAAACTAGACATTATTGAAGTTATGTCAAATCTCATCATGAGCTCTACATGTGAGAAAACCAAGAGAACACTTCTTCACTGGGCTGCCCTGCACAATAAACCTTCGATCATGACTTGGATTCTTTTCGAATCAGGAGGCACCAAGTTTTGTTACCCGGGTAGTTTTCTGAACGGACAAGATATTTATGGCTACACAGCTCTTCACTTGGCTGTCGAAGCAAACAATGTGGAAATGGTCAGGATATTGCTCAAACACACTGATACTGATGTCAGCATTGCTGCTCAAAATATGCGTGCTTGTGGTCAAAACAAGTCACGATCAAACGGGCTTACACCCTTGCATTTTGCAGCTCGAAATGGATCTTTACCCATAGTGAAGATGTTGTTGGAATCAAAAGAAGATAATACTCTAGCCATGTCGGCTAAGTCCACATCTCTGAAGACAGTACTGCACTATGCTGCTGAAGGTGGAAAGTGGCCAGTTGTGAGGTATCTTCTGGAGCTTTTGAATATGAACGGGATGGGTGAAATTGTCAACCAGTGCGACGTATTTCGACAAACGCCCTTGTACCTTGCTGCTCTGAATGGAAATGTGGAGATTCTGGAGATCTTGTTGAGGGAAGGACAATGCCTGAATATCAATACTGTAACTTGGGAAGGAATGACGGCATTGGACGTTGCTAAACGAAATGAAAACTTACGGAAGGAAAACCTACGGAAAGAGATGAGAGGATTGGACAATCTGAAGAAAAGCGCATACCTTCAATTAATGGAGGAGACCGAGCAAAAGCACCAGCGGATTGTGGATATGCTGGAGAGCTATGATGTGAATTGGCTTCAAGCAGAAAGACAGAAATACGCAAATGCGGCCAATTGCCTTCTTGTAGGTGCTGCTCTTATTGCAGGTGTCACTTATGCAGGTTGGTTGCAGCCTCCCCTTGGCTTCACCCAATATTATGAGTTTCCAACGTCCGATCCTGCAGCTCCTCCAGGTACCTTTGAATCATATGTTGGAGTTGAGCAACACTCAGAAATCCAGATGTTTTGGTTCTTCAACAGCATGTCTTTCTTCTGCTCAGTTGCAACTTTTATTATTGGAGCGGATGCTGGCATTCCAGACAAATGCTCATCGTTAAGGGAAGAGGTTGTGCAACTTCGCAATTCAGTTGTGAGGGCCTCTTTCGTACTTTCTGTGGCAATTCTCTTTGTCATAGGCGCCTTTGCCTCAGCAGGCATTTTGGTCCTGCCTCCCATTCAAAAACAGCGGGCTCCCATGTATGTTACAGTTGCTGTTGGAGTGACCCTTTGCCTTTTCCTATTGACGAAGTTCATGAGAAAGCTCAAGAGATGGTTTCTCTCTCCGAGCTTGAAGTACAAGCGGGAAGCACAACCGTCAGGCGGTTGCTCGAATGTTGGTTTTACAGATGGAAATATTCAGGGAAATGTTGGTTTGAAAAGTTCAGATTTGTCAGTTGCCAATGCCATAGTCTTGGATGAGCAACGTTCAGGACAAGAACCTTTGGAAGAGCAACGTTATGCGCCTGATAATGTTGGAAGATCGGTTCAAAAAAGACGCGACAGTGGCAACTACGGTAGTTGGCTACTGCAATCAGTGGAATTGAGACCTAATGAAGAACAAGTTGGAGGCTGCTCTTATGACCCCGAGTTGGAGGACGATTGAGATCATGAAGATGAAGTCCTATTCGAAAGGAAATGATTCTCAAAACAATCCTTAGAAGAGGTCGGAAGGTTTTGCTTCGTTTTACTGTGAAAAAACTGAACATGACCTTTGAATTGACGAGCAGTTTGCTTGTGGTGGGATGCACTTTCAGCTTGAACAAACTTCATTTGTTCCCAAAAAATTCAAACTGTAGGTTTTTCGACGCCATAAGTAACAAAGACTAAGAAGAAATTTGGTACCCTTAACCCCTAAACGCCTAAACGACCAAAAACTAGTCAATCTTGTTTTTCCAAGTTCCATAACTGTCATCCAAATGACAATTTTTCATCCATTTTTTTTCCATGTTGTAAAGTTATAAGAAATCTATCTTATCTCATTAATGAATTCTCAAAATAATAATTTCATGAATTTTGGTGCCTCCTTAAAGTCCAAAAGAATAATACCGTGTGTGTTCAAAAATTTCTTAATACAGACAACTGAAACACAATTTTGGCTATTGGAATAATCTTTTTTGCAATTGAGTTAAACTAATGAAATGCAGTTTGACAAGTCTATTTTCCATTCAATTAAAAAAATTGAAGAATACCTAAAATTGAGTGATTTATAGCTGGTATAAGATGAAGGGGTATAACCGTGGCTACTTCTTGATTTTCCACGGTTTTAGGTTTTTTCATAATATTTTTGAATTAAAACATAATTTGTGAGCACGGTAACTAGTACAAGATTCTTGGTTTTCATATACATCTATGGTAAATATTTGGTAATTTTTAGTATCACCTATATTTGATATGAATTTTCTTTGTTTGTTTTTATTTGAAAATTTATATCAATTACATAATGAAACCAATTAATTTTGATCAAATTATTGCTTGTAAATAACATGTGTATCTACTATCTAGCTAAGAAAAATTAAAAATTCATATCTTCCATTATTTATAGTAGCAAAATAGAGCATCTAAAGTCAAAGTCTATTTCTGTGGTCATAGGCTCAAGCATTTGGGGGTTAAAAGGGCAGGCGTGAGTTAGGTGTTTGTTTAGTATTTTGTATCAACCTCTAAAGTTGAAAGGCCTCAAAACTGCCAAAAAAACCTCAAAATTAGACTCTTTCAATACAAGGTGTACGTTTTCAAGTTTTGATGTATCTTTCAATACAAGGTATGTACTCCAAATCTTAGATTCTAATTCCTTACCGTTTATGAGATCATAATGTTCTAAGTTGGAAAAAACGTTTTTTTCCTTTTTTGTAAAATGCGTTTCAAGTGTTTCATGAGCCAAACAAATCAATTTCAAAAGTAAATTTGATGTGAGGCTCTTCAAATTCTTGTTCACTTTTTTCCCTCTTACAACCTATAAAACCTAAGAAAATGCTTGATTTTTCACATGGAGGTGTGCTAAAATTCAAATACAAAGGTCGGTCTATGATAGTAAAAAATGCAAATATATAGATATATTGGATTGAAAATCCGAGCGGTGAAATCATGCCTTCAAATTGTATTTACATGTGAAAAAAACAAAACTTGAAAAGAAAAAAAATCTCAATTTTTGGTGAATTTTTGAAGGTTTTGTGATCCAATTAATTTTGGACAGATTTTGAGCATATACTGGAGTTTTGGACAGATTTCAGCATGCCCTAACAGTGTTTTCAAACTTTGATTGCAAACATCATCTAAAATATGAGATATTTTGAAGCATAAATGGTCTTGTTTGAAAGATTTGGTAATTGTCTATACTGTTTGTTTATACCAAATCTTTCAAACAAGACCATTTATGCTTCAAAACAATTGATTTAGAAGCCTGATCGGACTCTAAATCATACCATTTTTGTTGAGTTGATGCTTTAGAGGTGAACACCTAAAGGTCTTTGAGACCACATTGTGGTCGCAATACTTATGGGCAGGCTATCTAAAGCTCCCACATTTTTGAAGTATTTTGAAGTTTTCCTTCACATAGCTTTCACCGATAGCTTTCCAATGGCGCAAATTTCAAGGCATTTGGAGTTCCGATGCAAAAGTTATGGATTTTATAAGAATCTGCTCTAAATTCAAGCATCCAATAACCAATTAGAACCTCCCATTTTCAGCCCAAGTTGCTCGTCATTCACCTTGGCAAAAAGTGACAAAATTTAATTTCAAAAGGTGGGCACTTACAAAAAAATTGGCCCACTATTTTTTTTTCATCAATAAACATTGTTGATAGTTTTCATCCAATGGACATTTTTCAGCTAACCAACAATTTCCATCTAAAAGAATAGTTTTTATTGCAGAATGTTTTCATCTAAATGATAGTTATCATCCATAATCCAATTTCCATCCAAAATGTTTTTTTCATCAACAACATATTACATCGAATCTTCAATTTCATCCATACTTAACAAATTCCATCGACTATCTATGATGATGAAACCGCAAGGAGAACTGTTGGTTTAGCTAGTCAGGGATTCATAGTATTGAATATGGTGAATAATGATTGGTTGGTTCCAGCCTATTTTATCTTATGGCTCACTTGTATGTACTCTGCTTGATTATGATAAGTAACAAATCAATTGTGAAGGTCCTTTCGAGTAGTTGTTCAATTTTGGAGTTGACAAATTCTTACTTCGTGTGTATTGGAATTGATTTCAGTGCAGCCAGGAAATTTTTAGAAATCGATCAATGTATGATTGTTGATTAAAACTGACATGCCTAATAGACTTGTAGTTCAAACAGTGGGTGCACATTACCATACTCATTTGAGGCTTGATTATTAATATAAAGTACATTGCATCGAAGTGTGACATCAGTATACTTACTGGGCGCGCAACTATAGTGCACTGTTGTTAACTTTTTCAAATCTACGTTTCATTTCTTAGCAGAGATTGTCAGACACTTATAGATTTTCTTTTCTGCATGATGATTCAGTCATACACAGAGTACCTTATTTGAATAACTTGAAGCTCACATATCTAATACTCGATTTCCGTTTGTTTTGAAAAACAGAGCCTACCGATCAGACATACACTCGATGTGATGCATTGTGAAAAAAACGTTAGCGCAAGTCTTCTAGGATTCGTATTAGGAGAGAAAGACTCAGCTGCAATTCGGAGAGACATGGAGGAAGCTAGCGAATCATCCACTGCCGACGGCTCTCAGGGTAACAGGAATCAGCAAACGCCGGAACTGCATCTCAGGCCGATACGTAACAATGGCCGCTTCTTTAAGCCACATCCCCCTTATGCGTTAACCAGTCAAGACCGTGGTCGGTTTATCAATTTAATTTCTTCAATTAGAACACCTACTGGATATGCTGGGCAACTGGGGAAGCACCTAGGGCAGAAGAGATTGGGAGGATTAAAAAGTCATGACTATCACGTATCAGTCCAGCAGATTATTCCCGCATCTATACGCAGATTTTTGCATCCAGGTGCAAGAGATGTTGTCATCAGAGTTGGAAATGTTTTCAGAAGGATTTGTGCAAAGGTGATAGACAAAGAAGAATTAGAGGACTTGATGACCTACAGTGCTGAGACTTTGAGCTTGTTGGAGATATGGTTTCCACCCGGCTTTTTTGACACTATGCCACACCTAATGATACACCTCGTCCAAGAGTTAAGGCTTTGTGGACCCGTTCACAGTAGATGGTGCTATGGTATAGAACGATACTTGTACGAGCTTAAAAAGTCTGTTCGAAATAGGTATAGGCCTGAGGCTTGCATGGCGACAGGTTATCTGACAGACGAGGCATTGGGATTTGTGACGGACTATACATCCCTTTCCCCCTACATCAAACGAAGGATGTTGGATATGGAAGAAGATGAAAAGGTGTATGGGGAAGTGTTGGAGGGAGCCGAGCACAAACTCACGTTGAATGATCTTGAACGGCAACAGATTCACGATTATATTATATGGAACTCTGTACCGAGTCAAGCATTGAGAAGGTCAGTTATGTTTTTCCTAACTCTATATATTAATCATTTACTGCGGCAGGCCTGCGCTAATTCCGTTCTTCACAAAACTAGTTGAGTCACATAGTCATGAGGAAAGGTTTAAGTTGCTATTGACTGAATAAATACTGTTCAATTACCGTAGAATATAACATGTCTATGACATATCTCATTTCATGTACGTCATTGAGCTGTAGCTCATGTCGACATGATTACTCGTTTACTTTTCAGTTTCTCATTTCTTTTGTTGGTGTGTCTGATCGCACTTTCAGCAGACAATTTACATGTCTAATAACAATTTACCCTTGGAATAGAGGTTGTTTGGACATATTCTTTTCTCGGTGATCGTCACAGTCCACTTCTAGTATATGAGGTGTGGATGCGATAATGTCTCAATGAACTTTGAATGCTATTTTCGTCTTGCAATGTAAATATGGTATCTCGTGCATTGGTGTTCGGCAGCAATTTCTTTGGGCTTTGTTGAGGGGGGTGTCGGTTTGTCGGTTGGATCGGGGGATGGTGTTGGAGGGAGAGTGGGGATCGTGTGATGGAAGAGCTTTTGGTGCCATGGTTGTTTGACACAGTATGTTTTTGGACTGGGTATGTACTGTACAGTTTCCCACTTGTGCTTCGTCAAACCCAAATAGCTGTCGAACTTGTCTTTTTCGTCTTTGTAAACTACAAACACTTGTTTTAACACGTTAAAATGTAATGTTCAAAAGACGGACTGTCTTAGCCGTTATTGATGCGCAGCTGTACCAGTAATTGTTTGTTGTGTCTTTTTAATTTGTATTTATTGCCGTACTGTTTAAATTAAAATGAAGTGAGGAATGTGGTTTCCGTACTAGGCTCTGATTGAGATTGTGAGGACTACACAACAAACATTATCTTGTGCTTTGTAGTCGTCTTCCAATTTTATATGGCATACACCAGCATGTTAGAGTTCATTGTCTTATCTATTATTTGATAATAAGTCAATAATAAGCAGATGCCAATAAATAAATGTTGTATTTGACATTGTATGACCGTGACTTTATATTATTCTGTATTTTGTAATTGACTCTTCGTAAGGGTGTGGTAGAAGTAGATTGCGTAAGTAGTGAAGACTGTTAATATGATGTACACTGGAATACGTGGATAAAAAATGTAGTCACTGTTATTCTCGGAGTACAAGGTTATGTGAACTAAAATCGTAGTGGCATATACTTTGATAAAGACACCTGGTGTATATGCATATACTGGCACCATTACTATTTCGACGGCTAATACCTTATCTTTGTGATATATGAAGATGGCCAACAATGGTTTGGTCAATTAAAGATCTGATGGTTAGAAAGATTTCAGGGAATGAGGTTGCATACGAATTTTTGTGTTTGATTGTGAATACCGGAGATATCTGTCTGCAGCATTTCTTTCTGATATTCTAATCCTCTTGTTGTTGAACATGTTCATATGTGTTTGAAAGAAGTCGGGTATCTCCTCTAGAGGACGGTGTACATGTTGTTGTTTTTTAACAATTATTAGAACTGTTCATATGTAGTTCTATGATTTGTGAAAGTGGCAATTTGTTTATAAAAAATTGTAAATTATGGTCACCCTTATGTGGTTATCAAGTCATATTAACTGATTGCACTATGTACGGTGTTTGCTTGTATCAGTGAATACGAAGAGCTATTGCAGGAAAGAATGCGTAGAAGGAGAGCGAGGGTTCCCCCGCTTCCCCGATTTTCTGATTGGCTTAAAGATCGAGTCCAAGAGATGATAGACTCTGGACAGGAAGTGGATTAATTTTAGACCTCGCCCTCATGTCCACTCCTCCTTTTGAACAAGCAATGGAATACTCATCTATGTGGGCCTATGGCAATCATTATAGATGCCTTCCCGATGATGAGAGTATTACCAATGAAACATTTGATTCCGGCATTTTCGTAATGTCGCCACAGGGGTGTAGGGCATCTGCACAGGACACGAATGTTGTTGATGCTGACCTTCCGTATGTTGGAATTTTAAAACAGATTATTCAAGTTTCTTATAACACAGTCCCCAGGACGGTGATGAAATGCTCATGGATACGTCCTAATTTGGCTGGTAACTCTTCTATAAGGCAGGACGAGTATGGGTTCTGGTTAGCAAAATACGCGGTGCGTCAAGATGAGACTCGTGACAACCCCTTCGTGTTTCCTTACTCAGTTTCGCAGGTAAGATTTATATGCAGCATTTGATTATTTGAGTCTGTGCGTGATTGATATGTCAAGGCAATATTACCTCTATGTATCCATTTCCTTGTCTGTGGAACTGTCTATGTATACAGATTCTGCGATGCTATATAGATTATTTGAAACTTACTGTTTATCCGGACTTCATTGAGGTTAAACTAGTATGCGTATTGTACATGTATTTTCCTCCAGGTATTCTTTGTTGATGACCCAGAAGATGATGAGTGGAAAGTAGTTCTTGACAATCCTCCTCGGTCAAAGAGGCATGCTCTAGAAGACGATGATGAAATGAGACCTGATGATGCTGAACATACATTCGACGCTCCAAGTTTAAGTGTTCCACTGACATCCGGTTTCTAAGAATCTGAAACGCATCGACCTGATGTTGCCTCCTCCTCTAATGATCAGGAGTATTACAACATTAATATTCCTGACACTGCAGGGGAAAGTGTGCCTTTGGCAGAGGTTGAGGAGCTTAACCAACGAAGGGTGGACGAGAACGACCAGGCGGCATGGCTGGAAGAAGATTTTGTCGACGAAGACGACAACCTCCTTCTTGATGCAGATCTAGAGGTGGAAGAAAACAGAGTAACGGGAGGGAATACTTAAATAACTGTGGGTGTTAACATTTGAATAACTAAAAAATATTGTACTTATTTGCAGAACTACTTCTTTGATACCAGATATATAGCTGTTGATGATCCTTGAGCTCACATGAAAAAACAAAGTGTATCCGTGTTGGTATAGAGCATATCATCGTCAATAAAATATTATTATGGAAATTTTTGTCCCCTTTCTCGGTCACTACAATTGAGTGTATATGTAATTAGAAAGTCATTTAACTTACGTAACATGTAGGGACAATTGACGAACATCGCTAGAAAGATGGATTTTTCTATTTTTTGTCACTGATAACTACTACTGCTGGTATGGGCTGTGATGAGTCATCTGACCTTTATCCTTGATAATAAGGTTAGATGCATGGAAGTTGTGTATGTTAAGGATAAGAGAACGTCGAGGCTGTGGAGGTATGTTCAGATCACATGTAGAGTGTATCTATGAGAACTCTGAGTTCGAAGTTTTCAATGTCGTCTACTTAAGCATTGACAAAGCAATGTTAAAAAGAGACATGTAGTAGAGTGCGCATTTCTTGTTTGAGCTTCTTCTGAATGTGAATACTTCTAGCTGTCTTGGTTTGTTATATAAGTCGTTATAATTCTGTTTACTAAGTCTTTTGCTTTTCATATAGTACTATCGAAATGAGGCCTAGAGATATAGATTTGAGAGATGGAAAGACACAGCCATTGGCTGAATCTTTTGCACTAAGTAATCCGTGTACGAGTTCGGGTACATGACAAGGTGATGTGAACAATTCACAGTACCGCAGACTTTTACCAGCAGAGGGGGAGGATTGCGCTGAGCAGGCAGGGAAAGTTATTAAGAATGGTTTGTTTTCAACACCTCCCTGGCTCATGGACGACGCTTACAGAACTCCACCAGAGTTTTATAAAAACCGCAGAGCAACTAGGAGGAGGGAGAAAGCACTTGCTATGGGAAGAGAAACACCAACTGTAGATGGTAATCTTCTGTCCTAATTATGACGAGGTATTTGTGTTGAAATACATAGCACATACTAGTACTCTGTTTTGATAGGATGATTATGTTGACATGGGTATGCAAAAGTGTTTGCAGTGCAGTCGGTCTTTGACAAGCATGCTGGAGGGGGAAATGAGAATTTAGAAAGGAAGGATTACCAGGACGCAGGGGTAGATGGAACTGTGAAATTCGGGGGTGGTGAGTTCTGCATCGAACCTAAAACATCTCGCATTAGTGAGCCTGTACCGGAAAATCTTGATCTTGCAAAAACTACGAAGGTGAAGTTCTCGTTGAATGAAAGGTTTGGTAAATTTTTGAATATGAAGCCTTACAAAGGATAAAGAATCGAGTTGCAACGGATTGTTAGACATAGCATGACTTGGTAGGTCTGATATGTTATACCTTGCTTCAATGCACCATAGTTTCTCGTTTTTGACATGTCAGAACTACTTATAGAAACAAAAAGAATGATAAACATTGCTTTGGGGTATAATGAAGTCGATGTTGAAGTAACACTTTTTTATTTCTGTTGTGTTCAATGCGATTGCATCCTGAACAGGGATTATGCTGTAACAACAACATATCTTATCTTTTGGCTCACTTGTATCTACTCTGCACGATAATGACTATATGTTTATGTCATATTGCAATGCGTATATGATGTCGGAACCATAAGTTAAATATCTTTGTTAAATGAATAAAAGAAAGTGTACTTCAATCTTTTGCAAAAATAAGGTATAATTTAAAAAACTCTGAGATGCCTTTCAATGTATAAGTGAATTGATATGAAATGGTTATTTGAAGTGGGTTAAGTATTTCATGGTTTCGAAGCCTTAAAGTTGTAAATGTGATTACTAATTGTAGGGAACAGATAATGTTAAAGTTTGTGTCAGAGTGTGCAAAGTCAATAGATTGTAGATGTTGTTTTTATAAGAGCAAGTGGTAAACTATGTGGTTTTATCACAGCAATAGCAAATTGCTGATTTAAAATGATTTCAACATTTACAAACCTTACATTAAAATGTTTGGTGAACACTGCCATTGTCGTATGTGAGTTTGCAATTGCTTTAAACCAGTGAAGTGCATACGAATGAAAACAGCAGAGAGGAGGGCCAAATGATAGCTGGCAAACGAGTCATCACTAGTAATTGCAATAAATTCATACACCAATAATCGCAATAAATTATTACACCTGTAATTGCAATAATTTAATACACCAATAATTGCAATAATTAATACATAAAAAGATGCAAAATATTAATACACCAATTAATACAAAAAGTCTTGCCAAAAAATAATGCAGAGAATCTTTACAGAAGTTGATACATAAGTTATTGCAAGCATTTTTTCATAAATTAATGATCAATTTTATCATAAATTAATGCACGTATTAGTGCATAAATTAATGATCAATTTTATCATAAATTAATGAACATTTTTGCAAAAACTAATGCACAATTCATAGAAAAGATTCTTGCAAAATTTGAAGCAAAACTTATTGCAAAATAAAGTGCATAAATAATTGCAAAATTTACTGTATAAACTAAGGCAACATTGAGTGCAAAACTTATTACAATAATAAGTGCAAAAATTAATACAACATATAGTGCAAAAATTATTGCAAAAAAAGGTGCAAAAATCAATGCACTTCCACTTCCATTAAATATTAAAAAAAAGCCTTTAGTCAACATCTATTGCAATTATTTACCTTTTGCAAAAAATTCCATTGTTAGTTTGGACTTTAAAATTTCATTCTTTGGTATTATATTAGGATTGCCATCGCTTTAAGAAATGTTGAAATATTTTAGAAATCATCATTTTCATTAGAATTTTTAATATTTTTTTACTTCAAATATAAATTTCCACTTAACAAGTGTGTAAATTTGAACATAATATTTGCCCAAAATCTTTACTATAGCTTCACCCAAAACCTCTACTAATAGAAACCACTAAATAGTTTAGTATTGAAGCTCAACTTTCAATAACACTTTCATGTTCTTCATAAATCAAAATTCATCAAAACTTTTGTATATAGACTATAGTGTAGTTTTTCAATTACTTTTTCTCAGAATTTTTTATATTTTTTTTCCAAAGATTTTTTTATATTTTCTTGATTCAAATATAATCTTCTAATTTTCCTAAGAATTTTTTATATTTTTTACTTCAAATATGATCTTATAATTTTCCGAAGAATTGTTTATTTATTTTTACTTCAAATATAATCTCATGATTTTCATAAGAATTTTTAATATTTTTTTACTTCAAATGTAATCTCATAATTTTTAAAAGAATTTTTTAGATTTCTTTACTTAAAATATAATCTCATAATTTTCCTAAGAATTGTTTATATTTTTTTACTTCAAATATGATCTTATACTTAGCAAGTGTGAAAACATGAATAAAATGTTTGCCCAAAATCTTTAAAATGGCTTCAATTAAAACCTCAACAAAAAGAACTCACTAAATAGTTTAGTATTGAAGCTCAACTTTCTTTAACACTTTCATGTTCTTCATAAATCATAAGTCATCAAATCTTTTGTATTAAGTGTACTTTTTCAATTTAGCTTTCAAACTTCACGTTCTTTGTAATGTGTTTTTGACCAAATTCCTTTTTAAACTATCAATTCATTCGTTTTTTAGTATACATGGGCTTTTCAAGGGTAAGCTTCAAAGTTTGACATAAGAATGTTCCACAATTGCTAAAAAAGAATTTTAGCCCACTCGGATCTTTACGATATTATTAATGTAGAAAAATCAGTGGCCCAATTTGGGCATGTGACTAGTATATGAAGTTAATTTAATTTTTTTAAGGCTAATTTTGTTAAAAATGACTAATTTTATATTTATTAGGCTTGTAGTTGAAAGAAGGCTATTTAGACACTTTTGACTCCAAAAACATCAAAATAATTTAGAAGTTAGAGATCTATAATTTTGATGGGTCATGGAAAGCATAGGCTTCACTCAATGAATATGAAAAAAAAGGTTGCTGGTTAGAGAATTGGTGTGCAATTCATATGAAAGAACAACCCAGTAGAAAAAAACATGTGTATTACCTTCGATGTGTCCAATGTTGCAATCAATCAAAGATTATCCAAAAGAAGACCTTCAACAGTAATGAAAAGTCGTAAAATATTGTCTTCACAAGCAGCTTGTTTGTTTTTCCCTTCAAAAATAGTGATATTCAATACATTTTGTTCTTTATCCAAGACTATCTTCTTTAACTGAAAAATTGATAATTGTAATCTTCCTAGCCATTTCACTTAAAAAATGATAATGCAAAATGTGGGTATCCAAGTTTTGAAGTGATATATAATCTAAAATTGTTGTTCCAATCCGATTCTTTGTCTACCATATCTAGGTACAATTAGTATGACATCTAATAGCTTTATTCAATACGGCTTCAAGTATTACACTACCCCATGTTTAGGTTTAGTACATTTATTAATGTATTGCTTATTTCTGATTTTATATGTTTCATATATGATATGCTTCAGAAACACTGTCAAATTAGAAACATCCCCAGCTAAACTGTTGTAATTATTGATCTTGCGCCATTTGGAAATTTTCTACCTCATGTACATTTAGAACAATTGTAAACATTGCATATCTATTCACACCTTTGCTAATTTGAAGAACATAAAAACATCTTTAAGAACGACCAAAAAAATTCTATATGAAGTATTCCTTTGATAACAAAACAACATCTAATCCACCAAATTAATTGAAGTGGATTATTTTATTTTTATTTTTTTTGAAAAATAAAACATTTCCCAACTTAATCATCAAAATCCTACTGTAATTGTTCAAAATCAATTAATTATCATTTAAATACCTAATAAAATAGCAACCACCGTTGATATATTGTGAGTTATAAATAACCATACAATTAGATACTTGATAAATTCAGACTAATACTAGATTGGACTAGATCCATTATATAATCATTATTTTTAAAAATAAGATGACACACATCATTCTTCTTTCAAAGTAGAATTTTTAAGTCATTCAAATTTATTCTTATACAATCTTCTTAAAATTTCATCATAAGCCAATCTACAATACATTTACCACAAAAATTTTCATTTTAAATTTAAATCAAAGTGCAAAGTGCAAGTAATATAAAAATACCTAAATTATTATTGAGCAAATTTCACTAGTGGAAATGATCAACAACTACACTGAAGTGTTACACCAGGAAACAAGTTTGGTGTAGAAAAAAATTAGTAAGTCGTCGCTGATTGGTGGCTGGGTTTTTCCGTTGCAGTTCTTCGAACTCTGCTCCTGCGCGATACTATTCACCTCTGCCACTGTTCACTCTGGATTATCCGACCAATCAGTGTCGACTTTATTTGTAGCAACCTGACGCTTTTTTGGACTTACTGCTATTTCGTAGCAGGGTGGAAAATTGGGTAGATCTCATGCTCTCTGTTTACCGTTCCCTGGTGAAGGGGATGTACTGGCAATCAAATGTCATCCTTTGGATCTCCATTCATCCACTACAAGGTGAACTCGAGTGACCTGGTGTAAGTCGAGCGATAAATGGTGCAGACCGGGTCTCAATACCGGATATCTGTGAGGGCCACGACATATGTTATATTTCTAACAGATGTTGGAATTCTGTTAAGTTGACTGTGGACTACACGTGTACGATTCTTAGTGGATACTGACGCAGTAATGCTTCTACACTCCGTTTCTCAGTTCGGAGGATACCTTCACATGCAGCAAATCATGTTCTTTTGAAACATATCTCAAGAGAGAGTTAAACCAAACATTTGGTAACACGTCGAAGTTTTAAGTGTGTCCACTTTAACAGTCTGAATGTACGCGATTAGTTTTGAGATTCTCAGTTCGGATTTCAAGGTTGTCCATTTCCCTTGCATAATATTGTCTGAATCAAACAAGCTTTGCCGCGGCACAAGACACAAGAGATGTCTAAACTAACGAAGCATCATCTACCCTCACCGAACGATACTACACTTTGCTCTCACCCTTCCTCTACATACTGGCCCGGAAGTTGCAAGTAGTAGTTCAACCAACCGTGAAGTGCGTATTTACAAACGTTTGATCACTATTACGCTGCTTAAAGTGCCCACATTCCTACAGATCCTCCAGCAAATCGGCTACTGCTTGCAGGTGACTGAGCTCCATGGTTATCTTCGCGTTAGCCTCAGTGGCCTTCTTCTCTGCTGCAGCTAGTTCGTCATTAAGGCTGCTGATTGCCACAGCTTGGCGCTTGACTTTGAATTGCCAGGATGCCAGGCTTAATGCCGCAACCTGCACATTCTGGGCCCACGAGTTAACTAAGACCTCACAGTTGATAATGAACGCATTTCGGGTGCCCTTCTGATCTGACGAGATGTGAGACAAAGCTTCAATTTTAGCAGCATGCAGCACGTCACACGCGCGATCGTGTTCTTCGAGAGCCTTGTTGTGTATTTCTCGTTTTTCGACGACCTTGCGATTCAGCCATTTCATGCGGTCTTTCTCCACGGTCACTCTCCTCTCCTTCTCCGTGACGGCCAGTGATGTCTCGTGCAAGGCCTCCTTCAGATGATTTTTCTCCTTCGACAATGCAGATGTAATTCCTCCTCGTATCTGAGTCAGGCCGCGTAGAGCAGGGGCCTCCATGTTCAGAATTGCCCCGATTGGGTCTGCACGGGGAAATGCTCTTGGCGGGGTTGCAATCGGAATATCGGTGTCACGGTGGAGCATCGGAGGGTCGTTAACGTCGTATGAGTCCGAGACATCGCCTGAATGTGATAAGGGTTCCTCAGATGGTCGAACTCTTCGCGAAGAACGTACGGGCTGCGGATTCTCCACTGCACCGGTCTGAAGAGGTAGGTGCTGCGTGACCACCAAATTGAGACACACGCGTTAGGACATGAAAGAAGTGCAAGCGCAATAGAATGTAGTGACGCAAAGCCGGGACAGACTGTTGATTTTCCAAACCAAAAGGACCGATTACTATGGAATTCATGCAAGTCCTATTTTTCACATCAGGTCTTCACAGAATTCGGGACAGCCACGAACCCTAATCAACGTGGATTACTTGCTCATTAAACATCAAAGGTTGTTCGGAAAAAGGAACAAACATTCTGAGTGAATCCGTCCCTCTAATTAAGAATGTGCTTAAACAGATACGTCCCGGTTGAGTTACATGTCTCCAGGCAGAGTAGTTAAAACAATGTACAGCTATTTCTTAACAAAGCAGCTCGTTAAAAAGGACACACTTCTGAATTGAGACAATATGTCCCGCCAATTATCAGAGTAATTGGCCAAGGGGGAGAGAATTTCTAGAGCGGCTGAAACAAGCTACCTAACAGTTGAAAATCGGAAGCCTTATAATAAGTTGAAGCACAAGTAAGCCAAGTCGCTGGACGTATTCTTAATCACGATAGGAGAGTTACATACCTCAATGCCGCGTTGTGGGATAACGATGGAGAGCTCGGGAAGCGGACTGTCCAGGTTGCGATACTCTGGCAATATGCGTGGAATGTCCGTGTTGGATTGATACGGGTGCGTCATGCGATAACCAAATTCAGCCCAGCTTACTTGGATGCCGAGTGCTTCAGCCATTAGCCCTCTGGCAAAGTGATACGGAATGCATCCACTCAGAGGCCAATTGACTTGCAGGACTCGCATGTGCAGCTGCTTGGCATAGTTCTCATACAGCACATCGCCATGGTTGCTAAATGCCCACCCTGTTTGCGATTTCGGCCCCCAGAAAGCGGCCATGGATCGACGGGAGGGGAGAAATTGCTTATCGGTGACTGTGGGAACAACTCCACTGTCCGGAAGCTTCATGATCTCAACGAACCATTCCATGGAGCCGGGCTCCACGCCGACGAGTCGATTGGAAGGCATTGAAAACGAGACTGAAAACCAGCAACGACCCTGCAAGGAGCTGATGAGAAGGAGACCAGACGAGAACGGTGAAGACGCAAACACAAAGAACTTGATTCCTGCAAATGCATTCCAGACACTTATATGGCTGGGAGCAGGGAGAAATGGCAAGTGGGGGAGAGAGGGGGAGGGGAGGGGGGGGGTTGGCCGTCATTGTGGGACGAGACTGTCCCATCTCATAAGGCTAAAAAGTGGTGGACATGCATCAAATCATAACAAGTGTGTCACATTGCATAACCAACATTATGATCCTTTCATGATGACTCTGATACGCCCATTACTCTGGGATACACATATCATCTCACTGTCACTACTGATGTGATGCTCTTACAACAAAGTAGTAAGTTACGATATGGCATTAGTGAAATGCAAACAAGTTGGGACCATGGGTCTAGGAATTAAAAAATAAGTTCGTCACATACCTCTATGCTGCGTCCAAGCAGCGGACCATGCAAGTCTCGCTGTACAATGACTGTCATCTAAAATCGTGTAAGTCTAACCCCGGAGAAACCTTGACGATGTATTGTTCAGTCCTCATAATCCACGAGCTCGCTTCAGCACAGAGTGTGTGAATAATGGTACTCAAAGATTTCGTTGTTTCATCTGCATAGCAAAACGGATGGAAGATAATCAGAGTCGCTGAGGAGGAGGGAATGGAGTACAATCCAGTGTTAAGAGCCCTAGGCAAATAAAATCACGAACATGTGAATATAACTGACAAAACCCGTCAAAGAAAAAACAGCACTTTATCAAAGAAACCTGCGAATGACCCTGTCGTGCAAGTCCTGTAATTTCATTAATATTTCAATCAGCATATCAAAACGGGAAGGTATCATTGAAACGCTGACAAGAACCAGACAAGAACGGTAATCTAAATAAAACAGAGACAGTTTAGGTGATTCTGTATAACAAGCACTCTAAACTACCACGAGCAAATAAATAATCAAGCCTCTACCGAGCTCAGATGGTACACACCTCGAACTAATGATCAAGTACAGTGAGGTAGCTATTTAGAAGACAGTGAATTAGATTCAAAGTTTATTGTGTGAACGACCTGGTTTCAGAAACAACATAATGAAATTGAGGCAAAAGTTGAAAGAAGGCCCTGACTATGTAATTGAAAAAACGGACTAGAAGCGAAATACATTGAATAAAAACTAGAGCATCTGAATCGCAGAGACTATAAAACAGAGGGTATAGGCCTAATTGCCATCCCTACTTACCGAAGTTTAGGTGTTGTCCAGGCGGTTACTCCACGTACTGGATCTCATACTCGTCCTCGAACTGAGTGTCATCTAGGTGGCGTTCGTCTTCTGGGTGCTCGCCCTCGTGAATGAAGCGATTAACTTGGTCTGCGACAAATACCTTGGGTGGATCCTCTTCAGCTGCTGCCTGTGCGGAACTCGGACCCGGAATACCAACAGACCGCGTGCTCAACGTTGGTCTTCCTAATCCAGTGGCTCCAAAAATATGTACATCACGGTGTCCTTCGATTCGCTTACTCCTGGGATCATGACGTAAAACGACTTTCCATGCAGGGTTGCTCTGATCGTCCATGAAAAAAACTTGAGAGACAGTAGAAGGGAAAACGTAAGGGTTGTCCTTATCGGCAGACTCTCTTGATGAGTAATTTACGATCCAGAATCCGTTTCGATCTTTCTTAACCACTCTGCGCCCTTGATCTCGAGATTTAATCCAAGATCCCTCCATAAGAACACAGTTTACGCCCATGTATGTTACAAGAATGATGTTCCTCAAGATCCCAACATCTATCTCTGTGCAGATTGGTGTTGGGGGGATTGTAGCAATTCCGCAGTCAAAGGGCTACTGTAGATGGAGAGGTCTCATGATTGCATGTATAATGACAACCATATGCCCACATTGAGTTGAAAGTCCACGCGTGTTGAGAAGGAGAGCAATGCAAGGACTCTAATTCGCGTGACACTGGAAATCCGTCATCCTTAAGCCTTCGCACATGGTCGTTCAGCCAGACTGCAAATTTTGGGAACGGATCAGCAAGGTGAGCAGGGTATACTACTTGAGTTCGCAGGTTCCTTGCGAGGGAGTTCAAGAACGCAGTCCTCTGAAGCTTATATCCACGCCGCTGTTCTGACCACTCCCTGGTCCACCATTGCAGCCAACATGTTGAGTGTAAGCTATGTCACTTGTAATTAAAAAAACGAGCACAAATACCAGCGAAAACAGAACTGAATATAGAGGCGGCATAATTTACTCACTCAAGCAACTCCTCAGTATGGACGCTGTGCCTGATCACATAATCGTGGATTTTGTCAAGCTCCAGATCACTCAGCCTTTTCGGTGTTGGTTTACCCAACAAACACTCTCCAGAGTCTCGTAATTCTTCCTCAGGATCCCAAACTCTACTCTTTGTGTGTTCGTATAGAGAAAAATACTCAGTGCAGAAGCCTAAGCTTTCGTCTATCATGTAGCCACTAGCCATTCCAGCTTCTGGTTTCGATTTATCCCTTACATATCTAGTCAAAACCCCCAAGTATCTCTCTATAGAATAACACCAGCGGGCATGGACAGGACCACAAATTTCCAACTCGTCTACTAAATGCACAACTAGATGAGTCATAATGTCAAAAAATCCTGGCGGGAAATTAAGCTCCAGGAGGCAAAGTACCTCGGCTGCATGTGTACGGAGCAGTTCAATTTCGGAGGTCTTTATCACCTTAGCACAAATGCGTTGGAACAGGTGCCCAAGCCTAATGATTGTTTCTCGAACCCCCCTGGATAGACTGTTTCGTACCGCTGCAGGTAAAATTTGTTGGATCAGAATGTGGTGGTCATGGCTTTTTAAGCCATGCAATCTTTTCTCACCAACATGTCTCGTCAGTGTGCTACTATACCCACTAGGAACTTTGGTATCAGACACAAGAGTGATGAAGTTGTTCTTTTCTGACTCGGTGAAGACGTACGGAGCTTTTGGCTTGATGTACGTCCCTGAATTGCTCTGTCTGAGATGCAAATTCCTCATCTTCCCCGCTTCAGCCATATCCAGACGCGTTGAGAGTGTGTCCTTGTCCCCGAACAGATGCTTGATTAGGTTGTCGCTCACGTTGCGCTCGATGTGCATTACATCCAGCGTGTTCCGAATTGGCAACTCCTGACACAATACATAACAGAAAAACACCATCAATACATAACAAAAAAACACCATTAATTTAGTCATGGTCTCAATTTACTATATTCTTTCACCGAAGCCAGACCTCGGTGTTTTGATCAAACCACAGAACGTACTCTAAATAAATGCTACAAGTCAAATAAAATTCCAGTACACTCCTGGGGATCATGGAAGGGATGGCGCATGGTTGTTACCCTTCGGTACCTGGACAGCCCTTGACTGTGCACTCTGTCGTCCAAGTGTGTGCTACAAGTCGAATTGACCCGGCAGTGTCACGAATACAGGCAAGGTATCTTTATCACCTTAGCATATCAGGTATCACAACGTAGCGCTATCATAGTGTCTCCGTCATCGGTGTGCAGGCACAGACACTCGAAGATTTCGCGATACAGGAAAGGTGATCGCTTTTTACATATTTCGGTACCATCATGGCCCTATAATCATATCAACTCGTTCACATGTTTGCTTACGACTACATTACTCACGGCCACATCAGATTCTTCTAAACGGAGACAGTCCACTTAATGTATACATTCCATTCTTTTTGCAAAATGTCAATGCCCGGCCTAATTGCATCATTGACCGTAGTGTGACTTATACTCTCGTCTCAGAACCATATCATGCTTTCCAAACCGTCCATGTATCAATATCTGTTTCAACGAGACTAGGGAGAAACCTCACGACATTCTAAAATGTCCACAAGACTAGATTACAAAGCCACAACCAACTCTACGTTACAAGCAAATAATCTTGTGCCATGTTCTCCATAGCTCTGAGACTTTGATTACCCAAGCCATTTACTTCACGTGATTCAGAATCAAGCCAAATCTAGAATGACAATCCAAAAAACAGTAATCGGGATAGACCACTGTCACAGACGTTCAGAAAATGGAAATCAACGAGGCACCTCTAGCTTACTTAACCGCAATCCGTTAATCTCTACTGTTTAAACCTGGAATTTTGACCACTCAATCGAGTTTCACACTTTGAACACGAAAGGCGATGAATTGATCTTAAACAGAGTTAGATGAGCTTACAGGACACATCTCATTTACAGACGACATCCGAATGGGCTTCAAGCCGAACAGGAAACGAGCGAGATGCGACAATTTCAAGAATCAACTTGCGATAAATCAAGAAATCCTCTTGGCTGTCCAGTTGATTCCACAAAGCAGGGCTGGATCAGGTGGTGACTTACTTTCCAATAAGGTAAGCGGAATAGGCACGAAATCCTCTTGATGCCGAAACGACGTGCTGGGTCGGAAGACGCTGGAGTAGCTCCCAGATGCACCCAGGACTCCCGAAGTCCTCCCCAGCTGATAATCTCCTCTGATGTCACTTTGTTCGGCGGCCCCTGCAGTTCTGGCACGCCATGAAATTCAGCAGTAGGTGCTCTCCAGGGGTGCCCACAGGGAAGGAAACGACGATATTGATTATCATACACATTCTTGTGTAACGCTAATGATCTTCTTGAAATCGTGTTTTCTCCACATATGGGACAGCCTCTATATCCCTTTGTAACACAGCCAGCCACTATACCATATGCAGGAAAATCATGCATGGTCCAAAGCAAAATAGCTTTCATGTTGAATTGTGCACTTCCTTGATAAATCGCAGCATCATCCGTGGGCACTCCAGTGTTCCATAGAACCTGCAATTCCTCTAGTAATGGCTGAAGATACGTGTCAAAGTTCTCTCCCGTGACACTCTTCTTCCCAGGAATTATGAGGCTCAACATCATGAAGTGCTTCTTTGTCGTCATCCAAGGAGGCAGATTATAATTCAGTAACAATACGGGCCACGTACTCCAAGTGGAGCGCTTTATTGAGAACGGATTTACGCCGTCTGTAGCCAGTCCAAGACGCAGATTTCGTGCTTCAAAGGCAAATTCACTATGCCATTTCCAGTTCACAAACTTCCATTGATGAGAATCAACTGCCCCGCGCATGATCCCGTCCTCACTTGCGTGCCTCTGGTGCCAGGTCATAAACGATGCTTGCAACGGCGTGCTGTACATGCGTTGCAATCTGGGAATCAACGGAAAGTGTCGAAGTACCTTGACTGGAACGAGCGATTTCCCCACGCGCTTGTATCGTTCAGCGTTACAAACTGGGCAACGCACTAAGTCTCTGTACTGATCCCCTCTAAACAGTACGCAGGTGCTTGAACCGGGACAACAATGAATTGTCTCGTAAGCTAGACCAAGCTGCTTCAGTATCTTCGAGGCCTGATACTCGTTGGGTGGAAGAGAGTTACAAGAGGGCAGCAAACTCTTATTCAGAATTGCAAATATCTCATTGATCAACATATTAGACGCATTGTGCGTTCGCAGGCAATTCAACAATAGCAACGTACCCCCCAGCTGAGTCAGTCCGGACCCTGCGAACAATGGAGTACGTGCACTGTCTTCTAATACCTGTTGGCGTGTAGGTGGCACATTCTCCATAGCTGGTAAGTCGTCGTCTGCCAATGCATCATCACAGCCCATGTTTTCCTCTTCGTTCATTTCTTCGCGTCTCTCTCTATGAGCTCCCTCCATCTCCATAGGGTCTTCGGCTACTCCTGGCATCCCCTCATCTCTCCCTTCGTCCTCATGGACTGACTCGCCCTCAACCTGATCATCCGCGTTGCCGATTTGTGCAACTAATCCATCATACACATGGAAGGTGTGCTGCACCATTCCATGCATATCCATCCCGGCATCGAGTTGCCTATCATGTTCCAGCACGAAACCCTCACCACGCTGCCCGAATTTCTCTCTGATGTTAGTGTCCCACTCAATGTCGGAGTCATCAGCTTCGAAGCCCTAGCATGAACATTCTTTGTTAGATCATACGCATGTACATTACAACTTGACATAAACAGGTACAACCTAACAATTCAAATAATCATTATGCAACGAAACCAACGCACCTGCGTCGATCCCCTGTTTCTCGGATGTCTGCCGTATGTCTTGAGATGCTCACGAACTACTCCACGGTACCGCAAAGACCTAATTGAAGAACAACAGACGTTGCAAGGACACGTTCTTTTCCATGCACGATTACGACCACCTAGGAGCTCCTCCCGGAAGAGCAGTTTCGCATCGCGTTGTGCACATCGTCTCCTGTCATGCAACGGTAATCTCAATCCCGCATCCATTGCCTCTAACACCGCGGCTCCGCCCCCTCCGTCATAAACATGTTCTCCTCGGATCACAAGTACCTAAAGCACATGGTTCCGGATCATGACTGGAGATGTCTTGCGGGTTCATGATCTGGACACTGACAGAATACATCCACATCCAGAGTAAATCCTCAGCAGTCACATCCCACATCAGACTGTGGACAGGTACACTATACACAATTGGAATCCACAGAAAATTGCAACAAGCTTTATTAATAACATCAACGACTCGTCCACGATGATCAACTCAAGTGGCGAGACTCAAACACTCTTTTGACTGAATCAGATGCCATCGATCTAATGAGTCCCCCATAATTACTGCTGCTCCGTCACATTTCTAGAGACTTCGCTATCCACGGTGAGTAAACTGCACTCCCTCACTCTCTCCCTAACATATAATCGTAGCAAACTCCATCGAAGCTATGCATCATTACATGCACCACAAGATCCCTCCTAGCCTCGTCAAGAGAGATTTGATCGGCCCCTCCGTCATGAACAGTACTCGAATTGCTCTCTACATCGATATGTGATTCCGGTGGTGATTCTTCGAACAGCCTGTCTAGTGCGCTCTGACCGAGGGAGAGACAAGCTGGATTTGCTGCTGATACAGTCACGTCGCGCTCGCCGGTACCACCATCTTCACGTTCAAGCTCCGGGAGCTCGTTGTCGACACAATGCTCTGGACACGGAATGGCGATCGCTGCTATCACCTGATCCGGCACCACAATCTCAAGCGAACCGTCCTCCAGGATGTTCCGCGGCGTGATCTTGTGGTCACAGTCGGTGATAACACATAAACTGCAACTAGAGGGAACTCTCTCCCCTTCATCGGAAGGTATTCTAGGCGACTCGATATCTCTCAGTACCTCCTCGAGATCCCCAAAGTTCCAAATACTGACAATCTTCCCTCCTGAGTCGACTCGGCATAAGCCATACCTCACCTTCGTATTCGGGCTCAAATTCTCCATTCTCAACACTTCCTCCCAGACCACACACTCTCGAATTCCTACTGTCCGTAATGTCTTGCGGATTCTCTACTTCGACTTACACCTGAGACTCAACGCATTTAACGTTCCCGCATACTGACTGTTCCCTCGTTCCCATATACGCCGCCCAGATCTAACCACCCTAGGCCTACATTTCCCTACATCCTCACTTCGCAACCATGCACATCAGAGATAAGACGTGTGAAGATGCTTACCTGAACGCCACCGCTCCAGCAAATAGACTAGATTAATTTCGTCCCATCCCCTTGCGTTCTGGCACATCTGCTGTCAAGATTAGAACTGGATTCGCTTTTCGCAGAACGCACCCCGTGTCCACCCTTTTTGAGATCTATTTCGGAATTGAGGCTAAGTTTGCCTTCAGAATAGATCGCCGTCATCCAGAAACCCTAATGGATCCCACTGGTAATCAAGAAATGAAACGCAAGAGGGCTGGTGACTTCGATCCTTGGAACTGCTGCGAACCAGAGTCTTCCACCACTTCCACATCGAACTCTCTCGGATTCGGTAAGTGTTTCTTCACATCGACTCCAAAGCAGTACCGTAGGTCGCTTCTGCCCTCATCTACGCGGGCCAACGAGGTGATGGCGTTTCCAGCCCGTATGGCTCAGGGTCCAGTTGTGGAGGGACGTCCGACTGATCTGGATAGACTTAGCGAGGTAAGATGTGACTCTCTATTTCCTCCACTGTAATTTGATTTTGGAATTCTGAATGACCCCTCCCCTCAACCAGATACTATTACCTGCAATCTTCGTGTAATTGGTAAAATTTACAAATAGTGGTAAGTCATGGGAATAGGTCTTTTCGTTTAGCTTTTAACGTAACTAAAGGTCACTGTAGTAAGTAAAGAATGTATAGAATGCAAAGTATTTCCTTAAAAGAATCTCTTTATAACTCTAATGTCTTTAACTACCCCAAGTCACATAAAACCCAAGTAATCCAAACTCTCAATTGGTTCAAGGGTAATGGGAGTTCAAATTGACAAGTACCATCTCTCGGTTTATTGCCATCACTCCCTTCCAAGTTCAATTAGACAATGCATTTATTATGCATATGCAAGTTCATTCATTACTAGGTTAGAATCTAGTGTTCAACCTATTTATGCCTATGAATGATGCTTTGGGATATGTTATGATAGATTAACTTATCTCAAGCAACTCCTTGCTTGTCTTCATCTTTTTCCTCCCATCCAACGCATTTCAAATAGACATGTAATCACTGTCTACTCATTCACATTCAATCATACTCCAACTCTACCATTCATCACAACTATACTTCTCAATTGTATTACTCAATTACAATGACTGTACTATTGCTCAGTTGAATACATTCAAGTTTTATTATAATGAGAACTAATAATTACTAAGGCTGATCACTCCTTAATAATTAATGTCACTTTTATCCATCAATGTACTCAATCTGGCTTCCATAAACTCTAAGTCATTCTCAGTCTTCCATTTCAGATGGCCAATCTAATTTAAAAGACTATCAAGTAATACTCACTTCACTGTTCCAGTACTCACATGGAACTCTCATTCTCCATAATTCCCATTCACAACAATGCAATGTCAATTGGACAAACTGTTGTGTTTATTTTCCATAATTTCTATTTTTTATTCACTCAGTAACTCTTTCCTTCGTTCTGAGTTCAAATAGACAATCTCATCCACTGTTCACTCTGCTCCATCAGCATCTTTGATTTCAAATAGACAGTATCCATTTCAATTAGACAGTATCCAGTGTGAGTCACCACATTCACTGTAACTCTCACCAACTCTCCACTGAGTCAATTAGACATGGTCCATGCAAGTCAAGTTGACAATGTATGCATGCCCATGGATGCATACCGAACCACCATCTTGTCCATTTGACCAGTGTTAACTAGACATTATGCAGCAAGCAATATGAATTCAATTGTCAATTAGACAGTAGCCATTGGATCAAACTATTCATTCTATCTCCCATAGTCTACATATAAATTCACTGCTCAGCAGATCTGCAGTTTCAATTTGACAGTAAGCTTTGCAAATCAATTAGACAGTAATCAGTTTGCTCCAGTTCTCCATTCTGATTCTACAGTTCTGCAGATTAATACACTGTGCATCGAAGCTATAGTTCAAATTGACAAAGAGCATTGTGATTCAATTATACAGTGAGCTACTCAGAGTCAAGTTGACAATCAATTAGACAATGGAATTCTATTTTTATATTTTTTACATAATGTGACTATCACTCACACAGTGTTGTGTGGTGTGGTGAAGTAATTCTTTCTTCTTCCTTAATTCCTAGTTATGCCTTAATTTCTAAAGGGTGTGCCTGTACGTAGAGTCAATTTGACAAGTCGTGTCTCTAGGTAGGGTCATGTCCCCTGAATTCTACACTATTGTCCATTTGACTCTCAACCAGATTTCTACAGCCACTATCTACATGGATTTCAAATTGACATGGTAACTTAGTCCTATTTACACTGTTTTTACTGAAAGGGACTTTTCTAAAAAAAAGTCAGCTCACATAGCCCCCCTCTTTGTCTACTTGACTCCCGGCAAGTTCCACATTTACAGCGTTGTCTACTAGACACTTTGTCAACTAGACTCAAAAATTATATACAAAGATTGACTTGCACACACCCTGCAGCTACTGTCTACTAAACTTGGTGACGTCGGTGGTGATTACGGTGCTGGTCACCGTAATGGCTCTCCTTCTGGATCCGCTGTGCCATGAGCTTAGACACTTCCCTCCTTACTTCATCATCCTTCCGAAGTAATTCAGTGTTATTGGAATGCTGGAAGGTTAACCAGTTTTCAATGGCTATCTTCCGAGTTCCCCTGAATTCGTTGATGAAGCATCCATTAGACCCGTAAAGAAAATGAGTCATGGCCATGACTTCCAGCATCCTCCCCCAACGACTTGAGTGGTAACGGAGCTTGAGATTGATCAAAAACTCCGGCCTCCTCTCATCGTAGCGGTTCACATTCACCACCACCTTGAAATCCCTGCAAATCCGAGCCAAAAACTTGGAGAAGATTGCTGCTCGGAAACACACAGGGTCGGTGTGTGTGTGGTGAATCTGCCAGAAGCCCTCATAGGCCGTGGCACAATTCCATGCCGTGTCAAATTGACCAGGGATCAGTGGCCAATTATACTCCACCGAGTCAATTAGACTATCTGGAGCCCACTTGAATCTTCTTCTACAGTCGCAGAAATGTCCATTTGTCCTCACAGCCTCAGGAGCCGCATCGGTCCAATTGACATTTACTATCTCCTTGTAGATCAAATCCCATGACCGCTCCTCCCTTCGAGACAGTCCGTAATCCTCCAGCAGCCACTCAATCGCAGTCCACGTGGGTAGCGGAAAAACCGCTTCATTGTCAAATAGACTCGCATAATTCCCCAAGTACTTGACCGTTAAGGGGGATCCTGTAACCGGTGTTCGAATGGACAGCCACCCCGGTGCCTTGTATGTGGGTGGAGGCAAGGTCAACTCGACTTGAAGATCATGGCTGGTGATAACAAGGTGATCCTTCTTCAACTCTCTCAAGGTGTCCATGATCTGCTGCCTCACCTTGTGCATCCCGTAGACATAGTGTGCCGTGGTCAACTCGCCCCTCTGAGCATAAGTCTCCCTCTCCAGCACACATGACAACTTGACAAGGATGTTATCACGGTCATCGAACTCCTTGAGCAGCCCCTCCAAAGTTGCTGTCCACTCCTTGAGCTCCTCACTTGGCACCTTCTCCACAACATCTACCACCTGTCTACTTGAATCGCCCATCTTCACCAGCCTGTGACTCTCCACCGACATGTCAAGTTGACGTCTCTTCTGGAGTTGCTCCTCCAGAGTGGTGTAGTATAACACCACTCGAGCTCCCAAGTGACCTATGGGAAGAAACAACTTCTTCTGGTCGGTCAACTGGACATCGCCTCTTGCTATCATCTCACAGATGAGATTCTGCTGATTAGCATGTCTACTAGACGCTGCCCATACTGCATCGAAGTCACCACTGTCCAATAGACATCCCCTGTCTTTCCCCACCATAGCCAACCAGTTATCCCTTTGCAACTCGTATGCATGGAAAAGGGAATAACTTGGTGGTGATGTCAAGTCGACCTTCCAAAGTTCTCCTCTCAACGCCCTGTTCTCCATCCGGGCCTCCTGCAACTGCTTCTTACCAATCTCGATAGTACGGTGGTACAATTCGTTATTGGTCTTCAGAGTCGCATAATCCGAGGGGTTGACAACCTTCACCATCGGATTTTTCTTCAAGCTTTCCAATTCTGCCTTGAGTTTTTTCTTCTCATTCCTCTCCTCGGTGCAGAGCTTGGAAATGGCGATCTTGGCATCATTCAGTTGGTCAAATTGACGCTGAAGTTCGATGCGGTGCTGCTTCTCATCGTTATACAACTCTTGGAACGACTTCCCAGTGTCGATCTCAATATCTGCAACGGTGGGCTTGGTCAATTCCTCATTCAATTGCGCCAAGTTAGCCAATTGTATGTTCAGCCTCCGTATATCTTCCACAGCTAGGTTGTTATCAGTGGTCAAGTTGAACACTGTACGCTCCAATTCCTTGATCTTCAACCGTAGATGCGTTTCTCTCACCAGTGCATCCTTGAGCTGTGCAGCCACCTCAGTCTGCGTGAGCTGCAACGCTGGTTGCCTTGCAGGTTCACGGTTGTCTACTTGACTGGCTGATCTTGCTCCTCTTCCCAACCTCGGGTTCAGTTCAAATAGACATTGAGGTAAGGAGTCATCCACCCTCCTCTTTTTTACTTTGTTGGCTCTCGAGGATGATGGAGTCGAAGTTCTCGGCTCTGGTTCCCTTGTCAAATTGAGCAAGTCTGGAAGCACTCTCACCGGTCCAGTTGACACACCTGAATCCACTTGACTTGATGGCTTGGTCAGCTCTGAGAGGTAAATCGCACTGTAGAGTGTGATGGGATATCTAGTATGCTTCTTGCTAATCTCCACCTTGATGTTGTCAAATAGAATGTTTCCCCAACTCAATTTGACACCATTCCACCCGTAAATCGCGGCTGCTACTCCTTCCTTCGACATGATCAGCGGCCCCTTCTCCGCCAGCATGATTCTCTGATTGAAGAATAACAACCACTCCTTCCACGTCTCTTTCGCATTCGCCAATTTGTAGCCACTCTGTGTCTTGGCAGCTCTGTCAAAGACGTTGGCTAAATCTTCCTCGGAGATTCCTCCCACTTCCTCCGTTAACAACCTGTCCCCTTGGTGCAACTTCAGCATCTTGGAGATGGCTGTCGAGTTGAACTGTACACTTCTTCCATCCACCACGGCCATCCCTCTGGATCCATACTCCGAAGAAGTCAGAAATTGATTGATCCTCCCATCATCCTGATCCTCGAAGACAACCATCACGAAGTCCCAAAGTCCTGCCTTCACGAAGTTTTCCCGGTTGGCTTCAAATTGCGGCCATGCTTCCCGGTCAATCTTCTTTAACTCCAAGTGTTCAATTTGACGTCTTGGTCCACTTGACAGGTCCTGTTGCATTGCCTCCGCAAGCACAGTCTTCTTTGACTTCTTGTTCTTCATCGCCTTCACTTTGGGCCGAGCAATTGGCCTTGTCAATTTGACCGATCCTGCAACTTCGGGTTGGGGTCTCCCTTGATCAGTTCCTCTGCCTTCTCTGTCAACTTGACCTTCGTTTACCATTGTTCCTTCTTTCTGTCTATTAGACTACACACTCGGCGGTTAGTTTGCTTCAGTCTTTACTTTGTCTAATTGAAATTTTTCTCGGCATTGACTCTCCCTGAAACTCTCGGCACTGTCTACTTGAACTCTCGGGAATTTTATCTTTGTTATTTCCTTACTTTTAAAACTATAAAACACTTCTTCCACTCGGCAATCACTTCTATCCCTAATTTTCTACTTCACAATCATCTAAGCATACATTCCATTGAAAATATTAAGCTTCATTCTTTCTGTTCTTCTCCTCCCTTTCTCTCGGCAATCAGTTTGTAATATTTTCCTACATTACTATCATCATACATACATCACAGCACCATGTTTCAGTTTCGTTCCTTGTTTCTTACACTTTCTTTCTCTCGGCAAGTTGTGTTTTGTGATTCCTTCATCCTTGTCTACTGGACAGTCACCATTCTTCACAAGTAACAGTTCAATTGGACATACAAGAAGAAGATGCGAAGACAACATGCATTCGACTTGACACAACAGAATGGATGCAATGAAACTCACCCGCAATGTGTCAACTTGACTACGAGAGATATGCCTCTCAAGATGCAATGCTTCGTCTTCCCCTTCTGTCGCACTGTTTCCAATTGACACTCACAATGATCAGAAAACTCTGGGTCCAGTCGACCTAATGTATCGTATCCAACTGTTTCTCACATCGATATTATCGCAACATCTCTATTAGCAACATTGTGTCCACTTGACCTAACTGTTTCTATGCTAATCAGGTTGTCCAATTGACAAAACATCATGCGAACTCAATGACAACACAACTCACCCTCAGTATGCAACCTGAAACACCCTTTGCTCCCCCTTCGATTACTCAATCTTCTCGCACACACTCGCTGCAGCAATGTGGTCTTCCAGTTCACTCCTTTCTCTTTCTCGGATCGCTCACTATTTCTCACAGCTTGGTTACACAAAATGCAACAATGCGACCCTCGACTTAAAGTGCTTTTTCTCTCAGTCCTCTCGGTATCTCGCTTCGTCTCGTTCTGATCTCCTCACAAGTAAGAAACCTCAGTCCACTTGACAACTATCTCTCTCCACTCCTAACCCTGATCGCTCAGAGCGTAACACTCTGTCTACTTGACAAAAAACTCACCAAGTCTCTCGCAGACTCACAGCCGGTGCTTCTCCAAGAAAATGTGTTTGTTTTGAGGTTCTGTTTTCCAGTTTTGGGGAAGATGATGTAGTCTACTCGACTCGACCAGTCTCTTTTGTCTATTTGACAGTTAGTGGAGTTTTACACTCATTTCCATGCAACGTGGTCATCATGATCACAGCCCCCATTCCCAGTAATCATATTAGCCGTCTTTTACTTACTAATTGTATTTTCTAATCATTACTACTTACTCATCATTTTAGTTAGTGTCTACTTGTCAATTAGTAATTTCCATTTGCTTCAAAAAATTCTCAAGTTCAGAATTTAAATTTGTTGAACTTGTTCTTTGTAAACTCAGTTTTTTAGATCGCTGGTTTTTTAATTTCCTCAAAATTTCACAGTTTTTAGTACTTAAGTAGGACAGTTTTAAAATTTTTGAATTTTTATACTTACTGCCCCCCTCTTAAATCTAGAACTTGTCCTCAAGTTATATATGGTTTCAAACGAAAACCATTATATCTTGTGGCATGAATTTTTCCTGCAAAATCTTGAAGTTCAACTGAACCATTGGGATACGATTTTAATACCCGATATGGTCCAAACCAACGCATTCTAAATTTTCCTGGAAATTTTTGAAATCGGCTATCATATAATAATACTAAATCATTAGGATTCAAAACTTTGGATTCCAATTTGCTATCATAATATGTTTTACGATGTTTTTGAATAGCCTCATTATTAAGATACGCTTGGGCTCTTGTTTCATCTAATTTTTCGAGCATATAAAGCCTATGTCTTAAAGATTCTTCATCTCCTAATCGTTCATCTAATGCAATTCTTAAAGACGGGAGTTCCATTTCAATTGGTAAGATAGCTTCTTGACCGTAAACTAATTGAAATGGAGTAAATTTTGTAGATACTTTAAATGCACATCGATAAGCCCATAATGCATCTGGTACTCTTGCATCCCAATCCGTATTTGAACCCTGTACAGTTTTAGTAATTATCCGACATAATATACCGTTTGTTTTCTCTGTCTGACCATTGGCACGGGGGTGATACGGTGTAGATTTTCTATGTTTAATTGAATATTTTTCAGTTAGTTGTTCAATTATTTCATTAAGAAAATGAGTTCCCCGATCACTTACTAATTCTTTTGGACATCCAAACCTTGTAATAATATTTTCATATAAAAATTTAGCAACAGTTTTAGCATCATCGGTTTTCGTAGGTTGAGCCTCTGCCCATTTAGTTACATATTCAGTTGCAATTAATATGTATCTATTTCGACCATGTCGACTAGGTGGTTTAATAGGTCCTACAAAATCAATTCCCCATTTCTCAAACGGCGTTTGAGCTAAAATTGGATTTAAAGGCATTGCCTTTGAAGGTGTAGGTTTTCCCACTCTTTGGCATGGATCACATTTTTTAGTATATCTATGTGCATCCCCAAAGAGTGTTGGCCACCAATATCCGGATTGTAACGCTTTATGTGCAGTTACCATTCCGGCAAAATGACCGCCACATGCAGCGTCATGACAACCTTTAAGAATTAATGGTACCTCACTTGGATTAATACACCTCCGTAAAAGTCCGTCTTTACCCCTTTTATATAGAACTTTTGCAATTAATGTATATGGTTGAGATTTAAATATTAATTTTTGTTTTTGTTTATCTGTATAATCTTGAGGGAAGGTATTGGTACTCAAGTAATGAATAACATCAGCATATTCTGCTGGAATGATATCCACTTGAAAAATGTGCGCATCTGGAAAACTATCATCTATGGATTCTGGATTCACTTCCTTACTAATCCGTGATAAGAAATCAGCATTGGCATGTTTTTTGCCAGGCCTTACATTAACCGTAAAATCAAATTCTTGAAGTAACAATACCCATCTAGCTATTCTTCCACTCAATTGTGGTTTATTAACCATATATTTAAGTGCATCATGATCTACATGAAAAGTGAACTTATAACCTAATAAATAATGTCTATATTTTTGAACTGAATATATCATTCCTAACCCTTCTCTCTCCGTTACAGAGTAATTTTTCTCAGCAGCACTTAATTGTCTACTAGAAAAATATATAGGTCGATCATGACCTTTTGCGTCCTTTTGACTGAGAACACTTCCAATAGCATAATTTGATGCATCTACATAAACTTCAAACGGTTTCTCCCAATCTGGTGGTATTAGAATGGGAGCATTACTAAGCCGTTTTTTAAGTTTATTAAATGCTTTCGTGCACTCTTCCGTCCAAACACCAGGAGTATCAGTTTGTTTTGTTAGATGTGTTAAAGGAGCTGCTACTTCTGCATAAAAGTAGATAAATCTTCTATAATATCCAGAAGCTCCTAAAAACCCTTTAAGTTCTGTCATATGTTTAGGTATTTCTAATTTTTTGATAGCAGCTACTTTATCTGGATCAACACCTATACCTTCTTTTGAAACTATATGACCCACTAATCGTCCACAAGGTACAGCGAATTCAGACTTGGCTGCGTTTATTGAAATACCATATTTTTCACATTGTTCAAAACATTTCTTTAAACATTTCTGGTGTTCAGCTTTAAGACTAAAGACACAAAAATCATCTAAGAAAATTTCAATAAATTTTCTTAAATATTCCTGAAAGGCTGTTGTCATTGCTCTTTGGAAAGTAGCTGGTGCATTGCACAATCCAAAGGGCATGACATTATAAGCAAAGGTTCCCCAATCAGTTGTAAAAGTTGTTAGAGGTTTATCTTCCGGGGCGATTTGTACTTGATTATAACCAGAAAATCCATCTAAAAAAGAATAACATTCATGTCCTGCTACACCATCAAGGATTGCATCCGTGAAGGGTAAAGGGAAATAATCTTTTTTAGTGACACTATTTAATTTCCTGAAATCCTGACAAATCCTTAACTTCCCGTTCTTCTTAGGCACCACAACAATTGGAGATACCCACTCACTATAAGGTACTGGATATATAAAATTACATTCTAGTAGTTTATCTATTTCCTCTTTAACCATGAGAGAATACTTTGGGTTCATACGATATTGTCTTTGTCTTACCGGTTTTGTATTAGGTTCTAAAATAATTCTATGTTGACAGACTTCTGGAGGTATTCCTTTAAGGTCTTTATAAGTCCATGCAAATGCGTCTTTACATTCTTTAAAGAATTTAAACCATTGTTCATATTCATTTGGATTTAATCCTTCATAAATTCTTATGTTTTTGGGTTCCTCTGGAGTCCCCAAATTCATATCAATGCAAGTGCTTTTAACAGGACTTATATTACTACCTTTTATGTGAGACATGTTTTCCATTAATTCTTCAGAATCGCTCAAATATTGAGGTTCTAATTCCGACTCAATTTCGGCGGTTACATTAAGTACTGGCGAATTTTCCCATGCTAGAATAGCATCATCTGAATCTACTTCGTTATTCAGAAAGGAATATTCTCCAGTCCCTAAACATCTAAACTCAGGCATTTTCTCTTGTTCTACTACTTTAGTACTTTCGCTATTTGAATCATATGAGGCTTCAGAAGTGACATCTGTGTCTTCTTCTTGAGTCTCACCATGATATTTAACTGGAAACATTGGTAATACAACCCGTTTCCCTTTTGCTTTTATAGTTAATGTTCCCTTTCCCCAATCATCTTTAGCTCTAGCAGATTTAAGCCATGGACGACCTAGTAATATTGGGTATGTTGATATGGATTCACTCACTTTAAAGATTATATAATTAATCTTAAAGTTAAGTCCTCCTATAGTTGTAACTATTCCTCTCAAAATACCTAATGGTACTACTCGACTTTGATCTGCCATTCTTAAGATAATAGGAGTGGAAGTCATATGAGTTAATCCTAGTTCTTCCATAGTGTCAACATTCATTAAGTTGACACTAGAACCACTATCTACTTGGACTCCTTCAATTAGAGAACCATCTATGATTACATCCACAGTAGGTGCTCCAGGGTCCAAGGATATATCATGCACATCTACGATTTTACTCCTCTTTCTAACCAACGAAGAACTTAGTTCACCTCTACATTTAGGTGCTATTGCTAACAATTGCCTCAAAGATATGTCAGGTTGGATTTTATCCATATTTGTTAAGATATCATATGGATTCATTCCCTCTGACAATTTCATTGTACGATTATACTTCCTTTTCTTAGGAATAGTTGGTGTTTCTTTTAGTTTCTTTTTAGGTGGTCTATAAAACGTAGGTAATGAATTTGAAGTACTAGGCAAGTTAGCAAAATCATTTGGTAAATCTTGAGGTAATATTGTAGGTTCTTCAACTGGTTGCTTACCCTTATCCTTCTCTTTCGGTTCTTCTATAGGTATTGTTTTCTCACTATTTATAGGAATGTTTGGAGGTATTAAGGGAAATATTGGTTTAGATTTTATAACATCCTTCTCCTTAACTACTTTTGAAGGTGTGTTATTTTTTCTCACTCTACTACTTCTATAGTCACTATCAGAGCTGCTATGTTGATTACTTTCAACCATAGCCTTTTTGGCTTGTGCACGTGTTATATAAACCTCCTGAGGTTTATCTCTTTCATATTGTGTTATTTGATTTACATTCCTTGAGTTTTCAATTTCGCTAAATTGAACACTCTTCACAGGTGCTGGAGCTGTACAATTATTTGCTATATGACCACTTTGTTTACACCTCCCACATAAAGGATTATACCCAATTTGTTTCTTTGGATTTGGACAATCTCTCGCCATATGTCCTAATTCCTGACAGTTATAACACACTAAGTGTTTTCCTTTCTCAGGAGTTCCATATCTATGGGTATTAGGATTAGTAGGCGGTCCATTCCACACGGGTGCAGCATTATAAGTATCATTCCACCTTGGTCTCCCATCTCCAGGTCTATAGGGTGGTCCTACATTTGGTCTAGTAAACGGACGTTTTGAAGTTACACTATAAGGTGCTTTGTTATTATTTGTCCCGTTTGCCTGCAAATTAGAACTCACTGCAGCTACTACTTTCCCCAAATTCCAACATTTAGATACGTCATGAGGTCCTCCACAAAAACTACATTTAGGTTTATTACTAAATTCCCCACCTATCGGAGTAGAACACTCATTGGAAAGATGTCCATGTCCATTACAATTAGTGCACCACATATTGGTACGCATGTTTGTAGGTTTTGAACGTTTATCTTTCCCGTGAGTTATTTGTACCGATAGTTCATTTAATTTTTTCTCTAATTTATTAATGTTGTTCATTAATATATCATCTGTAGGGGCTTTGATTGCTAAAGGTTGAGGATTCATGACTGTGGGATTTGAAGGATAAGTCGAAACTGGTAGTTGTGATCTAGCTGGAGGTAAATAAGGATAATGATCACGGCCATAAGCATCCATGCCTTGAGCATGATCATAACCTTCTCTCCTAGGTGGATATACTTCTGCATATTGTGCAAAATCAGTATTTACTCTAGCCTCTTCCCAAGTTTTAGCTTGTGTATAAGCACTAGCAATGTCTTGGGGGTTTCGTTCCTTTAAGTAAATTCTTAACTCATCAGGCCAAACCCCTCCTACAAAGGTACATGCTAATACTTGATCAGTTAACCCATGATTTGTCCATCTCTTTAGAAGAGCATTAAATCTTGTATAATAGGAATCTATACCCTCATTTATACCCATTCTTATAGTTCGAAATCTATCGATTAACCCTGGTATAAATGATCTAGGTCGAAACCTATCAAGAAAAGCTCTCCTTAAATCTTCCCATCTTGTGGGTACGGTTAGCAATTGGACATACCATTCATGAGCATCATCAAGCAATGTGCTTGGGAAAGTGCTTAAATATAAATGTTCAGGTAACTGATTTGCTTGTGCAACCACTCTAAATCTTTCCAAATGTCTATCGGGGTCAGACCCTGGATATCCATGGTACATAGGATATGGTGCTATGTTTAAAATCCTTTGTTGTGCCATGATATTAGGTGGTAAAGTTTGTGGTGGAGGTGGTAGTGGTGGTGGGGGTGGTGGAGGTCTAAGATGAGGAGTTGGAGGTCTGGGAGGAGGTCGTGAAGGAGGTGAAGAAGAAGGTCTTAACAATTCTTCTTCACTTGTTTCTCTCCTTGTATCACTACTCTCACTACTACTACTCCCAGAGGAATCTCCTGATGAAAATCTCCAACAATTTATCCCTTCCCAATCCTCATTACTTTCATCATTAGATGGTTCATAAGGGTTGGTAAAAGGTTGTATAGTTGGAAAAGTTTCTGGAAGGGATATCTCATAAGCTACTTCTTCATCATTCCACTCTTTTCTATTGTCTTCTAATGAAATTTCCCTTATGTATGTTTCAATAGGGGTTGTGGTTTCTACCTCAGTAATATCTGCAATATCATTAACCCAACTCTCTATGCCTGTGACAAAGGTTTGTACAGCTTCGTCGAGATAAGGTTTTGGTGTTTCAAAATTAGTTTGGGTTGGTGTTGAGAATTCAGGTAGGTTAGAAGGTTCTCCAACCTCTGTGGTAAATGGATTCTTCAAAGAACTCTCAAATTCTGAGGAAGAAGGTGTGACTAATTCTTCTACCTTCTTTCCCTTTTCAGAATTAATTTGAAGTGGGTTTACTTCACTTGAAGATCCCCAGGTTAACCTCCTAAATGGTGGTGAGTGACAACATAAATAATGGGATCTTCTCAAACCTTCCTCCGGTAATTCTAAATCCTCATTCTTTAGAGAACTTTGGTGTTGTTCTTCTATAGAAAGTGGATTTTGAATTGTTTCACTCTCTTTAACTTGGCTAGTTGAGGTGTTAAGATTTGAGGGAATAGTTTCTTCTTTAAGTATTGGGGATGGTGTTGAATTGTAAACAGGATTGGCAGATACTAATGTTAAGATCTGTTTTTCTTTCCTTTCAATCCGTTTTTTCAAACGTTCATTTCTTGCAATATTTTGCTTTTCTCTCAATTCTTTATCCTTCTCAGACATTGATAAATGCCATTTAGGCTTCAAGCATTGAAGCTTAGACCTAAATGATCTTCTATCCCCAATTTTACTTAAAGAAAAAGGATCACTTAATTTTGTTGTTCACTCTACCTATTTCTTTTAACTATTATTTCCCTACTTCTCTTAAGAAAGTTTTTTATGATTCTCCCAACCTTGTTTTGTTTTACAGGTGCTCTGAATTGTCTATAGTGGTTTTGTCGCCCAAGTTTGGCTAATTCCCTTAACCGTTCCTCCTCTACTTTTACCATTTTCTTTATTCCATTCAATTAGAATAAAGACTAACTCTTATTGGTATCAAACCAAGATATTATCCAAGTATTCAAGGTGAAAGGTTCTACTTCAAATATCTCATCAACCTCTTCCTCTTGAAAATTCCTAGGATAATTATGTTCACTAATCAACCTTTCTATTAAAAAGTTCTGTTCAGAATTTGATTCACCTTCCTTGCTAATTTGATCTATCTCTTTAGCTAAAAGGTGAATCAATGCTTCTTCATTTCTTTGTATACCCTCATAAATTATCAACAATCGTCTTAATCTGACTAATTGTTCGATAATTGTTTCACTCTCGATTGTCATGTCTTAAAGACATAATAATCCAAACGCAATTGAAATTGGTTTATCAGACTCTCTAGATAGAAAATCTGGAATTAAAACTTGACTATCTAGTTTCTGAGGTCCGTATTTAAAGATATAAGTTTTGGTATCTAATTTGTATCCATTCCATGCTCCACAACCTTTAGAGATTATAGGTGAAGTTAAATTTTTCAATCTCCCATATTGGGCAAATAGAAAATGTAAATTGCTTTGTAAAAATAATTCTCCTTTGAAAACTATCAAAGCATTAAACCTTGTTCCATTATCCCAAATTTTTGCTAATATTATTCTTTTGATATCAATGGGTAGTTGGTCAAATTTATTTTGAAGTTTTAAATCAAATTTAGAGTGTGTACCACAAATTTGAAAACCTTGCCCAAAATATGCTCCCCTATAAACTCGGTAAAGTGCAGCAAATAGGAAAGGTCCTTCAAAGAATTGATTAATATCCTTTTGTTGGACTTCCCATAGAAATGGATACATTATTTACTATTGATTGTCATCAATCAAAACTCATATACTCTAAACCTATATCGCAATCTTCTAATTACGATCTTCTACCTCTTACTTACAATCTCAGAAAGGTTAATTACTATCACTCAATCAACCTTTAAGAGAATTCATAAACTCACATCTTAAGACATTTCCAAAGTCTAAAGTTTCTTTTATTAACCCATGGTATAGTACAATATTTTGTTACCATACACTTCTCTGAATTAATTCAATACTTAATCTATGTTTTACTTTTACTATGACCCTTTCTTCTCTTAGAAGATTCCTTTAAAGGTTAAAGCTGATTATAAAGATTTCCTCTTTGTCCTTAAAAGAATACACAACTACTTGCTTAAGAAGTTTTTCTTAAGAAGAAGTTGAAATTTTAAATTCTTAAAGAAACACGAGGTATCTTCTAGCTTAAAGCACAAAGAGTCTTCTATTCTTTACTTTATCTACACTTTTAGCTACCGCTTAACCGGAACCTATTCCCCGGCAGCGGCGCCAAAATGTAATTGGTAAAATTTACAAATAGTGGTAAGTCATGGGAATAGGTCTTTTCGTTTAGCTTTTAACGTAACTAAAGGTCACTGTAGTAAGTAAAGAATGTATAGAATGCAAAGTATTTCCTTAAAAGAATCTCTTTATAACTCTAATGTCTTTAACTACCCCAAGTCACATAAAACCCAAGTAATCCAAACTCTCAATTGGTTCAAGGGTAATGGGAGTTCAAATTGACAAGTACCATCTCTCGGTTTATTGCCATCACTCCCTTCCAAGTTCAATTAGACAATGCATTTATTATGCATATGCAAGTTCATTCATTACTAGGTTAGAATCTAGTGTTCAACCTATTTATGCCTATGAATGATGCTTTGGGATATGTTATGATAGATTAACTTATCTCAAGCAACTCCTTGCTTGTCTTCATCTTTTTCCTCCCATCCAACGCATTTCAAATAGACATGTAATCACTGTCTACTCATTCACATTCAATCATACTCCAACTCTACCATTCATCACAACTATACTTCTCAATTGTATTACTCAATTACAATGACTGTACTATTGCTCAGTTGAATACATTCAAGTTTTATTATAATGAGAACTAATAATTACTAAGGCTGATCACTCCTTAATAATTAATGTCACTTTTATCCATCAATGTACTCAATCTGGCTTCCATAAACTCTAAGTCATTCTCAGTCTTCCATTTCAGATGGCCAATCTAATTTAAAAGACTATCAAGTAATACTCACTTCACTGTTCCAGTACTCACATGGAACTCTCATTCTCTATAATTCCCATTCACAACAATGCAATGTCAATTGGACAAACTGTTGTGTTTATTTTCCATAATTTCTATTTTTTATTCACTCAGTAACTCTTTCCTTCGTTCTGAGTTCAAATAGACAATCTCATCCACTGTTCACTCTGCTCCATCAGCATCTTTGATTTCAAATAGACAGTATCCATTTCAATTAGACAGTATCCAGTGTGAGTCACCACATTCACTGTAACTCTCACCAACTCTCCACTGAGTCAATTAGACATGGTCCATGCAAGTCAAGTTGACAATGTATGCATGCCCATGGATGCATACCGAACCACCATCTTGTCCATTTGACCAGTGTTAACTAGACATTATGCAGCAAGCAATATGAATTCAATTGTCAATTAGACAGTAGCCATTGGATCAAACTATTCATTCTATCTCCCATAGTCTACATATAAATTCACTGCTCAGCAGATCTGCAGTTTCAATTTGACAGTAAGCTTTGCAAATCAATTAGACAGTAATCAGTTTGCTCCAGTTCTCCATTCTGATTCTACAGTTCTGCAGATTAATACACTGTGCATCGAAGCTATAGTTCAAATTGACAAAGAGCATTGTGATTCAATTATACAGTGAGCTACTCAGAGTCAAGTTGACAATCAATTAGACAATGGAATTCTATTTTTATATTTTTTACATAATGTGACTATCACTCACACAGTGTTGTGTGGTGTGGTGAAGTAATTCTTTCTTCTTCCTTAATTCCTAGTTATGCCTTAATTTCTAAAGGGTGTGCCTGTACGTAGAGTCAATTTGACAAGTCGTGTCTCTAGGTAGGGTCATGTCCCCTGAATTCTACACTATTGTCCATTTGACTCTCAACCAGATTTCTACAGCCACTATCTACATGGATTTCAAATTGACATGGTAACTTAGTCCTATTTACACTGTTTTTACTGAAAGGGACTTTTCTAAAAAAAAGTCAGCTCACACTTCGATGTCTATTCCCTTGACTTTTCACAGTATTCACTATCAATCCCTAGTCGAGAAATGCCCAAATGTGCATTCCATATTCAAACATAGTTCTGTTTCGGTACATACCCCTCCAAATGTGTTCAGTTTATTACAAACGCTTACATGTGCACATTCCTTTCCGACAGCAATACTCAGTGGGAGCTGGACCTTCATCGATACACAGCCTACGTCAAACGCAGGAAAGTAGGCCGTATCATGTGCGGAGGAGCCCCCCTCCACAGCCACCTCGGCTTCCAACGCAATCTGGAAACAATGTAGCACAAGGATCATGGAGCGAGGACCCGCGGTCCCACACTCCTCACCATCCTCGCGAAGGTAGTATGCAGCCGAGGATGACCCAAACTGGATCAGGACAGAGTCATCGTCCTTCAGCTTATGGCGGCTATGAAGGTCGCCCTCAAGAACCACGTTATGCTCACGATCCTCCCGCCCAGGAGATACGCCAAGAGCAGAACAGGAAGCGGACGGGGCATGCTATTCTGCGAGCGGTGAGCGGTGAGCGGAGAGCGGTGAGCGGTAACTTTGCGGAAATTTTGATGTTTTTGGTGAAGTTTCTCACACTCAACAACTGCAGCATGTTGTTTTGATTTTTTTTTTTTTTTTTCAAAAAGTAGGACCTAAAAACACCCATGACCGTGCGTGCCTATTCCCGTGCATGCATATATCCTTCTTTAGATGTGTTTTACAGCCATCATTGAAGGCCACGGGTGTTAGTATTTTGACTTTTTATCTTTCCACGTACTAAATTCAGAAGAAGTAGATGGGTTGAGTTTATTTTGGAGTGGATACGGTTTAGGGTAATGAAGACTACTAGATTTCATCAAATTTTTTAAAGATTACAATATTATTCTTTATTTAGTCCCTAAGTCTATTATCAAGATAAAGTATAGCCAAGTAAGAGAGATAAAGGTAAACTGGCGATCACTATTAGATCATGTGAAAGGGGTATAAAAAGACTGCGAAGCAACTGCAGATTTTTCTTATGACTGCATTTTTTTTATTACATATTCTTTTCATCCGATTTGAATTTGTTTATGTCAGTTTGGGAATGGCCCCAGCAATTATCCTTTGCGAGGTACGACGTCCATTGCTTTCTCTCGAGAAGTATAACACACCGAAGCCACTGCCCAAGTGACGATAATTAACTCACATGTTCAGGATTATATTGAAGTTATATTCTGAGCCAGCAAAGATTATGGGATAAACTTGGTTTAGAGCGAACCGGCTTATGTGATCGACCTTGATTAGTATGGCTGTATGGGTGATGTGTATGGGTTGTATGGATGATGTATATGGGATGTATGGGTGATGTGTATGGGATGTATGGGTGATGTGTACGGGATGTATGGGTGATGTGCATGGGATGTATGGGTGATGTGCATGGGATGTATGGGTGATGTGCATGGGATGTATGGGTGATGTGTATGGGATGTATCCGTGATGTGAATGGGATGTATGGGTGATGTGCATGGGATGTATGGATGATGTGTATGGGATGTATGGATGATGTGTATGGGATGTGTGGGTGATGTGTATGGGATGTATATGCGATGTGTACGTGATGTGTATGTGATCTGAATGTGATGTGTATGTGATGTGCATGTGATGTGTATGTGACGGCATGGATATAATTAATGTAGTTCATTTTGAATTTTGGAGAAATACCAAACTTAAATTCTAGAGGAAACCTGTGAGAATGGAGATTTTGTGATTCAAACGAAGGAGGTGGCTTCAGGGGTTTCATCGTCCCAAAAAAAAAAATCAAATAAGTTTTATACCTTCTAATATAAAAAAGAAAGAGAATTTAAATAAAAATTAAATGAGCATGAAGAGAAAAACAATTTAATGAAAAAACGGAATAAACTTTATATTATTTACGAAAAAAAGGAAAGGGAAGTAAAGAAAACTAATAAGCATGAAAGGAAGAAAAGAGAAGCGTAGAGTAAAATTCCGGAGCAAGGTTGTATAAGTTCTATAAAGGGTGGGAGGTCTGGATTTTGTGCTGAATAAGATAAGGACTGGGACCCAGCAATCTGTAAATTTCAGAGGGATGTATATGACTAGAAACTTAAATTAAAAAAATGTAATGTAAAGAATTGGGTACATTACAGAATCTTAATATGAAACTGGAACCCCGAGAGTTCCAATAAGAGGACTTCAAGTATGCAATTCAAGAGTGGTCGGGGCCGAACAGAGTTTATTTGAAGTTTTGTGAGTCTCCCTGAATTTCTTTAAGGCATCAGGCAAGATTGTGCTAATAAAGCTCATAGGTCTTCGATGAACTATTCACTTACAATCCTAAATAAAAATAGGGTAAACATAGAGTATGATTGGCTTAGTTCCAATTTCCCTTGGTTGTTCCACATACCGGTTAGTTTTAATTCGTTGCTGGGCCATTCATACTTTGTTCATAGGGGCGATTCTTAATGCACGCACTCTTCTCGAGCCTCCTAGCTGATGTACAGGTAGGCAGATATCTGATCCGCTTCCATCTGCCGGATTTGTACCTGTTAAAGGCTATGTGAGCTACGTGCATTTTCGTGCTGGGGTATCAACAACTGACATTATCGTGTGAAAGTAAGTTTTGACGTGATGGCGCCGGCGCCATACATGTCTTCTTAACACTATATCGATTAATGCAGAGGATCAGGGACTATCTGTTCGCCGGACACGAGACTGGGTGGCGGTGTATCATTAAGGAATGCAAAATAGGGTCATAAACATGGACAGAGTACTGTGAATATCAAGGAGATGCCGCCGGCGCCTTGACGTGAAATTGACGCTATACTGCATCATATATCAGGGGCAAGCACAACATGCATTTCTCAGAAGACCTGAATGCTTATTTCATGCTAAGGCGGAGAGTATCATCATTTTTTTGCCTCGTAACTATGTCTCCTCTCATGTTTAGCCTCCACTCAGGATCACAGTTCTTGCTCAACCTTGGAGCAACGCTGGAACCGCAAGTAGGGGATATAGTTATACGTAGAGTAAAGGCGGATTCCATCATCCAGTACTATCTATACAAGTCTCCGGAACAGTGGAATCAGTATCATAAGACATGGGTGCTGAAGATCTTCTCGTCGTCGGTTCTTTGTGCTTTAGATAGTGATGGAGGTAGTGAGTTTCCTCCAAACATGAAGTGCATGATGCTGATGGTTTGGGAGTACGGGCTTGGATTCAAGGAGGCGATATCCGGAGGAATTCTTATTCCGGAGGTGCAAGATCCCGGAGCGGCGCAAGTGCTCGGACTTGGACGCGGTGGAACCGTCCCTGACCAGAATACTATTGTCCTAGCATTTACGCAGCCGAGTGTGCCTTACGGTCCAACATTTCTGCGTGCAGATTTCTGGAAACAGAAGTACCTCCAGGATGACTACGCGAACCTTATGGTCTTTTCAGTTGTAGACTCCCTCATTGGACTCAACAACTCGACTAGAACAGTGACAAACTGGAGCAGAGCAGGTTCGTCCTGGGAATCCACTGACTCAATCACCGGGGCTTTATCGCAATACACGGGTTTGACCCTGGTAAATCTAGGCTAGTAAGGCTCACTTGAGCTACGTATGTTCAGTGGTTGGACTGTTTAGAATCGAATATGGTCATGTTTACCTAGAAGGTTATGTGTACGTTTCTGCAGTATTATCATGGAAGGCAATAAAATGTGATGATTTTTCGTGACCAGCCAATCGAATCCAGTTCATTCTTCAACTCCTGTTCATTCAGCCAATCGAATCCAGTTCATACTTTGTACAAAAATTCAAAAGAATACAAGCTTAACCAGCTCCATTGCAACTCTGCTAGGGGCCGATCACTCTCCCACGGCCCTCATTGGAAGGATCCCACCTCTTGAATGAGCTTAATGCGTCGCTGCCAATACAACTCTGATCGGGGCCTACCACACTCTTACGGTCCATACTTTGTACAAAAATTCAAAAGAATACAAGCTTAACCAGCCCCATTCCAACTCTGCTAGGGGCCGATCACTCTCCCACAGCCCTCATTGGAAGGATCCCACCCCTTGAATGAGCTTAAAGCGTCGCTGCCAATGCAACTCTGATCGGGGCCTACCACACTCCAGTAAGGGTACAGTGTGCATTCCAAGCACCCTCCTAAGAATCGTTAGAATAACCTTAGTAATGCAAAGTCATAGACTGGTCGGTCCATATGTAATAATCGCAGTGTACAGTGGGACAGTAAAAGATTAATAGGGGGTGGAATGCCAGCACCCAAAAAGAAAATAGGGGATGAAAATAGGGGATGAAAATAGGGGGTGGAATGCCAGCACCGAAAAAGAAAATAAAGCATATGTTAAACAAAAAGAAATGTGCGGATGGAAAGGATAAACAAAAAAACCAAATGGAAATGCAGAAAAAGGAAAGCAAAACTAATAACGGGGATAGGAAAGAGAGTGGATAGTTGGAGTGGAAGGGATAAGTGAAATTACTGGGGTGAATGGAAACATAAAAATAAAAATTATGTTAATGAAAAAGGAAGGTGCAAGTAGAATGGATAAATGAGATATCAAAAAAGGAATGGAAATAGATGCAACAAAAAACTGGGATGTTAATGAAGGAGAAGGATCCGAGAAGAATGGAAAAACAAGAAATTAAAAAAGGAATGGTAAAAAAGATAAAATTGGGGGGGGAGGGGAATGAGAATGAGAAAGGACATTTAAAGTGGAAGGGATATATGCAAATAATGAATGGAATGGGGAAAAGATCAAAAAATAGATAATGCAACTAGGAATTAAGGGAATTCATATACAGAGCTCTGGCTAAGCTCTTCAGTACATGCGAGTTCTATATCAACTCGCTTACAGCCCTGACTCACATTTCCAAAATGTCCTCCAAAGTACTGACAGATCGATCTACATGGCGCTCTTCTTCAAGGTCGGATTGATCAGAGGACGATAGGGTGATTGAGGAGGGGCTAATATCTGAGAGATGGTCGTCTGACTCATCGGCTTCAACATCAAGAAACTCCAACGATCTACTTGGTGCATTTTTAGATCTAAAGTAGCGGTACGAACCACGAGCTAGTTCGATAGCTGCATCATTTGCATAAGATGGAAGAGTCCAAGACTGTGGTGGGCTCGGGTGGAAATTAGGATCAGAAAAGAAAGGACGACGCACGGGATACCTCATATTATCGCATCTGCAAATGTAAATGGCAAGTTGTTTATGAATCCACTTTACATTCAATGCGTGTAGATGAAAGGTAACACTAGAGAAAAAGTGTCTAAACTCACTTCTTGAACCGAGATCTCTTCACGATCTTCATTATAGGAACTTCGCCCTCAGGATCCTCAGAGCTGACATGCTGTGCGGTGCTGGCTTCTGGAACCAATGTACTGCGAATCAATGGTTCCAGCAAAGCCTTGAAAATGGCTGAATCGGCCTCCAAGGCCACGATGTGGCGGTCAACGTTGCGGCAGGCATGGATTGATGAACCTGATACACGACCCAATGAGTATATGTAGTGCTGATAATTACCATGGCCAAAGAAGACAAGTACTGCAACATAGGATACAAGAAAATATTAGGGAGAAGAAACTGACCAGTTGCTGCCGTACAATCTAATATGACATTCCCCGGATCGGATGCAGCTTCAATCAACATTTCCATGAGTACAACCGATTTTTCCCGAGGGCCTCTCCATGGCTTCTGACCGTCACACAATTGGTTCTCGGGCAGAACAATGTTCTGTAAGCAGTCATCGCGACCCACGTTTACACCGTGGCGGCTAAGCAGCTTGGGCACGGGCCTGAAAGCAAACTTTGATGCAGGAACTCCACTTTTCACTGCCAATGTAATTCCGAACCTGAGTGTCTGCATCCCATTTTGAAAGAGCAAGTTAGTAGTAGATCACTACGACTCTGTGATCGCACTGTGCTAGGGGAATTTCGAACTCTGATAGGGATTGATTAATGATGGTAGACTACTCAAAGGACCAGAGGTTTTTTTTTGAAAGTGGTCCTCTTCATGGCTTCTTCTCGATGGCCTTATGCTCTGGCCGCAAGCACTCGGTACAGCAAGGAGACTAATGGTTTTTCATGAAGGCAAGCTCGTGGGCCATGGCTATGAATGTAAGTCTAAGCTGATTTCCAATTGTTACCAGGAGAGTGACTATGCTAACCCTAGGTGACTAAGGAACAAATGGAGGAGATTAATGTGTAGTTAGAACTTACAGTAACGGATTGATCCAAGGGTGATGTCAAGTGGAGTCGGTTCATTGCCCACCATTCCTTGCGGACTTTCATTCCATACGTATGACAGTAACCTAGTATTGTAGATTTTGTTGATGCTCGAAAGGGATGAAAAAGTATCATCGCCCCGTCATCCTGGAGGTGATTCTCTGCAAAGTCAAAAATGCTCTGCAACCAATCAGAAGCTCCGTCATTCCAAGCGGGGATGGATGTGGGAGGGTCGGAGACGCCTGGGACAGGGAGGCCTTCTGGCAAGTCAGCAATGATGAGGTCAACGAACGGGTGACTGACTTCATCACCCTTCAAATACAGGGCTCTTCCGTTAGTGACCTGCACAAAAAGCATATAGAATGAAGTTAACTGTACGCAACAAGAGAACTGAAATTCAGGAGGCCTCAGAATAAAGTAAGGTCCTACTCATCCCGCAACTAATAAGTTGTTAGACGTGAGCTCCTATTTAAATATATGGAAAAAGCTTCACCTGGACCATTGCGATGCTCATTGCACCTGCGACCAAGGAAACATTCTATGACAAACTAGAGTAGAGCAAAGCAGACATTGGAAAGACAAAAGTTCAACTAAAGTGAAGGCACATAAGGACTGAGGAAACTTCACGGCCACCAGTTAAATGCACCGAAGAGGCGAATCACACTCGATTCCAAGATACACGAGCAACATCCTAGAGTGCCAATGGCACAGCCTACAAGACTGTAAGGGCCAGGCCTAAGCGAAGCTCGCTGCATCCCAAGTCAAGCAACTAGTTCAGTAGCTGCTCATAAGAGCTCTGCACGGGGTTGATCACTCTGCTTTTATTATTAGTTCTCTTGTTCTCTGAAGTCACAAAACCAATCGAACCACTGCCGAATGCAACTCTGGTCATGCCGACGTCTCACCCACTGCCCTCTTTAGTCCTCACCCGAGCCTCAAAGATATAATCAATGGACTGACCACTGCAAGTCTGATCGGGGCCTACCACACTCTTACGGTCCATACTTTGAACAAAAAAGGAAAAGGATTGAAGCTTAAACAGCCCCATTGCAACTGTGGTAAGGGCCAATCACTCTCCCACAGCCCTCAATTTGTCCTCACCCACGCCTTGAATCAGCTAAATGCGTCATAGCCAATGCAGCACTGATCAGGGCCGACCACACTCTTAGAGTCCATACTTTGTACAAAAAGTTAAAAGAATTGAGGCTTAACTGCCCACTGCAACTCTGCTAGGGGCCGATCACTCTCCCATAGCCCACATTGATCCTCACCCGAGCCTTGAAAAACCCAATCGATCCACTGCCACTTCGACTCTGATCGGTGCCTACCACACTCTTACAGTCCATATCCTGTACAAAAAAGTAAAAGAATTGAAGCTTTACCAGCCCCATTGCAACTGTGCTAGGAGCCGATCACACTTCCACAGCCCTCATGGCAAGGATCCTACCCCTTGAATGAGCTTAATGCGTTGCTGCCAATGCAACTCTGATCGGGGCCTACCACACACTTACGGTCCATACTTTGTAGAAAAAAACAAAAAGCGCGTAGCTTAAGTGCCCACTGCAACTGTGCTAGGGGCCGATCAGTGTCCCACAGCCCACATTAGTCCTCACCCGAGCCTTCATAAATCCAGTCGATCCACTGCCTCTCCAACTCTGGTCGGGGCCTACGACACTCTTACGGTCCATACTTTGTACAAATAATTGAAAGGGTACGAGCTGAACTGCGCATTGCAACTCTGGTAGGGGCCAATTACTCTCCCACGGCCCATGCTAGATCTCACCTGAGCCTTCAAAGAACTCTGATCGGGGCCGACCACTCTCCCACAGTCCATACTTGTTCTTCCGTGCGAGAGTAGGAACTAGTCATGATATGCTCACTGGAACTGTGGTCCGGGCCGACCACTATTATGAAGTGTACATTTTTCTCTCAATGTCTCATATGCTACCAATCCAAGGATGACCTGATTCAAAGGGATGTGACCTATTTTACCTTAAGAAGGAAATCCTTGATTTCCAGGTAAGTTGGCGTGTAGTCATCGTCTTTGCCTCCTAGAACATCGTCGAGGGAAGAGTTCAGGATCAATTCTTCATTTTTTCCACAGTCCCCAGCATCGTTGAATTCAAGAAGCTGATTGAGATCGTCATAGGTTGTTCTCCTTTTTCGATTCCTCGACCCCGTTTGCTCTTGCTGCCCGTATTCATTAGGTGGAGTCTCCATACCCTCCTGACCCGGGGTAGTGACCCTCTTCTTGCCCTTTTTCGCTGTTTTCTCTTGTGCCCTCTGCTGCTTCTCGAGCTCCTTCTGCTCCGCCTTCTGCTCTGCTTCTCTCACTTTTTGGGCTTTCTTACGGTCCTCTTCGAGCCTCCTCTTCAGCGCCTTCGCTCTCTCTTCTTCGTCTTCTATTCCGATAAGATCAACCATTTCGATACCAGACTCCCCAATGGCGTCCCTAGACCTCCTGAGCTCGATCTCAAATGATGGAGTAAAGCTTGGCACACAGTCCAAGTACCATGCACCTGCAGTGAGGTGCGAAGTCGTCCATGTCCGCTGTTGTAAAGCGGAGAACATGCACGCTGGATTTGATCGATCGACCCAGGCTGCAAGAAAAACAGGAAGGTTTTCCTTCGAAATGGCGTGCTTGGCTAAGAGCTCGAATTTGAAGTACCTACGCAGGACTCAACACATAATAATCGAGTTAGCTCTCTCCAAAAATGCATAGCAGATTAGACAGCTTACCGAGAAGAACCCTTACACCAAGCCATGTGGAGAAATCGAGGCTTCAAAATGGAGAAGTTGTATTCGACCATCAAATTACTTCATCAGTACATTACACCCTGGAACAAAGCCTTTAAAGAAAGCCAATGTAATCAAAGGATAATTGACTGGAGCACACCTTCTACGAATTACAAAATTAGGGGTGGCAACACTGCCATGACAACAATATTAAGATTTCGCAGACACACGCACAATTGACATTGTTAGGGGCCGAAACAGTATGAGAGGTAGGAGATGAGTACCGGTAGAGGAGACGCCTGACGATCAGCTCTGATCCCTTCAAATCCCGAAAGTCTTGTCCTTTTTGGAAAGCTTCATTTCCGCGAAAGTAAGAAAGAAAGACATTGTCCCACAGCTTCATCCGGCAGTCCTCCACATAAGCAGGCAACGTCATTGGGTCCCCTGATACTGACATATCAATGCCAACACGGTCTTGACGCACGATCTCGTCAAAGGCTGCCGTGGCTTGATCTGATAGCTGTCGAATATGCATGCAAAATTGTAAGCTACGGCTGGACGCACCTCTGGGGAAGTCACGATCAACCTGACTATGCATCTCAATAAAAATTGGTGGATCAGGATGCGTGCGCAAGTAGGGGGTATTGTGGTGAAGGTCATACCTCTGCCCAGAATGTGGCTTTATGCAGCCATACAGTAAGCTTCTCTTCGTTGATAGGCTTTGGAGGGATCTTCCGGGCCTCGCGGGTGGCAGCAGAGGAATTAAAGAACTCGAGCCACTTGATCTTTGCTGCTGCTGAGGCCTTCGCGGTCACCATGAGCTGCAGTTTTTCCATGGTCAATTCCGTGTTACTAGAGTTGAAAGCGTAATGTCGCTCGACCTAGCACACAAAGAGCGCCACGGTGAGTCATTAATTCAGAAGAGGAGCAACTGCCAGCAGAAATCTCCACACTGGCAAGACTCGGATGAGTTCAACACTGTAGCATTCTGTACCAAGCACTTCGTGGGAAGCGAAGTGCCCCTCATCAATGTTACTTAAAAGTATGCCTCTGTGAAGCAAGTCTGTTAAATCGTATATTTATAAAGTGTTGCTTGAATACCACATAGAGTCTAACGCAAATTGCATTACGGAGCTTGGGCCGGAATTTATGTACCTCACGTAACCAAGCCGGTGTCAGCTCGGGATTCGCCACAGCAACATATTTATTCATCTTTTGTCTGAGTTTTTCCGTTACCTTCTTCACGGCAGCTTTCATAGCAAACACTTTTTCCGCTTCAGAGACATCACCATCGTTCTGCTCCAAGAAACCTCTTAGACCATCGTCGGCCGCGCGGCTATTCTCATGCTAAAACACAGACAGTCCAAATACAAAAGAACACGTTAGCTTCGCATCCATAATTATAAAATAAAAACATTGGAACAGTTTGCCATAGATACCGTGGAAGCAATCTATAGGAAATGAAAGCAAACAAATAATCCCGCCATACAGCTCCCATCAAGATCAACATGTTACCGACCAATCCCTGAATGAAGTACTGATATAACTGGGGCTATACTATGGCATAAGCCCTTCCTGATATGCTTTATTGTGAACATACCTGGAAGATGAAACTCGTAAACACTTTAATCGGCAAGGTCTGCCATGTATTGTGCTTCGTTTTCTTACATTTTTTCAAATCTGAATCCGACAAGATATCCTTGAATTGTTCCAAAGGCATCAAGCCATATTTTTGAACCCTGAAGAGGGTATGAACTGGATTGGTTTTGACATGAGAGTCCTCCGTGTGCCTATCACAGGGGACAATATTAAAACAACTCATAAGCAAGTAAAAACCTCAAAACACCTATATACGAAATACCTTAAATCACCTACATATTTGCTTGAAAAGATTGGTCAGTGAAAAGTAATATTACTTACTTGTTGATATTGTGCATCAACTGCATGACAAGACCGATTCTCCCCTTAGTGTCTAGGAGAATGGAGTCAACTAGGTAATGCCAGGACTCCTCCGTCTTGTGCAATCGATCAATATGGTTTGTCCAGGCTTGGTATCGGTGGTTGCCATCACACACGAAGAACATCGTGTTTGTGAAGGAAGCTAACTCTGGAATTGTCAAAAGGAAGTTATTAAATTCCTCGTTTTTCTTAGTCCAAATTGGTCCCCACTTCCACGTGTCAGCCTCGGTAACCTCTCTAGTCTTGCCGTCCTCGTCAGTAGTTGACACATAGAATACTGCTGCACCCTCTCGATAACCGTGAACAAACTCCTGCTCGAGTTTTGAGAGATCGCTTTGTAAGGTTGGGCGGACCATCGGCATGGGATGCATTCGACACAGGGGAATGTTGAATCTGGATGCGCTAAGTGGCTGCAGCCGGATATCTGCAATTGTCGAGACAGAGTTGACCCTCTGTCGTGTTCGAATGTCGTCCTCGTTTCCAGCATATGCTTCGCCAATGGAGTCCTCGTCGCCATCGGAATCTTCGTCCTGGCCATCTGTCTTCTGTGTCAAAGCTAGCGCATCTTCATCATGAACATCCTCAACCGGAGGGTGTTGGTCCTACAAGCATGTTGATCCCACCATCAATAACAACTCATTGCAACTCTGCTAGGGGCCGATCACTCTCCCACGGCCCTCATTAGTCCTCACCCGAGCGTACAGAGAAACCATTCGATCCACTGCCACTAAGACTCTGATCGGGCCTACCACACTCTTATGGTCCATACTATGTACAAACAAACGAATTACTCCTAGCTTAACTGACCACTGCAACTCTGCTAGGGGCCGATCACTCTCCCACAGCCCACATTAGTCCTCACCCGAGCCTTAAAAAAACCAATGAATCTACTGCCCATTGCAACTCTGATAGGGGCCTACCACACTCTTACAGTCCATACTTTATACAAAAAATCAAAACAGTACAAGCTGAAGTGGTCTTTTGAAGTCTGCTATGGGCGGATCACTATCCCACAGCCCTCCGCATTCCTCACCTGAGCCTTCAACTAACCAATTAAATAACAGCCACTACAACTCTGATCGGGGCCAACCAACCTCATACAGTCCATACCTTGTAGAGGAATTCAAAAGAATTGAAGCTTAACTGCCCATTCATACTCTGCTAGGGGCCGATCACTCTCCCACGGCCCTCATTAGTCTTCACAAGAGCCTTCAAAAAATCAGTGCCTCTGCAAGTCTGATCGGGGCCTACCACACTCTTACGGTCCATACTTTGTACAAACAAACGAATTAGTCCTAGTTTAACTAACCACTGCAACTCTGCTAGGAGCCGACCACTCTCCCACAGCCCACATTAGTCCTCACCCGAGCCTTAAAAAAACCAATAAATTCACTGCCCATTGCAAGTCTGATCGGGGCCTACCACACTCTTACAGTCCATACTTTGTACAAACAAACGAATTAGTCCTAGTTTAACTAACCACTGCAACTCTGCTAGGGGCCGATCACTCTCCCACAGCCCACATTAGTCCTCACCCGAGCCCTAAAAAACCAATGAATTCACTGCCCATTGCAAGTCTGATCGGAGCCTATCACACTCTTACAGTCCATACTATGTACAAACAAACAAATGACTCGTACATTAACTGCCCACTGTAACTCTGGTAGGGGCCGATCACTCTCCCACAGCCCACATTAGTCCTCACCCGAGCCTTAAAAAAACCAATAAATTCACTGCCCATTGCAAGTCTGATCGGGGCCTACCACACTCTTACGGTCCATACTTTGTACAAATAAACGAATTAGTCCTAGTTTAACTAACCACTGCAACTCTGCTAGGGGCCGATCACTCTCCCACAGCCCACATTAGTCCTCACCCGAGCCTTCAAAAAACCAACGCATGCACTGCTCATTGCAAGTCTGATCGGGGCCTACCACACTCTTACGGTCCATACTTTGTACAAAACAAACGAATTAGTCCTAGTTTAACTGCCCACTGTAACTCTGGTAGGGACCGATCACTCTCCCACAGCTGACATTAGTCCTCACCTGAGCCTTCAAAAAACCAACGCATGCACTGCTCATTGCAAGTCTGATCGGGGCCTATCACACTCTTACGGTCCATACTATGTACAAACAAACGAATTACTCCTAGCTTAACTGACCACTGCAACTCTGCTAGGGGCCGATCACTCTCCCACAGCCCACATTAGTCCTCACCTGAGCCTTCAAAAAACCAACGCATGCACTGCTCATTGCAAGTCTGATCGGGGCCTATCACACTCTTACGGTCCATACTATGTACAAACAAACGAATTACTCCTAGCTTAACTGACCACTGCAACTCTGCTAGGGGCCGATCACTCTCCCACAGCCCACATTAGTCCTCACCTGAGCCTTCGAAAAACCAATGAATTCACTGCCCATTGCAAGTCTGATCGGGGCTTACCACACTCTTACAGTCCATACTTTATACAAAAAATCAAAACAGTACAAGCTGAAGTGGTCTTTTGAAGTCTGCTATGGGCGGATCACTGTCCCACAGCCCTCCGCATTCCTCACCTGAGCCTTCAACTAACCAATTAAAACAGCCACTACAACTCTGATCGGGGCCAACCAACCTCATACAGTCCATACCTTGTAGACGAATTCAAAAGAATTGAAGCTTAACTGCCCATTCATACTCTGCTAGGGGCCGATCACTCTCCCACAGCCCACATTAGTCCTCACCCGAGCCTTAAAAAAACCAATAAATTCACTGCCCATTGCAAGTCTGATCGGGGCCTACCACACTCTTACGGTCCATACTTTGTACAAATAAACGAATTAGTCCTAGTTTAACTAACCACTGCAACTCTGCTAGGGGCCGATCACTCTCCCACAGCCCACATTAGTCCTCACCCGAGCCTTCAAAAAACCAACGCAAGCACTGCTCATTGCAAGTCTGATCGGGCCTACCACACTCTTACGGTCCATACTTTGTACAAAACAAACGAATTAGTCCTAGTTTAACTGCCCACTGTAACTCTGGTAGGGACCGATCACTCTCCCACAGCCGACATTAGTCCTCACCTGAGCCTTCTAAAAACCAACGCATCCCATGCTCATTGCAAGTCTGATCGGGGCCTATCACACTCTTACGGTCCATACTATGTACAAACAAACGAATTACTCCTAGCTTAACTGACCACTGCAACTCTGCTAGGGGCCGATCACTCTCCCACAGCCCACATTAGTCCTCACCTGAGCCTTCAAAAAACCAACGCATGCACTGCTCATTGCAAGTCTGATCGGGGCCTATCACACTCTTACGGTCCATACTATGTACAAACAAACGAATTACTCCTAGCTTAACTGACCACTGCAACTCTGCTAGGGGCCGATCACTCTCCCACAGCCCACATTAGTCCTCACCTGAGCCTTCGAAAAACCAATGAATTCACTGCCCATTGCAAGTCTGATCGGGGCTTACCACACTCTTACAGTCCATACTTTATACAAAAAATCAAAACAGTACAAGCTGAAGTGGTCTTTTGAAGTCTGCTATGGGCGGATCACTGTCCCACAGCCCTCCGCATTCCTCACCTGAGCCTTCAACTAACCAATTAAAACAGCCACTACAACTCTGATCGGGGCCAACCAACCTCATACAGTCCATACCTTGTAGACGAATTCAAAAGAATTGAAGCTTAACTGCCCATTCATACTCTGCTAGGGGCCGATCACTCTCCCACAGCCCACATTAGTCCTCACCCGAGCCTTAAAAAAACCAATAAATTCACTGCCCATTGCAAGTCTGATCGGGGCCTACCACACTCTTACAGTCCATACTTTGTACAAACAAATGAATTAGTCCTAGTTTAACTAACCACTGCAACTCTGCTAGGGGCCGATCACTCTCCCACAGCCCACATTAGTCCTCACCCGAGCCTTTAAAAAACCAATGAATTCACTGCCCATTGCAAGTCTGATCGGAGCCTATCACACTCTTACAGTCCATACTATGTACAAACAAACAAATGACTCGTACATTATCTGCCCACTGTAACTCTGGTAGGGGCCGATCACTCTCCCACAGCCCACATTAGTCCTCACCTGAGCCTTCTAAAAACCAACGCATCCCATGCTCATTGCAAGTCTGATCGGGGCCTATCACACTCTTACGGTCCATACTATGTACAAACAAACGAATTACTCTTAGCTTAACTAACCACTGCAACTCTGCTAGGGGCCGATCACTCTCCCACAACCCACATTAGTCCTCACCTGAGCCTTCTAAAAACCAACGCATCCACTGCTCATTGCAAGTCTGATCGGGGCCTATCACACTCTTACGGTCCATACTATGTACAAACAAACGAATTACTCCTAGCTTAACTAACCACTGCAACTCTGCTAGGGGCCGATCACTCTCCCACAGCCCACGTTAGTCCTCACCCGAGCCTTCAAAAACCAATGAATTGACTGCCCATTGCAAGTCTGATCGGGGACTACCACACTCTTACGGTCCATACTATGTACAAATAAACGAATTAGTCCTAGTTTAACTAACCACTGCAACTCTGCTAGGGGCCGATCACTCTCCCACAGCCCACATTAGTCCTCACCCGAGCCTTCGAAAAACCAATGAATTCACTGCCCATTGCAAGTCTGATCGGGGCCTACCACACTCTTACGGTCCATACATTCAACAAACGAACAAATGAGTCCTAGCTTAACTGCCCACTGCAACTTTGCTAGGGGCCGATCACTCTCCCACGGCCCACATTAGTCCACACCCGAGCGTACAAAAAACCAATCGATCCACTGCCACTAAGACTGTGATCGGGGCCTACCACACTCTTACGGTCCATACTTTGTACAGAAGATCAGAACATTACAAGCTTAACTGCGCTTTACAGGTTTGCTAGGGGCAGATCACTCTCCCACGGCCCTCATCATCCGTCACTCGAGCCTTCAGTGAACCAATCAATCCACTGCCACAGTCCATACTTTGTGCAGAAAATCTAATGAGAACATGGTTAAGGAGCCCCATTGCAACTCTGGAAGGGACGATCACTCTCTTACAACCCTCCATAGTTCTAACCTGTGCCTCACTTGATAAGATAAATTGCTTAACACCTTCTACTCAGTGAAAGAGAATGGACTGACGTACCAATCACTTGGATGCAGTGACCCGAATCATCATGTAGTTCAAATACAGATTGAATTTCAGTAATGATGCATTTTGTAACCTGTCGGTACAGCTCATCCATGTCACTGCAGCTTGTGCTCTCCTTAAAGTTGATGCATAGAAGAGCAAAGTCTTTTACTGACCTACAAGATTGCTCGGCACAGTTCAAGGACTAATAGAGGCTAAGTTTCAGATTTACCTCGTCGACTTCCATACGTTCCTCATCTCCTAGGGCCCTTGCAGCTGCTAGGTCCTCCATTCCTCGATTCTGCAAACCTGAAGTAGATTCCGACACGGATTTGAGACTCCGTGAAGTCTTAGAGCCTTGTACTCGTTTAGGCCGCTGCTCTCTCGTCTGACCCAAAGAGGAGTCTTCGGACCCGGATCTTACATCCTGCGCACATAATCCACCCAGTGGCATTACTTTCGACAAGAGAAGTTCAAATTAGAATCGCAGGCAAGAGAGGGTAGTGGAGCGTACGAGCATGCGGACCATGGGAGGGTTTGAAGAGACTCAGGCAGTAGACTGCCTTTGACAGTTGAACCCTAGATTCAACACCCGAATTGCAAGCATTTCATTAGCTGCCAGAAAATGCGACCCAAAATCTATGCTTTGAGTACAATGATAACCAGTGGCATCGCACTCGCTTACCTCCTTTGTACTTTCTTTCTGACGTGAAGAAGCCTCTCCGTCTAAAAATGCCAATTTAACTGGCTGAACCTCTCCATCGTCAAACCCGTTGCCGTCTCCCATTTCCTTGCTAACACCAGCCTGATTAGACTTCCCTCCCTTCCTTCCCATTGTTGAACGCAAGTTGTATGGAGTACCTAAACCGTCCCTGCACGCTAACTTACGTAACCTCTCTTGACGTTGCTCTCTTCTAAATTCGAGCTTAGCTTTTGCACTCGATCTGGTTATCATCTCTGTGAATGCTACTACGAGAGTCTCAGATTAATCCATGACATTGCCGCCTCAACAATCTATGAACTGACTAAATGTTCAGAATTCCTCGAAGGCACCAAGACATAAATGTCGTAAGATTTTCATATCCTGGACTTCATTGTTGGTCCAAGGAAGTTGGTTCAACTTCCACACTGTCAGTAACTTACTGTATGTTAGCCTCTCTTATTAAAAAACTGCCGTCTTTTATTAGCGGCGTCCATCAATGTAACCCTCTTCAAAAAATAAAGAAAATAACTTAAAAGAAGGCAACTCCATGCTTAATACTATCATTCTCTATATAAGTGACATGGATGTCTCATTTGGTATCAGATTTGATTTTCAGACTTCCCTTCTCTGGGTAGATACTCGTATGTTTCGGAAGGGATGGACAGCAACCCGCTACATCCCCGTAGTCACCTCGCTTCAGGATCAGAGCAGGAGACAGATCAGGTCGTGTCCATAGATGAATTTCATGGTCCATTTGAACCAGTTCCTGAATGCAACATTCCGGAGTGCAACAAATCTGATGCCCCCATCGATGGAGTCCATGCTGTAGATGGGAAGGGCTGTGGCGAGTCGCTTCATTCAGCTGTGGCTGAAGTAGAGCGCACCCAGGGCAATTCAAGTAAAGCATCCCATTCCTATGCAAGAGTAGGGGTCATCAAACCTGGAACGTACTCTAGGCTTTTATTAAGAAGTACCCCCCGCCCTAGAGGTCGTAAGTTAAAGAGTATGGGATGCTGGGCAGTTGAGAGCATCGAAGGGCCACAGGAAGATAGTATCAAGGATTCAAACAGTGTTCAGGGATCTAAAAAGCGCAGCCGCCAGGGCTGATATAGATTAGTGGCCTGATATAGATTAGTGGGCCGTGCAGTAATTAGATACTTCTACATTATGAAGATGTAGATGGTTCCAATGTACTCTTCACGGTTTTATTTTATCGAAGATGCTGCAATTTATTGGCGGTTTGCCGTCATTTCATGTAATGGCTCTGTTATCGCAGCACTTGTCATAATTATTGTGATTAGGCTAGGCTATCCCACCACCATGTCCAGAGTTGGAGTACTTCTCACCTAAGTAATTTCAATACACGTACATACAGTTCAGCAATGACTGAAGTTAAACCAACGATGATGATGCCTCTCATTCTCTGAACTTGTGATTGTTAATTGGTTTCCATCGAATTTGTAATCTTAGTACTCCAATACTCATATGTTTTTGTGTAATCTGCTTTGCTTTCTTTCTGCTATCTCATCTCACTGTTGCGAGTGCCACTTAATCTGCTCAGGATGGCCTACCTTTGTGCGGACTCGCATTCTGTTCCAATTACCTTTCCATTGGGTGCAGATGGGTGTGCTATGATCAGTTCCACAACTCTTAGTCTTCGATTTCGGTTTCGGGAGGACTCCCTCCATGTAGAAGAGGAATTTTTCGACGACATTACTGGTGGACTCTCGCATGCAGTGGGTCAGTTACCAACTCAGAATGAGATTGGAACGTTCTGGATGCTGAAACCTGGGAAGTATAGAGTTTACGGAGTTACGGAGTCTGGCCTAGGTGGCTCTACTGAATTGCTTACTCCCCGTTCGTCCACAACAGTTTGCATAGAGTCTGAACTATTGTTGAGGAAGGTAAAAACCGAGCCAGGTCTTCAGACAATCTATGAGTTGAGTGATGACTCCGATAGTGAGAACGCAGAAGACACCACTGTAATTCATGAGAGCAAGGGTAAGACATTGCCAACCCTAGATGATAGTTGTGAAGAAGTGCTTGTCTCTGCAAAGTCCTCGGTTGCGTCTACCGTTGTTGTCTCCTCATCAGTGAGCGTCGTTCAGTGCCTCATGAAGCTTAGCGTCCGTAAGAGGTCCAAGAGTGTTCTGTCGCGCATTGATTTCAATGCAATTAGAATGCAGGAAGTTCAATTCCTCCCACCAGTGTACAATGGCGATGTGATTTTCGAGTTCCCACCCCTAGGTGCACACGGCCATCACTCTGCTGCAAAGCAGTTACGCGGGATGGATAGGAAGTACGATGGCCACCCTTGGACTCGAACGGTGACCTCTAACATTCAGAACGACCTGAAGCTAACATTCCGCTCTTCATCGTGCCTTGGCCATCTCCGCTGTGACAATTCCAAATGTGAGTTCTTAACACGTAAGAATAGGACCACGCTAGTGAACGAGACTGAGTGGGATGGAATTTCCGAGAAACTGTTTGAGGTTGGTTCCACTCCGCCGCACAATTCCACTGTAGTTTGTAAATCTTGCGGTACTCCACCGACCTGCCTTGCACTATGCCCTGCAAAGATTTACTATGTCACTGCAGGACCTCACATGACGAGGGCCTGCGTTCACCTGGGAACTCATGACCACCCAGTGAAGTCGGGAGAGAACCGAGACTTTGTCGACCACACGGAGAACTTGATCAGGGAGCAGGTGGACCGAACTCCGTCCGCCACGAATTCCGCCATCGTCCTTGAAACAGCGAAGGAGCTGCTTGGACCGTTACTTCTGGCCAAGGAGGGTGAACCGCAGAAGATTCTGGAATTGGAGGAGCTGGAACCAATATTCGACCGCTGTAAGCACCTCTCTTCCCCAAACATTCGAAATTGCATTACATTGTTCAAGAATGTTAGGCGCTTTGGGACCATGGATGGCATCAGGCTACTGCGAGGCTTCAGCAACTGGAAGTTCATCCAAAACAACATGTTCCCGGGGCAAGGCGATGATGCGGCGAAGGTGTATGTCTTCAAGATGTCTGAGGTAGGGCCGGGTAGTGGAGTCGATTTAGTTAAGCGTATGCAGGCTGGCGGTGACTTGGAGGATGCGTGGATCATGTTTGACCACATGAGGCGAGTTCGGGACTGGGTAACAATGGCCTGCCACGTCTACGACCCCACCTATTGTCGGATAATGACAATCGCAGCGTGCGACATGCAGTCGGAGGACACGGCAGCCCAGTCCGTCCTGTGGAAGAATTTGAATGCCGTCATGGAGACTCACGGGGTCGTGAGTGTAAACTTTAAGGGCTTCATGGCGGATGGTGCCCAAGCGAACTGGAACGCGGTTCGAATTATCTATGGGAGCGGTAACGCCTCCGAGAGGATGATTGATAGGGAGAGGACATGCTTATTCCATTGGAGGCAGTCTTTGGAGCAACATACAAATGCTAACATCCGCCAGGACCTCCGAGCACAGCACATCAAACTCTGCCAGCAGTATAAGGACGCGACGACACTTGCTGAAGCTGAAACAAAGTTCTTGGCAATCCGAGCATGGTGGATGTCATCCGGCGCTGCCACAGAGAAAGGGCTCTCAAATCTGGAAACGTGGCTCGCGTACTGGCACCACCGGTACCGCCAGTGGGGAGGCTTCATGGAATTGGTAATCAAACTCTCCCCCTTTCAATCTTTGTCACATCTAAGGCAACTTGCTCTACAGTCAGTTATCCAACACTGAGCTATCTGACCTAATCATCGATGTGTGCAGAATCGCAGCGAAGATGAACTCGCGGAGATGCCGTCCTGCAACCTTGCTGAATCAATCCACAACAGATGGAAGCAGCAGTCTGGAGATCGGGGCAGCGACTTGTATGTCGCAGCTGTCGACGACTTTGTACGGGCCTTCATGCAATGCGTTGCCTACTTCCAGTTCCTGAAGGGGGAGCGTCCTGGGAAAGGTCCGTCAAAAGAAGAGCTCAAGCTCCGACGGGCACAGAGATCTGCAGCAAGAACAGGAAACCCAAAAGTTCTACACGAAGCAATTCTGAACATGCCAGGAGCAGACGAATGGTGCACCAGGAACCCGCATCTTGAAGGGGAGGAGGTCTGTGTCTCTCTGAAACGAAAACCTGATGTTGCATTCGGAGATGAACGGGAGTCTCATAGGCCAGATAAGATCACTGTGTCGAGACCCCGTGTCCAGACCCGAGCTGCACGCCTGGAGAGCGAATATCCTCCGACGGTGGTAATAGCAGAGTCCCCTACAAGCAGCGAAGAGGACCAAGCTGACCTTCACCCTCACCAGTCTCCACCTCCAGTTGACTACCATCACGTCACTTCAGTGGAGGAGACCGCCTGCAGCCCTTCCGAGTGGCACATTGCACGACTTCCTAAGACATCCGCCAAGGCGTGCTTCGCCCAACATGCTGTGACTAAGAAGAAATGCGTGGCTCGGATCGTGCAGCACGGGAAGAGCACTGTGGCGCCGACATACACGGGCCCCATGAAGTACTATAGGAAAGACAGAATAGAGACTCATCAGTTCTTTTTCTGCAACGACGACATTGACAGGTGCGTAAAGGGTAGCAAACGGAAGTAGGTATTATCAGTGCCTAAGGTACCTGAGGTGTGGCCCGTGAAGCTTGGCACGAAGTTAACGAAGAAAGAAATCCTGTCTCTAGAGAGTGCCGGCTTCAGACTCCCACAGCAGAAGGAGATGTCGCCGAGAAGACTCTTTCAAGACCGGGCAGCGCCAGTGGACTTATCTGCCTACCCTACGCCGGCTTATCCGGATGAGTTCCCTACCCGGCGATTAGGAAAGCTCATTCGACGGAACAAGAAGGCCCCGTCAACAAAGCATAGCAATAATTGTGCCTCTGCCTTGTCGTTGAACGCGAAGGTGAGCAAGTTGTGCATGCTGCCAGCCCCAGCCCTGGGATGCATCGTCACATTGGACTCCGGGAAGGTTCCGAAGGTACAGCAGTATTACTTGACCATTTCGCAACACCCTTCCTGCACGTGCCCAAATTTCAAGGAGATGGCAATGCAGGCACTTGGGAAGCGGGGTCAATGGGCTAACTGTAAGCATCTGTACTATGTCTTCACTGTAGTTTGCGGTCTTGAATCAGAGTCGGAAACATTCATTCATGCACCTAGTTTTAGCTTCAACGAAGTGAAGCGAGTCCTGGAGAGTGGCCTTCTCAAGTACTTGGACAACTAGTGATATCTGATTTGTTGTTTGTAAATGTGTCGCCTGAAATCATTTCAATGGTGAAGTAGTGAGACTAAAAGGGCCACTACCAAAAAATTGGAGTAGCACTAGATTCCATTTCTCCAACTTCGTGTGAATTTCGCTCTGAATATATATAAGCACTATAAAGAACTGTTTAGAGAGCAATGTAAGGAACTATTTAATTCCTAGAGAGGTCTGGATAATCCGATTTAAGAGGGAGTCACCCAAGTGTGTTCGGGCCCGATCAAACCTTTTTCAGGGATTAGGAGGGAGTCACCTAAGTGTGTTCGGGCCCAAACAAACCTTTTTCAGGGATTAGGAGGGAGTCACCTAAGTGTGTTCGGGCCCGAAGAAACCTTTTTCAGGGTTTAGGAGGGAGTCACCCAAGTGTGTTCGGGCCCGAACAAACCTTTTTCAGGGATTAGGAGGGAGTCACCCAAGTGTGTTCGGGCCCGAACAAACCATTTTCAGGGTTTAGGATGGAGCCATACAGTAAGCGCGCCCGGACTCGAACAAACCTGTTTACAGACTCCGTAAACCTATTGCACTCTCAGTCAAAGGGAGCCTAGGAGGTACAATAATGACCAGGGTAAAAGCCTTTGACCATATCACACCGACCACGAGGTTAATGCACGACCTTGGAGACCCTAAACCGTTTTCAATTCACGGTCCGCTACAGTGATCTATATCCTCGTCGGAACCGCTCTTTCTATCATCGATTGCTGTACGTGTGAACGAGTGTATGCTATGTTGCATATGCATGTTCTAATCACTTTCCTTTTGTGCACAGCAGTCAGAATTCATCGTGTTCCAGTTCTTGACACTTGCTTCGATTTTCATCATCCGCATAGGACGTTGGATGACGGTCCTCCACATCCACTGCTGGCAAACGACGTCTAATCCAATCAAATTGTTTTATCCAGTCAGGGCTGTTCTGATTACAGCTTCTTCTATCCCAAAAAATACCACTGTCATCTGCTTTCGAAGAGCAATCAATAGACATCAAGGGATCATCTGGGTCATCAGGAGGTATCCATAGGATCACATCCTCGCGGAATCGCCTTGTTGCAGGTAGAATGAACTTGCACATCCATTTCGTAATAACATGTGAATGTGTAGCTCTCCTTAAAATAACCGGCTGGTGTACGTTCATTCCTAGCTTGTCTCTGAAGACGGGATGGAAATATTCTGACTCTCCTAGCACCATTTATTGGTCTGTAAACCAGCATCAATTTGTGGTCGAGGTAATTAGGTATTGAAACAAAGTAGTCCGCAATGCATCAATCAATTCCCAGGTGTATGGATTTATTCCATAGTGGCCCTTCCTCAGAAAGTACCCTAAACCTCGAGGAGGACTGAATTGAAAGACATATACTCCATCAGCCTGAATCTTCCAACGACACTGAGGTTCCTTGATATGCGGCCATTCATCACAGATTGGACAGTCATCGCGCAAGTACCCTGCCAACTTGTTTCGCTTGCTCAACAGTTTTGGATGGTCCTAAACTTAGAGAGGTTCAACAGTATAGGATTGCACGCAATCCCATCTTCTTGTTTCATACGAAAATTTGCGGAATAGATTGTTTCTTTTACATTTACTAATTTATACGTTGTCGAAGCAAAGAACCTAATAGAGCTACCAATAGAACCTAATAGAGCTACCAAATGTTCTGGTAAAAGAAGGATGACAATGTATTCAACTCAAATTTAAGCAGTCATTCACTTGGTTGGATGTAATTAAAAAATGATCAGTAATTGTAGTTCGATGATTTGAATCGTCGGAGGCATGTGAGGAGTTGTCCGGTTGAAAGTATGTTGAATTATGTAAGGTCTCTTTAGCATGTACACAAAGATACAAAGTCTACACTGTCATACAACAGTGACAATATCTGTACCTAAATCAATATCATAATTAGAACAGAAGGCCGCTTCCGTGTGACCGTCACCTCAGTACACGTCCCCAAAATAAGCCCTAGCTAAATAGTTTTTATTACACCGTCCCACGGCTGCAGGCCCGTACTGCCCACTCATCCCAACACCGAGATTTTCCACGGCCATAGATCCAGGTCCTTCAGTCATTTCACTGAAATGGACCACGGCCATAGGTCACATTATGAACTATATTTAGAATTTTAAAAAATAAAAACATTGTTAGTCCATAAAATACCGTAATCTTACTGCTCTAAATCATATTCTCATCCAAATTTCCGCAAAGTTACCGCTCACCGCTCTCCGCTCACCGCTCAAGGCTCGCACTTTAGCATCGTCCGGAAGCGGACAATAGCACGCGACTTTCACCGTCCATATGTCAAGGAGATGGCTGCAGCCCACGCTGAAAACCGCGACCCTGTCATCCAAATACCAGTTTGTGAATCAGGTACAGTGCTTGGACTCAAGAGCCCATGGCATCGGGCAGCAAGGTTATGCGCCCGTCAAACCCTCAACTTCAAAGTTAGAAGCTATAAGGCTAAACGCGAATACTGGATGTCTCAAGTTCATGTAATTGCTCAGAAGCTTGATCATCAGTTTACATATTCTAGACCCCTAGATATAAATTACCTAGCTAAATTTCTGAAAAACACACTCAAAAATGATAGAAAATGCTGGAAAAAATATTTTTTTAGAACCAGTGGTGGTAGACACCATCAGTGTCCAGTAGAGGCCTTCACCGAGTGGCGCAAATACTGGTTGAGTGCAGAAGGTAAGGACGAGTCTATATTGATGACTGAGATGAGAAAGGGGAAGAACAAGGCACAGCGAACAGATAACTCATCAGGAGATCAAGGCAATTTCGTTGCTTCACCATACCAGGTACTGTGGTTCCACCAATCGGTTTGTCTTGGCATTGCTCTGAAGCTCATTGATTGCCGTTTCTGACATAACTCCAATCGATTTGCTCAAGCCTCCTTCGTTGCATCCTAAACCAAGCATGAGTCTGTTTTGAAGGTGTTCCCTGCACATACGAATCCAGACTTCCCGCCCCGAATGCAAGGAGCTTCGACATACTACTCAGACTCAAATCACAGTCAAAGTACAGAGTTCCAGCATAGCACGCCTACTGGTGGTTTCCAACATGTCACTACGTGTGCATCAATTGGAGGCCCACGGTACGAAGATAACACCCCGATATTCCCACAGGTACAATTCTATGCTACATTCATGCAACAGTTATTTTTCTCAAGCTCATTTCTCAACTTATGTCGCATTCTCAGTCTTGAATTACCTGATCTTGATGTGCATTAAAAACCCCATGTACATCGATCTCCTCAGCAACGCCCGGCCACCCCACCGTACGTGATAAGGGAGTCAACGAGAATTCACGCGTTAGAGTCAACTGTGGAGCGCATGGCTTCAGATTTATCGAGCAGTAAGGAGCAAATCAGGGAAGTAAAGGAGCTTCTTCTTCGCCTTGTCAATCCAACATGTACTCCAGAGTCCACACCACCGGTTCCAACTCATGGTCCCATTGCTGCTCCACCTGATCCGACATCTATCACCGACCGTGTCGACTGCCACATTGCTCCAGATCCAACTCAGCATGGCTCGACAAATCATCGCGCAGAGGCTCGCTCTTTCACGCCGCGGCACGCTGTACATCAAACGGACCTCAGCAATCTATCTGATCAGAACATGCCGAACCAACCAGACTCAACGTTGCGAACTCCGTTGACAACGCCCATCGCCATCGCCAGAGGACCAGAGCCTCTCTCACCATCATGCCCGAGCGGGGATACGGTACCCCTAACTCCCAATACTCTCCTTCAAAAATTTTCTAATAAAATGCCCATCGGTGCAGCTGTCTCCACAGACGTGTCCGCTTCAGCCGGGACTAGGTCAATCTCGCAGTCACCGCTTCTCAACCGACTCAGCACACCTCAATCGCAGATGACTCCTCCTGCACCACAGTGCTCTGCAGACACCGTCCATACGGAATCAACATCTCACGATGGAGTGACGACTCGAGGCATGGCCACCATGACAGATTCGTCCACAAGAGTGAGAGGGCCTAGGGAGAAATTCCCACTCACTCTACTGCCGCGACTCTCGAGTGGAGCGATTGCAGCGAATACGCTCTGTTTCATCCTACACCCGGATCATGGAAACAAGATAGTTGCGGAAGGAAAATCTGGGGGTTCGTGGAAGTCACCATCGTCTAAATTCGGGAAGGAATGCTCAGAAGGACAACAAATGGTTCAGATTCACAAGATAATCATACCTGGAGTACCTCTTCTCTTCGTCGAAGATCGGCATCCGTTCACCATTCTGGACCATGCGCTTGTCAAACCCTCTGGCTCCAGTGTTTACGTGAAGTGGCACAGCAATCTTCTTGTGAGGAAGACTAAAAACATTCTTCCAGTGAAAGTAACCTAGTTATACCACATTGTTGCAACAATGCTCATTAGACTCTCACTTTAGTTCTCCTCTCGGTGACTTAGAGTGTAAAACGTGTGCCTGCCGAATGCTCTCAAGGAGCGAGGGAGTCTAAACCACGTCCTCGGTCCTTCTTGCATGGCACAGAATCCTATGTCTTCACAGCTACATGCACCCCAAATCACACTCCCTCGCTGTGTCTGTCTACACTGTAATACAATCCCGGAAAGGGAAATTAAACATTCTCAATTCATCAGCACTCCCCTTCCCAGTGAACTTCCTCCCACAGCCCGATAATTGGAGTCGCATCATACCCACCATCCTAAACCGCATTTCATTACACCCGCATCCCGCATCCGCAAACTGTAATTCCAAATTTGCATTATCCACCTGATCCGATACCTGTGAATATTCGCTACCCCAAATTTGGAAAGTCCGTATTAATATAAATGGAAAACTAATTATACACTTCCGACATAACACCCAAACCGCTAATTGAATCTGTTGTAAACCCTAAAAGCAGCTTTGTAGAATCCCTGATTTCAAATATTTGAATTCGATGCAAAAATCCCTAATCACTGCTTGGCTAAATTTAGGCACCCTAAATCCACGACATTAATAGCAGAACCCTAAAGCCGTTACTCAAATCCCTAAATTCACAAATTACCCCAAACCACCCCCAACCCTTCAAATCCCTAAATGCGACCTCAAAATCCCTAATTGGAATCCCTAAAATCCAAACCCCAAAATCCCTAAAAGTGTCTCATTGATCCCTAATTCTCAAACCTAAATCCCTAACATTGAAATCCCTAAATGTGACCTCGAAACCCCTATTTCGAATCCCTAAATTCCTCATACCCTAAACAACCCTATGCATACCCGGAACGCAGTCCAAATCTCACCATGTCGATACCCGACCCCTAGCATTTATTGTTTATGCCGATAACCGCCTTAGTGCGCTAGTCTATACCCTCTCCAGAAAACCGGGTAACAGCTAATGTCAATCTCAACCACAAGCCCGGGTACATGTAAATCTGCGCAGTGAATAAAAAGTTATCCAGCATGAGTTATCAAACCAACAGAGGATGGCCCACTGCACAACCGTTTGCATCATCCGCTTGAAATTACCAGCTCGGTCCGGAAAGCGAAGGTCTGTACACGGGACCCACGTGGTTGGTAAATCACGGAAATAGTCATGCGGGGGACCAGAGGGACAGCCTGCAGTGCTCGCTTCGAATCCCTGAATTTGGAAAAATGCGTGCCCAAGTACACCGAGCTGCTACCCCTCTACACCATTTCTCAAAGCCTTGAAATATACCGAAATCCAGTGTACACTTCAGTGTAGTTGTGTCCAGTTTGCACTAGTGTTTATACAAATAAAGTTTTCTAAAGCGTTTACTTACATATGTAACTTAAATGTATCTTTTATACCTAACAATCCAATACTCAAAATTGTATGTTTTTAGAACCTTTCACTTCATCATTCAAATCAAATTCAATGTAATCAATTTTTTATATAGTTTGATAAATTCTTATTAAATTTTTAAAAACGTTTCCAAGAGTCATTTTGCAAAAGTTGCACTTCATCTGGCAAGGTAAGTTGATTGGTGAAAAGGTACATTGAATGTTGCCCCAATTAACTTTTTATAGTAATTATTTCGAAAAGTCACATTTATAAAAATAAAGAGTTATTAAAAAAATTACTTCTTTGAATTGATTAATTTTTTTAATTGATCAATTTTATTAAATGAAAGTTCACATTTTATTAAGTGTAATATGAATATCATGTTTTTAAAAGGTCACATTTGATTTTCATAAGTGTAATGTTAATTTCAGCAAATGCTCACAGAGTGTTCACTTTAAAGGCTGGATATAGGTCCTCTAAATTCGAATCAATTAAAGCTCTTTATAAAGTCGTTTTAAACAAAGTACAAGCAAAACTACCTTACCATGTTCACACGGGCCAAGCTGGGGGATAGCAATCAACAGACACTTGGACACCTAACGCTGCTCGAACATCTATTTACCACATTCCCAGTTACCTCACACAATGAATGACTCAAGTATAATCAGGTAAATGTGAGAGACTCAACGACAGCCTGCCAGCACTTTACCAACCAGGAAACTTTGAAACCCACACTGTACATATGGACCCACATTAGAATTATCCCGGGTAAAAACAAAAATGGAGCTTCCTGATTTCAGGAGCCCGTGCCAAGGGGAGTACTGCTTCCCATGTCCACCCCTGGCTACTCCCAGGAGCAGGGGTCTGTAGTAGTGCATCCTCTAAGGTAGAATCACCTTAAACCGTGCGAATAAGAGATTCAGCATGGTTGTGGACCTCGTGTGTACTGTTTGTAATTTTTCCTGGATGGGGAAACAGGAGGGAGAGTGAATGCAAAAATTTCCAGAATTAAATAGCAAAAATTGAATTTACTACAAATTTTTGAAGCGAAAAGTGTACATGACCTTAAAGTGATCAGTAGACTCTCCTTTTGTGGCGCTCACGCATGTAGCTAAAACCGTGCAAATAGAGTTAATGAACCATGAATCTATGAACCAACCACCTCCCTACACGTGTCCATATCGAGTCACTATTTATGAAATTGCTGTGCACGCAATAAGGTCCATGCCATGGGCGGCACAGGGGCCGTCTACCCTGCGCTTCTGGGGGGCCGCACGGTTTAAGGTGATTCTACCTTACCTCTGATGCTTGATGTATAAGTCATTAATTAATCAACTTTCTCCCTCACTAAGATATCACCTGGTTAGTAATCTGAACAATTAATTGACACTTATCAAGAAACAATACAGGTCTGAACATGCACATACATATCACTAAATGTACGTACGATGTCAATAACTCAAAATTATCGTCCTCAACAATGACCTGTGTGTAAATGAATCACACACATGGAGGGCCTCGGTTGTACGCAGAAATTCAAGGTAGTACACACCTTGCAAACAAATTCTAAGTTGTGATGGGATTCAAATCATGTGAGTTTGGTGGCCACTCTACTAGTTTCATTATTTCACATTTTCTGTCCAGGATGTTAGACAACCACATGTGCACCATCTTCTACAAGGATAAGTCTCGTTGATGATCGTGACAAAAATAAAAAATTATAAACTTCTTCGGAAACAAGAGTTACGGAATCACTTGCAGTCATCTTGTCTACAAGTAGAATGGTTACAGGACTCTTTGTCAAGCTTGTGAACGCTTGATCATCACAATATTTCGCCCCGACTTGGAAGTTGGTTCTAGGTTGCACTTTCAAGGCTTGTGTTTTTATATGGACGGCGCCAAACAGCGACTTACCTGAATCCTGATGTTCTTTAATCCAATCTCAAAAAAGGACTCACGAGTTCATGTCACTTGATCCGATCTTCAACGGTCTAGTGTGCACGACTTCAACCCCATTTGCTTTCTGTAGCTCATTGCGAGAGGGCTTTTTCGACGCAACACGATTTTGTACGCCAAGCTCAGGGATTTTCTCGTGTGAAATGATCGGGTTTACTTGAATTTAGTTACCTCGTTGTACAGTACAAGAAGCTCTCGCTGTTCTCGGAGAATGCTACATTTTAGCTCCCTCTTGAGTCTTCGCACGCTCTGTCACGTTCAAATGCCTCCCTCTCGGCTTCCCTGCTACATGACGCGATTCCGTAAGATATCTAATATGCTATAACTAACTAGAGATTTAGACATATTCAATTCCAAACTAATCTGAGCACCTCTTGATATCTAAAACACAAAGAGCAGGACACGTTTACAAAGTCTTATATAAGCATATACGCTTCCACTCGAAATTCAACAGACCAAGAATCCACTAACCAAAAACAGAGCATAAAATTTCAGACATGTTGCTTTGAACAAAAACCGAGCAGCCACACATGCATGACCTACAACAACCAGGAGACTCAATAATATGGGAACTGAACAGCGTCAGCTTTACATACTGGCATGCAAGCATGTGTAGCAAATGAAAATAAAAGACTTACATTGCCAGAGGTTGTACCACACGACATTGCAAAAGCTTATAATATAGTCAAATTCCTTTCGATGTGCACAGACCAAGATGTATATTCACAACAAAAGACCCTTATTTGAGTGTGCGCCATACACTAAGATATTTCTAACAATCCGTTTGATAATCCCGAACAATGCAACGGGAGGATTGAAATCATAGATCGTGAAATCCACCGATCAAGTGCATTGTGTAATCGGACGTGACCACTGTGTTATGCGACAGCACTTACACCCCGTTCAGTGGCAGTTTGGTAAGAGGAATGTTTTTCCGTACTTACGATATTTAAAATTTGTGATTGAGAAAGTTCAGCAAAGATATTAATGTATCATAGGACATGAATTCTATAATTCCAACTCCATAGTACATCTGCTATAGTACGTGTTTCGATGCAGAAATATACACAAACGTCTCTATTAGAAAAGGTTCGAAAACAGAGGAAAACAAATGCGATAAAACAACTCATCAAAAGAGATTATGATGAGTTTATATATACTGGAATTCAGTTGCTTCTAACAGAACAGGTTCTTGTACAACCCTAAATCTTCTTCTACAACCCTAAACAGCACAAATTACACAACAGGCCTAATCTTGTACAACAGAAGCATAAAAACTAGAGAGCGGCAGGCACTTTGCTTACACAACGACGTAGAATATGCTCCAAACAGAACAAGGCATTAAGAAATCTCCGTACATATTGTTCAATAAATTCCCTAAACCGGGGATATAATTCATTCGGCTGCAAGGCCCAACATCTAATGCAATGTTGAGCGACAAAGTCAATAAACTGTGTCCACTTCCAGCACCCCTTCCCAACGAGTGCTATAAGCTCTAACACTACAGGAGGACAGAGATTGAGTACGCCAGAGATGCCAAATGCTGAAAATAAATGAAAGAAAAGAAATGAATTTAACGCTTCCATTCCTGAAGCATGTTATTCGGACCAGGCAAGCACCCACAGATGCTAACCCATTGTAGTGAAATCAATTCCCTAATTGCTGCAGTCCTTGGGAAAACCTGTATCCTTGAACCTCTGGTAGTCTTGGCAGTAGTCGTAGGTACAGTATTGCTTGTGTGAGTTCATGGACGCAACCTGTTCTGGGGTAAGCTCAGTCTGTGCATCCCAGCAATGCGGTGTCGCAGGGTTCTTGCAAGCAGCCACATCTCTCTCCCATGGTACCTGACATCCTTGCAGCTTGTGGAAATCTTTAATATCGGCAATGAAAGGTCCATTCTTCTCGAAGTCACACTTGTATTTGCCCCCCTGCGTAGCCCACTTGCTTCCGTCCCAGTATGACATCATCAAGGCCTGTCCCTTGTTGAAGTAGGGCTGACCAATGTCCTCCGACTCCTTGTTGTAGAATACTCGTAGGGGCACATCGTCAACTCCAATTCTGTGAAGCAAAATGATATTAATTATTATAATCAGCACTTGTACGCATGAACACAGTACAATCTTAAGAATTTGCCCATATTGCTAGCTGCTTGAAAATCTGAGAGAGCGCCCACAGTTAGATAAGTTGAACTGAGTTGGTGTTGGTTGTTGAAAGCTTACACAGTGAGGGCGGAATTCCACTGGATGAAGTATTCGTGGTAGTCCTGGCAAGGCTCGAACCAAACCAAGTCGTGACGCATCTCGCGGTTACCATACCCATTCACGAAGATGTTGGTCTGCAAGGTGTAGGTTTTGTCCGTCGTGTTTCCAAGGATCTCGATATCAATCTCATCGTGATCAGGCTTGCTTCCATTTGAAGACAACTGAACGCAGCAAATAATTTAGCAAAACAAAATTAGTAAAACTTAATAAACCCCACACAATGTGACCCAGACAAATGGCGAGCAATGTGCATAAAGTATTAACTCACATAGAATGCGAACACGGTTCCTGAGGAGTTTCCACACGGCAGTTTCAGCCAGGCACTAAATCGACCTGTGTAGTACATATTCTTAGTTCCCGCGACCGCAGCTGCAACGCCACAATACCAACGATTAGCGTCGAATGGACCTGTAATCAACTCCAAACCGATCATAAATGTTCTTGAAACTTGGAAAGAAATCCTAGAACATGTCGATCCTGAAATCCACCGTACCAGTCCTCTTGTCGAGCAGCATCTCTGCTGAATCTCCATTCGGACCGACAATAACGTGATCGGTGTCTGTGAAAATCTTGAACGTGTTTTGAAAGTTCTTCGTAAAATCTTCAGGGCATGATCCGGGACTGCTCGCCGGGGTAGTTGGAGCAGTCGGTGCAGGAACGGTGGGAGAAGGGGGTGGAGGAACGATAGGGGTGGGTGGTGGAGTGTACTCCTGGTTCGAATTGGGATCAAAAGCAAAAGCACTGTCTCCAGTAGAAGTCACTTCCTCAAAAGTAAGTGTACCTGCTGCTGAAACGCACAATGCCGATGCCAGAAAGATTCCAGCCACCACCAGTGCTACCATGTTCCCTCTCGCCATGATGACGAGAACTTCCTTTCTGAAATCCACAAATACATGGTTTGATCACTATAAAAGCACCAACGACAGAATGAAAAACCTGCTGCTGCTACCGAAATGTTAATCGCTCTCATTCGATAAAGCCCTTTGAAGTATCAACAGTCTCCAATCTACCTAGATCATTTTAATGACAATGTGCATCCTTACGTAACTCACTACAACGCCAGGAACCCACCTAGACTTCGCGAGTCTGATCGTCAACTAGTTTCAAAATACTGCAAGAAAACTTACAAGAATGTAATGCCGAAGAAATGAATCGATCTTCGCTCAGCGCATCAGACTGTGCACCTCTTCAGATACAACTAGTGCGAGGTCTATAGATTGCAAGTCCCTGGATCCCCTGTGGTCTGTGACCCTTGTTGTCGCCCTCCAGACCTTCATGCAAGGTCTGGTGCTAGAGATGGGTAGTGTATGGTTTCTAGCGGCGACGGACCCAAGGGACCGTGAGCACAGTGACGAAGACACACGAACCCGGTGCAATATTTTCAGGAGAAAGCTGTGCAGGTTGATATACTGGACACGGCGAGGAGCTGGTACAGCGCTGGTCTCCAGAGTTGGCGGCCAGCTGAATATAACTTCCTCGCATGGGTACATCTGGTTCTCCATTATTTTACGGAGTATTTTGGGTTCAATTCGAGGAGTCCCCTCCTGACATCATTTTGGTCACCTAGCAACGGGCTTCTCAGCACCTGCGTAGCTACCACAGCACCCCCGAGGTCCGATATTGGGGCCTAGAATGCTGGTATTTTTTCCTCTTTTAGAAGCCTTTACCCACTTGTATATTGTACTCTTTGCAATGCGTCATGACAATGGTTAGGTGTTCTCTGTGTTGGTAATTCTCCCTGTTTCAAATGTCTTGTGTGACATTGAGATCTAGATGGTGCGACGGTTTCAGATGATTGCTCGTAGACACATGGTCAGGCCGAGTGTTCGGTGCCGTGGAGATTATGGTTTAGATGGAAACTTATTGCTGCATCAAATGGGGTTCATGAAATCACTTGTTACAAGGCCATGTTATCGGAACTGGTCGAGACCTTATACTAGTTATTTTTCCAAGCGGTCCATTCTATGGTCGATGTAAGTGAGTTGTACGCACGGAATACGAATGGGCCCATGTGGTGGCATTTAGTCAATGTTAAAGTCATGTAATTCCCTGATTTGTGGGTACTTGTAGCGATGTAAAGTTACTGCGGTTCCGTTTAAGAGCACCGTTTCAGTTCGATCCACACAGTTGCCTCAGTGTGCCAGCAGCATGCAAACTTTACTGCAAGCTGCATGGCAACGTGTGAACATCTCCTTGCTAGCTGAACTATCGTCGACCTCGGCCTGGCTCCTTTGAGTACTTCTAATAGTTTGTTTTCCCACCTCAGGGCCACCATCTTGGTTGTCACTTCTCTCAGTAAAATAAAATTTCGCTAGTTTCAAAAGATTAAACAAAATACGTGACCACACCACTTCACCGAGAAAATGGATGAGTTCGACACTTCAAATGTATTAACAACTTTTTTGATAAATTTAGAAACTGATCTTCCCGTAGTAAGTTAACCATTCACCTATAGAGTGAAAACTCATGAAACACCGAGAACATCCTAGATTGTGGCCCAAAATCTAGCCTCGAAGTAGTTTCTGCGCTAGATATGCCCTCGGTGAATGGACGCGTCGATCTAGGCACTGGAGTCCTGGCTCGCCGTGTTTCCAGGCTGGGTCCTCAGTGAAGTAGGAGGTGACAATGCAAATTTAGCCGGGGCAGCTCACTTGTCCCGAGTGGCTCTAAAGTTAAAATTGCAACGCAAGATTGACGGGTGTATAATATAAAAGCGTTTGGACGGTACTCAAGGTTGCCCGCCTTTTGAACCAGATGATTGTGACGAGATCTTGGCAACGGAGGTCGCTGCTTTGAAGCCAGTATGTCAAGATTGGAAAATGCACCATGGCCCGGCCCGAATAAAACCTCAACTTCCATCGGCGCAAGAATAGGCTGGTCCATCATGGTAAATATCATTTGTCATTAGCATTATGTGGAGGACGCACCGCAACATGCAAGCTTGCTAGATTTTATTGAATTATGGCCAAGTTGAGAGTTGGTAGCATTCCCAATGAGCAGAAATCTCATTCCTGGATCTATTCAGGTAATAGAATCAATTCATATTGCTCTGGAATTACAATTGATTAGGTGAGAAGAGTTTCTCTCTTGGAATGTTTTTTATGTCAGAATATTGTTTCACCATGTCACCTACTCCAGTGAGTGAATAATTTAGACCTTTACTAGTGGGTTTATTCTTGATTTTGGAATATTTTTAAAGCCGGTAGTTTTAATTAGATTAGTGAGAAATGAACTTGGTTCCAGGCTTCTTGTTTGAAAGCTGTGAGATGAGTTTTCAATAATAAAATATTACATTACTGTAGCATAAAATGTGCATGCTGTCTTTGGGGAGACTGAGTCACTAGTGAGCGTCTGCCAGGGGATGTCCGATCATGGTCTTCAAAGAAGGACTTCACACAATGGACCGTGACGATTGACCAAGTGAAATTGTTTAATTTCATGGTTAAGGTCCTTGGTCTAGAGTTGGAAATCAAAAATCATTTTTAGAGCCTTGGTCGCATTGCATGTTGTGAAATGGAATAGATATTGATTCATTTTGGAATGTTTTGATGGCATTGGTCTTTTTTGGGTCGGCTTGAAGAATATCTCTTAGATCAAAGAACATTTGGTTTAAAATAGTGTATTTAATATTTCTTATTTCATATGCGAATGTTTTTTTCCAAAGGTGGTGTAATGATAACTTGACCAAGACACTCATTTCAACCAAAATGTATATATTAGAGTGTTGTGGTCAATGTTTCTGGTCCATTGTGTGAAATTGCCTTAATTAAATTTTATTGTTTGTAATAAATACTCGAAAAAACTTGACTTATCAAAGTATTTTTTTATCATTTTTGGTCAATTCAAGTAATTGCACAACACCCCACCACACTTTGTTTATGTCTTGCACAATTAAGTACAACGGTCTTCTTTGATATTATTAAAATTCCAAAATTCCAAAATTAAAACTTTTTATAGTGCAAAAACTTCAATGTTAGAAATTTATATATATTTTATTCATATTGGACATGGTGCAAAAATAACATTTCTTCTTAGGCATTTCTAAACACAAAGCTGAAGGTTTTGATTTAATTTTCCCTTATCTTTCTTGTCATGCAAAAATAAAAAAATTCCCATGTCTTATTTATATTCATTGTCTGATTTGAGAGATTATAAATTATAAAAGAAATTGAGCTAAAATTAAGTGTCGATAGCATTCTTTTAGCCCTTCTATTATAAGATATTTCATAAATGCTACACAAGTTTAATATATATTTAAAATTTGTATAGAAGTATCTAACATCAGATATGTTGTAATAACAAAGAATACAAAAACTCATAATAAAAATATTTCCCCCAAAAAGATATTGAAATTGATATTGAAATTGGGATGAAGAATGTTGTTATTTTACTTCAAATGTTATACCCTTTCAATTCATGCAAACTAAAAGATAATTGTTAATGGTCTTGAGAAGATCCTATCGATGTAAGTGAATATATTTCATTTTGTTTGATTTTTTAGTATTTTAATTAGAAATGGCAATTTGGAAGTGGTTTTAAAAATATATTATCAATTTTAGAGATTGAGGTTGTGATATAATTATAGAATTGTGGATTTTAGAAAAATCAACCATGAAATAGTAGTTGAAGTAGTATTCAAATGGAGATGTATAAATAAAAGTTGTATATTTAAAATTTTTAATTCTATTTACATAGTTAGATTCATCAATATTATCTCATTGAATCTAAAACTTACAATTCAAAAATTCATTCAAAATTGATTGCAAACAAATAAGCACATTTTTTGAGTACAATTTATTGCAAGGGGTTTGAAATAAACAAGGAACAAAGCTTCACAAGTGTACCATCTCTTATGAGTTTGGATACGTTATAGCATCATTTGATTCTATTTCAATATGACTTAGAATCCTGGCACATCCTATCTAAATTGATTAGGAAGAAAAATCATCATCGCACACTGCAATCTGGTGCAATCTAGTGGATGATGCTTTTGGTACAAGCTGCACTAATATTTTCCAACGCAGATATCTCCGCTTTGGTTCGTAGATGAAGAGAATAACTTCGCAACATAGGCCAGCATTCTATCTACACTACCAATTTAAGCTTCATCTCCATCTGCACACACCATCCTTGATAGATGAGTGCGTGTGCAATATCCACTACCTCATACCAGCTTAAGTTGCTTGAAACAAAAATCACACGATAAGCAGCAAAAGAGATATTGACCGGTTATTATGCCCTATACAACTCAGAGATTAATTTAAGGGAACAAGATTGATTAACTTGCCGAAATTGCAACAAATGGTACAAATGAGTGAGTCAGCAGCCGGTGTTCCTTGCTAAGATTGCCAACATCATATTCATTAAAAGCTCCAGTGCCTCATGGTCTTAGGGGTGAGTCCAAAATCGGACAGTGCCTGCCACATTCACTCTCACAAACATGCATTATGTTTTACTAGAATACACTAAGTGATTGAATTCGAGGAAGTAATAAATAATCCCGGAATACAAAGCGTCAAGAATGTTACAAACAAACTTGATGACAAGTCATTGGCAGTATTAACATTTCTTTATTTCATGCCTCTAAGCACTACTCCGTAGATCCTCATCACGACGCTGTCAGCATACAATTAAAAAGTTGACTAATCCGTGGAAGGAGTTCAGAACAACCCGAATCTACTTGCATTCAACAAAGCTTCCCATTCCCTGAGTTGAACGAGCTTAGATGAAAACCATTTACATCCTAACAAAGTCTTTCAGTTTTTTCTTCGAAGACCTATATTAGGCACAAGTGCTCAGATTGTCTGATCCCTGACATCTACCTGCAGCTATACCTTGGACACACCTGCTAGCATTCTCATCACAGATTATGCCTAAACCATCCCGAAAGATAGACGAAGCAGTTAGTACTTATCAGATTTCATGAGGTCTAGGACTACCAAATAACCGTTAATGACCGAGCCCCCAGAAATGCTCTACAGAATGGCGAAGGATGGGAATCAAATCTAGTGCGGATGGCATCGAGAGAACATCAGCGTCAGGAAGTATGATAGAAACCACCTTCAGCACTATGAAACAGGTATGAAACCTCAACCCTCTGAAGCCAAAACATGCTGATTAGCCAGTCGCATTGTGATGAATTGAGAAATTCTAAACTGGCTTTCATAAAATAGCTGGGACAGGCTGAGACCCATCCAAACCTGGAGGAGTCGGGGGAGTTGCTGAGGGTTGTTCCGGCGGAATGCCATCCTCTTTAGGTGCCGCTGATCCTAACTTAGCCTGATCTTCTCGAGAAGGGGCAAAGCCTTGCTTAAACATGTCATAATTCGAAAGCTCTGCATGCTTGAACGGCCTTTCACCCAAAATGGCTACCAAATCTTCCTGATGCAATACCTCTTTCTCCAAAAGCTTGAGAGCAAGAGCCTCGACACCTGCTTTGTGTTTTGTAATTAAAGCTAATGTTCGGGCATAAGCTGTGGCCACCCAGTCTCGGACCTCCTGGTCAATAATTTCACCTGTTTCATTACTGTAAGGCTTTGTCATCTCCATTCCATCGTCTTTAGGTGGAAACGATAGAAGACCAACCTTGTCACTAAACCCGTAGACTGCGACTTGGGCATAGGTCATTTTCGTTACTTTCTCCAAGTCATTTTGCGCCCCTGTTGATATTTTGCCTAACAATATCTGTGCAAATTACAAGATAAACAGTCAGTAAAAGAACTTAAGTAAATAAAGTCCACGATGCAAGATACGACTTCATTTTTCTGGTCCTAGCAAGCGGACTCATGGGTATCAAAAATGGATAAAACAAGACAACCGTAGCACACAATCTCTGTTTCACTGGAAATTTCAGAAGGAATGTGACACAGAGCTTTGTAAAATACCTGTTCAGCAGCACGCCCACCAAGTGTCATGCATGTCATGTCCAGAAGTTGCTCCTTTGTCATTAGTAAATTTTCATTTGGTAAATACTGAGCGAATCCCAATGCAGCGGTACCACGTGGTACAATTGACACTTTAAGCAACGGTTCTGCGTACTCCAAAAACCAGCCTGTTACAGCATGCCCAGCTTCATGGTACGCAACTGTCCTCCTTTCTTCCTTACTAATTACCTGGTACATCAAAAGCATTGCATTTTAGTAATTACAGTCAAGTGCATTCATAGAAAGGTGGCCAAACACATGATTGGTGATAATCCAGAACGACAGATTGAAAAAAATAAGCGGAAAACACCGAAAACCAATTCAATCCACAAACGCTACATTATAGACTATACATACCCGCTTCTTCTTCTCTAGACCACCAATAATTCGATCAATAGCAGATTCGAAGTGGTCCATGGTAATCTCTGTTTTCTCATTCCTGGCACAAATCAGAGCAGCCTCATTGCAGACATTTGCAATGTCAGCACCAGCAAAGCCTGGGGTAAGAGCCGCCATCCGTTGAGAATAATAAACTGGATCCTGGTCCAGTTTCAGCTTCTGAAGATAAATCCTGAAAATCTGCTCTCTTCCATTGATATCAGGCCGGTCGATTGAAATCTGCCGATCAAAACGTCCCGGGCGCAACAGAGCCTTGTCTAAAATGTCGGGTCTGTTGGTTCCTGCAAGAACTACAACACCCGTAGTTGTGCCAAACCCATCCATTTCTACAAGGAGCTGGTTCAATGTACTTTCACGCTCATCATTGGCTCCCGCAAATCCACCCCGTCCTCGAGCACGTCCAATTGCATCAATCTCATCTATGAAAATAATACTAGGACTGGACTGTCTCGCTTGAGCGAACAAATCACGGACTCGAGAGGGACCAACTCCAACAAACATTTCCATGAAATCCGAACCACTTATAGAAAGAAATGGCACTCCTGCTTCTCCAGCAGTTGCCTTTGCCAGCAAAGTCTTTCCGGTACCGGGAGGACCAACCAAAAGAGCTCCCTTCGGAATCTTAGCCCCTAGTTCCTGGTACTTCTTGGGGTTCTTCAGGAAATGAACAAACTCCATAATCTCTTGTTTTGCCTCATCACAGCCAGCAACATCTTTGAACATCACCTGTAATGACATAATTGACACGTCAAACAGAATAATTTTCCAACATCAATTGTCCACCAAAACTCAAATATCTTTCCAAAATATATATAAGTCAACAACAGTCGTGCAGAAAATGAAGACGAACCTTATCCTTCTGTTTTTTGCTGAGCTTAGTAACTTGAGCTTTTCCCACGTTAAATATTCCACGCCCACCCATACCTCCGGATCCCCCACCCATTCCAAAACCACCCTGCATACGCCTTGAAAAGTAGATGTACCCAGCTATTAACAATATGGTAGGAGCCAAGCGCAAAAGCTCCTGCTGCCAGCTCATCTCCGATACGTATGTAACAGGAATATAGTCACGTGGATCGGCATTTAATGCATCCTGAGCATCTTCTAACTTGCGCTCAAACGAGTCAATACTTCCAATGTTGAAGTAATATTTATACACAGAGTTCGAGCGTCCAGACTGTGGTCGTGAATCAGTATGCACATCTTCAATCCCTTCATCAGCGTTAGCACCTCCGCTTCCTCTCGCTTGAGCACCCTGCTGAGAACCTGGATATACAATAGCTTTGTCAGTCGTCGACATATGCGATCGGCACCAAGTCCCAGCGCTATTACCCTAATTCTACTATCGGTGAAATAGAATACACCAATGCGGAAACGAAAGCAAACAAATAGAGCATTGAAAACATAACTAAAAAGAAGCAAAAGCAGTATAACGATAGAAAAAATTATAGCTTGATTCAGAAAAGATTTGTCTGTAGTCACCTGAGTAGACATAGACTTTAGCTAAACTTTTGTTTGTGACTTCAATTCTGTCGACAAGGCCCGGTTCCAGCAACTTGTTCTTAAATTCCTGGAAGCTGATCTGCTTCAAAATAACAGCCATGGAAAACTCAGCCAAATTGCCAATACCCAAACGAGAAGAAACAAAAGCTTCACAGCAACAGCTTTACAAGAGCACAAAACGTAAACAAATCCGCAAAAAGTTCTACAGAAAGTTATCGTTATTTCACAGAAAGGGAAATAGCAGCATGAAATATAGTTCAGATTTAAGGAAGTACCTGCTGAGCGTCACTCCGACCCATAGAAAGGGTGGTAAGAATAACCACCGCCGCAGCACCAGTAGCGAGTAGAGACTGCATCTGTGACTTAGAGGTCTCCGTGAAAAATTTCTCACCCTCTTGCTTCGGGTCTTGCTCTACAAAACCGATCACGCCAACGCATAAGTCCAACTAACAATACCACTGAATAAATCCTAAACACCAAAAGAAAATCTTAGGATCTTAACATGACAGAACTCTTTACATTAAAGATAACATTCACTTAGTTGCTCTAGACAACTGCAGCATGTAGAATCAGAAAAACTCACCTCCTTTTTGCTCCGACTTTTGTTCATTCCGACCCTTGGGAAGATCCTTTCTATTCTTTGGATAGAAGTTTTCAAAACCTGCATAATCGACGTCTCCACATGTAAGAAACTCTTTCCCACTAAAATATGTAAGAATCCCCTGAATGACCTAACCTCTAAGTTCATTCGTAAATCCTGGTAACTGTAAAGTCCATCTTCCATCATGATCATCCTCATATTCTGAAGCACAAGCATGACGTGAAAAATGCATAAACAGAATTAAACGAACTCCTCAACAAACAGGGCAGCATAATTCACTGTAAAGAACGTAGCCAGAGATTTCTTTCCGAAATTCTCACCTTTCTTCTTGGGATTTTCAGAACTAAAAGCTCTCCTGGTTCCAACATTCTGAAGCAAAGCCCTTCGGGCACCGCCGCTCCCAACCCTTCTTGCAATTTCATGAATACCTCGCCTAGAGGTGCCAAACCTATCAAGTGTCGTTCTTGTAATTGCATAATCGGCAGTTCCAGGCCTCAACAGTCCAAGGCTGTGAAGCCATCTCCTAGATACGTTCTGCCCTTGAGTGCTCGACGACGAAAATGCTTTGCTCTGCCCTAAACTACCAACAGCCTTGTGCCCTTGAGCACTCGAGGTCGCCTGGTTCGTCAACGCTTCCTGCTGCATGTCACACCGATTACAACATCAGATAGTCAGCCAAAAACTTCCCCTAAAAGCCAGAAAAAATAAAAACAAAATACCTCAAACCAATAATCTTCACAACCTTACCCAAACTAAACTCAAAAACCTCAAAAATCTTCCATCCCACGGCCACCACAAGTAAACATCTACAAGAAAAGAATTCTTCCAACCCTATCAAAAAATCGCAAAGAAAAGAAGAAGAAAGCGACACCTAGGTTTCAAACTCCACTAAAAACCCCCACCACTGCCGCTTCATCACTCTCCACACACGCAAACTCTCCAAAGGCACAAAATACTTACAACATTGCGACGCAACCGGCGCGCCAACGCTGCCGACCTTTGAGATGACATCGAATTAGCCTCCTCCGCCCAAAAAAACTCAAATTCCGCTCTCCTCCAAAATCCTCAAATTCCACCCTCCTTCCAAACCCTCAAAATTCCAGCTCCTGTTCCACTCTTCCTCCAAACCCCAAATCACCTCCCAATTCCCCGTCTTCTCCCAACCTCCCCTTCAAATACCAAACCCCGAATCCCCTGATCGTAACCCTGGCCCAAACCCCAACTCAAAAAATCCCCTCCTCTAGAATCCAAACTCCAGAAAGAACCACACCACCACCTCAACCAAACCCAAATCCACGATCCAACCCGGAATTCGCACCGCTCCCTCGCAAACCGCACCCCGGGCGCAATTATGGCCCAAACTGAACCGTTCCTGAACCGTTTGAGGCGCGATTTGGCCCAAATTGACGAGAGGCGTGAGGCGGAAGGCTCGATCGGGGCGAAGATGGGGCGGAAGGTGGAGCGCGCGGGCTATGTCGGTCAATTGGGGGAGCGTTGTGCGCGAAACCAATTGCGTTGTGCAGGGTTTCTAGGGTTTCTGTGGCTCGGAGTCGCGACGGCGCCCGTTGGTCGGGGGAGCGAGGCGTGGTTCTCGGACGGCGCCTGGGGGGCGCGGGGCGCGGACGACGTGGCCGTGAAGGCGAGGCTGTCTTCGAACGAAGCAGCGTCGGACGCGATTCCGGGGTCCTGTTTTTACCCTGCGGTGGGATAGGGGTGAAACTTTGTTACTGTTATCCTTTGGACGTCGCCAGGTAGTTGATTCTTTTTTACCCTGTTCTTTTTATTTCAGCAATTTCTCGTGGCCACGTGGCAACAAGCAAACTTTCCCATCTGAGTTCTTTGGCTTTAAGGTAGATGGTGCTTAAACCGTGCACTTAAGGGATTTGAACAGCTTGAATCAAGCATAAATAATTGCAAAAAATTTACATACTTGCAAGAAAAAGACGATTCGTTAGGCAGTATTTACATGAGCACATCAAACCATCTCAATTAATGAAAAATGTTCAAAGTGAAACAACAAAATCCCCCATAAACATGCCCTAACGCCACTATTGACAGTCAAGACTAAGGTGAGAACTGGCCATCCTGGAATACAAATCCACCCACTTTGCATCCAAATCCACCCACTTTGCATCCAAATCCACCCACTTTGCATCCAAATCCACCCACTTTGTTTCCTACATGCAATTGCGAGTGTATCCTACTTGCAAACACTACTAGGTTGATTCTGAGTCTTGCAGTGCATGGTTTTTCTGCTCAAACCACATGGACGGATTAAGGAGACGCACGGATTTAGCACCGTCCACCTTAAGGTAGAAGGCTCAATAAGCGCTCATGTAATGGCTGGTTGGCCTTTTTCATGTATTTCCTTAGGTAGAAATATTTTTAGCTCATTTTTTGAACAAAGAGGAATTGATGAAGAATCTAACCCAAGTAGTTTTATAATTTTCCAAAGAATTTTGAATTACTTATGAATTTTCAAACAAGTTGGGTTGTAAGTCCCTATTTGTGTCCCTAGGTCTTTCATAAACTATTCATTTGCGATTCTAAATAAAAATGGGGAAAACAAAGAGAATGATTGGCTCTTGCAATGGTTTCCTTGGTTCATTCACTAACTGTACTAGTCAATTTCAAAACCAACTCATGTCCATTTCACACCCATTTGTAGGACCGGTTTTTAATGCCCGAACTGTTCTCGAGCCTTCTACTTTAATAAACAACTTGACGCTTTAAAGTTATTAGAGAGCCTTAGTGGATGAGATTTTGGTGTCTTTTTTAATAGAAAAATGATTGCGAAGGAAATGTAAAAATATCAAATGAAATATGTGTTCTTAGCTTGCGAGAAAGGGTGATAGGAATATAAGGTTTTGACTTCAATTAGTTTGATTTATATATGTGATTGAGAGGATAATTAAAAGATGATTACATTTGTTTAAGACCATTTTTTAATATTTTGTTGAACATTAGAAATTCATTTATTTTTTGAATTTGGAATGTTTCTATTTACGGTTGAATTCGTATTAGTGAATAAGATTTTAGCCTCATTTAAAATACTTTTTTGATATTTTGATATATAATTTTAAATTATTGTTGTAAGTCATTGTTGCTAAGCAAAAATGAAAAGTAGTTTTTAGGAAAATCTCATAGCTTCTGGTGATTTATCATAGTTGTAATCCATTCTCTAAAACCATGTTCCAGACCAAGACCATATATAAGCATCAAACATCTTATAACATGTCAATAATACTTTAAACATCTACTTGACATAATTTACTATACTCTTCAAATAAATTGACTTCCAAAGATTATTTATAACAATGTATCACATTACAGGCGCACTTTTGCATCACATGTTATATTTTTGATTTGCCAATTGTTGCATTATAAATGAGAACTATAATAGAAAATGTGTTATATATTCGCGACATATACTTATGTGCATACATTTAATATCTATATTGCGGTTGAATGACTTTGCAAATTTGTCAATGAAATAAATATAATTCATTTCATTGACTTTTGGAAGAACATATCCATGAGTAACTCGTCAAAAGAGAAATAAAAAGAAGAGGGCTTTTGACCAAAGATATATTAATTTGAATAGAGCAAGCCTGTTAGGATTGTTTTAATACATCATTATATTTTTGAAATGATTCAAATCATTAAATAATAAAGGAACCAAAATACTTGCAACAACAAGGTCAATATGAATAATTCATTGGTCAATCGGAGTATTTTGTAGCTAAATGCATCTATGCTTTAACATGCAATAATGTACAAGATTATTTCTCATACTTAAATCCAATTGGATAATGACAATTACCTGTAATTAAAAGTAAATTAGAAATGACATAAATTATATAAAAAATAAATGTATTTAGAATTTTGTCTAATAAAACTACATTAATTCCAAACATTCATGATGCATTGAATTATTACAATTAGGTAATTTTTTTATATTGAGTGACTTTATAAAAATGTTTCATAGTCTAAAAGATGTGAACTAAGGCAAACAATAAGGTGTGATGAAATTATATTGATAGCATAGACCATATTAATTGGAAAATTTGGTTTTTATTGTATGATACTATACATACTACTGTATTATACAATTATCTTTATTTGATTAGAAGAATTAACAGTAAATAATCTCCTATAATGATATTTCATGACCATGAATTTATGCCATAGTAATTACACATTAACTTGTGGTTCAAATCAAAATCCAATCTTCAATGCTAAATGACTTAAAGTATTACTAATCTATAACCTAAAGTCCTGAGAGAAATCAATGATCTAAGCTCAATTTAGAGTGGATTATCCCAAAGAATAGAGACAATTTAACCTCTAAAATTCCTTAACATCTTAAAGGAAATGTTTGTGAGAACTTGGTATATTTTTTTAAACATCATTGACCACAGAGATCAAGAAATTATAGCACTTGATGTTCATATTTTATCTTAATTTTTGATACCGCACATAAGGTTTCTCAAAGTTAGACTACTTGTATACTACAAATTTTGCAGTGTTGAATTTTCGGGTTTTCAATATTCAGATAGTAGACATTCTCAAGAACATATGTATCAAAATTTATATGTATTAGAAGACTATAACATTCTTGGAAAAATCTTGGAAGGAGGTACATGTCAAAGTATGGCATATGTACAATTTAGAATAAACAATGTCCAATAAAATAAATATTTCAAAACTTTTAAATCAAAACGGTGATTACATGACTAAATGTATAATACTCAATTGATCCAATTTTTTTTCTAAATATATAAAAAAGAAAACATTCATGGCAAAAAAATAAAAATTGATGAGGCATATAAAGCGGGCAGGGAGAAGAAGTGAGAGGCAAAATCTCGTGTACCACAAACAATTTCAGCATAAGAAGGGGTCATCATCCTAATGAGCAAAAGCTCGGGATTAGGGTGCCTTCGCAGAGTTTGCCTACCCAGATCACAGCGGGTTGATGTAGCTATGACGAAGCCTCGCCACAAACATCCACATGGGGGCTGTTGGGCCGCTACAAGACGAGATCCCCGGCCTCATTCACTAAATACTTTGCACAATTGCAGGTCAGGGTTTGCTTGCAACAGCCTACCTTCTCGTCCAACTCACCCTCCATTTTCCTTGAAAACTTGCCCATCCTTTATCCCAATTGCACAAGGTCATCTCGTCCAACTCATCCTTGAAAACTTGCCCACCCTTTATTCCCAGTTGCACAAGGTCATCTGCCCACCTAAAAAGTCAAATGCCCAACTTCATACTCATTAGATAATGGACTTTGCCAAGTTGCCTCAAGAGTAGCATTTGAAGTTTAGAGTATCATAAGTTCTTATCTCAACATTATAAAATAATATAAAACAAATCCACATGAAGCTCTTGAAACATCATCTTCCCAATAAAAATTTCACAAAATCGAGATGTAAATTGAATTCACATGTCCATGTCTAAATTCTAAAAAAACAAAACCCCAAATGTAGATAATTGTTCTTCAGAGATTAATACAAGAGCACACATTAAAGTATGTCATTAGAACACTAAAACAATGTGACATTTAAAGATTGCATAGTCATTCATGATTGCAAAAAGCATACTTGAGCCTCATTTGCAAAAACTCTAACGATATAATTAACCCCTAATGTCGAAATCAACCCGATCAGGGTCGATTTGAGTCCGATCAGGCTCGCAAATACTAAATTTAGATAAAATAAAGTTTCTATTTTTGGCAGATGGAAGAGTTTTTACATACCTTTCCGAAAAGTCATCTCATGCTTCAAAATTCTTCATATTTTGGGAGATATTTACAGTCAAAGTTTGAAAACACTATTTGGAATCTGCCCAAACTGCGGTATATGCTCAAAAACTGCCCAAAATCAATTAAATTGTAGAAACTTCACAAATCCACCAAAAATTGAGATTTTACTTTTTTCCAAGTTTTGTTTTTTTTCAAGTAAACAAGCTCTTAATGCATGATCTCACCGTTTGGATTTTCAATCCAAATATTCTTCACATGCCTTTTTCATTGTCAAAGATTGGTCTTTGTAGTTGAATTTCAGCATACCTCTATGTGAATAATCAAGCATTTCTTTAGGTTTTATAGGTCGTATGAGGGTAAAAATTGCGAAGGCATGTTCCTAACTCACCTAAAAAAAAAGAATGTGAAAAGCCTCATATCAAATTTTCTACAAAAAATGGTTGTTTTGGCCCTCAAAAAACTTGTTACCCTTTTTTCAACAAGCAAAAAAAACTTTTTTCCATCTCTAAACATTACGATCTCACAATTGGTAAGGATTTTGAATTTAAGATTTGACATACATGTGCACATACAAGTTAGATACAAGATCTTACGGTTGCATACGCAAAAATACATAAAAAATAAACAATATGCACCTTGCATATAAAGAGGGCAGTTTTGAGGGTTTTTTGCAATTATGAGGGCATTTGACATTAGGGGTTAAACAACTATAATACTTTCAAATGAAGTGCCTCTTATCAATAAAAGGAGTTTTAGACAATATAGATTCCTACAAGTTATATGGTAAAGATATATAGATAATATAGTCAATATTAAACTTTTGGAACAACCTAAAATGCTCGAAAACAAAAAACTTAACTACTTCGTCATGGTTCTTTGTATGATGAAGCTTCTCTCATGTGTAAGCAAAGTTGATGCAAGAATAATAATGCCTCCCATAAATTATGTTATATAAAAAAATGATTGATTGTGAAATGTGGACAAAATAAACTACATCCATTGGAACCATCCAAATACTCACATCAATGACCAACGCCAATAATCACATAACACGAAGTTGAGTTGAGTTGGCGCTTTCATTCAGCTCACTGACAACTAACAACCGGAACTTCCCAATCCTTGGTTGACACATGGCTTAACGCTACAGAGGGAAACGATCAGAACTTGTAACCCCCTGAGAGTTTGATATTTGGAGGCATCTCCAGATCCCTCTCCTCTTCAACCACCCAACTCCGTCCCAACTCCCAGTTTCCTTTCAGCACCCTTCGCTTGACCACATCCAACTTAATATTAAAACTGATCTTAAAGGGAAGCAGCTTGGGCAACATTGAAAGCATAAGAATGTCTTCCTCTCCCAACTCCATCGCAGTCCACGCTATGTTCAGTTCCTCCAGATTTGTGCACTTGCTCAACTCTGGCAACCGCACCATCGACCTACACCAACTAAGATCAAGTACCCGCAACGACCGTAGATCTCCCACACCTCCCAAACCAGTCAAACCCTCGCACCCAAATAATTGCAGGCGATGTAAGTGCTGGAATCCGCTCAAGCTGGGTAGCCCACAAAACTTCGGCAAAAACCAACATTCCAGTTCACGAAGCTGTCGAAGACTCTCAAGACCCCGCACCTCTGAGATCCCATCACACCAACCAATATTCAGAACCTGCAAACCGGTGAGTTTCTGCACATCGAGCACCTCCCCCAATAAAGAATTACCACAAAGAACCAATTTTTGTAAGCGAACCGAGTGCTCAAATCCCGAAGCATCCCTCAAATCGTTACAATTTTGAATTCGCACTGAGTCTAGATACTCTGTTCTGAGTCCCGTCAACTCTGTTAATCCTTCAATACCAAAAAGCTCAAGAGTCTGCAGAGATGAGCAACGCCCGAAATCGATGCCATCCTCAGCTCGAATGTTCACAAGCGACACATTGCACAAGTTGGTGCAACGAGCAAACACGTCTCTCCCTAGAGTAACCCCAACTCCTTCAACTTCCAGAACCTTGAGTGACCCCGGTAACTGTCCCAAATGTGGCCTCATAGCGATTTCTGATAAACTATTGTCAAAAAACCACCGGAAATAAGTGAGATTCACCAGGTCTTCGAGCCCCTCAACTCCACCAAGTTCTACCAGCTCATATAACTCCAAGCTTCTCAAACAACTTAGACCCTTCAAGTTCAGCACTCCTTTTAAGCTTTTTAATCCATCGAGCTTCAACACCACCACGTTTGAGCAGTATCTCCACTGGATTCCCTGGAGGCTCGAAATAACACGACCTTCATCTAAGTCCCAACCCTCTTCAATACCCACTCGAATCAAGTTGTCCCAAACCCCACCAGATGGCATCATCTCCAGCTCAGAAGGAATATGAGAATTCCCATAAACAAACCTTCGGCTCTGAAAACTTCCACCCTTCAGCTTCCCTTGCACTTCCAATTCTGCAAACTCACGGTAGAGATCATGCATGCTGAATTCTCCAGAAGTGACGTCCACATCCTCCAACAAGCCCTTGTCCTTCAATCGCTGCAACTGCAGTTCCCAAAATCCAAAAAACAAAACCGTATATAATATCCACAACCCACCAGACAAATCAACATTCTTCATCACTAGTGTCATCTTAGGCAGGAGAGATGGATCATGCACAGTGCTCAACATCTATTTCACCTCACCACCACAGATCCAGTTCCAACAAAGAGGCGGGGTGATATAAATGTACCTCAACTCCAATCTCTTCCCACTTTTTCCGGTAAACAAGGCCCAACCACTCCCTTGATTGCGAAGGCGCACTGTCATTGACATCATTCCAAGCGTGAAAATAAGGGTGATAGCAAACGATGTCCATGAACAATGTTTGTTCCCCTGGAGTCAACCGATCGTAATTTAGTCGGATCACCCCGTACACTGGATTCTCCTCTGAGGAATGTAGATCGAAATCTCTAACCCTCGGTAAGCTCTCCAACCACTGCTTCGGATCACTTCCCAAACTGCCCAGATGCATGCCCAACACCTTCACAGCTAACGGGAGATAATGACACTGCTTCTCGCTCTTCCGAAAATAACACCGTGAAACACACTCATCTATCATGTCGATATCACCCTTGTCAACATATTGACTCCCGTTGGCTGCATGATACAGAAACAGATTCCTTGCATCCACCTTTGACAGCTCGGGCACCTCAAAACACTGCGACTTGTCAATGCCGAGATATCCGAGTGTCCTCAAAGATCGAGCAGTCACCATGACTACACTCCCTTCAGGAAAGGCTGCCTCTTGAAGAAACATTCTGGCATGCTCAATTGACGCGGAATCATCCCACAGATTATCCAGTGCCAAAAAAGCCGGTTGCTCCCATGCGACACTTTTACACAGAATGTCCTTGCACTACACACACATGAATATGTTATATGATCAATGAGCCTGCGAGGATTATGCACATGCTCCTATGACATATTTGTACAATATTGTAGGATACAGAGACGTAGATCGAAAACAAAGTAAGACAAGATTAATCTGTACACATCTGAAAATAACTGAACAATTGTCAATATCCTTCAAACCCTAAAACTACATATCTTCCTGACTTTATGTACCCTCAAAATAAGGTTGTACTTGCATGCACGAGATGTGGAGTTCTCACCTCGCCCTCATTGAGACCACAAAGAACTTCCTCACTCGTACTTGTCAACTTCTTCAATACTGCTTGCAAGTGCAACAGCTTCAGAGATGAACTTGGATTTGGTGCCATCTCGACATGACACACCTTGTCCTCAAACTCCAATGCCAGTGCATTGCACAACACCTTGCACATTGTGGTCTTGCCAAGGCCACCCACTCCATAATACCCAATCACACGAACTTTATGTCTCCCTGATGGTTGAATAGTGCTGATCTGCTCACTGTACACCTGTAGTTCATCAATATAAAAGGACAGGCCCATGGACACAGCATGAGCTTCATGCAGCGATTTGCAACATATGTCGAGAAATATATAAATCGACGGTATGCAAACCTGTATATATTGGAGAATCTCAAAGGTTGACATAGAAGTTCATGAGTTAGTAACATGCGTCAACTTAGTGATATGCATACCTCACATATATTGCTGCCTCCTTGAACATGTGCATCGTACCACTTCACGTCGGGTGAAACCAACTGGCAGATCATTCGTACCACATTCTTTTGATAAGAGGCCAGTTTTCTCATATCTTGATGGAATTGCATGCCATTGAATGCCTTCACCTCCTTCAATGTCTCCTTGTATTCTGCAACATTGATCCTCGTAAATGGATCCTCCTCAGCCCACTCAGCCCACTTTCTAAACCATCCCTCTTGTCTGGTTTGATCACTAAACTCACTTACCGACAATGCCGTGAATAAGGGTAGAATCTTCAGATTGGGATTTCGTCCTGACTTCTGTGCTCGCACAAATTCAACCAGTTCCAACATCGGCCACTTGGATGTGAAGTACTCCTCCGACACAACCACCACTGCCAGACTGCATTGCTGGGCAGCTTCAAATATGTGCTGCGGAAATCTCTCGCCCTTTGGCAAGCACCTTGGACGAATGTCAAGAAATGGGAACCGATGGTGATCCTCCAAGGCCTTGCACAAGTTCTCGACAAAGTACTTCTGAGCACCACTGTGGCTCAAGAAGATCTTGTGCTTGGGCTGCGATTTTGAAGGAGGGCCTGCTTCAGTGTTTGATCTGCAATACAAACGAAGTTTCTAAATAGACATGCAAACAGTGTGACCGGAACGTTAGCACAGTCTCCTCCCCCAATCCCCACTGCTAGAAAAGTACATGACATATACGAAAGAGGAAGAGGCTGTTGATTCACAGAATGCGTAGCTTGCTGGTACGATGAAGTACATCAAAGGAACCGTGTTATGCCTGGTGCATGAAATTGTACTGGTATCATAATAGAAGCCGTTTTAATGCGTCTCCACTTTGACTTTCCCCACACAAATGCTACCTCCGATTTTGATGCGGAAGCGTACCTAAATCTAACATGATTATCTCACCTGTAGGTTTGGGCAAGCGCTCCTATTGCACACCTCGTTGCCTCGTCATTCTTCGACCGCTTGCCAGACTGCAAACACACAAACTTTGAGGTACTGATTCTACTCTGTTGCGGAAAATTACAAATGCACAGATTTATGCAAGTTTAGTCACATCTATATCGTTGAGATAGAGTACTTAAGAGGTTCAGCTAGGCCCAAATTCTAGCAATGAGGAAATCAAGTACGGTATCTATTCCAGCAGAGCGTCATGTGTCATCGAAATTGTTCTTTAGTATGACAGCTGTAAAATGATTGCCTCGAGGACAACTGCGAGAATGAGAAGTTGAAACAGTCAAGTGCCATACACCAAGATGCAAATCTTTGCCCCAATCCCTTTTCATTGCTGCCGAAGATCCAGGAACCTGCAAGACACATAGATAGACACCGGCTGAAGTAAGAATCAACTCATGAGAAAGCTCCCAACTCCCTTCAGCACGTTTTCGAGCAGTTCGCCATGGCTTGTTATAGCACATGTAATATGGCTCATTGATGCCACATGGAGCTCGTGTGCTGAAACTCAGTCCACGTTGAAGAGTGTCATTACTTCAACCAACGCGAAAAACAGTTCATTCGAACTATGTAGGGGAGTCTAACACACTTGCAATATCAACACAAACTGCCTCCAATCGTACAACCTTAAGTTCTCTGAGATCACATATCAAACTTCGACTCTCCAAGTCTGCTTAACTAAACTCACAATGTCACCTTTGCAGTAGATTAGTTAAGAAGCAAAAACTAGATGCCAGAAGAGGAAGTCGATCGCAACGCTCACCTCTTTTCATTTCCAGCTCAACATCTCCGCTTCTCACTAACAACTCACTTCCATGCCAAGTGAACAAAAAGCTCGCAGATTGGATTCGATTACTTCAGAGATGCAATGCTAGCGCCCCTTAAATCCACCTGGATCACTTGTATTTCTTAAATGACAAGTTCTCAAGTCTTAATATCCAATCTCTGCTGTCCTTCCAATACACGAAAGGGTCTATTTAACAACCCTGAGCGAAAGCAAAAGGTGCCCCAATCTTAACTGATCTCTTACATAAACAAGCAGCAACCCAAATTGGGTCGACTGGCAACTACCCAACTCGATCGCCACTCAAATCCTCTGGCTAAATGTAAACAACCTGTAACACAAGCACCATTAAACCGAGGAACAAACCCGAAGTCCTCTAAGCTAGTTGTGCTTAATCTGCCAGATTTTGAACCGATCCCCCTAAAACAACCGCTCATAAACATCTAATTTCGTAATAAATGTGGAGAAATCAAAGTAGCTCAGAATCTCACGATACAAAGAACAAAACCCTCAAAGTACTGTTCTTTGACGGACGCATCGGCCGCGCTCACCCTGCTCCTCTTTCCCCTTCTCTCACCTACTTCATCTACCGCTCAAACTAGGCAACTCCATTACCGACAATCGAGTGCACATCGGACATTAAACCGCTTTCACTTGGAACGCCGAAGTGAAAATTTGACTGTAGGCAAAAAGTCCCAAACAGTCACTTGGGGTGTATCAAAGTGCATTACTAAACAACAAACTGAAGCCGCTTCTAGCACAACACACAAAAACAACTAAACAAAACTCGATCACTCGTTCACGGAACGAAATTTGAGACCCGAGCACGATCACTGCACCCTGGTCTGAACACCACTCCCCTGCTTTGTCCCAAGAAAACCACATAAAATGGGTCCGAGGGAACAGACACAACTCAAACTCTACAAGCTCTACAAGCTCACAGATTCACCAGCACCACCAACACAAGCGTAAACACTAGAACTTTCAAACCAGCACGCACAAATAGCCCCAAAGAGCAGGGTAAGTGCAACAGTGCCAACATACCGACAGTGTCACAAGTCGGTTATGGTACTCCGCCGAAGACTGATCGATGAGCTCTCAGCAAGTCGGCAGCGCCTCGTGAAGCCCACTGCGTACCCCGCTTGAGAATTCAAGCGATCTAGTGTGCTGTCGTGCATGAGACATGCAGGCCTCGCTTACACTTGTTTTCAGCCGTCGGTGTCGAAGTTTGAACTGTCCGTTCTGTGTGATCTAATTGGTATGCGTTGTTCACCCTAATCTACTCAAGAGCTCGCGTTTCGCTCTGCAATCTGGTGTTAGGATGGTCTGTGAAAAAAGTCGAAAACTCCACAGTGGGGAGCTTCTACGTCGATGTGGTTACCCTTGAAACTCAGGCTTCGCTTCAACAGAATTATTGTACATTTAGCCGTCACTTTGCAAAGGACGGCTTCAGGTAAACTCATCCCCCTTCCAACGTTGCTGATAAGCCAGCCCAAGTGCGTATAATCCAGCTATTGGGCACAACATCTGACTGGAAGAACTTGTAATTATAACTAAGTATAATTATTGCTCAGTGCTGTTCCTACATCGGGGAGAAATTCATTTATACTTTACATTGACAATGTATTAAAAGTTCATTTGGGTACCCACCTTGCTTCTCCAGGGATAAATGAGCTATAAGCTGTTGATTAGCAGATTGATAGTATTTCCTAGAATTTCAAGGTAACTAGAAGTGCATTGGAGAGATCTGTAATTTCGACAATCAAAGTAGTTTACGTACCAAAGGTTACATTCTTACTATCAGTAAAGATTTTCTCATTCTATGACAATAGACCTTGTTCTCATTCTATGACAAGGTAACATTAATGATCAATGTTACGTTTCGTAGCCTTGAGTCTACCTTGACAAAGAAAATAATGCTAATTTGAGTGTACTAGTGAAGTCTAAGCAATTTCAGATCCCAACTAGATATTAAATGATGGGACAGGAGAAAGACACCATATCCTACAGACCTAAATCTCTATCAAAATGTCGGTTTACGTACAAGTCGCTAACAACCGAGTATATGAGATACTAACAAGGACAAGGTGATCTATGGCATCAACTGAGACAAACTCTTTGAGCAAAATCTGCCAGGGCGTCCCTCCTTAGGCATGCGTAGAAGTGCAATTCCGTCGCTGCCCTTGTGAAGCGGGCTCTGCAAATTGGAGTCAAGTTCAGCAATGTATGCTAGTTCCTCCGTGAACATGAATGTACGTGCAACAGACGATAAGTAACTACACACAGTAGTTAATCAAAATAAACGATAAAGCAAACAGCATGATGCAACACAGACTCTTTACAGAAGCGAACCAAAAAAGGATACTGTATAATAACCGGGTCATCAGCAGAGCCTTCGGACTTTCCACCCTTCCCCTTTTTCGCCGAGGAAACCTTCACGGGACATCAAATGCTCAAGAAAGATTGATACCAATCGTGCACATTGATGAGCTCGATGTGTTCCTGCGTGAGATGATACCTGCACAAGTACAAAATCGATAGCAAGATTATCTTCATTGAAACAATTTCATCAACAATGAAATCCATGTCAACGCACTCCTGGTTCTGATTTATTCTTCTCGCATACGATTTCATCTCAGAGATTGGTCGCGAGGCCAAAGGTGGACTAGTGAACTTCTGGGTAGAAGAACCTACGCAAGCCATGTGTCGTGCATTGAATTTGACAGTGAACCGTCCGGATGCCAGCATTCGCATTGCAACCACAGCTGTGCTCCAAGTAAGTCCATTGAACTTTCTGACGAGTTGCTCCTGTCATGGCCTGGGAAAGAAATATGAAAAATCATATCATCGATTTGCTCTAGAAGAGCTTGTCATCCGGCCCAGAAAAGGAACGTCCCCTCAAAACCGCAGAAAACACCATTCAAAAGAGGAGGCCGACAGAGGTGGAGTTAAGGTCAGAACCTGCTGCAACGAGGAGACATTTTTGAAGCAGATAATCTCATGAAGCGGCAAAACCTCAGTTGGTATCAAATACTTTCGACATGTTTGACATCACAGTCCATCAGTCCAATAGTGACATTATAACAGCAAAATCTCATTCATCAGCTGGAAACGCAGAGAATATGAATGGTATATTATATGCTTAAGTTCCAGTATCCAGTACATAGTATCATGAAGCTCGTGATTAGAGAAGCAAATAACTTAGATGCTATTACAAAATTTCCTAATGCCACCAAAGCCAGAAAGAGGAATTATGAGCAAAGGTACGCACTGAACAATCTGTTGAAACAGATCAGCTACCAGCTCGTTCGAAGGGTGACCTCCGACCCTTGCGCCCCCAAACGAATTTTACGATGCCATCCTGAAAGTCATTTCAAAAAAAGTAGGTGACAGTCATGTACCAAGAACAAGTCACATGTTTCACTATCAAACAATGACAGAATACATTGTAATCAGAAGGAGTCGCATCATCTACCATCAGTTCAGAGTTCAAATTGCCTTTCCACTTTGCCTTGAGTCTGCAAAGTGCGTTCATAGCATATCATCCGCATGGAAAGCATGAAAAAAATTCACCCATGTCTTGAAAGTCCTTGTTTACCTTGTTTCGAAGCTCTGCTCGGCTCATTGCATCAGATCATTCATCGACATTAAGAAAAAGGTGAGAACATCACTTTATTATACTTGAGATTATTTAATGAATTCTCTTGGTTACAGATACAGACTATTGTAAAATGATCTCGCATAATGATCGAACAGTCTAAACCATATAGAAACAGACCTCAAAATCGCTTCCACCCCGAGATCTCTAGTATGAAAGAATGACTACTGGCAATTTATTTACATGAAGGATACGGCAATGAAATTTTGTAGGCTACTGCATAGATGCTTGAAACGAACTTATATTAGACTACTGCAGATGTAGGAATTACCTCACACTAAGAAAGAGACTATAATACGAAGGATAAGCACAACATTGATTATCACCTTAAGAGACGATTTAGTATTTACCTCACGAAAGTGCATACCGAGAGAGCAACACTCCATAGTTGCTTCTGTTCTCTGAAGCGCCAAAGACTACTTGCTATCTGCCAATGGGTCATGAAGCTCAAGGGTTCACTACAGAAATGCTTCATGCAAGCTACCTGCACATATCCATCAGATGCGAAATAGAAATACCCATCAGCCACAATTTTAATAACTTAAGGTATGATCGACAAACTTACAAAGCGGCCAAGTATAGGTGCCCAAAAGGATATAACACGTAAAACCGATCTAAAATTGAAAATCAGAACTTTAAGTGCCATATCAATATACTCATAACAATCAGAATACCTACCTTTAGGGACGAAGGATGTGACTGTGAGGTCGTGTCTTAAGAAATGCATATGCAGGTGTTTGACAACCATGTGGCTGATTTCAAAAGCACTTAACGAATCAACCAGCAGTGCTCGGACTGCAGCCTCTCAAGAGGAGACTTTAGAGTGAGACCACATGGTACTAGTCGCGATAAAGCATTAGACGGAAGAAATCTTTGTACGACGTCGGCAGTAGTAGCAACACCCAAAATGAGAACAATTGGTATCTCTCCCGACCATTCACTGGAAAATAGATGCACTTTGCCAGATTAGACCACCAAGAGGTTATTTTAGAATTTCTAGCCTTATAATACACCGTTACACCGCAATTTGTCCTGAGTTCTTTTCTTTAAATGAATGAGAGTGGACAAAAATCCTCTAGTTTTCAGAAAAATCAACGTAGGCAATAACCCTACATCGTACCTTAACAAGACGATCAGTTCTGCAAGTGCTGTAACGCTGCAGCGCTCCGTACGTTCCACAATGATAACCACAGGACGACCGTTGTTCTTTGCTTCAGAGTGCCAAGCAGCAAGTATCTCCATATCTGCTGTCTACAATTTCCACAACAATGCCAAAGAAGTCAGACAAGCGAAGCATCTGATTAGGACAGACTTCTCTTGTCTTAGACATCCCTCAGACCCCTGTCAAATAGATTAGGACAATCACATAGATTGTTCTAATAGATTGCAAAGACATCACAGAGAGTCTTAACATCTCTCCACTCTCGTATGTGCTCAAAGAGCAACAAATAAAAGGTCCAATCACTTCGAATTCTAGAAAACTCAAAATATAAGCAAGGTATATGTGAAGCTCTACTCACCTCGGGCTGAATCTGCTAGAGTTGTAAGCTGTAAAGCGTTACAGCAACCTGACACTTGCTCGGGAAATCAGAGGCAACAAGACGTGCAACATGACAATTCTGCGTTTTTGGATGTGTTGGTCCAGCCCATCAAACGTGCCCTGGTGGTCGGGTGGATCAGCACCACCTAAATCAGATGCGAAGAATCACGGACAATGAGAAGACATGAAGTGAAGGTAATCACATAATGTGATCACAAATGTGAATCTCACAACAACTCTCGGTACATGCACAATCATGATATTCGAGTTCTCAAAGATGATTACAGTGGTCACGAGAGCAAGAACATCACACGAAAGAGAGGTGTAGAAGCGTATAAGGAAACTAACTAAGAAAGAGCAAGGCTGTGTGAAGTTGCTTGTTGAAAGAACCTACAGCGTGAGTACCACGGGAGCTGGATGCAAGCCATCAAGAGGTGCAACAGGGGCCGACTTATACAACTGCTGCTGGGCATCACAGAACTGAAGATTGCGTACCCAATCACTGATCTCTTTGAAGCTAGCATCATTCTGCTCGTCAAGAATAGCCTGCACAAGAAGAGAAAGTGCAGTTTCAAACCATACCCAATTGTAACATAAATGCATCACAATTCACAAGCATTTTAATAACCAGCCACAGCCAAACGGACATTTCAATAACCAGTCCCACCAACATCGGCTTCGAGAGTTATTGATGATAGCACTATTTGGCCAATTAACAAAACCAGAAAGTTCGTGAGGAGCTCAATCTACCAAAAGCAGTACAGGCACTTTCAGAAAGAAAAAAACCGCTTGAAACGCCCATTGCCCAGACTTTGGAGGTTTGTGGCTCCTCAAGACATATCGGATTTTGTTCAACAACATTGAAGCTCAGTATTCAACTCCACATTGAAAACAGTGATAGGCCTTTAGGGGTTGACAATAGGAAGATTTCAAAGAATGCAGCGTAAGCAAGAATGAAATCCCTAGAGATCAGTTCCCGATGAATCCTACAATCATCTCAGATAAATCCCAACAATATACCACCTTAGCATAGAATGGAAATAGTTTAAGCGAACATCTGCAATGGCAAACAGCCATTTCAATGATCACTCACACCATCATCAAGTCTGATGATATCAGAGATGTGAGGAGCTCAATCCACCAAAGTATTACCAACAGTTGATGAATTAGATACGAATACTAACAACTCAGGAAATGTACTACAAGCATGATCTAAAACCATCCCTCCCAAGACTACATAGCATCCAAAATGGTTCCGAAGAAACAGACATAACTCAACCTGTACAAGCTCACAGATCCACCAGCGTCACGAACACAAGCATAACACCTGAACTCCCAATCCAGCACACAGAAAGAGCGCCTGCCAAAGAGTGGAGTAAGGTAGAGAGGGGTATTTCAATGAGTTCAAGAGTGCCAACATACCGACATTACTTTCAGAATGAACCTGAAAGTGCAATATCTGAAACAAAGGCTAAAGAAGTGCTCAGCATCGATTGAATATGGAAAATATATAAAAGTCTTCACGAAAGAGAAGCCATTAGGAATTTAGGAATACAATGAAACGAATGATTGTAGGGGATTGTAAAGGAATCCTCCTTTTGCCTACAAAAACTTCCAACTCCTTCCACATACTTGGTAAACTGCTCTTGGGCGAAGAAAGGAACTCAATAAAACTAATGAGATTGGCTGACCCTTGGAGAAGGACCCAACTCTAAAACTGTCATAAGAGTTTGATTGTGTCGGTTGACTACGGTTTGATTATCTGATTCCATTGGATACATTTCGAGACCTTGCAAAAGAGCTACACAACGCGAAAAATGATTGAGTTGTCACAAACTTATCCAACAAATTATGTTGTATGCTTGTGGCATGAAGTGTTGGTTATGGCGAAAGTCTACAATGCATTCCCTAAGTTACTTGTGTTTAATCATTCTCGAAATCAAAAGAAGCTTGACTACTGAAGTGATTGGAAGAAAACTTTGAGAAAGGTGGAGAGGCCTCATATGATTAGGGTTATAAATGACAAAGGCTCATTGCCGCTTTACACACGTATATCCTCAGTTTAAAGGTGATCATTACTTTTCATTTTATTTACATTGTTGCATTGCCATGGGCTCCATTCTAGTACAGACACATATATATATATATATATATATATATATATATATATATATATATATATATATATATATATAATTTTGTTATATTGTCAAAAAAAGTATACTAAAGTCCAATTGTTTGATAAAATTAAAGTAAAATCATCAAAATCATATAAATAATGCACTTAAAAACATGAATATATTACAATTACTAGTCATTTTTTTCCCCAATATAGCATTGTTGGGTTTAAAAATCACCTCTTTCTCTAGCATATTCATTAAAAATATGCAATAAAGGTTAATAAAAAATCACTACATTCTAAATTAATTAATTGCATTGTTTGATGAATATTTTGGAATAATCATTAACAAATACTTGTTTTCAGCACCTGTAAAAATTAGAAGAAAAAACCGACCATGTATTAGTTCAAAACTCTTTATATTAAAAAAATTATATCCAAACATGCAAATTCGTAGAGATAGTCACATCAAGTTGACCAACACCTTTAAACATGAGGTTAAGTTGACACATGGCTTAAAGCTGCAAAGAAAAATGGTCAAAACTTGTAATCCCAGAGTTTGATATTTGGAGGCATCTCCAGATCCCTCTCCTCAACAACCCCACCAATCCCTCCAACATAATGCCTCCTTTCTTTCAGCACCCTTCGCTTGATCACATCCAACTTAATCTCAATACTAATGCGCCAATCAGTGCTGATTCGAACTGGAAGCAGCTTGGGCAACTTGGAAAGCATAACAATGTCTTCCTCTCCCAACTCCATCGCAGTCCCCCCAATCCAGAGTTCCTCCAGATTTGTGCACTTGCTCAAGTCCGGCAACCGCACCAACGAACTACATCCCCAAAGATTCAGATGCCGCAATGAAGGTAGATCTCCCACGCCTTCCAAACCAGTCAAACCCTCGCACCTAGTCAACTCCAAGCAATGTAAGTGCTGCAATCCGCTCAAGCTTGGTAGCTCACTTAAATTCGGCAAAGAACGACATTCCAGTTCACGAAGCTGTCGGAGACTATCAAGACCCCGCACCTCTGAGATCCCATCACACCAACCAATATTCAGAACCTGCAAACCGGTGAGTTTCTGCACATCGAGCACCTCCCCCAATAAAGAATTACCACAAAGAACCAATTTTTGTAAGCGAACCGAGTGCTCAAATCCCGAAGCATCCCTCAAATCGTTACAATCTTGAATTCGCACTGAGTCTAGACACTCTGTTCTGAGTCCCGTCAACTCTGTTAATCCTTCAATACCAAAAAGCTCAAGAGTCTGCAGAGATGAGCAACGCCCGAAATCGATGCCATCCTCAGCTCGAATGTTCACAAGCGACACATTGCACAAGTTGGTGCAACGAGCAAACACGTCTCTCCCTAGAGTAACCCCAACTCCTTCAACTTCCAGAACCTTGAGTGACCCCGGTAACTGTCCCAAATGTGGCCTCATAGCGTTTTCTGATAAACTATTGTCAAAAAACCACCGGAAATAAGTGAGATTCACCAGGTCTTCGAGCCCCTCAACTACACCAAGTTCTACCAGCTCATATAACTCCAAGCTTCTCAAACAACTTAGACCCTTCAAATTCAGCACTCCTTTTAAGCTTTTTAATCCATCGAGCTTCAACACCACCACGTTTGAGCAGTATCTCCACTGGATTCCCTCGAGGCCCGAAATACCAGGAATTTCATCTGGGATCCGACGCTCTTTCTCAATACCCACTCGAATCAAGTTCTCCCAAACCCCACCAGATGGCATCATCTCCAGCTCAGGAGGAATATGAGAATTCCCATAAACAAACCTTCGGCTCTGAAAACTTCCACCCTTCAGCTTCCCTTGCACTTCCAATTTTGCAAACTCACGGTAGAGATCATGCATGCTGAATTCTCCAGAGGTGACGTCCACATCCTCCAACAAGCCCTTGTCCTTCAATCGCTGCAACTGCAGTTCCCAAAATCCAAAAAACAAAACCGTATATAATATCCACAACCCACCAGACAAATCAACATTCTTCATCACTAGTGACATCTTAGGCAGGAGAGATGGATCATGCACAGTGCTCAACATCTATTTCACCTCACCACCACAGATCCAGTTCCAACAAAGAGGCGGGGTGATATAGGGTAAGGAGCCCTATCATTGCGCGGTCTGCTATCACTGCGCATAGGTGCCCCATTGTTGCGCCTAAATCAACTTAAAACCCTGAAAATTGATCCAAATGTACCACAATTGTACATTATCCACCCAATGTCTATGACGGGCATAGATAAGTCGCTTTATGGGAACCTGGAGACTGTGTTCATCGAGGGTTTTCTTGCGTTTTCTCTCTCCTCCGCCATCGCCAGAGCTCGCGGATGTGCGTGTGAGAGCATTGGTGTGTGATTACGTAGTTGCGGTACAGTCTTTGTGATGATGGAGTTTAGTTGAGTTTGAGTTAGAGCAGTTGAGGGCTGAGTAGAGGGCGCGAATTTATGGTGTCTAATTTCGTTCAGAAGTGCGGTTTCTGGATCGTTTCGTTGCATGGATCAGGATTTTGTGATTGTGCGATTCTTTTGTTGAACGGTCATTTGATTGGAGATTGCGGTTTTTTCAACGGGGAGAGCTTCGAAGTGAGAGCTTTGAGAGCAATCCGGTTGAGGCTATCATGATCTTCGTTATTTTGGAAATTGGGGAGGTTTGGGCTAATGTTATGAGAGTGAGTTTCGTTCAACAGAGGAGAATTCTTTAGCGCGCAGGAGTTTCTCCAGCTGTTGGTGTACTGGTGTGAGGTGTGTGTTTAGGTTTTGCATTGGTGCATTGGTGTTTCTCTAACTAAAGGCTGCAATTCGTGGCCGCCATTCTCGCTGTAGTTTCGTCATTGAGGAACTGTAGGGAGTGGCTAATTTTCTGAGTGCTTCTCTGTGGTTTCTCACTTGCAGGGGGCCATATTGAGAGTAGCAAGCGGCATTCCAGGACAAATTCTCCTGCCTGCACGGTATGTACGTATGAGTCGTGGCTGCTTCCTTGAGGTCTCAAGAATCTGGAGGGGTCTGGCTGGGAGATTGAATCCTGCAATCTGAGACATCTCACGGGACTCGTGATAGATGGACATCGGAGCGCCAGGCTGCATACGAGAGACCTCCTTGATCACAGCCCCCAGGTATGGTAAGTGCTCCAGGTCCAATTCTTGAACAATTCGTTAAGATGCTTTCAAAGTTTCAAAGTTTCCCTAGTTTTTCTCAGTTCAATGATTCCCTCAAAACAGGTTAGTCGTCTGCGTAAGTCACACTGAATAATCTTGGACTTTCTCATACAACTTCTACATGAGGGGCCAAGGGTTATGCAGGATCTCAACTTGGACAACAGTTTTTCCAGGTTTGTGTACAGTTTGATTTTGCTGCGAGTTGACTACAAACACATAATGTTCATATTTTTGTAGCTACACAAAACCGAGCGGCCACAGTGGGACTGCAGTAAGGTTAATGTTGAACATCCAGGAGGTTTTCAAACTGTCGCCCCTGCAGGAGTTCAAATACACACTTCACCTGGTATTCATGGAACTCATGTTCTAGCACAAGCTACTCCACAGACAACAGCACCTGCTCCTATGCCCCACCTTGTACATGGTCATCTTAGTTACCCAAGTGCTGGAGCAATTCCACTTCAAGGGCCCACACAGTTATCTAATGGTATGCAGCAGCAGCAGAGGCAGAATACTCAGGCCTCAACAAAACCAGGGCAGAATCCCATGAAAGCAAACATTCAAGCAGGACCTTCACCAGCATCCAATACCCAGCCACAAGCTCAAGGAGGATCCCCTCCAAATGGTAAGGGGCTGTCCTCTATTAAATTGACTAAGTAGCACTGAATGCCCATGTTGAATCCAGTGTTGTTTAGTTTTGGAGGTGTCATTTATTTTTTTGAATCTAGTATGTTTTGTGGTATTCAAATTATTTAATTGGATGTTTTACCCATGAATTTGTATCAGTTTGGCTAAAATCATTGTATTGTTATTTAACAGAGTTGGGATCAAAGGCTCTATCCAGGATTTTGGATGTTCCACAGTATAAAATACATGTGCGAATACCTCATGTTGGACGTGAAATTGCTACTCGAGCTTGCATCACATCAGATGAGTTTTGAGCTTTTGAAGAGCAAAAGCAATATGATGATGCAGAGAAGAAACGATTGGTACCAGTGAAAAAAGAAGCAAGAGAAGCATTGAAGAGGACAAAAGCTTTAGCAAGTGCATAGAAAAAAGGAAAAGCAGTGAAAGTGCCAAAGAAGACATCTAAACCAATTTTTAATCAAGCTACATTGCAGGATCAGAAAAAGACAAGAAAGGCTTTTGTGAGTCCTTTGGTGAAACAAGAATGATAGATTTCTCCACTCTTCTACTCAATTTGGTGCATTACACTTGAAACAGAATTTGTAATGATTTCAATGTAATGACTTTTTAATGGCTTGATTTTTCAAGTAACGACTTTGTAATGACGACTTGAACTTGTAAAGAATGCTTTGAAAATCAGTTGAAACTCAGTTGAAATTGAACAAGTTGGAGAAATTGAACAGTTGGAGTTGAAGAGTCGGAATTGAAGAGTCAGCTTGTTATAGTCCAAAGTGCGCAATGATGGGGTGTCAAGCGCAATAAGGTGCGCAATAATAGGGTCCAAAGTAATTTTAACCACCAAAATACATGAGTGTGTTGTATTTTACTTTTTGCAGAAATGTAGTTCCAAGATCAAATTTTGTAATGTGCAGTGTGAAATTAACTCACTTGGCTTTATGGGTTTTTAATTTCAGCATTGTATGTGGTCTGATACTCCTAATGTAGACTGACAAATCTTAAACGCGCAATGATGGGGCTCCCTACCCTAAATGTACCTCAACTCCAATCTCTTCCCACTTTTTCCGGTAAACAAGGCCCAACCACTCCCTTAATTGCGAAGGCGCACTGTCATTGACATCATTCCAAGCGTCAAAATAAGAGTGATAGCAAACGATGTCCATGAACAATGTTTGTTCCCCTGGAGTCAACCGATCGTAACCCACCGGGGGGCCCGTCTCGGGCTTCTGATTGGCCCTCCCGCGGTAGATTACTCACCGTAATCCCACTAGGGTTACCTTTTCGTATCGACCTACTCCTTTTGGGGGTGTATAATAACAACCTACCCTGCAGGAAGGAGATATCTGATTGGCCGTTCATTTTCGCCAAGTTACTTTCTGCTCTCTGATTGGCTGCACATTTGGCATAATTCACTGCAATCCAACGAAAAGCCATTTTCTGCTCTCTGATTGGCTGGACATTTGTCATAATTCACTGCAATCCAACGAAAAGTAATATTTTAGAATTTATCGTTCGTTATTCAGATGAATAAATACATTTCCGAAGAAATTAAATATTGTACGTGAATTTATAAATTGGCGGGGAGTTTTCAACACATTCAAATAAATTGCGGGAATTAAACATTTGCAAAATTGAACATATGAATTGCAGAATCAAATGACACAGTAATACAAATTTATCAGGAATTCAAAAGTTTTCCATTGTAGTAATCACAAGTGAAGTCAAATCCAATGAAAAATGTAATTTTCACGGAGTGAGTTAAATCAGTGTCTGAAAGTTTCACTGAGACATCTAAAGTCTGTAACACTACAACACTAACTGAAAACAAGTAAAATTCAAAGAGGCTAATTATGTAACTGTAACTAGTCACTAGCCCTGGAGAACCTTCCACACTTCCGCAAAATCTCGAACATTCATAATGTTCAGATTGAATGTCTTCATGTTTCCAATTGCACCACCATTACCGGAAGAACGTGCAGGTTCTGTTAATCCCGGAGAAGACAATTGTATTCCTAGGGAAGGTGGATCAGTAACTGCAACAAGCTCACGAGCAGGCTTTGGTTCCACGAAATTACTCTCAGAATCAACAGATATGGCGACAGGCTTTACAACAACACTTGATGTCTGATTCGTGTTGATACTCTTTTCAATCTCGTCGATAGATTGAACCAGGATGTTGTCAAATTCTGGATCAACAAATTTACTTGCTGAGTTGACATCAGTAACGCTTGACTCCGCTTCTTGAACTACAGGTTTATTAGGAACCATCACATTCGCAGTCGCTTGCTGAACCACCATCACAGGTTTGTCTACAGACGGATAAACACACATACTCTGGCGATGGCTACCAAGATCACGATAAGGTTGAAACTGAGGAGGTATAGGGCGCCACTGTTTCGGTGCCAAACTTCTCTGAACAGAAGGTGACCCATACGGAGGAGGAAGATTACAAACTGACGGTGACCCATTCGGGCGAGGAAAAGAAACTTCAGACCCATACCCCCGAGGAACACTAGAACTAGAAGGTGAAATCAATGGTCGAGGAAGGATAGGCTTGTAATGAGTACCAGGTGATCTATGACCTCTATCAGAAACTTTCGAAGGAGATGCGCCACTCCGAAAAGAGTTTGATATATCGCTCAAAGGCTCACGGTTCCCTCTATCAACACCAGTAGGACTCTGCACAAAGAAAGATAATCATAATTAAAATTTACAAACAGAATCAAAAACCGAACAACAATTCAAAACCGCGACTAGCAGTCTGACATGTCAATACCGCAACAACTTCCAAGCAAAATGATAAGCATGCACAGAATTCACAATTCCATAATCAGCTCCAGGACACAGTTCACAATTCCATAATCGTATACAAAAATAAAGAATAAAATCCGGCAGAGAATTATATTATAATTCTTTCCGAACCTGAGATGCATAACTCCCGAAACGGCCTCCAACACGTGGCTGCTGACTTCGATTATTATTCTCAGAATAATATGGAACAATTTCATTTGCAGTAGGATCCTGTACAAACAAATGACACAATTAGAATATGTAAATCTAAAAATCTAAAATGTAAATCAGAGTAAAAACATTAATAGATTCGTTAAATAATCAAACCTGAGGATCAGAAGACACCCCAAACTCTTGTTTAACTGTAACCATCTTCTGAGGAACAGAATGAACAATCTCCTTCCTAATTTCACCACAATTATCTTCATCAGATGATGATAACTGTAACACCTGAGCTGGATCGATATCATTCCTACGAGAATCAGTTTGAGATTTTTGTCCTTGCGTAGCAGTAGAAGTCTCGATGAAAGCAGCCGGTACTTGATGACCTCGTTGCAGCTGATTTGACTGTGGTAGGGACTGAGTAGCAGAAGCCGATCCCACACCACTAAAATCCTATTCACAAACAAAAATTATTAGTAATAAGTACTCTGAAATTATCATAAAATAAATCAAAACAACACGACAAAAGAAAGGTTTAATTTCACGCACCTGCAGTTTGAACTGAAATTTGAAACCGCCTTGAGGATCAGAGACGATAGTAATTGGATCTTTATCAATAATAGGATGACCACCACCAGCACCACCGCCAGAAGGACAAATCTTTGCTACATCAGTGCCACTGACAATTGCAGAAGTCGACTCAGGTGTCTTCCCGATCTGGCTTTTATGGTACTGCTCCGTAACAATCTTTTTGTAATGATCGAACGTCAGATGCTCCCGCTGCTCTGAGTTAACATTGTATGGAATTCTGGCCACTAACTGCGCTGCTTGAACATCGAGAGCTATTGTCTCATCATACTTATGCAATGACGACAAGGCTCTATGACCCGTACACTCTGCCATAACGTTCTTGGGAACTCCTGCAATCGCCATTCTTGAAATGCCTGTAACACGGCCTGACTTGTTCATAATAGCATCGCCTTGAACACCAGCCTCCTCAGCCATGAGTTTCAGAAATCTCCGAATCTGATTCACTCCCAGATTCATACCTTCGACAATTCCTTTCTTCTCTTTCACTTTGAACCAAACAGGTGTCAAAGGCGCATCTATTGGCGACAAAAACAGATGAGATTGTTGATTCTTTTTTAAAACAGGAGGGTAATGTGCTTCTAACGTCATCCATGTTAGAATAACATCGGGATCGTAACTGTAGACCGCTGGACGAAACTGCTCCTCCTGAAACCTTTTGATGCTAGCTCGGTAATTCTTCGAAAGCCGTTCATCGTACCTGTACATAGTTGATTTTAATTAGTAAAATATATATTCACTCAAAAAGATACACCAATAAAAACAATCAAACAACAAATCAAACCATAGAAAATACACAATATAAAAATACAAAATAACGAGCACTTACTTAATGTACGTAAAGCCAGCACTATTCACACCTCTCTCAAAGTCACTGAAGAGCAGATTGTACATCTCAGTATTCCCTCGAACATAGAAAATGATAGTACAGTAATACACCAATCTTTTGAGAAGACCTCGTGCAAACGTCACTTGGTGTGACGGATGAGAGAGAATTTTGATCTCATCTTCAAATGTAAGACCTCTGGCTTTCTTCCTACCCTTGTTTGCACCGGCATTCACTGACAAGGTCATACTCTCATTCACAGCTCTGTTTGTGGTAAGAAAGAACGGATGCTTCTCGATTTCAAACACCGGTTCAACTCTGTTGTGTTCAATGCACCGCTTCCTTTGCTCAGCACAGAGGATACGGTTGAAAGCATTATACAGTCCCATCAGAGACTCTGTTGGATAACGTTGCCCATTCCTCTTAGCAACTTCCAGAAAGAAAACAGTCAAGATCTCACCCAACTCTTTCAGGTGATCCCAGTAATACTCAATAGTCTTCGAAGTATCCATTCCTTTCGCGGCCCTCCAGGCTTTGAAGCGATTTCTACACCAATTGTCTACTCTCTCAGAGGGGTTACTCTTGTCGTTGAGTACGCGATTAAGGACTCCTTGATCAACAGAGAAAAACTCAGATGACTTATCCTGGTTCGGCGGTGGACCACTAGGAAATAAAGGCATATCAGACTCCGAATCAGAATTATCACCAGTTTCAGGAACCACAGGTAGAACAGTAGTAGACAAATCAGGACGAGCCTCACTGGATACACTCTGAGGTTCAACAAAATCACGTTGCACTGGACAAGACTCAATCGGTGCACTATGACTTTGAACACAGACATGTTGAACTGTTACAGGATCCGCGGGAACAGTAGACTCTGACAATCGACTAATGGACTGAGCAGGCACACTATGCTCGGGATCAGTAGGTTCTGACGAGGAGACACCTACAGTGGAAGGGAGTGTAGTACAAGATGGATCAGTAATCTCTGAAAGAGACTTCTCACGAGCTTTACTACGACGTCGTTTTACATGACTTGGACTATCAGGCATACGCAGATCAAAAGAAGGAACCTCTAACATAGCAGCACGGACTCTACCTCGTAACCCTCTCGTAGACCTCTTAGGCCTATTGTGATCCGCCATAACGACTCAGACTACAAAACTCAAAAAAACAAAAAGAAAAACAAAAACTACATGCCGATGCCGATGCCGGCTGTGACTCAAAAATTCAACATCGTGCAATCACCGCAATAATGTTGAAGGTTTGAGTCACAGTCTTTAACATCTGGACTACATTAGCATGACTAAATCAACAGACACAAGCACCTCAAAAAACGACGACGACATCATACTAGAAAAACAAGCACAAGACACGACATGACTAACAAACAACCGTCCGAGAGAAGCCATCTGATCCTGTCACATAATCCAACTACACAACGTTAGAAATCTAATTAATACAAAACTTTCAACAAACAAGAAACTCACAGCAAACAAGAAATCGAAAGCAAAGAAGATACCTACAGCGCTACGTCAAGAAACGATCACACACAAAACAACACTCACAGCGAAAGACTCACACTCGAACAATCACTGAATCACACTCAAACAGTCACAGCGAAACAACACTCACAGCAAAAGAACATTCACATGCAAAGAAAACATGTAATATTAATTAAGACAAATCCGATCAAACAAGTTAAGAAACGATCAAAGAAGTTAAGAAACCTGACAAATCCGATCAAACAGGTTAAGCGTCTCCGAACTCTTGTAAACTCTCGTCACCATGTCTCGTATACTAAAGTCCAATTGTTTGATAAAATTAAAGTAAAATCATTAAAATCATATAAATAATGCACTTAAAAACATGAATATATTACAATTACTAGTCATTTTTTTCCCCAATATAGCATTGTTGGGTTTAAAAATCACCTCTTTCTCTAGCATATTCATTAAAAATATGCAATAAAGGTTAATAAAAAATCACTACATTCTAAATTAATTAATTGCATTGTTTGATGAATATTTTGGAATAATCATTAACAAATACTTGTTTTCAGCACCTGTAAAAATTAGAAGAAAAAACCGACCATGTATTAGTTCAAAACTCTTTATATTAAAAAAATTATATCCAAACATGCAAATTCGTAGAGATAGTCACATCAAGTTGACCAACACCTTTAAACATGAGGTTAAGTTGACACATGGCTTAAAGCTGCAAAGAAAAATGGTCAAAACTTGTAATCCCAGAGTTTGATATTTGGAGGCATCTCCAGATCCCTCTCCTCAACAACCCCACCAATCCCTCCAACATAATGCCTCCTTTCTTTCAGCACCCTTCGCTTGATCACATCCAACTTAATCTCAATACTAATGCGCCAATCAGTGCTGATTCGAACTGGAAGCAGCTTGGGCAACTTGGAAAGCATAACAATGTCTTCCTCTCCCAACTCCATCGCAGTCCCCCCAATCCAGAGTTCCTCCAGATTTGTGCACTTGCTCAAGTCCGGCAACCGCACCAACGAACTACATCCCCAAAGATTCAGATGCCGCAATGAAGGTAGATCTCCCACGCCTTCCAAACCAGTCAAACCCTCGCACCTAGTCAACTCCAAGCAATGTAAGTGCTGCAATCCGCTCAAGCTTGGTAGCTCACTTAAATTCGGCAAAGAACGACATTCCAGTTCACGAAGCTGTCGGAGACTATCAAGACCCCGCACCTCTGAGATCCCATCACACCAACCAATATTCAGAACCTGCAAACCGGTGAGTTTCTGCACATCGAGCACCTCCCCCAATAAAGAATTACCACAAAGAACCAATTTTTGTAAGCGAACCGAGTGCTCAAATCCCGAAGCATCCCTCAAATCGTTACAATCTTGAATTCGCACTGAGTCTAGACACTCTGTTCTGAGTCCCGTCAACTCTGTTAATCCTTCAATACCAAAAAGCTCAAGAGTCTGCAGAGATGAGCAACGCCCGAAATCGATGCCATCCTCAGCTCGAATGTTCACAAGCGACACATTGCACAAGTTGGTGCAACGAGCAAACACGTCTCTCCCTAGAGTAACCCCAACTCCTTCAACTTCCAGAACCTTGAGTGACCCCGGTAACTGTCCCAAATGTGGCCTCATAGCGTTTTCTGATAAACTATTGTCAAAAAACCACCGGAAATAAGTGAGATTCACCAGGTCTTCGAGCCCCTCAACTACACCAAGTTCTACCAGCTCATATAACTCCAAGCTTCTCAAACAACTTAGACCCTTCAAATTCAGCACTCCTTTTAAGCTTTTTAATCCATCGAGCTTCAACACCACCACGTTTGAGCAGTATCTCCACTGGATTCCCTCGAGGCCCGAAATACCAGGAATTTCATCTGGGATCCGACGCTCTTTCTCAATACCCACTCGAATCAAGTTCTCCCAAACCCCACCAGATGGCATCATCTCCAGCTCAGGAGGAATATGAGAATTCCCATAAACAAACCTTCGGCTCTGAAAACTTCCACCCTTCAGCTTCCCTTGCACTTCCAATTTTGCAAACTCACGGTAGAGATCATGCATGCTGAATTCTCCAGAGGTGACGTCCACATCCTCCAACAAGCCCTTGTCCTTCAATCGCTGCAACTGCAGTTCCCAAAATCCAAAAAACAAAACCGTATATAATATCCACAACCCACCAGACAAATCAACATTCTTCATCACTAGTGACATCTTAGGCAGGAGAGATGGATCATGCACAGTGCTCAACATCTATTTCACCTCACCACCACAGATCCAGTTCCAACAAAGAGGCGGGGTGATATAAATGTACCTCAACTCCAATCTCTTCCCACTTTTTCCGGTAAACAAGGCCCAACCACTCCCTTAATTGCGAAGGCGCACTGTCATTGACATCATTCCAAGCGTCAAAATAAGGGTGATAGCAAACGATGTCCATGAACAATGTTTGTTCCCCTGGAGTCAACCGATCGTAATTTAGTCGGATCACCCCGTACACTGGATTCTCCTCTGAGGAATGTAGATCGAAATCTCTAACCCTCGGTAAGCTCTCCAACCACTGCTTCGGATCACTTCCCAAACTGCCCAGATGCATGCCCAACACCTTCACAGCTAACGGGAGATAATGACACCCCTGCTTCTCGCTCTTCCGAAAATAACACCGTGAAACACACTCATCTATCATGTCGATATCACCCTTGTCAACATATTGTCTCCCGTTCGCTGCATGATACAGGAACAGATTCCTTGCATCCACCTTTGACAGCTCGGGCACCTCCAAACACTGCGACTTGTCAATGCCGAGATATCCGAGTGTCCTCAAAGATCGAGCAGTCACCATGACTACACTCCCTTCAGGAAAGGCTGCCTCTTGGAGAAACATTCTGGCATGCTCAATTGACGCGGAATCATCCCACAGATTATCCAGTGCTAAAAATGCCGGTTGCTCCCATGCGACACTTTTACACAGAATGTCCTTGCACTACACACACGTGAATATGTTATATGATCAATATGCCTGCGAGGATTATGCACATGCTCCTATGACATATTTGTACAATATTGTAGGATACAGAGAAGTAGATCGAAAATAAAGTAAGACAAGATTAATCTGTACACATCTGAAAATAACTGAACAACTGTCAAAATCCTTCAAACCCTAAAGCTACATATCTTCCTGACTTTGTGTACCCTCAAAATAAGGTTGTACTTGCATGCACGAGATGTGGAGTTCTCACCTCGCCCTCATTGAGACCACAAAGAACTTCCTCACTCGTACTTGTCAACTTCTTCAATACTGCTTGCAAGTGGAACAGCTTCAGAGATGAACTTGGATTTGGTGCCATCTCGACATGACACACCTTGTCCTCAAACTCTAATGCCAGTGCATTGCACAACACCTTGCACATTGTGGTCTTGCCAAGGCCACCCACTCCATAATACCCAATCACACGAACTTTATGTCTCCCTGATGGTTCAATAGTGCTGATATGCTCACTGTAAACCTGTAGGTCATCATGAAAGGACGGGATCATGGACACAACATGAGCTTCATTTGGCAATCAATTTCAAAGATATGTCGAGAAATATACATATAAATCGACGGTATGCAAACCTGGATATATTGTAGAATCTCAAAGGTCAACAAGAAGGTCATGAGATTGTACGAGTCAACTTAGTGATATGCATACCTCACATATGTTGCTGCCTCCTTGAACATGTGCATCATACCACTTCACGTCTGGTGAAACCAACTGGCAGATCATTCGTACCACATTCTTTTGATAAGTGGCAAGTTTTCTCATATCTTGATGGAATTGCATGCCATTAAACGCCTTCACCTCCTTCAATGCCTCCTTGTATTCAGCAGCATTGATCCTCATTGATAGATCATCCTCAGCCCACTCAGCCCACTTTCGAAACCATCCCTCTTGTCTCGTTTGATCACTAAACTCACTTACCGACAATCCCATGAATAAGGGTAGAATCTTCAGATTGGGATTTCGTCCTGACTTCCGTGCTCTCACAAATTCGACCAGTTCGATCATCGGCCACTTGGATGTGAAGTACTCCTCCGACACAACCACCACTGCCAAGCTGCATTGCTGGGCAGCTTCAAATATGTGCTGCGGAAATCTCTCGCCCTTTGGCAAGCACCTTGGACGAATGTCAAGAAATGGGAACCGATGGTGATCCTCCAAGGCCTTGCACAAGTTCTCGACAAAGTACTTCTGAGCACCACTGTGGCTCAAGAAGATCTTGTGCTTGGGTTGCGATTTTGAAGGAGGGCCTGCTTCAGTGTTTGATCTGCAATACAAACGAAGTTTCTAAATAGACATGCAAACAGTGTGACCGGAACGTTAGCACAGTCTCCTCCCCCAATCCCCACTGCTAGAAAAGTACATGACATATATCAAAGTGGGAAAAGGTTGTTGATTCACTAGAATGCGTAGCTTGCTCGTACGATGAAGTACATCAAAGGAAGTGTGCTATGCCTTGTGCAAGAAATTGTACTGGTATCTTAGTAGAGGCCGTTGTAATGCGTCTCCACTTAGACTAATGCACAAAAGCTACCTTCGACATTGATGCCCAACTCTACAGAAAGCTGACATAATTTTCTCACCTGGAGGTTTCGGCATGCGCTCCCATAGCAGACCTCGTTGCCTCCACATCATTCTTCGTCCGCTTGCCAGACTGCAAACACACGAACTTTGAGGTACTGATTCTACTCTGTTGCGGAAAATTACACATGCACAGATTCTTGCAAGTTTGGTCACATCTATATCGTTGAGATAGAGTACTTAAGAGGTTCAGCTAGGCCCAAATTCTAGCAATGAGGAAATCAAGTTCGTTATCTATTCCAGCAGAGCGTCATGTGTCATCGAAATTGTTCTTTAGTATGACAGCTGTAAAATGATTGCCTCGAGGACAACTGCGAGAATGAGAAGTTGAAACAGTCAAGTGCCATACACCAAGATGCAAATCTTTGCCCCAATCCCTTTTCATTTCTGCCGAAGATCCAGGAACCTGCAAGACACATAGATAGACACTGGCTGAAGTAAGAATCAATTACTAAGAAAGCTCCCAACTCCCATCAGCACGTTTTCAAGCAGTTCGCCATGGCTTGTTATAGCACATGTGATCTGGCTCATCGATGCCAGATTATGGAGCTCGTGCCAGATTTCGATCGGATCCCCCTCAAGCAACCGCTCATAAACGCGCAAAATATATTGGTAAGAATTAATCTGGAGAAATCAAAGCTCAGAACCTCATTATACAAAGAACAAAACCCTCACTGTTCTTTGACGGACGCATCGGCTGCGCTTCCCCTGCTCCTCTTTCCCCTTCTCTCACTCACTTCATCTACTGCTCAAACTAGGCAACTTCATCACCAACAATCGAGTTCCCATCGGACATTAAATCGCTTTTACTTGGAACGCCGAAGTGAAAATTTGATTGTCGGCAAAACGTCCCAAACAGTCACTTGGGGTGTGTCAAAGTGCACCACTAAACAATAAACTGGAGCCGCTTCTAGCTCAACACACACAAAAACAACTAAACTAATCGATGACACGCTCACGGAGCGAAACCTTGCGACCCGAGCACGACCGCATCCTAGTCTGAACACCACTCCCCTTCTCCCTCCCAAGACTATATAGCACCCAAAATGAGTCCGAGGGAACAGACACAACAAAACCTCTACAAGCTCACAGAGTCATCAACACCACCAACACAAGCGGAACACCAGAACTCCCAAACCAACACGCAGAAAGAGCAGGGTAAGTGCAACAGTGCCAACATACCGACAGTATCACAATCCACTGGTACTTCGACGACGTCTGATCCTTGTGCTCTTAGCAAGTCGGCAGCGCCTCATGAAGCCCACTGCGTGCCCCGCTTGGGAATTCAAGCGTTCTAGTGTGCTCTGGTGTATGAGACATGCAGGCCTCGCCGTCGATCGTGGAGTTGTGTCTGCTTGTTGTCGGCGTCGGACAACAAGCAGAGAGCATGACCAGCACCACAAGCTTGAGAAACATAAAATCCCGGAGTCAAAACTAATTCCCTTCCGCACAGAGCAGCTTGTGTAGAAAAACCGAGCCATGTTCGATCAACAACCATCCACCGACGGTTTCCAGACCATGCACTGTAGCCATGTGGGAGAATCAGTCCCACTTGCAATGGAGATGGCCAAGTGTCGGGTATGGGTGGCGAGCGCGGGTTTGGGTCGTCCATGTGATGAAGACGCGGTATTACTGTTTGTTTCATGATTTGGATATTGGTTTGCAGTGATCGGAAAATCATTCGGGAAACGTGTTAAAGATTTTTGGTTTTTTTTGGGGATAGTTTTGATATCTTACGCTTACTTGGTGCTGGAATTTTATTGCTGCTGAAGGATGCGAACTTGGTGTAAGAGCGGAGAGAGTTTCTGAACTGTTGGCTGATAAAGGAATGGTGCATGATTCCTAGAGCTTTCGCCTTTGGATGTGGTGGTGATGATCATGGGTATTGCGTTGGGAGTGTTGAGATTTCTGGTTGAGGGAGCGGTTTGGAAAGGAGAATAGGGTAGAACTTGGGGAGGTTTGGACGGAGGCGAAGGTGAGCGAGCAATTATGGAGGCCGTAGTGGACGACGCGCCCTTTGGATCAATAGCACACTGCGAAATGGTTGAAGGACACGACAGGCCCTCAGCAATCCGCAGTGCAGGCTGCCACTGTGCGACTGGAGGCCGTACAGACTTTTCAGAAGTTCGGGCTATTTCTCCTCATGCTGTCTGCGGGTATGTTGGCTCTCTCGCGCTCTGTCGGATGTAGGATGGCAGAGGATAAGGATTGTCGTAAACGCTGTGGGTGGACAAGGAACTTATCCCTCGGCCGTGATGGCGGCAAAATCACTTTTGTGACGATGATCGTTGTGTACTCTGTATAGCAAACTCGTAAACTTGAGAATGCGATGAATCCTTCTTTCGCAATTCTGATGGCCACCGAGATGATGTCTTTGATGTCGATCCTTACTTTGATGTTTAGTTCTTCAGCAGCTGCTCATCTATCATGATTTTAGGGCATGGTTTGACAGTGGTGACCTGTGTCTTATGGGGGCGGTGCAGGAGGCCAGGAGAAGGGGCAGAGAATTGCTGCTGCGACCTCTTTAAAGAATTTTGTATTTAAGAAGAATTGGAACGATGAGACGATTATGTCACTCGATGAAAGATTGGAGTTCCGAAAACAGCTTGTAGAGGTGCTTCTGCGCGTGGATGGACTTGTTCTGAAGATTCTGGCGGAAGCATTACGTTTAATCACTTCCTGATTTTGAGAGGGCTTTCCTTCGTTGTAAGAATTAGCAACAGCTGGAGGTTACAACCATAGCAACAAATCTTAGTCACATTCTGAACTGCAAACATAGTAGACATCAAAGAGGATAGGGCAACCGGCAGCAATTTACCTTGATGAATACACGGCGCCCTACGCTGTCAACTTCCTTCACGACATCCTCCACCCACGGGATCAAATTCTTCATGCCTGGAGAACTCATGTCGAACGCTTTGGTCAAGCAGTACTCGACGACCGAGGGATCCCAAAATGAGGCAAGACTCAGCACCTCTTCCACACGCCCCACCACTTCCGTCGTCTCCTTCAGCACAACCTCCCACCCCTCGAAATCGCATTCCCGGATGTCTACTCTCCCACACAACACCTAAAAAGTGTCAATCCTTTTATCCAACTCTCCACCCATTACCACCCTCCCAAAATCACTTCAAAATCCAATTCCCAGAGTTGAAAAACCCAAGTGCCATATTCACCTTGCGCTAACGGAGACGGTTTCAGCTCGCTCACTGGCTCAACCCGAAGACTGGCAACGCGCAATGGCAACATCACCGGCCGTCTAGGCACTCTCAAGGCTCTGCAAACTCACACAACAGTCAGTACAAATGACCATGCAAGGGTTTAGGGTTTAAGCGCATGATAAAAACTCCAAAACTCTAGTTCAAATCCACACATACCCGCCCCACGACGACAATCTGATCTTCACTCCGTGCCGTCGAAACGCCACAGAACAAAAACGCGCCATGCTTGCGAACGCTGGCCGGTGAAGGAGCTGCCATGCTGAATGAGCGCATCCCACAACCTCCATGGCGGACATTAATTGACCATGGCCCTCTGCTCACGAACACCATTCAGGACAAATTCAGTCCAATTCAGAAAGGAAAACGATCCCAACCCGGTAGAAAAATACGAAACAGTACACACAGAAACATCACCCACAACGCTTCAAAAAACCATCTCGATCACCAAACGAACACAAAACAAAACCCACTCGTTTTATCTGCAAAAACGCCTCACATGAGAAACTCCCAATCACCTCATCACAAAGCCACCCAACTCCACCTGCAGAAAACGCCTAGAATTTGCGTCCTGCGTCACTCCACCCTGCAATCTCACCCTGCTCAGATACTGGTAATCCGAAACCTGTTCAACGAAGTGAAGAATTTGAAAACACAACCGTGCAAGTGTCACTGCTGAAGGTTTTCTTCAAGACGAGACTCACCAACAAGTACCGGGTATCTACAGAGCTACAGTCTCGGACCCGAACCACCTGCCTCTCGTGCCCGGCCCGGCCTCCGTTCTCTCCTCTCCGTGTCTCTCTCTCACAACCCATTTGTCTCGCCACCATCACCACTCTCTTCATTCTCCTCCCCAACCTCACCACACCTTCTCTAACCCATTCGTCTGTCGTTCCTCTCGCATTCTTGGCTGCCTTGAGAACGATCGAATTCCATCTGTGCACATCACACGCTTCACCGGTTTCATATCATCGCTGGGTTTAGGTTTCTTCTTCTGGAGAGGATTTCTGTGTTTCTGAGGGAGTTTTTTTTTCTAGGATCGGAGTGGCGATGGCATGGTTTCAGTTTCTTCCCGGTTTATAATCTTCAGTTTACAGGATGCATGGTTTTGGTTTTCTTCACTTCTGGAAGTTGATATGGGCTTCTTCTCCACATGCTGTCCACAAGCAGGTATGTTGTCCTTTCTCTCAAGCTATGGTGTCTGTAGAATGCTTGTGGTGATCATCACCATCGTCATCGTCTCATCGTGCACTCCAGATTGCAAACTTAAGATTGGAAGTAGTGGTGCAATGAAGCAATCAATGAGACTGAAGTTACATGCATACGCCGTTTGTAAGTAGCCTGCTTGCACAAGAGTACTGCAATTCAGCCACAGTGAACTGATCAGATGGTGTCCAAGATGATGATCCTTCCACTTCGCTCTTACTGTTCTCCAGCAGCTGCTTGTTTCACATCATCTTATGGCATGGTTTCAATATGTATTCAATATGTTTTTTGGATGCAGTTCTGAAGGCCAAGGAAGGGGACAGAGAAATGGGTGCTTTTTGGAAAAATGATGCACTCACTTGAAGATAGATGCTGATTATACTTGGTTGTAGGATTAGGTTGTGACACAGTTCTATGAACGACTGTGGATTGTAGTTTTCAGTTCTGATTTTTTTTTTTTGGTGGATTGAGTTTTTGTTTAATTGGATGCAAGTGATCTGTTTGAGTCGTTCGTTTGATTTGAAGTAATTGACTGGAGTTTGTAAGGCTTTAGAATTGTGCAGCAGAGTTCGGCAACTTGCATGGGTTTCTGTAAGAAATGTGAAGTGTTTGATTGTGTGTACATGAGTCAATATTAACATAGTACCAGATTTACAGAATTTGATGCTTCCTTTGTAATAAATCTTAGTACAAGGACAAGCTGATGTTGTATCAATCTAGGAGTGAGTATGATCTGGGTACTGTAGAAGCTATTCCAAATGAGACTTGATGATATAAATGAAAACTTATTGGAGTTGTATATTGTGCTAATCAGAAAATGCATAGGCAAGTAGAATAACATTCAACTTCTGTAACAAGCATGCTTTTCCAATATGGATTAGGCTCCATCAATAAGAAGAAAACGTCAAGTTTATTTTGATGCCATAACCTCTTGAAAAGTGTTACAATTATACTGTAGTAATAAGGATTTTTAGTGAGTGCATTGATTTATATGAAGGAATAAATTGGATTAACCTTTTAAGTAAAGAATCACATTTGAAGCAAGCTTTGTTAATCTAAAATTCTTGTATATAATGCCTTTCATTTGATAACATCAATGCATATAATCAAAGCTCTTTTTCTACATCAGAGAAAATTAATTTAGTAAGTCATTAAACTGATTTCAAAATTCATAGATTTAGGATTCTAAAGATTGACTTCAAAGTTTACTTTCTTCTTCACCTTTTTTTTCCTTTTTTTCAATAAAAGGTACATTTTAAATCAAGAAAGTTTCACCTAACGTTCACCACTGACCAAAACATCCATTGTAAAAGTCTTTTTGAAGCAAACTAAAGTATATGCATTCAAATCATATTTATAATTCACTATCATTACTATCATTGTCAATATTTATTTTTTATCTAGAAATTTTTTTATTGATAGCTATTATAATAATGAAAATTTAGTTTCAATAATTTAACTAAAGCCTGGTATTTTAAACATTTTTTTGATTTTAACAAAAAAACCATAGACAAATAATCTATTTGTGTAATTTACAATAGAAGTAAAAATATTTGGAAACTGAAGAAAATATGAGTTCTACCAAAAAATTTGAAGAAAAAAAAAAAAAAGTTACAAAATTCTAGGCAATAGATTATCTTTCAGTTTCAAAAGTAATCCAAAAAAAAATTTCCAAAAAAATAAAAAAACTAAAATCAATATTTTTCATATTGAAAATCCAATATTTGAAATACTTGGCATGAATTTATTCCATGGATTGCTTCTATAAAATTCAATAATAATCTAGAACATATATATATATATATATATATATATATATATATATATATATATATATATATATATATATATATATATATGTATGTATATATACATACATACATACATACATACATACATACACATATACACATACAAGAAAATAAAATCTTATCCCGATTTTCAATTTCATCACAAACACCTAGAGTATTATTTGATATAGAATTCTATTTTTTTTAATTTACATTATTTTCATGAATATCATTTTTACAAAAGTATAAAAATTATCAAATTCAACAAAAATCACAAAACAATAATCTGAAGTTTTCTACAATAAAATTGATTACTATAATCACTAATCACTATTTATCGCAATTTACAAAGTTCTCCATTGAGTTTTCCATGTAAATATGTATTTAATTCCTTAAATTTTTCTAGTGCTTCTTCAAATGATGGTCTTCTTGAAGGATCATGATGCCAACATCTCTTCAATATGGATTGAATCCACCTACGTATATTAGATAGAAATAAAGGCCTTCTATTATGGACAATTGCTTTTTCATATTTCCAAATGGGCACATCCTCGAAGGGGATTTTGCCTGTCAAAACTCTATAGCAAGTCATTCCATAGCTATATAATTAGATTTCTCAAAGAATAAGGTTGGCTCCACTTGACAATTCTTCAATCCAAATAATATCTCTCGCGCTTTCCAAAATCTTATTCTATATGTCGCAGCCGAACACTCAAAATCCACTACCTTAATTTCTACCTCATCATCAATTGTCAGATCAAATTCTCCGAAGGCACAATTTATCTATTCTCCGAAGGTACATTTTGTAATATTGAAAATCCACATTTTTGGAAGAATGAGGACATTGGAGGCCTAAAGGCCTTTGTGGAGAATGCCATCCCTATGTAGTTGTAACATTCTTTTAGCAATCTAATGCATGATCCTTAGGGCTTTCTCATCTGAGAAAGAGGAAGCTTGGTTGCCATTGTGAACCATTCGGAGATCAATCATTGTCCGCAAATCACCCCAATATTTCACCATCACAAATCCAAACCTTTCGACCTTCAACATCACTCCATTTGCTACAAGAGAAATGCCATCACCACCATGATATCTTTTCTCTAGATCAGAAGTAGTAATAATCTTGTGGAGCATGGCGGGGGCCATTGCTTGTGCAGAGCTTCCACACTCCATTCCTCCTTGAACACTTTCATCACCATCTGAGAATTCATGTGAGCATGTTCAGGAAGCAACCACCTCAAATGATGAATGGCACCTTGGGCTCTTTCCGCAATCTTCTCTCCTAGTTTCTACATATCTTCTATCAAGTCCAAGAAGAAATTACTCTTGCCATCGGGTGTTGCATATTGTTGCCGAAGTCCCCAAAACATTTCCATGTCGGACTCTTCGCAGCATTGTGCGCCATTGTCTAGCGGCAGCACACTCCAATGCACTTTTGACGCTTTAATCTCCGCATCCAAGGCAATCTCTAACTCAGACTTGCTCTCAATGAACGATTGGATGCGTGTGGAGAAGTACTCCGACGACAAATGTGCGGAGTCTCGGAGGCAAGGAAACACACGCCAGAGAGTGCAGTCTATGTTGATCCTTGTCGCTGGAAGTGCGTTTAGAACTGGGCCATTAGGAAAAATTTGTACTCTCAGAGGGGCCTTTGACATCCAGACGTGCTAAAAAATTTAAGTCCAAACCGTGCACTTTTGATGGTGGCACCAATGGTGCCATCTGGCTGAGAGTAGTGTCGTTCCACAAGTCTAGCAAGGGGTCCAGCCAATCGGCTCTGCCAGCGCTAGGAATATTGCCAGCATTGCCGTTTGTGCCAGCAGCGTGGCTTCTGACGCTGTCAGTGAGCAACGACATTAACCAATGGGCTTATATGGGGAGGGGTGTTTGGGCAGCGGTTCACCTACCACAGGTTGTTTTACAGGGCCCCTTTGGAACGCCATTTTTCTCCTAATGTCGGTCCATGCGCGGCTCCTTCCACATGAGGCCAAGACTAAGACTTGTCGCCGCTCCTAAGCCCGACATTCTGTACATGTTGCGATTGATTTGGTGTTTAGAATCTTTCACATCTATTAGATACTGGCGGTTTGTTGGTTCAATGTCGGTTTTGGGGTTACATTACGTATGGCCGTAGTTGGGCATTACCTATCTGGCTTGCTCACCAAATGCTTCTCGTTAAACTTGCTGCAATTATTCACCATTTCAATTGTTTCCTTGCATTTTATTGTGCTTGCTAATTCTAATTATAGTGGATGACTCTCATTTGCACCAAGCAAGGATGGATATAAATTTGTGTTTTTTTTGTATTTAAACTTGCAATATATAAATAAATATCTTATTCATAAACTTGATACCAAACCTTTTCAATTTCACAATACGGGGATGTAGATCATACAAAGACTCACCTTCAAATGAAAGTTTAATTTTTGATTCTTATATATATTCTACTTATAAACAGTAGAGGTCCCATAAAGTTTTTTTGGAATTGTTTTTAGAAATTAATATAAAGGATTGATTCTTTCCTTGGATCCAAGAGGATGTTGTTTAAGATTTTTTTTTCTTATTATTATTTTGTTAAATCTATTTTTCATTGAAATTAAAACCATGTATATGTGCAAAGAGGACATGCATTGTCTGCTTAAGAATCACACAACTACTCATAATCGGTTCTGGTGTAGAATTGGTCTAAATTCTAATGCACTAATCCTTTGCAATTTAGTTCACAATCATAACCTAACGTACTCATGCATGGGAGTTGAATCATGTCAAAATGGAAGCCAAATCACTTGAAGCAGAACATGCTAAATTTTGGCACCTATTTCCCTTGCCGTAGGATCTCCCAACAATTCGACAACAGATGGCAAGAATCTAGGAATTTTCAAAATTGGCAATTCAGCAAAATAAAAAACAGACTGAAAGTGCAATATCTGAAACAAAGACTAAAGAAGTATTCGACATCGATTAAATATGAAAATCAGAAAATAGTCTTCATAAAAGATATAGTCATTAGGAAGACAATGAAACAAATGACTGCAGAGGATTGTAAAGAAATCCTACTTTTGCCTCCAATAGCTTCTCACTCCTTCCACATGCTTGATGAACTCTTCTTGGTTGAAAAGAGGAACTCAAAAAACTTGATGAGATTGGCTCACCCTTGGAAAAAGACCTAATAATTTTACTTTAATTTTAAAAAATTATCCAATTAAAGTAAAATTATCTTATTTAAAATTAAATCTTTTTTTAATTTCCAATTCATAGTCAATTTTTTCCCAAGATAGCATTGTTGGGCTTAAAAATCACCTCTTCCTCTAGCATATTCATGAAAAATATTCAATAAAGATTAATAAAAAACACTTTATCAAATCCATGTGCTGAATTAAATAAATAATTAAATAAATAAAACGTGTTGAGATTTTCTTAAGTCAACATAGAATACTTCATTTTATCAAACTTTGAAGCCTACCCTTGTAAATTGATGAACACTTTACCCATGTCCGTGGCCAATTTGAATAGTTATTTGGCCAAGAATATGCTACAAAAACAAAATCCTCAAAAAGTCTTGTAAAAAATAAAACTTTGAGTTGTCTGAATTGGGCCTTGAAGCTAAAAAGTTTCACAATTCCTAAATCATGAGTCTTGTTCTTGAAAAAATTGGCTTATCAAAAATTTCTTTGAATTTTCTATACTCATTCAAAATTTGAAAATGAAAAAATAAAGGTTGATACTTTATCTAGAGTGATCAAAAATTCCAATAGCTGATTTGGCTTTAAAAGAGCTTTAGAAATTGAGAAAGTTCAAAAAATATAGTTTTACATAAATAAATTTAAGGAATCTATATATGAATATAATTTTTAAAGTGTTGAATCTTATTTTGGGATTAAAATTATTTTTAAAAAATTATTAAAAAATTAAAAAATAAAAATAAAAAAACTTATAAATAACAATAACTTATATTTCATAACCTAAAAAGGCTATTTTCACTGTTTTCACTAGATCTAAGTCCACGCATATTTTGTATTATAGTAAATTGTCAAAAAATAGTATGACTTAGTTATTCTCGTACTTTTAGAAGACAAACCATATTTATATATTTCTTTCAAATGTCAACGTGCTAAAGCACATTAAGTCGCTATGAATAAGATTTTCTTATTATTTATTATTCTTTAGTAATATTTTAAGATAGAAAAGAAGGATGTTCAACTTTTATTTGTTAAATTTGATTTATGTTTTTATCTTCAAAGCAGAATTGACCTTATAACAAAATATGACTCGTATTTCATAAAAAACAAGGTTGTCACTGTAATTTTATTAGATAAGACTTATAACTTTACTGTTGAAGGCAAAGTTGTCATTGTTACTTACTAGACATGACATATAACTTACTGTTGCCAATTAAGAGAACATCACCTCTTTTTCTTGATTTTTTTTACTACATGCCTTGGTTGTCTTTAATTCTCAAGTTTGTAAAAGTCATAACTTTCTTGTTTACTACATTCCTTTGACTGTCCTTGGTTCTCAAGTTCATGAAATCCAAAGCATTTTCCCTGTTGCTTTTCAAATCTATAAAAGTCAAAATTTCTTATTAATTTGAAGTGCACTCTTTCTTTATATCACTTTTTTTAACGCTTGGCCGAAAAAATGTAAAATTCAAACGTGATGATAATATAAAGATAGTGCAAAATGATGTTGAATTTTGATATCATAGTGTTTGTTGATGAAAAGATGGCTTGTAACAAAAATAACTCTTGTAGTAATTTAAGATAAACATTTCTTTCTTGTGCACAATTTTTAACTCAAATGTTCCTCAATAACATCAAATGATTTTGAGCCCTTTAGTATGTCACCTATTTTTTATGTTTAATTGTTGTATGAAATGATTATCTCTTGTAAAATTGGTATGAGTTTGAAGTTTTTTCCGAGTTTTATTATATGAAGTAAATTGTCACTCTTTGCAATAAACTTAGAGTTTAAAAATGCTACGATTATACCAATTTCAACAAAGCCTATCCACCCTTTTAGAGCTATTATTACTAAAAACATAGTTGAATATAAAGATATAACAATAATTGTGATTATTTTCTAATAAAAGTAATAGATATCACTACTTGCTTTATCATTGTCTAATTTTGTGGTCATTAAATCCATTTAATAGTAATCGATTGTTTTCAAGTCTATGGTTCAAAGTTACAAATAAAATTACAATCAATGGGGCTCCAAATCCTATGTTGAAACAATGATCCATATATCTTAATATTCATAATTTATCTCTAAAAGCAACCAATCATTTGTCTTTATTTCTTTCATAGAAATGAAAATTCAACCCGTATTTGATAATTGCAACAAGGCAATTTTGTTAAGTAAACTCACAATTTTAATATATGAAGAAAATGTCAGTATCAAACTCTTGTAAATACACATGGCTTAAAAGTCTGCCTATTAATCTCTTAGAACTTAAAATTTTATAGAAGCATGTCCAAGAAGCAACCTTTTGATTTAGCACAAGCTCCATGCCATGCTTCAATTCCATTGAGTCATCACTTCTTTTTAGTTAGTCTCTGGTCCCACAAACCTATACTACAAACTTTTTCTTTCCACTCCTTCTGACAACGCTTCTAAAAGCCAAGGCTCAATAAATTTTAAAATCTAAATTTTTTATTTTTTTTCCTTGAGTTTCTATAGCAAGACACTACAAGTGAGTCAAAGACTTTAAGACCCTAGCTTTGAAATACTTTGTACACAACTTCTTCACTTTCTTCAAATTTTTGTTTTGGTATAGTGCCAAAGTAGAGGTAAATCTAGATTATCAACTATACAGTGCAGGTTGAAAACGCCTGGAAGGTAGCAACATCGGTAAAGAAAAATCTACAACTTGAAAGATTGAAAAAAACTGACTACATGTCAGGATGGCCTATTAGATAGCTAGATCACTACTTGTGCAGCACCAGCAGAGCTGCTTAAACTCAGGGATAACCAAGCTGTCATATGCGACATTACTTCCTGCATGTGATACTAGCTGAGTCAGCACTCCACTCACTGTCATATTGTCCTACGATAGTTACAATGACTAGCCTCCTACTTCTGGATCCAGCACCCCCTACTATCAACTTCTAGAACTTTAGGCTCTAGACCTCTAAAAACTTTGAAAAAAATCCAATACAACTCCAAAAAATTCAATTTTGTTTTATATCCATACGCCCTATAATCACCCAACCTCTACACATTTCCTCCACACTAATTTTGCCACCTAGAAAGTCAATGAATGAGGTGCTACTACCGTATCGGTCAAACTAGCAATTTAACACCAATTTACACTAGAATATCATCACCGGTATTCCCAACTATACATATACACATTACAAATACTGTGTACAATTCCCAGTCAGAGAGTGCTCAGAATTCCAGAAGCTGAGCCTGAGTATATATGAAGCTCTTCATCTTCATTCTCATCACAGTTCATTTGTGCAGACGTTGTGTGTCATTGCGGTGCAAGCATTTTGCAGGAAGGTTGAGATCAGTTGCGATGAGTTCCAGCAGCCAGCAGCCCCCGGTGAGTAGCTAGCTTCCATCATTTGTTTGTTGCGGAGCTTCTGCATGGAGAGCTATGGTGATGTTAATCTTGTGCTTGGCCTTGTTACAGTTTGTGGACTGCTAGCTGTTGATCGATGGTGGTGAAGAGTAACTAATATTCGAGCATTTGTGGATGTTTTTGCAGGTCGGTGACGGCCGGAGGCCAAAGCGGACTAGAGAGATCACTACGCGCAACTTTTTTCCCCAGGAGACGTTTTGGGCCGACACATTGAAGGCGGTGTCTAGAGCTGAAGCTCTGGGCGACATCGAAAGCTTGCAGAAGTTTGAGAACGGAGGGAAGAGGGGTCGTGTGGAGGTCAATCCCTTGGACAAACTAGTGGAGGCCGCGATGTTTAACGCAGTTGAGGACGTCGACAAGGTCGACGACGACGACGACGACGACTTGCAAGTGTTGGCGGTCATCGCAGGCGCTCAGAAACCAGTTCAGGAGGACGACGACGATGACTTGCAAGTCTTGGCGGTGACATTACCAAACCTCAACAAGGATTTCATGTCCCCGAGTTTTTCTTATGGCGGAGATGCTTGTACTGGGGATGTCTGCAACCCTGATCGTCGAGAGGAAGATGTCGATGACGCTAGCTCGGCCTCGGCCTGAACACGATACTTGCTAAGAGTTGGTGTTGTAGTGTCGGTCGTTTTTGTGGACTGACGCTGTGGAGGTTTCGAAAGAGGCATTGTCTTTGTTTTAGCGTTGGTCGCTGTGCACGTAAGTTATACGCTGCAGTTAGACGTGGGAAGTTGCAGCTTTGGTGTCGATGGAGAGAGGTCTTGAATATTTTCATGTGCATAGAAAAATGTTGGATGGAACGGGCTCCATGAGTTCACCAAACTGAGTTCCAGAATAAAATGCCATTATGTACACAATGCTACCGTTGTTCCCTCATCTTTATGCTGCGCCGTTGTTTGTAATCGCCACATGCATGGCTTTCAGCTGCCTCGCCATGCTTTGATCTAGAGTTGAGTCGGGTGCTTCTGACGCGCATGAGCCTCCAATGTGGTGTGTATGTTTTGCAGTTTTCGTGTGTGCATGTTTCCATTTGCATGGTCAGGTCTGTCACGGCTAAGATTGATGTGTTACTGTTACTGAAATTGTAGCCCAACTCCATCAACGCAGACTGTTTGTGTGGGTTTCTTCATTCCTGGTCTTAATCCCAATGCAAGCTTCGGGAGGGTGTGTGTATCTGCTTAGTAGTGATTGCGCATGACGTAGTGTCGGTCGCAGAGACAGATCGTGCCAAGTTCTGGTTTGATTATGTTCTGGGTCGGTCTCGGTTGTGTAACCAGGAGTGGGTTGTTTCCGCGTGTACACGAGGGGGGCCGATTAATGGTTATAGAATCAGAAACACAGAATATGCACCAATCACAGTCCGCATTGCTCTGTATTCTGGAGATTCGTTCAAACCTCAACCCTAAACGCTGCACTTTAACGATGGCCAGACACACACAGAGAGAGAATTACTAATTGGAAAAATTAGGTGAATAATCTTCTAAATTTTTATTTAGATAACGATCCAGAAATTCTTACATATAATACCATCAGCATCTGATGTTTGTTGAAAGCCATGGCATAGCTTAAAGTCTGTCAAACGGAGACAGACACCAAAAACACGTTCTGTTGCACAACCCATCAAATGAAACGACGGAGAGTGCGAGGGTTTGTATCAAATCCTTCAAGGCTCACTCACGTTCAGTCAGCTCCAGGCTCTCTGGTAATATGAAAACAAGGCAGAGGTCGCAACAGCAGTCTCAACCTACACAACTTCGGCAGAAGCCATGGCTGCTGTCCGACCAGAGAATGGATCATCATCATCAATCGCTCTCGGATTGCAGGTTTGCTACCTTTCGGAAATTGAATGCCGCGGACTTCAGGGAAGGTCGACGTGCCATCATGTACATGAAAAGTGCACAGTTCACTAATTTACAAGCTAGCTTGCGATCAAAGGCAACTAGCCGGACCAGGAATTATCGACAGGTATCGATCATTAATACATCCTCTTTCTGCAAAACCTAGCACCGCAATGACACTCCTTGGCAATCACATTCCCGTGGATGTCGCGAACAGAGTCCAGCTCATAGCCGTAGTCGTAAGAAATTTCGGTGTGAGCAGCTATGTCCTCTCCTGCAAACAGCATGATGTGGCCTCGGTTCAAATCGGCATGGTCATGCAGCACGCCTTGCACAAACAGGTTAGGTTTGCAGCTATGGTTGATAAACCGGGCGACGTTGCCTTTCAGCCGACAATCAATTACGTAGTGCACCGCCTTGGAACCTTGATCTGTGGCAGGCTCCACAAGAACAGGCTTTCCTTTGCTGGACTTGGATGAAGGCTTGTTGCGAGCTCTGGCATTGGAATGGAAATCAAGGTTGAAGAGGTACTCGTCGTTCTCTCTCTCGGCTGCTACGGTTGAGGTGAGCAACTCACCAGTGAGCTCACAAACAAAGCTACCGCTGGGAATGAGGTCCAAAGTGCGCACCCCCCAACCCTTGGACATGGTCCGGAAGACTTCCAAACGCCATCGGAGACCCTTCTGGCTCACTCGGTTTCGACAAGCAATGATGCTGCAGTTGCAAAGAGGTCCACACTCGTAGACAATATTCCGGACGCGGATGAGGTGGCCGTCGTCATTGTAGGCACTCACGTTACCGCTGTTTCTCTTGACACATGAACAAACACCATTCTCGCAGGTGTAGACGCACTCACAAGCCTGCGCCCGGAAAGGGAGCTGAGCTGAACCATTCTTGTATGGGTAGACGACGGTAGTGATATACTGGAACGTGTCAGGAGCATTCACATCCACTGCATTCACTACGCGCACCGGCGTTTGTTCCACACCATCAGAGATATCAGCTGTCAACAAGATGCCGGGTGCTGATGAGAGATCTGGCTTGGGTGATAGGTGGGGTAACATGGTCTCCAGGCTAGGTTGGTTTCCCTCTCTAAGAAGGAAGAACTTGTACACCGAATGCCCATGAGGACCTGAATCCAAAAAATATTTGACCACTTTGTACAGGCCATAGTACGTGAATCTCTGTCCTGTATCACTATCTGTGTCTTTCTCACGTCTTATGACCCGCACAGGAAGACCCAAATTACATGAATTCATTAAAGCAAGATTTCCAGTTTCTGCTCTCGACTGCTTCTGCTTTCCGCCTTGCCCAATGAACATGAGCTTTTCGCCATTTATCCGATCATTTTCGCCCGCGATAATGCTTAGAACGACGCTTAGATTGCTGTACTTGGTTCTGGCCGCCTCTGATGTAGAAGACAGATGGCATATATTGCCCCGGAGATGCCTGTGCAAGCCAAGAAGAAGGAGCTCGTAGGAGTACGAGTAACAGTCGCCAACTCGAACACCTGGAACACGACCCACGTCGTTGAAGTCGTTGTAGCATTTGAGCTCAATCATCTTAGCGCCTGCCTGCACTGCGAACTTCGACTTGTTCGACGGATTAGGATCCCAATGGTCTTGTTGTGCCTTTCGCCGAATCTCCGAGAACTTGGTCAATATGCCTAAAGTGAACTGCCTCGCATCCTCCTCGTCGCTATCAGAAACTTCGGCAATCATGTTCTTCACCACTGCGCTACTCATCAAATCCTGCTGCTGGGCATCAGATGGGGTAGCCAGAGCCAAATTAACTTTGCTACCTGTGAGGAAGACTTCTTTGTACTCGTTGACTTCTTTGAACTCATCCACTTCAACAATATCACCTTCTGCCGATCCATTTCCCTGCACCCCCTTGTGGGTCTGGGTTCTTGTGGATATAGACTGCCTCCTGTACTTGATTGTCATACTGCTTCGACAAATGCAAATTCCAGAATTACAACTGCAGTTGCCAGATCTACCTGGAAAGCTCTCCGGGGAGTCACCTGTACCGTTTGCAAACTCATAGACATGAGACGAAGCAGACGAAATACAACAGCGGCATTAAACCAAGTTTACATAGACCATGTCCATTACTCATCCATCAAAGACGATACTCCAGGGACCAGCATTATACCTGTAGGAAGGGTAACCAACGCTCGCATCGGACATCCTTGCAACTTTCACCACGAACTCCATGTCTTGGACCGCTCTATTCTCAGCATTGTGGGCATCGTAACTACAAAACACGACAAGAATTAGACAAACCATGACAAAAGTAGAGGAACCGACTAAAAGCTAATATTAAACGATAACGCAGACAGAAGTAGTTTAAGATCACGTAGAAATTATTTATGTGCATCCTGGGATATTTGATGTTGGTCGTTGATAAAGTAGATATAATGGTAAAACGAATTATACTGAATTCGAAATAATAGAATGGGAATGTAAAAATTCAAGTAAACTTATTATTCGAAATCGCAGTGATCACCTGAAGTGATATCTGTACTTTCGATATAGTTTGTCACGGCTCAAGTGGCATGACCCTGTCCTACCAAGCTAGAGAACTGGCTGAGATCAACGAGGATTTGCGCGAAGAGAAGAGGATGAGGGCGTATATTGACGTGCAGTTCTTTCAGAAGATCGTCACGCATTTCAGATTTTCCTAACGCGGGCACATTTAGCAGCCCAACCGAATCCAGAAAGAAAGCCACTCTTTATAAAACAGTTTTAAAGCGTGCTCTGCAACGACTGACCAGGACCCAAGTCATAATGGAAGCTCACCCTTCAGAACATATCCATAGAAAAAGGCATGATGCCCGACATGTATTCAATCTACTATTCTACATGCCAACGTTTCTGATTCCATGAGAAATTAAGCTTCTCTGAAGATAATAATGAAAGTAAGCAGTACCTTCTATTCTCACTTATGTCCATCTCAAAAGCCAGGAACTGATTACACCTTTTCTAAACGATAACTGGAACGATGGTAAATAATTAAGGAGTCCGCATTCCACCGACAAGCGTTTTCCTCATACTCACCAACTCTTCCATCATCCCGAGTCGCTCAACATGTGATGTAGAGAGAAGCCAAACAAACAAAATGCGAAGCTCAGACCTAACTAGTAACACATGTATACGACAGCAGAATAAAGAGTCCCTCACCTTATCCTTGATCACTTCATCTCTGCTCATTTCATCTCCTGCACCACGACACAGAAGAGATTCATTAACAAGCAAGCAATACATGCAGATCACTGCTCCACACTCTACCAACTGATTGCTCTAACTTGCAGTAAATAAACAAATATGCAAAGGAAGCCACAACAGGAAGCCTAATTTGCCAGCCACGGATGCACCAATTTTAAACCCTGTTCAACTCCCTTATCCTACCACCAGATCCCGTGCTGGACCAGCTGGGCATCCGACAAACCGATACACATACATATACAGTACCAAAGTCCCACAACATTGGAAGCTTGGAAGTTCCATTACAAGAGCTAATGCAAGACAAGTTCATGTGTTACAGAAAACAGTCGAAAAGCGGCATTGCGTTTAGAATCAGACGTTTCAAAACAAAATCATAGTGAGTGCCACCAAAAAACCCTGGCAAGCCATCGCCATGAAACCGACTTTGGTGAATTAAAGGCAACCCAATAGGTAGGAACCCATGCAAGGAACATCGACAAAACCCTAACGAAAGAATGCGCATCCACACTTGGAAGAGATATTGGAACTGGGAGAAAATCAGAGTTCACATTTGCATTTAAAATTTGAACCTTTGGGGCATCACCACGTCCTCAAACAACTCCGTGTTACCCAGAATTTCCACCCATACTTCTCTCACAAAATTTACTACATCCATAACACTATTCAAGCGCGCTCCTCAAAGACTGCAGCGAAAACATATCAACGACAGAACTCAGCAAACCCAATTGGAGGCCCTATATAAACAAACTTCAGGTACAATAATCACACCGACACGATATGTGTAAGCCAAAGCATTACCAAGAACATCTGTATTCCAACCAAATCGTGACATTGTGAATCACACTAAAAACAGAGGACCAATGCCCTAACACACTATTTCTGCAAAATGCCACGAAATTCTAAAATAGGCTGTAACTACTTCACGAATTAAGATTTCACCATGTAATGAAATTTGAGTCGTCAAACTGCTGACTTGTGCAGATCACTCCATCTCATACAGAAACTCTATTGCGACACTCGAAATACAATACATTTTTGACGACCGACGAAAATCCCAACCGAAAAAGAACACTGAAAATCCACTCCCCAGCTCACAAAGGTGTCAAAATGCCACACTCCCGACACACTCCCGACACACGCTCGTACACTCCACACTACCAAAACAAGAGACCACCTGTCCCCAGTCCTGGCAGACTACTTCCCCGACCATAACAAAGGACCAAGACCTCACTCCCCCAAGAAAATTCCACCATCTCCACAACAACACGCTACATTGTCCCCCCACATCCCAAACCATCAACCAGCTGAACTCAAAAACAGAACATTTCCTCCTGAAAACCGACACCTTCAGAACCACCACAATGACCCCCCTCACCTCAACAAACCTCAACACAACACAGGAATCTAGTCGGCATCAATCCCATAGTCACGAACTCCCCTCTCCTCGTATCCATCCCTTCCAACAATCACTCTGCAAACCCTCCCACCAAAAACTGGCTCCAGAAATCCAGCAACACCACTCTCTCTCACTGGCTCCCGAAAACTAGCAACAACACTCTCCCTCACTGGCTCCAGAAATCTAGCTACAAGGCCTCCCTCACAGGCTCACGACTCCACTGCAACTGTCGTGAAGTGCACTCCAGAGATGGATGAGTCCAGACATCTAGACAACTAACCATCTTGACATCTAGACATCTAGATAGTGTGGAGAGCAGGGATCGAAGACATGTTCGTACCGTTCGATGGCATGGAGTGTCTAGAGTCCGGGCACCATGTCGGAGGCGCGGAAACGCTTGCTAATCGCGGCGCAATGACAGCGGGAGCCGGCGGATCATCGGCGACGCCCACGACACTTAACTTAGTCTCCGGAGCTTCTTTGCCTGGTCTGGCCTTGCCTTGGGTGGGACGCTCAGAGCTAAATCAACTGTAAAGAAAGCGAGAAAAATGAGGGACTCAGCCGCTGGGTCATGGGCATGAGGAGAAGGGGAGAAGGGGAAGGGGGAAGGGGAAGGGGGAGAAGGGCGCCTTCCTTGAGGAGAGGATTAATAATTGCTTGGGGTTATCTTCTCAATGGCATTCATGGGGGATGGATGATTTGCTTCATCCATTCACCTACTTTTGTGGATGGATGGATGGTGTTTGGGTTGTCTTTGTCGCATTTATTGAGGTGCATGTGGTGGTTAGTGGGTTGCCATTTTTGGCCGGCTCTCCCACGCGCAATGCATGTGGGGTGTAAGTTTATGGTACTTGTTGATTGTGACTTTGATATTTTACCGAGCTTAATGTGCATGGAAGGTTAGGTTTGGTGTAGTTGATGGTAGTAATTATAGATTTATCAGACTTGAAGGTTTAGGGTTTTGATTAGCCTTGTGGCTTTGTAGTTTTGATTTAGTCGCTAAATAAGAGTTTACCTTTTTTTGGAAATATTCCATTGCAACATCAAAAGTGCATTCGTTTAAATACATAATACTTATAATTTTCACCGTTTCCACTTATAAGTACATGAAATTACAATTTAACTATTATAAGCAAAAAAACAAATTAGAAATGAAAATAGTAATTTTATTATTTTTACTTAAATATAATCAGAATTTTATTCTCCATAAAGGATGTATTTCAATGATTATCCATCTATGTTATATATATGTTTTCTATACATATATAATTTATATTTATAGATATTATATATAATACAAACAATGAATTAAGGCTTAATTTTCTAATTATAGGTCTTAATTAGTAATAAGAATGTTACACTTTACTGCTTGCACTTAATTGCTTACTATTAAATCTCTAAATTCATTCGAAGATTGGAATAGAAAAACTTCACATTCATAATCCTACAACCATTTATTTAGCATACACTTAACACCTCATTATCAAATCTTGACATGTTTTGAAAGATTAGTGCTGGTAGTTTTAACTTTTATGGGCAGACATTCATTTAATGTTCAGAAGTGGGCAGTAGGTCTACACTTCATTCACTTCATTGAATTCATTTTGAAGGTAGTGCTATATGTATTGTAGAACGGCCCTATCACAATTCAAACGTAGAATAATGCTATTATGATTAAGACGTAGAATTGCCCAAGTATGATTAAAAGTCTCTATATCTTGGAACTGCCCTATCATGATACAGACGTAGAATCGCCCACATATAATTCAACACTTTGTGTATCTTGGGACTACCCTATCATGATACAGACGTAGAATTGCCCAAGAATGATTCAAGAATCTCCATATCTTGGAACTACCCTATCATGATACAGACGTAGAATTGCCCACGTATAATTCAACACTTTGTGTATCTTGGAACTACCCTATCATGATATAGACATAGAATTGCCCAGTTATGACCCAACAGTCTTTGTACCTTGGAACTACCTTGTTATGATTCAAAAGTCGAACCAAACTACAATGATTCAAATTTGGAACCGTCGTATTACAATTCAAACGTAGAGTTGTCCCACTATGATTTAAACTTAGAACTATCCTATTATAAATCAAATGTAGAACCTGCCTGAAATGATTCAAATGTAAAATTGCTTTATCATATTTGAACTGCTCTAATGTGATTGAAACTTGAAATAGCCCTATTCTAATACAAACCATTCAATTCTTTAATGACATCATTTATTTTATTGTCCAGTATGTATTTTTGCATAGTACTAATATCTATTTTGAAGTAAAATAGACAAAAAGATTTTATTTTGCAAATCATATATGACGACTTATATCTCCTTCGTTACATTTGTGTGATTGTATAGCAATGATCTAAGGACATGATGCATTCAACTAGTTGGTGGGTGGTGTCCAAGAATTGTAAAATGGACTTCAGCCTAAAGCCCAAAAGTACAACTTCAAAGATTGAATTTCTAATGCAAGGAGCAAAAATCAGCCTACCTACCAGAGATGGTGAAGGACCTTTCGTGCGACATTACTATTTTAACCCCTAAAGTTCCTTGAATACGTTTCACCAAAAAGCACTCCAAAAATATTATATTATTGTAGTAGATAGCTCAATAAACTTCATCATAATCGACCATAGATATTAGAAGATTATAGCAATTAAAATTTGAAAACAAATGTTTTTGACACGATTTTTGACTAGGTCGACACACTCCAACTTTTTTTCCCTTAGGTTTTTTGCATTATGGATTTTAGGGTTTTTGATGCATGACAAAGAAGACTAAGTTAGCTAATTGTATAAAAAAAAATAAAAACAAAAAACAAGTGTAGCATGTCGAAAAAAATGTTTTTAATGAGTTGAATGCAAAAGAATGCTAATTCACATTTTTTTCCTAGAAATTCCATTATTTCATAAAGTCCCAATCCAAATGGTCAAAGTAAAGATTGATGTTCATCCTTTAAGTGAAAAAAAAAAAAAAAACTCCTAAAAACCAAATTTTCTAACTTTTATGAAGGAATGAAGAAGTTTTTTTAATACACTACCCGAAATGGTGAGAAAAGTTTGATATTTTGTGGAGTGAACACTTTGTATTGAAAGAAGTTCTTTTTTTGGGAAATCTCAAAAGATGGCAATATTAATTATTTATAGAAATAATCTCAGAGGTAACAAATGTATTTAGCATGGATGCCCAAACTACCCACCGAATAGAACATTTCACTTCGGATACCATAACTATTTTTTTAAATTTCTAAATGAAAAAAAATATAATCAGAATCCCTAAAAGTCCTTTTACAAAATAAATAAATAAATAAATAAAATAAAATAAAATTTAAAAGTCCCAATCTTAAGTGAAGTCACATGTACATGCCCAAACTCCAAAATAGCCCCTAAGGTAATGCGCTCAAAAACCGTCCCGGCCCAAAAACCGTCCCATAGGCTTTGACATAGGCTGTTCCTGAAACTGTGCAAAATCATTCTAATTCCGTCTATGGCTGCAGAAATTGAGTGCTTGTGATTGGTGCAGAAACTTCTTATTCACAGAATCCCAAGTGGTCATATTAACCATGACTCTAGGGACGGTTAGTGGAGCACCTAGGGCTGAACATTCAAAAATTCATAGGAAATTGTAGACTTACTCAAAAAATGATTTTTTTTTTGGGATGACTTTGCACTAGCTTTGCACTTCATCCAAAAATCATAAAAAAATTCCACCACTATTCCAAATGAGCAAACCTGAAATTCGGACGGTTTCTGAGCGCATTACCTTAGTAGGCTATTTGTCCTTGACGGGTTAAATCCTTGAGCATCTTATATGAATTTCATGGATGACAGGTTTTATAATTAAGTTGAATACATGATTCCATATATTTTTATTTTCCATTTTAAAATTAACATGACCTCATTTAGAATTCAATTGCAGTCAAAGCTTTCTTTTTGATGCATATCACAAAATGTTGTCAAGATGTGGCAGGCATTTTTGTACAAGTAAGACTCGTTCTAAATGTCTTCCTTGGTGTCCTTTGACTCTGTTGAAATGCCGTTCAACTGGAATTCTTACTTTAATTTTGCTAATGTTGTTTTTGTACAAATGTAAAATTCAATGGTTTTTAACTACTAGACGTTTAGATCTTATTTTATAACAAAATTCCTAAAAATATAGTTTAATTTTAAAGTACATTCAATTAAGAGTGAGCATTGTTTTTTTTATATGAACATCATGAATTTTAAATCTAGAAGATTTCACATTTTCAAATTCAATCTACATTATCTATAAGAAGTTAGCAACTGAAATACATATCTAAATTTTCTATATTTGGCTTCCATTTTCATCGATAATGGCATTTTAAAAGCAATGATATTTTCTGACAAAAAAAACATCTGATCTTTAGGGGTCAAATTTTAAAATTATTACGCTCAATAGCGGTTACAAATACAAGATTAAAGATTTAATCTCCATGATGTACCAAATCTCCTTTGCAGTGAATCAAATTATATAATTTGAAAACATTAAATTATTTTTATTTTTTTAATTTGAAGATTTTAAGGGGCGGTTTACACTATGGACCGTGGACATTGACCAAAGCCCTCTAAAATCTGTGATTGGTCAAGGAAGTTGTCCCGGTCCGACTTCGCTTTACACTACCTTGAAAAAAGGAGATTGACCACAAAGTTTGAGGTTATCAAAATGTGCTATTTTCTACCTAGTGGATAATGTTTCATGGTCCAACGGGTTTTTAGTTGAGTGTAGGTAAAGAGGTTGACTCGACTGAAAACAAGGGGACCGTTGGGCACAAAATCAGTGATTGGCCAAAATTTGAAAAAATTCAGCCCAAAGTTGTCCCGGTCCAAATCCACTTTACACCATGACAAGTGACCAAGAGCCATGACCATGAGATCTTTTTAATTCTCTTGGGATATCTTCATGGTCCGTAGTGTAAACCGCCCCTAAGGTTTAAAGAATAAATTATAATGTATTTGTAATGTGTATTTTATATATATTTTATTCACATATATATTCACTTACACTTGCCTCGAACACTATGTTGGAGCTGCGGAAACGCTCGCTAATTACGGGAGCCATTGAGATCATTGGCGGCACTTACGACCTCTGGAAGCTCTTTCTCTCTTTGCCTGGCCTAGCTTGCCTTGGGTCGGACGCCCAGTGCCAAATCAACTGTAATGAAAGCCTGAGAGATGAGGGACTCAGCTGCTGGGTCTTTGGCATGAGGAGAGGGGAAGGGGAGAAGATTGCTTTAGGATTAATAATTGCTTGAGGGGTGGAGTAGGGGGTAATCTTCTCTTAAGAGGTGGATGATCTTCATTCATCCACCTACCTTCACGTACTTCCGTGGATGGATGGTGTTTGGGTTGTCGTTGTCCCATTTGTTGCGGTGCATGTGGTGTTTAATGGATTGCCATCTTTGGCCGGTTCTTCCACACAATACATGTGGGATGTAAGTTTATGGTACTTCTTGATTGTGACTTTGATATTTTACCCAAACTTAATGCATGAAAGTTTAGGTTTGGTCTAATTGATGGTGAAAAGTTTGGATTTGCCGGGCTTGAGAGTTGAGGTCTTTGTTTTACCGTGTAGCTTTGCCGTTTTGATTTGGGTAGAATTTTTATGGGAGATTATTGTTTTGGATTTTTAGTCGTTTTATGGTTTCAAAAGAATTGATAGGTAGCTGAGGTTGATTTTTACATTGCTTGTTTTTGGAGATTTAAGAATGGATGGATTTTGTCTATGAGGTTGTTATTCCTTTCATTGATATGCATGTGGTGATTTTAAAGTTATCTTCACTCAATACATGTGACTTGAATACTTATCATATATGATGTTTAGTTTTTAACTTTTATTCTATTGTAAAGACACAATATTAAAAGAAATTAATAATGATTGAAAAAAACCATTTTTATTTTGATTAATTTCATAAATTACCAGAATGGCTAAGTCAAATTCAACTAACCCCTAAAGTTGAAAGGCCTCAAAAGTTGCCAAAAACACTCAAAACTAAACTTTTTCAATACAAGGTGTCAGTTTCTAAGTTTTGATGTATTTAGAGGGGAAATAACCGCATGATCTAGCACCTTACTTGAACATTTATATGTACCTCAAAACTTAGATTCAAACTCCATACGGATTGTGAGATCATAACGTTCTAAGTTGAAAAAAACATTTTTTTCCCTTGTTGCAAAATGAGTTTCAAATGTTTTGTGAGCCAAAAAAAACAATTTTGAAAGCAAATTGGATGTGAGGCTCTTCAAATTCTTGTTCATAGATGGGTTAGGAGTATGTCCATGCACTTTTTTCCTTCATACAACCTACAAAATCTAAAGAAATGCTTGATTTTTCATACGGAGGTATACTGAATTTCAAATACAAAAGGTCGTTCTATGATAGTAAAAAAGGCATATGGAAAAATATTGGATTGAAAATCCAAGTGGTGAAATCATGTCTTCAAATCGTATTTACATGGAAAAAAAACAAAACTTGAACAAAAGTAAAATCTCAATTTTTGGTGAATTTTTGAAGTTTCTCTGATTTAATTAATTTTGGGCAGATTTCAGTATGCCCTAGTAGTGTTATCAAACTTTGACTGCGGATATTTCTTAAAATATGAAGAAGTTTGAAGCATGAATGGTCTTGTTAGAAAGATATGATAATTGTCTATATTGTGCCAAAATTACAACTTCATTCTATAAAAATTGACTTATGGGGAGCCTCACCAGGACCTAAATCATACCATTTTTGTTGAGTTGATGCTTTAGGAGTTAATTTTCATCTGGAAAAAAAAGTGAATTCAAAGATATAACATAAGTTTTGGTTAAAATTTGAAACATTTTTTTTTAATTTTCACCAACTATTCATTTTCGATGATTGAGTGTTTGTACAAAATTTGGTTACTATGCTAAATTGTTGTAGTTCTACTTACAAAATGGTAAAACTATGGAATCTAGCATCACTTGGAAGATTAAAAAGTCATCATTGTAACCACTACATGTACAACAAGTTAACCCCTAAGTGCCCAAGCATGTTTTGGGTCTCAAAACCTCCAAAACAGTGATTTTTGACCACCTTGTAGAAACCACAATTTGAACCAAACAAAATTGATTTTTTTAGACATCCAGCCGTAAGATCTTGTATGAGACCTTCTTTAGAAGTACTAATAAAATTTTCAGCCGTTGGATGTTTACCATCTTAGAGATTATAATATTCAAAGTTGCAGCAAAACTTTTTTTGGGCATTGGCTGAATGACATAGTCAAAATGGTGCAAAGGGGGAGTTGAAGATTGTTACCCCAAAAATTTTGCCCATATTTTTTCCCATGTAGGTAATCAATTTGAGTACCTCCATGGAAAATTTGAGAGACTCATTCCTTTTTTTGGCTCTCATAAAAATTGTTTTCTAGAAGCAGGTCGGAAAACGTTGATATAGTAAAACATGTATGACGTCACGTATATTTGGTTTTAGAAAAATCTGAACGATGGTTAAGTGCCTTTATAAGTTTTTGATTTTTGAGCGAAATTATTTTTGAAAAATTCCAAAATCTCAAATTTTGACGAATTTTGAAAGAAGTAATTCAAAAATTACTGAAAATTTTGAAGCTTGTCTTTGTAATTTTTAGAGGCTGCCCTTGTAAAATCGGTATATTTTTTGACTTGGGTATCTTTGGAATTTGAGTGGTGGTTTGGTAATGAACATATTTCAAGAATTGTTTTTAAAAAAAAGCCTAAATTTAAGCTGCCCGTTTTGGACTTGAAACCTAAAATTTCTAGTTGAAGGTCTTAAAATTGGAATTTGGCTTTGCAAATTTTACCACATACACTTTGCAGTACAAGGAGCATTGAGTAAAAATCTTAGGCAAAAATATCAATATTAACCCCTTTATCTAGAGTGACCGAAACAACAAAAAGCCGTTTTGGCTTTCCTGGGCACTTAGGGGTTAAGTAACAACAACCATGGTTAATAGATGAACACCGCCAATACAAAAAAGAAGCCTTGGTAATTATAAATCCAATGCATGACTATTTCTTTTTTAAAGCACTACAATCTATACAGTGAATAAAGACTCATACATCCACTTTCCTAAGGAAATTTTGCATTTAAAAAGTGGTTATATCTTCTACACAATTTATATTATAATAAAATCATATTATATACAATAAATGCATGTTTAAATATACATCTTGTGAAAACATATTTGTAAATGTATAAAATCTCCGTAATGTACCAAATTATCTTTGCATTCACTATGAAACGCTTGGATTCAAATTTTATATTTTGGAAATATATGAAAATTATTTTTTTTATTTTTTTTTATTTTCAAGATTTTCAAGGTTTGAAGAATAAATCATGAATGCATTTATAATATGTATGTTGTGAAGATATACATAAATATAGAATACGTGAATTTACAATGACTACGGGAGGCAGCAGATCATTGGCAACACTCACAACACTTAGTCTCCGGAAGCTCTTTCTCTCTTTGCCTTGCCTGGCCTTGCCTTTGGGAGGATGCCCAGTGCCAAATCAACTGTAATGAAAGCCTGAGAAATGAGGGACTCAGCTGCTGGGTCATTGGCATGAGGAGAAGAAGAGATTAATAATTGCTTGGGGGTGGAGTGGGGGGTAATCTTCTTTATGGCATTCATGGGGGTTGGATGATGTGCTTCATCCATTCATCTACCTCTATGTACTTTTGTGGATGGATGGTGTTTGGGTTGTCGTTGACGCATTTATTGAGGTCCATGTGGTGGTTAGTGGGTTGCCATTTTTGGCCGGCTCTCCCACGCGCAATGCATGTGGGGTGTAAGTATATGGTACTTGTTGATTGTGACTTTGATATTTTATCTGATTTAATGCATGAAAGTTTAGGTTTTGTTTAGGGATGGTAGAAAATTTGGATTTTTCGGGTTTGAAGATTGAGGGTTTTGTTTAACCGGACGACTTTGTGGTTTTGATTTAGTCACTATAAAAAATCTGTCCTTGTTTTGGAAGTATTCCAATGCAACATCACAAGTGCATTCATTTGAACACATAATATTCATATTTTTTTCACTATTTCCACTTATAAGTACCTAAAATATAGAATTCCATCAAAAAGTTCATAGTTGAAATGGAAAATACTTATTTTACTATTTTTACCTAAATGTCATTAAGTTTTTATTCTTTATGAATAATTTCTTTTATTATTTATCTATCAATATTATATATATAATTTCTATTTACATTTATATTTATATGTATTATTTAAATTAGAATTAAATGTATATAAAGTAGAAACAATGAATTAAGGCACAAATTGCTAATCATAGGTCTTCATTGGTGATAAGAATGTTACACTTTATTGCTTGTACTTAACATCTCACTATTGGATCTCTAAATATATCCAACAATTAGAATAGGAAGACTTTACATTAATGGCCCCACAATTACTTATTTAACACACACTTAATAGCCCATTATTAAATCTTGATAAATTTTGAAAGATTGATATTATTAGTTTTAACCTTTATGGGCCAACATTTATTTAATGTTCAGAAGTGGGCAGCGGGTTCAGACTTCATTTACTGCATTGGATTCATTTTGAAGGTAGTGCTATATGTTTTGAAGAACGGCCCTATCATAATTCAAACGCAGAACTATCCTATCATGGTCTAGGCGTAGAATTGCCCATGTATGATTCAACAGTCTTCGTACCTTGGAACTACCCTATCATGATTCAGACATAGAATTACTCAGTTATGACTCAGTAGTCTTTGTACCTTGGAACTACATGTTATGATTCAAAAGTGGAACCAACCTATAATGATTCAAATGTGGAATTGCCTTATTATAATTCAAATATAAACCTACCTTGTTACAATTCAAATGTTGAATTGCCCTACTATATTAATTCAAACATAGAATTGATTTAAATGTGGAACTCTCTTATAATAATTCAAATGTGGAACTCTCTTATAATAATTCAAATGTGGAATTGCCCCATCATAATTCAAGCGTAGAACTTTCCTTTAATAATTCATATGTGGATCTGCCCTACTATGATGCATATGTAGAATTTCCATATTATGATTCAAACTGCTCTATTGTGATTGAAACGTAGAATTGTCCTATTATAATACAAATCATTCCATTCTTTAATCACAACATGTATCATATTGTCCCATATATATTTGTTGAATAGTAACAGCATCTATTTTGAAGCAAAATAAACAAAAAAAATCTATTTTACAAACCATACACAACAACACTTATCTTGTTCATGACATTTGTGAGATTGTGTAACAATGATTTATAGACATAATGAATTTAACTAGTTAGTGGATGGTATCCAAGAGTTGTACAATGGGCTCTAGCTCGAGCTCAAAATCCAACTTTAAATATTGAATTTCTAATGCAAGGAGCAAAAATCAGCCCACCTACCACAGATGGTGAAGGACCTTTCGTGTGACATCACCATTTTAAATCCATGAACATTTTATTTGAATTTAACCCCTAACATTCCACAAAACCCAAAGTGATTTGCAGGAACTTCGGCAAGTTACAACCGTTAGGATTTTTAACATTTTTTGACAAGATTATTTTAGTGAACATTATAAATCATAATCTTTATGGGGTTAAAATTTCAGCATTTAAAAAAAAATAAAAAAAATAAATAGAGATTTTTTTGAAATTTTCACCATTTTAGGAGTGAAAATTGGCAAAAACAGGCCTGGAATTTTAGGAATTAATTGGTGACAGGTTTTACAATCCACTTAAATACACGATTCAATATATTTTTATAATCCATTTAAAAATTAACATGACTTCATTGAGAATTCAATTCTAGTCAAAGTTTTCCTCTTGTAAATCACAAATGTTGTCAAGATGTGGCAGGCATTTTTGTACAAGTAAGACTCGTTTTGAATGTCTCCTTTGTTGTCCTTTGAATACAAGGCATATTTAGGTAATTCTATACTTTTTAAAGTCCAGAATTAATATTCAGCTCATCCGCCGACAAAATGTTTGTAGTAAATAACCTAAAATCATTGAAAATTTTCAAAAAAATAGAATAAATACTATAAAATAATGCATATTTCACAAAATTAACCAAATTCCCAAATGATTAGACATAATGATGTCCAAATGTAGAATTTATGGCTAAAACAGAGTCAAAACAATGAATTTTGAGCCAAAAAATGGTTTTTATAGCATATTTTGAGCGAAAATTGCAAAAAAAAAAAGAAGTTATTTTCAACCCTGCTATTTTGGTTGGCGGCCCGCCGACGGAATGATAAAAAGTCCAGAATTAGGCATTTTGTCCAAAATTACTTAAATATCCCTTATTACGTTGTGATGCCATTCAACTGTGATGTTATTTATATTTCCTTTAATTTTTTTAAATTTTTCAATTTATTTTGTAGAAATGTAAAATTCAATAGATATTTAACTATTAAATGTTTAGATTTTCATGTATTGCATAATTTCTTAAAATAGAAATATAATTACAAATTTTATTAGTCAAAATTTAGCAATTTTTTTATATGTGAACATCATGAGTTTCTAATCTAGGAGGTTTCAAATCTCCAACTTCAAACTACATCATGTACAAGAAGTTTGCAATTGAATCATATATTTGAAATTTATATATATATATATAATTTTTAAATTTTTTTTTTTTTCCTTCTATAAAGGCATTTTAAAAGCAACTATGTTTTTGAACATGAAAACATATTGGTCTTTAGGGGTCAAGTTGTAGAATTAGTGTATAATATGAAAAGTTCAATATCAGTTACAAACACAAGATTTGATTATGGAGTAGTCTACAATTAATAGTGACATTGGTTTTATTGTTCAAATGTTTGGTTATTAGTACATAGAAATATCGATTCGATAGTATAATATAATTTATCCATGTTATTTGTAGTGTAAAGATTCTTATGTATTTCCATATAATCTTAATATGAAAAATAGACATTAGAATCAATTAATTATAGATTATGCAATAAGCCACTGCAAATCATTGGTGTCCACGACGCCAATTCACGACTATTTCTTTTTCAAAGCACTACAAATCTATACAGTGAATAAAGACTCATACATCCACTTTCCTAAGGAAATTTTGCATTTAAAAAGTGGTTATATCTTCTACACAATTTATATTATAACAAGATCATATTATATACAATAAATGCATGTTTAAATATACATCTTGTGAAAACATATTTGTAAATGTATAAAATCTCCGTAATGTACCAAATTATCTTTGCATTCACTATGAAACGCTTGGATTCAAATTTTATATTTTGGAAATATATGAAAATTATTTTTTTTATTTTTTTTTATTTTCAAGATTTTCAAGGTTTGAAGAATAAATCATGAATGCATTTATAATATGTATGTTGTGAAGATATACATAAATATAGAATACGTGAATTTACAATGACTACGGGAGGCAGCAGATCATTGGCAACACTCACAACACTTAGTCTCCGGAAGCTCTTTCTCTCTTTGCCTTGCCTGGCCTTGCCTTTGGGAGGATGCCCAGTGCCAAATCAACTGTAATGAAAGCCTGAGAAATGAGGGACTCAGCTGCTGGGTCATTGGCATGAGGAGAAGAAGAGATTAATAATTGCTTGGGGGTGGAGTGGGGGGTAATCTTCTTTATGGCATTCATGGGGGTTGGATGATGTGCTTCATCCATTCATCTACCTCTATGTACTTTTGTGGATGGATGGTGTTTGGGTTGTCGTTGTCGCACTTATTGTGGTACATGTGGTGTTTAGTAAATTGCGATTTTTGGCCGGCTCTTCCATACAATGCATGTGGGGTGTAAGTTTATGGTACTTGTTGATTGTGACTTTGATATTTACCCGGACTCAATGCATGAAAGTTTGGTTTTGGTCTAGTTGATGGTAGAAAATTTGGATTTACTGGACTTGAGAGTTGAGGTTTTTGTTTACCGTGTGGCTTTGCCGTTTTGATTCAGATTATATTTTTTATGTAAGATTATTGTTTTGGAATTTTGGTTGTTGTATGGTTTTAGAAGGATTGATAGTTGAGGTTGTTTTTTTACATTTATTGTCATTGAAGATTTGTGAATGGATGTATTTTGTCCATGAAGTTTTTGTTGGTTTTATTGTTCTAAATGTCATAGTTTGAAGGTTGTTTTCATTGGACGAATTCTCATGCAATGCATTTGGCTTTAATGTTTATCATACATGATGTTTAGATTTTAATTTTTACAATATATAATTTTTACTCAAGACAATATTCAAGTGATGGTTTGCTTATATATAATTTTACAAAGTTAAAATGAAAAATCTTGAGAAATCTAAATCCATCTTAACAAAAAAGAAATTATAGACTAAAAAATCCCATTTTTATTTTGATCAATTTGATAAATTACCATAATGGCAAAGTTAAGTGTAATTGATTTTTATCTGGCAAGAAGTGAATTCAGAGATATAACATACGTTTTGGTTCAAATTTGAAACGTTTTTTTTTTTTTTTTTTTTTTTTTTTTTGGGCCAGCCATGCATTTTCAAAGATTCAGTGTTTGTGCAAAAATTGGTTACCATGCTGAAGTGTTGGAGTAGTTCTAGGATGTAAATTCCATTCTGTAGTACTTATAAAATGGTAAAATTAGGGAATCTAGGATCACCTGGAGGATAAAAAATATTCATAATTGTAACCACTGCATAAACAACAAGTAATAAAACAACCATATACAAAAGATAAGCCTTTGCAATTATAAATCCTCAACCCAAAGAAGATATATATCCATAACCATAGCAAAGTGAAAGTAAAAAAATAAATTTCAAATTTCTACTAAGCAAAATGTTAGAAAATGTTAGAGTTATATATTAACTTTTTAGATGAAAAGATTTCAAATGGACTTTACACTTCTAATTTGTGACCTTTGGGACGTTCAAAATGACATCTACATTTTTAGCATGTTCTTGATGACAAACTGCTAATCTCTTTGGTACTTCACATTTATTAAAGATCTGGTAATATTTAGGCCTCACAATTTTCAAACTTTTGCATTTTTTTCACAATCTTTTTTTAGAAATCATACCATATGATTCAACACAGACACATTAGAATAAAAGATGTATTTCCAATGAATGGATGCTAAATAAATTTGCACATATGTGATTGATTTTCTTTCAAATGCAATTAAAGGATACAATGATGTTGGAAATTCAATCCACACTTCCATAAGGACATCCATAGTTTTAATGTCTTTTTGCTGGAAATAATTACTAATCAAAGACATTAGGTAATTAAACGTACTGTTAGGTAGAGATAGTAGTCACACCTTGAAATTTCATGGTAGTTTAGCAATTTAAATTCATATATATTATGGTTTGTTTACTAATAGAATGGAAGAATGGTGTTAATTATTTGAAGTTTAGAGGCTGGCATTCGTTCAATTATCTTTATGTATCTTTTACCTTGTTTTTATCATATCATTGTCACAACAACTTTGTGGGGACAATTGACCTATGGATCCATTAGATAAACATAAAATGTATAGTCAAAGAATACATAAGTTTAGTAGTGATCAAGTAAACTTTATCAAAAAAGACACTATCTTTGAATAAACACTTCATTCAAAGACTAAAGTTCTTCTCTTCCCTTTCTACGTACAAGGATCCTTTTCAACATAAACAACAAAAACAAATTGACTTCAATGCAAGAAATGACCTTTTTCATCGTTTTTATGAAAAGAATAAAGCGACTCCACCTAATGTTATTAAACAATCACCTTTTTCATTCTTTTCATATAAAGAATAAAACAACTCCACCTAATGTTCCTAAACCCGTCCTTGCACATCAACAAAATCATGTCTTCAAATACAGTTTTAAACTCCTAACAACCCCACCCAACTCATTACCATCCTCAATTGCCAGGTACAACTACCCAAGCCATGACCCCTGTGTGTGTAAATCATCCAGCACTTGAATCCACCCATGATGCAACCAAAAGTTTGATTTTTGATTTTTTTGATTTTTTAATTATTTAATATAAATTTTAAAACAAATGAAGAAACTTCTTTGTAAAGGAAAATTGCACCCAAATTTTTTCTACATTTTTTGAGTTCAATAGTGCCCACTAGTTGACTCCTTCATCACTTGACCCAATGATCCTCAAAACAGAGTCAACCCATGCTACCTCACTGTTTTCGAATGATTGGTATTTTAAATTTTTTTATGCTATTTGCAATTTTTACTCAAAGCGCCGAGCATGAAAGATTTTTTATTTATCATTAGTCATCATTGTTTTTAACTTTTCATTACTGTTATTATCATTGTTGTTATTTTTGGCACGACTTGGGAGAAACTTTGACAAGCTCTGCTCATTCTCAAATTCTCAACGCACTGTATCCTGAACCCTTTCCAACACGACGATTCCAGATGGAAACCCAGAGAAGGCCCTCATCTGTTCCACATAGAATTGCCATTGCAGGTGGCTTCACACCATTGATGATTTGTTTGGTGAATTTACTATTTTTTGGGATTTTTGCCATTGACGAACTTCTTTTTTCTTCAAATTTCGGCAGGAAAATACTTTGAAGCCCAATGATATTTTTTAAACCTTCTTTTATTGTAATGTATTCTCACCCAAATTCCTACTCAAATTACCAAGTTATCCAAGTTGAATATATATGAGTTTTACAAACGCATACTTCAAAGATTGACAAAAATAATTCCATAGTTGATGAAGAACAAAATTTAGCTCACTTTGATCTTTATGATCTCACAAATGAAAAAAAATCGACAGTCTAATTTTGGTATACAAATATTATGTTAAATTAATTTTAAGATATTACGGCTAAATCTACTAAAAAAAACTTAGATTGAGATATATCAAATCTAAAGTAGAAAAAAGACAGTTTTGGCACTGTCCACGAAGGAACTCGAGGGGTTAACATGGTGAAGATTCAAGCCATGATTATCAGAAGTGTTCTTTTTGTTGTTGTGATCTAGTCAAGGATAGAGTCAGGCTTGACTGCATCGATCTGTGTCTTGTTTTCTAGCTCTTGGATGTTGTGTATGTTGTATTGCAACTTGAATGAGATGATTGATGTCATGTGGAAATTATGATTTGGGACATGATTGTACTAGCTCAGTTCATGTTCAATCTGTAATATCTTACCCCAACAGCATGTTTTTGTTTGGTAGAGTGACTGATGAGTTGGAGTACAAGGGCAGTGAACAGCTATGGAAGACACAAAGTCATTGATCCGCCACTTGCTAGAAGGTGGATCGAGCCTGGTGGAGGAGATTGTCAGCAGGGAATTTAGTATCAGGAGGAGTGTGGAGGAGCAGATCGAGCGATCTAAGGCGCACTGGAGCACGCGGGTAGATTTTGATTCCAGCGACGACGATGATAGCAGCGTGCAATTGTTTGAGGCTCTGCAGAGGCATGAGCCGGAGAGGGCGATGTCCAAGTGTTCGGCCGAAGAGGGTAACTTGCAAGTGTTTGAGGCTCTGCAGATGCATCCCACCTTCGGTGGTTTCTTCGCCACATTTGGTGATGGTGGTGGAGTACATTATCATGGCAAGTTGGAGGTGGGTGAGAAGTTTGCAGAAGGTGCACAAGCAGAGCTCTATGATGTCCAGGTCAAGTGGTGTAATCCAAAGGATATAGAGATGGATGTGAGAGCTGGGGGACGTGAGTTTGTGCTTAAGGTTTTCAAGAAGGGGACTCATTTGAAGCATCTGAAGTCCCAATTTCCGGAAGGATTGTTCCAGTCCCATGTTGAGAGTATGCAAAACCTGTACTCTTCTACACCGAAGGTGCTCCCACAATACTATTGTTTTGTACATCGTGGAACATTGCTGCCGGATGGGAGGTTTGCATTTCTGATGCGGAAAGAAAACCTTGATTTGCGTAGTTTGATTGACAACAACATGCGATGGGGACTTGGCAGATTTTGTGGGCCGTTTTCAAGGAGAGAAGCTGAATATATGATGTATCGTGTTGCGTTGGGGCTGGATTGGTTACACTCTCGGGATATTGCTCACCGGGATTTAAAAGCAGCAAATGTGCTTGTGAGGATACCTAAAATGGAGGGTCTTCGAAGTTGGATTCGAAGTGTTTTTCTGTTCATAAGGAAACCCAATCCAGGCATGTTTCGTATGTGTTTTGTAGCAGATTATGAATGCTCTATTGGGGTTGTAGGAACTGGGTTCTTTATGGCTCCAGAGATATTGCAAGCATGTAAGGACGGGAAGCCAAACAAGAGACCAGAGGTGTTTTCAAAAGCATCAGATATATACAGCTATGGCATGACTTGCTATGAGGTTTTAGTGGGAAAACTTCCATTTGAAGATTATCCACTCAATGGCAAGCATGACAGAGATGTGTTGACCGATCTGGTGATAAATCGGCACTTCCGTCCGGAAGTACCAGGATATGTTGAACCTTGGACACGAGAATTGTTGAGGAGGTGTTGGCAATCTGATCCTACAGCTAGACCTTCTATTGGAGAAATATTGGATCTACTTTCATCTAATTCTGCAGAAGTTAGAAATTATGAAAACTTCTTGAAGAGGGATTATGGTGAAAAGTTTAGGTCTAATTTCAAGCAGGACTAAGTAGTTGGAGCAGGAGGTCTGAATTTGGTTTGGAAGCTCTATGCTGGAAGGTTGCGGAGCAATGTCACCCAGACATTCAATCCAGAAGTGTGTGGATTACGGACAAAGGAGGGGCTCACAATCTCAATATCCGGGCCGCATGTTCAAGTATGTTCCGAAGCAAGGCCAATATTACTTTGTTTATGCATAATAGAGTTGCTATTGTTAGGGTTTTACGTGCCATTGTCCTGGTGTGGTGTATCTGTCAATAGTTATGGATTTTGTATTAGGGATACAATTAATTGTTGGAATTCTTCATCAAGTTACTGCATGTAGTGCCTGTCCATGAATTGCTTATTCACAAAGTTTGGATATTTGGCCTCTCGTTTTTCACATATCTACTTAATTTTGGTGCCCTAATCCAACAGGTTCCGCTAGGTTTTTCTATTCGCCATCTTGTTATGTTGCTGAATTTGTAGCAAAAGTAGGGGACTGGGGATTAAAACTAGGATTCGCTTGCTCTGACATGCATGTTCTATGGTTGCTCTCCGTTTTCCTGCTGAAGGATGGAGAGAAGGTGTTTCTGTACGTCTACGATCTCACCCCGGGAGTGGCTCGTCAGTTGTCGACAACGTTTCTCGGAAACGCCATTGAGGCTGTATAGTACGAACTATCTTGATTCATTTCTGGAGTGTCATGTACCGAAGGTGATCACTTGAGAGCTCTGAGCTGCATGCGTAACACCATTTATTGAGCTTGCAAAGACTTTCACAAGTACTGTAACAATCCTCACCAAATTATCAATTAACCGAGCCGCCGTCACTTAGGAATATCTAGACAAGAATTCAGGTATTCTAAGATGCTGAAACTAGCACTCTCCGTAGAACATTCGATTGATAGTACCTGTGCCGTCAAAAGACACTCGACCTTTGCACAAACGCGTTGCACTACGCTTGTCCAGTAAAGAAATGCCTTCCATCCCTCATTGCAGCGTCACTCTGTCAAGCACAGGAAACTGTAGATATTTGCGTATTAAATTGTGTTTGTATTTCCTCCAAGGTGTGAATAATGGAGCTCAAGTCATCTGCAACACCCTGTGTAGGAAATAGGGAACCCTGAGAGCTTCCGGACGTCTACGCTGAGAATCACGGAACAATCTCGACCAACCTGGAAACCTGGGGTATCTACTTTGTGGAAACGCGTATAATGCTGCCCACACAAACTCATGCTGCCGACATACAGTGCACCAATCTGTGGAGATGTCCATTGCGTTGCCGCATCAAGATTGGAATATTTCGGGCCTGTAAGCTTCAAGTCGTGTAATATGCAACAGATTGGGCTAATTTTCCCACAAAAACAAATCACCTTCCCATGCGATCTCCATAAATCAGACCGTATATTCGTATGCGTTGTGCATACAGGCGTGAGAGACATGGCGATATTTACCCATCTCCAGAAGAGCATCAGGCTCAGTCCAAATTATCGTCTCAGACGTAGCAAAGAATCGCAACTGCTCTGCCTCCAACTTCACCAATACCTCGGCCAACGACATTTCTTTCAACAATTTAGAAAAGTTCACCTCTAAATGATTCCAAGCGAACATTTGGAGTACCGGTGACGTTGCTAGGGTCAAAATGTCTTCTGGCAGTAAACGTACTCTAGTATGACACAGGCCGAGGTATTCCAGACTCTTGCAGCTGCTGAGATCCGGCAATCTCTCTAATTTGTAACAAGTAGCAACATCGAGAAACATCAGTGCGGTCATCGCACCAACGGTATCCAACCTTGTAAGCTGATGGCATCGGGACAGGTCGAGATATTCCAGTGACTTCAAAGCACTGAGATCTGGCAACTCGACCAGTAGCGTTGAACTGCAACGCAAGCTCCTTAGCCGTGTGAGGCGTTCAAGGCCTGGTAACCTTCTGATTGGGGTGTAGATAAGAATCAGATTCTCCAAGTTCGTGAGATTGTGAAGATCTAGAAACGTCGGTATTTCCACCGAATAACAGTATGATAGTTTGAGATAATGCAACGTCACCAAGTCCCCTATCGCAGGAAGCTGCAATAGTTTTGGGGCATGCTCGACTGTGAGCCTTCGCAACCTAGTTAACTTGTGCATGCCAGGTAATTCTCGCACCTGGGATAAACGATTGAGGATGAGTTCTTCCAGTGCTATGAAGCTGCCAAGGCACAGGAGCATGGGATATCTATAAATAGCCAGCCGTTGCAAGCGCCTACTCAGCAAGTTTAGACCAGGCAACTCTTGTACCCCACGCACAAAAAGTTCCTCCAATAGCATTGACTCATTAAACCCTTGAACACGATTGCAGACAGTATTGCTGATATTCAGCCGTCGCAAATTCGTAAGCTTGTGCAAATCAGGAAGTTCACTGAGTTTTTCACAGTTTTCCACTCGCAGTTCTTGCAACGAAACCAGATCGCTCAAACCAGAACACCGGCATAATGATTTGCATCCAAGCAACAGCAGCTCCTGTAATGAAGACATTTGTGAGCCCAACCCAACCACCTCTCTTGCATTATAGCACTCTTGAAAGAGAACCAGTCGCAAGGATGTCAGCCTGCTCAAATCTGGAAATGCCTTCAAACACGGGCACCGAAGCACAAGCTCTCTTAATTGAATGCACTTTTCAAGATTCAGCAGCTCTAAGGGTCGTGATGTAAGCGACCCTTCCTCACAATTCAGCATGCTGCAACTTGTATTTAAACGCAGCACCACAAGCGTTGTCAAGTGACCAATCTCCTCAAAACATGGTGCATCATGAATGTTTTCCAAATCAAGCCATCCAAGATTCCTCATCTCCCCTACTCCGATTAGTTTTCCTGCACCTCCATAATTTTTATATTTGCCTCTCCATTTAACCTCCAGGCTTCTCAAGCATTTAAAACCTCGCAAGTCCAACAACTCATCCTTGCCAATTAAGAGATGAAGCACCATAACATTAGAAAAATGTTGCCATTTTATTCCATCCACTGTTCCCAGCCATCGGACGTGATTGTTGAAGGGCGTATAATAGTCATCATACTTCACAGAGATTCTTTCCAGGATTGGCCAACAGGAGCCGGATGGCATTCTCGCAAGGTCAGTAGGATCAGAGACTTCTCTGTCATACCATATGCAACGTCTGGTACCCAAAGCACCTTCCTTTACCTCCAATTTGGCGAACTCAAGATACAAATCATGAAGAGTAACACCTTTGGAACCATCTCCAATATCCTCAAGAAGCGACTTGGCTTTCAGACCTTGTAACTGCAATATTCACACATCACTATATCAGGATGTGAAATCCAGACATCAAAAGTAACGACAATGACCCGGAGATATAATTCTAGACTGTACACTATGGACCACGAAGAAAATCTTGACCATTTGGGAAATTACCAATCACATTTGCGAAGAAACGCACATTACTGTATTGTGCATCTTGGTAACCAATTAACCAAGTGTAAACAAATTGGCACAAAAACTTAATATAGGTAAAAATCTTCATGGCATCCCAATTTATAAAAGCATAAACAATTTGAATCATCACGGCCCTGAATTGTTACCCGATCCTTGATGATCCTCACTTCGGATTTGTGTACAATACTTAACCATTCGAAAAGATCAAGACGATACATATGGTCTAGCCCCGCAGTTACAAAATAATCGAACTTGGCCTTGTCCATATATAAATGTCTTCGAGATGGATTAAAAAGAATACCATCCATGAATAAAATTTGGTCATCCTCGCATAAAGAGTCATAACCTTTTCGTAGAATGCTAAAAAGTGGATGCTCCCTCTCCCGAAATTGATTGAACTTGTCGTCTTTGGATAGGTTCTCCACCCATATGCTTGGATCACGTCCAAGACTCCCCAATTGAGCTCCCAAGACCTTCAGTGCCAAAGGATGAAAATGTTGACCCATATTTGCACCTTTATGAAACTGACAGTGTTTGACACAATATTGGATTTTCTGCTCCTCATCTTCATTTATGAATTGAAGCTCTGGGGCTGCGTGATGCAGAAATAACCATTTAGCATCTTCCTCATTCAACTCAGGCATCTCTAGACAATCACCTTTGTCGATGTTTAGGCGACTGAGTATGTCAATAGAACGAGCAGTTACCATCACAATGCTGCCATGATGAAAACCTGCCCTCAGATAAATCTTAGCTTCCTCTACTGACTGTTGCCACACATTGTCCAAAGCCAGGAACACTTGCTGTTGACGAATGCGTCGCCTCAGAAGATTGGTAGTCTGCAATGGAAGCAAAATTAGTACCAATCAAGGGACACATGTTTATCTCATCATTAAATCAAACGTTCAAAGATTATGCTCTTGAGGACAAATCTCTAGCAAAAGTCGGTAACCAGTAGCTACAGCACGAGCAAGACCACACCGGCATCGGACTAGTGACTGCGATACCAGCATTATATAGCCACTGTATCACTGGAAATGACATCTTTGGCGTTCGTTCTTAGCTTACAGTTCCAAGCTTCATTACACTATATACATTTTAATTCTGCCATTTGTTTGGTGCATTCTTCAAACCCAATACCAAGGACTACAAATATACATGATGCCACAACACTTCCATCATACGAGCAACAATATTGGGAGACGACTCTAACCATGTCTTCAGTTAGAAATGTCAAGCTGTCCGGATTTGTATCTGTCAACTCCCTGAGTACTTGCTTCTGCAACTCAACTGCACCTCTGGTTCCGAATTCTCCATGACATACTTTCCCTTGGAACTTCGTATATAACTCATCACAAAGCACTTTACAGAAAGTGGTCTTCCCAATACCTCCCATACCGTGTATACCAACTACACGAACACCATACAATGGTGATGGTTTTGTCCTGGCAAACTTCTCGATTATAGCCTACATCCAACCATGTTCATGTAAGTTCCAGCTCATTAGATCCAAGCTTCAATATCATTATGAACCCCATTATCAATATTCTTGAAGAGTCTCTCAGTTGTAAACACATTGCTCATTATTACCATCAATACATGCACAAATTCAATTGCAGCCTTTAGAAGAATAATTGAAAAATTAATATAACTCACCTTGTATATTCGGGTTCTGGATTGGACGCGTGCAGCACTCCATGTGTTCTCAGGTGGAACCAAACGACGAACAGCACTCACAATCTGCTCCCTTAATGCGACTTCACCCAATGATTGCACATATTCAATTCCATTGGAAGGACTCAGCACCTTCAAAGCCCTCTCCCACTTGCTTACATCGATTCTTTTGTCATCCTCAGCCCAGTTTTGCCACACAGATACCCAATTCAAACGTCTTGTCTCATTCTTTGTACACTCATCTCGTGATAGTCCCAAATACACAGGCAGAATTGCAACTCTCTGAGGATTCTTATTTTGAGACTGCACAAAAGCCTCCAACTCCAACATCGGCCACTTCGTCTTGGTGAAAAACTCCTCTGACAGGATCAATACTGCAACGCGGCATTGCTGAGCAGCTTGGAAGATAAGCTCAGGAAACTTTTGGCCCTTCGGCAAACTCTCTGGACGTTTGTCGAAGAACGGGTAGTACTGCAACCTTTCCAAATCCAGGCACAGCTGCTCCGTGAAGTTCTTCTGAACCCCACTATGACTTAGAAATACTTTGTGCTTGGGTTCCAACTCAAGTTCCCTGCAAAAACCAATGGCACGGACAACGAGTTCACATGTCGACATTTCCGAAAACCCTCACCACCATGCATGTGTTCAACAACTGGCATGTATCCCTACGATGTTCCTGAAACAAGCTTATATTCTAACAAGTAACCAGTCTAATGCTTTGTCAAATTATAATTGCATACCTTGGTGAAGCGTTTAAATCCAGTTATTGTTCTATCTGTTGTTGTTCACACCGAGTACAACACCCCCTCGCTGGGTTTCACAAACAAGAAGATACATGTAGTTGTTTATGAAAGGGAACCTCACCAATCATTGTCACCATCGTGTGAAGGACCCTCGGGCTCCTCATCCAAGAATTGCAGCAGCTGCAATGACCCAAAGAAGACACATGCAGCACAAAATTAGGGCATTCCATAGCTCCCTCAAACCCAAGTGTAATTGTTCATGCACAAAATATTATTGAACTCATCAAGGCCTGAGAACTTAAACGTCCTCCCGTGACCCGTAGCGCTCATCATAGGTCTCATAAGCGAATCACAAATTTAGGAAGCACCAAACTCACCTCAGATAAATCTTCTTGTTCGAAAGCCCTCTTCATGTTGCATCCTTGATGACACCTACAACCGGATCTGATCGATCCACCCACAGCAAACGAGCATGCCTAGAAGATCGTTTCTATCCACAAACATACAGACCGGAAGCGAGCATCCAGCCAAATGATCTAACCGAAGAGCTTCACTCTGTAAGAGTTGCAATATCCGTCACGAGTATGAAAGCTATCCGCCCACGATGCCAGAAGTTGCATAAACCTGTTCAGAACCAAGAATTGTGCACAAATCCATCACCCACTCTCTTCGCGACCAGGATTTACCAAAGCAGATCTACAGTAGTATCCTTCTAGGGTAAGGGACTGTCTAATAAAAATATCGGTTTGGAGGGGTCATGAGCAAGGAAGAGCAACTCCACATAGTCATCTAGATTGAGTATCAAAATCTGTGGCAGCACCTATCTATCTCCAAACCATACTCCATCACTGCCCATATGTCAATCCCTTGGATCAACGTCGTCCTGATCATGCTCTGCTCCGATGAACTGATCGAAGCGAAATCGAAGGCAAGAGCGAGTCTCTATTCTCTATTTCCGATCGAGCAAGTCTCTGCCTCACAGTACTGCTAATTCGTTACTACTACCTTAGAAATGGTTAGAAATGTTTTGTTCCAAGCTTGGTGCACCTTCCTCTTTCTCTTTCACTTCCGATACGATTATGCGATCCCACATTCGACAGTGGAATATGGCACTGTGCACACTCGGAGCCTGCAACGCACAACACACAACTTGGTAGAAGCACCAGAAAACTGACCAAACCAGAGCCTTTCTGCTGGTGAAGTGGCACTGGAGGTGTCATAAAAAAAATACAAAGTTTGGGCAAATATAGAGAATATGAGAATGAAATAAATAAATAAATTTTGATTAACTTTTTTGGAGTTTTACAGAATTATATTATGAATTTTCAAATGTCCAAAATTAAAGTTTTAATAACCGATATCAAAGGATACTAATTACAAATTTACCTAATTTCTGTGGAAATTCTTGACTCTGTTTGCCAAAAAAAATTAACTTAAATTCGAGTACTGCCCAAAATTACATGAATTCAAGCGGCATGCGGCAAAATCCACAATGCAAAATCTAATTTATTTTTCTACAATATCTTTCACAAATGACATAACTCACAAAATATCTAACCTACATACAAAAAACCACTAACACACGACAAAATCCTCGCATACAACAATATGTCTACTTAAAGTTACTAATGCATGCGATTAGGGTAAACTTTAAAGCTATAAGTAGAAGTAGCCGCCACACCTAATGAAAATAATCCTAAACATTTATGAAACTGGATGAATGCCTAATTTATATTTAATCATAATTCAAAAAACTCGATTTTGACTCTTGAGATATTATTTTTTGAACTACCTAATCGCTTTTTGCATTTGCACTTTAATTATTATTAGACAAAACCGTGCCAAAGCTGCTAATAATCTACGGTAATAAGTGCATATGAAAATAGCCATTGTTGGCCACAAAAAGAATAAGTGTTCAACTATTAGTTGGCCAATGAAGAATCATTGATACTAACCTTGAAAATGAGGAAGTCAGAAAATAGTGCGACCATGACTTTGTTAAACCGTGTGTCTGGGTATATAAGGCAAGGACAGACTCTGCACCATTTGGAACCCTATTCCTGTGAGGTCTCTCCACCTCTCTCGGAGCTCTCAAGGAATCACAGTAGTAGTTCAAGATATTTTGACTCATAAGTTAGAAAAGGGGAGGTAACCTCGGAAGTGAGTGGGGACTACCGATTTAATGGAAAGTCTAAAACAATGGGTTGTTGGTCATGGTCACTTATTGGTACCCTATATTTTACAGCACATGTATCTAGTCAATCTCGAACACTATACAAATCTAGAAATTTTGAAATGAAGCTATATGATTAAACATGGTTTGTTTTACAAACTCAATGTTAATTTAAAGATTTTGTTAGCTTGGAAGTTTTAAGTAGAAGTTGTTAAATTTTAAACCAATTTTTATATTTTATAAAAAAATCATCTAAAAATATCAATTCTATTCATAACATTCTTTAGAACGGAGAGCCAATACCTCTTTAATACACAAATCAATGACATGTTGAACTAAAAATCTAGAATTCTCCTACATATTTTTTCTACTTTCAAACAATTAATCTCATTTTTGTTTTTTGGATTCATAGACTAATAGGCATTTGTGTTTCTTGTTTTTTTCCTTTTATCAATTAGCATCATAAAAATATCTTAATGTAAATCCTTATACAGTACAATGGTTCTAAAATTGTAAACAAATAAAAAACATCATAGCACTCAAACCTTAAAATTCCGCTGCAATTTGTTAATCTAAGTATCTTGTATGAGTGTCAATTTAAATAAATCACATGTTGATAGCATTTACAAATAATTATTCCCCTTCAATCAAGACAACCTAAATTCTACAGTTACTACAACACTCAAAGAGCATGCAAGGCCTACTCAATCTTCAACAAGCATACCAAAGTGCACAAAATTTTTATAACCATCAAATCAATTGCTGTTGAATTTAATAAACTCTGGAACAACCAGACAACAAAATTTCAAATTACTTGATTATCAAGCATGGATCCATATTACAAATACCATTCTCAGACAACCACAACAATACTTTAACCATAAATCAAATCCCTTTCATAATTATTTTCATCAAAAAACTATTTTACTGTAGTAAATCCAAACAATATATCAAAAAATATAGTACTATATACACTATTGACACTATTTTCTACAGACTATTAACACTATTCTACAGTGTGTAGAAGCCGTGTATAGACTCAGTCTTTACATGTACATAAGATCGTAATTTTAACGAGACACACAGACACACACACATTATTGATACATCGAACGTCTCTTAACCAGATTGAAGCTGGCAAAATCTCGAAACATGCAAGCATTGTATCTTGTGCAAGAAATTTCCTCCAAATCTAAGATGCGATGTCCAAGACCTTACCCAGGTATCTCAGTTTTCGGAGTGGCCAAACTCTGGGACAAGTCCCAACCTGAGGATGTCGCGTTGAAGTCGACATACTGTGCAGGATCGGCCGCGAGCGGTGGTCCGTCAGGCAAGCAACGTTCAACGAATGCAGATACCTCCTGGTCTTGAATTTCCACTTCTTGCTCGGTGATCCTGAGCGGCAAATCTTGTTTCGGCAGAGCCAATCCGCGCTGCTGTTCCGATGAACGTTGAATCATAGCCATCTCTTGAGCAGCGGCCTCCATGCCAGCCGACGACTGTCCCGAATCGGTGTCCTTTCGACCCTCGGCGCCGGACGTGTTGGCAGTGGTGTCTTGCTGAAGAGCGGCAGCGCGATTCAGCAGCATCTCGTAGAGATCGTCTAAGCGTTGCATCAGACATTGAAGATCTTGAACTCGGTAGCTCGTCACCGGTTTCTGCCACCAAAATGGATAAGACGCAAGCCGTTGTTGAAGCTCGCGCTCCGAAGCGAGGAGCTGCAGTACCTGCTTCTGCTGCTGCTGCAGCGCCTGCACTTGCTGCACCTTCTGGCTCGCAGCATCGGTCAAGGCTGAGCCGCTGCCCGAGTCGGACGATTCACCAGACAACGTCTTGTCGATGACATAGTCAATGGAAGGATGACCGAACGAAAATGCTTTACCCGCTTGGGAAAATACGACCACGCCGACCTCTGACCCGCACAAAATCGAAAGCTCGCTCGCTTTCTTAATCAACCCGCCCCTTCGCTTCGAGAAACACACCTGACGAGCGCTTGGATTCTCGATCTTCTTGATCTCTATCTTGGCACGCCCCATCCCACCGTTCTGACTATCCACAACGATCCCTCCTTCGTCTTTCAACGCTCCAAATGTCGATAACAATCTCGTTCACTTGTATAATCTCGAACTCTCTTTGCCACATCAACCAAAGTTAAATCAAATTAATGGCCCCGAATTTTCAAACTGTGGCCAAAACAGAGCTCGCGCTCCAAGAAAAAACTCTACAACATTGTACAGTCAGCCTCAAATTCACTGCTTATGGTCCTAACCTGTAGAACCAACCCCGAACAAGATTTCTAGAATGTTCCAAAAGATTCCACCGATTAAAAACTGCAAAGAGACAGTGACTTGTTCAAGCAAAAAAAATTCCATCAACAAAATTATTTGGAAACAAGGTTTGCAAAATTGTGATCGAGAAGACCGAAGCGCATTTCTAATGATGACCTTAAAACTTACAATATACAAAGGATGCTGGCCTGCCGCTGGCATCAAAGACTCAAAGTGCGACTCTCCACCTCCGTGAATATTCTGCCTCCGTGAATGTTAAGACTGCCTAAGTTAGCTAAACTGGACTAATGTAATGGCAAGGCTGACGGCAGTGGTTATATGTATTTCAACCGGAACTGGCGTCCAACATGCAGCGCCAAGGAAGTCACCGCTTCACGGAAGCAGCTCACGTGACATCCTGGGCTGCCAGATCCGTGCCACAACACACTTTCCATAATCAACATATCTTGGCACTGCAGTGGTATTCTCATGGATAAGCGCCACCACTGCCGCCGTTCCAACCAGAGGCCTGCCAAGTCTTCCGCCAGGTGCACTCTCCGCATGGAATCAGATTCATCCACCCCAAGTTGAGGTCTCTCTTCACACTCGCTTTACACTAGTGCAAGTGCAAGTCTTCTACCAGTTTCTTCAAAAGCACACACCCTGGGTACTAATGGGCATGCGAGCGAACACTGCCTCCAGCGCAAAGCCATATTATCTCATCATCTGGGATGTCAAGGCTCAGACACATAATATTCAATATTACATGTTAAATTTTACAATATTGAATTTACAAGATTCATCTTTGAAACATATATGAAACCATGATATGTGTATCGCAGCCTGGAGAGGAAGGGTTCAGTCGATAAACTGGGGTACGGGTATGGGCCTGGGCTCATTTGTAATCCTAATCTTGTGAGAGCTCGCCACCTCTCTCGGAGCTCCCTTCCAATTATAGGAGTAGTCAAGCCTTTTTGACCTCCAAATATACTAACACCCAAGTTACCTCCGTTGTACACGGTCATGGCCCCGGACTTTCAGTTTAATTGCAAACCCTCAATGTTGTTCCAGAATCCACAATCTCCATCTCCGACGATTCCATTCAATTCAATTAGAAAATCTTTGAGGTTTATCACAAGTTCTTTCTGCAATTCTTCACCAGAGCTACTATCCTTGATGTTGTGGACATGATGTGTTCTTCATTTATTATCAATTTGTTTTCAATGATTCACATTGTTTGTTTTCTATTTCCTTCTTGTTCTTCATTTATTATCAATTTGTTTTCAATTATTCACATTGTTTGTTTTCTATTGAAATCCTTCTTGTTCAAACCTGCCAAAAGCAAGAGAAGCACATGAGTCTGAAAGCTCAAGAGTCAATACCAAATCCTACAAGCAGTCCAAGTTTTCTTCTCGTGGGCAGCAAATATAACGGTTCCCTTGCTAATCCACAATCAACCTGCAATACAAAGACCATCACAACATCAAAACAATCACAACCCTAAAGACGATCACAACAAGTCAAAATACAAGGGTCACACCACAAATCCCAGCGGTTCTAATCACCAAAAACATCAACCCTACATATTCTCTGAAAATACACGGCTGAGATTTTAATTGGATCCAGCTACTGGAGTGACTGGAAGCAGGGCATAACCTTGCAACTAGCAGCTCTAGTAGCTCCAGCGACTTGAAATGGGAGAGAGCACAATAAAGTGTACCACAAAGTGCAACATGTGATCACTAGGAAGTGAATTTGAAGTGTGCTGTTTTTTATTGCTCAAATCTAATTTTGAGCATTTTGGTGTAGTTTTTGAGCATTTTAGTCACTTTTTAAGGTGTCACAAGGTATCTTACAGGCATCTCCATAAAAAAAACATCTTCAATTGAAACTTAATTTGACGGCTAGTTCTAAATCATGAAAATGAACTTTTCCAAAGTCTTAATTTCTTCATTTGGGGCCCTCTATTGTCTTTAGAGGATGTTTTTTCCAATTTAAAAAACAATGTTCGGTGAAAAAAACCTCACAAAAAGTTTTGTCGAAAACAGCTCCCCAAAAACGTCCCAACGAAACTTTTCGGCTATACAAATTTTCAAAGGAATTGCTTACGCCCATTTTTGAAACCGCAATTCACAATCGGAGGGTACAGCGCAGTCAAAAGTGATTTCTAACATTTTTGCACTCTTTTTTGTCCACTTCTTTAAATGATAGCATTCACTTTGGATCACTTGCCGTGACTCGTAAGGCTTTGTAAAAGGCACACATCGGTTCCAAAATTTCGTAGACTCAAGATGACCGAGTCTATTTTCTATACCCAAAGCCCCTTCCAACATATCATCAAATTATATGTCACTTTTCTAATCTAGTTGTGTATTGTTTATAATTTAATCTCCCACAACAATGAAGTACATCAACTATTCTAAATGACATTTTAAAAATAGTAAGGGTACATGAAGTGAAATTTTGTGTTTGGTAGGCAATTTGGGCAGCCATGATGCAAACACCTCGTTAGCTCTTGAAATCTGTTTCTGCTCATAATACCAGAAATGATAGGACAGTGTTTACAACAATGGCTGAAATTGGCAATGAGCTAAGCACTTTTGTGGTACACTTTATTGTGCTTCCCCCCAAATCCGAGTCCAATGTTTCTAGAGAGAACAAAGGACTGATGTTTATGATGACTGGAAGTGCTAGGGTTTTGGGTGTAGCTCTTGTATAAGACAATTACACAAACGAGTAAGAAAGATTAGAAGGTCATGAGCACTAGCATTGCGAGGTTCAAGTTAAGTTGAGACGCCACTAGAAGGAAACCCGTCGTTCCTGACTGCCGTTGGAGGTGCTCATCAGTCGAGGACGACACAATAGACAAAATAAATTAGTAAAGTTATTAATAAATTAATAATTTATTTTTTCTGTTGTGTCCTCCCCGAATGGTGAACACCTCTAGCGGCAATTAGAAAGGACGGGTTTCCTTCTAGTGCGCAAGCAATGGCGAGGCAGTAGCGATGGAAGCAACTGCGGAAGGAAGGAGTAGCTCCGGAGAGAGGAGGAATCACTGCGCAGGAGGGGATGAGTTGCTTCGAAAGAGCAGGAGAAGAGAATGGGCGGGAAGGGGAGCGACGAACGGATAGATAGATGTTCATCCCGTGAAGAGGCTGCCCAAGTGCAACGCTCGATGGAGTTAACTCCTTCAATTCACTATTCAATGAATCATAACAATGCCATGGGTAATGTCGGTTGCGAATGAAGCGTGTTATTCTTCTTTTCTTGTCTGTGTAAAAATAATCCATTATGACACCAAGCTACTTATGTTATAGCTTCCAATAATTTAATAGCATCAGATAAGGTCAACAATAAATCCTTAAACTCTTCTTTTAATCCCCATTGAAATTGTCAAATCAATGCCATCTTGACTCCCAATTCACATCACAAGACAATTGTCTAAATTCAGAAGTATAGATTGACGCTAATCGTGATCCGTGAGGTAGATTTCTGTTTTTAGGGTTTGCAATCTTTCTTTTGTCAACCTTTCCAAAACATGCTGTGAATTCTTGCATGAAACCGAGTCAAAATCATTTAGCAATGGAGAATATTTTTCCAATAGTCAAGAAAACAATATCAAAGGAGTTCCTTTGAGAATGGTACCTACCAAACCGACAGTGAAAATGGTACCAACCAAACCGACTGTGAAGATGAACTAGGATAGTGCAAAGGTTGCACAAGAATAAACAACTTAATATGATTTACAAATCCACGAAACCTTAATCAATCTCCATTAAATTTCTTACGTAAGCTTAATTTTGGCTCCTTAAAGTTTGACCTTAATAATCTATTCATTGAAGGTCTTTGAGCTTCCTCTAATTGTTTTATAGCATGATGGAGTTCTTCATTTTCTATTATTAGTCTTTGTAATACCTCCTCCATTTCTAAGATCTTAGATCCTTCCGACATTGTGGATTTGAAGAAAAATAACAATTTTATTTAGTCTTGTCTAGGAAGTAAATCCTTAGATTATAATTTCAAAAGTTTACATGTAAATGTGCTTTCATAATTTCATATTAATTTGTATTACATTTGCTCATGGAATCTTTGCTTCAATAAGGAAGGGGTGGATGTAGGAAAATGGAGGTTGTCAAACTTTCAAGGACATGATTGAAGCAACAAGGTAATTAAATATAATATATTAAACTGATTGATAAAAGGAAATTATAGTTTGACATGTGATCTAGAAACAAGAATATTAGGACTTCAAGAATTGTGTTGACAAGACTAATGACAACATGTTTGTCCTTTCTTTCTATACCTCCCAATTTGGTCATAAATTCCTTTTATTTCCCAAAAATAACTATAGGATAGAAAAGGTTTAGTTTTAAGTATGTCCAAGGCTAATGTGATCCGGGACACATTGTACTCACTTATTATGTCGTTATCATATATAAATAAAAATTTCTAAAAATATATAATACAATAAATTTGCTAATGCTTTTACCTAAATATGCCCCAATTGTTGCATCAATTTTTTCCCTCTCATAAATTGATAATTGAGGTTCTTGTGATTTCAATACTCCTTTAATTTCACATGTATCATTATAGACAATGGATTAAACACATATAAGGCCACAAGAACAAGTGAAATTATTGATTTCCAGAACTCTAGAAAACCACTAAATTAAGCTTTCACTGTAAGCTCATTTGCTATAATGTATCCTAAATAATAATCAATAATGTAGAAAATATATAGTTAAAATTCATTAAATATATTAATTATATAACCTAAGAATATCATAAGTATACCATAAATCTAATATCAATAATAAAACAATTTCTTTAATCCTAATAAAAATAGTTTTTTCAAATAAATATTTGGTTACTAATTCTATACACCACTTTCTCAATGCAAGTTCAAACATAGAGTATCATATCACCGGGGAGAGCACAATAAAGTAGACCACAAAGTGCAAAATGTGATCAATAGGAAGTGAATATGAAGTGTGCTGTTCTTTAAAGCTCAAAGCTAATTTTGAGCATTTTGGTGTAGTTTTTGAGCATTTTAGTCACTTTCTAGGGTGTCATAAGGTATCTTACACGCATCTTCATAAAAAGAACATTTTGAATTAAAAAAACATCTTGACCACTAAATTTGACTATTAGTTCTAAATCATGAAAATGAACTTTTCCAAAGTCTTGATTTCTTCATTTGGTGCCCTCTATTGTCAAAAAAAATGCACAAAAAGTACCGCAGAAGTGACCCTCTTAAAAAACATCCTTGCGGTACTTTTGGAACCCTAAACCAATCAATGAGTATATGAATTGACTATTTTAGAACACCTCTTAAACATACAGAGGGCACCACATAATTAACTTAAAGTGTCTACTTTGCATAAAACGTTTCCAAGTTGTAAAAAAATAAGTTCAGAATCCATATTAGAAAAAAAAAAATTGACTTCAATTACATATTTCCTTCACTTTTGTGCAATTTTTGCAAAAGGACTGAAACTCGCAATTAGCTAAGCACTTTTGTGGTCCACTTTATTGTCCTTCTCCCCTCACTTCAAATCAAATCAAAAGTAAAATACTACGTCCAAATTATTCTTGAATCACATCCATAAAATAATTAACTTAGAAATACCATAAACCAAGGAAGCCCAAAAGTTGTACAATAGATTAACATTGAAATAGTTAAGATTGTCACAACAAATCATTTTTTAGAAAATTACCATTGACCATTCAGCTTCTTGTATTTTCTTCATTTTGGATAAAATCGTGGGTCAGCCCATACATTGACTTTGAAGTTTGGATTAGTTTGAGTAACTGTTAAAGACAAGCTTGTATAACCAAAAAGGGATTTGATATATTCTTCACTTTGAGAAATTGTAAAAAAATATCTGTAGGGAATAAAAATATGAAATTACATTTACCTCGTGATGATTTCTTCTTGTTTATGAAGAAAAATTAAGTCCAAAGATAAAAGAATTTATTTCAAATATCTAAATCTCTTTATTTTCATGGTTTCTCGTATTTCTATGCTACATCCTTCATCAAAATACCGGGTACTCTTCAAGGCGCGGCAGTCCTAGGCCCACTTTATACACAATCTTGGGCTGCCTAAACGATGGTCTAAATTGAATGTTTTTCCAAGCTCCAATCTAGCCCAGACTTTGAGCCCAAGTTGAAAATTCGGATCAGTGAAAACCTTCTTCCAATTGCATCACTAAGGCCCAAACATTTTGGCGTCAAAACAGTGCCACATGGATGCGACATAAGATAAAATTGAAGTTACGGTCATGTCTTAGTATAAAGCCCTTAGGCCCAATTTGAGCAACCCTATTAGTTGAAATTTGAAGAGTTTGGGCCGGATCATACTGGCCCTTACTAGGCTCTAGAATCGAAGCGCCTCGCCAAGAAAGTCCATGACATCGGATGACTTCGCCGGATTCAGGACGTAGAATATATTATTTTGCAGTCGGCAGGTGGACAAATTCGGACGCAACACAGCGCCGATGGTCCAATCATCTCCAAAAAACCACCACAAATCATGGTCGGTCACGGCTTCACTCACAATCCATTTCATGTAAACGCCTGGCATGTTGAGTTCCCCGGCTGTTGCGTTTGATTCAACCGGAGTCCAGATCGTAGGGGCAATTCAGACATATTGAACACTGCCAACGGAGACTCCAATCGCTGCAGAGGCGTTTACTCACAATCCATCACTCGGTGCAAGTATTGGTATGTAAAGTAATTCTCTTTCATGCAATTTAATTCAGCCAGTTTGTGATTGATCAGGTTGTTGTGTTGCTATACTCTTGTTGTGGATTGGGTTCAGATGATGGATGTTACTGAGAAATTTGTAGCATATGACAAGGTGTAGAATTGCAAGCGGTGATGATGGAGTGTGGAGGTCTTGACTGGTTGTCTGAATGAGATGTGGTTTGTCTTGCAGGGTCGTTGTTCTGGTGGTCATCGATGGGACAGGTTCAGCTCGGTTTATGTGTGTTCGCCATGGTTTCATGTTGTTGAATTTGTTGCAGAAGTTTGGGACTTGGGATTGAATTTTGGGTCGCTTGCTGTGACATGCACTCTGGTTGCTCACTGGTTTCTTGCTGTAGGATGGGGAGAAGGTGGTTTTATATGTGTATGATCTCACCCGGGGCGTGGCTCGTCAGTTGTCTAAGACGTTCCTCGGAAACGCCATTGAGGCCGTGTGGTAAGATTTGTCTTGATTTAGCATACAATTAAGCGATTCAAGTGCTTTGGATCACTGAAATACTTATTCTGTTGAGTGGAAGGTCGTCACTGTGTTCAAAATTTCTCTTTGACGGAATACTTGTTATTTGATTGTGGGAGAGAAGAGGTATGCAAACAAAAATCTAAAACGGAGTTAGGGTTTCATGTTTGTTAAATCATTTTGGTATGACTGTAGTTTCTGGACATGTGCTTCAGGCACACTGGCATAGGGGTTTACGGGAGGGAGTACTTCTTTGGAGCTGGCATTCACAACGTGCGGATTGGGGGTAGCCCTTTCGGAAAGCCTCTGGAAGTTCTTGAGTTGGGCTACACCCAGATACCCAAGGATGTGTTTAAAGAGTTTCTACAAGGAATTGCATCGCGGTACTCGATGTTGAATTACAGCCTCCTGAACCGCAACTGCAACAATTTCACTAACGAAGCTGCGAAGTTCCTGGTCGGGTCGGGCATTCCGGACCACATTCTGAACCAGGCAGACACAGCTTTCAACACCGTTCCCCTGGGAGCCATGATGTGTGAGCCTCTCACCCACAATACCCTGCTTCGCATTCGATTGGTGCTGCTCCAAAACACTAAAATGATTTGTAATTAGGTCAGAGTTATACCACTTAAGTTCCTCTAATGTGACTGAGTATAACTATTGTTTGCGGCAGTGCCCATGTTGCAGCAGCTGGAAACTACTCTGCGGTTTGGAGGGGATCTAATGGCTCCTGTACGTAATTTTGCCAGCTCATGGCCTAACCCTTCAGCCCCCGCTGGGTCCACCTCCAGATTCTTCAATATGGACGAAAGATCGTCTTCTCCATTTCCGGCTCCATCACCTCCAAGAGGAAGTGGTATGATGTGCATTTCACCACTGTTTTCCTTTGTTCTTATGGCAACGTATTCTCAGTATTTAACCTCCTCACAAGGGCAAGAATTTCATGCGAAGAAGCATAAGTTTTGGTTAAGAGACGTTTGGGTGATGTAAGTTACGTACTCCTTCCTACCTTGGGCAAGGTGAGGTTATCAAAGTTGTCGAGGATGACATAATTGTCTTATTGTTTTCTCTTGTTCATGAGTAACCATCATGAGTCTGTTATTCAAGCTGCAGATCGAAGAAGGGGAAACCAGGAATCGTGAAAGGACATCCACTAGACTGGAGGGAGGAAGGACAAGGTGGCTTGTTGCTGTAATCTGAACAGTAACCTGAAAAGTAACACTTTCCCTGACAATTGTGTATTTGAGACGACGATGATCAAAGGTTTGACAAATGCTACTTTGTCCCAGTGATTATATCCGTGCGTGGCCGTGTGCACTCAAACTCAACCGTAGCTGTTTTGCCGCTAGGCAGGGCCTTATTGAGAGTAGCAATCTCAAGTCAAGAATGCATATATTTGTCAAGAAGTAGAACATTGAGAGTAAGCACGTTATAAAACACGAGCCTACTTAGCATCCTGGCTTCTATCTGAGCAGATACTCCTTCTTGAGCATGACTTTACTAAACACTTATTACTATTTATCTACAACATATTCATGTTCCGCAGGTTGTGGTATTCTCCAAACCTAAACTCCACAAAACATTCAATCAGAAGTAAGAACAGGTTGTGGTATTCATCTAAGTTATTTCATGTTTGAGAAATTCATCAGTTGTTTCTGAGAAGATTAAGTTGTACGTCCTCCGCTTAGTTCAAGGGTGTGAGGGACAATCCAGTCTGTTCCTTGCCAACAGACTAGATTGTCCAGTCATGTACCTCATCTGTCAGACACAAAGTTTGATTGCAAGTTCATATAATTGTTTCCTGGATTGATCTCAGTGATATACCATTCATGACTGTAATAATCACTTGTCATACCATTCTCAAGTGAAGACGGTCATCCGGACTCATGGATGTTGGAGTTGGTGATTCATAAATAAAAATTTAGAAACTGGCACATATCAAAAGGTTTGTGAACTTCGTAATGTTGATTGTTTACTCTTCTAAAATTTTAGTCGTAACCAGGTATAGGGTCTACGTGTTAGGACTGCTACCATAGTTCATTGCTTTGCAGTGGCTCTAACCCACCAATGGTCCATGAGTGTAGCTGTATGAGACTCTTGGAATTGGGTCGATCTTGCTAAAATGATGTTACTAACTGATGTTATCTGAGTTTTATTATTGACGTCGGAGTGATTGGACCTTGCATGGGGAAGGCAAGGCAGAGAGAATGAAACTTTGTCAGGATGTTGCTCATTGTCAACTAAAAATTGTCCATACCTTTCTCTCTGCAGTGCTCTTTGTTAATGCAAGCGACCTACATCCTGTGTTTTAGAAAAATAAAATAAAATAAATAATGACAATAATATGCTCCCAATTTCACATCCGTTTCATTTCAGCTGTTATGGGCCCGTTATGCGTCTTCGTGTAAATGTGGGTAGCAGATGCTTCTAGACGGTTCCAGAGAACTTCTAGCATAAAGTGTTTAAATCTGATTTCGATGCGGATAGTGACTGTTCTGGAAATCTCAGTTATAATCCAATTTCTATTCGATTTTGAGCCAAGAGTAGGGTCAAGCAAAATAATGTTGCTACTGTATCCCGCTCTAATTACTGTCACAGTAGGTAGATGATGCGTACTTCCTTCAATGTTGCCCCTACTTTATGTGAAATACTCCATGACAGTACCCTCTTCAGTTGATAGATTCCACATAAACTCAAGAAACGGAATTGTGCACTCACACAAGCATATTCCTGTTCAATAGTTATTGTTCAAGACTACAGGGAGCATTTCAAATTACTAAGTTCGGGCGATACAGTGCAAACTAGTGTTCATTCAGCCAAAACTCAAGCACCATATCAACATCAACAAACTTGTGGAAACACTTAGTGAGGCAAAGATGAGGAAACAAAAAATTATTGAGCATCAAATAAGAGCCCAAATGAGGGAACCTCAATTGGCAGAGAACCTCCTCTACAACCCGCAGTAACTTAACCACGGCGAGGTTCACTGCACAACCTGGTGAAAAACCACCAAAGAGCTTCACTAATTCTACCTCCTCAACTAACTGAGTCACCATTCTCAACCTCTCGAGCCTTGTATTACCACTCATCATCTCAAACTCCTACTCATGTACCGTCGTGTTGGCTCCCTACTGCTGTACCCAACCACCTCGTATCCTTTGCACTATGAACTTATGAGAGCTCTATTATAGACAAAGATTCTTGGCAACAACTGCCATTGTTGTCACTCTCAAATCCCAACTCAACTCCTACCTTCACAAAAAAGAAAAGATCTCACACAAACCAACCCCTATCATCGTCACACTCCTCCCCTCAAATGGGGAGCCTTTGAGCATGTTCTCCATTATTCATGTACCACCAACCCACCCTAGCTTCAAAAATTACAGGAAAAAAAGTGACAAAAATGCAAGCTCGCATCGCCTTCAAAGAGCCATATTGCTTGCTGTTGCTGTTGCTGTTGCTGTTGCTGCTGCTGTTGCAGACCATCATCAGTACGAGTTGTTGGTCCTCTTCACAAACCGACCCTGCAGTAAAAGAAAGTCCGGAAAATGGGTGAGACTTTGGAAATAATTCTCAAAGGTCACCAACCATCTCCGGCCCACTTCAGTCTTCAAAGGGAGTTGAATCATCGACATCAACTGTCCCAGTAGTAGTAGTAGTAGCTTTAGTGTGATCCTTGGTCATGTAGCCAGTTGGGGTCCTCCGAGGTGTAACTGCTCTACGCTAGATGCTAAAGGAGGTGTTTCGACCTTAACATTGTGTGTGTATGCGTGTAGTGCTTGATAGCTGACTAACTAAGTTGGGATATGAGTCTGACCTTCATACGGGGTCGCCTCTCGGCATTGAGCTTCCTAACTTCATATCTAATCGTCTTGGAAAAGAGCCGGCTCCGCCTTTTCTCTTTGTACCTCAGGACTCTAGCCTCCCGGCCTTGACCTCCATCATCGGCATCACCTCCTTGCAACTCCATGTCCGGCACTAGCCCAACGTCCTGGAGAAGGAGGAGAGCAAAAAGAGTCCAGTGAGGACATGTACAACTGGGATTTGTTCAAAATTACTAACTGGAGCCTAGCCTGCCGCTACGCTACCATCTGGACTAGCAAACCATTGTCACTTGCTGACTCTGAAATGCAATGCCGGCACCCACCGTGGCTGAGTCCACCGGATTCACCCACGGCTCCCCCCGGTTCGACCACGCCATGATGATCTCGTCGTAGTTCAACCTCAGCGTCGGCACCGTGCGCTCGGACTCGCCCTCCAGACAACAACGCAGAATCTCCTTCGCTTCACTCTTTATCACCTCTGGGCTCATCACCTTCTTCGCACTCTCCGCCTTCACCTTCCTCTTCTTCACAAAGTACTTCGCAAATGGCCCATTGGAAAACTCGTCGTTCCCAGACCCAACTACACCTGTACACCAAACAAATGAATACATCAGCATCCCCGCATTGTAGACAACCAGCATCAATCAGTGCATTCAATATGTGCAATGAAAAAAACGCTCCACAGACCTACATACCGCATTTGTGAAATCGTTTGGAATTGTAGTGAGAAGGTTTACCTGCATTGGAGGTAGTCGTGGTGCCATTCTCTCCCTCAAAGGCCTCCGAGCTCGCAGCTACACCACGTTGTGCGAGGTCGAAGCTCAGGCTGCAGTCATCGAAAGCTTCTAGGCCCGGGATATCGCCCGGAATGAAGCAGGCGTCACTAGCCAGGGAGATGTTCCCGTCAGCATCGCAGCAGATGATGTCAATCCCGGAGTCGAAACCATCCGGCACCAGAAACTCGTCGTGGGCAGCCTTGCCTTTGAAGTAGGCCGCGAATGAATCCTCGCTTGGGGAACTCAAGTCGCTGTGAAACTCAGGTGAGAGAGAAAACTCCTGGGTATACTCGGAGCCGCTGGAGGGGGATGGCGATGGGGACGAAGCAAGAGACCCATCGAACGAAGGCACTTCGTGTGTATCGTCGACGAGGAAGTCTTCAGTGTCAAAGAAATCCGAAAACAGGTTCGACTCCTCCACCTTCACCTCCACTTCGTCCAGAGGTTGAGCTTCAGGTCGACGGTGCGGGTGGGGGCGACTGGTACGAGAGCGCTTCCGAGCGGGCAGTACTTGAGGGGGCGCAGGATTCTTCTTCTTCTTCGAGGCACCCGTGGGAGGCTTAGCTTTGGGCGTGGATTCTTGAGGCTTCCGGGGTGGTTTCATCGGGGTGCCACTCGGAGTCAACCGAACACGCTCGTGACGCTGCGCAAGCGCGTTCGCAGAGTGAACCTGCGTGTCGCATCGATCACAGAGGTAGGCCGCGTCCGCACCGCAGTACCACCGCGCGCTCTTGCTCGCACATACATCGCACGCACGCGAAGCCCGTCCCACTATTGCCATTGCTGTCGCCACCGACCTGTTCGCTACCTTCGTCGCCATCGCTGCAGGAGAAACCGACCTCGAAATCTATCAAAAATTCGACTTCAGAGACTCCGCTCTCTCAACCGGCCATCAAAATCCTACAACTCCCGCAATGTTTACCTCGATCCCAATCGATAAAATATTCCCCAATCTTCCCCTCGTGTTCTCCACAAGCAGTCAATTCTCAGACGTCCTCCAGGGGTTTAAGTGTCGACAAATTAGTACAAAACCGCGGATCACAAACTAAGTTGACACTTTATGCAGCTCAATGAGCCTACAAAATGAGAGCTCGTGTACACATGCACTTCTTCCCGGTACCAAATATTTTGATCTTCGATAAATTCACTCTGACTTTTGTACTAGTTCCAATCAGTCGACATCAGTGCTTCTGATCCTTTTGAATATTCACAAGATAAACCCCCCGTGACTCATACAAAACTCCAACTTAGTACCTCTCTTGTACCGATCATGTACTCAGCTGTCTAATCCCAAACACTACCCACCAATCCAGCCTCCTGTGAACTCAACAAGTAGTACAACCAAACCTCGACAGCAACAGACCTTGACAGTACTAACTTAGACCAGCCTTGACACCAGAACTAGGACCGTTGTGTAAACCCAACCGAACCTCACTGGGACCTCACTGTAAGAGAGTATTTGTGTTCGACTATACTACCACCTTTGAATGAAGTGCAACTGTGGGACAGGGAGGTGGTATAAGAATTCTAGACGAGGGGGAGACGTAGACTCGAGCCTGATGATGAGATCAGTCTATGAATCAGGGAGCGTAGCAGTCTACCTTAGGAGCTGCAGCACATTTTGCGACAACTGGGTTGAAAGAACTGAGTGCTTTTCGGGAGCGGTGAAACGGAGATGCCCCCAGTGAGCACAATTAATATTTAACTAATATTGTAAGAGAAGATCTTTTTCTTTTTCTTTTTTTTGGCACAAACGAACAGAGCCATTCATTGCAGAGTGAGAACAGATCAAACCCAGAGCAGATTTTTTTCTGCCTTTTACAAACGGCAAATTTGAGTGCTACTTGGGCTATTATTAATGGTTGCCTGAACATCGACAGAGATAAGCGATTCATCCGTGCTGATGGACGTGGGAGTTCGCCGCGTTCGTCACTGTTGCTGTAGCGTCACGGATGCGCAGGGAAACCGGAGTTTCCATAACCAGAGTGCTTTTTTGCAGTTTATCCGGTTTAGGATAGAGTATGGAGGCATCAACTGGACATCAGTTTTACGTTCACAGTCATTTGGATTTACTTCTGTTACTTCGCACAAATCATACGAACTCTGATGGTCTATGTTTGTAGTATGATTGTGTGAAGGTTTATTATGATATTTGGAGGAAATCATTCCATTCCTTACACTGGAAAAGAATGTTCAGTAAAACCTCTTGAGAACAGAAGATCATCATTCCAGCCTATCTCCAATTTAATGTTCTGAAATTTACTACTGGAAAAATCAGCAGTGCAGGTAGCATTGTTTGTAGAGCGTTTTCACTACATTTTAGGATCACTCCATCACCCTGAGAGTTCACGGTTTCAACAAAATCTACACTCCATCTTGAATTCTAATCAATTAATTCATGTATATATTTGATTGAGAAAGAGTATGTAGTTACTGTTGAACATTTCTTTTATTTCTTTTAACGACACAGTGACAAGGTTAAATTATTACTCTGCAATATTGAGGATGTGTAATTACTGCACAATTCTTCTGCAATTACATGTACAAAGCAGCTTCAAGGATATTATTTTCACTCTGCTTTTGGGTAAAACGGAACTTCCCTTTCAAACAAAATATCATCACTCGATGGTTTCTCTGAGTGAGTCACTGAGTCTCTGTATTCATCAAGTCACGCTGAACATATTATTTTGTTAATAGCAAGTTCTCATTTAAGTCAGAAATTTCCGGTGAGTTGATAGAGTAACAGTAAATTAATCATCAAAGGAAGTGACTCACTGTGAGACTGTAATTAGTGTAAGTCAAAAACGCTTTTCGAGCCAGGGGAGAGGAGTGTGAGAGTTGCGCACACAGAGCGGCACATGGAGAGGGGGAAAAGGCGTGAGAGAAGGCCAGGAAAATAGGTGAAGGTAAGATGTGCATTGATTTGCAACACACAGCATCAAGGAGGAAAAGCGCCGGGACTCCACCATTTCCAGCTCATGAACAATTCGGGCTCAACTTGATGATGAACAACTGAGCGGATCGAAAGAGGCTTTCAGAGAAAAATGGATCTCACAAAATTATTGGCCGGGCAATTGTTCCAAAAGCAGCACTTGCAATTGAATGAGCCTAAAGTCTTCCACAGATCCTCCGTTTTAAAAGACAAATCTCCCATGCACAAAATAGACCATCGATGTAATGAGCCCCAGTTCCAGTTGTTGCTCATACTGATCTTTTGCCCCTTTTTTCACACATAAGTGAAACATTTTTATTCCACTTGGAAGAATGTGGAAAAATCACACACTGATCAGCTGTGACTTTGCAACAAGAAATAAGATCACATCTCATAACTGCAATTCAAACAAGGGGAACTCTGGACAACATCTCTGAGGTTATGTGAGAGGAGATCAAATATCTCCAGTCTCATCATAATATGTCCTAAAGCTGAGGTGCGAGAGGAGGACCCAAATGGTGACATTTAGAAAGTGACATTTAAAGTTAAAGGATCTATGGTCTAGGTGTATATTGATTCGCCAAATTTTAGGTGAAGGGTTGAAGTATGATCTAAAGTGCAGTTTTTTGGAAAATAATGTCATTGTCTTGTTTTCCGAGTATCCATGGTACCATAGCCTAAATATGTTATTTTGATAGTTGAAAAGACACAATTTCTATGTATCTTCATTTTTACAAACATTATAATTTCTTTGTTTTCTTTTCTTTATGAAAAAACCACCTAAGTTTATGTGACCCAAATTATAATGTATGAGTCTTATTCCACCAAGCAGAAGATTGAACAAATAGTGTATCTCAAATCACATGTATCTGGTTTTATACTAGTACATAATATTTAATTATTTAATATACTTTATTTCTAATATTTACTTTCATTTGAATTATCTTCATTGTTGAAATATTTTTCTACATTCATTCGCATTTTTGTTTACAATATCTATATAGAAAACATTTGAAGTATCTATATAGAATCCATTTGAAACATCTTATAATCTATTCAGTTGTCACTTGTAGTTTTTTATATTTTTTAATGAAATACTATCACTTCTTTTTTCTTTGAAATTTTATATTACATATAGTTATAAAACATTTTTTATTTTGTAATCATGTAATTGTCAATAGTATATTCAGCTAAGTGACGTGTATTATATACCAAAATATACAACTTCCTAACTTAAAAATCATCAGGGCCCTTTACATCTATTGGTATCATGCTCCTTTGAGTTTCTCAAAATGCACAATATTCCATGATTTCCACAAATAGACGCGGCTACTCCACAACCTGCATGAAGTGCAAGCAGCTTGCCATGTGGAATTATAAACCAGTTGATAGAGGGGCCAGATCGAGAGGATTGCTGACGAGATTGTACTCATGCATGATCTGGTTACAATATGGCACAATATGGCACAATATGGCACAGAGTTGACAGTGGGCTCATCACATTCAATACTTCTGAAGCGTTTTCTGGGAGCTGAAAAGTGCAAGTGCCCGGGCCAACTGCCAGTGTCCACACCCAAATTATGAACCAAATTATGAACCAAATACTTGTATAAGCTCTGCTGCTGAGTTCAAAGTTGCAGCAATGCTCAGAGTCAGACCCTTCCCTATCTGTTGCAAGTCTGCTAACATTACCCGGAGAATGAACCCAAATTATGGGCCCTCAAGCATATTCCGCTGTTAGGTGTGATTATTTAAAAGACCTCCAAAAGCTGCAACAAAGATGTTGTCATCCAACAAACCATTTCTTCTATGATTCATTTCCTATAAATATTCAGCTCCTTCCAAATGAATTTAACATTTGGCTTTGAGAAGTTCCATTTGGAAGTAAAATTTCGGCGTGTGCCTCTCAGATCGTGCCTTTGAAAGGGTGTTGTGGATGTTTCTTCCTGGATTTTCATTGAGAACTTCATGGGGATAAAGAAAGCAAAAAAAGATGATGTTAGGTAGAGGACACAATAAGTATCCGATTAGGCATTTTGTGCTGGTTTTCATTGACTAAACATGCATTGCGATTATGTTTTTGTATTTTTGGGCAATGTGTGGATTTGTTATGAATTTCTTTTTCTTTTCTTTTCTTTTTTGACACAAGAAAAGGGAAGCCCTTTACTGCAGGAGAAAAATTTGTTATGAATTTCTCAAGTGAATTGTTGTAGATGTCACTAGGCAAATCTAATACAAACTTCCTTATATATATACTCCAGACTTGTTTTTAGGGTTAATTCAATGATTGTGCTCACTTTACAACAACATCTGATCACCTAAACTCTAGGTTGTTACCTTGTGAAGAAACATCCGAGATCTAGGAAGTTTAGAAGTCAAACTAAAAAGTACTCTAAGGGCCTTCTTCCATGTTTGGATCCATCCGGCAATAAATAGTGATTTCATTACCACCAAAATCTGTAAAGCAATTCTATGAGCACGTGTAGAGAGGGCCCCCACCAATCTCCACACTCAAATATACTTGTCATGCACCTAAAATTAGACTCAACAAAGAAAGAAGCCAATCAAATGTGATACCGATGAGTAGTGAAACCGAGTGTCCTACTTCTTCTATCATCCTCTACCGGTGAAGTTTGAGAACTTAATCCTCGTTGTTTTTCTAATTCCACTAGAACCAATCATACATGGAAGCCTACCCTAGAATGCATTGGAAGAAATATATATAATAATTTCCAAATAAATTAACCTCTACAAGAAATAGATTGTTTTCCTTTCAAAACTATCATTCAAAACCTTTAGATAAAAGCAAGCTATTTTGTTTAATATTATAATATTATTTAATAAATTCAATTGTACAAGCTAATAGTTATCATAGTAAAAGACTAATTCTCCAAAATTCAATGTTAAAATCAAAACAAATTGCAATATCTCAACTCGTAAATTTTTCCAAAACATCAATAGTCTATAATTTTTGAAAAACATGGTATTTTATTCTCATTGAGAATATTGTTGTTTTGATAGATAAAAGGGTTGAGAATTCATCCAAAAAATTTATTATAAAATTTATTTAAAATTTCAAAAATAAATAAATAAATAAATGAAATCCTTCAATATACTTTGATTATCTTGATATAAAGTACAATAACAACAGTGAGAATGTGGTAAGAATCAATGGTAACCTTTTCCTTTTTTTTAGTTTTTGAAATGTGTTGAAATCATGTTACAAGAAACCCCAAAGTTTTATTTTGTTTGAAAATTTTGCAAGTGCCTATAAAACATTGTTTTTAGTATCATTCGCTTGACTTATCAGAATGGAACAAAACAAAGCTTCCTACATTTGGGAAAACCTACAAAATATGATTATATTATTAAATTTATGTGAAAGGATAATTTGAAAATATTTTAGTCCTCCCTTCATTCTATTCTTAGATTTATTTGAAAAACTAATTTAAGAATTGTTTAAGCCCTGCCTTTATTGCCCTCATTACAAAAACCTCGTAGCTCTTTTAATATTTATCAAAATTAAAACCCAAGGTAATTTCTTACGATCTTCATTAAAAAAAAATGAAAAAAATAATCTTATCTCTTCACACATAATATAATTGATTAGATATTCTTAAATGCATTTTTTGAAGCACAAAGTTTTTTGAAACCAAAACCTTCAAAAAAATTACTATAACAACTCCAACTTCACCAACAGATTCAACTAGAAATCAAAACCCCACTCACCCCGAAGATCAAACCCAACTCCTCCGAAGATCAAAGCCAACCCCTCCGAAGATCAAAGCCAACCCCTCCGAAGATCAGAGTTCCACACCCTTGAAGACACTACAAGACAGGAGCTAACTGGTGGTCGAATAATGCAAGAGAATTGCCCACAACCACCGTCCTCCAGCACCTTAACTGCACCTCCGAAGCAGAGAAGTGGTTCACACAATGCGACAACCCCCTGTACAACATTCCCACTGGAGACTGGCGCCGGTGTGAACCATCCCAAGTCCGTAACCATGCGGCTGACCGCGCGTGCACACCATGCACCCGGTACTGTACTAGTCTACTCTTCGGAGGCAGAGTGGTGCCAGTGGTTGGCTCTCCCAAAGGGACAAGTAGAAAGATATACACAAAGGACATAAAGGCAGTGCAGATACTTTCATGCCCTTGTCTCATAACCTTTGGCAGCCATTTTGGACCCAGGTGCCTACTCCCTCCCTCCCTAGCTCTCCCAGTGTTTCCTTTTGAGACCATCTTTCATTATTGAGAATCTATATTTATCATCAATGCGTTCTATATCCCTCCATGCCCATGTATAAGTGGATCGGAGTTTCATTGGTGTTCGGCTCTGTCAAGTCCAACATGGAGAAGTTTTGATCATTTGGGGAGTTGAATGGGGGAACTTGAGTGAGTTTTTCTGTGAGTTTATGACACATGACTCCGTTTCTATTGGGCTTGTAGGTCTGAGTGTGCACTGAGCGTTGCTGCTTGATTGTCAGCTGTGCCCACTTGACAGCAGTGGAGGTCTGGTGAGTGATGATATTCTGTGTTATTTTAATTATTTTTAAAATATTTTTAATATAAATTGGAACTTCGAATTGTGCTAACTTCTTGCTTTTTGTCTATCTCTGCCACCTAGGTAAAGAATGGACCAAGTCTAGAAATAGCCCCAACACATCTTCGCTTAGTTTGAAAGTTTGGAAAATTTCCTTTCAATTGAGCTATTGGTGTGTTGGATTCTATTTTTAGACTTGGTCCCTTCTTCACCTTGGGGGGAGATCTAGACAATTAAATTTGAAAAGCTACTACAATTTTGCTATTGTAGAATTCAAAATTCGATGCTATATCAAAGTTTGGATATAGTCTATATTGATTTACTATGAAAATTGAATTGTTGAATAACTATGAGAAATATATTGGACATTGCAATTATATTGAAAGTATCCATTGATTTCGTTGGAGGTTTACGTACGTACACGGAAGTCTCGGGGTATGAAATTAGAAAAAATACGCAAGATCTAATGCAATTTGATGTCCAAAGCAAAATATGAGTGAAATTTAATGTTCAATGCCAATAAAACTTAAAGTAACACATTTGCATTTATCAAGAGATATGGAATTGATAATCTTTGAAAAAGGTGAAAACTTAAACTTACAAAGTTCTCTCTAAAAACAAAGAGTGTAGGTGGCTTTATTTTTCTTTGACAATAGTTGAATGCAAATATTTCTATTAAACCCCTTCCAAAGTGAATGTATTGGATTACATCAAAAATACCTTTAAAAACATAAATACTATTGCCATATAATATGCCATGTTTATACTCATCCACAAAAGAAGAATAGAAAATCACCAACTGCTACCCCAAACATTAAATCCCCCATAGTTAAATCTAAACAAGTTTTTTGTAGCTAGAGCTACCTTTTCTAATGTTAGCAACGGGTGTAATATCTCTTGTCACGCACAATAGGCTGTTGGTTGACACAACTCATTTCATGTCTACAATCACTCACTAAGCAGTACCAAGCCACTTCATCCTCCACATCTACTCAAACGAGTCCATCATGGTTTAAACCCCGACTAATGAATTGAGACAAACGCTCACCTCCAACCAATAATGAGCTTGTGGCTTGGTGTTCAAACTCACAATAAAATGAAACTTAAAAGCTAATCATTGTTGTTTCTTGTTACTACATACTAGTGAAAAATGTGTTTATTCTTGAAATGGAGAGTAGATCTTTACTTCCATACCTTTATCATGTGAGCATTGAATTGGAGGTGGATCAAATACACACTTAATTCAAGTTGGTCTTTTCTGGAGACCGAGATTTCTCTCTTTATTGGATTATGTTATTGTAATATGTAGACAAGGTCCTATGTTTTTCATCCCTTCCTACCAAGAATGATGCCCCCCGGAAACATGAAGCCCGGGAACAACCCCATCATGCATGGGGTCCCTATAAGCAAGAAGATATGATCCCTCAACATACATCCAATCTAAATCAAACTGCCGCCTTCTTTTTGTGCCAAGAAATACCCCACAGGGAGCCCACCACACAAGTATTTTAAAGCCATTTGGGACCATAATAGTAGAGCGTCCAAAAATGGCGCAGTGCCAAAAATGGAGCTCTAGTCATCTTCTATTAGAGGTACATAATAGCTTCCCCACCCAACAGTACCATGTACTGAAGGAAAACATTATAGGGTGTGCGCCATTTTAGAAACACCTATGAATCCATCTTCAAAATTCATAACTAATTGTAGAAGAATCCAAAAATGATGATTCCACTTGCTCCAACTTTTTAATTAGTTTCCCCATGCATGAAAAATATTTGCACTGCTAATTTCGCAGTAGATTCCCCAGGCTGAAATTTGCGCCATTATTGGACGCTCTACCAAAGATGGCTGTGAAAAAAATTGTGTGGCCTTGTACTTGCTCATTTGGACATCTGAACAAGTCATGAGCTCTCGCCAAGTCAGCGCCCATTGTTCAAACTCTAGCCCAGGTGATCACTGACAACCTTTCCTTGGATGTCAAAATGATAACTTACAGCCATATTGCTATGTGAAAATGGGGCAAATATATTGGAATAGATTAGAATACAGCACAAATGTTAAACATGAAGTTCCTCAATTACTTCCGTTAAATGAGTTTTTTGTAGTCAAATTTGCATAAAAATCTATAGGTATATGCACTACTATAGAAAGAAACTGTAAAGCATGTTATAAGAAATTATTCATATGGTTAATTCTTTTGGGCTACAGAGTGATTATTTTTGCGGTTGGTTAAATTCACAAGGTGCATCCAAAATCCTAGAATCATGAAAAACATATTCTTTAGAACATCATCATTTCCTCAAATAAAATGCTTTCACATACTACAAGAATGATGGCTCTTTTAAACCTTTTCCATTCTTATAAAATTGGCTACATTAATATTGTTTCGGGACGTCAATTTGAATGCAAACAATGTTCAACATTTTTCCAAATATATTCAAAAAAGAGTTTATTTTCAAAAGAAAATATCATTCCAACATAGTGCCATAACTCCAGCATGCATTTCAGAGTTGTAGGGGTTAACTCCTAAAAATCCAGGAAAGCCGAAATGGGTTTTTGCTGTTTTGGGCAACCAAGATGAAGGGGTTAAAATTCATATTTTTGCCTAAGTTTTTTATTGGATGCTCCCTATACCGCAAAGTGTGTGTGGTAAAATTTTCAAAGCCAAATTCCAATTTTAAGACCTTCATCTAGAAATTTTAGATTTCAAGTCTAAAACGGGCAGCTTAAAATTAGGGTTTTTTTTAAAAAAAAATCTTGAAATATTTTCATAACCAAACCACCACTCAAATTCCAAAGAGACCCAAGCGAAAAATTTAACCAATTTTACAAGGGCAGCCTCCAAAATTTACAAAGACAAGCTTTAAATTTTTGAATTATTTCTTTCAAAATTCGTCAAAATTTGAGATTTTGAATTTTTTCAAAAATAATTGCGCCCAAAAATAAAAAATTTGTAAAGGCACCTGATCACCGTTTAGATTTTTCTAAAACCAAGTATACGTAACGTCATACATGTTTTTATGATATTGACGTTTTTAGACCTGCTTCTAGAAAATAATTTTTATGAAGGTTCTAAAAAAGGAATAAGTCTCTAATTCTTTTTATGGAGGTACCCAACTTGATTACCTACATGGAAAAAAATATGAGCAAAATGTTTGGGATGATGAACATCAAGTCCCCATTTTCACCATTTACCCTATGTCGTTCAGTTTATACCAAAAAAACTTTTGCTGCAACTTTGAACATTATAATCTCACAAATGGTATACATCCAACGGTTGAAATTTTCATCAGTACTTCTAAAGAGGATAAAGTACAAGATCTTACGGTTAGATGTCTAAAGAAAAGAAAACAAACTGGTCCAAACCGACATTCCCACAAAGCGGTCAAAAATGACAGTTTTGGAACTTGGAGCTTCCAAGAACGGCTGGATTTTTAGGGGTTAACCCCTAAATTTCCTTGTGTTTTTGAGAGCTTGAATCCTCAAAACTGCGATTTTTTATCTTTTTTTGGAAATCACTAAAAACTTTGAAGGTTGTCTTTGTAAGTTTTGGAGGCTACCCTTGTAAAATTGGTAAACTTTTTGACTTGGGTCACTATGGAATTTGAATAGTGATTTGGTTATGAACATATTTCAATTTTTGTTTTTGTAAAAATATCTAATTTTAGACTACCCGTTTTGGACTTGAAACCTAAAATTTCTAGATGAAGGTTCTAAAATTGGAATTTAACTTCAAAAATTTTACTACATAGACCTTACCGTAAAGGGAGCATCCAGTAAAAATCTTGAAAAAAAATATTACTTTTAACCCCTCCATCTGGGCTGCCCGAAAGTGCAAAAACCCATTTTGGGTTTTAAGGATAGTTAGGGGTTAAATAAACCACAACTTTCACTCCATACTTCATATTTAATTGTCACTGATATATAGAAAATGTAATTCATGACAATGGCAATGCACAAGAGACTTGGAATTTACGACCATGTAAATGCAATTTTTAAAGCACTTGTAGAAGTTTTTATACACTTACTCTGGTGCAGGTCAAACTTCAAAAGATCAGCTAAGAGTCCAATCCAAAGGCGCAGAAAGAGTCTGGAAAGCAGCCCACTGCTTGGATGGGCTCATTTCAACTCGCTGCATGTAACCTAAAATAGTGAAGAAAAGCGTTTGATTCTACTTTTTGAATTATTTGAATATAAATTATGTGTAAATATATTAAATTGTTGAAAGGCTCTTCTTAAATTATTGGGAATATATATATATATATATATATATATATATATATATATATATATATATATATATATATATATATATATATATATATATATATATATATATATATATATTTATTTATTTTTTAAATTTTTTTTGGAAGCAATAAAAGAAAATTCATTGCAAGGAAATAGAGTACAAACCCTCTTTATTGGGAATATTTTGCAGTTATGGTGTCTCCATAGTTGGCGCCACTGTTGGCACTAACGGACTCTAGAACAATGAACGGGGAGATCCAGCAGCTACTTACAGATCAGCCGACCAGAATTGAGGTTCATCCCGATCAGTATTACATGAGTATCAGACAAGTATCACCCAGATATTGTCAAATTATTATCCAGGTATCATCTCCCTTAACCGAATGAGTTAAGTGAAGAGAGGATATTAGCTGGGTTGAGTCCAAAATCTCCTCGATAGCTGCTCTAGAATGAGAGTTGGACTTGGGCATAGGATACCCTTATGACGGTAATAGGACATCTGCTTTTGGTCCCTTCAAAATTGTTTCCTGGATCTGCATGCTCCAATGAATCTTTTCCAATCTAAATCAACTCTTTTTTTTTTGTTTTTTTTTTTCTTCTTTTTTTTGTTTTTTTTTCTTTTTTTGTTTTTTTTGTTTTTTTTGGAGATAAATGCAGCAATTTATTCCACTCCAAAGAAAGAGCTAAGGTACATACACCTATAACCGATAACTTAAGCATTTCAGCATATCAAAGCTTGGATTATTGATAAGGAGATAATTTTGGTTCATAGAAAAATAAGGTTCATGAAGAATGAGCATTTTTCCATAAATTATCTCCCAATATTGAAATTTGTATAATTTTTCAAAGTGAAAAGTACTTCAGAACCCATAACCGAGATGTAGAAATGAGGTACATTTGTTCGTTCACAATCTAGAAATTATGATATATCAATTATTAGTAAGTTATCGGTTATGGATGCTTATACCTTAGTGCGGAACCAACTTTGATTATGTGATGTCCTTAAAGAATTACCTGGACTTTGAATTGGGATGCTTTAGACTTAGTTGAGTAGGAGCATGAATATGGAGGATGGAGTACTTTCTTGACTTATCTACTCTATCCACTTTAGTGTTGTTGTTGCCTAGGAGGATTGAAGTTGCTCTTTAAAGAGAGATCATTTAGTCTTTTATCTTTGTTTCACCAAAAAAATCTTAAAATATCATTCTAATTCATTTACATTGTTCTACTTTCAATTGTAGGATTTTTAATGAAACTAGTAAAATTAATTGTTGCTACAGTTTTATAAACTTTTTCCTACATGGATAGAAAGAAAATACTTTTGAAGTAAAGAATTTGGATTTACGGGAATCTTGAAATTCAATTAATTGATGCTTCATTTTGAAATATAAAATAGAAAATAAAAGAATAAAATATTTATTATTTATTCAACAAAAAGGAAATTTGTTTGTACTTTGTTGGACAAAGATGAAAAAACTTTTACTCCTCTTAGAATAATGTCTTTTTGTGAAATGGAATGGTTTAGTTTTGATTTATTAACAAATTTTAAATTCCAAATTATCAAATTATTTGAAATTATACCAAGTTTCAAGTGTAATGTTGTTGTCCAAGCTACTCCTCACGTTAAGAAACCATCCAAGTCATCATGGTTTTTCCTTTTGATGTTCGATGCCAAAATCTCATATCCTACAAGCGAACACATTGTGCACCTTGAAACAAAGTTTTGAACAAAAATTTGAGAAAAACTTACCAATGAAGAGAGAAAGAGAAAATTATTTAGGAGTGGACCGACGTGAAATTAAGTGTGTGTTCAATTCACCCCATCAATGCCCATAGGACAAAGGTAGTAATGGACAATGATTATTTAAGGGATTAAAACATCTACAAGGCACACATTATTGTTAAAAAAAACAATTCTTACTAATTTACCATCTAAAACAATATAAAGTTAAGGAATATCATCCTTGATTATGATTTTTAGACATTTAAAAATAACTTTTTTTCATATATCACAAATTTTAACATATATGTATTTATACAAACATACATTGTTTTTAGTAAACTTATCAAACATACACTATTTTGAGGATGTTATAGTTTAGATAGTGTATCATTGAATGTAAATTTTTGAATTTATTATTTTATAATAATGTATTGCCATTGCTTAAAACTCAATATTTAATGATATTATTTTTGACAGACTTATGTCTATTTCCATCCGCGTCAAATTTGGCATAGAGGGTTTCCATCTATTGAAGCAGATGATGCAATATTTAAGACTTCTCCAGAGGAACTTCAAACTCTTCATCCAAAGACATTCAATCTACTTGTTGGTTGAAAAAACATGCAAAACCTCAAAATTTTGACTTTTAATTATTACTCAATTCTTTAGCAAATGAAGATTACAATGACTCTATATTTTACTACCACAATTTTGAAAATAACTTAATTTCATCTTTTTAATTTCAAGCAATTTATGTACCTTGAATATTTGAAAATTTGCCGTATTTCACTTTAAGATTTATGATTTTGGTGATGTAGATTCAATACGCGACTTCGAATTTAATTTTGGTATAAAATAACCATACCAATGACCATGAAGTAAACACATCACTGATGAAACCATTTTCAACTTCTGACTTTCAAAAACATGTATGCAACAAATGATTTCAGAGCAAGTATTTAGTGTGGTTTGATGAAGGAAACCAGGCTGCATGAAACTTGGAATCAATGGAGTCGTTCACACTTCCTATCAGCACGAGCACACACCCCACAATTGCTTGCGGCAGAATGTGGATTTTGGTTCCCACATCCTACTGGTAAGGAAGTAAGAGCTCCTCCTTTTGAAGTGTGGTTAGAACTTGAAGTGTAGCAAAGGTATACACACCTATAACCAATAACTTAAGCATTTCAACATAACTTCTCTTGTGTTATGAAGGAGTTATTTTTTGTTCGTAGAAACATAAGGTTCATGAAGAATGAGAATTTTTCAAAATTAATTGAGTAAAATTCAAATTACTAAAATTTTTTTTGTGCAAAAGTTGTTCACAATCTATAATCAACATATAGCCTCACCCATAACTGACAACAACAAGAGTAGTGAAAAAACATAAAACTATTTATTTTATAATAGTTACAGAGGCATCCTATTGGAGGACACATTCTGAATCTCCTGTTCATCAGCAACCATGAAGTCTACTTGGATGTATTATCGGTTATGGGTATGTATACCTTAAAAGTTGATGTGTAATTAAAACTTGGATGTACATCATTATTTGGTTCAATTATTTTTAATGCACCATTAAGAAATAAGAAATGTTCACAAGCAAAATTTATTCTTTTACTTTTCTTTTTAATTTACAATTCAAAATTCAAAAAAAACACTAGAAAGATTTTGCTACTAAATCAAAGTAAGACATGTAGTACTAAGTAAAAGTCAAAATTTCAGTACTAATATATAAATAAATAAAACCTTCATTCACACTTAAAGATTTATTTTAGCATATCTTGAAAAAGGTTTTAACATGCTTCTATCCAAACAAAATCAAATATTTGTCCTCATTTGTTGTTCAATATAATTAACTTCTCTAATAATATCAATAGCATATGCAATAACTAATAGACTATAAGATAAACCATCTGATTGTTGTTGTATATTAGCTCATTCTATGCAAGTTACAACTACATCAATGATTCTTTGCAATAGCTCTTAACAATCTTCAACTCTATCAAGTGACATGCGTCTTAGTGAATCATATAAGTTAGTTATAACGTACAACAATGTATGCGAGGGTTTATGTAACCAAGAGCCCAATGATTCCCACTCATAATGTACAATAATGTATGTGAGCGTTCATGTAAGCAATAGCCCAATGATTCCCTCCCACATATAATTGCAGTAAATATAGAAGTGTGACACTTTAATTTTGCTCAGTAGAATAAATCACTCACTGAAATTCTTTGTGGCTAAATTTAGAGTACCACCAAATGTTCATGGCCGCATTTATATGTTCATCTTTCAACCATTCACTTGGTTGCTTCAATTCATCTTTATGCTTCAATTGTAATTGATTTTTTTATCCACCATATTGGATGAGATTCATCTGAGTCTCGGCCCCCGTTTTCATTATTGTCTTCATCTTTAGTTTTCTTCTCCTTCTCTTTAGTTTCCCTACAATTTCTATCTTGCTTTATCCAATTTTATTTTGTCATTTTCTTATTTAAATTATGTATCGAAAGCTTTTTGATGTTGTTCGTATGTGAACGCGATGTCAATGTAATATCTCTTCAATATAATTTTGTTACATGTCATTGTATTATCATTTTGATGTCGACTTAATTTCAATTTCATTACAATCATCTTCATATTATTTTTGCTCATATTATCCGCATTTTATCAAATGTCATTTTTATGTCATCTTGGTCCTATTTTGACATATTGATGTTATTTTTATGTCATTTTAAATATTTTTATTTAAGTTTGTTTTTATGTCATTTGAATACACGCGAAAGAATTTGATATCGATATCACATGTGTAAGAAAAACATTAAGCTAATATTAATTAAATATGTAAAGAATAAAGGGTTGACAACTTGTCATTTTAATGTTAAGTTGGTATTAAAAAGACACTTTTAAATTGTACTGATGTATTAGGAAATTACCAACCTCATATATAACTGAGTTCCATGATTCTTGAGCTTCATTACATTTGCAGTTGCAAATACAATCAGAAAAGCATGGAACCAATTTCCAATATCAAGTTCTGAACTTTTGCTGCTATTGGTTCTATGAAGAATATTTTAGTAGTGTCTTTTCAAGTATGTAATGTACATGCTACATTTCAAATATACATACAAAGCTTGGAATTAGAGTTGTGTACGTGAAGAATCTTGTAGCTAGCAATCTTGCAGTTTTGCCTTCCAGTATCAGGTGCATCATAAAATAGTTAAAGCATTTTATCTACAACATTATTAGATTGTATATTCAGGCTGGGTCAGAAACTGGAGCTATTCAGTGAAACAAGCCATGAACTGCATTCAACACATTTTTCACCTCTAGTTATCCCACAAGCTTGGCCAACGCATCAATTTATAAAAATCTACCTTCCTTGCGTACAAAACTCTAGACCAGTTCAGATGGTTGTGAAAAAAATGATCCTTGACTGCACGGAGAGTCCTGCAAGGAGCTGTTTGTGTCTATTCCTACCAAAAGTGTGAATGTCCCAATGTTTCACCCCATACAGAAATTGGTAAATATGACCATAACATGATTGTCCACCACCAAAATTTATTTTAATTAAAAAATTAAAAAAAAATCATTTTCAAAAATTATATTTATTCACCCTATCTTTCCACAAAAATTTATAAAATCTAACCTAAACAATGAAATCTACTTTTTCCAAAACACTCATAATTTCCAATATTTTGCCTTTTTTTCCTTCTAAAATCAATGTGGGACGACTCAGCTATGGTAACTCCAATACAGGAGTATGGTACCAGAACATAGGAGTAGAGGTCTACAGAATAGGAGTATAGCACTAAAAGATAGCAGTATGATACTAGAATACAGGACATTTGGAGACCTCACCTTCACCTGCTCTCTCTCTAGACTCTCCCTCTACTCTCTCTCTCTCTCTCTCCCTCAGAGAATAACACGGGCAAGAGCAGTTGACCGGAAGAACTCAGACTCCCGCAGGCTCCCACAAGTGCCACCCCAGAAACCGCAGCTCCTGGAAACCTGCCCCACCAGAACGTCACAACTTCCGGCCCCAGCTCCACCCCCACGGCGTGGCAAATTCTCCGACCTCTCATGTGCAGAGCTCCCATTCGCGGAGCCCCCTTGCGCCGGCACCCCACGGTCCCCACCCCACCCGGTAGGCCCCCCGCACCATCCCCGTTTCACGCGGCCTTTAATTCCACTCCCCCTAGCCTGTCTGACATCATTCCTACAGCATGCTCGTAGTCTGTCTCACCTTGATCCCTACTGCTCTCTGAAACTAGAGCATGACGGTGACCCTCGATAGTCCCCAATCCTGTGACTCAGTTGTGATGAGGCCTGCCACTTCGACACCATACGGGGAGTTGTAGGCCTAGGTGGCGGGGGCCTCGGGAGGAGCTTAGATTAGGCTCCGACGTAGCAAATGATTGCCGATAATATCAGCAGATGAGGTGCGGAATGGCATCGTCGTCGTCGTTCGGAGTGAGGAAGTGCGGAGTTCCATCTGCCCAATCGCAGGGGGCGACTGGTATCATATCAGGATGGCGCAGAAACTCCGGAGCAACGACTCGGGAAGTCAATAAAGGAGTTGAGCAAATATAATAAAATATGGGTGTGAGTTGCATGGCCCCCTCCCGGGCTGTACTGTATATCTTTGCGCTTCGGTATACGAGCTTTTTCTTAAAAAGTAATTAAATAATCTTATTCTCCTCTTTAAGAGAAGGGATCCTCAGATAATTTTGAAATGTGATTAAATTAGTTGTTTTCTTAGTTTTAATTTTTTTTTAATACAAGTTGGATGCAATTGGGTAAGATGCTAAAACCGTACACAACGGAAAATTGTTAACATCCATAACATATGTTCATTTTAGGTTGATAATGTAGCTCTTTAGTACATGGTTTATTTTTAGGTCACAAAAAATAAGACGTGTAATGCGGGACTACATTTCTACCATAGTATGAACATACGTGCTACATGCTAATTGTTTTCTCTTGTGTAGAGTTTTGCAACATCCTACTTTAGATTTAGGAGAGTAACAAATGACAAGGTATAGAACAAATATTTCAATATTGATCTAATTTTCGTTGGAGTTGAATTGATTCTACAATCTTGCCCTATTTTTTTGTAAATGTTGGGTCTTGTTTGTAGCCAAAAAAGAATGTTCCGTATATAATGGAACTTTTGAAGCTAGAGTTATTATTTTGAGTTCTTGTTGTTGTTTTTGTAACCACTTCTTTGCTTCGTTAGTTGCTATTGCATTGATTGCAACCATTTGTAAGCAACAAAAAATTCTTCAAAATTTAAAAATATTTCAAAGGTTTATGAGCAAAAGTAAGAATTGTTTTTGAAAGGAACTAAATGTTGTTATAAAATAAAAGTTTGTGACAAACAATATGCCATTATTATTGGCTCAACATAAATTTAGAAAATTTTGGTGACTAAAGTTGATTAGTAATGATCATTTTTCTAATTCTTAATATAGGATGTTTCACTAGTGGAAAGCATGTCACATTTGAACAAAAAAAAATGGTGAAATGCGACATGGTTTCCACGAGTGTTTAGGCTTCAAACAAGGTAGTAGTTCTGTGTTGCTTGCATATGTCATGTGGATAATTCTATGAGTGGGACTACAAAACACTTTATGGTCATTCTGCCTCGAAGGTTAATGTTTTTCTTCTTGAATGTATCAATATTTGAAGCCATTTGGATACTAGTAATACTGGTACAAATATTGTCTCTTATTGCATGCAGTGCTCATGGAATACTTCGAGCCTCCTATTATGCTCTGCTCAATCTGATACTCATTCATCATTTCATACATTTATCTATGAACGGCTAAAGTCCAACCATTGCTATAACATGGTCTCAACATTGCCATTGTCAATGCTGAAGGAAGAAATGTAGTTCACTTACATTTCTACCCATTGATGTAATTTTTGCAGGAATAACAACTTTTCCCATGTTGTATATAAGCACCCTAAAATGGGAATCTGGATATATATTGAGTTATTGGTACCAAAGTGTTGCACTTGAGCTCAAGTTATGGTAGTATCTATCTGTGCTAAACTTTGGACTGGGGGCAACTTTGTACTTAATGACTATTGGCAACTTGTACATTAGACTTGCAAGACAAATTACTGAGTTTGCTGAGTATACTAATTTTGCTAAATTAACTTAGAAGTACGTGCCCACAACTCTGAACTCCCTCTCATGCATCATGTGTATGAGAAAATAGGAACTGCTCGTGACAGTATTTGACAGGCTTTTGAGATTCCCGCTGCCACATAGATGTTGAATCATAGTCGAATAGCTTATTCACCTTACAGGACAAAACTCAATGGAAATAGTTTACTTCTATTTGGCTGTGGCTTGGATGTGTCTCAAGGGAAAGCGTCATGTATGGGCGAGCAGGTAAATGATGAGGTCACTTGCAAGCTCAAATTCAAGTTTTTATCTGCTCTGTGTCGTGCTAATTTCCACTTATGACGATACAACAAGAGCATAATTAATAGAGCGCAGCACAAGGTTGCAGCAACAACAACTTGTCGGTTGGCACCCTAATCCATACTCAAACCAATCCAATGCAACCACCAAGGTAGAGAAACCAAAAACGGTGATAAGAAGGTGATTTGACTAGAAAAGGACGGAGATAAAGATTCTCTGAATTTTTTTGAGATGAAGAAGAAGAAATGATGAAAAATGCAACTTGTTTTGTATTTTTATTTCACACATATAATTGTCTAGAATTTCTGAAAGTGGGAAATTTGGCAAAATTCCTTCTTTGATACTAGACTCTTCGTGAATCAAATGTGATGGTGTCCTAAAATCGTTAACTAATCTAACGGAAAACTGGACTTAAGATTACTAAAAAAAACCACAACTTGACATAATGTGGCAAAACCCTAGTTGGTCCACCAAAACATGCTTGGTCGTGCAAAAATTATCAATTTTCAATCTACCACCTCAATGTTTTATTGCAACTCTAGTACACGCCTTGACGGCATTCACAGTTTTGGGTTTCTCTACCTTATACCGAAATTCATGGTACATTTTATGGAAAGAACCTTCTTCAACACAACATATTTGATATATTTGTAGAGCCCAATATTGAAGACAACTATTCAAACTTGCACTGAGTTGAACAAAGTTGTGACACTTTGTCTTTTATCCATCATTGCGAACCAACCCCATTGTTGGAATCGAAACTTTTGGTAAGCCTCCATCAGCTACTCGTGTATTGGATTCCTTTGACCTTCACTTGAAGATGCAATCAAAAAGTTATAGATGGCCACTTTGTATTTTGTTTTATTAAGTCTCAATTAATAATGCTTTAGATAACAACTTTCTTTTTTACAAAATTCGGCATAGTAGAGGTTCACTTCTCCTTGTTGTCGTAGGTACTAGCTGTGAATTTGATTTGATGATGGTTCGGAATGACCTTAAACTAGGAGATAAAGGTAGGCAAGAAGATAGGCTTAAAGCTCCCAAGAGTCAACCATGAGGCCCCAAGTTCAACCCGCTGCAATTGCTTGATGTTGCAAGAGCCTCACCACCTATGCAATGCGACGGGCCAAAAACTGCTTTATGTGCCCAAAAAATAAAATAATAAAATAATAGTTTATATTTGATGAAAAATGGTGTTAAAAAAAGGTCTATAGTTTGTTATTGGAATGGATAGTGGTTCAAAGACATGTCTAGTTCTTTTGTATTTCATCATCTTAGTATCTACAATGTACATGGTACTTTGTTCTCATATTTCTTAATTAGATAAAATAGAAGAAGAAAAAAAATGCACATACAACATTTCAAATTAATAGTATTAGTAAAAAAGGTGTCTTATTTCACTTAAATTGATTATCAAAACATATCCAATTTTAGTACGCAATTTGTTTGAATTGAAATTGAGCATGTTTTGGTGATCAGTTGCAAAGAAAATAAATATAATTCCACTAGTAGACACATACACCACTCAATAAGTATTTGCAAGTTCTAGACAATGATGTTCCAACAACAAGCTTTAATCATGGTGGTGAAGTCCATTAATCATATATTTTAGAGAAATTAGACAATCTTATTGATCATATTTTAGATCGTGTCCAAGATGAATTTTACACGTTTTACAAACCTCTTCTTGAAGAGAACCTTATGTAGGAACTACTACTAAGGTTGCAACACATTGTATACAGGAAGACAATTGATTTCAAATTTCTAAAATAACCTTAAATTTTTTGACAAAATCTTTGGTCTTATGTGAAGGCCAACTTCATTATTAAATATCAATAATATTTCCAGTTTAAGCCTCTTTCATGTACTATCTATTTGTATCAATGGTCATTTAAAGACCAACGAAGGACTTTTTAGATGCTTTAAATTTCCTTTACATGCTATAATATCTTCTTATGTACTCATTGTCTTATTTTAATTCATTTAATAGGTTTTTAAAATGAATTGAACTTTTACTATTGTCACTTGCTTTAAGATGTTTGGTAGACTTATCCACTTATTTTATATTGTAATATTATAATATGTCAAATACATATATACATATATATCATATGGTATGATATCCTCCGGTAATTATAAATTAGATAAAAAGTCATGACCAATTGAAGCACTTCCTTGCCATCGTGTATACTTACCATAAACTATATGCCTTAGTCATCCAACAAGTGTTGTGTCCTTTATCTATGGTTGATTTTGAGACTATTTTTGTAATACATATAAAATAGTTGAACACAATGTATATTGTATGTATATATGTATCTCTTCAACACAACTTGAATTTATAGAATTTTAAAATTTTTAAGACATTTTTGTAGAAAACAAAAAAACTACACATTTCTTTGTGGTTATGTTTGTTAAAAACTATGTAAATTTTATTACATATCAAATTCTTTCGTATAATTAAGACCGTACGCCAAAATATGAACTACTAATTCTAATAATCATTTGACAAAGATAAATGTTCAAAAAGAGACATAAGGTCCAAACATCAACCAAAATAAAGGTGAGGACTTTTGATTCGGCACTTAGAGAATAACCAATAAAGCCTTGTCAAGTGATTTATCTAAGGGGCCTTATCTAGGTCTCTATATGGTAGCAAGGTTTATTGGCGCACCTTTGTCGTAATGGACACTTGCTAATAGGTTTCAGGTTTAAACCCTAGTGTTATTCTGGCAGTGCCATAAATGGTGACATAAGTTGATATTGACTATAGGTTCCACAAGATGGATATGGGTTCCATCTAAAGTTAGTACGACCTACTTGTATATAGGTTGCAACTACCTTTGATTTGGTTAAGTGAGAAAAATTTGTCAAGAACTGGCCTCATTTAGCCTAGCCCGCTGGATTAGCCCAAGTATTACAAAGCCATTGAGGCATCATATATATGGAAGGCCTTTTACAGCCTGTTGGCGTGTGTTGTAAACGTTCCCATTGGAAATGCTCTTACTTAGATGCTTTAGAAATTTCTTACTTTGTTTTTTGTTTTTTGTTTTTTGTTTTTTTGGGTCAAATGGTACTTTTATTACCAATGATAAAACACAAGAGAAACAAAAGCACTCAATGAACCAAGCCCAAGCCAAAAGCCCTCGCTGGCGAGTGAAAAGAACAAGTAACAGCCTAAAGAAACCAACCCCTGTAACATAAGACTAATCAATAAAGGTGCCCCCCGGGGTCGTCGGAAATTCCAACGAGTACGTTCTTTCTTACTTTGTTTGTAATACTTAACCTCTAAAGTTCATTGACTATGTTTCTTCAAAAAGGCTCCAAAATTTCCATTTCTCATGTCAAAGCATGAATGAATAAAAAATCATTGTTTTCCAATTTTAATCGTAATATCTTCAACTAGATTATTCTAGTAGATAGTTCAAACAATTCCATCATAACTGACCATATGTATTAGAAGATTATTGTGATTGAAATTTGAAAACAAAATTTTTTGATCCAATTTTTAACTGAGTTAACACACTTTAGTTTTTTATTTTATTTTATTTTATTTATTACATGATAGAGAAGACTAAGTTAGCTTATTGAGAAAAAAAAATTACATTTAAAAGACGAGTGAAGCATATTGAAAACAACATTTTTATTAACCCCTAAAATTCTACGCAACCAAAACTTGGGTGATGCGGTATTTGGGCAGTCGATTTCGAAATGAATATTGGTCATTTTGAGCTGTAACTTTTTTTGTACATTCCTTACATTAAACAGATTGTGTACTGCAATTTTTGTCCCATTCCAACATGTACATTAGGAGTTAGGGCAATCGTTTTTCTGGATGGCTAGAAGTGGGCAGATTTCAAATAATTACGGCCAATTAGAAAATTACATGGCAGAGCAAAACATTTCTGGAGGGACGCATTTTCTTTCCATGGGGTAGTTTTCTTTAGAGGGTCTCTCGGCAGCCAATATCGGGCCCAAGATTGCAATCGACTGTAATTGGCACTTGATTGGCACTTGAAACAATTGGGATGCACTGTTCATTAAACCATTCAGCAGGAAGAGGATGTTGCAACAGGGATTTTGGCTGGGACCGGGGATTTGGTGATGAAGAAGGAAGTGCCCTGTGCAAAAGAAGAGGATTTTGTTCAAAACACTCGTAAAGTGTCCAAAAAATTTCAAAAAAATGTGAAACTTTTTTCCTCTTCTCGTAGTATGGTAGAAATAACATCTACCATTGGGATGTAAAAAATGTGTTCAAGAAAAATTGCAGTAGAAATTACAGAATTGTAATGCAATATGTTCATGTTTTGACCTCAATGAGGTTTTTAATTTTTTATAAGATGTCCATATAGAGTATGGAAGTGAATTTTGGAAGAAGGATACTCAATACGGTTGTCCAAGACAAACAGGTAATGGATCAATTTCCGTAGCTTTTCTGCAAAGAAGGCAAAATTTCAAAGTGTGAAAACATATTGGGGCATGGGCAAAAAAAACAATATTTCTTGCTTCAATCCTTATAAAATAACAATCCAACGGTCGAATGTGCCCAAAAAAATTTGTGCTAATAACTAGTGATGTTGTTGTGCAGATCTTACAGTACTTTACTAAACATATGTTAGAAAATTGGATTCTCATTGAATGTCCAGAAATGAGTGTTTTCTGGCGGAAATACACCAAAAATGAGTAAGGATTTTAGAGGTTAAGTTAGATACAGAAGAATGACAATTCATATTTCTTTCCTAAAAAATCCATTATTTCAGAAAGTCTCAATCCGAACGATCAAAGTAAAGATTGATATCCATCCTTTGATGGGAAAAAACTTCCCTACCTCTAAGGGTGGGTGGGTGAGACATCCCTTTACAGGGTAGCTTTAATCACCTTCCTCACCAAATTTCATTCTCAATCAGCCCATTCTCAATTCAAACCTAATCAAATCTGTACACTCTCTTGTAATTCCAAATTACCAATATAGACACATAGTGCTTTTCACCAGATAATTCTCAATCAACACACTACTTACAATATAGTAGTGTATGACAAAACAATCCAAATAATAGAGAAAAGTTTGTCTTAAAACTGACAATACAAGATCAAACACAAAATAGTTTGAGTCTCCAGAAATCTTCTCATCCCTTGAATGTTGGTGTAGTAAAAGTAAGAAAAATCCAGAGGTAAAGGACCTCATGTGTCCCCATAAACACAACCAAAACCACAGTTAGGATTATGTTTGTAGACAAGGTGTCAACAGCCCTTTACAGCTTGTTATTGCAGTCACAAGAAAAATCAAACTCTACACCAAACAAACAAATCAAAGGGAGAGATGAAAGAGTCTAATTGCAATCATAAATTAGAGGACCTGACTAGTAGTTCCACCAGACTCAGCCATGTTGCACTTTGCTTCAGCTCCACACCACCATATACCAAAACTTCACAAGCTCTAAAAATATCTCACACATATGTAGCAAACTATAATTACTTTCAAAGCAGACAAGTAAACAGATGCATATGGCAAAGAAACTCCCAAGGTTTTATATCCTCAAAGAAGTCTCTAGAGATTCACTTGTTTGTTATATGGAAAGGAATAGCCTCGCTGGTCTAATCATCTCTGACCCTTAGATGAAGATTAACCTAGATCAAATGGTCACAAATTAGTAACTTGCTAGAGTAAAGTTCAAGCTTGTAGTAAGCCCCAACTTCCAAGTAAAGTAAGCCACAAGTAAAGTAAGCTTCAAGTTTGGAGTAACTACCAGTCAGCCATGTGAAAGGGAGGTGGGTGGGTTTCACTAATTTACACCTTATTCAGCATATCATGCCATAATAAAGTGACTATGTAATTGCTTGCAAAGTTTTACAAGTAATGTGTAAATTTATTTTGCAAGCCTACAGAACTGAAGAGTGCAACTTCTGTCTGAATCATTGTAATAAAAACCTTATTTAGAAAATAAATTCTAAATTAAATACGGGTATAAGATCTTCCCAATATTTAAAAAAGAAAAAAAAAGAAAAAAAGAAAAAACCTTCAAAACTTTTTTTTGTAAGTTTTATGAAGGAAATGAGTTTTTTGGTACGTTGCCCAAAACGGTGATAAATTTTTGAATTTTTGTGGAATGAACTTTTGGTGCTAAAAGAAGTTTTTTGAAAACTGTGAAAATGATGACATTGAGTATTAATAAGAAAAATCTTGAAGGTAACAATATATATAGGATGGTTACTCAACACAAAATTCCACTTTGGGTACCTCAACTATTTTACAAATTTCTAAATGAAAATTATTTATTTATATATATACATCCCCTGAAAGTTCTTGTTACGACAAACATTCACCAAAAGCTTCAAAAAATCATATCTAAAATTGACATAAAATGTATCTACGTGAAGTTTAAGAAAGCCCAAATGTGGATGATTGTCCTATAGGGGTTAAAATGTGAAAAAGTTCTTAAGGTTTTTGTAAATCTTACTCATGCTAAAATGTTGAAGGACCAACATGTTTAAATCAAACACAATTGTAATATAAGCAACTGCACATAAAATCCAATTTGGTTTGCATTAATAAATTTAGAAGTTGTGTGGTTGAGAAGTACATGATGCTTCATGTACTATCATCTCATAGTAAATGTTGATACTAGAACCTGAATCCAGGGAATTCAAATGATACTCAAGAACACCAAAGGGCACCAAAGCTGCTGCAAGTGCTGTACGGAGAGAGCAAGGGTCTAGACGTCTAGACTCTAGACTCTATAGTAATTGTGACCCAAAGAGAGGAAGAGTTGAATGTTGCATCAACCTGGAACCAAATGTGTACCCTGGCAGATGGACCACTTCAACATTCATTGTTCACATATTAAATTACTTTTGCAAACCATGTTTCGAATTGACATCTTCTGTTTTTTTCTGAATTTTCAATGTCTTATTTTTTATGAAAAATAATATTACTTTTTAAAAATGAAGCATGGATGATAAAAATTGCAATTATTAGTTCTAGGAAATTCATGACATTCTAGGTAAATGTTCCTATTCTTACAAAGTTGCTCGGCCACCATTACTATTTAAAATTAGAAAATTATACGGATTTTTACTTTTCCTTCCATGTACCTCCATGTTTTCGACATTGGACTCTAATAAATTACAGTTTTCAGTTTTTTTCTGAAATAATTTAACCCCTAAAGTATTTGGCCATAAAATCCCAAATTCTGCCTCAATTCTGCCCTCTTTTAGTTCAAAGTAGAATTATGCAAATTTAAATGTATTAAGGAGAATCTAACCGTAGGATCTAGTACCTAATTTGTACATGTATGTGTACACAAAATTTTAGACTGTAACTCTTCACTGTTTGGAAGATCGTAAGGTTTGAACTTGAGTGAAAAGTTTTTTTTGGTACTGCCTGGCAGGGACAGCCACACTTCGGAGAGTAAAACGGTCCATTTTTGAAGATCGCATGGGTGGAGGCTCTTCAGTTTTGGATTCTAAAGTGAGTTGGGAGTATGCCCCAAAAAATTGAAGACAATACAACACACAAAAGCATTGGAAAACCACATTTCTAGTGACGGGAGTCAAATGAAATGCATATACTCTAGGTCTTTTTCCACACTACAAATGCCTAAGAAGATCATCAATTTTTGGGAATCCGAACGGTGCATACATGCATTTGTATGGAAAAGAAATTGTAGAGGAAAAAAATCCAAAAAATAAATAAATCAAAAATAGATACGATTTTTATAGCATATACTGTGGTTTAGGAGGAGAAAATGGTGAAGGGACAATGGGTGATGAAGGTGACCCAATCACTGTTGATCTGTCTTGACAGTTTATATAAAACTTGAAACTTTGACTGAATATATCTCAAGATCCGTACGGTCAAAGTTTACAAAAATTGGTATGTAGACTAATTAGATGACTCTCAACAAGATCCTACGGTTGGATTTTTCAGAATCAAATTTAAAAAAAAATTATGAAACAATTTCAGAAAGGATCATTTGGAAGAGACTGTAGACTTTCACAGATTTGGTACACCACTCCCATCGGCCACAAACCTACCCGAGCTGCCCTCAATTGAATTTTGATCTTTAAACACCAATTATTTCTTAACTACGGGCATGATGGAAGTAAAATTTGGTCTCGCTAGAAAGATATGACAATTTCCCATGCTGTGCCAAAGTTACAGCCACATCCGATAAAATTTGACTTATAGGGAGCCTGACCGGACCCTAAATCATACCAAAACTGTTGAGTTGATACTTTAGGGGTTAATCATGGTCAAAGTGGCCCATCTCCTCTGATATGTCATCAACAACAATTACAAATGATTCTAACTAATGGTCTAAGATATTCCATTTCTACTTGGGACCCTTCATGCCATTGGTTGTAGAAATAATTTTACTTTCACTTGGCCACTTATGCCATTGAAGATATAGATTTTAGGTGCTTCTTTATCCCCTAAAGGACCAAGGTGTTTTGGCACCTCCAGTACCAAAAACTGCAGATTTTGACCACCTTATGGAAATTGATGTATGTTTCCAATAAAATATGATTTTCTGGTATTTCCAACCGTAAAATCTTCAACCTAACTATCTTCACTTACACCTTGTCAAATTTCAACCGTTGGATCTTGACCATTTGTGAGATTATAACAATCAAATTTGTGAATTTTTTTTTTTTTTACCATTGCCGTAAAGGCCTAGTCTAAATGGTGCCAAGGGAGACTTGATGATTGTTGCCCCAAACATTTTGCTCATATTTTTTTTCCATGTAGGTAACTAAATTGGGCACCTCCGTGCAAAATTTTCGACACTCATTTTGATTTTTGGGCCTTCATGCAAATTATTTTCCAGAAGAAGGTACAATAACCACAATATGGTAAAACTTAAATAACGTTAAATGTTTTTGGTTTTTTGAAAATGTGAATGGTTAAAAGTTACATCTATGAGTTTGTGAATTTTAGCAAAAAAAAAATTTGGGAAATTCCTAAATCTCAAATTTTGACAAATTTTGAAAGGAAAAAATGTAAAATTGCAAAAAACTTTGAAGCTTGTTCATGTAATTTTTGGAGGCTGCCCTTGTAAAATTGGTAAATTTTTTGACTTGGGTCACTTTGGATTTTGAGTAGTGATTTGCTAATAAACATATTTCTAATTTTTTTTTATAAAAAAAAACCTAATTTGAAACTGCCTGTTTTGGACTTGAAACCTAAAATTTCTAGATGAAGGGTCTAAAATTGGAATTTGGCTTTGAAAATTTTACTACGTACACATTGCGGTAAAGGGAATATCCAGTAAAGAAATTAGACAAAAATGTTATTTTTAACCTCTTCATCTAGGCTGCCCGAAATAGCAAAAAGCAGTTTTCACTTTCCTGGTCCTTTAGGGGTTATAAATATTATAATAGTTCTGAACAGCCCATCTAAAGGTGAAAGGTAAAGCTTTTGAAACTAGATATCTCTCTCTCTGCATGGGAAAAAGGCTTATATGCTATTTCAGTGTTTGAAGTTTTCTTCATGACATTCTTTGCCACCCTCAAGAAAATAGTTCATCTACAATATTGCACGAAATGCATAATTCACACAAGATATCTAGTTTCTAAAGCTACCCACACTGAACTTGTCAAGGCTCAACTTCTCAAACTCTTCAAAAATTATCCGAAAGGCTCTCCCATCACACCCAAAAAAAATCATCCAAGCATGCACAGACCTAAAACACTCACAACTATCTGGACCTAACCCATAGTTACATGGAAGTTCACCATTTGACTCAAAAAAGGAAAAAAAAAAAAAAAAAAAAAAAAAAAAACCACCCCATAGTTACAGTCAAAAAATAATCCCGACAATCCATAGCAAGGACAACATTCATGACCCTCATTTCCTATATCAAGCTACATCACCTACAAGCTAAACGAAATGAGCTTCCCATGGTTCCACTTTTACAAGCAAAGACAAAGCCCATCATCAAATGGGATGGATACAAATCCAAGTGCCCATTATATTTTATTGGTTTTATTGCTGGGCATTAACAACTTGGGCCTCAGTGGGACCCACGATGTCATAACAAAACCATTGCATCCACTCAGCACAACCCACAGGGCGTTCCATGTGACCTCCACGCCGCCATCCTGCAAGCCACAGAGCCTGCCCAGGTGTGGAGGCCAGACGCCCTCATTCATATCTGGCCCCAAGTATTTGTATCAAAAACAAGGATTGAAATCTATAAAATTTATAAAAATTAAATCTGACCCCAAGTTCACAAGTACTCTCTTTTTGTTCCAGCGAATCAACATCCAGAAGAATGTGTCATGCCCAAGGCTCATATTCCTCCCTTTTTGGGGGCTAATTTCATTCATTTGGAATTGGAAAATATTCTGGCTCTTATTAGCGCATGACTCATTGTGTCTGACAATTGATATCCACTTTTGTGAACGACCTAGGTATCTTTTTTTCCACAGACTTTTTTGCAATCACTTTTTTTGGATTTTTTTTTAATTTTTTTATTTATTTTTATTTTTATTTTTTGACACTTTTTTTGGATTTCTAAAATGTCTTTGGTTGTAAACTACCGGAGCTGGTACTGCCAGCTGGCTTCTCCGGCGAGCTCGGTCTTGCGCGGTGTTTTGTTTCTTCTTACTGTGGAATAAAACTCCATTTGTCTCAAGAAAAAAATAAAAATACCAGAGCTGGCCTTGCTAATTGGGTTTTGGAAAAGTGAAAGGAAGTCACTTAGCTTGGTGGTGGTTGTTGCATTGATCCTAAGTGGCAGTGCTAATTTTTTGGTTAAATGAGGGGTTACTGTATTTTGTTGTCATGGAAACTGACTAAAGTAAATTTTTACTGCGTTTTCATGCATCACTTTTTTAGTTCCATAAAAGGATTCTAAGGTAGAGAAACCAAAAATTGTGAAAATAAGGTGATTCAACCAGAAAGGATGGAGATAGAAATTCTCTGATTTTATTTTTTAGATGAAGAAGAAGAAATGTTGAAGAAAGCTGTTTGTTTCATATTTTTAATCCTCATAAATAATTGTTTTAGAATTTGAAAGTGGTAAGTTTGTCAAACCTCCTTCTTTATACTAGACTCTTCCACCATACGTGATGGTGTTCTAAAACCATTTATTAATATTACGGAAAACTGAACGTAAGACTTATAAAAAAAACCACAACTTAACATAATGTGGCAAAACCTCGTTGGTCCACCAAGACTTGGCTAGTCATGGAGAAATTCTAAGCTTTCAGTCTACCACCTTTCTAATTCATTACAACTCCAGTACAAGCATGGAGGGCGTTCACAATTTTTTTCTTCTTCTTTACCTTACTTATAGCATCCTCAGTAGATACGGCAACTACTCCTGCCAGTAGATACGGCAACTACTCCTGCCAGTAGATACGGCAACTACTCGTGCAACTACTCCGTCAAGACTATGGTATAAACACCTATTTTCGTACACTTAAGGAATTCACTATACTTGAAGTGGTGGAATGAGTGCCTCACTATTTTTCAGTGATTGCCAATAAAAAAAGATAAAGTTTCCCTATTTTTAGGATATTTATAAGCACTTACAATAATAACTACAAATTTTAGAAGTGACCAATATAGGTTAACCTATAGTCGAACACCATGCTGCATGTACCATGAGGTACATTATAGGTAAATATAGGGTGATCAAATCTATAGGTAAATATAGGGTAATCAAATCTATAGTTAAGCAAGAATCCTGACAATGTCCACTTTTTGGGGGGTGGTGTCCCGGTATAGGTGTTCATACCATATACTCCAACGGCTCTATACAACTCATGTCAAACTATTCATGCTCTTGGTAAGTTGTATTGATTTGTGGTGAGAATTATTGAATTTAAAAGAAAATTTGAACTTTACTTTCTAAAAACTATCAAGAACAATACTTGTGGTTTTGAAAATTAATGTTCAACTCCAACAAGACCATTGACTTATAAAAATATTTGAAATCAAAATAATATTTAATTTAATTTTACAATGTACAATTTAGAATTCTAAGCTTCAACTTCCAAAGTGTGAATTCAAATAAAGAATAGTCAATGGACTTGGAAGTCACAATCATTCCATGTATGGGCTTAAATTCATTCCAAATAAAAATAAAAACTCAAAAAATCATTTCAAAATGATTCTTAATCTTACATTTTCCATGATTTGTGTTAAAAGTGCTTCTTGAATCCTTTGGATGCAAATTTAGAGAGATAACAAATTGTTATATATATAGTAGAATTTATGGCTTTTTAAGAATTTAACCCCTAAAAATCCAGCCGTTTTTTGAAGCTCCAAGTTCCAAAACTGTCATTTTTGACCGCTTTGTGGGAATGACGGTTTGGACCAGTTTTTTTTCCTTTTTTTAGACATCTAACCGTAAAATCTTGAACTTTACCCTCTTTATAAGTACTGATAAAATTTTCGAGTGTTGGATGTTTACCATTTGTGAGATTATAATGTTTAAAGTTGCAGCAAAACATTTTTTTGGTATAAACCGAACGACATAGGGTAAATGGTGAAAATGGGGACTTGATGTTCATTAGCCCAAACATTTTGCTCATATTTTTTTCCATGTAGGTAATCAAGTTGGGTACCTCCATGCAAAAGTTTAGAGACTTATTCCTTTTTTAGGACCTTCATAAAAATTATTTTCTAGAAGCGGGTCTAAAAACGTTGATATCGTAAAACATGTATGACGTTATGTATACTTGGTTTTAGAAAAATCTAAACGGTGATCAGGTGCCTTTATACATTTTTTATTTTTAGGTGCAATTATTTTTGAAAAATTTCAGAATCTCAAATTTTGACGAATTTTGAAAGAAATAATTCAAAAATTTGAAGCTTGTCATTGTAATTTTTGGAGGGTGCCCTTGTAAAATTGGTTTATTTTTTGACTTGGGTCTCTTTGGAATTTGAGTGGTGGTTTGGTTATGAAAATATTTCAAGATTTTTTTTTTAAAAAACCCTAATTTTAAGCTGCCCGTTTTGGACTTGAAACCTAAAATTTCTAGATGAAGGTCTTAAAATTGGAATTTGGCTTTGAAAATTTTACCACATACACTTTACAGTATAGGGAGTATCCAGTAAAAATCTTAGGCAAAAATATGAATTTTAACCCCCTCATCGTGGCTGCCCAAAACAGCAAAAACCCATTTCGGCTTTCCTGGATTTTTAGGGGTTAAACCTCATGGCCACGTATAGTCATTCTTTGTAATATAAAACAAAGTTGGACTAATACAGTTAAATCAGTCAATCATATATTTGAGTAATACATGTCAAATCACTAGTCATAATGTCCATTGTGAAGAGGCCTTCAATTCTTGTTCTATTATCAAAAAGCCCACTAAAAGATTGGATTGAGTTGTTCTTTTTTCTATTTAAAAATGAAAAATTAAAATTGAATGAAAAACAATCAAGAGATATAGTTTGATAATGCATGGATAAGACTATGTTTATCCATCAATAAATTCAAAAAACATGTATTAAATGAATGTAGAATCCTCTGATAACAACCATTATAAAGATGATTTTTGGGGAGTTTCTATCACATACATTTTGAAATCAAAGATGCCATATTAATACAAAGATTAAACATGATTTTGACATCTAAACTAGAGCCAATTTCAAAGGTATTAAAACTAATATCTAAACCCAATTCATAAACTTTAGCACATAGTTGATTGAAATTACGTATTATATCAAAATATCCTTTTTGAAAATTGTATATTGTTTTTTGTAACAATTTTTTTAAAAAAAATATTAGGTTGAATGAGTAAAGTTTTATCATTTAAAGTGTTAAAATGATGTTGAATGCCTTTAAGCATTAAACATATTTAACCCCTAGAGCATTTGGCCATAAAATCCCAAATTCTGCCTCAATTCTGCCATGTTTTAGTTCAAGGTAGAATTATGCAAATTCAAACGTATTTTAAAGAATCTAACCATAGGATCTAGTACCTAATTTATACATATATGTGTACACAAAATTTGAGATCGTAAAATTTTAAATTTGGTCTTGTTAGAAAGATATGACAATTTCCCATGCTGTGCCAAAGTTAGAACCACATCCGGTAAAATTTGACTCATAGGGAGCCTGACCGGACCCAAAATCATACCAAAACTGTTGAGTTGATGCTTTAGAGGTTAATATAGAATCTTCCAATTAAATATCATATTGTTTGATTACCCACATTGACTAGTATCAAAGTGCAATGGTTTTATTCATTTATTTATTTATTTTTTGGTTAGATAGTAATGAGGACATAGAAGTCATTTGATCTTCAACTTTTGGCCAAAATCTCTTATATGCTTGAAATTATTGAACTTGAAATACATATATATATATATATATATATATATATATATATATAACATTTAAATTTCAAGGACTTCTTATGAATTTCTATCCCACCAAATGGATGGTATAATTAAGGAGGCAAGAAAATACACGTTTGCATGAATAAATTCATGCAAACTTTCATGAATAAATTCATGCAAACTTTCATGAATAAATTCATGCAAACTTTCATGATCAGGCCTTATAGGATGAAGGGTTAAGTTATGTGCCTTCTAAGGACCTCCAAACATTACCGGTTATTTTCAGTACAAGGTTGTACCCTACAGTCCGGTGGTACTACCCAAAGCCCAGGTGAGTGGTCCTTGACGCTGCAATAGAGTCAGCTGAAAGGCTTTGTTTGATTTGGACAAAAAATACTGATGTCATTGAATTTGATTCAACACTTCTTTTCCAGTTGTTGCATCTACAGTTCCACTTTGGCAGGACATCCCCCAGGCTGGGACTTACCAAGTGCTAGGAGCGTTTTTCGGAGGGGCAGGGTTGATGAGCCCTTAGTTTTTGGTTTTTTATTTTAAAATTCCTAAGAGGGTCTCTGAAGAGTAATTTGGGGCCGCATGCCCCATTTTTGAATTCAAAATTACCAAAAATGGCCTGGGGGGGGGGGGGGGGGGGGGGGGTCCAAATTGAAAATTTCAGGGTTTTGGAAGAAAAAAGCCAACCAATGGGAGTGGCTCCTAAAAACGCTCGTAGCACTAGGTAAGTCCAAGCCTGGGGGATGTCCTGTCCACACCCTAGAGTTCCAAGAAAACTAAATAAGCTCTAGGCATGGGTTTTGCAAACATCTTGTTCCAAATTGAGCAACAACTTCATTCTTCAAACCCCAAACTACCACCTGGTGGGGTTGTTGTACTAAAACTAATGCCACATCAACATGCAGACTTTAACACGGTACCAAGAAAATTTGGTTTGCTCATGTTTATCAACAAAGCCAGAATTCCTGAACTTGCTAAGTTTGGAGATTCTTAAAAAGTTTTCAAAGAAATTTGACTTCATGGGAGTAAGAGCATCTCCACCGCAAGCTCTTTTTGTCCCGCCAACCTCAAATCCGAGGGGTCATTGGCGTTCAAGCTCCCCACCCGGCCAGAAATGGACCCCGCCAACGCATAAATTCAGGGCGTCACACCCCTCTAAAGCCAACTTCCCTGGATAGTTGAGGGACCCCGCGGCTCGCCTTCCCTCCCCTCCAAAGCAACATCTTTGTAGTTCATTATGGTCGGAGGGTCAACTTTTGAGTCAAAGATAATTTTTTAGCACAAATGTCAAGGTGGCCGGGGTTTAAATAATCACGAACAAGGAATTTGGTCATGAGGAATTACCAAAAGCATAGTTAAACTATAATTTCAGTAATGAAAATTCCAAGGTTATGAGCAAAATATTTGAAGCACCTCAAAATCATTGAAAGTTTGAAAATTATAAGTGGAAGATCGAAAATCATAAATGGAAGATCAAAAATCATAAATGGAAGATTAAAAATCATAAATGGAAGATTGAAAATCATAAATGGAAAGTCAAAGATCATATATAGAGATGGGGTACATAGACCGAAATCTCCTCTTTCAAAACCCAAAAATGAAAATTAAAGATCCAAAAATGAAAATTAAAGATTCAAAAATGAAAATTGAAGATTCAAAAATGAAATTTGAAGATCCACAAATGAATTTATAAAATATATCTTCATGAAATATATATAAGTAACATTAAGTCTTCAAATATATTCATAAAAAAACATATCAATCTTCAAATATGTTTAAGTCTTCAAATATATTCATAAATAAGCCTCCTATCATTAAATATATTACAAAGGTTTGATAAAAACACAAGTTATCAAACCTTTGAAATATATTTGTAAAATATATTCATAAGGGGGAGAAATATATCATCAGAGATATATTTCTCTGTTACCATAGGTCACGGCCTTCACTGCAGTCAAGGACGACATCTTCGGCAGAGACTCCCAGTCGTGGCGGCCTCCACTAGCGGCAGATATAGTATAAGAAGCTTAGGTTGTAGTTAGAAGCTCTCTCTCTTTTTTGCTCGACTCAGGACTATTGAGTTAGGGTTCTGCGTACCTGCAGACTGCGGCCTAGAGCCAGACACTATTGTTTCCTTGACGCCATTTTCTCTTGGCCGACCTCTAAAAAACTACGTACTTGATAAAAACCACTCTCTCATACTGTTCACTTCCACTCTTCTCCTCTGTATGCTGATGTTGTGAATGATCTGCTTCCTTGCTTCTCCCTTGCTGGCTGAGGGCACCGACCCTCGCCATTCTCTCCTTCGCTCTCTACCCTTGGGCCAGAACCTCTCTTGGACGACCTGGACACCACAACGGAACGAAGCTACCTTTCCCCTTCCTCCGACCGAGGCCAGGGCGACTCGTTCCCTCTTCCTTGCCCCCCTGTAACGGTTGAGTGTCCCTCCCACGCGATACCCGTACCCTCCATCCGGGTACTAAGGGCGTCAGGTTCTCACTCAAGGACCTCCTTGGACCCCGCTGACTCCCCTGAGTACGTCTCCCCTAAGCCTTCGTCACCATCCCACGACCCCAGCTAACATTTTGGCGACCATGTTGGGGATGGTAATTTTGGGCTAAAGGAAAAACTAAAACCTCCATAGGACAACCATGCCACCAAGAAAAATTGCTGCGGAAGCAGCAAGAATCACCGAGGGAGAAGAAACAACTGTACAGGATGACGCTGATGTCACTAAAGAATTCCTTCAGTGGATGAGACAACAGATGACGGATCTGGCGGCCAAAAACGATGCCACAAACGCTAAACTGGAAATGCTCAGTGAGCAGTACCACAATTTACAAACCAGCCGATCCCAAGAACCAATAGCCGAATCACCTTTGGACAACGCTGGACAAACCTCACAAGCCCCTGGGGAAGCACTACGGTCGACAACGATTCCTAGGGGAAATCCCACGGCAGCAACATCACATAGCCTAGGGAGCCATGACAATCACATCAAATTACCGAAAATACAGTACCCAGTATTTGACGATAACGGTGACCCAGATTGGCATGTCCGGCGATTCAAGGTCATTGCCCGGACCAATGGCGTCAGTAACACCGCGGATTTACAAAACATATTTGGGACCACACTGCAAGGAAACCACATTAATTGGTACATAGATTTTGAGACAGATCACCCGATTGCTACTTGGGACGAGATGGAAGCCAGCTTCTTACAAAAGTTTAGAAAGTTAAAGACAAGCTCAGAAATCCTTAGAGCATTAGGAAGCATCACTCAAGGCAGAGAGGAACCAGTGGATAAATTCTATGATAGATTTAAACAACTGGCGGACAAGCTTAACCAAAAGCCCGAAGAGGACTACTTATGCGAATGGTTTAAAAAGAGATTGCTACCTTGGATACAACAAGGCATCGTTATCCGCGGAGTCAAAACACTTCATGACATTCTCGGCGCGGCTAACGATATTAGTCGCGAATTAGGGGCTCTTCAGAAACTACAGACTCCTCTATTACCTCTACCCGTATTTCGCACAGACACCAGGGTAGCCGCCTCGCCTTGTAGTACTTGTGGCAAAATTCACCCAAGACGGTGCTGGTTCGCCAACAACACTTCACGCCCAGAAGATAGTCGACGTCCTAGACCCACCGCTGCCGCCATGCAAACCGAGGAGATTGGGGTAGACGCATTTCAGCCAAGCAGGAATGATGCGTGCTGGGAGTGCGGCTCTTTGCACCATAGACGCGGTCAGTGCCCTTCACTGCGCCAACGGTGGGCCGCAGCCGCAACCCCCTCAACAGAAGTACCCGGAGCACCTCAGCTACCCAGGCGTGGAGGCGTGACCATCAGTGAAATCCCTGGAGCCGAAGCAAAGATAGCAGCTATAACAACTGCTGCAGTAACCACCCGGTCCAAAAACGACGTCAAAGACAAACATGAAAACCATGTCGTGGAACCACGGAAGCCGTTCGCAGCGGATCATTGGGAAAAATTACATCAAATCCGCCGTAGCTTGCAAGAAGAGCTAGAAGCACCAGTGCCACCGGATCTTCAGCATATCGTAGATAGTACTAATGTCACGATAACACTGTCCAAACTAATGCAAATTAGTCTTGAGTTGCAAAGATATCTACAACAAGCAGCACTGCCTCCACCACCGAAAGAACCCGCCACAATTGAGGTTAACACCACCACGCTAGATCCGGACGCCGCGGTCATCCGTATGCGACTCGGAGAGTTTGAGTTGTCCAATGTCCTAGTAGACGGCGGCTGAGGGGTTAATGTGATGAGTAACCAGTTGAGAGAAAACCTTGGTCTTCCATTACCTAAGGCCGCCCAGTTTATACTTCGCATGGCTAATGATGCTCCCGTGACACCATTGGGCATCTTGTCATCTGTTGCCATAATAACCCATGGTGTAACAACGCCGGCGACCTTTGTTATCATCTCTATGCCCGAGCGAAGTAATTTTCCAGTTATCTTAGGACGACCTTGGCTTCGCGATATGAATGCCATTCATGACTGGGCTAGGAACCAGATCCGCATTCATCACCAGGGACGAACCATGATCATTCCTGTGGACAGCTGCGTTACCCGAGCCAAGGCGGATCAAATTCGAAATAACGCCGGCACCAACTGGCTCAAAGGACTGTCCCAGGAGCAGGAAGCCTTAGTCTTCCAAGCTGACCCAAATCTGGTTCCTCTAGCAGAGATCCACTTAGCTAGCCTAGTGCCCGAACCGGATAAGCTAGACATCCCTTCGCATTTTACCCAGGAAGTTACAGACACCATTACAGTCAACGCTACCCCGGCCACAAAAGCATTAAAAGATCAGGCCGTCAACGGATGGTCCCATGGTGCAAAGGACAAGGTTGAGCTAGTCAACCTAGGAACAACCGAGGAGCCCAAGTTCATTAAAATTAATGCAGAGGCCCCTGACGACATCAAGAAGGCCGCCATCGACCTCTTTCGGGAATACCAGGATATATTTGCGTGGGGCCATGAAGACCTGAAAGGCATACCACGCGCCTTAGCAGAGCACACGATAGACCTGGTACCAAATGCCCATCCTGTACAACAACGGCGCTATCGAATGAATCCGAATTACGCGTCACGAGTCAAAGCAGAATTGGATAAACTATTAAAAGCAAAGTTCATCTCTCCTGTTGACTCTGCACCATGGCTATCTCCTATGGTGATTATCCCTAAGAAAAATGGCACTCTCAGGATCTGCGTGGATTTCAGAAAACTTAACGCTGCCACCAGGAAAGACCATTACCCCCTGCCATACATGGAAGAAATAATAGATGAAGTGGCAGGCCACGAGATGTACTCCTTCCTTGATTGCTTCTCAGGATACTACCAAGTTGCCATGGCTGACCAAGATAAAAACAAAACAGCATTTTCCACCGAATGGGGACCATACCAATTCGAGAGAATGCCGTTTGGAGCCAAGAATGCCCCTATGACTTTCCAACGTGTAATGGAGCTCATTTTTCGACCCTACCTCAAGAGATTTTTTCGTATTTACTTGGACGACGGCACTGTCTACGGCACCCAGCAGGACCATGTCGCCCATTTACGACAGATCTTCAACGCCTGTAGAACCAATGGTGTTAGTCTCAATGCAGACAAGTGCATGTTCTTATTTTTTGCAGGTATCATTCTTGGTTACATCGTCTGTAAGTACGGAAAATTACCAGATCCAGAAAAAATCAAAGACATCCTCAATATGACTCCGCCAGTAAATCAAAAAGGCGTCCAACGACTTCTTGGTCTCTCGCAGTTCAACAGAATCTACATTGAAAAACTTGCTCACATCACGGCTCCCATCACCGCCCTAAATCACGCCAGATACTCTTACCCGCAAGATTGGACACCAGCCGCCCAAGAAGCCCTCGACAAAATCAAAGCAGCATACTCCAATGCGCCTATTTTAATAGCACCAGATTGGTCTAAACCGTTTCATGTCCACACGGACGCCTCTAACATCGCGGTCGGCGTAATGTTGGCACAACGGCTCAATGGCAAACATGATCAACCGGTGGCGTATGCCAGCAGACTATTAAACCCCGCTGAAAGGAACTACTCGACTACAGAGCGAGAAGCCCTAGCCATGATCTACGCAGTAAAGAAATTCAGGCATTACCTCTTGGGAAATCGATTCAGATTTATCGTAGATCACCACAACTTGTCGTATTTAGTCAACCAACCTCTGGTTACAGGGCGAGTCGCTCGATGGATCATGATAATACTAGAATACGATTTTGAGGTCGTCTACGTACCTGGTAAACGACACATTATCGCAGATTATCTCTCCAGGGACACCACTGCCACCGACGACGGCATTGACGACTCTTTTAATGATCCATACATCCAGTCGGCAACGATGACACCCGAGGACCCCACCGACTGGCGCAACCCATACATACAGTATCTCACCTCAGGTACTCTTCCCACCGACGTCACGGGCACCAGGAGAATCAGCTTCGTCCGAAGCACCTTGCCTTACACAGTGGTTCAGGGTCAGCTTTACCGCCACGGCCCTGACGGAGAAACAAGAATATGCATCGCCAAGGCACAACAAGACGAGATAATGGCTCATCTCCACGACGGCCCCGCCGGAGGACACCAAGGACCCGACACAACGATTAAAAAAATACTAATGGCGAAATACTGGTGGCCCACGCTCCATAAAGATGTCCACCAGTACATTAAACAATGCCATGCATGCCAAGTCTCCACGACGAATTTCCAACACCAAGGGAAAGTGCCTCTGAAATCTATACCGCCATTAGGCCCTTTCCTACGCTGGGGCTTAGACTTCATAGGACCCATTCGACCTATTACCAAACACGGGTTTCGGTACATTCTTGCTGCTACAGACTACACTACAAAGTGGGTTGAGGCTAAACCACTGCGTACTAATACTGCAATAGTCACTGCCAATTTCATTTATGAAAATATTATCACAAGGTTTGGATGCCCCCTGGAAATTATGTCCGACCAGGGCACACATTTTGTCAACGCTGTCATCGAAGAACTCATGGACAACCATGTCATAAAACACCGCACAAGCACGGTATATTATCCCCAAGGAAATGGGCAAGCCGAGTCCACCAATAAAACATTGATCAACATGTTACGTCGTTTTATACATGCCAACAAGAATGACTGGGACGACTACTTGCCCGCAGCACTATGGGCATATCGAGTGGCAACAAAAACTGCCACCCAGGCAAGTCCGTTTGAACTGGTATATGGAACACAGCCCCTGCTACCAACGGAGTACATCGCACCCACGTTTCAGACCTTGCTGCCCCGGGATTATACCCCACATAAAGTCTTGGCCGCCCGGTTACAGGACATCCATCACCTGGAAGAACTGCGAGAATTAGCTTTACAAAACATCACCAAAAGACAGCAGCTAAGCGCTCAACACTTCCAAGCCTCTAAGCCGCCCCGCATCTTCCAGAAAGGGGATTACGTCCTTTGGTGTCCAAGAGACCCGAAACTCCGCAAGCTGAAGTTTGACTCCATCTGGCACGGGCCGTACCGTGTCCAATTAACACTACCTAACAATACGGTACTACTTATCAACAATGATAATTTTGACCCCCATGCCACCATAGTTAACGCCACGAAACTAAAACATTACCACACTAATTTGGACAAACCAGCAACGACCTTAAACCTGGGCAATATCTCCAATGCCTTGGCACAAGAGGACGTCACCGAGGGTGAAGAGACAGCACAAATAACGGATCATCACAACGAGGTCACCCGTCGCATCCCAACAGACGTCAATGCCACCCAAAGCACTCCAGATAGTTACCCAGAAGTCAGTATTAACCTGATCCAGGTCTACCAACTGCCCCTACAGACCAGGAGGTCTCAAGGACTCCAGGGACATCAGAGTGACAAGATGGCATCAAGTCACCTCCCGCGCCGCCTAGATCGGGCACCGCCGCCACGATACTCGCCTGTCTCCCATCCATGTCAAATCCCGCCGCCAGCAAGCCCCTGCCACTCATCACCCAGGGACATACATCAGATCAACTCCCAGACTCTCCCATCATCCCAGCCCCCACAACGCCCTGGCGCTCTCGTCTTCTTCCCCAAGGCACCCACTCAGTGCGCATTCTGCTCCCCCTCTTCCACCTTCTCTCACCGCTGCTCCAAGCTTTCTGCCTTCCGTACCAGGGACGCCACCATGGCTCCCAAGCCCAGGAAACCTGTCCCTCCATACTATGTACCGCAACAGATTTTAGACTGGAAGCGCAGGGCCGACATGGTGTGGACAACCAAGACGGGTCTAGTGAAATACTGGACACTGATGGCAGGCAAGACGGATATGGCGCTGTGCAAGGAATTCGTTCAGTCTATGAGGGAGAGAAGCGAGGATGAGCCTTACCCGTCGGGCTACGTCAATGGCGTCCTGGTTCGCTACTCCAGCCTCTATCTCCATGCTTTCTTCGGCTGGGACGGCACGGGCGTCACCGAATGGAGCCCAGCGTGCCTTCATCCGCGACCCAACCTTCCGGCCCTGGTAAACAACACCCCCCTTCGCGCCGATAATTGTTATGATGTTTTCGTCTTGGGCAAGGTCCTACCAGAGCCATGGTTCTCGCGAATGCGAGGCATACTAAGTCAGGTGTTTTTCAAAAACAACTGCAATGTGATCACACCGGACCAGCTCACCCTACTCTTCATGGCTGACATCGGGGAGAAGGTCAATTGGGGGTTACTGGTGGACGAGAATTTCAGAGTGCAACTGCGGGGACATCGCCGGCAGCTGGATTATGAGAGCCCAATTGGCCCGTTCCTTACCGCCTACATCCAGCACTACATCTCCTATCACCGGCGTCACAACCGTCCTCCAGCCGTGGGCACATTTTTGGACATCCAACGGGAGATCGCCGCACCCCCCGCCGCCCCAGCTGCGCTTCCACCACCCAGCCAGAGCCACAAGCGTCCACGCATTGCGGAGCTGGAAAACGTGGGGGCAGGGGCATGGGATACAACTTGGGGACCTCGCACCAAAGCACTCGCGACCATCCTGGACGAATTACTGCAGTTCACACACACGACGGAACAGGAGAAGGAAACGATAGCCATGGCACACCGAGAACAGGAGGAACGGACCAAGAGGAGGACGACTCAGGCTCTACAGAATGCCCAGGCACAAGCAGACAAGACCCTGGAGTCCACAAAGGCAGAGTATCGACAGCAACTGGAAGAGGCCCACGCTACACTCACCAACCTACGAAACCGCATCACAAATCTGGAACTGGAGGTGGAAAACGCGCACGAACAAGTGGATCTTTTGGCCAGAGAGAAGACATATGCAGAGGAGAAGGCACACAGACTGGAACAACTCAACAAGGAGTACCTCGCAAGATGCAAGGCGTTGACGACAGAGCAGATTCCGCCTACGGCCCAGCCAGTACCTGCTGAGCTCGAAAAGTTGCGCCTGGAGCAGCTAGCCATCGATCAGGCTCGCGAAAATTTCGAGGTCAACAAGGTGGGATGGATCCACACCGCCACCCACGCCATAGCCTCCATCGCCTACCGCATGCTGCGCGCTCAGCCACCAACAGAGGAAAATCCTACGCAGGACTTCCTTAACATATGCATTGACGACGCCATGGCTGCCCTGGATGTGGAGCTTTCCGACAACGATTGGGAGATGAAGAATTACGAAGAAACAATAGCACCAAGCAACATGGAGAAAGGCAAAGAGGCGTACCAGTCACCACCAAGGGCGGAGTTACAGCATCAGGAGCTCGGCCATGGCGCTGGGTCATCACAAGCAGCAGGGCAGGAAGCAGAGTCGTTGCAAGGAGCAAAACCATCACGGAGCATCGCACCAACTATTGTATCCTACGACCCGGCCGAACACGTCGACATCCCAGAACATTTCACAGACGTTGAGGAAACCTCGCAGATATCGCCACGCCCCCACGCATCCCCCTTGGGACAGCTCAGCCCACAGACAACCCCGGTAAATCTCCGACCTCAATCAATTAAAATTCACAAGGATGCATTAAAACAAATTGAGGAAGAATATGATTTAGAAGAGCCGGCTAGTGATGAGAGTGAGGCTGAGAGCGAATTAGCAACTGCAGTAGCCCAGGTCACGAAGTACTTTCAGGAGAATCCGGATTTAGCCTCGCGCTACGCTGACCCTGAAGCTGATCACGCACAGTGTCCCGCCTGTAACAAGGTTTTAGGGAAAACTGTATTCGATGTCTATCAGCATTCTGTCACCTCCCGATCGAAGCATAACCTAATTCATCGGGGTGTGGCTGCAGCTATAGCCGGGCTGTACGGTGACCAAGCCCCTCCCAGACGCCAGGCACAGCTACCACGAGAGACAACGCGCCCCGACCGAAGACCTACACATCGGCGATCCAGAACGTGAAATCCGGCAATCTAGGGACAGATTGCACTCTCACAAAGACGGCAAAATGTTACCACAGGTCACGGCCTTCACTGCAGTCAAGGACGACATCTTCGGCAGAGACTCCCAGTCGTGGCGGCCTCCACTAGCGGCAGATATAGTATAAGAAGCTTAGGTTGTAGTTAGAAGCTCTCTCTCTTTTTTGCTCGACTCAGGACTATTGAGTTAGGGTTCTGCGTACCTGCAGACTGCGGCCTAGAGCCAGACACTATTGTTTCCTTGACGCCATTTTCTCTTGGCCGACCTCTAAAAAACTACGTACTTGATAAAAACCACTCTCTCATACTGTTCACTTCCACTCTTCTCCTCTGTATGCTGATGTTGTGAATGATCTGCTTCCTTGCTTCTCCCTTGCTGGCTGAGGGCACCGACCCTCGCCATTCTCTCCTTCGCTCTCTACCCTTGGGCCAGAACCTCTCTTGGACGACCTGGACACCACAACGGAACGAAGCTACCTTTCCCCTTCCTCCGACCGAGGCCAGGGCGACTCGTTCCCTCTTCCTTGCCCCCCTGTAACGGTTGAGTGTCCCTCCCACGCGATACCCGTACCCTCCATCCGGGTACTAAGGGCGTCAGGTTCTCACTCAAGGACCTCCTTGGACCCCGCTGACTCCCCTGAGTACGTCTCCCCTAAGCCCTCGTCACCATCCCACGACCCCAGCTAACATTCTCTGAAATATAACAGTAGATAAGTGAGATAATATAATTTCAACAAGTCATGTGTCTTTATATACTATACTCAAGCGATAAAAATGTGAAAGATTTTTTTGAAAGTATAGTACACCTCATATTTAGAATTATCTTTTTTCATGTAAATACAAATTCTTTCAAAAAGAAATAAAAAATGAAGATTTGACTTCCAAAATAAAAACAAAAGATAGTGAATACTACAGTCAAGCGATAAAAAATAGAAAAGATGTTTTTAAAAGTAAAACACACCTTATATTTATAATTATCTTAAGTTCATGTGGACATAAATTGTTTAAAAATAAAGATAAGTGAAGATTAACTCTCAAAGCAAAATAAAAAGTAAAACAAATATCATAGTTTGAAGCTTAAATTTAGATTGTACTATGGATTATGTGATAAACTATCAATTATCTAAATCCAAAAAAGAACAAGATAAAATTTATTTCAAATTTAGATTGTAGTGTACATATATATTTTTTAAATATACTATTGAAGAACAAAAAATATAAAAGATTTCATAAATTTAGATTGTAGTATAGATTTTTTAAAATATACTATTAAAGTTCTAAATTAAAATAGAAAGATGATTTTTAATATGCTAATTTAAGACGGTAATATAGTTGTTTTTAAATATACTATTGAAGTCCAAAGCCTCATGGTTCTACAAAAGAGTACCCTGAAAAATAAATTAAGCTAAAAAATTTCACCAAAGGTAGTCCGGGAAGAAAACTAGAAGAATGGTTCAAGTTTAATCAATGCCTTGTGATTTGTACCAAGGGAATAGCGTTGGGCAGTGTGCAACAAACTGGATTTTAAAGTTTTGGGGTGGGGCACTGAACTCCCTCCCCTCTATCTACCCCTCCAACAGTCCCTCCATTATCCAGATCAAGGGGCTGTTTGGAGGGGATGCGGTGCAGATGCTCTAACATCACACTTCTTCTTTTTGGAGCGCCATGGCTTCCGTGTGGGGGCTAAGGGACTGAACCAGAGATTGAAGTTTGATTAACTGATTCACCACCTAAATTCTAGGATAACCATAACAATTTGTTATTGTTTAACCCCTAAAATTCTTCGCAACCAGAACTTGGTCGTTCGACTTCTTGGGCAGCCTCCAGGGACCTCATACTTTTAAAACTTTCAATGAAAATTTTAGTGTAGTTTCCAAAAACTATACTCTACATGTAGCACTTTGTTCACGTCATTCCGATAAGTATTGCAAAAGTTATAAGCATTTGAAGTTTTCAAAGCGGGATCGGGCAACAAGAAAAAAAAATTAAAATTGTTTTTTTCAATTTTTTTTTTTTTGGATTCATGATTGGTTGATCTATATCTACAATTGAAGCTATAAATCAACCCATTATGAGCAATGGGATAAAAGTTATGAGGAGATATGTTTCTTGGGCAGTTTGGACAAAAAAATCTTTGAAGCTCATTTCTAAACTCAATTTTCAATATTTTTTAATGAAATAAAAAGCACTAGGTGAAGACCTTTAAGCACAACATTCTGACCGTTGATTGACATTTTACAATTGCATGTCAAACTTATAAATGATTTTCTATTTCCTTCCATTTTGTACCCACTTCTAGTAAATGTTTTATGAAAAAAATAATATGAGTTTTTTTCTTTCAAGATTTTATATTTGAAGACTTAACTCAATTGTTAACATGGCCTTGCCATTCAATCAATTTCTGACCCATTCAAAAGAAAGACATTAATGTCTAAAGTTCAAATTTGTCACCAGATTGAACCCCAAAAAATCTTCTTTTGCAACTTTGATCCTTATAATCTAAGAATCTAATGGTCATCTTGCTCTCAAATTTTGTGCTTACTTGAAAAACCAAGTTGAGTATTAGATCTTACGATTAAATGATGAAAAAACTAAAAAAAAACATATTATTTCTTCTCCAACTTCCAAATACTGCGTTTTTCATGGTTTTTTGTGAGATTACAGTCAAGAAATTTTAGGGGTTAACCCCTAAAGTTGGAAGGCCTCAAACTGCCAAAAACCTTCAAAACTAGACTCTTTCAACACAAGGTGTAAGTTTTCATGTTTTGATGTATTTTTGAAGGGAATAACCATGGGAACTAGTATCTTACTTATATATGTACATGTACCCCATATCTTAGATTCAAACTCCCTACCGTTTATTCCCTAAGGTGGTTACCCCATTCCCAACTGAATAAGCTGATATTGCAAGGGAAATGAGCAAAATCAATGGGACAAAATTTACACAAATGAGCCAAGTATATAAAAACCCACTGCACGTGGTTTGAGAATTTTAGGAATTACTGTGAATTAGTTATGATTTACGGAATGGAAAAAGGGGGTTGCCCCATTTCCAACTGATAGGCTCCTTTATTTACGACACTTTCCAACCCACACACAAACATGCATTGCCTATTTTCAACTGAATTTCCCCCAATTCCGTCTTGATCACATTCTGTGATGCACTTTGATACAAACAATGAACCATATCTAAAAAGTCATGTCCCAATGCTTGTGCATATCATTTCCAACACCCCAAATCTCCCTAGCCACTAAACCATTACTCCCGCTTCTATTTCTGCCTTAAACTCAACCCATTTCCAACTGCATATGTAGCTACATTGGTTTTTAAATTTTACACTATTGGTTTTGACGCCAAACTATAGCCGTTGGAATAAGGAGCTAGTAGGAAATGGGGAAACCGCCTTACCGTTTGTGAGATCATAACGTTCGAAGTTGGAAACATAGTTTTATTCCCTTGCAAAATGGATTTCAAGTGTTTTGTGAGCCACCTAAACCAATTTCTAAAGTAAATTTAATGTAAGGCTCTTAAAATTCTTGTTCCTAGGTGGGTTAGGAATATGTCCATGGACTTTTTTCCCTCATACAACCTATAAAACCTAAAAAAAAGCTTGATTTTTCACATGGAGGTATGCTGAAATTCAAAAACAAAGGCCAATCATAATAGTAGAAAAGGCATATTGAGAAATATTGGATTGAAAATCCAAGCAATGAGATCATGCCTTCAAATTTTATTTACATGTGCAAAAAACAAAACTTGAAAATAAACAAAAACTCAATTTTTGGTGAATTTTGGAAGTTTTTGTGATTTAATTAATTTTGGGCAGATTTTGAGCATATACTGCAGTTTTAGGGAGAGTGAAATTTGTCCTAATAGTATTTTCAAACTAAGACTGCAAATATCTTCTAAAGTATGAGGAATTTTAAAGCATGAATTGTCTTGTTCGAAAGATATGATAATTGTCTATATTGTGCCTAAATTGTCTATATTGTACCAAAATCACAACTTTATCCTATAAAATTTGACTTATGGGGAGCCTGACCGGACCTTAAATCAACCTATTTTTGTTGAGTTGATGCTTTAGGGATTAATTGATGCTTTTTGAAAAAACATATTCTTTCGAATCATCATATCTAGCAGTGAATGGGGCTGGATTGCCATAACTTCTGCAAGATGAGTGCCTTTTGTTAAACTCTCAATCTTGGGATAAAATACTCACTAGCATATTAATGTATTAAAATTTAGCCCAATTCATTCATTTTCCAAGTTACATTTGTATTTTAGGAAAAATGTATGTAACATGTTATTATTGATTGGATTAGCTATCAAAAAACGCAATATGGATAAAAACAAATGTATCACTACGCATTGTATCCTAAGGTAAAGGTGCCAATAATTAATGTAGACCAATAACCAACTATTTTAAACCTTCATTAATAGTTCATGACGACACCAAATTTTGACTTTTTATTATCAACGACATCGGCTCTTATTGCCCTACTCATAGTTGAATCTCATTGCTTTTTGTGGCTACCTATTTTCATTCTCATAAAAACCTAATGTTAATTATTTGTAGTATTTTTTGGAAAATTGATAATTAATAGAAAACTTGACACAATTCCAAAAAAGAAAATGAAGTTTTGGAATTCATATTCTTTATGTTGGCCCAACATTTGTGTGTTATTGTCACACCTCCTTTACCATTCAATGAATCAATTGATTGATTTTCGTCGATTTCTAATCCTCCCATCTTTTTGCTTTTTTACTAATCACTCTAAGACATGTTCTCCATCCAAAGCCAATTGACTTAGCATTGATAAAACTAGGGGATTCATAGACAACAACCCTTATTTTGTGTGCAAAACTTCAAAACAACAAGTGCTATCAAAGTTGCTCTGCCAAAGTGAAGGTTGCAAAAGTGATGGAGAAAGTAAGGACGCAATGTTGCAATAAGAGTAGGAGCATATAAGGGTTGCATGAAGCATAGAGGCGTCACAACCGCAAAGAAAACATTTTTTTTATTGAAGGCACTATGCAAAGCTTCCACTTCATAATGGCTTATGCCTATGCCCGTACTCATCATCACAAATCTTATAAGTCCATGCATAGTATTCCGCCTTGTCAACTTCAAACATCTACTACTTTTCTTCATCTTTTCAATCGACTTCTAATAAATCAAACTCACAAAACACCCTCTACTATTTTGGCACCTATGTGCAATCCATATAACCATCACACCTATGTTAAAACCTATACTACTAATTTTCATTCCATTCTAAGCTCCACTTATTATTTTACATTTTAGACTTCATTTGTCTGTAGCAATACAATCATAACATTAAATTGGGAGTTCAGCTATATAAAGCGGAGACACAATCTTCACCATTTGGAACCCTAATCATGTGAAGTCTCTCCACCTCTCTTTGAGCTCACAATGAATCACAGCAGTAGCCAAGTTCTTTTTTACTCCGAATTTGGAAACACATAGGTAACGTCGGCATTGAGCGGGGACTACCAGGTTAATAAGGAAGAAAAGGATATTAAAGCGATCTTTTAAGTACATGAGTTCACTAGGCAATGATTCTTAGAATACAAGTTTGAAAGAAATGATGATCTCATCCAAGGGGGCAAATCAATGACCAAGGAAAAAAACTCAATTGTGTAACGGTTTACATCCATTTGGAATAGACCATGCTAGAAAAATGAGTTAATTTGAGTGCAACTTAGTATCAAATTGTGGTTTTTTTAATAACCTTATGTGCCATTTTCACTGATATTAATCAACCATTTTAGGTATTTTCATATGCAAAAAGGATACCACCACATTTAGTTTACAAAAAATCCACTATATATAAATAAAATTAGACAAACTTTCCACTTCAAAAAATCATAACTAATTATTCAAGAAAGAAAAACGTACAAAACAACTTGCATCCTCCATCATTTTTCTTCTTCATCTCAAAAAATTTCCCCATAAATTTTAAATCCATTTCTTCTAGTCAAACTACCTCATTTTCACTGAAATTGGTTTCCTACATGAGGGGCCCTCACTCCCGTCTCCTCATGAGAAGGGTCCTTTCACATTGGTTTGTTCACAAAACGGCTTTTCTGCATAGTCCAGATGGAAAGACCTTTTGGTACACAAAAAGCATATATTCTTCACAAACAGGATTATTTACAGTCCTCTTGCTCTATCTCATCAACCAATTGCACAAAAAGCAGAAACCTGCTGAGGTGCTCTTATCCAAGACCAAGCAGGGGGGCAAATCTAGACTATTTATGCTCTCAAAAAGGAGAACCCATATATATATTTAACCCCAAAAAATAGAAGCATGCAAGTTTTTTATATGCTACCGAAATCATTGCTCAAAATGTTGATTATGTTCTGAAATCTCATTGGACATCAAGAGATGATTGATTCAAAGGATCCAAGGGTGTAAGAATCTAGAACCAATCTTAAGTTCTTTCACAAATCACTGAAAAAGAGGAAGTTATTCAAAGAATTGTTCTCCAAGTTATGACATACTAGTTTTTTTTCTTACACACATCATAGTGAAAGGATTTGTTGAGCTGGAATGATAGGAAAAAGTAGATTCGTCAAGGTCTAGTTGTAACTTTTGAAGAAGCTATCATTCATTGGGTCGCTTGCTATTGGTTATGATCTACACCTGCTCATCTCCTTTCCTGATTAAAATACAATTCTTCCAGCGTTGGGATTCGTTAGCCTCCGGTCATCTGCACTTTCCCATAGAACCTGCAAATTATATCAGAATTTTAAAAATTCCAGTGCAAATTATAGTAAACTTTTAAACAATTCGAGTGCATGACATTTAAACAATTCGAATGGAGACATTCATAGGTGGATGAGCCTGGCCCATTTCTGCAATGGAGTATTCGTGGTGGATTCTCTGCATTACCTTATTATTTTTCCTTTTCGAGTATCCCACCAAGTTCATATTTCGGATTATAAAAAATCGTTTCTAAGTGTTTCACCGAGTCCATTTCTGCTAACTGATAGGTAATGGGCCCGGATGCAAGTCCCTAGAAATGGTCCAGGCTTATCCAGCAATATATTACTGTTGGGTCAGACAAATAAGTAAGCCGCAGTTGAAATGAAGTGTGAAGTACACACACTGGGCATCAGAGCATCTTCACCTGTTCCGACTTCTCTACATTGCCCAGGAGAGTGCTGCAGTGCAGTGCTGAAGCTTTCCTGGAGGACCTGAAATGCCAATATCATCCAATCATACTGTTCACTTCTGTTTAAAGTTCTTGCCACCTAACGAAGCGTCTCTTTGTCTCTTCCACCACCAACTCTCTACAGTCCTACACCCAAAAATTCCCCAAAGTTGGATCTAACTAACTTCCGGACAATTCATCCTACAAAGACTAAGGGTAGACATACCCAATATGGCGGATTGTTTGAAATAGTTCTCCACTATTCAACCTAAAATGGTTGTGATAGTACCTAAAGCTACCTTTGCTACAATCTTCAATCTTGATTTCCAACTATTGGATGAAAGAAATGTTTGCACCAATTCACATTTTTGTCACTTTTATTCTATACTTTAACAATTTAGTTATTAACTCCAAAAATTATGAAATCATTTGGATTGAACACCATTTTAAAATGCTAACACAACATAACCATTTTCATGAGTACTTCTGGTTTCTAACACAAGAATCTGCTTATTCCAGCCAGAATTGTGAGTTTACATACCTCATTGTGAGTCCACATACCTCATTGTGAGTCCACATGTGTGCACAAGAACAGATCTCATTTTATAATGAAGATCCAATCAACTCGCATGCACTTGTCACACTCCATGGCAACTCCCTTTGGAGATTTGGAATGCTATCAAACACAACTAGAGGGGTACTTTGTTGCAGAAGTGTAAGAAGAGTGGAACTCCACCAGGTAACAGGCCCGCCAGAGCAGACTCAGGACTTTGGACCGACATACAGAACACTTACATAAAAATGAACTTGCAGCGACTCCGGATTAACACCAATAATTCCCTCGTAACGACTGCTGCATCATGTTGTTTAACATTTTAGTTGCATGATTTCTGAAGGGAAGACAGTATTGCAGATATTGACTGAAATCCACACTTTTGTTCATACATGCCAGAGACCCATTTCCAAGTGTCATCCTCGGTGTAATGTGCACTGCTGCGGTCATTCACTGCAATGACAGCAGGCAATCTTGTCTTCACAAAGGTTACTAAGGTACTAGGTTGACTTCTGCCGGTAAAGAGAAAATGACACATGTACATTGAGATGTCTTTCCTCATGCTAATCAAAGTAGTAAAAGGATTTCCTCTTGGTACAAGAAAAATAGCTACACGAGGACGGGAATAGTTGCGCTCTTCTTCAGTTGCCGGTGAGCACAACTTAAGAACATGAAATCAACGTGATCCAAAGCGAAATTCTCCATGACACGTAAGTGATGTCGATCTGTCAAGCAGATTCCTTTGCTTTACTATCGTCTCTATATATCTGAGCAGAAGAGCTCTTCCGAGGTATCTTAGGTGGCCCCAAGAACACAGCAACAACACGCAGAGATTCAATCTCAAACCAAGCAAGTCACAATACTCAAATCAAATTAGAGCTCGACGTTTTTGCTGCAATTACAAATAACATAGCTATTCTGATACCCCGTAATGAAAGATGCAGAGGTTGACAGTTCACTTGTACAGACAGCTGGAAAAGGAGGGGTCCTTGCAGACCTGAATAATAGATGATCACTTAAGCGGCCAACAGTAATCGACTCGTGGCTGCTTGCAAGTTCTGAGTCTCCCAAGACCTCTCCGGACTCAACCGTTGTCGACAGTACTTCAGCCTAGACTTCATATGACCCAAGATCTAAAACCCAGAATTACGAAACAGCGACATGGGTAGGACTACCAGCCTGGTAAGTTAAGACTCTACTTGAAATCCATCCGTATATACTGAATCAATTCTCAAAGAAATAGCCAGCACCAGTCCGGCTATTTTCATTTGACTTGTTTCAAGAGACCTGGTAAGAACAACTGGTTTTATACACAAACTCATGAACGCGAGACATTTCGGAGATCAAAATCAGGCTATTTTCCTTACATCAAGGGCACTGCCTTTTCTGATAAGAAAATTGCTTTATCATACGACCTGTGCAACGCCAGGAAATTACCCATGAGCACCCCTTCTCAAAGCAAAACCGGCAAACCACTGACAAGTTGAGACGTAATAACTGGTTGAGTTCATTTCGCCTATTGTGGAGCATGGGGGTATGCTTGCGTATTAAGTCACATTTGTAGACTTCCTGATCTCTACAGCTCAAAGAAACCTTGGAAAATGACCAGGGGAGAACTGCAATTGCAAAGATCTCTCCACAGTATGCTCTATTAGGGACTAGTGAAGGCTGCAAGAAGGAGTGGCTTTCAGTGAATTGGATATGTTGTAGGCCCTGCTGCTCAAGCTTGGGTTCCAAGTAAAAAGGTGATACACCAAGAAGTGATAGTCCTCTACAGTTGTGCAAAAATTGAAGAGACTCCGCTAAGACGAAGGATTGTACCTCTGCCAATATCAAAACCATCTTGATTTCTCATAGTCACGGAAACCTCGCAGATAGTTGTCCATATTTTCTTTAGTGCGGTCCCACTGGAGAGCCTGGATCACTTGGTCAGGGTTGTGCACTTCCTCCTGAACATGAGCGCCGCAGGGAATCATTGTTGTTAAATATTCAACCAAGTTCGAATTCTCTCACATCACAAACTTCAACTATCAAACCTGAACTAAATTCTGGCTGAAGATTAGATTGCTCTTCCATCGAGCTCTCAATAGCTGGAACCATGCGAATGATATATGACCTGTATCGACTCTGGAGATGTAAAAGACAAAAGAAGCTTTAAACTAACCGATGGGATGATCTTGAATGTGGTTCCGTCATCTCGAACAATCAAGGTCTCCGCATCACGGTCCCGATATTTGCCTCTTCTAACCTCCACCTGAAAATCCCCCACAGAACAGTTGCTATGTCAACGAGAGTGTACTAATTGTATTGTGAAACAATGAGCAAAAGTGTCACCCTTAATTATGACAAAACCACTTAATGCCAATTGCTTACGCATGATGATCATTACCGGCCTTAACTAATTTCAGGAGTTGCTCTTAGTAAAATAAGGTAACTATCTGCGAAATATGCACTTTGAAGCAAGGGCAAAGCAGTGCAACTAGAGCTACATCAATTAGAACCTTGAGTGGTGGTATGTATGCATGTTCTGTACCTTCACATCAGCTTTTGTAATTGATTTCTTAGTAGAGTCGATGACGTAAATGTTTTCAAAATCCAAGACAAAGTCCTCATGATCTTCACGAAGGTTTCGATAATGCTTTATCAGGAAAACCTGTTGCAAGCGAAACAGTTATATTGGAGCTTCAAACAGAGAAACAGAAAAATGCCAGTAACAACAAAGATCCCTCATGTCAAAGCCACCTTTCTACTGATCAACCGCGCAGAGAATTCTAGGTCCACACCCAGTGTCCACACCCAGTATCTCCTTAAGGGGTCCTACTTTGCATCGATCGAACAAGGAAACATAGTAAATATGTATACGCACGCAGGCGATGGTCAATTGGCAGAGTTTGGGAAGACGACTCATCGTCACAGACTATCGGAGGAGAACATGATATCTGACACGACCAAAAACTTTTCGATGAGGCATTTCAGATAAGACCATTCATCTCAAGGAGAGGATGTTGGAACAACCTTCATGGCTTGATACTCAGTTTTCGAAAGAGGAGCACGCGGAGTGTCAACTGGGGGCTCCGTCACGGAGACGTACTCGTAATTGCTCTTCATGCACCGAAGCGGCTGCGCACATGTATTAGGGGGTCAGATGATCTATTTATATACCGTAGTCGGCTTCCAAGGCTCTATCTGACTGTCACTAAAGCAAAGAAGAGCACATTAAATTGTACAAATGCCAACAAAAAAAGCAGATGACCTCAACCCCTGAAATGGATTCACTGTAATTCTCTTTACCTTCTTTGGCATTTCGCCTATAACTTTCGGAATTGCGTAAGTGTCTGTGTCTGGAGCAGTGACATACATCTGTACATTCACCAAAGATAATATAAGGAGGGTGCACGATCCACAAATTCAGGCTCATAATCTAAACAGGCCTAGAAACGCATCAAATAATGTATTTCGTAGAAAGGCAACACAAGGAGAGCAATAACTCCAACGTGGAAATACCTCTCTAAAGTCAAAGACGTCGTCATCTTGATCCGGTACTTTCCTGATGAAGAAATCACAGTCATAGAGGCAGATTTTATGAAATTCATCTTCATCAATTTTGTAGTCCACTATTCTCTCCTCCTCTACACCTTCGGTAGACATAAAAGTCTCACTTTCTTGTACCGTGTACTCCCCCATGGGCATGTCATACTCAGTATCATAGTCCCTAAGATCGCCTTCATCCTCATCGTCCTCACCCGTGCCATCCATTTCATAGTCCACCGCATCCTCCACCTCGAAATCATCCTCTGCTCCGCGAATTCGTGTGTCTCGTCTTCGATGCCGCCCATTCAAGGTTGGCCTCAAAGTCCTCCTTTCGCTAATTGATGTTCTTGACGCAGAATTGACCTATTAAAGACACGAAAGTAAACCAAGACCCAACTGGTTACAACTAGAAATAACCACGACAGGCTCCCCAAAATCCCCAAGGCAATACAAGTATCGTCAACCAGTAGAGTTAAGGCAACTATCTTTATCCAAGTCCCTCGAAATCTTATTGAAACCATAAATCCATCATCCCATTTTGTCTTAGAAGTAGTCCAAACCCTAAACCCTAAAACCTGCATTGCAACATGTTCCATTCCTGCAAGACTCCAATTCGATAGAGCTTTCCGAACATCCTAAACCCAGCTCACGGTTCACCCGGTTCACTACCTCGGCAATCCCATCCTTACAGGCTCCAAAACAGGAGAGAAATCCAACCACCACAGAATGAAAAAAATCCAAAACTCCCTACAAAAATCTCTACAAACACCTGAAATCTAATAAAGCCAAAACGGGAGCGCAACGAACCTCTCCAACGCCAACACGGAAGGTCATCAACCTCCCCTTCCTGCAACTCCCACTCTGAACCCCTCCAAAGCAACGAACCTGCCCAGCTCCCATAAATCCCCACACCATATCACCAACAGAACCAAACATCGCAAAACATCATCATCATCATCATCATCCTCACTAACCCTCCACGACAAACCCTCCAAATTAACCCAACACAAACAATGCGAGCCAACCAGCAATCCAAACAGCTCAAAATCCGAGCTACAACCACACTCCCACACCGAGCCAAAGTAACCCAAATTCTGAAACTCAAAGAGTGAACTCACCGCCACCCTGGACGCTCTCCCTTGCCATCTGACCCCCACACCAGACGCTCCTCTCACCTGGAACGAATCCACTGACTTGCTCCCCGATGTAAGCTGGAGAGAATTGGAATTCATGCTCATGTTAGATATGGTATTCATATGGGCAGACCTCCAGGAATGAAGCATTGTGAAGCTGAATTGTGGTCAAAACATGGTGAAAAAACGAGATGTGAGAATTGGTTGGGGGGGTTTGGAACTGGAGATGGAGAGCTTGGTTGTTGGATTGTTGGGGGATGTGTGGGGATGGAGAGGGAGAGGGAGAAGGAGCGAGAGAGAGGAGCGATAAACCCTGCAAAAGCCCTCAGCAAACACTGCTTGAGAGTCTGAGACCCACCCTATCCAGTCCTCGGAGAGGGATTTGGATGTATGTCTGTCGATGAAGTTGGTTTTTAGATGAATGTCTTTATCCCTGTTGAAACCCTGGTTTGGTTCGGTTTCTTGTTCTGTGTATCAATACGGGTGTCAAGGTTGGGGTTGGCAACGAGAAATCTGTCCAATTACAGGAGTTGGCAAGCTAAATCATCTTGTAATTCTCTTCTATACTTACTTGTACCAGAATTTAAGAAGTTTTGTTATATATTAGGCTTGATTTATTATATATTGTAACACCTCCTAATGAGTTTAAAATGCACAATTATGGTCATGGCTTGTTTGTCTTTTTCCAGTAGTAGGAGGGTTTGCCAATTTGACAAATTCTATGACCACGATGGTGACCAATTTTCAGTTCTGAGAGCGTGTTTCTTCTCTGGTCATCTTCCCTTCGTACTTGGTCAAGTTTGGTCATCCTGAAATTAGTATTCCTGACAGGAGCAGGGAAGCACATGAATAGCAAATTATTGGTCCCACTGGGTCTCTTGCCCTTGTACCGGGGAACTTATGAACAGTCGGATAAATTCAGGGCAGTAACTGTGCGATTCATTTATTGCTGACGTAGCAATTGATGCCCGTTGTAAATGTGTTTACCCGGATGCGGGGGTCATTTATTCGCTCCCTCTTCTACAATTGACACCCTGCAAAGCTCTCTCCAAAGCTATCTAGAGATCATGTAGTGTGACGGTACTTGCGAGCTTTCATAATCAACCACACAATTTAAGAGTAGCCAACTAGAAGCAATTTGAAGCAGACCATGAAACGAACGTAATCTCGCACATATGCACAATCAGCTCACGATCGGAAACCAACACAATAAGCGAAACTATGCATACATAAGAATTTCTTAAGGCAATGTGTCTATACACCATAAGTTTTTTAATGTCCAGGAAAACGAAATCATCAAACCGATTCTAACATGAAAAGATCTCCAAATTCTTACTGCTTCGGGATGTGGAAGAGCAGTCTTGCGATGAGGTGAAGGCGGGAAGAGGGGGATGAGCAGCAACTGGAAGTAAACAGAAGCGGCCAGCAGCCTAGGCATAGTTAGAAGAGAGAGTGTGAGGACGAAGTCTGGCAACACTACGAGCAAAGGAGAGCGAAGGGCAGGAATGTTGGGCTGACGAGGCGGCCAAGCGAGTTGGAGGGAATTGGGGAGCAGTGGACGTTGCCTAGTTCAGGAATAGCGATGGCAAGGTTTAAAGGATGCGGTAGAGCAGTCTGGCGATGAGGTGAAGGGGGGAAGAGGGGAATGAGCAGCAACTGGAAAGAGAAATAGCCTCCGACGCTTGTCTGGCTTCTGAAGTCTCATCCGCATACTCCACTACGACTTGTTGTTGAGGGTCCCTATTCCAATTAGCATCCTCGAGCTTCTACTCAAACAACAAAACGACATTCTTCAAGCGTATGTTGCTCTCATTCCATTGACGATCCGAGCTCATACCTGGCTTTCCTTATCCTTCAGTGCAAGTGAAAACATAGTAAAGTGAACTGAACTACCATAAGGGAAAATTCTATAGTAAGTACAATTACTGACTCTGGCATATTCTAGGTGCGTCCACTTGGACGCCAAGGAAACCAATATTTTAATTGTCCCACCCCCCCCCCTTCTCCGAAATCATGGATGCTATGTAAAAACCAGGCCCCTTCAATGCAAGGTCAGAGTCATAGCCAATCAGAATGAACTGACATCGTTTTTGGTGACATCGTTTTTGGTGACATCGTTTTTGGTGACATCGTTTTTGGTGACATCGTTTTCGTTTTTGGTGACATCGTTTTTGGTGACATCGTTTTTGGTGACATCGTTTTTGGTGACATCGTTTTTGGTGACATCGTTTTTGGTGACATCATTTTTGGTGACATCGTTTTTGGTGACATCGTTTTTGGTGACATCGTTTTTGGTGACCAGGATTATTCTTGGTCATAAGTTTTGGTCACATGAACCAGCTCTCCCACTAGTGTTCTAACCAAGTTGGATTTTGAATTTGATTATAATCAATATGTTATAAAATATTTTAATGAATCATGTCTACAAAAGATTTAAGTTTTAGGTACAGAGTGTCCACTTTAAATCATACTTTTACCTCACTAAATTAGAAATGACTACAAAAAACTAATTACAAGAAAAGTTTTTGATTTGATTCCATCCAAGCAATTGTAGAAGAAATTTATTTGTGCTTGAGATGCCACTATACTTCTTATATCAACATTGATGCTAGAATCAAATACAATTGTCTTTGTTTTCACATTCTTCTCAAAATTTTACATATATTTAAGAATTTTGTTAAAAATCTTACATACAAAATACATACTCCAAATACCTAACATACTTGTTGCCACTGTGCAGAAGGGACTGAGTAAACACTAGTGGGAGGGGAGTCCTTCCCCTCGAAAATAAAATGGAGGAATCGGTAACATTTGGAGGAACTGTTACCGATTCCTCCATTTATTTTCGAGGGGAAGGACTCCCCTCCCACTAGTGAAAATATCATGCATTAAAGATACCATTTGCTTCAAAAAAAATAAAAGAAAATATCATGCATCAACTTCTTTTAAAGTCCTCTTTGTTAAAAAAGAATGAAAAGCTCTGCCACCAAGTGGCGTGCAGCCTCCCCACACGCAACGAACACTCCCCATCCCTATACACGTCTAGTACCCAGGTGATACCCAAATGATACCCGAGTGATACTTGATGATAACCGAACGATACCCTGTGATACTCATACGGATATTCAGAGGAGAGTGCTGTTGTTGAACTGCAAGCTTTTGTCGAAGGAATGCGTTGTGGCTAGGTCGGAGAAGACAATCTCGCTGGGTACGTTGCAGGGTCGAAGTTCGCCTGCCTCCATCGCTAATCCGAGTGTGGTCGTTTCCTGGCGCAACCCATCTTCGACACCCACGTTCCAGATTGGGAGCAAGCCATGGCGGAGGAGCTCGTGGACATCGTGATCCTGGGCGCGTCCGGGTTCACAGGCAAGTACGTGCTGCGGGAGCTGCTCAAATTCGCCAACCCGCCCAATTCCGCGCCCCGTAAGATCGCCATCGCCGGGCGCTCCCGGAAGAAGCTGGCCGCTGCGCTGACATGGGCGTCCAGCGACCCGAATTTGAGCTCGTCGGTGCCGATTTTTGAAGCGGACGTGAACAGCGTCCAGTCGCTTGTCACTCTGTGTAAGAAGACGAAGGTGCTCGTCAGCTGTGTGGGTCCGTATCGCAAGTACGGTCGGCCTGTTGTGGAGGCTTGTGTGGAGGCTGGAGTGGATTATCTGGATATCACCGGAGAGCCTGAGTTTATGGAGGAGATGGAGCATTTGTATCATGAGAAGGCTATGCAGTCAGGTTTGTTGGTTACCCTGATTTCGAATCGTGATTGGACTCTCCATTTTTTACGTTTTACTTATTTGAAGCTAATTTTTGACTTGAATTGGATTTAATTTATTTTGATTTTTTTGGTGAATTATGAAGGAATGTGGGTTGATTTGTGAAAGAGCAATAGGACTGCATTGGGTTGATTGGTTTTAGGATGATTTGAGGATTGAGATGGTTGTGATAACTTATGTGTTTGCATGATGATGTGAGCTGTTGGGCTTTGGATTTTAGTATGATGATGAAGTGGTTCCTGATGGTGAAGTCTGGTTGTGCCTTGTTTGTAAAATGGTGTTCCTGTTTGGGACTAATACCCTGTTATTATCTTGTATGGATATGAAGCTCTTGCGATTGTAGTTTGATTATGTTGGAAATGTGTTTTTTTGTTGATGGAGGAATGGGCACGGTTTGGGAAGGTCGATGCCAGTATATTGGGATGATTAGGTTTAAGGAGTTCAGGACTGAAAGAATTTCGTAAATTGTGTATCCGCATGACGATGTGAGCTGTTGTTGGGATTACAGTATGATGATGAAGTGATTCGTGATGTCGTTCAGGGTCGTTGGTGGTGAGTGCATGCGGCTACGATTCAATTCCTGCTGAATTTGGAGTTATTTACAACACACAACAATGGGAGGAACCTTCTGTTGCTAATACGGTGGACTCGTATCTTGTTCTTGAAACTAAGGGCAAACGCATAAAAGGTAACATAGGAACATGGGAGTCTTTAGTCCTCGGTGTTGCTAACGAAGCCAATCTTCAGAAGTTGCGAAAATCAAGACCCCGTCGCTCACGTCCTCAGGTAACTTTTGCACGTCATCTGTAACGTCTCTATGATTTCTCTGTGTTGCGTTTTCTTGAGTGTTGTCAGTTTTGGATAGTAAGGCAGCTTACTTAATTACCAGCACACTGAGCCTCCTATCGCATTGATAGCTGCCCTGGCTGAACACACTTAGATATTGCGGCAGGTGTTAGTGCTACAGTACTCAGCAGGTAGCTGAGTATTGCAGCTGAAACAAGAAAAATATAGCTTACCGATTGAGTAATATTGTACGAAATTTCCAGGCTCGTGTCAACACATGGATTAATTAGGTTTTTGTACTCTTGAACCCTAAGATGCAGTTATAGATGTTCGGCAACTGCTAAAAAATATGAAACAGTGATGTCCTGTTACGTTTTCATCATGTGGATTCTCTGAAGTTCCGATGCGCCATTTATGAAATCTTACCGGTGTTTTATTAATAGGTTCAAAAGTATGTGAAAGGTAATAAAATTATCGTGGTTTCTGTCATATTTTCTTGCAGGCTTATGTAACCAGCTATTGTTTTTCTTTTGTAGATACCAGGAGGTTCTTCCAAGAGACCAGGGTTGATTCACTGGGAGGAAAATGCGGGTGGATGGGCTGTTCGGCTTCCATCAGCTGATGCAACTGTAGTACGTCGCACTCACGCCACAATGGTGGACAATCCTAATGGGCTTCCTAAAGCAGGAGGTGAACCCTCCGATGAGAAACCATGGGCATCGATCAAGCCAGTCCACTACGGGTGCTATGTTATACAGAAGTCATTTGTTGGAATAATAGGAATGTTCATCCTAGGATTCATTCTGGTTGTGTTTACGCAATTCAAGGCTGGTCAGAAGCTATTAGTGCAGTATCCGGAGTTGTTCTCTTTGGGTACGTTCCATAAAGAGGGTCCCAGTGAAGAAGAGATTGAACAAGCTTATTTCAGGATGATTTATGTGGGCCGAGGATACAGCGACTCTGCGAAGATATCTTCTGGGAGTAAGCCCGACAAGGAAATTGTCACTAGAATTTCAGGGCCTGAAATTGGATATGTGACCACTCCTATCGTGCTTATCCAAGCGGCTTTGATCATGTTGGATGAGCGGAGGAGTCTGCCCAAGGGAGGGGTTCTCACACCTGGTGTAGTGTTCGGTGGGACTGACTATATTCAGCGGCTGCAACAGAACGGGATGAGTTTTGATGTCATCAGCACCAAGAAGATATAGATGAGTCCTCCGGTATTCTTTCCACTTGGGAAACATATATTGCGATCCCACCCCTTAAGTCTGAATCAAGACGACTGGAGGAGGCAGTATCTAGTATCTCCTTTGAGAGTACCTGAGAACAAGTTCCAGTGGATTGAAGTTGTACTTAGTTTTAAGCTTTCGAATTCGTGATAGTTAGTATTGACAAGGATTCCAGGTGTTTGTGTGGACGTGGATCACGATCCAAGCAAGTCACAATTCTTTCTGTGAATTTTCGTCTTGATATGTCAAGAGAAACTGCATGTAAGATGTCACTGTAATTAAGAATTGTATATCTAATTCGTGGACTGTTTGCACGACGTACTACGGTATACCCTTGAAATTCCAGCCAGACAATTAGATGTTATTAGTGTGGATGTCCGTGCTTCCATATTTTGACATTTGAAGAGGACTGGATTTCTCTAAGATTAATGACCATTTTACATGTAGTGCTCGCAAGTTAGTCATCTGTTGTTTTTGCTGTTGTCAAACATTTAATCACTAAAACGATGAAATTTTTACCTACATAGCCCAAGGTCTTCTTGATACTTCTGTGCTTAGGTTTTCAGCACTTCAGTAGTCCTATGCGCTAATCTGTAGTCCTGTACGCATGTGCAGATTGGATAACCGTTTGTCTTCCATAGAGTTGTGAAATCTTGGAATGGCTGTTCTACAAGTTGTCTCCCCTCAACTCGCATGCCACCATCTTTTGGGGTTATTATGGATTGCTCATGATCTGTAAGTTAATATTTCTAGATCCATTGTTCGTTTCAATTGCCCACTGAAGAACTTCGGTAGAGCCTTGAAGAGTCCATGTGACACAAATTCTTCTTACAATTCGAAGGTACTAGAGTCATGATTTTTACTTACAACTATACGCGACTGTTGCACATAAACAGTCGTGACGTCCTGGTTTCTCGGTTTTCACGACATGAGAAATGTTCTGGTCAAGTTTAGATCAAGGGAAGCATCATGCTGCATGGATGACCTGTGAGGTCACTCCTACACTGACAGAGGCTTTGATAGCTGCAACAGAACTCATAAAGGGTGCATATGTGCACAGAGCCTGTCAGCACTGTGCGGGTCAATGTCCATCAATGGTTTCATATTGATGTTGTGCAGTGTGTGAGCCACACCATTATCTTAAGCACTTGCTAAGTGTGGTATTGGTAATCCGTCATATTGTGGATGGTTGGGCTTGATGCGCTGTTGAATTTGATCTGTGTTTAGTGGAGGGCTGGGCAGTCTCTGGGAAAACTGTGGTGCATGGCTGTAGGGCATGAGGAAGGGTCGCCTATGTGGCTCAATGCTACGGATACTGATCATGTACTAGACTTGTGAGTGACCTAAGAGTTCATAAATTTTTAACTTTGTCCATGTGATTCTCACAGTGACAACAAACGCTGGTTTGGATTCTTTGACTGAGCCATATTGGAAGACAGGGGTTGATGATGAGCGACAGCATGGTAAGCAGCTGCCTTCATTTGACGTTGTAGACACAAATGTAAATCAACCTTAAGCTGTATAGGCCACGCAGTTAGAATCGGTTTATTGGTTTCAGTCGCACCTGATTTTGCTAGTGCTGTCTGTTTAATGGAGCACTTGCTGGTGTGGTTTCGAGCATCTTCACTCAAGAAACTCGAGGAGAGGAAGCTATGAAAATAATGATCAGCATCATATCTGTGAACTAGTAAGCTTAGCTAATTCTTGAACGTATGTGTAGCGTGCTATTTATGCAGCTTGTTGCCAGAGAGAGCACGGTAATGACCTGTGAATTATTGACTGCACGTCGTAATGGCAGGCTGATTCAACTGACTGAATTTGAAAGTACTCCAGCTAGTATTGAACATGGACAGAAATGCATAACTTAGTTGGACAGAAATTGTGTTCAAAATTATCACACTTGGCAGTAGTACTTGCCTGCTAAATAAATCTGACACCGTAAGAACGTAGAGGCGCTAGCGGGAGTCAGTTAGTCAGTAAGCAACCAAGTGCTGTCTTTAAAGCAAAGCTGCTGCTTCTCCTAACATCTGCTCAGCCATGCCAGCTTGTTAAGTGCATGAAATTGATCTTTTTTGTTTTCTCTTGTCAACGAATCAATCAGTCGACCCAATTTTGGGCATAGCTGACAACCGTGGTCCTCTTCAGCTCACGGTAGATCTAGCGGAAGAAATCAAGTTAATTAATCAACTGATGTCAGGCTAAGGAGTCTCTTTCTCCTGAACCTGCTATTAGCATTGAGGAGTGGCTTCAAATTCTTACAAACCTCTCAAGCAGACTCTTAAAACTTTATGTGCATGCATATCTTAACAAGCGTAAGTAACCGTATGTTAGTTACGTAATACAGAGTTCTTATCCTGATTATTAGTTTTAGCAGTAATCCCTCTGATATTCATAGCTTCAGATTAATTGTCGAACATGGTGGTGTCCTGCAGTGTAAGTAGGTACGAGTAGGAGGCCACATGATGCTCCGATCGACAATGTTGCAGGCTCTTCACTGCGGTCACCGGGAGTATTCGGTAGCACTGAGCGTTGGCAGAGGGATCAGGACATGTAGAGAAAACGGCCAGCAGGCGCCATTAAAGAAATTTTGTCACATCTCCTCACTTGATTCCCCACCTGCCTTGTCCTCCTCATCCAGTATATAGACTCCTTCGTCCTTCTCGTTCCGCCATACTGTCTGAGCCTTCATCAGACACTTAGCTCAAGAAGAGGATAACGAATTCAGCACTCTTTGTGAAGCATTGGAGCTTCTCCACATTCAGCTTATCTCTCTTGTTTTCATCCCCCCCTCCACCACCTACAATGGAGAAATCAGCATACGCCATGTTGGCTCTTGTCACCTTCGCATGCTTCGCCCTGACCGTCTCGGCCACCACGGAACAGGTATGGAAACTGATCCACAAAGTCCTTGCATTTTTTCAATCAAGACTTCTTCTATTTTCTCACTTCGCGTTGCATGGATTATGTACTCATGCAGGAGGCCTTCACTAATGCTCAAGAAAAGACCTACGGGCCATCGCCAGCATACGACCCTGTCCCTGAAGTCCCCCCTTCACCTCCTGCCACACCCGCGTGCCCACCACCCCCAGCTGCATCTCCCGGATCATGCTCGTAAGTTGTCTTGCTCGATCACCACGTCTCACGATTCATCCAGTTCATCACTTTCTTCCATCACCTCACTGTTTTGAGTTTCTCCGCTACTGATTTCAGATGATATCATGTTCATTTCATCATGCACTATATTGATAAAAATGATTTTATTTTACAGATTCTGGTCTAAGAAGAAGCCCTCAAGCCTTCCGGACCTCTTGTCATTCATCACCCCCATCCTTGACATCTTCTCCAGCGGCGCTGGGAGCGACGCCATCACAGCTATCACGAGCATTTTCGGTTCCAAGACGACGCTTCACCAAGGCCTGACCAGCACCCGGCCAGATGCTTACGGTGAGTTGCTGCGTCAGGGCTCAGCTGCTGTCCTCAACTCTTACACTTCTGCTCAATACCCTTTCACAACCTTCCAAGTGAAGGCCAGCTTCCGAAACGCTCTGGTATCGCAGCAAGCGGCCGCAGACATGGCCAGCAAATTCGAGAATGCCAACCTGATCTATGGAGCAAGGAACTAAAACATCCTCTTGCTAGTCAAAAGCTTCAAGAGTATCAAGATCAGCAACTTCATTTCTGGTACTCTTTGTAAAAATTTATTCGGTTTTTACTTCACTGGTGTTGGCAGATCGGATCATCTCCTTCACCAAATTTTGAACCATGTTGATTTTTCAATTTAATTACGTCAAGAATAAGACCTTCATGTGGGTCAAATATTGAGTTGAGTTAGGATAGGACTTTGTAGCATGTCTAGTGGCAGCGAGCTTAATTTTTATTTATTTTTATATTTTCAGATTCTTCGTGGAGAGTAGATCAAATTCTATCACTGCACTTGTACGTAAAAATGGCTCTCATTTTCATGAGTACAGCTTGTAGTGTCCGCATACAGTAATAACAGAGGAGCAACATCCTGACCATGTTTCTTACTCCCACATTTGCAGTAAATGTTTATCCGTTATAAAACTCGCATTGAACTTGTAAACATACTTCATGTTCAGAGCTTGAGTGAGGTTTTAACTACAGATTATTTATTTGAATAGGAAGAGGGCAGCTTCTTTGCTCAATGCCCAGTTTGGTTTGTTGCACTGTTTAAATCGCTTTGCAGTTGTTACGGTTATCAAAGCTACATAAAAACATTTTCTAATATAATTAAGAAACTGTATTGGTTAACCCCTAAACGTCCTCATCCGTGTCCAGTTTAAGCAGTTTTGTAAAGATGCATTATAAAATGCAATTAATACGAATATTTAGAACTTGATGTATAAATAAAAGTTATACATCTTGAATTTTAGATTCTATCTATACGATTAGATCTATGGCTATTTTGATTAATATTTTTTTAATAAATTTTGAAACATAAAATAAATAATTATTTTGTAATTCATTTACAAATAGGATATTGATAATAAGTGGATGAAATTTGTTGTGATGGGTTATAATGTAGTACTTTAGGTGTAGTGATTTTTAGAGATTTTTTGGATGCTTGGTTTTATGAGTTTATTTTTTCAATAACACTTTTAGACTAAAATCTTCAAAATTTTGGATGAAACACTGCAACAGAAAATGAAGCATAATTTCTTTAAAAATTGTTTCCTTTTCGATCGGATGACACATACGAGAAGCTAACTTCCCATAGAAAATTCAATAAAAAAATCACACCACAAAAAGTGCATGACGGATGAGAAAATGCGGATGGAATATGTACATTAGGCCAAAATGGCCTACTTGGGCAGTTAGGAATTAAATGGGTTGTTTATTCTTGCTCTCCACGACACCACAAACAACTTTAAATGCCATGGCATCCTTAACACTAATAACAACCTTGTCGTTCCTCACTTACTACATCAAGTATTTTAGAAGTTGGTGAATTGGTCAGATCACAAAAGACAAGAAAAAGTGCGCTTTTTCACATTCTACTTGAGTGAAGGGCGACTCTTAACTAGTGAGGAACAACAGGGCTTCTTGTATTGTAACTTCAAATTACTTTGTTGGCAAGGCTTCAGATAAGAGCTGAGAAGGATAGCAGCAAAATATTACGAACATATCATTGAGGTTTGTTCGTGAATTTTGTTCATGAATTTTCGATGTATTCAAGTTGGGATTCTCAAACCTCACAGCAATTCTGATTCCATCAAATACCCCATCAAAAGGCAGCGATAATGGTTTTGTTGGTTTGGTGTTGATGCGATAATGCAGTTATATCTTTTAACTTCAGTTATTGAAGTGGGATCCTTGGAATGAAATGCAAAAAATCTCATTGGTTGGAAATTTAGGACCAAAAACTCATTCACTTGTAGTTTAAAGTAATTTGGAATTGGTTCTTACAATTTCTAAATACATTCACACATATCATTAACAAATATGATTAGTGTGTGATTTGATATGAACAACATAAAATAAAACAATTACTTAGATGAATTAACTGATAGTTCAATGACAAGTTCATCTTAGTCATAAGAACACCTCCAAAAATTGTTCAATAAAACAAATTAATATGCATTTTGTTTTAGATTTATAGTTTTAAATTCAAACATAAGAATCAAGTTTTGACAAATGATGATAGCATATAAAAATAGTATCACTTAGAATGTCGCCAAATCTCACTCGCCACCCGGATTTGCATTAATTAATTAATGCAAGGGTGGGGAGGGGGGCGCGGGGTACGTGGCACAGGTAGAACGGTCGAGGGGTCTGGGGGGGTCTTGGAGGGTATTCGGGGGGGTCTTGGGGGGTGTTCGGAGGGGGGGTCTTGGGGGGTGTTCAGAGGCGGGGTCTTGGGGGGGCTCTTGGGGGTTTTAGGGGGGGTTTTGAGGGTCTTGGAGGGGAGTTTATCCCATAAGATTTTTAACCATTAGGGGAAATATGGGGTCTGCAATGGGCCTTTGGTCGGAACTCGTGCCTAAAAATTTAGCGATGCCCGTGCACTTTACCTGCTGGCACCAATGGTGCCAGCAAGTCGCCAAATCGGCGTTTCGGGGGTCCAGCCAATCGCTTGCAACGAAGGCGTGTGCCCACTGCTGTCACCCCATTGGACAATACGAGCAGTATGACACTGTCAACGAGCGTGTGCCCACTGCTGTGACCCCATTGGACAGTAGCGGATTCTGTTGTTAGCGAAGAGAATATTGTTGTCAGCAGGGCGAATTTTGTTGTCAGTGGACAGGATATCTACCAATGAGATTTCTTAGAGAGGTGTTAGCGGGCAACAGTTCACTTACCTTTGGGCTGTCTTACAAGGCCCATTGCAGACCCCATATTTCCCCTAATGTCCCTACCCTCCCTCAAAGTATAAGAGGGCTGAGATGGGTGGGGATGTTATTTAAAAAATATCCTTGTTGGCCATTGGTATCCCCTCAAGGGGGTCCACGTGGCAGAAGTGTCTTAGTGAGGTTTCTACATTAATTAATTAATGCAGAAATCTCAATGTTTGACATTATGAGGAATAATCTCAAATTTCCCCAAATCACTTATTATCTCCTCAAATCTGACTATGCACAGGGTTTGCATTAATTAATTAATGCAAGGAGAGGGGTGGGGGATACATGGCGCAGCTAGGACGGTCGGGGGGTCTTAGAGGGGTCTTGGGGAAGCGGGCTATTCCATAATGTCTGTATTTCCTCACCTCTCCTCAAAGTTAAAGAAGGCTAGGGGGTGGGGACGGAATTGAATTTTAAAAATATCCCATTGGTCTATGTAGCACCCCCTCAAAGGGGTCCATGTGGCAAAAGTGTCATACAGTGACATTTCTGCATTAATTAAGAAATGTCACTCTGAGACACTATCATCTGGGACGTCACACAATATCACTTACTATGACATTAGTTTCCTATAATACAAATTACCATGTGCATTGGAGTCTGTAACCTACGTACATGTTCAAATTGGATTGGTATTCAAAGGAAGGGCCGATTCTATTTATAAATAGAAGAAACAGCCTCTAACTACACCAAGCTATTACACCAAAAAAACTCTTTGGTGTTCATGTATTCTGGGTAGTGCTCTGAGATTGGTGCAGATACCATTTCGGTGTTTATAAAGGCAAGTGAACTGTAATAGCTGTAGGGTCCGCGACTAGCGTTGGACAGGAAGGCAGCGTTTAGTATCTCAAGTGGGGTCCGCGACCAGACATCCAATACCCATGTTCCACCTCGCACCACGCAGCACCAAGAATACACGTTACCTTCACTTTGGTGAAACCCGACGGAGGCCCGGCATCTTGGCAGCTCCTCGCCTCCCGTTGATCGCCCCACCTCACCCTCTCCGAAGGTCCCTCCCTCCCTCACCCTAGCTGAACCTTCCTCCCTCACCCTCGCTGAACGTCCCTCCCTCACCCTACTCGCCATCTCCCCAAACCCTCATTCATTCCCTCCATACACCAACTCCAAACCATCACTCCCTCAAACGGTGTGATCTCTCCACGGCAGCTCTTGATTCCAAACCCACGCTACCTTACCACATCACTAACTCCAAAACCCGACTGAGCTGGATGCAGATGCTGCGAAGTTTTGGCTGTGCAGGTACATTTTGGCTATGCAGGTGCTGCAATGTTTTGGCTGTGCAGGTGCATATTTTGGCTGTGCAGGTGCAGGTGCTGCGATGCGAAGGTTGTGTAGGTTCTACGAAGGTTGTGCATGTACTGCCAAGGCTGTGGGTTTGTGCATGTGCTGCCAAGGCTGTGGGTTTGCTTGTGGATTTGCTTGTGGGTTTGCTTTCCCGTTTGCTTGACGGTTTGTTGTGGGTTTGCTTTCCTGTTTGCTTGTGGGTTTGCTTGTAGGTTTGCTTATGGATTTGCTTGTGGATTCGCTGTGGGTTTGCTAGTAGATTTGATTGTGGGTTTTTCCAGAGCGTTGTTGTCACAGCGAAAGATGGTGAATCATCTTATCAAGAATCAGAATGCTCCTCGATGGGTATCTATCTCTGGGACCCGGTTACTACAATCCAAATAACCTATGAAATACAACATGAAATCATACGAACGAACAGAATCAATCTCCATCCACTCGGGCAACAGTACAAAAAAATTACAATGCTGTAAAATATTCCAGATTTACGTTTACTGGAAACCAACAAAACCCATGTGATGCGGGCCAAAAATATACAATGCTCATGGGGACCACAATGACACTATTCACCTTTAATTTTGGTCATGTCAGGTGGCGAACTACACCAAAGAGACTTTTGAGTACACCATTTTGAAAAGCCTAAATTAGCTACCATTTTGGTGTAATACTTGGTGTAGTTGAGGCCTCTTTCTACTAGAATTATGCCAAAAACATTGAAAGGCCGTTGCTTTGAAGTAATGAAAATGCTGAAATGCCCAAAGCTTGGCCTCTTAGCCTTCATACTAAGGGTCGAAGTCCAAAAAATGTTGCATCCAAAAAAGTCTAGGTGGCATAACTTTGGGTCAAGCAATGATTTAAGTTGAGCAACATACTAAACCCAAAATTCCGTCTAGAAGATGAACTTTTTTTTCATCGGGCTCACTCTCTTGACATAGGTCTAGAAAAGTGACGGTCCTCTCAACTTGGTCTGAACCAGCCCCAAGCAACACTACTTTGATACCCGTACTTTGATACCCGAGGGACACCCTCCCAGTATCGACGGTCCTTTGATATAGTCGCTGAGCTTCTACAGGGATGGTAGAGGACCAGTAACCAACAAGGGACCGGAGACCGTACAATACATCGAATATGTTCATCTAAGATGTGTTATGTAACGTGGGGATAGAATCTGCGGTTTTAGGTCCTTGTTGGTTTCCCGTTTCTCCACCTTATGGTTGGAATGAGGAGGGTCTAGGGAGGGTTTAGGGTTTAGCGTCATTCTGGCGATGGCGAAGCTGAGTGTTGGAGAGAAGTGAATTGTTGTGTCAATTTGTTGTGTTTGTCACGATCTTCGCAGCTTGCGGACAGGTGTGTGCGTGGCTGGCCAAGATGTCTGCGCCCAGGGTGATCATGGGGCGGGCCAAGCGGGGCTTGTATGCAGGTCGCCACATTCAATTCGGAAACCAAGTCAGTGAAGACGGTGGCAACAAGTGAGTATTCTTCGATTCGATTCGTTTCAGAATGTTGACGGTCGTCTCAATTGTGGTTTCCCTGTTCGATAGAGCGCGTAATTCTGTTTGTTGGTGTGCATGGGATGGTGACAATGTTGGGTGGAGAGGGGATTTTTTGTTGGGTTTTAGGGTTTTAGGGGTTTTTGTTGAGTTGTTGGGGTTTGGGGTGCAGGTCGCGGCGGACGTGGAAACCGAATGTGCAGACGAAGCGGATATTTAGTTTAGGGTTGGATCGGTACATTAAGATGAGTCTGACCATGCATGCGCTCCGTTGCATCGACAAGGCGGGGGGTATTGACGAGTATCTGCTCACCACTCCCGAACGCAAGCTGGACAATGATTTGGCTCGGGAGTGGAGGACGAAGATCGCGGCAGTGTACCATAAGCTGTACACCATGGAAGTTGCTACCATGAATGTGAAGCCTGGAATGGAGGACCAAGTGCCTCGCCACCTTCAGGCCAGGCAAAGAGGGTTTACGTTGGAACAGTTGAACGCCTTAGAAGCTCAAAATGCGTCTGCTAGCTTAGAAGCTCCCCATGCATCGTAGGGGTAAGATTACATTAATAAAGAATTTTCTTACCTGTCTGAAATCATGTAGAGGAGTCGTTTGAAGGCTCATTGGTTTTGGTGGTATTAAGTGTCGAAGATGAGGCAATGGTGGCAATTGCTTTTCTGCTTGTTTTTATATTCTCATTTCGTGATCTCACATGACATGCTCGTCTTGCGTTGTTGAAGATCGACATCAGTGATCTTTCATTTCAAAGATTTGTTGACAGGAGCTTCTAAACATGTGACCACGTGCCGAAATTCCTGAATTGGTGTCTGGTACAATTCCGTGTACACTCTAACCCCCTTATTGTCACACCTTGGGTCTCACCCCCTCTGTAATATAACAACTTTGGAGTGTGACACGTGTACTGTGGCCAATCGTAAATGCCGACAGCCCTAATTCTTAGAATATACCATAGATGTGAAAATAAGGAATGTGACAAAAAGGGGGTTAGAGTGTAATATGACAATCTGCTGTCTGTTACAGCGCAGCAGATATTTCACGCATGTCAGCACGTTTCTGCAAGAAATGAAAGACAATGTCACTTTTCTGTAGTAATGTCAGTATTTCGCTTGCAGTATTTGTAGTACCCACTGAAATTGATAATTTTCTGAAAAGAATTCGTTCTCAAGTTTCATGTGGTAGAGAACGCATCCACTGGTGATTGGAATAGCATTCATTATCTTCCTTCGCATCACGAGTCTCTTCGCGTTTCAGCCCCCAATCCTTAATTTAATGACCCAACAGTGCCATGAAATTCGAGAGCCTGAACTAGGTGTTGAAGCAGATAGATAGAAGCAGATAGAAAGCAGCAGGAGCTACTAAAACTTTGTAAGAAAGGAACTCTTCGTACTTTAGTTTTCTTTCGTTGATGTAGGTTCTCTCTGTTTGTGTCGATAATTTCTTTTCTGTTAACAAGTTTTCTGGAGCCATAGTGAAGATGAACTTGAAGAAAGGGTTTTTACAAGTGGAACTGTGGGGAACTTGGTCTAGGATGTGGAGCAGAATGAGGGAGGGATAGAAGTACAGGAGCAAGAAGAGGCGACAGTGCTCAATGCTGGTGCACGAAGTTAATCAATGGGAAAATTCGTTGATGGACCCATCGATGTGTCTACGACCTTAACCCCCAAATGCCTGAGCCTATGACCACGGAAATAGACTTTGACTTTGGATGCTCTACTTTGCTACTATAAATAATGTAAAATATGAATTTTAAACTTGTCTTAGCTAGATACACATGTTATCTACAAGAAATAATTTTATCAAAATTAAATGTTTCAAAATGTAATTAATATAAATTTTTAAATCAAAACAAACAAAGAAAATTCATATCAAATATAGGTTATACTAAAAAATCATGAAATATTTACCATAGATGAATATGACAACCAAAAACCTTATATCAGTTACCGTGCTCAAAAATTATGTTTTAAATCAAAAATATGATGAAAAAACCTAAAACCGTGGAAAATCAAGAAGTAGCCACGTTTATACTCCTTCATCTTATACCAGCTCTAAATCACTCAATTTTAGGTATTTTTCAAAATTTTAAATTGGACTGGAAAATAGATTTGCCAAACTACATTTCATTAGTTTACCTCAACTGCAAAAAATATCATCCCAATAGTCAAAATTGTGTTTCAGCTGTCTGTATCAAGGAATTTTTGAATACACACACGGTATTGATCTTTTTGACTTTAAGGAGGCACCAAAATTCATGAAATTATTATTTTGAGAATTTTTAAATGAGGTTAGATAGATCTCTCTCAACTTTACCACGTAAGAAAGAAAATGGATGAAAAATTGTCATTTGGATGACAGTTTTGGAACCTGGAAAAATGAAAACGACCAGTTTTTGGTCGTTTAGGCGTTTAGGGGTTAAGCTTATTGGTTCGCAGAAGGCCCAGTTCCGCTGGAGATAAAGAGGAGAAAGCAAGAAGTTAGGGTAGGCATTTGATGAATTCGTTGGATATGTCATTGTATGTGGTTTGATCATAGAACCTTAAACCTTGGTGAACATGGCGTTTGCAGGGCTGCAAGGATATCAAGTGCCCCAGGTGCGTTGTTAATGATTTTGTTTCTACATCATAGGGTTTCTCGTCTGAACTTAAAGCGGTAAGGTTTGGATCAAGTTTGTGAAGAGATAACCCGTGTGTGAAGAGCTCATGCAGGAGGGTTCTTTTCCCTTGTTTAGGTGTCATCTTACGAAGAAACATTCGAACTCCGGGGGGCATGGTGCATGTACTCTGTGTCGACACGTTGACATCTCAAAACCTGCGACGCATTTCAGGGAGTATTGACGTGGCTAAAGTGGTCAGTTCTAGTTCCTTTGCTTGCACTGGTTTAATGAATCAAATGTAGAGCAATTGTTCGAGTTATTTCATTGTGCTTTGTGGTAGTGATGATAGAAGCTTTGCTAGCGCAGGCCGGCCACAACTCCTGCAACCGATATAGGGTCTGTTAGAGGGAGGTGTACTTATGAAGATAATGTCCCCGAAGAGCGTCTGAACCAGTGAGAGAACCCAATGCAAATGGCTGTGAACGCAGTAGTGATGCGGGCGTGGGCTGTCGAGAGGATCCTAGATTACATCTTGAAGGAGGCAGAAATTTACCGTCAGCTTAGCCAGGTCTGTCCTCGACCTCTCCAGAACTTGTAGACGTCTTTCGCCATCAAGTCTCAAGCATTTGTGTGAGAGTATCTTGACATGGAAATCATCCATTTAGAACGGTAAAACTCAACTTATAAATATATTGTCAAGTCCTTTACAACACTAACTGTATTACGGTAGTGGTCCTTGGTAGGCTTCAAAGTCCACTACATCTCTCTATTTTGCACAACTTCCTAAAGCATAGAAATCTCCTCACCATATTCACACTCCGAAGCACAAACACAACCGTGTGGTCTTGTCCATTAGCAAACAACTGTTACGGTTTCCAGCTAGTATACTTATTCCTCGCTTATATTTTGCTTCATATTTTACCTACTATCTGAATTTATGGCATTGTAGGTTCAAGATCTTCAACCCATGTTCACTTAGAGCCGTAGCTTCCCTTCAACGACCTCTCTAGCACCTGTAAGTAGCAACCAAGCGCGTCGACTAAGTCAGAAGCCACCCTGTTCCTGTAGGTTCATTGCTAACAAACATCTGCAGACTGCCATGCAACATGAAACCCTCATCCCAGGCTAAGCATGAACGACGATGTAACTGAAGGAGGGATGAGGCACCTTGGTGTTGAACACGCCGTAGTTGCATGTCGGTGCGATGGACCGCGCAGTTATGTTGATCGTTCTGATTCCCCGAGGAGGCCCACATTTCACGTCAAGGCTCAAGGGCACTTTGTTGGTTTTGAACTGCCCCACGGAAGGATGCATGAGTCCTTCGATGACTCCCGAGCCTGCCTTTGAGGTGAGCCCACCTGCTCTTACGCCCACTTTGTTGCACTCATCCTTCCCTAACGACATCTCGAACTTGCATTCAATCGATGACGATCACTGAGACACAAACCTCAACTACCACAGAGCAATGGTGATCCCTTCCTGGTTTGCATTTAAAACACTTTGAGAGTGCAGACTAAGTTAAAGCTTTCTACCAAGTTGATGCTTGCTCATGACCGCCTCGTCTCTTCCATTTTGCAAGCTCAGGCTTGCATTGCTTTTGTTGGTCGTCGTCAGAAATCTGTTGAGAAAGTTCTGGAATGCCGTGTGGCTTGGATTATTTCAGCCAACGAGGTGCGTTTTTCTGTGCTATTTCCTGAATTATTAATTGCAAGATACGGTGGGAAGTGGGTATTGCATGCATGGAACATTTCCCATGCAGACTTGGGAGCCACCACGTGTCTGATTCACCATTCATTCCCACACGAGTTGGGGGTAAACTAAAATCGTTCTAAGGCAGTTGAGTTTTCTCAAATAAGTCTTGTTTCTGTTGAGCACCGCTGAATTGTGATGCACTAAAATCGTCCAAAGTAGTTCAGTCTTATCAAGTAAGTTTCATTTTCTGTTGAGCATCGATGAAGTTTCGTTTCCTGAAGTAAGTTTCATTTTCTGAGGTAAGTATTGTTTTTCGATGGAAGTTTTGTTTTCTGTTGAATACTGATGAAGTTTGTAGAATCTGAACTGATAGTTTTTAGAACGTTCATAGAAACCTTCCCAGTTTTAACTTATACCTTTCATTCTAAAAGTTTTGTACTTCACACACCAAACACACAGTTTTTAACCTTTAATATCTTGATCATTTCTTGATCAAATGGAGCATATGAACACTCTATCTTGTAGTATGTCTTGCAAGGAATCCAAAGAGGTGAAGGTTAATTTTTAACTCTAAGCAATTTGTGTATTATAAGCATTTAAAACATAATCTTTTTCATGTGTTTTAATTTTGTTTTGGTGATTATGTGCATAATATGCAACTTCAAGTCTTGAATCTCGTATCAAAACAACCATATCATGGCGTACTTTGTAATGGGATCTCATAATTTCTAACTTTCAAAATTGTGTAAGTAGTGAATGATTTTCAAGTTCATATAAGTTGTAAAGGTATGATGATGGAGGTATTTGAAGCTTGCATACATCTTGAAGTTGACACCTCTTCTTATTAAGAGTCATGCCCTAGGAATAAAAATGTTGCTATCTTCTTCTACAATGCTTTGTCAATGTATTTCTAGATTAACCCCTAATTGGCCATCACTAAATTTCTCCAAAAATTGTCAAAGATCTGCCATTTCTAGTGCAAACAATAATTGTCGAAATGAAATTCATATTTTAGACTTTTCCCTGTAGGATCTCAAATAAAATTGCTTAAACAGCTTTTTTGAAATTTTTTGGGCATTTTTGACCGCATGAATTGGAAGATTATAACATTTGAAGTTCAAAGAATACATCTTTTTTCAAATTCAAAAAAAAGCCCATTCTAGGGCAATGGCCGTTAAGGGGTTGAATATTTGATGCCAAGAGCTTAACAACATGTATTTTGATTAGAACCTTGGACTTGGGGTTGAGTGATTGTTCATGCCAATGAAACTTATAACCTTGTTAGATCTTTCCAAAGATTTATTTGAATTTTGATGTGATTGTTACATGTGATGATACACATAAGTACATATATTGTTTGAAAAGTGCATATTGATACTTAAAGATTACACTTATCATTTATGGATGGATGCTAGCTTCAATGGGTTCATGCAACCTTCTAAAGATTGTAAAAAAATCCTCATATTTTAGTTCTACGAGCGTTTACAAGGAGCCAATGGCCTATTTTATTCCAAAACTCTAAAATTTACAATTTGGACCCCCCAAGACCATTTTTTTGTTTTTTTTTTGAGTCAAATGGTGCGCGTAATCCATTGCCGATGAAAAAAGTACACCGCTGCAAAAGTAGGCAGGGGCAAGCCCAAGCCGGCGAACCAAAACCAAACCATACTTAGATACCTGAAAACCTCAATACTTGAACACCTATAAAAAATATTGGTGCCTAACTAAATACTCCACACCGGAGCCGAGTGTGGATCCACTGGGCGTTGTTTATCTGCACCGCAAGACCATTTTGGTGATTTTGACTTCAAAAATGGGGCCTGCGGTCCTAAATTACTCTCGCACGACACTTTTAGGAATTTCAAACTAAAAAATCAAAAACTAGGTACTCCATCAACGGTTACCCTTCCTTTGAAAAAGGCTCGTAGCACTACTTTACGGTGATCCATTGTAAACTAAGGTAGAGGCACCCATAGCCGACCAGGTACGTACCCTTAACTAATCAGTAGACTTCTCCATTTCCGACCTTCATTTCTGACCAGTGGCTGTTCAAAATCTTGGGAGATCTAGAAGAAAGTATCAAGCATGATTGGTAGAAAGGGAATAAAAAGGAATCATACAGGAATATTTTGTTAGTAGCACAGTGATCAAGTTTTGCTGTCATGGTGGTCGGTTTTAGGTGGGTCTACATATTAGTTATATGTACTACAAAAAAATGTCTTTCAAATTCACAGTAAATCAAAAATATTGAAATAAACATGACATTTAAAGTTGCATTCCTCCTTAAACCTATTTCCCCTTCAAGGAAAAGTCTCCCTCAACTTATACACCTCCAATCTGAGTGGCAAATCTCTTAACTGGTCGGTTACAGGTGCCTCCACCTTACATACTAGACACATGGAACTTTGTCCTCATATTGTTAGCTAGTTAGGGCTTTGTTCTATGAAAGATTGGAACTGGAGGGGCTTGTCCATCCAATGATCCAAGGGTCCAGCCCCCGGCCCCCCAAGTACAACAACTTATTTCTATCTAACCACCCATTCCAACTCCTAAAGATTCTAGAATCAATTCAAAAGTCCTAGTTCAGCATCAGGGTAGCTCCTGAGTTGATACAAATTAGTCATTTTATAAGTTCTTTACGAGTAATAATAAGCCAACAAGGTACAAAGTCTTGAACGGGACATAGTTTTTGAAGAAGCCTATGTTCAGAAATAAGAGTCTAAGCCAAATTATGGTACATTCTAAGTTTTGTATATAAGTACAGGTGAATCTAAAATATACAATGCCTTTGCGGTTAACCCCTAAAGGTTCAAGCCATTTTTGGACCACCAAACCCAAAAACTGTGATTTTTGACGACCCTGTAGAAGTTAAAGTATGATTCTTAATTTTTTAATTTTTTGATACATCCAACCATAAGATCTTGAACCTTACTACCTGAAATAATACCATGTCAAATTTCAACGGTTGGATCTTTACCATTTGTGAGATTGTAACGTTCAAAGTTTACTGGTTTTTTTTTTTTTTTTTTTTTTTTTTTTTTTGGCTTTGCACGAAAGGCATACTCTAAATGGTGCCAAGGGAGACTTGATTATTGTTACCTCAAACATTTTGCTCATATTTTTTTTCATGTAGGTAACTAAGTTGAGCACCTCCATTCAAAATTTTGGAGTCTCATTACGCTTTTTTGGCCTTCATGCAAATTATTTTCCACAAGAAGGTACAAAAACCACAATATGGTAAAACTTAAATGACGTAAAATGCTTTTGGTTTTTTAAAAAAGTGAATGGTTAAAAGTTACGTCCATGAGTTTTTGAATTATTGAAAAAAACAAATTTGAAAAATTCCTAAATCTCAAATTTTGACAAATATTGAAAGAAAAAATTGTAAAATTACCAAAAACTTGTAAAATTACCAAAAACTTGTAAAGGTTGTTTTTGTGATTTTTGAAGGCTGCCCTTGTAAAATTGGTAAGCTTTTTGACATAGACCACTTTGGATTTTGAGTAGTGAATTGGTTATGAATACATTTCCAATAAAAAAAATTCTAAAAATACCTAATTTTAAACTGCTTGTTTTGGACTTGAAGCCTAAAATTTTTAGATGAAGGTTCTAAAAGTGAAATTTGGCTTTGAAAATTTTACCACATACACTTTGCCATATATGGTAGAACAACCAAAAATGGCGCAGTGCCGAAAATGGCGCACTAGTCATCTTCCCTCAGAGGTACATAATAGCTTCTCCACCCAACAGTACTATGTATTGATGGAAAACATTATAGGGTGTGCGCCATTTTCGAAACACCTATGAATCCATCTTCAAAATTCATAACTAATTGTAGAAGAATCCAAAAATTATGATTCCACTTACTCCAACTTTTTAATTAGTTTCCCCATGCATGAAAATTATTTGCACTGCTACTTTCGCAGTAGATTCCCCAGGCTGAAATTTGCGCCATTTTTGGTCTTCTACCATAATGAGCATCCAGTAAAATTCTTAGGCAAAAATATTACTTTTAAGCCCTTCATCTAGGCTGCCCGAAACAGCCGAGAGCCATTTTGGATTTCCAGAACCTTTAGGGGTTAAATGCTTTGGGAAGTTGCTAACCTTGTAAGAAATCTCAAACTCTAATTCAGTTTACATCATGGAGAATTTCTTTGGTGATCAGAAATGCGTTGTAACCTTGGGATTTCTACAAGGAGCAGGCAAAACCCCAGCATGGGCAGGTCCCCTGAGTTCTAGTTCCACATGGAATGCTGTTCTAATGGGTTCAATAATCATGGTAATGTTGCTGTGATCACTTTCTGCAATGCACGTAAACTTGCCAAGTTGCCATGGACAGCAGCTAGGTTACTCCGAAGTAAGTTAACCCCTTTTGCAGTTGGTAGACCAAAGTGGCCTACGGTCCGCTATATTGACCGCCTCATCCTTTGTGTTCGACGAATCTAAGTTCGTGATGAACTATGAACTTGTGCGCATAGCGAGGAAGCAGCTTCGGAGATTTTCTGCCGAATTTTCTGAGTGAAACTGTAATTTCGAGGGCCGGATTTCTTCGCTCTCCCTGTATTTCGGAGCACATTGTAGACGACGGTCGAGTTTACGGGGATCACCGGTATTTTCGGAGTAGGTCCCTCTAGAGATTGCGATAATTGCGGTGGCCGTTTGGTGACCGGGGGAGGGGGTCAAGGTAGTTGATGATCTCGCTCGTGTGGCATCGGTGGCGCGATTGGCCTCCCCTTGTGGTTTTCTGCTTCCTCTTCCAACAATGAGGGTTTGGACGTGAGGGGAATTGTTTAGGCTTTGTTTGTGGGAGAGCTCACTGGCTGAGAGTGGTTTTGGTGTGCGCAGGCGGCTCTTTGGATTGTGACCAGCACGTTGAAGGAGTACTACGTTGCGGAGCGAGTGGAGAAATTGACTGCGGGCGCGAGTACGAGATGGCTTGGTGGCGGGAGATCCGATTTCCCAAGGCACGGATTGGCGTAGGGTTTTTGTCCTCCTGCAAATTCCGAGGAAGGAAGAGGGAGGAGTATACATGGAAGGAGAAGGGAACCTACGAAGTGCGCAGCTTGTGGCAGCGCGACAGGAATTGCATCGTTGGTTCAGAGGGCAAGGGGTTTCGGAGGAGGGTGCGCGACGCGGAGTGCTGCTTCTCGACGTGACGGAACTACTTGCGCAAACGAGGCCAAGTAGGTGGAACCGCTGTTAGAATTTTGGAGTACCAGAACGTTGTCGATACCTTTGGTACCAACACGCCGCCAAGATTTTAGGGTGGTGTGATCGAACAGCTTTCCCGACCCTCGTGACAGATATTATACATTCTCAGGTTTCCCGACGGTGGTTCATTGCGATGAAGCGGCTGGCGAGGATGCACAAGGTGGGGTCTCAGCAGACGGAGCCAAAGCAGCGCTTCGCACAGACAACGAACATCGCAACGCCGGTTAGTTACTCAGACTCTACGTTTAGGGTTTTGGTGGATTTAGAAGCTCGCTGTCATTGAAACTCTGCAGAAATGTGATAGGGAGAGCTGGTTGTTCCAAGGTCGGATTGGTACATTTCTGTGTTCAGAATCGCCAGAACTATGTGGTTGACGGTACATTCCCAAGGTGACACATTGCAAACAGTCCAACCGAGTCTATGTATAGTGACATTGCGTTTTCTCAGTTACGTATCGTTTGTGCTGGGTAATGTTCAATCCCGAGGAAAAGAGAGATAGAAGACGATTGTACCTAATGTGCGTGGCTAATTGATGTTGCGGGTTCTCTCTACTATGTCACCCTCAAAGGAAGCTTAGGTGGGAATTGGACATTAAACGCCGAGGTTTAGTTCCATATCCAGATGAACTAATTTTGAGTAACTTGGGTGCTATGCAGGGTCTAGGGGTGGCAGAAATGCAGGAGAGGGACACAGCGGACAACCTCGTCGTGCAGACAGCGCCGGAGAGCCGGGGACCACCACCACCAGGCCCAAGAAAGCCGTGTCAGCCACGGGCAAAGAAACAGGTTTGTTACTCACGAACCTCCCATCGGTTTCCTTGGGCGGGTAGGCCACTTACATAAACACAGAATTTGTAGGTGTGTCCACAGACTGAGAGGTTCATGGTTGTAGTACATGTTCGCCAAATGCATCATGGTTTGGGCATGCTGAGTGTGGTTCACTTATGTGTGTGCCGTGCGCCCGTGCCTAAGGCTCAATGGCGATTTGGATTCTGTTTGCAGGTGGAACCAACTGGAGCGGATGTGCCAGGGGGAGCCGGGAAGGAGAATTGCGACCCTGCACCGAGGCAGAAGCGTGCATACAAACCACGAGCAAAGAAGGTATGTCCACAGATCAAGTGGTTTAGAATTGTAGAAAATGTTCGCCAATTGTTTCTTCATGTGCCACTTAGCATTCTCGTTCAGTTATTTCTGTGAAGAACCATAGGCTAAATACCGACTTCGATTCTATTCGCAGGGGGAATCAAGTGGACTGAATGTGCGAGTGGAAGGCGGGAAGGAGAACGCAGAGCCTGCACCGAGGCAGAAGCGTGCATACAAACCACGGGCGAAGAAGGTATCCACTGCGTCTGCTTGACCAGAAACCTACGTTAGAAATTACAAATACAGAATTTGCTTCATTTTCGTCTTGTAGTGAAAGGCGTTTTCAATGGCGCTCATTTTCGCTCATTGCACCTCCAGCCGGGTTGCATTAATATTGAACGTGGGTTTTCCAGGTGGTCCAAACTCTGCCGGACCCGGACAGTGCAGTGGGGACGGAAGGGGGCTCGGACGCTGCCTTCCCTGAGGTACCAGGGGACGTTGACGTGGTGGGGGCAAAGAGACCCAGGAAGCCAAGGCAGCCGAGGCAGAAGGTATTCATTCTCTATCCATCACCAGAAACGTTACAGTGAGGAGGATGATAGACAGTTCGGTTCAAGATACCAATGTTTCATCATTATTCGTGAAAATGTTTATGCTTAAACTTCTGCTTTGTGTGTAGAGGGAATGTTCTCTCAGTATGAGTATACCTCTGGTTCTTGCAAGCTTCACCGGTGCAATCCCATTTGTTGTGTCTGTGATGAGACAGTGTGCTGCTGGTGGAAAATTTCTGTGTGGCCACATTCTATGTCGACTGCTTTTAATGATACCATTGATTTGCAAAATTATTGATCTATATTTGTGACTTGCTCTTTATAAAGCTTTTCGGTTGTAAATCTTATACCTGGGCACCTTTGCAGGTTCAGAGCTCTCTGCCGAACCCAAACATCGCACATGGATCGGAAGTGGGCTTCGACGTCATCCTCACTCAGGTAGCAGCCGCCGACGAACTAGTGGAGGCGAAGAGACCAAGGAAGCCGAGGCAGCGAAGGCAGACAACGGTGGTGGACGGGAGTACGCCGAAACCGGCCCGGAAGTCGAGAGCCAGAAAGCCATTGGTGGAGGACTACGACATTACCAATCTCGCAACGCAGCAGACTCCTATGTCAGAGAGCCAGACGCCAGGCGCGTTCGGTCCACCACCCCCTAACTGGACCCCTACACCTACATGTAAGTACCTCGCTTGTTCACCGAGTGCTGTCGTCGTATTCGGAATTGCGGAGCGGGAAGTCTATTTTGGGATTACGAGGTGCACTGACGATTGCACAATTCTTCATCGTTGTGCAGGTCGTGCGAGAGGAAGAAAGGGGCAGCTTACAAGGGAGGAGAAGGGGAAAGCTAAGTGGTCCAAGCCACGCAATTCGGCAGCGTGGCGACCCCCACCAGTGGTGCCGAATCCGGGTGAAGGAATGCGTACACGGGCGCTGGCAGCGCAATTCGCGGAGGAGCAGCGTCAACGGGAGAACGACGAGGCCATCGCCAAGGTTTTGGCGCACTTCGCTTTAGGTGACGACTTCGACGGAATGGTAGCGCCGGAGTCACAGCATACCGTCGACAGCCTCCACACTTGCAGCATAAATCTGTGGGAAGATGTTTTCCGGGACAATGCTTGGAGAAGTTCCGCGCCAATTACAAAACAAACTGGGTTCGGAGTCATCCATTGAGGCGGTACTCCCACTGTGGAGGGGGAAGTGAGAATAGGAATCGCCCCCGAACGATTCCACGGAGCTTACGTCGACTGGAGCTCTGCCAGGGCTGGCTGGGCCGTCCTGGTTCCAAATCGCTTCATGTCGGAGGCCTCTTTCCATACGGGCGACACCCCGTCATGGATCCAAGGCGACGTCGTCGGGGAGGGCTTTCACGTGGCGTCCGGGAAGAAGATGGTCATCTGCGACCTGGGGGGGTTCCACACAGACCTACACATGGAGGAAGAGAATGTGCGCGTAGCCAAAGGACCAGAGGTGCGTGCACAAGGGAGTGAGGGGGGCCATTGTTAAAGGGATTTTTTGCCTTTTTACCTACGAGCAGTAATTTAGGAGCAAAACAGTAAACTGCTAGGAACAGTAAAACAGTTAGTTACTGCGGATTTCTTAGTTACTGCGTTTTGGATGAAGTTTTGATAGTCGGATGAAAAATCGACTTGGATGAAAAATTGACAGATTGGTGGCGACGGCTAGGGTTTGGGGGGGGGGGGGTTAGTGAGGAGTGAGGGTGGCGGCTCTCACTCTCTCTCTCTCCCCTTGCAGATCTGCAGCTATGGAGGTTAGGATGGTAGTTGGAACGGGGGATTAGAGTTAGACTAAGGAGCAGATCTGATAGGACCAGAAAGTATTGTACTTGGAAGGCATTGAATGACATTGAAAGTGATCTTTTTCTCATTGGGTGGTGTGCACATTGAATGCTATTGCTTTGAGGTAGTTTTGCATTGTGGGTTCTTGAATTTATGGAGCAGTAGATCAGGGCAGTATGGTTAGAATCTGGTGCTGTTCAGGGGCAGAATGGTGTTGATCAGAATTAGTGAGGTGGGTACTAAAATTTTGAGGGTTTCTCCTGAGTCCTTAGATCTGGACAGTACATTAGCTTCCAAAGGGTGAGCTAAATCACCCTTTAACATTGGCGACCATGCATTAAGAATGGACCAGAATCTCTGGCTGCGATCCTGTACAAGCCTAGGATAGTGGTGCACCCGATTTACAAGCACAGTGGCCGGGACACGGGATTCCATCATAGATCACAGTCAACGGATTACTCAGCAATTCGGGAGGAGCTGAGTACGTGGAGGTGGGCAGATTCGGTTCCAAGAGTGAAGGTGAAGGAGCCCATGGCAAAACAGTCAACGTCCACAGGAGCTAAGGACAGCTCCACAATCGAGGGGGGATAGTCGCCAGTATCCAGGTATGTCTGAAACTACTGTTGCATTCAGGTAGTAAGAGAAAGGAACAGTAGTTTGCGTGAAAAATGACCAGTAAAAAGTAGCAGTAAAAATCAAAAAGTTACTAGCCAGTAAAAAACATTCGAGCAGTAAAAAGTATCGGTAAAAAGTTAAAAAGTTACTAGCCAGTAAAAAGTAGCGGTAAAAAGTTGAAAAGTTACCAGTCAGTAAAAACATACTCGAGCAGTAAAAAGTAACGATAAAAAGTTAAAAGTTATCAGTCAGTAAAAAAACAGTGGAGCAGTAAAGAGTAACAGTGGAAACTGAGGGTAAACATGCGAAGAGTAAAAATGAGTTAAGAAAAACAGTAAGTAACTTAAGGAAAAAATGAAGAATGGAAAAAATTGAAAAGTTAAAAACAAAAATGAATGGACAGTAAGGAACCAGGAAAAATCTGTGGGAGAAGCTTGCAAACTGTAATGTATGGAAGCTTGGAAAAACTGAGACTATGCTAGAACTTGCGAAACTAAGGGCAGAAAACTATCTACAGTAGGACAGTAAAGACTGACAGGTCCCAAAGGAACCAAAGTGGGAGGGTGGCAAAGGGATGGACTGGACAGGAACCAGGAAACAGGAGGACTAGCATCCGACGGACCAGAGGAGGGCTGAGGACAAGGAACCGACAGCACCTACCCAGGAGTTTTGAAGGAGCAGACTCAGTTACTGGAAGTACCAGCCAAACCAGAAGAGCACCTGACTAGAGAGTACCAAGGGAAGAGCAGCAAACTGTACTGCAATGGACAGAGAATACCTAGGGTCGGACAAGGAAGAGATAGCCAGGAGACAAGCAGCAGAACGGTTGGCAAGATACGAACTGAGGGAACAAAGAGCAGCAGCAGAAGTAGGAAAACCAATGGGAGGACAATTGAGTTCAAAAGAAAGCATAGCTAAAGGGAGAACCAGGGACCTGATTGACATGGACCTGGTAGGAGAAAATTCCAGCCAGGATACAATACTTGGAGTAAGCAGGAGGACAGGGTCAGCAAGAGGAGAACCTGGCCCAAGCTTCAAGAATTGGCAGGAAGATGAAGAAATTCGGAAATATCAGGGATATCCACTATCACCCAGGACCAGCAGGAGGGAATTTCCAAGGCCAGGTGAAGGAGACACACAGCATTGCTGGAACCCCCAGACCAGAATGGCATCAGCATATGACCATTACCAGGAGGAGGAAAAGAAAGGAGGCAGCAGACCAGACACACCAAAACCAGGGGTAAAGACACCAGGTGATTTGGTGGAGACATTGGAGACGCTGAAGAAAAAGTTGGAAGAAGTTAACACTGGGACAGAGTCCAGACAAGAGCAGCAGTACTGTCAGAGATGTACAAAATGGGTAAGCCAGCACAGGTGAATCCCAGGAGACCAGTGGTACATTTTGTACAAGAGCAGTTCCAAGGAATGGAGCTGGAGGAAGATGAGGAGGACAGAAGACAGCTGGAGGAGTTAAAGGCTCGACAGCAGGCTAGAAGGCAAGCAGAAAGAGAACGAAGAAACCAGCAGGCAACAAAGGACTGTACAGGAGGCACATGGAGGAGCTAGGCCAGGCAGCCAGGTTCAGAGAGACAATGGAGGCTTGGGAGGAAAAGAATCGGGAGGAGATTAAACTGAAGGAAGCCATTAAGCTATGGCAGGAAACAAAGAGACTGGAAGAGCTGGACCAGGAGAAGCAGAGACAGGAGGCTCTTCGAACCTGGCAGGAGACTCAAAGAAAGGAGGAAATGAAGCAGGCAGCTGAGAGAAAAGAAGCAATGCAGCAGGACCTGCTAAGACAGGAGGCTCTGCGTTTATTACAAGAAGCACAGAGATTGGAGGACCAGAAGAAGAAGGAGGAAGAAATGAAAGAAGCTACCCGGCACGCGACCCTTTACAAATGGCAGGAGATACTGAGGGAAGAGAGCCAGAAACTCCAGGCCAAACCAAGGGCGGATCCGTGGGCAGCATATGACCAATCAGTGGTCCAAAGGGACAGACCAGGTCAGCTGAGGGAAGCAGAATTGATGGGAGCACCCTACATTACATCTGCTATACCAGGAAGGCCAGGGACAGACCATTTCCCAACCTCGAGGACTCGGGTGAGCCCAACAGGAGAAGGAGGGGTACATTCTACCTATGTGGATCACCTCACAGGTGATGAGTATAGACCAGAAGTTAACAGAACTGCATACTGGCCAAGTGGAGGAGCTGAAGCCAGAGCAGGAGTTCCTAATATAGAAACAGGATACAGAAGGCCAGCGGAGATAATGAGAGGGATGCCTTATGATACTAGGCCACCTGCAGGAATAGGAGTACCAGGGGATACAGCGGACAGCAGTTATCCAGTGAGGCATGGTCCACCAGCCTACCCACCAGCTGCTCGACCCAGAGTACCCCCAGTGACAGGACCAGTCCTTGTGGCACAAAGGAAGCCGCTGACCTACACGAAGTACAAGGAAGGGACGAATCCAGATGCCCACATACGGCAGTTTGAGAGGACCCTATGGCACAACGGAGAAACAGATGAGCAGGTGATAATCAACCTGATGGGTACCACTTAGCTGGACAAGGTTGGTGCATGGTATGAGAATTTCCTGGAGAACCATGTCTACTGCTCATGGGAGGATGTTAAAGCTGCTTTCAGGAGAAGGTACAGAGACCAGACTACGGATGAGGCAGTATATAGGGAATTGAAGTCCTTCAAACAGGGGGACAGAGAAAAGGTACAGGATTACTATGATCGGTTTATGACATTAATCAAATGTCTACAATCTGATCTAGGAGAAGGGTTCAGAATCACTAATTTTCGAGCAGGACTGCTGGAGTATATCAAGATTACTACCAGTGTGGCACCAGTCAGGAGTTTGACAGAGTTGGTGGATGCAGCCTTGAGATGTGAGGAGAACTGCACTGACTCTAGTGGTAAACCCACTAAGATTGAAGTGAAGAAAGTGGAGACCAGCAATAAGGTAGCCACAGCGACCAGGAAGGAACCAGACCAGGAGGCTCCAAGGAAAGCCTGTGGTATCTGTAAGAAGCTGGGCCATGACGACAAAAACTGTTGGTACAACCCAGCCAACCATAGGGGGTCAAGTGCAAAGAAGGAAGGGGAAGAACATGTTTGTGTTAATGAAGTTTCTGCTTCTAAACCTGCAGGAACTTACAGCTATAACCAAGGATATCAGAGACCACCAAACCCCAGGGCAGGCAGCAGTCAACAGAGGAGTTATGGTGATCAACCACCGTGCTGTTTCTTGTGTGGAGGAGCAGACCACAGAAGCTGGAACTGCCCCAAGAAGGCACAATGGGACCAGTTTTTGGCAGACCAGGAGAAGACCAACAAGAAACAGGATCACTATGTCAGTAATGTGGAGATTGAGCTAATAGAGGAACCTGAAGAGTCAGTGGGGGTAGCTACCATGACCAGAGCCCAGAGGCTGAAGGCAGGACTGTTACCTATCCAGGATGAATCAAGGGAACCTGAACCAAGAAAGGCCAGAACGAAGGAGGACTGGCAGGAGGAAGAGAAAATCAGGAATTCGATGCTAGAAACCTTGAAGGAAATCCAGCTTCAAGAGGAGCAGGAGAAGGCAGAAGCAGAGAGACTCAGGGCGACTTTAAAAACAGTAGAGACGGAAGGAGATGGCGAAGTGTTGGATAATGAGTGGGCAGGATTCCCAGACTCAGATACACTAGCCTTCAGCTCCAAGACCGTCGAGCAGGAATTGGGGGCAGAAGGGGAGACCAGTACAGAGAACAACCAGGAGCAGCATTATGCAACTGTGGTTGGAAGAAAAATACTGGACAACCCCATCACAGTCTCACTAGGAAAGCTACTGAAGATGGCCCCTAATTTGACAGAATTTGTGAAGGCCCACGTATTCCCAGAAATGGCAGAGGACGAGTCCACTCAACCAGAGCCAGTACCAAGCAAGAAGCCCACAACCAGTCAACCAGGTAAGACTGATTTAATAGGCAGTCTAGCTATTGATGTTGACAGAGAACTGCCAGTGCTGACTGTGCAGATAGGCAATGGGATTCTGGAGAATGTTCTACTGGATGGAGGATCAGGTGTGAACATGATCACTGAGGAGGAGCGTAAAAGACTGGGCCTCAAGGACCCACAGCCTGCTCCTTTCAGACTACGAATGGCGGACCAGACAATCGTTGACCCGGTGGGGATGATTCGTAATGTGAAAATTCACATCCACGGTATTCCTTACCTTATCACCTTGACTGTTATTAAAAATAAAGAAGTTAATGAAGCCTATAGTATGCTGCTAGGCAGACCTTGGTTAATTGATGCTAAGATAAACCACGATTGGGGTTATAACTTGGTCACTATCAGAGGTAATGGTACTGTAAAAACGATCTCAGTCAGTCAGAGAAAGGGGCCTAGGCCTAAGTTACCTGAAGTCCTAGTCTGCTATAATTTTACTGAAGGACTGACAGATGAGGAGGAAGCCTTGTGGTGGGCTAGTGAGCAGGACTTACTGGCCGTTGGAACAGTCACTCTGCCTCGAATGGAGCAGAACAACGACCAGGACAACAGCAAGGACCAGGACGACATCAAGAGCCCCGCAAAGAACCAGGACCAGAACCAGGGACAAGAGGGGGGATCAGAGCGAGCCTACCCAGACCATTTTTACAACTTTGAGGGGGGCGACATTGAAGTGGATGAGACTCCAGCCCGGGAGAAAGTGAAGAAACTGAAGATCGCATCCTGGACCTTACCAGAGTCGGAGCAGTTGAGAAAAATTAACCTTGGAACAGAGGAGGAGCCCCAGTATCTGAAGATTAATGCGGCCATTAGTCCAGAACAGGCCATTGAAGCAGAGGCTCTGTTCAGGGAGTTCAAGGATGTATTTGCCTAGACCTATAAGGACCTGAAGGGTATCCCACCCTCAATTGCACAGCACAGGATTGAGTTGGAGAAGGATATCCCACCATCCCATCAGGCCAGATATCGCATGAATCCAAATTATGCCAGTATTGTGAAGCAGGATTTGGATAAACTGCTTCAGGCTGGATTCATTACACCAGTAGAGGATGCCACCTGGTTATCTCCTATTGTCATTGTTCCTAAGAAGAATGGGAAGTTGAGAATTTGTATTGATTTTCGTAAATTGAATGCTGCCACTAAAAAGGACCCGTATCCATTGCCATTTACTGAGGAAGTGCTGGATTCTGTGGCAGGACATGAGATGTATTTGTTTCTGGATGAATACTCCGGGTACCACCAGATTCAGATAGCACCAGAGGACCGGCACAAAACTGCTTTTGTAACGGAATGGGGAGCATTTGTGTGGATAGTCATGCCTTTTGGGCTGAAAAACGCACCTCCAACTTACCAGAGGGCAGTAAATAAAGCCTTTTGTGTTTTCATTGGTGATTTTATGAAACTCTTTTTGGATGATTTTAGTGTGTACAGTGACATTATTAGTCAAGTGCTCAAGCAGAGGAAGTGTTTTGAGAAATGCCGGGAGTATGGGATAAGTCTAAATCCTGAGAAATGTTTACTACTGGTCTTCTCTGGTATTATACTGGGCCACATTGTGTCAAAGGAAGGGAAATTTCCTGATCCTAAGAAAATTGAAGCAGTCGAGAACATGCCTAGACCAGAAAATCCAGTAGATGTCCAGGTTTTTAACGGTTTTGCCGAGTTTAACAGGTGCTACATTAATTCGTATGCACATATCATGGAACCAATCACCAGGCTCATGAGGAAGACAGAGGAGTTCATCTGGTCAGACCAGTGTGAGCAGGCATGGAAGAAAATCAAGGAGCAGTTTCAGAATGCGCCAATTCTCATAGCACCGAGATGGGACCTGGAGTTTCATGTGCATACGAATGCTTTGAATATAGCTTAGGAGTGATGCTGGCCCAGAATCCAACAGTGAAGTGTGACGAGCCCATTTCTTATGCTAGTAGACTGCTGAATTCTGCTGAGAGAAACTACAGTACTACTGAAAGGGAAGCTTTAGCAATGGTTTATGCTCTGAACAAGTATAGGCATTATCTGCTGGGCAATAAGTTTGTTTTCTATGTTGACCATATGGCACTGGTGTATCTGGTCAATAAGCCGCAGGTGTCAGGAAGGATAGCAAGGTGGCTACTGCTGTTTCAAGAATACGATTTTACAGTGGTGTATAAGCTAGGGAAAAATCATGGTGTGGCAGATGCGATGTCAAGACTGCCCAACGGAGAACCAGCAACTGGTGTCGAGGACCAGACCAAGGATGCCAGTTTGTTTTATGTTAAACCAGAATGGTTAGAGGATGTACGTTCTTACCTGAAATCTGGTGTTGTACGACAGGACTTGTCTAAGGAGGAGCAGAGAAAGCTGATTCTGAAGTCACTGCCCTATACACTGGTCCAGAGAGTTCTGCACAAGCGAGGACATGATCTGGTGGTCAGGAGGGTACTGGACCCACTGCAGGCAGAGGTGGTGATGAAGGAGATGCACAATGGAGTAGCAGGTGGTCATTTTTCGCAAGATATCACCAGCAGGAAGATACTGGACGCCGGATACTGGTGGCCAGCGATACATCGGGATGTTTCAGAATACTGCAAGGCGTGTGACAGATGCCAGAGAGTAGGAGGCATGGCAAATACTGGTTTAGCTACCTTAGTGGCCAGTATGCCAACAGAACCATTTATGAAATGGGGACTGGACTTTATCGGGCCCATTTAACCAATAGCATCCAGAACAGGAAAGAGGTACATACTGGTGGCTACAGATTATGCTACCAAGTGGGTGGAGGCAAGGGCGCTCAAAACTAATTCAGCAGCAGTTACTGCTAAGTTTTTGTATGAGCAGATCCTTTCAAGATACGGGTGTCCTTTGACGCTTGTAAGTGACCAGGGTTCTCATTTTATTAATGAGGCTATAGAACACCTGGTAGAGCATTTTCTGCTCCAGCATCGCACATCAACAACCTATTACCCTCAGGGTAATGGGCAGGCTGAATCAACAAACAAGGTGATTGGTCACCTACTAAGCAAGCTGGTCAATGATAGGCGAACAGATTGGGATGAGCATCTTCATACTGTACTGCTCTCCTACAGGACTGCTTACAAGGTTACTACAGGTTACACACCATTTCAACTGGTCTATGGCTTACATCCGTTAATGCCAACAGAGTACATAGTACCGACCAGGAAGACCAGCTCAGAGATAGATTATACACCAACCAGGGTGTTGGCAGCCAGGATTGCGGATTTGGAGCAGATGGACACTTCAAGACTGGAGGCCCAGGAAGCAGTAGGGGCCAAGCAGTGGAACAGGGCACTTTGGAGCCAGCAACACTACAAGCGAAAAGATTTTCAAGTAGACAATTATGTGCTCTGGTATCCCAAGGGCCACAAGGAGCATGTGGGGAAATTCAAAAGTCGGTGGTTTGGACCTTATAGGGTCTAGTACAGGCTCCCCAACAACACTCCTCTGCTGGTCCAGGTAAAAAATTTTGAACCAGACCCAGTATTGGTCAACATCAATAAGTTAAAACCATATAGATTTTATGAGAAGGAAAACAGGGTAGTGTAAACCAGGACACCAGGACATTTGACCAGAGGACTGGTCAACGAGCAAAAGGAGGATAGTCTCCAGTCAGGGTTAGAAAATACAGGGATAGAAAGTGAAAAAAACTGTGAAGAAGGAGGCAGTGAAGCAGTAAACCAGCAGAAGGGTAAAGAAAACAGTGAGAGAAAAATGAAAAATCAAAAGAAAAATAAAAATGAGCAAGAGGAAGGACAGCAATCAAAAGAAGGAGACATGGAGGAGGTACTTGAAAAAAATAAAGGAAATGAAAAAAATCAGAGAAAAGAAAAAAATAATAAAGAAAAGAAAGAGTTAGTAGTTATTGGATGTGGAGTAGTGGAAACTGTAATGATGAAGGAGAAGAGGATGGGAGAGTTAAGTGGACGGCCCATTAAGAAGGAGAAAGAATGGAATTCATCCAAACAGGAATTATCATCCATCCAGTTCCGACGGATGGAAGCGGACCAACAAATTTCATCCAACTTGGATGAAACCCGAGAGCTGAGGATGGAAACCAGGGTGCATACAATGGAGCCGAGGAGCGAGGTTAACTCTTTTGTTTTGAGTTGCCAACGGAATCGCGAGAGTAGGGGGAACTGGAGAGAGGCAGGACAAGGAGCCGGGTGCTTGCAAGGCGGCGAAGTAGCAAACACAAGGAGACGGGAACACCAAGGACTGAGAGTAGAAGCAACCCAGGGAGCTAAAACACAGAAGCAACGACTCGAAGGGGAGCAGCATCAGCAGATAGAAGGGAGGCAGCAACAGTCTGAAGAGAACGAGCGACTCCACGAGGAACGGCGACGGCTGCAGGAGCTTGAGGAGGAGTGGCAGAGACTGCAGCAGCAGGAGAAGGAACGAAGGCGGCTTCTCCAAGAGCAGCAGCAAGCAGAGCCAGAGAAGGAGCGACGCCAGCTTGAGGAGCGACACCAACCCAAGGAGCACCAGCAGCTCACCCGGCAACCGCAAGGACAAGAAGAACAGAGACGGCTTGAGGAGCGGCATCGACCCGAGAAGCAGCAGCAGCTGATCCAATAGCAACCGGGTAAAGAGAAGCAAGGGTTTGAGGAGAGACACCGACTCGGGGGGCAGCAACTCACCCGACAACAAAGAGTCGAGGAGCAGCAGAGGCTTGAAGAATGGAGGCGGCCTGAAGACTAGCAAACAGTGGAGGAGCGCCGGCGATTTGAGGAGCAGCAGCGACATTGGGTAGAGGAAGATCATAGACAGTGGTTACAAGAAGAACACTGGCGACGATTGGACGAGGAGCAGAGGCAGCAGCTCGACCAAAGGAGAGAAGATCACCAAAAAGGCAAAACCCTAGAAGGAGACAGGCAAGCAGGAGGTAATCCAGAGAAGCGGAGCAGTAATCAAGAGGCTGGTTGCAGCCGCAAGAGAGACACAGGGAAGGCAAGTGGAAGAAGAAGTGCAAGCCCTCACCATCCCGGAAGAAGAGCGGCACAAACAAACGAAGAAGACGGAGAACCGAGCCAGGAGCAGGGACAGCAGCAACAACGACCTGGTCAGGTAAATTCAACAACTGAAAACTTTTGGAAAATCTTTCAACTTGGATATGAAGGAGATCAGGAGGGGTATTATTCGGGTCAGAATAGGATAGAACAGTGTAGAAACAGTAGAATTATAGATAGAGAAGTAACAACAAGGAAGGTGAAGTTAGAGGAGATTGGGAGTGGGCTGGAAGTTTCAGAACCCCTACTCACTTTTAGGGACTGGGGCAGAGACGAAACAACCAGGAATAGAATAGATAGTAGGCGAAGTCCAAGGGAAAAAAGAAGAAACGAAGGCATTGTCAAAGCAAGGACCAGACAATCAGAAGAGCAGAGGAGAAGAGGAGAGAAGGGCACACTACACGAATACATAACGAGGCCAGCAACAGCAGGGCAGATGGAGGAGATAGAGCTGCAGGAAGGGGCGGGAGCACCACCGCAGCAGACGCAAGGAGTTTCCGAAGGAGACCAGGTGAGAGAACCAGCAGCAAGGACTGAGTTGCAGAAGGGGGGGACAGGGGTCAGGAGGAAGCAAACGCAGGCACTGGCCAGAGCCCCTAAGCAGGTCACAGTCACCCGAAACAAGAGGAGAAGGATAAAGCTCACCTTTCTCCCTTTGGAGACTGGAAGGCGTGGAGAGAGCTGAAGGACGATGTGTGGGCACAGAAGGTAAGCCTTGGTTCCTTCTACGAATACACCTGGCCGAAACCCCGAGTGGAGTTGGTCTCGGATTTTGTTGAAGGATTCCAGTATGTCAAAGGGGAGAAGATCGAGAGCAGTACGCCAATCAGGGCAACCCTCAGGGGGATACCAGTGGAGGTCACTGCCTGGACTATCCAGCAGGCCTTAGGAATTGAAGGGACCAGGACATCTGCTATTCCGAAGAGCAGAAACGACATGGACCCTAGGTACATCAGGATGTTCGGACTAACTAGGGCGGATCATACCTCGGATGGGACCAGAGTCAATGGATTTGATGAACCTTACCAGGACAGGGTCAAGGCTTTGGTCGAGCTGATGTGTGTGAAGAAAAAATCCCTGTACGCCAGTAACGAGCTCTTGGAGAATATGTATCAAGCAGTGAAGAAGGGGGACCATAATTGGGCGCCATTGATTTTGTCAAGCCTACGGAGGATGCTCATTTGAGTCCATACAAGTCCGACTCGGGAGATTAAGGGAGCTGAGCTGATAGACGCTCTACTGAAGAACTGGTTTCCAGACGAAGAGACCTATGTGGATCCCGAACCAGGCCAGGAAGAGGAGGAGGAGGAGGATGAAGACAGTGAAGGCCAGCCAGACGCAACACCGCCGAGGCCAGCAGGAGAATCTCCACCAGACGTCATCAGCGGTGAGGGATCGAAGGGGGCCCGTGGACAGCAACTCGGTCGAGAGAGGACAGGGTAGCAAGAGGGAGCAGAACGCCAGTCATCATCATCAACAGGGCAGGTGAAGAAAACACGGGGGGTTTAAAGAAAGGTACAGTCCTCCCCATCCACCCCTCAGGACTAGAGGCAGAAGTTCAGGAGACTAAGGAGAACGGAGACTAAACCTAAATACAAGGACAGTTCTTCGGATCAAATGGACTCCAGGGAAGCAGAAGAGGTTGAGCGGGGGGCCATTACTTCCAACATCAGGACCAACCCCCAGCGAAAGGGAAAAGCACGGAAGCAGACGAAGATAACATGACCCCCAGGTGAGACACCAGTGGAGGCATCACGGACATTGCTAACCCTACGCACTACCCAACCAGCAGACACTCAGGACCTCCAGAATCCAACAGCAGAGGAGGCACCAGCTGGTCAGTAGGTTCAGCCTTCCACGATAGACTAGGCAGTACCCCTAGAAGACCAGCACCTTACAGGTATGTTATCCCCTCGAAATCTTGGAGAAGCCTTTCAGTCAACGAAGGCAGAAAAATCCGAGATAACTACAGGACTAGCCAGACTAGTGGAGCAGATGAAGGTCTGGGCAACGGAGACAGGACGACTCCAGGACTTACAGTCTCGGAGGGACAGTAGGACGCCAACCTACGAGGAGCTCATGGCTAGGAACCAGGCACTGGAGGGACAGGTCAGACAGCAGGCAGTGCAGCAGCAGGCTGTTACTCGGGAGTTGACGGAGCTGAAAGCAACCTGGGCGGAAACTAGACAGAAGCTCACCGTCTTCACAGAAGAACAGAGCAAGGAGAAGGCCAGAAGGGCAGCAGAGGGAGGAGAACTTGAAGGCAGGCGAAGGCAACGACTGGAGAAGGAGCTGGAGATGAATGCTCGGCTTAGGGATTACGACCCCCTAGGACAAGAAAACCAGCAGCTACAACGACAACTGGAGGTTACCGGGACCAGTGCTACTCCCTCCAGCAAGGGCCAGGCTAGACATCTCTTGGCGACTACCAAGAAACAGGTCTGCGAGGAGCTAATGGCCTATGCACAAGACCAGGACCGCCTTAACAAATACTTGGTTCGTTTCTCCGAAGCCTTTCCTGCTTTTATATACTGGTCTGACGACGAGCAGGAGGTATTGGAGGAGAGGGGGAAGCAGATTTCAGGAAGGGTGGAATTGGCGGCTTCTATGCCACTACAGTCAGTGGATTCAGCTCCGGCCTATCCGGAGAATCAGGGCGGACTAGTGCGGCCAGTAACCCGAGAGCAGGTAACACCAGGACTTGGACCAACACCAGTAGTTATGCCCGAGACAACAGTCGGATCGGACTCAGCAGCATGACCAGTCTCTGTCACGGGGGGACCAGTAGCCACTCGGACCTTACCGGGACCAGCATCGACACCAGGAGTACTAGAAGGGACAGCCACCGAGACTTCACCGACTAGTAGCTAGAGTAGTTTTTTAGGAAGAGTACTCGTAGGACCAGTAGTAAACTCTTTTTAATTTTTATTTCCTTTTTTATTTTTGGCTAACTGCATAAAACTTGAGGGCAGATGCAGACTAAAACTTAAAAGGGGGATAATGTTAAAGGGTTTTTTTGCCTTTTTACCTACGAGCAGTAATTTAGGAGTAGAACAGTAAACTGCTAGGAACAGTAAAACAGTTAGTTACTGCGGATTTCTTAGTTACTGCGTTTTGGATGAAGTTTTGATAGTCGGATGAAAAATCAACTTGGATGAAAAATGGACAGATTGGTGGCGACGGCTAGGGTTTGGGGGGGGGGGTTAGTGAGGAGTGAAGCTGGCGGCTCTCACTCTCTCTCCCCTTGCAGATTTGCAGCTATGGAGGTTAGGATGGTAGTTGGAACGGGGGATTAGAGTTAGACTAAGGAGCAGATCTGATAGGACCAGAAAGTATTGTACTTGGAAGGCATTGAATGACATTGAAAGTGATCTTTTGCTCATTGGGTGGTGTGCACATTGAATGCTATTGCTTTGAGGTAGTTTTGCATTGTGGGTTCTTGAATTTATGGAGCAGTAGATCAGGGCAGTATGGTTAGAATCTGGTGCTGTTCAGGGGCAGAATGGTGTTGATCAGAATTAGTGAGGTGGGTACTAAAATTTTGAGGGTTTCTCCTGAGTCCTTAGATCTGGACAGTACATTAGCTTTCAAAGGGTGAGCTAAATCACCCTTTAACAGCCATGGGTACGGGTGGTGGAAGAGGCGTCATTGTTTTAGCCCAAGGGCTTCTGTAGCATTCCCAGAGAACATAGACGAGTATCCAGGGAGCCCAGTGGTGATGGCTAACAACGGAGCCGCGGGGACAGCGGGGGGTGGGAGTGCAGGTGGAGGGGGTTCTGAAGACGGACCGGGGAGAACCGAACATATAGCAGAGAACGTGGGGCCGGACATGGAAGAGGAGCTGCCTAGGCAACCTGAGGGGGATCCAATTGCTGATTATGATGCCTCCTCTGACATTGAGGGCTTCGACGGTACTCAAGACTCGACGGCACAAACAACGTTTCCCAAGGTACGTGTGGGCCTCCCTGATTACATGGTGACAAAAACGTAGTTCCAGGAGCGGCTTCGCCACTTGACTTGAGTGACGCAGAGTGGCTGCCAGAATTTGAAGATATGGTGGAGAGTGATGAGTCAGACTTTGCGAAAGACTGTGATCATATAGAAGAGGCAGAGGAGGATCCGGTGCCAAGGCTGGAGGAGTGGTGTATGAGCGAACATTCGTTCACGACAGTGCATCTTGAGCCAGCACAACTCGCACATCACTATAGAAGGTCCAGCTGGAACTCCAGCAGTGTAGACTTCCGTGGCTCGCGAGACAACTTCAGCGGGCCAACCCCGGGTTTGAAGGTCCCGCCCTCTGAAGGAGTACCGCTGCCACATACAGTTTTTGACATGTATTGGTCTGATGAGACCGTGGATTGCATCGTTGTGGAAACCAACCGATACGCAAGAGCGCCGCAGCCTCCAAGAGTAAATGAGGCGCCAAAGACGAAGGGGGGGCCAACGTGGAGGGATGTGGACTGTAGGGAGATTAGGGGATGGATAGGGATCTTTATCCTCATGGAATGCAAACGCCTCCCAAGTATTCGTCAATACTGGATGCGAGGAACCTCCTTCTTGTACTGTGAGCTCATCTCCTTTGTGATGATGCTAGAAAGGTGGCAGTCCATCTTGCGTTGTCTGCATTTGGTGGACAACTATACTTTAGTTAGGGATGTCAGTAATGTCCATTATGATAGAATTGCAAAAACGAGATGGTTAGTGGAGAACTTTGGGGTGGAAGTACACTAGAGGTAGTGCAGTTTTGGCAAAACTCCACTGTACCATTGGGACCTTTTAGTACTAAAGTGTACAATAAGTACTCTAACTTAGTCAATCTGAGCTGTTGAAATTCCTTGAAAGAAGCGGGGTTAGGCGATTGGTATCAGCCAATCAGGATAGTCTATTCTGACACTAGGGATTCGCTTTGATTTAGATCCAAATGGGCCAGCACATCTCGACATGACATCATTGACATGTGGCAGAATTCAAATACATGGAGTGGCGGGAGTTGATGTCTAGCCTCGGCGGCAGGATCTGCGATTCATTGAAGCATTTAGCATCCAAGCCTTTCTAGACAAGGTTTCCGAGATTGGTCATTTGATTACAATCATCCTTCGAATGTGGAATCATCCCGCTTCTAAAAACTGTATATTTGTTAAAGGCCTCAGAGTTATGGACTTGTCTCCACTTCAGGTTTTTTTTAGATGAACTTGGGATGAAGTCTAATTCAGTCAAGTGATTGGTTGTTTGAAGCATTCCAAAATACTATACAAGCTATTGAATTTAAATTATAGCATGGCTCTAATAAGATTTTCTTTTCAATACGTTGTTATAAAAAAATATAAATTGAAAATCATGATTGCTGATTATTTATACACTTGTTTTTTTAGAATTGAATATGGTTCCTAATTTAGCATCTTGAAAAAAAACCTCCATACGTTGAATTGAGATTTTTTTCTAGAATTCATCATTTTATAAAAGAGAACATGAGAAGTTGAGCTATTAGCATGGTGGGAAAAGGAGAATGCAAGAAAGTACTCTACATAGCATGTTTATTTTTGGGTTTTTAATTTTTTTTTGTGTATAGCTTTTTGAAGTTGTTTTAATAATAGAAAAATTTAAAAATTGAAATATGGACATCATTTCCTTCCCCCCCTCTAAAATTAAATATTAAATATTCAAATTAAAGAAGGAAGAAATTGAAAGGAAAAAACTTAGAAGAAGAAAACAAAAATAATAGAAGGATAAATAAAGTAGAAACAAATATGAAATATGGTGATAAAAGAAAAAAGGGGAAAATTTTTAAAAAGAGAAGAAAAAATAAAATAAAATAGAAGGGTAAAAATAAAAGGATTCAAATATGAAATACGGTACTGTAAGACATCTAGAAGAAAAATAAATAAAGGTAGGACACAGAAAGATGTCTAAGAAAAAAGGGAATGAAATATTAAAATAAAAGAAGGTGGGAAAAAAAAAGGATGAATGATCTTATGAAGAAAAAAAAGGAAAAGAAATATTAAATAAGAGATGGTCAAAGAAGAAAAATAGAAAAAATTTAATTAAATTTAAAATAAATGAAAAAAATTAGTTGAAGGATGAAGGAATACCCTATTGAAGTGTGATGTAATAGAGAAATGAAACATTATTCATCAGAGTTATGGGTGCCAGTGGATTCTTAACATAGCAATTTGAAAACAAAATATTCTAAAATGAAGGTAGATTTGTTTATATGTAATCTTTTTTTAAAATAAGGCATGGGACGTTAGATATTAGCATGATGGAAAAATTTAATGTGAAAAATTAACCTATGAGATAGTTAATATTTTTATTTAACATGTACGGCTACTTTAAGATATTTAATTGACAGGAAAATAAATTTAAAGAATAAATGTTCAATGAACGTCATTTTCTGCTCCCCTTCTTAAGAGTTGATATGATATATTAAGAAAGAAGAATTAAAAAAAAATAGATCAAGATTGTTAGAGAAAATAAAAAAAAATAAAAATAGATGAAGATTATTTCTTCCCCCCTTTAAATAAAATATGAAACATTAAAAGAAATAGAAGAATTGAAAGAAATGAAAAGGGCATTTCTTCAAGGACGAAAGAACAATTGTTTTTTTTAAGGTATTAGACAAGTTTAATTCTAAGATGAGATAATTCTTAGAGACATTTTTCATGCATTCTAGTAGCAATATACTTATGAAATTGAAAATAAAGTGTAGTAAATATTTTGTTATTTTTGGACAACAAAACCATAGTGTATAATGTCATTGCGAAAACAAAGAATATTTATTTAAACATTTGCATATACATTTAAACATACAACAATTTCTAAGAGCACGTTTTTAAATTCTTAGGGATTTTTTTGAAAATGGTGAGGTTTTAAACTAGTGAGGTTTAAGATAGGAGAGAATTAAGTGTGGGAGTATAGTAGCAAAATGTCAATTAATGTTGACACGCAGGCTGGAGGCTAGAAAAGTTAGAGGTGACGGCTTAGAAAACGGCGGGAGTTCATTACTTGAATTGGTGACCGACGGTCACCGGTTACCGCAGGTGTAGCGTGTACTGCTGACCGGTGACCGGCGGTGTGAAGTGCTGGGTGACCGGTGGTCACCGGTCATCTTCATCTCGCACCTTTGGAGCTGGGGTCGGGACTCATGTTGTTGTGGAGGGGGAAGAAGCTGCGAGCTCCGCTTGTGGAGGATGCTGGGTCGGGAATTGCGATGTTCAGAGGGTAGGTTGGTTGAGGGAGATTGTGAGGATCTTAGGGTTTAGGGTCTCAGGGTTTTGTGAGAAGAAGGGATTTAGGGGGTGGCAGTGGGGTTTAGGAGAAAGGGTTTGTGGGGTAGTGATGGAGCGCAGCAGGAGTGCACGCTTCGGAGATAGGGACAGTGCGCGGAGGGGGCGGAGTGTTGGAGCGCGAGAGAGGAGGGGTCGAGGGGCAGTACGCGATGAAGACGACGCTGGGAGGGAGGGTCCGCGGAAGAAGGCACGCGGGTCATCTGCGCAGGAGCCTGAGGCCAAGGAGATCCGGAAGAAGTTAGCTACAAACCGAGGAGACAAACGAGGCCGGGACGAGGTGAAAGAAGGAGCTCCAACGCCGGCATTGAAGAGGACAAGGGGAGCGACACGAGGTCGAGCACAAAGCCGCGACGAGGACGATGGAGAAGTCCACCGCGAAGAAGAAGGGGAAGAGGAATGTACGCTCCGAGAAGGCCTTCAATTGCGTTGAGGACGTCCACGAAGAGATTGAGAGGCTGAAGAAGCCCCCGCGGGAGTTGAAGAAGGCGGATTTCGCAGGAGAGGATGGACTCTCCAACGAGGGAGACAATTTCCACCACTTCCGTCGAGGCACAGTTTCAGGTGACACGGTGCGCAGGTTATTTGGAAAGCCATACGGAGATGGAGGCCGCAGTGGATTTTATTGGCAGGGCTGCGAAGTTCAGGAGGTGGTGGACAGGGTGAAATACTTGCACCCGATTCTATACCAGCATGAAGAGGAGGAGAATCCGAACCTGATTACAATCAGGTTTGCCGAAGGGATTGCTCTGGAGTACGAGGAAGGAGGGGGTCGAGTGAATTGGTGTGCATTCGGGGAAGAGACCAACAAGCGCCAGAGGAGTAGATACAAGCTGGATAGGGGAAAGCTAGAGGAGCTGCGCAAGAGTATTGCGGAGTCTATGGCTGAGGAGGGGAAGAAGAAGGTGGACGTGAGAGGGAAGGAATGGCACGGCATCAAGGTGGAGCCCGGCTGGGAAGGGAAGGTGGAGCAAGGTGATGCGATGAGGGTGAGGGGTCGTGGGGCACCGCGTGAGTCAAGGGGAGGACTTGAATCCGCCATGGCCTTGGGAGTCTGCTTGCAGGAGGATGCGGCGGCGCGTGCTCCAAGTGGGAGGTTGGCGAAGGAGGCAGTGGAAGAGCGGCTGCAAGACGTGGAGGGGTTAATGCAGGCTATCTTCTTGGAGCAAAAGATTAAGCGGGAGCTGAAGAAAGAGGCAACATAACGACTTGACCAAGCCATTTGGAAGAGCAAGCAGTCCGAATGGGGCATGGGACAACTGAGGAAACAGGAGGAGCAGAAGACGGCGTTGATCCAAGCACTTGAAGAGGAAGGGGCTGATGTATACAAAGAGAAGATCAAGATGGAGGGAACTCAGGAGCAGCTGGATGAAGAGGAGAAGATGGTCGCGGCCGCGAGGAAGGAGCTCGAGGCTGCCGAGGCTGAGATCCAGGTGTTAACAAGGGAATTGGAGTCGGGTCAGCTTCAGTTTGATGCCCTTGCAGCCGAGAAGTTTCAGTTGAAGCAAGGGAGGAGTAGTCTAAACTTTACGCCAAGTCCAATGGTGTATGCGGGTGGGGAATCAATTCTGCCCGGGTTTGATTCTTTTGATGAGGCCTCGTTGATCAAGATTCCAGCTTGTTGCTTGTGTTCCTTTCCATTCCTGCAGAATGACATGGTTGTTACCTCTTGTAGACATTTGTATCATCCGTTCTGTGCTTCAGTTGTCTTTGTTCGAAGCTGTAAGTGCGTGGCCACAGGGTGTGGGGAGATGTGTCACCCAGATTGGCACCGAAGTTTCGGTTGGGGAGAGCCACCTGCGGATTTGGTGGAGAAGGCCCGAATGCTTGGACTGGCCGAAGAAAGGAGGAGAGTGATGGAAGACAGAAGAAACCAGGCAATGGCAAAGGTGCCTTCGGATGGTAAGTTCAAGAGCACATAATTTTCAGACTCTTATTTTGTGCTTTGCAATGAATAGTATTTGTTGTGCTCTGTAGGGATTCGAGTGCTTATGTACTTCAAAGCTCACAGTGTAGTGTGTCTTTGTTCCACTTCTGCTGAGTTCTAGAAGTTTGTTATAGTAAGGATAACCAGTTTAGTGTTGGTAGGTAAGGTTGTACACGGTGTACTTCTTTTGGTTGCAGTCCCTCATCTGATCGTGATCTTAGTTTCAGTTAAGCTTGCACAGTGTATAAGGAGTCCGATTTCACTAACGGCATGAGACTGAACGTGTATCTTAGTGTCGCAATTGAAATGCAATATGTGTACAAGAAGTTGCTTTGATGAATTCCATAGATTACTCTGTAATGCATAGTACTTGGTGATTTTTGTTAGGCGCTGGAAATGTCATGTTTGTATATTAGTGTCAAGTTCAGTAAATGCAACATGTGTACAAGAAGTTGCTTCGCAGAATGTGGAGGATTATTGTGTGTTGCATAGTACTTGGTGATTTTGATTAGGCGCTGGAAATGTCATATTTGTACAGTAGGCCTAATCTTCAGGTACATGCGGCTACTTAGAGCAAATATCTTATGTACTCCATGTGGTTGAAATGTACTTACGGTGCTGTACACAGACGACATTGTACTTGACGAAGCTACAACAGGTATTTCTTGTCTTTATTTAACTTGGCACTAGAATTCCTACGTGGTAAACATAGATTGAGTCCTGGTCCTACAATACTTTCCGAATTGCGGACCTGTACAAATGGTCCAGCAGTTCAAATCCAATACATAGTGATAGTACTGGTTCATTTGTGCGGGTCGACTGAAATTACATTATGTACTATGTGTATAGACTCTAATCTCTTGTGTCGTGGCAGGTTCTAGCCTCCGATTTGCATCACCAAAGAAGGCCTTCAACAGCGCGGGACTAACATTCGAAGGGGAGACAAGTCAGACAGCATGCTCTGGAGCCGTGCCTCAGGAGTTTGGTGGTGTGCCGCACCGGATTTTGAGGGGCGAGAGTGTATGCTCAAGAGATGAACCAAGGTTGGAGAAGCCGGTGGAGAAGGTGGTCATGGAGGCTCTCGCGGAGGGCACTCACTTGAAGGGGTCTGAACCAGACCTGGAGTCGGGGGAGGATTCTTCAGATGACGAAGAGCCCACCGTCAAGATGTCCCCCCTACGTTCGAGCTCTGGCACTACCGAAGAGGGTTCGAGTTCGGATGGAAGCTCGTCTGATGATGAGTCGTCTGAAGAGGGGACATAGGAGGGAGGAGACGGTGACATCAGTGTGGAGGTGCGCCCTTCACAGCCAGCCCAAAGAAAAGGCAGCCCACAACAGCCAGCCGGGGAAAGGGATGTGGAAGAGCAGGTGGAAGAGCAGGATTATGTAGAGGTGATGAGTCCCCGGGAAGAAGGAGGGGGTCAGGGTGATCGGGCTGTTGCTGTTGGTGTCAGTGAGAGCGGGAAGAAGGCGGATCAAAGTGCCGGCGTCGTGAAGAAGGGACCATACGCAGTGGAGAAGGGACCGCAGGGGGTAGAGAAGGGGCCGCAAGCAGTGGGGAAGGGGCCGCAAGCAGTGGAGAAGGGGCCGCAGGGGGTGGAGAAGGGACCGCAGGGGGCGGAGAAGGGACCGCAGGTAGTGGAGAAGGGACTACAGGCAGAGGAGAAGGGACCGCACGTAGAAGAGAAGGGACTGCGGGCAGTGGAGAAGGGACCGCATGCACAAAAGGAACCGCAGGTAAAAGAGAAGGGACCACAGCCTGGGTGAAGGGGAAGGACACGCCGGAGAAGCCTGAGAGGAAGGAAATATTGCCCCCCAAGCCGGGGTCACAATGCCTGCCGGAGCGCAAGGGAAGAGGGCTTTGGGGAGAATTGGTGTCGAAGAATGCAGGAATCACGGCTGGGGGATTTGTTGAGACTCTAGTGTCGGTGGAGGCTGCTGCAAAGTTGAGGGAGACTTGTATGCGTGCTGCGAGCGGCAAGCGGTGAGCGGCGAGCGGAGATTTGGAGAGCGGCGAGCAGAAAATTGGGTCCAAAATCTTTAAAAAAGTAACTTTTTGACTAAAATTCGAATATAAATTTAGAATATTCGAACATTCTGAGAATATTCTGAGAATATTCTCAGAATATTTATAGAATCAGTAATTTTTTCTTACCCTATAACCGTGGACTGAACTACAGTTTTTATAATAAAAATGTACTACCTTCCATCTTCGTTTCTGTACTAATCCTATATTTTGTAATGTTCTTAAATTAAATTTCTAAATTTTATGTCATTTTCTTCATATTATTACATCTCTTCCAATCATGTACATGGCATTCATCATATTACTTATTGTTTTAATTATTTGAATGTGTTTTCCTTTCTATCTTCTTCCATTCTAACCATCTTCTCAATTCCTACTCTGTCTATCCATTCTATTCCTCCATGCTATCCTCTAATTTGTATTGCCAATATATCTTCTCATTAGTTTGTTCATTTTCTTCTTAATTATTCTTTATTCATTTTCTATGTATTTTTTTTTCCATTTCAGTTTTTACATTTAAAGAATAAAATGGCTATTAATTTGTATTGATGGCACTAGTACAGTCCAACTTTTAGGAGAGACAATGTACAAAGGGCCTTTGTCCAAAGTTAATACTATTCTTACTTGATGAAGTAAATGTGAATGACAAAACCTTTATATTGAAATAGGTAATACGAAAATTGTATTGCTGACTCAGTACAAGGAAAAATTCAATCACCAATGACTAAGCATCCCCATTAACCACCGTCCACTATGTGAATGCCTGTCGTCCAAAGTATCCTGCCGCCTATTTTTTGGCCAAGGGGTGAGTCAAGATTCCACTCTCTAGGACTAGCTTGATTTTGTTGAAACTAAAGGTAGGCGCATGGATGAAAAGGTCCGTCTCGGGATCACAGCTGCAGACCTTCAAGAAGATGTGATAGATGTGCTTATAGTACGTAAACTGAATCCTACCTCGGAACTTAGTCATTGTCTTCTTGAATGCAGGGCAAGTGCAGCCAGGGTAGGAGTTGATGGTGATCTTGTACTGTGTGATGTTAGGAGCAATGCCCGAATCCAACCCGATGATGCAACCATGGCCCGGGTGAGGTATCATAGTGACGGAACGGAGGCGAGCTGTGAGGGACTTGGAGGAGCCCATGGAGAGTCGCTGCGCCGGGTTAGGGCGAGTGGCAGTTTGCTTCACCATCTTGCCGTCTCTCTTGCCTGGGTAGCGGTTTGCATCTGCGGGAACAGGCACCGAACTGAGATTTGCAGGAGGCGGGGCAGACGAGAAGAGGCGTTCTGGGGAGACCGGCTTCTTCTGCGGAAGTTGAAACCCTGCTGCTTCATGGGCGAGGATTTCTATGAGTTTGGGGTTTGTATCTTGTTTCATTGGCCAGACCTCTAGAATCCAAGGCATTTCTTGGTCCACTGAGTATCTAGCTATCCACTTGCGCCTTGTGCCTTTCACGCACCTCTCAATGTCATCGGGGCAGAAGAAGAACTATGTCCTCTCAGATGTGTTCCTACGTATGTTAGTCCAAACCCCGGTGTAACCGTGTAGGTAGGTACATCAGTGCAATTTGCGCCCCTGACAATTCTCTCAATACACTTCTTTTTTGTAACAGCTCTCTGGGCCCTACGTTCCGCCATCCTAAGCTTCAGTTCCTTCTTCGATGGACGTGTTCCGCCTACGTCATCTTTGAGGAACTGGTAGTAGTTAACAACCTGTAGAAATCGCTGAACAAAATCGTCCACCGTGGCAACGTAGAGGTCACTGCCGTGGTTTCCTGAAGCTTGGAGCCACTTGTTATGAATTGTTTCGACGAGATTACAGGTGGGAATTTTTGTGAGTTCTTCTTCCGTAAATTTCTGGAGTTTAGACAATGGAAGGAGTTAGATTCAATGATAGAAGTTTTGTCATTTAGATTTATCAAAAAAATTGAAGGGAGCAGCACAGTTTAGGAAAATCATACCGCAGACATGAATCCCCTCCATTGGCGAAGAAAAGAAGCACGTGATTTAGGACATCGACTGACTGCATGGGTGCCAAGAGATATTCCGCCAGCACATCCACGGAAGGACCAACATCTAAAATCGAAGGAGCTCGGATGAACACAACACGACAAGTCTTCGAACCTCCTTCTTGTGAGGCTAGAGTTGGAACTGGGAGCTCCACTTCAAAGCTATTCAGCTGCACAAAAGATAAATAATCACTATTAGTCGGAGAAAAGACTGCTCCAATTACTTGGATCATGCTTTCTACAATAAAGATAAAAAGAAACTGATCTTGATAGAGAATATCTTACAGTGCTTCAAACTAATAATAAACCATAGAATTATGAAAAATGGTGTGGTCTAAGAAGGTTACCTGGTTACCTCGTTACCAAAAAAGTTGCGGTGAACGCTGCATTGAAGACATTCCGCTCCATTTTCACCGTAATCAGCAATAGAGATTTATCACCTTGGTATGCATTGCAAATTTCAGCACCACAGAATCATCTAGAATATAATGATCCAGAGCAATCCTATAACTGATGACAAGAGATTATAGAAGCTAGGAGGGAATTTTACACAGGTCCAGCGGTTGCAGCAATGGAGCAAGCTTCAAAGGCCAGCGATGATCCAGATGATGCGATGCAGCAAACCACAATGGTGGCGCATCCAATTTCACAAGCGTGTACCGCACATCGAATGTCTTCTAGTTGGTGCTCATAGCACCGCCATTAACGGCAGTGGTCTAATGCTCCATTCAAGACACTTCACAGTGAGTACAAAAGACAATTCTATTCTAAAAAACAGGCAACCCCATTCAGACCAATCTTGTTGCCGGTAGGGGACTAAAGGAGACATGTGAATTTTGAATCTCCTTTAATGTGAATCGAAATCCTTCTATTCTTCTACTTTATTTGAATTCATCTATTAAAAAATTTGTTTGTGTAATTTATATGAATCTCGTATTTATAATATTTTTGGACAGCCCTTAAATTTTGGATTAGCACAATGCAAATTGTTGTTTCATTAATATATTCGTCCTCTAAAATTTTTATTTGGAAACTCATTCAAGTAAAAAATTTCCTATTTGGTCCTATAAGAGGTGTTTGAGAGAAATGAGGTTTCATCTTACATTGTTAAATTGTAAATAAGACCTTCGCTGGCAATTGTAGTAGTCAAAACATGAACATCTGGATGTTGAATTTGACCTCTTAAAACCACTGGCGTCAACGGCAGTGGTCCAAAAGGGCATTTTTGGATTTTGATTTCGACCCCTTGAAACCACATTCGTCATCCAAAGGGCCATTTTTGGATGTTGAATTTGACCCCTTAAAATTACTGCCGTTGACAACAGTGGTCCCAAGGGGCATTATTGGTATTTGAACTCGACCCCCTTGAAACAGCGGAGGATACTTCTTGAGACGTGCCATTGACAACACAACCTCCACAGCAGATTCATTTTAACAGATTAAATGACCAAAAGAAGGCTCAAAAAGTACAGCTGTTGACGACACTCTTTTTTAGCCCTTTATCAAATCTGAAGAAATTGTCAAGAAAACCTTCAATTAGATACTTCAAGTCCTTCAAATTGCAGTAAAAAAGTACTACCGTGAACGGCACTACCTCTGAAGGTCATCAAAAAATAATTTTGAGTCCATAATTGATTGATAAAGGCTATTTTAAGGAATTTGTAGGTATTTTGTGCATCTGGGAGACACTTTTGGGAAACGGCCTTTAATGGTACATACTTTTCAGATGCATTATGAGTATTTTTGAAGCTCAAATTGTCCTATATTTGATTCAGTTCCAAGTCCTTAAGCACCACTGTTTCCCCTCAGATCTGCTCTTAAAAGTAGTGCTCTTGGTTTTTAGTTGTCAACGTCGTGTAAGGTAAGAAGTTCGAGCACTTTGGACAAATCTTGAGAGGTCATAAAAGGAGTGCCGTTGACGGCACTCCCTTTTGACCCTCCCCTCATACATGATTTTCCTCCCAAAACCGCTCCCTGTTCAGTTTTTGCGCCCTGCCGAATGGTTTTTTTGCTGTTGCTAATCAACTGTCAAGGCCGTCCAAGGTATGAAGTTCGAGCACTTTGGACAAATCTTGAGAGGTCATAAAAGGAGTGCCGTTGACGGCACTCCCTTTTGACCCTCCCCTCATACATGATTTTCCTCCCAAAATCGCTCCCTGTTCAGTTTTTGCATCCTGCAGAATGGTTTCTTTGATGTTGGTAATCAACTGTTAAGGCCGTCCAAGGTATGAAGTTCGAGCACTTTGGACAAATCTTGAGACGTTATAAAAGGAGTGCCGTTGACAGCACTCCCTTTTGACCCTCCCCTCATACATGATTTTCCTCCCAAAACCGCTCCCTGTTCAGTTTTTGCGCCCTGCCGAATGGTTTTTTTGCTGTTGCTAATCAACTGTCAAGGCCGTCCAAGGTATGAAGTTCGAGCACTTTGGACAAATCTTGAGAGGTCATAAAAAGAGTGCCGTTGACGGCACTCCCTTTTGACCCTCCCCTCATACATGATTTTCCTCCCAAAATCGCTCCCTGTTCAGTTTTTGCGCCCTGCCGAATGGTTTTTTTGCTGTTGGTAATCAACTGTCAAGGCCGTCCAAGGTATGAAGTTCGAGCACTTTGGACAAATCTTGAGAGGTCATAAAAGGAGTGCCGTTGACGGCACTCCCTTTTGACCCTCCCCTCATACATGATTTTCCTCCCAAAACCGCTCCCTGTTCAGTTTTTGCGCCCTGCCGAATGGTTTTTTTGCTGTTGGTAATCAACTGTCAAGGCCGTCCAAGGTATGAAGTTCGAGCACTTTGGACAAATCTTGAGAGGTCATAAAAGGAGTGCCGTTGACGGCACTCCCTTTTGACCCTCCCCTCATACATGATTTTCCTCCCAAAATCGCTCCCTGTTCAGTTTTTGCATCCTGCAGAATGGTTTTTTTGATGTTGGTAATCAACTGTTAAGGCCGTCCAAGGTATGAAGTTCGAGCACTTTGGACAAATCTTGAGAGGTCATAAAAGGAGTGCCGTTGACGGCACTCTCTTTTGACCCTCCCCTCATCTATGATTTTCCTCCCGATTCGCTCCCTTTTTGACGAGGATCGGAGATGAAGATGGGCTTTGACCATTTCAAAGGCACTGAAAAAGCAGTGCCGTTAACGGCACTGCTTTTGGAGTGCCTTTCGGATGGCAAAAGCCCATCTTCATCTCCGAGCTTCTTGACAAGGTCGGTGACGAAGATGGGCTTTAACCATTCCGAAGGCACTGAAAAAGCAGTGCCGTTAACGGCACTGCTTTTGGAGTGCCTTTCGGATGGCAAAAGCCCATCTTCATCTCCGAGCTTCTTGACAAGGTCGGTGACGAAGATGGGATCGATGCCATTCTGAAGGCACTGAAAAAGCAGTGCCGTTAACGGCACTGCTTTTGGAGTGCCTTTCGGATGGCAGAAGCCCATCTTCATGTCCGAGCTTCTTGACTAGGTCGGTGACGAAGATGGGCTCCATGCCATTCCGAAGGCACTGAAAAAGCAGTGCCGTTAACGGCACTGCTTTTGGAGTGCCTTTCGGATGGCAGAAGCCCATCTTCATCTCCGAGCTTCTTGACTAGGTCGGTGACGAAGATGGGCTCCATGCCATTCCGAAGGCACTGAAAAAGCAGTGCCGTTAACGGCACTGCTTTTGGAGTGCCTTTCGGATGGCAGAAGCCCATCTTCATCTCCGAGCTTCTTGACTAGGTCGGTGACGAAGATGGGCTCCATGCCATTCCGAAGGCACTGAAAAAGCAGTGCCGTTAACGGCACTGCTTTTTCAGTGCCTTCGGAATGGCATGGAGCCCATCTTCGTCACCAACCTTCTTGAGAAGGATTGGTGATGAAGAAGACTATATGCCATCTGGAAGGCAGTGCAAAAGCAGTGCCGTTAACGGCACTGCTTTTGCTGTGTCTTTTAGATGGCTCACAGCCCACCTTCATCAGTGCCTTATCAAGAAGCTTGGTGATGAAGGTAGGCTGTGTGGCACCTAGAAGGCAGTGCAAAAGCAGTGCCGTTAACGGCACTGCTTTTGGAGTGCCTTTTGGATTGCATAGAGTCACCTTCATTACCAGGCTTCGGTGACGAAGGTGACTATGTGCCATCTTATAGGCCCCGCAAAGGCAGTGCCGTTAACGGCACTACTTCTACAGTGCTTTCTTTATTGGAGAGATCCAACCTATACCGCCGAATTTGTCATAAGTCTCGGCAGTATAGGGTAGCCCCGTGCAATCTAGAAGGCATTGCAAAAGCAGTGTCGTTAACGGCATTGCTTTTGCTGTGGCTTTTAAATGGTAGAGCAAAACCTTCTTCACCGAGCCTTGTCAAGAAGCTCGGTGATGAAGGTGACTTAATTCCATGAATAATGCACTGCAAAAGGAGTGCCGTTAACGGCACAGCATTTGCAGTGCTTTCAATATTGCAATGGGCCTACCTATACCTTTTCTGATGATATTTGTTTTGCAATCGGATTGCGCATGTTGCAGGCATGAGATTGGGTTGTGCATGAATTGGGCTTATCGATGTTCTGATCACCTCAATGGACCTCGTGTTGCAGTTCGCTTATCGGACCGAGGACTCGAGCAGAAGTTGTATGATCTTGTCAACCAGGAATCAGTGATCACCGCATCTCGATTCAAGAAATTGAAGTGGCAGCCAAAGCCAAAGGATCGACTCTTCATACCTCTTTGTCGTATGGTGTCACTGCCGGTGGTTTGCCCTTTCCTGAAGAATGATGTGAACAACCTTGCTGCCCATTTTGTTAGGGATGGTTACATGGAGGGTAATGGATATTTTTATGTTGCCCTTGAAGACAACCATGGGCATACTTCAGAAGTCAACCCGGCTATCGAAGCCTCCTGGTCCAAGGAATTGAGGGAGGTTAATGACGACTTCGAGCAGAGCTTGCGCAAAGATGAGGACTTGCTGATATTTTCGAACAAGATGTTCATGGTCTGGGATGGTTACCGTAGGTTGCAGGCCTGGAAGCCGATTATTGAGGAGTATCATGCGGGAGATATCAATTGGCATTACAGGATGGAAAGTGTAATTCTCGATCCGAGAGGGGACGTACCTTCCGCCTTGACCGCGTTACACGAAGTTACCTGGTGAGGGATCTTTGATTTTTAATCTTTGATATGATTTGTCTTCTTTTTTAGAGAGTGCTAATTAACCGGATTTTCTACATGTTCAGGAGGAATCAGAAATCGCATGTGTCAACTAATCTTGTCCACAAACTGTACCGCGTCCAAAACATAGCTCCTTAGCCAATCTCTTACTTTGAGGGTCTAGTACCGCAGTCGGTTCTGGAAGCAACTAAGAAGAAACAGACCGGGAAGAAGAGGACTTGGTACACACTCTCGGTTGAAGCCTTATGCATAGTGCTTTATCAGGTATGCGCTCCTTAGCCGCGGCAATGCCTTTGATTGAATACCGTTTTATTATCGTGTTGAATAACTTTCACAATTTTGTGTGAATTTAGCAAGAGCTAGGAGAAGCCGCACATGCTGCTCAGGAGAGATTTCAGATCAAACACCCAGACCTTGAGCAATGGACCGAGCGCTCTGCCGACGAGTGGGTTGCCTAGGCAGTTAAAGCAGTGGAGGACAAGCTTATTGGGGAGCTAAGGAAGTATTTGCCGGTTGCAGATCCAAAGCACACAACGGCGTTTCTGGAGGAGGTAAAACTACATTACGAAAAATTTGATAAGCCTAAGATGCAACAGGAGAAGCTCTGGATGTTGGCAACTTCGGCAATGCCCACGCCGATGATGATCAAGTGGCTCCAGAGGTGGAACTCTTCTCTAGCGATTTGGGATGCGTATAAGTTTCCGAAGCCTAACTTCGCCGACGTTGTATTTCCTCCATGGCTCCATAAGGCCACTTGGTAGGCTCAAGTAAGTTATTTCACTTCTTTTCAAGATTCAATTTACTGCCCCTCAAAACCACTGCCGTTGACGGCAGAGCGAAGGGGCAGAATGTCTGTGCTGTATGAGCGGTTGGCTTATGCGAGAGAGGGGCAGAATGTCTCTGCTGCTCCTTCGCCCGCATGAACCCAAGGCTCATGCGGGTACCACTGGCCCCCACCCTTTGGCACTGCCCTATCTGTAAACAAGGTCCCAGCCCTGATACATATTTGTGTCGATGGAATATTGAACGAGATGGTTTGTATGTTTCTCAGTTCCATCCTTTTAGCGGTAGACATCAGTTTAAGCTATTTGGGCATTGGAAGGAGGACGAGGACCACCACGAACATCTGGCAGAGTATAGGGTGTCTATTTTTAATGATCTGGATGATGAATTAATGCTTACATATGGAGTTGTAGATGGCACAAGGAAAACTGTGAAAGTTCCTAGACGCCTTCGAGTACATGTACCAGAACGTTTTTTTTCGAATATCCTTAAATCGACGCACCAATGAACATTTACTGAGTTCGACTTGGATATGCTATTTTAAAGACCTAGGGGCTATGGCTTATCGTAGAGATATTAAAATATCGACACCTCCTCTGCTAAACCACGTTTCAATGCCTATCGAGTATATAGATTGCGCATGGAAAGCAGATAATGAAGGGATTTGGCTGTATCGAGTTGGATGTGGGCAAACCGGATCAATTTGGGAAAAACGATTTGACTGGGTTCCAATACGGAAGCGGACAAGAAAACCTGACGATGAAGATCAACCAGCAAAGCGTCCAAAACTACAGCATACGGAACTTTGAAATTTTATGAGCTAGAGGCTTTTCTAATATATTAATTAAACGAAAAACGTTGACCATTTCATATTATTTTGATTCCTCTCATTTTAAAATTATACTCAAAACACTCTTAGTAATAGTTCGTAAATATGAATGCTTTAATTAATCTTTAAAGGTCGATAACCTCTTCCATGATACCAATCTCATCTATTATTCTCAGACTCCCATAACTATTAGAAATTTCTTTAAATGTTAATCTTTTGTTTTCATAATACAAACATCATTTGTTCTCAGAAGAGAACCATAACTATAAAAACTTACATAACAAAGAGTAATCTTTTTTTATAATTCCAAGCTCAGGTGTAATTCTTCGAAGAAACCCAGACACGAGGTCAGGCAAGAATATCTGTCCTTGCTAAACACAAAAAGACAGGTTCTTTCCGCTACAATCCTCTGGAGTCCTTTACCGCATTCAAACACCCCACTAGTTGCCTATTTGTTAGAGTAATAATCCTTCGGGGGATATACAGTCCAACTCTTGTCGATATCAAAACCAGCAATTTTTGCCATCCGATATGATCACTTCGGACAGCTGAACAACTGGATTCTCAACGGCGGTGGAGGCCAAGGGATACGGGATAAGGGACTGGTCTATGATACGGAGAAGCTCATTGGTAGAGAGCACTGTCCACCGCCATTCACCATCACCAACATGGAGGCGTCCGATGTGCCTAAACGGCGGCAGGTCCATGCCTCGTTCCCTGGCCCGCTCCACCTCCACCAGCCAGGGCCGCAGCTCCTCATAACTCGCCGGTGCCTTGGTGGCCAAACCCACAACGGCTCTCGTCCTCCTTGACGCCGCATTACGCACCTTCTGCATCGCGCAAGACACTAAATTGTTGTTGTCTTAAAACGTTCCACGCAAGCTTGCACATTTACTTACCCAAACTCGTACGCTACCTTCGCATACAACACAGAATGTCGGGGCTTCTGTCACTATCCTAATACGCCACCTAGAAACAAGCTCAAGAAACAAAGAATCGCCTCCTTCTGTGGAACCCAACTGCTGTTTTGTGATGAGAATCTCTTACTTGTATCACTCGAATGAAGAAGTTTCGCTGTGTAGGAAGACGGAGTAATCTTCGATGAAGACAAGGACTCTGACAAGGTATATCTTGGTTTCAGCAATTAAATTATTGTACACGAGCTTTGAAATATTCCAGGAAGTTTTCAGACCTTGCCTCCTTCATGTTCTGTGAAATTTGTTTTTTCCTTTGTGCAATTACATAATTCTATGAAAGAATTATTTTTTTGATCTAAAACTCAACGCCTGATCATTGTATCTTGCCTAAACCCATGACAAATCTAACAAAATATATGCATGACGTCATCATGACATCAGCCCTAATCTATACCATTTCATAGAAACGTAATAAACTGAAGTGATTTTAACCCAGAAATCCACGGAATTACACACTTTTTTCTTAAAAAAGTAACTACAAAAATGCCATATTTCCCTATTTTCCCGCGGTTATAGGGGTATTATTAGTATTGAAAATTTTGATAAAGGTAAATTCTGTGCTCGCCATTCTCTGCTCGCCGCTCTCCGCTCGCCGCTCGCAGCACGCATGGTAACTTCCCTCCTGCAAAGTTCATGGCGATACCAAGAAGGAAGGCCGAGGGTGCATCAAAGGAGAAGGAGCCGGCAGCAAAGGAGAAGGAGCCGGTAGCAAAGGAGAAAGGAGGTGCAACGTCGCTTGTAGAGGAGGGAGGCAGCCGCGGTCGGGAGGCAGCCGCGGTGGATGAAGCGGATCTTCTGGAGGACTTGTCGTTGGGAGCACCGGAGGAAGAAGGAGCCCAGGAGTCGAAGTCAGTATCGCCCGTGTCTCCTTTCAAGCTAAGAGCAAAGAGGATGAAGGGGCCGAATGTAGAGGATGATGTTGGGCCGGGACATCAGACTGCGCCTGAGAATCTGTACTCAGCCGACAGGACCACATACAAGGAGCTGGCCGGGATTGCCGGAGTGAGTGGGAGTCCCGCTGCTGTCCCTGAAGTCAATGTGCGGACCAGGGCACGCACCGCCAAGGAGGCAGAGCAAGCAGCAGAGGAGTCTGCTGAGAAGACCAGGGCAAAGGGGAGAAAGAATGAGAAGGTTAAGGGCGGCAAGGTAGGTGGCGCAGCCTCACAGAAACGGCGGAGAGGTGTTGCCACATAGAATACAGGCTTCAGCAATCAGTAGGATTGCTTGTAGTGTTTAATTTTTTTGTTTTTTGATCTATTGAGCTGCGGTAGAATGCTTGCATAGAATGGATTTGCAGGTATATTAATGTATCTTACCTCATCACTGAGGTCTTCCTAACAAGGAAAGTTCAAGGCTTGTCTATTTTTTTCCCCATGCGGTTGTGCTATTTGCGGCCCATTTTTTTTTCCTTTGCGTTTGTACTTTTCGTAGTTTTCCCCTGCAGTCCTAGAACCTATCTTTTCTATTTTTAAGAGAATGACAAGGGGAAGGTGCTCTGTTGGGATGTGATTCAACCAGGCTGAAGCTTGGTATGATGCAGCAGACCTGTCTAAGGAGCGAGAGAGGATTCCTGTCCTTTTCGGTCAGTCTGGAATTGCTATGACATACTTTCAATATATGAATACGAGTGTGGTCTTTGACCAAGTAGTCGTGCCTACCACCCTTCAAAGCCTCCGCCCCGGGGACTTCTGTATATCTTCCCCGGAATGCTTGGGGGCGAATGGTACTTGTGCATGCCAATCTAGTCCACGGGGAGGCATAATTTAAAAGAGAAAGGAAGAAGTAAAAAGGTGAAGAATGGTTTGTCCACATCCCCTTTACTACTCAATCACACACCGCAAAGAAGTAATAATTCAATTTCAAATTAATCACAAGTCTACATGTACAGTCTTATCGTTCAATGTGTGTGAACTTGCACAGAGATGAAGTATAACGTTCAGTAGAATGTGGTTTTTCTGAGACCAGAGAGGTGTGACACCCCCAGCCGGCTCTTTTCAGATCCTGACCCATCTCTGGCCTATGTCCACCAACTTATTTATTGTCGGCCCTTGAATGTCGATGATACCAATGGATGTTTTTCCCAGCAGATCCATTGCGGGTAGGTATGTGGTTTCAGAAATCTTCACAAGAAATTATGACTCCAGGAGAGTTTTTCAGACAATGAGCCTGGAATGATGTTACATGTGGCCTCACCTGATGACTATACCAAGAGTTACGAACAAGCAATCTCATTTCCTCCAATGAGCGTTGTGTAAGTTACATCCTCTGGGCTCACACATGGGCTTCAAAGAAACTGTAAGCTGAGCAGACTGGAAGAGAGGGTCAATGGAAGTGAAGAGAAGGCCCTTGATGAAGAATGGGGCAAACCCAACACTGACTTGACAAACTTGTTCTCTATTTGGTTCAGTATGCAGATGGCGGATTTGGACATCGTTCTTCTAGGTCCTGATATTCCATCCATGCTGAAGTGCGACCTCCTCATCGATGGAGAGGCTTTCGCAAATCTTGGGAACTTTTACAAGGAGTTAAGATGCCTACATGGGATAAAGTAGGTATTGTCTTTATTGTCTCCATTTGTGATGATGACCAATGGAGTTTAGTTTTAATACTTGAACCATATTTCTTGATCTCTGACATTGCAACCAACAATTCATTTCGTGGAACAAAGAGGTTGTACTTTTGCATTGCAAAGTTATAGACAATCCATGAGGGACACCCTGTGGACAGTCAAGTGTAGAATTTAACAGCGACGCCAAGGATGCCGTATTAGAGACAGGTTTGAATTCTGCAACTGGGCTCACATGAGTCATGACAAGTGGAGTTCAGGTACGTGGATGGGTAACTTATGACAAAATCTTTTGATACAAAAACGGATGATATTGCTATTTGGATGAGAAAATTGTTGATCGCCGAAGATGTTAATCGTCTAATATTTGAACGTTGCGCCTATAAGGAATTAAAGAAAAATGAGTTAACCCCTAAAGGACCAATGTCGGAACACGGAAACGCAACTAACATCCGGATAGCGCTCTAATTGAGCGTAAACTTCCGTACTGTCACTAGGTTCCGAGTATCGTCCAGGGATTCAATAGTGTTTCACCAAGTAGTTACCTCTAATCGTTCCGAGCCTTGCCACTGCTCGGATAGTGTCTTCGGAACGTAACTCCTTGTCGGAACACGGAAACGCAACTAACATCCGGATAGCGCTCTAATTGAGCGTAAACTTCCGTACTGTCACTAGGTTCCGAGTATCGTCCAGGGATTCAATAGTGTTTCACCAAGTAGTTACTTCTAATCGTTCCGAGCCTTGCCACTGCTCGGATAGTGTCTTCGGAACGTAACTCCCGAACTATCTCCTTCTCTATTCTTCTCTCATGAGGTGTTTCGTCCACAAACCCCAACGTCTCGGATCAGTTACCGTCTCACAACTGTCCTAGAGTACTCTGGTCAGCAGGTCACACAAACGATCCTCTCCGATCCGTAGGACTACAACGACAAACCAATCCGGATCTGGGAGAACCAGGATCCGATTATCCCTAGGCGACCCGTACCACGTTCCGACTCCCCCTCTCACTATGCACGGAACCTCTTCAGAAGTTCAGGGAGCCCGACCAAGTAGTTCTTGATCCGCTTCGACCCTAGCGACGGCTATTCCGTATGAGGTTGATTTGGGGACGGAACAGTGAGGCTTCACTCCTACGACAATCCGCTAAATCTTTCCGCTCAATCCCATTTCCTTTCCGATTCGGGTCTCGTTGCAACTCCCATCACCTTCCTATCCGAACTACAGCGGAACTCTCATATCCTTCCCGGATCATTCACACTTAGCGGGAAATCACGCACAGTACTTACAAAACATAAATACTTTACTGATAAGGAATATAGGGGGAAAACATGCAAAACGAAGACCCGGACCGCATCGCCTGCCCGGTTTAAGTAAGCGGGGGCTTCCACAAAAGCGGCGGCGCCGGCAGTTCAATCAAAACCCTAATCCCTAACTACCTACCTAGAATTCTACTTTACGACAAGAACGGATCTCTCGATCCGGAATCTGTTCCTATAAATCCGGAAAGTTACGACAAGTGGCAGTGAGAGGAATCTATCACTTCTTTGTCTTCTTGTGGCTCTCCTGCTCGCGATCCTTCGACCTGGTCACCCGTGGCTCTGATCCGCCCGCCTCTGCTGCTCGTGCCGCCTTGCGCCTAGCACTCCGTTCCGCCTTTGCCTCTCTTTCCTGGGCCTCCAAGGACAACCGGGTCACGATCCGGGGTTTGGGAGAATTAGGCGATTTCGGAATCATATGTGCGGGAGGGGTTCCGGACGTCGGGGTCTGAGTTTCAGTTCCGGTGGTCCTGATCGGAGAGCTCCCATGCGTCTCTGAGTCGGACTCGGAAATCGTAATCGGCTCCTTCCTTTTCCGCAACCTCCGGAACTCACCGACAGTGTTCTGAGGGGAAACTGCTGCTGGCGTTCCGGTGGGAGTGGGCGTCACCGTTCCGGTCTTGGCTGTGGGTGAAGGGGTCAATCCCCCCTCCTGAGTTACTCGGGTCCGTCCGAGTGGTGAAATAGGTCGTCCCCATTCCGGTCCCGCTATCTCCCCTCGGTAATTCGCAATGATCACCTCCTCTCCGAGTCGTGGAAGAACATCCGGCGGCACGGTCCGAGTCACCTGTTCCGAAACCGTCCTCTCCTCGATCCGCCTCTCGGTGACTGTCGTTCCGGTCACCTCCACCTGACCTGTGGGTATCGCGCAGCTCTGCTGGACTGTACTGGTTCCGGGTGACGCCCCTTGTGCTTGGTGTTCCCGGATCGCCTCCGCAATCGTCCGATTTGTCATGGCGGCCTCTTCGACCGTCATTCGCTCCTCGACTTGGAGGTTACTCCCTATCGGGGTTCGGAACCCCACTCCGCGAGATTCTCCTACCACGGCACGAGAGGGCGATCCGGGGAGTGGAAGACCCCGGCCAGCGACTACGAGACTGGGACTTCCGGTGCTCGGATTGAGCAGCTGCCGAACCTTCTTGAGGATCATGTTCATCGAGTGCTCGCATTTGGAGAGGATCTTGATGATCTTCTGCTTGTCCTCGAAATCGGCCGGCTGCAATACATTCTCATCAAACAGCCGGGCCTTGTTGATTACCGCTCCCGAACTTCCCACCAACTTCCGAAGTTCCCCCAAAGTCTCCTCCTGCTCGGCGTGGAACTTACGGATCTCGTCACTCTTTGCCGCCAGCTCCTTCGTCAGCTCCTGCAACTGAAGCTCCAGCCGCTTCTTCTCACTCCGGAGAGTTGGGGCATCCTTCAACAACTCCACTTCTCGGATCACCTCTTCCGGTAAGCACCCTCCCAGCGCTGTACAGACCCTCCGGAACAGGGTTTCGATCCGATCGTAAGAAGCTTGCGCCCGGTGAGTCTCCTCCCGAATCCCCCGAAACAGGTCCACCGGAAATCCCCGATCGGAACTGATCTCTCTCCGTTCCGGATCTCCCCGGGCCGTAGACGGCTCCGCATGTCGTGACGCAGGCTGCTCCGATCGCGATCTGGACTGAGCCCTAGCAGCGCCAGGGTTCGGAACTTCCCTCGTATCGTCCTCATCCTCCGAGTCCGTTGTATCAGAGGGCTCAACTCGCGGATCGGGTTCCATTCCGGGCGGAATCTCCGAGAAGTTGAGGCAGTTCTTCGCGTGCGTATACGTCTCGTCCTCCTTATCGGTCAGCAAGTCATTCGCATGGTAAAGGTGAAAGAGGTAAGGGGAGAGTGGGGTCGGCTTCTTTCCGATCGTCGGAACCATCTTCTGCACCACTTCCGCCATGAGTGCAGCCCAATTCACCGGACGTTCTCCTGTATACGCTCCGAGGATGGTATTCCCGACCGTAATGGTAACTTGTGTCGGTTTCTGCGGATACAGGATCGGGACGAGGAAAGCTAAGACCTGCCTCTGCCTCCTATCCTTGCAGGCGTCTATCTCGTATCCATTGTTCCTATGGATCTTCCCGTGGAACCTATCCTGAACGTACTGATCCGTCCGGGTCGCCCAAAGGAGTCCCTTCTGCTCGAAACCGTAAGCTTCCGCCCACTGTTCCGCATTCCACAGCGTGGGCTTGCCTCGGATCGTACTATCCCACCGGTTGTCCGGACCTTCCAGGACCTCCCTCACCATCACCTCACTCTTCAGTAACCACGGCCGTGCCAACAATCCCTCACACCTCATCCGAGTGAGGTCGGTGATCAGTTCCTCCATATCCGATTCCTTCACTGGAGTTCCGGGGCTAAGGACGCAACACTGCACGCGTGCCATCTCTACTCCTCACTTCTCTCCCTCTACGATCCGACAGCAAGAAACCCGGCAATCCAACTGCCGGTGAATCGGAAAAGACAAAGACACCTCACCGCTCTTTCACTCTCTACTACCAGTTCGCAAAAAGGAACTCCAAACCCTAACACCCTCGCTTATATACCCCAGGCATAATAAACGCTGTGGCGGCCCGTAATTGCAGCCGCCAACGTACCGGGTAAACGCCTATCCGAGTCATGATGACTTCCGCGTCGCTTCGGATCCTTGACGCGGTTACAGTAACGGTCAGTACTCGGATCGTCCACCCGTTCCGTATCTTATCTTCCGAGTTTCCGGAATCCAGGTTCCGGGAACACTTCCTGCGTTAACTGTTTTAACGTTTCTGGAGTATCCGATTTGCGTTAACTGCTAATGCTGCTAGTGTCTGGCCAGTTTTTACCTAATTAACCAAAAAAATGAAAAATAAATGGAATACTTACGCCGGCTGGGGCTTTTCCGGTTTATTCTGAGTTTCTCGGATCCCACATTACCCCATTTTCAAATGTGAGAGTCCCCGCGAACACTATTCTTCTTCCTCCCCTTCCGGGCTTTCGCTTCCTTCGGTGTCTGTGAACTCCTCAGGGTTATAATTCTTCACTCGGGATCCGTTCACCCGGGTTTCGAAGCTATTTCCCTGGAGGTCCGCCAGTTGTAATGATCCGTTCTCAAAGATCCGCGTAACCCGGTAAGGTCCCATCCATCTCGTATGTAACTTTCCCGGAAACTTTTGGTGCCGGTTATCGTATAAGAGCACCAAGCCTCCTTCTATCACCTTATTGTCTTTAGGAATTCTTTTGTCGTAGGTCTCCTTACGTTTTGCCTGGATATCTACAGCATGCTGTAGAGCGCCTCTCCTGACTTCTTCCAGATCCTGTAATGCCACGATCCGGTACCCCGGATCCTCGACTCTCGTCCCGTGACGGGCAGCCATAACCCGTAAGGTTTCTACCTCCAGTTCCACTCCGTGAACTGCGGATTGTCCAAAGACTAGGAAGAACGGACTCTTACCCATGGTTTTCTTCTCACTGGTATTGTAGGCGTGTACAGCTGAAGGGAGCTTCCGATCCCAATCCGTCTTATGAGCCGAGACCATCTTGTTCAGAATCTTTCCGACGATGCCATTGGCTCGTTCCGTCAGCCCATTCGCTTTCGGATTATAAGGGGTCGTCTTCCGGTGCTTGATGAGATACCGTTCCGTGATATTGATGATGACATCGTTCAGGAAATGTTTTCCCCGGTCACTCACCAGTTCTAACGGATGTCCAAATCTCATCATTATTTCTTCAAAGAGAAATGTGGCTGCGGCTGCGGCGTCATTCTTCACCGTTGCTCTTGCCTCTACCCATCTGGTCGCGTAATCTGTAGCCAGGATGATGTATCTCCTCTTCCGGGCTGTGACCGGATTGATCGGTCCGATAAAGTCTATCCCCCATTTTTCAAACGGAGCCAAGGGAATAATGGGAGTGAGGGGCCAGTGGTTTCGGAACGAGGGTGCCCCGGTTCTTTGACACTGGTCACACTGCCCTACGAATTCCTTCACGTCTCGGGAGAGGTAAGGCCACCAATATCCGGCTGATCGGATCCGCTTGATGGTTGTCTCCGAGGCGAAATGGCCGCCCGAGGGTCCGGCGTGTAAGGCCCTCATGACCTGCCTTCTTTCGGATTCCTCGAGGCACCTCCGTAATACATCATCCGGTCCCATCCGGAAAAGTACCCCTCGGATCAGTGTGAAAGGAGCTACTGTATTCTGAAATACCATCTTCTCCTCCCGCGTAAATCCCTCCGGGTACCTCCGTTGTGTTAAATACTGGATAATCTCCGAATAATCGGAGTTCTCCGTTCCGGAAATGTGAAATACCTCCGCCTCTTCCGAAAACTCATCCGGAAACGTGGCGGTGATGTCCGAGACTGCTTCCGGGCCTCGCATCCTTGACAGGTAGTCAGCGTTGGCATTGGCCTTACCCGGTTTCACTACTACCTCGTAGTTGAATTCCTGGAGCAGCAAGATCCATCGTGCAATACGCCCTGAGAGATCCGGTTTGTTCACCAAATACTTCAGGGAGTCATGATCCGTATGGAACACGATCTTGTATCCGAGAAGGTAGTGTCGGAACTTCTTGCAGGCGTATACTACCGCCAAGGCTTCCCGTTCAGTGGTAGTATATTTCCGTTCCGCAAGGCTCATCTGCCTGCTAGCATAATAGATCGGATGCTCCTTTCGATCCTCCCCTTGCTGCCACAGAATCGCCCCTAGGCACCACCCGGAAGCGTCGATTGTCACATGGAATTCCTTCGACCAATCCGGTGCTGATAGGGTCGGAGCGGTGGTCAGGGCCTTCTTCAGTTCCTCGAACGCTTGCTGTCTCCGTTCCGTCCACAAAAACTCTTCTTCCTTCTTCAACAGTTCCGTTAATGGGGCTGCCAATTTGGCATACGCAATAATAAACCTCCGGTAGTATCCGACGCATCCTAGGAATCCCCGGACCTCTCGGACGTTGGTGGGAGACACTAGAATAAGGATAGCTCGTACCTTATCCGAATCGACTTCCAACCCGTTCCGACTTACGATGTGTCCGAGAAGAATTCCGGAAATCATCCCCATAAAACATTTTCCGGGGTGTAATTTCAGTCCGGTTTCCCTGCACCTCTGGAAGGTCCTTCGGAGGTACTCGAGATGTTCCTTCCACTTACTGAACACCGCGAAGTCATCGATGAAGACTTCTAGAAAATGCCTCAAGAAATCTCGGAAAATATCCACCATCAGCCTTTGGAATGTTCCGGGAGCGTTACACAGTCCGAAGGGCATTCTGTTGAAGGCGAACGTCCCCCATTCCGTGGTGAAGGTCGTCTTCAGCTGATCTTCTTCCCGGATCGACACTTGGTTGTAACCGGAAAATCCATCAAGAAAGCTGTAGCACTCCTGCCCTGCCACGTGATCGAGGATAATGTCCGTAAAAGGTAACGGAAAGTAATCCTTCTTTGTGGCCGCATTCAGTTTCCGAAAATCTTGACAAACTCGGATCTTGACTTTCCCATCCGAGCCAACTTTCTTCGGAACGACGACTATGGGCGATACCCACTCGGAATTATTTACTGGATAAATGAATCCGGCTTTCAGGAGGCTATCAATCTCTTCCTTCACCATCAGAGAATACTTCGGGTTGAGCCTGTACTGGCGTTGTCTGACCGGAACTGATCCGTCAACCAAGTCTATATGATGTTGGCCGAGTTCCGGAGGTATTCCCTTGAGGTCGGATGGTGACCAAGCGAATACGTCCAAATATTCCTTTAATAAATCCACATACTCCTTTCTCTGCTCCTTGCTCATGCTTCGCCCTAGCAGAAACGTCTTTCCGGGGGCTACTTCCACCTTCTCATAGTCGGATGGTTTCACAACGTTCTTGACTCGTTCCGATTCCTGTTCCTCTCCCTGATCCGTCCATGCGCTCCATACCCGGACAGGGGTGTCCGGATCGAGACCCATGGCGGGCAGGTTTCCCTCCTCGACCTGTTGTCGGAACCATTCGGCTGAGAGTGGAACACTCCCCTCTCCGAGAGAGCGATCCTCCAGTACCGGGAATTTCACGCGCTCCGATGATGGTTGGGGTTGCTCACTGATCGGATTATGAAATCGGAAGTCATCCTCGGTAACTTCCGAGAACTGATTCACGAAATAACTAAATACTTCGTCATCCTCCTCTTCCGGGTCGGACCAGTCAGACGTATACCCATCCGAGCCACTGGTCTCCCCTAGATATCCATCCATCTTCCACGGGATCCGTTGATTGGTTTTTCCGAGTACGAACTCCTTGGCTCCCCAATCAACGAGCACTCGTGCCATGTATAGCCAGGGTCTTCCCAACAACATCGGGAAGGGACGGCCCGTACTAACTCGGATTATCACGTAATTCAAGAGGTAGGTTACCTCTCCGATCGTGGTCGGAACTTGGGACAACCTTCCCACGGGTTTAACTCTAGATTGATCCGCCATTCGTAACACCTGATCGGTGGATTCGAACGAGGTGTATCCGAGTTCAAAGGCCGTATCCTCCAACATCAGGTTCACACCGGATCCTCCATCCACCGGAACCTTCGGGATAGCGCATCCTTCTATTAGCACCGTCAGTTCCGGGGCTCCGTGATCCTCAACCTGTAAGAAATTAGTAGCTACAGACGGAAGTTTTACCCCTCGGCGCCTCCGCTTTGTCCATGCTTCTCGGATTACCTTCTGGTAATTCACATTGTCATGGAGCAACTGTCCAATCGTGACATTTGCCTTGAGGGATTTGATATCCCCAAGAATGTCATACTCGTCCACTCGGGGATCGGAAGGAATAACCACCGGAACGTCATCAAACCGGACCGAAGGCTTGGTGATCTTCCGGACAGGGGGATCTGTGAGTTCTTTCCGAACTTCCTCGCTGATATCTTCCGGAAGGTTCCCTCCTTCCACCCCATTTTCCGCTCTTGGACGGTCATTTTCTTCTGGTAAAGCTCTGGTTACCGTAGAGGGTTCGGATTCCGAATCCGAATCCACTCTCCTGGATCTTACCCTCCTCCTGGTCTTCCGGGATTTCGGAAGCTCCGATTCCTGGGCACGTTCTCTAGCGGAACTACGGGTTGATACTCTGTGTACTGGTACTTCCGCGCCCTCCTGTAGTTCCGTCACGAACCGTCATTTGTCCGGATTCTCTATCCCACCCGAGTGACCGTAGTTTAGCCCAGTCATCTCTCTCGGAGGGACCTCCACCTGTTTGAAAGTCGGGCGGGGTTGTGCCGGTTTGGCACACTGAGGAGCCGTATGACCGTACTCTCCGCAATTTTGGCACGGAAGGATCCGTGGTGCTCCCTGCCCCTGCCGCTCAAACGGACAATTAGGCGCGTAATGATCCGGGCTCCCACAGTTAAAGCAGTACCCGTGGGTCGGCTTCTGGTACATCGGCCTACCCGGAACGTTCTGTGGGACCCGGTATCCGGCGGGAGGACGGGCTATCTGGATTGGAGCCTTCCCTCGTCCGTAAGTGGTCTGAACCTGATATACAGGTTGGTATTCCTCCATCTGAAACTCTTCCTCTTCCGGGTAGGCAAAGTACACTTCTTCTTCCGGATGGACGTAGTGGATACGTTTCTGGCGGGGTTCAGTACACTCCGGAGGATAATGTCCTTGCTTTCCGCAGTTAGCACACCACACATTAGCTCTGCTGGTTGGAATCATCTTACGAGGTTTCCGATTCTCGGAAAGGTGGACGTTGAGTTCGGCAATCGATTCTCGGATCTCCTTCATCTCCTTCATGACCTTCCGAGAATCGTCATCCTCCACTTTCACCTTGATCAACTCTCGGTTCCGTCTTGGCCGGGTGTCTCTACTGGAACCCCCTCGGCGTTTCGAGGCTCCCCTGGAGTCCTCTTCCGACTGATCGGAACTGGATGAAGTGGAATCGCTCTTACTGGTAGATTCGGAATCTTCCGAGGAGGACTCGTGCCTCCGACGGCGCTCTCTCTCCTTCCGGATCTTCTTGCCCCGCTTCTCGGTATGCTTTAGAGACTTCCGTAAAGATTGGGCCGAGTTCTCATAGTTCTGAGCCGCTTCCACGGCTTCCTGAAGTGTGGCGGGACGGGTTTGTCGGATCTGAAACCCCATCTCCTCTGGAAATCCGGCGACAAACCATTCCACTTGTACACTCGGAGCTATGGCTGTAGTGAGTTTCTGTATGAGCGCCTTTACTCTCTGACTGTACTTCCGTACTGACTCGGAAGATCTCATCGTCATCCGACTCAGCTTTCCGAGTGCGCGAGCTTCTCCTCCGGCCTCACGGAACGTACCTCGGAACAAAGTCACGAAACTGGTCCAGTCGTTACGTGTGCGTTCCGGAACGTCTTGGTACCACTGTAGAGCTTCTCCCTTCAGAAGACCTTGGAATATCCTTCTCTTCGCATCCGGATCTTCCTGATTGGCCAGAGCAATGGATTCAAACTCACAGAGCCATTCGTCCACGTCTTGACTTCCGTCTCCTTTGAATCGGTTGTACTTCAGTCTGGTAGAGGGTGCCATTGGATTGTTTTCCTCGTCTTCTTCCTCTTCCTCGGTCTCCTCTTCTACTCCTGCGTCGGCTTCGACTTCGTCAGCTACAACTTCTTCTTCTTCCGGATCTGGAGCTGTACCTGCTCCGGCTGTGGAGGTTCCGGCCAACGACACCACGATTACGTCTCCTTCTCGTTCTACAGCAGTCTGGATCCGGGGAAGTAGATTCGTTCCCGGTAGATCGTGTACCAAGACTTTTCCCCTCTTCTGTAGCAACCGAGTGGATCTTCTTCCCCCTAACTCTTCCGGTTGCGCCCCAACCATGGAAGAGATTGGGAATTCTTCTTCCGATTCCTCGGAAGGCAGGATCTGCACGTAAGACTTCCGCCTACCGCATATCCACCTAAATGAAGCCTTCACGGTCTGACTCCACTTTTCTTCAAACCTGTGCTCACGTATCTCCCGAGTATCCACCTGGTTCACAGCTTATCGAATCCCCGGCAGCGGCGCCAGATTTTTACGTGTCGGAACACGGAAACGCAACTAACATCCGGATAGCGCTCTAATTGAGCGTAAACTTCCGTACTGTCACTAGGTTCCGAGTATCGTCCAGGGATTCAATAGTGTTTCACCAAGTAGTTACCTCTAATCGTTCCGAGCCTTGCCACTGCTCGGATAGTGTCTTCGGAACGTAACTCCTTGTCGGAACACGGAAACGCAACTAACATCCGGATAGCGCTCTAATTGAGCGTAAACTTCCGTACTGTCACTAGGTTCCGAGTATCGTCCAGGGATTCAATAGTGTTTCACCAAGTAGTTACTTCTAATCGTTCCGAGCCTTGCCACTGCTCGGATAGTGTCTTCGGAACGTAACTCCCGAACTATCTCCTTCTCTATTCTTCTCTCATGAGGTGTTTCGTCCACAAACCCCAACGTCTCGGATCAGTTACCGTCTCACAACTGTCCTAGAGTACTCTGGTCAGCAGGTCACACAAACGATCCTCTCCGATCCGTAGGACTACAACGACAAACCAATCCGGATCTGGGAGAACCAGGATCCGATTATCCCTAGGCGACCCGTACCACGTTCCGACTCCCCCTCTCACTATGCACGGAACCTCTTCAGAAGTTCAGGGAGCCCGACCAAGTAGTTCTTGATCCGCTTCGACCCTAGCGACGGCTATTCCGTATGAGGTTGATTTGGGGACGGAACAGTGAGGCTTCACTCCTACGACAATCCGCTAAATCTTTCCGCTCAATCCCATTTCCTTTCCGATTCGGGTCTCGTTGCAACTCCCATCACCTTCCTATCCGAACTACAGCGGAACTCTCATATCCTTCCCGGATCATTCACACTTAGCGGGAAATCACGCACAGTACTTACAAAACATAAATACTTTACTGATAAGGAATATAGGGGGAAAACATGCAAAACGAAGACCCGGACCGCATCGCCTGCCCGGTTTAAGTAAGCGGGGGCTTCCACAAAAGCGGCGGCGCCGGCAGTTCAATCAAAACCCTAATCCCTAACTACCTACCTAGAATTCTACTTTACGACAAGAACGGATCTCTCGATCCGGAATCTGTTCCTATAAATCCGGAAAGTTACGACAAGTGGCAGTGAGAGGAATCTATCACTTCTTTGTCTTCTTGTGGCTCTCCTGCTCGCGATCCTTCGACCTGGTCACCCGTGGCTCTGATCCGCCCGCCTCTGCTGCTCGTGCCGCCTTGCGCCTAGCACTCCGTTCCGCCTTTGCCTCTCTTTCCTGGGCCTCCAAGGACAACCGGGTCACGATCCGGGGTTTGGGAGAATTAGGCGATTTCGGAATCATATGTGCGGGAGGGGTTCCGGACGTCGGGGTCTGAGTTTCAGTTCCGGTGGTCCTGATCGGAGAGCTCCCATGCGTCTCTGAGTCGGACTCGGAAATCGTAATCGGCTCCTTCCTTTTCCGCAACCTCCGGAACTCACCGACAGTGTTCTGAGGGGAAACTGCTGCTGGCGTTCCGGTGGGAGTGGGCGTCACCGTTCCGGTCTTGGCTGTGGGTGAAGGGGTCAATCCCCCCTCCTGAGTTACTCGGGTCCGTCCGGGTGGTGAAATAGGTCGTCCCCATTCCGGTCCCGCTATCTCCCCTCGGTAATTCGCAATGATCACCTCCTCTCCGAGTCGTGGAAGAACATCCGGCGGCACGGTCCGAGTCACCTGTTCCGAGATCGTTCTCTCCTCGACCCGCCTCTCGGTGACTGTCGTTCCGGTCACCTGCACCTGCCCGGTGGGGATCGCGCAGCTCTGCTGGACTGTACTGGTTCCGGGGGACACCACCTGTGCTTGGACTTCCCGGATCGCTTCCGCAATCGTCCGATTTGTCATGGCGGCCTCTTCGACCGTCATCGGATCTGCTGCTTGGAGGTTACTCCCTATCGGGGTTCGGAACCCAACCCCGCGAGATTCTCCTACCACGGCACGAGAGGGCGATCCGGGGAGTGGAAGACCCCGGCCAGCGACTACGAGACTGGGACTTCCGGTGCTCGGATTGAGCAGCTGCCGAACCTTCTTCAGGATCATGTTCATCGAGTGCTCGCATTTGGAGAGGATCTTGATGATCTTCTGCTTGTCCTCGAAATCGGCCGGCTGCAATACATTCTCATCAAACAGCCGGGCCTTGTTGATTACCGCTCCCGAACTTCCCACCAACTTCCGAAGTTCCCCCAAAGTCTCCTCCTGCTCGGCGTGGAACTTACGGATCTCGTCACTCTTTGCCGCCAGCTCCTTCGTCAGCTCCTGCAACTGAAGCTCCAGCCGCTTCTTCTCACTCCGGAGAGTTGGGGCATCCTTCAACAACTCCACTTCTCGGATCACCTCTTCCGGTAAGCACCCTCCCAGCGCTGTACAGACCCTCCGGAACAGGGTTTCGATCCGATCGTAAGAAGCTTGCGCCCGGTGAGTCTCCTCCCGAATCCCCCGAAACAGGTCCACCGGAAATCCCCGATCGGAACTGATCTCTCTCCGTTCCGGATCTCCCCGGGCCGTAGACGGCTCCGCATGTCGTGACGCAGGCTGCTCCGATCGCGATCTGGACTGAGCCCTAGCAGCGCCAGGGTTCGGAACTTCCCTCGCATCGTCCTCATCCTCCGAGTCCGTTGTATCAGAGGGCTCAACTCGCGGATCGGGTTCCATTCCAGGCGGAATCTCCGAGAAGTTGAGGCAGTTCTTCGCGTGCGTATACGTCTTATCCTCCTTATCGGTCAGCAAGTCATTCGCATGGTAAAGGTGAAAGAGGTAAGGGGAGAGTGGGGTCGGCTTCTTTCCGATCGTCGGAACCATCTTCTGCACCACTTCCGCCATGAGTGCAGCCCAATTCACCGGACGTTCTCCTGTATACGCTCCGAGGATGGTATTCCCGACCGTAATGGTAACTTGTGTCGGTTTCTGCGGATACAGGATCGGGACGAGGAAAGCTAAGACCTGCCTCTGCCTCCTATCCTTGCAGGCGTCTATCTCGTATCCATTGTTCCTATGGATCTTCCCGTGGAACCTATCCTGAACGTACTGATCCGTCCGGGTCGCCCAAAGGAGTCCCTTCTGCTCGAAACCGTAAGCTTCCGCCCACTGTTCCGCATTCCACAGCGTGGGCTTGCCTCGGATCGTACTATCCCACCGGTTGTCCGGACCTTCCAGGACCTCCCTCACCATCACCTCACTCTTCAGTAACCACGGCCGTGCCAACAATCCCTCACACCTCATCCGAGTGAGGTCGGTGATCAGTTCCTCCATATCCGATTCCTTCACTGGAGTTCCGGGGCTAAGGACGCAACACTGCACGCGTGCCATCTCTACTCCTCACTTCTCTCCCTCTACGATCCGACAGCAAGAAACCCGGCAATCCAACTGCCGGTGAATCGGAAAAGACAAAGACACCTCACCGCTCTTTCACTCTCTACTACCAGTTCGCAAAAAGGAACTCCAAACCCTAACACCCTCGCTTATATACCCCAGGCATAATAAACGCTGTGGCGGCCCGTAATTGCAGCCGCCAACGTACCGGGTAAACGCCTATCCGAGTCATGATGACTTCCGCGTCGCTTCGGATCCTTGACGCGGTTACAGTAACGGTCAGTACTCGGATCGTCCACCCGTTCCGTATCTTATCTTCCGAGTTTCCGGAATCCAGGTTCCGGGAACACTTCCTGCGTTAACTGTTTTAACGTTTCTGGAGTATCCGATTTGCGTTAACTGCTAATGCTGCTAGTGTCTGGCCAGTTTTTACCTAATTAACCAAAAAAATGAAAAATAAATGGAATACTTACGCCGGCTGGGGCTTTTCCGGTTTATTCTGAGTTTCTCGGATCCCACACTCCTGAACTATCTCCTTCTCTATTCTTCTCTCATTAGGTGTTTCGTCCACAAACCCCAACGTCTCGGATCAGTTACCGTCTCACAACTGTCCTAGAGTACTCTGGCCAGCAGGTCACACAAACGATCCTCTCTGATCCGTGGGACTACAACGACAAACCAATCCGGATCTGGGAGAACCAGGATCCGATTATCCCTAGGCGACCCGTACCACGTTCCGACTCCCCCTCTCACTGTGCACGGAACCTCTTCAGAAGTTCAGGGAGCCCGACCAAGTAGTTCTTGATCCGCTTCAACCCTAGCGACGGCTATTCCGTATGAGGCTGGTTTGGGGACGGAACAGTGAGGCTTCACTCCTACGACAATCCGCTAAATCTTTCCGCTCAATCCCATTTCCTTTCCGGTTCGGGTCTCGTCGCAACTCCCATCACCTTCCTATCCGAGCTACAGCGGAACTCTCATATCCTTCCCGGATCATTCACACTTAGCGGGAAATCACTCACAGTACTTACAAAACACAAATACTTTACTGATAAGGAATATAGGGGGAAAACATGCAAAACGAAGACCCGGACCGCATCGCCTGCCTGGTTTAAGTAAGCAGGGGCCTTCACAAAAGCGGCGGCGCCGGCAGTTCAATCAAAACCCTAATCCCTAACTATCTACCTAGAATTCTACTTTACGACAAGAACGGATCTCCCGATCCGGAATCTACTCCTATAAATCCGGAAAGTTACGACAAGTGGCAGTGAGAGGAATCTATCACTTCTTTGTCTTCTTGTGGCTCTCCTGCTCGCGATCCTTCGACCTGGTCACCCGCGGCTCTGATCCGCCCGCCTCTGCTGCTCGTGCCGCCTTGCGCCTAGCACTCCGTTCCGCCTTTGACTCCCTCTCCTGAGCCTCCAAGGACAACCGGGTAACGATCCGGGGTTTGGGAGAATTAGGCGATTTCGGGATCATATGTGCGGGAGGGGTTCCGGACGTCGGAGTCCGAGTTTCAGTCCCGGTGGTCCTGACCGGAGAGCTCCCATGCGTCTCTGAGTCGGACTCTGAAATCGTAATCGGCTCCTTTCTTTTCCGCAACCTCCGGTAAGCACCGACACTGTTCGGAGGGGAACCCGCTGCTGGCGTTCCGGTGGGAGTAGGCGTCACCGTTCCGGTCTTGGCTGTGGGTGAAGGGGTCAATCCCCCCTCCTGAGTTACTCGGGTCCGTCCGGGTGGTGAAATAGGTCGTCCCCATTCCGGTCCCGCTACCTCCCCTCGGTAATTCGCAATGATCACCTCCTCTCCGAGTCGTGGAAGAACATCCGGCGGCACGGTCCGAGTCACCTGTTCCGAAACCGTCCTCTCCTCGATCCGCCTCTCGGTGACTGTCGTTCCGGTCACCTCCACCTGACCTGTGGGTATCGCGCAGCTCTGCTGGACTGTACTGGTTCCGGGTGACGCCCCTTGTGCTTGGTGTTCCCGGATCGCCTCCGCAATCGTCCGATTTGTCATGGCGGCCTCTTCGACCGTCATTCGCTCCTCGACTTGGAGGTTACTCCCTATCGGGGTTCGGAACCCCACTCCGCGAGATTCTCCTACCACGGCACGAGAGGGCGATCCGGGGAGCGGAAGGCCCCGGCCAGCGACTACGAGACTGGGACTTCCGGTGCTCGGATTGAGCAGCTGCCGGACCTTCTTCAGGATCATGTTCATCGAGTGCTCGCATTTGGAGAGGATCATGATGATCCTCTGCTTGTCCTCGAAATCAGCCGGCTGCACTACGTTCTCATCAAACAGCCGGGCCTTGTTGATTACCGCTCCCGAACTTCCCACCAACTTCCGAAGCTCCCCCAAAGTCTCCTCCTGCTCGGCGTGGAACTTACGGATCTCGTCACTCTTTGCCGCCAGCTCCTTCGTCAGCTCCTGCAACTGAAGCTCCAGCCGCTTCTTCTCACTCCGGAGAGTTGGGGCATCCTTCAACAACTCCACTTCTCGGATCACCTCTTCCGGTAAGCACCCTCCCAGCGATGTACAGACCCTCCGGAACAGGGTTTCGATCCGATCATAAGAAGCTTGCGCCCGGTGAGTTTCCTCCCGAATCCCCCGAAACAGGTCCACCGGAAATCCCCGATCGGAACTGACCTCTCTCCGTTCCGGATCTCCCCGGGCCGTAGACGGCTCCGCGTGTCGTGACGGAGCCTGCTCCGATCGCGATCTGGACTGAGCCCTAGTAGCGCCAGGGTTCGGAACCTCCTTCGTATCGTCCTCATCTTCCGAGGACGTTGTATCCGAGAGCTCACCTCGCGGATCGGGTTCCATTCCGGGCGGAATCTCCGAGAAGTTGAGGCAGTTCTTCGCGTGTGTATACGTCTTATCCTCCTTATCGGTCAGCAAGTCATACGCATGGTAAAGGTGGAAGAGGAAGGGGGAGAGCGGGGTCGGCTTCTTTCCGATCGTCGGAACCATCTTCTGCACCACTTCCGCCATGAGTGCGGCCCAATTCACCGGGCGTTCTCCTGAGTACGCTCCGAGGATGGTATTCCCGACCGTAATGGTGACCTGTGCCGGTTTTTGCGGATACAGGATCGGAACGAGGAAAGCTAAGACCTGCCTCTGCCTCCTATCCTTGCAGGCGTCTATCTCGTATCCATTGTTCCTATGGATCTTCCCGTGGAACCTATCCTGCACGTACTTATCCGTCCGGGTCGCCCAAAGGAGTCCCTTCTGCTCGAAACCGTAAGCTTCCGCCCACTGTTCCGCATTCCACAGCGTGGGCTTGCCTCGGATCGTGTTATCCCACCGGTTGTCCGGACCTTCCAGGACCTCCCTCACCATCACCTCACTCTTCAGTAACCACGGCCGTGCCAACAATCCCTCACACCTCATCCGAGTGAGGTCGGTGATCAGTTCCTCCATATCCGATTCCTTCACTGGAGTTCCGGGGCTAAGGATGCTACACTGCACGTGCGCCATCTCTACTCCTTACTTCTCTCCCTCTACGACCCGACAGCAAGAAACCCGGCAATCCAACTGCCGGTGAATCGGAAAAGACAAAAACACCTCACCGCTCTTTCACTCTCTACTCCCAGTTCGCAAAAAGGAATTCCAAACCCTAACACCCTCGCTTATATACCCCAGGCATAATAAACGCTGTGGCGGCCCGTAATTGCAGCCGCCAACGTACCGGGTTAAACGCCTATCCGGGTCATGATGACTTCCGCGTCGCTTCGGATCCTTGACGCGGTTACAGTAACGGTCAGTACTCGGATCGTCCACCCGTTCCGTGTCTTGTCTTCCGAGTTTCCGGAATCCAGGTTTCGGGAACACTTCCTGCGTTAACTGTTTTAACGTTTCTGGAGTATCCGATTTGCGTTAACTACTAATGCTGCTAGTGTCTGGCCAGTTTTTACCTAATTAACCAAAAAAATGAAAAATTAATGGAATACTTACGCCGGCTGGGGCTCTTCCGGTTTATTCTGAGTTTCTCGGATCCCACAACCAAGGTGTTTTGGCACCTCCAATACCAAAAACTGCAGATTTTGACCACCTTGTAGAAATTGATGTATGTTTCCAATAAAATTTGCTTTTCTGGTGTTTCCAACCGTAAGATCTTCAACCTAACTATCTTCACTTACACCTTGTAAAATTTCAACCGTTGGATCTTGACCATTTGTGAGATTATAACAATCAAAGTTTACTGCTTTTTTTTTTTCTTGGCATTGCCGTAAAGGCCTAGTCTAAATGGTGCCAAGGGAGACTTGATGATTGTTACCCCAAACATTTTGCTCATATTTTTTTCTATGTAGGTAACTAAGTTGGGCACCTCCGTGCAAAATTTTGGAGACTCATTTTGATTTTTGGGCCTTCATGCAAATTATTTTCCAGAAGAAGGTACAAAAACCACAATATGGTAAAACTTAAATATCGTTAAATGTTTTTGGTTTTTTGAAAATGTGAACGGTTAAAAGTTACATCTATGAGTTTGTGAATTTTAGCAAAAACAAAATTTGGAAAATTCCTAAATCTCAAATTTTGACAAATTTTGAAAGGAAAAAATGTAAAATTGCTAAAAACTTTGAAGCTTGTTCATGTAATTTTTGGAGGCTGCCCTTGTAAAATTGGTAAACTTTTTGACTTGGATCACTTTGGATTTTGAGTAGTGATTTGGTTATAAACATATTTCTAATTTTTTTTTAAAAAAAAAACCTAATTTGAAACTGCCCGTTTTGGACTTAAAACCTAAAATTTCTAGATGAAGGGTCTAAAATTGGAATTTGACTTTGAAAATTTTACCACGTACACATTGCGGTAAAGGGAGCATCCAGTAAAAAACTTAGACAAAAATATTACTTTTAACCTCTTCATCTAAGCTGCCCGAAACAGCAAAACGCAGTTTTTGCTTTACTGGTCCTTTAGGGGTTAAACATAGCAAGAAATGCAAGGATAAAAAGAATGTTAGAATGGAGCTACAGAATGGGTTATATGAAGACATGGAATTTGCAAATTAAAAAAAAAATCAAAGTCAAAAGTGTAAGTAGAAGAACAATAATTAATTAATTAATTAATTAACTAAGTGGAATCATAAAAGAATGGCATAATGAGATGATAGAGGTATGGAAAGAAGGTATGGACTTCTTAAATTTTAATGAGATACAAAGGCAAGAAAAGAAAACAAGAAAAATCAATGCTCTGATAAGGACAATGTCAGTATGAATTAAATGGAGCCATTGTGTTTTAAAAATCAAAGAAAATATTAGTCATAAATGAAATTAAAAGATAGAGGTCAAATAATAAATTAATAAAATTATATAGAAGACAAGTGAAAAAGCACAAGGGGAAGAATAGAGAGAACAAGACATTAGGGATTTACACTAGTAGAAAGAGGCCTCAACTACACCAAGTATTACACCGAAATGGTAGCTAATTTAGGATTTTCAAAATGGTGTACTCAAAAGTCTCTTTAGTGTAATTCGGCACCTGACATGACCAAAATTAAAGGTGAATAGTGTCACTGTGGTCCCCATGAACATTGTATATTTCTGGCCCGCGTCATGTAGGTTTGTTGGTTTCCAGTAAATGTAAATCTGGCGTATTTTACAGCATTGTAAATTTTTTGTACTGCTGCCCGAGTGGATGGAGACTGGATGGAGACTTATTCTGTTTGTTTGATGTTCATGTTGTTTTCATATGTGAGTATTGATCATGCGTGGGAAGAGGAGCATGAGTATTGATCATGCGTGGGAAGAGGAGCGTGAGTATTGATCATGCGTGGGAAGAAAAGCTTATCCTGCCATATCCAACTCACATAAGCTTTTCAGATCGTTGAAGAACCAGCAGTCGCAGGAGAAGCTGCTCGTGGCGAGGAGTTGCAACAACAAAGCAGAGCTTAGTGTCAACAAAAACGAAATGCAAACCCTCAACCAACAACACAATACAAACCCTCAACCAACAACGAAATGCAAACCCTCAAACAACAACTAAATGCAAACCTCAACCTACACCCACCTGCCTAGGACATTCAAAGAAACTTTGTTGACACTCCCGAGGTCAACATCGTCGACGCGCACACACTTGGAAACACACAGCTGCGTTGACACACACACTTCGAAACAACAACAGTTGCAGTCGGAGACTTGGTGAGGGTGAACAACTGCGCTCAGACGCTCTGCACCGGCAACTCTAGCTACCCAGATCAATCACAACGTACATCACTCTACCACCTTGACAGTAACAAGCAAGGCACATTGACACAAATTAACAAGCAAGGTACATTAACAAGCAAGGAATATTGACACAGTTTTTAGCTCTTAACCCCAGCCCACTAGCCTTCACAGACACCAAAACTCACGCATTTGGGAAACAAAAAACCCGCATCTGGAAGCTGGCTGCGGAGGGTGACCGTGAGGCAGGGGTGAGGGTGATCTGGGTGACTCACAAGAATCATGCCACAATTTCAGGTGATGCACCTTTGCCTTATCACCAACATCACCAAAATCGCCCTGTCATCCAATTTTCTCATTGTTGGTGACTGAGGAGAGTAAGTCATTATTCAGAATGAGTTAAATAGTTCAGGAACGCAGGTCCGGTGTCAGAGTCGACGCAGCCATTGGACAATATTCTTAGGCAAGACTCGACCCCACAACTACAGAATACAATTACAGCTTTCCTGCCTTTCGTGAACACCGAAATGGTATCTGCACCAATCAGAGAGCACTACCCAGAATACATGAACACCAAAGAGTTTTTTTGGTGTAAATACTTGGTGTAGTTGAGGCCTCTTTCTACTAGTGTTAGAAGATGGTTGAAGGGAACCAAAGATTATGGTTAGAATGATGGAAGGGATGTAATGAAAACAACAATTTCAAAAATTCAAAAAGATAGGATGGATCCAAAGAAAAAATTATTAAAATATATAAGGTAACTCAAAAAATGAAGATGATTGCATGAGGTTGAAAATACAAATATATAGTAAAGGTCAATAGAAATAATATTGTGGTTACTATGTTTTATTTATAATATATAAAAAATCCCTATCTATAGAACTAGAAGAAATTAAAAGTTTCCTCTAAAGAATAAGATCAAAGAATATATTAGATAATTTAAGGAACAACAAAAGGTAAAAGACGTTAAAGGCTATGTGTGTAAATCCAAATAAAGTTGGTACAAGAAGATAAAATTCAAAAGTAATATTTATGCCTAAAAATATATAATGAAGGTATTTTTGATTGTGATCCTTTTTAAAATGGTGCAACATAGTAAAATGAGTTGTATTGTAGAAATCAAATGGACATATCTTATTTACTTAAAATGGAACTTAATCAAAAAAACGTTTAGAATGGGTATCATATATTAAGAAATTAAAGAATGTTAATATTTTAATATTGACTACTTTGACTATAACAAGATAAAGGTTTCATTGCAAACAAACAGAGCATTTAAATTCTTAAAACTATAGTAAAACTTATGATATATTTATGCTATTTATATGAATTTTAGAATAGTGAAGATTAAAAGTTCTGAAAATTTCCTTAATATAATCTATGATAATTGTCTTTAGATAAGTATACTGTATAGAAGGACAATCACAGTACTTTCCTTCCATATTTCTTTAAATGTAAAATTCTTTAACTTTGTAGGATTGATATGTAGAAATATAAATTAGAACTGTGTAGTACGGCGTGGCATGAGTATTCCTCCGGAAAGCACTTAATTGATACTAAATACCCTCCAAAGTAAACCACTCCGCGTTCGTTTCCACGAAGACTTATAGTTGTCCTCTTTTTAGACAATAACGGTAAATCACCATCCAGTTCCGGTCGTTCCTTACTACCTAGACCGGTTGGTCTAAGCCAGACGTTTTGCCTCGTTCATATTTTCCGGGTTTTTAGACTAGTGGCCGGTTCCCACTGATCCGTCTATGCTTTCAAGTGGCTGGATTCTCCACCAACCCAAGACATAAAGTGGCTAGACACCCCACAGTTCCTACCTAGCACCCGGAGAGGGAGGAGTGTTTCCTCCGTATGACTATGGACCGGTCCGGATAACTACTCCATACCGATTATAGAAACGGAGTTCACACTACAACGACACCACAGAACGGTTGCCCGGTGTCCTAACTATATCATCTCTCTTCCAGGCTGATTTACAATGAGTGATCCGGCTTTTATCCTATCGTCAGAAAGCGACCAGTCCTATGTAGGATTCCGGTGTGCACACGACCCTTCGTGTCCTTAAGACTACCAGCCCCTACTGCAATACGTCTTCCCTTCCCTCCAGGCTTTTTCCGGATGTTGGAAACTGTCAACACTTGACGCTTGACACCTTTCCACTCTCTCCGGACGATCTCCAAACTACCACAATGTTCAATACTCTCCCGGAACTCTATCACAGACAATAGTACCAGCAAACAGTTACGGCAACGGACTTGTCAGCCAACCGTTCAACGCAACAAATCCAAAAGTATATTCTCAATTGTATAATCAAAAACATTGTACAAAAACAAGGCCCAAGCCTTGGGAAAACTCCTGACTTAAGTACTACATTAGGTGCAAAATTGGGTCATGAAAAGGCCGCGTAAGCGGCACGTGAGAAAAAAAAATGGCCGATGGCCGCTGCCCGCGTAATTTTTGACATGGCATCGAAGGTGCCACCGTGGTGCCAGCAAACGCCACGGGGGGTCGAACTAATGACCTCCCCGCAAGGCGTGTAGAGGGCGCTGCTACAGTGGCAGACTGCCAGCATCTACCCACTTGGGACCAAACCCCGAGCCAACTCATTGATGTCACTGAAGATATTCCAAGGACCTTTGTTCACAGTGCGCCACCGAGGTCTGTGCGGGGCATCGATTCTGGCATTTGCTGCCAGCGGCAGTAGGGCTTTGAGTAGGGGGTTCACCTAATTAGGGCAGACTTACACGGCCTTTTCATGACCCCATTTTGCACCTAATGCCTACCAAGCCTCTAGTAGACAAGTGGCCAACCGAGATCCAAAATTTCCAAATCTTCGACCCCGCGAATCCCGGACCGGTGGCCGCCTTCTATTCCTAGTTACTGCCGCTAACTATCCGGATTGACAGCCAGGTGGAAGTGAGCCCCATTGTTAGTCGGTGCCATTTTATCCGGTTCCTATTCTAACACTACCCCATCTCGAACTTTAGGCTAGTCCGGGCCCCTTCTGGTCTTCCTTTCTTCATGCCGCCTTTCTTCAACCGTTTTAGCCATGGACCGGCTCCTGGAGTTTCTAGTATCGGTCGGTCGTCAACCTTCTGGACTCGTCCTGCCTGAACTGCGGGGGAAGGAGACCGTGTAGCCACCGGAGCTACATCGAGGACCATTTGCGCTCGTTCTAGAGATGATGTTTCTTGTACAGGAACGAAGTGCCTCTAGGTATGACGGTGGACCAGGTGAATCCGAAGGACCGGCTTTATTCTCCTCAAGGCTTGCCACAAGTTCCCTCGTCTTTAACGAGGTTCCTAAGTTCCTTCAATAACCTCTGTCCGGCCGTGCATGAAAAAAACAATGGCCTTTCGGGCTAGGTCCGTTTGGCGCGTCAAAAATTCTTGGTAGACGACGCACTGGTTGGCCACATCTACCGGAAGGGCTAGAGTTTCTTTGACCTGCACCAGGCTCTGGACGGTTACCGCTGCCCGGTCTCGGGCTTCCCAAAAGTCTAAGCGGGCATCGTGTAGCTCCTGTTGGAGTTTGATAATCCTCTTTCGGTTACGCGTCAACTCCGCCTCATAGGATACCTACTGATCTGCGAGGTCCCAGAAGCTGTGAAGATGGGCGATGCATTCCTCTATCCGGGCGGTTCCCGTAATCAAAATCACCTCCTGTGCCAACTGGAGTTCGTGCTTGGTGATTTCTTGGAAGTACTGGACATATTGTGTCATCTGTCCGGCCAGGCAGCCAGGTTGGTGAAGTCCCTACACTGGTCCTCGGTATGTTCCGGTGGACCAATGGGCTTGACGGACGCCCTGCTTAGGTTACGCTTGGCCGGTGTGAAGAACCGAGGAGTACCGTTCGGTTGTTCCACTTCCGAGTTCGGTCGTCCTTCCTTCGACGTGGGCAAAATCTCTATTACGTCATCATCGTCGTCGGAGACTTCCAGTTCTGCTTTCGCAAACTTCTGGAGATTCTTCAGCTTATCGTACTCCACTACCTCCCGAGGCGTCAACAATCCCTTAAGCGGGTAAAGGTGGTTGAGGAAAGTTGGAAGGCAGGTAGGAGGTTTCTCCACCCTCTTGAGTTTCTCCACCTCCCCGTCGATGATCGTCTTCATCATGGCACCCCAGTCAACTTGGATCCACCCGTGCATGGCCCCAATGAAGGTAGACGCCCACTTGATGGTCACCCGTTTGGGCTTTTCCGGGTGGAAAATCGGGTTAAGAAACCCACCACCATCCGGGCGTCGTCGTCGTCAACGATATCTTCTAGAGTCCACCCCTCCCGGGCATCCCCGGCCGTCTTGATGAACTTGCTGATGAAATCACGAGCCTCCGGAGTCGAGACGTCACTTGTCCGGAAGTTATATGTCTCTCTCCACATCTGTGCCGTCCACTGGTCCGGCTCCCCCCGTATAGTCCTTCGGTTGTTCGGATTCTTGACCAGAATATCTTGAGCCGGAAGTGCCTCCGGCCATGCCCATGCCTTGTCAAGGAGCAATGGACACCCCATGATGTCAAGACACTCCTGGAAGCATACCCGGCGATCATCCGGCGGTAGCAACGGCATAATCTGGGCTACCTTCAGCAGAGGGCTCTCCTCCGGTTCTCTCCCTCTCCTAGACATACTGCTGATCGTCCTCACAGTCACTCTCGTAACCCCTGAACGCACGATCCTCATAGAGTCCCTCGACTAACGGAAACACTTCCGTCTCACCGTCTCTCTCCTATCGGCCTAAGTAAGCAGTGCGACATACACGAGGAGCACACGATCCTGGCGCGGACAAGACGACAAAAGAAAGGAGGATCACGGCCTCCCGTCTACCTTTTATACTTTGCCCCAGCTCCAGCCGTTCGTAGCCCTTCATCATGGACGGTCGCGACCGGCAACGCTTTAATTGTCACTGCCGCCCTTCTCGTACGAATTATTGCTCCCGGCTGCTGTTACCTGGGAAACTACTCCAACTGCGAGTCGTGGACGGCACCGGCAGCAGGGACTGGGAGTCACAGCGTCTACCAAGGGCGTCCCCGAATAGTATAAAAAGGATCGAAGATTAGGGTATTCTCTCTCAATTTTCACTAGAGCATAGTGCTAGGTTAGTTGCCGGCCATGGCGCCAGGGACACTCAGCTCACCATTTTGTATTCAGAGCACCTTGTGCTACTCTTAAAAGACTACCTATTCGATCACTGCGTTCTTCTCGTCCTTTCTGTCTACTACTGCTGTTAGTTCTTTGACTGTCTGCTGTTTTTCTTCTATTTCCTACTCTTTGCAACGATTGCTCCAAGCTGTGCCTCCCACACCCCCTTACTCCAATTATCTCCACGGACTTCATGAACTCCCTGATAACTTTGATGCCTCTGAGATCAACTTGATCTGCTCACTGAAAACTCTCACGGAGGCCAATACCGCGCGGGTCGTTCACTCGCTCCACTCCTCGAAGACTCTCCTTTCTCCAAAACCTAAGACCCCGCTGTCCGAGACTTGAGACACCCGACCCGTCCTGACAGTTAACCACCTGACCGTCCGGGTATCAACTGCAACCCAATACCCCTCTATAGTCCTCCTAGTCCTGTTTCCGCGTTCACACTCTCCATTGACAGGATCCCGGCTAACATTTTGGCGACCATGCTGGGGATGGAATTGTGAACAACGGAAATCCTGGACACCATAAGCTTCTAAAACCATGCCTCCAAGAAAAGTTGCCACCGATGCAACCCGTGTCAATGAAGGCGACGACACCGAAGGAACGACTGTACAGGACGACCCCGAAGGCACCAAAGAATTTCTGCAATGGATGAGACAGCAGATGACTGACCTCGCTGCAAAAAATGACGCCACCAATGCTAAATTAGAACTGCTCAGTGTGCAGTATCAGAACTTACAAAGTAGTAAGACTCCGGGGGCGTCAGATGGACCACACTTGGATCTTACAGGACAAGCCTCCCAAGTACCGGTAGACGTACTAAGGTCGGCCACTATTCCAAGAGAAAACCCAACGGCGGCTACATCCCATAGTATGGGGAGTCATGACCATTTCACAAAATTACCCAAAATCCCATACCCGGTGTTCGATGACGCCGCTGATCCTGATTGGCACATACGTAGGTTCAAAGTCATAGCCAGAACTAACGGGGTAACCAATCCCGCAGATCTCCAAAACATATTTGGGACAACGTTACAAGGGAACCACATTAACTGGTATATTGATTTCGAAACCGAACACCCGCTGACAACGTGGGAAGAAATGGAGGCCAGTTTCTTGCACAAATTTCGGAAACTAAAAACTAGCTCAGAAATCCTACGAGCCCTAGGAAGCATCACTCAGAACAAAGACGAACCCGTTGACAAATTTTATGATCGGTTTAAACAACTGGCTGATAAACTCAACCAGAAACCTGAAGAAGATTATCTTTGTGAGTGGTTCAAAAAAGGTTTATTACCGTGGATTCAGCAAGGTATAGTGATCCGCGGTGTGAAAAAATTACAGGACATCCTGGATGCTGCCAATGACATCAGTAGGGAACTAGGCGCTCTTCATAAACTACAAGCACCACTGCTACCTCTTCCCACACTACGACCAGACACCAGAATGACCCCGGCTCCCTGTAATAATTGTGGAAAGATACATGGTGGGCGATGTTGGTTTGCCAACACAAATACACGCCCCGACGACAATAGACGTCCTAGAACCTCCACGGCAGCAATGCAAGCGGAGGAAATTGAAGTCGACGCGTTTCAACCCACACGGAATGACGGTTGCTGGGAGTGCGGGTCGCTTCACCATCGCCGAATCAACTGCCCCTTGGTCCGTCAACGATGGGCATCAACCACACAAAACTCCAACACTCAGCCCAAAGACGACCAGGGTCCAACACCAAGGAGAGGGGGAGTCACTATCACTGAAGTCCATGGAGCAGGAACTAAGGTCGCGGCCATAACCACGGCTGTAGTATCCACAAGGTCGCAAGCGACACCACCTGGAAAAGCAGATGATCATGTGATTGAACATAGAAAACCTTTTCCGCCACAACATTGGGAAAGACTACACCAGATTCGGAAAGACTTACAAGAGGAATTAGAAACGCCGCCACCAATGAGTCTCCAACAAGTAATCGACAGCACCAATGTAACCATAACACTGTCCAAACTCATTCAAATTAGTCCGGAATTTCATAAATATCTACAGCAGGCCGCTCTTCCTAGTCGACCAAAGGATACCAGCGTCATAGAAGTCAACTCCACGACCTTAGACCCCGACGCTGCGGTCATCCGTATCCAACTAGGACAGTTTGAACTTACCCATGTGTTGGTCGATGGCGGCTCAGGCGTCAACGTCATGAGCAACCAACTAAGGGAAAACCTTGGGCTTCCACGCCCCAAAGCCGCACAGTTCATTCTTCGAATGGCCAATGACGCCCCTGTCACACCACTAGGAATATTGTCGTCAGTAGCAATAACAACTCATGGCGTCACGACACCAGCAACGTTCGTAATCATAGAAATGCCAGATCGAAGTAATTTTCCTATAATTCTAGGACGTCCTTGGTTGAGGGACATGAACGCCATACATGACTGGGCCCGAAATCAAATCCGTATACATAGACAAGGACGAACCATTGTCATCCCTGTCGACAGCTGCGTCACCCGCGCCAAAGCCGACCAAATCCGTCACCATGCAGGCACTAACTGGTTGAAGGGGTTATCACCAGAACAAGAAGCATTAGTACTCCAAGCCGACCCAAATTTAGTTCCCTTAGCAGAAATTCACTTAGCAAGCCTCGCTCCAGAACCAGAAAAATTCGATATCCCTGCACACTTCACGCAAGAAGTCCAAGAGGCAGTCGAAGTCAACGCCCCACCGGCATCTCAGGCGTTAAAACATCACACTATTAACGGCTGGTCCCATGGCGCCAAAGATAAAGTTGAGTTAGTTAACTTAGGCACTGCAGCCGAACCCAAGTTCGTCAAAATCAACGCAGAAGCTCCGACACAACTCAAGCACGAAGCCATCAAGCTGTTCCATGAATACCGTGATATCTTCGCCTGGGGCCACGAAGATCTAAAAGGGATACCAAGCCGTCTAGCAGAACACACGATAGATTTGGTACCCAATGCTCACCCTGTCCAACAACGCCGCTACCGAATGAACCCCAACTATGCTACTCGAGTTAAAGCTGAACTGGATAAACTCTTGGAAGCCAAATTCATCTCTCCCGTCGACTCCGCTCCATGGTTATCACCAATGGTAATCATCCCCAAAAAAAATGGCACGCTGAGAATCTGTGTTGATTTCCGCAAACTCAACGCAGCCACCAGAAAAGACCACTATCCATTACCTTACATGGAGGAGATTATTGATGAAGTCGCTGGCCACGAAATGTATTCGTTCTTAGACTGTTTTTCGGGGTACTACCAGGTCGCCATGGCCGACCACGACAAAAATAAAACAGCCTTCTCTACTGAATGGGGACCGTACCAATTCGAGAGAATGCCATTCGGAGCAAAGAATGCACCAATGACATTTCAGAGAGTAATGGAACTCATATTTCGACCATTTCTGAAACGATTTTTCCGCATATATCTCGACGATGGTACGGTCTACGGTTCCATGAACGACCACATTTCTCACTTAAGACAAATCTTTGACGCCTGTCGATCCAACGGAGTCAGCCTAAACGCCGACAAATGTATGTTCTTATTTTTCGCCGGCATTATCTTAGGCTACATTGTCTGTAAACATGGTAAACTACCAGATCCGGAGAAAATACAAGACATAGTCAACATGACGCCACCGGTGAATCAAAAAGGGGTACAACGCCTCCTAGGCCTAGCTCAGTTCAATAGAATCTACATAGAAAAACTGGCTCACATCACCGCTCCGATCACAGCGTTGAACCATGCTCGCTATAGTTATCCTAAGGATTGGACACCGGCAGCTCAAGAAGCATTAGAAAAAATCAAGATAGCCTATTCCAATGCACCCATATTAATTGCACCCGACTGGACCAAACCTTTTCACGTACATACTGATGCTTCTAATGTCGCCGTCGGCGTCATGCTCGCCCAAAACCTAACTGGTAAACACGACCAGCCGGTCGCATATGCAAGTAGGCTATTAAACACAGCAGAACGAAATTATTCCACCACGGAGCGAGAAGCTTTAGCAATGATCTACGCTGTCAAAAAATTCCGTCACTATCTATTGGGTAACAAATTCAGGTTTATAGTAGATCATCATAGTTTGTCATACCTGGTTAATCAACCGCTGGTTAGTGGTCGAGTTGCACGCTGGATCATGATCCTGCTGGAATACGACTTCGAAGTCGTCTATGTCCCAGGTAGACGTCACATCATAGCCGACTACCTATCCAGAGACACCACAGCCTCCGAGGACGGCATAGACGATTCTTTCAATGACTCCTACATCCAAGCCGCGACAGTGGCACCAGAAATAACTCAGGACTGGAGATCCCAGTATATACAGTACTTAACTACCGGCAAAGCTCCTGTAGAGTTCACGGGCACCAGAAAGATCAGTTTTATCCGCAGCACCCTTCCCTATGTTGTCGTCCAAGGTGAACTCTATCGCCGTGGGCCTGACGGAGAAACCCGCATCTGTGTAGCCACGGAACAGCAACAGGAGATCATATCCCACCTTCATGACGGCCCCGCAGGAGGCCACCAGGGACCTGACACTACTATCAAGAAAATTTTAACTGCCAAATATTGGTGGCCTACGTTGCATAAAGACGTCCATAATTACGTAAAGAACTGCCATGCTTGTCAAATTGCCCCCACAAATTTTCAGTACCAGGGCAAAGTTCCCCTGAAATCGATACCCCCTTTGGGACCTTTCTTAAGATGGGGTTTAGATTTTGTGGGACCAATTCGGCCTGCCACCCGCCAGGGATTCAAGTACATCTTGGTCGCCACTGACTACACTACTAAATGGGTCGAGGCCAAAGCACTCAGGACAAATACCGCCATGGTCACCGCCACGTTCATCTACGAGAACATCATCACCAGGTTCGGCTGCCCATTGGAGATCGTGTCCGACCAAGGCTCCCATTTTGTCAACGCAGTCATCGAAGAACTCATGGACAACCATGTAATTAAGCATAGGACCAGCACAGTCTATTACCCTCAAGGCAACGGACAAGCTGAATCCACCAACAAAACTCTAATTGGCATGTTGAAACGATTCATACATGCCAACAAGGTCGACTGGGACGACTGTTTGCCAGCAGCCCTCTGGGCATACAGAGTAGCAACAAAAACCGCAACACAGGCAAGCCCATTTGAGTTGGTCTACGGTACCCAGCCTTTGCTCCCTACAGAATATATTGCCCCTACATTCACCAGCTTACAACCCAGGGACTATACACCTCATCGAGTATTGGCGGCCCGGATGCAAGATATCCATCACCTCGAGGAACTTAGGGAATCGGCAATACAGAACATTCTTCAGAAACAAAAAATCAGCGCCCAATATTTCCAAGCCTCCCAGCCCCCCCGTGTCTTCCAAAAAGGGGACCTTGTCTTATGGTGTCCCAGGGATCCCAAACTTAAAAAGACCAAGTTCGAGTCCGTATGGCATGGGCCTTATCGAGTCCAGCTGGTACTCCCTAACAATACTGTGTTACTAATTAATAGTGACAACTATGACGCCCAAGCCACCATGGTAAACGCAGGCAAATTAAAACATTACCATACAGCAACCCCGCACCTATCCCCTACTCTTAGCTTAGGCGAAATTAACAATCATCTGGCAAATGACATAGACCAGGAGCCTAGCACCTCCAACTCTGACGTCCAGGATGAAAATCCCCAACCATCCTTTCAAAATCCACTCAATGAGATCAGTATAAATCTCATACAAGCTGTCCCATTTCCTATACCCAGCCATGATCATCTTGGACAACCCATGGACGAGACAGCAGCCCTGTCTCGTCCCCGCCGCCTTAGACGGATCCAGCCGCCACTATCATCGCGGACGTCCAAGTCATATCATGAAGACTCACAGTCACCAAGGGCTGGTGAGGTGCCACACCCAGAGGCCACTCTGGTCACATCCCCGCCGCCTAGCGCCTCCTCTCCCCCTCCTCCTCAGTCTCCCTGCATTACACCAGTGCCCTCTCCAACATTCGCATTCTGTCCCTTTGTATTTTTCCCAGCACTCAGGAGCCAGGCGCTACTCTCTCTCCTATCCTCCTCACTGTTCTCCGCTGCATTGTCGCCCACCGTCCTCGCCGTGGCCACCACCATGGCCGCGTCTACTTCTCGGAAGAAGGTACCCCCGTTCTACGTACCCAAGCACATCCACGAGTGGAAGCGTAGGGCCGATGAGATCTGGACAACAAAGACGAAGATGGTGAAGTTTTGGACACTCATGAAAGGGGAGATAGATGTTTCGTACTGCAACGAGTTCATGCAGTCCATGCGACAGAGGAGCGAAGACGAACCTTATCCCTCGGGCTATGTCAACAACATTCTCGTGCAGTACTCCAGCCGTTACCTCTACGCATTCTTCGGCTGGGACGGCACGGGGGTCACCGAGTGGAGCCCGGAGTGCGGACACCCACAGCCCGACCTCGACACCCTGGTAAATCATCTTCCTCTCCGTGATGACAAGCGCTATGATGTCTTTGCTCTGGGAAAAATTCTACCTGAACCATGGTTCGCTCGGATGCGGGGGATCCTCAGCCAAGTGTTCTTTAAGAACGACTGCAATGGCATCACCCCCGCCCAGCTCTCGTTGTTGTTCATGGCCGATCAGGGAGTGAAAATCAACTGGGGCGCCCTGGTTGACGAGAACTTCAGAGTCCAGCTGAGAGGTCACCGCCGCAACCCGGACTACTCCAGCCCGATCGGCCCCTTTCTCACCGCGTACATCACTCACTATCTTGCCTATCATCACCGCCATCAACGGGGACCAGCCATGGGGTCGTTCCTTGACATCCAGCGTGAATTGGCGATGCCCCAGCAGCCAGAGCCATCCATGCCAGGGCCCAGCACCAAGCGCCAACGCGTGTTGGAGCAGACAACCGGGGGGGTGATAGCCGTGGCAACGAAGGATCCAGCATGGGGGCCCCGAACGATGGAACTCCACACCAAGACAACGGCGCTCACCGAAACACTCGAAGCCCTGTTGCACATGGTACACAGCGTCGAGCAGGAGAAGAAGGGACTCACCATAGCTTACCGCGAGCAGGAGGAGCGCACCAAACGAAAAGCCGCCCAAGCAATCCAAGCTGCCCAGGTACAAGCAAACCAGACACTGGAAACCACAAGAGCTGAATTTCGACAGCAGATAGAGGAGCTTCAGAGCACTTTGACAAACCTACGCAGCCATGTGGCCAGCTTGGAATTGGAGCTTACCGGCGCACACGATCAGGTGGATCTGCTGGCCAAGGACAAGGCGTGGTTGCAAGAAAAAATACAGAAATTGGAGCAGCTCAACAATGACAACATGGCCAAGTACAAGCAGCTCACAGCTGACAAAATTGCGCAAGTCACACAGCCCAACGTTGCAGAGATAGAGATGCTACAACAGGAGAGGGCGAACCTGGAGCAGATACGCGAATCATTCGAGGTAAACAAGACAGGGTGGATTCATACAGCCACACACGCCATAGCGACCAACGCATTCAGAATGCTTCGACTACAACCACCAATGTCAGAGGAGCCATCATCCGAATTTTTGAACGCATGCATCGATGAGGCTATGGCGACACTGGACTTAGAACACTCAGAACCCGACTGGGAGGCCATGGATCAGCAGCTGCAGGATGCGGACATAATGGAAGAAGACAAAGAGAAAAGAATGTACGTATCACCTCAGAGGCCGAGTGAAGAGGAGCCTTTGGCGATTATCGTAGGGCCGGGTTCATCACAGCTGATGACGGCCCCAAGCTTCCACGATCCAGCCGAGCAGGTTGACATTCCGGATCAATTTACGGACCAGGAGGAGACCCCGCTGCCCTCGCCCATTCCCCCCGCACCATCCTCGGAGCCAACACATCAGTCCTCGCCCATGGTAAATTCCCGCACTCCGACTTTCAAATTTCATAAAGATGCTCTGAAAAAATTAGAAGAAGAGTATAATTTGGAATTGGAAGCCAGTGACAGCAGTGATGCGGAAGAAGAATTAGAGACAGCGAGAGAACAGGTAATGAAGTATTTCAGGGATAATCCTGACTTGGCTACTCGGTACGCTGACCCTGAAGCAGATCAGGTCAACTGTCCAGCCTGCAACCGAATCCTAGGGAAGACTGTCTACGACGTCTATCAACACGCAGCTACTTCACGATCCAAGCACAACTTAATCCACAGAGGAGTAGCAGCGGCGATTGCGGCCATCTACGGCGACCAAGCCCCACCCAGAAGACAGGCTCAGATACCACGTGAAGCCACGCGCCCCGACAGAAGACCCGCACATCGACGTTCTAAAAACTAAGACACCTGCATTCCGAGGACGGAATGCGAGCTCAAAGGGACGGCAAAATGTTACCTGGGAAACTACTCCAACTGCGAGTCGTGGACGGCACCGGCAGCAGGGACTGGGAGTCACAGCGTCTACCAAGGGCGTCCCCGAATAGTATAAAAAGGATCGAAGATTAGGGTATTCTCTCTCAATTTTCACTAGAGCATAGTGCTAGGTTAGTTGCCGGCCATGGCGCCAGGGACACTCAGCTCACCATTTTGTATTCAGAGCACCTTGTGCTACTCTTAAAAGACTACCTATTCGATCACTGCGTTCTTCTCGTCCTTTCTGTCTACTACTGCTGTTAGTTCTTTGACTGTCTGCTGTTTTTCTTCTATTTCCTACTCTTTGCAACGATTGCTCCAAGCTGTGCCTCCCACACCCCCTTACTCCAATTATCTCCACGGACTTCATGAACTCCCTGATAACTTTGATGCCTCTGAGATCAACTTGATCTGCTCACTGAAAACTCTCACGGAGGCCAATACCGCGCGGGTCGTTCACTCGCTCCACTCCTCGAAGACTCTCCTTTCTCCAAAACCTAAGACCCCGCTGTCCGAGACTTGAGACACCCGACCCGTCCTGACAGTTAACCACCTGACCGTCCGGGTATCAACTGCAACCCAATACCCCTCTATAGTCCTCCTAGTCCTGTTTCCGCGTTCACACTCTCCATTGACAGGATCCCGGCTAACAGCTGCTGCCCTAAGTTTGACTGTGTCCTGACCCGGTTCCGGCCCGTGCCCTAAGTCTAACCGGTTCCGCTGGCCTGGCCGAAGTCCCTTGAGTCCGTCCGGTTATTTACTTATCAAACTAACCGCCTTAATCGGTTGTTACTATGATCTATTTAAAACATATGTATTCCTACGACGTAACTTCTAATTTTTTTCATTTTTTTCACCGGAATTAGCCTTCTGGTGGGCTAATCATGCAAATCACTTTTCACAAACTGACATTTGTATTATTAGAAATAATTGAGAAGCGATGGTTACAAGACATGGGTATCCATAACTCTTTGCGGTAATAATTTTTTCATTTACATGAAGGTATCCAAAAATACAGACTAAATACTAATGCAAATATTTACATTCATATGGTTTTTATTATGGACAAAGGTTAGAAAGTTATAATTTTAAATATAATTTAATAGCTTATAATATTTTGATTATGGCCTTCCTAAGTTAACATAAATTTAAGTATACTACAATGACGATGAAACAAATAACACACAATGTTTCAAGGTATAAAAATCCTAATATTGAACCTCAAATATTTTTTTTAATACTTACTTAAAAACATTTGTACTGTTCGGACTCAAAACCTGTGAACACTCAATTTTACGCATCAAACCATCACTGATAGGAAATGCATTATATTCATAGTTCAAATAACAAGATGGCAAGTAAGAAGAAGTGTCTCATCTCATTTGTCTTAAAGGATTATCATAAACTACTAAAGTATCATACTTTCAAAAATACTAGAAAGTTTACTTTGCAATGTGGATTTCAACATTTTGAGTCTTGTTGGCTCTTTATTTAGTAAATATCTCTTCCTAATATGTGCAAACATTTTAAACCTTCATTTGTTAAAATGTTGAATGATGTAATCTCTAATTGTAATGTATGGCCATCTTTGACAAAGCTACAGTGCAAGTGGTGAGCTGTGAGCGGAGATCGGTGAGCGGTAACTTTTCGGATATTTTGATAAAAATTTGATTCAGAGTAGTATGATTATGGTAGTTATGTACTAATAGAATTTAGGCTTTTTTATTTCTAAAAATAGTTTATAATGAGACCTATGACCGGGGACAATTTTAGTGAAATAAGTGGAGAAGTTGAATCTATGGCCGTGGAAATCTTGGAACCTAGTATAGTGGATAGTACGGATATACGGCCGTGGAATGCCGTCAAAAATAGCCACATTGTCATTGTTTGTATGATAGTAGAGATTTTTTATCTTCGTAAGAGGTGATAACTCTTAATTGTTATTTATAATAGAGGATTTTGGTTATTTATTATAGAGGACGATAATAATTATGGGTTTCATGGATATAGATAAAGTTATGAAGTTGTAACAAGAGTGATACAAAAAATATTGGTGAGTTTGAAGGGAGATATTTGCAGTTTCAGTTAAATCTCACTTTTGTTGCACTGAAATGGGACTTCTTGGATAATGCAAAAGAGAGTTACCATCTTGTTAAAATGCCATGTCACTAGATTATAAAAGAAGACTTATTTATCTAAATAGAAAGAGACTTAGTGATAGATGAGGAATAATGAGATATTTATTGATAGATGTGGAATAATGAGATAGAAGTGTACATTTGGTTAACTGTAGTCTAAAAAAAGACGTCACCATCCTTCAGACATGGTCTATTTAAGCAACATACTATCACGGGAACTTACTGTAAACATGCTACAATGACCTTTTATATTATAGCAACCTTTCAATAGCTCACCTCCTCACTTGCCTCCGTCAATTCAAAATATCCAACTTGAATGATTGATTAGATTTTATCTAGACTCAACCAAATGAATCAATGCTTGAATTTGACTCAAAAACATCATGAGTCTTCTGCGAACACAACATTCGTCAACCATTAATTCATCAGTCACATTTCTAGGCAGAACGAAGTAATAATAGTGTTGCACATTATAATATTGGACATCTGTTTGTAAATATGCAAAACCAGGTTTACAAGAATCAACTTTGTTCAATGTTTTTGTTAATTTGATAATTATTTATTGCGTAGATGTTCGGCGACCGGATAAACATAGTCCCCTTGGGATGTACAACGCATCTCCTAATCACGTTACATTTAGTTGCGCCAAAAAGAAAGCCGTGAATAGAGTGGTAAGAATGAAATACAGTTTCTCCAAAAATCTCAATCCGAATTCGGGAGCTCTACTTGGTTCTCCGCATCGACAAAGTATGAATTTGGAAGTATTCAAAGACGATTTATTCTGCAAATTTTCCCATGAAACCCAAAGTTGGAATTGTGTGGACTCCTGTATTGTTGAACCTCTCTACGTTTATGAGAATCCAAAAGTGCTGAGCAAGCAAAACAAGTTGGCAAGATACTCGAACGATGTCACTCCAGTCTGTGATGAATGGCCGCATACTCAGAAACCTCACTGTCATTGGAAGATTCAGGGAGATGTAGTCTATGTTTCTCAGTTCAGTCCTTCGCGAGGTTGCCTGCATTTTATGAAAAAGGGCCACTTCAGGGTAAATCCATACACATGGGGATCGATTGATAAACTCGGAGGGTACTCCATTTTAATTCTTAATGACCTTGACCATGAATTGATGCTCGTTTACAAATCGGTGAATGGTGCAATGACAACACTATGACTCCCATCCCGTCATCTTGTACCAGAAAATGATTGTATGGCAGGCTTCATTTTAAAAAGAGCTACACAACGACATTTACTTACGAAATGGATATGTAAATTCATTCTCGTAGCAAAATTGCAGTATTCGAAGGATATATTTATATGGATACCTGTTGATGATCCCACTGATTGCATGATGTGTATTGATTGCGCTTGGAATTTTTCCTAGAAGTAGAGAAATCAAATAGCCCATATTTCAGGTTGCTATCTTGGAAGAATTCCCAAATTAATATTCTTTCACCAAAAAATTTAGAAAGGAAGATGCACAAAGAAAAAAAAATTAAAAACCAAAGATAATTTAAAAATAAAATAAAAATACATAAGCTGAAGGAAGTTTACATCATCAAGTTCTTGGAGTTTTTAATTTGAACCTACTCCAAATAATGATTGTAAATCTACAATTGATGCAAAACATTGCATTCAAGATAGATAATAATACATATTAAATTGCATTAGAGTCATATATGGTATATATTTTGTTGTGAGCATTATCATTTATGACAAAGTTTTGCAATCATTAATACACAACAATATGGATGTATAAAATGAATCAACACCCTCATGGTAGGTGTTCTCCTCAACGCTCAGCTTACACATTTACACTACAATGTTCAATGTAACTTTTACGCTAAAACAAACAAGTATAATAGTTTCCATGTAAAGAAGTATTCATACTCCTAAATATGTATGTTAGACCACACAATGAGGCAAGAACTAAGTGCAATACAATGACTATTTCATTAATGTAATTAAATGCACAATGAGGGACAAATCCCCCCATTGTGCATTTTATTACATTAATGAAATGGTCATTGTATTGCACTTAGTTCTTACCTCATAGTGTGGTTGAACATAATGCATAGTCATGAAATTAGGATTACAGTGATTGAATTATGTTTAGTGATAGAGTTATAATTACTGCTAGTTTAGATGGTTAAATTTTGAAGTTTAAATTTCTAATTAGAGTCTGATTTCGAGGATAGCTTGAACTGTTAGTGAGATTGTCAGTGGAAATGTGAGAAGATCAAATGAGAAAAACAGTGAGGACAAGACAACAGTATGAGTGGCTGTGAGCAAAGTGGTCACAATGCGTGTTTAATTCTCAGTTTACAAAGCACAAAACATTCCAAGATTGCACACATATCTTTAAACATAGATTCCATTACAAAGACAGAATTGATCAAGTGAAGGTAGGAAGCAAGGTGAACAATATTACAAGATGACCATGTTCGTTATTTTGAGACAATATTTGAACTTTGAGACTTTTGCCTATAATTTTAGCAATTTTTTTGAGACAATTTAAACTTTTTTTTGACTTTCTAATTATACATTATGCTTGACTCAAGGATAATCTTCTCATATATAGTACAAAAGTATCTGACAAATATAGAGTCAATCAAGAAATCAATGAAAAATCTACAATCAAGCATTAAATTGAGACTATGAAAAGTCTCAATTTAATGAATATGATGTTTAAGAATCAATTTCAAGTCACTGCAACATATAAGTCCCAAACGTGGACTTTGAACCATGAACTTGACTATTAAAATGAGATCTTCTTTGTGTTTTGGTCATGTGTATTGTGTGCAATTGTCCTCATGATCAAATCGATCTGATGCTATGGAAGACATTAGTTGAATGAACTAGCTTACTGTTGCGTGTTGACTTCATTATCTTGTTTGAGAGTATGTTTGTCTTCAATAACATCTCAAACATCCTCATCAAGAAGACTGTCCTTGGTTGGATTTGAAATAGCTGCAGTGTCACTCTTACAATAAGAATAGAGTGTTGATTTTTGTAGAAATCATTATTAATTTGGTGAATGACCAAAGAGAAGAGTGAATTGTACTCCGAGTTGTTGAGGCTTGTTCTGTATGTTGTCCATATTGTTAGGCATTAGGTTCAAATGGAAGAATGTTGTCTTTGGTTGATGAAAGAACAAGTCTTCTCGCTCGTGGGCATACTTCGAAGACTCATAATCTTTGGCACCCTCTTTAGTTAGATCAAGAACTATATGTGGCTGATCAAACCGCCTAGGCATTTGAATAGACCTCCTCACTTTAAAATCCTCTATCTTGCTACAGAAATTACTTCAACATTTGATACCGCAGAGAAACTCTACACTCTCTACTATCATCGACACACTAGAAGACTTCGAGCAAAAATGAGGCACAAATATAATCTACTTTGTTGGAGATGATTTAAGAGAGAACTGATGTTGGAGGAAGAAAAAAACCACCTTCCTAAATGGAAGTTGCGAAATGTCTTTATGCTCATACAATATATGTTTCTACACTAGTGGAAACCATATCAACAATGACCATAACAAGTGACTCGGATCATGACCATTCTGACCAGATTATGGAATATCTAATCACAATAGTCATGATCATGGTCGCCTGTTCTGGTCATTGCGAGCATGGTTTGCACTAGTGCAAGACATATTTGCACCAAAATATTTTGAAATTTTCAGCATTTTAGAAGTGAAAACTGGCAAAAACGGGCTTAGAATTTTAGGGGTTAACCACTAAAGTTCTAAAATAGCCAAAATGGCCGTTTGCGATTTTGGTCAGGGCAATGTGAACGCATTCTGTTTATAGTTATTTTGAAACTTTTATTGGTGGTTGGTGTGGACGGTAGCTTTCCATAGACCCGCTACACGCAATATTTGGACTCACGGTTCATGAGTTAAAGCGTTTTAAAGATTTCAGCCAAACTTTGGGCAAGCTCTCAGCCATTGTGAATGCAGCAAATTCTGCCCAAAACTGTCTGGAACTGCCCAAAATTGTCAAAATCTACCAAAATCTGCCCAAAAACGGCCTTTGATTGTGAATTGCAGCATACCCCTTGCGCAAAATGATTTTTTTGGCAACCTTCCACAACTTTTTTGAATGTGATACTTTTGGACGTGTACGTAACTCACTTAAGAACAAGAATATAAAGAGACTCATTCCATATCTACTTTTAACCCCTAACTATCCTTAAAACCCAAAATGGGTTTTTGCAAATTCGGGCAGCCTAGATGGGGAGGTTAAAAGTAATATTTTTTTTCAAGATTTTTACTGGATGCTCCCTTTATGGTAAGGTCTATGTAGTAAAAGTTTTGAAGCCAAGTTCTAATTTTAGAACCTTCATCTAGAAATTTTAGGTTTCAAGTCCAAAACGGGCAGTCTAAAATTAGGTCTTTTTAAAAAAACAAAAATTGAAATATGTTCATAATCAAATCACTACTCGAATTCCATAGTGACCCAAGTCAAAAAGTTTATTAATTTTAAAAGGGCAGCCTCCAAAACTTACAAAGACAAGCTTCACAGTTTTTAGTAATTTCTGAATTTCTCCTTTAAAAATTTGTCAAAATTCGAGATTTTTGAATTTTGATTTTTTTTTTTCTTCCAAAAATCACAAATTTATAAAGGTACCTACTCACCATTCACTTTTTCTTAAGCTCACAAATTGTTTTTGTAATGCAAGTTTTACTATTATGTCAATTTTGTACCTACTTATAGAAAATAATTTTTATGAAGGTCTAAAAAGCGTTTTTTTTGCCTAAAATTTTGCATGAGCATACCTAACCTGTTAGCTACATGGTAGAAAATGTAACCAAAATGTTTGAAGTAATAATCATCAAGTCTCCCTTTGGCCCATTTGCACCATGCCTCTCGGCCAAGGCCCAAAAAAAAATCTGCTGAAACTTTGAACACTACGATCTCACTAATGAAAAACATCCAACGGTTGAAATTTGGATCAGTTCTTCCAAGTAGGGTTAGGTACAAGATCTAACGGTTGCAATTCCAAAAACAGTTTAAAAATTTGATTCATATCCTCGGGAGGGCATAGTGGTAAAAAATCGCAGTTTCGAGGATTCAAGCTCTCAAAAACACAAGGAAATTTAGGGGTTAAAAATGGTTTTTCGGGCCTTCAAAACTCTGATGTCCCCTTTTTGTGCAGGAAAAATAAACTTGTTTTTGAACTGTGGACGTTATGATCTTGCAATTGGTGAGGAATGAGTGTGTGAGATTTGGTGGACATGTAGACATAGAAGTTAGCTACAAGATCTTATGGTTAGATGTACTAAAAAAGACCCCAAGTTTGCAAAATCCACCTTGCTTTTAAGAGGGGCTGTTTTAAGGCACTTTTGATGAAAAATACCCTCAGAACTTTAGGGGTTAATCTTTCATTCCTGCAATTTCTCGATGAATTTTGGAAAATGTTTCAATCTTTTAAAATAAACAGCTGGCTCATATTTAATCATTTCTTGTTTGCTTCAATTAGGTTTTGGAAACATTTTTAAGATTCATCTAGAAAATATTTAGAACCAAACCTTGCACTGTGACTAATTGTGTGTGTACACGATCCAGAGCAGAGTCTACAAGTGCTTCTGGAATTGACAACACTTCCTTTCCATCCATTTGAAGCAACATTGTTTCCTCCTTAATCAGTTGCTCTAAGTTCCAACTGCTTGAGAGTCTCTGAACACAGTCAACTTCGTATTGCACATATGATCAGTTTCACAATTGTTTTTACATTTTGTAGTGGGGACTTTCCACATGCCCACAATTGTTCTAAGTTTTAAGTTTTCAGACTCCAAGACTATCTTTGAAAGAGTAAGCAAGACACATTCTCTGTTGCTAGTGTTGCAAACTTGCAACTGAAAATCCTTGTATTCTTCTCAGTTTATGTAAACTAAAGCTTGAACATCCTTACAATTTTGCAATTTGAGGATCCTAATTACTTCACTTTCATCAGCTTTGATCAGTTCAAACTTCAGCTTGTTCAAAACCCACATAGCAAACTTTTGAATTGAGGGCATGGGTTACTTTCATCAATGATAGGGTCTTCAAGATGTACAAGCTCCTCAAAATATCTGGAGAGCAGGAATTTGAGCTCAGCGCAGCCATCTATTTCATCTTTTCATCAAAGCTTCTTACAGTCCTTCATTTCAATACGTAACTTGCAAGCTTCAAATTTAGAAAAAACAGAACATCATGTTAGATCTATCTGTTGACCTTAGTACTGTACTGCAAGTTTAGAAGTTATCTGGTGGAATGGTAGAACTGCTCCAAAAAGAGGGATTATGTCTATCTATCAATGAAGAATCCAAAGTACCTCTTTGTTGACATCCTGTTGACTAGTTAAAGGCGACCCAAATCTATTGTACACACTAAATATTTCAAATGGAAGCAGCATATTCGATACCCACTGAGGGGAGCCAAGCCAGCAGTGCCCTACAAAGTAAATTTTAATATTTGAGTACACATTTTTATTTTTTTTCTCTTTCTTGAAACAAATGAAACAGGATTTCATTGCAAGGAGACACAGCAAGAACACATTTTGCAACAACATGACAGCAGTATACCCCAGTCTTTGAATCATGACCGGTTCTTACATCAGTCTGCAATAGGGTACAGTGACTATCAGGCAATCATGCAACTTAGTGATGATACAGCGGATTTGTTAATGTGTAGGTCAATGTCAGTGAGAACAAAGTTTTGCATATAAAACTGAGAACCAATACTTCATTGCCACTACAATAGACAGAGAATGCATCTTACGTATGCCATGTCTGTAATTGCAGAGCTCCAGTTGCATGATTTCACATGACAATTTGTTTATGATTGTGACCCTGGCAACATGCGTTGGAACTTGGAAGTTGATAAGGTTAGCTTTAGGAAACACACTAAAATTTCTTGTATGAAAATTGTCAAGAAATGTAGTAAAATTTGTAGTTTCCTCCTTTAAAAAAATGACTTGAACTAACCTTGCTGATCATACACTAGGGATCTTGCCTAGTTCTTCACCAAAACAACTTCAACTTGCCCACAGAGAAACTGACCTGCTTAACCCCTTTTGCAGGTGAGCAAGTTTGAGAGACGAGGTTCAGAAAGCGTATATGGAGTGTTCTGTGCGGTAATCTGTCTACCGCAGAGGCTATACTGATCCGCTTTGATTGATCAGAATTTCTACCGATGCGCTGGGTTTACGGGAGGCGATGGGAAAATTTGTGGCCTCCGTAGGTTAGTTTAGACGCGGCGATAATTCTGTAACGGCGGGGGGGTCATTTACTTTGGAAGTGGTATACGTCTGTAGGGCCGAGATTTGAGGAAAAGAGTGAAGGACGTCCTCCACGCGGGCCGTTCAGGGCGATGTGACGTTGCGTAGGAGGTGCCCAGGTGATTCCGTCACCGGTGCAGCCCGTTTGCACAAATCTCGCACATAACTGACTAAGGACGTCAGGGCTCCCAGCGAATAGAATCGAGGCCACAAGCGTTGTACCAAAAGTCCCAAGACACGGAACTTGCTAACTGAACCAGCAACGTGAACGGCTCTGTTCGGGATCGTGGCGGCCATGACTTCGAATTATTAGGGTTATGGACAGTTGGAGGAGTCTGTCAGCGTGCTCGGGATTTATTACATGTTCATTGTTGGAGCCGTTGCATAGTTCTAGGGAATGTGGGGTACGGATAGTTCTGTAGGGTGGTGCGGATGCTTAGGAAGAATAGGCGTAGTGTTTTCAGTTTAGGGTTCTGGCAGTGGCTATTATACATGCGAGTTCACGGCGCTCACACCCGTTCCTCACTAAGTGAAAACTGAGCTGCAATGTGTGCAGAAAGAGTTCTAGAGCCACAGTTAAAGGTTTGAGAAGTAAAACCCGGGATCTTCTGACTCTTGAGCTGTCTGGACGTGAAGGCAAGGTGGTCCAGGGTGAGGGAAACAGAGTGCAAACCGTATGAATAGGCAGGGGATTTAGTAATTTTATGTATTGAAGATGTGTTATGAAATATGACAAGTTTACAGTGTCACTTACACTGCTTACATTACGGGTTCTACATTGAAATTACTGTCTGAAGTTAGAGCAAAGCTTCTATTCACAACGTAAAGAAGAACTGCCTTGTCTGTCGATGAGCATTCTGACCTATTATAGCATAGAGCAGTCACAAAAATTGCTTCGTCACCAATGCATACAGACATACATAAACTATCTACAAAAGTAGCACAACCGTAGGCATAGGAAGTCAACAGTGCTGGAGTTCACTTCATATCTTCGACACCTGAAACTCCACGTAGTCCACCCTCTCGAACAGCAGGGTGTCACCTAACTTGAGTTCATTTGCTCTGACAGATTCGGGCCATCCCTTGGTGAAAAAACAAAATGTCTGCTTCTCCGTCTCGTGACAAGCTGTCTTCATTGTAGAGGTTGACAGGGGACCCGTAAGAGTGTACACAATCCCTTTGAACCAATTTTGTCCATATCGTAGCCAATACGTGGTTGGGATATCCTGGCGCAAGACGGGTTTAGGGTGAGGGTAGCTTGTACGTGAGCGCAGAGCGCAGAGCGGAGAGCGGTGAGCGCAGATTTGGAGAGCGCAGAGCACAGAATGGGGGACAGAACCTTAAAATAGCACTTTTTTTACTAAAAATAAATTATAAAATTAGAAGATTCGAATATTCTTAGTATATTTTTGGAAAGTTACTAATTATAGTAATTTAATTGACCCTATAACCGTGGACTGATTACAGTATTTTCATTGTATTTGTAGTTCGTTTTCTCTTTTCTTGGTGATTAATTTTTTAACGTGCACCAATTACTATGCTCCAGCTCCTTCTTACTAGTTCAGGCATACAGTAATTCCCCTTATCTCCTTAAATTTATATGCAAATTACTACTTAAAATGTATTGGTATTGAACCTCTGAACAGGGATCAAGTAACATTTAATTTCGTAACATTTTCTTAACATTGCGTGAATTCATCCACCATAGTCTACATGCCTTTCTCCTTTTTTTTATTTTATTTTATTTTTTTTGATATTTGTCTTGTATTTTTTATATATTTGTCTTGTATTTTTTATAAAATTTTCTTTATTCTATCTATCTTGTTAGAGGGGTCAAAAGCCTCCTTTCATTTAATTCTCTCCTTCATTTTATTTTCACAATCATTTTATTTTCACATTCAAATTGTTAATGTCCTTCATTTTATTTTCAACCTTCATGTTAAATATTGCTATTCTTTACTTTAATCTTTTTAATTTCAATTTATATAAATAATTTTTTTTTTTTTTTTTTTATTTTATTTTTTTTTTTTTTTTATTCTTTAATTTAAAAAAAAAAAATCAAATGCTAAATGACCTCTGCTAAACCTTCATCTTTTTCCATTCGGTTTAGGAGGATGACAACTTTTAAATGAATGAATAGCCGATTTTCAAGGGCGCCAAGCATCTTCTTCAGGGATATTTAAGATAAGAGTAGGGAATGTCTCTGCCTCTTTTGTGTTGGTGTTATGTGAAGCTCTTTTCCGTAGTGCGGGACAGCAGCTATGGAAGACGTCAGAGATATTGTTGTTTCACTCGCTGACGATGTTTGCCCATTTCAACCATATGTTGAGGTGGAGGACGAAGAAGATGTGATGGCCAACAGCCAAGGGCGTCCTTTGACAACGGATGTGGATGTACAATCGGATGTAAGAACTGACCCTCCACGTTCAGAAAATTTGGATGATATCATAGTGCTGGAAGAGGACGCAGATGTGCCTTTGCAACCTCATGCATACTCCAAGGTTGGAAAGATCCCAAGGGGTACCTATTCCAGGGAATCAGTGAATCGGAGGCGAGAAGGTGGGCCATTGCTGAAACGTTCATACCAAGGACACTTGCCAAGTGTGGGAACGAAGGTGAACGCAAATGTAGTTTGTCCTGCAGTACAGTCAGAGGTTCGCAGCCCTGCTGATAGTGTAGTGGGCAACCCTAAACGTGTTAGGTTCGAAGATTAGGACATCTAATAACAAGTATATGTTTGCTGTAATAAAGGGTACATGTCAGGGGATACGAGGTATATAGTGCACTTGTTCAAGATAGAATGTTTTCAAATAGAGTGCAATTAATGTGAACGACAAAGCCCTTAATATAATGAAAAAGTCAATACACCTTCTATATTGCTGACTTAGTACATGGGATATTACTAAAATCATTCACTACGTGACAAATGGCCATTGTGGAAATGGCAGTTGTAAAGTAGGAGGGCTACCTACTTCTTCGCCAAGGGGTGACGCAAGATTCCACTCTCTAAGAGTAGCTTGACCTCGTTGAAGCTGAAGGTAGGCGCATGGATGAAAAGTTCCGCTTCGGGATCACGGTTGCAGACCTTCAAGAGTATGTAGTATAGGTGCTAACAATATGTGAACTGAGTCCTGCCTCGGAACGTAGTCATTGTCTTCTTGAATGTTGGGCAAGTGCAACGAGGGTAAGAACTGATGGTAATCTAGTACCGCGTGATGTGCGGAGCAGCGCCCGAGTCCAGCCCTATGATGCAACCATGGCCCAGCTGAGGTATCATCGTGACAGAATGGAGGCGCGCTTTGAGGGACTCGGAGAAGCCCATGGAGAGTCGCTGCGCTGGATTGGGACGAATGGCAGTGCGCTTCACCATCTTGCCGTCTCTCTTGCCTGGATAGCGGTCAGCGTCTGCAAGAACTGGCACCGAGCTGAGATTTGCAGGGGGCGGGGCAGAGGAGAAGAGGCGTCTTGGGGAGACCGGCTTCTTTGGCGGAAGTTGAAAGTCTGCTGCATCAACGGCAAGAATCTCAGTGAGTTTTAGGTTAGTACCTAGTTTCACTGGCCAGACCTCTCGAATGGAGGGCACTTCCTGGTCTTTTGAGTAGTGTGCTACCCATTTGCGCTTAGTGCCTTTCACGCGGCGCTCAATATCATTGGAGTAGAAGAAGAACTTTGTCCTCTCAACTGTGTTCCTGCGATCGTTAGTCCAAAGCCCAGTATAGGTCAGTGCAGCAGTGCAATTGGGCCCCCTGACAATTCTTTCAGTGCACTTCTTTTTCGTTACAGCTCTTTCGGCCCAGCAACACTTCGCAGAAGCTTTTGGGAATTGTGCTCTTGGGAAGGTGGAAGCACTTCCGGGAGAATGGACATTGAGGTTGGAGGAGAGAGTGACACCTCATCATACTTTCATGAAGTGGGAGAATGATAACTCAAGGTAACTTCTACTTGGATGAAGTAACATTCCGGGAGAATGGACATTCCCTGAGATTTCTCTACTGTGACTTCCACTAATAAAGTAGAATTAATATGGAAAAGAAGCAAACCGACATGGATGCTTCAATTCGTACTGCACGAATAGCTCTCCAACATTAATTGGTCGCGAAAATAAAAGAAATTGAACACTTACATATAAGTTGTTACTTGCAAAATTGCAATAGCAGTGATGTCATGTTCCCATATTATCGAACACGCCAGTTCTATTTTTCCCAGATTCCAGACCTAATTCAAATATTGCAGCATGAGATGTAGCAAAATCTGAACGTCCAATTTAAAATTCATACCGTGAGTGGAATCAGCGGGGTTCCCTAATAAGATTTCTTCAACGTAAGGAATGTAGTGATAACGTGTTAAATGGTTACACAATGTTGCAAAAGTAACAACAGTAGCAGACAAAATAGAACTTAACTCAATATCATTTTGAGTGGTGCCACTGACTAATTGTCCTCCATGATTCATAAACTGCAGCAATAGACATCAAAAATTAGAATAGATCTCCTTAATGCTTTGAATATAAACACAAACATTGCAGCAATAGACATCAAAAATTAGAATAGATCTCCTTAATGCTTTGAATATAAACACAAACATTGGAAGCACATAAGAATAAATAAAAAGGTAGCTCACTTCAAGGTACTTGCAGGGTGCCAGGGACAAAAACCATTGGGCAGCCTTCGAACGTCACCACAGAGATTCGAACCCGCGACCTTCAAATTCGCGAACGGGCGTTAACCACAGCTGCTACCTTCGAAACGTCGCCACCACCTGTCGGAGCGCACACTCAATCACTTCGTTCATGTCAACAAGGGCAGAGGGAATATACTATAAAATGCACAAGTGGCGGCAGTCATGCCCCGGGGAAGGAGGGGCTTCCAAGAGGCTTTCGGTGCCGAATGCCACCCTAGTGGTCACTCTCAATGTGGGGGCTGGGGGGCATTCGGTGCCGAAAGCCCCCCATGAGGAGGGTGGCAGATGTGGGGGGAGAAGGTTTAAAGGAGATGTGGGTGGTGCCGACACCATGGTTCCGAGGGCAGAGGTGTAGGCTGAGGGGCATTCGGTGCCGAAAGCCCCCCATGAGGAGGGTGGCAGATGTAGGGGGAGGGGGTTTGAAGGAGATAGTTGGTGGTGCCGAGACCATAGTCCCGGGGGCAGAGGTGCAGGCTGAGGGGCATTCGGTGCCGAAAGCCCTCCATGAGGAGGGTGGCAGATGTGGGGGGAGGGGGTTTGAAGGAGATGTGGGTGGTGCCGACACCATGGTTCCGTGGGCAGAGGTGCATGCTGAGGGGCATTCGGTGCCGAAAGCCCCCCATGAGGAGGGTGGCAGATGTGGGGGGAGGGGGTTTGAAGGAGATGTGGGTGGTGCCGACACCATGGTTCCGAGGGCAGAGGTGTAGGCTGAGGGGCATTCGGTGCCGAAAGCCCCCCATGAGGAGGGTTGCAGATGTGGGGGGAGGGGGTTTGAAGGAGATGTGGGTGGTGCCGACACCATGGTTCCGAGGGCAGAGGTGTAGGCTGAGGGGCATTCGGTGCCGAAAGCCCCCCATGAGGAGGGTGGCAGATGTGGGGGGAGGGGGTTTGAAGGAGATAGTTGGTGGTGCCGAGACCATGGTCCCGGGGGCAGAGGTGCATGCTGAGGGGCATTCGGTGCCGAAAGCCCCCCATGAGGAGGGTGGCAGATGTGGGGGGAGGGTGTTTGAAGGAGATGTGGGTGGTGCCGACACCATGGTTCCGAGGGCAGAGGTGCAGGCTGAGGGGCATTCGGTGCCGAAAGCCCCCCATGAGGAGGGTGGCAGATGTGGGGGGAGGGGGTTTGAAGGAGATGTGGGTGGTGCCGACACCATGGTTCCGAGGGCAGAGGTGCAGGCTGAGGGGCATTTGGTGCTGAAAGCCCGCCATGTGGAGAGGGCAGATGTGGGGGGAGGGGGTTTGAAGGAGATGGTGGGTGGTGCCACCACCATGGTCCCGGAGGCAGAGGTGCAGGCTGAGGTGGTGGAATTCCTCACCTTGTTTACGACAATCTTAGTGATTTCTGCCCCCTGAATTTTTAAGGAACCCTAAACCTCGACCGCTGGTTGAACAAAGGAGCATTCTGGGCAGGGGTATAGTACCTTCAAACTTTGTAGTGAATACTAGATGCATTCATTCTTTGTCCCTTACCAATCTTCACCTCAACAACTTTACCTTTTTGTTGCAGCTGGAAAAAGCTGTTACCCGGCCCGACGCTTATGTGGAGAGTTGGCGTATTCTCCTTTGGGAGAAGGCTTTCCCCTCATTTCTTGGTACCTGCGCAGATAAGGCTTTCGATAAGAAGTTTGATTTTTCCAAATTTCTGGGAGCCCCAGATGTTGTCAAGCATGGGACATACCGGTATGAAAATTATGAATTACGTCTTCGTATTCCACTTGCTTTTTCCTTTTATACAATGTTAATAGAATGATTTTGATCTATGGCAGTTCAACTTCATTAGGTACTTCAAGAGAGAGCTGCTATCAAAAGGTGCAATTGCCCTTGAGAAGCTCCCCAAGTACTTCGCAGCGTGGATTCAGAAAGGCTCTGACCAGTGAATCTATACTCCTCAGCAGTTGAAGAGGTTGAAATTTCAGCACCTTGAAGCTGTTTGTTGGTATCTGGATTGCATTCGTTCATTCGCTATTGAGTCAGAAGCGGAACTGAAATCTAAACTTGATGGAGGATCGGCGGTTATCGAGGATTCTGGGGACGGTTCAGATGAGGCCAAAGGTCTGCAGGATCAATCATCGGCACTTCAACCGAAGAGAGGGAGAGCGCGGCGACTGCGAACTCTGGGTTCGAAGTCCCAGGCCTCACAGGATAGTGGTGCGAAGTCTTCCGCACCAGGGAAGGAGACACCCAACGCTTCTCCAACTACAGACGTCCCAAAGCCATCTTTGACCACTGCAAATGCGCCTTCATCCATTAGTGCTTCCGAGATCACCAGAAGTCTCATTGAGCAGAGGAAGGCCAAACACTTTCCTCAAACAGCTTTCCACACATGTTTCCGTCTTCAACTCATTTGTGGATTCGATGTTCCGGCGAAAGAAGAAGCTCTCAAACAAGGGTGGCGACCCGGAATGGATCAAAGTTCAAGACTTCATTCGCAAGGTATGTTTCGTTCTCACAAGTTTTGCTTGACTACTGACTATTCGGTTCTGGATTCGCGTCTACGTTCGTGGTGGCAGTAATTTCTCCTTCCAGACGAAGAAATCCCAATTGATACATGGGGCCCTCAACATTACCGAGAATGATGCCATTTTTAACTGGACCGATGCGGAGTCGCAACAAATGAATGGGGACATTCCGTGGAGAGGGCCAAGGGAGAAAACCCATGAGATGATACAGAGCATAATTGGAGAGCTTTCGAAGCCCGGCGACATAGTCCTCGATTAGGATGCAGGAACAGGTAACCATTCATTACATGTGTCTGCTTGATTATTCCTCTCATTTTTCCCACAGTTTCTCACTTCTTTGTTACTCTCTGAGTTTTAGGGGCCTCCATCAAGGCTTGCCAGGCTATTGGTCGTCACATTATAGCTTTTGAGGATGACGTCCGAAGCCATATTCAACGCCATTCTCAAACCGTATATGGCTACACCATCCGCCATGGGCCCTCCTAAACATCCTAGACCGGCAGCAACAGAGGAAGCACCGGTGAAGAAATCAAGACCTTCTAAGTGGTGTAAGTCTTACTCTAGGTTTTCTATCTTTTGTGCAATTTATCTTAGCATTGCTTCTGTTTGCAACTCTACCTACTCGATCTAACCACTGTCGGTTTTCTGTTGCAGAGTAGTTGCGGCAACACCGCCACGTGAGCCAAGAGCCGTGTCCACTCCATCGTGGCCTCTTCATTCCAGCCCAATTCAGCCTTATATACTTCCGGACTATGCAGAGGACTTAGCACAAGCGCTTCAATCTGGTGCCCTTTGATATGTTCCTAGTTGGCCAAGTACATTTGATCCCAGGGCCCTTGTATTTGTCGATGCAGAGGCTGTAGAAGGAGATTCAGAGTCATCGAGGTCTGAGAGTGGAAGTAGCGATTGAAGCATGTCGTGAGTCTGAAGGAGGCTTTGGTCTATCATTGTTTTCATCTGATTTGATTTGATTTCATTAGAGTTGATTACATAATCTTTCGTCTACTTTATTGCAAGCCACTTAAAGTATTTATGATTCTCATTTCCATTTTACATTCCTCTATGTAAAGGTCTACAACTGCAAGACTTTTTGGCTCTCAATTCTCATGTGTTTAAAGGGAATACCACTTCAGTTATGAAGTTGTTTTTGTTTGCTAATTATATCCAGTACACTAGACAACACTAACGTGAACAACTGAAATGCTCAAAATATAGATTGCGCTGTAATTACTTTCTTTGTCATTCAACAACATCTCACATTTCCATAGCCATGTTGCCTATTCTTGGGAGAGATCCACATACCATCTCTTGGAAAAATTTTCTTTCCTTCCGGCACATCCAAGACCTGATTCCCATTGGCCCAAAGCAATGACCTTAACTGATCTAACTCAACGCAACTAAGTTCTCCAAGGGACGCTGTCTCTAACCTCTCGTTGTAAATTGGATTTGCAAGTGTCCAAGAACTTCTAAAAACATTCCAGTTGATGTTGAACCGATTAACTTCGTGCTCGTCCTTTTGACTCCAATGGCGACCCCTGTACGACAAGTAATCCCACCTCGCTAGCCAAAGGCATGCGTATTCAGGACTGCTGTCAATCTCACGCTTCCACAACTTTGACACAGCACGAGCGTTCTCGACGACTTCAAACGTGATTACCGTCGGAGGAGTCCAAGCCTGCGTTGTACTACTACCTATATGATCCCAGGGGTTTGGCCCATCCGCCATCCGCTTAAGCAATTCCTGTAAAATCGTTTTACAAGCAACGACCTCAAATGAATCGCCCATACCTTCAAACAAAAGCCTAGCAAGTACAAGGTTAAGTACTATAGATATCATTGAGCTAATAGAACGTCAAAGACGTCTGCTAAGGTTTATATACATCGTTGCTTAACACTTAAGCTAGCAGTGCTCTTATCTAAAGACCGGGAAATCTTCGACGAAGACAAGCAGTCTGACATGGTATACATCTTGGTTTCAGCAACTCCATTATTGTACACGAAATTTGAAATATTCCACGAAGTTTTCAGACCTTTAATTTTACCTTTTGTTAAATTTGTTATTCCTTCAATTATTCATATTATCCTATGCAATATTTACTGTTGTGATCTAAAATCATCATGCTGGAATACTCGTATCTAGATCCAATAAGGGACCAAATCTAAAGGAATGTATGCATGACGTCATCATGACATCAGCCCTAATTTGTATCTTAGAGAACAAACGTAATAAATTCTTACCAAAGATAACCCTGATTTCCACGGTAATATACTCTTTTCCTAAAAAAAGTAACAAAATCATGCCTTATTTTAGTAACTTTCTACGGTTATAGGCTCTACTTTGCTTTCAAAAATTTGGCTAATTGTCATTTCTGTGCTCTCCATTTTGTGCTCTCCGCTCTCCGCTCTACGCTCTCCGCTCACATACGAACTTTCCCCGGTTTCGGGTTAGAGGGATTCCCAGAGGAGAGTGCAGAGGTTCGAAACATGATGGGCTACGGAAAGAAGGACAGGGGAGGGGGGATAAATAATTACCAGTCTAGCCAAATTGAAGTTCTTCAGATGGGTTTTCCGCAATGTCTTCCAGAATTGAGGGCGTCCAGCATCGGTAAAGTCAGGAATGGGAGGCTTTTCGGCCGGGAGCACCTTCACAGGGACAGGGCGTTCACGATTCACAAGCTGTGGAGAGAGACGGCGACGGGTGTTAGCCACCTCGGGAAGGTGAAGCTGAGTGAGGCGTTTCTTACTTGGTCCGGCGTGAGTCGCTGCTGGAGTCAGGGGGGAGCAAGTGCGACGGTGGATACACACCACCAGCGATGCCTCGTTGATCACCTCGAAGGTGAGGAAATCCCCGATGCTCAGTGAATGTGATCGAACAAATGACGCCCAACCAGTCCCGATGCTCATGGCGGAGATCTCCTTCACTTCATCGGGGACTCGCTGGAAGCTCACCGGCCACATGACGCCCGGCTTCTTAGACGTCACGACTTGGCAATGCACTTGAGCGGGCCAGCCATGACGATGCGTGAAGTCAGCTGGGATTTCCTTGATATGGCAATCCAACGTCAGACCATGTTCCATGAATTCACGAAGACAAGTCCTTACGAGGCGAGTATAGAGGAGAATGAGTGAATTGACAATACTACGAAGCGGCTGTTTTGGGAATTCATCCGAAGTGATAGGGAAAACGGAGAGAATACTAGGTCAGTGGTTGACGACAGGGTTGCCAAGAAGTACCGGGCTCCACAGTCATCGAGTTCGGCAAGGATTGCAGGCACACTCAATTCTTCCGCCATGTCGTTGAGACAGCTGCAACAGGAATGCCAGAGGCTCCGCACAAAAGAACAAACGAACTCTGAATAGAAATCGGATCGAGAGTGTCGCCAATGTCCTGCACCCGTGTATGCTGCGGTGAGTACAGAGAGTGACGGGGGCAGACGACTACAAGATATAGAGTAAAGGGGAATGAAGGTCATTTACGCCATAGGAGGACTGTACAAGCAACTAGATTCACTTAAATGCAGAGTGATTTGATCCGATTGCGTTTAGTAAATGCTCGGAGAAACGTACCGTCCTGAGTAGGGTTAGACATAATGGCTCAGCCTAGATAGGCGTTGTTATCATCACCAGCAGCCCTCTTGAACTTCAGTAGGTCACTTCACAAATGATTTCAGGTGGAGCTCTGTCGGCGTAGCACTTATTAGACCCCCACTGGTTATGTGGAGTACATGGGGAGTAATGATCGTGAGGGGTCATAGGAAGGCGTCACTGTCAACATCACCCTCAAATCCACTTATCCCAAACTCCCCAAGGACCAGGGAGGTCTACAGTAACTTGGAATGCGAGGAACTAGAATACTTGGGAGGCCTTCTGTTACATACAGCAGTGAAGCAGTTTCTATGTTCCGGGCATGGTTGTCATAATAGACCGACCGTCCGTTAGTCCGTTAGTCCGTCATGGTGACAAGACACACCCCCGTGTCCGTCACATAAGGGAATTTACCGGTTGACTCACGGTAAGGTTAAAACAAATTTACCTAGCGCTGACTTTTCCGCGCGCTCGCGCTCGCGCACGTCCGGACGGGCGCGAGCTTACAGGCAAGTGCGAAAAAAAAAAAAAAAAAAAAAAATTGTTTTTTTTTTTTTTTTCGCACTCGCCCGTATGTTCGCGCCCGTCTGCACTCACGCACGCGCAGACGGGCGCGAGCGTATCAGCGAACGCGCACACAGAAACCAGCCAAAGTTTTGAATTTATTTATTTATTTATTTATTTATTATTTTTTCTTTTTTCTTTTCGCTCTCGCCTGTATGCTCGCGCCCGTCCGCACTCGCCCGATGGCGTGCGCCGGACTTCCACCAAGTTGTTGTTCATTTCATTTTGGTGCTACTTCCTCCTTTACACTCGCCGGTATGCTCGCGCCCGAGTATTGGCGCCCGTCCGCACTCGCCTGATAGCTTGCATCGGACTTCCATCAAGAAGGTGTTCATTGCAATTTTATGCACAAATAATTGTTGCTAGACCAAGGAGCTCAATTGCTCAATACGCGATGTGATGGAGATCGATGAGTGATGAGAACATTTTTGTAATATGATATTAGAATTAAAATAGTAGCAAAAGGCATAGATAATTAGATTAGTAGAAGATTTTGGAGTTAGTTTAATTTTGTTTAAACTAGAACATTTTGTGTACATTTCCACTATCTTCGCGTTGATTAAATCATAATCTATTGAAACGTCAATTCATTGTTGACTATGTCGTTCATCACACTTGATGGCTTTTTATCCATGACTTTTTTTTATATTTCTCCCATTCTATCCCTTTATTTGTTGATTTTTCTATTCTTCTTCCATTCTATCTTCTCGTTTTCCTTTTCTTCTATATCCAGTGGATGATGTATTTATTTATTTTATTAGCCTTCCATTGGTCTTACATTCTATCTTTTATTTTTATATATTAAAATTTCCAATTGTCTTCCATTCTATCATCTCATCCCTTTAACTTCATTATAATTCCATTCTATCTTCTTGTTTTCCTTTTCTTCCATTTCTAGTGGATGATGTATTTATTTATTTATTTATTCTTCCATTAGTCGCCCATGCCATCTTTTATTTTTATTTATTTTTCCAATTGTCTTCTATTCTATCATCTTGTTCTTTTTAAGTTCATTATTATTCCGTTTTATCTTCTTATTTTCTTTTTCTTCCATTTCTAGTGGATGATGTATTTATTTATTTATTTATTCTTCGATTAATCGCCCATTCCATCTTTTATTTTTTAATATTTTTTTAATTATCTTGTATTCTATCATCTTGTTATTTTGAAGTTCATTACTATTCCATTCTATCTTCTTGTTTTCTTTTTCTTCCATTCTTAGTCTATCATGTATTTATTTTATCATTCCAAGTCTATGATGTATTTTTTTTCCTATATTTGTTATGTAAACTTATTATATGTGCCAATTGAATGAAACATGGTAAATAAATTTAAGAATAACATGAAATATAAGTTATTTACATATTTAATTAATGAATGCAATCATGAACAAAATATAAAACTATATTTAACAAGAATAACTTTAATAGTACAAAAATCAAGATTCAAATCATACAAGAACATATCTACATGAGTTTTGGGAGTTCGGTTTCATTTCATTTTTGTGCTAGTTTTTTCTACGCACACCGACACGCACGCACCCAACCTCCACCAAGAAGTTGTTCATTTCATTTAGGTGCTTTATTTTTTCCTATGTACATGCCTACATGTACATGCCCAAAGGATGAACTATCACCAAAATGAAATGAACAATTTCTTTGTGAAAGTCTCGCGCCTGAATGCTCGCGCCCGTAGACACGCGCGCGAGCACTCTGGCGCGCGCACCAAAAAAAAAAAAAAAAAAAAAAAAAAAAAAAAAAAAAAATAATTTTTTTTTTTTTTTTTTTTTTGTGCGCGCCCGAGTGCTCGCGCGCGTGCCTACGGGCGCGAGCATTCAGGCGCGAGCATGTGGGCGCGTGCACCAAAAAACCATTTTTTATTTTTATTTTTATTTTATTTTTATTTTTTTAATTTTTTTGCGCGCGCGCGCGCGTGCCTACGGGCGCGAGCATTCAGGCGCCAGCATGTGGGCGCGCGCACCAAAAAACCAAAAAATAAATAAATAAATAAATTTTAAAAAAATAATTATTTTTTTTATTTTTTTTGCGCGCGCGCCCGAGTGCTCGCGCGTGTGCCTTCGGGCGCGAGCAAACGCGACGACGGGCGCCACCCATGGTAAACAGTAGTAAACTGTGAGGACAGTAATTTTGCTCGCGCGAGGAGCCCGTCCGAGAAGCGTCCGTCCGATAACCGTCCGTCACGTCCGTCACGTGACTACACGACAATTTTATGGCCCGTCCGTCTATTATGACAACCCTGCTTTTAATGATATGACTTTATTTGATTATAAAACAAGCTGAAATTTAGGCATTTGTTTTTTCACGGCCAGAACTCAGCTCTATCACCAGAACTCAGCTCTATCACCAATGTGCAGAATCTAATAGAAGCAATTCAATACATGTGTGTGTAGGAAGTGGGAGGAATTAATACTATGGATTTGGGTGTCATTGGCATTTCATTGTTGAAAAGAAGACACTAGTGGAATCATGGACCGGTTCCAGGCGCCAGTCCACGCGTGAGTCCACGTAAATGAACTGAGTCCACCTGCGTGGAGTCGCGAGCAGTGGGGTGGAGTCGGGCATGCCAGTCTTAGCAAAGTGCAATCTTAGCCCCGACAGAGTTCGAACCCGCGTCAAGTGCATGTTGCACGACTGCGGTGGGGCCGTCACTTTTTTTGAGACTCAAGTTACTTCGAGGGAGTTACATTCACTCGGTGAATTCTTGTTGGATGAGCAACCGTCGTGTAACTATGTTATTGACTTATTACTGATCGCAGAATTCACTGTTACGATTTTATTTTTTTATCTATATCCGCATGGTGATGCTAGGGTAGCATCGATTGATGTCCATACGACCGCCTTTGCTACTTATATCCGGCTCCTTACAGTTCATAACCGGTTCGGTGGTCTGTATCCGGTTAAGTCGGTGCATATCCGGATTCATGGTTGACGTCCATGTTTAGGTGAACATATCCGTCTGTGGGTTTATAACCGGTGTCTAAGTGCATGACCTAGGTTTAGCAGTGTATACCCGGATGCATGGAGGTATGCCGTAGGGTCTTGATTAACATTGTATTTATAGATTTAGGGTTAGGGTTCAAGAAGGGTATAATTAGTTTAGGCCCAAGTTAATGATTCGAATGGATTTTTAGAATATGGAATAAATATTGTGCTTAATTTAAATAGTCCTAATAAATGTAGATTGTTGCCTTTAAATTTAACCAAATTCCGTGCTTTTAATATTGGAATGTTTTTTGAATATTTTCGGTAATTTTAGAATATATTGGGATATTGGAAAAATAGTGCGTGCAAATATAAAAAATAATATTACAAATAATGGGATTATAAATATCTGATGTGGCATATTTGTATTAAAATCAGCTAATTCGGAACTGAAATTAGACCAATAAGAATATTGGGAAATATAAATACTGAATAAACGAGAAATTGTCGAATTTATTTTCTGTAAAAATATTCGAACCCGTCCAATGACAATGCAATGCGAAACAATTAAATTGGGAAATTTGAACAAATAGCGTCGATACAGAGCTGATGTAGGGAAGCTCTGCGGTTTAGGGTTTGTAACAAAAGGTGTGAATAAATGCACAACATATATCCTCATCCTCAGCTAAGTTATCCGGGACATGCTCTAAGCAAAGACAGGGAAATTCTGCGATACGCATCAGCCCCGAGATTTCAGCTGTAGCCTAGGGTTTAGAAGCTTGGACGTCGAGTGCGGTGTTGTCTCGAACTAGAAGGTGTGTTGCCCATTTGATGTAAACTCCGGATCCAGATTGTGGCACCTTGGCATCAGCGATGGTGCGGAATGGTTGGCGATCAAATTCGGAATACATCAGGGGGGCAGCGGCTTCGTACACGACATGGACTTGAACCATTTGTTGTCCCTGGTCACATGGAGTATGTTGCTGGTTCTTGCTCTTCGACTTCCAACTGATACCGCTCTTTCCATATGCGATTGGTAAATCAGGGTAGCTTGGGTGTAGTATGCAACACCTTTTGTTGCATGCTATCGGCCCAGCATCTTCGTGCCGAGGAGATATACGTCCATGGATAGGAGGTTCGATCGGAGGAACGTCATGGAGCGGGGCCTTTGATTTCAGGTACTTCTTCTGTACTTTCTTCCTTACGGGACTAGGAGCAGGTGTAGAGTTGGATCGTGTGACTCTGCTTCTAGGTTGGGTCATGAAGTCAGGGTCCGAAGAAAAATCCTCCTCACCTAATTCGAGGCTGTTTGGTGCAGGAGGTGGCGACGGAGACCTGGCTATGGCAGCAGGGGCAACATTGTGAGCAATGCGGGTTTGAGGCAAGGAGGAAGTACATTCCGGGGTTGTTCCGCTTGGAGCCCGAGCAGGCAGCGTGGGGATCACCGATTGTACGCTGGGGCTTTAGGGCGCGAGATGAGTGCTGATTGGAGGTCTCTGGGGCCGATTATTGTGGAGAGGTGAGGCTGAATAAGAACCGTGGACAGGTTCCATATTAGCGGGGGAATTTGGGGGGTTGTACCTGGAGAATTCGACGTTCATGCCGCGTGAGGAGGTCGCCATTGCGACCAACATCTGTTTCATGTCCTTCAATACGTCGATGGTTTCTACCTGTGAGCGATCCAGCCTGCCCACCGTGGCCTCCATCTGCGTTTTCCATGCGTCTTCACGCATTTGATCTGCCACCCTATTTGAATGTCCTGTACGGGCATATTCGGGAGTGATCTGCAAATGCCATACGATGATGACCTATTAATCTGATGTTCTTTGCATTATAATCCCAACCAAGAGGCAATCGAATAAGGACAAGAGGAGCAGATAGTGGGAGTGATTTGAAGAACGTACCTGGGGGAAGACAGCGGTGTCTCGGAGTTCTGCGCCACCGGCCTCGGAGCTTGTAGTGAAATATGTGTCGGCATGGTGAGTTGGTCTTTCTAAGATGCTGTTGTTTATCGGTGGATTCATTTGATGTACTGGCATTTGTTGCTCGGAAACGAGAGTGTCGGGCTGGATCACATGAGAGTACTCTCTGAATATCTGTAGTTGAGTTATGTTAGCCATAGCCATAAGCAGAGCAAAAAGTCGATGCAAGTGAGCGAGTTAATGTCTGAGTTGAGACAACCAGTCAATGCAATTTGCACTAGAGGGTTTAGGGTTCATGTGATTGCAAGAACAGTCAAGGCAATTCAGGACAGACTGTATGTGAAGCAACTAGTATACAGAATTGAAAGGATACATTTATGGCTAGGGGCAGCAATTCCAAAGTCAATACGTGAACAATTGACGATGGTTCAGGGACTACAATGAATTACTTACCTCCTCGCTCGGACTGTATGTGAACACAGGATATGTGTCTCTGGGAGGAGTTCTGGGGGGGAGACTATTGCCGCTGCCACCGGATCCCGAGGATTGTGCTCCAAGAGCACGCTTTTCCTGCATCTCTTTGGACTTCGCTTTGCCTTCTTCGCTGTCCCAGTGAGGTTGCCAAGCCTTCCAAGCTTCGTCAGGACACTCTTCATGTTGTTGATGTGTCTCGTAATAGTGCTGGCGCCAAGTGGATTTCCAGTGCGCAAGTGCATCATCTAGGTACTTCGAAAGGTAACCAGGATCCAATGCAGTAGGGGTGTACGTAAACATGCTGTCTAGTTCACGTTGCAAAGTGAGCAGCAATAGTTGCCACTCGCCGTGGCGTTTTGCGTAGGATTGGTAGCTCCAATTAATAAGACGACGAGCTATAGATTTGAAAGTAGAATGCCACTTTGTACGAAGACCAATGATCTTACCTTGGTCATTTGTTGGGATGGGGTATTTCGGTTTACGTCCTTCCGCGTGTGAAGCTGCCGTCTCCTTGAAAAATGCAGGCTCGTAACTCCTTTGCTCGCGGCGACGCTTGTTTTGGGCGCTTCTGTCAAGCGACAGGCTTTGTCGAGGTGTCCCGGTACTCGAAGATGGCAGCGATCCTTGGGGGAGCGACGGGGTGGTGGACGTTGGAGTTTGAAGTGTAGGGACAGCGTGGGAATCGTCTCCGACCTGACTGGATTCTGGACGCCCGTGCGGAGGGACATGGATCGGTCCAGGTTGTGGACGGTGGAGATAGCCAGATTCATGCTGAGACACCGAAGGTGCGGGTGCGATGATGTTTCCGTACCTGCTATATGCTTGGGGGCCAGATACAACAGGTAAGGGTGCATAGTTTGAATTCCTGTTCTGCGCAGAACAGAGCAGCGTTGCCATTGTTAGGGTTTACATTGTTAGTTGAATGGTGCAGCACTTGAACACTCATATTTGCCTCAACATTGCGATCAGATGGGAAAATGAACTTCAAACCGGGGAGATATACTCACATTAGATGTTGGATTCTGGGCGGCGCCTCCGTCTTGCAAATGGCTTTGGGAATACATTCTCGCTCCAAACTCAAAGAGGTCCGAGATGGCTTGGGCGTAGTAGTAACGCGGGATCTTGGCGGCAGCGATCGCAAAGGAGTCCTCTGAAGAGCATTCGTCTTCGTAATTGCAAGACTCTAATGTGCTACCTTGTATAGACATGGTGGTCGTTAGGGTTAGCCGTCAATCGATCTGTAGCAGCCAAGATGGAAGATCTGAAACCCTGCTAGCCAAATGAGCCACCGTGACGACTTCACAAACATGAATAGACCCTGACAAAGTGCTATCGGAATTTCAGCGGATATTTACATTCAAGCAGTCCACTCTGGGCATTGGTGGCTAAGTTAGTCGAAGCACGACGTCGTTGTGAGCAAAACTGGTAGCTGGATGTGGAGAATGTCAGGGATAAGTGATTCGATAGTTCGCAGGCGATGTGCATGTCCTGACGTAAAGGGGATTTCCACCAACGGCGGCTGTGAGGAATCTGACAGAACAGGCGTGCACACATTGGCCATGTGTCGATTTGGTCATTTTTAGTAATCTAAATTGGAATAAAACGGCGCATCAACGATGGCCGCCTTTTGGATTTATCCTTAATTGACTGCTAAGCTCCTGATATTATCTACGAGGAATCCCCATTATGTGCGTGCTTTTAAATGCTTAATTGATGGTGTGGTGGTAACGGTCGAGCACTTGTGTCAACACGGCTTTCTTAGGTGCCAACGGGTGTTTACAGCACAGTGCGCTTGGTTGTTTAAAAGAGAAGATCAGAGCGCTCCTGAATTCATTTCATTCTGCAGTAGTAGTCATGGAGTACGACCAGGGCCAGACCACTCTACACTTGAGGTGGAGGATTGAAGCAAGGGATGCGAAGCTTGATGCTAGGGAGGAGAGGTTAGCGGAATTGAGTGGCAGTGACGTCAGGGTCTGCAAATGTAACGTTTGTAGAGGGGAGATCAGATCCATGCGGAAAAGGGCTGTGGTCAGATATCATCTGCAACGTTATGGACGATCTCCAATGCTGCGCGGGTCTACTGAGGTAAGTTCATATGCTTACGTGTTTTCATTTGAGTTTGGATTGCATGGTCTACTACTAGTCGACATGAGAGTATAGACTAAATTTCTTGGTTGTTTTTCAACGTGTCGTGAACGGGCTCGTGTGACTCAGTTGAGAGATTGGTGTAGCCGCGCAGTGTGATACTCGGGAGATGTGTGAGAGGCGGGATATGACCAGTACATGTGAATTATATGTGAAAATTGCTGCTGGTCTTGGCGAGGGTCTAAGACTATTTTATTCGGTGCCACAGAATTATCCACACGATGACTCGGACAATGAGTGGGACAGTGCGATTCAAAGGGACTTTGGCTTAAGGGGGCGGACTTACGGGAGGGAGCCTGAGAATCAGCTTGACGATGATGTGAACATAGTGGAGGCTGTTCAACATGCGTTCCAGATTTATGATGATGAAGTTGGAGGACCGGGGGTCGTGCTGGACGTAGGAGGCGTCAACGTCGACGAAGAAGACGGTCTTCACGAGGAAGCTCATGCGGGTGGAGAGTGTGAGCAAGAAGAAGACCGCCCTGACGATGACCTGCCTTGCGTCGATGATCCAGCACCTAGGGACATGGGCAACGCACCGCAAGTACTGCAAGATAGTGCGACCACCCCCCTCTACGCAGGTGCACGGTTGTCTTCCTTAACAGCAACGTTGCTTTTGCTATATTGCTTAAGAACACATGGCGCCAGCAACGTCTTGATCAACGAGATATTCCGCATTCTTAGCCGCAGTGTCTTGCCGGCTATCAACTCCCTACCTGCTTCAGAGTACTCTGCGTCGAAACTACTGAAACTGCTTGGGTTGTCATATGACCTCATTCATGCCTGTCCCAAAGGCTGCATGCTTTTTAGGGGACCTGATGACGGGCAGCTCCAATCGTGCTCGAAGTGTGGCGAGGCGCGTTTTAGACAAGTTGGTCGGTCACAGGTTCCGGTGAAGGTGTTACGACACTTTCCCTTGATTCCGCGATTACAACGGATGTTCAGCACACCGGAACAGGCAGCGTATATGACATGGTACGTTTTGAACAAGAGTACGGATGGTATGATTCGACACGTCGCTGATTCAGCACAATGGCGATTTGTGGATGAGGAGCTCGGCGATTTCGGAGAGGAGGTACGTAATGTGTGTCTAGGAATGGCGACAGATGGTGTTAACCCATTCTCCATTAAGAGAAGCACATGGAGTACCTGGCCCGTTATCATGCTTAATTACAACGTTCCTCCTTGGATGACGATGAAATTACATTTCTTAATGTTATCCTTGATTATTCCCGGAAAACAAGCTGTTTCGAGTGAAAATTTTGATGTCTACGTACAGCCCCTACTCGAAGAGCTTCACCTTCTGTGGTCTGTGGGTGTGCAGACACGCGATGCCTCGAACTACAACGGTTCACCAACCTTCCTGATGAGGGCAGTCCTGTTATGGACAATCCATGACTTCCCCGCGTACGGCATCGTCGCGGGGTGTGTAACAAAAGGTTACAGGGCTTGCCCCTGCTGTGGTCCGGAAACAACATCTCGACGTTCTACAGCATTGAAGAAGAACGTACATGAAGGATCCCAATATCGACGTTATCTCCCTGCGGATCATCCCTGGCGGTTTGACCTATCCTTTAATGGCGCGGAGGAGTTACGTGGTGAACCCCAGGCCGTGTCAGGGGAAGATGTAATCAGATGGGGTGCGGTCCGAGAAGCTTGGGTTGCAGATGGAGCGACACCTGCTACGACAGACCCAGCGCGTACATATGGCATTAAGCGCATATCCTCTCTCTTCAGATTGCCATACTGGCGGGTAAGTCAATTATGAACCTTTTATATCGTGCGCTATTTGTTTACGGTTGTCGAATTTGCTCGCTGAAGATAAGGTCTACTACTGCTGTTTTTCTCATGTCTGCGATCCGATGACTGCTCTGGTATCCTTAAAATCCAGTTGAAGTTGCTATTATTTGATTCTGAAGTTTTTGCAATGGTTAACAACTATGGCTCCCAGTTTGATCTGATCATTTTGCACACTTTGCTTTTGACGCTATACCAGTTAAAGAGCTCCACATGTGTGTCACGGTCACGACCCACTTTGGCCCCATAACCCGCTCGGACGATACTCTGTCTATCAATGCGATGTCTTTGGGGGTTGTAGTCAATTGTGGTTGACTCGTAGTAACACGAATCGTCCTTCTTCTATGTTGTTTCTCCCCTGCATGTTATGGCAAGTAGTTCATGAGTAAAGTTGTTTAATTTACCGGTTAAGTTAGGTGCTACTGTCACTTGTGGACTCGGTTCTGGTAACTAAGCTTCAGACTGAGGCTCACGCAATTATGTAACTATGGAAATTCGATAAATATTGTGTAATGGTTATGTGCTTGTTATTAATACCAAGCAGGTTTAGAGCTGATTCCTTCCCTTGCGCTACCATGTAGGAGTAATCACGGTACAGACAATAGTAATAATATAAGCTCTAATTTATCGTAAGTGGATTGTGTGACAGATGCTTCCAATGAGGCACACGTTGGACGTGATGCATGTGGAGCGCAATGTGTCCAACAATGTCCTCAAGCATATCATGGGCGAAAAGGATACTATCGCTGGCAGACGCGACATGGAGGAGGCTGGCAAATTTGAACACCTGTGGTTGCAGCGAGATGGAGAGGCAGGGGATTACATCATGCCTGCAGCTCCCTGGGTGTTGACAGCAAGGGAGAAGACGGCATTTGTTGATCTGGTTTCGCACACTAGGGTTCCAACGGGGTATAGTGCGACGCTCATGAAGCATGTGGGTGAGGATAAGCTTTCCGGGCTAAAATCGCATGATCATCATTGTCTGCTCCAGCAGATCATGCCGACTGCTATCCGGCACAGCCTCTCGCGTGGGACAAGGAAGGCAATAATCGGCCTTGGAAATTTATTCCACCGCATCTGCGCCAAGGTTATTAACCCCGCAGACATGCGTGATCTGAAGACCTTTGGAGCCGAAACTCTGTGTCTCGTGGAGTTGAATTTTCCCCCGGGATTCTTCGATATTATGGTCCACCTCGTGATACACTTGGTGGACGAGCTCTCGCAGTGTGGGCCAGTCCACAGTCGATGGTGCTACGGAATCGAGAGATACCTGGGAGTTTTGACATCGTACGTTCGGGATACTTCTAAACCCTAGGCTGGGATGGCATCCGGATATGCCATTGATGAAGCACTCGGGTTTTGTACGGAGTATTTCTCCCTGTATACTCACAGCAGGCGTCGCATGTGGGATCCAGAGCAGGAGCTTCGGGACTCCGGGGAAGTCCTTCTTGGAAAAGCTACCAAATGCCGACTCAGCGAACTAGAAATATCTCAGATCCACGAGTATGTGCTGAACCACTCAATTCACACAGCTGAGCTTTTAAGGTAAGTTTTCAAACCATTTCATTCCACATTGCTCGATACGTCGTTGTTACGTTGGCTATGGTTTATGACTCTGCTCTCTCTCTCTGACCATCCCGTTGGTTTGTTGTTCTAGCGAATATGAGGACCAGAAGACCGCACGTAAGGAGGCGCGTAGTACCTTCCGTGCAGAAGCCAGAGCCCAAGCCGCCCTTCACCCTTCGACTCCACTTCGAATTGTTTACCCACCGCATCTGAATGGTCCGTTTCCTGGATTTCCCTTGTGGCTGTATGACCACGTGAAGTCGCTCCTGGCAGTTGATTTCCCAGTTCCCATGAGCGTAATCAACCTGTCCCACCCTCCCAACCAAGAGGCACTGAAATACAAGGCCATGTGGGCTTACGGAGCCCACTTCCGATGTGACATTCCAGAAGGGCCCGGTCACGTCACATTTGACAAGGGGATAGCCCACATCACCGATGAAGGCCTAGACGACGCCATCGACGTCGGCGTTCTGAAGTCAATACTCCTTGTTTCTTTTGGGTCCATGAATGTTGTACTCATGGAAGGCGAATGGTTCAAGAAAACAGATCAAGGCACGGCTTCCATTCGGAAGGACCGGTACGGATTTTGGACCATCCAGTCTGGAGCAATAGAAGACCGTCACGTTCACAATCCCTATGCATTTCCAGAGAAAATCAGCCAGGTTTTCTTCATGGACGATACACAGGATCCATACATTAAAGTTGTTCTTCGAAACGATATTCGTAGTGTGCAGACTGTTGGGGAGCGCGAGTTGCCATATTTTGGCGCAAGTGGATGTGAAGATGGTGCGCGACTGAACCGAACGCTGGCTACTCCCGTACTGGAGACTCAGACGCAGTATGCTCCGGCCGCAGGTACACTCGTCCATGAGCAGGATGTGCGAGTGGTTGACGCTGACATGCTGAACCCCGAACCAGCCAATCACTTTGAAGACGCGGAATACGAGGATGAGCTGGTCCAAGCGTACGAGAATATATTGTAGAACACAATAGTATGATCCACAGGGTGATTTGCCGGATCTTGTCTCTGATTTATCTATTGTAGTGGTTTGAAATCACATTGTAGCACATGCAATAAAATGTGGAACCATGGCGATGTCCATAGCTGCATGCGCTGCATATGGTTTTCTTTCTTTCCACACACCATCACATATGTTCGAGCAGTCAGTGCTATGTATTTCCGTTAGATGAATTCTTGTGTCCACGGGACTCTTGCATGACCTAGTTTCTTTAGTTCTTGGAAGTCCGGGTTCAGACCTTCGACTCCTCTGTTTCTAATTCCTTGTATTACCCTACCTACTTTAATTTTTTATGTTCGTGTTCTACTGTGATTCTTATCCGTTAAGAGACCATTCTGCTTGTGAATGCAGGGCGTTCGATGGTATTGGCGGGTTTGGAGTGCAATACGTTCCATGCAATTTCAATCAAGTATGTTTACTAAACTCGTTATCAACGCTGAAATTATTGGTTAACTATCGGACTTTCCTCTTGCCTATGAAAGAACGGTTCAGTCTAATGTGCTGTTACTGAATTCAATTTTGACGAGCATAGAAGTAGCCTCAACTGCCAAAATTTATAATTCTGAAGTGAATGGTGTCTTCACAGATACAACGGATTATGCAGAGCCACCATGTGCAGATCAGAACTGCAGAATCCCGTGGCGAGGCCTTCGTTGTGGGTAAAAATACCTAAACAAAAATCCTCTTCATTACTGATAGTGGACAATGTACAGTTATGAGCCAGGAAGGTTCTTTTGATTGGTACCTTATGTTACATGATTTTATTGAGGGAGCAGCTACTCTTGAAGAGGCAATACCTGCTCCAGTGGTGACGGGTTCTGCTGTTGAAGAGAAGACTATTGCTCCATTGAAAGAATCCCTTACTGTTGGCTAAGAGGAAGGTAACGCTGCTGCTGTAGTTCACAATAGCCCTGAGGAAGAGGCAGTTGCTTTAGTTCACGATAGCCCTGTTAAGTATCAGAAAGAACTTCCATTACGTGTACAGGCCCCTGCAGTTGAAGAGGATTCACCCGCTCCAGTTGAGAAGGATGCAGCTATTGAAGAGGAGATTCTTGCTATGTTCGAGGCAGCCCCTGTTATCGAAGCGAAGCATATGGCTTTACAGGAAGAGGCACTTGTTGACGAGGTGGCAACCGCTCCACTTGAGAAGGCAATCGCTCTACTTGAGAAGGATGCACGGGCTCTTCTAGTGTAGAAGCTGGCTGCGCCTGTGGAGGATGCCCCCTCTGTTAAAGAGGAAACAGTTGTTACAGTGCAGGAAGCAGCTATTGTTGAAGACGAGACAGTTGGCCCAGATGAGGATGCCCCATGTATCAAAGAGAATGAGGCGGTATTTCCGGTAGAGGCACTCGGTATTGAGGAATTGGCCTCTAGTACCCTGGATGTAAAGGTTGCTACTCACGTGGAATCGAATTATTAGTTGTTACAGTTATTCGAGGATGTCGATTATTCCATTGAAGATATTGTTGCTAAATTAGAGCTTGTGCCGAGTGTAAAGGAAACACTGCCTACAGCAGCAATCGTAGTTTCGGCGTCCTTCGCTGTTGGTGAATCCTCCACCCTTTTTTCTTTTTTTTTTGGTTTCTTGTATGATTCTTCTTCGATTTTCAAGGGTGCGTTGGGTGCACTTTCTGATGCTTGTAGCCCCTTGAATGCACTGCTCAATATTGACTACTTGTGTGTTATATTGCAGGATTCTTTTATATAGACGTGACCCGGATGTTCAGCGATCTTAATACTGCAACCCCAGACCGCCTCCATGCACAGTGTACGTCACATTAATTTCTAAACCACACCCACCCTAAGATCTGATCCATGTTAGATTACAAAATCTTTTGACTCTTTCATGAGTGCATACAGCACAGAGTAGTCCCAAGTCTCATTAAGACACCGTACTGCTTTCCTAATAAATTAGCCATCTCTAATTAATGCATTCACAACTTGGAGCATAGTACTATCTAGGTTGCCAACGCATTTGCTTAAGTAATGCCTCATCCCGATCGTATCTCTAACCCTGTTTCGGCTTCCGCACCTCCTTTCTTTCGGTCTCCTCAGCTTTCCTTCCATTTTGTGCCCGTCGATCATCGTCACTACTTGTGATTCCTAATTTCCACTCTTACAGTCTTCGTAGGTTCCGAGTCCACCATGCCGAGGCGCGACCAGACCATAGAGACATGGCGTGCATGGTTCCGCGACACCATGCTGCTAACTGAAGGATCGTGGATCCCTGGCGACCCAGAGAACGTCAACATGTACCGCAAAGAAGCCATTGTAGTATACTGGGGCGAGAAAAATGAAGGTGGCTACTCCCTCCGAGCCGAGGACGGGGTAGTTTACAACAACTATGTGAGAGAATTGTATGAGCGAGTGCATCAGAGGGAACTCGCTGACCCCCCGCGTCTTCCGCTGCACTTTGCACGCGGCCTCATGGCTGAGTTACAGGGCATATGTGTGAATTGGTGCGCCTTCGCCATCAAACGCTGCTTCCCCGGCCAGAAGAAAATCCAATTCGAGGTCCTATCAAAATACCGTGACGTGAATGATCCGCTCCCTTTCGTCTGGCCAAAGGTGTTCCCCCGTGCGCCCGGCATTGACAGCGATCTCCCGGCAACGCACCCCACTGACCAGGTATGTTTCCGTTCTTCATGAAGACAATCCACATGCTATTGTAACACTTTTCCTCTGTCAATGGCCTCTGAGCTAAGTTAGTTCTAACCACCATGTAAATTGGGTGATCTTGTAGGCACCAGTCTCGGCCCCTGCTGACGCAATCCCTAATCCGGTGGCGGTGAAGACTGAAAATGCCGAGGACGCAAGGAGCTCACCCTTTGTCGACAACCCGACCGATGGTCCATCTGTGTCGAAGAAATTCCTTGAAGGATTGTGGCTCCTCCAGGGCGAGATTGAATACGCCGCCAAGAAGAAACGACAGCACATCAATAAGCTCAACGAAGACCAACAATCTCTAATAGCTGAGAAACGTACGGCCATTCAACACGCTGGCGAGGTGCTGCATGAGCTCGAAGTCAGACACCACAAAGTCAGCATGGAACATGGGCGTGCCTACAAAAATCGACTACGTGCACAGGAAATGGACGCCGTTGGAGCCAGTGGCAAACGGCGAGGCCTCTCCCATCCTGACAACGATGTTATCGCCGATGCACAGCAGATTCTTGCTTACTATCGTAATTAGCGATCATTCTGCTCCGACCGCATCAAGGACTAGGAGGCAATAATTCGAACTTTGAAAGTAGAGCTGCGTGACCTGGAGATAACTGCCAAGGAGATTGCCGAGACACATGAGCTTCAACTACTCCGGATTGAATCTGTATTGCGATATGTGAAGACCGGTGAACAGCAACTAGAGACCCTCATGCGTGGGCGTCGAATTTCCCTCACCTAGATGTACTTCGAGAGGAGAGGATCACTGATCTGTTGAAATTGTGAATTTTACACCAATTCGCAGTAGATTAGGCAGCGAAGACTGTCTTGGTGCAGACTGGAATTGTTTCATGATTTTGGTTTATGCAATTGACAATTCTTGCAGACTTGACACTAGGAGAATTTATAGTTTCAAGTTTTTGAACTCTCCACAGACTGGAATTCAGGGTGGACTATGTAAATATTCTGAAATGCATGTCGGTTTTTCTCCACACCCGTATCTGACCTCTCGACCGATCAGGGACCATGAGTGTTCTGCAGGGCCTGGTCGCTGGGGATATTAATGCTCTCGCCTCGGCCATGGTTTTTGTATTTTTTGTTCTCCAATTTGTCGTGGGTTTCAAGCTCCAGGTCCTGGAGCACAGAGAACTCTATTGGTGCACGCTTGTCATTGCGTGTTCAAAAGATTGTAGAAAAAACTTCACATTCAGGGTTTCGGAATGCTGACTATGGTTTAGGGTTTTAGTCAGAACGATCGAAATTTCGGCAGACCCTAACCGAGCTCTGAACTTCCTGTGATCCAAATCAGTTGGAAACAGTGTCAATCATCCATATTGTCGGCTCAATAAGAGACCCTAAACACCTCTGCATTCCTTCTTTCTGACTATGGCGAATTCCCCTTCTTTGATGTCCAGCCGCGATGGCCACTGTGTGAGGCACATCACCCTGACCCCGAACTCTAATCCAGCATACGAGAATGCTATGTACCCGGGAATGCTAGTTGACGGCAACGGATCACCACTAAGACTCTCGATGGACGGGTGTGTAGTCAAGATCTGGAATTTTTCAGAGCTCGACGCTGCCCTAGACGCCATCGAAGATGACTTTGGCAGCGGTCCAGCATGCCACACTGAACTCGACGTGGCTAATTCACACCAACGACTTCACTTGCCGTCTCCTCCCTTAGAGGATGTTCACACACCTCTGGCTGCTTTTGTGAATGTCGAAGACGAGTCTCGCACAATCAGTATTGTTTACGACCTCGACAGAGAATGTAATGAAAGCTCCGAATCTACCATTGACGGTGAACTTCGCTCTCTTGATCAACCCTCCTCAAATTCTCTAAACGCTTGCACCGAAACGACTGGAGATGCACTCTAACAGTCGTTCACTTTTTAATTGATAGGATCCATCCACTGTATACAGAAGTCGATATAATTTAAGTTTCTATTCTGGATTATACCAATTAACCTAACTCAGAATTTGAGTGACCGGGTATGCACCGGACCTCAATAGCCAAACAGCGATACCCGAAGGAGGTAAACTTCTCCATCTCAATTCACCAACCAGGGATGAATATTGTCATCGTCACAAAAATCCATCTCAACCACGAACTCGTCCAAGCCAAAGTTACACCTACCCTACACTAATATCTACCACAATCCAATTTAAGTGGAACCCCCCCAAAACGTTGCGTGTCAGGAGTGATTCCCGCACCCAAAACCACTGCTCATCCGAGCCCACACAACCTACACACCCAGAATGACCATCGACAAGTCTGCACCAATCAGACTCGATTTTCTATTTGCGACTCCACCCCCAGTCCACCTAGTAGCACTCCCGGGTGGAGTCACTGCGTGGAGCAGTGCGCAGTTTGCACTAGTGAGAATCATTGGTTTTTGTTGTGATCTTATTGTGCAGCACTCACTCATGGCACTGCATGAGAAAGATACACAATTCTCAAGCAGTTGCAGATTTATTTTTCCTTTTTTGAGACGGGTGAAACTTCAATTCTCAAGCAGTTGCAGATTTGACGCTCCTGTTTGGGAGGCCTATTAAAAAATTTCTCATGGCACTTCATGAGAAAGATACACAATGAACAAGCAGTTGCAAATTTATTTCCCCTTTTTTGAGATGAGTGAAACTTCAATTCAGAAGCAGTTACATTTTTATTTTTACTTTTTTGGAACGTGTGAAACCTTCAATTCTCAGGCTGTTGCAGATTTGACGCTCTTGTTTGGAAGGCCAAATGAATGGCAGTTCATGAGAAGACACACCATGGACAATTGTCAGTCTAGATATTCCGAGCTGATATAAGTTTGAAGTGAGAAAATGAAGATAAATGTGATTTACCACAACTGTCCCGAAGATTTTGGACAGAAAATCCTCTCTTCTTTGAAGTCATTCAGTAGAGGTGAATGATACCTGGATGATAATTTGAAAATATTTAGGTGATATCCATGTGATACTCATGTGATATATGAATGTTTTTTTTTAGTTTTTCAATGGGTAAATATCCTAAGATATTCAAGTTCTACCGGTTGAACGTCAATCCCAGGAGGCTAATCTGTAACTAGCTGCTGGTAGTCCCTAGTATTACTAGGGACTATGAATACCCATCATATTGTTATCATATTGTTCTTGGTAATCTGCTTAGAAGATGGAATCCAAGGGTTGCAAAGTTTGTGATCCATTCAAGACCAAGATCCAAATCTATGTAAGGAAAGGGTGCTAAAAACCGCACAGGGCCAAAAATCGCACAGTAGGGTGAAGGGTAGGGTGCCAGAGACTTGTCCACCATGTTTTCAGAAAGTGTCCAAGGGTGCTCTAATTCCGTCCATGCCTTGGAAAATGAAGTGCTTCTGATTGGTGCAGAAGTGCTTTATTTTCATAATCCAACCTTTCATGAATTCACTACTCTATGTTCGGTTGTTGGCACCCCTAGGACTCCACTTTCAGAAATTCATAAGAAATAACAAGATTACTCAAAAAATGTATTTTTCTTTGGGGTGGATTTGCACCAGCCTCGCACACCATTGAAAAATAATACAAATTTTACTACACTATGCCAAGTATGCAAAGCTGAAATTTGGACGGTTTTCAGCACCCTTGCCTTATTGCAGATCATTTCTAGCACAAAGGTATGAGACTATTTTGGTTACCTACTGGTGTTCTATGATGTTGTAGACTGTAAAAACGTGTTCCAAGCAAATAAAGGGGCACTGCACTTCAAGTAGTCGTCTGCTATCATGCAATGTACAGTATGTGGAACCTCTTTATCATGTATATTCCTCCTTTTAGAGATTCTTCATACACACCGGTTATGGTTGGATGTAAGGAAATATGTCATGGATTTTGCACAATTTAAAGTTTTTACTTTATACATTATTCACCACCGACAGGGTCAGCACAAGATGAATGATTCTGCACTTTGGTTTGTGCACCTATTTCTTTTGACCGATTTCAATGGTTTGAGGGGAATATGCTCATAATTTGACACTTGTAAAGTTTTTGGAGGATGTGTATCTCATCTTTGAGATAGCATATGAAAACCCAAAAATTGTGTGGACTTTGCTTATCACATTGTGAAAAAAAAGATAACACCTCCGTCCCAAGGGAGGAAATCACAGATTACATGTATCTTTCAAGTGCATGTATTTGCTTTCAATTCCATACGAAACTCTTGAGTGCTATATTTCACATGCCCTTCTTATAACATAGAGTTACACAATTTGCTGCTAATGAGGTGAGAGTAGTTTTAAGTTGAATTTTATAGGAAGACCTTGTATCAGTACCACATGCTATGAATATTTGGCAAGTATAGTGGTATGGTTTAGAAAATAATAATTTTGATTTAGATTTGGATGTTTTCTTTCAAAGCAAGGATGTTTAAAGGCACATCAAATGTTCTTAAAATTTTCTCAATATTAAGAACCTAGCTCTAGAATTATTTGATTACTTTTACTTTGATTACTATTTACTTCAATTACTTTACTTTGAATATTTTTTAATTAGGTTTTTTAATTTTCTACTTTAGATTTGAATGTATATTCAAATGAAGAGTTCATCATCCAATATAAATTATAGTAACACACTTATATGCCACGAGATTAGCGTGTGGAATTTATTATTTTGTAATAGTCAAAGAGGTCACAACTATTGGACTAGGTGGACTAAAGTTTAGTTGTCTAAGTTAGTGGACACTGTAAAAAAATCATGGTTGATGATAGGATGATTTATGATAGTAATTATGGAGGCACAAACTTTGAGGACGATAACATAGGAGATGATCATGAAGATTGCAATAATATGGATGATCACAACGAGGACATTTTGACACATCAAAATGCATCCAATATGAGCCATAAGACTATCACAAAAGAATCCCTTATTGATACGCAAAGTGATGATCTAAGAAATGTTGTGGAATTTTTAGCAATACAACGACGTGAGGCATGAACTTTGCTCATACATTACCGTTGAGATGTTGAAAATATGTTCTATACTCTTGCAGAAAAAGGTATCGATCCAAATTTCTTGGAAGCTAGCTTACTGCCACCTCATATGAAGTGTATTGTCGCTGACAATACAATTCAATCTATTAAATGTGGAACTTGTCTTGGAGAAATATCAGATAGCGCAACTACACGAATGGATTGTGGACATGCCTTATGCAATGAATGTTGGATTCAGTATTTTATAACAAAAATAAAAGGTGGCCGGAATCGACACATGACTTGTATGGAGTATAAGTGTAGTACAATTTGTGATGAAGACAAGGTACATGAGTTAGCGGGTTTGAAAGAACCAAAGTTAGCCACAATTTATGAGTAGATCCTTCTTGAGTCTTACATAGAGGACAATGACAAAGTGAAATGGTGTCCAAGCGCCCCTCATTGTGGTAATGGAATTCGGTTGGAAGGGGAGCCATACTGTGATATTGAGTGCATTTGTGGTCACCAATTTTGTTTGAATTGCACAGCCATACCTCATTCTCAGTGTTCTTGTCATATGTTGGGAATGTAGAACAAGAAACGCAATGATGAGTTAGAAACATTAAAGTGGCTAACCATCCATACCAAACCATGTTCAAAATGCCATAAGCTAGTCGAGAAGGACGGCGGATGTAATCTAGTCACTTGTATATGTAGTTAGACATTCTGTTGGCTATGTGGGGAACCCATTGGACGAAATCACACCTCGCACAACATTGTTGGACACAGTTGTGATTGTTTCAAAGAAGAGAAGGAGGAAGAGGCTTCAAAGGAAAGATCGATTGGATATGTTACATTCATTACTACCGGCGTTGAAAAGGGCACATGGATTCCTTAAAATTGGAGCAGTGCCTGCAAGAATCTTTTAAGGAAAAGATAATTACTTTTGAAGGATGTTATTATCAAGTGAAAGATTACAGTTGGCTTACAATTGGTTTGTTGAGGCTCTTTCGATCCCGACAAGCTCTCTCTAATTCATTTGCTTTCGCTTATTTCATATTTGGAAACCATATATTTAAGGATGATATTACTAAAGAGCAAAATGCCATCAACCAAAACTTATTTGAGGATCAACAACAGCAGTTGGAGCAAATTGTGGAACAATTGTCGAAGCTCTTGAAGGAGATAGAGAATTCTTTGACGCTAAATATGGATGAGAACTGCGTCGACGATACGCGCCTTGAAGTTATCAGATTTTCCAACCTTGCTGATGGCCTCTGTATGCGCATGTATGAGGTTATAGAAAACGACCTACTAGGATCATCGGGATCATTGAAACTTGCTACACACCACATCCCTCCTTACAAGACCAAAGGTGCAGAAAAAACTTCAATATAGGATTCATTTGGTGAATGGATTCATTTTGTTACTATCGTACTTAGCACAAGAGACACTATTTAAATTTCAGAAATCAAATCAAATCCATCTTCATAACTTTACACCTCTAAACAAGATGAAGAATGACACACATGATCTAAGTGCTCTCCATGCTACCGCTCACATCTTTTGTTAAGAGCGCATATTGTGCAGATGCCCATTGTAGCAGATTGTCTTGCATTGCAATCTCTCTAAATCCCCCCATCGAGCGTGGCTCGGTGCCCAGGTTCAGGAGAAGGTGGGGGCAAATCTCTGCCCCTATTATTTGCTTGAGTGGGGTCCTACTAATCTCAAGAGGACCTCTATAGAGTAATTTGGGGCCTCTAGCCCTGAATTTAGCAAAAAAAATAAAAACATTAAATAAATCCATAGACCCTAAAACAAAGAGGGGCAAAAAATTTGCCTTCATCGAACCTTGCAATCGAGCCACGCTTGATGGGCCCGGGAAATAAAGACATCCCTTGCATTGCCATATTACAGATGTCAACGTGATCCAAATATGTGCCTATTCTGGTCAAAACTGACAATTTGCATGCTTGAGGATGCTTGATGTACGTAATGTTAAGTGTAATTTTCCAAATATTAAACCTCCATTAACCCTAAAGTTCCTTGACCATGTTTCACCAAAAAACGCTCCATAACTACCACATCCAATGTAAAAAGCTTGAATGACTAAAAAAACATTATTTTCTAATTCTAACTATAAGATCTTCAACTAGACTATTGTAATAGACAACTCAAAAAATTTCAATATAATCAAATGTAGAGATTAGAAGATTATAGCAATTGAAATTTAAAAACAAACTTTTTTGACAAAGAGTTTTGACTAGGTTGACATACTCTAACTTTTTTTTTTCTTAGGTTTTTTGCATTATGGATTTTGGGGGTTTTGGTGCATGTCAAAGAAGACTAATTTAGATAATTTTATTTTAAAAATTACACCAAAAAGTCAAGTGTAGCATGTTGAAAACAATATTCTTATTAAGATGAATACATAAGAGTGCTAAATCCTATTTCTTTCCTAGAAATTCCATTATTCAATAAAGTCCCAATCCAAACGGTCAAAGTAAAGATCAATGTCCATATTTTCACTGAAAAAAATAAAAAATAAAAAATAAAAAATAAAAAATAAAAATAATGTTTTTTCCTACTTTTATAAAGAAAAGAAGAAGTTTTTTTTGTACACTGCCCGAAACGGTGAGATATTTTTGATATTTTGTGGAGTGAGCATTATGCACTTTAAGTCATTTTTTTTGGAGACCCAAAGATGACATCATAAAGTATTTATAGAAATATTTTTGGTGGTAATTGATGTGTTTAGCATGGCTGTCCAAATTGCCCATTGAACAACTTTTTCCACTTTGGGTACCATAACTATTTCTATAAATGTCCAATTGAAAATAAAAACTAGTTTCCCTCAAAGTTCATGTTATGGCCTCCATTCACAAAACGTTTCAAAAAATCCCAACTTCAATTGAAGTCACACAACTCATGAAGACACTAATTTCCAACTCTTCATTGTCAATGTTAATGGCTTCTCATTACCTTTTCTAGTCGGCTAGTGGCTACTAACCCATACGGAGTATTATTTTTATTGAACTTTTAATTAGAGAACCTTTAAAAAGTCAAAGAAAATTCTATACAACTCCAAAAAAATATTCTTTTTGGATTCATATTTTGTATATTTGTCCATCTTTTTTTAGATTTTTATAACACTTCATATGCCATTTAATTAGCCAAAGGGTTGTGATTTTGTTGGTTTCTAGTGCTACTATATCAGTGGTGTTATTTTTGGCCCCACAAAGATTCTCTCCAAAATTATTATTTCTCCATTGAAAGATTACGATTTCTATTAAACTGATGTTCAAACCTTAGGCCCCCTTTACTCTAGAGGCGAGAGGCCGTCATAAAAGAAATTTCAACCAATGACATGCTTAGAAATTGAGAGGAGGAAGAAATGCCACTTTACACCTAAAATTTTAGCCCAAGGGACAAGAGGAGGAGAAAATGACATGGACAACACTTTTGTCCTTGGTGGCAACAAAAAGGCACATTTTTGAAGACTCTCGGATTTTTAGTTAGGCCCACCTCTTGAGGTGGGCTTGACTAAAGATCCGGGGGACCATTTGGCCAAAATTCTTACAGCCAATCATTTTAATTTTTTTAATAATTTTTCATAATCCTACATTAGAAAATGTATTAAAATTTTTAGCACATGTTTGTAGGCCCCTTTTCACTTTACACTACATCCAAAAGACGTCAAGTTCAGAATTGGTCTTTTCAAGAATGGACTATGGCCCTTGGCTGATTTTCTCCTTGTCTTCTCGTTTCTAGTGTAAAGAGGGCCTTATATTACATTCATTCAAAAAATGTAGTATTGGACACAACATAACAAAAAAGTGCATCCCTTATTGCAATGATCATAGGTGAGTCAAAAATAGTCGAACTAATACAGAATATTTTTAAATAGAAATATTGGGTGGTGATTCATTTCAGATATCCGTTTGATGTCCAGTACCTCTTTGATTATGTCAGTAATCACAGACATAATCTCACCCTGAAGGTGAAACCTGGGCAATATCGGTCCAACTCCAAGCTCGAATGGGCCCATTCTAATCTATGATATCTTTGCATTGAAAATTCATTTGCGTCTCCATCTGTCTCAAAAAAAAAAAAAGAAAAAAAAAAACATAGCCACCTCTGCCGACCATGGATTGGGAAATCTGGTGAATGCAAAGACTTGGCATTGATTGGGATAACTTGAAAAATCAGTAACAACTGACACCTAGTTTTGGTTATTATTCTGGTCAACCGCATCACCCCTTCAGCATGGACAAAGGACTACTGTGGGCCTGGTCTGCCTGGATATCCCTGCTTTAATATTCAAGTGCATTTCTCAACAGTAGCATACCTACTACACCAGTATAGGGTCTGTAGACTTGTAGACTTGGGGTGTTTGGTAAAAAGAATTTTTTTCACCAGGGCTGCGTATTCACCAGCCTGCGTATCCCCTGCGGCAACTTGTCTCACACAGGACGCAAGCTCCCCGGGCACAAGGTGCCCCGAGGGCACACGGAGCCCCAAGGGTACGGGGCCTGCACAGGGCACCGATTGCACATAATTCACCGGATCGGAGAACTACTTAGCTTGATCCATAGCCCCTCATGTCACCGAGACCTGCCCCTGTGATCACGTTGAATTGGAAACAAGGGATCTTTGCCCACCGTCTCCGACGCAGGTTCAAAGTAATTAGTAGAATCTGGCTTCTTCTCCGCGGATCAATAGTCTGGATGCTTTGGCGAGCCAGGAATGAAGCTCCTTTTGAGGGAAGACACTGGCACCCGACGAAACTTTGCTGCAAAATTTGGATGGGCTTGGTGGACTACGGTCGACTCGTCTGGGCTAAGACACTGGCTAAGCTGGAAAATGCCGGCGACAACGCCAGGAAACGGGACCTCATTCTGACATAGTTCCGTTCTCGTTGGTGTTGTAACAATCTGCTTGCGTACTGGGAAGATGATCAACCGAAATGGATCCTGAACGGTCCTAGCATTCACCATATTAGTGAGGAGTAGTTTAGCTTGGTTTCCCTTTTTTTCTTTTTTCTTTTTCCTGGCCTTGCCAGAACTGGCGGGGTTGGGCTGTATTTGTGACTCTCTTTCTTTCTTGCAGTAAAGGGCTCCCCTTTTCTTGTGTCAAAAAAAAAAGAAAAAGAAATTTTTGTCTGGACATTGGTGACTGGACCCATGATCTGAGGAACTTGTTTGAAATTCTAATTTCTAATCCCTGTCATAATTTACGTAAGTTACTGTTGTGAGAACGGTCACTGAGGCACTGCCAGTGGAGGTGAAAATGCCACTGTGAATAGTGTGCACTCAGTACAGTATGGGTACAGTGTGCTGTCAGTGCATAATGTATATTATTACACACTAACGATGGGCTTGAGACTTGTTCAGTAGTAAGGTCCGGTTTATACTTGGGGCCGGATTGAGGGCCGGCCCAGACTCTTCAATTTTTTTTAATTTTTTAATTTTTAATTTTTAATTTATTATTACTATTTTTTAAATTTTTGTTGAGTCAAATGGTGAAATTCCATTGCAAAAGGTAAATACAAGAAAAAACATTGCCGCGGAACTGAGAAAGGCGGGCCTTTCTGGCAAAAATTGATACCCTAAACTAGACCACAAGAGCTACTTGCGAAACTGCGCTAACTATATCCTTATTATCTACAAATGCCCCTAAGCGGCCGGGTATGGAGCCATTGGGGCTGACCTGAACTACGTCCAGACTATAACTAGCCTTCATCCTCCCCTTCATCATCCTGCTCGCCACGATTTTGCGATGAGGTGGGCACGACACAGTGTTCTATGCCACCTGGACCTAGACCTCAAGGCGTGTTCCTGATGCTACTAAGAATTTTGGAAAATATGAGCATTTTGACGAAGCCATATTATCCAGAGGACAGACCCTCGAAGGAGGGACCGTGTCAAAGAATCTGTAACATTCCTTCTTTAACCCCTAAAGTTCTGAGGGTATTTTTCATCAAAACTGCCTGAAAACAGCCCCTCTTCAAATCAAGGTGGATTTTGCTAAGTTAGGTTCATAATTAGTACATCTAACCATAAGATCTTGTAGCTAACTTCTATGTCTACATGTCCGCCAAATCTTACACACTCATTCCTCACCAATTGCAAGATCATAACGTTTAAGTTGAAAATCAAGTTTTTTTTCCCTACGCAAAAAAGGAACAGCAGAGTTTTGGAGGCCCAAAAAACATTTTTTTGCATTATGGATTTTGGCGGTTTTGATGCACATCAAAGAAGACTGAGTTAGTTATTTGTATTGAAAAAATCATATTCAAAAAAGTTGTGAAAGGTTGCCAAAAAAATCATTTTTTGCTAGGGGGTATACTGAAATTCACAAACAAATGCCTTTTTTTGACAATAAAAATAGCATATGAAAAAAAATTGGATTAAAAATCCGAACGGTGGGAACATGCTCTACTGCCTTCTCTATACATAGAAATTTTTATTTTTGAAAATTATCAAAATCTCAATTTTTGGTGGAATTTCAAAGTTTCGTCTTTGGGCAGATTTTCGCAGATTTTTGCAATTTTGGGCAGTTTTGGGCAGTTTTGGGCAGAATTTGCTGCATTCACAGTGGTTCAGCAGCTGCCCTACGAGCAGCGTTTGACACTTAAACCTTCATAACTTTTGATCCTGATGTCTGAATTGAAAAATAAAAATACCTACACCAAGATCTCCAAATGGCCCACCTTCAATAAAAATTTCAGAAAATCCCGATGTAAATTGCATTCATAGGTACATGCCCAAATTCCAAAAAAGCCCAAATGTGGATGATTGTCCTTTAGGGGTTAAAAATTACAAGTATTGGTTTCTCCATAATATTTAAAAAGTTCATAATCCCTCTATAAATATACAAACTTGTATTGTTTGTTAAATATCACAAAAATTATACTCCTGCCTCTGTTACATTACCCTTCATAAGTGTTAGATCCACATGAGTGATACCTTTTTAAACAAGGTTTAGTTTGTGATTGTTCCTTTACATCGCAAATGTTATCATTGACAGTACTTCCACTTTATAACATTTCAACGTGATACTCGTATGTGTTACATACGTACGTTTGTTTCATTTTCTGTAAAAGAAAACAGAAAGAGACAAAGATGGTTTCAAAATTCAAAGAACCAGTGCCTCTTCATAGAAAGAGAGGTCAATTTATATGAGCTCCATCGGTGGTACACACACTTTAACTTTGTGAAGCACTTGTGAATTTGAACTTGGGGTCACCTAGTGATCTATGGACAGATAAGAACCTTAGATACACTCCCAGTAATTGCAAAATTTCAGCTGGGTAATCTGTAAGTTAGTGCCAAAGTGACTGGCATTCTGTGATGCCTGTTAGCCCATGAAAAGTGTATCCACCGGAGACTCTTCCCATATTTGTTCTTCCTCTGATGTGTAATGTTTTTGGGCCTGGTGCATCCTCTGCCAGCTATCTTTGAGCCCATCACAGCCTGGTCATAGACTGAGAATTTTAAAACATGTTGTTCCTTTGCATGTTCATATGGAAATGGGTCCTCAGTAGCAGGTTCTCTTGGCTTGATGGTTGGCTGATAGGTACAAGTTCTACAACCTCCTCATTTAGCAATCTCCAACTGTGGAGATTGGACAACACCTCCCTCTAAAGTTTCCTGCAGCATGAAGTGGGCCTACGTTGGTCAACATTTCCTTTACATATGTACAGTACAAGTACACTGTACATGATATCTCACCTATTATTATTTTCTAAGGTGGTCAATATCATGATGGCAATGTTAGAAATTATCAGCACAGAAATTCTGAAAAATTTCAGCACCAAATCCACTTTCATTAGGGAAAATGCATGCCACTTGGTCAGCCCATGATTATTTTTACTTTCTTCAAAATTGACATGGATATGGAACAAAGTCATCAAATGACACAATCTCCCTGAAAGTTTTTGATTCCAGCACAGAATTTTAGAAAAGCCGCCACCTTAGGAACCGTGGAGCTGAAGTAAAGCCGTAGCAAGTACCCAATACCCATACAAAGGGCTAAGCCAAACACAGCCCACATATCACTTAGTTAAGCTTTTGGCACAGAAATCAACTCAATACCCCATTCCCTTCACTACAAAAGTGGCCACACAGAATCAAAGCTATCAGTAGCTAATGCCATTCAAAGGCCCTTCTTCAACATTTTGAGGGCGGGATAAAAACCACCCATGTATAAAATTTGTGCATCACATGAATCCTGCCTGCAAAAATGGCCAGCACAGGTGGCCTACACATCACATGATCTGCTCCTGAGAGTCCTCACACATCCCAACAATGCCATATCACCATTAACTTCACCCGGTAATAACCATCAATTCATAAATCATTAGTTATCATAATAACCTCAACATCTGGATAATCCTACACACCATCTAGTTCCAATTTCTAGCCCTCCATGCTTTTTTTTTTTTTTTTTTGAAGCAACAAAAGGAGATTCATTGCAGGAAAATAGCCCTCCATGCTTTCATGTCACGGGCTTCTACTTGACATACATAGCTGCAACTCAAAGTTCACTGGCAGACAAACTCGAAGCTGTCAAACTGAACAGCAGAATCTCCAAAAGATTCACATCCTTCCATTTTGTACGGTGCACATAAGTGCAACTGGGGCATCAAAGTGCGAAACTCCATCATGAGATGCTAGATTGTAGAGAGATTGTTGGTGAGTTTGCGCGCACACACACATACACACATACACACATACGGGCCGTTTCGGTAGGTACCAAAACAGGGCCTGGTGGGCATGCAAAGAGGAAGGCAAGGCTGCTGGTACTGTCATCAACAGGGCAGGCTTACATGTTGGGTTGTCCGTCCGCGAGTGCCTGACACCCTCTGACCAAGCAAGGACTTTTTTTTGTCACCTTGCAACAACAAGCTTCTTCTTTTCCTTCCCATTGTCAGGCTCAAGCTTTTCCGTGCAGCTGGCTAGCTAGCTTGCCCCTTCCCTTCCCTTCTCCATCACCTCCCTTGCACAGAGAGATCATTGTACTAGCACACTCCTGCAAATCCCTTTCAATGTGCTCTCTCTCTGAGTTGTCTCTCACCTCCTCTTGCTCACTCATCTGAATCCTTACACAAAAGGATGTCCTTGTCTAGTGCAGCTGGGTCACGCCGAATCAGTCTTGGTACTCATCTTCCAACATGGTGCTGGCCATGGAAATCAGTGAGCTAGAGTACTCAGAGATGCAGATTGGGAACTGAATTCGAAGGTTTGATTAGTGAAGACTCGGCAAGCCATGTTGATCATCTTCTGACAGGGAGAAGATGGAGAGCTCTGCCAGTGCCATGTGAAGCTGAAGAGCATCAGCTGCGAAGTTGGATCATCATCTAGTTCACGAAGCTTTTTGCAGAGAAGATGATTCAGTTTGAGGGAACTGGAAGGATGCACAATTGAGATTTATCTCGGGGTGGGAGCTGGGGTAGTTGATGAGGGGGATGAGTTTGAGGTGGTTGTGATCGAAGAAGAAGGGGCTCAGTTGTGGTCGTATCATGTACAGTTGTAGGTGTAGAGAAGGGTGAGGAGGAGAGGAGGGTGTTCGGAATTGAGAGCATGGAGCCTGCCATGGAGGAAACAGGCAAAGGATTATCGGTGCCGGGGGGGCTGTCATGGCGCTCTCGCGACACGAGCTGGTGGACATCGGCGGTGGATCTTTCCTCCACCTTAATCTCGAAAATGGACCAGGTTGGTGAACTATCTAGACAGGGAAGCACTCATTTTGTGATCTCTGGGCATGGAGAGCAAGCAGCATCGATTTCGGTTCAACATGCAGCACCACATTTTGGACTGATTAGTGCACGTGTTAGCTTAATTCTTATGTAATTAGTGCCAATCAGGGTGGAATTTGGTTGCTGGTCGAGGTTTCGATCGTGAAGGTTGTTCTGAGTACTCGCATTCACCATCCTGGACTTGTAGCTCGCAAATTTGTGTTTGAGAGGGTGTTGAAGTCATGGGTGACATGGTTGTTTTGTGCAGGTGCCAGGGTCGTTGGTGGGGTTTACGCTGCCATGGCACGCGGGAGGGCGAGCGGACACGAAGCAACCGCAGGTGCAAACGCAACCACAGATGCCAGCTTCGCAACGAGGAGCCGAGTTTGCGGGGTTCCGGACGGAGGGCTACGCGGGGGTGAACAAACCCGTGGAGCTGCCGAAGCCCAAGAACGAAATTGCGCAAGCGTTACAAGTAGAAACCAGAGGGAGTTCCGAGCAGGTTGAGGAGCCAAATGGGACTCCAAATGGGGCACCGAATGGGGAGCCGAAGCGAGTGGATTCACCGAAACAGACATCGGAAGACAAGAGTTGCGAGGAAATTAGCACTCGCAGCTTCTCTGGGCCGCGCGTGGGCGAGTCGCGACGAAGAACCAAGCGTATGCCGGTGGATTTGGCGCCTGAAGGGCCGAAGCAGGACTCCGAGGCGCCTATCCGTTCCAAGAGGCTGTCCTCCGTGAGCCAAGAGTTTCTCCTGGGACAGGGACCGAGAATGCAATCCGTGGAGAGCCCGCAATTGGTGAGAACTAGAGACGCAGACTCCGCCTCAATCCGGCGAGTCGACGAAGCGAGCATCCTTTCCTCCCGACGAAGCTCAGGGCGTTACTCGTCGCGATCGTTGTGTCAGGGACCTCTGCTCGAGGAGAAGATCAAGCAGAACCCCCCGCATGTGCTGCCTCCGCCTCCCGGAACCGATGGAGTCGTGCACGTGACCAGAGACGATATGCCCGAAATGTTTCCCGGAAACACGAACCGGTTAGTCCAGCTGCGAGTGGGCAACCCTAATTCGAAGCCATCCGAGAGCCACCCTTCGAGCCGTCTGAGCAAGGACCCTGTCCTCGGCGGATCATATCGAGTGGCGGCCTCAAGTGACGCCATTGCATCAGATGCGAGAGAATCCACATCTTTACCCACTTCGCCTCGGCTCAGGGACAAAGAGTCACGCGCTTCGAAGCTGTTGCGGAAGTTGAAGCTCTCGGGGATTAGCTCCCGGGTTGGCCATGAAAGCGTCACCATCGACACAAAGCCAGGTACGCTGGATCAAACATCATCTCAATTGCAGTGACAGATTTGGAAGATTACGATCCCTGCAGTTTGCATTCACTAGAGCTGAAACAGTGCAAACCTGACCAAGAGTGCATCTGCCTTGTATACTTGTCTCTGAGTTTTGAAATTGTGTTCTGAAATGGTCCAAACATGATCGAGGATGCATGCCTGGAGTCTTTGTGGTCGATCAGGTTCATTTACAGAGCCAGATGGGTTTTGCAGGTAAGCGGAGTGGTAGCTTGGGAGGAGAGGGGAAGCTCTCGAAGGATAGGGGGGCCAAAGTAGTGAACACTCTCAGTGTCTCGCAGCAGCAAAAGCTTGCCAAGAGCTTGGAGCCACAGAGGCCGGGGATCACGAACGGGGTGCGTGCACCTACCATACATTCGGAATGCATTGCAAGGAGTGAGAATGGGGCTCAACTGAGTGTTGGAAATCGAGACGCATGGAATGGAGCAGCTTTGGAAGGGCATGGGACGAAGAAGAGCAGCTCGAAGTGGCTGTTCAAGTGGAAATGGGGAGTGAAGCCTGCGGCGAAGGTCGCCGTGGCGACAGTCCAACGTGGTGCGAATCCTTATGCTGCGAAAGCTGATGAGCCTCGTATGTTGTCGCCCACTGCAGAGATTATGAGTGATGCCCGTGATGCGTTTTACACATCCAAGTCGGATCGGTATTCGAGTGGGGTTGTAAATTCAGACAAGAAATCCACGGGGCATAGGCGAGGCGCGTCGTGGGGATGTGCTTCACTTGCTGCAACAGCTGCCATTACTCCCATTCGAAGTTCTCAGAGGAATTACTCCCGCATTCATCAAGATGACAATGATGCCGGAAACACGATTGAATCGAGAGTTGGGAGTATGGACCGGGATCTCTCGCAGAGCTTCAGGAACGGGGAGAGCTTTCGGAGTACTGGTGGGCAGAGCTTCCGAAGCACTGGAGGGCAGAGCTTCAGGAAGGGCGAGTTGGTCTTCGAGGATTGCCATGGAAGCTTTCGAAGCATTGCCAGTGGTGGAAGCTGTGCGAGCTTCAGGAGCGTCGAGGAGATTGAATGGGACAGCCGCCTCCCGCCACCCTTGCCAGCGGATCAAAATCTAACGATTGGCGACGTTGCTGCACTCTGCAATTCCTCTTTGAAGTTCGTCTTCAAGTGCAGGGAGATTCATCATTTTAACAAGTTTTTAAGGAGTCAGAAATCGCTTCTCCTTAATGGATGCTCAGAGAAAGGGGGACCCGATTGCTTCAACGTGATTCTCTCCGGGACTGATATTGGTATGTTCCTCTCCTCAGCTCCCGGCATGATCACTGATGCTCGAGTTTTCCTTTGGAGGACACTCATGAATTGTAGTGTGGTCTGTGAATTGGCAGAAGTAAGCTCGATGGTGGCAGCTATGGCGTACGCATGGTTTTTGGAGAACACTGTCCCTAAGGTGACTGGCGAGACATGGCATGCAGTTCCCATGATTGACATGCCCAGGCACCAGATGCACAAGCACAAGAGTGCTGCTTGGCTATTTGATGCTTGTGGCATCGATCCTGCGGCGATGTTGTATGCAGATGAGGTAGTGGTCGAACTACACTACGCCAACTCACTTCTCATTAAGCCACCCATCCGTCAGATCTGTTTTCTAGAATGCCTGATTTGGATACAGAGTCCATGCTTACTTGACTTATTCCTTCTGATTGTGCAGATAGAGTTGGGAAGTTTAATTGCAGCAGGGCGCGTCAAAACCTCAATAATTGGGCAGGATGTTCTTGTGACGAGGAACGAGGTGAGTCGACCAATTCTCGGTTCAGGGCTGGGAACTGGGTTTGTAGCTTCTTGTAGTACAGTAGGACTAGCTCTTATTGAGATTCTCGTGCTTTTGAGCCAGGTCTCTTTTGAGAAACAATTTCACGGTTTGCACTGTAACATGGTGTGACATGAAAGCCTGCTTTTGCGTATGCAGGTGGGTTCGGTGTGCACGCTTTTAGGAGAGAAGTTGGTAGCTGAAGCTCAATGCTTATTGGAACCGCGCTACATGAAGACGCTTTTGGTAAGAAACGAAAACGTCAAAAGGCTATGGCACCTACATGCTTCGTTTCTGAATCATTTGAGTCTCAGGCTGCACAAAAAAATCTCCTGGTATTGAACTAATCCCGGAAATGTTTTCTTTGGTGATGGTCATTTTGGTAGTCTAACTCAAACCTGTTCATACCTTTCCTGCAACTTTGGCAGTTGGCTGGGATTCTCTTGGATACTGAGAACCTCGATTTTGCATCAATGCGGGACACCGAAATGACTACCACACTGTTGGTGGGTTCTGGCTCACTCGGGAGAAATGGATTCTTCGATCAATGTGAGTAAAACAGCAGTAGATGCAGTTGTAAAATTCATGATAAATGCTTTTCTATCTGAGTTTCTATTTTATCAATAGCCGACTTCCGTCTTCGTGCTGGAGGATTTGTTTCTAATTGTTAATTTGCGTCTGCGGCAGTGAGAGAAGTTGAGGATGATGATCGAGTCTCCAAATTCATTAGTCGCAATTATGGAGATGGCAAACAACTCTCCGGTAGAAAATCAGGCTCTGCAGCTCTGAAATCCAAGATACAACAAGAAGCTGAGCAAGAGCAGTCTGACAAGGACTCGCTCTTTACTCAGAGCCAGGACCACACTTCAACATCGGAGGCTGGAACAAATAGTAGCTTGGAGGAAGACTCACCCCGGTTGAAGCAACGCTCTTCCTTCAAGTACACCAAATTACCTCCCAATTCTGCTCCGGCCAGGTCACATCAGCTTCCATCACCTTCCAGTACGACATCACCATTCCTCTTTCTGCATTACGACTTAACTTGCCTTTCGTTATTTTGGGAAGGCTACCTAATAAAATATCATGACTTAAAACAATTTGCATGCTTCACAAGATGCTCGAAGAATATGAGTTAAGTTTGTCGTTTTTAGGACCAAATTTTGTTTGCCATGATTTTGTGCTAAGCTTTACTTGTTGCTGATGCAGGTGCAGGATGTAACGAAGATGGAAAGGCTGTTGCGCACATACGAAGAGCAGCAACCCAGTCTGCTAAATCCAAGCTTCCATCTGGTGGAAATAGCTCCCCTAACTTCACAAGAATAAGGAAAAAACTCTTTCTGTACCAAGCGTAACAGAGACTACGGAGTCTGGGCACGACGTCAGTGCACAACCTCAGAAGAGCAATTGCACATTGTCCGAGAGAGCAAAACCTCGAAACCGTGCACAAAATGGACGGTTCTTCAGGTGCGACTTGATCTCCGACACGGATCAAATATATTAAATTTGTATAAGCTGGAAAAGTATTAGGTGAGAAATGACTTCAAGCGGTGGCATGGAAGGAGAGCTTCATAGCATTTACGAAAAGTAGCTGGTAATTATTAGAGAGTATATTTTAGCTGTAAAATTACATTTTGCATCATCCCCGGTGCCCTTGTATACACTTGGGGCAAAGACGCTCTCCGACAGTTGACAAATCTGTAAATAAAACTCAGTTTGAATGGCATTAGTTCTCTGAGATCATTACATACATTTTAAATATCCTCGTCCATCTATCCAGTAGCAGACTGGAGTCACTGGACTTGTTTGAAGGATCTTTGTGTAATCGATAGGGATGTCAGTAGCATGGTATCGTACGGAATGTCATGATTGCAAATTTTTTTTGTTTGTGATGGCTAGATAGAGTATATCTTGTGACCTGGTAATGTCACTGTTCTCCATGTGTGTTTTATAATTAATATCACTTTCTTTTTTAATTCTCTTTGAAAAAGCACTACAATTTCAAATTTCCACGGACAAACATAAAAACAATATGGCTTGTAGTTTACATATATGTTCATCTAAGAAAAACAAATGATAAATAATATGATTAAATTACAGTGACAACATAAAACATTCAAATGAATACGAACTATGGTATGGCACCAAAGCCAGAGGCTGAGGGATCTAGTGGTTAATCATAAGACTAGACACTCATACGTGCTCCTCAAAATGTGCACCACCTTGGGAAACTCCTGCAGCCTAAAACTTTGGTAGAGAGGAGCGAGCCGGTGACGGTTTCTCCCACTAACTGACCTCACGAAGTTGCATGAATCCTTTCTTTCATGGAGAAGATCGATAGAACCTGTGCTTTCTTTTCCTATGTATACTTTCACGTACTATGCAGATCGCCTGCAGTCCAGCACAGTGAAAATATGAACAGATGCACAGAATTTAATCAGGTGCAGGTGGCGGAATTAACCGTCCGGCCTTCGACAATGAGATAGACAGACTAGCTTTTTCTTCTAGAATGAAGCCAGGATTTAGGAACGTGCAGCAGTGTTGGCACGAAGAAGCAGCTCTGTTCATAAGAAGAGTCTCTTGAGAGTATTGCTACTAAATAGGCCATAGCGCATAATAATTTATGGTTCGAGAACGCTAGAAATCAGTCCGTTATGCTCGGTCAGGCAACCAAGGCTCTGTCTTAAGAACGCTCAGCTGCAATTCGTTCCCACATGATCAAACCACATCGTTACCTCAGTTATGCGATGCTGCACAGTTCAGGGTTCCATCGTCCTCTTGATTAGAACATTATCATATTCATTGCGGCCTGCTCTCACTCTCTGGAGATTGTTGGTTGTAAGGTAGTGCTCCCAAAAACCGTCCCATAGGCTTGACATAGGCTGTTCCTGAAACTGTGCAAAATCATTCTAATTCCGTCTATGGCTGCAGAAATTGAGTGCTTGTGATTGGTGCAGGAACGTCCTATTCTCACAATCCAAGTGGTCATATTAACCATGACTCTAGGGACGGTTAGTGGAGCACCTAGGGCTGAACATTCAAAAATTCATAGGAAATTGTAGACTTACTCAAAAAATGAGTTTTTTTTTGGGATGGCTTTGCACTAGCTTTGCACTTCATCCAAAAATTATAAAAAAATTCCACCACTATTCCAAATAAGCAAACCTGAAATTCGGACGGCTTCTGGGAGCTCAACCTTACTTGTCCCACGAAAGGAGAGTGAGTGTAGATCCTTAACTCAGCCCAGATCCATTTCTTATTATTTCCTCAGGAATCGCAATTGGACGCAGATTTTGTGGCTTGATTCTGGCATGGAGACGTTGGGTTGCAGATCTGTTGTACAGGTCAATGAAACAGAGTATATCCCATGAGTTGCAATTTGATGTGGATGGTAGGCACGGTCAGGTGACGGTTAAAATTGTCAGAACATATCATTTGTGACGCGTTGAACTGATTGAAAGGTTGTTACGTAGATATGGACGATATCATAACATATATTTCTGATTTATGAATTTAGTTCAAATAATCCCCCAGCGGACACCCGAACAAGTACACGCGATACCCAATTCTTAGTTTAAGTTGATTTTGATTTACGAGGTAGTTATGGAAAGGTCCTGAAACGCATTTTCTAACTTCTCCGCAGGATATTTCAAATTGTGCTGGAGCCTCAGAATGAGTAACGTCATTGTCAGGAAGAAACGCTGAATCAAAAGGTTCGTGAACGTATGCCATAGCCGTTTCAAGGGAGCATCAATGATCCCCACCAGTTACAAAGGGCAGATGGCAACTCATCGCTTTGCGGAGCCACATGATGAACTGTGAGATTTGGTAGTCTCGATAGACCTGTCTTCACATCGCACTAAGCACCGGTGAACCTCAAAGATATGAAAATGTAAAGATGTTCGGCGGGGTCTGGAGTCGGCACCCACTCTCGGATGCTAACTAATTCACCCACTGAAATTACTCTCTGCAACTTCTTAAACCACATGACAAGTCATGTAGTCTGACGCCTCTTGCTTCATGAGTAAGTCCGCAATTCTATGTCAGTGAAGATGCAAAACAAACCTGTACATGTGTACAAAGATAAAGAAGATGTCCCAGTAGACAGGTCAACACACGCTCATAGAAAGAGCAGGCATTGGTTTGAGGCTGGACTTATGTGCTCTTCGCTTCGGCCGACACCCACTCCGTTCAGAAGTACAAAGTGGTAACGCCTCGCAGCCAAAGCATTAAACCTAACCCTAAACTTCGAGTTCCCTCAATCGGATATCTTTTTTGTAATCACTTATTTTCATGATTAGCATGGTATTGTCATCATAGGGAAACATAACACTCAAGCAACATCTAATACTAAACCCAAAGACTCAGGCAAACCAAGGAAAACCTAAATCCAAATGTAAGATCCCAAAAATGACCAAAAAGCAGTAATACGCAATCTGATAAAGTGAAGGATCCTCTCACTATTGGGACACTTATTCGACTCCACAGCACTAATCAGCTGAGAAGACAAACTTTAATGCCCCGCTCACAAAACCCTACTGGATCAGAAGGCAAAACTCGCTGGTGTTTCTCCAGATGGCTCGAAAGCCTTTCAGAAACACGGACCAATTGCGATCATCACGCCCAACTCAACAACACAGAAAAGGACACCCCCACCAACAACACACAGAAAGGACACCCTAACCAACAACACATCAAAGGACATCGTGCTCATATTCTATGGGTGTAAAGTAGTCTGTCATGCCTTCGGCACTCAGTACGAGGAATTGTTAAAATCACAGCACATCAAAACTCACATCAAAACTCACATCACAACATAACCTCATCACAGGAAAGAAGTTCATCAGCGACTTAAATATAGGTAATCAGAAGCGTGCTTCATTTTGTTGCAGTATTTTCGTCATCACATGAACTCCAAACCCTAAACCAAAACCTCAAAAAACAAAGCCGAAACAGAAATCATCAACACAAAAACAAACCCCACATAAAACCAACACTAGAAAACATGTCACTACCAAAGGACCCACATCTGAACTCCACAGGAGATGGCAAAACAGAACGAAGGATATGACTCTCTCGGAGGGAGAGCCGTCATTATATGGAGGCGGAGGCGAGGCAACCCTAGAAGAGGCGCGTCCTGGGCGGAGGAGATGAAGCACGGTCTCAGGAAGGGAGGGAGCGGTGACAGGGAAGCCCAAGTGGGTCGTGGCGACGTGAAACGGGGCGGGTCACCGGCACCGAGGCTGCAAAGTCTTGCAGCGACTGCGCCGATCGCGAATTTCGGAACCCGAGCGGATGCTCGCTCGAGTGGCCATCCGCGGGTGCCACTTACTGCGATGCCGCAGCGAGTAAATCCGGGGCTTTACCCAAGTTGCCTGCTCGGAACCCCGTGGGCGAATCGGTCCGAATGCGCCCCGGCAGCGGAGTTTTAACTCAGCACTTCGCGTTTGGGTTTGGCGATCCGATTGCGGGGGGATTTGGACGAGGTTGGAGCCGGTTCGGGGGAGCGGGAGGCAGCAATGGCTCCCTGGGATCGTGAATTTCTCGGGGTTTTGGTGGTTTTGGCGACGAGTTTTGTGGTCGGAGGAGGATTGGGCAGCTTCGGATCCGTGGAGGCTCATAACCCTAGCGACAGAGGAGTGAGGATTCAGTCGGAGCGTGGATCCGCGCTCGTGCTCCCGCTCGAGGGATTGAAGCGGAATGGTGTTGTTAACCGTCGGCTTGAGTATGAGGCTCAGTGGGACGACGCGCGCATGACACTCCATGATGATCTGCTCACTAAGGGGTGCGCATTTTGCTCCGTTTTGGGGGACTGATCGCATTCTGTCGCTCCATCGTTTAATTCTTCATGCCGATTGACTTAGTTTCTGGATTTTGGCTAACTTGGGTTGTAACACAATTGGTTGGTTTGTTGAGAACTCACAATCTGGGTAATGGATCTGTCGTTGGAAGGATTGGCTTACGGTTCATATTTGAGGGTTAATTCTTGCAGAGCTGCGAAGGATTTATAATTTATGGTTTTAGCTGAATTTTCTGGCCGATCGTTCGTTTGGGATTGGGATGAGTCGTTTATGTCGGTAGAATATGGTTTTTGTTTTGATGGCGGAATTCAGCGTGGTGTGGCGATTAGAAAGCTGCCGATGCCGGCCTTGAACTTGTGACGTTCTTGTCGATTTTACAGTGTTTGGTGCACAGTGAAGCTCAAATTGGTTTTACCGATTTTTGTTTTTATTTTTTTAGAGATATTCTCTGGTTCTGTTTAGGAGGTACAATGTGCTTGTGGATACTGTCGGGAGTGATAAAATGGGAAAATATTCTATTTTTTTTTACGATATGCTAAGCTCATGGACTTTAAAAAGCCTTGGTAGTGGACGGTTGATGCTTTCGCTATGGCTTCTGAAGTGCTGGGAAATTATTCGCCGTTCGGGCGTCCAGTTTGATGTCTCCTCTCCTCGGAATGGCATTACTTTCTGCATTTTTTTAAAAGATATTTAATTTACTGGCTGGACAGAGATGTCGATTTGAAGTCTCAAAGTTCGAGGGTAGTCCTCGGATACTTGGTCGTGAAATGCTGGCAGAAGTTGTCAGGGATTGCCGCGTTATGTCCTTTCTGTCAATATTAACTGGCAAAAGATCGGCTGATTACCCAAGCGTTTTGTGCTTGTCCTTGTTTATCTCTGCTGTATGTGATGGTTCGTTTTTATAATCGAGACGGAGAAGAATAAATTGCTGATCAACTCGTAGGTGTATAATTGCAGATACTACACAAGCAGGGTGTTCATTGGGACACCTCCACAGGAGTTCGCACTTATAGTGGACACAGGAAGCACTGTCACATATGTTCCCTGCTCCACCTGCACTCATTGTGGCCATCATCAGGCATGTTGTACAACTTGAGCTGACAAAATTGATTCCAAGTCTTAATAAAAAATGATCCAATTCAGTTTCAGATTTTTAATTTTAAAAAAAAAAGATTCTGTATGTTTATTTAAAATAAAGGTGGGCTATTTAAGTGAAATGGTTTGGTTAATTCTCTCTGGTGAATGCGGTTCAGGACCCGCGATTTAAGCCCGACAATTCAAGCTCGTATCAGACGATTGGGTGCACTTCACAAGACTGCATAACTCAGGAGTGCGACGCCAAGACTCACCAATGCAAATATGAGAGGTTGTATGCGGAGATGAGTTCCAGTAAAGGAGTACTGGGGAAGGACCTTCTTGGGTTTGGCCCAACCAGTCGGCTGCAACCTCAGCCTCTTTTATTTGGTTGTGAAACAGCAGAAACTGGAGATCTGTATCTACAGCACGCTGATGGCATTATGGGGCTGGGACGTGGCCCGCTCAGTATTGTTGACCAGCTCGTAGGGAATGGAGTCATGGAGGATTCATTCTCTCTTTGTTATGGAGGCATGAACGAGGGTGGGGGTTCTATGGTGTTGGGTGCAATTCCAACCCCCGAAGGCATGGTATTTGCTAAATCAGATCCAAGTCGCAGGTAAGCTTGTTACAGCTTCCTCTCGAATTCTTTTTTAACCACGGAGGATAATAAAGAATTCCAGAGTTTTTAAACGAGGCAGTGGTCAGTGCGGGTGCTGTCAAGGGAGAACTTAATCAACTGGAGTTGCTTTTAGGTCGGCATATATGAAAATAGTGGACGTTTCTGACTTAAATGTTCTATGCAGCAATTACTACAACCTTGAGTTGTCCGAAATTCAGGTGCAAGGAGTCAGCTTGAACTTGGCAAGTTCAGTTTTTAATGGGAAGTTTGGCACAGTTCTGGACAGCGGGACAACATACGCCTATCTTCCAGACAAAGCTTTTGAAGCCTTCAAAAATGCTGTAAGTTATGCATCCTTTCAAACTTGATAGTAATGCTTAGGCTTTATAGCTTTTGCAAGCTTCTAGGTGCTCGTATGGCCCATGGATGACTTTTATGCTGATGGTTGAGAACAAATTCCCACCACTTGTTGAGTCAGATACTCGTTTTGATATGGAAATCGCCGTGTTTTTGAATAAATAAATTCTGGATTGGTGATGTTGAGCAGATTGTTCAACAGCTTGGATCATTGCAAGCTGTCGACGGTCCTGACCCGAATTATCCGGATATTTGTTACGCCGGCGCAGGGAGGTATGTGTTATGTGTCTCATTAGTTTTTCAGACTGACTTTTAATACGAATGGCTTGATATGGTATACATGTGGACGCGTGTATATTGAGGGCACTGACATGATAAGTGTTCCATGTGGATTTAGTCCGTTTTTGTACCTATGGTACTAGTCTTGTATTAGACGAGACGTAGGGATTGCATTGACTATTTGGAGGATTGTAACAGTGATCCAAAGGAGCTGGGCAAGTATTTTCCCCCTGTTGACTTTGTATTTGAAGGAAACAAAAAAGTATTTTTGGCGCCAGAAAACTATCTATTCAAGGTTGGCTATTTAACTTGAAGTCAGTGTCCCAGGCCAGTTCTGTGACGATTTCTTGTCTCTCCCATTAATTTCTCTCTTTCGTTCTTATCTCCTCAACTTTTTAGTTCTCGAATCAAATCATAGTTCTAAGATATCACATATCTCAAGTATTATGTATTGACCCTCCGTAAATTCATTCACCTCTCATTTTCATTTTGTGCACTTCTTTGTAAATCCTTGGACGTAAATTATAGGCATCAGTCGTGTAGCAAGATTCATATTCCTGCTTACTAATATCTCCTTTCTTTTACTGCAGCATTCGAGAGTGCCAGGGGCGTACTGTTTGGGTTTCTTTAAGAACCAAGACGCTACCACATTGCTTGGAGGTAGTTTTGTTTGTTGCGTTTGTCATGACACTGTTTTTTAAACATAATGTTTCTGTATACACACTCGTAATGTTTATAATGAATGCGTGATTCCTTAGGCTAGGCCTCTTGTACTGCGTTATGTGTATTATGGGTGAGATCTGTTTCACATGATATGCTCACTTGGCAACGCTTTGTTCTGATAAACTACGGTACTTCGCATTGCGCAGGGATCGTTGTGCGAAATATGTTGGTTACGTATGATAGGTTTAATCAGCAAATTGGTTTTTTCAAGACGAACTGTACAAATTTGTGGAGCATTTTGCCCGCTGAACCTCCAATAAGACCCCCACCAGCTCCATCTTCAATCGAATCGCCTACAGCCCCTTTATCACCGGCACCTCTGCCAGAGGGTATGTATATTTAGAGTTAGGCGCCTGCGTTGTCCTGTTGGTTTCTTTGAATTTGGAACGAGTGTGTATACAGAAACCCTCATGATTTGAAATTGTTTGGAAATCAAATAGTGCAGTATCGAGGCGAGTGATTTATCTCTGGCTAGAGCCAGAAACACATCGTTATTTGGGTGCAGCGATTATACATTTCAAGGAAAATGTTAGATCTTCACGTTTCAAGAATCAGTGCTAAATTCCATGTTACTGTTGAACTGTTTCATTTACAGGTGAACAAACTTTTGGGAGCATTGAACTTGTAATTGCATTCGATTCAAACTTGACTACCCTTTCAAGTCAGACCCCCCTGTTTATATCAAGCATTGCTTCTGCTTTTTCTGTTTCATCCTCACAGGTTAGAACCTTTCATTTCTGTTATTGTTTTTTGTTCCTCTGCTTATGTATTTGGAGTTGTAGCTTATCCGTAAACTGAACCTTGTAGACTGTTTTGTGCATTTCAGTAGAATATCTTAGTGGTCCAGAAATGTCGTGGTTTGCTGTACGATTTGCTCGTCTACTTACACGTGATCGTGAGAGACTTTATAACAGGTCAGTATCGAGGAGATCAAAGAAGAAGAAGAAAGAAAAGTAGTAGTGCGATGTATTGTACATGCAGTATCGCCACACTATTTTTCATCCTCTGGTGCTCAGGTTTTTTTCCTTACCTTTTAAATTTAGTTGCTCTAAATTATTAGCAACCTGCATCTTGCGGTGATGAAGAGACATTGCAGATAGACAATTGTCTTGTTGTAGGCTTCTGGTGTTATTTGTCTCACGAACGGTTACTCTGATAGGCACTTGCGGCACGATTAGAAGAGCGTACTGTTCAGCTGCCAGAGGTTTTTGGTGCGTATCAACTGAGAAGCTGGAAAGGTCTGCCTCCCTCGAATTGGTAAGACAGTTATTCATGCTCTCTGAAGGTGCACGGTGCATGGGTTTTTTGTAAGCGTAATATCCAATAGAACTTCTTCATGTTCTCATCCAATAATAGAGTTACTTCATTTAGATCTCTGTGTGGTGATATCCGTACTGTTCCTAAGAATCTTATGCTGTGTTGTAACAGGGATTGGATTCATTCCAACAAGGTCAAGGTGGGTGTCATAATTTCAGTATTAGTTGGAGTGGTGATCATGCTTGCAGCTGTTGCAAGTTTAGCATACTGGTATTTTGCAAAATATAGAAACAGAGACCAAGTCAAGTACGACAACTTGGAAGAGGAACGAACAAATGAAGAGGAAACATTAATCGGTGGTGACCAGCAAACATTGATTGGTGACGAGCAATTGTAGTCACCACATTTGTACAATACGCCTAGTGAGTTCTTAGGAAATAGTGTATTATCTCTGATTGTTATCATGCCGCAGGTTTCTGTCTGCAATGACAAGTGATGGACCTGGGCTTTCCATTCCAACTGGTAGAAAGTAGGTAGTGGCAGTTCTGTACACCCTGTCGATTTGAGCAGGTATTTAGAGAAATCATTTGTTTACTAAACGTGAATTATCTCTGTGACTCTGTTGTCCAAGCACGCCTACATGAGCCAATGTTTTGTCTACATTCAGGACAGTGTTGAAACAAGGTCACAGAAGTAATAGGTGGAGATGTCAACGACGAGATGACATGCGTTTGTAGTCGTCTATTCTAGGTTTAATATTGTTGAAAATTCTGGTGGCTACAGGATCCTGAAAACTCTTACAGTCGTGGTTACAGAACAGAACGACTCTGTTCTTCAGGAATGGTGTAGTACTTCAAAAGAGAATCTTTTAGAGATCTGTTTGAACGCTCTTCAACATGCATCAACTATGTACAATGTCATTGTAACGCGAAAGAGTGGTGCGAACTTGCGAAGTAACTGAGTCATCAGTAATCTTCTAATGAAGAAAGATATTCGGTGTCCATTTTTCAACAGATTACTGTTTGCCACGATATTGTAGCAGCTCTGTTGCGGCGCCCCTTGCGAACCGACGTCGTTGCTGAAAAGTCCATCAACGTGTATCTTAAGGAATCCACGTGTCACTTAACTTAGCGCTTACCACCCTTCCGTGATTGCAGAAAACTCTGTAAGGTAGAAGCACCTATGACCGATAACTTAACCCCTAAAGTATTTTGCACAAAAATCCCAAATTCTGCCTCAAATCTGTCCTGTTTTAGTTCAAGGTGGAATTATGCAAATTCAAACGTATTTTAGAGAATCTAACCGTAGGATCTAGTACCTAACTTGTACATGTATGTGTACACAAAATTTTAGATTGTAACTCCTCACCGTTTGGAAGATCACAAGGTTTGAAGTTTAGAGAAAAGTTTTTTTTGGTACTGCCCGGCAGGGACAGCCACCCTTCGGAAAGTGAAACATCCATTTTCTTGAGATTGTGTGGGTGGAGGCTCTTCAGTTTTGGATTCTAAAGTGAGTTGGGAGTATGCTCAAAAAATTTGAGGACCATATGCCTCACAGAAGTACACAAAAACCATATTTCAGATGAGAGGGGTCTCAGAAAATGCACATACACTGTCAATTTTTTGACACTGCAGTTGCCAAATAAAAGCAAAGAATTTTAGAAATCTAAATGGTGTAAATGTGCATTTGTATGGGCAGAAAATTTTAGTGCAAAAAAAAATTGAAAAAGAATAAATCCTAGATAATTATGAATTTTAGAGCAAAAAAAGTGAATTAGGAGTGCCAAATTGTATTGGGCAGTGGAGGAAAAGTGGGTGGAGAAGGTGACCCGAGATAATGTGTGGAGGTCCTAACTGTCAACTAATGAAGAATAACAATGATGATGAATGAAGTGCAATAATTCAATGAGAGGACAGTTTTGGGGGAGATTAGCTTTCAAAAATTGTTTCAAATATAGTGTCCAACTAAGAGGCCATTGGACCATAAAGCAATCTCAAGAAAAATTAGTATCCTCCCGCCCCCAAGCCTTCTACCGTGTAGACATGTGGCAAATTGGATTAAATCCCCACCCCTGCATGCGGATGAGGGTCCAGCCATGCTCGCCCTGACACACTCTCCCCCCGCATGCGGAGAGGGAGGAGCTTTCAGCCACCACGCAGCTCCTCCCGGCCTTCACAGCCTGTCCTATCCCGGCGCTGTCCTTGCACGGTCTCCCTGCCCCGCCCCAGCCCTGGAACCCCCCGTCCTCCATCTTCTGCCTCGCCCCTTCCCCGGGCTCTCCTCTCCCGATCCCGCCCCTGCCCGCAACCCCCCACCCCTGCGACTCCCGCTCAGATCCCCCCGTCTCCTTGGCCCGTCCCCTATTCGATACAGGCCGCCCTCCCCAACCCCTTTTCTCCCAAATTCATTTCGAAAGAGAAAGAAAAAAAAATTAAAAAATTAAAAAAAATAATAATAATTAAAAATATGCATATTGAATAAATAGAAAAAAATGTGTTATAAGATAGTTAGTTATAAAAAAGAAATATGAACTTATTAAAAACAATTTTAAAACATATATATATATATATATATATATATATATATATGCACATTGAATAAATAGAAAAAAATGTGATACAAGATTGTTAGTTATAAAAAAAAAATGAACTTATTAAAAAAATTTAAAAAAAATTTAAAAAATTTAAAAATTTAAAAATGTATATATTTATATATTTATATATATATATATATATATATATACATTTTCGTGGACAAGAAATCCATAGAAATGGTAAAACACATAGAAGTGGAAACTTTTTTCTAAGTAATAATTAGTAATTCAAAGAAAATCAGTACAAGGTTGGCAACCGTCGTCTTCCACTAATCAGGTAGTCCTGTTCAAACTGATCTCGATAGATGAATCTAAGAGGAAGGTGGACATTCAGTTCTAATTGTTAGAACTCTGTTGCATGGGATCTATGGCAGGAATGCTATCTTGTGAGCGGTGAGCGGTGAGCAGTGAGCGGTGAGCACTAAATTTTCAATTTTTTGACTATTTATTTGATATTTTGAGATGATTTTGAATGACATGTGTTATCTGGGAAAGTGCGATGGAGTTGCTGGAGGCGGTGATAGGCAGGGGGAGCGTGGGAACCGGTGACCAGCAGCCTCGGGCAAAAGGGACAGGAGAGAGGACCACGGTCATGGGTTCCTTGGGGTCCTTGGACCAGGACTCAGACCGTTAGGACTTCCTAGACTTACAAGGGACTCGAGGAAGACGAATGTCTTAGGGCAGGCGAAGGGGGTATTGCAGAGGAGCACGAGACTCTTTAGGAGATACAGACTGACCCGGGACGACAAGGCAGAGATGACAGTGTTGCAGGACCTTAGCCTGTGAGACCTCACGCATCACCAGGTAGTTCAAGGTTAGGGTTAGAGAAGTGATCACGCAAACAGTCTAAGGGGCATTAGGTAAGGAGCATCAGAGGAGATGGGTAGAGAAGCAAGTCCATTAGCGAGAAAAACCCTGAGTCCTCACAGAGTAACGAGGCTCGGGAGTACAAGGAAAAACAAGCAGACCGTGACACTGACTCAACATTGTCTAGTAATTACGAAGAGTCCCAGTTTCTCCTAGCTACCCTGCTTTATACTCTAAAGCTATCCTCTTTTTCTGCTTCAACTACTACTATGCTTCTTCGACTGCTCCTTCCTTGGCTTCACTGCGAGTTCCCACCGCCCCCTGTTTGCCTTGATCACCGTGGCTGTGGTTGGTAACATTTAGCCCTTCCTTCGAGATTGCAATCCGTCCCGGATTGCAGGTCAGCCACGGGTGCGTCGGTGGGCGGGTCGTCGGTCCGGTCGGGTTTCTTCTCTGGGCACCTGTGCAAGTCTTCGCGGAGGAGCTTGGTTCCCGTAGATGTCGGCTATGGCTGCACCCACACCTCGATGAATTAGGTTGTGCTGTGTCCTAGAGGTTAGCGCATGTTGGTAAATATCATAGACCGTCTTGCCTAATGTTTTATTGCATGCAGGGCATTGCACATGGTTAGCCTCGGGGTCACTGTACATGGCAATGAGGTCAGGGTTAGCATGAAAATATTTCTTGACTTCTGCAATTGCAGTCGCTAACTCTTCCTCGGCTTCCTCTTCATCGCTGTTTGGTTCCTCGAGGTTAAATTCTTCTTCTATCTGTTTCAAGGCATCCTTATGTTTTTTAAAAGACTTGGGGCGCAGGGATACCATGGAATTCACCTGTGGGGGTGAAGCTCGGGTTTGTGAAGGCAGGTGTGGTGACGGTTGTGGAGTGTCCTCGGGATCTGTAAACTGGTCAGGGATATCCACGCGCTCTTGGTCCTCGGAAATGTGAATGCTTGGAGGTCGTGGTTCTGCCTGGGGCACCTGGAGGGGGCTGATCGGGGCTGGCTTGGAAGTTGGTGGTATAGACAGGGCCGCTACCTCCAAGTTCTCGAAGTCTATGTTGTCGAACTCCATGTTTTCCCAATCATTTTCGGATTGTTCTAACTCCATGGTGGCCAATGTAGAATCGATGCAATGATCGAGAAACTCTTGTGGGGGATCTGCTGCGGTTGAAGGGTGCTCCCGGAGCCATGCATACGCACTGTTGGTGATTAGTTTGGCTGCCATGTGAATCCATCCTGCCTTGTTAGCCTCGAACTCTTGGAGGGCTTGCTCAGCCGTGGTCCTCTGATCTTGAAGGTATAAGCTCTCCTCTCCGCCCTGTGACTTCTGTCCTTGCCTTAATGCCTCGTTTTGTGATGTAAGAGCCTTGCACCTTGCTAAGTACTCTTGTCCTTGCTGTTCCAGGTGTTGGACGCGCTCCACAGCACTGGCTTTTTCCTTGGCGAGCATGTCGACGTGGTCTTGTGCTGCCCTGATCTCCAGTTCGAAATTAGCAACTTGGTGACGCAAGTTGTCCAGGGTTTGATCCTTCTCCTCTATCTGCTGGCGGTACTCACTGTGTGTTTTGTCGAGGATCCGTTGGGCCTGGTCCCGGGCACCCTGGATGGCCGAGGTCACCTTGCGTCGGTATCGTTCCTCCATGTCTCTCTGCTCCTCTTTCTCCTGTTCTGCTGTGCGAATCCATTCCAGCATCTCCCCTACGCATTCCGAAAGAGCCGTGCTCTTGGTGTGGAATCTTGTTGCACATGGCCCCCATGCAGTTGCTGTTTGCGATACTGATGTTGTTCCTGTTGGCTTGGCAGGTTCCTCGCTGCGTGGACGCTTGCTTGGTCCTGGGAGATTAGGGTCGCGTGCCGCAGCCGTGGCGAGCTCTCGCTGAATGTCAAAGAAGGTCCCCATCAGAGGGCCTTTGCCATGCCTCCGATAGAATGCCAGGTAATTCTGGATGTACGCGCTGAGGAATGGCCCAATGGGGCTGTGGTAGTCAAGGTCCTTCCGATGCCCAAGCAGCTGAACGCGGAAATTCTGCTCTACTAACATTCCCCAATTGATTTTTTCACCCTGGTCGGCCATGAGGAGTAGGGACAACTGTTCTGGCAGGATGCCATTACAGTTGTTCTGAAAATACACCTGACTTAAAACTCCACGCATACGTGAAAACCATGGGTCTGTCAAATGATCACCCAAAGCGAATACATCGTACCTCTTGTCCTCCTTGAGCTGCAGATTTCCGACGCGGGCCGCTATGTCGGGCTGTGGGTGTCGGCAGTCGCTGCTCCAAGTCGTGACTCCCAAGCCGTCCCAGCCAAAAAACTTGTGCAGATAGCGCGCGGAGAACTGCACCAGCACTCCTTCCACCATCCCGGATGGGTAAAGTTCGGTCTCATCCCGAGTTCGCATGGACGCCATGAATTCGTTGCAGTGCTTGATGTTCACCTTGCCTTCTACCAGGGTCCAGTATTTGCCTAGTCCGACCTCGGTGTGCCAAATAAGATCCGGCTTACGTTTCCACTCTAAAATCATACGCGGGACATAGAAGGGAGGGTATGTTTTTCTAGCTGTCTTCATGGTGACTAACAATGTGTGTGCTGGGTGTGAGAGCCAGGGCAAGAGGAGAGGAAGACGGGGCTGCAAGGAACTACCAGGAGAAGAGATGAGGACAGGGGCGTCGCGGACTGAGCCAGCGCGCAATGGCAGCAGTGGAGGGTGAAAAACAGGGAGTCTTGAGAGAGGAGAAGGAAGATGAAGTGACCCAGGGTGTGCTGATGATGATCCCTGGAGCCTTGGCGGCCGAGACTGGACTGATGGGCAAGGGCTGGCATGGTGGAGATGATCGTGCCTACATCCTAGCGTAGACGGTGGCGGCGGGAGCCTATGGATGCGGAAACCTGTAGGTCCTGGGTATGTCCCATCGTTGGGACATTCAAGTTGGCCTTGGCCAGCTGGAAGGCATACGCTGATGTGGCTTACATGTATGTCCACGGTGTCATTTGTTTCCTTGGAGGCCGAGGGGATGGATGGATCCACATCATCTAGATTTGTCTGAGCTTCCGTGGCTAATCGGTTGTAAATTTCTCCTAAGCTGAGTGTGGGCGTGGTTACTGGTGTGTCCGAATGATAGTGTTTTAATTTTGTGGAATTTACTATAGTGGCGTAGGTATCAAAATTCTCGCTGTTTACTAGTAAAACTGTGTTGTTGGGAAGCACTAACTGGACCCTATACGGTCCATGCCAAATTGATTCGAACTTGGTCTTTCGTATCTTGGGGTCCCTGGGACACCATAATACCTGGTCACCCTTTTGAAAATTCCTGATTGGTTTGGTAGACTGAAAATGTCTTGTGGTTAGCTCCTGTTTGTGCTGTATGTTTTGGATGGCTTGGGCTCGGATTTCCTCTAAATGGTGTATATCCTGTATCCGAGCAGCCAAGACCCTGTGCGGCGTGTAATCCTTGGTGCGTAATGATTGGAAAGTGGGAGCAATATATTCTGTAGGTAGTAATGGTTGGGTCCCATAGACCATTTCAAATGGACTGACTTGAGTAGCTGTTTTCGTCGCTACGCGGTATGCCCATAGAGCAGCTGGTAAGCAGTCATCCCAATCGCTTTGGTTAGCATGAATGAATCTACGTAACATGTTTATCAAGGTTTTGTTAGTGGATTCCGCCTGGCCATTTCCTTGGGGATAATAGACGGTGCTGGTCCTGTGCTTGATAATGTGATTATCTAACAAGTCTTCTATGACTGCATTAACGAAGTGAGAACCTTGATCTGACACGATTTCCAAGGGGCACCCGAAGCGAGTGATAATATTGTCATATATGAAAGACGCTGTTACCAGGGCAGTATTGGTTCTTAATGGTTTGGCTTCTACCCATTTTGTGGTATAATCCGTGGCAGCCAAGATATACTTGTATCCCTGTTTTGTTACCGGACGTATTGGGCCAACAAAATCCAGCCCCCATCGTTGGAATGGGCCTAATGGTGGAATTGTTTTTAGAGGTACTTGACCTTGATATTGAAAATTTGTTGTTGACACCTGACACGCATGACAATTCTTGATGTGAGCATGGACATCCTTGTGTAAGGTTGGCCACCAGTAACGGGCTCCTAAAATCTTTTTTATCGTGGTTTCAGGGCCTTGATGTCCCCCTGCTGGGCCGTCATGAAGGATGGAGATAATGTTCGTTTCTTCCCCCTTGGGTACGCAGAGCCGGGTCTCCTGGTCGAGACCGCGTCGGTAGAGCTGCCCCTGGATTACTGTATAAGGCAGGGTGGTCCGTACGAAGCTGATTTTACGAGAACCTGATAGTCCTGGGGGCGTGGTGCCCTGGGTGAGGTATCGCATAATGTCACCTCGCCAGTCGCTAGGGATCTCGATGTCAATGCGAGCTGTTTGGATATACGGTTCATTAAATGAATCGTCAATACCTTCCTCGGTGGCCTTGGAATCCCTGGACAGATAGTCAGCCACTATGTGGCGTTTACCAGGGACATACACCACCTCAAAATCATATTCCAGGAGTATCATTATCCAACGAGCTACCCTCCCTGTAACTAAGGGTTGGTTAACCAGGTAAGACAAGCTGTGGTGGTCAACCATGAAGCGAAACTTGTTTCCAAGTAGATAATGTCGAAATTTTTTAACAGCATAAATCATGGCCAAGGCTTCTCTTTCAGTGGTAGAGTAATTCCTTTCTGCCTGATTTAGGAGACGACTGGCATAGGCTACTGGTTGATCGTATTTGCCGTTTAAATTCTGGGCTAACATGACTCCAACCGCAATGTTGGATGCATCTGTATGAACATGAAAGGGCTTGGACCAGTCTGGGGCGATGAGAATGGGAGCGCGAGAATAAGCCAGTTTAATTTTCTCAAGGGCGGCCTGGGCTTCCACGGTCCAATCTTGAGGGTACTTGTATTTGCTATGATTGAGTGCAGTGATGGGTGCAGTTATGTGGGCTAACTTTTCAATATATATCCTATTGAATTGTGATAGTCCCAGGAGACGCTGTATCCCCTTTTGATCTGTGGGGGGTGTGATTTCGAGGATGTCCTTGATTTTCTCGGGGTCAGGGAGTTTGCCATATTTGCAGACAATGTAGCCTAGTATTACTCCGGCAAAAAAGAGAAACATGCACTTGTCAGCGTTTAAGCTTACTCCATTGGCACGGCAAGCTTCAAAGATTTGCCTGAGTTGGGAAATATGATCTTTAATATGTCCATAAACCGTTCCATCGTCTAGATAAATCCTAAAAAATCTCTTCAAATATGGTCGGAATATTAACTCCATGACACGCTGGAAGGTCATGGGAGCGTTCTTGGCTCCGAAAGGCATTCTCTCGAACTGATACGGACCCCATTCCGTGGAAAACGCTGTTTTGTTTTTATCCAGTTCTGCCATGGCAACCTGGTAATACCCTGAAAAACAATCTAGAAATGAATACATTTCATGGCCTGCTACTTCATCAATGATTTCTTCCATGTAAGGCAAGGGATAATGGTCTTTCTTGGTAGCAGCGTTTAATTTGCGGAAGTCTACACAAATCCTTAATGTTCCATTTTTCTTGGGAATGATCACCATGGGAGACAACCAAGGGGCAGAGTCGACTGGTGAGATAAACTTGGCTTTCAAGAGCTTGTCTAGTTCCGCCTTGACTCTCTCAGCGTAATTTGGATTCATTCGATATCTTCGTTGCTGCACTGGGGTGGCATTAGGTACTAAATCTATGGTATGCTCTGCTAATGTTGAAGGTATCCCTTTGAGGTCCTCGTGTCCCCAGGCAAAGATGTCATGATATTCATGAAACAAAGCTATTGCGGCTTGTTTAACCTGATCTGGGGCGTCGGCGTTAATTTTGATATACTTGGGATTTTCTGTGGTTCCAAGATTAACTAACTCCACTTTGTCTTTAGCTCCATGGGACCAGCCTGTAACGACTTCCTGCTGTAGGGTTTGGTTGGCAGGAACGGCGTTCACTGTGATGTTTTCCTGGATTTCCTGGGAAAAATGTGGTGGTATATCCATTCTGTCGTGCTCAGCTACCATACTGGCCAGATGTATTTCTGCTACTGGGATTAAATCAGGATGGGCCTGGAACACCATGGCTTCTTGTTTGGGAGATAACCCCTTGGTCCAATTAGTCCCAGCTTTGTGTCGAATCTGATTGGCCTTGGCCCTGGTGATACAGCTATCTACGGGAATAACCATGGTTTTTCCTTGTTGTTGGATACGTATCTGATTCCTGGACCAGTCATGAATTGCATTCATGTCCCTCAACCAAGGTCGTCCGAGGATTACGGGAAAACTACTGCTATTTGGCATGTCAATTATTACAAATGTTGCAGGAGTTGACACCCCATGTGTAGTAATGTCTACCGCGGATAGTATGCCCAAAGGCGTTACCGGGGCATCATTTGCCATTCGCAAAATAAACTGGGCCAACTTGGGTGAAGGTAACCCTAACTGTTTTCTCAAGTGGTTGCTCATGACATTTACCCCGGACCCTCCATCTACTAAGACATTGGCTAACTCATGGGTTCCTAGTTGTAAATGGATTACCGCGGCATCCGGATCCAAAGTGGTAGCGTTAACTTCTATGATCTCTGTATCTGGTGTTCCTTCAGGTGAGGCCGCTTGCTGTAGATATTTTTGAAGCTCTGGGCTTAACTTGATTAATTTGGACAGAGTAATCGTGACGTTGGTATCCTCTAAAATCTGCTGTAGATGTGAAGGGGTGTGTGCGTTTTCTAGTCCTTCTTGTAGATCCTGTCGTATTTTATGTAGTCTTTCCCAGTGGTTTTCGGGAAAAGGTTTCCGATGTTCGACCACATGAGATTCCGTGGGACCCTTGGATCGAGTGGTTACTACCGCGGTGCCAATGGTAGAAACATTGGTTTCGACTCCATGAACTTCAGTTAATGTCACCCCTCCTCGCCTAGGAGTGCCAGGGATCTTCTGGTGGTCCATGGGCCCTTGCTGTCCGGAAGTGGACCGATATTGAGCCCAGCGTTGGTGTAACTGGGGACATTGGCTTCGTCTATGGGTTAGCGAGCCACATTCCCAGCAAGCATCCCCTCGATTTGCCTGGACAGCATCCACATTTATTTCTTCTGGATACACGGCCGCCGTGTTAGGCCGAGGTCGTCGAGTATCCTCTGGCCGGGCCGTGGTGTTTGCGTACCAGCAGCGTCCTCCATGGATTTTTCCGCAGTTGGAGCAAGGAGCTAGAGAGGGCCTGTTTTCTGGTCGTAAATTAGGCAGGGGTAACAGGGGTGCTTGTACTCGGTTTAAGGCTCCCAGCTCTCTACTGATATCATTAGCTGCGGTCAAAATATCCTGTAAGGTTTTAACTCCTCGGATCACTATACCTTGTTGAATCCATGGTAATAAGCCTTTTTTAAACCATTCACAAAGATAATCCTCTTCAGGACGTTGACTTAGTTTATCAGCAAGCTGTTTAAACCTGTCATAAAACTTGTCTACTGGTTCGTTTTTGTCTTGGGTGATGCTCCCTAGAGCACGCAGGACTTCTGAGCTCGTTTTGAGCTTTCTGAACTTGTGCAGAAAGCTTCGTTCCATGTCTTCCCAAGTAGCATGAGAATGCTCTGTCTCAAAATCAATATACCAATTGATGTGATTGCCTTGGAGTGTGGTCCCAAAAATGTTCTGCAGGTCTTCGTTATTAGTGACTCCATTAGTCCTAGCAATCACTTTAAACCTTCTGACATGCCAATCTGGGTCCCCTGCTTCATCAAACACCGGGTAGGATATCTTGGGATACTTGATGGTTTTACTGGTATCACCTTGGCTAGGGAGCGTGGCGGCTGTGTGGTTATCCCGAGGAAACGTAGTGGACCGTAATGCTTCAGGGAGTGCTTCTGAAGCCTGATGTGCCGTGTTGACGGCTTCTGGGGTCCGACTTTCTTGGAGGGTATGATATTGAGCACTGAGTAGTTCCAACTTGGCATTAGTAGCCTCATTTTTGTTTACCAAGTCAGTCATTTGTTGTTTCATCCATATGAGAAACTCTTTCGTAGATTCCGGGTCATCTTGTTGGGCAGCGTCCTCTGCCTCATTTATTCGTTCTAGGGGGAGTTTTCTGGGAGGCATGGTGAGCGTTTTGATTTTCAAGGAACCTTAGAATACCTCAGCAATCCATCCCCAGCATGGTCGCCAAAATGTTATCTGGGAAAGTGCGATGGAGTTGCTGGAGGCGGTGATAGGCAGGGGGAGCGTGGGAACCGGTGACCAGCAGCCTCGGGCAAAAGGGACAGGAGAGAGGACCACGGTCATGGGTTCCTTGGGGTCCTTGGACCAGGACTCAGACCGTTAGGACTTCCTAGACTTACAAGGGACTCGAGGAAGACGAATGTCTTAGGGCAGGCGAAGGGGGTATTGCAGAGGAGCACGAGACTCTTTAGGAGATACAGACTGACCCGGGACGACAAGGCAGAGATGACAGTGTTGCAGGACCTTAGCCTGTGAGACCTCACGCATCACCAGGTAGTTCAAGGTTAGGGTTAGAGAAGTGATCACGCAAACAGTCTAAGGGGCATTAGGTAAGGAGCATCAGAGGAGATGGGTAGAGAAGCAAGTCCATTAGCGAGAAAAACCCTGAGTCCTCACAGAGTAACGAGGCTCGGGAGTACAAGGAAAAACAAGCAGACCGTGACACTGACTCAACATTGTCTAGTAATTACGAAGAGTCCCAGTTTCTCCTAGCTACCCTGCTTTATACTCTAAAGCTATCCTCTTTTTCTGCTTCAACTACTACTATGCTTCTTCGACTGCTCCTTCCTTGGCTTCACTGCGAGTTCCCACCGCCCCCTGTTTGCCTTGATCACCGTGGCTGTGGTTGGTAACAACATGGCATATAGAGGACCTATGACCGTGGAAAGTGTTTTAGGGTATATTCCAAAAAGAGTGGCTTCTAAATTGATAAATGTAGAAATTCACACCCGATTCATATGAGTATAAATTCGGATTATTTTTTCATATATCATATGAATTCCACGCCCAGAAGATCAAGAGGAAAAAAAAAGAAAACAAAAAGAAAAAAAAAATAAACATGGATTAAGAAAAAAGATTAAAAATAAATAATTAAAAGGATTATCGGAAAAACAGAATTAAGAAATGAAGGAAAATAAGAACAAAAGAAAGAAAAATAAATAAAACAACAAAAGAAGAAAAACATCAAATAAATGAAATAAATATAAACAAAATAAAAGATAAAACATAAAAAGGAATTAACAACAAAAGATTAAAAAAAAAATGAATGAATACATATAGGAGAGAAAAAAGAGATTAAAAAAATTTAAACAAAAAAAGGTGAAGAAAGGATATACAGAACGGCTATTGCAGATGAATGTGGCTTCTAGTTTTTTGGGATGAAGAAGTATTCATCCAAGTGTTGGATGACTGATTTGAAGGTGCGAAATTAATTAACTGAGAGTTAGTTATCCTTAAAACCGACTTGGGATTTCTGTTCGTAGGGGACCCCAAGTAATTACTAGGGGTGCCCACGTACCCCACGTAATTACTAGGGGTGCCCAAGTACCCCAAGTAAATACTAGGGGTGCCAAAGTACCCCAAGTAATTACTAGGGGTGTTTGCATAATAGGGAAGGGAAAAATACATGAGAAATTTTTTAAGGAAATAACATTTTATTGTGATGCCTCAAGCTGTAACCAAGGAAAGTTCAAATTCTAAAAAAAATAGTACCATCTTTATGATTCAATCATGTATGAAGTCAATTTAAAACATATGGCCTGTAGAGAAATTCACACAGAAGTAGAGTAAAGTGAGGTTAAAGCAATATATAAAATCCAAAGCCAAAGCTATCATATAATATATAAGTAGGGAAAACATAACAATATAGAGTAAATATGCAATGATCAAGTAGACATCTCGTCATCGCTACAAGTACCAATCCAACCATCATAAGAATCGCTATCACTATCACTAGATAATACCACTCTGGCAACTTCTGCAGCTATGTCAAGATAAATCTCAGCATCACGACAAATGCTATCTCTGTCAGATGAAATAGATGGAGAAGGAGCAGCTAAATAAGCTTGAGCCTGCATCTCTGCATAATGTGGAAGCTCTAAAGGTGTAACTGGACTCCTTATCTTGTTAAGATGGCGCGAGATAATAGAGCCACCAATGTCATTCTTCAACGCTTTCTTGCGACTGCACATGACAATTTCACACTTTAATAAATACTGAACTAATTTTTTTTTTAAAAAATAAACAAATGAAAAATGAATGTGTAGACTTACTTACAGGAACGCTTGGGGGCAGTCTTCGTCTCAGGCTCATCGTCTGACTCCACCGATCGTTTCTTCCTCGGTGAAGGCACAGGAATTGGAGTAGACTCAACCTCCTCCGTGCTTGGAAGAAGAGGAAACAACACTTGATTGTACAAGGTGGTGTCAGACTCAAAGCCTATGACATGACGCCGGAGACTCTTGGATGCTCGAATGGAGGCACCTGCACAGAAATTAGAGCTCGAAAACATAAGTAAAACTTATAAAATGAAAAATAGAATACTTTTAAACAAAAAAAATAAACAAATTAATACCTGTAGAAGCTGTGAGATCCATGACAATGTCATTCTCAACCGTGCACAAATCAATTAGAGCCTGCAAGAGGTTAGAAGTCTTCTCCCGTGCTCCTCTGAATGGCTCACCAGTCTCTGAATTAAATGTGAGAGAATCTGCAGTAATCAAATTAGTGCAATGTCCATCAGAGGAGAGCTTGATGCCTAGGGCACCAAGCTCAGCCCTATCATAAAACTGGAACTTAGACCTTGGAACTTCCTCATCCACATTCTCCATCTTGATGAAGCACTTGACCATGAAAGTCTTGTGCTGGCGTGGATAACGGTCTGGAATAGTCAATGGCAGGCCATTGATTGCAAACCACTTGGCCTCTTCCTGGAAGTTAGCCCACTCTGCCCAGGAAATAAGCTCATTCGAAATGAACTTTGAATCAGGATAAAAAACAATCAAAGCTCCATCATCCTGCAGAAACTGAGAAGCAAAATCAAAATGGGCCTTAATCCATGAAGACTCCATTTTTTTCCCTGCTGGAATCTTGGGGTGCTTGTTCCAGGAGGGAATCTCACCATCTTGCCCTAAACCTGGAACTGGTAAATCCTCTGGAACATCAAAAATGATGAGGTCCACAGCAGCCTCAGCCTCCTCACCTCCAAAATTCCTAGCCTTGCTACCGAGATTACCCTTGATCCAATGCTTGATCTTGCTCCAAATCTCAGGCTCATCCCCCTCCGATAAAGAAGTAAACAAATCCAAAATGCCCATAGGGCAATCATTGATGATCTCAACACTAGTGTCTACCTCATCCAACTGCGAGCATGGAATCGTGTAGATAGTCTGAGAAGGCATGGGGGTAGAAAAAAGAGGCACCTGAGGAGCTACAGGAACTATGGCAGCCTGCATGCTACTGCATGAAGGAGAAATGCCAACATGAGACATCAACTTCTCTGGCCCTTCCTTCAAAACTAACTTGGCCAATTCTCTGTTCCTTGCTGCCACTTCCTTCTTGAGCTTAGCTTCCTGCTCCTTCTCCTTCTTCTTGTCTTCCTTCTCCTTCATCTTTGCCTCTGTCTTTGCCTTCTTCTCAGCCACCTTCTTCTTCTGTCTCTTAGACAGAGCAGCATCATCACCAACCTGCGAGGTATCCTCCTCCAAACCCACCATGTTCTCATCCACAAGCTGCTTCATTAAATTCTCACAACTTGCCTTAAGACCTCTCTCTTCCCCGGGGCATTGATCATTCTCCTTGAGCTCAAGGTACCAAGGACACTGAAGGAGATGAGGAGCTCCAAAATGCCTCCTCTGGTAATCTGTAAAAATGCACTCACTGCTAGAGACATCCACCCACTTCTTAAACCGCTGAGGAATATCCTTCCTGTCAATGGCACCCTTTACAACCAATTCCCTCCAGAAATACCTCAATATAGCCCGCTTCATAGCATTCTCAGCACCAGCCTGATGGAGAAATGGCTCTTTCTTGGTATAAGTTCCAGCCTTGGGAAAAAAAGACTTAAAGGCCTTGCCCCACAAAGTAATGGAATGAGCCTCAATCCATGAGCCAATATCATCTACAGGATTAGGTAAATCCTCTGTCCTCAAAACTATGATATCCTCCTCTACAATCTTGGCATAACGAATGACTGCCTCCTCTAACTGCAAAAATAATCCAATACAAGAGACATATGAATACAAGACATTATTATGGTTGATACAATATGTGACATTGAGGAAAGCAACAACTGTAAAACAAATTCATAAAGCATAAATTATTGAAACATACCCCGGCCCAGAAAGCAGCTTGATCCACCCAAGGCCTGAGAGCTAAATCTGAAGCTGGATGTGGAGGGAAGTTGTACTCCTGCCGACTCTCCTTGCTCATATTCCACCACCTCAATCACCTCTCCTTATGCTTGGCACTCACCTTAGCAGAGGCAATGAGCTGCAACTTCTCTGGTGTCATCTCTGGATCTGCATAATAAATGTCAAAGTGGCGAATAATCTGCACAACAAGATTTCAAAAATAATTAAGTCAAATAAGTGGATAAGTAAAATATTCAAACCTAAACAACTACAGTTTTAAGAAAATTGACTTATTCATTCATATAGAGATTCAACGCATTTACTGAATAGAAAAACAAATGCAAGTCATCCACTGCCTGCTTCAAGCAGGCAGTACACAGTACCGCCAGTGACCTCTAGGCACAGCAACAGGTGAGCAAAGCATGAGATATAATGCTGAGACAGCAACCCAACATGCAATAGACAAACTCAGAATGTAACAAGCTCAATCGAACGAAGCTCAGAGCAACCGGCAGTAAGCAGCAAGCTGGCAGCAACTTCAACCAAGATTTCGACGAATCCACTGCCTGCTTGAGCCAAGGCAGCAGACTGGAGTAGAAGCAACGCAAAGGAAATGCAAGCAAGGTGAGCCAAAAGCTCTAGGCAACGCAGCCTCCACCGAGGCACAAGGTGATACACCAACTCAACAAGCTGCAAATAAAAAAAAAAACCACGAAGCTCCAGCACTTGCTGGAGCACATAGCACGACATAGCACATAGCACATAGCATGGGGTGAAGAGCCTCCAGCGACCAGGCAGCTTGCAAAAGGAGCTGAGCTCGCACACATACTTGACAAATCAAAAATAAAAAACAAAGCTCGAGCATGTGCCTGAGCACATGCTCATAAAAAAGCGATTGCAATGGGAAGGGCCGGGGCACCCCTCGGATCCGAGAGGTGGTCCAGGGGTGTCCTCGGCAATCACTATTTTCCAAACCAACACATAAAATCCGAGCCTCCTTGAGAGGCATGTAACTTGAAAAAAAAAAAGCATCAAATACAGAATCCCTCCGAGATCCTCCTCTCGGATCCGAGACCGGAATCTTCCACAAAATTCCATGGGATTCAGCATGAGCTCCTGGCTCCGACACACACAGAGCTCACGAAAAAATAAACTCGACGAATCCACTGCCTGGTTGAGCCAAGGCAGCAGACAAGATGAGAAGCAACGCAAAGGAAACGCAAGCAAGGTGAGCCACAAGCTCTAGGCAACGCAGCCTCCACCGAGGCACAAGGTGATACACCAACTCAACAAGCTGCAAATAAAAAAAAAATTCACGAAGCTCCAGCACATGCTGGAGCACATAGCACGAAAAAAGTGTTTCACCTTGCCTGGGCCGGGGCACCCCTCGGATCCGAGAGGTGGTCCAGGGGTGTCCGCGGCAATCACTTTTTCTCATAACTTATAATAAAATCTGAGCCTCATTGGGAGGCACGTACATTTTAAAAAACAAAAGCATCAAATAATAACGTACCTCTTTTATAAAACCTTCTCCATTGCTCGGGTTCGCTATAGCAATAAACCGATCCAACTGCGTGTTTAGCGCAGTCTTCTTCTTTTCTACTGCCTTAGCTGCGACCGCCTTTAGTTCAGATGCATTTCCTGGTCTCTCTTCTCCAGTGCCTGTTATGAGTGTGTCTCTATAGCCTCTAATAGCCTCCTCCTGGGCCACTGAAATTTCCCTCTTCAATAACAAAAATGAAAGGTCAGCTTTTTTAAACTGGAGAGCTCTTAAACAAAATCACTGTTGTATACTAAGAGTAGCTTACCTCGTATAAGAAGTTGATAAATGCATCATTTGTGAGGTGAAACCATTTTCTACTTTTTGTCCGTGCCCTCTCCAATATGCTGGCTTGTAAATCCTCCTCTTTCACAAGACCCTTGAGTTGGTCAAAATCCAGCAAACCTAGTTGTTGGACGCGCTTCACCTCGTGTGTCCAATGCTGTTCAATGTGGTCCACTTGATTTTTTCTGCAAAAATTGTGCATATGATAACATCAAGTCACAGCAATTTAATTTAAATAACGAAGTTAACATACATCTTACTGAAGAAATATATGAATTGTTAGAGGTCATAGCAAATAAATCAAAATGGAAAAACATAAGATATCTCACATGCAGTGATTGTGCCTTATTTTTCGAGCTCAATGTTTTTATAAATAACCTAACAAATAACAGTCGCCATTGAGCTCAAAAGAGAACGTGGCACAAACTGAATAAGCTATCAATGCCCATACTGCAGGCAGCTCCGGACAAGGAGCAACAGCTTGTCACAGTAGCCTTCGGTCCGGGTTCACGCTAGAATTCCTGATTTAATTAAAGCAGAACCATTCACATACAATAAAAATGCCTAGAAAAAACATGAAAACGAGAACTTACTTATTCCAGTCCGTCATGGCGTGCAAAAGCATATTGCAGTTTGCAGGTGTGACATTGATAATAACCGATCGAACTGAGACATGAAATGACGAATCATGCTTCCGAATGGTGTTAATAATCTCTGACCAAGCAATGTGGCGATGGTTTCCATCCCACACGTAGAAGTACTTGTTGGAGTACTTCTGGAAAGCTGGATTTGCTGACAATCTTCTCTCAAATTCTTCATCCTCCTTCTGCCATGTCTCAGACCAGGATGCTCTGTCTTCTTCAGAAACACTACACTCTTCCATCTTGAAACTCCTGAGAGAAAGATAGAAGCATGCTGACGCCCTCTTGTATCCACGTGAGAACTCGGCCTTCAGCTTATGAATGTCGTTCTTCAAAGGCTCCCTGACGTCCTTCATTGGAATCATCCGACATAGGGGAACATCAATCTCCACACCGGGCATGTCCAGCGCGCTTTGTAAAGCGATATGTGACGTGCCTATCACTGCTCTGCGCAGTTGGTCCTCAACCTCGGCCAAGCCACCATCCTCGCAATCCATGGCTGAAGACGGACTGTTTACCTCTTGCACAGGTGCTCCAAAGCTCAGGCCCTGGCAAAGTAATTATCAAACATTTCAGTTTCCATTAGGACAGAATGCTTTCCATCAAAGGATCGATTTCTACGAAGCTCAGCTAATATTACTTCATTACCACAAACCAGAATGAAACCTTCACCAAATTCTGCATCTACCCAGCTAATTTCAATTGCAGAACAGTAAGGTCTAGGATAATGTCTCACAGCTTACATTACCGCAATCAGTCTATCTTTCAACTGCACCAGCCTCAGCTAGAATGCATCAAACCGAACTCCATTTACAAATTGCACACAGAAAGAAAAGGGTATGTTAAATTTAAAAAACAAGGTTCAGCAAGCGTACCTCAAAGACCTGGTCCTGAGACGACCCTGCCCCTCGAACGCGGTCCATGACTCTGGAAATCTGCAGCCAATTTTGTGATTTGGGGGACCCGTATTAATTGACTTATACACCATGACGAAATTAACAAACATGTGTGATGCGTTCACAGCTCTCGTTATGTTTGCATAGCTAGGATGATGACCGAAATTTCCACATGAACGGGAATGATAGACTGCTGCATTGCCTTGTTGGCAGCATAAATCGCAAGTGTAAGTTCCCTCTAGCACTCTGAGCTTTAAGCACTTTGAGCCATAATCACTCTAAGCAATAAGCTCGATGAAGCCAAGAATTACAGCTGAACATCATACTAGCTATACAAACAGTAGATGCTAGAATGGCTAAGCTCAGACTGTATTGACCGTAGCACGCAAGTTTTGACGCAGGGACGACTTACCTCTGCAGCTTGAATGGAATCAGTCGCACAGCTCTCCAAGGGCGCAAATTCTGAAATCAAATTCCTTGCTCCCAATACTTCGAGATCGTGACCCACTTCCAGTCTCTCAGACCCTAGTTTCTGCACAAACATTTTAGGTTTTAGATACCAGATTCCTTTCAGAATGCGCATTGAAATCAAAGGTGCGGTTCAGCCCAAACAGTCTGCAGCAAAAAGAGAACCAAGCAAAAATATTGACAAGAGATCGAAGGTACCGAATTTGCAGAGCTTTTAGAAATTGGAGTCCTTACAGGTTCACTCGGATTGCTGGTGCCGAAGACGAGCTCTGAGGGTTCCCCGGCTTCAATTGCATCGCCTCCTCCCTCTCCCGACGGTAACCCGACCTGCAAACCCCAGATACGAAGTCACGGAAAAGTCAATCCGGTCATAGGGAGAATCTCGACACTCATGAAGTCCGTCCATTCAATAATTAACAGTCACCTAGATTGTATGATTGCGTAATTAATATTTTGTGAAAGCAGTGTGCAGTGCTCCTCAATGTCCCTGACAAGTAGATTAAATAAACTAAGCCACGGCTGAATCCATTTAGGAAATAAATAATAAATTTCAACGTACTTACAATTAGTCAATTACACAATGCAAACTGCATGGTATGGTATACCTGACATATACTGGCCAATTCTTTGATTTTGAGATGCTTGGGATCATCTGAACTATAATCCACCTCTGCAATACGAGCGAGATCCACTTTCTCTTTCCGTCTCTTCTGGGCCGCCACCTGCTTCGGATTACTAAAACCTGAACCTCGCCTTCTCCCTCTACCTCTAGTTGTACATGATCTAGGAGCCCTCGGCACTCTTGGGCTTGGCTCTTCCTCTTCCCTCATAGGTCTCAGTAACGCTCTCCCGTAAACATAATTCTAACTAAGACGTATGCTTTGAAATCGACAACTGCTCAGTACCAGTTTTATAGTGGACTCTTAGTACCCTAAACCTTTCAGACCTATAATACATGCATGAACATTCTGTGATTGCTAATGTTTGTGTCAGTATGTTTGTTATATATAATAGTAGTATATATTTAAATTGTTAGGTGCAGACCATATTAGAATGGCCATCAAATCTATGTAAAGGGAATGACATGATCTTATGTTGAAATTAGTGAACACCAAGTACCAGGTCTATTATGATATCTCTCCTTAATATATCTCTCTGGAACTCTGCCTCCAAACAAAATAACTGTTTAAATTAAAGTTCCCCTGATCACGCTCACATTGACGGCTAATTGTTATAAATGTATAGGTGCACATCTGTGACGGTTCAATTTCACTGCTGAATGATATAATAGTATTAGCTAAACATGATGCGGTTGGCGGTCTCAGCCGCCTAAGCATTTCAGTTTGTCAGATACATTCGAACTTAAATTAAGCTATACAGGTCATGGTGGATTCGCCAGTACATTCTATTTCATTTTAGAGTATGTTGGTTGTCCCACCACACTAACCACTAACAACTATATGATCTCTACAACCTCGAACAGGCCAAGCACATCTTCTTACACTCTGCTTGCACAAGCTCTCCTCCGATGCATGATTGTACTTCTTCTATCTTCTATAGTACACTTAGAATGGCCTCTCTACGGTCTCATGATGGAGGTATTCCTTTTGTAATGTCTGTAGGTCCAGACAATAAGGTAGTTGTGGAGGAGCGATTACTTAGCCTCAGGTTTGGGTTTAGAGCTGGGACTATTTACGTGGAAGAAGAGATCCTTGATGATAATGGTGAGATTCTTGAGTGTGTATTTCAAGTGAAGGATAGTACACCCGATGGTTACGTCTGGACTCTCAGCACTGGAACTTTCAAGGTTTATGGGTTATCACATGCACAAATGTCTGAGTCTACTGTTCTTCTGACCCCTCCCCCCTCCACGTCAACAGTTCAAGTTCCTGGTCTAGCATCTCTCAAAATTGAACCCAGTGACAACTCAGTACATTTATTGAGTGACTCGGATGATGACACTCACAGTGAGATCAAGCTAGGAGACACTAGATCGAATCCATTTCAGAGTCGTGGATCCCAAGACTCAGGTCGTCCATCTCGACAGGGTAGTCGTTCTAGATGTGTGAAGGGCACGAAGAAGTCGTTTGTGATCGATTGGCCATCTATCCCGCAGACTTGGCCTGTGAAAAGGGGCACGAACTTGACCATCAAAGAGATTTTGGCTCTTGAAGAGGCCGGGTTCCAACTCCAACAACGTGGAGTACTATCACCTCGTCGTCAGTTCCAGGTCTCTGCTAATATGCCGCTCCCAAAGAGTCATTTCCCGTTTCCTGTTGATCCGGATACACACCCAACGACTCGAAACGGATATGCCATCAGGAGAAGTTCTGACGCTCCTACCTCCGACCACCGCAACAAGTGGAGCAGCGCGGGTCTCATGAACAACTATTGGATTGCAAATGTCACATCGATTCCATACCCAGGATTTGGCTGCGTCATCTCCTTGAAGAGTCCAAGTGAAACGATATATTGTATCACCATCACGGACTTCCCTGGATGTACTTGCCCTGACTTCATGAAAATGACTTCGGAAACCCTTGGCAAAAGAGGACAGTGGAAGTACTGCAAGCATGTTTATTATATCTTCCGCTATCTATGTGAGATGGATTACAAGGTTGATACTTTTATGCACGCCCCTAGCTTCAGCTTCAATGAAGTTATGCGTGTTCTGGAGATGGCCAAAGTTGCTGAACCGCTTCAGTAGTTTCTTATGGTTAGACTGTGAAATCAAGTGACCAATACAGTACAAGAGTACATTATATGAATAGCGGAATTGATTTGTTTTGGATTTGTGATGGATTTGGAATCCGCAGAACATAAATAAAGGTCACTATTTATGTATATATTGTCCACCTCTCGAATGTCGTTGCCGTAAAATGAAAGCAAGAGAAGAATATTTCCAAGGCATGAAGGAATATTCTCCTCTCGGATCCGAGAGGAGAATATTCCTTCATGCCTTGGAAATATTCTTCTCTTGTATCCGCGACCACAAAAATGCAATAAAAAAAAAAAATTTAAAAATTGGATATACATTCTGTATGTGTCTTGAACAGTAAGCTTTCCTATCCAACCATTCACATTTGATTGATTCCACGGTTATAGGGTCTACTTTATTTGCATTCATATATTCCAACGAATTGTCCTAAATTGCTCACCATTGTTTGATTGCTCTCAAAAAAATTCAAAAAAAAAAAAAAAATTCAAATTTTTACCTAAAAAATTGAAAATTTAGTGCTCACCGCTCACTGCTCACCGCTCACCGCTCACAAGATAGCGTCGCTGGGATCTATGGAATCTGTCGATCAGCCTTTTTGTTGTATATTGTTTTGTTTCCGAATCATGTCATCTCAGAACATTTTCAACTCCTAATCTCATAATCATATAACATACTTGCTTTTGTAGGAGTTCAATAGTGCAGGTTATAATTATTTTGTTACTCAATCAAGTTTATAAAATGATTCTATATAATTGCACATCAATCGAGTGTATTCAAGATTCTACATATTTGCAAAATAAGCACAATTTTATTACTGGGTTCAATTCCAAGTACTTATCATTGAAATTTCTAAGAAGAACACTTCAAGTCTAAAAAGTTTTAGGCTTTTCTACATAACCCTTTTCAAAATTGCAGTTTTTATTCTTTCCACTTTTCATAGTTCTTGTGCATGTGTATAAATATTTCTTTGTTCATTATTTCCCTTTTTTCCCCACACCCCTATCATGCCATGAATATGTTGGATTTTATTTGATTTATTCTTAAATTTTTTTAATTTTTTTAATTTTTATTTATTTTTATTTGATTTTTATTTTTTATTTTTTTTAAATTTTTTTAAATTTTTTCCTAATCATGCATCATGCCTTGATCAAGTTTTTTTTCTCTTTCTGTCTCCCAAACCCATGTCATGTCTTGAACATACTATACTTTTTTTCCTAAACCCAGGTTACACCTTAAGGAACTTATGATTTTCATTATTCCCCAAACCGGCTTCATATCTCCAACATTTTTATTTTTTTATTTTATTTTTAAAAAAAATTTATTTATTTATTATTTTTTTTTTCTAAACCCATGTCATGCCTTCAACCGTTGTGGGAGTTTTGTAATTTTTTAATTATTTTTTCCAAATCCCACATCGTGCCTTGGACCGTTGTGGGATTTTTCTTAATTATTTTTTTAAATTTTTTTCTAATCCCACGTCATGCCTTCACCATATTTTTTTATTTATTTTCATTTTTCCAGACCCATGTCATGTCTTCAACACCCAAGTTGCTTAAGTAAATACTAAGAATGACGAAGTATCCTAAGTAATTACTTGGGATGCCCAAGTATCCCAAGTAAGTACTCGGAATGCCCTAGTATCCCAAGATATTACTTGGGATGCCCAAGTATCTCAAGTAATTACTTGGGATTCCAAAGTAGTTGAAGTAATTATTAGGGGTGCCCAAGTAGCCGAGATAGCCCACGTAATAACTTGAAATGCCCTAGAATTCGCTATTAGGGCCCCCGGCAATACGTGGTGGTCCCCAACAACATTTGCTGGGGCCTCCAACAACAAGTGGTGTATTTAGATTTATTATTTTTCAATTTTTGTTGTCATTAAAATTTCTTGTTCATCCAAATGCACATTCACATCGTTTGGATTTATAAACTAAGCTCCTTTTATTGGACATTTGTGGTGTCAAAAATGAGGCATTGTATGTGCATAGAATGTGACCACTGTCACATGAAATTAGGAATACCTTGTCCTCTGTTTGCCGTATGGTTGTGAAAGTTTTTCACTATACTCCTAACCCACTATGTAATGTAAACCTGATGAGCCTCCAACCATATCATCTCAAAAGATCAACTGTTTTACTCTCCAAATGATGGCTGTCCCTGTTCGGAAGAACTAAAACAAATTTGTTTCTCAACTTCAAACCTTATAATCTCCCACTTGGTGAGGAGTAACAATCTAAATTTTCTTCTACACATACATGTACAAGTTAGGTAGTACATCCTACGGTTAGATTCTCCAAATTACTTTCAAATTTTCATAATTCTAGCTTGAAGAGAAACAAGGCAGATTTGAGGCAGAATTTCAAATTTTCAAGAAACAAACAGTAGGGGTTATAGAAATCAAAATGAGACTATATTTTTGAAAAATACATAAGAGATAGAAAAGGAAGTACTATCTCCCTAAAATATTATTTTTCCTAAACCATAAAATACAAAAAATTTATTCACATGCTCTCCCAAAGAGCATGTGAATGTGTAGAAAGTCACAAGTACTATGCTTTAGATGTTCTTGTGGAACTCCTCAAAGCAGTTTGGATTTCGCCAACACATAAAGTCTCCACCACATTGAAAACAATATGTCCAATCGCCCTCGTCTTGCAAACAACACACGTTCTCCTCATTTCCGAATGAGAAGGAAAGTGGACACATGGTTGATGAGCCCGGATAGCATTCTCACGGTCCGATCGCAATTCATACCCTTGAAGTAGCTCCTCACATAATTTTGTCTTGAATTGCAAATGAGTCATTGGAGACTCTACAATTCTCTCACGCACAAATCTGTTCAAATACATGACGTACATGTTCACAATCGATGTATCAACCAAGAACCAAAACACACGATGCCACCACTTGTGGCTCCGTGTTTGACTGGAATATGATGCACGAAGCTGATTTGCTACATCCACTCCACGCATGTACATCGTATACTCTAATAAAATAGGGGAGGTTGGAATGTCTTCACGAATGGTTCCATTCCTACGAGGATCTACTACCTGTGGCTCGTCCGGAGATGTAATTGGATTTGCATGAGTAGACAATAAGAGGACAGGTCGCTTATCCTTCCACATGACACACGACATGCCACAATGGCAATGCATCCTCCACTCTAAATGCCCTTGTGGTGATCTCCTGAAATTCCCAGCCGTCTTCAAATGTGTAGGAAGCCCAATTCGGTTTGAACGTGCGGTACCTGTTGCATACGTTCGTAGCGATGCCAATTCCCTGAATAAGGGTACCGAAGTGAAGTAGTTATCCATGACCACGCAATGTCCTCTCTTATGCAAACCCTCTAACAATCTCAAAACTACTCTGTGGGGTACACTAGGTCCACCGCGAGGTACACCCACTACTATTTGCTCTTCAATATCGCGACGACAATAGATATCAAAGTTGTAAACAAACTTTGATTTTGAATCTGCAAGGCACCAAACCTTGATGCCCCATTTTTGTGGCTTCTTCGGCATATATTGTCGTACAGGGCAATAGGATCCTTTGTATCGGATCATCATCTCGTCTATGGTGACAAATTCACCTAATGCCCATTCCCTCTTGCATGCATCCCGTATATCATTTACAAGCCATCGAATCTGCCTCATTTTATCAAATCCTGCTTGGCCTTGCTCAATATGCTCGTATGTCTGCGGATCCGTAATATGCATGCAACGTCTAAATTCTCTAAACCTTCCCAATGTCATAATGTTTGAAATAATGGGGCAATGAAAAATAGATCCCTCCTTCTCCCAATATGTCCTCATATTCGGTTGCTTTTTCATTCCCATATAGATATGCATGGCTAAAAAGGCTCTAAGATCTCCAATAGTCATTGGCATCCAATTCCTCCCCCCCATCGTCGCCCCAATAGCATTTGTAATTGTATTCGCATATCTATTAGTTTCCCTTACAATTCTGCGTAATATGTTGTAAGGCCAAAAATATTCCCAAAGCTGCAATAATGTGGGCATAGCTTTGTAGAAACGAGTAATTCCACTAATTCCATGAAATAAATTTGGGCTTGGCTTGTATGTGTAGTGCTCTTGGCCCCAAAATTGATCTCCATACTAATTCCGTAAGTTGTCATTAATAACTTCAACGCCTCCTTCTCCATTCATAGGCCCATCACTCTCATCTTCACTTTCATACTCACTATATGAGCTTAGTGAATTCTCACTAAGCTCTGCAAGGAAGACTCTAGCCCTCCTCCCTACTCTCTGTCTTACGATAATATTGGGAATTTCATGACCCCTCTCGAACGTTGGATTATCCTCTCCTTCATCATTATAATAATTTTCAAAATCAGCATTTGGAAACATCCCCATCCCAAAAGAGCTTCCAATTCCCCCACTCCCCATCCCCACCCCGGAACCCCCAACACCCCCATCTATTTCTCCTAACACTCTCTGTACTGAACCTGGAAGTTGTGGCCTCGCTGGCCCTGATCTCCATCCCCCATCCCCACCCATGCTCGCACCCTACATTCTCTCCAACCCCGCTATGTCACCCCCATCCCCCGTCCTCCCATGAACCCCCCCTTCTCCAACTGTACACCCCTCCCTGCCACCCACCCCTTCACTGTGACCTTCCCGTCCTGCTCCCCCGTCCCCGCCTACTCCGCCTACTCCCCCGTCCCCCACTACTACCCCGCCTGTTGCCCCTGCCAGCGCGGACCCATGTAACTCCACGCCCAGATCAACCCAATGGCTAAATGCTCTCGCCTCAACAGTGGGTGCTCCCGCCTCCTCCCTGTCGTCGCTCTCGACAAGGTCGCTCCCTCCTGGCCCTTCCCCCGTCTGCATGCATGGGCTTTCTCCAGCCGCACCTCTCCCATCCCCTACTCCCGCAACTCCTTCTTGTCCCTCTGCCCTTGTGATCTCTCCTCGTGATCTTCTACGTTTTAGACGTCTTACACTAGGCTTGTAGAGGAGTTCAGGTGGCCAGGTAAGGTCCTCTAACCCACCTCCGTGGAGTTCTCTCTCATCAATCTCTATTTCAGACTCACCATCACAAGAGGACTCCCTTCCCCATTCCTCGTAGCTGTTGTTTTCAGCTTGAAAAAATGCATCTAATCCTAGCACTTCTCTCATTGTCATATTCCTCACTACTTCTCTCTCTTCTTCTGACATGATAGGGGAAGGACGTGGAGGTGTCAGGTGTGTTGTAACCTCAATATTAGGAGGTCGAGATGAGGAGGCAGGAGGTATTTCAGTATTTGCCAAGCGTGCACTGCGCCTCACAACCTCTGCATGAGCCTTCTACCGCCTCCCCCTCCCCCTCGGCGCCATACTACCTCACAAACTTACCTGCAGATTATGCGATGTGGAAGAAGATGTCGGAGTAGGTTGCGGAGGAGGACTGATACAACACCCGAAGAGGTCCGTATGATGCTGTTGAAATCGCAGAGACTCCTATGCACCTGCTCTTTCAGGTGTTTCCTTTGCTTTTGGTGTTGATATTGCTCTAGTGCTCTTGCTGATTACAGCTTCTGCAGGCTCATGGTTGCAGTTGCCCCCCGCTCTTGTTGCTCAATATGCCGACTTCGCTCCTTATATTCCCTTGCTCCTGCTGCAGTCTCTGTGTGTCAGCTGCCCTCGACGTCGCTCCTTTTAATCCATGACTCCTGCTGCAGTATCCGTCGCTCTGTTTCAGCTCTGCCGCTCCTCGTTGTGTGTCAGATGCCCTGTGTCTCGGTCTCCCTCGCTGTGTGTCGCCGGTCTTGGGGTGAGTTGCTCCAGATTGCTGAAGACCTCCGATTCCACTTGTTCTCTGTGACAGCAGCTCAGCTCTCGTGCTCCAAAGGAATGGTGGTTGCTGTGTATCAGGGAATGTGCTGAATTCATGCTGTGTATGCGGCAATTTATTTTTCTCAACTCTTGACCAGGCAGTCTCTGGCTCCGTGCATTGGATTCCATCATGGTATGTGTTGGTGCATTGGATTCCATCATGGTCCATATTCATTTCTGTTAGGGCCTAGTCCATGTTGATGTGTTGAGTGTTATGTGGTTTGATTGTAGTTGGCAGATTTAGTGTATTTGTTTTTGTGATTTTATATTCATACTTGAAAAAGTAATTGCATGGTGGAGATTAGAAGTTGGGTATTCTGTTGAGAGATCGTCAGACTCCATGCTGTATTTGATAATATGAGATTTCAATATATTTCAAAATCCTTGACTGTGGTTTTTGGGGGAAACTTGAAATTCTGTATGAGCTGTTTACTGTAGTTTTGGGCCACTGTTCACAGAATATGTCAACCGCTTGGTATCCCATGACACCACCACCATTTTTAGTCCCCGCCCTCACCCCTTGCAAATGCTGCCCACCCCTTTATTCAAGCCTACTACCCTCCAAGAAGGGCAGAATTCTTACCTCACTCCTATTGGCCACAAAACTGCCCCACGTGCCCTGAATTGAATTTTCATCTTTAAACATGATTTATTTCTGAAATACGGATCCGATGAATGTAAAATTTGGTCTTATTAGAAACATATGACAAATTTCAATACTGTGCCAGAGTTACAGATACATCCGGTAAAAATTGACTTATAGGGAGCCTGACCGGACCTTTTATCATACCGTTTTTGCTGAGTTGATACTTTAGGGGTTAAGCATTTCAGCATAGTAAATCTTGGGTTTTCAGTAAGGAGTTATCTTTCGTGCGTAGTATCATAAGGTTCCTGAAGAATGAGCATTTTTCCAAAATCAATTCAGTAAAATTCAAATTACTACAAATTTTTTTGTCAAAAAGTGGCATTGACCCATGACTGACATATAGGTGTACCAATGACCGACAACAACAAGAGTAGTGAACAACAACATGTCCATAACACTCACACAGGCAATCTATTGGAGGATGCATCTTAAATCTATTGTTCATCAATTATCAGTTACTGGTTTTCCATTGCTCTACAATGAATCATGATGACCATATTCGTTATTTTGAGACAATTTCAGAACTTTGAGACTTTTTGCCTACAATTTCAGCAATTGTTTTTAGACAATTTGAACTTTTTTTGACTTTCTAATTATAGATTATCCTCGACTCGAGGATAATCTTCCCATATATAGTCAAAAAGTTTTTGACAAATATAGAATCAATCAAGAAATCAATGAAAAAGCTATAGTCAAGCATTAAATTGAGACTATGAAAAGTCTCAATATAACAAATATCATCTTAATGGGGAAGCCTACATATCAGTCATGGGGTAGGTAACCGTCCTGGGTGCTTCTACCTTACTGTAACTCAACTTGTGGGGGAATGAAAAGTATCAAGTTGTGCTGCATGTGTTGAAATTGGGTTTAAAGTGTGTCCCTGCTGTATATACCTGTACTCCCAGTTTAAGAATGGGCAAATCATGGAAGGACCCGAAGCTAGACGTAGAAGCCAATAACAATATCAAGTTGTGTACAAAACAAAGTTTGTGATGAACTCGACCTTCTATAATTTGGAAATCTTTGTAGCGTTCTTTGGGTTCCTCTCCCATGTATGTGACGTACTTGTTACATTCTTTCAAGGATTCTGTAGATTTCTGCGCATTCTCAAGATATGTGGACAAATGTCTTTTTTTCTTTTTTATCATAAATGATCATGAGTATATATTATTTGAAAGAAATTGAGGCGTATCTAAAATACTTCATTTGAATTTAATTAACCCTTAAAGGACATATGCTTTCATGATACCACACCCAAAATCTCTTTTAAACTCCATTTTGGTATAATGGAGTGTAAGTTATGATCAAGATTCTCTTAAAAAAAACCCAGCCCTTCGGGCTGGGTTTGACCTTTATAAAATAAGGACTATGAAAAATAAGGAGTGAGATATATGTCTTATCTTCAATTAATATATTAAATATATAAAGAACAAAGCGTATGTTTTACCTTCCAATAATTAAAATTCTTTTCAATTTTCAATAGTTTTCTAAAAAATAATCGTAGATGAATTTCTTTTACAACTACAACATTTTTATTTAGACAAAAAATTATATAATTTTATAAATATATACAAATGTACTTTAATGATGTCACATATATCTTTAAAAAATATTATTTTTATATTCATAAACAATAAAGAGCCATAATTAATTTTTTTGTCATTTAAAAAATCTATTTAAAACCTTAATAATTTTTTTAAAAAAAACTCTTTGAACTCAAACATATAGATTTTTAGTAATTATTACATAATATTAGTACTTTAAATTTGTAATTAAGTTTGAATTTACAACCAAAAATAATATTAGTACTCATAGTATTAATAAATTGTTTTCTCAACAATATCCAACAAAAGTATTTTAAAAGAGTACCACCGCCTTTGTTCTCGGCCGGAATAATGTCATCTTCCTTGAGAAATAGTAACAATCACAACAAAATAATGAGTGATTTGACCCCAGATTACAATTTCAATGTAGAAGGCACACAACAAGAGGAAAAGCTAATTCATCAACCCAAAGCTAAGTTTGATTTATTATTGGACCCCAGAAACCTCACAATTTCAGCTCAATACTGTGAGCAAAGTTGGAGAGAATACCACACTCATGATCCACTGAAACATCCCTTCAACAGCTGGGATACCCGCATCCGTCCTCTTCTCTCAGAATTAAATATAACTGGGTCAGAACATTCTTCCTCAACAACTGGGTCGAAATTTACATAGCATTGAGGAGGACACAATGCTCGCAGTTGATCGATATCGCCCAAACTCACTCGAGCCACAGTAAGATGACGCATTTTGGTCAAAGGCTCACTGCTGGTCAACAACACTAACCCTCTGCATCCAAGAAGGAAAAGAGATTCCAATGTCGGAAACATGATCCCCAGATCTGGCACTACTTCCAGACCATGGCAACCGGTAATAATAAGCTCTACCAATCCAGGCACGGGCTCAGAGCTCGTCAACCTCGTCAGGAAGCCACAACCATTAAGGTTGAGGAGCTTCAAGTGAGGGAAGTTGCTCAGATCGGGCAGCTCCCTCACTGGTAAGCACCCAATTGTCAACCTCTTCAACTGCCTGAAGGCTTCAATGCCCAACACATCTGCTAAATTGCTGCAACTCCGGAGTTCCAATCTTCGAAGGCCGATGAGCTTCTGAAAGTACCGATGATCCAACTGCGTGTTACTATCTTGGCGCTTGCACGAACTCTCTTCGCCTCGTCCCACGGCCGAATCCCAGCCCCTCTTCATGTCACAATCAGTGATCTCAAGCGATTCCAATCTCGTGAGTCCTTCCAAGTCAGGCAACACCTCCAATTGTCTACATCCCTTAATCGCAATTTCCTCCAACGTGCTCATATCGCTCAAACTTGCCGCATTCTTGAATTCGCAATTTCTCAGGGTCAATATTCGCAAACTAGTAAGACCCTGGAGATCAGGCAGATCATCCACACCCTTACAATCCCCGACATCGAACGTATGCAGCATCGCCAAGTCGCCTGTTGCTCTCAATTCTGCTAAACTACATCCACGGATCCTCAATTCCTGGAGCTTCGTAAACTGCCGGAGATTCGGCTTCTCCAACACTTCTCGAAAGTCAACGACCACTTTCTGCAAGGAAATTAAGCTGTCCAAGCTGCCGGGCGTTGCCTGCAAACGACGACCATCTAAATCCAGCACTCGAAGGTTTTTCAGCTTCCTCAAATCAGGCAACTTCAATCTAGCTCCCGATTTATTCCACAATGTATCTGACGCATAAAGTTCCTCCAGAGCCACCAAATCTCCCAGATCTGGCAATTCAGTGATCAGTCCACACCAACTGATGTCCAATTTCCGCAGATTTCTCAGCTTCCGTAGACTGGGCAACCTCTCAAGCTTCTCACATCCCCAACAAGTAAGCTCCTCTAGAGCAACCAAGTCACTCACACCAGGGCAGCTGGTAAAGGGAGGATTTAACCACTAAACCCTAGCCTTCACAATCCCATCAAAACCCAACAAAACCCAACTAAACTAAGTGCTCCAAACCTCATAGAATGTTGGAAATGTACAATACAAGTGCAAAAAGAGGTCAAAACTGCATAAAATGGGTCAAAACAGCCCCAAAACATGGTACAGCAGCTCCTAACAGCTCTCAGACCTCTCTGACTCTACCTGCTCTAGTGTAGAATGCTCTCCCAAAACCCTAAACCTGCCTCTTAAACCCCCTGAAAACGGACAGAATCATCCAGTCGGCTTCGACAGAGTTCATCCAGTCGGCTCCGACAGAGTTCATCCAGCCAACTGACAGAGTTCATCCGCAGGAACTGGATGACTGTCGGGACACTTTCTGGATGAAACTGAGAGGGGACTGGATGGGGTTAAAGGGAGAGACCGGTTGGGTCTCCGGTTAACATTATCCCCTTTTTCCGGTAGTTCTGCCCTCAGAACGCATGGAGACTAAGAGAGAGGGTGGAAAATGGAAAGAAGGCTAAGCGGCTTGTGGTAAAAAAACTGACTACATTAGTAAATGGTGGAGAAGAAAACTAATCCTTGGTATCAAACACATGGAACCCCTTCCTAACTAGCAGTGATGCTAGCTGCTGCCGTGAACTGGTCCCTTGGTGGTGTCGCTCTTCCTTGGGCCCATTGGTGGAGCTTAAGTTTGAAACAGTCGGCTCCATAGAAGTCGGCTGTGTAAAAGTCGGCTTCGTAAAAGCTGGAGTGGCGCCCTGATAATCATCATGAGAGTCCTTTGAAGAAGGCTGTGGCGGTCGGCTCTGTAAAGGAGTTGGCTCGAAGAAACCACCGAGGGAGCTTTCTCCTTGAAATGGGACCTCACTGTCTAAAACAGTTGGGCAGTGAAAATCCTCCTGCCGTACTGCTATCTGCTCTACTGCCAAGATTGTCTCCCTCAATGCAGTGTTGACAAATAGCAGCCGCTGCTTGAATCCAATGGCCTCCTGTAACGCTCGTACCGTCACCTTCTCCTCTTCTGTAATCAAGCTGACTGTAGAGCCCTCTTCCAGAAGTACGTTCTTAAAGGTCAAATCCTCCACCTGTACAGAAATCACAGGGCGACCAAGATCAATATTCACAGCTCCAACAACCACCGTAGGTTGTATCCTTGGATCATTGGAGACCTTTGGAATCAACTCAAGTGAACCCTGTTTCACGGTCGGCTCGGTATGGTCGGCTGGTACAGTCGGCTCGCACGCACTTGCTCCGAACACTTGACTCTTCAAGTACTCTGTGAGAGTAGGGGCCACTGCCAACAGTTGTCCTAACGATACTGTAATCGGGGTCTCCAAGATTTGGTGGCTAATCTCCTGCACCAAAGCTTCTAGCTGGGTTCCAGGAAGACTCTCCATATTTGTATCAGGGGCCTTCTTTGGGATATCCTGTAGACAATCAGGGTTAATAAAACCAATCCAGTCACCATCCAGAGTTGGTGCTGTAGGTGCGTTGGCATCCAAGTTGCTTGTTGTGGCCCCTTCAAGCTCCTCCTGTGCCTCTTTGTCTTCCAACGGAAGACCCACCTCCAGTCTTGCTGCTCTAGTTAGAGAAACTGCCACCTCAGATGGCTCTTGCAGTTCCAGCTCCTCCACTTCCAGCTCCTGCAGTTCCACATTATTGACACCCACAGTATCACTACCAAGTGTTCTAGATGCCACAAACTGCTCAAACCTCAACTTGTAAGGACAGTTGCGCATTTGATGGTCGGTCTCGTCGCAAATATAGCAAGTATCGATTTGGCCATAGCCATCATGCTGGTACCCCCCAGGTCGGCTGTCAACAGGTCGGCTGTTAACAAGTCGGCTCGAGTTGCTATCGTGTTGCTCAGCAGTTACTTCGTCAACCCCCACAATTGGTGTACCTTCAGGTCGTGGAAGTCTATTGTTCGGGTTGGCTGGGTTGAAAAAACAGTAAGCATCGTCATGGCCGTATTTCTTGCAGACTGTGCAATACCTCCCACTATCTGACTCTGCTCCCTCCGCCTGAGCTGATAAGGTAGTCGGCTGTTCACTAGTCGGCTCTGTATGCCGGGCTTGAAAGTACAGTTCCTCCCCTAAGGCATTGATGCAGTTGGTTTCACAGCGCCGAGCTACCTCCTGCAAATCAGCCAGAGTGTTGGCTGTATGGGCGCTTGTGGTGACCTTCAGGTAGTCCAGCAGGCCTGCCCTGAAGTAGGTCAGCTTGAAGCCTTCTCCAACATCTGTTTGCAAACACTTGATCAGTTTTATAAACCTCTCATAATAGTCTTGAACCTTCTCCCCCTCACCTTGTTTGAAGGTCCTTAGAGTCATGAACACCTGTTCATCAGAATCTTGCTCCCTAAACCGCATCTTGAACGCCTCCTTTGCCTCCTCCCAAGTACAATTGGGGTGATGATCCAGCCAATCATCAAACCATGTCTGGGCCTTATCAACAAGGGTTGTTCCAAACAGGAGGATGATGACAATCTCATCTGTCTCTCCATTGTACCAAACACACTTGTCAAAATGCCTCAGGTGAGCATCAGGGTCAGTTCCCTCCTTGTATGCCCGGTACGGTAATTGCTTCCGCTCTGCACCGACTGGTGGCCTTGGAGGAGCTAACTTAAAGTCGGCTGTGCGCACTACTGGTACTACAGAGGGACATCCTGCCAAAGTGGCCGGATAAGTCGTCTGTATTTTAGTGGCAGTCGGCACTACCCGGTCGGCTCGCGAAAGATCACCAAAACTATAGCCCGGAGGTGCTGGAGTTGGCCGAGCATCCAGTGACCGGGCTACATCAATTGGATCAGGTATTGAGTCTCCAACAGCTGGCTGTGCAGATTGCCCAGGATACCACACTGATTGAGTCGGCTGTCGTGCTTCATACACAGCACCTGTCCGGCTGCCAAAATATCCAGAAAACTTATGTGGTGTCAAGGTCGGCTCTGGAAGCAATGGTCTTGAAACGCTCTTGCCCACAGTTGACTCCAAATGAAAAGTAGATAAATCAGGCGGCCTTGCTGGTATCTCTCCAATGCTCTCATACTCCTGCCTCCTTTTTTGCTCCTTCCACCAATCCTCGATTCGTGTATGCTCATACTGCTCTCGTTTGAGCCGTTCTTGTTCCCTCTGTTGGGTAGCCAACTGCTCTGCTACCAAGTGCTGCGCTGCCGACTGCTGTGCTGCCAACTCTTCTGCTGCCAATCTCTGCATTGCTTCTTCAACACGGCGGTCAAAGTCGGCCTCCTGTGGTGTTAGATTCTTCTGTGGCCACTGTGGCTCTGTATGCCAGTGGTGCAGTGATGCCACTCCCGATGCTGCACCTTGTTGCAGAGCCTCTAGCTGCATGAGGTACTTTCCAGGGTCCGGCCTGCCTTGGTTTTGACCTGCTTGGTGTTGCCCGGCCCTTTCCTTCTTGGCTAGTAAGTCCGCCGCAAAGGCCTCCAGTGCCCATTGGTCCTCTTCTTCCAGCTCCCATCCGGACTGCAGTCGAAATTCATCCAAGAAGTGAACATTCCTGCCAAGTATACTATCTTGGTGGTTCACTTGCCCATGCTCTTGAGCTAATCGACTCCTCGTTTCTTCCAACGGCTGCCTTAAGTTCTGAAATGCGGCTGGCAGCGTCTTTAGAGTTTTTGGCAGGTACCCCGGAGATACAGGTCGGCTGCGTAGCCAGGTCGGCTCCGCTTCTATGTCGGCTCTGCCAATGATTGTGCTTGGCCACTGAGTCAGCTCTGCAATGACCTCCTTTGTCTGACGTCTCTCCTCATAGAATGTGTTGTAGTCGTCCACTGCAGGGGAGATGTCCCCCCTGAATGACGCAGTTCTTCTCTTGTCCTCATATCTCCAGGGAATGATGGCTTGATCAGGATGACTGTTCAGTCTATCCCCTTTTTCGAACTGCCTTCCCTCTTCAAATCGGCTCTCTTGTGTCCTCCCCTCTGATGGTGAAATGTCATTTTCGACCTCCATGTCAATGAGTTCACCCTCCTGCAAAGCTGCACTGCCCTGCGAGCTAAGTCGGCTGCGTACCTCAGGTGATGTCGGCTCTACTGTCTGCTCCTCATGTTGCAGCCAACGTTTGTACCCCTCCATAGCTAGTTTCTCATCTTGCAGATCATTCGAGTCACCTTCTTCCATGGGTATCAACGCCTGATACTGTCAGTCGGCTGCGTTCAGTCGACTGTGTGTGCTTCCTAGTCTTGGCGGCTGTTACTCCCTGTCCGTTGCAGTCGGCTCTGCTCGGCCTCCTCCAATCAGTCAGCTACCAATACTTGGCTCCTTCCCTTACATTTTGTAGTCCCTGCCACTTTAGACTCAGCAACCCTACAAACGGCTGTGTGGCCTAATTAGTGTTTACAGACACTTTTTTTTTTTTAGCAAATAGGAATAAACGAAGGCAGTTCAGTAAAATTGCCCCTAACTAGTTCCTATCCCCTTTTTCACACTGTATTGACCTTTAGCAAATTCAGTCCAGTGGTTATAGTACTAGTTACTGTTCTGACAATATTTGAAACAGAAATCACCCTGAATCTGCCCAACTGCACTCAGCAACCCAAATTACCACTCTGTTCTGACCTGAGCCAATCTCAGGTCCAGGTCCTCAATGTCAACCGACGTCCCCAAAAACGACGTCCCATCGCCGACCGAGATTCCCAAATCGAGGTCCGCACAGCCGACCGAGGTCCCAAATTGAGGTCCTCAAATTCAAAATTCAAAATTCAAATTTTTAAGATCCTAAATTTTCGGATCTGAAATTTGAAATTTGAATTCCTAAAATTTCGGGTTACTTACCTTTCGCCCCTATTTACAGTGGGAATACAAATCTGACCTGTAGCAGCCCTATCCCCTTTTTCGCTCTTGAACTGCCCTCAGTTCACAGGGATTGACGCCAAGGCAAATCTGGCCCTCCACCTCCTCACAGCACCTGCGCCCACCAGCCTGCAACAGAGCCGCCCCTGCTGCTACTGCTCCCTGGACACGTGCTGGACTGCCACCGTTGCTGCACCAATGTTTCCACCTCTGAAAACACCTGAAACTCTTTGGCTGCCACTGCCCTCTCTACTGCAACTGTCTTGCTATACTTCAGAAGCCTTGGGACCCTGCTAGTGACTGGACAGCACTCTGCTGACCGATTCTAACACTGCAGTGACTCCCTACACCCTGCTAGCAACTGTTCAGCACCTCGGATTACAGTAACAACAATTCAGCACCCCTAAACACTCCTGACAGTCACTGCTGCACCTCTGCAGACCTAATGTGTGTACTTCAGGACTTCTCTAGTGTGTGGAACAGCCTACAACCAGCAGGAGATCACATGGTACGAACTAAAGCATGGTCGCCAATGGTAAAGGGAGGATTTAACCACTAAACCCTAGCCTTCACAATCCCATCAAAACCCAACAAAACCCAACTAAACTAAGTGCTCCAAACCTCATAGAATGCTGGAAATGTACAATACAAGTGCAAAAAGAGGTCAAAACTGCATAAAATGGGTCAAAACAGCCCCAAAACATGGTACAGCAGCTCCTAACAGCTCTCAGACCTCTCTGACTCTACCTGCTCTAGTGTAGAATGCTCTCCCAAAACCCTAAACCTGCCTCTTAAACCCCCTGAAAACGGACAGAATCATCCAGTCGGCTTCGACATAGTTCATCCAGTCGGCTCCGACAGAGTTCATCCAGCCAACTGACAGAGTTCATCCGCAGGAACTGGATGACTGTCGGGACACTTTCTGGATGAAACTGAGAGGGGACTGGATGGGGTTAAAGGGAGAGACCGGTTGGGTCTCCGGTTAACAGCAGCTACGCAACCCCTTACAACCATACAGATCTAACACTCGCAAGTTGGTCAACTTCGAGCTCAACCCTGCCAATGTGACCGCATTCTTACACCAGTTAAACCTAGCCACGCGCAAGGAAACCATGCTTCTCATGTCCGGTAGCTTCCGAGCTTGAATAGAACTCAAGCGTAAAAACTGCAGGTCTTCAAGACAAGCAATCTGCATCACAGAATCCTCAGTAGGAGTTGGCCCATCCTGAAATTCACAGCGGTAGACAAAAAACAAGAGGCTCCTTAGCAAACCTTGTATGACAAGGTAATCCCACGATCCAAAGCACCAAACTTCCAAGCTCTTGAGGTGAATCAGTCCTGACAAGTTGATCACAACCTTCTTGGCCTTATGCCTCTCCATTGAAATCTTTAGAACTGTCACGTTGGCAAAGTGACCAAAGTCCGTTTTCTCCAAACTCCTCGGATCAGCACCCAAGAATGCCATTCGCTTCACATTCTCCCAACAAGTGCCAGACGGACTCGCCTCAACAAGTTCACTGCTGCAGTTCCTTGCCTCGTACATCCACCGACGCCGTCCCATCTCCCCACCCTGGGTCTCCGCCACACAAAATGCTCGCCACAAGTCATGCATGCCAATCCGTTTCTTGAATCCGTCACCCAACCTCTCCAGCAATGATTTTGCCCTCAACCTCTCCAGCTGCAAAATAAACGAAGAGCATTAACCGAAAGAGGTCATTCCTATTCATCGAAATGAAGGCCACATAAGTTGACGTGCTTAACTACCATTAATCTACCATAATTTCTTTGCGAGGTACGATACAATATTCTACAGGGCAAGACTCACTCGTGAGAGCTAAATCCCAAGCTGCCTGCCAATCTGATACGACCAATACATGGAAGCTAAAAACTCGTTCGAGCCACTGTCCATGTGCATAGCCGCATCCTGCGTCATGGAAGGGAAAGGAGTGTAGAAATCAGCCGTGCATTACTACAAAAAAACTACCATTAAAAACTTGAAATGGTCCTCAGTCCATAATCTTAATAACCGTAGAAACGTCAAGCCTTTGCCTACAAACTCACCGCTCTCATGACATCATCAACCCTTTGGAACTTATGCACCATGCCAAGCCATTCGAACACGCTGTAATCATCTTTGCGAAAGTCGGAGTTTCTATCAGGTAGATAGAGTGCAACATCCATCAACAGCAACTGATCGCCAAGTGATAAAGCATCAAAACTCTTCCTCAAGATGGAGAATATTGGATGGTTGTTCTCCCTCGACTGGTTGAAGATGTCTTCATCAATCCGATCTAAAAGGATCACCCACTCATTCAAATCAGTAAGCCGAGACAATTGTCTACCTAACACATCCAATGCCAATGGATGGTAATGGCAACTCTTACTATCGTCCTCCTTTTGAAAATAGCACCGTTTCACACATCGTAGTATTAGCTTCTCATCCACATCATTCTTCAACTTTGCATTAGATGATTCTGCAAATAAAGATCTAGCTTCTTCTACCATCAACTCTGGCATTTGCATGCACTTGCTGTCATCTATGAAAGGTCTCACACGTCGTAACCAATCCTTGGAACGTGCTGTCACCAAGACTATGCTTCCAGATGGCAACCTTCCTGATAGATATGATTGCACTTCAGCGATTGATCCATCTTGGTCCGACATGTTGTCCAGGGCTAAAAAGACGGGGTCTTTAATAATTCCTTCCCTTAGAGCATTTTGCAACTGCAACCACAAATGTAATAAAAACATTAATTACCAATTTGGCATCCATCTTAAATATTGTTCCTAACAATTCCACAATGTATTGATCATATTTGCATTGCTTGAACATGTTTACATTACCTGATCTTCATTGAACTCATTCAATCGTTCGCGGCTAGTGTTTGTAAGACTCTTCAATACTTCTCGAAGCAAGTCTTCTCTGTTGCCCCTTTCTAATTCTGCATGGCATACTTTACCATGAAATTTTGTATAAAAATAATTGCACAAAGCTTTGCAAATGGAGGTCTTTCCAGTACCACCCATTCCATGCAATCCCAAGATACAAACTCCATGGAAGCGGTCTTTTTTCAAGGCGTCAATTTTATTTTGGATTATCTAGACAACAAAATAACATAAACCAAAATGTTAGCACATGTTTTGAATACAAAAAACCATCAGTTACAAACTTAAATAAAAATATAAAATATTTCTGAATTAAGATCTATTATACATTTCGATTTTAAAAATTCAAGTCTAAGACAAACTAAAAAAGAAATAAAAGATTTATTGCTTCATTCATGAATTTCTGTGATATAAAGAGACAACTTCATTTTATTTATATAAAATAACTCAGCAAAATGAATAGCAATCACACACTCACATTGCATATTCGTGACCTTCCTTGAATATGAGAATCTTCCATTTTGATCTCCGGAGGAACCACTTTACATATCTCATCAACAATCTCCTTCACAAGCTTCACTTCACCAAATCCTTCATACACCACACCATTTAATTTGAGCAGGTACTTCAATGCAGCTTCCCACTTTCCAACCTGAACTCTCTTAGGATTCTCTTTAGCCAACTCTTGCCAACATGAAAACCACCCACTACACTTGTCATGGTCATCAAGATTTTTAGTTGAAGTCCTAAAAAACACTGGTATGACTTTGAACTTGGACTTCCCCTTCTCCACTTCATCAAGCACCCTCTCATGCATGGCCACCAATTCCATCATCGGCCACTTTGATGTGATGAACTCATCCGACAAGATGACCACTCCCACATCACATTGCCGGATTGCATCGAAGATATGCCTGGGAAAATCCTCCCCAACCGGTAAGCTCTCTCGACGTTTGTCAAAGAAAGGAAACCTGTAGCATCCCTCCAGCTCCACACAAAGGTGCTCTACAAAGCCTTTTTGAAAACCACTGTGGCTCAAGAAGACCTTATGTTTCGGTTGTAGTGCAACATCTTCACCATCATCCAAGCTACCACCATCCCTGAAAATCATTCATGAAGTTGAGAACAAGAAGAGTCTAGGAGGAACAGCACTTCAGTAAAAAGATCGCACAATGCTACTTTGATCATCTTCATTCCCCAACCGTACAAGAAGAGGTTTATTCATGTGAATGAAGGACATTAATTGGCCCTTGATGTTCTCCTCTCAACTTGGCACACATCACAGTTCTTAACACGAAGTCCTAAACTGAATTCCATGGCGTTTAGACAAGTTTGGAAAAGCCACTGAACCCTTTCCAATGAAATTATAAGCTATGTCACATGCTATTCGTTTAATTGCACAATTTCAAATCGCCCACCTGTTTGTATTGCTACTGGACGTGGATGCAACGCTCTGCTGCTCCATGCTCTGTAGCTTTGCAAGTCTGCAAAACATCTCAAAATTAACATCATGCATCAGAATCGGCACCAGGGCTCATTTCAAAATCAGTCTCGAATAGCTCATAATAGCCACATCACACCTTGTGCGGCACATGAACCTAGCAGCATGCCCAGCAAACATTGCAGAACTAATTCGGATGAACTTTTCTCAAAGGAAAAAAAAGCCATGATCAGTTATGCTCTAAGAGGATGTGCTTAATGCTTGTCGTTGCAACTCTCCGCACAGTTAGTTCCCATGGCAAGAAATGTGCTGTCCAACAACATGGAGTGGCGAATTTTTCCTAAGGATCTGCAGCTAGAATATGGAGTTCAAAAGGAATTATGTAGGATAGACAGATTGAGTAGAGTACCTGCGTAGTAATTCGTCCAACAGATGGCAAGACACGAGGTCGGCCTCTGTTCTGGTGATTACCGACGTCACCGACAAGTGCGCTCATTGAAAATTACCCGAGATCTGCAACTAGAACTACTCCGGCTACTGCCATAGCGTAAGCCAACTCTGAGGAAGCACTTCCCATCGTGCTCAAGTCAGCTCAATCCACCACGCCATTTTTTTCCAGAAACCCTCGCCGACCCGCTTTGTTCGGACAGTGCCGGCGCTTCGGCACGAAGATATGATCCAAAACGAGAAACACTCATCAGCTAGCTTCTACCTATGAACATCAGGTTGCAACGCAACTGGACGAACTTATTACATCGCGACCTGAGCCTGGAAGATTAGTGACCAAGAGCGGCACCTACAGAAGAGGGTTGCGTCCCTTGCGCCTGGACATGGCCTTCAAGAGTGTCAGAGCCAGGACCGGATGTAGAGACGACGAATGAAGCTTGGCCTGCTAGTGACAACTTAACTTAGTTGTTCGCGGAGCTTGCACTAGCCTAGCGCGCATGCATGCAAATGCCCTCCGTTCGCACCCCAACCCACCTCCGACGGGGCTAAGTTCGCAGCTTGCCGCCCCAATGCGCTTGCCCCAACACAGACTATTGGGCTCGTAGTCGAACGGTTTGGCCAAGTAGATTTCTACTGCGACAAATTACTACTCGCGGTGAAATATTGCGGTAACTTGGTAAACACATCCACCCACCATCGCTGCCCGCTCCCTCTGCCCTCTCCTTGACCCCTGCGCCCCAACAACCCTCTTTGTAATTTACAACACAACTAATTTTATAACTGTGTTTTTTTTCCATGGCCTATAACGGTTTTAGGGTTTCATGTTTTTTATAACAATTCTTCTTCAAGTCATAGTTGTTTATATAAAAAATATTGAAAAGATCCTTATGTGTGTCTATATATGACTCAATATAGACCAAATTTTAGAAACTCAAAATTCCATATTTGTTTTTTAAAAAGTAAATTAAAAAAATTTGTAATTCAATTAAAAGAAATTACAAAAACATTTATTATGTTCTTCATACTTATGAGCCAGTTTGATTTGGTGATCTTTCTGGTCAACCCTAAAAGAACGTTTCAAAATCTTTAGAGACTATTCCCATTATTTCAACCAAAATTTTATATTTTAAACTACAATTTTTGAAAAATCATATCTTTGAATGCCTTTTTTGAAAAATGATTCTTAGATTCATAAGTTTTAGTTACAAGGCATTGTTTACATTTGAAATTTACGTATATCCTTTTAATAGACTATTTTGATAAATTGCATGTAAGAAAAATTTAACCACATAGAAGAGATTTGAGAATATTCAAATTAAGGGATGCCCTTGTCAATTTCCATTGTATAGAAGTTAAATTTAATTTTTTAAAATTTAACTTTTATACACTTATTTAATTTTTTTGTCAATACACCTAGTGAGTTCTTAGGAAATAGTGTATTATCTTTGATTGTTATCATGCCGCAGGTTTCTGTCTGCAATTACAAGTCACTAGTGGAAACCTGTCCCAAACGACTTGGGGGCGGCGACGCTCACAGTCCTCTCCGTCGTCTGACCAGTTCTGAACTGCCAATCGTATCATCCGACCAATCGGTGACGCGCTACAATGACTCTCGGTATCCACAGGCCCGGGTGGGTCCAGTCTTATTGTATATCGGGTACTCATCTGCAGGTGACCCTTTCAAGTTTCTGCCCGTTACAATCCTCCTTTCGTAAAAGATACACGATAAAGGACCGTTTACAGAAATCGTTACGGGTTCCATTTTTTCGTTCCCTTTGCACTCTGTTCGTTACAAGAGGTGCTGTTTTCCCGAGTTTTGGATTTATGGATGCGGATTTTTTCTGACGTAGTTACTAAGTAGTAAATGTGACGTGTTGGATGAAAAGTGGATAGCTTTTGTTGGACATTACCAATCATTCATCATGCTCATTGCTGCTTGATATTTTGTATGAGATTGTGCTGTCTCGGAAAAAGTTCAAATTTACGCTTCAACAGGATGTCAACGATAAGCTGTCGTTAATGGAAAAACAAATACACCGCGTCTTTGAAAAAATGTAAACTTCCAATGTAGAGCAAGTAGTTTAGTTCCTCATATTGAAGAATCTGTTAAAACCTTAACTCCATGTCTACGCCGAGAAATCACGGTTACACATGTTAGAATGGTTAACATTCCCTGTACTACGAACTTGCTAAGGAACATGAATAGCCGTAACAAACCAGAATAATCTTGCAGCTCACTATGTGCTACGTCTATCCCCACTACAACACGCCAAAGTCCGACTCGGGCTCATCTTCATACTCGTTGTCGTCATAATGCGTGTCATCTTCCTCTCTTCTGAGACCAGCGTCCAGTTCATGCACTCGTGCAATAGGTACTTGTCTGAGCTGCGACTGCTGATCCACAGCGTCGGCTACTGAATCTGCGACAGCCGAGTTGCGATCAACGTTATCTAACACGCTGTAAGTGTAGTCAAATGCGTTTTCGGAATCCCCGATAACCCGACGGCCTCTTGGATCATGGCGTAATACAATCTTCCACTCTGGAGTCAAAACATCCTCCATAAAAAATACCTGCTCGGCGTTCCCAGGTAAGAGATACGGATTCATGCGCCGGCGATCTTCTCGGATGTCCGTTCTACACGTCCAGAATCCGAGATGATCCTTCTTCACCATGTAGTGACGGATCCAATCCAGTTTCAAAAAAATGATGTCCCATCCTGAAAAGTTAACTAATAAATTTCCTTCAACACTCCCACCTCGATTCGGTCCACTACACGTTCACTTACTGATGTTGAGATCCCGGAATCATATGTTGCGTACGCTCTGGTGCCTTCGTCCTCTATGCATCTCGGTAAAGCACTGTAGGACCTTATATAGTTGTATGACTCTGCATGGGCTGATGGCGGTGTTGATAATTGGATCAATTTCTCGTCCAATGGGAAATTCGAAGCCTGCAATTGTAGGACATGCTGTCGTAGCCACGTTGAGAAAGATGGCATTGCTTCCAGATGAGAGGGATATGTTACAATTCTACCTCCATTCCTCCGCTGGTGTACGGCTCTGAAGGCTTGACGCTCCGAATTCCTACTCTCTTTTTGTGTTCGGTACTCCCTGAGAAAGCATGCACGGGTTACTTTGTATCACATGCACTTCTTTTATTAAATCAGCAAGTAACATGCATGAGAACGACGCACAGGCTAACGTAAGCATGGTTGTCATAATAGACCGACCGTCCGTTAGTCCGTTAGTCCATCATGGTGACAAGACACACCCCCGTGTCCGTCACATAAGGGAATTGACTGGTTGACTCACGGTAAGGTTAAAACGAATTTACCTAGCGCTGACTTTTGCGCGCGCTCGCGCGCGCGCCCGAGAGCAGACGGGCGCGAGCATACAGGCAGCTGCGAAAAAAAAAAAAAAAAAAAAAAAATTTTTTTTTTTTTTTCTCGCATTCGCCCGTATGTTCGCGCCCGACGCACTCGCGCGCGCGCAGACGGGCGCGAACGTATCAGCGAACACGTACACAGAAACCAGCCAAAGTTCTGAAAAAAAAAAAAAAAATTTTTTTTTTTTTTTTTCACACTCGCCCGTACGTTCGCGCCCGTCCGCACTCGCGCGCGCGCTGACAGGCGCGAGCGTATCAGCGAACGCGCACACAGAAACCAACCAAAGTTCTGAAAAAAAAAAAAAAAAAAATTTTTTTTTTTGTTTTTTTCCGCACTCGCCCGTACGTTCGCGCCCGTCTGTACTCGCGCGCGCGCAGACGGGCGCGAACGTATCAGCGAACGCGCACTTACTAACCAGCCAACGTTCTGAAAAAATTTTTTTTTTTTTTTTTTTTTTTTTCGCACTCGCCCGTACGTTCGCGCCCGACGCACTCGCGCGCGCGCAGACGGGCGCAAACGTATCAGCGAACACGTACACAGAAACCAGCCAAAGTTCTGAAAAAAAAAAAAAAAAATTTTTTTTTTTTTTTCACACTCGCCCGTACGTTCGCGCCCGTCCGCACTCGCGCGCGCGCTGACAGGCGCGAGCGTATCGGCGAACGCGCACACAGAAACTAGCCAATGTTCTGAAAAAAAAAAAAAAAAAAAAAAAATTTTTTGTTTTTTTCCGCAGTCGCCCGTACGTTCGCGCCCGTCTATACTCGCGCGCGCGCAGACGGGCGCGAACGTATCAGCGAACGCGCACTTACTAACCAGCCAACGTTCTGAAAAAAAAATTTTTTTTTTTTTTTTTTTTCCCGCACTCGCCCGTACGTTCGCGCCTGTCCGCACTCGCGCGCGCGCAGACGGGCGCGAACGTATCAGCGAACGCGCACTTACAAACCAGCCAAAGTTCTGAAAAAAAAAAATTTTTTTTTTTTTTTTTTTTTTTTTCGCACTCGCCCGTACGTTCGCGCCCGTCCGCACTCGCGCGCGCGCTGACGGGCGCGAGCGTATCAGCGAACGCGCACACAGAAACCAGCCAAAGTTCTGAAAAAAAAAAAAAAAAAAAATTTTTTTTTTTTTTTTCGCGCTCGCCTATACGTTCGCGCCTGTCCGCACTCGCGCGCGCGCAGACGGGCGCGAACGTATCAGCGAACGTGCACACAGAAACCAGCCAAAGTTCTGAAATTTTTTTTTTCGCACTCGCCCGTATGCTCGCGCCTGTCCGCATTCGCCCGTCCGCACTCGCCCGATGGCGTGCGCCGGACTCCCACCAAGTTGTTGTTCATTTCATTTTGGTGCTACCCCCACCATTGAGTGCGAGCATTCGGGCGCGCGCACACGGGCGCGAGCAATCACGCGCGCGCTGACGGGCGCGAGCGTATCAGCGAACGCGCACATAGAAACTAGCCAATGTTCTGAAAAAAAAAAAAAAAAATTTTTTTTTTTTTTTTTTTTCGCACTCGCCCGTATGTTCGCGCCCGTCCGCACTCGCGCGCGCGCAGATGGGCGCGAACGTATCAGCGAACGCGCACTCAAAAACCAGCCAAAGTTCTAAAAAAAAAAAAAAAAAAAAATTTTTTTCTTTCGCACTCGCCCGTACGTTCGCGCGCGCGCAAACGGGCGCGAGCGTATCAGCGAACGTGCACACAGAAACCAGCCAAAGTTCTGAAATTTTTTTTTTCGCACTCGCCCGTATGCTCGCGCCTGTCCGCATTCGCCCGTCCGCACTCGCCCGATGGCGTGCGCCGGACTCCCACCAAGTTGTTGTTCATTTCATTTTGGTGCTACCCCCACCATTGAGTGCGAGCATTCGGGCGCGCGCACACGGGCGCGAGCAATCACGCGCGCGCTGACGGGCGCGAGCGTATCAGCGAACGCGCACATAGAAACTAGCCAAAGTTCTGAAAAAAAAAAAAAAAATTTTTTTTTTTTTTTTTTTTTCGCACTCGCCCGTATGTTCGCGCCCGTCCGCACTCGCGCGCGCGCAGATGGGCGCGAACGTATCAGCGAACGCGCACTCAAAAACCAGCCAAAGTTCTAAAAAAAAAAAAAAAAAAAATTTTTTTCTTTCGCACTCGCCCGTACGTTCGCGCGCGCGCAAACGGGCGCGAGCGTATCAGCGAACGTGCACACAGAAACCAGCCAAAGTTCTCAATTTTTTTTTTTTTTTATTTTTTTTTTATTTTTTTTCGCACTCGCCCGTATGCTCGCGCCTGTCCGCATTCGCCCGTCCGCACTCGCTCGATGGCGTGCGCCGGACTCCCACCAAGTTGTTGTTCATTTCATTTTGGTGCTACCCCCACCATTGAGTGCGAGCATTCGGGCGCGCGCACACGGGCGCGAGCAATCACGCGCGCGCTGACGGGCGCGAGCGTATCAGCGAACGCGCACATAGAAACTAGCCAAAGTTCTGAAAAAAAAAAAAAAAATTTTTTTTTTTTTTTTTTTTTCGCACTCGCCCGTATGTTCGCGCCCGTCCGCACTCGCGCGCGCGCAGATGGGCGCGAACGTATCAGCGAACGCGCACTCAAAAACCAGCCAAAGTTCTAAAAAAAAAAAAAAATAAAAATTTTTTTCTTTCGCACTCGCCCGTACGTTCGCGCGCGCGCAAACGGGCGCGAGCGTATCAGCGAACGTGCACACAGAAACCAGCCAAAGTTCTCAATTTTTTTTTTTTTTTATTTTTTTTTTATTTTTTTTCGCACTCGCCCGTATGCTCGCGCCTGTCCGCATTCGCCCGTCCGCACTCGCCCGATGGCGTGCGCCGGACTCCCACCAAGTTGTTGTTCATTTCATTTTGGTGCTACCCCCACCATTGAGTGCGAGCATTCGGGCGCGCGCACACGGGCGCGAGCAATCACGCGCGCGCTGACGGGCGCGAGCGTATCAGCGAACGCGCACATAGAAACTAGCCAAAGTTCTGAAAAAAAAAAAAAAAATTTTTTTTTTTTTTTTTTTTTCGCACTCGCCCGTATGTTCGCGCCCGTCCGCACTCGCGCGCGCGCAGATGGGCGCGAACGTATCAGCGAACGCGCACTCAAAAACCAGCCAAAGTTCTAAAAAAAAAAAAAAAAAAAAAATTTTTTCTTTCGCACTCGCCCGTACGTTCGCGCGCGCGCAAACGGGCGCGAGCGTATCAGCGAACGTGCACACAGAAACCAGCCAAAGTTCTCAATTTTTTTTTTTTTTTTATTTTTTTTTTTTTTTTTTTCGCACTCGCCCGTATGCTCGCGCCCGTCTGCACTCGCCCGTCCGCACTCGCCCGATGGCGTGCGCCGGACTTCCACCAAGTTCTTGATCATTTCATTTTGGTGCTACTTCCTCAATTGCTCAGTACGCGATGTGATGGAGATCGATGAGTGATGAGAATATTTTTGTAATATGATATTAGAATTAAAGTAGTAGCAAAAGGCATAGATAATTAGATTAGTAGAAGATTTTGGAGTTAGTTTAATTTTGTTTAAACTAGAACATTTTGTGTACATTTCCACTATCTTCGCGTTGATTAAATCATAATCTATTGAAACGTCAATTCATTGTTGACTATGTCGTTCATCACACTTGATGGCTTTTTATCCATGACTTTTTTTTATATTTCTCCCATTCTATCCCTTTATTTGTTGATTTTTCTATTCTTCTTCCATTCTATCTTCTCGTTTTCCTTTTCTTCTATATCCAGTGGATGATGTATTTATTTATTTTATTAGCCTTCCATTGGTCTTACATTCTATCTTTTATTTTTATATATTAAAATTTCCAATTGTCTTCCATTCTATCATCTCATCCCTTTAACTTCATTATAATTCCATTCTATCTTCTTGTTTTCCTTTTCTTCCATTTCTAGTGGATGATGTATTTATTTATTTATTTATTCTTCCATTAGTCGCCCATGCCATCTTTTATTTTTATTTATTTTTCCAATTGTCTTCTATTCTATCATCTTGTTCTTTTTAAGTTCATTATTATTCCGTTTTATCTTCTTATTTTCTTTTTCTTCCATTTCTAGTGGATGATGTATTTATTTATTTATTTATTTATTCTTCGATTAATCGCCCATTCAATCTTTTATTTTTATATATTTTTCCAATTGTCTTCTATTCTATCATCTTGTTATTTTTAACTTCATTATTATTCCATTCTATCTTCTTGTTTTCTTTTTCTTCCATTCTTAGTCTATCATGTATTTATTTATTTGTTTATTCTTCCATTAGTCACACATTCCATCTTTTATTTTTATTTATTTTTCTAATTGTCTTGTATTCTATCATCTTGTTATTTTGAAGTTCATTACTATTCCATTCTATCTTCTTGTTTTCTTTTTCTTCCATTCTTAGTCTATCATGTATTTATTTTATCATTCCAAGTCTATGATGTATTTTTTTTCCTATATTTGTTATGTAAACTTATTATATGTGCCAATTGAATGAAACATGGTAAATAAATTTAAGAATAACATGAAATATAAGTTATTTACATATTTAATTAATGAATGCAATCATGAACAAATATAAAACTATATTTAACAAGAATAACTTTAATAGTACAAAAATCAGGATTCAAATCATACAAGAACATATCTACATGAGTTTTGGGAGTTCGGTTTCATTTCATTTTTGTGCTAGTATTTTCTACGCACACCGACACGCACGCACTCAACCTCCACCAAGAAGTTGTTCATTTCATTTTGGTGCTTTATTTTTTCCTATGTACATGCCTACATGTACATGCCCAAAGGGTGAACTATCACCAAAATGAAATGAACAATTTCTTTGTGAAAGTCTCGCGCCTGAATGCTCGCGCCCGTAGGCACGCGCGCAAGCACTCGGGCGCGCGCAAAAAAAAAATAAAATATTTGCGCGCGCCCGAGTGCTTGCGCGCGTGCCTACGGGCGCGAGCATTCAGGCGCGAGCATGTGGGCGCGTGCACCAAAAAACCATTTTTTTTAGAATTTATTTATTTATTTTAAAATTTTTTTTTGCGCGCGCGCGCATGCCTACGGGCGCGAGCATTTAGGCGCGAGCACCAAAAAACCAAAAAAAAAAAAAAAAAAAAAAAAAAAAAAAAAAAATAATAATAATTTTTTTTTTTTTTGCGCGCGCGCGCGCCCGAGTGCTCGCGCGTGTGCCTACGGGCGCGAGCAAACACGACGACGGGCGCCACCCATGGTAAACAGTAGTAACTGTGAGGACAGTAATTTTGCTCGCGCGGGGGAGCCCGTCCGATAAGCGTCCGTCCGATAACCGTCCGTCACGTTCGTCACGTGACTACACGACAATTTTTTGGCCCGTCCGTCCATTATGACAACCATGAACGTAAGCAGGAAATTTGGGCGGTGTGTACAGTACTCACCCAGTAGTTCCTCGGTGTACTCGGAGTGAGCAATTGCGTGCTCATGTATGTCACGGATGTCTTCTTGTGACAGAGTGAAGTTTTTCACTTTCCCCATAACCAGCTCCCCCGAGTCACGGAGCTCTTCCTCGGCGTCCCAGATTCGACGTCTGGAGTGGGGAAATTCTGAGAAATACTCGGTTGCGAAGCCAAGAGCTTTGTCATCTCTATACCCTGACGCCATGCTGGCTTCGGGCCTGGCCATGTTCCGGACGTAACTTGCCAAGACACCCATATACCTTTCGACTGGATAACACCAACGGCTGTGAACGGGCCCGCATTGAGCTAGTTCCTCCACCAGGTGTACACAGAGGTGAGTCATTATATCGAAGAAACTGGGAGGGAAGTGAAGTTCGAAAAGGCAAAGTGTTTCAGCTGTATAGTTCATAAGGGCTGGAATTTCCATTGGATCGATAACTTTCGAACATATCCTGTCGAAAACATTCCAAGGTCCAACAATGTCAGTGAAACATACCTGAGTGCGGCCCCTAAAATAAGGGTGTCGTCCAAAATCGTGTAGATGAGTTCTCGCCATTTTTGAGGAGCGTTTTGACGCTGGAGACCCCACACAGATGTTGCACTTACATCTCACGAGGTAGTAGTTGTTGGTATCTGCTAAATGTTGTTCTCGAATTAGTAGCTTAGCGTCCGTGGACGCTATTCGACCTGGAGCGTCTATCAATTCTCTGGTAGTTGAAGACATTTCCACAAATTTGCTATAGATATATCCTCCCGGTAGGTCTGTGGGCGAATTTGCAGAAACAACATTCAGAACCTTTGCATTGTAACAGGGAGATATCAACTACTTTTCGGAGAAACACAAATTGGAAATGCGTGACCTACCTGAGAACTCGTACGTACACAGTCAGATGTCGGGTAATGGAGCACTATATCTCCCGCTTTAGTAGCATTGTCTACATCGCAGTAACTACTCTTCAATTCAGAGCAGCGCACACAGGGCGGTCTTGCCCTAAGACAGTAATACACAACATTTGTGTCGTTACTCGTAAGATATTAAAGAAATCATCTGGGATATGCGAGCAAAACAGAAGTCAATGTGCTGAATTGAAGAGTACATAGATTTTCAGGACTTACTAGGATTTCGAGTTGCACCGGAGAGGAAAGCTCAATCGCCAGCATCCACCCCCGTCGTGTCCCGTCGTCTACAAAATGCAAGTTCCAGTTCTATTCCGTGATACTGTCAATCTCCAACTCCCGTTTAGCATCATATCAGGATGAGAAGGCTACCGTAATCCTTCTTGAATTAAAAAATCGGATTGGTGGGCTGAGGATCTTGATCGCTAACGTCTTCCGAGTAGATACGACGGAAATTATTATTTGAATGCATAAAAGTGGCCACCTCTCAAGCATGATCGTGGCTGTTCAAACCGCTTAATCGTGCTAATTCAAGGGGGGCATGTTAACTACTAGGACGGCTGCTGAAACAAAAACCCTTGTCGTTACCCTAAATTCATATACTCTGTATTTTCACAAAAAGAGGGCTTTCTAAACGGACAAATCTCAAAACGATACTGTAGTTTAATGTTATTCACTACTTGACAATAAGTCAAGAGAGCAGAAGCGCAGCGTATCCTTCAGGTAGACTTCGTGTTTCCATGAGGGTTTCGATGGCCATGGCGTCCGATCTCCACAGTCAAGCTATGTCTGAAGATTGGCGATCTGAATGGGTCACAAATAGAGCGCGCATATCACCTTGGATGTTGGACTGCCTCTCCCTTGAGTTTGAAGACAATCTGCACGGAATGCATGACGAGTGTGAGTGTCCGTGCGGGAGGTGCTACCAGTTGACGTGGCTACGAAGGCCGCAGCATTGTAAGTGCAAAGCGTGGCAAAGGGTACGTTACCTCGGGCTGGAAGAACGGATTCGCAGTAGGAGGCGGAACTGTCGTTGCAACCCTTCAAAGAGGGTGTCGTGGGGGGCCTGGTTTTGCGAGCGCTGCACTGAAGTCTGCGAAATGACCACCACAGGGCCATGTGTTCGGAAGCGCGAATGCTCTGATTCAGTTCTTGATTGTCTTGAAGAACGAATTCGGCGTGGATATACTACAAGTGGGAGCTCTAACGAAGCATCGGACGACACCTCCTACCGCGGATCCCCCATCTCATACTGGAACGATAGGGAGGATGACTCCAGAGATGATGCTTAGGTTTCTTCCAGAAACTTTGGGGTAGAATACGGGGACAAGTTAGGAAAAGTTGTAGTAAGATGAAAGAAGAGGCAACGCCTTAGATCTGTGGAAATGCGAGTGTCTCTCTGTACAATTTGTCACGGAGAGTGATTTTAAATCCAGAGCATTTTTCTGAAGGACAAGTGAGTCCATTACCGTTGTCTCCTGTTATGATGCCCGCGGTTCACAGATATAATGGAAATTGGTGCAGTAACAAGTAATCATCACTAAAATGTGATCAGCAATTGCTGAGTACGGCGTAGCCGATCCCAGAATCTCTCCAGCGATCGTGAAGGCGACTGTATTCATTAGAAAGCAGTAGTAGAAATTAATGAACACAGTACCTAAATATCAACAAAGATGGGCTCGTTAAGTTCAGATGGCGGGCAACTTGATCCAAGAACACAGATTGTAGTGTCCAGAACCGAGTAAACCACATTCAGTCCAAGTCGCCAACGTCGTATACATAGAGAGAGCTCCTGTGATTTTCAGATCTTTACACACATGGAGCGAACCAAGGAGCAATGGCGAGAGTGGTTCTCCGTATGCATGCTTCTAAATGGGCATGGCTTCATTCCAGGGGTGCCTGCAACGCGTACAATCTGTGGACGTGGTGAGGTCGTCGAGCGATGGGGTCCCGCAGTGGAGTACGTGGAAGCTGTAGGTGCGCCGTGTCGAGGGTACAATTTTTGCGACGAGGACGGTGAAAAGTACCACTTGTATGTAATTGAGCTATTCGAAAGAGTTCATCAGCGCAAACTGTTGAAGCGTGTGCTGCCTTTCCACTTTGCTCGGGAGTTAGCTGTAGAGGCCCAGGGCGTCGCAGTGAACTGGGTTGCTTTTGCAATGGCTCGTTGTTTCCCTACTCACAAAAAAACACCTTTCGTACCACTGCTGGAATACTCCACGCTCAATGCTCCTCTGCCCTGGATTAACGACAAAGTAATGCCTGGAGAACAAGGCCCACCTGCTGGACCCGTACATAATCTGCGACAGGTAATGCGCAAATCCTCCTTAGGCAAATGCTCCATAGCTGATGTGTCTTCGACCTCCCTTGCGTGGACATTTAAATTATTGTGGCATATCCTCTATACCGGGAACCACCCAATTGTACAGCTCTCTTCCTTTTTCTTTTGGGACTGTTTGTGTTCGTTGAGTAATGTTTAGGACTCTGCTGTGAAGGACGAGCGTGTGGACGACACCGAGGAACAGCATGTGCGTCCTGGTTCCACCATACTTACTAACGGGCAGAGATGCATATGCGGCCCGGACTCGCCTCTCCTTCAAGGCTTACGTGTAATCACCGACAATATAATCCAGGCTGCTCGGAGAAACAAGAGAAAAATTCAAGCTGAGTTTGTAGCTTCTACTGCCGATGTTGACAACGTGAAAATAACTCTCGCAGATGCTCAAGACAAAGTTGTGCTGCTACGAGGTAAACACCAAGAGATGCTGAGGCACCAACGACGCGCTGAAGAACATCACAAGAAAGCCTCAGAAATCAGTAAGTCAGCCACCATCCAACTTGCCGAAGCTATATCTTCAGGTGCACAAGCAATTGCTGTTCAGAATCTCCAGTCTCTCGCAAAGTTGAGCCAAGCAGTCCTTCGGTCTTCTACAGTCGAACTGGAGAGAATTACAAAAAAAATTGGAACGTTCGAAGATGATTTGCAGAGAGCACGCTATCGGGTGGAACTTCAAGTGGAAGCATACGAGGACCTATTGCGTCGGAGAGATCGTGCTTCCAAAGCACTAGAGCAGGAGGAAGTCCTCATGAACACAGTAACCGAATTCATGCAAAAGGAAGGCCATCCCCGAAACTAACTATTTCAGCTGACAGATCACTGTCGAACGAAAGATGGACACTTGTCCACATCAAATTGGATATAAAGTTGAAGACAAGTATGGAATCATTCCCTGTTTAGAAGTTCAAACTTTTGTTGCAACCTTGGATAATCTGTCAGGCAGCAGTAATAGAAACGTCGCTTAGTCTCGAACGTTTCATTTAATGCTAGAATAGAATCAGCCTGGGATATAATATGTTTCCAATTTTTGGTCAGTGGAATCTGGCATGGCAACTGACAAAGTACATGTAGAAACAACTGAGCTATATTTTTGCACGCCTGAAACGCCATTTATTGTTAGTTACGTCGGGGACCACGGCTGTGGATATATTTGTAGAATTCTAAACATTTTCTAATCCAGTGACTCTCGTGCATTCGCACCCGTTAGTACTAAATTGGTTCCACGTATGGAGGGTAAGGGCATAACGACATATTCGCGTGTTTTCCATTCTTACACAGGCATAAGTGGGAAAAGGTTAGGTTATTTATTGTATAAGGAATAATATTACATCATAGTGCACATATGAAACCTCTGCTAATGAGGGGACCAGCACTCTAGGTTATGCTCCTCCTCCTCTGTCATATTGCCATAATAATCCCCCCACGCCTGAATCATCTCTTCACGTAACGACGGATTATCTTCATCTACATCCGAAATCCCGTCATGTGAATCCGAAGTAGATATGTGCCTTCTGGAGATCTGGTTGCTCGTTTCACCCACCATCCTATCGTCATCAGGCGACGACTCCTCTTCGAATCCCTGAAATCTAATGTGTTCAATTCTAACACCGATTTGTAAATGCTCAGAAAACATACTCAAGAGGCGACATAAAACGACAGTAAGTAAGCAGACAGCAATCGCTGATAGTGCTAAGTGGAAGCCACTGAAAGGGGATTCCTAAGCTGCATTTGCTGCACATCTGTGTACAGAACAAACAGAAGAGTCTACTGCGGGCAACCCCCGCAAGAACAGTATGTACGTCAACAGCTTCATTAGGTCCCTTCGGAAATCCATAGTACCGCCATGTTTTGCACAGAAGGTGTCCACCATGGCCATCTCTCTCCCGTCGAGAATTAGTACCTCCTCTTCTCTACGTGCACTATCGGAAAGCACCCCGCTATCTTGGTAATCGCTTGTGCCGTCGTGGGGCAATACCGATTCTTTAATTCCCGGAATCTCCTTAGTCAAGAACGCACTATCGTCGCCTACATCCTTGAGGAACCACCATCTATCCTCACCGACCACGTCCTCACACAACAAACTCTCGTACGTCCCACTCTCACAGGGCTCCATGTCAATTGTGACCGCGGAAAGAGAATGCAGGAGGAGGAGAAGCTTGGGTATGGACTCATTCGGCCAAAATATATCTCAGGCCCCAAATTACTGTGGCTGTCAGCTGGTTTTAAGGATCGCATGGATGCGGAAAAGACAACTCGCCCTGCACCAACGGACAAAACGGCGGGCACGAAGCCTTCCTCCGAAGATGGCTTTTGTGCCGCAACGAAGTGCAGGTGCTAAATACAATCGCACGATGGTGCGTAACCCCCCTCCAAATACCGCATGCTTCTATTCTAAGTCATGTGTCGACGTAGGGCAGTAAGTAATGCAGTATTCATTTTTTTCGTGAACCCTAGATAATGTCAATGGCGTCGTCACTCTCCGAATGCGGCAGCTGCTCGGTCAATTCCAACCAGGACGGGTACATATCCGACACACAAGAGATCGCTAGTAGAGTCAAGCGGCGCGACACCACACAGTGCTTCAAACAGTTGCGGGACTCCATCATGGCGTCCGCCACACCCATCTCGGGGAGCGCCCCTTCACGAACGGCGCCCACCACATTACAGGTACTCGCATCACCTGAACCTTCCCGTCCATATTGCCCGTGCTTGCATTTCGTGCATTACTTTCAAGCAGAAATCTCTCTAAGGATCACTGTGGAAATATTCGAGATAGATTGTTTTGAGAAAATCCTAAACCCACACTTCCTGTAGGACTCCTTGTGGTTTTCCATGCTGATCGCGTCTGATTCCTTTGCTATCACCGGAAGCCATGCATTCATATTTTATCTAGGTCCTGTCCATATTTTAATTCGGTTGTATAGCTCCTCTTGTTGCTGCGTTTTATAACTCTGATTTAGCCGTACAGTTCTAATTTCCTCGATACCAATATGTAATAAGATGCCTTCCGATCTCATCAAATTTTTAGATATGCATACAGACAGTAGTCCTTGAGATCCGCTTCTATTTCTTGTCTGAAGCTAAGATATGAAGTTTAGGGCGACGTTGAAGAGCACGAGCCCGGATTAGGCAAAGGTTGTTTTAGGCATAGTTTGATTAGGCAAAGATCAGTTGTCTTGTTTCCCCGATTTTCATACCTAGAAACAACAACGCTGCATGTAAACATAAATTTTAGGGTTTCGTAATAGATTCAGGTGATTATATCATGTATGCTTGGTTAATTTCTTCCTCCATGGTATTCTTGTTGTTTAAAGGTCAGTAATCTACCTAATGAGCAACAGAATTTTTTCACATAATTACAAGCTTGTTTCTTGTGCGCGCTATTTGACATGTGGACATACTGTGTAGCGCAGTCGATATTGGGCCGTTCCCTTCCGAGGCAGGCATCACAGCAGGGATCACCAATGGGGTCACAGCATGAGGACGCTCATTTTGGCTGGCCACCTGAACTCTCGCAACAACCGTCGACGGAGTTGCCAAGCATTCCTCAAAATGTGACCACACATTACCGAGGATCCTCCCCTTTCCAACGACGGCTTCCACAAATTGCTCCGAGACCCGCTCACACTGCACCGCCCTCAATGAACAACCACCTGGAAACGTCAGCCGGTGGTGCCCCATACGTGCAGCGAGGTCAGAGGCGGCCTAGGAGCCCTGCGACAAAAGAAAGAGAGGCAATGGCAAAAAGACGGGCTCGTATTTTACAGAATGAAGCATACGCATTACAAAGGATTGCGCACGCCGAGGGCAGACAGATGAGGTACCCTATCTTAACGAACCCTGAGGGAGAAATAATTGGGCATCGGGGTAAATGGCAAGCTGCGGTTAGGTCCATCGTTGAACTTACAGTTGACAGATCAATTCGGGAATATCGGAAGAATCCGAATGAGTGGAAGTGGTTGTTGAGAACGATACAAAGGGAGTTTGATCTTCGATTCTCATTTGTATATCCCGTGAAGCCAGAGATACTATCATCGTATCTATCACAGATATTGAGCAACGACAGATATAAATGGCACAAGCATTACGTTAAGACAGAAGGTGGTCAGCATGAAGATTGTCCAGACGATGCCTTTCAAGCATTATGTCAGTTCTGGGAGAGTCCAGAAGGAAAGGCCAAGAGTGAAAACATGGCCAAAATCCGCTCTAAGGTTGGAAAAGATGTTGGCTTTTTCAGTGACCAAGACCCTCAGCAGACTCCAACGCACACTTGGCGGAGCAAATCCGTTTCTGATGACTTCCATACCCCCGGTTCTGAAGAAGTTAAGGTATCACAATACTACATTCTTTTTCTGGAATGATATTCATTTTATTATCAAAGGTTGAGTACACTGTGGTTATTTCCCTTTGCGTGTTCTAATGCAGCACTCCATGAATTTGAATACGGGGTGAGCTTCTCGTAATTAACGTGGTTGAGATTTGACAGTATGCAAATCCATACCAGACACCAATGTGCTCTGATTGGATTATGGATGCACCGACGCAATATTGTGCGACCGAGACTTATGGATCACACGCCCACTCCCCGGAAGTTGTGAATTCGACTTCTATCCGTCAGGTATGAATTTTACACGTCCATACTTTCAATAGCAGTTGATTGCGTGTCCTGAATTCTACACATGCATTATTCACTAGCTATTGCTCGCGTGTCCTGGATGTAATTCGATATGTTTCCAAATACTCTAAAAGTTTGAGTGTACTCGCAGGGCACAGGAAGTCTGAACCAATCGACACCAACAGAGAAATTGTTTGATAGTTGGAAGGAGGGCATGGAATCAAGAATGGACTTCCTTCAAACGAATCTGACCAAACTATTGTAACTAATTAAGCAAGGCGTTGGAAACGAGGGCAGGAGCTCTGTCCACGTCTTGCCAGACGTTCAGACCTCTTTGAATTCGCCTTCAATTCCCGAGCAGAATTCAGTAGGACTCGACCCAACTCTCAAGTCTTTGCTAAACGCATTGGATCCTGCACCGGAAATAAATCCAGGTGAAGCACGATTCAGAACTCATCCATAGAATGCCATGTATTCACTTACAATGTAGAGAATCCTTGCGATACCCTCCACCAATTCAATGGAGGCACGGGATAAAGTGTTTTCTTATGTACTGATGCAGACATTCCAATTGAGAGAGACCCCGGCCCTCCTAGCGTCGCAGTGACCGATTCGCCACTGAGCGGAGACACGGTTTTATTAATTCCAAATGCGCTCTCTCAAGACGAGCATACTAACTCCGAATGTGCGCCGGCTCTCACTTCACCGGAGAGTTCTAGAGGCACCAACATTTATCCTACATCGACATTGGCAGAGACTCAGAATCTTTTCAACTCCGCATGCATCACGCACTCAGTAGGTGACGAAGGCCGCGGTATGCCAGAGGTTCAACGTGTGGCAGAGAGTAATACATGCCCTGGCATTGTCACCCGCGGGGTCAGGGCCAGAAAGACGGGGGTGTGCTCGAAGGTACCTCCGGAGTTCCAGCCAGCCAAAGAATCTGACGCCATAGTCCCCGCGAAGAAGTCTGTCTGGATAATCCATCCCGACCACGGGGAGATTGTAGTAGCTGCAGGCAGGACTGGCCCATGACCAAAATCGAAACTCTTGAAGGATGGACCCCCATGCCCTCCTGGTGCTCAATGGGTGCATGTCATGAGGATATTCAAGCACTCTGTGAACGTAATGTACCCGTCTTCCACCGACGAACGCCGCTCTCTGGATTGCGCTCTTCGTCCGAAACGCGGAAAACATGGATTAATTATGTGGGGCTCTAAATTCCTCGTCCCTTACAAAGTGGAAGAGACAACGTGCATTTCTGGTTAACCTTCAGTTCGGTAGTATCATGACATTGTCTCTTTCTCTACCACGGATGACGGGCTACACACGTTGTAATGCAAAAGTGCAATCCTTTGTGACGATGGATTTTTGAATATCAATGGAATCTGCATTTCTTACATTCCATGGACTGAGCAGACGGTGGACGTATGGATGATGCATGCAGCTTGTGTCCTACCAGAGTAATCCGACACTAATTAATGTTCATCTAAATTTTGCCAAGCAGAATATTCAGTCTACGATGATGCATATGTCAATTTTACCATGATCGACTCTAAAAATATACTGCTGAAATCTACGTATATATAGAATAAATCAGTATCTACGTATATATAGAATAAATCAATAAAGCGCGATATCGTGGGACATACTTTTACCATAATAGAATCCCGTCCTGAATTTACGAATATTTGATCTGTAGAATATACCCAGATCAAACCCGGACATAAACAGCGACCTAGACGTCTTGACGGACCTCTACAACGGAACCGGACATAAACCTCACCGAAGTCATACGGAGGTCCTCTGCCGGACATATGAAAAGGATCCCATATGCCGGTTATCAACCAGGGTAGCTAGTACCGGGTAACACCACGTTACAAACATGGACAGGTGAATCGGATTTTCACTGGCCATGGTAGATAAATATCAGTCATTTGAATCTGCGTTGACGAAACCCATCATCCAACTGCGACCAACTCTTTAGAAATGGGCTGCCCAAACTTTTAATTCACTTTGCCCGTTCACCACGATGCCCGGACCCACAAAGTGACTAGGGGCACCCGGCATTGCCGAAAGCTAACTGACACATGGACAGTTCGACGGGAACCCGACAGGCCCTCGACGCGCCTCGATCGACGCGTCCGCAGTCGTCCCCTCCCTCGCAGAATGCCTCGTCTCCTCCCCCTTTGCAGTAGTGAGTGATGGACCTGGGCTTTCCATTCCAACTGGTAGAAAGTAGGTAGTGACAGTTCTGTACACCCTGTCGATTTGAGCAGGGGTTTGGAGAAATCATTTGTTTACTAAACGTGAATTATCTCTGTGACTCTGTTGTCCAAGCACGCCTACATGAGCCGATGTTTTGTCTACATTCTGGACAGTGTTGAAACAAGGTCACAGAAGTAATAGGTGGAGATGTCAACGACGAGATCACATGCGTTTGGAGTCGTCTATTCTAGGTTTACTATCGTTGAAAATACTGGTGGCTACAGGATCCTGAAATTTTTTAGTGGTTACAGAACAGAACGACTCTGTTCTTCAGGAAATGGTGCAGTACTTCAAAAGAAAATCTTTGGAGATCTGTTTGAACGCTCTTCAACATGTATCAACGATGTGCAATGTCATTGTAACGCGAAAGAGCGGTGCGAAGTAACCGAGTCATCCACGGAATCAGTAAATCTTCTAATGAAGAATAATTTTCAGTGTCCATTTTTCAACTGATTTACTGTTGCCAAGTTATTGTAGCAGCTCTGTTGCGGAGCCCCTTGCGAACCACCGTCTTTGCTGTAAAGTCCATCAACGTTTATCTTGAGGACTTCACGCGTAAGTATACCTGGCGCTGTTACCACCCTTCCCGTAGTTGCAGACAATACTGTAGCTCAGCTTTGTGGGGGAATCAAAAGTTATCAAGTTGCGCTGCTTGTGTTGGAATCATGGGTTTAGAGTTGCTTTTATGAATCTGAATCGAGTTGCGCTTCTTTAATAATGGCCAATTCATGGGACGAAGCCAGCAATATCAAGCTGCGCACGGACCGAGGTTTGTGATGAACTCATCGACCTCCCATAGTTTGAAAATCTTTCTTGCGTTCTTTGGGTTTCCTCTTCCTTGTGGGTGACATACTTGTTACGTTCCTTAATGGATTCTGCAGATTTCTGCGGGGTTTTTGACAGAATTGAGGACCTACTTGGCCGCGCACCACCAGCCTCATCTCCAGCTATGCTGTACCTGGGATCTACCCTGGGTAGCTGCAGCCGACAACACCACTCGGAGATTGCTTTGTCTGTAAGATCTTCATGTTCAGCTGAATCTTCACTTCTAGGATTTCATGTTTCTGGGACTTCTCTTAAATACCATCTCGGGCTGAATTGGAGGGCTTCATATTTCTTGGTCCTTGTGTAAATATTGGGTGAACTTAGACTAAGAGTGAGGTCTTAGCTGGATAACTTGGAAAGGGAAGCGATCTCATCTCTTACTACACCCTGGTTGTGGCTTACGGTGATGTCTTCTACATGCTGCCCTGTTTGATACCTTGGCGGTGTCTCGATACGAGACTTGTTGTTGTACGGATGCTTAACCTGACGGTGTGTCTTGTGTTGTGGTTATGAATGGTGGGTTGAAGAACTGGAAACTGGTACGTTTATGCTACAAATTTGCACATGCATAATTAAGATGCTTTGAGGTTGGTCGGATCGTCAATAGACTAGAGATGGACGACATGAGGCTAGATCTGGACGGCTTAAGGATGGGAAAGGAGGACTTCAAGCTAGAGATGAATGAGGAGACCATACCTTGTCATACCTCGTTTGTGAATGAGACTGATAGCGACATAGAGATCACGTATAATGGTGCTTCGTATGCACTCAAATCCCAAAGAGATGTCAATGTATATTGGCTTGACTATGATCGAGTCGATACTTTGAATCCACCACAGCTTTGGGTGACTGGGATAGAATTGGCTCACAATATTTCTCTTGAGAGTTTATACAGTAGCAATAAGATCTCTATTTTTAAAGCTGTGAACAACATTTACTCGTTTAGAACACTTTCGGTGAGGGGTCTTAAGGAGGAACTTGGGAAGTGCCTCGAAGAAACACTATGTTCAACGAAGATGGTTCTATCTAGGATGGAGGAAATACTGAACAAAGTCATAATATGACGCTATCAATGCGAGTATTTACTGAATAAATATCGGGAAAGGGTGGTCATCATAGTAAGAAGATTGGATTTCTTGATTACGGTGGTTGGAGATCCTAGGAAACTGCACAGTTTGCGGAGCCCTCATGCAGTGAAGAATGCATGTTCCAAGTTGATGTGTTGTATGCTGGAAGGGGAGTCATTGTTACTTTTCTGCAGCGAGACAGATAATTTTGTCAAGGCAGCATTTGCATTGACCTCACCACCGTCGTTGAGGCCAACGTTTTCAAGATTTGCTTTGGTGCTTCGGGAGCTGGACTGGACCCTAGATTTTCTTTGTTGTCTTGATCAAAAGTATCTTGGCATTAATAGCTCATTTCACGATTGGAAATGGAACTGGTGCAAAGAAAGGTCGAGGCTGATATTCCAAAGTAATCTTAATAATGGGATTGTTGGCATGGAAGATGATACTTTAAAAGCTGATGGTCGTCGACAGACTAACGACCGGGAAGCATTACGGGTAGACCTGAAATCCAATCGCAGGTGGTTATGGACTCCCTTTGTGCTTCAACACAAACTTCAGGCCATTTTGATGAAGAGAATGTCGGCAACGTCCTCCGACAATCCGGGGCCGAGTTCATTATCAGATTTGCTCCCCATTGACAGCATGGAAGACGTTGAAATTACAAAGCGTATTGCAAGTGAAGCAACAACCTCCCATACTCCCCAGAAAATCACAGTGCCAAATTGGTTCTGCATTGATAATCCAGAAGACTTTGAGCCTGTAAAACTTATTGCAGCTGGATCTTTCAAAAAAGTCAAAGAATGCAAGTGGTTGGGAGAAACAGTGGCAGTGGCTGAGTCAAATTGGCCCAAAGAGAATGTGGAGGCAGAAGCAGGTCTTTTAGCAAGAGTGCAGCACCCAAATGTAGTGGAGTTACTGGGGTACGCATACAAGGATGATATACGTCATCCTGAAGGTTTCATTGTGACTGAGCTCATGGAACAGGATCTTGAGACTTTGATTAGTCAAGAAGTTCGAAAACTTGGACCTGAATATTCCAAAAAATCCCCTTTTCCTCTGCCTGTAGTATTTGACATAGCTTTGCAAATTGTGGAAGCCATGATTCAATTGAAGGAGTGTGGTGTATTACACCGGGATCTGAAGCCGAAGAATTGTCTTGCAAGCGCCAAATACAACAAAAACTCCTTAGCAGGTTGTAGCAACGTCATTCCAATACATTATACCATCAAGTTGATAGATTTCGGATCAGCCAAGATGCGAGGTAACGATTCTTATTTTCACACGTACAGAAGAGGAACACTCTATTACATGGCACCTGAGATGTATGACAAGCCAGAAGGTTGCACTTACACATGGCCGGCAGATGTGTATAGTTTTGGAATTACCCTGTATGAGGTCTTCACTGGCAGGGCTCCATTTGAAAACTTCACACGGTTCCAAGTGGTGCGAGACTTCATAAGCAGAGGAGGACGGCCTCCTTTTCCTTTTGAAAGATATCCCTTAAATAATTCTACAAATTTTAGAGGTGAATATTTGTGATCATGTTTTTGATGTGAATGTCCAAGGCTTTTGAAAGATGTAATTGAAAGATGTTGGAGCGGAGATCCTGCAAACCGACCGACTTTTGAACAGATACGCCAAGATTTGTGGCAATACAAAGTGAATGCGCTTCTACATCCTGCAGGCGGGGTACACGAGGTCGATGGTGGGTTATTAGTAACTGAGCTTTAGAAAGAATTTGAACGCATCCTGATTGAGCGTTTATTTGACCCTATATGTTTACCCAAACAGATGGCACCTCAAGAAGGAGAATCTCCTAGCTCTTGGTTTGAGTTGAACAATTTGGTCTTTTACCCAACGGAGGTGCTGCAGAGATTACGAGGTGTCTTCAAAATTTGCAATAATCTCGTTACAAAATTTAATAGGTGTTCTCTGAGAGGGATTAATATGCTGAGGGGATCTTGTTTTTCGTGTTTCAGGCGGGGCACATGAGCTCGATGGAGGGTTATTAGTCACTGCACTTGGCAAGCTTGAGAAAGAATTTAAGCGTCTCCTAAGTGAGCACAGTCGGCCTATTCATTTACCCGAACAGATGACACCTCAAGAAGGAGAATCTCCTACGTCTTCTTCTGAGTTGGATTATTTGGTCCGGTACCCTCCGGAGGTGCTGCAGAGGTTGCAGGTTATTATTACAAAATTGGCCGGCAATGCTCACTATAATAGATGCATCGATGCGTACCAAGAGATCCGAGGTGGCCTTTGTGACGAAAGCTTGCAAGTAAGTCAGATGCATCTTTGAATTGTGCTCTTTTTTGCATCAGTTGCTCGTTGGTACTTGATAATGCCTCCTACAGTGGCTTTCATTATCATTCTGCAAATTTACAGGCTACAGACGTCCTGAAACTTTGAATTGTTCAATCTTTTGGTAAGCTAGAGTTAGCAATCCCGCATACTGTATGGGTCTTACTAATTTCCTCAATCGTTCTTGCTGACTAATTCCCTGTGCTTTTTGTTTTTTTCCAGGCTTTGGGAGTGGATTATATGGATAATATTACTCCAGAGTCAGTGAATGCAATTTCATGGGATGAGCTTCAGGAAATGATACAGAAATGGACCGAGCAACTTGAAGTTGTCGTGAAGATGCTGTACGCTGGCGAGAGACGACTTGCACGACAGGTGTTCAAGAATGTGGGGCAATCAGTGTGGGTGGAGATTCTGCGTGACCTAGCTGCGCCTGACATCAGTTTGTTCTTGCGATTCGGTGAAAGCGTTGCAGCCAGTGAACGTTCTCCTGAGAAGCTCTTCAAGCTGCTTCAAATGTATGAAAGCATGGAGAGGTGTGACCATAGTGTAATTCAGGTGTTCGATGGGCAGGCTTGTGGTGAGATCCGAGCACGTTATCGTGAGCTTCTGAAGCAGGTGATTACTTACTGACTTAAGTGCATCCTTCAGTCTTGACTTCAAGATTTGTGCTAAAGAGAGTTCAATTTTGGTCATTTTCCATGCATGCTATCAAATGAACAAGGTTTTATACGACCCTGGGGCTTTTCCTTCCATGATGTCAACTTAATAGATTCGTGTAAGACATTTTCACATGTCATTGCTGGATATGTCTTATGGTCTGTCGGGAAGACCCCTCCTTGCCCTGTTGCAATAGCTAAATTCCCCTCTTGGTGGGAAGTCCAGAATGTCCAGTCTAGAAAGTTCCCAAGCTCATGAAGTTTATTTCTTTCATCATATATGGCTGCAGCTGATACACTACAGGTCGTTGGTTTTAGTGCTCTTATTTGATGGAGGACTGAGATCCAAAATGCTTACTTCCTGTGCGCTCCGTGGTCACAGGTAGTTTACGCGGCTGGAAAGACATTTTGGGAAATCGATGATTGGATCAAGGATCAGCAGGAGGTCGTGGCGCCTGACGGCAGGGTCATGCGACTCTGCAGTTGGGTGGTCAATTATCTGAAATATGTGCTTGAATTGTTTCCTGAGACCTTCAGCACGGTACTCCGAATTGCACAAAGCTGGGAGGGCGCGGGGGCCCAGGAGAAGGGACTGGCGACCATTCTTGAAACTATGGAAAGGCTGGTGGAGGCACGAGCTAAAGAGTACCAGGATCCTGCTCTGCGTCACATATTTTTGATGAACAACATGTACTATATTCGCAATCGTGTGAAGAACAGTGAACTAGGGCCACTATTGGGCGAGAACTGGATTTCCGACATCGGGCGCAAGGTGAATATTCGATGCACTGCAAAAGAGTAATGGAAGAGTAAACTGTTCATTTTGTAATTAGGTTCTTGAATGTGATAGTTCTCAAGTGCTGTGCATTCGTGTCGATTGGAAGGGATATCTGAGATTCATGTCATGTCAGTCGCCATGGCAGGCACTGTTTTATGGCGTGGATTAAAGTGGGGTTCATAAAATGTTTGTGGTAACTTGTGACTGAATCATGGAGACTAATCTACTGGCATATGCAGGTCTCACAAAATACATTGGACTATCAACGGGAAGGTTGGCAGCGAGTGCTGCAACATCTCAACCGTGAGGGACTGCAGGGTTCTTCATCGTCAAGCAAGAGCGCGTCGCGTGATTTGGTGCGGCAAAGGCTGAGAGCATTCTCTGCCGCTTTCGATGAGACGATCCAAGCGCAGTCGAAGTGGATCATTCCAGAACCGGATTTGAGAGACGGCACGTTGGCAGCCATCACCCAGATGGTCGTTCCTGCGTACCGAAGTTTTCTGGGTCACTTCGGGCCCCTGTTAGAGGGCCGGCTCCGTGACTCAGACAAGTACATAAAACACTCTCCCGAAATGGTGGAGACCATGATAGGCGATTTGTTTACAGGCAACAGCTGATTATGTTAGCGGTCGAGGTGATTCCAGCGATTTTTTGACCCCTTCTTGGGGTTGTGCGGTGTATACAATTTCTTTGACTGTGGAACTTCATGCCATTCTTTCTTGACAGGTGAATTCAGGCTTATGGCTGTGGGTGTATGGTTAATTTAACTAGTTTTTTGTTTACGAGTTCTGGTTTTCTGACTTTGGTGATAAGTTTTTATGCATGTTATGTTCGTAGAGCGTGGCTATGGGTATTTAGGTGCCTATCTGTTGCATTGGAGCTTATCTCAGATATTGGAGGTTATGAATTTCATAGTATCGAAATGGCTAGAATGATCACCTGGGTTTTCTGTTCACTGACTTCTACACATGAAAGTTAAAAAGATGTGTGGATTAGAATATAGGGTGGCATTTGGAGTGCAACAAAACAATCTTTGATGATATTGTTAAAGCAGGGGGCTCGGAGAGCAACACCATCACAAGATTGTTTACAAGCACGCTTTTCAATAAACGCGAACTTCATGCCATTCTTTCTTGACCGGTAAATCATGTTTTGACGTTGTTTACTATAAGTCCATCTTCTTCACCTTCGCTCCTTTGCCTTCGTTGCAAAACTGAACTAAGGTAGAATGACCTTAAACCGGGCGGCCCCCCAGAAGCGCAGGGTAGACCGCCCCTGTGCCGCCCATGGCATGGACCTTATTGCGTGCACAGCAATTTCATAAATAGTTCATAAATAGTGACTCGATATGGACACGTGTAGGGAGGTGGTTGGTTCATAGATTCATGGTTCATTAACTCTATTTGCACGGTTTTAGCTACATGCGTGAGCGCCACAAAAGGAGAGTCTACTGATCACTTTAAGGTCATGTACACTTTTTGCTTCAAAAATTTGTAGTAAATTCAGTTTTTGCTATTTAATTCTGGAAATTTTTGCATTCACTCTCCCTCTTGTTTCCCCATCCAAGAAAAATTACAAACAGTACACACGAGGTCCACAACCATGCTGAATCTCTTATTCGCCCGGTTTAAGGTCATTCTACCTTACTAGGTTTATCAGCAATATATTGAAATAGCTAGAGACTGAACGAGCATCTGGGTGATGGATGAGAAGGTGCAATGTGGCGACAATGGGAATAATCCATGTTTAATATGTACTGTACGTGATGTTCATTTAAAAACGACCAGAATAAGAACAAGTCGCATTTTTGTCATGCAACCGGACAACTCTTAGCTCTCCTGTTACAGCTAATGGGAAACTCCCTGTACCCTTTACTGGTACACTGCAATCCGTGGCAGTTAGGAGTCAAGAACAGCTTCTTGATTAAAATCTGGAAAAAGAAATATGGACAGTAATATCCACAAGAATTAGCACCCTAAGATCTGCAAGCTCAGGGCTTCAACATTGACCGTGCTACTACCACCTTCTGTGCTAAATTTCGGAACTGAGATACCCTTAGACCATTATACGCATGCATAGTGAACCTTGGTGCGTGCATAAATGAGTCCTGTATGATCATCAGGTACACTCTTCCACCTGTAAACCATGAACCTCCACGCCCTTGTCTCCATTCACAGCCTCAATTCGCTGGCCATCGTCGCCGTTACCGAGTTTTCCAGATTTACACACACTCCACCCTCTCAAGCCGAGATTTTCATCATGATGTCTGAAATAACCGCTGCCTGCTATATGCTCACAATTCTCTTTAAGAAAAGAGCCTGACCTGATTAGCAGAACTTCGCAGACCGTTCTCGTGAAGCTCCGATCTTCAGTTGTGCAGTTACAGTACAAACAGAATATACACCTCCTCAAATAATAAATTAAGATAAAAAGTAGTGCTCAATGTTGCAATAGCAGATCCTTCATCTTCCGATAGGGAGAAGGAAATGGTCTGAATATGTCAATTCTCTTCTTGGACGCAGGAATCACTGCCAAATTTAACTGGTCCATGCATTCTCAGCAAAACTTTGTTGCAGATTTTTGAGGATCTATCCAGAATGCATTAATTAATGCTTTTATGGCTTGATCTCCTCAGCTAACAACTCCTCGTGCTCAACGACCTTCGCCTTCACCTTCTCTTGCTCCTCTACCAGAACCCTTTTACAAGCCTCGTAACACATGAAAGATATACCAGCCGCTGGAATGATTTTAATATAGCTTGCTCCAAGTCCACGGTAAAGACCTCCAGGACCTTGTTCTTTCACAATGCTAGATAGGACGTGAAATACGTTATGGTATACTTGTCGCCCACCGATACTACCGACCTGTGAAATCCTATACACAAACTGTTACTTCCACCAAGAAAGACCAGATGACAACTATTTTTGAATTAGATTGCTTAAAAGACAGTCTTTATACGGTATTTTCTACTTGTTACTTATTTGCGATAACTAAGTCTTTTTTGTACTGAACATATTCAATGCTTTATCCCTCCATTCTAATGAACGAGTTCAAATCAGGAGAGTTAACATACCTGCATCTGTTTCCGAGCGACTTCTAACGGGAAAGATGCGCTACTGGCAATACAGCCTGAAATGGAGCCCATCAAAAGAGTTTCTATATTTCCAATATTTCGCAATTTTGGCGATATAGTAGCATTGAGATCTCCATTTCTAAAGGTGTGGACAATGTTTTTTTTTTTTATAGTCAGCACCTACTTTGCAGGTAGCGACGTCAGTGGCGTGTATTATTCAATCATCTGAACACCTGGTAACAATAGGCCCTTCATGTGGGACATAAAGTACATTGGAGGCTTCTGACACAATTTCAAGAAGACGAATTCCCTGAGACAACCACCCTCGTCGAGGAGAAGCCGTGGAAGTGTTGTTTCTACTGTGTTTTTGTAAACAAGACCTACACTCAAGCAGCACTCACATTTGTGATCAAAAGTCAATAAATCATCTTCCTCTTGCTTGCAGTAAAAAGAAGCAGGGAAGTAGTGATAGAGGTTGTCACAAAACAAAAGGATGATGATTTATTGACTTTCGATCACAAATGTGAGCTCATAGAAAGGAAGTAAAACATATTAATATTCTACAATAGCCCAGCTCATAGTCATGATGCCATTACACGGTTACTTGAGCGATAAGCGAATCTTCATATCCTCGTACACAAGGTAGGTAATACTAGCCGATGGCACCACCTTCAGCATGTTCGGCAGCCAACCCTTGTAAAATCCACGCATGCCTTCGTGTCGATAAGTGCGTCTAAAAGCATCAGCCATACCTGTGTACCTGTCAGGTGACTTGAGAGATTGTGCCTGCAATCTGCATCCCAAGAAGTTTTCGGGTAAAGGTTAATTCACAGATACAAACTTGATTGGTATTCACTCAAGTTGAGCACGTACCTGGTACGAATAAGTTGTAGGGGATATACACATGTAGCTCCCAAAGCTCCAGAGAAAGTGCCACAACACAGGTACAACATCGGTCCTGGCTCAGTATCTGGCGGCAGAAACTGTCGAGACTTGATTTTCAAAGTTTCGTATGTAGCCAGGTCAATGCCGGCGTACGGAATAATGCCCAGGATAGATGGTAAAAGGCCCCTGAACAAAGCTCTTGGCCCTTCGTTCACAAGAATGTCACGCGTGAATTTGGCTAAAGGAGGTGCTCTTCCAGGCTCACTATGACACTGCAGACGCGTCTTCACTAAGTCGATGGGGTAGATGATTGCCTGAGCAATTGCACCTGCAGTACCGCCCGCCACTAACCGACCAACAGGTCCAATCTCTCCATCACCACCCACAACCTTCTTCATGATTTCATAGGCATAAAACTTCATGGCCGACTCTGGAGAGATTTTGAGGACGTTGAGTCCGTTGCCACGGAAGAACCCCATAACCCCATTCCGTTCGTAAATGTGCTTTAAGCCGTGCATGATGCTAGCAGTGGTAGTATGAGTCTGCACTGCCAGCATCACCTTGAGCCGATCCAAAGGAGCCGTGGCAGTGCGGCTCACTGCTCCCGCCATTGCGCCCGCCACCAGATACCGCAACCGATGGTGCTCGCCAATGCCCTCGGGAATCACCGCTTGCTCTCCGATGTCCACCAACGAGATCTTTTCCCAGTATTGATAGATGTTGGGCAATGTGGCTTCGCGAGGATACAACAACAAGAAATCGCGCCACTCCCCGAATGTGATCTTCCCGTTCTTGTCCTGGTCAATGTATTGCATAAACGCATCCAGCTCTTGTTCTCCTAATTGCAGCCCTGGCAATCAACCAACCCCAATTGGCATGCATTGGCAGCAGGGATTGCAAAAGACAGTACCAACATTCCATGACCCTCATCGTAGAAGCAATCATCTCAAAAACAAATCATCCCACAAGATTGCTCATCAAAATCACCGTCAAGAGGAATCCGAACCTGAATTCTGAAGAGCGAGATGAAGTTCCTCGGGTTGCAACACGCCATCGTGCGACACATCAATAGCCTCGAAGAGCTTGAAGAGCTCCGCCTCCTTGACATCCATGTAGCGCCGGAACTCGGCGAGATCAATGCGCCCATCGTGATTGGCATCGCAAGCCTCCACAAGCTCCACCGCATACTTCTTCTGAAACGGAAACGACAGCGACTGCAACCCGTTTTCTATCTGCTGGCTCTCCAAGTAGCCGCACTTGTTGTTGTCAAACGACTCGAACAACGCCCGGATCCGCCCCTCCCGCTCCTCCTCGCTCTCCAACGCAAACACCCCTTCCCTCGCCTTTCCGGCGCCCCTCTTCATCTCTTCCGCCCTCACCCCTGTCTCGACTCCCATGGATGTCGCAGCCATAGCTTCCCCTGATCCCATCACACCCCCACCAATCCCTCCCCATTTCTCATCGAATTAACCCCCAAACCCATCAAACCCCATCCAGGCTCACTGCACAAAATTCCCCTGAACCCACCTCCACCAGTCCGGATGCGATGGAAATAGAGGTGATAGCTCTTAACTCTAAAACTAGATTGGAATTAACTTCACCCCCAAAACCATCACATTGAGTCCACAGGCGACACACACAGTGAGCGAATGCCAACGACTGACTGCGAATGTCTCTAAAGCAAGTGTAGATGACCTACGGAGACCCCTTACCGAAAGTGCCTCGATCGAAGAAACACTATGTTCAACGAAGATGCTTCTATCTAGGATGGAGGTACTCGAGCTTCTGGACGGCGTGCTTGGAAAATTCCAAAAAGGATCACCGAGGAGATGGATAGACTGCTCAGAGCATCCGCACCCCTAAGTTACTCCAGATGCGGGTACTGTACTGTACAGCGTTTATCGAGGGCCCCGACCGCTTGCGCGGCTCGCAAAACAGGAGCTTCCCCACCCGTGCGCGGAGTTCGACCAGATCATAGCCAGATGCGACAAGGCCATCACGGCGAAGATGAGCTGAATGCCTGGCACCACAGCCACGGTGTCCCACGCCGAAGTTCGAGGTCCAACAGGTCAAAAATAGCAAACATCTCTCCGGAAACCAAGCACGCAACAGAGGAGCGGGGTACGTGAAACAGGCGAGCCCGCGAGAGGAGCGGCAGGGTGCGGATGCTCTTAGCCAAGAATGCTCAGACGAAAACTGACAATTGACGTGACGAGCTGCAGAGAGCTATGAGGCTACTAGAAAAAGACAAGGCGATTGGCCCAGACCAGTGGACAATGGTTCATTGAATTCTATACCTTACATTGGGAAATGCTGGGTGGAGAATTCCTGCAAATAATCAATCAGACTTTATTCCAAGGACACCTTCTACAAGGTATGACCAAAGTCCTTCTTTCCTTAATTTATAAATCAGGACCTAGAGAAGAGCTCTCAAACTGGAGGCCCATTACTCTCTTAACCCCTCAACGCCTAAACGACCAAAAACTGGTCGTTTTCATTTTTCCAAGTTCCATAACTGTCATCCAAATGACAATTTTTCATCCATTTTTTTTCTTACGTGGTACAGTTGAGAGAGATCTATCTAACCTCATTAAAAAATTCTCAAAATAATAATTTCATGAATTTTGGTGCTTCCTTAAAGTCAAAAAGATCAATACCATGTGTGTATTCAAAAATTCCTTGATACAGACAGCTGAAACACAATTTTGACTATCTGGATGATATTTTTTGCAGTTGAGGTAAACTAATGAAATGTATTTTGGAAAATCTATTTTCCAGTCCAATTTAAAATTTTGAAAAATACCTAAAATTGAGTGATTTATAGCTGGTACAAGATGAAGGGGTATAACCGTGGCTACTTCTTGATTTTCCACGGTTTTAGGTTTTTTCATCATATTTTTTATTTAAAACATAATTTTTGAGCACGGTAACTAATATAAGGTTTTTGGTTGTCATATTCATCTATGGTAAATATTTCATAATTTTTTAGTATAACCTATATTTGATATGAATTTTCTTTGTTTGTTTTGATTTAAAAATTTATATTAATTACATTTTGAAACATTTAATTTTGATAAAATTATTTCTTGTAGATAACATGTGTATCTAGCTAAGAAAAGTATAAAATTCATATTTTACATTATTTATAGTAGCAGAATAGAGCATCCAAAGTCAAAGTCTATTTCCGTGGTCATAGGCTCAGGCATTTGGAGGTTAAATACATCTTGTAAGATATTAGCTAAAGCCCTTCAACTGAGGATAAAACCAGTTTTGGCTGACATTATTGATACAGATCAAATAGCCTTTGTCCTTGTAAGGTCTATCCTTGACAATGTGTTGGTGACCCATGAGACAATTAACTTAGCCAAACATAGTAAACAACCTCTTCTCTTTTTAAAAATCGATCTTAGAAAGGCCTTTGACAAAGTTGGTTGGATCTTTCTCTTTAACTGCCTTCATAGATTTGGCTTTAGTGACTACTTCATCAGCCTTGTGAGACTTCTTTTCACTAGAGCCTCACCCTCAGTTTACCTGAACTAGAACTGCACTAATTCCTTAATATCCAAAGGGGGATAAGGCAAGGGTGCCCCCTAGCACCCTTTCTCTTCATCATAGTTGCAGAAGTTCTCAACATCTTAGTGAAAAAAACAGAATTAGAAGGACTTATTAGAGGCATTCTCCTCCCAGGCTCCTCTAGAACTCAGATTATCTCCCAATTTGCCGATGACACCTCTATAACACTAGAAGTTAGTGAACCCACTAGCATCAAAAACCTTATCAGCATTTTAGAGATCTTCAAGGATGTGTCAGGCCTCGAGATTAATTGGCATAAAAGCCACGCGTATTGGCTCAGTCACCTTCAGAAGCCAGACTAGTTCAATGATTATGGTTGGCAGTGGGCCTCTGATTCAGATTTACTCAAGCTCTTTGGTATACCCTTTGGCATAGACCTTGCTACAGCCAACCTTGACAGCTTCCTTCTGAACAGACTCTCCTCCAAACTGTCTTACTGGACCACTCAACGGCGTTCCCTCGCCGGGAGGGCCATGATTGTGAAACAAGTGCTCTTATTATCCCTTTGGTACTTTCTTTCTTTCTGGCATGGTTCGGTTAGAGTGTTGGGCAAGATCCGAATCTGGAGTACGCCTCGAGGGCCAGGGTGAGTTGGGCTAACTACTGCGTGAAACGCAAGTCATGTGGCCTAAGCCTTACAGACCCTCCGGCTACTATGACGGCATTGCTAGGGAAGTGGATTATCGTGGCTTATGCCCCTGGAGACTCTAACCTCCACATTGTCCTGAGAGACAAACTCTGAGGACGCAGCCCATGCAAAGACTCTCCCTGGCTGAAGCATCCCCACTGGAGCTTGGTGTTGGGTCACACACCAAGCCGGACTCCAAGGTCTTGGGTAAGATTCATGGAGGAAAATAAACAAGAATCTTAGAACAAGCCCGCCCAGAGAGCCAATTGAGGCTCTCAATTTCTCCCTCTAGTGGATATTAAGATTCAAAGGGGGTCTGTATAACATCTCTAAACTGGAAGCCAATGATTTATTCTGGAGGGGGATGCGGAATGTCAAGAGCCTCTAGGACTGCATGAGGAACTAGTTCAAGTCTCTAGGTGATTTGAGCGTCGAGTTTGATCTTGACACAGAGTAGGCCGCGAAGCTGGCTCCGATGGTCTCAGACCTCGAACAAAACCTGGGACCCATATTTAGACTCCCTCACTCAGCCCTCTCTCTTGGCACCTAGGTGTGCGCCTTCCAAGACGACCATGACGAGGATCCTGCATATATTCTAAAGACAAGTTCAGAGTAGAACCCCTTGTCCACCAATGACCTTCCAGTTTTGCAAAATTTACCTGATATGTATTCGGTATACGCGATAGAGGCCCGCTCCATGGTGCTTTTTCCCTCGGACTTTTAGGAAGCATGTTGTAGGATTGCGGTCTGGCCTAGCCCTTTTCGGAGGATCCGGGTTGTGCAGCTCAGCAAGAAGCAAAACGCCAAGGCTGAACTCTACGTCTATTATAGCAGACCAGAGCGGCTGTCTGGATTTGATCTGGCGTTGTGGAGGTGGTCTTGCGGGTCCGAGTTCACGATGTATAGTGCAAAAAAGGGTAGAGAAATCTTCACAAATGACGAATGCCTCTCCAAGCCAATCCCAAACAAATGGAAGGATAAAGACATGATCAATGTAACGCTGAATTGGAAAGATGTTTGGAAATCAAAGAGAAGCAAGAAAGAAGCGGCGTTCATTTGGACCGTGTGGCACCAAGCGGTGGCTACCAACTCATGGCGTGGGAAATTTAACCTGCAGGTGGATCAATCATGCTCGTTCTGTATTCAAAGGCAGGTAGAAACTTAAACTCACTGCTTTTTCGAGTGTAGGAACGCCAAGGTTGTGTGGAACTATTGTTCTCATCTAATACACATCATTCAAAAAAGTAAGCGAAACATAAACCCGCCGCAAAGGTTCTCCTTTGCACAGTTTATCTTCGGCCAAGCAGTACATTTCAGGAAGAAAGGCGTGTCAAAGGTCTGGTTGCTCCTATGAGGACTGGGCCTCTGGTGCACCTGCCTCAGCCATAAGAGCAAGGTCTTCAACAACGCTGCGTGGACACCTCAAAACATTAGGGGAAATATGGGGTCTGCAACTCGCCTTGTAAGACAGCCCGGATTAGGTGAGTTTCCTGCCCAAAAACTCCTCTGTCGCTGTCAGCAGGGGTATGAAACGCTGCCCGGAGCGGCCTTTTGGAGACGGACGGGAGCTGCGTGGCTGGGTTTTGTCTTGTTGGCGAGAGGGCGTGGACGGTGGTTGTTGAGCGCCAAGGAGTGGAATTTATTGCTCTGCAATTAATAAATTGCCTCGATCCGTTGCCTCGATCCACGGATTGTTCGACTTGTTGCCACAACGGTTTGGGCGTGATGGCGCCACCGGCTCTACGCTGCTCAGCAGTAAGAAAACGAAGCGCCTTGTTGTGCTTCAAGCAAATCGTTAATGGCACTGTGGGACGCAGAATTGTATGTGATTTGCTCCAAAGATTCCGAGTGGCGATGGCACTCCAAATCGGTGGAGCAAACTTGAGATTCCGATTAATTTCTTGGCAGCGTCCGCTGGCAGCGACGGCGGCGAGGGGTTGTTCTCAATCGGCGACATTGGCTTCAACGAAGAGATGAAAACTGATGTACTTGAAGGGAAGGTGAGTTGCGATAATAAACCTTTGGGGAGTGTTTAGAGGCTAATGGATTTTAGAGCAATTTGAATTTCGGTTTCATTAGGCCTTACAGCCACAACGGTATAAGGCAAGGTAGGTTTCGTGGTCGACAGCGCTTGTAGATGTCATGGTCTATCGAATTAGGATAGAAGTATTTGTGATTGTGAATTTAGTCGTCCAGCAATAATTATAACGGTTGAGAGAGTTTGCTAATACTTTCATTGGGTGTAGGAGGTGTCCCAAAATCATAACAAGTTTTGTCGATTACCTACAAATCACCAAGCGTGACCAGGGGAGATTCAATCACAACTACCAACTATTGGGTCCATGACAGCAATAAGGGCTGCATGAAGCACTCAGTACATTCCCCAAGTTTCACTGGACGCACGCTATGCCTCGGTCATGAGACGAGGTTCTAAGCAAGTGGAGTTGTGCATGAGGAGCTCGTTCCAACACGAAGGTTTCGTGGAGACACGAACATTAACTTGTAGATCAATGGAGACATTTACCCTGTTGATCCAGAGACAGGTAAGCGACCCCCAATCAAATCGCTAAAAGAGTTCTTTGAATTCATATGTCATGGAGAGTAGGGTCTCCGCGGATATACATACAGGCTGCTGGATCATTGTGTACATGGTCCTACACAGGAGGAGACGTGGATCCACTTGGCACAGTTGAGCGAAGAAGTGCTTCAGCTTAGAGGCGAGGCTCTCGCCAGCAACTCAAGGACAACCGAAGATGTCCAAGTGGAGAGAATGCGTTGCCTTGAGTTAGAGAAGACATGCACTGATCTGCGAGCTAAATTACAGGCCGTCTGTGATTGCCATGCGCAAAGGGTGGAGCAATTGGAGCGCCATGTGCGGGGTCTCGAAGAAGACATTGACCGCTGTCAGCGAAGGGCCAGCTTCGAGAAGGAGACTCCATGGGCATGCGAAGTAGGATTTGGGCTGTGAGAGGGATTCACGAGTTAAAACCTTGATCAGGTGGATCAAAAGCAAGAGTGAAGCTTATGCGGACAGTGCTGCAATCACATGTGGTGCAGTTTGTTGTCTACAGGAACCGAGAGAACCGGAAGTGCTCTCGACTTCGGGGGGATAAAGAGTCCCGAAATAGGACTACAATAGCTCTAGCTCGAATTCTGTCACGGCATGAAGGTGTAGCGCTCGCTTCTCAGCCTGCAATGGCACATGTTCAATTAGAGATTGCAAACAATGTGCTTAAATCGATTGGTAAGAGTATTGGACCGGACAAAATTCTTGTTGCTTGCGACCAAGGAGGGGTTTCTTATGGGGGATATGGTGCTATCTACAAATTTGTGAAGGCTGCCATTGCTGGTCTGAACAAAGGAGTCTCCGGGAGTATTTTGCCGAGCCCCTATCATGTGAAACTGCTTCGGCAAGAGTTAAATGCACACCTCCCACAGTATATTGGCGAATACTACCATGCTAAAGGTCGACTTACGCTGCCAGCAAGTTCTAAGAAGAACAAGAAGTCCGAGGACATGGTAAAGGAAGTCGTTTTGACTGACAAGAATTCCCTATTCACAGACCTTGAGGTGGTCCAAAGAAGCATGGTGATCTTCTACAGGATCACGGAAGAAGGTAACGTAATCACCTCGTGCTGTTGTTTTCAGAGATTGCTATCAGCAGGTTTATTTATCAATTAACTGTGACTTACACATCCACTCGCCATGTTTCCACAGAGTTAAGAGGGGCACCGCTAGTATTTGTCATGAAATTGGACGAGGCCGAGATTGTCAATGATAAGAAATTTGAACGGGTCAGCATCACGTTGATGAATAGGGCGCTTGATCCAGACATTCAGAGGAACAATGCCCTGTTTTTCTCAGTCCAGTCGGAGCAGGAAATATGGCCAGTGGCAACCTTTCAAGTGGAAAAAGAGTCCTACAAAGTTCTTTCGTGGATATATGGGTAATCCAAATTTCCATCTCTGATTGCAGCACAGTCCAGTGGCGAGAAACTCACGGTCTCTGAAGTTGGTGAATTCCATGTGGAGTGGCATCTCGCTGCGGACATGAAGACGATCAAGTGTATGTACGGGCTTCAGTCGGGGCCGTCGTGTGCAATGAACTGCATATACTGCGAGCAGAAGAGGGCTAAGCCTACCGTAGGGACAGCAAGCCAGGCGAGTGCTGCCATCAGAAAACGTGGCAAACCAAACTGGGTGGAGGGACTGTTTGCCAACTCTGTGGAGCCAGAACCTTGTGACATACGTGCACATATAAGGTGGCGGCCTATCTTGCCAATTCCGTTGCATAGAGTGCACATTTGTACACTCCATGCCCAGGTTCAATTAACGAAGAAGATTGTGCATCAACATATCATTTATGTCTGGAATTTTCAAGATCAAAGACTGAGGGCTATAGTAATAGAGCAAATGGAGAAGTCTTTGTCAGCTATCGGGGCTCACGGTGGCAACGTGGAGATTAGAAAGGATCCAAAACTGAGTGGCAGCATAGGGAATGTGCCACAGAAACCATCTTTCAGTGGGGTTGTAGCCAGCAGACTATTTAAACCAATTGTTTGGTCTGGAAACGACAAGGCCTGGAAAGACATATGTCAAGCAGAGAGCAATAATAGTGGCGGTGGTGCACATCGTAGGGCGAGGGCTGCTATGTGGCAAGCTTTTGAAGAGGTTCTACCATATTTCAGCTGCTTGGTGTTGACAGCAAAACAACGATTCTAGTTGAAAGGGAAGATAAAAACGTGGGGGAGAACATTTTTGGAGGCCTTTGGAGAGGAGCATGTATTGCACTACATGGTGAGTTATATCCACGATGTTTGGGATGAATTAGGGGTTCATGGCTGACCTTACTTTCTTCAATTCTGAATCTAAGACTAACCCTGGAGTGGCTGTTGACAGCATGTACTTGTCAGGCATGGCAGTTGGTTTGTGGAGGAATGCGGTAGTCTGGCGGTATGGAATTGCCAGGGTATGGAGAAATCCCATCATCAAGTGAAGGTAGCGAATCAAGTGCATACAGCTTATGGTAGTGGCAAAAAGCGCATCAGTGTTATTCTGTAACAATTCCAGCATTGGTACCGAAATATACAGCATCAGTATAACAAGAAATTAGAGTGCATTAGGGTATTGGCGGCTACGCGTAGAAGGCGAGAATAGTAGCATCGATCAAATGCTACCATGGCTTTGGAGAATTGGCGGTCAAGGCGACGGCGTGTTGGCAGCACTTGGATGTGTGATAACACCGTTGGAGGTGGTGGAGCCAACAATGCTCAAGCAAGAGGTTCTACCAACGAAGATGACCCCGGGGAGGATGGCAATAATGTGGATCCTGACGAAGGTCGCAACTCCACTGATGATGACGACAATGGCAACAACGTGGATAGCGATGACGCTGGCAACAACCCTGTGTGAATTGAGTACAACGCGTTCTAAACTCATTGGATGGACATTTAGAATGTGGCAAGATTTTTTATTTTTTTAAAAATAAACCGGAGTAAACGGTGGTTCTTCTTTGTGCATGTTTTTTGGTTTCATTCTAAAATAACCATTTACGGATAGATTTATCAAAAAAATTGGATTTTTTCCAGCAATTTCCTAAAATGGCTTATCCATTGCTATGTTAATCTCTATAATTATTAAAGAGGCACCCATGGAGAAGGTAGTAACTCCACCGTTAGTGAGGTCGCTGCCAACAAAGAGGACAGTGACGACGGAAGCAATGGCCATGTGTGATCTGACCGCAATGTGTCTTGGTAATTATGTTGTAGCTATGTAAAATGTGGCTGGCAACAATGTTTTTTTTGAATGAGTTAGACCATGGTTCTCCCTTAAACTTGTTTTGTGGATGACTCACTAAAGTGCCTAGTCCATGCAATTATGAATCTTCATAATTAATGTGTCTTAGTAATCATATGTACATGTCACCCTATAATTAAGATTTTAATTTCTAAGAAGATTTTCTAAGTACCCACATCCAATGGGGATGTGTGGTTTAGGGCCATGGCAATGATTTGCATGGAGTGGCAATTAAAGGAGAAATGAGAGCTTTGCACCAACTCCTCAACCTCCCTTCATTAAACTCTGTTTGAGACTCTCAAACCCCCCTAAACCCCCCAATCCCCTCTAAAGGCGTCCCAATGTCCTCTTGACTCTACACTCGACCTAGTTTCTAAGGACCTACAGGTGGTTGACTCCAACAACTCGTCTGCGCCTAGAGGGGCCAAAGCCTCTCCTCTTGCTTTCAGCAAGCGCCCGGGCAATTTAATTTTCCAATTGGTGTTGTGAGTGCCGGGGAGAGACCGTGGAGGAGAAGAAGTGCCCTCCTCGTGTCGTTGAGGAGCAGGGTCGGGAGCTGGGGGGTGCCAGCAAACAGCGGAGGAAGGGGCACCAAGTTACTCGGTCGGCCGCAAGGTCGAGGAGCTGTAGGGCAACGAGCTCATGCGCAAGGAGCTGCGGGGAGCTGCGAGGCGCAAGGAGGCGAGCTGCGAAGGTCCAAGGGGCAAGCTGCGGAGGCGCAAGGGGCGAGCCGCGGAGGCGCACGAGGCAAGCTATAGAGGCGCACGAGGCGAGCTATAGAGGCGCACGGGGCGAGTTGTAGAGGCGAAGCATGCGAGCTGCGGAGGCGCGAGGGTTGAGCTGCGGAGGCGCAATATGGGAGCTGCGGGGGCGCCTCAAGAAGACTGCTTAGGACTACATCGCGGTAAGTTGCCAACCCAGTGCTCTCACCTCTTCTCATTGTCTTTTTCCAGTTCAGTTGGAGTGAATCAGCCATGGCAAAGTTGTGCTATCCCAAGTTCTGCCATCCCTGCCACAGTCCTCAGTTCTATAAGTTTTTTGGAGAAACAATTTAAGTAGTCTAATCCGCAAGAATAATCCATTGCTTGTGTTCTTTCGTTTTCCAGCTGCCATGCACGATCCCTCTATTCTAAAATATGTTGTGTTTGCACTACCAGCGCCAGAGATGTCGAGCCGTAGGAAGGGAAAGGCCGCGGCTTCTCGGGAGGAGGATCGCACTGAGAATAAGTAGGTCGTCGAGAAGAAGGAGGTCGTGGAGAAGGAGGTCGTGGAGCTTGCTGACAGCGAGGAGGAGGAAGGAGTTGAGACGCTGTCGGATGATGCGTTTGATTTGGAGGCCTTACCCCCTGCACTCGACGTGGGTCAGCTCCACCACCTCGCCCCTTTTCTGCTGGATGTGTAGGCTGCGGATTACGATGAGGACTTCTTCTACCGCACCTTGGGGCTTTCCAATGTGGGGTACAAGTTCACTGACCTCAGCAGCGACAAGCATTGCAGGAAGTCTGATTTTATCGAGGCATGGCCAGAGCGTTCTTCCAGGCGGCACTACCTTGCTGAATGTGAGGATGGGGAGGCCGTGAGGACTTACTTGCTCCAATACCGAAAGACCTATGGAGGTGACCCCGACAATGGCGCATTCGGGACTTCCTTCCTTTGGGCTTGCCACCTTTTCTTTGAGGAGGGCGAGGATGTCAATTTCGCCAAGAAGGCGAAGGCCCTTCAGAAGGCGCGTAAGAAGCTGCCAGGGCGTAATCCGCAGAAAATTGACACCTCCGACCTTGAAGTAGCAGATCGAGGCCATAATCGACTTCCTTGATGGCTACATTCTCACCGCTGCTGGCAGCAAGGGCAAGGGCGAAGGGGCGGAGGTGAGCTGCGGAGCCAGGACAGTTAGAGCCACCTCCAAGGCTGTGAAGGCCGCGGAGGCAAAGAAGGTCAGGGCTCCTAGATCCCTGCCTGCTCCTGCCAAGGCTGTGGAGGAGAAGAAGGTTAAGACCCTAGCTGCCGTTGCCATCAAGGTGCAGCCTTTGGTGGCAACGGATCCGAAGCAGGTCGTGGAGCAGCAGCGCCTCAAGAAGAAGTCATTTGAGGCCGCACTTGTGAAGGTGGAGGCCAACCGGGACCCCATGAAGCTCGACCTTACCAACCAGCGAGCCTACATGAAGACCAAAGAGGACAAGGAGTCCAAGCTCTATGGCGACGCCTTCTCCGCCCGCGAGGCCGGCAAAAAGGCGGCGGCTGCTAGCAACAATCAAGAGAAGAGGCGCTTCGATGAGGTGGCCCGCTTAGGCCAAGACAAGTTGGGGCTTGCAAGCGAGGCATTTGAGGAGGCCCAGGGTCGCATTGATAGGATCTACAAGAAGTTGGAGGAGATGGAAGCCGATGAGGAGAGACGGCATGTTGAGGTTTCCGTGCTGAGAGCGGATCAGATCTCTACCTTGGAGTTGGCATCAATTTTCTTGCGGCCGAAGAAGGTGTTGGCTCGTTACCCATGGAAGTGGCAGGTGTTGCCAATAGCCGTGAACAACCCATGCCCCTTCTGCGAGCGTTACTTCGTTGACACCTGTTGCGTACCTCTATTCTGCGGCTGCTTCGCACATCCCCATTGTATGTTTGAGGTAGTCTTCTCCCTCAGGACGCCCGATGCCGTCGATGCGAGCGGGGTATGACTGGAGGATGGCTTGGACACTGGGGCTTCGACCTTGACTCCAAGGCCGCGGAGGAATTATGCCTTACGAAGGAGATTCTACTGGCCGGGACGTCACTATAGTGCGAGCCTTGAGCGGTGAGCGGAGAGCGGTGAGCGGTAACTTTGCGGATATTTTGATGTTTTTGGGAATTTAGAGCGATATGGTTATGGTATTTTATGGATTAACAATTTTTTTGGTTTTTGAAATTCTAAATTTAGTTCGTAACGTGACCTATGACCGTGGACAATTTCAATGAAATGACTAGATGCCCAGATCTATGGCCGTGGAAATCTTGGTATTAGGGTGAGTGGGCATTAGGGGCCTGCACTCGTGGATTGTTGATATAGGAACTGTTCGGCCAGGTCTTATTTTAGGGACATGCAGTGAGGTAACACAGCAGCGGCCTTCTATTCTAATTCGCAAATGTCGGTTTAGATACAGATATTGTTATTGTTGTATGACAGTTAAGACTTTGTATCTTTGTAAACATGCTAAAGTAACATTTCATATTACAACAACCTTTTACTTCCTCAGATGCCTCCGACGATCCAAAACATTGAACTTCAATTATTGATCAGTTTTTGCCTAGATTCAACCGAGTGAACCGAGTACGTGAATTTGAGTTGAAAACGTTGTGAGCCAGCAGTGGTAGTGGAGGACCGTCAGCTAATAGCCACTGTAGATGATGAAAACCCAAGCAAGCGTCAAAAACTGGAAGACAGTGAACTGTGACTACTTTGCGCACGAAGAAAGTGATTAGACCATACATGTGCAACATAACATACACATCTACACACGTTCAGCAATCTGCGGCAGAAAGAGTTTTAGTGATGAAGATATAAATTACTGTAGAGTACCGTGAATTGAAAACAGTTTAGACTCTCTAAGGTCGTGTAACATGGTCAGAAGCTTTTACCCCATTCATGGACCTATGACAAAGGTGGGTCAGCAGTATACCTCCCTTTGACTGAGAGTTCTCTGGGTTTAGGGAGTCTGAAAAAGGTTTGTTTGGGCCTGAGCACACATACGTGACTCCCTTTCAAACCCTTTTACGGGGACCTCTTTAGGAATTACAAAATTCTTTATATGACTTGCAAAATGGTTCTTAACAGCGCTTATCTATATTAAGAGCGTGATTCACATGAATTTGAAGAAACAGAATCCTGTGCAACTGCAAATTTTTGGTAGTGGCCCTTTTAGTCTCACTACTTCATCATTGAAATAAATTCAGGCGATACATGTGCGAACAAAAAATCAGATATCACTAGTTGTCCAAGTACTTGAGAAGGCCACTCTCCAGGACTCGCTTCACTTCGTTGAAACTAAAACTAGCGGCATAAATGAATGTATCTGACTCTGAGTCCACTCCGCAAACTACAGTGAACAGATAGTACAAGTGCTTACAACTAGCCCATTGACCCCGCTTTCCAAGTGCCTGTAGTGCCATCTCCTTGAAATACGGGCAAGTGCACGCAGGGTGTTGCAAAATGGTCAGGTAATATTGCTGTACCTTTAGAAGCTTCCCAGAGTCCAATGTGACGATGCATCCGAGGGCTAGGGCAGGCAGCATGCACAACTTGCTCACCTTCGCGTTCAACGATAAGGCAGTGGCACAATTATTGCTATGCTTGGTCGACGGGGCCTTCTTGTTCCGTCGGATGTGCTTTCCTGATCGTTGGGTAGGGAACTCATCCGGGTATGCCGGCGTAGAGTAGGCCGAGAAGTCCACTGCCGCTGCCCGGTCTTGAAAAAGTCTTCTCGGTGACATCTCCTTCTGCTGCGGGAGTTTGAAGCCCGCATTCTCTAGAGAGAGAATCTCTTTCTTCGTCAACTTGGTCCCAAGCTTCACGGGCTAGACCATAGGTACTTCTGGCACCGATAGGACCCACTTCCGTTTGCTACCCTTGACGCACCTGTCAATGTCGTCATTGCAGAAAAAGAAGTGATGAGTCTCTATTCTGTCTTTCTTGTAGTTCTTCATGGGGCCTGTGTATGTCGGCGCAGCCGTGCTCTTCCCATGCTGCACAATCCGCGCCACGCATTTCTTCTTAGTCACATCATGTTGGGCAAAGCAAGTCTTAGCGGATGTCTTAGGAAGTCGTGCTTGTGCCACTCAAAAGGGTTGTAGAAGAGTGGTTGTCTTCACTGCTTGTAGGACAGTCTGCAATTACCACCGTCGGAGGATAGTCGCTCTCTCGGCGTGCAGCTCTAGTCTAGACCCGAGTTTTGACACGGTGATCTTGTCTGGCCTATGAGACTCCCATTCATCTTGAAAGGCAACACTAGGTTTTTGTTTCAGAGAGACATAGACCTCCTCCCCTTCAAGATGCGGGTCCCTGGTGCACCATTCGTCCGCTCCTGGCATGTTCATAATTGCTTTATGTAGGACTTTCGGGTTTCTTATCCTCGCTGCAGATCTCCATGCACGTCGGAGCTTGAGCTCCTTTTTTTGACGGACCTTTCCCGGAACGCTCCCCCTTCACGAACTAGAAGTAGGCAATGCATTGCATGAAGGCCCTTACAAAGTTGTCCACAGTTGCGACATAGAAGTCGCTACCCCGATCTCCAGACTACTGCTCCCACCTATTGTGGATTGATTCAGCAAGAGTGCACGACGGCGTTTCCGCCAGCTCATCCTAATCGTGATTCTGCACACATTAGGAGTTAAGTTAGATAGCAGTGTCCGCTTACGGACTACAGAGCAAACACATAGCCCCCAGCAAGAGTCCCTGGCACCGAGGCAAATTGCCAAGCGATGCAAGGCTGCTGCATTGAACGCAAGCTCGTGGCAAGGAGCATCATGAAGAACATACACAATGCCCCCACAAAGGGTCCTCAGCACCGACGCGAATTGCCAAGGGCTGCAAGGGGGAAAGTTCGTATGCGTGCGGCGAGCGGCGAGCGGCGAGCAATGATGGGAGAGCAGAGATCTGACATTTTACCAAGTTTTTGGAAAAAGAAATGCACCCTATAGCCGTGGAGAAGTACTATAATTAGTGTTCTATTTTTAGTAATCTGATATAAAAAGATATTTAATTCCGTGGTATTATTATTTGAAACTACTTTATTTCTCATTCACTTATAAACGACAATTATATAGAGAAAGAAAATTAGGGCTGACGTCGTGATGACGTCATCTTCATAGCTATTAAGTGAGAATATTTAGAGTTAAATGAGGTCCAGGTCTTCTTGGCTTCTGGTACAGTGAAAGGAATCTTGCAAAGCAAATAATGTACCTTTGAAAACTTCTTTGGATTTTTCAGAATAGGTGTACAATAATGCGAATAATGAGTCCAAACTTATATACCTTCTAGAAATGCCTGAAATTATTGACAATTTCTTTGTCTTCGGATAGGATCTAGTGTACCTTTTTAAGTTAAGTATTAAACCATATAAACCTAGGTGGGTTGAGTTCACTTTAATTCAATCAGCGGTCAGTTCTATGGTAGACATAGTGTTGCTTATGGTAGACATAGTTTTGAGAGTATGAGCAATTCCCTTGAAGTCATAGCTTGTGAAACAATTCTTCAGGATTTGCTACAAAGGATGGCAGATGGACCTAACCCTTGGGAGTCAGTGGGATCATGTATAGGACAGTCTTGGTTTCCTCCACCAGTAATTACATTTCAAGATGTTGAGAATGCTCGTGCTGTTTCGAAGCTTTGGAGACGGGAGATTGACAGCAGTACAGAATACGCTTGCCTTCGACTTGCCAAGTGGGATTATGATTCATACACGGGAGGGCACTGGACTTCCAGGGATGAGTTTCAAGCGGTTCGCTTCAATGTGAACTGGAACATTTTTAAGAATTCTTGGTCATTAGCAAATCCAATTGGAAATGACAGGCTAGAGACAGCGTCACTTAGGAAACTTAGCTGTAATGAGTTAGATCAGTTGAGGACATTGTTAAGTAGAGATGGTAACCAATCTCTGTGGCTTGAACCTGGAGAGAAACTTATTCCAGGTGATGGTATTTGGGTCTCACCTAAACATAGATGAGATAGGTATGTCTATGAATATATGGATTCAACATTTTTGCACACGGTAATAAAATGTCGTTAGTTCGAAAAACAGATATGTCTAGCCTGGTTTTGGAAGAATCATTGTATTCATAAAATCATACAATATTCAAGATGCTTAATTAAGTTTATTCCATCGTGTTGCTACATGTTTATTCAATACGATTTAATAATATTCTATAACTCTATAATAGTTTTCTCTGTATTTTTTTTTTCTTTGTTTTATTTTTAACATATACTTGTATCACGCATAATCAAGAGACTTCTAAATATTCTCTGAAAATTTGCATTTAATTCTTTAATTTTATCATTCTTGCATTCCTGAATCATTTTAAATTTAATTCATCTTTATGTACTGCTTATGTTTTAGAACATACTTTTTTCATCCCTTTTTTTCTTAATATCAATCTTTTTAGTAATTTCTGTCTTTTTATAATTACTAGTAATTTTTAGTAGTTTCAGACCTTATATTTATTGTTGACTTATCCTTATTATTACATCTCTTCATCATCAACTACGTCTAGTTTGATTTAGGTTTTCCTTTCATATTTATCATCTTCTCTTATTTGGATCACTATCATCCTGTCTAGAAAGTTAAGTTGAATGATTTATGGGTGACATGTTACGGTTCAGCAGTAAATGGCATTGGCACATTTAATGAAGCCAAACGATACCATGTCTCTGTCTAAGGTACTTTGAAGAATTTACGCCTAGACCTAGTTCCTTTATACCTTCTTCCTGGATTTTCGCTCTTGGTTGCTGATCTCGTGAACATCGGGGGACTCGTGAACATTGGGGGACTCAGACTCTTTTTATGTGTAGCACAGGTGGTGTACATTTTGGACGAGGTGAGAGCTCTGGAGCACGAGATGCTTGAGAAATTGCGGCTGCAAGGATTGGAATTCATCTACGAACCGCAGATTGTCATTGTAAGACCTATCTCTAAATACAACGGAACACAAACAGTAGTGATAGTCTTGAATTCTCCAGCTCATGTTGTCGATTCTGCCTTACAACTGTGTCTTTAGTACATCAACTTACATCTCTGTGTCCAATGCATGGTATTGAAATGCCCGTGTTTGATTGTGTGTGAGAGACTTAAAGCTGTAACGTGGTAGGTTATGGAAGAACGCACTGAAGCTAATTACTATTGGCTCTCATTGTATACATTTGAGAACTAAATAGTTTTCTAAGTGTCGTTGCCATTCACTGCCTCCTCTTCTGTTTGGTACATATTTTCATGCTTTGGATGGATCAAGATGCTGAATATTAATTAATTTTTTCGGCTTCTGACGCACAGAAACCTACCAACATCAACTAGGACTTCTACAAGCGAAAGTTGGGTCCCTCTATTGTGAACATCTTCCAGGACTCCGTCAACTGTAAGTTGGATGTACCTTAGAATATCGTCACCAAGAATATCTTTATTGTTCAAACTGCCTTGAAATATGTCTGGAAATAATGTCTGATGTTATCTCGAGATAGTAGCTTGATGAGAAGCTCTCGAACAGTACACCTGATTGTTGTGATTTGTTTGCAGCCCTTGAGAAGGAGGTGCCAGAGTACAAGGATGACCTCATTGCAGACTATCAGACGAAGCATCAAGCGCTGGTAAGCACTTTTACTGGCAACAAATTTAAAAGCCAAATCGAGTGGTTTTGAAAATACAGAAGATATTTATATACTTCTCCTATTATTTATTGTATAATTTTGATGTGAGTTGCTGCCTGCTGTGGACTAATGTGGGGTGCCATTTTCTGACAGACTTTAGCGATCAATTTAATTTGCACCGAGGTTGGATTCTTGTGGGGCTACCGCCTCCAATTTCGTTGCCAATTCGTTGGTTGTGAATCGTACAGGGCAGCCGCCACCTCGACAGGTGAGTTTACCACATTCAGTAACAACGTCTTACCTACATTGGTAATGTTAAGTTCACATTCTTTTTGCAACTAATTTTATTTCACATGATGGATGATTCAGTTGCCTGGACTATTTTCTCAGCTATTGGGACAGTTTCAACTTGGAAGACATTCAATCCTAAATTCCTTCTGAGGGTCATGACATCGAAAAGGAGTAGAGGTTCTCGACAGCAGCGGACCCAGAACTCTGGTCCAAGCGAAGTTGCTGAGATTGGTGAGGAATTGATACAGAAAAATATAGAAGAGAGCTCCACCGACCAATGGTACTGTGCAGAGGAATTTGATCAACCATTTGACCTAGGGGATATTCAAGGTGATATCCGCGAGAAGATGATCGTAGCAGCTCCAATGTTGATGGGTTGGTATGCTGAGTATGGCAAAGAGTTTTTTACAGACGTTGTAGGCTTATGTGATCACGGACCTCTAATCAGAAATGTAGCGAAAGTTTACAGCTTTATAAGGGACGAGGAGATCAGCGCAGTATGGAAGGAAGGAGCAACAAAGGGGCGATACGAACTCGCTAGGTGTGAAGATCCGGAGCTGCTGAAGAAGTTTCGGCATCATTTCTTTAAGGTATATGGGAACAAGCCAGACAACACCTACTTTCCGTTACGTTTTTTGAAGGCTTGTTATGCAACCTTTGTTCATAACAAGCCCGTGAATTGGTGCGCTGAGGCCCTTGACCGGCACAGTGCTCGATTGAAGAATGCAAGGAGAAATCCTGCCAAGTTGGGACCTATTGCTACTCGATGTCAAGTCCAGGGTCTATGCAGAATTATACAAGAGTTGTCATGGAAGTCTATGGAAGATTCCACAAATGTGCAAGAGCTCTTAGCTGCCCAGGAGAAAGAGCAGGTGCGTAATAATGAGATGATTTCTGCCAAATCTGTCTTTGAGGATTCTGTAAAGAGATACGATGCAGCCTTGGAGAAGATGACTACCGAGGCTGCAGAAGTCGCGGAGGAGGCTCTGAACTCAAAGTATTCAGAATTACAGAAGAAGTCAAGGCGCATCTTAATTGAAGGGGGAGCAGCGCAGGAATACAAGGCATTGACAATTGAGATGGAGTTCATTTCAGGTCAGGTTTCAAAGCTACGAGATTCTGATTCACAACTACAAAATCGAGTATTGGAACTCAGGTCTGAGGTAAATAAGCACAAATTCTCACTGAATTCATCCACTTTGGCATGGGAGAGCGCTAAGGCTAATGTGGAGAAGGTTAGAGGAAAAATGCTCACCATGAAGACTCCAAGAGTTTTCGATTATCCGCATGAGTCAATACCTCCTTTGGGTATTTTGGGGCAGGATACATGTTCTTATTGTGGCTTAGTATTTGTTTGGAAAGCCGCGGTTCTATGTTCCTGTGGGTGCTTCTTGCATCCATCTTGCGTTGCAGAATTGGTTGCTAGTCAAAACTACAAGTGCAAAAAGTGTAAGGACCGGCTACTTGCATCATCGCCCTTACATTTCACAGGACAATGGGTTGCTCAGTTTGGTGGAGAATTGGACCAGCAACAGCGAACTGAATGTTCGGGATTTTCTGACGTCCTTCAGATAGTAAAAGAGCAGACCCTGAAATCTGGAGCTAGTGCACATGGAGCCAAGGGATAGAAAACAGTTAGAGAATGTTTGAATTGAAAGAGACAATAGTTTTTGCTGACAATTGTATTTGGTTGGTGTTTGTTATTCAATTCCTAGAAACTTATTTGCTTCTTATAATACTTCAGGTTATATGCACCTTGTTTTATAGTACTATTTTGGATATGAACTATTTGACCTTTTCTCCCATTAAATGAACATTCCAATTTCTCACAATCATGTTAACTTATAGAATGTAGATTCAATGTTAACATTCTATTGTTGATTTTCTACGCGGAATATAAAAAAGAGAAACTGTAATATTGTTTCAGCTAATAATTAACTGTACAGTCACAGTACTGATACAATCTGATTTTAGGGGTTCATCAATTCTTATTTTAATTCCAAAATGTTATTGTGTTATACAGATTCCCTAATCAACAGATGATATTACTACTTTGTATAATTACTATGGGATGTTATAGTTAAGTAAATGATAATATAACCATATATCTTATAACATGGAATATTTAGAGTATTAGATGGTAGAAAATAATACCTTAGTATGATGGAGTTGTTGGTGCTTGAATAAAAAACATTTATTTTTTTAATTGCGTGCCGATGTAATTTTTGCAAAACTGTTGGTGCAAATCAAGTACATGAGTTTATTAACTTGATAAAACAAATGGAACACAGGGAGATTCCAATATAAAAAATTAGCAAAACCAAGTATTTTTTAAAATAGTTTTTAAATGAGCATGAACTGTCACTTCATGGATTAAAGTCAAATACTCTTTCTCCATTGACTTAAGGGGAGGGAAGGGGGGAGGGGAAGGGGAGGGGAAGGGGATGGGGAGGGGAAGGAGAGGGGAATGGGAGGGGAATGGGAGGGGGAGGGGATGGGGAGGGGATGGGAAGGAAGACGGGATCAGGAAGATTCCAATGGCAATTTTTACATAATTCTTTTAGTTTAATTAGATTTAAAATCTTGCAAAAAGAAATTTATTAAATTAAAAAAATATGAAGAATAAACAATGTATTCGTCCAATTGCAAGTTGTATAGTTTTTAAATTTGACTCCTCGGTAAAGTTGTTCATAAGTTGAACACTTTTTATAAAGAATATGGTTTGAGCATGTATTTCAACGTCAATATATTGGATCATAAATTTTCTCTATATGAAGAATAATGAATTTCAAATGTATTTCTTTCTTCATTCGGGTAATGACATAAATATTCCATTGAGCCAGTGCGCAAGCTGACTGATTTAACTACACTAACTTTGTATTAGTATTAATCTACCAATTTTTGAAGCGTTAAGTTTTAACTGACCAACTGAAAGGGAATGAGTTAATTTTTGGAAGGTGACACAAAGAATAAGCTTGATTACGAGGTCGTATATATCACCATCTCCTGCTGATTTTGCTTCAAATTCTTAATCCTATTTTATCCATTTGACTCTGTGACCTTCTGTAAGGTACTAGTTTCCTTTGAAAGATGTACATTTCGTTACCCTTAAGCAAATCTAATTTGCAAAGATTCTTATTCGAAGTTCAATGAAATTTGCATTTGGATTCCAAAAATGTTCATCTAATATTGCCAGGATGAATGTATTGTTCATTCATTTATCAGTTCTGATTGCGTGGTTTTCTGCGTTTAATTTATGGCGGAGGATTTCATAGGAAACAATCAATTAAGAATGTATGTGTCCAATTAACTTTTAACAATTAATTTCAGCGTCGTATGTGGCCAATTGAAATTCAGGTTGATAAGTATAAAGCAACTCCACAAGCTGAAGTGGATACTCTTTCGAGGTCTGTAAATCTACTGTGTTTCTTTTAAACAAATAAAAGCACCCATTGTTCAGACATCTAACAACAGAGATGAACAAAACGGAGGAATTCACAGTGTCCTCTTCGAAATGTAAACTTGCATGTCAATGCAATAAGACTGAGATCCTAAATGAAGAAACATCATGAATAATAAGACAGCTAGGGAGAAAACAAATCGTCACTTTCAATTGCACTGTGATCAATAAATTTGACAACTCTTGGATCATAGCTACGTGGTGAAGATGATGCACTGGAACTGTGCTCAGACTCTTCAGCGAGGACCTGCGCTCTTGCCTCGGCATAGCATGGGAGACTCCATGTATGTTCCCAATCGTTGCTTGACTCGGTGGAAGGTGAAGTACCACTCATGCGACTGCATGACAGATCTCAAAAATCAGCATTTAGGAATTCAATCATAAAAAATATTCATAATAGCAGAAATTAAATACAGCGTGAGCAAAAGACTTACTCACATAAATCTATTTTATCCTCTTCAGGATATGGAGTTTCTTCATCAGAAAGCTCTTGAACTTCGGGCTGCTCTTTTCCCGTTGTGCTAATGAGAGGCACTTGAAGTGATAGCAGTACCTCCCCATAAATGTCTTGGTCCCCTTCAAGTCCAACTATGTTTCTATTGGTTGCTATTGCAGCACGGATTGAGGCACCTGTACAAAGAAGTATTTTACATGGTCATTAGCAAGTAAGCATGATCAACTGATAGGCAATCACGTAGTATAAACAAAAAATTAAAAGAGTTCAAGAGAGACCTGTTCCGGCAGTGAGGTCGATGATGGTACCATTTATCGGACAAATTCCAGAAATAAGGGATTGGAGCAGGGCAAGAGATTTTTCTTTCGGGCCTCTCCAGGGCCTCCCATCTGTCTTTTTGAGACAATCCTCCAAAGTGACCCAGTTAAACAACACGTCGTCTTTAGCAAGGTTAGTCATTCCCACGCCCTGGCTGGAGGGGAGGAGAAGAGGCTTCGGTTGCCTGGCTACGCTGGCACCAAAGGATCTCACAAGCAGGTACGCTTTAAACTTTAAAGTCTGATCATAAAGACAAAGCAAACATCAGAAGAAGCATCTTACAAGTAATATTCATGAGACAAAATAATATAAAACAAAAATAATAATGTAACTCACATAACTGTCGGGGTCTGAGGGATGTGACAAGTGGAGAGCATTGATTATCGACCACTCCTTCAACTCCTTCAGGTCGTTGTTGTTGAGAAAGGAAGTCAACTCTTTCTTAAAGTGTGAACTATCCGGAGCAAAGATCAACAACGCTCCATCGTCATGCAAATAGCCACCGCAAAATCCAATGACAAACTTCAAAAAGAATTTGATTTGCTGGTTCCAGGCAGGTACTTGGGAGGGTGGGTCTGACACTCCAGGAACCGGGAGGCCGTCAGGAAGATCTGCTATAACAAGGTCAACTCCAGGCTTTGACAACAGTTTTCCTCCAAAGTGGAATTCCCGATTCGCACCAGTCTGGAATGACATGAAAGGCAGTAAATTAAATGATGAATTCAAAATAAAACATTAAAACATGCTACATAATGAGTGGATATTAGGAATACCTTAAGGAGAAATGATATCATGTTGTCGAAGGTTTTTGGAAATTTCTTCTCCTTGTTCTTGTACTCCATCATCTTTGGAAAGGTGTCGTTGAGGACCAACACCTCACAGGAATGTGCTGAGCTTGACGATGGCTGGGATATAACCAAGGATTTTAGCGATGGGGGGATAAGTGGGGTACCTGAAGCAGTCTCAAAATCTTCGACATGCGGCTTCTTATGAACCTGCTGCGTTGGTGCAGGTGACTTGGTGCGATTTGGTGTTATCACAGGGGGGGCTTCTTTCTCAACTAACTCCCCGCTCGCAGCGGTTGTTGCAGGAATGTCTTCATCTTGATTCTCTTCTATCAGATCAGTTGCTTTGCGTTTTGCACCCCGAGTTTTGCTTGCCCCAGCTGCCCTTCTAGACTTCTTTGTTGCTACAGGTGACACATTCGCTTTAGCTGGAGCAGGGGCAATGTTTGCAAGTGTTGGCTGAAGGGAGTCTCGCAGCTGGATATCGAACGGAGGTGGTTTCTTCACCGGGCAGTTAAGATACCAACCGCAACGATCATAGTGGCAGTTGTCCCATGCCTTCAAGATAGCACTTGTATACATGCACTCGGGACTGGTGACGTCAAGATAAGTGGGAAAAAAGGCAGGTACCCGCGTCACTGCTTTCCGAGGAAGCAATATTTATTTGAAATATCGGTAAAGAATTCTTCTCAAAGCTGGCTGAAAATTAGGCTGTTGGTCCTTAGTTTTATTCTTGTGTGCCTGATCAGCCCCCATGAATTCTCTGAAAAACGCATTGTCCCAAAGGGAGCAACGCATGGCCTCCACATAATCAAATATTTTCTCAATAGGATTCTCGCCATCAGGGCAGTAATTAATGGTCACCCCTAGGTCGGTGACAACCGCCTCAAATAGCTCCTCAGCTTCTACTGCCAGCTGAACAATCAAAGAGGTTATTAGCAAATTAGAACTCTAAGAAACAAGCATCAACAACAGTGACATTCCAATCCTCAATTACACATGCTTAATTGTAAAATGGTAAAATGAATTAATACGCATAAAAAGTAACTGCTGTCAACTGGTGCACTAAAACACAGTATCATGCAAACACGGCCTGGCAATCAGTGCCAATCAATCGAAAGAAGAAGGATGACTCTGGTACTGCCGTTAACGGCAGTACATTGAAAGTCTCTACCGGCAGAACCAAAAAAGCCCTGCAATGTACTGCCGTTAACGGCAGTACCGAAAATGCGCATATGAATTTTAATGCAAAACAGGTAACTACTGTTTCTACTGCTTCATCAGCTTCTGTTGTTAACTGAACAGTCAAGGAGATTATAAGCAAATATATCTCAAGCATTGAAAACACTTAAAACATTAGGATAACAATTTAAATTCTAAATAACATTTGCTGAAACAAAACCTAATGAAAGACAAGGTACTACAACTGAAGCTAGGATATTTTACTTAAAGGAGAACCAGCTTCACTTAGCTGCAGCCCCAAATTAGTGAGGCATGTAAAGTCGATTAGTGCCATATAACATAAAGTGAAATGAAGCTTTGCAATCAGTGCCATATAACATAAAAATAAAATGAAGCCCCTGGTACTGCCGTTAACGGCAGTACATTTGGAGTCCGTCGCGGCACTACAAACAAAGCTCTAAAACGTGTTGCCGGTAACAGGACAATCAGAGCAACGCATAAGAAGTCTCAAATAACTAGAAAAAGCCCTTGAAAATCAGTCCAATTCTGAATTATTTATGCATACATGTGACCGAATGCAAAACTAAGGAAAGCCCTTTAATCTTACTGTTTCAACTAAGGTGAACGTTCGAAGATAAAATTAATTCTTGAATTAGTACAACCGTTAACGGGAGTAGATGTGGAAGCAACTAGGGAGAAAAATTAAGAGCATGTAAATGTACTGCCGTTAACGGCAGTTGATGTGGAGGCTACGAAGGACAGACAACAATTGCAGTAAAATGAACTGCCGTTAACGGCACTACATGTGGAGGCTGCCAAGGTCAGACACCAAGTACATTACAATGAACTGCCGTTAACGGCAGTACATTTGGAGGCTAACAAGGAGGATCTCGAGGAGCATTAAAATGTATTGCCGTTAACGGCAGTACCGATACATCATACCATAACATTTCAGTTTAATGCGATGCAAATCTAAAACACTTAAAATATAACTTTGAGAAATAGTTACCTGTGCCCACCATGTGGCTTTGTGAAGCCATGGAGGAAATACTGTGTCGGCGAAAGTAGGCTTGGGAAACCGGTGAGACTTTCGGATTGACTCAGGGGAGTTCCATCGTTCCAACCACTTGATTTTCATCTTAGTTGGGATGGCAGAAGTTGCGAACATGTTGAGTTTCTCCTGTTGCATTTCTGGGGATGGGAACTTCTCATAATGAAGTTTGACTTGCTCAAGAAAAGCCGGTGTATGCTTCGGATCCGCAATAGGTAGCAACTTCCTGAGTTCCCCTTGTTGTGTGGCAACTACTTTTTCAACTGCCAATCTAACCCATTCATCTACAGACTTGTTCGTCCACATGTGCTTTTCACGATACATTTCATAGTATCGCTGCTCCGCGCTTGAAGCAGCTTCACCTATCTCTTGTTGAGAAAACATCAAGTAAAAATATAAGAATTTATCGAAAATCATTAAAAAAAACCGCAGAAATTGAAGGTCAGTTTCGAATTACCTGGTATAAAAATGAATTGAGGGACTCTACTGTGAGAGTATACCAAGTCCGCTTCGCACCAGCCTGCTTTTTCTTGGCACTCTCAATTGCCGCAGGTGGAACAAGGCCTTCGAAGTAGCTGAAGGGTTGCGGTGCAACACTCTGTATCCTAAACAGTTTGTGGACCATATTCGTGGTGACATGAGACTTCTGATTTCTCCTGCACATTTTTAGATCAACTCGTTATTTAGAGAACCATTATCAAAAAGGATATCATAAGAACAAGTATAGAGAAAATGCTTACCAATTTACTTTGTGTAAGGCCGCAATGACTGCTGGAACATCGCCTTTCGGGTCCAGTATAATGCTCTCAACTTTGTAATGCCAGTTTATGTCCCGGGAATGATACTCATTTATGATAGGATACCATGCTTGCAGCCGGTGATTACCATCCCATACCATAAACATTTTATTTGAAAAGACCTTCAGATCCTCATCCACCAACAGCGTCTTCTCAAAATCTTCATTCACCTGACGCCATTCCGGGCTCCAACTGTTCGTAATAGCCGGAGTGACATCAACAATATGGCCATGATTATCCTGGATAGAAACATAAAAAAACCCATTCCCTTCCAGGTATCCTGTCTTCACGAAGAACGACGCTAGCTGCGAAACATCGGTCTTCAAGTATGGCCTCACGACTGGAAGAGACTGCATTCGACAAAGTGGAATAAACAACCTACCCTTAGCTTTTGGCTCCCACTTTAAATCACCCAAACGTGATGCAGTATTTGGAAGCTCTCTCTCAACTAAATCGTGGAGTTTTGCTTTAACCTCGCTCTCTGTTAAGGAGATAGCATCTGCAAAATAAAGATCTCGAAACAGTAAGTCATATGCCTAACCCTTTATTTTGTTTGATAGAATATCTAGAACCGTGAACATCGCATGCTTTCAAGAGAGTTTAAAAAGAGACACATTACTTGGATTAGAACAACTGCCGTTGACGGCAGTACTGAAACGGATTTCAGAATGCACGATATAAGTGCTCGAAGAGTCATTTCGACAGACATCCAAGTACCACGCAAAACCAACAGCCGTTAACGGCAGTACAGTGAGAACCAACTTGAAGCTTAAATAAAAACTATTTAAAGACTTGAGTTGCATTCAAATCTATCAGAGTCCCAGATGTAACGAATGCATGATATGAAAATATAGCCATGCTTTTGTACTGCCGTTAACGGTAGTACATTTTTGGTCTGTAAAGATGTGAAGCCAATGGCACAAAAATGTACTGCCGTTAACGGCAGTACATTTTCGGTCTGTCAAGATGTCAAACAAATGGCACAAAAATGTACTGCCGTTAACGGCAGTACAAAAGCACAGCATTAAATATTGGAAGAATGTCCACACTCAAATATATCAGAATACACTAGTAACGAATGCATGCTATGAAAATAAAGCAGTGCTTTTGTACTGCCGTTAACGGCAGTACATTTTCGGTCTATCAAGATGTCAAACAAATGGCACAAAAATGTACTGCCATTAACGGCAGTACAGAAGCACAGCATTACATATTGGAAGAATAGCCTGCTATTGTCCACAATCAATCGAAAATTCACACTACATTTTACTAATAATTACTGGATCGATTATAAGCATCGTAAATTGGATTAAAATGCCTACTACATTGTACTGCGGTATTGATAAGATACCATTATTAGACACTCATATTCGAATGCTCCAAAAAATCTGGTGATTATATGGGTTCAACGAGGGTCGGAAAACGCTGATCAAAACAACTGCCGTTAACGGCACTACAAGTTCTGTTGTACATGCGAATGAACAATGACTGCTCCTTTGGTACTGCCGTTAACGGCAGTACCTTTGGAGCCTTCGTATAACTCACTACATATAACCTACCCTTCATACTTAGTGCAACCCTTGCCCGTGCCCTGGGGTTGAAACCCGTGCCCTGGGGTACTGCCGTTAACGGCAGTACCCTTTGGTATTTTTCAAGTAACAATAATTGGAAGCGATTTGAGAAGCTTTATACAATAAGGTGAATATAATCGTACAAAAAAGAATATGTGTGTTAAATTTAATTATACATAACATACTAAGGGCTTATAATAAATGAACCTTCTAAGACTTAAGCACAGAATCAAACTGAGCGGCCTGGGAAATGTCGTTACCGGCAGTACAATTTCACATAAATTTGCAAGCAAAAATAAACCAAGAATTGTACTGCCGTTAACGGCAGTACTACTAGAAGGCCTTTTGCTTATCTGAAAGCGAGCAATTTGCGATTTAACCAATCCCATAAGAGAATATTATCTAAGTCAAAAGTTATTGAGAATGTTGTCAATCTGGCTCCATGAAGTAAGAAATAAAGTCCTGAAGGGCAATCACGGGAAACAATGGTGTTGATACGATAAAGCTTAAAAGGCAAGAATTGTACTGCCGTTAACGGCAGTACAATGCAAGTCCTCAACAAATTAATCTTAGGCTTATGAACTAGAAGCTAGGAGGGTGAAATTGTTATGGGAATAGTAGTACTTTGGCAAAGCAGTATAAATACAACTGCAGTTGGATGCGCAGGTACTACAGTTCTATTCAAGACACATAAATCAAAAGCTAATCTGGGATCAAGACGTCCATCACAGACCAAGAGCTAACCAATAAACGAAGGGAGAGGAATGCACTTCAACATCAATTCAAAACTTAAAGCCGCGTATTTTTGTTAACAGTATTGACTGATTTTGTACTGCCGTTAACGGCAGTACTATCGACGAGTTATTAAGGCAGAGCATACGGATCGATGAAATATGCGAAACCCATGTGGAGGACATTCTAACTCAGACGATTCATGCGAATTCTAGGTTAGATGTTCAAGGTTGACCTGTCTGTAGAAGTATTTCGAGTGCAACCAAACACTACAAAACCCACAAAGGAGCAATGTAGCTTACCTTCAGACTGCTCCGGCCTTGGGTCGTTATCGGCGTCGTCGTCTTCTTCGTCCTCATTGTCGTTGCCATCCCCACCATCTAGGCCATCGTCACCGCAATGGGCATCGTCACCGCCATGGCCATCAACATCACCCATGTTCTCATCTTCATTGCCGGGACCGATAATCTCCGTGGGCGCATCAGAGTGTGGCGTTCGTAAAGCCTTGTCCTGCGTCACTTCTTCTTCGGATTGCTCCGATGACTCCTGCTGCGTACCCATCATCTGATACAGCAAACACGTTGACAACAATCAGTCTAATCCAAATCTGCAAAAACTTTCTACTATTGCGAAAGCTCTCAACCCCCTCAATCACCTAACCAGATTGACTTGTATCGCAGAGGAAGTAGATGAGCTAACCCGATTCTCTCACAGGGATCACGATAACGAAGCTCCAGCAATAAGAAAGGTGTCAACGATTAACCCTAAAGGAAGCCAAAGAAGATTAGCACACGCACTATAATGAAGATAAGTCGATGGCAGTAAGGGAGGTGGTAGAGGAAGGGCGGTCTGAACGAGGTCTTAATTATTTGGGGAACCTAAAATAAGCTACCCAGCGATGTTAACTGTTGTGTCAAAGGTTGGTAATGGTAACACTCATGGGTAAAATTCAGTAGGCTATTTTCAAAGAAAACATAATTGCAGATGTAACATACCTTATTTCCAGCGCTTCGACTTGAATCAGATTCCACGACTTTTGGGTTCGAATGCTTCAGACGTCTTTCGTAACGCAATGTGCTATCTTCTTCAATGCCCCCTAATGCTGAGTCTCCGTCTGTCTTCTCAAAGTCTAATGCTCTAGTTATGCCATCCTTCTGAAATCTTTCAGCCTCTTTTCTAGCTCTAGCCATCTTACTACGTCTAAGGTCCTTAGCGCTACTAAAATGTGTCGACACTTTCTTTCGCCGCTTCTTAGGTAAAGCCAGCATAGCACACTCAAAACATCAAGAGGCAAGCAGCAAAATGATAGGTTACACTCATGACAGCAAAATGCCCAAGAAAATAGATGACAAGAGCTTCAGTCAGTTGTTATATAGAGTCCTCTAATGATAACGAACCAGACTTGGATGAACGATATCTTTCCTCTACAACTGGATATTTGAGTGACTTCAGCTGAATCTGCAGACTTTCAAATCATGCTAAGCCGAAATTTAAGGGATTTTCTATTTTCAACTAGAAATAACAATTCGAGTACCAGATCCAACTATAATTTATTTCAAAGACGGCTATGCCTAATAATGTGCAAACATTTGACGAATAAAAAGTGGACCATGATTCAAATTTTAAAAATACTTTGGAATGACACGTGTGCACACCAAACGACGGCTCCATAATTGATTCATTCTATTCTCTCATAGTCCTTTTCATCTACGAATATGAGGTATATAGAATTCACTAAAATGAATGTAAAATTCCACTTAGAATAAATAGAGTGATCACTATGTCCTATTCCTCTCAATTTGTGTTCACAAATTCCTTTAGCACCAACTCATTTTATCAGCACACATCTTAGCATGGCTCATCTCCCTGCAGATAGAGTGTTAGGCATGGCCGTGCTCAGAGCACAGGGTGTTGGTATTCCACTTACTGTACGTGTAGATGAGGATGGCTTGGCCCTTGTCACTGCACAACGCCTTAGCCTCAGATTTCACTTCAGAGAGGAGACTATCTGTTTAGAGGAAGAGATTTATGATGATGAGACAAATGAGATTACACATACGCTAGATCAGGTTTCTGAGAAAGATGAAGATGATAACAGGTTCTGGAACCTTTATCCTGGTAGATACAGAGTTTATGGTCTTACAGAGTCCCAGATGCAGGCGTCTACTGAGATTCTAACTCCTCGTAGATCATCTACTGTTCAGACTCCTCTGCCTCGTGATGTGAAGGTTAAGGTAGAGCCTGGCTTGGACACTCCTGATGTAACACCAGTCATCTCCCTCTCGTCAGATGAGGAGACTAGTCCTGTCAAGGCATCACCTGCTTTGCCTAGAGAGACTGTAGTATCTAGCACGCCAGCTACAGTACCAGAGAAATGTGCCAGTACCTCACAGACATCAAAGGAGGAGACTGTCAATGTACTGCCACTCATTAGGACACTTGCAGAGAGACCTGGGAGGAAAAATATTCTGAAGAGAATAGATTTCTCCACAGTTCGTCAGGAGAAGGTGGAGTACTTACCTGCAGTCTTCAACAACAATGTGATATTTGAGCTCCCTCCAGTTGGTGACGGGGCTTCCAAGACACAAGCGAAGGCTATGAAGGGGATGGACAAGCGGTACGACGGCCACATTTGGACGAAAACAATCACTACCAACATCACTAACGAGTTCGGCCTGTCGTTCCGCTATTCCAGCTGCGTTGGTTGGCTGCGCTGCGTCAACAAAGACTGTGAATTTCTCAACCGTTGACCTTGAATCGTTGAGGTAAACGAGACTGAGTTTGAGGGTAGTACCCTCCAACCTTTTACAGTGAATCAGCCACCCCCAGCGGATGCAACACTTGTCTGCAAGGTATGTAAAGAGCCTCCTGCATGTATTGCTACATGCGGAGCCAAGATTTATTATGTTCTAGGTAAATCCAACCAGACTAGGGCATGTATCCATCAAGGAACACATAATCATCCAGTGAAGGTTGGAGACTATAGAGACACTAAGGAGGAGATCAATAGCTTGATTGAAGAACAGGTGGAGAATACTCCCCGGGCTACGAAGAGCGCCGTTGTCCTGGAGGCCAGCAAGATTCTGATTGGGAACTACCTCCTACAGCCTGAGGACGCACCACCGAAGAAGCTGAGAATGGAGGAGCTCATTCCTGTACTTGACCGGTGCAAGGACCTGGCTTCTCCAAATATCCGGAACAAGGTGATGACGTTCAAGCGAATTGGAAGGTACGGAGTGATGGACGCCATCACCAAACTCCGTGGGATCAGTTTGTGGGCCTTCGTCCAGGAGAATAAATTCCCGGGCCAAGGAGCTGACAGAGAGAAGGTCTTCGTCTTCAAGATGTCAGAAGTTGGGCCCGGTTGTGGTGTCGACTTAGTCACCAGAATGCAACCTGGTGGGGATCTTGACAATGCTTGGATTATGTTTGACCACGTGAAGCGTGTACGGGATTGGTCCACGATGGCTTGCCATGTATATGACGCCACCTACTGCCGCGTCATGACGATTGCAAGTTGCGACATGCAATCCGAGGACACCGAGGCTCAGTTGGTCTTCTGGAAGAACCTAAACAGCGTAATGGAGAGGAATGGCGTTGCAGCGCCAAACTTCAAAGGATTCATGGCGGACAACGCACAAGCAAATTGGAATGCGGTGCGTATGCTCTACGGAAATGGCAACAAAGAAGACAAAATGGAGGATCGGGAGAGGTCATGCTTGTTCCACTGGACTCAGAATATGGTCCAGTATACAGACAAGTATTTCCCCGAAGAGCTCCGGGAACAGCACAAGAAGATGTGCAACCAGTATAGGACAGCAACGACTATGACAGAGGCGGACACTCTTTATCACGCGTTGCAGGCATGGTGGATATCTATTGGGGTCCTGGGAGAGAAGGCCCTAACGAATCTGGGGACTTGGCTCGCATTCTGGCACCACCGCTACCGTCAGTGGGGTGGATTCATGTCTGCGGTATGATGCTACTACACCCTTCTACTAAACTTGTTTTCTGTTTTGGTAAACTTAATTGACATCACTTCTATAATTGATTCTAATTACTGTAATTACTCAAACTGCAGAAATTTACTGAAGAAGAACTCACAGAGATGCCGACATGTAACCTCGCCGAAACAGTTCACAATAAGTGGTTACAAGCATCAGGTAACAACGGCAGCGACCTCTATGTTGCGACTGTGGACGATTACGTTCGGGGTTTTCTGCAGGTTGTAAACTACTACCAGTTCCTCAAAGGAGATGTAGGCGGAACTGGACCTTCAAAGAAGGAACTCAAGCTTCGAATGGCGGAACGCTTGGCGAAGAAAACAGGAAATCCTAAAGTCCTTAAAGATCCCATGCTGGATATGCCTGGTGCAGATGAGTTCTGCACGCGTGAGCCTGTCCTGGCCGGAGCAGAGGTGTTTGGATCACAGAAGCGTAAGGCGGACGTTCCCATCGGAGCTGACGAGGAGTCACACCGACCAGACAAGGTTAACTTCTCACGTCCTAGAGGTGTTGGACGCAACGTTCGAGCTCGCCCTGTCCAGCTGCCCATCATCGTCGAGGACGATTCAAAAGAAGAAGAGGCCCAAGAATCTCCCGCCCAAGAAGCTTACTCACCCCCAACGTCTCCTGTGAACGAGGTCGGCGTTCGCCATGTCAACGCTGTTGAAGAAACCAAGGTTGATGTGAAGGAGTGGCACATTGCAAGACTTCACAAAGCTTCTGCAAAGTGCTGCTGGGCCCAAAGAGCTGGTACAAAAAAGAAGTGCACTGAAAGAATTGTCAGAGGCCCAAACTTCACTGCTGCACCGACCTACACCGGAGTTTGGACTAACTATCGCAGGAATACGGTTGAGAGGACAGAGTTTTTCTTTTGCTCCGATGATATTGAGCGCTGCGTGAAAGGCACAAGGCGCAAGTGGGTTGCACACTACTCCAAGGACCTCGAAGTGCCGCCGATTCCAGAGGTGTGGCCCGTAAAACTAGGTACTAACCTGAAGCTTAATGAGATCCTTGCCCTTGAAGCTGCAGGGTTCCAACTCCCGCCGAAGAAGCCAGTCTCCCCAAGACGTCTCTTCTCGTCTGCTCCGCCTCCTGCAAACCTCGCTTCGTTGCCGATTCCAGCAGAGGCTGACCGCTACCCTGGTAAACGAGATGGGAAGATGGTCAAACGCACAGCAACTCGACCTAACCCAGCGCAGCGACTCTCCATGGGCTCCTCTCAGTCCGTCAAGGCTCGCCTCCGTTCCATCACAATGATACCTCATCCAGGCCATGGTTGCATCATCGGGCTGGATTCGGGCGTTGCTCCAAACATCACACAGTACAACATCACCATCACCTCTTACCCGAGTTGCACTTGTCCAGCATTCAAGAAGACGATGACTAAGTTTCGAGGTAAGATACAGTTTTCATACTGTAAACATATTTATTACATCCTTTTAAAGGTCTGCAACCGTAATCCGGAAGCCGAGCTTTTCATCCATGCGCCTACCTTTAGTTTCAACGAAGTCAAGCTAGTCCTAGAGAGCGGAATCTTGACACACCCCTTGGCCAAAAAATAGGAGGCACTATACTATTATGGTCTCAAGTATGCATAGTGGACAGTGGTACATGCGGATACTTAGCCCGAGGTGATTGAATTTTTCCTTGTACTGAGTCAGCAATACAAATCTCGTATTGCCTATTTCAATATAAAGGTTTTGTCATTCACATTTATTACATTGTATTACAATACCATTCATTTCAACAAGTGGCATTTGTTATTCATATCAACGCACAATTGGACTGTACTCACTCCATGAATACATTCAAATATAGATTTTATTCCTTGAACTTAATGCGTTTAGAAATCCCCTTCGCATTTTCAGCACAATCACAAACTACCTCCTGCACTACAGGACAAGCTACATTGACATTCATTGTTCGTTCCCTAATTGGCACTTGTCGTGGGCGGAGACGTTTCAACAATGGAATAGCTTCACTCTTTCCACGTAATGCCTCCCTAGAATAAGTCCCCGGTGGAATCTTCCCGACCTTGGAGTATGCATGAGGTGCCAAAGGGACAATCGGTTCCTCCTGGGGAACTACGAGAACGCGTGGCTCTTCTACAGCCACTATGTCTCCTATCACATCTATTTTTGCTTCCACGCCATCATTTTCAGAATGCCCTTCATTGCACCCACTCAACTCCTCCTCCCCCTCGACCTCCTCATACGGATGAAATGGGCCAAGGACATCACCAAGTGAGATAGTGGTTTCCCCGGCAACTTCCATATCACAACACGCTCTTCTTGGAACTTGATTCACGAACAAAGAGGATGAGAGCTTCTACTGCCACTACTTAAATATTGAGGAGGTAGATGCTCGGCGCCCTTGAATAGTGGGATATATAAGAAGGTTTAAATATTATAACACTCCATGGCATGAGTAGGTTTGTCATCACTGTTTTGATTAATTTGTAGACAAAATACCCTAAACCATGAATGGAGAGTGAACTAGAAGGTCTTTCAAAAGATAAAAGATAAAAAATGAAAAGGTAAAGACTTAGAAGATAGTAAAGTAGAGGACGAATGAAAAAAAAAAAAGTGATTAAAAAATTAGAAATCAAAAAAGATAAAAGATGATTATATATATATATATATATATATATATATATATATATATATATATATATATATATATATATATATATATAAATTGAAGAAAAAAAAGAAAACAGTGTAAAAAAAACTAAAATTAATGATAATAGAAAATAAAAACAATGAAAAGATAAAAGGTATGAAAGTTGAAAATAATTAAAAAACGATTAAAGATAAAAAGAATAAATGATTATAAAGAGTTAAAAGATAAAATGTTAAAATAAATTAAAAATTAAATAAATATAAGATAATAAATGCAACTTCTAGATGATGCATTAATACGAACCGTAAATTGTATTTAAAAATAAAACCAAGAAGGGAATAACACAAATGAAAAATCAAAATTATCAGAAATACTGAATTCCAGTCCACGGTCATAGGGTCATAATTATTACCAAAAATAGTAATATTCTCAGAATATTCTAAAAATATTCTGAGAATATTCGAATTTGCTAAAAATAGTTTTTATTTTTAGTAATAATATTACTGTTTTTAGATTTAGACCTCTATTTTCTGCTCGTCGCTCACCAAATCTCCGCTCGCCGCTCTCCGCTCGCCGCTCGCCGCTACCATACAAGCTACCCCCGGGCTGCAAGGCTACTGCATTTGGCGCTAGGTCATGGCACGGAGCAACACCAAAGGACAGACACAATGCCTCCAGCAATATTGATTCTTTGAGTGCTGCAGGCTAATTTTGCTACAAATCCAAGGCCTCAAAATGTTTGCCTCGGTGAAAAGCACACATCATTTGGTGCCCATACTTGATGCAATGCTCTCTAATACCATCTAATAAAAATTTATTATTTTTTCAATTTTTCCTTTTCCTAGTAATTTTTTCTGTCCTGCTGGTTGATTTAATGCAACTCCAAGGCCTCAAAATGTTTGCCTCGGTGCCGACCATACTTCTTACAGTGCCCAAACTTGATGCAATGCTCTCCAAAATCATCTCATGGAAATTTTATTTTCTTGGAAATTTTCCTTTTCGTAGTAATTCTTACAGTGCTGCTGGCTGATTTTGATGCAACTCCAAGGCCTCAAAATGTTTGCCTCGGTGCCGAGGACACTTCATTTGGTGCCCATACTTGATGCAATGCTCTCTAATACCATCTAATAAAAATTTATAATTTTTTCAATTTTTCCTTTTCCTAGTAATTTTTTCTGTCCTGCTGGTTGATTTAATGCAACTCCAAGGCCTCAAAATGTTTGCCTCGGTGCCGAGGACACTTCATTTGGTGCCCATACTTGATGCAATGCTCTCTAAAACCATCTCATGGAAATTTTATTTTCTTGGAATTTTCCTTTTCGTAGAGATTCTTAGAGTGCTGCTAGTTGATTTTGAAGCAATTGCAAGGCCTCAAAATGTTTGCCTCGGTGCCGAGCACACTTCATTTGGTGCCCATACTTGATGCAATGCTCTCCAAAACCATCTCATGGAAATTTTATTTTCTTGGAAATTTTCCTTTTCGTAGTGATTCTTAGAGTGCTGCTAACTGATTTTGAAGCAATCGCAAGGCCTCAAAATGTTTGCCTCGGTGCCAATGACACTTCATTTGGTGCCCAAACTTGATGCAATGCTCTCCAAAATCATCTCATGGAAATTTTATTTTCTTGGAAATTTTTTCTTTTCGTAGTGATTCTTACAGTGTTGCTGGCTGATTTTGATGCAACTCCAAGGCCTCAAAATGTTTGCCTCGGTGGCAAGCATACTTCATACAGTGCCCAAACTTGATGCAATGCTCTCCAAAATCATCTCATGGAAATTTTATTTTCTTGGAAATTTTTCTTTTCGTAGTAATTCTTATAGTTCTGCTGGCTGATTTTGATGCAACTCCAAGGCCTCAAAATGTTTGCCTCGGTGCCGAGGACACTTCATTTGGTGCCCATACTTGATGCAATGCTCTCCAAAATCATCTCATGGAAATTTTATTTTCTTGGAAATTTTTCTTTTCGTAGTGATTCTTAAAGTGCTGCTAGCTGATTTTGATGCAATTGCAAGGCCTCAAAATGATTTCCTCGGTGCCGAGGACACTTCATAGGGTGCGCATACTTGATGCAATGCTCTCCAAAACCATCTCATGGAAGTTTTATTTTTTTGGAATTTTCCTTCTCGTAGTGATTCTTTGAGTGCTTCTGGCGGATTTTGATGCAAGTCCAAGGCCCTAAAGGAAAAGTGTTGGGACCGAGGCATTTTGCGTCGGCCTGCGAGGTTGCTTCAAAGGGCTCTTGCTTGAACTAAAAGAACACCCTATATTTACTAGATTGAGAGCCCCTACTAAGAGTCCTCGGCACGAGGCATAATGCTAAGGGCTGCGAGTTTGCTTCAAAGGGCTGACACACATGTGAAAAAAACAACATACATTGACCAGACTGAGAGCCCTTAAGAAGAGTCCACGGCATTGAGGCATTATGCCAAGTGCTTCACGGTTGCTTCAAAGGGCTCTAGCACCAACGAAAAATACTACCAACATTGACCCGAATGAGAGCCCGCAGGAAGAGTGCTCGGCACCAAGGCATTATTCCAAGTGCTTCATGGTTGCTTCAAAGGGCCCAAACAGAAGGGATAAAATTAAAAACAATGACCAGATTGAGATGGCATAAGGGGTTTGTGATTTAAATGAAGGAGATGGCATAAGGGGTTTCATCTTCCCAAAAAAAAAAAAATCAAATAGGTTATATAGCATTTAATAAAATAAAGAAAGGAAATTAGAATAAAAATTGAATAAGCATGAAAAAGAGAAAACAATAATAAAATACAATGGAATAAGATTTATAACATTTCCGACAAAAAAGGAAATAGACTTTTATAAAATGACTTAGCCTCAAAGAAAGAAAAGAGAAGCATCGAGTAAAATCCTGGAGCGTGGTTCTATAAGCTGTATAGAGTGAACAAGGCCTGGATTCTGTGCTAATCAAGATAAGGATTGGGACCTAGGAATTTGGAAATTTCAAAAGGATATAAAAGACAAGATAGGTAGATTTAAATTATTTAATGCTTGTGACGTGTTCCAAACAAAAGATGCTAGAAGACCTTGTCAATGCAATTGCGGGTCCATTTCTGCGAGGTGGATGCTAGTTACGTCATCCGTGTGTAGGTGATGGCTCAAAACGTACTGCAAGTGTGGGGTATGGATGCCGTATCCCTAGAATGTGATAATTGTGCGGACAATACTTTTCTCAGGGGCCTCGAGATTGCAATGACGGTGCTTCCCACAAATCCAATTCACTTTATCTCTGTGACACATCTAAGGGATTCCTAGCACTTTGCAGCAGGTGACTTCCTTTTGAAGGGGCCCGAATCCAGGATTTTGAGCTGGCTATCACGTGGCGTTTTAGTATAGTAGGGCAGGCACTGCCATTCCGTGTTGCATGCAGAGGTGCAGAACGACATGGGGAAGGAAATCTGTAGTCTAGCTTGAAAGGTTGGGGAACAACAAACCCCTCTAGGGTGCGATGCCAAAGGTGCGCAATGCGATGTCGAAGAGGACAAGAGCGGCTGTGGGTTTAGCTCCCAAGGCACCGGCGAGTTATGAGGAGCTGCGGCCATGGCTAGTGGAGGTGGAGCGCGCCAGGCTTCGAGGTATGGACCTGCCGCCGTTTAGGCACATTGGACGCCTCCATGTTGGCGATGGGGAATGGCACTGCGCAATGCTCTGTACCATTGAGCTTGTCAAATTCATGGAGGCGTCCCTTATCCCGTATACCTTGTCCTCCACCATCGTTGTGAATCCAATTGTTCAGTTGCCCGAAGTGATCATATCAGATGGCGAAACTCGCTGGTTTGATATCGACAAGAGTTGGACGGTGTATCCCCTGAGGTGTTGATTACACTATGAAATAGGAAACTAGTGGGGTTTTTGAAGCTGCTGAAGAATGGATCTCATAGTGCAGAGTTAGCCTCCCTTATCAAGGGGAGATTTAGGCACCATATCTGGACATGCGCAACTGATAGCTGCTTAACCATCTGATGATTTTCAGTGCAGGCCTCGGTGGTACATGCCGGAAGTCGAGTACCTCCATTTATATGGATAAAGTTTTTTATTTTCACGATAATACTCGTTGCTGCAATGTTGTTATGGGCTTGAAAAGAATCTTGGCTGGATGAGTGTGTCCTTAGTGAAAGGGAGGTATACGTTGTTGATGTACCTGAAGTTTAGGTCTACGTAGATTTTGGAATGGAATGTTCACTACATATTGTGGTTCCCAATGGATACAGTTTGTTATTCTTTTATTCCGGATCCCAGACCCCTGAAACCACCCCCTTACCTTAAATCACAAGCATTGTTTTCTAGCGGATTTCTTCTATCATTCAAGGATGTTTTTATTTCACCATCCAAGATCAGATGGATTGATTATATCCAAGCAGCCCTGACATCGAATATAATTATTAGCTATTACAATAATTAACAATACTAAATTTTAATCCAATTTAATAATGAAACAAGTATCTATGATCTAATAGTGATCTTCAAATAATCCTCTCCGTCTTTTATGTGGTTAGACTTTATATTGATAATAAATACATGATGCAGATCACATACAATCACATGATGTCCATGGCATACAGTCATATGCTACACATCACATACATCCACAGGATGCATATCACACACACAAGAAAGTCGATCACATAAGCAGGTTCCCGATCAACCGAGGTTATCCCATAATCATTGCCTAATCCGAATATTACTTGAATATAATTGTACACCATCGGGCTAAATATCGTCACTTGGGTGGTGGCTTTCGTGTGTTATACCTTACGAGCGAAAGCAATGGACGTTGGGCACCGAGGCATTATGCCAAGGGCTACGAGGTTGCTCTAAAGGGCTCTAGTTCCAACCAAGAAAACAACATACATTGACCAGACTGAGAGCCCCCAGCAAGAGTCCTCGGCATTGAGGCATTATGCCAATGAAAAAAAAAAAAAACCTGCAGTTGCTCCGTAGTCTTTTTATCTCTCTTTCTGCCTAGACCTTATAAATGATCTTTTACCTCCTGAACTTATCTATTACACATCACATACACTCACATGTATCAATTTATTAATGAAACAAGTATCTAATTAAAATCCAATGTATCCTTTATTCCTCTTATTTGGCCATACAGTCACGTGATACACATCACATACACCTACATGGTACACATCACATACACTCGCATTTGCCACATCACATACACTTACATGATGCACATCACATACACTCACATGATACACATCACATACACTCACATCGTGCACATCACATACACTCACATCGTGCACATCACATACACTCACATCGTGCACATCACATACACTCACATGATACACATCACATACACCCACATGTTACACATCACATACACTCACATCATGCACATCACATACACTGACATCATGCACATCACACACACAAGAAAGTCGATCACATAAGCAGGTTCCCGATCAACCGAGGTTATCCCATAATCATTGCCTAATCCGAATATTACTTGAATATAATTGTACACCATCGGGCTAAATATCGTCACTTGGGTGGTGGCTTTGGTGTGTTATACCTCACGAGCGAAAGCAATGGACGTCGTACCTCGCAAGGGATAACCGCTAGAGCCATTCCCAAACTGACATAAACAAATTCAAATTGGATAAAAGAAAAATCTGATTAAAAAAAAAAACTGCAGTTGCTCCGTAGTCTTTTTATCACTCTTTCTGCCTAGACCTTACATAGTAAATTTCTAAACGATCTAATACTCTTCATTACCCTAAACCCATTCACACCTTCTAAACTTCCTACAAGGAAAGATTAAAACTCAAAATACTAACACCCCATGTCTTCAAAGATGGCTGTATAGCGCATCTCAACAAGGATATAAGCATGCACGGGAATAGGCACGCACGGTCATAGGTGTTTTTTAGGTCATACTTTCTAAAAAAAAATTCAAAATAAAACCAACATGCTGCAGTTATAGAGTGTGAGAAACTTCACCAAAAACATCAAAATATCCGCAAAGTTACCGCTCACCGCTCTCCGCTCACCGCTCAAGGCTCGCAGAATAGCATTTCCCCTACTGGCCGAGCCCGCTTCACCCCGTGCTGGCAGCAAGGCCTCTGCTGGAAGCAAGCAGCCCGCTGCCCCCTCTGTGGCCGCGCTTCCGTGGAAGAAGGCCAAGCATGTCACTGGAGACACTCCTGGTCCATCGACAGATCTCAACAAACGCCGCGCTTCTGCCAAGGGCGACCAAGGTTTGTTGCCCCTAAACCTACCTACCCATTGCTTGTTGCCTGCCTCGTTGCTACATCCGATTGTAACTTCTTTTCTAATTCTTATTTGTTGGCAGCAACTGCAGAGGATGTTCTCCCCGACTCAGACTCCCTAGCGTTCGATCCCAAGCAGCTCTCTCCTCGTGAGACCCAGGTAGCCCTATCCGGAGATGGGAACCGTGACTCCTCCGCCACCACGCAAGGACCAGGTGGAGGTGAGAAGAACAAGGACGACACCAACATGGAGGGACTAGCGAGCCTTGTTGAGGCAATTGCCACTAGTGCGACCGTGGAGTAGATTCCCACCTTGGACAGTTTTCTAAGCCGAGTTAGGAGTTTGCTGGCAGTGACTGTAGGTCCGGAATTTTATGGGCCACCTTTCTCAAACTTTTCCGAAGTTGAAAACAATTTGCCTTTGGAGTGCCATGTCTCTTTGAAAGCAATGGCATTCTAGTAATTCGTCCTTTTTATTTGCAACTGTATTTCTTCTTTATTGTGGACTGCCGACAGCAATGGCTGCATTTTAGACGCCATTTTATCTTTTGACATGTTTCTCTCTTGAAGCCCGCGCTATTTCAGCGACATGGCCATCCTCGAAGTTCTTCCCTTTTTATTTCCCTTCTTATATGCAACCAGGTTGCATTTTTTATTTGTAAGCTTTTTTTTTTTTTTTTTTTTTCCTTATTTCATTATTCGCAACCATGGTTCATTTCATATTTGCAACTGTTATTATTTTCCATATGCGACCTGCTTCATCTCTTATGTACAACTATTTTTATTTTTATCTTATTCTATTATAATCAACCGTGGTTCATTTTTTATCTGCAACTTTCCCTTTTTTTTTCTGCATTGGCAGCAAGGGCTGCATTGTACCCGCCACTGCCAGTTCAGAGCACCAAGTTCACAAAGCAGCCAACTTCTATGACCGAAATGGCAAACTTTACATTCCTTCTTAATTACTTTATATTTGTCAAGTGCTATACTCAATAAGGTGTTTGCAACTGATTTGGTCTCTTATTTGCAATTGTTTTTATTTCTTATTTTGCGCTGGCAGCAGGCTCCACCACCTTGAGCTTTGCCACCGCAAGTTCTAAGCAATTTTCCTCTTCAGACCCAAGCTCTTTGAAACCCGGGCCATTCTTTAGACTTCTTGTATTTTATTTTATTTTTCATTTGCACCCTAGGATTCATTTCTTAATTGCAACTATTTTTGTTTTTTATTTCTACTGGCAGCACGTAGATCGAGAGTCCTTCAAATTTGCCGTAGATAACACATTAATAGAGGAAGTCCCACAGAAAGTCCTGAATGGTAAGCAAAACCACTACCTGAACTCACTAACGACTTGGCGAAGAACCTAATGACATCCGACATACTGTAACTACTCATCCTCAAAATCTCTTTTCCTACAGCTCCACAATCTTAATCCTTTTGCCCAGAACCGTGACATCCGAAGCTGTAAGGTGTCTCTCATGGCGCTGGTTGATCTGCACCCAACAAATCCTGTCATTTTCGTTTGCTGGGAGCAAGGAGCTCTGAACAGCCAATTCCCAATTCATCTAAACGACACGAAGAATTCGCCCAGACTCGTACCTTTTTCTCACGAACACCGTTGGCCTCTATCTCAACCAGGTTGTACTGCCTAGGTACGTCATCTCCAAGTGCCATTGCAATTTTGTGCCGCAGGTGGGATACTGGCCAGCCCTTGCCAACTTCGAATGTTGGCAGCAGGTTCCCCCCAAACATACAAGACACTTCCACCATCACCTCCTCTGGTAGGTGATCCATCGCTTCCCACTTACTATTGGCAGCCCCCCTATACCTTGTATACATGAACCTGGTGTATAATGTTTGTCTTCCCACATGATAGCGGAAGACAATGCTGGTCCTATTGCCAACGCACTTGATGACATCTTGGCCAATGTGGAACTCCTCGTTCCACCCTGGGTTCATCAGACTGCTTAGCAGAGCCTCAGATGGACTATTCAAAACAAACAGTGTTGGTGTCCGCCTAATGCTGTCAGCAGCTACCGCAAACAAATCAACCATAACATGGATTGGCATAAACCATTGGTGGTAGACGAAGCTGCTACCAGTTGTTGCTTTCATAGCATTCGCAAAATTGAGAGTGAGCTTTGTTCTAAACGCCTCAGATGTGTGCATGTCTGGCAAAGGCCACTCCACATCGTTGAACCCTAGAAGCGGGAGTGCTTCAACCTTCCCGTACACCATGACACCTGTTGGAGGCAAATACAGACCACCAAGGAAGAATGTATCTATGTCCAGCAACTACGCGTGGCTCTGTCGATTCTGTGTTGCCTCCCCAATCTCAACATGGAGCAGAAGAATGGGTCCAAGGATAGATGCGGGATGTACCCAATCCTCCGAAAGCGACGCGTACAGGTAGTTTGCCATACCCGAATTGGTTGCTGCCTCCGCGGGATCCAAGCGCGGATGCCTTGGCTGATATGCATGCTGCACAAGCACCTTATCGAGGTCGCATGCTCCATGTTCCGTGGAGATCCAGGAGAAATCTCTGATCTGCGCTTTGAAGGCCCCCCAAAAATTTTCTCCACCATGCCGCCTTGCCTCTCTACCCCAAGGCCCATCCGACGTTGGTTGCAGCATAACCCATGAATCACGATCCACCCTCATGGGGATCCAGTTGCCCTCCACGTCTTGAGTGTTATGCAGGACGACACTCTGTATGAGGGAGTTTGGCCGTCTAGCCATACCACTAGAATGCATGAAATTTTCGACTGTGAATTCAAAAACTTACAAATGTTGTCGTCGCTATCATCAACCGCGAGAACTACATGCTGTCAACACACCCTCCGCCATCACGAACGGCTAATTCCGACGTCCACGGCGTCGCAAGCAAGGTACGAGCTACCCTAAACCTCATCCCGAAACCCCAATTCCCAACTCAGGTACTCTCTCCAACCTATGTGGATGGCAGACCGCTGGTAGCGTTTAGGAGACCACTACAGCTAAACCCTAAATCTCTATTGCACAATGCGTGACCACCCACAACCCAAATCAAAAAACCTGATGAAGCCTTTGGAGGCCTCCACCGCTCCATCTTGGTTGACAACGCAACCGCGACAACTCTCTCATAGGAACGCATGAGGTTCGGAATGACCGTTGGCAGCATTTCGACATCAACACACTACAAGAGAATAGGTGTAAAATTGACTAAAACATGACACCAAAATGTCCAGAATGACAAAACCGGTTCCAAGCACTTGACTTCTGTCAATTTTTGTATTATGTAAAATACTTCTCATCTTTCTGTCATCTTTTAGTCAACTAATCTACAACTTTACAGCATGGAGGCATATATGGGCCTTTCACTTAGCTTTTTTTTTTTTGACTCTAATCTTTATTACCCTTATGCTGACTTGGTTTTGCATTCCACACTCCAGTAACAACTAGTATGAGATAAAATATCGATTTACATTTTAACACCAAACATTGTTATTTTACTCCGTAAGTTTTAACACGATATATCTTCTGAATGATTCCCTGGATATTTTGGTTGAGGGATTGATTTCGTAAATAAGTTAGATGTTGTAGGGCCACAATGACTCTGCTGCACTTTTCTCTTACCATTCTTCTCTGACCATTCTTCTCTTACCATTCTTCTCTTACCATTCTTCTCTTACCACTTTTCTCTTACCACTTTTCTCTTACCACTTTTCTCTTACCACTTTTCTCTTACCTTGTTCTGTGGCACATGTAATCTAAACCAGCAATCATTCCATGCGCCACACAGTACATAATACGGCGACCACAAATTATATTTGGAATGTGAGAAGTCTACCTACTATCACATCGAGCTAAAATATTAATAGCATGAAATTTTTTGCTGAACCTTGAAAGTGATTAAATTATGGAGTAAAAGTAGCAAAATATTACAAGCTGGCACTACATGTGAGCATGGAAAATACAATGGAAAATACAGTAAATATCACTATACTTGCTCGTGACAGCTCGTGTAGATTTGTTCTTATCAGATCAGACGACCTGAAAGTCAGAATCACGAGCCACATGATCAGCACCACCGCATGGCAATGAACTCAGACAGGCTCTACATTGGATAAAACCAGATTGTCGACTTTCCAGTAAACAAAACGGACACTTGGTGCACAATATTAGAATCATATCCGATCACTCCGATCCATCAGACTCCGAACATCACACAATTAAAGAGCCCCATGCCATCTTCCCGTAGCTAGAACACCCAGGCTCACACTAACAAATCGATCCATACCTCATACCTGGCACCTGATCAAAACCTGATCGATATAGGTCTAATCGATATCGATACTAAGCTAGTGTGGGTTTGTAGCTAGCTAGCGATGATGTGTCACGTTATTGAGGAGGTTGTTGCTGCGGTGGCGAGCGTAGCAGCAGCGGAAATCATGAATACCAAGAAGCTCACGTACAACACTTGTATGTAGCTGCTAGCTACATAATATCAGTGTCTGTTGCTGCAATGGCAATCTCTAGACACCCGCTAAACAAGCACCGCCGCCCAAAAACGAACGAACGCGGAGTTCCGTGTCGCTCTTTATCCCTTCCTCCCTTCCAGCCTGCCTAGTGCGCGCTCACTGGACTAGTTTGTAATCTGCGTAACGACTTTGAGCTGACAACGGAGATTAAGCGAAAGCCAAGCAGACGTAGCTAACAACGATGAGGAGTGTGGGAGATGCAACTAAACACAGCGCTTGTATGCCAGTTGATATAATAAACAAGAAGAAGAAACTGGCAAGCCTAAGGGAGAACGAGAAACAGCAGCTCGTGAACAACTCTCTAACACAGTCAAGATGAGATGGTGATGTCCTTATCTTTTTCTACTCCCCCGTCAGCAGCAGTGGACTTACTTAAGATAGCCCAGCGATGGCCCCCACTCTAGGCTGCAAACGGAGCGGGGCTGATCAAGAACTAAACTTGTGCTAACCACTGACACCACTACGACAAATGGATGACTGTCCACGGCTCCGGACCCCGCGGCAGCTCCTCAATCTGGCAGGCGAGCCGCACAATCTTGCAAAGCAGGAGCAATGGTCCACCTCTCGTGCTCAAGGATAACGTAACCCCGCCGCTTCCAATCCCTTTGCCGCTGCGACTTCGGGGTCTCTGCAGCCGTCGCAGCTGGCTTTGGTGACGTTGTAGCTCCAAGGCCTTCTCCGCTGTGCTCTCGGGCCTTGATGCTTGGCCCCCCGCCGCACTTGCTCGTACGACTCTGTTGTCGGCTGGGTCTCTCCGCCTCCCCTCGGTGACCTGCTCCGACGCTCTATCGATGACTTGGGTAGCATCCACCAGCGCTGAATATTCTTGCACCTCCGACACTTCCGACGCCTCCTTTGCCGTTGCAGCTGCGGCTGCCTCTTTGCTATTGGCACCTTTACGACAGGTCCTCCGAGTATGGGAGAAACCAATGTAGATACCGGCATCTAGTTCTTTTGAGCGGCTTTCGGAATTTCTAGTTTGTGAACCCTGTTAGCTAAGCCTTTTGTCCATAGTCTATGCTTGAATGTTTGACACTCGAAACTTGAGCACGCTTTGTCCTGAAGACTAATTGTACATGTGTCTTTTGTGCAGGATTTCATTTTTGGTATGGTTTGTGTGTGCACCATCTCGAGCGGTAGAAGCTGTGCTGCTTTTGAACCCGTGAGCTAGAGGTTTTCGAATTCTGCAGTTCGAAGCTAGGGCTGTATTCAGAAGCAATGTGTGAAGGGCGTCTCACGTCAAAGGAGGTACGCTCAATATTAATCGTTATGGTGCTCTTTCCTTTAAATCAAGATGGATACAAGTTTTCAAAGCATCAGGGCCCCTCTAAAACAAACGGTTCATCCTGAGAATCGATCTGCTCAAGAAATTGAGTCACATTATTTTGCACGCACCCACGCTATTTAGCACTTAGTCACACTAATTTGCACGCAGCCACTATTTTACTCCCAGCCATACTCTTCTAAACGCAGCCACGCGTCACTGCATAAATTTAAGATACCCGGACCACAAAGATACCCGGGCTACACTACATACCTTTAAGATACCCGGGCTATACTACATACCTTAAAGATACCCGCACAGGGGCATGGAGCTATAGTAAAAATTAATTTTGAAGATCCACAAATTTCGGAGAACCACAAACTATAATTCAATTTTACTGAAGTGTAAAAGCATGGTAACATTGTCTAAAAATTACCATACATAAAATGTGAAATGGAAATCAGTAATAAAAAAATTTTAAAAGTAAATGATGACATGGCAATTATAGCCCATATTTCACCAAGTTGTAAATGGTGAAACCACATGTGAAATCCTACGTGGCAAGGAGGAAAGGAAATTGCCAATCCTACGTGGATAAATGTCCTAATTGACAACCGAATTGACAAGATTTTGTCAACTAAGTGATCGAATCAAGGTACCCTAACTGACACCTAAATTAACAGATTTTTGTCATAATTTTGTCAATAAGGACAACTAAATTCTTGTAGTGACACCTTCTGCATGTTGCATCTCAAAGGGGGAGCAGCAACTCGATTCCGGTAGGTAGCCAAACTGAGTCAGTTTTGCAGGAATTCATAAAGCCCACCACCGCTGACATCCTTCTCCCTGCTCGGATTCCGTGCGCTTAGGGGCTCCGCTCTCAACCAGCGGGAATACATGCGCGAGGGGTTACAAGCCTTTCTGCGCGACTACTGGCTGGACCTCCCAAACGCCGATTTGGCAACCTGCTGGCACCATTGGTGCCAGCAGGTAAAGTACACGGGCATGGTAAAATTTTGATGCACGTGGGAAACCCAAAGGCCCGTTGCAGACCCCATATTTTCCCTAATGGGTCTGTCAATTCCTGTCGGAGTGGCTCTTTGACTACGGACGCCTTGACTGGAAGCAAGCTTTTAAGGCAATCAGAAGAGCTAACTTAGAGGCTCAGATACAAAGCACTCTTTGCGCCTTTGACTCATAGTGGATGGGCAAAAAAACTTTAGGTTCGAGAACAGGATTAACAGTTAAGTGGAACCTCCTGCCTCCTGCAAGACTTATGCCGAACTGATTATAGCTTGTTTTTGTGTCCAGATGTCCCCATCCCCGCCCTGGACTTTGGTCCGATGAGGGTTGTACTCTAATTTTTTGCAATGAATTTCTTTCATTTGCAACCAAAAAAATAAAAAATAAAAAATGTGGCACTATCAATGTGAGTATTTACTGAAGAAATATCGAGAAGGGGTGGACATCATGTTAAGAAGATTGTATACCTTGATTAAGGCCTCAGTAGATCCTAGGAAATAGGTACTGAAGGTATGATTGCTATAAAATGCTCAATTCATAAAAATTTCAAATAAATCAGATATTAGACTTTCGAAATTTCATTCTTTTAGTTCAGTGCAAATGAAGTAAATGCAATTTCAACGGGCTAAATCAGATTTGGTAGAATAATCATGAAAATTTGAAATAAACTACATATGAAACGGCTTTTAGGACTATTTTTTTAATTGATTACACCTTCATATATTTTATAAAACAATATCTTACCAACTTCAACCATAAACAAAATGACGGCACCTCAACTCTAAAACCACTCAAAACAAAGAAAACATTGAAAGCTCTGAATAGATACCAATAAAATGGTTTAGATTTGGTAGTGGTAAAAGGAACCCTGCCAAAACCTCGCGCTCTTGAACCCTGCTAAAATCTACGGGGCAAGCTAGAGATGAAGATTTACACAGAAACCATAGATCTCGAGTGGTTCGGAGAGGTGCGTTCCCGAATCTACGAGCACGGAAGAAAAAGGAGATTCAAGTTCTGAGCTCATTACCGCTAATGGAAACCTGAAACTCCGTTTTCCATTCATCGACGAAACTCTAGCACAACAACAAATCCACTTCAACTTCTCCCACTTCCAACTTCTAAGTTAGTCGGGGTTTCAATCGTCATGGGGGCGATGTTGTTTCGTCAGAACCCGTTCGCGATCAATTTTGAGGTGCAGGCTACTTTGGTTGGGTTGCAAGCAGGGTGCGTGATGAGAGCTTCTCTTGTGGGAACTGATCTGTTAGCAGACGGCGACCAGGTGCTTGGAAGGGTTTTCCGAAGTGGTCGAAATGGAGAGCTGGATCTAGCTGCGTGGTGGACTGGACCGACTAAAGCGTGATCCAAGACAAAGGTGCGCTGTGGCTGGCAGAATGACGGAGTTCTCCTTGCTCGATTCAGACAGTTGTCGGTAACGTTGGTACATAGCGTTTTACAGGCTTTGTTGGGGATAAATTTGTTGGATGATCAGAGTTCCGGTGCTCTGTCTCATTTCTATGAGTTATGGCTAATCCTAATTAGGACTTCAGCCCGTCGAGCGTATTGAAAACTCGAGGTAATTGCTGGGACTCACATGAGAAGACTCGATTTGTTGAAGGGTTTTGATGGAAGGAGTTTTTTCGGTTTTTGAGGAATCTATGCTGTGAAGCTTGAGCTAGAATGGCCATTCTCTTTATGGGAGCATGTTTGTTTTGAATTCAGAGTATTCAATCCTCTTTTACCTCATAGTTATGCCTGGTACAATATGACTAACTCGTTCTTTGGATTTGATTATAACTTCCTATCTTGATTTTCGAACAGGTTCTTTGTGCTTGTGGAACTTGTGAAGAACGTTGGGGGATCTTTTGAAGGAGGTCACTGTTCAGTGTAGTGCAGCCAACGGAATTGCTGAAGTACATCCCTTCCAAGCACTGGCTGGCTATTCTTCAAGGCTTCCATCATGTACGTAAGTACAATCTCGAAATACTTGTTTAAACATGCTTCTCTTTGATTATTGCGGTTCTTGGTCACATTGTTGTCAGTATCCAAAACTTTTGATAGCTATATGGGAGGCATCTCTCAGCACTCGGCATATGCCTACTAAAAATTCCCGGATTAATTATGTACAACACCAGGGTAGAATGATTTCATTCGCAGCAGTAATTGGCGGTGAATTATGTGGTGAAGAACTTGGACCCAACTTGATGAAAAGTTCTTGATCCTTACATTAGGGGAAGTTTGGGGTCTCCAACAGGCCTTTTCCAGGTTTTCCGTGCCTGAATTTTTGCCATGCCCGTGCACTTTACCTGCTGGCACAGTTGGTGCCAGCAGGTCGCCAAATGCTGCCAGCAGTGCCAGCAGTTGGCATTTGGGGGGTCCAGCCAATCGCTTCCCTTCCCCACCCCACCCCACCCCCCCATTGGACAATACAAGCAATAATGACACTGTCACCGACCGTGTGCCCACTGCTGTCACCCCATTGGACAGTACCGGATCCTGTTGTCAGCGGATCCTATTGTCAGCGAATCCTGTTGTCAGCGGGGCGAATTTTGTTGTCAGCGGGCAGGATATCGACCAATGAGATTTTGAAGAGAAGTGTCAGCGGGCAGGAAGCTCACCTAATCCGGGCTGTCTTACAAGGCCCGTTGGAGACCTGATTTTTCCCCTAATTAGTAATCTTTTGGAAGATTGCTGGGAAGAGGTAACACTTTCCAATCGCTTTACAAGGCACTTGCTGCCGTTAGGCAATGTCTAATCAATTAACTAACTTCAGTCCTCACCACTATCAACCACTAAGCAGAAGCGATGCAACTGCGAAGGAAATATACAAGAGAGAACTCAAAATTGTGCAAATTGTGGTCATTATGATAATTGTTCAAATTCTTAGAAAGAGGCAATTTCTATAAATTTTATATATTGTCCCCATTGTCGTATTCAACACAAGGGAGTGTAACACAAGTAGAGATATTTGATGAATGAGTGAATGAATTTTCTAATCATATGTGACATATATACGTAGAGATTGAAGGAAGCAAGATAACTTCCAGTTGATAAGGGATGTATGGAATGGAGTTAGACAATTCTGATTAGACAACATGTATATTGAAATTAGACAACTCTACATATAATACACTAAAATTAGATATCTGTACATGTAGTGCACAAAAATAAAACCATGCTCTCAAAGATGACTCGTGCACTCAAGTTAGATCATTTTAAATTGAGAATAATTACATTGATTGTATGTTATTGTCACGTTTTGTGATGGGATTTCTTCTAGAGTATCAACTTTTTCCAAGCTTAACTATTAAGTAGGCATAGAGGACTTCACCTATACATGGCAACCTCAAAGTCAAAAGACTAGATTGCCGCATTGACAGAAACGGAGGTAATGGTCTTCTTAACCAAATACCTTTGTTATGTAAAAGTTCCTATCAATATTTCCCTTAAGAATAGACTGCTGTTTTGGGGTGTGCTTGCAAGAGCCATGGACTTATGGAGTGGGCTTCCCTTTGAAATTCTAGAGCAAGTACTATCCTTTGTCCAAGTTCCAGACCTTTGCAGGTACCGCATTGTGTGCAAGACATGGAACCACCTCATCAGCGACCTTAGATTTGTAGCAGTTTATGCACAAAGTGCATCAAAGCGGTCAGATAAGATGTCCTTCATTGTCACGAGGGTTAGAAGTTCGATATCAACTACTAATTGGAGCGTCCTTGACTTAAACGCTAAATGATGGTATAGAGTCAATTCTACCAATCACTGCATGTTGAGAGAATACTCTGGATGGTTAACCACTGGCATGGGAGGTGGTCTGGTTTGTGAATATGTGGAGGATCAATCTACAAAGGTTAAATCAATTACTGTGCGTAATCCTATTGCAAACACAGCCAAAGTGCTACCGACTGCACCGATTGATCATCAGGGTGGAGCGTTATGTTTGGCTGTTGACACTAGTACTTCCGATAACTTCAAGGTTATTCTATTCCACTACGTTTTTTATATGGAGTATATCCTCAGTTTCCCTTTGGAACAGCGATTCCTGATGTATGTGTATGATTCGGCTACAAATGAATGGAAGGGCATGAAGAACCCGGCGTGGATTCCAAGAAAAATCGGTAGCATCCTAAAGCACATCATACTCAAAGGCTCAGTGTATTTTTTACCCTCGCATAATCGTTGCTATGACTGTCAGCTCTAGAGAATTAACCTTGTGGAGGATGTATGGGAGAGATTGTATGTGCCCTGTGGATGGAAAACGTTTCAGCACCTTGAGCTCATTGTGCGTGCCAACCGCTTGTTTTTGGGACAGATCGACAACATACATACGGACTACATGGGGACGGTGTTTTACATACTGACTGAAATCAAAGTCTCTGAAAGGACTAAACAGATGGTGCTCGATCATTCCAAAGCCAAATATATTGAACTTTTGGGTGCGGATCCAAAGTTTTGGAATATGCGAACAAAGGCGTTTCGCTTCGGAAGCTCTCTCATATTTATGTCCGGAACGTTTGGAGAGAGGATGTCGCTTGACGTGGTGAGAGGGACATGGGATCGTGAGTGGCCTCAGAACCCTCTTGGATATATAACTATTGAAAATAACTCTTGGAGAGGAGAGCACATGAACCTCCTTCTGCCGAACTGTACGATTTGGTAGGAAGAATGCATTGAAGATGGAAAGTTTTTTGTTAATGTGGAAGATGAGAGTGATTGAAACGGTTGTTACGACGCAGCTGTGCGATGGAATCATCTGAATCTCGTCGCATCTGCACAGTCGTTGTGGACAGGTTTTAGTATTTGGAAAGAGCTTCTGCTCTACATGATGTCTTAAATTTTGTAAAAATGACACAAGCCCATTGCCACATACCCCGGTTTAAGAATGCCCGTTGCAATTTTGCACATAAAGCTAGCTCTTGCTACTGATTAGCCAACCCATTCTCCAACCTCTCGCGATGAGCTCGCTCTTGCATTTGTAGAGCAACAGACTCTGCGAGTTCCTTCTGGTGCGTCTGTATGAGCTCTGCAACATGTTTCTGGTGCTTTTCTTCTGCTTCTGCCAGATCTTTCGAAGTATCCGCGTGGGAAGATTTCTGCCAATACAAATAAGCGTTTGGAAATCGTATCACTCCAACTGTCCTCTATCCATATCAAATAAGCATGTAATAAAAGTGTATGACTCATTTCGGTTCAAAGCCTACTACAATCAGTAATATTTAAAAACTTTGGACTGAAAAAACAAATGCAAATTACGATTGACGCCTAGTAGCAGGAGATAACGAAACCAATAATATTGAAGATCAATAGAGTACCTCTTGATGTTCTAGAGAAAGTGATTGTAATTCCTTCTCAAGTTTCTCAAGCCGAGCGCACTCAGCATCCAGTTTTTGTTTCAAATCCATTTAACATCTTTGCGGCAATGCGATTTCTCTGCTTCCGTTGACTGTACAACACAAAGCTGAGCTCATGGAACAGGATCTTGAGACTTTCATTAGTCAAGAAGTTCGAAAACTTGGACCTGAATATTCCAAAAAATCCCCTTTCCTCTGCCTGTAGTAATTGACATAGCTTTGTAAATTGTGGAAGCCATGATTCAATTGAAGGAGTGTGGTGTATTACACCGGGATCTGAAGCCGAAGAATTGTCTTGCAAGCGTCAAATACAACAAAAACTCGTTAGCAGGTTGTAGCAACGGCATTCCAATACATTATACCATCAAGTTGATAGATTTCGGATCAGCCAAGATGCGAGGTAACGATTCTTATTTTCACACGTACAGACGAGGAACACTCTATTACATGGCACCTGAGATGTATGACAAGCCAGAAGGTTGCACTTACACATGGCCGGCAGATGTGTATAGTTTTGGAATTACCCTGTATGAGATCTTCACTGGCAGGGCTCCATTTGAAAACTTCACACGGTTCCAAGTGGTGCGGGACTTCATAAGCAGAGGACGGTCTCCTTTTCCTTTTGAATGTCCAAGGCTTATGAAAGATGTAACTGAAAGATGTGGGAGCGGCGATGCTGCAAACCGACCGACTTTTCAATAGATACGGCAAGATTTGTGGCAATACAAAATGAATGCGCTTCTTCATCCTGCAGACACCTATATAATAAGACTGGCACGATCGACGGTTTAATAAGCAGCGGCATCCTGGATGCAGAGTTTTTGGTCAGATTGTGTTCGGAGTGAATGATTCAGCTGAAAATACCTTTAGCAGCTACTTCACGCTGAACTTTGGTAGAATTCAGTAAAGATGGGGGAGCCGTGGCGAGCCTAGCTATATTTTAGTAAGCAATGACGACATGAACATTCCATGCATCTTGGAAAATCTCGAACTCATCAAGTGGACCCTCGTGCGCTGCTCATGGCCAGCTTTGATTGAATCGCAAAATGAGACATACATGCTCAAAACCAAGAATGACCACCATATTTTACAACATTTTAGCCAGGCTTTGTTTGAAATTCAGAAAAACAGAAGTTGGATAATCATGTAGACACTGCAAGCAGATTCAATTTATATTACTCAAAATACAAAGTCTGAAAAAATGGTAGAGATTGAATTACAATTGTCAAGATTGAGAATACAATTGTGAAGATTGTGCCAACTAACAGTCAAAGTTTCTCATCGACAAACTAGAAAAGGACACTTCCCTGGTATTCCGAATTGTTGAGCTAATAACATAATCATATGCAATGATCCTATGATCTGGACAGCTTGAACTTGTCAAGTTTGCTCTCTATGAGCTCCATGAAAATATTTAAAACTGCAGTTGATCGACAGGCATTGACTAGACAGCCGCTTGGTGATTTTGACGATAATAGTGCAGCAACAAGCCGAGGTATCGATCCTGGAGATTCGTCAACTGCTTCTGAAACTCCTCAGCCACACGCTTGAATATTAGTATTCTACAATCGCCCAGTTCATAGTCATGATGCCATTAATCGGTTACTTGAGCGATAAGCGAATCTTCATCTCCTCGTACACAAGGTAGGTAATACTAGCCGATGGCACCACCTTCAGCATGTTCGGCAGCCAACCCTTGTAAAATCCACGCATGCCTTCGTGCCGATAAGTGCGTCTAAAAGCATCAGCCATACCTGTGTACCTGTCAGGTGACTTGAGAGATTGTGCCTGCAATCTGGTACGAATAAGTTGTAGGGGATATACACATGTAGCTCCCAAAGCTCCAGAGAAAGTGCCACAACACAGGTGCACCATCGGTCCTGGCTCAGTATCTGGCGGCAGAAACTGTCGAGACTTGATTTTCAAAGTTTCATATGTAGCCAGGTCAATGCCGGCGTACGGAATAATGCCCAAGAGAGATGGTAAAAGGCCCCTGAACAAAGCTCTTGGCCCTTCGTTCACAAGAATGTCACGCGTGAATTTGGCTAAAGGAGGTGCTCTTCCAGGCTCACTATGACACTGCAGACGCGTCTTCACTAAGTCGATGGGGTAGATGATTGCCTGAGCAATTGCACCTGCAGTACCGCCCGCCACTAACCGACCAACAGGTCCAATCTCTCCATCACCACCCACAACCTTCTTCATGATTTCATAGGCATAAAACTTCATGGCCGACTCTGGAGAGATTTTGAGGACGTTGAGTCCGTTGCCACGGAAGAACCCCATAACCCCATTCCGTTCGTAAATGTGCTTTAAGCCGTGCATGATGCTAGCAGTGGTAGTGTGAGTCTGCACTGCCAGCATCACCTTGAGCCGATCCATGGGAGCCGTGGCAGTGCGGCTCATTGCTCCCGCCATGGCGCCCGCCACCAGATACCGCAACCGATGGTGCTCGCCAATGCCCTCGGGAATCACCTTTTCCAGAATTCTCGCTGCGTTGCACTCCGTGCTTGTGGGAGTCACCATGCTGGCCATGATGGACTGAAACAGTAATGAATTATGGTCTCACTGTGATGAGCATCAAAGTGCCTCAGTTCAAATGTTTCACTTGGCACAATACCAGCAATGATAGTACTTTTAGTAGCAACAAAGTAAGCAAAGTGTAGGAGAGAATGGGAGAGTGAAGGAGTAAAACAAGAGAATGAGTGAGAATGGAGGTTAGGGACTCCTTTCATAATGCAACTTTTACATTTTATTACTTGGGCATGAAGTCACTTGATCCTACTTGTTATTACTTGGGCATGAAGTCATTTGATATAATTTTCAATCATATTTTCTAATTTGGGATCATCATATCCAATTTCGAATGTTGTATACGTAATTTTGGATCACAACTTCTTAATTTTAGATCCTGTATTTCTATTTTTAGATTATAATTTCCTGTCCTCTCCTGTTCACAGGTAGGTTACGTGGCTGGAAAGACATAATTTTGGGAAATTGATCATGACTGGATCAAGGTTCAGCAGGAAGTCATCGTGGCGCCCGACTGACGGCAGTGTCATGTAGTTAACTCTGCAGTTGGGTGGTCAATTATCTGAAATACGTTGTGCTTTAATTATTTCCTAAGACCTTGAGCAAGGTACTCCGAATTGCACAAAGCTGGGAGGGCGACCATACTTGAAACTATGGAAGGGCTGGTGGAGGCACGAGCTAAGGAGTACCAGGATCCTGCTTTTCGTCACATATTTCTGATGAACAGCATATATTATGTTCTATTTATATTCGCAATCATGTGACGAACTGTAAATTAGCGCCACTATTGGGCGAGGACTGGAATCCGGACATCGGGCGCGAGGTGAATATTTGATGCACTGCAAAAGAGTAATCGACGAGTAAACTGTTAATTGGGTAATTAGGTTCTTGAATGTGCATGGACAATGAAGTGATAGTTCTCAAGTGCGTGCATTCGTGTACTCGATTGGAAGGGATATCTGAAAATATCATCCCAGTCGCCATGGCAGGAACTGTTTTATGGCGTGGACTAAAGTGGGATCCATAAAATGTTTGTGGTAACTTGTCACTGAATCATAGAGACTAATCTACTGGCATATGCAGGTCTCACAAAATACATTGGACTATCAACGGGAAGGTTGGCAGCGAGTGCTGCAACATCTCAACCGTGAGGGACTGCAGGGTTCTTCATCGTCAAGCAAGAGATGGTCACGTGATTTGGTGCGGAAAACTTCTTTGCCTCACTCAATTTGCTATTATGGATATTGCTTTTGGTCTCCTGTAAACATCGCACGGTCCAAATGATATGGTGATTATGCTGTATTATTTACTCATCTGGAATTTGATACAGCATAAGTTTTTTCCTTATGAAATTATCTGATTACTGATTCTCTGGATATCATTAGCTTGTGCGCTCCGTGGCATATACACAAGGAACAATAAGTTCTATATGTACGATGTGCTCGGGTCCTCTTGCTCATAAACATAGTTACAGACAGCAAGTGATTATTTAGCGGAAGGGATAACTTCAAAGAGTTCTCAACCGAATGTGGTCGGGATTTCGCTGTGTGCATGTACAAATCTTTCGTTACTACGCAGCTCCTTCGTTATTTTTTAATCTTCGTGTTGATGTATAATCTCAGGTACTCTAATCTCTTTGCTGTAACGAGGCAGCTTGACAGGTTTGTTTTACAAAATATTTAGTGGGAAGATTAGGGTTGTGGGAAATGAGTCATTCTTTCCAAAAATGTTCAACTATTCAATGAAAGATTTATAAGCAATTCATTGAAATAGTTTTTAACTGAATGGCCAACTGGGACATGGCCCCTGCAAAATTTTGAAAAAGATCTTCAAGCAATTGTCAATTTTGCTACATTCCATGTCAACATTACATCGAACATGAAACTGGCTGCAACTTTCATGATGTAAAATGTTTGCGATGATTGAAAGCGGTTTTTACTGCCCGTATGTAATATCAACGCCACTGAAGTTGAAACATGATACTTGACATAAGCTTCATTACGTGCATAGTGCATGTGTCATAAATTGGAATAAACAATGTTACATATGTATTGTACGTGGTATTTCTCTAAGTGCGGCCAGAACAAGACCAAGTAACATTCCTGTGATGCATTTTGGCAACGCTCGACTCTCTTGTTACAGCTAACTAGCATGCTACTTATAACGAGACAGAAATTGCTCCTCCTCAAGATTTGAATATTTCTAGCCTTTACTGGTAAACTGCAACCTGTGGCAATTAAAAGATTCAAGAATCTAGACAAAGAAATATGGACAGAAGTAACCACAAGAATAAGCGCCCTAGACCTGCAAGCTCAGGGCATCAACATTGACCACTACTACGACCTCTGTGCCAAAATTTCGTTACCGATTGACCCCAAAATCACTATACTCATGCATAGTGAACCTTGGTGCGTGCATATATGAGTCTTGTATGAACATCAAATACGCTCTTCCACCCGTAAACCATGAACCTCCGTGCACAGCTTCACTTCTCTGGACATCGTCTCCCACGTTGCCGAGCTTTCCAGAATTTACACACACTCCACCCTCTCGAGCCGAGATTTTCATCATGATGTCTGAAATAACTGCTGCCTGCTATGCCGTCACAATTCTCTTCAAGAAAAGAGCCTGACCTGATTAGCAGAACTTCGCAGACCGTTCAAGTGAAGCTTCGATCTTCAGTTGTGCAGCCACAGTACAACCAGAATGTACACCTCAAATGATAAATTAAGATAAAAAGTAGTGCTCAATGTTGCAATAGCAGCTCCTTTATCCTCCAATAGGGAGAAGGAATTGGTCTGAATACGTCGATTGTCTTCTTGGATGCAGGAAACACTGGCAATTTGTACTGGTCCATGCATTCTCAGCAAAACTTTGTTGCAGATTTTTGAGGATCATCCAGAATGCATTAATTAGTGCTTTTATGGCTTGATCTCCTCAGCTAACAACTCCTCGTGCTCAACGACCTTCGCCTTCACCTTCTCTTGCTCCTCTACCAGAACCCTTTTACAAGCCTCGTAACACATGAAAGATATACCAGCCGCTGGAATGATTTTAATATAGCTTGCTCCAAGTCCACGGTAAAGACCTCCAGGACCTTGTTCTTTCACAATGCTAGATAGGACGTGAAATACGTTACGGTATACTTGACGCCCACCGATACTACTGACCTGTGAAATCAGAAACATGGATTACATTACTTCACCAAAAAAGACTAGGTGTCAATTATCTGAAAATTAAATTGCTTGGAAGACACTTTTCCTAACGGTACTTACTACTTGTTTTTTATTTGCTATAACTAAGTCTTTTGTGTACTTAACACATTCAATGCTTTATCCCTCCATTCTTATGAAAGAGTTTAAATCATGAGAGTTAAAATACCTGCATGTGTTTCCGAGCGACTTCTAACGGGAAAGATGCGGTACTGGCAATACAGCCTGAAATGGACCCCATCAAAAGAGTTTCTATATTTCCAATATCTTCTCGCTTTGCAATTCGCTTGTATGTCTTCCTCAATGAGTCGTATGAACAATAATTAATGGCTGCATATGGTATCACACCTATAAGGCTTGGAAGTAAGCCCCTGTACAATTCGATTGGACCCTCTTCCTTGCAAATCTTCACCATTGCGTGTAGCAAGTTGTCATACATACCATGCTGCAAGCAACAACCAAATGAATCTTGCGTTATGGACCAATCAATTCTCAGCTCGAACATCAATAGATGGGAGGATAAGGCAACACCTTCAGATGGAAAGGATAAGGCTTCATGCTCTTAGAATTTATTGATCACCGTAGAACACTCCCAATTAACACACACACGATCATCACCCAAGTAAATGAGTTTCAGAAATAGATTAGGTCGTGTAGCAAATCACCTCAACAGTCAACCGTGTCTTGAGCAATTCAAGAGGGTACGTGGTCAATGTGGAGCACACACCAGCAGTTGCCCCAGCTACTATAGAGGATGAAACTGGAAGAGACGACTGTTCACCATTCTTGGGCGCCAAAAAAGTCTTCACCGAATCGAATACAAGGAGCTGCACAAACAACCAGAAACTGAGTACAAGAAAGTGTCAACCTCATTACCAAAGAATTTAAAAATTATAGTAATCTACAATCAAAAAGCCCAAGTGAAATGAAACCTTATCTTACCTCAATTGCCTTACTGGGAGCCACTCGGAGCACATTGACACCATTGCCGCGAAACAATCCTCGCCAGCCATCCCTCTCCATAATCGTATGAAACATACCAGCTACCGAATTACTCCCGCTAGTCCCTACCATCAGATTCGTCCGAATTGTCTCAAGCGGAGCAACTGCAGTTCGAGACACTGCCCCTGCAATGGCACCACTGAGCAACCTCCTCAACGAAGCATTCGCTACTTTGAACTGAAACCCCTTGAACACAATCTTCTTCCCCTTCTTCCTCTCCTTCACAGGCTGCTCCTCCTCCTCGTCCAGCTGCTTCACAAACCCAAGCACCTCCCTGCACAGACAACCACCATCAGATCACCATCATGGGCACCATCCAAAACTAGAAAAAAATGAAGCACACAACCTCATCTCCTCCCTCACCGAAACTCAGCTTCGCTCGGCACGAGCCTTCCGAGCTCAAACTCGGGAGAGGGTGACGACGTCATAGCCGTTGCTACACTAGCGACTCCAGCAGGCGCCCCATTCCGTCTCTCCGAGGTAGCGTACATCACGGAACCTGTCGACTGCGACACGTGCTCCACGAAAAGCTTCTGCATCTGCAACAGCACGGCAGGCCGATGCAATCCCCCGGCTGTTGTCCCCACCGAGCACGCTGCCAACGAGAACTCCGTCCTGCGTCGCTGCCCCATCTTCCGACCCGCCGTCTCTCCTCCCCATTCCTCTCTCATGCAACCAATTCTCTTCACACCACACTCAAGCAATTCTCCAGCCAACTAACTAGCTTCCCACTCCACAATCCTCCGAACTGTCTCACTAGATAACATCCGCTCACCCGATCTGTCTAGACTCTAATCTGGGCCAAAACGAGCGCTTGTCTCCCTTGATAAGACCTCTCATCCACTTCTGACATATCTCTAGAATCTATCCTGTGCATGGAGTTTCGTTTCTGATAAGATCGGCTGATTTGGAAATGGTGACGCTCGTCGGAGGTACATTTCAGTTCTGCGGCTGGAGGAGTGACCCGGAGATCTACCCAACCGGGTGATATTACGACCAGAAGTGTCTGTTTTGGAGGATGGGGCCCTAGTGGTTGGTTGGTGATTGTTTACGGGAGATCATTTTTAGGGAGGTTCGTGGCATGCAATCAGGGGGATTACGCAAGCTGTTGTTTCCTTCCAAGTGTTTGGGATGAGAGAATCAAGGCATCAAAGGTGTTATTCTGTGCTAGAAAGTGGCACTCTGTTTGGAGTTTTGGGGCACTGTTTTCAGTGTAGATGGGCTGGTGCCGTTGCATGGTTTGGTAATGATTGTCATCGTGATGTAAAGGACGACGGTTAATGGGTGGTGTTGTGCCACAAGCCAAGCTCGCAAGTGGCGACTGTTTCGAGCTTTGAGCCACAAGTTTGGTCGATTGATCGCACTCGTGGAATTGCTGGGCCGCGTGTATGATCCTAAGGGCGTGTGGAAAAAGAGATTTGGTAGTGTGGGTGGCTTTGATTGAGATAGTTTTGAGGAGTTTATGTCTGGGCCATGCACTGGAGGAGACTCTTGGTTGCTTTAGTGGGGGTCTTGTTGGATCTGGCTTCGAAGTTGTGGCCTTGTAAAGACAAAAGTACACTTGGGTTGAAATTGAAGTGTAGATACTGGACTCTGAAGGGAGTTATGTGGCTCTGGTTATGCTTGATAAGTGCATCTGGTGAAGAATCTGCAGAGCAAGTGCGATTAACTAGTGCTTGATCGAAGGAGTGTTTGAAAAGCTTGACAAAGCATTGGAATTCACGACTGGTTTCAAACCAGATGGAAATGACTTACAAAATTTAAGAATTCAATCGGATTTCAGAATAATTCTTTCTTAAAAACTTTGGATTAGTGACTCGTCCTCGATAGGTTAGAAGCATTTGCATTGTATCTGGAAGTGTTTGATCACAGTTCAACTGGTCGGAGCAAAGAAAAAATTGGTGATTCCGGGAATGAAGATTGACGAGAAATATTTCAGATCTTCGACATGGTTTTCCTGCATTCGCGTGTCATTATCCAATTTCATTAATTGTTGAAGTCGCTTACTGAATAAGGTGCTCTAGCTTTTCAATTACACTACATGAACGTTTGGTAAGGCTTCTGTAGAAATCTAGTGTCCAAGATTGCAAACATGACTGCTGGCAACAGGGTTACTGAAGATTCTTGGTTCGAGAATGTTCAGACCTACCAATTCAACACTTTCCTCTTCAGCATTGGTCGATGGTCAAGGTACCATTCCTGGATTCTTGTTGCACGCATAGCCACCTCAGCTTCTAAGTTGCATTGTACGAGTCACAATGTGATCGTGAAAAATTTCATTTCCTTCGTTTGGTTTAGGAGGTACGAATACCCGCAGGCAACATGAGTGGCTAAGCCAGCAATTGGTCTGCAAGTGGCGGAGCAGGGGAAGTAGCCGGTGGAACTGATGAGCTCCGCCAACTACTGGTTGTACTGTACCGCTTGCAGACCAAATTGCAATAATGTTTGCAGACAAATATCCAGGTCGCACATGTCTCTGCATTTGTGTAGATGTTAGCGTCGCACTTAATTTGAAGGGGCACATTTCGGAAAGCAAAATCTGTCAAGGCATCAAAAAGTTCGAGTATATCCAAATGGCGCGAAGTGCACGTACAACCACGGCTCTTCACTCATCTACACATCAATAGAGCACGCTGTAGTTATTGTAGAGTCTCCAACTGTCTCTTGTTTGTCCACTTTCAATTGTTAAGCTTGCAATAAATGGTTTGTGCTTCTACTGCAGGGGACCACTCTGTAACTTGACCGACAATGTGTATCTACGAGGCTTTCCGTATACCCTTGCTCCCATCAAAGTCGGATATGGCCTGGATGCAAATTTAGAGATAATGTGTAACTAAAAGATTTGACCTGATCACGCATTATAGAACTGTTTCGAGCAGGACGGCGCGGATTAATAGAAGCTTTAGGAATTGTGAGCATTTGAGAATGGAAGTTTTGGAGGATCTCGTGAAAGACGCCGGGGCTGGAGGCTCGTACTGATACTAGTTCATTGCAAAGCGTGTTTCCCAACAATCTTGTGATGGGGTTGCTCTGCGAGGTCCCTGCAATGACATTGTCATCAAAAATTGTATGTTGCACTCAAAATGCCACCCTATATTCTAATCCACAAATTCTAATTCACTTTCATGTATAGAAGTCAGTGAAAAAAAAACCCATGTGTTCATTCTTGCCGTTTCGATACTATGAAATTCATAACCTCCAATATCTGAGATAAGCTCCAATGCGACAGATAGGCACCTAAATGCCCATAGCCACGCTCTACGAACATAACATGCATAAAAACTTATCACCAAAGTCAGAAAACCAGAACTCGTAAACAAAAACCTAAATAAATTAGCAATACACCCACAGCCATAAGCCTGAATTCACCTGTCAAGAAAGAATGGCATGAAGTTCCACAGTCAAAAAATTTGTATACACCGCACAACCCCAAGAAGGGGTCAAAAAATCGCTGGAATCACCTCTACCGCTAACCTAATCAGCTGTTGCCTGTAAACAAATCGCCTATCATGGTCTCCACCATTTCGGGAGAGTGTTTTATGTACTTGTCTGAGTCACGGAGCCGGCCCTCTAACAGGGGCCCGAAGTGACCCAGAAAACTTCGGTACGCAGGAACGACCATCTGGGTGATGGCTGCCAACGTGCCGTCTCTCAAATCCGGTTCTGGAATGATCCACTTCGACTGCGCTTGGATCGTCTCATCGAAAGCGGCAGAGAATGCTCTCAACCTTTGCCGCACCAAATCACGCGACGCGCTCTTGCTTGACGATGACGAACCCTGCAGTCCCTCACGGTTGAGATGTTGCAGCACTCGCTGCCAGCCTTCCCGTTGATACTTCAATGTATTTTGTGAGACCTGCATATGCCAGTAGATTAGTCTCCATGATTCAGTCACAAGTTACCACAAATATTTTATGAACCCCACTTTAATCCACGCCATAAAACAGTGCCTGCCATGGCGACTGACATGACATGAATCTCAGATATCCCTTCCAATCGACACGAACGCACAGCACTTGGGAACTATCACTTAAACCATGCACATTTAATATCTTGTTTACACATTTAACAATTTACTCGTCCATTACTCTTTTGCAGTGCATCGAATATTCACCTTGCGCCCGATGTCGGAAATCCAGTCCTCGCCCAATAGTGGCCCTAGTTCACTGTTCTTCACACGCTTGCGAATATAGTACATGTTGTTCATCAAAAATATGTGACGCAGAGCAGGATCCTGGTACTCCTTAGCCCGTGCCTCCACCAGCCCTTCCATAGTTTCAAGGATGGTCGCTAGGCCCTGAGACAGTCCCTTCTCCTGGGCCCCTGCGCCCTCCCAGCTTTGTGCAATTCGGAGAACCTTGCTCAAGGTCTTTGGAAACAATTCAAGCACATATTTCAGATAATTGACCACCCAACTGCAGAGTCGCATGACCCTGCCGTCAGGCGCCACGACCTCCTGCTGATCCTTGATCCAATCATCGATTTCCCAAAATGTCTTTCCAGCCGCGTAAACTACCTGTGACCACGGAGCGCACAGGAAGTAAGCATTTTGGATCTCAGTCCTCCATCAAATAAGAGCACTAAAACCAACGACCTGTAGTGTATCAGCTGCAGCCATATATGATGAAAGAAATAAACTTCATGAGCTTGGGAACTTTCTAGACTGGACATTCTGGACTTCCCACTAAGAGGGGAATTTAGCTATTGCAACAGGGCAAGGAGGGGTCTTCCCGACAGACCATAAGACATATCCAGCAATGACATGTGAAAATGTCTTACACGAATCTATTAAGTTGACATCATGGAAGGAAAAGCCCCAGGGTCGTATAAAACCTTGTTCATTTGATAGCATGCATGGAAAATGACCAAAATTGAACTCTCTTTAGCACAGATCTTGAAGTCAAGACTGAAGGATGCACTTAAGTCAGTAAGTAATCACCTGCTTCAGAAGCTCACGATAACGTGCTCGGATCTCACCACAAGCCTGCCCATCGAACACCTGAATTACACTATGTTCACACTTCTCCATGCTTTCATACATTTGAAGCAGCTTACAGAGCTTCTCAGGAGAATGTTCACTCGCTGCAACGCTTTCACCAAATCGCAAGAACAAACTGATGTCAGGCGCAGCTAGGTCACGCAGAATCTCCACCCACACTGATTGCCCCACATTCTTGAACACCTGTCGTGCAAGTCGTCTCTCGCCAGCGTACAGCATCTTCACGACAACTTCAAGTTGCTCGGTCCATTTCTGTATCATTTCCTGAAGCTCATCCCATGAGATTGCATTCACTGACTTTGGAGTGATATTATCCATGTAATCCACTCCCAAAGCCTGAAAAAAAACAAAAAGCACAGGGAATTAGTCAGCAAGAACGATTGAGGAAATTAGTAAGACCCATACAGTATGCGGGATTGCTAACTCTAGCTTACCAAAAGATTGAGCAATTCAAAGTTTCAGGACGTCTATAGCCTTTAAATTTGCAGAATGATAATGAAAGCCACTGTAGGAGGCATTATCAAGTACCAACGAGCAACTGATGCAAAAAGAGCACAATTCAAAGATACATGTGACTTACTTGCAAGCTTTCGTCACAAAGGCCACCTCGAATCTCTTGGTACGCATCGATGCATCTATTATAGTGAGCATTGCCGGCCAATTTTGTAATAATAACCTGCAACCTCTGCAGCACCTCCGGAGGGTACCGGACCAAATAATCCAACTCAGAAGAAGACGTAGGAGATTCTCCTTCTTGAGGTGTCATCTGTTCGGGTAAATGAATAGGCCGACTGTGCTCACTTAGGAGACGCTTAAATTCTTTCTCAAGCTTGCCAAGTGCAGTCACTAATAACCCTCCATCGAGCTCATGTGCCCCGCCTGAAACACGAAAAACACGATTCCCTCAGCATATTAATTCCTCTCAGTGAACACATATTAAATTTTAAAAATGTGAACACAAATGTGATACATTCACCTACGAACGAATACGCACCTGGCTGCTGAGACTTAAGAGTCACCAGCGATTCATTGAGTCTTTTTAGGCGCGCAGTGTCTGTCGAACCCGTCTCGTTCAAGTATGTGACAGCTTCTTGTAAATACTTGACAGCGGCAATTGAATTATCCTTCAGATAATTCAACGGCTCTTCCAACTCTACTAATGCGTTCAGGTAGCCATCAAAATCATCCTTAGGTTCCCGCATCAGGCGCACTCTAATCTTGCTCACCACATCAAACATCTGAAGCACTGACATAGCAGGCTCTAAGGTTTTATCGATCCGTTTCGCCAAACCCTCCGCGACCTTCGATTTGGCCTGCAAGGGCTCCAAGGCTCTCCGTACCGGGGACAGACGTTGCTGAGCATTCTGCAGCCGTTTGTTGGATTCGTTTAACAAGTCGCCTAATGCACGGGACTTCTCTAAGGATAGGCATAGTGCGTTTCGGGCGGCCAGAAGCTTCGCAAGGCCATCTGACGGAGGCAGAGCCGCTCTCTGCGTAGGCCATGGTGTCTTCTGCTCCCCAGCACTCTCGGCACCCATGATACCTCCTCGCTACCTAACAAGAGGCTGCAACTTCGTTGTCTTCCCCCGCACTGAGCACATACTTCTGCTTCGAATCCACTTCTCACCCCCTCCACCCCGCAATTCGAATGCCCTAACTTGATGTCCTTGATAAAACTATGCTATAACCCCTAGTCAGCTCCGATCAGGGTCCCCTGCTTCAAAGTCAGATGTCGTTCTATATTGCCACAGCCGAGAAGAGCACAATCAACAAATAAGTAAACCTTCTGCCAAAGAGAAGATCTCTTCACTTGCAGACTTGCAGACTTGCAGACTTGCAGACACTCTGCCCGCCGACAAGTAGAAACTACCTGCACCTCGCAATCCGGAAAACAACCAAGTAAGAGATCGGAAGCAGACAAGTTGCCTCCAAGCAACCAACTGCCAGCTGCAGCCTGCAGACAAACAACCAACTTGCCAACTCGCCTCGCAACTTGGCTGCACGGACACACAAGCCGGGAAGAATATGTCTGAAAAAAATGGTAGACCAACCAGAGACGCTAGGTTTCGCACACGAGACGCTTTCGGTAAAACTCTGGAGAGAACAGAAGCAAGTGCCTGCAAGAGCTTCACTCATCACTCAAATCTCTCAACCAGCCATACCCCAAACGCGCTAAAAATGTAAGAAAATTATGTCCCTCACGTTGGCAGTAAAAATAGAACTCACACAGTCCGTCACAAGCGGGGACGGCAGTGAGAGCGCCACTCAAATCCTGACTAGTCTAGAAGAATAAGCCCCTTCGGCTTCGAGCTTGGAGTCTCGTAACGAACCCACTTTCCGGGACAAACAACATTCCGAGCCTGGCCAGAAGCAAGATGGTCGACACAACGAACACGGCGCCATAGTTTATGGGTTTTTTGGCCTAATCCTGGCCTCCACTGTCGCCCCTGCTAGTCACTCCGCGTAAACGAAGGCTGACGGGTGCGCGCTGTTTAACGCTGCGAGGTTTGAACAAGTGACCGACCAAAGGCAAGACTTCAACTCTTCAACCCTCCATGGACAACTTTACCCTCTTCGGAAAATTCAAACATCGCATCTCAGTTGAGAGAGAAACTTCTCATGGCAATGGACGTAACTTAACTTCCACACCCTCAAGCTGGAAAAGAAAACAAAAAAAACACGCCTCTGGCTCGGACCCACCATAGCATGGCTTTAGTGTCCAGTAATCAATGTTTGCGTCACCAACCCACGATACCGGTGCCGACGCAATACCCTCCACTATGAATAGTAAACGGGATTGACGCAAAATTTGTCGTCCTTAACCTAAACCCTCGCCACAAGCACCCATCTCACGCATCCTCACAACATCAACGACTCATGACCTCTTCTCCTTCCCATCATCAGCAACCAAAGTGGACCAAAGAAGACCAAAGGCAACACCGGCAACATGCCAAACATTCCAGTAGCTGGTCCACCATCGCACAAGATGAGCATAATGCTCTCTCGTCCAAACACCAAAAGATCACCAGACCATGCTCAAACATCACCTAACCCAAGTTCCACCTAATCTTCACATCATCAGCAACATCATCAACATCGACAACATCATCAACATCGGCAACATCACCAACATCGGTAGCATCTCAAAAAAAGAGGCCCACCATCTCACAGGATGAGCTTCGTAACCCATACCATATAGTGCACGCACTTCCAAGCAGATCACGCTCAAACCACGTCCTTCCACAGTTCACCCCACCCTTCACATCATCAGCAACATCAAAATGCAACATCTCACCAGGTTGAATTCCAAATCGAGAGGCCCACCAGCTCAGACGATAGCCTTGCACGTCAAACGGCACCAATGCTCTCACTTCCAACCAGCAGATGGCCCCATACATGAACAGTTCCTCATATTCCCCACGAGCTCCGACTTATGATGATCAGCTTGCTCGGTCTCCGTCGGTACGATGAGATTCTGGCGCACCAGGGCCCGCTGCATCGCATCAGAATCTCATGACGTGCAACTTGCAAGTGGTGATGGCTGCGAAGCAGCTTTGTCCTAAACCCTCATCACAAATCCAACAGTACTCCCAAAGACGGCACACCCTTATATAATCCTAGATTTAGATCTTTAAATGTACATATCTCGTACATGATGACGGTATTGGATGCGATCGTGGTTTTGGGTACTATCGGGGTCGGAGACGAAGTCACGGACGACGCGTCGCGGCGCGAGGCTGGGGGTAGCGAGGTTTGGAGCGTGGTTTTGGTGCTGCGTGGTTTTGGTACTGCGCGGTTTGGTGGTCCCTGGAAGTGCGCCGGGCGTTTCTGACATGGTCTGGAGTCCGGCGCTGGGCACTGCGGGAGTGTAAAGTTGATATTATCGGGATTTGTTTCTTTGGCTTGGCTTGGCTTTGCGTGCTGTCATGTACTTGCTTCTGAGGTGCGCCGTTGGCTGGCACTGGGGAAGTGAAGGATGCGTGCTCTTGCAAATAAACATTAACATTACAAACACAGGTCAGGAGGATCTGGACAATTCCGGATCTTACACACAATCTGGGGCTGGCCGGAGGGTGATCCAGATTGTTTAGCCTATAATCTGGCACTCTGTTCGGGTCCAAATTGGGATTTCGGGTCAAGGGAAACCTTGTCTCAATTGTATCACTAAGGCCCAAACATTTTGGCGCCAAAATAGTGCCACATAGGATGCCACATAGAATAAATTGAAGTTCCAGTCATTACCTTGTATAAACCCTTGGGCCTGATTTGAAAGAATTGAGCAATCTTATTGGTTGAAATTTGAAAAGGTTGGGCCGGCCCTCAATTCAGCCCCAAGTATAAACTAGTCCTAAGATGATGTAAACACCACTTAAATTGGGTCTTTGTCCTCATTTCAAACCCTAATTCTATGAATGTTATTTTATTTTATTTTATTCTCTTCTTCTCCAATCACATGCTACTTTTGACTTACAAAATGGAATAACTTTGGAGTAAAAATTAACTCCACCTTTGCATCTAACCTTTTGCTATAAACCATCATCATCCTCAAAACTACATCATAAGACCTTGTTTAGAGCCAATTTGCCTCAAATTTCTTTATGTTTTTGGAGCCAAAATTGCCAAAAAACAGACTTATTGATAACAACCTACTTAATTCTAAAATTAGACATCAAAAATATTTTTTAGCCAAAAGAACTAGTATTTACATTTTATACAAAGATGCATACGAAATTTGAGCAAGATCCAATGCATAAAGCAGGAGATTATAAGATTCAAAGTCATCATCGAAGTTTTTTTGACATTGCCCAAGCACTGTAGCTAACTTTTGATACCCAAAAAATATACTCTACTAACACGGAAGGTCATCAATTCTTGTAAATATAGAAGTTAGGATTACGCTCGCCAGTTTTGGGCCTCATGTATGCTTGGGAAGGCAAAAATAAATATTGGAGGGATGTTTCTGTGGGCCAAAGAAGACTTGATTTTGTGGCATTGGTCATATATTGTCTACATCAAAAATTTAGAAGGCAAGTGATTTGAAAGTCTATTGCATTGAAAGTCTATTACTTTTGGAAAGGAGTAGTTCTTTACCTTTTTTGACTTGTGGACATAAGTCTAGTGGCTGAACAAATATAAACTAACTTCACATCAGCCTCCTTCAGAGATTTTTTTTTATTTTTTTTTTTTTCTTTATAATTTTTTTCTTAGTTCTGAATGTTTTTGTAAGGTTTAGACTAATTGTCAACAATCCTTATCACTTTTGCAAGTAGGCCAAAACTTATTATTTGGATTGTTTGTTTTGTTTTTTAATGTATTATATATAGTGGTTATTGTAGAATATAATAAAAGAAAGATTAAAGAAACCTTAGTCTAGTCAACAGAAGTCTTGAGGCTTTTAAATAATATACTTTTAAATTTTATTTTTCTCTAGATTTCTACACAATAATCTTCAAGTTTTTAAGAATGAAAGCCATTTCTACGAAGCCTAAAGTGCTTAAACTCATAACTATTTTATCTACTTCAAATAAAATCTAAGATAAAATCTAGTTCAAACTAATTGCAAACTCAATGTGTGTATTGTAATTCCTCCATAGAAATATATTGTCTATCCATACTTCCAATTTATTTGGATATGAATGTAGTGGATTGTTTTCCACAATCCATGTTATAAGTTTGTAAGCTCTTTTCTTATCAAACACCTACAACAACTTAGCAATCCCTTCCTTGAGCCTTTTTTGGGCTACTCTGAGCCCACCTCTCTTTCATTATAACTTCGAAGCCTTTTCTCTCGCCCTTGCCTCTATGATATCACAAGCCTTTATTTTTTTCTCTTATCTTCTCTCCACCATTCTGAGAAATTTAACACTAAAAATGATCACGTCAATCCACAAAATGAGGCGCCAAGAGCTTGCCTCCATCACTGCAAAATGACATTAGAAATCCACAAAGTGGCATTGTTCCTAAGGTACTTGGAGCTGGTGACTTTTGGTAAAGAATTGATTGCCATTGGCGGGGTGAACACTCCTATTCTATTGATTTTGGCGCATTGAAAAGGTCCTTCCTGGAGAAGCTCTAAGGCTATGGCCACCGTTCCCCCAACAGCCACGCCAACAAGGGGTGTAGGGGCGGGTCCCTATACAACTGCCACCGCCCTATCTATAACCCTAAATATGGTGCCGGTCACGCCATTCCAGCTGCCTTAGATGGCAGCTTGGTGTGTAATTTTCCACCCTCTAAAACTTGACTTTTTAAGACTAACACTTCTCCGGCATAAACTCTGAAATTGATTTCAAAGATATAATACAATATTTTAAAAATAAATGGAGAGGAAGGTATAAAGAAACGGAAGGAGGATGGTGGAAACCATAATCCTCTGAAAATAAATGCAGAGCAAGGTGTTGGAAAAGGAGCCTTGTCAGTGACCTCCCTCCAACACCCGCCACGTGTCCGGTTGGCAAAGTGCCAGGGACTTCTCCCGGCACAGTGGCTGGCCTATTGTCACCCTCCCCCTCCCACCGTTGGCGTTAGGGGGAATAGATGGCGGTGCCCTAAGACTCTAAGTAATACAAGTTTGGAAGAAGGTTACAAAATCCTTTATAAATTAGTTATTTATAGCAATCAATATTTGCATTGCTTTGCATACAAAGCCCACTCACCAGTGCTTTCCCTTTTGGTGACAACCTCAGCAACATAGCCAAAACAAACTGTTTTACTTCAAATCCTCTCCAAATTTGGCCCTTACTCCAAATTCTATCCAATTTTGGCCGAACCAAATGTAGTCCCTCCCACCTTTTGTGGCTAGAAAAAGAAGCTCACTTGATATCAAACCAAGTAAATCTTGTCCAACACGGTCATAGGGTGTAAATCTTGTCCAAGTACACCCTTGTTTTTTTTTTTTTTTTCTTTTATTTCCAAATCCAATGCTCCCTCCCGATCGCCTTCTCAAGGTCTGTGCAATGAGTGCAAAATTGTAGAGGCTAGGCGGTCCCATGGTCAATGTCATTTGATCTGGCATTTCTTTTAAATTTTTTGATGATTTTCTTTAAAAAAAACTAAAAAGCTTGTTCTTCATTCCTATACCATGTACTATGATGCCAATTATCAGGAAAATGACCAAAAAAACCAAAAACCAAAAAAATGCTATATGGTATTTTTCACTCATGACCGGCAACCACAACAATTTTTTCTCAACGGTGCCATTTTTTGAAATCTTACTTGATCTTATCGATCTTTTTTGCATTAGTTACATAACCAAGTTACCTCAACATTCACCGTTTCCAATTTTCAAAATTGTTTTATCCTCAATGCAAAAATGTGGCTAAAAGACAATGTGGTTGCATTTTTCTCCAATTTGTGCAAAACAAGGATGTCAATAAGGGTTAACAATTCACCGGTAGAACCCATGTGAGGAACTCAGCACTGCGCTCCAGCACTTCCGGTAGTTCGAAAGAAAAATCAGGATGAGGATTTCTGATGAGACTTAAGGTAAGACCACCTATTAGCGATCAGCTTCCCATAAGCGTTCTCTACAAATGGTGTAATGGACAGGCGGTTACAGCCTATGGGCGTGGATTTCATTGAAATGCAGAAATTAGATGGGTGGCGGCCGTGATTAGGTGGGTAGTGACTGATAAAAGGTTACTTTTCAACGGATGTGGGATGAAATAAAACGGTTGTGCGGTGCTTTTATCACCAGCAGCCTTGCACCATAATAAGCATGATTTGTTTAGATGGTGGGCATTGCATGGTCAAACAAGTGGAAATGGCATTAACTGTACTTGCTTTTGGGTGCATGAATGAGTGCTTAAAGACAAAATTCTGTGTGGCTTATGGGTGTGAAGTAACTTGTTTATCAGAGAGAGATGCAGAGGAGAGAAGAGTGAAGATTGTAGCAAGCTGTAACTTCGAGTCCATGAGTTTGGTAGCAACTGTGAGGCATCCATTTCAGTCAACAATCTCCATGATTTATTTGCACTGAAGAATTCACACTTGAACTACATGCATCCGGAGTCCACCTATGAGTATTACCTCGGTAGAGGAGGCTCTACACTTGATTCAGAGGGTCTGCGACAGAGGGCTTACACACGTAGTCAGGGGATAGTGCACACTAGAGGCACATCATCAACTGTCGATCCATTGAGTCCACCGGCTGCTCTTTACTGGAATGGAGGGGCGGCAATATCAGTTGACAATGAGATGAGCGGGGAGGATTGGGAGCCCGGTACTGCAACTGCATGTAGAGAAGGATCGACGGTGGTTGCACCCCGAGCTGAACATTCGACACTGAGCAGTCAGCAGCTACATGCATTGTCTGGATTTGGTGTGAATCGAGGAGAGTCGTAGCGGCTACGGCTCGGTACCAGTGGAGCGTTTGCACCAAGGGGCCGAAGAGATCCAGGTTTCGCTGCGGCAATGGAAATCACACCACATCGCAGCCAGCAAGTGACATCCCATTGACACCGCATTAACAGTGTGTATGGGCAGCGTGCAGGCTCACTACAAAGTGAAAATGGGGAGGCGCATTATCAGCCCGAGCAGCAGCAGCAAGAAAGAAGTCAACGCAGACAAAGCATGGAGCAGATTGCCGCAGTAGTGAGCACTGGGGGGAGGAGCGACTGCGATGACGGCGAGGTTGCGGCAAGGGACAGAGTGCCGCAGTAGAGGAGCAGATTGCAGCAGCAAAATCAGCAAGCAAGAGGTAAAAGAAAAATAGCCCAATGGACTCATGAGCAGATGATGGCCGCCATTGCAGCTGTAGAGGGAGGACAATCGATAAGAGTAGTAGCTCGAAATTTTGACATTCCACAGAGCACACTGTCAGACTATCTGCATGGTAAAATTCTGAAAAGAAAGAAAGGTCCACCCACAGTGTTAAGCACAAGTGAGGAAAAGGCATTAGAAGAGTACATACTAAAAATGCAAGAGAATGGGTTTCCACTCACCATGGATCAGTTGCGGCTGAAGGTAGCAGAAATGACACAAGAGAGAGTTACACCATTTCGAGATGGTATTCCAAGGAATGGGTGGCTGAAATGGTTCAAAAAGCGACACCCCAATCTAGCTCTACGACAATATGAGGGTTTGGAGCTTGCTAGAGCTAAAGGTTTATGTGCAGAGAGCATTGGTTCATTTTACTCTAACTTGTCTATGCTCTATGAGAAGGATTAGTATCCTCCAGATCGGATCTGGAATTCTAATGAAACAGGTGCCCAAGCAGGGAGGAACGGGGGGGGACTAGTATGGGCAAAGAGGGGCACTAGATCTGTACACAAGATAATGCCCAATGAGAGAGAGTGGCTAACAAATCTGACATGCCTAAATGCTGCGGGTGTGAGCATCCCTGGCTTCTATATTTTTCGTGGAAAGAAAGTACGAGAGAATTATGTTATCCAATGTGAGAAAGGGGCAGTGATGGCAATGCAAGATCATGCATGGATGACAACAGCGTTGTTCTCACATTGGATCTCTCATTTTATTAGATTTCTAAACAAGAAACTTGGGGGAATTTCACAAGAGAGGAGACACTTATTGATAGTAGATGGACACAACTCCCATTTGACATTGGAAGTGGGATTGATCTCCTAACCCTACCAAGCCACACAAGCCACAGATTGCAGCCACTGGATGTTAGTGTATTTGGTCCCTTCAAAAAATACTTCAAACGATATAGAGATGCTTGGACACTGAATCATTGAGGCAAGGGAGCTGACAAGAAAACATTGGCATTGTGGGTGTCTAAAGCTCTCGAGAAGGCACTTACAGTAAGCAACATCACCTCTGGCTTTCGCACAACACGGATTTATCCCTTGAACCCTCGGGCAATGGACGCACACCTTGGCCCATCCAGGCAGTTTGTTACCGCGACTGGCTCAGTGCAGCAGGATCAATTACAAATAGAGACACAAGGCGACCCATCTACGGACTCCGACAGCGAATCCGAAGACACTGAGGACAGAACATTGCAGGAGATCCGAGGAGAACTCATCCCGGAATCGCAAGGGCAGCTGAACGAGCACTACTATGTGCCGCTTGGAGATGGGGATGTCGGCGCGCAATCCAGCAGCGAGGATGAGGGAGCGGAGACCCTGAACTTTGAAGGCGTGCGGCCTGCGTCTCCCGAAATTTCACCAGCGGTGTTGGCAATGTTGCAGTTGTCGGAGATCCCTGTGAGACAACAGAGGAGGCGCAGAGCATAGCCACTCATCGATTACTCCCGCTCCGTGTTGTTGGCGTCGGACGAGTACGTCGAAAGCATGCAGCAGAAGGCTGACCGCCGTAAACAGGCCCGCGAAGAGGCTGAGCGGCGTCGTGAGGAGGCGCAGCGGCGTCGCATGGAGAAGGAGGCTGACAGATCACGAAGGGAGAGGGAGCGTGCTTAAAATGAGTAGGACAGAGCTGCACGGAGAGCATTCCGAGCTCGATGGACAGCGGACGCGATCAGAGAAGTAGGGGAAAGATTGCAGCAACTCATTCGAAATCCTCGCCCTCCTCAACCGAATGACTACGTTACACCGTTCCTCCGTGTTCTTCCACCCTTATGCAAACAAAACATGGCACTCCGCCTAGCCAAGCGCCGATGCCAAAGAAGCGGAACAGGTGATCCAGGGGATGTGCCCTCGGCCACTCCACCTCTCTGGGTTCATCGACCGGATCCAAGGTTTGAATTTCTATTTTTGAACGACAATGAGCGTGAAGGCGAGGGGCCTCACCCTGCGCCCGAGCACCCCACACCCACTTCTCGTTCGGTGCGCAGCTAGCAAGTCTGACTCACACACCGGGGTCCAGCGCACGTCACCCAATCAAATCAGCTCGGTTGCCACATCCACGTTACCGTTCGGGAGATGCTACATGCACATTTTTGGAGTTCAAGGTGTTGTCCACTGGGTGCTAACGGCCAGTTTTTAGACTGTACAGATGCATGATTTCGGTCATTTTTGTCCGCTTTTGATATAATTTGCTGCAAATATACCCAAGCATGGTGTCGAAACTACATCGTTCTCCACTGTACAGTGGATGTGGTCTATGCACAATAATAGGAAGCTACCACTTTTTCTTTTGTAATTTCACCGTAAATTCACCCCTTTATAAATAAATAAATAAAAATATTCACTATCATTTCCCCCTACTTGCTAATCTGTGCTAAAAATTTCAGACCCAGCGCCTCATTGCAACCATGCTATTTCTCTTAAATGTCCGGTAATAGGTGGTCCTACCTTAGAGACAAAATCCTTCAGAATGGCGTAATTTAATATTGGACTGTGCTGCTGTTAGAGGACCGATGGTGTCAATCGAATTTGTTCGAAACTTATCGAACTGAGAGTGTGTTCAGGTACTCCGACTCCTTAGATGAGAAATAGAGTTCAATGGAATAAGGCTTAAGCTTCAAAGACAGATAACGTTTTCCTGAGGTGAACCCACTTCGAGATGGTCTTTAGCGAATCGACTTAGGTCCTCAACATTCCAACTCGAGTTTGAGAGAAATTATATAAAAGGCTCACCGAACAAAATCTCAGGTTTTAGCAAGATAAGAATCTAAACACTCATTCTCGACAACGTTCATCCACGTAGCCCATGAAGCAAATACAGCCATTTGGATAACAAAAGAACTAAAAAAATTACACGGTTCCAAGCATATGGTTGCACCAGTAGCGTTGAATATACCAGAAGAATGCAATTCAGAAGCTGGCACAGCATCCGCAATAATTCATGATATAAGTTTCACAACTCCAGGTACAAGTGAAAAAACACTAAGATATCTAGCCCCATGGTCCATGTGAAACATTTAACAACTGGTCACACTAGTATCACTGAAATTACTTATTGAAAATGAGAGGAAGACCTGAATTACAATATCGACCAATCCTACTTTTATCCTACTACCGGAGAATACTTTGGTTGCACCTATAAAGGGAAAACCGTTATGCATGTATGTTCTGCAGTAGAAAAGAACTCGTTTAGACACTGTACAATTGCATGTACAAAATGGACAGCCTTTTCCTTGCTGGGATATTCCAATTTCACTAGCTCCAATCAAACATAAGAGTACTACTACATCACTCGACTTTGGATGTCTCCGGTTCAACATCAGGAACTGCGGCCTCCTCCGCCGATTCAGTAGGCAAATCCTCGCTCTTATTTGAGCTGGCAGGGCTTGGCTTCACGGTCCCCACTTTCACGTACTTGCTCATGAACTTGTACTCCCAATCAGTAAGAGCTTCTGCCTCATAAGCACTCAAACCTTCAATATCACCTGTAAGATCCTTCTCCTCAAAAGACATTTTCGCCAACGCCCTGCTCGCGTCCTTTCCAGCGAAGAGAGCATACGGTCCACCAGGTCCATAGAAAGCCCTGTCATGAAGGTTCAAGAGACATTCCAGGGTTATTAGTTAGATTCTAACCACAGAAGCTCTAACCCGCTAAATGTGGCCATGGTTTCCATATTTGACAACAGACCTCGTGTTCCATGTGGCCGTCAATGAAAGCCTGCGTACGAGACTATTTATATTGCAGAAGACTGATAAGAATGAGGCAATAATCCTGCTTCAGTATCCTTACTACCTGTTAAGAGAATTCGCCATATTAGGAGTAATATTTAGTAATTACTTAACTATGGGGAAGTCCAAAGCATGCTTAGGTGCCCAATGTTCATGAGGATATACACTTGATTAAAATATTAACATCCCGATTTATATAGATATATACTTTACTCTTATATACATTCAGACATTAAACCAAAAGTACCACAATAACTCCAGAAAAGGAAATCCCAACTCCTTTGAAACAAACAAAGGCTGTGGCCCTGATGTGATGTGCCAAACAAAAGCAACTTCAAGTACTATAACAACAAAAGCAAATGCCAGCCTCGATGAATACGCTTTAATCCTATCTCCTTCTACAGTTGAGACAGGCATTTTGCTTTTGCTGCTGTAGCACTTGGAGTACGCAACTATTCGCCACATCCAAATAGGCCAGCTAAGACAACCAGAATTTCATGCAATCATTCGACCCTCCAATAAAACAAAGTTCACGTACCTTGACTGAGAAACATCGTATATCTGTGCCTTAATAGCCATCAACAATGGCTTATTCGCATCGGTACCATCGTACTGTTGAAGCTCTTCTGCAGTAATCTCCCCAAGCTGTGCAGGAGGTGGCAACGGCTCCAACGGGACATACTTGACAGGTGGTGGTGCAAAGAGACCCGAAATCAAGTAATAAATGCCTACCACCAGTGCAATGATTGTGAAGAATGTGCCCACTGACAGACCCGTATACTGCGGGATCAACGCCAAAGTAGCATTCACGGAATCCATCCCCGTCATCCTCCCCGCTTCGCCTTATCAGAGCACCTTCCAATCACTTCCGACTTCCTGAACACACCATGCAACCAAACTCATCAACACATGTAACTCAACACCAATTTCTCCTCCAAACCCCAGCAAAAACACAACCTTCTAAGAAAACCAGGTAATTAACCATCGATTTCAAAGATCAAAATCAGCAAACTCTAAAACTGCGATCACACACAACAAAACCGCAACACCCTAACCCAAGATGTGCTACCCTATTCCAACCCCGAACAACAGATAAGCAAACCCATCCTTCACAACAAACATGCACGAGGGCTACAACCCAAACAACCCCAACAAGATTTAGAAAAAACACCATCGCTCCCTGAAAATATAGAAACCTCACCTAACATCACCCAAACCCATAATTCCCAAAAGCACCCAAACCCAACTAAACCCTTCAGTCACCACACAACATGCAACAAAAAACCCCAGAAAAAAACCAAAGAACTTCCCCCCACCTCCGGCAACCCAATCGCCACCAAACCCCAATCGTCAAACCCCAAAGACCAACAAAACCCCGAGCTCTCCCCACACCAAAACCAAACCCCAACATACCCAAACCCAAACACAGAACCCACATCCAAAAACATATCCCAAACACACCTGACATATCCCAAACATGTGACATATCTCAAACACAATGTAATATATGCCAAACACAAGTGAAGTATCCCAACACATGGAGATCTCTGAAGAAGATGAGCGCCACTGACCTGTAGGAGATGTCGGTCCAGGCAAGGGCAACGGTTTGCTCTGCTCTGGTGTGGTGGCCTCGGCACGGACGAGGGATCTGGTGGAGGAGGAGGAAGAGGAGTGAGGCACCCTCGGAGTGGGGGAGGAACAAGGGGTCTGGCACAGAGAGGCTTTGGTGGCAAAGTGGTGGTGCCTTTCCTCCGCCCCTCCCTTGCTGAGTCTGTCAAAGTGCTCTGCTTATTTTATGCATTCCTCACTGCCTCCACTTATTTTATTGGGTTTTGACTGAGTCTTGTGTGTGAATGGAGCTTCTGTATTTCTACTTGGGTGGACCGTGTGGGTGTATTTATACTCTGTACCAGTTATATTTGTCCTATATAGAAATCTTCAGTATCAACACCTATGTATGTCTTAGCCTAAAATAGAATAAAAAGGGTATATTAGAGGTTTATATCCTTCATATCTTTATTAGGAGTATTACTTAGGGTTACGTCAGGAGTACCATCTTCTTTTCAAGTGTCTTTTGAGATGAAAGAGATAAATTGTATTTGTCTCATGAAAAATGTAGGCATTTGAATAGGGACGACAAATTGAAGAATAAAGAGGTGATTGATTTGTCCCATGACAATATTGAGGTTGGCGAGTTTGACAAACAACAAAATGAGTTGAGAATGAAGAATAGATCATTAGCAAAAAGAAGATAAAGATAAAATTGAAGAAATTTGATGACATGGTGTCATAACTTTCCTTCTACCATAAACCAAATAGGAACTGCTTGCCTTCCAAATCTTTCCAAAAATGTCATGTCTTATCTGGATTCGTCATGTCCTATCTAGATTCTTCCTATCCTATCTAGACCTTGACACTACTGCTGTCCTTGGTCATGTCCTACTTAAATACTGACACTGCCATTGTCCTAGGCATGTTCATGTTTTTACCATTGACGCTACTTTGATCCACAAATTTTTTAATGTAAAACCAATATCTCCTTAATTTCTTGAATTTAACATAAATGGACATACAATAAGACTTGATCTACAATATCCACCACTTAAAAAATTTAGATCTATAACTCCCACTTCTTTAATCGAACTAGGATATTCACAAACAAATATGATAGTTTCACCCTTTAGCTTCAAAGTACTAAAAATGTACCATAATCCTTTATAATACAAAAAATTGGTCTTATCTGGCATGTCCAACAACTAGTAATACTTCTATACACAAAACTTCCCTTTCCACGCACATACAACACAAAATTCTGAAGAGAAAAAAATCAATTAAAGGTTGGAAGTCTTCATATACCTTCCTAACTTTAACACCACCTTAATTAAAAGTCAATCGTAATCTTAGCCACCACATTAACTAGATACTATCCAAATGCTTGAGCTCTCATCCAATTGGTTGTCATCCATCATGTCCATTAAGAGTTCACAATTATTGCACAATAATTATTCAGTTTTCACCAAGTAGTGTTTCTTTTTATCTTTAGAGAACATGAGCTAGGCTAAATTTCGGCTCTGCAACAATTGTACCGCCGTGACTTACTCGTCCGCCAAATATCTCGTTAATAGATGCCTTGATAGTATTGTCTACACCTATGTCAGTGTTACATATACTACTGCTACCACTCAAAATAAATTTATGATGGTACTACATGTGACTGTCATGAATATGCTCAAAGAAAAAACCTATAAGAGTTGCAAAAGCTAGTCCGCTAAATTTGACTCAATCCCAATCATCTAAAGAAGGTTTGTTTCCAATTCCAGACATCAAAGTGGTAAAGGAGAACATAAAGCCAAATCTGAATATTGATTTCAAAGGAGGTGCAAACAACATTGGAACCAAACAAAGATTATGAGAAAATGATAGAAAGGAACCAATTTAGTCATATGACATGTAGGAAGTGAAAAGATTGCCATTTATGAGATTCAAAGAGAGTAATACTATATATTTGACTCTTAACATAATTACAGATGAATTGAAATCTAGTCCTTTAAAATGTGAAGAATCAAATTGAAGAATGAAAGGGAAGTCAACAAACTTTGGCTATATGCTTTAAGAGCAACTACATGTATTGATAATTCAAAAGCATAGACTATACTTGGACAAAGTTTAGAAGCTAGGCCGAAAATTGTGGCAACAAACAAAATGCTAATGCTTAGATGCAACTAATGGCCATAATTTAAATGGAAGATGGGCTATGATGAAAAGAGTGGCGGTTCATTTAGCTTCCAGATCGACACTATTCATCACAAACTTTATAATCAACGTTTTAAAATGTTAGTTGCATAGCTTTTGTATATTTGATGGAGATTATGATAAACATTTGATAGCAACACATTTATTTTAGAAACATTATATAATTTACGTATAAAAAACATACAATTTTCATTCAAAAAAGATATTGGATGTTTGTTGTACATCATTTGTATGTTGTTTACAAAACAATAGTATTGTTATTGCATATTCTACATAATCTCCATCACATCTACATAAAAAGAAAGCTAAAGTAATATTTTCTAAATTAGAGATGTTAGTTACCGGTATACAAGAAGTTCCCCAACATAATCATGGTCATTGGTTAGTGTTTAGAATACAAACAAGTAAAGGTATAGGATTGGAAAACGTACATGCATATTACAATAAACGAATGGTGGACATGAGTGTATTATGAGAAGAGATGCTAGCCCTACTATCAAGATAATGTCAGCGGATTTTCTATAATGACTATAAAATGGTGGAAATGAGCATTGACAAACATTGACAAATCCTCCAATTTAGATTACATGATTCCAAAGCAAGAAAATATTTTATTTGATGCATAAAAAGATGGGTTTAGATTGAAAATGATGAATTTTCACCTGATAGTCTCAACTATTCTTTTTGATGATTAAAAAATAGACATTGATTGAAAATACTTGTTCCAAATGTAACAAGATAAAGCATTTGGAAGATGGCCTCACAATGAATTCTTTTGACAATATAAAGATTGGAAAGACCTAGAGAATGTGCCTTGTCAAGGCTTTCTTTTGTGAATACTAGAATGATTTGAATGTGTAAGAAAACTTGTTAACATAAAATTCATAACAATCTAATCAAGGATGGAAAGACAAGAATGATGAGGTAACAAAAGATTGTTTTTAATTGGTTAGAGAAATTAGATATCATTATGATTTTTAATGATGAAAATGGACTTGAAATCCAAAATAGAGCTCGTCCTAAGTACATGTATTCAATTTATTTAAAATTATATATTGAAGTTCATTTGTATTCAGGAACAACCATAGAGGAAAGTCTTGCACAAATGATGGGTTCGTTGAGGCCCATAAAAGCAAAAGCCTCATTTGAATAGGACCTTCTCCATCTACATTACTCAACAAAGCTTTATTTTTTTCATCCATTTATTTCTTTTTCTATAATCTCTCTTTGAATGGAATTTTTCTTTGATGTACAATTTCCATGAAAGAATATATTTGAGACTTATAGACAAAAAGAGTGATTTGATTGCTGAATTTCTTTTTCTTCTTTGTTATGGAAATTCATTCCTTGGATTTCAATTCTTAAGGTTGGAGTGTTGTGGAGCTTTCCAATTTGAGCGCATATGCATGTGTATTTCATAGGATGTTTTTGGGCATTTTTGGAACGTACATAATTTCAATTATGGAGATATAATGATACATCTTCATGTGTGGAGAAAGGTTGAGAGTTGTTGTTAGAAGATAAAACTTTCATTAAGATGAGAGTGTAAGGATGCGATAGTAGGTTCTTATTGTAATAAGTTTATCTTTTAATCATGGCTGATAACTATCCATGTTTTTTATTATGTTTTCTATAAAGCAATGAGCTTTTTGAATCGATTTTCTATGGAAACTAGCTTTTGATCTATTTATGTAGTAATAAGACTAAAAGGGCTAATGAGACTGAAAGGGCTACTACCAGTTTTGGCAATACCAGTCTTCTTCTAATTTTTACAATACAAATCAAATTACTAATAATTTCAGCATGATTCTTAAATCTCTTACAATACAAAGGACTAACTGAATCTAAAACACAATCCATTCCCTCTCATAGAATTTTCCAATGTAATTGCAGTTTTACTTATTTTTCAGTTATAAAGTGCGTCCTAAAAACAAATATTCAACATTCATTGTTGAGAAAAAATTTCACGGTTTTAGGACCTATATTATACTATAAATATCGTGAAATTGAGGTATTTGTATTTTCATAATGCCCATCCAAGTATATACAATTTTTGATCCAAAATATCCATATCTTATTACTCACCACTCACACAATAGCGTCGTCCCGTATGAAACCAGGTTTGGCACTGAGGAATATTTAGAACTCACAAGGAGCAATAGTGGTGAACTCAAATGGAACTAGAAGCTCTGATTTCCTCTGAAACAAAAAGATGTCCTTCCTATATGGTAGAATGACCAAAAATGGCTCAAATTTTAGCATGGAGAATTTACTGCAAAATTAACAGTGCAAATAATTTTCATGCATGGGGAAACTAATTAAAAAGTTGGAGCAAGTGGAATCATCATTTTTGGATTCTTCTACAATTAGTTATGAGTTTTTAAAGATGGATTCATAGGTGTTTCTAAAATAGTGCCCTAAAATGGCACCCTATAATGTTTTCCATCAGTACATGGCACTGTTGGGTGGAGAAGCTATTATGTACTTATGAGGGAAGATGACTAGAGCTCCTTTTTTGGCACTGCGCCATTTTTGGTCGTTCTACCATAACCTAACCTCAACATCAGCCGCACCACCACAATATGAATCTTCACATGAAACCGCCACTTAAACTTGTTTTGCAGACCGTCTGCTACACTTGTGGTCACCTCCCAAGTAGCCTCGAAATCTAGGCCTGGAAAGTTTAAGCTCATGTCGTCACTGCCAAACGGAGCCTTCGGGAGCTCCCTCGCCTTGAGCCATGTTTTATCCGGGTGAAATTTGTGTCCATCCTGCCAAGTGTTCATTTTCCACGTCTATGTTACAGATTTATGCTCAAGACATTTTGTCAGGGCTGGCAACCAGTGGTGGGGTGCTTCGGCGTATGATGTTTCTGTAGCCTGGGTTTGTGTTAACTGACCGCCAAGAACTGGGCCTTGTATGGAGACACTTGCAATTGCTTCCCAGCCCTTTGATTGTGTATGTTGCACTGGATGAGGGGCATTATTGCCCGGTCTTACTGATATCTTGGTAATCCAAATACGCCAAAAATTAGTGCCGCTCTTACTGGGGGCATGGAAGGTGCTAACGTGTTATTTCTATACCGGGCTGCACATAGATGTTTAATTGCCTGTTTGACAATGTGGTGCATGCGTCCCCGACTACAACAAGGGAAGAACATGGTCGGAAACCGGTAGCAACCGCTCCGCTTGATGTCGTGCTTGTTCCCAAGATACTGAAAAGAGAACCTCAAGAGTTGACCTCCATCAACCCACCAGAAGCAAAGTACGTCGATCTATCTGAAGAGGATTCTCTGGAATCCTCCGACCCGCGACGGTAGAAGAAGAAGAGCAAGAGGATGGTGAGATCACAGATTGGAAACCAACATTCCTTGACACTTGTGACAGTTATTCAAAGAAAAATAAGAAAGCTGGGAGTATCCAAAGAGAGAGGCAACTGCAAAAGGAATTAGAGGTGGACATCAAGAAACGACAAGAGGCACTGGAAAAAGAAGCTGAAATTGCTAGAGAGCGAACTATAGAGCAGGCTCGGATAAATGAAGAACAAGTGAAGAAGCTAGCGAGGCTTGAAGCGCTCCAATAGGGGCTTCAGAGTAATCCTAAGAGGGGATTGTATTCAGGTTGCAGCACCCCGAACACCCCGCAGTCGGCGTCGAGTTTTCAAGCCATGGTATCTGTGGCGTCTGGACCACAGCCGTCTTCGAAAGGGAGCCCAAATCTGGAACTGAATCCCAGTAGAAGGGTGTTTTCGGAAGGGGAGCAATTGTCGCAAGCTCACTTAGATGTCATAGCGGAAACCCCCGTGAGTCATCTTCCATAGCCTTTTCTAAATTTAAAAATGATGTTCTTGCACAATACTATGATGGATGTGGTGATTTTATGTTCACCAATGTCCTTCATGTCTAATTGTATTAGAAGGATATGTTTGCACAAGGGCAACCCCAAAGTGAGTAGCCAATTCCTCCGTCGTCGCAAGTATGAATTCTCAAAGTCGAAGTTTTAATTTTTTTTCATATTCAGAAGATGCTGAATCTGAATATCGTTGTGAGACTCTTAATCATTAATTTAACTAAACAGTGAAGTACAAGAGTAATTTGCATGTGGCTAAATTATCTAAGTATTCAAATTTCAGAGTTCAGGATAGAGTAACGAGTAATTTGCCTAAGACCTATTTTTTACAGCCTTTGCATGCTTCTTCTATGCCGGACTGTAAATTGAAAGGCCGTGGTCGTCTTCTATAGGGCACAAGATAAATTGGCTCTACCACGTCATGGCCGTTAGCTGATTCATTTGAAAGAGTATGTTTCCATAGAATTTTGAGGAGAGAAATTACGCAATTCCATGGCAATGTCCATTACTTTACCAATTACAGGATGTAATGTAGTTTTTGATAGGTGTTGTTGTATTGTGAACGCAACAAATCATGTACAATTCTCCACCAAACACTGCCATATGTGAGGAGTTTGTTATGTAATGGAACATGAAAAGAGTCTGAGTATACGTAAATTATAATGTTTGGTAAAGTATCCTTGTGTATGAATTAGGAATGTATGTCCAAACCACCACCTCTCAGCAACGTCATTAGCAGAAGATATAGTGATCCGAATGTAAAGACTTAGCGCATGCTCTACATACAAAGATCAAATATGAATCAGGTATTTGCGTTGGCCATGAGTCATTTGTGATTGAACTACAAACTCTGTGGACGTGGTGATACTCACAATTTCTATTGTCAGACTGAACTGATTGTAGATCAGTGCACGCATGATTGGTATAGAAGCGTCAAACAGCATGTCGTTGTCCTAGGCTTAGATGCACTACTTTGCCGTTCAGTTCGCCCCTATCTTCGACACCCAGAAATCTTGCGACTGGGCCTACGCATGCCTATATTTGCTGCAGATCGATATATTTTCCCACGCCCTCGGCTCACAGAATTTCTCATTCCTCTATTCTACAACTTCCACGTCATCGTGTGGACAACCATGGAAGAGCGTATTGGAAGTACTGTCACGAAGCAAATATTAGGCCCGCTGTCGTGTAGAGAGGAGTTTGCTTTGGAAAATCACAGGGATTCTGGCTGCAGCTGAAACTGACTTAGGGAGGAGGGATTCTCGATCAATGTCCCTTCGGTTCTTGAATCTTCAATCAGCTCCCCGTTGGCCTATCCTGTTATGGCTCTAGGGGCTCAAGGGTCAAGGAAGGGATAAGAAACCACGGGATACGGGACGGGTAGAACGGACGGCAGACCACGAGCTGAACCGTCCGTGAATATGGATCCTAAACTTTCAAATTCACAGTCTACTGGTCATCAACCCAGTCTCACTGTGAGAACGACATAAGATTCAACCATGTGGGCCATTAACCCCACTTCGTTGCCCACGACAATCAATGGGGTAAGGCTGATTGTTACCTCAGGCCAAACCCGCAACAAGGTTTACAAAGCCAAAAATGACAACACAAAATGAGGTAAGGCTGATTGTTACCTCAGGCCAAACCCGCAACAAAGTTTACAATACAAAATTCACAACGAGCCTCCAAATCAGGCTAGGAATAACAAAGCCACATTCCCACAACATAGGATAGGTCCTCGCAATGTAAATCTTCACTTGACTCTTCAATTCTTCAAGTCTTCAAATCTTCAATTCTTCAATTCGGACTTCTTCTGGACCAGCAGTACTAAAACAGTCACCAAAAACGTTTTAGAGCTCCACTTTGGATAAGTGATAGCTCTTCTGAAAGCTAAGACAGTTTTCTACAATGTATCAAATTTTCATTTGAAACACAGCTACTGTCTGTAAGATATGAGCCTTCAAACTTTACTATAAAATCTTGAGCGGCAGTGTATACTACTCAACTTATTTGCTCATAACTCAAGATTCACGAATGCTCTCTGCAAGTGTAAAAGCTCTATAGAAAGCTAAGACAGTTTGCTATTATGCATCAAATTTTCATTTGAAACAAAGCTACTGTCCATAAGATATGAGCACTCAAACTTTCTTATAAAAAATCTTGAGCAGCAGTGTGTACTACTCTACTTATTTGCTCATAACTCAAGATTCACGAATGCTATCTACAAGTGTGTTATTTCTATGGAAAGCTGACAACAAGTACTTCACTTCCTCTGAATTTCACTTTGCTTCAACAAGAGTTGCGACTGTAGGAGAGGTACGAAATCTCTGTTCCTCGCTTTGGGTAACAGCAGACCACTCCTCACTCAAACGCTCACAAAACACTCATAAAGGCTCCAAATCAAGTGAAATCAACGCCAAAAGAAGCGTATACTCATCATCTTTAATTCCACCAATTTTTGTATTCAAATTCCCCTTACACAATACACAGAGTCCGATTCAAGTCTCGGCTCTCTTCACTCCAGCACACCTCACACAACTAAAACAACGACAAGGAGAGAGGAGGAATCCCCCCCCATATCCTTCCAAACCCGGCCACCTCAGCCCATGCCTCGCCCATGAGGGCATCTTTCCAGCCATAGGCTCCCCCCATTTCTATCTTATCACCAATCTAAGTCATCTTTGGGTCCACAAACCTCAAAGTCAACTAGATAGAAGAAAAGAAAGCAACTAGCTTTCATCCAACTCCAAATAAAATCAATTGGTGGAAATAAAACTCAAAACTAAGGCTAAAAACAAGCCAAAATCAGCACTAAAATCCCAATAAAAGGAAGCATCTACTTCAAACACTCAAAAACTCCAAAATACGCAAAATAACCGCAGCGATGAAGCTTGCCCTCCGTTCCCTGGTCAGGAGATTGAGCTGCCCATGAAGCCAAAAGCGATGGCCAACTTCACTAGAAATGCGGCTCACCATTTGACCTTCATTGTTGTTCTCAAAGCACCCCTCAAACACCATTTGATAGTTCCCGGAAAGCGTAGGCTCAGATTCCAAAACGATAACCAAAGCCCTGTTATCCAATTGCAAGGCCGGAAGTGTAAACTGCGAGATACCTGGCTCTGTTCGTGGTTGCACACAACGCTCAGAAGGCCCCGCCTCATCTCGCAAACGCCGCCTTGAAGAAGATGGTTGACTTGGATCAACCGGTAATTGAGATAAGGGCAACTGCCAATCGTCAAGATCTTGTGATTCCATCACCACAAACACTGAATCCAAACCCAAACTACTCAGAGTGAACTAAGAGAAGCAAAGCTACCTGGTTATCTTTATTCTAAACCTAGTAGCTTCCTTGAGAAGCTTGCTTCCACTTTTAACACTCCAATAAAATCATAATGGCTATCTTTATAGTAAAACAAACACTAGTAGCCAAAGGCATCTTTTTATTTATCAAAAGATAACCTAGGTGAGAAAGAATAGACCTAGGAGTACTATTCCGTCAGTCGAAAGCCAAACGGTTAACCACAGTGGTATAAAACCACTCCGGGACTAATATCTGTCGCCAAGTTGTAGACTTGGTTGGTTGTCAGAGTCCCTGGAAAGCTGCCAGCCGGTTCCGAGTTCGAATCCCGTCGGATCCGTTGATTCGGTCGGAGCAGCTGCAATTTGGCACCGCTAGTGATAGCAGGAAATAAGCAGACAACCAGCCACCCTATTCCCCTGAGCTAAGTGACATGATGCAGTACAAACCAAGACCGTGGATCTCTCCACGACCCCACCCTTTTCTATCTCCATCCAATTTTTGAATTAGGACTTCAAGGTTGATCTCTCGATGTTTTTACATGGTATATGTATTTACATCACGACATGCACCCCTTCTAAACCTGCACATCCTCCGGCATGTGCCAATGCTACTCCTCTTCGTCCTCTGATTGAACCTCTTCTTCATCTTCAATATCCTCATCCATAGTCTGTGGACTTAGAAAGGATTCAAAGTCAGTAGAAAGAAGTCTTCCATCCCTCCTCCGGAATACTTTGATGCGCTTGCCAGCAATTGGAATTTTGAACAATGTTCCATCCAATTCACGAAGCAAATATGTGGCATTGTCATTAACCATCTCCACCACATAAGGTCCAAACCACCTTCTTGCAAATTTCCTCACTGTACTATGTTGATGTTCTAATGAGCTGTCAAACACCAACACCCAATCACCCTTCTCAATCTTCTTCATCCTCAATCGGTGAGTCTTGTCAAATCTTTCTTTGTTGCTAAGCCTAGCAGCCTTGAGCCTCTCCAAAGCCACTTCCATATCCTCTGGCAATCTCCCAAGCTGCTGAATACGAAGCTCCAGCAACCTTTCTCTTGAAATATTGTCTTCCCAAGACAAGAATACCCATGTTGGGATGGACTCCTCTCCAGGCATTATGGGCTTGTGTCCATGTATAAGCTCAATAGGCATATAACCAGTAACTGTGCTATGAGTGGTCCTGTCAGCCCACAAAGCAAATGGTAGTAGCCTAGGCCATAAACTTGCCTTCCCTTTACAAGCCTTAACCAATGCATGAATGATAGGAGGATGACCTCTCTCACTTTTGCCATTGGCCTCAGGATTATAAGCTGTTGTGAGTCTCAACTTCACTCCATATCTCTGAAAGAAGTTCTTCGCCTCAGCAACATCTAGCTCTCCTCTGTCAGCTCTCATTTGGCCAATACTTCCATACCGACTGAAGATATCTTCAAGAATGAATCGGCAAATTGCCTCAGTGGTCTTAGTTCTCAGAGCTCTTCCTTCAACAAAGTTTGAGAGCTCTTCTCTTGCTAGAACAAGATATCTCATGCCCCAAACTCCAGGTGGCATCATAACCAAGTCAATCACCCATTGGAAATGTATAGAAGGAGGGTAAGTAGGATGCAACTCATCCCTGTACCGAATCTTTGATTGAAGCTGGCATGTGAGGCATGATGATACAAACTCTTCAACATCTTTGTATAATCCCTTCCACCAATATCGCTCCTTGATTTTGGTATAAGTGGCCCAAACTCCTCTATGACCAGCCCAAAGAGCATCATGAAACTCTTTAAGTACTTGGGATTTGGTCTCAGAATCATCAACCACTCTCAATGGCAGTTCATCAGCCCTCTTTGCTTTCTTCCACAGAAATCCATCTCGAAGAAGATAGCCATAGGCTTGATGTCTGATGTCTTTGAAGGCCTTATCCACCCATCCTTCTTGCCTCTTCAAAGTGCTCAAATAAAGACCAATATCTCTTAGTCTTCCTTCATAAAGCTCATCTCTGAATGGCAACACTTCTTCAACCACATTGTCTGTGTTTGTGGCCAACACATAACTTTCACCCATGAAATCTTCACTTTCCCCATGAGCCATCATTTTCTCTTCATCAGAATACCTGGCTCTTGATAGCATATCTGCTACAGGATTCAGCTTGCCAGTAATATGCTTCAAAACTGGGTTCAATGATTTGATGTATGCTATCCATCGAAGCATTGCAATGTCTGGTGAATTGCAATTGGAAATCATGCCAAGCAAAGGTAGGCAATCCGTTTCCAACACAACTTCTGCTCCAATTAGGTAGTTTCTCTCTGCCTTCAAAGCTGTAAGTGCCCCCCAAAGTTCTCTTTTTACTTGAGGGTATGCTCTTTGGCGCTCTGTAAGTATTCTTGCTCCAAACCGGATAGCAAATCGATTTCCTCTTTCATCATCCTGACCAACAGCCCATCCAATGGCTATTGGACTTGTATCAACCATCACAATCACCGGTCTGCCACTCTCATACTCCACTTGCTTCAAGACTGGTGGTGATTTCAAGGTTTTCTTCAACTCTTCCATCGCCAAATCTTGCTCTTGCTTCCAAAGAAACTTGCTCTTCTTTCTCAGTAATTTATAAAGAGCCTCTGATATATGAGCAAAGTGAGGAATCCAGATTTGATAGAAGACACATGCTCCCAGAAACCTCCTTACTTCGGTGGTACTACTACATGCCTTCATCCTCCCAATAGCATCCACTTTCTCAGGGTTAGGTTTCCTTCCATACCATCCACATTGATGTCCAACGACCAAAATCTCATTGGTTCCAAACTTGGACTTTTCAATAGAAAGAGTTAAGTCCACTTCCTCCAATCTGCTCAAGATGTTATCAACATCATTGATGTGGTCATTTACAAATGACCTACATCCATCATCTTGAACGGTTGAGTCTCTTTTTCCCTCCTCACAACCCTTTATAGGAATGTCATCTACAAAAGGTATGGTCTTCTCCGGCACAAAGTCCTTCAAAATCTGGTTCATAGCATTTTGCATGTGTGCCACTGAATTGGTAGCACCTTGAGGCAATGTACACATTCGAACCAATCCCAATGGAGTCTTCATGGTTGTCAAATCCCTACTTTCAAGTGCAAGTTGGAATTGATCATATCCAGAATATAAATCTCCAATGGAATAAATGGCATGCCCAGCAAATGCTTCTGCTACTTCATCAACAATAGGCCCAGATCCTTTGTTTCTGATGGTTACTTTGTTAGCTGGCTGCATATCTTGAATAAATCTCAATGCTCCAGACTTTTTGGGCACGGTGAACCATCGATTAGAGTATGGAGCCATTGAAGGCTCAAGTATTCCCATGCGTACCTTCTCCTTCAGCAATTCAACCAACTTGGGAAGCAAAGCTCGTGGTACAGGTATGGGCTTCAAATCCCATGGCACATGTGGAACTGTGAATATGACCATAGGTGCTACTACACTTGGATGCACACATCCAATCTCATCTGGTGAAGAAGCAAAGGCTTTCCCATGTTTAGAAAGCATCTCTTGAAACTTCTTCTTTTCCAACTCTGTCAGAAATCCATCTCCTCCAATCTTCAAACTTGCCAATGTTTCTTCCGTAAATTTGTGGCCAATCTTCTTAGATCTCCTAAGACTTGGCTCCTTCTTTGCTTCCTTGATATGCTCATAAGTATCAGATGGCAATTGTGTTGCTACTGGCTTCACCTTTTTTGCCACTGTCTTGTACTTTGTGTACACTGCAGCTTCCGGTCTCAATCCATAGCTTCCACACTCACCAAATACTTTTATGGCTTCAAAGATCTCATCATACAATGCTTGTGTATGCACCTCAATCACAACATTGTCTTCAATATCCTCCACTTGCAGATTTTGCAAGGTTTGTAAAACATCATCTGCCATGCCTTTCTCTTCATAAACTCCAGAAATGCTTTCTCCATCCAAAAGAATGCTTGCACTTCTCATATTTTCCTCCATTTTCTTGATAATCTTTTTCTGTACAGGGTCCAAATCTTCAATGCGTGTATAACGCACAAATCCACACTCTGTCACACTCAAAAATCCACTACCAATCGTATGTACATCGGGGAAATTTGTACTTCTGGATTCCTCTGCACCCATGGATCCCCATACTCCATAGATGCTCTCTAGAAATCCACAAAGTCATGTGAAGATGGGGATACAGGCCCATCTCTGAGCTGAAGTCGATGCCTCTCATTCTCAGACTTTACTGTAAGAAATTGGACAGTCTTCTTCCCATCAAGACTCCTGATTCTTGCATAATGAGATCCGTCATCCAGCACTTTGGTCTCCATCCTTGATGCTGTGATGTATGGTTGGCCCAATATCACTGGATAAGAACCATGATTACAGACAAAGAAGTTCTGCTCCACTTCTACATCTCCAATCTTAGCTGACACTGCTGGACAAGCTCCATACAATTGAGTCCGCCCAGAGTTAGCTGATCTCATCACCCAACCATGTTGGGTATCAATTGGCCATTTGCCCTTCTCATAGACATGTCGAGACATAATGTTTATCTCTGAACCATGGTCTACAAGAGCCAAAAATGAGTCATCATGTCCTCCAAGCTTCACCCGTGTCTCCGTGGTGGCTCTAGCCCAAAATGATTGAACATAATCTGGTCTTTCTCCATACTCTTTGTCCAAAGACCAAACAATAGCACAGTCAAAGGTATTGACCTCTATCTCAGATCCACCCTTGTTTGTTGCCATTGAATGTGTATGGTCCACCCCTTCTAGCTTCTTGACCACCACATCATCACACATTGCAAGACTCTTCATCTTGGCAATAGATCCTCCAACATCACTGCCAGTATCCTTGGTAAACATTTGTAAAATCTCAAATGCTTCATCATCAGTGATACCAAGATCACTTTCAAGCTTTGCATCAATAGAGGCCTCTTGGCTCTCAGCCATTGGCTCAACCATCAAAGCAAACACTTCACCAATCTCCATCTCTTCATCTTTGGTCATGTGAGTATCCAAGGCATGTATCATGACTGCTTCAGCTGTCATTTGCCTCTTTCTCTTGATGATATCAATGATCAGCTCATGAAAATCCTTCTTGGCAATACCAAGAGCCTCTCTGAGTGTAAACTCAATCTTGGCATCCAGGATTCTCTCTTCCAAAACTCCTTTGAGGTCTATAGAAGTCTCAATGTCAGACTGGAGCTTGTAGGCAGGTCCCTTGGCTTTAGCCTTGGTAGAATCCTCTTTCTCTTTGCCTTTCTTAGAATCCTCTTTCTCTTTGCCTTTCTTGGTGCCACTAGATTCTCCCCAGACTTTCTCAGGCAATGGTGAATACTCTGGGTGAACAAATTTGGCTTTAGCAGGCTTGGATCGTGTCTGAACACCTGGCATCTCTTCATCTATAACCTCTTTGGCACCTTGAGGTCTCTTCTTCTGAGCAGGGCCTTCAACCTCATCACCCTCATTAGATCTTCCTCTCTTCTCTTCAACTGAAGCCTCAAACTGCTCATCATTGCTTTTAGCTTCTCCCAAAAATGCTAAAATGCTGGAAGCATCTACTGGATCCACCCATCCAGTTGCCTTCCTGATGGCATGAGCTCCTCTCTTCATCATCTCCACCTTTACGGGCTTAGGAGCATCCTTTGGGCAACATTCCACCTTCACATTGTAGGCTGTTGCATCCTCAGCATATGTAGCATTGGATTTACCCAACTTATCCTCCAATAGCTTCTTCATTCCACCTTTGCCATAGTTTGTAGCCAAAGGTAGATCTGTGGCAGCATCATGAAGCTTGCCTTCCTTGAAGTAGGCAACTCTCTTGTTAATGGCTTCATCAACTGCCTCACACTCACGAAGTCTGTGTTGCTCATCTTCTTTGATCTCCTTGTCACAGAAGACACATCTCTTCACAAATCTTCTTCCACTATCAGATGGTTGAGTGGAACTTGAAGCCCGTGCCTTCCTCAACTCACTCATCTCCACCTTTAGCTCCTTGAATCCCTTGATAAGCTCTTCAAGGGTGCCTTCATCTACCGGTTTGGCAGATTTTGAAGTGGATGGTGAGGAAGTAGGTGCTGATGTCACCTTAGGTGGCTTAGCGGGTGTATGTGTCATCCTCAATGCCAAGCTTCTTCCCTTCACCCTTTGTTGCTTGGCAATCAAGGTGACTGTCTCTTCAATCCTCCTCCAGTCACTTGTAAAACCGCACTCCGTTGCTCGGTCTCCCAAAAGAAGTAGAAGTCTGTCTTCTAGACCATCATCAGCAGCTTGGAGAAACAACTCAGCCTTCCTAGCATCCAAAATGTGTTTCTCTGCCATCGGAAGCTGGTTGTACTTCTTCTCAAAGTTCTTCAAGAGCTCTGTTGGACTCAAAGTCTTGCCAGGCTGCTGCTCCACCCAGTCAAGAAAGGATCTCTTGGTCATCCTTTCAGAGTCTTCATCAAAATACTCATCCCTGAGTCTCTCCGCAAAAGCTGCCCAAGTGGTCACAGCTTCATCTTGCATGATCTCCCGTACACGCTCTCGAATCTCGGGAATCACAGCTAGTCCAAAAGCCTGAATCATGCGGTCTTCAGGAATCAGATGCACCTCCATCTCACATAAATACACCTTCAGAAAGTTTGTGACATTCTTGCCATCAAATCTTCCAATCTTGTCCACAACACCTTTCAAGGCCTTTGTGGAACCATAACCTCCAGCAGGTTGTGCTCTCTGCTGCTCCATCAATGATGCAAGAGCACCAAGGAAGTTCTCCATATTAGGAAGAACTCTAGAAGTACCACCACCAGCTGAAGTTCCTCCACCAGGAGTCCCTTCAGGAGGAGTACCTCCACTGTCCCCCATCTCCTTTGGTCAAATCAGCAGCCCCAAAGCTCTCTCAGTGGAAGCACCAAATGTCGTGTAGAGAGGAGTTTGCTTTGGGAAATCACAGGGATTCTGGCTGCAGCTGAAACTGACTTAGGGAGGAGGGATTCTCGATCAATGTCCCTTCGGTTCTTGAATCTTCAATCAGCTCCCCGTTGGCCTATCCTGTTATGGCTCTAGGGGCTCAAGGGTCAAGGAAGGGATAAGAAACCACGGGATACGGGACGGGTAGAACGGACGGCAGACCACGAGCTGAACCGTCCGTGAATATGGATCCTAAACTTTCAAATTCACAGTCTACTGGTCATCAACCCAGTCTCACTGTGAGAACGACATAAGATTCAACCATGTGGGCCATTAACCCCACTTCGTTGCCCACGACAATCAATGGGGTAAGGCTGATTGTTACCTCAGGCCAAACCCGCAACAAGGTTTACAAAGCCAAAAATGACAACACAAAATGAGGTAAGGCTGATTGTTACCTCAGGCCAAACCCGCAACAAAGTTTACAATACAAAATTCACAACGAGCCTCCAAATCAGGCTAGGAATAACAAAGCCACATTCCCACAACATAGGATAGGTCCTCGCAATGTAAATCTTCACTTGACTCTTCAATTCTTCAAGTCTTCAAATCTTCAATTCTTCAATTCGGACTTCTTCTGGACCAGCAGTACTAAAACAGTCACCAAAAACGTTTTAGAGCTCCACTTTGGATAAGTGATAGCTCTTCTGAAAGCTAAGACAGTTTTCTACAATGTATCAAATTTTCATTTGAAACACAGCTACTGTCTGTAAGATATGAGCCTTCAAACTTTACTATAAAATCTTGAGCGGCAGTGTATACTACTCAACTTATTTGCTCATAACTCAAGATTCACGAATGCTCTCTGCAAGTGTAAAAGCTCTATAGAAAGCTAAGACAGTTTGCTATTATGCATCAAATTTTCATTTGAAACAAAGCTACTGTCCATAAGATATGAGCACTCAAACTTTCTTATAAAAAATCTTGAGCAGCAGTGTGTACTACTCTACTTATTTGCTCATAACTCAAGATTCACGAATGCTATCTACAAGTGTGTTATTTCTATGGAAAGCTGACAACAAGTACTTCACTTCCTCTGAATTTCACTTTGCTTCAACAAGAGTTGCGACTGTAGGAGAGGTACGAAATCTCTGTTCCTCGCTTTGGGTAACAGCAGACCACTCCTCACTCAAACGCTCACAAAACACTCATAAAGGCTCCAAATCAAGTGAAATCAACGCCAAAAGAAGCGTATACTCATCATCTTTAATTCCACCAATTTTTGTATTCAAATTCCCCTTACACAATACACAGAGTCCGATTCAAGTCTCGGCTCTCTTCACTCCAGCACACCTCACACAACTAAAACAACGACAAGGAGAGAGGAGGAATCCCCCCCCATATCCTTCCAAACCCGGCCACCTCAGCCCATGCCTCGCCCATGAGGGCATCTTTCCAGCCATAGGCTCCCCCCATTTCTATCTTATCACCAATCTAAGTCATCTTTGGGTCCACAAACCTCAAAGTCAACTAGATAGAAGAAAAGAAAGCAACTAGCTTTCATCCAACTCCAAATAAAATCAATTGGTGGAAATAAAACTCAAAACTAAGGCTAAAAACAAGCCAAAATCAGCACTAAAATCCCAATAAAAGGAAGCATCTACTTCAAACACTCAAAAACTCCAAAATACGCAAAATAACCGCAGCGATGAAGCTTGCCCTCCGTTCCCTGGTCAGGAGATTGAGCTGCCCATGAAGCCAAAAGCGATGGCCAACTTCACTAGAAATGCGGCTCACCATTTGACCTTCATTGTTGTTCTCAAAGCACCCCTCAAACACCATTTGATAGTTCCCGGAAAGCGTAGGCTCAGATTCCAAAACGATAACCAAAGCCCTGTTATCCAATTGCAAGGCCGGAAGTGTAAACTGCGAGATACCTGGCTCTGTTCGTGGTTGCACACAACGCTCAGAAGGCCCCGCCTCATCTCGCAAACGCCGCCTTGAAGAAGATGGTTGACTTGGATCAACCGGTAATTGAGATAAGGGCAACTGCCAATCGTCAAGATCTTGTGATTCCATCACCACAAACACTGAATCCAAACCCAAACTACTCAGAGTGAACTAAGAGAAGCAAAGCTACCTGGTTATCTTTATTCTAAACCTAGTAGCTTCCTTGAGAAGCTTGCTTCCACTTTTAACACTCCAATAAAATCATAATGGCTATCTTTATAGTAAAACAAACACTAGTAGCCAAAGGCATCTTTTTATTTATCAAAAGATAACCTAGGTGAGAAAGAATAGACCTAGGAGTACTATTCCGTCAGTCGAAAGCCAAACGGTTAACCACAGTGGTATAAAACCACTCCGGGACTAATATCTGTCGCCAAGTTGTAGACTTGGTTGGTTGTCAGAGTCCCTGGAAAGCTGCCAGCCGGTTCCGAGTTCGAATCCCGTCGGATCCGTTGATTCGGTCGGAGCAGCTGCAATTTGGCACCGCTAGTGATAGCAGGAAATAAGCAGCCAACCAGCCACCCTATTCCCCTGAGCTAAGTGACATGATGCAGTACAAACCAAGACCGTAGATCTCTCCACGACCCCACCCTTTTCTATCTCCATCCAATTTTTGAATTAGGACTTCAAGGTTGATCTCTCGATGTTTTTACATGGTATATGTATTTACATCATGACACCGCACATGAAGCCTGTACAGACTCTATAAAGAGAGCATTGCACATTTGTTCGTGGATTGCCCGAACAAAATGTTGTTGGAGAGCAATGGTACGAATTGGATGTAGGATTCAAGCTACTGAGCCACGTCATATGGCACTCCACAGAGTTAATCGCTCTTTTAGGATTTAAACCTTCACGCGCAAATACAGTTCTTATAGTTGACAACCCAATAATTGAGTTGCTAAATCCCATCCATAGCTGCATCTATTGTCCTCCATTCACTACGTTTAGAGAAGAACTAGTCTTTCTTAGCGAGATGTTGATGCCATGGCTTCTTAAGGGGAAGTTAAGCGGCTTCCGTCTATCAAGATTCCTAAAAGAAAATCCTATAGGTCAACCAAATATATCATCGACATCTAGCGTAGCGGATATAGTATATCGCAATCTCCTATTGGAGCTTCGTAGGTATGTCCATAGATTCATGTGAATTGTGCCACTCTTCACAACTGTACATGGATTCATGAGTTGTAACAATTGGACGGAAGATGAATTGAACATAATATTTAACGATATTTCTCTGTGAATGTTGATCTAATACATGTTTTTCTTGCAATTTAATTCACAACGTGAATGTCTTCCAACTAGTACTAAAGCGAGTAATAGTGAGTGTTGGAAGAAGTCAATAAGGAGGACGACGCATGCACCTACGGTGTCAGATGCAGAGTCATGTGCCGTAGACCACAGAGCGGAAGACACCGATGATGATGTCATATCATTTGCAAAATCAAGAACTGTCAACAGAAATGAAACGTATGGTGGAAACGAGGTGGATATAGGATTCTTTGAAGGTTTTATTATATATCTAGTTCCTAGAATAGTTGCTTAGGAAGGGATACTCATTTTAATAAAAGTAATTGTTGGCATTGATGTAGCGCTTTTGGACTCGTTCAGACATAGAATCTGTACTTTGAACGAGGTTTTCGCAACGACAACTACGACACTACTATACGAAGAAGATTAAAATAGCAAAATAGTAAGGCTTGTAGACCTACATGCTACCTTAATGTATTGTAAAAGTGCAAGGTGTTATTATAGAAGGAGGTGCATCTCCTACCATCTCATGTATGCATTCAGAACTTATGACTCGTTTCCGCATTTCAGAATTGTATACAGTTGTTCAGCGGAGAAAGCAACACTTATATTTTTTACAAGGTACTGTAAAGTTCATGTGGATGTAAACATAACAAAATTCATACAAGAAGACATTGAACCTGTTCGAACTAGATAAATGAAGAAAATACTAGCGCATAGTTGTGGGTGTTGTCTTGTCTACGCAAATGTAACCGGGAATAAAACATTTTATATTTGACGTGGCGGGTTTGGGGAGGAGATATATAGAGTGCCTGCATCAACATTTTTTTCTCCGCCAATACATCGATATACTCTGTCAATCTCAATAGCAGAAATTCATCTGTATACAACTACGATGCATACTTTAGTATGTAGGAGCATTTGATTTCATTGAAATTATGCACTTCAATGTTTAGGGAGACAATTTATGATGTAAGCAATAGATAGTGAGCCTATTTTGACATGTGGAGACAATGAAGTGATCTTTTCAAACAACTAGGTTATTATAAGCATGTAAAGCAAAAAAATTAGTCCAATGGTAGTGTCGTCACTCACTGTATTTATGTTGAATCAAATAATTGTATAATAAGAATTTCGAAAGATGGCTATAAATTTTGCCGAAGTATACATTTGCTCAACAAAAAGGATTGCCAAGAAGTTGGCAATGAAACTTTTGGATGAAAATGGAATTAGGATCATTGCATTTTTCCAAGCACATGCAGTCCTAAAATACTAAAATATTCCCAAAATCCCGAATATCCCGTTAAATTAAAAAAAAATTGGATATCCATTATGTATGTGACTTAAAGTGTTAGATATTACCCCAAACCATGCACATTTCATTCATTCCACGGTTATAGGGCCTATTTCTTTTGTATTCATAAATTCCAACGAAGTGTCCCAGATTGCTCATCATTGTGTGATTGCTCTCAAAAAATTTAAAAAATAAACTAAAAATTCAAATTTTTACAAAGAACTGAATTTTTTTGGCTCACTGCTCACTGCTTATTGCTGGGTGCTAGCAATAGAAACATTTGTCACGTAATGAGCTTATTGAACGGTACAATTAATTTTTTGTCTACAATAACTTACTTATTAGTGCTAAATCTCTACATACCATACACTCGGTCAAACGAGCCCATTAGGTTTTGAATCCAAACCAGTCATATGTAATAAACGCACTTTCCAACCAACAATTGAGTTCATGAATTGGAAAACACCACTAGCAATTATCAACTATTATACTACAAAATCAAGATACAAAGCTTTACTTGAACTTAGATCGTTAAATGGTCATTAACTATCAGTCATTGGTTACCAAAGTTTTTATTCTTGAGAAGATGACCAAAATCCTTCTTCTTCTTCATGGTGTCTCTTCTTCTTTTATAAGTGTGTTAAGTAAAATTACTTTTTATAGTTTTTAATGATGATCACTTTCACTAGAGATGTATAGAATTCATAACTGTATTGGGATTTATTTCTGAAAGTACTTTTTGTTGAGTGAAACTATGATATTTCTCCCCAAAAACTATTTAAATTGTAATTCTTGTAGCCACCAAAGACATTTGTATTTTTTGTAAATTATTAACCGTTCTGATTTGCTCTTGAATAAAAATGATCCTTTCCATAGAGAAAAAAACAAGTTATTCACATTTCTAATGGATATTATTGTTACTTGTAGTATCAAATAATTTGCTTTCTTTCAAAATAGACTTTCAATAATCTAATAATCCATTGACTACTATTGTTTGTATATATGAGGAAGCACAATAAAGTGAACAACGAAATCCAGTGTGCAATCCTTAAAAAGTGAATTTGAAGTCTATTGTTTTTCAAAACCTCAAAGCAAATTTTGGGCATTTTGGTGTAGTTTTTGAGTAATGTAGTCACATTCTAGGGTGTCAAAAGTTATCTAAAATGATTTTATTCACAATGAATATCTTCAATTGGAACTTGATTTGACAATTAATTCCAAATCAAAAAATTGATTGTTCAAAAATTAATTAAAATACCTTAATTTGGTGGCCATTATTGTCTATAGAGGATATTTTTCCCCATCAAAAATATAATGTTTGGTGAAGAAAATCTCACAAAAGGAACAAAAATATTCTTCTTATAAAACATCTTTGTGATAATTTTAGGACCCTATATCAATTAAAGAGTACATATATGACTTGACCATTTCAGAATATCTCTCAAGCATATGGAGGACACTACCCCATCAAGAGTGGTTTTTAGATACAGTAGGTTCATAGCAACTTAGGCAGAAAATAATTCTAAAAATTACCGCCTAAAATTTATGGAAATTCCGGGCAACTTTTGCTTAATATTATGAAATTTAAAATTCTTCATTGTCTAAAATTCAGAAAAGTCTATTCTTCAGCAGATCATATCTCACTTTGAAGCTTTGAATGATTGAGAAGAGGGAGAAGGTGCTCCTTTTGTAATCAAGCCCACTTACACTACTCCACAAAGAATATGGGTTAAAAAGTAGCAAGACTCTAGGTGGGGTTTTTAAAATGTGTCGTATATAGATTTTTGGAGTGTAATTGAGCATAGAAGATGAAGTTTTAAGAAAATGTAATGAACTAAGAAAAGTTGAGCAACCAAGCCTTCTTCCATCTCCAACAAGTTTTATGTCAAAAAAGTTTTTATGCAAAAGATATGGACAAAACAGCACGTAAAGGTCCATGTATCAAAATGTGTTTCAAACAGTTTTTTTAAAGCTCATTTGTGCATAGCAAATCAACTCTTTTGGAAATATTTTGGTCTAAGAAAAGCTTTAAAATCATGCTATCTTTCACCTCCAACAAATTGTGTGTTATTTGGAGACTTTTTGCAAAAGCTATGCTTGTTAATAGAATTAAGACTAACTAGTTGTTTCGACTCAAAGTTCACATATCCCACATGCATTGTGGAAAACAACTTCACTCCTCGTGTATAAGTCACTGAGCATTCTAAGCCTTTGAAGTTGGATGAGTGCCTTATTCATATTTGATTAAAATTCGAAAGAGCCCAACTTTTTGGATATCATTTTTTGAAGTGCCTAACCATTTTTTGCACTTTACGTAATTATTAGGCAAAAGACTGCCCAAGCTGCTATGAACCTACGGTAGTTTCCAATCTTTTTTAGCCACTCAAATGATTGCTTTCACTTTACTTGGATTTGAAGCCTTTATATAAAAGTGTCCACTTTAGACAAATAAAATTCTAAGATGTAGAAAAAATAATTTGAAAATACATACTACCAAAACACAATTGATCTCAATTATATTTCCCATCACTTTTGTGCAATTTCTGCAAAAAGGCTAAAAGTGAAATTTAGGTAAGCACTTTTTTGGTCCTCTTTATTGTACTTTTTCTTGTATCTATAAATGTTTGATAATAGTTTTAAGAATAAAATTTAATAAATAAGTCCCAGTCCATTATGAAGCTTCTAGTATTCAAATAAATATAAAATTCTACTACAATATGTTTCTCATAACTAATACATGTTGTTAGTAAATCACTTCTAAAAATTAAATGATTCTTATGCCATGTTAAGTAGAACATGCGAGAGAATCATAACAAAATCGATGTTACTACAACTTGGAGGTTACTTACCAGCAGAATGTTGTCAAGTTAGTGCAAAGTCAATTTCGCCCGCTTACAAGTTGTAACACAAGCGAGATTTTCCGAGCGAAGAAACCAGGTTTGAGTACAACATCCATATCCTGTACAAATTAATGCCGTCGTACATTATAGATTGCATTTTTTGGAAGCCAGACACACACCAATTAGTATGATGGAAGATTCTTCACATTCTTCCAACGAGAAGCCTTAAAGTCCGGCCGTCACGACGTGATTTCCTGCATGACATGGAAGGTCGAAATAGACGTGCAATAAATTACTTCAGCAAAGCTTTTTTGACGAGTCCAATATTTGTAGCTCCATTGAAAATTCATGGGTTACCACACTACTAGCAAACCTGTCGATCCTCACTTACTATAAATTTGAGCAATTTCGAAGTTGGTGAGTCAGTGAAGTCACAAAAGACAAGAAAAAGTGCCCTTTTCCACCTCTTCCGTTAGTGAAGGGCGACACTTTTTGAGTGAGGAACGACATGTCTGCTTGTAGTGCCACCAATCTGTTTGAAGCCTCTCCAGATTTTCCAAATGTATTCAAACTCGTTCGGACCTCAATAACTCTCATGTAAGGAATGGCTTGCATTAACTGACAGAGTTCAAACAGTCTCCCAACTGAGAGATTTCAGACCAACTACTACATGATATCTGTTACCACCAGAAACAAAGTGATCTCATATTATTCATTGCACCTCAGACAAAGCCATAAAATAGTTATCTAGGTTAGCTGCACAGTCACAATCCGGATTATCACACATGGGGTGGGTGGTTAGGATGTTAAATCGTGGCCAGCTTCGTCAACATTCCCGACACCGAGTGATTTAGGAGATACTGAAGGCGGTATCATGCCTAGTTTTTGAGAGAATCCAGGCATATTGTAATCTGCCTGAAGCTTGCGGCATGACAAACGGGGCATGGACAGATTCTCCATATCCTTCGAAGACTGCAATTGCAACAGCAGTTGTAAGGATAGTTTATTGATCACAGCATTGTGGTCTGGCCAAATATACATTCAAATCGTCATCCAATAGCACATTGTAGAATTGATGTCCTGATGCGAGAGGTATAGTTGCGCGCATACTTCATTCAAGTATAGTCTACCCCGCTCAGAACTGAAGTGTTCGTGAAAACATTGCATCCGTCTCTATTAGACCAGAAAATTGGAAAAGCTACTCATCGGGATTGACATTGCACATGTAATCTTCCACAAGAAACAGCTGCATTCTCAAGAGATGTAGCTCGATCCTACCCCTTGGGAATCACGGCGTGTTGGTCAGCCCCCTGACATCGGTAATTACTCCTTTAACGGTAAATGTTGAACTAGGCGGCCACCTTCGCCAGCGATTCCTACTCCTTGAAGGTTCTAGACAAGGCATACGCACTGCAGAGTCTGTCACGCCCTTGCAAGTATACCCTGGTCAGATTGAGACCACCTAATGACAAAGAATGCAATGTTTTGGATATTGAACATTCACAAGCATGAGCTAACTGAAGCAAGACGGAGACACAACGCCATAGCCAAAATGACCGGGAACAATGACGACAGGTTTTTGCATTGCAGACAGGATATACACAAGTGAGGGAGACTTGTATGCGAGCGGAGAGCAGAGAGCGGAGATTTGGAGAGCGGAGAGCAGAAAATGAAGTCTGAAATCTAAAAACAGTACTTTATTTACTAAAATTAGACACTAAAATTAGAAAACTGGAATATTATGAGAATATTCCCCGACTGTTACCTAATAAAAGCTGAATTTAAGACCTATGACCGTGGAATTTTTTCAAATATTCAGGGAAATATATGACATTATGATCCTATTACCGTTTTATTGTTTTAAATATTTTTGGTGGTGGATAGTAAATTTGACGCATTCCTGTAAATTTCTGCTTGTTATTGATCCCATCCCGTCTGATGAATGTTGGTGTCTGGTGCCATGTCCGTGATCTTAGGGCGCCAAGTCAATGCCTTAAGATATTTAAGTTCAAGGTGAGAGGAATGTCTTCTTCATTTCCGCATTCTTTTCGTTTTGTGTAAGGGACACTTCTGTTTTGTACCGATCCTCGATTATGGAGGACATCGAGGTGGTTGCTGTTTCCCTTGGTGATGTTGTGTGCCCGTTTCAACCTTACGTGGAGGTTGAGGGGGAAGACGAGCTATTTGGATGTGGCGAAGCACTTACACTTCCGGAGGTCGTGGATGTTGGAGTGGAGTTGGGAACAGACCCTTCAGTGTTACGAGATCCTAGGGAGATCATAGTTGTTGAGGACGAGGTGGAGAAGCCGCTGCCAGCTCATGCATACTCTAAGGTTGGGAAGATCCCACCCGGGACTTATTCGAGGGACGCAGTTAAAGGGTCAAGTGGGAGTAGTCCATTATTGAAACGTCCCTACCTAGGTTTGGGAGTGCCCAAAATGGACAAGAATGTAGTTTCTCAAGTACAAGAGTCTGATATTGGTAGATATGCTGAGCATGCAAAGGACAAAACTAAACGCATTAAGTACAGGGAATGAAATAGCTATTTGCAGCAGTTTCTTGGTTGAATTAAAGTGATGATTTACTATAATATTTCCGTGCTTAACGGGGTGAAGGGTACAAGTGGTCGAATATAGTGATGTGACATGCATTGCATTATTAGTTGGACCAATTACTAGGCGTGTCAATCAATGTGAATAGTGGGACGCTATATATTAAAAAAAACAATACAAATATGTTTTGCTAATTCGATACAGAGAATAATTCAAATAGCAACTACTTTGCAACCTAGTTGCCACCGTCCACGTGAAAGAACATGGACTAAAAGTAGCCTGCCCCCTAGTTTCTTGCTGAAGGGTGTGTCAGAATTCCGCTTTCGAGAAGTATCTTGACCTCGTTGAAGCTATAGGTAGGCGCGTGGATGAAAAGGTCATCGTCGGGATCGCGGTTGCAAACCTTCAATAGGATGAAATAAACGTGCTTACAGTAGGAGAATTGGACCCGCCCACGAAACTTAGTCATGGTCTTCCGAAATGCTGGGCAACTGCAACCAGGGTTGGAGCTGATGGTGATCTGGTAGTGAGAGACATTAGGTGGAATGCCGGAATCCAACCCTATGATGCAACCATGGCCAGGATGAGGTATCATGGTGACAGAACGGAGGCGAGCTCTCAGGGTGTCGGAGGAGCCCATGGAGAGTCGCTGCGGCGGATTAGGGCGAGTGGCAGTGCGCTTCACCATCTTCCCGTCTCTCTTGCCTGGGTAGCGGTTAGCATCTGTAGGAACTGGCAAGGAACTTAGATTTGCAGGTGGCGGAGCGGAGGAGAAGAGGCGACGTGGGGAGACCGGCTTCTTCTCCGGGAGCTGGAATCCAGCCGCCTCTAGTGCACGAATTTCTGTGATGTTCAGGTTTGTCCCGAGCTTGACAGGCCAGACGGCTGGAATTGGAGGCATCTCCTGGGTTGCAGAGTACTTAGCAACCCACTTGCGCCTTGAGCCCTTCACGCACCTTTCGATGTCGTCAGAACAGAAGAAGAATTCCGTCCTCTCCGAAGTATTCCGGCGGATGTTGGTCCAAACTCCTGTGTAGGTAGGTGCAGCAGTAGCGTTCACGTTCCTCACAATTCTCTCCGTACATTTCTTCTTAGTGACAGCTCTCTGGGCCCAGCAGCACTTTGCAGAAGTCTTCAACAATCTTGCAATGTGCCATTCCTTGACGTCAACCTTGGACTCCTGAACTGCATTCACCTGGCGGATCCCGATCTCGTTTCGTGGGGTCTCTGGAATTGTCACGGCAACCTCTGTAGGAGACTGGCCTTCGTGGACCTGCGTGTCATCTTCGGTGTCATCCTCGACAATGATGGGCATCTGGGAGATGCGAGCCCTGACATTACGACCAGGTGCTTTTGGATGGGAGTAGTTTACCTTGTCCGGACGGTGAGATTCTTCCTCAGCTCCAAGGGGTAGGTCGGGCTTCCGCTTCATCGATCCGAAGACTTCCTCTCCAGCTAGTCGTGGCAGACGTGTGCAGAACTCCTCTGCTCCAGTCATCTCTAACATGGGGTCTTTAAGCACATGCGGTCTCCCTGTGAACTTCGCTCTGCGCTCTGCCGCTCGTAGCTTCAGTTCCTTCTTGGATGGACCCGTCCCTCCAACTTCCCCTTTCAGAAACTGGTAGAAGTTGACAACTTGAAGAAATGCCCGAACGTAGTCATCAACTGTAGCCACGTAGAGGTCGGCGCACTTGTTACCAGAGGACTGAAGCCATTTGCTGTGAACAGTTTCAGCAAGGTTACACGTAGGCATTTCTGCAATTTCATCCTCAGTAAATTTCTGTACATTCAAGGGTAGTACTGGTTAGAGGTGGTTCGGCATTCAGTGCGGTGGGGTAACTGCGAAGTAGAAAACGGAGTGAATGAGTAAGGAAAAAAAGGTACCTCAGTCATGAAGCCGCCCCACTGGCGAAATCGGAAGTGCCAGAAACAAAGCCAGAGGTCCAATCTAGCTAGGGCCTTCTCTGAGACAGCTCCAGTAGAAACCCACCAACCTTTGATTGCGAGGTAGAGAGTATCCGCCTCCTCCATTGTTTTCGCTGCCCGGTATTGCTGGCACATTTTCTTGTGTTGCTCCCACAGTTCTTCAGGGATGTACTTCTCAGTATTATTGACCATGGACTGCGTCCAATGAAATAGGCAGGTCCTCTCCCGATCCTCCATGCGGTCCTCCTTGTTCCCTGTCCCGTACACGATCCGTACTGCATTCCAGTTGGCCTGTGCGCTGTCCGCCATGAAGCCCTTGAAGTTTGGCGCTGCAACGCCATTCCTCTCCATGACAGCATTTAGGTTTCTCCAAAACAGGATCTGGGCATCGCAGTCCTCGGACATCATGTCACAGGTAGCAATCGTCATGACCCGGCAGTACGTGGAGTCGTACACGTGGCATGCCAACGTGGTCCAATCGCGTACCCGCTTGACGTGGTCAAACATCACCCAGGCATTCTCGAGATCACCGCCGGGCTGCATCCTGGACACGAGGTCGACACCGCTTCCGGGACCCACTTCCGACATCTTGAAGAGGAAGACCTTGTCCAGATCTTTTCCTTGGCCAGGGAATTTGTTCTCTTGGACATATGCCCAGAGACTGAGTCCACGCAGCTTTGTAATGGCATCCATAACTCCATAATTTCTCAACTGACGGAATGACATTACCTTGTTGCGAATGTTCGGAGATGCCATGTCCTTGCACCTGTCAAGGACTGGAATAAGCTCCTCCATGGTGAGTTTCTTGGGAGGTGCGTCCTCTGGCTGTAGCAAGTAATTCCCGATGAGAACCTTGCTCGCCTCCAGCACAACAGAGCTCTTTGTTGCTCCAGGTGTATTCTCGACCTGTTCTGAGATCAAACTATTGATCTCATCCTTTGAATCTCTGTAGTCGCCAACCTTAACAGGGTGATCGTGAGTTCCAAGATGGATACACGCCCTCGTTTGGTTGACTGTACCAGACACGTAAAAAATACGGGCCCCACAGGTAGCAATGCAGGCGGGGGGTTCTTTGCATACCTTGCATACAACCGTGGAATCTTTTGGTGGTGGCAGGTTGACACTGAAGGCTTGAAGTGTGCAGCCGTCGAAGTCAGTCTCGTTCACATCACGAATCCGGGGGCGGCGTTCCAGGAATGGGCAGTCTTTGTTGATGCAGCGCAGCCATCCGACACAGGTGGAGGACCGGAAAGACAGCCCTAAGTCGTTGGTGATGTTGGTGGTGATGGTCTTGGTCCAGAAGTGGCCGTCGTATCGTTTGTCCATTCCCTGCATGGACTTTGCCTGCGACCGCGATGCTCCTAATGCCGCAGGGGGTAATTCGAATAGAACTGGTCCATCAAAAACGGCAGGCAGGTACCCTACTCTCTCGTGACGCATTCTAGAGTAGTTCAGTTTCTTCAGAACGTTCTTACTACCAGGTCTCTCGGCAAGTTTGCGAAGTGAATCGACAATACTGATAGTACTATAACCTGAAATTTGAGAGGAATTGGAGCACTTTTCTGGAGGGGGGACTGGGGGCCTAGACTCTGCAGCGTCCTCTGTGACAAGAGGGGACGAAATAGGAGGACTAGTTTCTTCATCTGAAGAGAGGGAGATGACCGGAGTATGAAGAGTAGCATCCACGCCAGACTCTACCTTGACCTTCACGTGACGAGGAAGCGGAGTTTCAACAGTGCAAGTAGAGGAGCGGCGGGAAGTCAGAATCTCAGTAGACGTCTGCATCTGCGATTCTGTAAGTCCATAAACTCTATATGTTCCAGGATACAAGTGCCAATACAGAATTCCATCTTCACCCCTCTCTGACAACTGACCTAGAGTGTGAGTGACTTCAGTTGTTATCTCGTCAAAAATCTCCTCCTCGACCCTGATTGTATCCTCTCTAAAAGTGAATCTCATACTTAGGTGCTGGGAGGACACGCTAGCCATACCATCGGCACTGGTCTGAAAAGAGAGAGGGACTCCGAGGCCGTGAGCATACAGGACGACTGTGCCTTGGACTTCTCGAGGAGCCACGTACGCCATTGTGAAACGTAGAGTGTGGGGATAAGACACTAAACGACTGAAGGTGCAGAAGAATGAGAGACTGATGACTTCGAGTACAATGATTATATACAGATCTAGTTGTACCTTAGGTAATAAATCTGAATCACGAGTAACGGAAGTTAGTTAGAATATAAGTGACAGAGTTAGTTAACCCTGGCGCCGTAATGAGAATTTAAGTACACTTATATTAACTCATGTCAGTAGCACTTTAGATCGTGGCTTGATTTTTTGTGGAAGACAGCATATCTAGGATTAGCTCTAGCCGTCTTTCGTTCTAGGACTCATGGCCAGGCCTCAGTGATGGATGACCCTTTGTCATCAATTCTATTTAAGTGAAGATTATATTGATTTCCAGATGAATTTTAATTATATTTATTTGCACATGAACTTTAATTCAAATTTCATATATCTTTAGTTGTAGAATGTCAGTGACCAGTTTTAGAGGTACATGTCAGTGATCATTAATATTATGAAAGGAGGAGTTGTTCACCATTAGTTCGGATTGATCAGTATATAAGCAGAGCTGAAGTTCTATAGTGTACTTTATTGTGAGGAGGGTCATTAGCTTACTTAGACACATGAAGGATAGTGGAGGGTCTACTCCCTCCACTTATGTCACTCCTAAACCGAGAAGAAAACCATGTAAGACAGATTTTACGAATAGGAGAGCGAGGAAGAGGAGAGCATCACGTAAGAAGGTAGATACGAAAGGTGACAATTTGAGTGCACCTGTTAAGAGGAGAGGAGAGGGACTTCCTGTAGCCTTAAAGTTTTGTAGCATTCGTAAACTCATCCTAGAATCTATAGTGGAGGTAAAGGAGGAGTTTGTTGAGAATCGAGATCAGGATCAAGACGTTCGCTTAAGTGGGGTTGGACGTGAAGAGATGACGGATGAATTAGAGTTTAATTGTAGTCAAAGAGTAGAGTCTCCGCAACCATCGTTTGGGAAGAAGGACTTTGGCTTAAGGGAGGTGCATTCACAATCAGACGAAGATTGTCTCTCTGAACCAGTAAGTGTACTACACTGTCTTTGCAAATGTTTTATATTGTTGGGCATCAACACGATGTTATGTTAATCAAGTTATTTTAGACACATTTGAACTTTAGTATGTACTGATAGAAGTTCAACACTTGAACCAGCTATTGAACGTAAAGGGATTTTATACTATACAGTAGTGTACACTGAGTGAAGGAAGTCAAGTGCTTGTAAATGGCTGAACGACACCCGTGCCATATCGAGTGGTCAGATTGTACATAATGGTGCTTGGTAATTTCGTTACGAGTACTGGAGGGAAGCGCGAGAATTGAAGGTATCAAATATTTAAATAAGACCCGTAGTGGGTGTGGGCCGTAACCAGATTACTTCGCAGTAGAGAGTTGCCGGTAATTGTGATGGGATGTTTAACTGAATCTCTAGCTTGGAGTGTAAAAGTCAACTTAGCATGGTGGATTCTTTCCGAACCGGCCCGTAGGACAGACTCTCAACTCGATTGGTCCAATGCGATTTCCACACCTTGGAAAGAAATGCTTGGTAATTGTCCACTTCATTGTTTGTTCTCTCAGAGGTTTCGAGTGGACGGAGTGGAGGGAGACGAGCTGCGTGGGTGCGCGAGGAGGGTTCGTGCAGCCATCATGGAGGCGGGGAGCGACTCGGACGGCGTTGCTGGGCGAGGCAATGCACGAGAGGGTCGGCGGGTGCCGGGAGTGGGAGATGGAGAACCTGCCGGAGGTTTCGTTGATGTCGGAGGAGATACCGACCGGGAGGAATCCGCAGGACCAGGTGATGCAAGAGTCGGGAGTGGGCGGGATTCGGATGGGAGGCTTGAACGAGCTGCAAGATTCGGAGATGCCGAGCGAGAATCAGATGAAGAGGACGAGGTAAATGGGGTAGTGGGTGATGGAGATTGTGGGTGGTAGGATGGGGTTGTGGGTGATGGAGATTGTGGGTGGTAAATGTGGTTGTGGGTAGTGGAGATTGTGGGTGGTAGGAAGCTTAGTGCTCGTTGTCCTTGCTTGCGGTGCTGTGTTTGTTTGAGGTGACACGAGTGGTTGCTTGCTGTGTTTGATAGCATTGATGCTTGCGGTGCTTGCATTGCTTGCTTGCGGTGCTGCTGTAAGCATTGCTTGCGGTGCTTGCGGTGCTTGCTTGCGGAGCTGCTGTGCTTGCGGTGCTTGCTTGCGGAGCTGCTGTGCTTGCGGTGCTTGCTTGCGGAGCTGCTGTGCTTGCGGTGCTGCTGTGCTTGCGGTGCTTGCTTGCGGTGCTGCTGTGCTTGCTTGCGGTGCTTGCTTGCGGTGCTTGCGGTGCTGCTGTAAGCTTTGCTTGCGGTGCTTGGGGTGCCTTGCTTGGGGTGCCTTGTTTGCGGTTCTGCTTTGCTTGAGGTTTTTTTTTCGTTTTTGAAGCTATCCTAGCTGTGCTTGCGAATTAGTTTGGTATTTGTTTGGTATTTGTTTCGTATTTGTTTGGTATTTGTTTGGTACTTTATGAATTTTCTTTGAATTTTTCTGTTTATTAAAAGGAATTATCCTCACAAATTATTGATGCGAATTTTATTTTTTCTGAATTTGTGTGGGTAATTTAATGATTTTTTTTGTAAATAAAAAAAAAAAAAGGACCCCGCAAACCTACTGTCGTCAACGATAGTAGGCCGCGAGGGGGGGGGGGAATTTGGGGATTTGTGCATTTTGTTTTTTTTTTTAATTTTCTTTGTATTTTTATGTTAATTAAAAGTGGTTATCCTCGGAATTAATTAATGCGAATGTTGATTTTTTATAATTTGTTAATGCATTTTAATGAATTCTTTTGTAAATTAAAAAAAAAAAATCCCCGCAAACCTACTGTCGTCAACGACAGTAGGCCGCGAGGGGGGGGGGGGGAATTTGGGGATTCTTGCATTTTGTTTTTTTTTTTAATTTATTTTGTATTTTTATGTTAATTAAAAGTGGTTATCCTCGGAATTAATTAATGCGAATGTTGATTTTTTATAATTTGTTAATGCATTTTAATGAATTTTTTTGTAAATTAAAAAAAAAAAAATCCCCGCAAACCTACTGTCGTCAACGACAGTAGGCCGCGAGGGGGGGGGGGGAATTTGGGGATTCTTGCATTTTGTTTTTTTTTTAATTTATTTTGTATTTTTATGTTAATTAAAAGTGGTTATCCTCGGAATTAATTAATGGGAATGTTGATTTTTTATAATTTGTTAATGCATTTTAATGAATTTTTTTGTAAATTAAAAAAAAAAAAATCCCCGCAAACCTACTGTCGTCAACGACAGTAGGCCGCGAGGGGGGGGGGGGGGGGGAATTTGGGGATTCTTGCATTTCGTTTTTTTTTTTAATTTATTTTGTATTTTTATGTTAATTTAAAGTGGTTATCCTCGGAATTAAGTAATGCGAATGTTGATTTTTTATAATTTGTTAATGCATTTTAATGAATTTTTTTGTAAATTTTAAAAAAAGAAAAGCCCGCAAACCTACTGTCGTCAACGACAGTAGGCCGGGAGGGTGAGGGTCCATTTGGGGATTTTGAAATTTTTGTTTTATTTTTCTTTTCTTTCAGTTATTTTGTTCAATTTAATGGATTTCGGTCATTGAAAGTGGAGTTTTTTTAAATTCGGTTCGAATGGTATACGTTTTTTGATGTTTTTTTTTCTTTATTTGAGAAATTTAAAATTCCGCAAGCCTACTGTCGTCAACGACAGTAGGCCGCGAGGGGGGGGGGGGGGGAATTTGGGGATTTTTGCATTTTGTTTTTTTTTTTAATTTTCTTTGTATTTTTATGTAAATTAAAAGTGGTTATCCTCGGAATTCAATGATGCGAATGTGGATTTTTTTAAATTGGTTAATGCATTTTAATGTTTTTTTTTTGTAAATTTTAAAAAAAAAAACCCCCGCAAGCCTACTGTCGTCAACGACAGTAGGCCGCGAGGGGGGGGGGGGGGAATTTGGGGATTTTTGAGTTTTGTTATTTTTTTAATTTTCTTTGTATTTTTATGTTAATTAAAAGTGGTTATCCTCGGAATTCATTGATGCGAATGTGGATTTTTTATAATTGGTTAATGCATTTTTATGATTTTTTTTTGTAAATTTAAAAAAAAAATTCCCCGCAAGCCTACTGTCGTCAACGACAGTAGGCCGCGAGGGGGGGGGGGGGGAATTTGGGGATTTTTGAGATTTGTTTTTTTTTTTAATTTTCTTTGTATTTTTATGTTAATTAGAAGTGGTTATCCTCGGAATTCAATGATGCGAATGTGGATTTTTTTAAATTGGTTAATGCATTTTAATGTTTTTTTTTGTAAATTTTAAAAAAAAAAACCCCCGCAAGCCTACTGTCGTCAACGACAGTAGGCCGCGAGGGGGGGGGGGGAATTTGGGGATTTTTGAGTTTTGTTTTTTTTTTTAATTTTCTTTGTATTTTTATGTTAATTAAAAGTGATTATCCTCGGAATTCATTGATGCGAATGTGGATTTTTTATAATTGGTTCATGCATTTTAATGATTTTTTTTTGTAAATTTAAAAAAAAAAAACCCGCAAGCCTTTTCCTTTTCCTTTATTTTCCTTTTCTTTGAGTTATTTTGTTCATTTAAATGTATTTTGCTCATTGAAAATGATGATGATTTCAATTTGGTTGGAATGGTATACGTTTTTTTAATGTTTGTTTTTCTTAATTTACAATTTATTGTTTCGCGCTTGTGGTTTGTTTTTTCATATTTGCTGTTTTTTATAATAATTATAACGTTGTTTGTGATTAAGGACTCTGATGGAGATCATCTTGGTAGCGAGCGTCAAGACCCGACGCCTGCGGAAACTGAGGTATTTCATTCAATTTTCAATTTATATTGTTTTCTGATGTTTATGAATTTGAGTTCTATTCGGCTTATACCCATCTTTGTTTCCTACTCCTCTACAAATTCTAGTTAATCCTCACTTCATTTCTTCTACTCTAGGTATCATCCGATGCTCCTGAGATGTCTGCTACTTCCCCCATTTCTGTGATCAATGTTTCCGATCTTTCGGATTCATTTGATCAGCCTTATTGTACCTGTGATGTAGCCAACCCTGTAGGTGTGGAAAGTGGACCTCTCGAGGTCCACTCTCCACAGTACATGCCTACCTCGCCAGTGTACATGCCTACCTCACCAGTGTACATGCCTACATCCCCGGTGTATGAGCCTACGTCCCCGGGCTACATGCCCACGTCTCCTCCACAGGGCTCTCCGCCGATGTCTCCACCCTCTCCTTCCTCGCCGATTCGAGTCAGGAGGCCAGCCCATGTTGTCTTTGCTCTGCCGGCAATTCTGCCGTGCCCTGTCCAACAGACCAGGCGATTTTGGAGGAGGCGCCGTCACTGGAACTGTAGACAGTCTAAGGAGTACTATAGTCGATCCTCACGTAGATAGTTTTATCAATCACGATTGATGATTGAGTTGTTAAAAGAGAGATGACAGTATGAAGATATATTGTTACTTTCTTTTACATACTTGTCTACTTTGCATGACTTTCTTCGATTGTGCTTGTTTTCCTAATTTGCGCACCCCCTCGCAGGTTACGCAAACACAAGATGTTTTGGTGAAACCATCTTGTCCGATAAACTTGAAGACTGCTACGGAAGGGGAATTGGAACATCGCACCCAGTACAAGATTGACTCCAACGCCGTCATCAACAAGCTCAGGATCAAGCCATCGCAGAAGTCCCGAATGACAGTTCCCCTGTGCAGGATGATCCCAATGGCAAAGGTTAGACCAGTTGGCGAAGTGGGGGTACAGCATTTGGAGCAAGAGTTCGTGAAGGGGTATAGAGATGGCGACCGCGTCATGTACATCTCCATGTACAACAACGAAGAGCAGACAAGAGATGTTACGGATGAAGTCATGGCTAGATGGAGCCCATTATGGAGGGACGCGAATGATGCCTTTGAATCTGAGCTTCAAAGTGACGAGGAGTGGTCGCAATTCTCGGGGAAGATGTTTTTTGTCTGGGAAGGTAACCATCGCCTCTCAGCATGGCTTCGTCATATCAACAAGCATCATGCAGACGACCCGTCATGGCACATATCTGTGCACTGCATAGTCCTCGACCCCCGTGGCCATGTTGGCAGTCTTCTTCACGCAATGCATGACATCAACTGGTATATACTTGTTCCATTTGTTCCTCTTATTCCATTTGTTACTTTATCTCATCTCCATTATTCATCATACGTAATGTGGTTTATTTTCAGGTCGACTGAGAATGACTACGTGAAGAGTAATCTCCCCGCCAAACTATTTCGAATCCGCTCTTTCGGAATGATGAAGCTGGAGGAATTTAAAGACCTCCTCAGTCCTCAGGAGTATGACGCATGTCTGAAGAACAAGCCACCTAATCCCTCATGGTTTCCCTTGACAACTAAAGTGTTCATCGCATTTCTGTACCGAGTAAGTCCTACCTCCTCTCTCTATTTGCTTCTTATTCTTCGATACTCATGAAATTTCCTAAGCCTTAATTATCTTTCTACAGCGGGAACTTGCTGCGGCCTCCGATGAAGCAGCCAATGCCTATCGCAAGAAGACACCCGAGAATGAGCAGTCTGCAAGTGCAGTTTGGGATGTCATGAATGAGGCAATGGATAGAATGGTCGAAGCCATCAAGAAGAAGGACTTTACCAAGTACTTGGCTATCGCAAATCCCAAGAATGGTGACGACTTCCTCAATGAGGTGACTCACTGGACATTGTTCCATTCACTGTTTCGGTTGTCTTCAATAATTTCTGTACTAATCCTTTTAAAATCTTCGGTGCTTCTTGCAGATCAATCGCCATTACAGTCTCAATAATAAGCCTGAGATGTCGCTCGAAAAGCTTCAGAGGTTTGTTCCAGCCGCCGTTGAGGCCAAATACAAGGCTCGTTGGTTGAAGTGGTGGAACTCATCCCCGACTGCTCGAACGTCTTACAGATTTCTGCCATCTGAATTCAAAGACACCGAACTGGACCCATGGTTGAACAAGGCTTCATTCTGGGCTGGGGTACTTTCCATACAAAATCCTTTTCGTTTCATTATTCCCTTGTTTTTTTACCGTATACCTTCTTGGTTGCAACTTATATGATTTTTGTATTACAGTTGGAGGAAGCCGTCATTTACGAAGTCGAGGACATAATCAAAAGGGAGAACCTCGACATCAATTGGATGGCATTTCCTGATGTCCAACAGCCGGGCGATTTTGTCGAGAGTTCACGTATTCTCTTGTGGGACAAGGCCTTCCCTACGTTCATTGGAAAAAAGGCTGTTAACCACTTCGACAAAAAGTCCAACTTCGCAAAATTCCCTGGAACCGCTGAAGTTGTGAAGCGGGTTACTTACCGGTACGTGAAGTAACTTAATCGCATTTCTATTTCATAATTTTCATTGCAAATACTTACCTTCTATATGTCTTACCTTAGGTACTTCAAGCGAGAGCTTATTTTGAAGGGAGCCATCAGCGTTCAGCAGCTCCCCAAGTACTTCAAGCTTTGGACGCAGACAACATCGGACCAATGTATGTACTCTCCCCAGCAGATTAAAAGGTACAAAGCTGCTCACCTGGATGCTGGATGCTGGTATCTTGATTGTATTGGTGGTTTCACTATTGACTCGGAGGCGGACGTCAAGATGCTACACGATGCCGGTGAGGTGGTGGTGGAAGCCTCCTTCGATGGTGCAGACGAAGACGAAGGACAGGAGGATCAATCTTCCGCTCCTCCACCAAAGAAAGGGAGAGGGAGGCGACTGAAATCTCTTCGTTCTAAGTCGGAGGCATCACAGCAAACCGGTGCGGCGTCTTCCCAGCCAAAACAGAAGGAACCAGAGCCCTCTCCAGGTATTGTCGTTACGAAGCCAGCTTCTTCGCCGGCTCCTTCCTCGATCAGTGCTTCCGAGGTCACCAGAAGTCTCCTCGAGCAGAGGAAAGCCAAGACATTCCGACAGAGTACCTCTTCGGCTGGAACTCTCAATTCCTCTCAGGTTTATGTCATCAACTCCTCTGTGCCTTTGGTTCTATCCCGACACAAGGAACTTGAAGACGTTGGTGGCGATCCCGAATGGAACAAGGCTCTAGACATCATTCGAATGGTATGATTCGTTATTTCATTCTTTCCCTTGAATCCTGATATTCTGTAATCCTTATATTTTCTAACTCTGATTTCTTGTTTATTCAAGTTTGGAGGAGGCCGCGACAGCCGAGTTCCTGAGAGATGCCAACTGGAGAATCACTTGGGATTCGACTTGATCATTGCCGACATTCCTGAGAATCTTCCGGTCCCCACCATATCCAATCCCGCCTACGTCCCTCCGCCTTGGAACAAACGCGGCAAGGATTATTTGGATGACCTCTTCGAATTCGCAAGACATTTCTTGCAGTTTGATGGTGCTCTCTGCATCATCCACAACAACGACCAACGTCTCGCTTCGAAGATTTCCGAAGTTGCTGCTGAGGATGGCTTCGTGCAGCACCGAGACTGGTGGGGCTTCAATGGACTAGGCTTGGCTCACCCAACGATGCCCGGCTCCTTGGTATGTACATCATAATCTTTGCTTGTCTTTGAATTCTACTAAGTTATCTTCTTAATTGCACTTACACATTGTTGTTTCTCGCAGTCTCTTCGATTCTGGGTGCGCGTCTTCATTCGTGGTGGTACCCCCCCATCCAAGTTTTCTTTTCAAACGAAGAAATCCGATGTCGTTCACAACGACCTCCACATTACCGAGAGTGATGCCATTCTTAACTTCACCCAGCTAAACTCGCAGCTCATGAATGGAGAGGTGCCGTGGAGAGGCCCGAGGGAGAAAGCCCCTGAGATGATGCAGGGCATCATTGAGGAGATGACCAAGCCCGGTGACATAGTCTTCGAGTGGTCGGCGGGAACAGGTAATCCTCCAATAACAGTTTCTGCATTTCCAATCCTCTGATTTTCTCCACAGGAACTCACTACTTATCTATGCTACGTGTTTTCAGGTGCCTCCCTCAAGGCTTGCCAGAGTATTGGTCGTCATATTATAGCTTGTGAGGAGGACGAAGCCATCTTCAACGCACTTCTCAAACCGTATATGGCTACGTCATCTGCCATGGGCCCTCCTAAACATCCTAGGCCGGCAGCAGCAGACGAAGCGCCTCCAAAGAGAGCAAGAAGACCTGATAAGTGGTGTAAGTCTTCTATTCTTTGTTCAAATTCTCCAAGCATTTCTTCTCTTTGCACCTCTACGTATTCAATCTAACCACAATCGGTTTTCTATTGCAGAGTAGTTTCGGCAACACCGCCACGTGGGCCAACATCAGTGTCCACTCCATCGTGGCGTCTTCATTCCAGCCCGATTCAGCCTTTCATACTTCCGGAGTACGCGGAGGACTTAGCACAGGCGTTTCAATCTGGAGCCCTCACATATGTTCCTAGTCGGCCAACTACTTTTGATCCTAGGGCTGTGATATTCGTCGATGACGAGGCGGTAGAAGGAGATTCCGAGTCATCTAGTTCTGAGGATGGAAGTAGTGATTCTAGCATATTGTGAGTTTGAACGAGGCTTCGGTCTTTCATTGTTTGCATTTGATTTGATTTGATTGAATTGGAGTTCATTGCCTATTCCTTCGTCTACTCTACTCCAAACATCTTAAAGTAGTTATGTTTCTCATTTCCAATTCGTCTCGGGTTATGTAAAGGATGAAACGCCAACTGTGAAGCTCAAAATATAACACGAAGAGTGAAATATTATAAAATAAATGCTCAAAATTTAGTGTTTCAGACCATAAACTTTAGCTTTCAGACCATAAAGTTTAAGGTTTCAGACCATAAACTTTAGCTTCTGTGATTTTTTTTTTCCTTTACTTTTCTATTCAATATTTAATGTTCTGATCTAAGAACATGATGCTGGAATACTCCTATCTAGATCCAATAAGGTACCAAATCTAAAGGATTGAATGGATGACGTCATCATGACATCAGCCCTAATTTGTACCAAAAAAATAAAACGTAAGAAAATTTTTACCAGACATATCCCTGAATTCCACGGGAATACGCTCCTTTACTAAAAAAAGTAAAAAAACCATACCTTTTTTTAGTTTTTTTCCACGGTTATAGGGTTTACTTTGCTTTAAAAAATTTGGCTAAATGTCAAATCTCTGCTCTCCATTCTCTGCTCTCTGCTCTTCGCTCTCCGCTCTCCGCTCACATGCTAACTTTCCCCATACACAAGTCGAAGATCAGAGTAGCGAATGAAGCTTTGTCATCCACATGAAGGACGAACATATTTCATCCACTGTGTTCTAATACTCCCACTTGACCTCATGTGCACGATGACAAAGTTTCATGAGACTCCCACTTTAGAGTGCAGTCATGAGGGAGCGTGAGCTTAACAAACTATCATGCTAAAGTCTGAAGACGATGAACGCCAAGTAACTGTCGAAGCTGTAGAAAGCTGGATGGGGGAAGAGCCTTTGTAAAGATGTCGGCAATCTGGTCCTTAGTTGAAATGTAGGAAACTGAGATGTTGCAATTTGCCTGGTGTTCACGTATGACATGATACTGTATGTCAATGTGTTTGGTCTTCTGGTGATACTCTGGATTAAGAATCAGGCGAATTGCAGATTGATTATCTGACATGAGAGCTGTGGGATTGTGCTGGGGATGTCCAAGTCCTGTAAGTAGATGTCGATGCCACAAGATTTCTTTTGTGGCAATGTGGGCAGCAAGATATTCGGCCTCTGTTGTCGATGATGCTGTGCAAGCTTGTTTGCGGCTCAGCCAAGCGACAGGTCCATTGTTGATTAGGAGAACAACACCCGAGCGAGACTTTCTGTCGTCTGTGTCTTGGCCGTAATCTGCGTCGCAATAAGCTGCAAGGGTATGCGGTGAGTTAGTGTCTGAGAAACTGATACTGTATTCTTTGGTCGCCTTGAGATAACATACCACCTTCTTGGGAGCGGTGCAGTGGGATCTTGTAAAGCAGTGGTTGAAACGTGCACAACTGCTCACTGCGTATGCAATGTCGGGGCGGGTTCCGAGCGCAGCAAAAGCGACACTACCGAGTAGCTGCTTGTAGGGGAAATTTGTTTCTTGATCCTCTGTTTTATCATGATCGATGTTGATATGGAGTTTGAGATTAGGATCAGCAGGTACTTGTACGGGGTGGAGATTGGTGTAGCCATAGCGCTTGAGTAGGCAATCGATATATTGAGTCTGATCAAGAAACAATGAGCGCATGTGTCGATTGCGAGTGATGTGCAGCCCCACAAACGTATCAGGCTCGTTCTGTCTGACTTTAAACACGTCATTCATCTCATGAAGGATTGGTAAGATAGTGCCTCTGTTCTTCGCTGCTATCAGACCATCGTCGACAAAAATCGCCAAAAGAATGATGGGATCTGCTGTTGAGACGTAGATGCATGGATCAGCATCTGTAGACTTGAGGCTGTGCTTCGTAAGAAAGTCATGAAAGCGGCGGTTCCACACTCGGGAAGCTTGGCGCAGGCCATAGATAGATTTTTTTAATTTGCAAACTCGCTGTGGATTGGCCTTGTCCTCGAAGTAGGGTGGTTGAATCATATACAGCTCTTCGTCAATTTCTCCATGAAGGAACGCTGTGCATACGTCAAACTGGAGCATGTTGAGGTCTTCTACAGCAACGATGGAGAGTAGAGTACGAATCGAATCAAATTTAGCAACAGGGCTAAACGTTTCTGTAAAGTCTATTCCATAACGCTGCGTGAAGCCACGAGCAACAAGTCTAGCTTTGTATCTGTCAATGTTGCCTTGAGAATCGTATTTGATCTTGTATGTCCATTTGCAGCTTACAGGTTTTCTGTCTGGAGGAAGATCAGTGATCTCCCAAGTTGCATTTTGCAGCAAAGAAGTGTATTCTTCTTGCATGGCTTGGATCCATCTGTCAGCCTCAGGTGATGATAGAGCTTCGATCAAACTCCCAGGTTCAAGTGATGTGTCGTTGGCAGGAGCAATTTGGGTGAGATATGCCCAGTCACCATAACGATTTGGTGGTTTTGACTGCCGAGAGGATCGAGAAGGACCATCTGGCTTCTCAATAAGGTCAAGTCTGTCTAAAGGGTCATCCTCTTGAGTAGGGCTGTCGACTGTGTTAGGTATACCGTATGGGAGGAAGTTGAACTGGCACAGATGAGGGAACTTGAAGAGGTAATGATACTTGTGAGGCAGTTGGTATACTTGGAGAATCAAGAGGAATAGGTGCTAGTTGGGACAGTAAGGGGGAAGATCTAGTATTGAACACAACTGTAACAGGAGTTGGGTTTTGAGGTATTGCCTGAGGTGGAAATAAGAGCGGATCTTGTTCATTGCATATGATGTCTCTGGTGATGACCACTTTCTGTTTAGTAAGATCCCAGATGCGATAAGCTTTCGACTCTTCAGAGTAGCCAAGAAACATACCAGGGCGGCTTTTTGGTTTCAGTTTAGTCCTTGTATGTTTTTCTGCATGGATAAATGCTGAGCAGCCAAATATGCGGAGATGATTCAGAGACGGCTTAAGTCCCCACCAAGCTTCATATGGTGTAGTGTGGGATCGACTAGTTGATGTCCTCCGATTGAGAACATAAACTGCTGTCTGTACAGCTTCAGCCCAGAACTTGGCAGGGACATTGCGTGAGTGGAGCATGCTTCTGACGAGCTCCATGATGGTCCGGTTTTCACGTTCAGCAGCACCGTTTTGTTCTGGCGTATGAGGTGCCGTGAGTTCTTGCCGAATGAGATGCTCATCGAAGAATTTCTTGGCTTGTTTGCTGACAAACTCTCTTCCCCGATCGGTCCTCAGAACTCTCACTTAATGACCTGTGTCTCGTTGTACTTGACGACAAGCTTGTTGTAAAGCAGAGAGAGCATCAGATTTACGTTTGAGAGAAAAAGCAATTCTGTATCCTGTTGCGTCATCTTTGACGATGAGACAGTAGAGAGCCCCCCGATGGATTCAGTATCCATTTCCATTATGTTTGCATGTAGCAGATCTCCTAGGTGAGCAGCGTAAGTGCGAACAGAGTTCACAGGAAATGCAGTTCGATGCTGCTTACCATAACAACAGCCTTCGCAAAAATTGTCAGAGGTGTTATCATGAAGTAATTCAATTCCTTCGGCCAGTTCTTGTCGCACCAGTAGTTTGATTGAGGCCGGGTTGATGTGGCACAAGCGAGCATGCCAAACTTTTAGTAACTCCCGTGCTTCCGCAATGGTTGCCGGTCGAAAGGATGCAGCAATGAGACCATTGTCAGATGGTGGAGCTACAACGCGAAGTTGAAGTTCGTACAAATTATTCTGGAGAGTACCTTGTAGAACAATGGTGCCGCCAGATGTCATACTGCAACCATGTGATGAGAAGGTAGTTAGGATGCCTTTCCTGGCAGCTTTTGTAATAGAAAAGAGATTACTCTCAATTTCGGGAACATGCAGGACACCTTCAATATAGCCTGGTTGCCATCGTCTGTTGATGAGCCGCTCGATAGATATTGTGCCAATACCAGCTGCGTACAATGGCTGAGGCGCGATGCCTTGTATAGGCCAGTAATTTTCAGGAAATGAGGAGTAGCTTGCAAACCAGTCATGATGACTGGTCATATGGCTTGATGCTGCGCTATCTGCGTACCAGATGCATTGTCGAGAGAATGTTTCCAGATTAGAATCGATTGTGCACTCAAGCTGTGGGAGCGATTCAAAGGCCATAAATCCTGCATGTGTGATTTCATGATCTGGCAGCTCCGTAGTTGTTTCGATAGCAGGGAAGCTTCGAGATGATGGACTTGATGTTTGCGGTCTTGAACGTCGATTTCGTCGAAGTTCTTGACGCTCAGCTTCAGTAAGATCAGGGCATTCGCCTTGCCAGTGTCCAGGTTTGCTACAGTTATGACATGCAGTTTTCTTCTTAAGTTCATCAAAATACTTTTGGCTTACCTGTCTCTGTTCCGGAGTGAGTACTGTTGCTGTAGCATTCGACGAAGGAGACAACAGCTTGTGCATTAGATGAGTGCATGAGCTCCCACTACAATTATGAGCACCTGAAGGAGTTGTACTACTCCTACTAGAATTTGGACGTTGAGAGCCATGAGATTTGGAACTGCTGTAAAACGCCTTAGTAACGTCGACGGAAGCAGTTGCTGCAGTCTTGAGCTTAGCTTCTTCTTTAACCAATCCAATGGATAGATTGACAAGAGTCCGATCATTTTGAGATGTCAGCTCCCAAGCGGTAGTGAAAGCATTAATATCTTGTGGCAAGCTGGAGATTACCTTAGAAATGACCGCATCATCATCGAAGACCTTCTGAACATCCAGATCACGCAGCTGGCTGTTGATGTCATTAAGTTCAGATAAGAAAACTCGAATTCCCTTAGCTGCGATAGGTTTGGCATCAAAGAATCGCTTCTGAAGATTGTGGACGGAACTGACAGCGCGCTTGTCATAATGAAGCTGTAAATTGCTCCACATCTTATGTGCAGAGGTTGCGCCAAGAAGTGGACGAACTAAGCTTCTGTCCATGGTCTGAACGAGAATATCCATCGCCTGCTGGTCCCTGCGCTTCCAATAACGACGTGTGCGGAGATGTGCATCAGGATTGTAGTGCTCAGTTCCTTCAACGATGTCGAGCAAGTCACGTGAGCGGAAGATACACTGTATTTGGAATTTCCACAGGTTAAAGTGCTCTCCAGTAAACGGTGATAATGTAACAGGAGCGGTGTCAAGCGGGATATCCTCAGCCATGAAGGAAGGATTATTGATTGGTACGGAATTAGCGGATATGTTGGGACTAGCAGAGTCTGGATCAAGTGGAGGATCGGATACAATAGCCATGGAGCTAAAACAAGAAACTACATCAATGAGTAGCAAGAATCAATGAACTATGAGGCGAGAGTATGACAGGAAGCTATGACAATGAGTAGCGAGAGTTGCAAGAAGGCAAGCTGAGAGTTATCAAGAATCAAGAAACGATAAGCAAGCTAAAAACAAGAAACTATGATTCTCAGAACTGACACAGACACGTACAAAATGGTAACCAGAGTTATCATGACAACTACAGCGGAAAACGACTATGTAAAATGGCCCATAACCTATTGAACATTCACAAGCATGAGCTAACTGAAGCAAGACGGAGACACAACGCCATAGCCAAAATGACCGGGAACAATGACGACATGTTTTTGCATTGCAGACAGGATATACACAAGTCGAAGATCAGAGTAGCGAATGAAGCTTTGTCATCCACATGAAGGACGAACATATTTCATCCACTGTGTTCTAATATTGGAGGCCAGACAGATACACTATTTGAGATTCCATGTACTTTTTTGTGTGAGGACTCCTACCATCAACACATGATCTCTACGACGACTTGGACTTAGCAAAGCTTGAGTTGCAAGTAGTCGTGCAATAGAATAAGTAAGCAGAGCCTAAACATTAAAGTCTCGTAAGACATTATGGCTCATGAAACACTTCTATACAAAAGCATGCATGACAAGACAGTTGCAAATAAGTCAGAAGCTCTACGTTTTGATGACCCTCACTTCAAGCTTCTACGAACTCTCGTATCCAAAGTCAAATTTATTCTCCCATCACAGGTCTCACACCCACTCCCACATATTTGTTCCCACCAAAACCAAACAGGTCTCAGATCATGCACCTCACCGAACTGAATACAATGCAGACGAAGCCACATAAGATGTTTGATTCTTCGCTATAGCCCACCATTCGGAAGAGCAGACAAGGGGGTGGTGGCTTCGGAAGTAGCATAGCTAACTTCCACGACATTCCTAATATCCAACAAATCAGAGTTAGACGGCGACACCATGCCTAACATCCGAGAGAATCCGGGCTTATCGTAACGGGCGAGAGGCTTGCTTCTTGGCAAAGGAGGCATTAACATCTCCATACTCTCGCATGACTGGAGCAGCAATAACTGCGATACCAACCGTGTCGATGGTCGATCTTCGGCATTAGGATTACAGCAGAGAAGTCCCAATTTCAGAATGTTTGTGATCATCCTCTTGTCTTCCATTACAACACCGGGGGTTTGGGTCATCATACATGATTCTCCTTCCAACACTGACACACCAGATGATCCTGAACCCGCCTCAAGTAGTCCAGATATACCGAGCCTTGAGTCCGCAACTTGCAAAATACTCCCCGCTTCATGTGCTCGCCATACCTTATCAACTAAGACACCATCATCTCCGAGTTCGATTACAGTCATGTCGAGTGGACGCGCCCCACACATCACTTCAAGCACGAGCACTCCAAAGCTGTACACATCGGACTCCTTGGTGGCCTTGCCTGTATGAAGCATCTCTGGGGCCAGGTACCCAAACGTGCCTGCCATCATTGTGGTCTTTCCCACCTTCTCGTGATCAACGAGACGGGCAAGTCCAAAATCACCCAAATAAGCGTTCAGTTCCGCATCCAAAAGGACATTGCTCGACTTGATGTCTCTATGCAACACGCATTGTGAGCATTCCTCGTGCAAGTATGAGAGCGCGTTGGCCACCCCGCTCAGAACAGAGTGTCGCAGTGTCAGAGAAAACCGGGTGCCTGAAGATCGGAAAAGCAACTCGTGGAGATTGCCGTTGCACATGTAGTCGTACACAAGCAGCAGTTGCTCTTCCTCTTGACACCATCCTCGCAGCTGCACCAGATTTCGATGACGAATGTGGCTCAGGCTGGTTACCTCAGCTCGGAAACTCTCCTTCCCGTACGTGCTCTCCACTCTCATTTGTTTCACCGCCACCAGAGCTCCCGAAGGAAGTGTGCCCTTGTACACCGCTCCAAATCCACCGCTTCCCAGTAACTCGCTTCTTCTGAAGTTCTTCGTCGCCTTTCTGAGCTCTTTGTATGCGAACATCCGCAGGGCAAGGTTTGGATCGACTAGATTGAAGTCACTTGACTTGTACACTTTCTTTGAAGGTGCTCTCCTTCGATGGCTTGCAACGAACAAGCATGCCACCAGCAAGACTGCAACGACACCGGCGGAGAGCCCAGCAAAGATTCCCATCTTTCTATTCCGTGAAGAGCTGGAAGTAGAGCCTATGACGACATGGGGAAAGTTCACCAAGGCTGCAATTGGCGGCAATGACTGCAGCGGAACAAGCAGCGTTGTGTAATTTCCTAGGGTTGCATTTGTCGGCAACTCATTCGCAACACTTAGCTCTGCAACTGTGATGTTGAACTTAGCACTAATGATTTCCAGGGTTTCGTCAGGGTACACACTATATGTAAGCAAGAAATTTGTTCCACGAAAGTCTTGATCCTTAGTTGGGCACGCGCAGAAGATTGGTACCACAGCGGTGTCGCCTAATACTAGGTTGGAAACCGCCATCCTGGGGTTTAAGACCATTATCGCCTGGTACGTCGTCAAGCCTCCATAGATGGTACTCGCCACATTGTCGAACTTTGCAACGTCTTCTATTGTAATTGTGCGAGTCACTTCCATTTGTGAGGTGACATTATGGCACTTACAGTCTAATGGGATGTAGAGAGGCTGACCCTTTGGAAGATCAGCATAGGGTTCTAGATAAGTGAGCCCGTTAAGAGCAGCAACTGTGTCCGTGGGGACGTTGAAGGAGCTAGCTACACCGGCCACATAACCTTGCTCCCCGCCGAAGGTTCGGTAGAAGGCATAGGTGCTGCAGGTTTCGTAAAAACCATTGCAAATGTAGCCGAATATGTCGTACTGCTGTTGTGCGATTGCACAAAATGGCGCCATCGCTGCTTCCGACACCAGGACTACTGCCAGAAGAAGCCTCATCCTCTGACTGTGTATGCACTTGCCAGCCTGCAGGATATTAGACGGCTTGATGTCGCAATGCAACATTGCATTGCACCCAGTGATCCACTTGACAACCTGAAGGAAGTCTAGTTTTTCTACCTTTGTACACGGCTGAAAATCTATGGTACTAAAGTTCGCGATTGCTCGTCTTGCATCGAAGTGGGTTCTATGATCAGATTGTATTTCTCCAGTGTGAATTCCAGAACTGTGACAGCAGCGAGCTCTCATTTGTTGCTCAGCAATTCAACTCCACTCAAGATTTATGTCTCAGAAGGCAGTCCGAACATGAAAAAGCATTTTATAAACTTCACTTAGTCTTTGTCGCTTTCAGTTTTCCATTGCAAGCAAATGCGTCGTTTTTGATTTGAAAAAGCAGTCAAACCGCGCCCCTCACAGACAATTTTGCGGGCCCCTTTCCTCTGCTCGCATTGGTTGATTGCTCAATGTGCATCAAGTCAAAAAAATCTACTCATTAATTTTTTGAGCTTGGTCACTTTAAGGTATCTCTTTAGCTCAAGAATCAGCTTTAAAATGTAAGACTTCCAAGTTTGCTCCACATTGGACTCTAGTTTTTTTTAAGTACAGCTGCATAATCGTGCATGGATCTTTCATTACATTACATTAAGACGAATAAAAATCTGTCATGGTGATGCATTGTGCACTATAGCTCCAGTAACAGTGATATTTCAAAAAGTACATGGATTCGAGCCGCTTGTTGAGAATAACGACAGATGCCTTCGAAGACTTGAAGCTGAAAAATCAGCGGAATGTTTTCATTGATATGTTACTCAGTGCCAATTTTGCCAGGTTGTAGTTTCAAGTTACTATGGATTTCCCAAGCTAGGATGTTACTGCTTCACGTTGGCCATTCTGACTAGGGTGATGAAGTAGGAGATTCAGCTAAAGTTGGAATTTCGAGCTTGAAACGTTGTGTTGGCAGTGGTAAGTACCTGAACGAGCGTCCACCTTACCATAAATAATCGCCACAAGACCACACCACATCTTTAAAGTGGTAGAAAGCGAATTGCTTCCCAAGCCACAATTTCACTTCTGGTCAACTTAGAAATACTAAAGACTCTCAGAGTGACGCAGAGGTTGGGATTCTTCAAGGAGCAGAATACATACCAACCAAACCGAAAAGATGTCCTCATGTGCAATGCTCAACCCTGTTGAGGACAGACACATGAGAGCAAGTTGCCAGTCTCCTCTAGGGTGTCGAGTCCGAGAGCTACAAGATACCCAAACCCTCGGCTACCATAGCCAGTAAATGTCAGCGCTCTAGCAAGCTCCGGACCCAGCAACCTTACCATGTCGCATCTCGTATACACATCCACATCGTCAAACCCTGCTGGCACATGGATCGCGCCTGTGAAATCCCCCCCCTGCACCACGATCAGATGGCACCCTTTTAGCAGCTCCCGCCACGCTGCAAGATAACCCAAGTCGGGCTTCAACGCCACCACCACGTCCACCTCCTCGAGCTGGACATCGGACGCATCCCTCACCATCTCTGGAAGCTTGAAATCCTCAACCTGCAAAGACCACAAAATTACAAGACCTCAAGACCAACTCAAATCACCACTTCAAATACACGACATGGTTGATCCAATAAACCTCTTAACCCCCAAATGCCTGAGCCTATGACCACGGAAATAAACTTTGACATTAGATGCTCTATTTTGCTACTATAAATAATGTAAAATATGAATTTTTAATTTTTATTAGTTAGATACACATGTTATCTACAAGCAATAATTCTATCAAAGTTAATGGTTTCATTATATAATTACTATAAATTTTCAAATAAAAACAAACAAAGAAAATTTATATCAAATATAGGTTGTACTAAAAAATTACAAAATATTTACTGTAGATATACATGACAACCAAGAACCTTATATTAGTTGCCGTGTTCAAAAATTATGTTTTAATTCAAAAATATGATGAAAAAACCTAAAACCGTGGAAAATCAAGAAGTAGCCACAGTTATACCCCTTCATCTTATACCAGCTATAAATCACTCAATTTACGTATTTTTCAAAATTTTAACTTGGACTAGAAAATGGATTTGTTAAGCTACATTTCATTAGTTTACCTCAAATGCAAAAAAGATCATCTCGATAGTCAAAATTGCATTTCAGCTGTCTGTTTTAAGGAATTTTTTAATACACACACGGTATTGATGTTTTGGACTTTAGGAAGGCACCAAAATTCATGAAATTATTACTTTGAGGATTCATTAGTGAGGTTAGATAGATCTCTCTCAACTTTACCTCATGAAAATAAAATAGAGGAAAAATTGTCATTTAGATGATAGTTATGGAACTTGGAAAAATGAGAACAACTAGTTTTTGGTCGTTTAGGCGTTTAGGGGTTAAGTGATGGAACTCTCAAATGTGAGCTATGATAAAAAAGATGTGAGGAGACCTAATAGTTGTGTGCACAGAGAAGGTTGTCTATGTGAAAGGGAGAACTTAGGACAATGTGGGTATGATTGAATGACCTTTGGATCTTGAGGATTGAATGGGTGGAGTGTGAATGTGATAACCTCGACGTGTGATGTGACAAGGGACGATGAGTCTATCATCTGGTCATGACCATAGCAGTGTTTTCTTTATTGTTTTGAAAAAGTGCGAGGGTGGCGACATAATTTTTTAGAGACTGGAGATTTGATGATGCAAATTCTATCGAGGCAAAAAATTTCAACTATTTTTATCGAAACCACTCTAAATGTAAAGAAAACCAACGAAAAGTTGCCTACAGTGAGTCACTGTGCAAGAAAATTTGGCACCAAGTCTGACACAAAAACATACTAATTTTGCCTAAATCAGTAATCAATCAAATTTTTTTTCTCCTTTAGGCGACTTTTCACCAGTAAAAAATCACTAGACCAAAGTACTGTTGGAGCAAGGATTGAATACAATAAAACATTGGAAGATGACCTTACAATGATTTGTTTTGGCAACATAATCATTCAGGAGACCTAGAGAATGTGCCTTGTCAAGGCTTTCTTTTCTGAATACATAGAATGATTTGAATCTGTAAGAAAATTTGTAAACAACAAATTCATAACAATCTAATCAAGGTCATAGTTCAATCTAATCAAGGTCATAACAATCTAATCAAGGATGGAAAGACAAGAATGATGGGATAACAAAAGATTATTATTAATTAGTTGAAGAATTTAGAGATTGTCATGATTTTTAATGATGAGAATGGGCTTGAAATCCAAAACAAAGCTCGTCTTGAACACAGGTATCCAATTTATTTAAAATTGTATGTTAAAGTTCATATGTGTTTAGAAACAACCATATAAGAAGGTCTCTCGTAAGTGACGGACTCATTGAGGCCAATAAAAGCAAAAGCTTCATTCGAATAGGACCTTCTCCAACTACATTACTCAACAAAGCTTTAATTTTTTTATCAATTTATTTCTTTTTCTATGGTCTCTCTTTGGATGGAGTTTTTTTTTAATGTAGAGTTTCCAGGAGAGAATATATTTGAGACTTCCAGGCAAAAAAGAGTAATTTGATTGCTTAATTTCTTTTTCCTCTATGCTATGGAAAATCAATGCTTGGATTACAATTTTTAAAGGTTGTGGTGCTTTCTAAAGTTGAGCGCATATGTGTATATCTCATAGGATGTTTTTGGAATACATAATTTCAGTTTTGGAAATAAATTGATGCATCTTCATGTACAGAGAAAGGTTGAAATTGTTGTCAGAAAATAAAACTTTCATTAAGAAGTTGAGAGTATAAGGGTGCGATAGTAGGTTCTCATTATAATAAGTTTATTTTTTGATCATGGCTGATAACTATTGAAGTTCTTTATCATGTCTTCTATAAAGCAACTATAACCTTCTAATTTGTACATTGAATTAGTTTGTCTTGCATATGCTAAGAAGGTTAGATTTAAATCTAAAACACAATCCATTCCCTGCTAAGAATTTACCAAAGTAATTGCAATTTTACTTATTTCTCGGTCGTGAAGTACGTCCTAAAAACAAAAAATTCAACAATTATTGTGGAGGAAAATTTCATGATTTTATGACCAATATTTTATAATGAATACTGTAAAATTGAGGTATTTGTATTTTCATGATGTCCATCCAAATATATACAATTTTTCATCCAAAATATCCATATCTTATTACTCACCACTCATTCAATAGCGTCGTCTCCTATTAAACCACGTTGGGCAATGAGGGATATTTAGAACTCACAGGGAACAATAGTGGTGAACTCAAATGGAACTAGAAGCTCAGGTTTCCTCCGAAACAAAAACACGTCCTTCCCATAACGCAACCTCAACATCGGCCACACCACCACAGAATGAATCTTCACATGAAACCGCCATTCAAACCTGTTTTGCAGACCGTCTGCCACACTTGTGGTCACCTCCCAAGTAGCCTCGAAATCCGGGCCTGGAAAGTTCAAGCTCAGGTCGTCACTACCAAACGGAGCCTTCGGGAGCTCCCTCGCCTTGAGCCATGTTTTATCCGGGTGAAACTTGTGCCCATCCTGCCAAGTGTTCATTTTCCACGTCCATGTCACGGATTAATGCTCCTTACGTTTTGTTAGGGCTGGCAACCAGTGGTGGGGTGCTTCGGCGTATGATGTTTCTGTAGCATGGGTTCGTGTTTACTGACCGCCAAGAATTGGGCCTTGTGTGGAGACACTTGCTTCCCAGCCCTTTGATCGTGTATGTTGCACTGGATGAGGGGCATTATTGCCCGGTCTTACTGTGCCAATGTCAGTGCAGGAAGATTTCCAGGCGTCAGAAGGGCAAACTTTGATGTCGACCCGATGGACGAAGTGTCCCAGACAGTGCACTTCCTTCACGCAGTTTTCGACGCCAAACACAACCTCCTCTAGCATCAAAGTCACTTCCTGAGTAGTCGCATTTGTAGATCTGTTCATCACCACCCAGGGCGTTAGATCATATCAGTTGGTTTTAACTGTACTACGGTATGCTCTTGCATAACGAGGAAGGTCACCGAGTAGTTTAAGAATATTTAATTCCAAACTATGTTCAGTGAGGCAACAAGTAAATTATGTAAATATACATGGAGAATCTATGAACAGGTCACATTTCTATGCTAGAGAATTGAAGCTAAGGAAACATTCCATACTCTTGTCACCATTTTGTTACTGAGACAGGATCTGATTTGTACCTCAAATAAGCCGGCGATAAACACAAAAGAGCATAAACTTCCTGGTCAACCTTATCCCCAGGAGAACGCTGAACATAGCGCTTACATGATTCTGTGTCGACTGAATTAGGAGAACTGCTTCTAAACGGCGTTCCAAGTATAGGAACTGCACGCATGGACGTCATGACGAAGAGAATGTCAGACACTGTAAAATGTTGAATGCACAGATAGCCCTAATAGATAAGTGACTACATATCTGTAACCTGTTGCATCGGCAATTCCCATGTACACTCATCTATTTCAATGAACAGCAATGGTAAATTGATTAGTAGAACCCTTCAAATCATAGCCTTAACAATTACAGAACTGTGAAGAGTGTGAAGGCTGAGACTATAGCCATACTCATTTGTGTGGATTCAAACGACTCCTAGATAGACATACGTGGTCTTCGTTTTGCTCGGGACACAAAGATAATATTTACCAGCAGGAGAACTCTTATATTGATATCAGTCACAATTTTACATTGATACAACACCTGTACCGTAAGCGTCAAGCATTCTAAATGTACTGTACAACAGAGCTGAGCAACAGGTGGGCAAATTTTGAACTCGTTATGAAGGACGTGAGCAATGGCAGCGTGGAGAGGGAAGAAGTGAAGCCTTACTAGGATGGGCGACATATTGGGTGACGGGCCCTTTCTTGAAGCTGGCAGGATCCCGATCCTCACTTAGCTCCAGTGTCCCCTGCGCAGGAAGTGGGTGCGATGTAGCCACCTCACTCGCGTCATCGTGGTTTTCTTCTCTCACTTGGAGCACAACCTTTGTGCCGTCGTCGCCCTCAGACGATTTCGTGATCTCGAACCCACACTCTACAAGAGACTTAGCAACCTCACTGTTGTCCACAATAAGTTCCCCACCGTCTCTCACAATGTCCAGCAGCTCAGCAGCAGATTGCACTAGCATATCCTGGTTACCCCACCACTAAACACATCAGAAAATTATACAAACTTATCCAACTCATGCATTCAACCATGGCATGTACGTTCACGAAAATCGATTTGAAAAGCTACAAATCAGTATTTCAATCGCTACAAATGAAGCAGAACCGCCATCTTCATTCTCATAGGGTTTTCATGGACTATGTCATTCCTGGACATCCATTTCAAGATCCATCTTAAGTTTGTCCTCTGGGTTGGCGCAACCTGAAGACTCCAGTGTGACGATGATTGAATCTTCTAGTGCACATGGTTGTGGCAATCGGAAGTGTAATGCACGAGAGAATGTCGACAAAGAGTCCTAGAGTAGGTGGCTCAAAACCCGCACAAGACCAGAAACCGCACTCTACACCTATCCAACTTAACTTTCTTTGTAATCACGGTGTACATTATAGGTGAGCAGTTTTTGAGCCACCTACAAGTTTCCCTTCCAAAAGTCATACCTAATTCAATATTAATCCAAAAAAAAATTATTTCGATTCGTCCAATTTTAGAAATACTCAAAGCACGTCTTCCAAAACTTGATTCCCTTAGTGACTCCCCACCGAGCCTGCCAATCTAAAATTTGAGCGATATCTGAGCCCCATACTCTACACACGAAAACGGACACCACGTCTTAGTCCACAGTGGAGAATCTTCATCAATTCACCCAGCGACTTTCCTTTGTCAGATTCCAGATGTCTGTGAAAGCACATTTCCTGCCCTGCAAATTCGCAAGAATATTTGTGTCTATGCTCGGCTGGTAAAGAATATAAGAGCATCCCCAATAGTGGGACGGCATTGGGGCACGTCAAGCCAAGATGGCGTGCTCCCTGGGAATTAGAGTGGGCGGGGGAGCCTCGGAGGCCCCAATCGAGGCCCGTCAACAGCCACGGTAGAGGGCGGTCCCGGCTGATGTGGACGACGAGCTGTGCCATGGTAGCAAACAAGCCGTGCCATGGTGGCAGGCCCTTTATCGCAGCCACATCTGATCTGTTCGCCCTCTTTCGGGCTGAGAGGAGAGTGGGTGCTCTTGGCAGCTTCTCTGCCGAAACTTGTTTCACCGGTCAGTGATTTTTGAACACTGAGCTGAGAGAAAGGATAAGGATTCTATTTGGTTTGTATTTTTAATTTGAGAGAGTCATGGAGTCTTGGGAGGATGAGCTTGAGAGGAGTTTGGGATTTGACATAGGGTTTGAAGAGGACATGGAGGATGAGCTTGAGAATGACCTATTCTTGCAGGTGGTTGAAGGTGTTTCAAGTGAGCTATTGGGTGAGCCGGTGCAAAGGCCCAAGACGGGGGGGAGTGTACCTGGAAGGGAATATGTTTGGCGTGATAGAGAGGTATGTCACAATCTTCTCTTGAAGGATTATTTTTGTGACAATCCTACATATGGCCCAAGGAAGTTCCGGAGGCGGTATAGGATGCGGAAGGAACTCTTCACAATCATTCATGATGCTGTTGTGAGTTTTGATCCATGGTTTACACAACGTATGGATTGTACAAAGCGTTTGGGTTTATCCTCCTTGCAAAAAGTCACTGCCGCCCTCTGTATGTTGGCATACGGAGTGGCAGCTGATGCATGTGATGAGTATTGCAAATTGGGGGAGTCTACTGCTCAAGAATGTTTGACTCGGTTTGTAGTTGCAGTGAGAGGTTGTTTTGAATCAGTTTATTTAAGGCACCCCACGAGGTATGATGTAGAGAAGCAGATGGCTATCAATGAGAAGCGTGGATTTCCAGGGATGTTTGGGAGTCTGGATTGTATGCATTGGACTTGGAAGAATTGCCCTGTAGCTTGGCAGGGTCAATTCCAAGACAAAGACAAGAATAGAAGCATCATCTTGGAGGCAGTGGCGGACCAGAGCTTATGGATATGGCATGCTTATTTTGGTTGCGCTGGCGGCAACAACGACATCAATGTCTTGGATAGTTCCCCATTTCTTTTGAACCTCCTACGAGGTGCAGGTGTGGACATTAGTTTCGAGGTAAACGGGCATGTTTATCCTCGATACTATTTTTTGGCAGATGGGATTTATCCTTCGTGGGCATGTTTTGTGCAACCCATTCATGAGCCCCAGGGTGAGATGAAGGAGCATTTTCCAAGTGCCAAGAAGGTGCCCGCAAGGATGTTGAACGGGCCTTTGGAGTGTTGCAAGCAAGGTGGGAAATTATCAAGAATCCCGTGCTACAATGGGATTTAGGGGTAATTGAGAACATCATGATGGCATGCATTATCATGCACAACATGATTTTGGAAGATGAGAAAGGTCTCCATCTTAAATCATTTGTTGATTTGGGGGGACCATCTCAAAACACTCCTATCCCATTTACATTTCGAGATTTACAGGATGGCACTAAGGAAGTTGAGAATGTGGAGACCCACTTTGCCTCGAGAAATGATTTGATAGATCATTTGTCGAAACTTAGAGGAGAGAGAAGGAAACGTGGTTTAGGACAATGAAAATGTAGCTCTTTATTGTGAAAAGAATCTCGAATTCAAGTTTAATCCTTGTCCATAATTTCTGAAACCATACATTTGTCCATCCCCAATGAGAGAATGGTGAGCCTCAAAGCCAAAAGGATTTGCAATAGGGTACATGGGAGGGGGTTGTGCAAATTGATGTTGTCTAGGCTCTTGCGATGGTTGTGCAACTACGGGAGGCATCCTCATCTATTGTGTATCTGGGATGCATTGGAAATCCTCCCAGTCATTCGTTTGAACATCATCTGAAGCAAAAAAACAGAAGCATTATAATCAAAACAGTAACCGAAAACAGTGACAGCAAGTTCCAAAAAATGAACATATGAAAGGGACAGAGATAATGATCTGAACAGAGAGCCATGCTTTGCAGGTACCATGGCTGAAATTTAAATTAGTGATATGCACGTCATCACAGCCAGAGAGGGTGATTCGAAGTCACCAAAAAAAAATAAAAATTAAATTCAAGATAAACCAAAATTGAACCGTATTGAAATCAATCGACACAGAACTAGCGAAGACTGAAATGAAAACCAGAAATGAGATTGATCAAAGCAACAGACAGTGATTGAATGTGTAGTAATAAAAAATTAAAAATTTAAAAAAATTTAAAAAAACATAAAATGAGAGGAACTGGTTCGAAAGTTATTTGCAATGCAATGTTCGAAAGAGAACCAGCATGGACATAAAATAAAATTCGAAATCCATTTAGACATAACTGTAGGAGGTGATGGAAAGTCAGAAACCCCAAACAAAAAAGGAAATTCAATGAATTGAACCAAAACTGAAAGAGAGAATTAATTGAGAGATCAAAATTGAACCTCGAAAGTTATAAAAAAAATTAAAAAACTAATGGAATAAATTGAACCAAAACTGAATGAGAGAATGAGATCAATTGATCAAAATTGAACCAAAACTGAATGAGAGAATGAGATCAATCGATCGAAATTGAACCTCAAAAGTCAATCTGAAAAAAAAATTTAAAAAAAAAATGGAACAAATTGAACCAAAACTGAATGAGAGAATGAGATCAATTGATCAAAATTGAACCAAAACTGAATGAGAGAATGAGATCAATTGATCGAAATTGAACCTCAAAAGTCAATCTAAAAAATAAAAAAAAATAAAAAAACAAATGGAACAAATTGAACTAGACATGAATGAGAGGTGATATAGACTGATCGAAATTAAACCTCAGAGGTAACCAAAAAATACAAAAAATAGAATGGAAAAGATAGAACTAGAACTGAATGAGGGGAGGAAGTGAGTGACCGACATTTAACCTCTTGAGTCCCAAAAACAAAATAAAAATAAAAAAACAAATGACAGAAACAGAACCATAACTGAGTGAGAGGAGGAAGAGAGTTACAACAAACACAATCATAGAAGACTAGAACGATTAAAGAAGGTCCGTAACTTAGTTGAAGCAGATCAATTTACATTTAATGTAGAAGCAGAAAACAAACAAGATACCTTGTTCAAAGCTGGGATCCTTTGTAACGGAGAAGTGATGAATAGTAACATGAATCGATCAATTTAAATAGAGAATATGGAACAAAAGCACTTGGACATGTGAGAGGGTTCTAAGAATACACCGTAATATAACAGTGACAATTGAGGAAACAAAAAAACAGTAACAATGTCGGGGAGAGAGAGAAAATGATACAGTAAAAGAGAGAATGATTCAATTGACAATTCTCGGAGAAGAGGAAGACAACGTCCATTAAAATAAAAGTGATGTAAAAAAAAGCAAAGACAAACAAAACGCTGTGAGAACAGAACGTCGGCTGCAAGATCAAAACGGGTGCTGCGAGATTACAAACTCAAACTCCAAATCTTTGACAAAAAAACCCTCCAAGTTCCATCCAAAAATCCCAGGACAATTAACCATTCAACAACTAATCACAAAAGAACGGCCAGTATGACAAACTACTCAAGCAGCCACTAAACCTCATGAACCACGAGCAATTACCTCAACACTCTCATAACCTCCTAAAACTTTCACAACAGTCTGAAGAAACTCAAATATTCACCTGATTGAATAAGAAATCTACAGTTATCTCCAAGAATGTAATTCAAATCATTCCAACACAGACGAGATCAAAACAAAACAATTGATCAACACGAAATGGAAAAACGAGAGATCAGAGTGGAAACTGGAAGAGAGGAGTGAGGGAGGGTGAGGGTTTAACCAAAAAAAAACGTAAGAAGAAATCAGAATGAGAGAATGAGAGAGCTGAATGGAAACGATAAGAAACAAGCTGTGACCTCTGGCCTGAGAGATGACCGAACCAGAATCGTGTGCTTAGGGTAGGAGGTGTAAACCAAAAAAAACCAAAAGGCACATGCAAGTGAGCAAGGGACGGAGAGAGATAGAGGATACAGGCTGAGAGTGAGTGGACAGTGATCGAAACGAAGTGGGAGAAAGAGGGAATATAAACAGAGGGGAAAAAAAAAACACCCTAATAACAAACCAGGAACTGCGATTGAAAGAGCGTATAAAAAAAAACAGAAATTTGGTGGAGGTGCTAGAGAATTCAACAGAAGGGGGTTTCGAGAAAAACAACGAAGGGAGGAGGGGGGTTGAAAAAAACTTGGCAGCTGGTCGTCGGGGTCGGGGGAGGGCACAGGGGACTGCGAATTCAGTCCTGGAGTCGCAGCCATGGCGGGGGCAGATGCACCTGGGTCCATTGGGGTTGGTGAAGGCGGAGGTTGCAATTCCGAAGCAACGGTTGCGGGGGTGGTGGCCTGCAACCGTTGGCGCTTGCCGGCCGGCCCCTCCTTTGCCCTCTCGCGGGCCAATTTCTCAGTAGCTCTCTCCGACAGCAACTTTTCGTGTTCGAGTTTCTCCTTCTCTGCAACCCTTCTCTCCTGCTCCATCCTCCTCTTGATGCGCTCAAGCTCTTCCTGTCTCCGAAGCTTGAAATACTCGCGTGCGTCCTCATCAAGCTCCTCCATGGGCACCCGAAAAATAGACATGGCTGCGTGATCCGACATCGCCTCAGCTTTTCTCATGTTAGCTGCAGCCATTTGCTCCGTAGCTCGAGCCGTGGACTTCAATATGGCCTCTCTCCTCCCTTGTTCTGCGATATCAGCCTTTGCAGCCTTGTTGCCTTGAGGGCGTACAGGGCGAGCTTGGATAGGCTCCCTGCTCACAACGATGACCTCCTCCTCAGTGGGCGCTGCCTCGGCAACATCACTGTTGGAGCTGCCCACCTCTGCATCGGCCTCCCCGGCTACTGGCGAAGCCCTCGCTCGCCCCCCGCTCGCTGCTGCAACCGCTTCCGATGAGCTTCGGCGCTGAACATCCATGGGTGTTTGCCACCAACGCGGCACCTCCTTCAAAATGTGCCAACAGTGCAAAAACGAGAAATTTTGCTGCTTGGAGTGGCGGTCCTTGTAATATTCCAGTGCTCTCTCCAACACGTCCTCTGCTGAAACCCCAAACTCTCTAGAATCTGTGAGCTGCTTGTACACACCTACAAATTTCGCAACATCATGTTTGATGTTTCCCCACTTTGTCTCAAGAGACCTAGGCAGGACGGGTTGGAGCAAATCTGGGTTTGCAGCGATTGAAGTGTGTGGTGATGCGCTCCCAAAACGCTGTATTGCGTTGCCCATTGCCACACACAGGATCCTGCGAAACATCCAAAAAACTCCTACACAAGCATCTCTCCTCATCAGCTGAAAAGTTCTTCCCCTTCTTCCCCCTTCCCGCCTCAGGAGCTGCCATGCTGGATAGCGACTTGGTGATAGCGGGGGAAAATGTCTCCCGTCAAGCTGACGAAATTTGACGAGACTGGGCCTCCTTTGCAGGGTCAAGGCGAAATGGAGTGGGCAATGCCGCGGCTATTGGAGCATGGTAGGGCGCCGCGGGGCCGCCAAATGCTGTTGGCGGGGGCCGTTGGCGCCCTATTGGGGATGCTCTAAGAGCATCCCCATTAGCCGCGCCAACGGCCCACGCCAACGGGTCTTGGCGGGCCCGCGTGCCTTTTGGGGTCCAATGGTCGCGCCAACCCCCCCTCCATCTTCCTGCGGCACTCTATCACAGGCCCGCTCACGCCATTTTTTCTCTGCTTGGAGGGAGACAATTTCCACACTCTATTGCGTAGTCAACGCCAGGATGGCAGCTCTTGAGGCGGGAAGGGGGAAGAAGGGGAAGCACTTTAGTGCTGACGAGGAGAGATGCTTGTGCAGGAGTTTTTTGGCTGTTTCGCAGGACCCTGTGTGTGGCAATGGGCAACGCAACACTGCGTTTTGGGAGAGGATCACAACACACTTCAACAAAACAAAGCCAAGGTATGCTCCCACCCGTCCTTCAAGGTCTCTTGAATTGAAGTGGAGTCACATCAAGCATAACGTTGCGAAATTTGTAGGAGCTCACAAACAAGTCTCAGATTCAAGGGAGTCTGGAGTTTCAGCTGAGGATGTTTTGGAGAGGGCGCTTGAATACTACAAGGACAGGCACCCCAAGCAGCAAACATTTGCGTTTTTGCATTGTTGGCAGCTGCTCAAGGAGGTTCCACGGTGGTGGCAGTCTGCGATGGATGTGCAGAATCGAAACGTTGGGCCAGACAGTCCCGCAGCCACCATGGCCAGGGGTAGAGGAGCCGCAGCCCAAGTGGACCTCGGCGAGGACGCAGCCGGAAGCAGCGACGGGCAGGAGTTGCCGCAGGTGGTCACCGAAGAGGAGGTCCAGGTGGTGTCACCGAGGAGCTTCCGCTCCCGCCCGGCCAGACCCCAGGGCAACAAAGCAGCCAAGAACGACCAAGCGGAACAGGGTCGCAAGGAGGCGATATTGAAGAGCACCGCAAGGGCGACAGAACAGATGGCTGCAGCGAATCTCAGAAAAGCCGAGGCTATGGCGGATCACGCAGCTGCTGCACTCTTCCGCATGCCCATGGAGGACCTCGACGACGACGCACGCGAATACTTCCAATTGCGCAGGAAAGAAGAGCTGGAGCGCATCAAGCGGAGGATGGAGCAGGAGAGGCGTGTCGCAGAAAGGGAGAAGATGGAGCACGATAAGCTCCAAGCTGAGAGGGCGGCGGAGAAGGCAGCCCGCGAGAGAGGAGGGGAGGCGCAGGCAGGCAAGCGGCAGCGGCTGCAGCCCACCACCGCAACCGCCACTGCAAGTACCCAGCCCCCGCCCTCTCCAATTGCCACCGAGCCGGCGTCGCAGCCCACTGCCTCCCCCGCCACAGATGGCCCGACTCATTCCCCGACCTTCTCCACCGAACAGGGCCTCGAAGGTGCGCCCGCCCCCTCTCCCTGTTTTTTTTTTTTTTTTCTCTCCTGTTCTGTGTGGTTGTTCTCTCGCAGCATCTCTCATCCCTCACCATCGTCTTGCCGCACCTCTCCTCTCTCATACCTCGCCAATTTTGTCTGTAGAAACCCTCGCAGATTGCGTCTCCTCAACATGTTGCGTTTTTTTTTTTTTTCCTTTTAATTTTGCTGCTTTGTAACTTCTCCCTTTCGACTCTCGGTTCCTCTCCCTATCTGTAACCTCTCCCTCTCCGACCGCAGCCTGTCCGTTGTTTACTTGTTAGGTTATGTCATGTGTGTGTTTTTTTTTTTTAAAGTTTTTATTTCAACTACCTTGCTATCCCTCTCCTCTCGGCACTCTCTCTCCGACTGTCTCTCTCCCTCTTGTCCTGCAGCTTGTTCTTATGCTTGTTGTTATGTTTTAGTTTTTTTTTTTTTTTTTCCTTTCGCAGTATCTTGCTATCCCTCTCCTCTCAGCACTCTCTCTCCGACTGTCTCTCTCCCTCTTGTCCTGCAGCTTGTTCTTATGTTTGTTGTTATGTTTTAGTTTTTTTTTTTTTTTCTTTCGCAGTACCTTGCTATCCCTCTCCTCTCGGCACTCTCTCTCCAACTGTCTCTCTCCCTCTTCTCCCGGGGCTTGTTGTTATGTTTGTTGTTGTGTTTTGTGTTTTTTTTTTTAATCTTTCAATTACCATGCTGTGCATCTCCTCTCACATGTCACTCTCCGACTCTGTCCCTCTCCCTCTCCTCTCGCCGGTTGAGTGCTTGCTATGGTTTTTGTTTTTTTTGGTTCGTTTGTTTAAATTTCCATGCTCTATACTCTCTGTTTCCATCTCTCGCTTCCCCTCTCATTTGTGTCTGTTCTTTTAAGTGACTGAGTTCATTTTATTTGTGTTATGTTTTTCGTTTGGTTATTTTCTGAATCTTGTTACTCTTCTATGCTAAACCTGTCAGAGTTTCTCCTCGTCGGAGGTTCCTTTCTCACGACTACTGATTGGCAGGCTTCCATCCTTCTTTTTTTTTTTCCTTTTAATTCGTTTTTTTTTTTAATATTTGGTCACGGTTTCTATATCCCTCTGTATCCCTCTCTCCTCACCGAAGCTCACTGTGTGGATTAATGTGATCGTTCTGTATCGTTTCAGGCTGACAGCTCCTTCTGTTTTTTTTTTTTTTTTTTGGAAACTTTTCTCTTTTGTCGCAGTATCTCTGTATCCACTATTCGGACAGTTTATGTTTTGGCTATTTGTTACGGTATGCTTCTCCTTTTTTGCTTTCGTCGCTGCAACTTCTATTGTTTTTGTTGGAACTTGACTGTTTTCTTTTTTTCCCTGGCTGAGCAGATGATTCACAACGAGACGATTGGGAAGACTCCCAATGCATCCCAAACACTCAATTTGTGATGACGCCTCCCACTCATGCTCAAGCGTTTGAGGAGAGTAGACTGATTCATTTTGCACAACCCTCCCCCATGTATCCTTTAGGCTCTTCCTTTCCATTAGATAGTCATCACCCATCCATTGGAGACAACCAAATGTATGGTTTTAGGAATTTTGGACAAGGATTGAACTTGAATGCAAGATTTTATTCACAATAAAGAGATACATTTTCATTGTCCCAAACCTAGTCTCCCCCTTTGGCCTCTCAACATCCATAAATGATCTATCAAATCATTTCGCAACGCAAAATGTATTTCAATGTTTTCCACCTCTCTAGTGCCAGCCTGCAAATCATGGAATGTGAAAGGGATAGGAGTTCTCTGACATGGCCCCCCCAAATCAGCAAAAGGCTCTAGATGGAGACCCCTCTCATCCTCTAAAATCATATTGTGCATGATAATGCAAGCCAACATGATGTTCTCTATAACCCCTAAATCCCACTGCCTCACGGGATTTTTAATGATCTCCCACCTTGCTTGCAACACCCCAAAGGCACGCTCCACATCCTTACGGGCGCCTTCTTGGCACTTGGCAAAGTGCTCCTTCATTTCTCCTTGGGGCTCATGAATAGGCTGTACAAAACAGGCCCACGATGGATAAATGCCATCTGCTAGAAAGTAGTATCGGGGATAAACATGGCCGTTTACCTCGAAACTAATATCTTGACCAGCACCTCGCGGAAGATTCAAAAGAAATGGAGAACTGTCCAAGACATTGATGTCGTTGTTGCCTCCAGGCAACCCAAAAAAAGCATGCCATATCCACAAGCTCTGATCAGCCACAGCTTCCAAAATGATGCTTCTATTCTTATCCTTATCCTGGTATTGTCCCTGCCAAGCCACAGGGCAATTCTTCCAAGTCCAATGCATGCAATCAAGACTCCCAAACATCCCTGGAAATCCCCGCTTCTCATTGATAGCCATCTGCTTCTCTATATCCTGTCGTGTTGGTTGTCTCAAATAAAACTCCTCAAAACAACCTCTGATGGCAATCACAAACCTGGTCATGCACTCCTGTGCAGTGGATTCATCCAACTTCACATACTCATCACATGCATCTGCCGCCACACCGTAAGCTAGCATACGGATGGCGGCAGTGCATTTCTGCAAAGAAGATAGACCTAAACGCCCCGCAGCATCCACACTTTGCCTAAACCATGGATCAAACCTGACAACCTCCTCCACAATCCTTGTGAAGAGCTCTCTCCGCATCCGATAACGCCTCCTAAACTTCCTTGGGCCATACGTTGGATTCTCAGAGAAATAATCCTCCCATAGAAGATCGTGGCAATGCTCCCTATTCCTAAACACATATGCCCTACCGGGCACACTACCTCCCACCTTTTTGGGTGAAGAGGACTCACCCAAAATCTCACTTGACACACCATCAACCACCTGAAAAAATAAATCGTTCTCCAACTCATCCTCCATGTCTTCCTCAAACCCTATTTCCAATCCAAGACTTCTCTCAAACTCATCCTCCCAAGACTCCATGGCTCTCACTCACCAAGAAAATAAACAAATCCCAATCACACTCTCCCCTAAAAATCACTGACCCAGCCACAACTGAAAACATTCAGAACAAAATCAAATAGGCCGCTGTCCCATGGAGCGCATCAACACAGACAGTGCTAGAGCTCCCAGCTCTCACACAAGCCCAACCCCTCCCTCCCGCCCACCCCGGCCACGAGGGCAGCCATGTGGTGGCCCGCCCTGCCACCTCCCCACGCCAACAGTGCTTGGGGGGCGGAGTAGCGTGCGCCCATTGGGGCCGCGGCCCTCCACTTGCTCGCACGCTGCGACAGAGTCCACGCCATATGGCGTTGGCGCGTCCCCAATGGCGCGAACCATTGGGGATGCTCTAACATCTGTCTCAAAGATGCCACTCCAATTCGAACTCATTATTTTCGATGATTCCATTTTGAATATATATCCACATATTCTTTCGTAATGGAGCAGTTACTATATCAAACCTGGATCCACAGCGTATTTGTGCGGATGATTGTGTAGCGTCAAGTTCATCGTTGTATGCTTGCTAGCTTGATTGTTAGATTGAACAGGATATTATGCGTCCGCTTCACCTGTTCTTCTTCCGCCATCGTTAACGAACCTTTCACAGCGTCCTTTTCTGATCAGGCGATTAGTTTATCCTAATTTGGCGTTTCCAGATTAATGACGTGCACTGGCAGTGTTAGAAGGCCAGCATCACACTTCAAGATATCACTCGGAACCTCAAGAATCTAGCTGGAGGTAAATACCTTGAAGAATTTTGAGTTCGAGGTTTTCCGATGCTATATGGTGTGATGAGGTCATATACAAACAGATGTTGAAACGCCAGAGGAGTTCTTCATGCATCGAATCCGAAAGCACTGGTCTACAAATGTCGAGTCGAGGTCGTCATTTTGTTTACTCATTGTCTTCACATTGACGTTATTCCGTTGTGATATGCTGGCTTGGGATTTTTGTAATGTTTGCATCATAAAATTTTGGACCCCATTTTACTTGAACGCTTGTGGTCAATTCTTTTGCAAGTGGGGCGCCGTTGTGGTTCAGGTACATGGTAGGGAAGGACTTGCGTGATATGCTCAACGGACCTACGTGTGGGCACTGATCGTTAGGAGACTCGTCGCTGTGTTTATTGGAGCGCGTGCATTCAGGAACGATGTTGCAGAGTACTGCAGATGGACTAAAAGAAGGGTATGTCGACTTCTGGGTATGACGGTAGTGAGGAGATTCCGATGGAGCCCTCAGGCTCAGGTGAAAAGGGTGATCAAGGACGCGTCATAATGCTTGAGAGAGATATTTTTGGATCAGGATGGGACAACGTCGAGCAGATTACGCGTTTTGTCACTTCCGACGTGAGAGCACAAGCAGCACGAAGTGGAGAACCGGACAAGTTTTTGCAAATGATGGAGGGCATTGTAGGTAACATGGTGCATTCCCTTGAGCTTGGATCGACTCCACTCTGCTGCAGCTTGGTGTTGTATTGTGCAGAGGAATTTGAAAGAACCCAAAGACCACGGCTAGCCTTGCATTTGTATGAAATGGCACTTGGGTTGTCTAAGCAAGATTGTCGCATGGTGGACCTGACAAAGAGCGCTAAGAGGGGATACGAGGAGCTGGTAGCCGCTGGCATTCAAAGGGAAATAGACGCAGGTTTTCCAACTTGGGACACGCTTCCGGAAAAGTTCATTCGCGGGCCATACTATCGTAGCGTCTGTGATCCTGCGGGTGAGCATGTGGGGTATCAAATTTGTTGGGAGTTTGAAATGAAAGAAGGAAGAGAAAACATTCCAGAGATCAACTTCAGTTGTTGTGATTACATGAGGATATTACATAAAGGCGACCGACTGAAGTGCCTCCATGGGATAATGGACCAATTCACGAATTACATGGAGGAAACGCCGTGTAGGAGGGGCACTCCTCTCCATTGCAGCTTCCTCTTTCTGTGTGCACACGAATTTAAGAGAATGAGGAAACTTGAAGACGCTATCAAGCTTTTCAGCAAGGCTCAGGAATTTGCTTCACAAGATCCCGAGATGAGGATTTTGGAAAAGCGGGCATGTCACACTTTGGCCATGATGTTTAGCCGTGACCTGCACAAGGAAAGAACCGCTGAGCCTTATTTTCGGCGGTTCGTGGAGCTGGTAGATGAAGTGGCCAATCTTGACGATTTTGTTGAACTTCACAACATTGGCGTTGGTTTCATAGAAGCGGGAAGGTGGGAAGATGCGGTCACTGCTCACACAAAGTGTTTGATGATGATGAGTGTTGCTCCATCTCGTTTTATAATGGACGCGTCCTTGCTTCTCATGTTACTGTCCCGCTCGTATAAGCAACTGGATGAGCATCACGCTGCTTTGCTTCTTGTGGAGCAAGCAAGGCTTCGTGCAGAAATGGAGAGTTGCCTATGCAACAAACCGTGCACGGAGTGCGGCCTTTCTGAAACTCATGACCACAAGAAAACATGTGTAATGCATAGCATCCTTCCAAGGATTCTAGCGCACCAGGGGCGACTTCAAAGTCGGTACCGGTCTTGGGCAGAAGCCAGCTAGACTCTCGAGAAGGGCTTGGAGTTGGCCAAACAGGCCGACGACCATGAACTGATTTCCAACCTCGAGCACCATCTGTTCGAGGATATCCTTGTGGCGCACAATAACCTGAATCTACACATGTCAGGGAATTTTACCTTGTCAGCAGCTGACCTCTTCACCCAAAACCGAGTCTTTCTTCCACAGGCTCCAACTGCTGAAAGTACCCGAAAATGACCCGTTTTCTGATCAGCGGAAGGATTACAGAAACAGGATCAAGTTTTGGCTCGATTTGCGCAAAGAGGGAGCGTCCGACAGAGACCTTCAAGCCCTAGAACTCAACACAATAGAGCTGGCCAGGGCGAAAGAGAGGGGCGACGGTCCCTGATTTCTGTGTATTAGCCACCTAGCCGTGTTGGATGACTTGCGATTCATGCACCGATCCAGTGACTTGGAAGACATCCACTACCACTTCAAGGAGGCCGTCAAATGTGCAGCATCGTTTGCAGATAGGACAGACATGGACGCTGTGAACATGCGGTTAAGTTTGGGGTTCCATGCCCTGACACCCAGAATCCAGGATTTGGATGAGGCGGTGAGGCTCTTCACGGGGGTCATTCAAGTTGTGGAGAAGAAGCTAGAGCAGTTGGCCACCATGAGTGACGACCACGCTCCCAGGTTCTTCGAAATGACTAAACATGCATATATGTATATGACCTACACATACATTATATATGCCACCCGGTCTCAATACCGGGTGGCATATATAATGGTGAACGAAGCAGGATATGAGGTCCTTGCCAATTCCTCTGCAAACTCCTCTTCGCCCCAACGGATGCAGGTTCCCGATGACCCTGAAATGCTTCGGAGAGCCCTGCTGTGGTCTGAGCGCTCCAAGGGCAGGCTACTCATGAAGCGTTTAGAGCAGCCATTGATTTCGATAAACTTGGACTGCGCCCATGTTCAACCAAGCGATGATGTCGATCAGGCTGTTTCCGATTCTGCGATCACCAACTGGGAGATGACCAGCCTGGATCGTGAGTTTCACAAAGATGACGATTGGGCCGTGGATTTCATCTTCAGGGGTAATAAGTTTCCCCATCACGGATCGAAGATGGTATTCGTGGAGTTCACCATGGTGTCAAAGAATGAGCTGGCTACCTTCATCATGAACGATCATACTGGCACCATCCAGGGCTTTCGCCGGAGTAATTTATGCCTTGCTATTGACGAGACAGCCCGGAAGATAGCTGAAGAGGAAATGGAGCTTCTTATTAGAGAATTGCACATTTACCAGGTATGTCTCTTATCATGCACAGTACATTATTCCTGCTTTCGTGTCTGAATGCTGTGATAGTTGGATCGTAGAAACATGTTTTTGCTGATGTCCTTGTGGGTCACTTTGAGATCCTAGAAACTTGATGAGCGTGCGGCGTCAACTTCCAAGTTTCCACCGGCGTTATATGCTATGAATGAACCTGAAAGCCGGATGTTGTACTTCAACCCTTGGATTCCTGGTTTGGTTGCTCGTTTTCAAAGACTGACTATTGAAATACAAACACTAAGGGAGAGCAGGCAAGTCAGATCTCCAGATGGTACCACCATAAATGTAAGCGTTTCATTCACACTCCATTCCGAAAGTGGCATGGACGGCATCACGTGATAGCAGGCTGAAATCATTAGGGCTACTTCGTCAATTTCGTTATCCGTTTCCATGAATAACTTCATAATCAGAGCCATGTCCGCGAACTACACCCATGTCTCAAAGCTGCACAATCTCAATGGCAAACAGGACATAATGAAGCAGATTGATTACCTCCTGACGACGCTGTACAAAATCCTCATCGGTCCTTTGGAGGAAGCGTTCCGCCTACTGTTCGAGCAGTGCCCAGACTACACGCTGGTTTTTGTGCCGCATGAGGTAACATGGTTCTGGAGCTTCCATAGTTATGTAATTTTCTGCAGCTGCCAATCTCTAAGCCCGATTTACTTCCTCGTACTCTTAACCTGGTGGGGAGTCCATTCAGTATTTGAATTCTCAGAAATGCCTCCACTGTGGTGTGAAGGATCTGAGTGTTCTGCCATTTCCAGCATTACTTGATGAAAACATAAAATATCTCATCGAAAAATACCCCGTTGCTGTTGCCCCATCAATCTGGGTCGCTCGCCATTTTCAACATCTTTACGACCGCCAGGTTTGCATCATGCTTAATATTGAAATCTTTGAGTTGCAGTGGCTAATCATCCAAGTCCCCATTTTCCAGCTGCTACATGTTTATCCATTTCTTGCATCGATCACTCAATGGCTGGTGGTGTCATCAGCTGCAAATGACGTCGAGTCCAACTCCAGGGTCAGAGTTACTGATCGGCAGAAAAACTGGATATCCGGAAAATTGGAAAGATTTGTCCAAGGCTCACGAGGAGATCGCGTGCATCAAAGAGTTCTGCGCTGGAAGTGTCGACGTAGTGATTGACTCTGAAGGTAACGAAGGACCAGCAAGGAGACCTATGAAGGAACGAATGCTGGAACATGTGCAGACAGCGTCCTGGGTTCATTTTGCAGTACATGGCCAGATCTCTCGTGCGTTTCCTCGCGGATCCTTGCTACTCGGTGACAACGATATGGCTCGCTGGAACTCGGATGAGATCTCTGCAGCTGGGCTTCCTTGTGCTCGCTCTGTGGTGCTCAGTGCTTGCCAGTCGGGTCTCGGGACACTGGGAGGTATAATTGAGACGCTGTTTTCAAGGGCCCACTAATCCATGACATTGATCGACTTGTTAGGCTTCTTATCTGTGCTTGAATTCAGTATCGACCTCACCAGATTCATGTCATCTTAACTTAAGTGAGTTGGGCTTCCTGTGTGTGGTGCATCTCAGGAGAAGTCCAGTGTTGGGGTTTGCACGGGCTTTCGTGAGAGCTGGGGTACCAAGCTGTGTCCTGTCCATGTGGGAAGTCGATGAGGGGTTTTGTCTAGGATTCATGAAGCAGCTGTACAGCCATTTGCATAGCGGAGAGGATCTGGCACATGCAATGCACAAATCGACAGTGTACATGATGCAGGAACGGATTCCTCCTCGCTTTAAGTTTGAAAACACTACGGTATAACTTGGATTTTGGGGGTGGACGCCTCCGACTCCTGGGAGTAGCCCCCCAGGGTGCACAGTGTCTCCCCTTTCCTACTCTGCGAGGACCAATGAGATTGCTTCAGATTCACATATTAGTCGGAGTTTGCTCCTGGGAGCTGGGCTGGCACTCCTCCTTTTCGAGGGTACTGAGCTGTCGCTGTGCCTTCAGTTCTGGGATTTCTGGGGTCCGGGTTTCACTGCCTTGTTCCCTGTCAATACGGTATACTGGCACTTATATGAAATGGTGGCCTCAAAGTGTCGACACGCGTTCTACTATTCGATAAGGCAGTTGACGATTAACTGCTCACACCATTCCCAAGACAAGTGAATGCAAACCGTCAACATCAAACGCATATAAGAAATAACGAACACATTTCCAGAAGTATAATGCGATGTTTTTGATATCCGGTATAGTAGATGAGAACACATGTAATTTGAGGGCACGCACATAGCATTTACAGAGTCCGAAGCAACATTGTACGTTTTCCTATTTTAGATGAATACTGGTATCCGTTGAAAGTGTTAGCACATGCTCTTAAAGCTGTCATTTAACAACTGCTGACACCTGATAAGTACGTCATCATCCTTAAGGTTCACAGTTCTGTCACGGTAGGTCCTTTAAAATCGCGACAACTGAAAGAAAAAAAGATTAAACCCATCGGAAATGCAAGTCAGGAAAAAATACGGAAATGCCGTCCACCAGGATGCGTACTACTATTGCATTAATTCCGCTTCTCTGTAAGAACATATTCACGAGACGAATAGGCATACAGAAACTCCTATACATAAATGGTACAACCACATTCTGTACCTACTGTTATAACACTGAAATTGCAAAGGGTGCATCGTTTAGATGTCTCTAAGGCCAACGATCACGCAGACTTCTCATCTTCATTGTCGACACTGATGTTGCAGTCTTTCATCATCTGTTTCTTCCACAGTCGGTAACACTCACTCGTGGAAAGCAATCCACGGTCGCTGTCATAGTAACCACTTGATGAGGAACTGTTGTCGCGATAGTCTTCGAAAGGTCGGAAACCTGGCTCTCTGTAGTCTGCTGAAGACTCCTTGATGACCTTGCTGCCACTTGCCGCGCCTTCCACTGTGAAGAAGTCGGAGGGAATTTTTTCAGCCTCTTTGCTACCACCAGCACGATGCTCCGAGACGATTTGTTTTCCACGTTTCACACTGTTCATGTCGCTTGGATCTGTATACGTTGAACCTAGGCATGATGCATTTTCCGGATCAAGTATCATTCGCCCTATTTGTCCACGCTGCCCCTGGTATGCAGTGTTGGTACTGGGTGTTCCCTTCCCTGAAAAGTGAGTATGTCGAGGCTCATACATGTCGTCTTCGTCCCCCTTGTCCTCTTCTCCGCCATGGCCATTGTGAACAATGTGACGAACGTGCTTGAGACCGCTATCGTCTGCACCATCAGGCCCTTTCGGAGCATGCACAAAATCCTCCTCTTCTTTGTCCAATTTTCCAATAGGACGGCCAGGTCCATTATGTATGGTTGACATGACCAGATTTTCCCTCACTTCCCCTTTTCCCACTCCAAAGAAATCGTCGTCGTCCGATGAAATATCTTTTCCTGTATAGTGAACAGGACCGTAATAGTTAATAATCCAGTTTATTCATATTGAATGAAATAAAAACAAAAAAATGAAATAAATATCAAAACTAAAACCACGATGTCAACAACAAGAGCAACAACAACGGGTGAATGTGAAGAATGAATCACTATTTCACAACAACGTACGGTAAATAATTGGGAGGAATGGGGTATGGTTCAGGTTCATTTGAAGAATCCCCAACAATAAGACATACCTGTGACCCTGCTGTTTTCCGGAGGAGATCCCATTGGGTAGAAGGGGGGGGCCCCTACTAGTTTATGGTTGAAGTCCGGATCTGGATTCTTAAACCTTCTGGCTTGGTTACGTGGATCACTCGGAACTGGCTCCGGACTGGGGGATCGCACTGTTTCTTTCATACATTGTGCATCCACGTCCTCCATTGCTGTCTCCGTCAAATCGTCTTCTTTTTCTGCGGCACCATACGGCAAATTCAGACAGACTAGTGTTAATAATGGATTACCAAAAGTCATATATTTGATATGCTAGAATCAGAGTACTACCTCTCCAACGTGTCTTGCAAAACTATGTAATGAAGTTATTCCCCTTTTATATGTCAGAATGTATGAAGAGCTAGCATAAACAGTATCGTGTATGACGACAATAGTTACCCACGAAGTCTGATACTTTAACTTACAGACATACATTCAAGTCTAATTTCACATTGACGTACCCATGCTGAAGTAGTCTTCAGAATGCGAACCATCTGCGGTCAATTGCCTCGCTTGAGGAGGCGTCTGACTTCGCTCGGACCCTGCTACACCAAGACTTTTGACAACCGAAGAGTCCACTGCATCTCCTGAATCATGACACGCTTTTTCTTCAATGTCTCGGTTCACATTGTCGTATGCGTCATCCTCGTCTTCTCCTGCGCCGCGTTGTCCGCATTTGAAAAATGTTAATTCCAAATCATTGCGGGAGGACTACCTCCAGCAAACTTTGAAAATCAGATTCTAGTTTCGACATAGATTCGGAACAACAGAGTAGAAGGGCCTAAATAAACGGTATTAAAATTACCTCCGTTTTCCGACGCACTAGATTTTAACATCAGAGCATTTAAGGACCTTGATAAACTAACATTAATCAACAGATGGGGAACTACCAGACATGTAAACTGGAAATCTGTAACTAAAAAGAGAACAAAGAAATGAATTGTGACAAAGAGTCGATGGGAGAAAGAAAATATAATTAAAAAATAACCATAGGAACGGCAAAAGATCAGTGCCCGATAGTGTACATACGAATAGAACGCACTCTTATTCCACTGCTCGTTGTCACATAAAAAAAGCAAATACGAACCTGTACTGTCATCGTCGAAATAAGGCTTGGGCTCCGGATCAAATGGCCCTGCTCCCACTAGCTTGAAGTGGTTCACCTTTGGAAGTGGTGTCACTGGATTTATATTGGCAATGGAGTGTGTAGCCTCGTGTTCTCCAGGATGATCAATTTTTTCATTGAGGTTCTCTTCTTTTTCCCCCTCCGCGCATGCATCATCGGTATTGTCTGGTCATTTACATCAACGAGGCATTAGCGTATCAGAGAAAGACAACATACTGTCCCTAAGGAACAACTGTTACCACCCTCTACCGAATGAGTTTTATTGTTCACTGGTTCCTACATTATTGAAGCTCGGTTTGCAGGTTGCGAGTGCAGTGGTGAGACAAGTCTATTCAGAGAGTAATAATCGTGTAGATAAAAGACATATGTGAAACAACAACTACAAAAACGAAATGAGATACTTAGTGTACGCCGGGACAGTGTTTTACTGGACTTCGCTCTACTAAGTGGTATTCAAGTTAAAATTAAGCTCACCTTCGCTGAAGTCAGAAAAATGGTGCCTCGGTTCCGGATCAAACGGTCCTATTCCGATTGGAATTTTGTGATTGATTACTACGTCCTTGTTACGCGTGTGACATGTCTCAGGTATGACGTCGTTAGTGTTCGCTTCCTTCGATGGAGACTGTAAAGAGACTTTGGTAGGAGAAGAGATATTTCCATCGCTCTGTGCTGCGTGCACCGCGTCTACTGCGTCCCCTATTGGTGATTAAACTTTTCACAGTCAGTGTTTCAGATTAGAAACGACCCTATCCAGTTTTAAGTTAATCAAAAAATCAAACAATGTCACATGTTGCTAATCGGTCACGACATTTCCACTTTCAGGACAAACATTGACAGAGACGTACCGAGGGAGGGAGAAATATCACTGTAGCGTTCCTTGCCGTCATCCCTCGAGCATCGCCTTGGCGGATTCCTTCTCCGACTGGTTCCCGGTAAGGCACTGTCATCGGTTGGTGCTTTTGCCGATTTCTTCTTCGATAGAGATGAGTAGAATCCACGGCTGCTGGCTTTCCGCTTCCTGGAAGTAATGTCAGATGTTTTCTGTCTCTTCCCTTTCGCGAGTGCATCATCGTCAAAAGTCCCGGACAGACCTCCTTCCTCTGATGTGCGCTTGTTTTTGTTTTCACTTGCTTCGAGCCTTCGTTTCTTCAGCCAATCAGACTCTGCAGCCTCAACTCTCCCACTGCGACTTGGTCTGCCACGTCGCTTGCGTCGCCCTGCCTGCACTCGTTTCTCCTCTTCTTTCGTCAGTCGGATTTCCCTCTGTGTTAGCTCCTCGAAGGGCCCGTCGTGATTGTTGGCCCTCCAGCAAGCGAAAGTGGCCCAGTCAATACAGTCAGCTCCGAATTTTTCCTCCGCCACCCAACCCAGAGCAAAGTAGATTGGAATACTTTGACCCATTGGTCTTTGGTGCACCTGTTCGTATCTTCTCTTTAGTGCATCATACTCTGGATATTCCTTGCTTATCTTGTACCCGTTTTTCCCTTTGCGATCTCCCCACCTCTGCGCACATTCAGATTCGATTGCCATCCATTCTGGAAGTCCCCCGGGGCTTGGCAGGTAGCCCTTGTGTGGCAGTTTGATCTCTGTTTTAAACCATTTTCGTTGTCCCTTTGCCACGACATATCCCATGTTGTTCAGCTGCACATGGACAACATATACGAGGATCAGCAACAGTAGAAAATCATTAACAGATGTAGAAAACAAATAAACTTTGTATCTATGTGTAGCAAATTAAAAAGCACTGAAAGGCCGATCCCGATATCAAGGAAGAAGCTGTGATTAATTCCCTAGAGGATAATACAAAGACGCAGAGATTCTCAGAAATGCGTGACGAAACAAAAGCAGTCAATGGATAGACAAACGAGTACCAGAAATATATGTCAAATAAACTAGAAAGAAACATACAATCGAATCGGAAATTTACGTACTTCACAACTTCATTTATACAAGAAGCAGATAAATGACTCTACGAGACAGAATGCAACTTCGCAAACACAGAGTTCGGGTGCTGAACAGTGAACCAACATGGTTTCCCGAGGTATCACAAACATTGGGAGAACAAACTGACGCTTATTGTTTCGTCTTGTCAACGGACGATATTGGGAAAATGAACTGACATAAATCCTGATACAGCAATTACCTTACCTCTTCCAGACCATCGTTCACTATTGTGTTGTTTTATTATTTTTTGTCTTTATAGGTTTAGTAAACCCAAGAAAACAACTACAACTGAACTCTGCGAAATTGGTATTATGGTGTGGGTGAGTATTACCTTGTACAGAAGTTAGATGCGGAGAATTTTTTTTGAGATACCGGTTCGTGGACAATAATGGACCAGGGTTGCGCTCCACCGGGATCTCCACACGAAAACAACTCTTCAGACTGCGAAACCAATGTTAAAATAACACATGAACATCGTACTCTGCATTGAACGAGTAGAAGAAACGTTGGAATGAAAGCTACTGTGAAAAATTAAAAAATCCGACATAGAATAGGAGAACATGAAGCTATCAAATTGAAATGAATGCTTGAGGAACTCATATCCCCTGGGTAGCAGTAAAAAGTACAAGAGCGTACCAGAAAATCGACGTAGAAGTCCGACACCACAGCGATCGGCAACGCTTCCAACAACGACCACTTCGAGGCCTCTTATCGTCACCTCCGACTCTGCAACAGCGGCGCTGATGAATACACATCTCCAACTTTTAGTGTTAGTCCTCCTTCTGAAGTAGCGGATAACACGTAATGGATCCGAACCACTACACATTTGATCGTACTTGTCATTGTATCCGAACCACTCAGAGAACTGCCACGACCAAACAACACAGGCATCGGACACAGAATGTAACGCGGGACACAGAATACAACTGGAGGCACATGATGCAACGAGAAGTACACAACCCTATCGACGGTCACAAGTATCCCCATCCGTGCTGTGCAACGTGTTCTTGTGAGACGAAACCCTTTTAGTATTCCAGCATTTTCGACTAAAAACCAATGTCTTCCTCTACTAAACACATATGAACAGCAGGCAGGGTCCTCATTGCAGAACGGCGCATTAAGAAAACACAATCGATCAAGCAATTGACGAAGAACACTCTGGAAAACCCCGTGCGAATCAATCAGCATGTAACACATGGGTCCAGTTTCAATACTTACATATAAACAATAGAAACGCTTTCGAGACCTCCAAATCGTAGTTGCGTATGAACTACCCGGCCGGTGCTTCCGTAACAAACTGGGCGCCCAAACGAGACCGACTGTCTACGCAAAAAAAAATGCTCTCAGAAACATCCCAACACGACAATGATGGTGCGCACAAAACAACCCTCCGGAACACTTCTCACTACTGCGGCAACAACTATCAGACAGGCAATAAGAACTCTCCAACGCTCGCTCAAGTTCTCCTGGAGTGTGATATCTGAGGAGATGAGGAATAGGCTGCGATCATGGGGAAGAGAAGGAAGACATAAATGGGGAGAGCGATGGCAGGCAATAAATGCGCACTACACACGAAATCTTCTGGAAAACTGCAATTAGAGGCTTCGTATCACCTTTTACGATTGCAGTCTCATTCGATATGATTGATTGCTGAGGGCCACTACGGCAGCATTACAACTTTGTAATCATCGCTGCTAATGGGTGCCCAGACTTGACGTTTAGAGTGTCGAGAGACATCATCGCGCAATGATCTCCTCTCACAGTAATAGGCCCCTGAGTTTTATGACCCTGGGCATGCATTTATCAAACAGTCAAATCAGTACTGGGGAAAAAACAAATGATTGCATTCAAATCAGACTATAAAAAATAACATCCATGCAGTTACCACCCGGGCTCCAGCCGTTATCATGTTTTTGTTTGGATCATTTGTGAAAACGCAGCTGCATATGGATCTAGATACGAGTAACTGTTGTTTGAAAAAAAAATAAAAATTGAATGTCAGGCTCTAGACTCTATGCATCCTACTTCGGCCATATCCGAATAGAGTCAGCTTAAAATGATATAGCGCAAGATGAGAAGCTATTCCTAAGTTCCTAGTTCTTCTTGAAGTACTACCATTTATTCTAATTGTGGCCAATGATATAAGTACCTCTACATACTCACTCAGTTTATGTCATCAAAGTCTGTACAGCAACAGTTCATTGAGAATTGATTCCCAGGATCTTATACATGGACTCTTCCTCTCAGGCTTGTCCAAACAGTGGAAAATTAATTTGTTCACTACATAACACTTCATCAATTTATGAACAATGTGATAGTAAAGTACACTCTATCCATTTTCATGAAGGGACCGTGTTTCGGATTAGTTACGGAAATCACATTTCAACTTGCTTAATATTAAAAATAAATAAATAATGAATTAAATAAAACCAAAAAAAAGGAGGAAAAAAAATAAAGAAATGTCTTTGAGAACCAGTGTGTGCAGTATTAAGTATCATACAATTGAATGATATTATAATGTTACTGTCCAGTGGGTAGAGCGTTATAATCCTCGAAAAAGTAGTACTCTGAATGTGCTAAAAACTTGTAATAAATAAAAGAATATGGTGAAGGGTCCTCACCCGTAATGGTGCACAGATATGTTTCAAATCAGTATTGCACAATGTTGCTTGCGATAACTCTGTGTGGTATTTTGTCGTTCTCTTCATTCCCCTCATGAATGACATTCGATATTTGCCAACCAATTTCCAGCAGTACACATGACCTTCGGAGATATAGTTAACTTCTCAGCCGATTGTCCCATTCAAACTACAGATTGTTCACTGCTACATCTGTAACAAGGGAGACATAGATTAATGGAAAGCTCAGGAATAAACATGAAATTGAGGAGAATGACATGTAAAATGAAAGCCAATAAAAAAAGGTATATCAGAAACAGACTTGAAATGGGTGTACTTTTGAAAATTCGAACGAGGAGGAAAAAATTAATTAAAGAAACTAATGAAAAATTTAAATATAAATGAAACCTACACCAAGCAAAAATAACGAGATCTTCGAGGCAGGAACTCAACTCATACTGCAGACATCGACAGATCTCTGTATGTCCTATAACATAGGTCCAACATGTAAGTGATCAAGTAGTACAAAGGATATAGACCTACCTCTGAAAAACTCGTAAAAAATAATAAGGAACGTAGAAAATAAAAGAGGACAACAATTGCAAAGAAAGTCTCACTCACCGCAGATGTTTTCGACTCGTATTACCAACCGACAATGCATGTACAAATGAGGATAAATGAAAACTCAATATTTTACGATTCATATGGAATCGAAAACGGTAGCTGATAAAACAGGAATCCAATAACTCTAAAACTTTCGGACCATGAAGCCTATGTTCAAACAAAACCAAAAAAATAAAATAATATATACTCAACATGACTAATCACAATGACAGTCTCCTGAGTCAAAATATTCAACACAATCGCTCAGTCACTTTGAATATAAATATTGAAAACCCAAAACATTCGGCCCAGATTACCAACAACCTAAACGTTATAACATCAAAAATCACTACTTTAGGAAATAGCTGATACAAGAAAAAATCCGGTTTACAAAACTGCATTCATGTCGCAGATACTAACGCCGGTGCAACCCGAAGACGCATCCTTCCGAGGTAAGTTGTAGTAAAACAGCCGCTGATTTAATCACTGATCAGCATATAGCAATACAGAGCAAGTTATGAACCATTATTTGATATCTATAGAGCCACCTATGGATTAATAGGAACAATATGTTCCTCATACTAACTCTGTATTCTCTTGCAAGATTGTTCTAACCTATGTCCACAACAAACTTGAAATACGTCGCTTTCGTAACCAACCGCATACATTGCATATTTCACACAGCACTGGAACCTGTAAACACTTCAAATCTTTGACGGTAAACAATTATCAAATGGATTCAGAAACATACCTCTGTTGTTGTGATTCGGGTTTCAACAACCTCTGGTCACCTAGGATGTGCCTCCTTCCTTCGAAGAAGATTTCGATGCTTCTGCTTGCTGCGCTCTCTCCGCTCTCATAAGTAAAATCTCTGCGACCTCCAGAGGGTGTAAGTCAATAAGTCGACCCTTCTTCCTCGGACGCACGGCTGGAGGTTTTTCGACCTCATCCACAACGAGGGTGTCAACAGATTTGTCTCCGTCGGGACGTACACTACTGTGGGGAATGTCATTGGTCTCTGCATGTCCAACACTCTGCTTATTCGTTAGGGAATCCTGCATAGAGGAGTCTTCTACAGCGGATGGCACTCCGAGATTGTTCTTCTGAGCCTCGGCGCGTGCTATGTAGTCCCTCTTCAATTTCCTTCTCGCTTCGCCATAGCCTGGAGGTGGAACGTATCTTTCATCGAACCAAGGAGGCTTCTGTTTGAAGAGGCCCTCATTCGAATCTGCACAGACGTCTTCGGAAGCAGGTACCTCCTCCGTGATGACTGCACTGTCCCCTACTTTTGGCGTCGGAGAGACTTCGATGATTGGGGCTTCTTCTCCCGCTAACAGACCATCATAGAGTGGTAAACTACCGAGAGTATCAACGACATCATTTTCTTCGCCTGCATTAGCCATGATGACAAGCGTTTGCTACTGTAGAATGAGAATATGGTTCACAGGTTCCCCCCTGGAAAACAAAACTTTAAAAATAAAAACAGATCGCTTGGGACGGTAGAATGAAGCGGAGAACATCATCAGACAAGAGGGCAGACTCAGCTGGGTTTCATATTTATCGACAGGCTCACTAATCAGAGAAGGTGTTCGGCGATAAAAAATATGTCCAAAAGGCCAAAAAGACAGACAGTGAAGACCACGACTACTGTGTCAAAAGGAAAAGCGACTACATCATGTTGTACTTCTGATACCGTAACCACGAGTGCGGTACGAAACCAACAGTTGTCTTCGAGAAATGAGCAAGTCAGTTGTGTGTGTTATCTGGATTACACAGCAGTTGACTGTCAAACTCTAAGCACTTCAAAGAAAGTTTGAGCCGTACCAGGTATTAAATCGCAGCTAAGCCAGCGTCGTATGGGAGATTGTCATCGTCGTCCTCAAAGTCCTCCTCTAACCACACTGCAGGATTATTGTCTGGCTCTCGATTAAGAGTCGCTGCTGCCACTTCTGACTCGGCTACATTCTGTCCTACGTTCTGACTCCTCTCTCGCCGTCCCTGCTGCGGACCTTGTGAGGACGAGGCTTCTTGCGGAGCGTTGTCGGTCTGTCCACGCATTCCACTTGTGATGGGATTCCGTAATCCAGGCGTATCAAACATGTGGTCCGCAGCTTCAGCCCATAAAGTTTCATCATCGGCCTGAGTATGACGTCTGGATCGAGGAGGTTTGTCAACAATTACCTTCCACTCAGGTTCATCGGGATCATCAACAAAGAATATCTGTGCAATAACAATGAAGTCCCAAAATCAATTCCATTATCAAGTGATAATTTATGTACATACTTAGGAAGTGAATACTGTTTTCTTCAGAGCTACATGGATTTAATAGTTGTTGTCACATAATACAGAGAAAGAAAATAAACATAGAGGACACAAATACCTGCGTTATGGAGAACGGGAAAACATAAGGGTTGTCACGGTGAGGGTCTTGTCGCACAGCATATTTAGTGATCCAAAATCCATGGTCATCTTGCTTCACGCTTGGATTACCTGCAAGGTTAGGGCGTATCCAGGAGCATTGCATAACAATGCGGGTCATAGTTGCATAAGTAACTTGAATAATTTTCCTTAATATGCCAACATAAGGTAGATCTGCGTCCACTACGTTTCTATCTTGGGGCGACGCACGACATCCCTGTGGTGACATCACAAACACACCAGAATCAAATGTTTCAGTCGACACGGTTTCATCGTCTGCTAGGCAACGGTAGTGATTACCGTATGCCCACATCGATGAATACTCTTCTGCTTTTTTTGCTGGTAGTGATGACAGCAACGCGAGGTCATTGTCAACCTCTTCGTTGGCGTTGATCATAGACTGAACACGATGACGTAACCATGTGTAGAACTCTGGAAATGGTTGGTGTCTATTCCTACGCAAGGCTACATGGTCTTGGCGAAGCCCTTCATACTCTCTGAACAATGTTTACACAGTAAATGCATTACAGTCGAAGCTATGATAGTAACTGGTAATACTGATCCACTCACTTTCTTTTTAATTACGAATCTTGAGCAACTACCATCACAGGGTTTTCCAATCCATATGAACAAGCCACTTGTAAAATCAAAGTATGTAAGTCAGCTACACATACCTTCGGAGGTCCTCCGTTGGAACAGAGTTCCAAATGACATATTTATGTATGTCCAGTCTCTCCCGGTCAGTAAGCTTCACTTTTTTCACCGCCCCTTCCAGAACCTCTCCATATATTTTGTCGTCTTCCTCCATATCCCACATCCTTCTCTTGATGTACGGAGAAAGAGCCGTATAGTCAGCTACAAAACTAAGAGACTCCCCAGCCAAGTATCCGGTTGCCATGCACGCTTCGGGCCTGTACCTATTTCTCACTGATTTTTTTAAATCGTATAAATAACGTTCTACGCCATAACACCAACGACTATGAACAGGTCCGCACAATCGTAACTCTTCAACCAGATGCACCATAAGATGGAGCATGTTATCAAAAAATGCAGGGGGGAACCATATCTCAGTCAAACACACTGTCTCGACTGTGTAAGTGAAGAGATCATCCAACTCCTCCGTGTCTATCACTTTAGCACAAATACGTTTGAAACAATTTCCTATCCTAATAACTACATCTCGCGCACCAGGATGTAAAAACTTTCGCACCGCAGCCGGAATAATCTGTTGCACTAGTACGTGATAATCGTGGCTCTTCAGACCACCTAATCGATTCTGACCAATGTGCTTGGCTAGTTGTCTTGCATAACCTGTCGGGGTCTTGATGGATGATATAAGATTTATAAACCTCCCTCTATCAGTAACGGACAGGGCATAAGGAGCTTGAGGTTTGAAGAAACGACCTGTGTTTCCAAGAGGCCGAAGGTGAAGCTCGGGTGTGTGTTGTTTTGACGGATCTCTCTCCCCCTCTCCATTCGCAGGTTCCCCAATCTCTTCCATATCTCTTCGGACTCCCACAGTATCTTTCTCCCCCAGTATGAAACCTAAAAGACTCTGGCTTACATTCTTCTCGCAATGCATAGGGTCGAGAGTGTGCCGTATAGGAAGTTCCTGTCAATGTCATGATAGAACAACATTCAGTACACCTTCAACAAAACGTTCATGAGCTTGTAAATGATATAGTGCGAATATAAACTGTACTAACTGCACATCGGCGACATGTCCATAGTATCATAAGTACTTGGTCACGGTGCACCCTTCGACCTACGAAGCAGTCAACAATAGAGATGCCATGAAACAATGGAAAGTAGAAGTGAGATATTTCGTGCATTCAGAAATACATCATGTAATAAACTGAAATGAACAAACTGTGTGACTTAGGGAGATTAGAAGACTATCTCCTTACCGCCCACCAAATACGAACAGACAATGAAGTGTTGAAATAGACCGTAATGTGGACATAAACAAGCACTGCAATAAAACAAATAAATGGGAACTAAAATGAAACAATTTAATTTAATGCAACAGTTTGAAGCATGTCACGTGCTTCGCAGTAGAATGTCTGGCTGAACACCTATATGTTCCGCCGACATCACGAACATTCCCCTGACTACATACATATAAAACAAAACATGTAAACCCTCGAAACTAGTGCAAAAAGGATATATTAACATCGTACCTCCCAGTACGGCAACGAGAACAAGGCAGACACTCGCTTAACTCCGTGTTGACGGACTGGATCATCGTGTGAGCCTTTTGTTCCACCATTGCGCAACCATGCCTCTCTCTCCTCTCCACATCGCTTAGTCTCTGCCCCAGTGAGCCTCGCCGGTGCAACACGGTGATCTGTTTCCCCCCGAAACTGTTCCATATTCTCACGTAGAGGATGCACCTCCGGTAGGAACCTCCGATGCTGGTGATCCCAAACATTTTTCCTCAAGTACTTAGATCTCCTGCATATGTTATGTGGTCCGCAACACACACATCCCTTGTATCCTTTCGTGACAAGTCCTGCCACTATACCGTAAGCAGGGTAATCATGCACTGTAAATAGAAGTGCTGCCCGTAGAGAATGCGAACGGTCATCCGGAGGACGGGATGCATCGGTGATTGGAGTCCCAATTGACCAAAGTAAACGCAGCTCTTCCAGCAAAGGCTCGAGGTAAAGATCGAAATAATCTCCCGTAGTACTTTTTTTGCCAGGAATAATCACTGATAGCATAACAAAAAATTTCTTTAATGTCAGCCACGGTGCAACGTTAAAATTCAGCAGTATAATTGGCCATATAGAGTATGTGCTCCTTTTTTCAGAAAATGGATTTATCCCATCTGTTGCGAGTGCAAGTCGAATGTTCCTTGGATCTCTCCCGAAAGAAGGGTACCTGATAAAATATACTCATGCTCTTAAAAAAACAATGACACAATTGGTTGACAGCAAAAACTTTCACAGGCAGATGGAATGACTGCACATGTGATGCTCACTTTATTTTCAATACAACAGTTGTACAGTATGGCCTAAGAGATAGGCAACTAAACAACAATACGTATACTGCGAGCAGATGAGCTTCGTCGTACCTACACTATGTGTGCACGCTTACACTTAGAAAAGACGTACTGAGCTGATTGGAAACAGAGTATGAAGACAGAGGATGACAGAGGAGAATGACATGATCAAGACACACCTTAAATCCAGGTCACAGCACATCCTAACACAATTAATGTAAATTACGAGACTTAGTAATTGATAAGGTCCATGCACAATACCTCCTGTCCATGAAACGCCAAACCTCCGAATCCGCAACACTGCGCATCTTCGTGTCGGTGCTCTGATGCGTGGCTGCATAACTCATCGACGCAGCTAAGAGAGGGTTTTTGAAGGTTCTCTTCAAGCGAGGGATGAGGGGAAAGTAACGCATAACCCTTCTCGGTACAAGGCTTTTCCCGCTCATCCTCCTCCTACTTGCACCGCAGGTTGGACAGACGTCTAAGTCAGCATACAAAGGTCCTCGAAATAAGATGCACTGATTGGGACATACATCTATAATTTCATATGTCACTCCCAGCTTCCTCAACATTTTAGAGGCTTCGTATTCCGAAACTGGTAAGCTGTTAATCTTTGGTAGTATCACCTGGGATAATAGGGAAAAAACTTCGTTGATGAGGACAGAAGGTGCACCATGACTCCGCATGCAATTCAATAGCAATATGACAGTGCTGAGGACGGATACTCTGGAGTTGGTGTAAAGTGGAGTGCGGGCCGCGTCACGCATGAAGGCCTCCTCGGGGCTCATTCTATTGTTGTCGTAATCGCTAACGGGGACGTTCTGTTCGCGGGCCGGCTCTTCTTCATCGTCGTTGATGTCCTCATAAAAGACATGTTCCGCGTCCCTGTCCACTGGGGTTCTGGGAGGAGACTGATCGTCATCACCGTCGTGGTCTACAGGGACTTCTACATTCACTGCCTGAGGAATGGTGACATCACATCCAAACTGTGGGGGGGATCCCTGTCTTCCAGCTCCTGCTTCGGTCCCCTCTGAATGATGATCCTCGTCAACATATCTCGCATCTTCTCTTTCGTCCTCAGGTTCACTGCGAACGTCATCGTTGTCTGCATCAGCGGCACCTTCTCCTCTTGCGGCGTCTGCTGCCCCTTCATCATTTAGATTATTCTGCGGAGACAGCTCGTCAGCGGTGTTGAATGCATCAACGACACATTCAGTGAGGTCGTGATCATCGAAGTCTGATCCAGATTCCCTTCGCTCAATAGGAACTGCAGCCCTCTCTCCATACGTTCTTGAAATATGAGCATCCCACTCGTGATCCGATTCATCCGCATCATACCCCTACACATCGCACAACAACGCCGTCAATAATGAATGATACGAAAATGTCAATCAAAAAAGAAGAGGTACATTACAGATGATGCATGCCCATGAGTACAACAGGCAGGCTCGACTTAGAAGAAGTTTCACACGTACTGAAACTCAGATAACATGCGGAGTATGCGAGGACCGTAGTGGACCTATGAGAGCAACAATAATGTAATTATTCATACTTTCGGGGCAAGCAAATACTGCAACGGACTAGGTTACACAATGCTGACATTTAACACAGACAAAAAAATAAACCCTTCAACGTTTGCTCTCACGTAACACACGGTGTCGGTTTAAATATGAAATCGGGATCACGTGCTAATGTTGGCATTTTATGCACTAAGACAGCGTAGGAGACTACCAACACACCTCCCACGTCGTTTGTAATCAGCATAGTCTTCTTCTGAAATCCGACGTAAACATGAGTTCCATAGTTTTACACACACTATACTCTGAAATAAAAAAACATCCAAATAGAATAGACTAACCTTTGAACTCCCGTAATATTTAGGATCACGTCCATACCCCTTATTCCCATGAAGATGCTGATACACTGTTTCAGCATACAATTCTTTTCGAAAACCCCTGTTACAGAGTCTGCAAGAGCAGGACATTTTAAGATATGGTTGCCCAGTACGCTGCTGTTCTTGAATCGCATACCCAAGTTCCCTCTCCCACAGTTTCTTTTCTCGAGCTACGATTCTTGCAGGGTCCGTCAGAGGAGTTCGAGCGAGCGCTTCCATTATATATATGGGTCTGTTCAGAACACGGTAGCCTCTTTAGAATACCAAAAAAATTGCGTGCACAAAAAATGATAACAACATCGAAGCAGCTGACAGAAATAGATTAGTGTCATAAATTCTGTCAAACAATGCTGATTACCAAATCACTGACACCATTTCTGATATAGAGTATGAACAAGGTCCCTCCTCTATGTAAGACGCGGTCGCTTTATCGAAGGTGGCAAACGCTGGTTTCAAATTGTGTTTAATCTTTCATAATAAAAAATAAAAAAAAGGAAATTAAAAAAAAGAAGAAGAGAAGGAAACATTGAGGCAGTTACCGAGCAGAGATCGTCTGCACATAACCCTAAACTGACATTACCTCCGACATACCTACTTCTACAGAACCCAGACTCAATGGAGAAAACGTGAAATAGCCAGTACTATAGAACAACGTATTTTTCAGTTCAATCTCTCTTTCGCTATGCGATTAACAAACGTATGACACGAAAGGATTCCTCTGCGCTGGTTAAAAGATATGCAAGATAGACGACGGACTCTGCGCAGTAGTCTGCAGGATCGGACGGGTTGTAAAAGTTATGTGTCTGTAGTTTATGTCAGAAGCCCGATTCCGATATACCTTAATATTATGGGTTCGAGGAGGATATTAACAGTGACCATACGGATGTAGTATCAGGCGGACATAGCGAACCCTAAACATACGAAGACCATCGGCTTTCCCGATCCCTTAACGACATAAGTTTTGGAATTTAAAACGCACCTTCACGAAATCTTCAAGTGCCGTGGTGTAGAGGACCCTGTATTCACGTCGGCAATCACTGAACGCACAACCCTTCAATCGAACTCCAATTCCAGAGTTGCACAGTTGCTATGGTGTCCTAGACATGAAATTGCGCGTAACAAATCACAGAGTCAGATAAGTCCGAATAAGCGACATGATTTATATACCATTCCTGAATAAGAGAGTCGCCTCGGAGATCAGTGTACACGAATCGCAAATTGATTAGGACTACAGTACTGGGTTCAGATTGCTCACCAAGATTGTGATGGAGTTCACGAGATACGCAGCCGCGGAGACCGTAAGCTTCGAAGGCGATATGTTATATAGAGGAGTCGCCCCCGTGGACGGAAGTTCTCATGAAATGCGGTCGTTGGAGCACCATTACTTTCCATAACACACTGGAGTGAACTACTACTCTTATCTGCATGTTGTTCTGAAAGAAAATTAGGGTTCGAAAGCATGTCCTATCCAGGAGGCCTCCCCCCCACCTCCTTCCTCTCGACGGCTTTCACTGACGGGTTTGTAATCTCCATCGACTACTGGTCTGCAATACCCAGGTCTGTTTCACGCTCGCAATCTTTGATTTCTTTGTTCATCGATTACTGTAACCGAGAACCCTCTGCACAGTTTGGTGACTATGATTTTTGGGAATTCAATGAATCCTAATAACCCTACCTGTTCATAAAGTTAGTACATTGGTCTAGTGTGACGTGCATGTGCTGCGTAACTGAGTGCGCTAGAGCACGAGATTGCATTTCGCCGTATGCGCTTATCTTTGGTTCCGTAATCTTCTATCTGGAAGTGTACGATGTATGCTTGAAACACATATGATAATCGTCGTCTCCCAAATAAGTCCTTTCGGTGTATCCGTAGTATTTGCACAATTATTACTATATACACAGAACACACAAAAGGATTTTTATGTTATGTTTTGTTCTTTTCGATTTCACTTTCTTCTTCTTGTTTTCCCTGCTTTATTTATATAGACGTTAACCCTAAAACTTTTCGTAAACCTCGTTTAGTTTTCCCTCGGACATCGGCTTGTTTTGTGTGTAGTGAATAGCAATAAAGATGCACTAATCGACTTTGATTTATGGGTTTTAGCAGCAAAGTTTCACCGAGGAAGACATTGACGCTGTATTTGTTAATTCTCCACTCGGTAAGACACTCGCAGGCCCAGTTGATCATGCAAACGTTGATTTTTTCAATACAACAAATAATGAAAAGATATCCATTGTTCCTGTGTGCTCGGGACTATAACTTCGTAATGAGATTCTGCTTTTATTCTCGCAAACTTCAGTACTCCAGGACTGATACGCGGCAGTAAATAAGGCATTGTTGTCGAAACTAGTGCTCACCGCAATAGTAGTCATGTGTCATCGTGATTGCAGGTTAAAATGGATGTTCCATTTGTTCCGCCGAGGAGCCGATTGCCTGAAAACTATCAAAATGAGGGAACGCACCCGAGTTATACACGTCGCCATGTAACAAGACCGTCGGTAGGGACCTCCGAGGGACCGCCGTCCTCGACCATACTAAGGACATCAGCTGCAGCACTAGGGCAACAGGAAAGTATGCAAAACGAAATGCGTAGATTTACTTCAGGGACCTCTCGACTCTCACGTAACTTGGAGCATCGTTCTCGATCAGCTGAAAAAGACACGGAAGCAGCTGCTGTGGTGAGACAAGGACCGCCTGTATGTCCGCCTTACGAAGCAGGCTACCAAGCGGCTCTTGCCCATGTGAAAGAGGCTATGTCCAGAGGCAAAGTTCCCGATCACCGAGACCATCAGAATGTCCAAAATCAGTACGTTGACACGTATGCCGAGGAGACGGATGACTTTATATCGGCTACTGAAAACCTGGGAAGTGCGGCGGCTGGTCTCCCTAGTTTGTTACAGTCTCCGTTATTGACCCCACCAGATATGCCTGTGTTTGCAGGCGAACAGGACTCCTGGGGTGGAGAAGACAATCACGGGGAAGCTCAAGAAGTCTCAAATGCGATCACTACATCTGCTAAATCAAGGAATGCGGAAAGTCGTGATACATCCAGAAGATCTGTTCAGCGTCGTGCAGATTCTGATTACGTGGGGCACAAGAAGCGCAACGATGGACAGAAGTTCAAGATCGTAACCGATTCAGAAGGAAACATACTCACAAATAAACTGCGGGTGACTTCCGCGATACAAGGTCTGATGAAAATCTTTGTGGACGTTGCGCAGATTTCTTACCAGAACGAAGACCCGAAATTTCAGAAGGTGGAGGCTATGGTCCGCGAAGAGTTTGAGTTTGACCCACCAGTGAAACGCGACTGGTTTCCTAATTATATGAGGAAGAGGTTAGAGAAGCAGAGATCTGAGTACCGCAAGCATTTTGAAGACACAGGTAGAATGCATCCGGATCTAGAACCTGAAAAACACCACGCTCTATTGCAGTGGTGGTCCAGCCCTGCAGGTATATGCAAGACAAAAAGATTGCATGAATCAAACGCCGCGAAGAAAGATCAAAGACTTTCACTTGCCTCTTCTGGTTCGCGGAGTGGACAAGGCGTCGTGTCCCCACAACAGAATGAACCATCGGTGAGTCTACCACATTACACCTTTCAGAAGTTTGTAAATCAGGTTCAGTGTTATTATCAGTATGCGTAGTATGTAAGGAATCACAGATACCATGGAAGGCGAGAGTTTGAATGATTAATTACATTGGACTTGCCATTAATTAATGTCCTGTTTACTTGCCAGTATTTCTTACGGCGGTCTACCCTCTTTCCTGTTATCATTCTCTTTCTTCGATTTTTCATCACTGAATTTTTTCTTCGGCACTTTTTTAAACTTAATGTAGAAATCGTGTAGATAGAAGATCTTAACGGATTGAACATACAATCTGCGTCATTCATATTGCATTGCTATATGACTATTTTATGTAGGAAACCCGACCTCAATACAGTTTGAGCAACTCAGCGGGAGTACAACTTCAGCGTCGTCTTCACTCTCAGGATTTCTCGGATGCGAATGAGTACAACCAAATTAACCAGGTATATGAGTTTTATGAGTAACATCTGTTCATTCATTTTGAATGTTCTCTTATCCTGTAGTTGCACGTATCGGGATTCATTTTATTTTGATTTACTGGGTGTTTGACATCAGCGAAGGTGCAATACAGTGCATTCACAACGAAGTTTATGTTGCCGTGTGCAGATGAACGGGGTAATAGAGCCGCGATCATCTCACGATGCACAACCGAAATCTCCTAGGATGTGGAAGGTTGAGAAGGATGTTGCTGATTTGAAGTCGAATGTCTCGGAGATTGTGGAGCGTCTGCGAGGGTATGAAAACGTACCGGTTCTCATGGAACAGTTACAGAACCTGCTGAGCGGAGTGAGCGAGGAACGGGAGAAAAGGTCCTCAACTCAGCAAAATACAACGACTTTTGTGCGACCTTCCTCAAGTTCTGCACGTGCGGAAGAGCATGTGTCCCCTGTAGAAACTCCAGTTGTGCAGGTTAATAGGCCGCCAGAGGTACATTCTGGAAGAGACGACAATGCCTGCGGTAAAAAATTCCAAACCTTCAGTCCCGAAGATCAGTCAGAGATGAATGATACGATGACAATGTCTAAAGCTGACAAAACAAGGACCGGCATGCTGCCCGTTTCTCCAACTGCGGCGACTGTAGATGCTGAAGTCCAGAGCCCGCTCATACGCAAAGAACTTGACCAGCAGGGGGAACCCAGTGGCACCTGTTCTCCTCGTCCTGAAAAAGCATCACTTGGAGGTAATCTGCTTGTTTTCCCTACATACGTATTATATCTTGTTCTTTGCCTTAGCCATCAAGTGTGATGCATATGAAGAGTCTGTCAATTCCGATGCGCAGGGACATTGCTCATCATGTTGAAACATAGCATGGTATACAGAGAAATACTGACACAAAGTGGTATAAACAAGTGAATGTCATTTACGTGAGACGTGCAGGTGAAGATGAAAACTATGCAACGCACTGTGACACGTTCCAGGCAGATGGTGGCATATCAGCGTCGCTCAATCATGAGGAAGTCCAGGAAATGCGCTGTGATCAAGGTACGGTGACAGATTTTGGCACAAAAGGAACAATTGTCCATGAACAGGCTGCGAAAGGCAAAGGTAAGAGGACTGAAGAACAGGACTCTTCCGCTCGAAAAAAAAGCAAATACGAGGAACGACAGCCACCAGCAACTTTGAAACCTAAAGGAGACCAGGTATATGACGAATCTTTGTCCAGATGACTAGTCACGGTTGTAATTGAAAATAAATACAAAATGAGTTGTGTGTAAGTATCAATAGGCTGACACTATATATGTATATATGTGACGCCTTCTCTGATTTAGTGAATACTTATAATATATATCTGCGTTTGTTTTTACACTCTTGTAGAACAAGTATCCTCTTCCAGTGAACCGAGAAGTGTGGGTTCTTCACCCTACCCGTGCGGGAAAACCGGTTGCTTTGGGGAGAACACGATACAGTTTCAAGACATCAAAGCCAAAACTTCAATCATCACCTTGGCGTTCACTGAAGTGGGAGACTGGATTGCAACTTGTCGAGATAATTAAGGTATATGAATCCGGAGTGAAAGTTATGCACCCGACCAAACAACCGAACAAGGCATTGAAGACTCTTGATGAGGTCCGGGATGTGGAGTTCACTGATGATGCGATTGTCATGTGGGGCTCGGAGTATCTTATCGATGTGTCTCCTGCGGCTAAGAAGGGAAAATTGAAGTGATTCGAAGTAAGTTCTAGAGCGTCCAAGTTCCTATAACTTTCTACGAAATGTACTTTGATTTTATCTACCATGTGCTTTTCACCGATGTCTCAGGGGTACTACATTTTAATTTCCAGACTGCAATGTCAATGTACATGAGCTATTCTACAGGCATACGAACCGAGTCTTAGTGAATTTTTGAAGTGTAAACTTTCGTTTGCTCCTGTGATGAGTGGACAGGTTGGAAATCGTTATCGAATATCACATTTCGACAAGCATGTAGTATTTGTTGTTTCTGTGGTTACCTACTTTTAGTTATTTTGTTTTTTTTTTTTTGTGTTACTGTAATTTCTCCAGCTGTTCTGATTGGCTGAAATTGTGTGTGAGGACCCAGGCATACATCATCCATTGGCTGATTCGAAGTCACTGACATCGATGTAGGAGGAATCGACGTCAACTGCGATCTGTTTGTAAATATTGTGGGAGACGACAACGACCAGGCTTTGACGTCGACGCTCTAATGGATCAGTTATTGTTATGCTGAAACGTTCGACCGTTCATTCGCAACAACGTTTTCGGTTGTGAAGGACATAAAACAAGTTTTCGTCTGATACTCTGTTCTCTTTCATTTTCGCATTCCGGCAGTTCTGTAGTAAGTCTAAATATTTATCATTTTTCACATGTCCTTTGTTGTCTTAGATTTTATCAGCAGCAGTTGAGGTTGTTCACAAATGGGATCTGATGTGGCCCTCGTATGTGACCCTAAGCCGATTACCTTGACAGTGTTTCCTTCATAATCTTTAGAGGTAGCACATTTCTCCGAGGAAATGGCAGAGGCCAGATTCCCCGTTTGTAAACGCGTTTTTTCCACAATACGTAATGAAAATTGCAGCTGCGTTTCCTTTTTGTACAAATTGTGCTAAATGAAATATTCGATTATTCATTACCTGAACCCTAGTTATCGGATCGATTATCAGGAAACTGAAAACTACGGTGCCGCGCCACTTGGGTGACCCTCAGCTAACCCGAGGACTTTCTGATATATTTCACGTTCGATCATCATGTCACACATGGCCCTCACATAACATACCTGCGAGCAAGCCGAAACATACAGAAACGCACAGAAATCGAACACATGGCAAGAGAAGGGTCAATTTCACCCCGAGCCTCCCCGCTGAACGTAACCCAAAAGACGTACACATGGCGTCCTGTCATCGTGAACCTAAACACTGCTACTGAAGTCTCCTCCGAAGTACACTCCCGTCGCTCCCCTGATTCGCGTGACGAAGGGGGGCACAGTTGGGGGGCGCACCTCCGGGAGCCGCAGGCTTGGCTCCCCGCCCGACTCCCAAGAGTCACGCTTTGCACTAGTGAAAACTCCCTCCTCTCAAGTGGTCGGTTTTGGACTGGGCTGCGTTCTCATGTATTGGGTATGCAGGTGTTCGATTTCCTTCCCAATCCAGAACCGAAATCTAAATGATAGCTTCATTTGTAGCGAGGCAATGGTGGTGCTAAAAACTCGTACACATGGAAGGAATTTGCCATAGATAGCGCACGCGTCGGGGACTGGCGCAATTGCCAAAGAAGGTTTCACCCATGTTTGACCAATGCATTTAGAAACCGAAGTTGTAAGTACTGAAAGACAAAGTTGAGTTTCCCAACACAAATTAGAGTAGCGTTGGTGATCATGAATTCTCAAAATCCGATTTGTAAATCCGGAAAACATTTCGATGGTTATGGAGGTGACGGAAGAGTATTTCCTTAGACATGAGATTTATAACCTCCACAGCAGAAAAATTTCCTATGTACAGTACTGGAGCCTCTGGACGAGTGAACACGAAATTGTCGTCACAAGCATGTTTCACAAGAGGCGCTGAAACCAGAGAGATTTGTGCATGTATACCAAAACCACGTGGACGAGGGTCAAACTCAAGGCAAGAAGCTAAACATATCACTCTGCGGATCGATATGACGAACTGTGAAATTTAGTGATCCTGAAGGACCTCTTCACATGTATCGCACTAAAGCGCCGGTAAACATGGAAGTATACATGCAAATATATAAAAGATGTTCGGCGGGGTCTGGAGTCGGCATCCACTCTCGGATGCTAACTAATTCACCCATTGATATTCCTCTCTTTAAACTCTTAAAACACATGATAAGTCACGTTGTCTGACGCATCTTGCTCCTTGGATAAGTTAACAATCCTAAATCAGTGTTGATGCAAATCCATCCTGGACCTAATGCTCACGTACACAGATGTAAAAACTGTCCCAGTAGACAGGCTCACTGAGGGAGCAGGCATTGGTTTGAGGCTGGACTTATGTAATCTTCGGTCCCGCTCACAAAGACTATCTAGATCAGATGACAAGCTTTGCATCCACCTTGGCTAAGTCATGTCCTATTTGCCACAATCCACTTTTAACCTGCTTTGTCTGGCTAGTCTTACGCGGCTAAGAGCTGGATCATAGGATTGGTGTGAATTAGACAAATGTTGCAATTGGAATGGTGCAAATGCATTGTGCAAAATTTGCTTGTGAGCAGCGAGGGAGAATCATTGCAAAGTATTTATTGTGAATGTGATATGATGTGCTCAAAGCTTGAAAGCATGTGACATAATAGGCCATCCGGGAAAGATCTTTTCTTGAACCCAATCCTTTGTTGGCATGGCAAGTCTTTGCAGGTGATCTGACTAGTGGTATATTAGCTCTCAATTATCTCATGAGGTGCGCATTACTTCAATCTGGGATCCTTCAGATTCCATCATTGGCATGTTTTCAAAATTATGCGGGATTTTGAACATCTTGTCCACTCCAACATAATCCACTTTTCATAATCCGTCACTACTAAGTTTCTGAGATGAGAAGCGGACAAGACGTACTGGCTATCATGGACGTGGAGCGTTAATGAGCGCGTACCAGCAAGTCGAATGTTTTCATGGAGCCAGACTACTCAGCTTTCAGCCTTGAGCATTTGAGTGTACGTGCTTGAGAAGAGGCGTATAGATAGCATAGAGGCGTATAGACTGCACTTAAATGTCGTACGTCACAAATCTTTCAAGCAATGTGACATGGCCGAAACCAGACACACCCAATTTGCAAGAGTGCTCGCTTGAGTTTTGTGGATTTTTGTGCGGAGAGTTTATGTGGTATAATCAGTATGCTCTTTTCGCTTTGTGAGAACCTCTGCTTTATGAGAAGTTTATAGCAGTTTTGAGTCAGTTTTTGGCTTACTTCGAGATCCTTTTATGTGTATTGTTTGTGTCAAATCATACAAGCAACTGTTTATAGCACAAAATCTTACATGCACTTCACGAGATGATCATCTGATCACAGGAAGTAAAGCACCCGGCAGAGAAGTTATCCTCCAGACTCTCGTCTACATTAATGAAATGTGTCTGAATCACCAAGAACAAAACTTAAATTCAGAACTTAGAAGTGCGTGGTCTGGACAGCTGATTTAATCTATTCCAGCACTTGGTGGCAATATGCATGGTGCGACTAAAATCGATTTTGTAGAATTCCTGTTCTGTAAAATAGAGCTGCAATTTATATTTTCCTTGTATGTGTTTTTAATGGGGTTCTGCTGCATCATGTTGCATCAAATTACAGAATGTTTTGGATCAAGCTTTTGTGATTAATCCAAAGTGATGTGAAGATAAATTAGCAAACATTCTAGAATATGGAGACTGTCAAGTAGATTTTTTTGTAAGATCTAGGCCAATTTAAGATACAATGATGAGTTCTCTTGATTTTTCTTTGAACAAATGTGTTCCTATGATGATGTTAAATAACTTTCTAAATTGAAAGTTAATTTTGAATGGAAAATGTTAAGTAGTAACATTTTAAGTCTTGAATGTCGGTAATAAATTCATAATAAATCACATAAATTCTCGTGAATCTACAAACCACATAAATTTTGAATCTATAATGCCTAGTCAGTCCATATATATATATATATATATATATATATATATATATATATATATATATATATATATATATATATATATATATATATATATATATATATAATTTTTGTATATGTATATAAACTACTTGATTTCCCTTGGTTGATTTAGTCACTATGACAAGTAATGTAGTAACACTAGTACTTAACTTTAAAGGAATCTTACATGTTAAAACTATATTCACAAATAACTATAGAATAAATAAACAAGTTGTAGCATGAAAGTAATTCAAATCAAAAAGACTCTTTATTGATTTTTGATTCACTCAGACATGGTTTTGGTAACCACCTAAAATTGACTACTAAAACTTTTACTTTTAGACATTGAAAACTCATAAAAATTCCAAAAAAATATATTAAAAAACTAAAATGATCTCTTTGAATACCGTACCTCACATTTGAGAATTTTTTTCACACAAAATGTGCCATCTATCCAGCAGAAAAGCTCCAAAAGCTGCACTTTCTGATGCTTATACCTTAATTTGCTTACGCACTTGATACACGCAAGCCTGTAAATCTGCCGACGAAAAGCTTTTTCTCATTTAACGGCTAAACAAGTAAACATGTACACTGCGCCTCCGAAGTTCAAACATTGAAGAGTAAATGAGCCCAAAAAGCTGGAATAATTCATTGGCCAAACATGCAATCCACTTGTGAAGTTGAAATGGGCAAGAGTAAATCTGCCAACAAAAAAGCTTTCAAGATTGAGTAGACTTCATCAAGTGAAATTGTGGCAGAACGCCGCAGCATGCAGCAGTGCTCCCTGTGCGTCGCCCATGCAATCAATGTGTTGCATTCTAAATTTTACTGCCCGTTGTGTTTCAACTTTTGAGGATAATGTGGATGAGTCTTTGACACCGGTACAGTTGAGTGTTACTATTTGGTAAATGGTTGAAGTTGTTGAGTTGAAGCAATGGTTGTGTCAGCTGCAGTTGAATCTGTGAAGTGAGAACTGTAATTACTCTGCGCAAAAGCATGCCGAATGAATGGCTCCATCTATCCTGAGCTTGTGATCTGAGCTGCAAAAGCGAGTGCTTGTAAGTTAGCGCTCTGGAGTTGTGGAGTGCTGGATTGAAATAGGTCAAGTTTCTAGCAAGAAAAGCTGACTTCATGATGATCTCAGCAGCAATTTTGGAGTGGAATATTAAGGTAAACCAGTCTATGACCGGTCTACCACAATTAGGAATGCAACCTTTTTCAAAGTATTATGTGAAATTTCTAATATGGTTTATTGAAAAAAGATAAGATTTTGAAGATCAATGAATCATAATTTTCTGATAAAAATTGAGTTAGTTATGAATTTTTAAAGGAGGTTGGAATGAACATTGTTAGACTAGCCCATTATTCATCTTATCAGTACTCAATCATCAATATTTATTATGTGAAAAATGACTTAATTCCAATCAAATACCACTATGTGCCGAACTTATTACTACTACATGATTTTTATCAAAAAATAGAAGGATTAACTTATATTTTTTTATTACCATTGTCTCATTTTAATTATACAAAACAATTTGCCTATAACCACTATTTTTGTATTTATTATCACAAATGACTTGGATTCAGCTGCTAACAAATGTGTTTTAGGCAATTATAGCCATATACATAAGTGGTTCTTGTAGATTAGTGCCAGCCATGGGATGATTAAATTTAGGTTTATTTATAAAGATTAAACATCATTTAAAACAAGTGGGCACATATCTAATTTTTAACAGACACATTTAGAAAATTGTGTAAACAAATGGATGTAGAATAAGTGGACATCCATAATAATCTATTAACCTCTGAAGTTTTTGTCATTATTAAAATTAAACATACCCTTATAAATAGAAAATTTGTGATCACTAAAGTTAAACATTATATAAACTTCATAACTCTAGGATCTTATATCTACCTTGTATAAAAAAAATGTATATCAAATAAGAGCACAATCTATTGTACAAATTGAAAGATAATAAGGTTTAAAATTATTGTAAAAGATTTTTTTAAATATTGCCAACGTAGTGTGCTTAAACTTTAAAGGCCAAAAGTTATACTTTGCAAACACATTTGAACCATGGAGGGTCATCAATTCTTGTAGGTATAAGAATTAGGTTTAAGCCTACTAAATTACTTAGTTGAAAAGGGCAAAATAATCCTTCTTTTAGTCATTGGAGGTGTGCAAAATTTGGCTTGCATTCTATGAGTTTTAAACAATAAAAATCATAACTTAAATATGTCCAATAAAAAATCCAAACAACAAATATATCCATGTCAATGAGAGAAATAACATCAAAAGAATTCAAGGAAATCGAAATAAAATTTGAATTTATCCTAATTATTGAAGTACAAACAATCTAATTTTTAGTGTTTCTAGGGGGCAACTCTGGAATAGTAGGACTTGTTCATAGACTTGGATGATAAATGTTGACATTGGATGAAAATTGATGCTTGGATGTAAAATAAATTGCGGATGAAACATATGTATTGGGTGAAAGCAAATCTATGGATGGTAATTGTCAACTAGATGAAAAAAAATTGGGGATGAAAATTGGTAAATTTTTTATTGGTTAAAAATTGTTATCTAGATAAAAAATGTCTATTGGATGAAAATTGTCAACAATGTTTCCAAATGAAAAACATTAAACTCATTATAATACAAGTGGCCACCCTTTGAAATTTAGTCTTGTCACTTATTACCTTTGTGGATGACAAGCAACTTGGGCAGAAATTGGGAGATTGTAATTGGTTATTGGCTTCTAGATTTAACAATGATTGAGTTGCGAGAAGCAATGGGTTCCACAGTAACCACAAATTCAACTACTAATGGCCCAAAAAGTGCCAAAGCCCATTAAAACAAGTCTACAGTTTCACGTTAATGTTGAAACCATGGTTTTATTTTGGTACAAAGTTTATATAGAAACCATGGTTTTTTTGTGAAGTATCTAGAACAAAAATAAGGCTTGATATTATTTTTTAATTTATTGTTTTGTAGGCTTCAATTTTCATACATCTCAATGATTCTAATGGTTGGTAATAAGCAGTTCTTCCATATTTCATCAACACAATATCCCTTCGGAAGGGTTAAAGCAAATTTACGTATAAAATTCTTTTCAAAGAAATTTTCCTTAATGCAAGGCTCGACTTGTTTGAACCAATAAATTCAAAGAGACAGGACTATTTTTGAATAATGATAAACAAAAATTAATTGTTAAAATTTCCTACTGAGAGGTTTTCGAACTATAAAACAGTTTTAAAATACAATGGAAGATTAGGGTTTCATAAGCCTAGATTTTGAAATCAACACCTAAAAGTTCAAGGAATATCACATACTAAACTCTTTTATGAGTTTACCATATTGTGTAATAATTTAAATGTCCTCAATAATTGAAACCTAGATGTGATACATGAGTGCTTTCCAAAAACCATCTACAATGTGGTTTTGTTCTTGGTTTCTCTTTCTTCCTGCAATAAAGGGCCTCCCTTTATTTGTGTCAAAAAAAAAAAAAAAAAAAAAAAAAAAAAAAAAAAAAAAAAAAAACCATCTACAATAAACTCAACACTAATCTACTTGACTGAAATGAGAGTGGACAATCCACATTATCCATTTGGACTAATTTTGTACCGTAGCCTGTATATGGTTTGTCCAAATTTCATCTATAAATAGCACACCACTGCCATGTATGCATCTCATGCATTTCCCTTGCAATTGATTTCTTTGACCTTTAAATTATATTGGATTCTGGATCGTGACCTTGAATCAGATCCAAATTTTATCAAAACATTTAACTGAATCAATTTCTAATTCCAGACATCATAGGATTGTTATTTTCCAGGATTGTAACTGCAATGTCAACTGAAAATGGGTAAAAAAAGTGGCACCCATCCAGTTTGGATCAAACATGAACCTCGAGGCACCATAGTAATCTGCTATACTCATTCATTTAAAACTAATTATGTGGTGTGATTTATGATTGGTTCAAAAGCATATTTGGCAGGGACAATACCAGCTCAATAGTCATTGTACTCACATCACAGTGACGCTTATAGGGCCCAGTACCCAACTTACCCAAGTTCAATTCCAAACCAATATTTGTTCCTCTCAATACTTCTCCGTTTTGCACTTAAACTAAGTTTAATTTATGCCAAAACAAATAAAAATAAAATACTTCTCCTTTTTTAGCCCCTCAAGTTGGTACCCTCTTGGAGTAGCATTTCATTAAGTTTAGTCCTTTTCCCAAAGTGTTGAGATCCCATTTGTATTTAGGAATGGGTTATGGCGAGATGCCATACTCTTTGATGAATTTGGGGTCAACTTCCACGTTAAGTACAGAATGATACTCAAAAAATGTTTAAGATTCCGGGACATTTTTTTTTCTTGTGTGAAATAGAAAATGCATCTTCACAATTTGAGTGGACATTACATGGAACATTCTTTAGTCTATTTGAGCACTTCCAATGATGCTTTTGTTTGTTGTCCCTGGTCCCTTGCATTCAGAGATTGGAACACTTGTAATAAACAGTTGGGTGATTCAGGATTTGGCACTCACCTCTGTACACAATGAAAGTACCTTCATCTGTGCTAAAATAAATAAATAATTTTTCGATTCATTGTATTTGGACTATTGTATTCCTAATTGGGCCCAGGTCGGAGTTTATTTACACATAATCTTATTTTCCTGATATAAAATATGCATATTCTCATTCACATGATTAAAATTATGTTTAGGTTGATACCCCACGGTTTTATAGTAGGAGGTGCAAATCAAGTTGATGCCCTAGAAGGGTTTAAATTGGTAGAGAATTGGTGGACATGCCTTGATGCCTTGGTATTTTAGAAGTTTATTAGCTATGATTTTTTATATGTTAAATTTATTTCTTTATTCATTTATTTATTGTGGAATGCTAAGGTTGACAAGATAAACTACACTTATCTTGTTGAGATAAACTTTCACTCCTATAATCACATGAGGGTAATTTTTTTATAGAACTTAAGACTAGAATCTTCTCAATTTCGGCCTCAAATTTTAATAAAATTGATTTTTAATGTAGTAGTTAAATTTATATGAATGAATGTTTTCAAACTTAGAATAGATAACCATGATGTCAATTTTAGGGTGATATTTTGAGATTTTTCTAATTAACTAATTAATTTTGATTTATTTTTTGACACAAATAAAGGGAAGCCCTTTATTGCAAGGAAGAGGCACAAATACAACCCTCCCCCGCCAGGTTTGGCGAGAGAGAGACAGACACAGCAAGACCAAAGTAGAAAAAATTAAACTATGCGAATCTCACCGAGGCGAGGACCAGTAAGGTTCCAACGGGGGTGGTCCATGTCCTGATTGGCAAGGAGTCCTTTACAGCACCAAAGAGATCGGAATTGCTTGAGAGTTTTCTGACTTTTCTTCTCATCGTCTTCGAACTTCTGGAGGGTTTGCAGAGTCTTCTCCCACGCTAACCTCCTATAAACAACAAGTCCCAGCCAGATTTTGCACCAAATCTTCTCAGGAGACCAATGTTGTCCCTCAAAAGATGCCTCGTTTTGGCCACGCTAGATGGTCCACACAAACGCACCCATTAGCAAAAGCCAGATGTGGCTAATTGTCTTGAACCTTCGAAGGAATCGATGCGCAGAGGTACAATGCTTCCAATTCAGCGTAATTCTCCAATTATCATTCTGGCTCCCACTCTAGTTTGTAGCAACGAGATCGGTTAGGGTTGATTGCGAAGTAGTGACAAAAGATGATTGGAGCGAGGCAGTGGCTCCGTAGGCGCCTGTTGACATGTAGGCACCTTGTGCCACTGGGCACTTGGTGCCACCGGGGTACTTTGTGCGCTCAGATAGCTCAATGTTCTCTGACTCAATTGGATCGTTTGGCTAAGGGGCGGTGGAGTAATAAACTGCCGAAGAGCCGGTAAGGCTTCGGTGCGATCGGGGGGACAGAGGACGTGGGATATGCAAGATGTGTGCACACCATTGCCATATTTGATGGGCCGTAGGGCATTCCCAAAACAGTGCAGGACTGTTTGGGTGTAAGCACGGTAAAGTGGATCAGTAAGTGCAATGTGTGATCACTAGAAAGTGTATATGAAGTGTACTGTTTTTTAAAGCTCAAAGATGATTTTGAGCATTTTGGTGTAGTTTTTGAGCATTTGTCACTTTCTAGGGTGTCATATGGTATCTTTCACGTATCTTTATGAAAAGAACATCCTCCTCAATTGAAACTAAATTTGACCGCTAGTTCTAGATCACAAAAATGAACTTTTCCAAAGTTTTAATTTCTTCATTTGAGGCCCTCTATTGTCTTTAGATGATGTTTTTTTCAATTTAAAAAACAATGTTCGGTGAAAAAAAACTCACAAAAAGTACCGCGGAAGTGACACTCTTAAATAACATCCTTGCGGTACTTTTGGAATCCTAAACCAATTAATGAGTATATGAATTGACTATTTTAGAATACCTCTTAAACATACAGAGGGCCCCACATCATCAAAAGTGATTTTTAGATAGTCACTTGATTCTTTTCTAGCCACTTTTTCAAATGACTGCATCCACTTTGCTTGGATTTAAAGACTTCATACAATAACTTTAAAGTATTTACTTTGCATGAAACTTTTTCAAGTTGTACAAAAACAAGCTGAGAATCCATATTAGCAAAAGAAATTGACTTCAATTACATCTTTCCATCACTTTTGTGCAATTTTTGCAAAAGGGCTGAAATTGACAAATAGTTAAGCACTTTTTTGGTCCACTTTACCATGCTTACACTAGTTTCCCTTGTACCTGTCATGCAAACTGCGCAGAATTGATCAACTTGATTTTGTTGCTTTCCTCACCAGACGTTTACGACGACACCTTTGTGCCAAATGGCCCTTAGTAATCCGGCCTCCTTTTTCTCTCGCTCTTTGTTTTAGGAGTTTAACCACCGAAGCTTATAGGTGAGCGATAAGGTCCCCAACCACTTCGTTGCAACCACCAAAGGGGTAGTGTGACACTTTAGCAGGATCCATCGCCCAATTTTGGATGTGAAGTCCATCAGAGAGACGCGGCCTCCTATCCACTGTACGCATTCTGAATCCCACTCAAGCTTGCACACCTTATTGTAAAGTAAAACGATAATGCTCTTCTTGGGACCGTGTCTCATAAACTCACGACTCTAACCCATACGATTTTGTATATCGTAGATCATATTTATACTTTGTACATGTATGTATAAGAATATTATACTTGTACATATATATCATGTATTTGTATATTATATTCTACTATATTTGTAGATGACAAATATATGTATAAAAGTACTTTACATGTATGCATAAAATATTCTACGTATATGGAAAGGAATTCTTATGTATACATAGAAAGGTATATAGGTTCAAGTATGTATACATGATGTATTCAAGGATTATTACTTCTTATTTTATCCTTGTCTTTCATGTCTTGAGTCAAAACTAATTGCACCCAGATATCCAGTACTTTCCCAAGGCAAAGACTTCTCTACCCGACAACGCTAGTCTGAACAAGTACATGGACGTATGGATTAGGAGCAATTCTTCTCAACCAAAGAAACCAGACAACGTTTTGGCCTACTGCCAAAAGAAACAAGGGCAAAGACCACAGCAATCCATCGGATATGTATCAGAAGTACTTTAGCATTTTGGAAAGCTATCAAAGTGCTTGAGAGGTGAAGAGAAATTAAAGCTCTACAAGGTACTGTCAAGAGTCTATAGCTCGTTAGAAGTCGTATTCCCAAATTTAGCATCAACTACACCTCTTTTTACTTCACAGAGCTCTCTGACTTCATACAAGCTTTGCCAAAGTCGAGTGATAGCTTTCTAAAAAGCTGATAATATCATCCAATTTTTTTTAAAATTCATCTTCAGAATCTATACCAAACGGTTTCTATGCTAAGTTGAAGTTGGTGCCTACTTCTACTCTTAAATCTAATTGGCAGCTCACCATCCTCTCACCTTCAAAGCCATTACTTTGTCTCAAATAATCTAAATCAAAATTTACAAAGCTCCATAGAAAACTAACACAATAACATTTTACCTGCTCAAATTTCATAAACAAAATCACTGTAAACAAGTCTCTACAAGCCTTCGAAGTCTCAGTCTTCTAAATTTCTTTACAGCAGATACTGTCCTATTCAAACACACATACAAATCACATATTGAGTCCAAATAGACCGTATTATGTCATTGTGAAACCACAACAACAAGATGCACAAGCTCTTAAAATCTTATAGAAAAACTCATAGTATACATTGAGCTAGATCGCTCTCCAAAAACCGCACACCGAAAACTAAACTCTCGTGGAGGAGAGAGGGGGACCCGACCCCTTTGCCTCTCCCAAAGTCAACACCAGCCTATACATACACCTCATAGGCCTTTACTAGTTATTGACTAACTCCTTCAAGCTTATTTTAGCCTTATCTATCCCTTATTTTAGCCATAAGGCATCAAAAGTCCACCAAATGGTAAATTATTTCTACCTTTCCTATACCAAACTTTTAACATGCAAGGTGAAGTTTGGAAGCATTAAAAACTAAACAAATAAAATTAAATATATGTCTAAAAGAACTTGAAAAGAATTCCAAGAAGAATTTCACTTCATTTGCAAAAACTTGAGGATGCGTTGAAGGATAAGAGCAACAAAGTCAGCACGAGCAGCCTTGGTCAACGGATTAAATGGACCTTCAAGCCAACGTTGATGACCGCGACTTCCTTTCACAGGCCTAAGACAACAAGAGTATTGATTTTCATTTAGGCCTTTAAAGATTCCTCCAAATGTAACAACTCGAGTACCAGGTTCAACACAATCAATCTGCAACAGAATCACCAAGGCACAAGCATCTTGTTGAAGATTGCCGTGCCACCGCTACTCCACATGAGGTTGCTTTGGCAGTCGAGAAGGCCCAGCTTCTTCTTGTAGACGCTCATGCAACGGTGCAGGACTAAATGGCGAAAGAGTACGAACCGGCAATTGAGATAAAGAAAAACCCAACTAAAGCTCTGGTTGAAGCTCTTCATTCTGAGACTCAGAAAAAACTCTTTAATTCGACATGATCAAAGAAAATCAAAACAACTACATAAAACTGATGAAGATCTAAATGAACCTTCTTTTTATAACACAAATACTTTGTAGAATGCGTCACGTTGAAGCTTTCCCAAAGATGTGATTTGTTTTCTCCAATCAAATCTACTCAAATAGAATATAAAATAAAATACAAAACAATGGATAGGGATATAAATCCGTTCAAGATGCTTTGATAATCGCCAAGTCGCCGAAGTCCAACTGGTAAAGTGCTTCAATCGCCATAGCACTGGTCCGGGTTTGAAACCCTTTGGACCCGTATGAGCATGCAAATGGCCACGTGGCTTGGCACTGCTAGTGAAAACTAGGCTGAAAACTAGGCAAAAAACTAGCAATTGGCGCCACCTAATTGTTGAGCATGTGAGAAGATGCAAAGACTGCAAGTTTTATAGTTAAAACCATGGTCCTTTCTCTTCCCCCTTCATTCCTCTGATCTCCCTCCTCCTTTTTGCGTATACTTTTTTTTTCTTAATTTTATTTCTATTTACTCTGAACATTGCTCCCAAACCATTCCACACTATATTTATGTATTGAACCATTTCTTTACACAACAACGCGGTGTAATGCTGCAGCTTGAGAGTTGGAGAAGCCAACACCAATAAGGAGCACAAGAGGGCACCACCACCAGCTGCAACCGAGCACTTCGTCTATGTTCTTCGGTCGCACGAAATCAATGTGTGGCAACAGATTTTTCCACGCTACAGTGACTCGGTTCCATACAATTGAGCCTCTCTTGGCTTGGTGTTTGGGAATGTGGAAATATTCCAAACTAGGTTGCCACTTGCCTTGGCTGTAAGGTTGAAAATTATGGAGTCCGAATTGTAAGAACAAGTGCGGGTTAGACTGACCCGGTTCCAATGCCCTGAGAATCCATTCCGCCATGAGTGTGGTCACTGCGTCTTCTGGGTTGATGATATTAATGCCCCCATCTTTCTTCGATTGGCAACATTGTATCCAAGTGACTCGAGTCCGCGACCTTTGTACTTTCCCTGTGGCGATGTAATTTATGATGGAAGATTTAAGCCTATTGACATCTTTCTTCGTTCCTCCCTATATTGAGAAAAGAAAAATAAAGACGACAGTAACACGTTGTTGGCCATTACACCTTTGCCAGTCGGATTAATTTTTGTAGAGCTCCAGTATGAGAGCTTCTTGACAAGGTGCGTGTGCAAGAAGTCGTTGGCATTGGCAGTGTTGAGCAAGAGTCCGAAGGGGGCTCCCAATAACTTGCTCACACTGTCATTGTCCGCCCATGCTATTCCCAAGTGGTCCGTTGAGGCTGGTCGAAACTCTTGATTGACACACTTCCAGTAACCGTTCAATTTCTACCAGTTGAGTATTAGTCATGTTGCCAAACAAACGTCTCCATGATGTAAATCACGTTACAGACCTTTTCCTTGTTGCCGAGAAGAATAAGAGACGTGTCGTCCACATATTGGGTAAGAGTTTGATGTTTGTTGCCATAAAGAAGCCGAATACCCTCAATCCTGCCCTCAGCCATCTCCTTATCCACCATACGACTCAGCACCACTACAATTATGAGAAAGAGGAATTTATTTGAAGGTTGGATATTGTAAGAACATTGTAAGGATATTGCCAAAATTTGAGATTTAGAAATTTTTCAAATTTTTTTTTCAATAATTCAAAAACTCATAAACGTAACTAGACATTTTGGACAATTTTTAATACACCTCCACTACCTTTGAAGGGAGCTTTACACTACAGTAAATAAAGTCTACCAAGAATCATAGAAAAGACAAGCAATACGGTTGGCAAGAAATGGGATTCTTCTTGGTTGAGGTTTATACAATGGCCCAAACTCTTTTGATAGAGAACTTTCATCATGGATGAAGAAATGATACGACGACTATTATGACAGCAATTCTTATAAAGTTTATTTGAAGTTAAGTTTCACAAGCAACCTCACAGCTTTGGACATGAAACTTTGCCTTGAGAGAGTACTTCCTTTACCAAAATCTATCCTTAACCACTAAATGCCTTTGATGGTTTTAGAGCAAAAATTGCCTTTTCTTTATAACTTAATTATATTTAACTTATTTAACTGTAATTTTCTTTATAACTTAAACTTAATTATATTTAAGTTTGTTACATTTATGCAAATTTTTCAAGGCCAAAAGATTAACCAAAAAAAGTTATTCAAAATCTACCACCATGAAAATGTTTGCAATGCTGCCAACTTTGACAACCTTCCAAAGATTGAATTTTCTTTTTTGGTTATGAAATTCTTGGAACAAAAATCTCTTTATGTTTTTTGATATAATAAAAATCTTAAGGCCAAAAGATTAATATCAAAAAAGATATTAACAATCTACCAAAATATGAAGTTGTGAAAAACAATGTGAGAAACCATTTCATTGTTATCAACTCTACAGTGGTAGATTTTGAATAACTTTTTTCGGTTAATCTTTTGGCCTTGAAAAATTTGCATAAATATAACAAACTTAAAGATGATTTTTGGGTAAAATTTTCGTGGTAAAACACCAATATTTAAGCTCTAGGAAGGCTTTCAAACTTGCCACTACTAAAAATTTTCTCACTACAAATTCAAAAAAAACATTTTGATTGGTACCCCATTGTACATATGAAATCATAAATAATAATAATTCTTTTGGCACCCTATGACCTTGCAAAAATCTCCAAAATATGTAATTTAGCTTTCAAAGCATGTATGGATTAATATTCAATTTTGAGCTCATCTTGTATGTCTCCCTTTATTCCAGGTTGTTTTAAGACCACTGAAGCATTGTGATCCAATCCATCCACAATTGTTTTTAAAGAATCCCACACAAAATTGCCATTATATAAATCTAATCAAAATAACAATTTCTTTGTGCTATGAACATTTATTTTAGAAAAACTAATTTACCTTGTTATGAATCTATATTGTGGAAGTTTGCCCGCTACTTCTTGAAATTTGAGCTTTCTCTATACTCCCTCTCAACATTCTTGGTTTATCTGAACCATGCACTTTTCCTATAACTTATGATGATGTGGCATTTAATAAATGCACTACCACTCTTCCACAGCCTTGGCTGCCACTGCCTCTAATATGAAGTGGGCCTAATACTCATTTAAAACTTTAGATTTTTATCTGGTTGCTTTCAATACTTGAGTGGACTCTTCAGATATTATAATTCTGCATGGTTCAAAAAAATGATCTAAAATTCAAATGTTCTAATGATAAACAAGAGCCTCTTTGTAGGAAAGCATTGGCAGCACAGCACACTGTACTTGCTACCGTATTGTTAACAGGTGTGGATGTGAGAAGTATAGACGTCTCAAGAGGACGGTTGCTTCAACATCTCAACATCCTTTGGAGACAATGTAAGATTCATGATCCATCCCCTAGTGTCTCTACAAGGTGCAAAATGACCTCTCAAGTTTTGAAGAGATTTGCAATTTACTTCATCTTGTACAATGCCCATTTGGGTCAAGGACCACTATCATAGAAATTAAATGGAAGCATGTAATCACCTAACAATAAATTATTAGACAAATCAACATTACCATACACTCATTACCTCCATGAATGCATAGTGCACACCTCAGCACATTCACTTTGCTTTCAGCTGGTATGATCTGACTGAGTTGAATAATTCATTACTGCTTAGTTGGTTAATTCTAAGTGTTTCTTCACTAGAAAATTTGTTAGGAGTAAATTAGGTCATTTCTTTTCTCCTCTGTTATGGAGCAAATGTATGCAAGCTCGTTTAAGATATAATAATCAACCAAAAAAAAAAATGGATAAGATTTTGTATTTTTCTTCTAAAACAATTTCACACCGAACAAGGAAAATAAATTTATTAAAGTAAATATCCTCCTCCTCAATTGCCTGAACTGATTCATCTGGAGATTTTGTGAGAAAACATGTGATTATCATTAACCCCTAAAGGGCATGGCGCAGTGCGCATGGGCGGTTGAACTAGAGCCGCTCCGACTCTTAGCATTCTGGTCGCCTGCGATGCAGATTTAAACATAGAAGTGCCGTTGAAAAGGGAAGTTCACTGCATTGCGTACCCTCTGGAATTGTGCGATTTTGTTTTCACCGGGGCGATCAAAAGATTATAATGGTTGATGGGGGCGCGGATAGCCGGAACAGAGCCTCAGTGTGGAAATCGGGGAAGGTTTGATGACGTCTCGACATACCAAATTGATCCTACTTGCAGAAAACTCCGGCTAGATGAATCTACTGTACACGACGAACATCTGTGCAAAGTTGCGGGCCACGAGCGTCATCAACGCACCGCAGTCAGTGGACAGAATTTGGGGTCTTCCATGGAAGGACCATGTGTGCCTCTTGTACGGGGACCGCAACCCCGGTCCCAACTCGTACAGGGTTGGGCAGTAGTTGATTAGTTTTGGGAAACTGCACGAGTCTCAGTGGATGACATCCACAGCCCAAATGACCCCAACTGCTGGGCTGGGCCACTTGAAGTCTCCGTCGCAAGGAGCTCAACGCAAGCATTGCTCAATACCATAGTATACGGGCATTGGAAGTTCAAAGTAGAAGAACAATGCATACAGCCACCGTTCACAATGCAAGAAGCCGGTAATAGTTTATGGTATTACAAAAACACGGGCAAGGTGGAATAGATTGTAGTCCATCAGCAGCGAGGTCCATGAGATGAGTCAAGCCTGAGTATACCCCGTGAACATGCTACCGGAAAATGAGCTGAGCATGCAGACTACAAAAAACTAAAAAGGAGGAGGCTGCACAAAACAGAGGGGGCTCAATTTGCACCGTAAAGCTACCCTCAGAAACTAACTCAAAATAGAGCTACCTAATTCAAAATTGGTCGCTCTGGGTCTATGTCACACGGTGCGATGAAACCGTGCACCACTTTGCTTCGGGCTATGAGACCACAGACAAGTGCACTCCATGATCGGGCTGCAAGATTCCGGCGACAAGCCCACGCCGTCGGCAAAGTCGATCCACTCTACAAAACAACAAAAACCCACGTCAAAAAAGGTCAACGATGTTGGGCAAGACGAAGTGCCCACTTCCGGCTGGAGTGAATGATACGTTAGCAATCGGGGTGACATATAAACACGAGACTACACTGAATGCAGCACCTGTTCTGCTTCCGGTTACATTTCACGCAATGTCATCTCAATGTAGGGTGGGCGTGGGGCATGTGCAGGTTATCCGGATTACGATGCGAAGGTGAGCAAGTTAGCGGCAGAGGCATCCGGTGCTCAATCAGGGCGTACGCAATCATGTGATAGAAAGACAGCCAACTCCCGACCTTCATGCCGCGCCTCCCCCGCATGTGCCCTTGCGAGAGTGTCTACATGTTTTGCAAGGATGAATCTACAACAAACATGAAGACTTTATGACACCATTTCCTAGAATGGAATTGAACGGTATAATCCCGTCGCATCTGGTCCACAACATCCATCCCCGACATGTTTTTATTGTATTCCACCTGCTGGGGGGTGGTGCGCACTGCCTCGCGTCTTTCACCACCGCGCCATCGTGGACATGTTACCTCTACTCTAGCAATTGGGTTCGATGACGTGCTCAATAATGTTATAGGCTTTGAGTCAAACCAGGTCGAAGATCCCATAGCCCTGTCATGGTGTATCTTCGAGAACATCATCCCCTTCTCATACTGCCTATGCTTGAACCCTAACAGCCGTGCAGGGAATCCAATCCGGGGGCTGGACACCGTACCTGTAGCCAAAGTCCTGAGGTCAAACTGCTTGTAAAACAAACTCGGGGAAGAGAAAAAATTGTTGCAGACCACTGTGTAGCCCCTCCCCTCCAGCCCTGTAATCAGATCTAACACCATCAACTCGCCAATTGTAGGCTCCACTTGGCGAGACTTGCCAAGGTATAGAATAAGATTGTAGATGTATCGGGTCTCGTTGCAAACAAGAGCCATTAGGGGAAAAATCAAGTCTCTAGGAGGCCTTGTAAGACAACCCGGATTAGGTGAGCTTCCTGCCCGCTGACACTTCTCTTCGAAATCTCATTGGTCGATATCCTGCCCGCTGACAACAAAATTCGCCCCGTTGACAACAGGATTCGCTGACAACAGGATCCGCTGACAACAGGATCCGGTACTGTCCAATGGGGTGACAGCAGTGAGCACATGGTCGGTGAAAGTGTCATTATTGCTTGTATTGTCCAATGGGGGGGGGGGGGGTTGGGGGGGGGGGGGTGGGGTGGGGTGGGGTGGGGAAGGGAAGCGATTGGCTGGACCCCCCAAATGCCAACTGCTGGCACTGCTGGCAGCATTTGGCGACCTGCTGGCACCATTAGTGCCAACAGGTAAAGTGCACGGGCATGGCCTAATTTTCAGGCACGTATTCCGACCAAAGGCCTTGTGGAGACCCCAAACTTCCCCTAGTGCCAGAACTTCAGCCCATACCAAGTGGGCTTCAATTTGATATACTGACGGATTGGGCCGTACTTTCTCTCGGTAGCCTACCATTATTTTGTCTCTTGTAAGGAACTTCACCGGATTATATAGCTCCCTCAACCTTTGTACAAATCCCTCCAGCACCCATCGGACCTTTGCAATCTTATCGTACCCAAAGTGATTCTTATCACTGACAAGACGCTGGTTATCAACGTGGTGCAGACACCTTAGCAGCGCCTCGAACGTGTCCCGCTTCATAACCTTCGGAATGATGGCGCACCTAAAAAACTTGTCTCGTTTCGAGTAGTCCCAAATACAAGGGGTCAGTTTTTGACCCATCAAAATGCATAGCACGAGCAAGGCCCAGAGCTCTACTTCATCTATGTCGTACTAGGAAACTCCTCCATTTGTGAGGTGCGGCTTCTTGGCCAGCAGTTGGCTTGCGTACTTGTTTGTTTCACGCACCAGAGTCTGCATAACGTGGGTGTTTCAAAACAAGTTGAAGAAATAGATGGGCTGGTGGACATTGCGAGTGTATCTCTGAATTGGCCCAAGATGGGGCCTCGTAAATTGCAGCCGGTCACTGAGGAGCTCAGTATGCCACTGGCCTCAGTTCTCATTTCGGTAGAGCTCACGTATCTTCTGAGCCCACTCCTCATCGTCGTGCAATGCAAACTGCTCGTACTAGGCCATGTCAATATTCTCCTCACTCTACGGATTCTCTACCCTCCCATCGTCATCCAACTCTCAATCCGAGTTTGAATCGTCAGAGCCCTTAGATGAGAAGTCCTGCAAGTATGCCATCTAGGAGGCCGCCTCAGAATCCTCGCTCCACCCCTCTTATGGTGCCCACTCCGATGCAGCCTCTCTGTCTCGACTAATTGGTGACGGTGTCCTCTATTGTGCAATTGCTAATGGGCTCCCACCTGGTTGTGAGCGCCGACGTCCCTCTAGAGCTTCCCGGGTGACCCAACTCCCTCGGCCTCCTTCGTAAATCGGAGCCACCCTAACTCTATCGTCTCCTTGGCCGTTCTTCTAGGCCAAGGTTTTGCAATCCAAGACGGGTACCTTCTTCAATCCTAGAGTCCTGCCAAATTCAATCCCATACCACTCCACTCCATCGTCAAACCATTGCTATTCTACGTCACCAAGGAAAACATGCACTCCAAGGTGCTCCAGCGAATCGTACCCTACGTACTTGACATCAACCCACACATTGTCGAGGAGCACCGTACCTCTGGAATTGTTGGGTCCTTGCGGAATGCAGAGCACAAGCCCTATCCCGCCTGGAGGTGGCTGCCTTGCAAATGGCTCGTAACGAAGACCCTCGGGATGCTCCACAGTGAGGACCTCTGCTTCTCCCAACGACGTGACCCCGTGCTAAATAAGATGGTCAATGCTGGACGCAGCAGCGAATTGTGGAGCCAGGTTCAATCCCCTCCGTTGTGGGCGCACTTGCCTTGTATCCCCGTAAACCGGAGTAACAAGGAACTGGACACCCTCCCATGGCAGGGGGCTCTACGACAAGCGTGACCCTTCTCTCCATCTTGGCCCCGCCTCCTGATCTGGAGCCCGTCGTCATGGTTGTCGCGGCGTCGGTGGAAGTGAGCTTCTTGATACGGGAGTGCCCTGGCTGGCAGCGGATTGTAGGATTCGGCCCACAACGTGCACAGACCACTGGAGTCTGCAGCAGTGTGCACCCTCCTACACGTTGGACACGCCTCGGATGCCGACTTGGCGCGATTTCTCAGAACAGGGGGTGTGTGATTCTGAGGCCAAATCTCCGGTGGTATCCACCGATGAGGATTTGCTCTCCCTTGTCCTCGGGCACGCCCTGCCGCCCCCTGTTCACGATTACCTGCACCGCGCCCACGCCATGTACCCGGTGTCGGTGTAGAGTGCTTCGCCTCGAACCTGTCCCTCCCGGCCGACAACGACACAGACTGAGTCACCTCCAAATCCCCCCCTTCACTCCCTACGTTGCTTCGCAGAGCCCTACGCCCCTCGCCTCCTAGAGGGCAGCGCCTCCTTGTTTCCCCTGTCCTCCACCCACAATTTGCCGCGTTTCTTCGGCTCGTATGCTCCCATCTTGCATCAAATTCTCTGTCTCTGATCGAACCCTATTCGGAATTGAAGTCAATTCCGGCGGTGCCCAGTTCTCCTTCCCACTGCCTCGCCCACCGCACCTCCACAGCCCCCCTCTCCTGCCACGGCTCCCCCGCCTACCCCTCCCCTGCGCAATTGCAGGCTCACTGTTCAGAATCGGAATCGCCGATAGCTCCTCGGACAGTGCAGCATTTGAATGGAGCGCCCCCTCCACGACTGCAATTTAGCTCCTTAGGATTGACGGGAGCGCGGAAAGGCTTCTAGGGAGCATGACAATGCCTCCCTAGCTAGCGTGCAATGCTTGAAGTCTTTCCCTAGCAATCCTCCCGCGCTCTTTTGCTGGGCACTGGCTGAGGCGAGGTCCTTCATCCTTGAAGTGATCACTGTCTTCAGTGATAGGCCACGACAACTTCCGCAAAAACAAGTTGACACCGGTCGGGAAACCACGGGGATCGCCCTCACTGTAATGCTCTTCCCATCGCAACAATTTAGCAACCTCTCGCCTGAAGAGAAATCGCCAATTCTTGGTGCCGGGGTGCAATGGCCACGAGAACCCGTCCAATGGCTATTGCAACGTGAGAAGGTATTCCTGCTCAACGCACTTCGAAACCTTGCGAGCAGCTTGATGACTTGCACTCTGCTCTTCCATAGCCCACAGGTAGAGGAGCTTCTTGAAGCCCTCCAAGTCGCATTCGGTGCACCACTCCGCCACCACTGCATGCGCCATCTTCCCCCTCAATCTGGTGTCCGCAACGCTCAATAGACCGAAGTGGTGGGCGCACAACTCTTTTGCTGTTGGAACAGATTGTAGCACTCCGCCTCCCTGAAACCTTCCTCCACTACTTGCAATGAGGAAGAAGATGGGGGGATCCCTCCAGCCACATGGTTCCATTGATGGCGCCTCCACTACCAAACCCACATCAGCCTACCAGAATCCTCCAGCAGCCACTACAATGCCACAACCATCTGTGCAAAGTCGCAATTGCACATGGAACGCCGGACGGGAGTCCCTTCCTACGTGAAGACTGAGGACGACTTGTGGGAAGGCGTCTGATGTGCGTCTTCATCCGCCAACGGCCTACGACCGCCGTTTCCCGGTCAGAATTCGGACATTGCGTACCAACAACATTGTCCCAGTTTTTGCCCTCGCTTGAAGCACAACGATTCTGCGAAGGTGTGCAACCTCAATCCCGTCGCAGACTGCAGTAGAGTATTGAAAACCCCGCGCTGAATCTCTTTCCTGCAGTGCGGACACTGATCCGAGCCCATCTGCCTCCGCAGCGAAGATTTGAAAACTGGTCGCGGACACTTTTCGTCCGCTTCCGCCGTTAGGGGTTAAAGAGAAGATAAAAGTTTCTATCTATTTTGGCATGTGGAAAACTTAATTCTTAAACCGGTAGTTTAGGCGGCTATTTGCACTCAATGCCAAGGTTGTAACCTCGGTGATTATGTATTTGGAGGTCAAAAGAACTTCACCATTCCTTTGATTTGTAGAGAGCTTCAAGAGAAGTGGAGAGCCCATGCAAATTAGGGTTAAAAATGGTGCAGAGTGTGTCCGTGCTTTCTATATCCGTACCCACAATGAGACTATGATGAGTAGTGTTTATAAACATTTTAATTTAATTCCTTCACATGTTCCATACAATGTAGTTCTACAATTTTTGAACAACCAAAAGTTTGGGTAATTTCTATTTCTATTTTTCTTATCAATTATATATTTTTGAAATTTAGTGAACTTGCTATAATTGTTACTTTATTATAGGTAGTGGCATTATTTTTTGAATTAGATCATTACATTAGGCAACAACTCACTTTCTATTCCTTGTTTTAAGGATGATACCCACTTTCAAATGGTCTTATTTACGGAAAAGATATCACTTGTGTCTTTCAATTGGACCCCAAGTTTTTGGTGTAAACGTGTCCACCGCAAGTGTAGAAGCTCCTAAATGACCTCCAACTACCATATAAAAACGAGAGTGAAGTAAACTAAGAACTATAGTTTGTAGTTTGTGGCTGCTACCTGTAGAAATAGGACATATGACCATTCTCTCTGTATGTGGATGAAGACTACACCCCAGTAATTGATTTGAGAAAATATTAAGTAGTTGTTAAGGTAGATTGCTCTAAAACCAACCACCCTCCCAAAACCAACCGATAGGCCATCCATGCAGCCGCTCATGGCCGTGGTGATTTTTCCGCGTGCAACTGTGTTGAAATCTGTCAGTGGGGAGTGACTTAATATGGGAATACACAGTAACGTGATTAATTTTATAGATCATATTCAAAATGTGCACTTGGGCTATTCAGTGGTGGAGCCTTCACTTGGGCACATCACAAGTGGGCTATTCACTTGGGCACTTCACTGTTCTCGCAGTTCTCAGTTCATTGTTAGCTGGGGTTAAACGATGGAAGACTGAGACTTCAAAGAAGGTTACGGGCTGAGCATGTTGGAGTCAACAAGGGGGCTGGGAGAGAGTGATGGCGACCGGTTGTCTTGGTCAGAGAAATAAGGTAATTGACAAGCGACGGTTACTACATGGACTGTCGAGGTGAGACAGAGTTACTGCTACACAACAAGAGTCTGTGGGCCCATGCGGTAGCCGAGACGTCCTTGGGAATTCTAAGTAGACCACGTATTACTGGAAAGGGTGATGTGAATAGCAAGCAATCTGGTAGCTAGACAGATAGGACTCTAAGTACTACGGGGTCCCAAGCACAAGCTATGGAAAGTATAGGAAAACTAGAAGCTTTACTTCGTAGATTGCATGCTGTGCAAATATAAGGCCTGCCGATAGATACAAAAGAAAAGAGTACAATAGTCTGTGACGACGCCCTAGGAGTCTCTACTCTGTGCTCAATATTACAAAACTAGCTCAGGAGCCGTGGAAATCCAAGAGAGTAACTACAATACTATGCTAGCCTTTTATACTATCCAAATCCTGTTATTTCTGTGCTTCTAACTCCCTGTTTGCTTCGGTGGAGATCCTTGAACTCATTGTCTGCCACGGTGGCGATCTTGCTAACTGCTGGTTTGTCTTGGTCTTCTCCCAGTCTTGCCATGGTGCCCGTGGACAGGTAACATTCATTCAACCTACTTTGGTCGGTTTTACATTCAGTTGTAGTCAACAAGTAGTACAGACTCGGTGGTTCTCAAGTAGAACCTACAGATTGCTTACAGGTCTTCTACACTTTTGAGTTTAAAAACTCATAGTAAATTGAATTTTTCGCTAATTATTTCTGATTTTTTTTGCAATCTTTTTCATTGGATGAAAGTTACTAACTGAATGTTGGCAAGTGTGGTAATGAGGAGTTTGGACTTCACTCAAGTTTGATTGCTTGTCAGTAAGTTATCCAAGTGAGTTAAACCCAAAGAATTTCAGATCACCCTGACAAGGAGTACAACACCATAACCAAATCTCAGGTTACTACAGGTCTGCCATTATTTAGCTGAAGCAGGTTTGCTAATCAAACAAGACAGGAGGCCTGTGCTACCAGAGGCATTGATCAAGCATTATGGAAACCTCAGACTCTGGCAGTGGCGGTACCACCGATCTGCAAAACAATGCTATAACTTGCAATATTATGGATCATTGCATTCAATTTATCAACCCCTTAGTTCCCAAACCAACCATATCAGTCACAGGTGAACATGTCATTGTGCATGACGGTAACAGATTTAATTCACAAACATTACACAACTTCAATAGGCTGTTACACCTCAAAACTCTAAACCCACTTTGTTACAGTGATAAGTTAGGATGTTAATCTCACTCAGGTAAGTAACTGCGGTGCCTGGTTGAAAACCCAAGTCTCTTGTAAACAGAACAATCCACTGCATCTGTAAAAAGACTGAGTTTCTTTTTACCTACTAAAGTACATAATTAAGAGTATACCCAAAGGCTAATTCTGGACTCATTAATCCAATCCTAAATTCAAATCTCTAGGGAAAAATAGAACCCTCTGACCAAGAAACCCATGAGGACCTTTCTGAGATGGACCGAGTAAGCCAGTATGTGGATTCTGCATCCCCCAAAGCTCCCCTGTGGCATCACCCAAAACAGAGTGTTGCATTGACATTCTATTCAGAGCTCCGAGAACCATTCCAAGCCCTGCCCTGATATTTTGATTAGGCCACAATAAAGTGCACAATCACTGCAAACCAGCATGAACACCGGCAACGAAGCAAGCGTTACCTGGAGGAATAGCAATCACGACCCCCACAGTGAATGTAGTATTGGGGCCTTCCTCATCAGCAACGAGAGAATCACTTCGGACAGACGGCGCGCCGGGCAACCTATGCGCGAACCCCGGGTATCAATAACACCGTCGGGTATCACCCAGTCCTTACCTTGACACATAGAGTTCGAACGGTTCGGGTATCAACCCAGCACGAACAACTAGCCCAAACCAGACCAAACATATGAAAGCAAAATCATCACAAAGCCCGCCCAATCCCCCGCACCATGAACACCCAAACCTATCACGCCACCAAACCTGAACCATATCATCACCCTCCCTAGATCCTGCTTCAAAAATCTACAGCGCCCGAACTGGCGCCATTAAGTCCTCGTCTCCAACTCAGAAACAGAGAGCCTGTGCGCGCACTTCCCTCGCAAAAAACAATCCCTACTCCCGCCATCGCCATTAATCGCGTCGCCTCATCCTGCCCCTCGGTTAATCGCAGCCGGATTCACAATCTAGCGCCCGGCTCCGCACTCCGGAGGCGAGTTAAAACTCAATCCTCGCAGCGTGGAACTAGTCTCCCGAACGAGACAGACCGCCGCGGCCGATTGGAAGCTTTCCTCGTGCCAGTCCGTTCGGTCGGGAAGTTATCATCGGAAGACTCAAGAGGAGCGTTCATCGAATTCGTCGCATGCCAATTGAGTCGGCCTCGGGGAGCGCGATGCGACGCAACTGACGAGTCATCAGGTTGGTCATGCCTGCCTTTGGGATCGACCTTTGCAGAGTTCGGTGGATTGACGGGGCGAGTTGCGGGGTTCGGTGTCTGGGAGATGAGAGATGGCATGAGAGGATGGTGGCGATGGTGAGGTGTGTGCTGGTGGTTCGGTAGCGGGGCGTGAGCGTGGGCTGTTGTCTTGGGGTGTGCGCGGGGGTTCTTGGTACCCCTCGTGTTCCGCACTCGCTCGGCGTCCGTGGGTCACTGTGGGCTTTGCTGGGCGTTGTTTTGGCTTATGTTGGGAATTATTGGGCGGACTGGCCCTAAGGGTGTATGATTGTGCTAATCCGGGAGCGTGGTGAGGATTCTTGTGGGAGTGTGTTTTTCGTTCGTGGTTTCGCAATCCTGTGATGTGGGATGGTGTATGCGTATGCTGGCCGGGTCGTGGAGTTCAGGGCTCAGGGGTTTTATTTTTGAGAAGAGATCTTCTGGCGTGGCGAATTTGAGGAGTGTGTGGGATGGCATTCGTGTTCTTTGAGGGTGCGGGAGTAGCGTAGTAATGGAGCGGGCATTGAGGTGTTGATGGGACGGGCGGGCGGTTTCTTGTAGCGGTGGATGATCGTGCATCTGATGGTGCGGGTGGTGAGGGGAGAGGGGGAGAGAGAGACGCATGGGTAGTGTTGGGCACAATGCGCTGAACCGTGCGTCGTATCCAGGGTCGGGGAGCAATGTGACAATGCCCAATCCAGAGGCGCTGGCATGGAAGGGCCTGGCTTCCGAGAAGCCCAAGAGTGAGGCTGGGAACGAGATCAACGAGCTGCTGTATGCGAATGTAGGTGCTGTGGATGTTCCTGGGATGGTTGGCAGTGGTTTTAGGGTGCAGGGCGGTTGCGTGGTGTGGGGTTTGGGATGTACTGGGAAGAAGGTGGATGTGAGAAGGGAATGTGGGTTGAGCGGTGAGGCTGGGGCTGCAGTTTTTCTTGGCATTTTGTATTAGCTTGGTGTTTTTATGAAGGTGCCGGCGACGATCCACGTGCATGTAGTAGCCTCGTGATGCATGGGTCCGAATGTTTGGCTCTTTGGCTCATCCGGAACTCTCGATTCAGCTCTACATTAGACGCGCACGGAGTTCTTGTGGCAGGAGAATTTGGAGCCCTTTTGTGACTACCGCATCACTTATGCTCAATACATGTGCGCAACGGCTGGTTATTGACCTGTATTTTGTGCTTGACGGTGTGGACTGATTAGATGAAGCGGAGGAATGCTGGTGAGGAAGAGCAGGACGTTGAGATGAACGGTTGGAATGGATATGGGAATTCGGACCTGAGTCCCGCACCAACAGCGTCTGGTCCCAGAATGAGAGCTAGTCGGCCCAAGACTGTGAAGCAGACGAAGAATGGGCCACTGACTCCTGGTCCTTCGGGCAATGGTAGGCCAATTACTGTTGTCTTGATTCCTGTTCTGGTTAGCTTTGTTTTGCTGTCAGATTTTGTCATCGGAGACGCCTGCGAAGGGTTTAGCGTGTCTCAGCATTCGCAGTTTGGCTGTGACAAATTAATGTGTTAGTGACTGGGCAATTATTTTGCGCATGACATTGGAAGACTAGAATATCAGGATGCTTGCAATGTGCGACTAGTTTTGGACAGGGCTTTTGGACATTTAGTAAGATAATAGTGGGATAAATCGAGTTGGAAGTGTTAAACTCTGCCTACGACATCACCAAGTGCTGGTTGTTCTAAAATAGTCCGATGTGCGGGGGCGTTATGAGCTGCCGCGTATGAATAGGTTCAGTAGTATGCCCATTCGTTTCTCAACATATAGTTATCCGGCACAATCGTGCATCACTAAGGCTAGTACATAGGTTCTACTAAATATGCATGCCCCTGCAGCATTTCGTAGATGTTAACTTCAGGATTCGTTCCCCTTATCGTAAAGGTCAAGCCCGGTTTCAGATTCTGTAAGGCGATGATGTCGAATGTATTTTAGATCAAAATATAATCTAGATCATGTGTATTCCCTCAAAATGCCAATCTCTTATTAAGTGTCTTCAAGTTCAGGTAGAATTAAGGCTAGAGACAGTACAATATATAAAGGCTAATAGAAATTTGATCGCTGCAAAGGTTGCCTGGTGTGTTGCACTTTCATTCTGAATTTGTAAAAGCATATCCGGAAATTTCTAACCTCCCTATGACGGTCCACAGGCTCTCCGACAACTAGTGCTCCGACGCCAACCAGCACTTGTCGATATGACAGCTCACTTGGTACTGGAACCTCCCTATCTCAATCCTATCAGTCTTGTTTGAGAGGAAATAACGGGATTTTGTTTTACTGGATGAATCTAGCAAAGTTATGCAGCTGCACCTGTAACTCTATGCTTGAGGTTGACAGCGAGGACTCATGGATGTGAATGTGTGACATGAAGAGCGTCCGGTAATGGTAGCATGGGCGTACGTGTTGCTGAGTCTAAGGCGCGCGGTTTTGCAGGTCTTTTGACGAAGAAGTTCATCGACCTTATCAAGCAAGCAGACGATGGTGTGTTGGATCTGAACAAGGCTGCGGATACTTTGAATGTGAGTGCTCTACCGCAGTCCCTCTGACTTTGAGGCGACGCAAGCTACAGTTGATTTGCAGCATTAGACAGTGGGTTGTGATTGCTGGCAGTGTGCGCAACAGGGATGCTGGTCCGAGGGCATTGACGCATAACTGGGACGTTTTGTATCGAAGCTAACGTTGTAGACGTGTTTTAGAAATGGCACTTGTTTCGTGTGTTTCGAGTGTGATGTCTGACAAAGTGGAGCGTTGGGTGCCATCAGGTACAGAAGAGAAGGATATATGACATCACCAATGTCTTGGAGGGGATCGGGTTAATCGAGAAGAAGCTGAAGAATCGGATCCGATGGAAGTGAGTGCAGTGTAGTAGCTGTGAATGTGTTGGGACGATTGTGAGTTATGTGAGGGCTTGTGATGGGTCCGAGTAAGGCTTCGAGAGGCAGGGTTGTGTTGCAGTGGAATCCACCTGCTTTGGTTCGATGAATGTGTGTGTGAGAGAAAGGGATCGGTGTAAACAGCTCTGTTGGCTGATATGGGTGCAGGGGTCTTGGAATGGCACGAACTGCTGAGGCGAGGGATGATGCAGCCGGTTTACAGGTACGTGGTTTTGGAGGTGGATGTTAATGAGGAATGGAAGGATGGCGAGGAGGCCTTGAACTGCAGCTATAGTCTTATACGCGCGGTTGACCTGCTGTCGATCCTAGCGCAGTGTTGCACGGAAATCGATATGAGAATTACAAATGGCGTTACCAGTAGTTGACTGCTGTGTGGGCCTCATACCTCCTGTATCCATAGCCTTGTTTAGCCTTTTAAATACGGAGACGACTGTATGGAGGATGGAGCGCATGTTTTTGCAGTGAGTGTGACTGCTATCAAGCACATGAAGACCTCGCTTTGTTACAGAGCTCGCAGGAGAGGATGATGAGCTAGACGCCGTGACAGGGTTCGTAGGGTTCGTGGATAGTGTAATAAGAGTCCAGGGTTTGAACCGTAGTGGTCGTTGGCAGGGAAGGCGATGGCAGCAGTGTTTGTTGTTTACTTGAGACCTCCAGTTGGACCCCTCACGCGTAGGGAGGCCCGCATTGCAGGCGCAGTGGTGTTGTGTTGGTCTTGGTCCAACACTCGAGGGCGATCCCAGGACAACTTAAATGAAGTAGATCTTGATGTTGATCATTTTTTACTTTTCCGATTTCAGCTTGAGTGTAGCGTCATGGACAATCTTGTGGCTTGATGCAGGCTGAGGTAGAGGATCTGCGCAACGAGGAGAAACGGCTGGATGAAAGCATTAGGTGAGTTTCCGTGTGGACATGGGTGGTCTGCAACTGATATTTTTGGAATGTGGACGTCAGCAGAAGCTAACAAGTGCGGTGTGTATATTGTGACTGGCAGTGAAATGAGGGAGCGGCTGAGGAGCCTAAGTGAAGACGATCACAATAAGCAGTAAGGCTGTTTGCTTTGTGGTGTCTTAGCGTGCCTCAGAGCATTTACGGTGTTGATCCGGTGATTTCTGCTGATTTTGGATGTGGAGAGAGTCTGCTCCGTGAATGTTGACACGGGTGGCCAAGCAGGGACGGTGTGAAGTGGACTTGTTTGTGGATGTGGTGGTAGCGGATACCGTATACTGAGAAGTTGGGGTGTCTGTGCAGATGGCTTTATGTTACCGAAGACGACATAAAGAACCTGCCTTGTTTTCAGGTGAGCGCCGCGAATGTGGCTTGATAGTGTTGGCGAGGGCGCGTCGATGCAAAGTTCTGTTGAGAGGATGGTTTTGTGGTGACCTCTGAGGAGCGGCTTGTGGTTGGTCGGTGCTGTTTGCAAGCTGTGGTTCAGATCAAGTTTTGCAGAGTGTTAAAGGTGGTTGGTTGTGTGCAGAATGAGACGCTTATTGCTATCAAGGCTCCTCTTGGGACCACTTTGGAAGTGCCGGATCCAGATGAGGTAATTGTCAGTGAGCTAAGAGTCTCGAGAGATGTTATTGGGAGGGAACATAATTTTGGTGCCCCATTGGACTTGATGAAGTGGTCTCGGGCATGGACGAGTTGTTGTGGATCTTCTCCCCTTTCAGCAAAGCTGGTAGCATGGTCTGCCTTGGACGCTTTGAAACTGTGACAACGTGATGGTGATTGAGCACACCCGTGATAGTGAAGGAGCGTTGTTGAACGCATGCATGGTCGAGTACATCAACCAGTGGCAGGAGATGGAGGATGAGAGATATTTGAGACATCTGTGTGTTGAGCTGGAAACAGCTCGATTGTGCGCGTCTGCAGTTCGTCGTCGTTGAAGGGGGCATGTTGACATGGTGGGATGTGGTTGGCAGGCAGTGGAGTACCCTCACAGGCGGTTTCAGATTCTGCTACGCAGTACGATGGGGCCCATCGATGTATACCTCGTCAGGTTGGTGGTTTTCGTGTTTGCGGTGTTTCAGTGATTCTAGGGGTTGTTGAGAATGTCGGTGTGTGGGGGCATGTGGAGCAGAATGAGGACGGGATAATGTGGGGCGAACTGTCTGGAATCGGTCGGGCTGTTGTGTCCCGTCTGTTTTTCTTGGATGCGTGATGAAGCTGTGAATCGAGTATGATGAATCTAGTAGGGCAGCTTTGAGGAGATTTGTGTGAGTTGTAGGCGGGATGTGTGTAGGCTGGAGGGAGTAGGTGGCCGGTTGTGAAGTGGGATGAATGAGTGATGGTGACGAGGTTCTTGCTCTGTTTTTTCCCCCGTGATGCAGTCGCTTTGAAGGGAAGTTCGAGGAGATGAACGCAGCTGAGGTGCCGATGGAGGGGCAGCCTCCTCCGGCCCAGGGCGGTGGTCCATCTGCATCTGCGAATGGCATGGGGCAGCAAGGAAACATGGCTATGTTGCCGGAGGGAGGGTACCCGGGCATGTCAGGTCTGGGAGGCGGAGTGAGTCAGGAGCCGGCATCCCGGAGCTCTGAGCCGACCAGTCCTCACGCTGAGTTTGGGGGTGGGATCATGAGAATAGCGCCGGCCGAAGTGAATGTAAGTCTGGAACTGTCATGTGTTGGAACGCCGGTTGGCGAAGTGGAATGGGCGGCAGTCATAGATAAGTTTGTGTGTGGTTGCTGGGATGAATAGCCAATGTTGCGCTGTCCTTCCGGTGTGCATGTGATGTACGCTTGTCTAGGGGGTTGATTCGTAGTTGTTGAGCAGGGGAGTTTGGTGCAGCTGGGTGGTATGGTGTGGATGCTCTCTGTGAGCTGGTGACGATCCTGACATTGTGTGATGCCGGCGGGTGGTGATGGGGCCCGTATTGATTGCAGACGGATACGGACTACTGGCTGCTGTCGGACGCTGGGGTTGGCATCTCAGACATGTGGAGGAGTGATCGTATCCTTGTCAGTAGTGCGGGTCGGGAAGTCTGGGCCGTGTGGTCTAGAGGGCGAATGTGTCCAGTTTTTCTAGGTGGCTTCGCTTCTCCTTGTTTTATTTTGAGTAGGCGTCTTGATTGGTGCGTTGGCGGGGGTTCGTGGAATGGTAGTGTGGGCATACTTGTGCACCTTAACCTGAGATTACGACAGCTTCGAATGCCATGTGGGATGAAGTGGTGAGACTGAATGCAGAGTTTGGACTGGAGAACATAGGGTCGCCGCGCGCTCACACCCCGCCATCGAGCAATGCTCTGGAGGTGGATCCGGTAAGTTGAGCATGGGTTGGTGTTTGATCTAGCAGGCGAATGCCGGTGTGAGAAGGGCCGGCCTTGAAGGGATGCCGTCGACAGCAGTGACCCCGGGTGGTGGGCTGATCGGGTCGATCCGCAAAGGCCGGACGAGAATGTTTGCTCCAACGACGTCCCACAAATGTGTACACTACGAAGGGATGAGGCCTCTGTCGAGGAACAGTCGCACTGCACCTGTGCGTGAAATGTCGATCGGTCGGATATTGGTGGCAGTTGTGGACGGTGAGGAACCAGCTTTCCGGAATTCGAAGCGCTCAATAGATTGTGAGCGCGATGCCAGAGATGGTTGGTCGGGGCCAATATGTTTCCTTGATGTGGAATAAGTAGTACATGGTCCCCGTTAGAAAGGAAAGACTGTAGCATGTGGCATGCATTCTGTTTGGTACAAGCCAAAGGATGCTTTCTGTGTAAGGCGTCTCCCCTCACAAGTATGCAGGGGATCCTGCATGAGGAAGTAGTTGTCGAGTTCCTGATTCTTTGAGAAAGTTTATGTTGCTTTGACATTTGGATGTGCCTTGTATGACGGGCGAACGGAAAGTTTTTTTTTGAGGTGATGGTGGTGCGTGTGTCGGAGTAGTGTCCGGTGGGTTTGATGAGTGGAAGTTGTGAAAGGCTTTGTAGCAAGTGTGGGCTGTTGTTTGCAAGTGTTTGTCTGGCATTTGAGTTGCAAGATTGTCGAATCCGCTTAGCACGTTAGAAATGTGCTCCATGGTTAGAGATGTGCTCCAAATAGCGAGGTGTCGGTGGAAGTGTGACGATGACGACTGGAGTGCGATGGCATTGAAGGAGTGTGCATGGATGGTGGGGGATGAGAATTTGATGTGTTGTATCCGACCGTCGTTGGGTGCAAAGAGCAATTCCACAATATATGTTTTGACAGTATCGTAGTTGGAGAGGGAGGTAGTTTTTCAATGAAATGGGCTCTCGATGATTCTATGTAACATTGGTTTCATTGAGAGAACTGAATGGAATGTCGTGCACTTGGAAACGTAGCTCACATTCTTAAATATTTGTCAAGTTTCCCTTAATAGTGCGTACATTAGGAATCCCCGAGTTTGCAAATTGTGGGTTTTGACCAGAGTCGGCACCTATTTGGATCATGTTGAGTTCTGCAATAAGGCAATGCAGGACAATCTGCTACAATGGACATCTGCAAAGTAAGCGTTCTTAGCAAAGAATGAAAGCAGTGCTTTCCCCTCAGCAAAGAAGTTTATATGGGCTCACTATTTCTTGAAATGTAGGGTGCTTAACATCTGATGCCAACATTTGGTCACTCAAGGCCTTGATCCACTGTGGGGTTTGACTTGTTCATTGAGTCTAAAGTCTTTCATTTCACGTGGAATGATCCTTTCAAGATTTCATAGCACGTCATCCCGTAACTGTGCAAATATGATGCTTTGTTGTCAAACTCATTGAGAAACTCCCATCCAGTTGCTGACTCTTGTCAGTGCAAGGAATATCTCTAGTGCCTCTTGTATGATGTCCCCAGAATCCGAACTGAGAACTCATAGGCTGCTATAGAGCAATTGTAGTTACCATGGAATGATCAAGATAATGAAATGGAGTATTAATCTCATGGCCAGCACACACAAAATGACGCTGCAAGCATAAGCTTTACTGATCGAAGTGAAGAGAATATATACAAAGACTCCGAGTTGATGAACGGAGGATTGAAGGAACGGTAACAGAGCAGTAACAGTTGTTGAGGGCAACATTCAACACATTCTAAGTTACAAGCACATTCAGTTACTACTTTTCAAAACTGCAAGTCTTTTATTGCCCGAGCAATTTGAAGCATGCACCATCCCGTCTCATACGTCTACAGGTCTTCTAAGTGAGTATGAGAAGCATGATGGATCTATGTTGTCGAATACATGACGAATTGATCAATATCCTCTTGGATGCATTTTCTACGTTTCAAGCTCTTCAAGGGGCTCATGTTCATTCAACACATCTACAATGCCTTGCGCTGGAGTTGACGTTGCTTCAACCAAAGTGGACCTCGCTCGGACCAAAGTTGGAGTCCCTCTTTCCAAAGTTGTGTTCTCTCGTCCAAAGTTGTCTTGCCTCCTTCAAAAGTTGCCATTGCTTAGCCTGAAGTTGATGTTTCTCTTCGGACAATTATTTTCTCTCTTCATCACTAGGAGATATGATGATCTCCTCTTCCACTCTTCCTATCATCGCCCATACTTGTCTAGTTGTTCTTCCTTTCTTTCTTATTAACTGTTCATCTTTTCTTTTTGGTTGTTCATCTATTCAATATTAGGGGAAAATTGGGGTCTCCAACGGGACTTGTAAGACAACCCGAATGTAGGTGAACTGCTGCCCGCTGAGACCTCTCTACGAAATCTCATTGATGGATATCCTGCCCGCTGACAACAAAATTCGCCCCGCTGGCAACAATATTCGCCCTGCTGACAACAGAATCCGCTACTATCCAATGGGGTGACAGCAGTGGGCACACGCTCGTTGACAGTGTCATTAATGCTCGTATTGTCCAATGGGGTGACAACAGTGGGCAATGCCTTTGCTGCAAGCTATTGGCTGGACCCCCCAAACGCCAATTTGGCGACTTGCTGGCACCATTGGTGCTAGCAGGTAAAGTGCACGGGCATGGCCAAATTTTGAGGCACAGATTCCGACCAAAGGCCGGTCGAAGACCCCATTTTTCCCCTAATGATTATTTCATCTTCTATTCTTTTGATTTTCTCCATTAAGTACCTCCTAGCGTCATCCATATATCTCCACAACTCAATCCAATTGGCAATGCACAAAGAGAGCCCGATCCAAAGATCACAAACTCTTTAAACTTGTTGAAAAGAAAGTCACCACCTATCAAATCGTGGATCTCCCCAAATCCAACTTAAAATTCTACTCCCTCTTTACGACATTAGATTAATTCCACGACGAGAACACAATTTTAAACATGTGCAAAACCGGGAGACTTGCAAGGTGGCACCATAAACCTCCACCTACTTCAACATCACCATAGAAAACACACCTCAAAACAAGTGCAATAGCTTGAGACACAAAACTTTCAAGAATTGAAGTAGTGTATAGAGGATGAAAACAAAACAAAGTACCCTAATGATCCTTCTACAACTTTCTCACAAAATTTCACAATACTTTACAATAATTAAGTACAAATCCAAAGGTGTCTTGAAGAACTTAACTTGTCTTCTAAGTAGCCTCTAAATACAATCATAGACCAACAATATATTAACCGTTTACGTAATTGCTCCCCGCTTGTGTCTGACGGCCCCATTCCAAACACGGACTCCTGACACGTCACCTTAACCAAGGCCGAAGGCTTTGAGAACCTAACTCCCGTCCCTCCCCTAAACCCTTTCTGGTTCCATGTCTTTCAGCTCTAGCATGTCGGGCTCCTGTCGAGACCCGCAACGAGTGCTCTAGATAGCTGTCTGCGCAGAACCTCCACCGAGCACGTTTGCTCCTCTATGACACACATCACTCGTTCAATCTTCGCGCCTCCATGCTGAGCACCAGTCTTGTCTCGTGCTCGATCAGCGTTAGAGGAGGATAGAGGACTGGTTGGAATGCGGCAAGGGAGACATGGGACAATGGTGGCGCTCCTTGTATTCTTGAATTCCAGAAGACGCGTGGGGATTCGGTTTGTCTACATGGCCTCCGCTAACCCATGCATTTCATTTGAGAATCTCAAAGTCAGTACTCATCCCAATTTTATGCTTCAGCAGTGTCGCTAAGATCCAAGTAAGTCAATTTGAAACATAACGGTCCGTCGGTCCTGTCCTTGTATCTGGGCCGCCTCCATCTACCCAGCTCGTGAATGATCTCCGAGCGAGTGGGTGGCGCGTTCTCCTAAATTTCGGATTTAGATGCTATAGTTGTGATAATGATGGAAACCCTAGAATCGTGGAGCAGCACAGACATCTCTTCTTTGTCCAAAATATATTCACCGTCTTTCCTATGGGTGGAGCACTTGAAGTTCACACGGTAGAGTAGAAATCCCTTGTATTGTCACGCCGTAGCTTTTTCTCAATTTGCAAACATGTACTCGCGAGCTGGAATGGGGTCACCTTCTTACAGGAATTGAGTGCCTGCTGGACGACCCATCCATTAGGAGAAATTTGGGGTCATGAAAAGGCCGTGTAAGCCTGGCCTTTCTAGGTGAACTCCCTACTTTGGGCACCTCTGCCGCTGGCAGCGAATGCCAGAGTTGCTGCCCGCACAGAACTGCGTGGCGCACTCACAACAAAGGTCCTCGGAATATTAGTTGAGACATGAATGCCTTGGCTCGGGGTTTGGTCCCCCGTGGGCAGATGGTGTCAGCCCGACACTAGTGTAGCTCGTGCCCTCCACACGCCTCGCTTGGAGGTCATTGGTTCGAGCCCCCGTGGCGGTTGCTCGCACCACGGTGGCACACGACGTGCCACGTCAAAAAGTATGCGGGCAGCGCCTGTTTTTTTCTCTCACGTGCCGCTTACACGGCCTTTTTGTGACCTGATTTTTCTCCTAATGGAGGTGCGTTCCAGCAAGTAGTTGATGTCCAAACCTTATCATTGATCACCTGTGGACGTTCAGACCATCTGTAGTACAGCCTGAGATTATTCTGACCTTTATCTAACATCTGTCTGATGATGGCACAGTCATATTGCATTTGATTTACATGGAATGCAGACTTTGTGTATAACATATACTCTTGCTCTTTCACGCAGGCATCTCCACAAAGTACTACTGCTTCCCCTCCCGTCCATAATGGCGGACCTGATTATTGTGGCAAGAGCCAGCATACAAACACACTTTAGCGTTCACGAGCTAGCTCCTCTGCAGATCGTGGCAGCGTTATTCCGATTCGCCCTCGATCGGGCTACGGCCCTCTTTCCACAGTGGTAAGTACACCGTCTTCCTTGCATCCATCGACTATTTCCGGGCTTGGTAGACACTGCATGTCAGAGCCACCTTGCAACCCAGTTCGTCCCCGCCAAGGTCTGCACATGACTGTGCACTCGTCGTCACGGCTCAGCGTCTACTCCACGCACCCTGTGCAACACAACGCGAAGCCGCAAATGCAGCCCGCCGCTAAAGTCAACAACTGGACAACATTAGTTACGGGGAGATGAGAGCTGCATATGCCCTAGAGAGACAAGGGCGATTCCCAATCGCGACAACCCCGTCAGGTGATATCATGGCCAACGAACTAAGTGGCATCGGGTTGTCCGAGCCATTGCAAAGCGGACATTGGACTGGTCCATTCAGGAACACAAGAAGCATCTAGTCTCGTGGAAATGGAGTTTGGCTACCATCCAACGCCAATTGGACGAGATGTTCACGTTTGACGTGCCTGTGAGGGAGGACGTCCTTACAGAGTACGTCATTGGTTTCATCAGCAATGACAGGTCGAAATGGAAAAAAAATTGGACCGAACACAATCATCAAAAGCACGAGGACTGTCCAGATGAAGCGTTTGTAATGCTCGAACAGTACTGGAGAAGTAACGCGGGGAAGAGGGAGTCCGAGATCATGAAAGAGAAATGGTCTCACGTGGGTGCGACGTCCAGTGGAAGCTTGCCGTACAGCGATGACTCACCATCCCAGAAACGCACAAGACACAAACAAGAACAAGAGGATTTTTTGGATTTCCCTGTGGATAAAACCGTTGATCCCAAGTCACGTCTCGGTAGCCCGGTAAGTGCATACCCCCTATCACTCCCTTGTGTATTGTAATTTCTAAGTGGCACCGACAGTCTTAAATTTTTGACATCTGATTATAATTTACTTAAGATGTTGCATATGTTTTTTGTCTGTACATATATGCAAAGAAGGGCAATCACTAGTCTTGACATTTACAATTCTAATTTCTATCACATCTAGTCCAATACTTCACCAATGCAGTTTATATTTTGGCTTTAAATTGTTTTTTTTCATATCAGTTCTTCACATTGATGTCGCTTTGAGAATTCATAACATCAGAGCGCAGTCTGTAGCTAATTATAAAGTAGAGACCTGTGAATTTTAAAACGTAGAGCCATGGCTGAATTCGAAAACGTACAGTCTTCTCAATTTTGAATAAGATGTGCTGAGCTCACCTCGAGCAGTATGTTTTTCTTACCTTCATCTAATATCTTTCACTCTCGACTTCTGTAGGACTACAATACCGTAACCTTCACCACCCAAACCCCGTTCAACAGCCACGATAGCATTCATTCTGAACCTTCTGTACCTCTCGGCCATGACTCCTTGCTCGACGCAGATACTAAATATGCCAATATCGGCCACAACATTGTATTCACTAAGTCTTCTAACCCGCATCCACCCAAGTACCGTCATTCATTGGTAAGTGCGACTGAAAACACAATCCCATCCGTATTTTTCTTCACACCTTAAGTATTTCTGATGATATTAACCAGCTCATATGGCACTCTTCCTTGTAGGACTCGAATGGTCGACGTCCCTGTAGCCGTGCACACGCGAGCAAAGAATTGAATGACTATGAATCGACACTATTCCTCAATGATTTGCAAGCCCGAGAGATTAAGCGTATAAAAATGTTGGAATCTCGGCTCATCAAAGCCGAAGACTCGAACATGGCCATGGAAAGCCGACTTGACTTCATTTAGGCGGACGTCAGCAGCACACAATCCGCAATGCAGGAGCTCATAGCCATGATAAAGAGGACGGTTGCCGCTACAAAAGAGGCGGACAATCATCTCGCACGTCACCACAACATACACATGCCATCCCCGGACAAATCTTGAAAGAAATCTCCCCTGCATGCTGCACTACTGGTATGACACTCCATTGCTGGTATGACAATCCGTATAGATCTAATTTGCTTGTTCCGTACACTTAACTAATATCCGTAGCCTATCTTCTTTCGCAGCATCACCGTCACCTAGCGAGAGGACGGTCATCCTTTCCCCTCAGTCGGCCGTAACCAACACAGTGGCTAAGTCAAATGAAGAAGATCAGCGGAAGATCCCTATTGTACAAAACAACTCCTATGCCACAATTGGAGCCACCGAGACGCAACCTCGACCTTGTGTCCATTCAGAGCACCCGCCATTAGCACTTGCTGACCCCATGCAGCCTGCTGCCGATCCTTCACAGGTAGACATGACCAGCATTCCAGACCACAAACCGCCCGTGGATATAGCCGCATGTGGATATGCGGCCCAGCGAGACGAAAGTGCTCCTCCACAGACCATCGATGGCGCGAAGACAATGATGGGAATTTTATTTCCATCCGCCACCGACTGGGATTCCTCCGATTTCGAGCCCAATCCTCCTCGCCGCAATCAGCCACCGGTTGCAGTACCTGCTGAAACTCGTGGCAGAAAGAAGGGCAAAGTTTTGACATTATGCACAAAAGCTCCACCGAGCCTTCAATCCTCAATTCATCAACTCGGAGAATGTTACCGTTCCTTCAATCCTCCGTTCATCAACTCGGAGTCTTTGTATATATTCTCTTCACTTCGATCAGTAAAGCTTATGCTTGCAGCGTCATTTTGTGTGTGCTGGCCATGAGATTAATACTCCATTTCATTATCTTGATCATTCCATGGTAACTACAATTGCTCTATAGCAGCCTATGAGTTCTCAGTTCGGATTCTGGGGACATCATACAAGAGGCACTAGAGATATTCCTTGCACTGACAAGAGTCAGCAACTGGATGGGAGTTTCTCAATGAGTTTGACAACAAAGCATCATATTTGCACAGTTACGGGATGACGTGCTATGAAATCTTGAAAGGATCATTCCACGTGAAATGAAAGACTTTAGACTCAATGAACAAGTCAAACCCCACAGTGGATCAAGGCCTTGAGTGACCAAATGTTGGCATCAGATGTTAAGCACCCTACATTTCAAGAAATAGTGAGCCCATATAAACTTCTTTGCTGAGGGGAAAGCACTGCTTTCATTCTTTGCTAAGAACGCTTACTTTGCAGATGTCCATTGTAGCAGATTGTCCTGCATTGCCTTATTGCAGAACTCAACATGATCCAAATAGGTGCCGACTCTGGTCAAAACCCACAATTTGCAAACTCGGGGATTCCTAATGTACGCACTATTAAGGGAAACTTGACAAATATTTAAGAATGTGAGCTACGTTTCCAAGTGCACGACATTCCATTCAGTTCTCTCAATGAAACCAATGTTACATAGAATCATCGAGAGCCCATTTCATTGAAAAACTACCTCCCTCTCCAACTACGATACTGTCAAAACATATATTGTGGAATTGCTCTTTGCACCCAACGACGGTCGGATACAACACATCAAATTCTCATCCCCCACCATCCATGCACACTCCTTCAATGCCATCGCACTCCAGTCGTCATCGTCACACTTCCACCGACACCTCGCTATTTGGAGCACATCTCTAACCATGGAGCACATTTCTAACGTGCTAAGCGGATTCGACAATCTTGCAACTCAAATGCCAGACAAACACTTGCAAACAACAGCCCACACTTGCTACAAAGCCTTTCACAACTTCCACTCATCAAACCCACCGGACACTACTCCGACACACGCACCACCATCACCTCAAAAAAAAACTTTCCGTTCGCCCGTCATACAAGGCACATCCAAATGTCAAAGCAACATAAACTTTCTCAAAGAATCAGGAACTCGACAACTACTTCCTCATGCAGGATCCCCTGCATACTTGTGAGGGGAGACGCCTTACACAGAAAGCATCCTTTGGCTTGTACCAAACAGAATGCATGCCACATGCTACAGTCTTTCCTTTCTAACGGGGACCATGTACTACTTATTCCACATCAAGGAAACATATTGGCCCCGACCAACCATCTCTGGCATCGCGCTCACAATCTATTGAGCGCTTCGAATTCCGGAAAGCTGGTTCCTCACCGTCCACAACTGCCACCAATATCCGACCGATCGACATTTCACGCACAGGTGCAGTGCGACTGTTCCTCGACAGAGGCCTCATCCCTTCGTAGTGTACACATTTGTGGGACGTCGTTGGAGCAAACATTCTCGTCCGGCCTTTGCGGATCGACCCGATCAGCCCACCACCCGGGGTCACTGCTGTCGACGGCATCCCTTCAAGGCCGGCCCTTCTCACACCGGCATTCGCCTGCTAGATCAAACACCAACCCATGCTCAACTTACCGGATCCACCTCCAGAGCATTGCTCGATGGCGGGGTGTGAGCGCGCGGCGACCCTATGTTCTCCAGTCCAAACTCTGCATTCAGTCTCACCACTTCATCCCACATGGCATTCGAAGCTGTCGTAATCTCAGGTTAAGGTGCACAAGTATGCCCACACTACCATTCCACGAACCCCCGCCAACGCACCAATCAAGACGCCTACTCAAAATAAAACAAGGAGAAGCGAAGCCACCTAGAAAAACTGGACACATTCGCCCTCTAGACCACACGGCCCAGACTTCCCGACCCGCACTACTGACAAGGATACGATCACTCCTCCACATGTCTGAGATGCCAACCCCAGCGTCCGACAGCAGCCAGTAGTCCGTATCCGTCTGCAATCAATACGGGCCCCATCACCACCCGCCGGCATCACACAATGTCAGGATCGTCACCAGCTCACAGAGAGCATCCACACCATACCACCCAGCTGCACCAAACTCCCCTGCTCAACAACTACGAATCAACCCCCTAGACAAGCGTACATCACATGCACACCGGAAGGACAGCGCAACATTGGCTATTCATCCCAGCAACCACACACAAACTTATCTATGACTGCCGCCCATTCCACTTCGCCAACCGGCGTTCCAACACATGACAGTTCCAGACTTACATTCACTTCGGCCGGCGCTATTCTCATGATCCCACCCCCAAACTCAGCGTGAGGACTGGTCGGCTCAGAGCTCCGGGATGCCGGCTCCTGACTCACTCCGCCTCCCAGACCTGACATGCCCGGGTACCCTCCCTCCGGCAACATAGCCATGTTTCCTTGCTGCCCCATGCCATTCGCAGATGCAGATGGACCACCGCCCTGGGCCGGAGGAGGCTGCCCCTCCATCGGCACCTCAGCTGCGTTCATCTCCTCGAACTTCCCTTCAAAGCGACTGCATCACGGGGGAAAAAACAGAGCAAGAACCTCGTCACCATCACTCATTCATCCCACTTCACAACCGGCCACCTACTCCCTCCAGCCTACACACATCCCGCCTACAACTCACACAAATCTCCTCAAAGCTGCCCTACTAGATTCATCATACTCGATTCACAGCTTCATCACGCATCCAAGAAAAACAGACGGGACACAACAGCCCGACCGATTCCAGACAGTTCGCCCCACATTATCCCGTCCTCATTCTGCTCCACATGCCCCCACACACCGACATTCTCAACAACCCCTAGAATCACTGAAACACCGCAAACACGAAAACCACCAACCTGACGAGGTATACATCGATGGGCCCCATCGTACTGCGTAGCAGAATCTGAAACCGCCTGTGAGGGTACTCCACTGCCTGCCAACCACATCCCACCATGTCAACATGCCCCCTTCAACGACGACGAACTGCAGACGCGCACAATCGAGCTGTTTCCAGCTCAACACACAGATGTCTCAAATATCTCTCATCCTCCATCTCCTGCCACTGGTTGATGTACTCGACCATGCATGCGTTCAACAACGCTCCTTCACTATCACGGGTGTGCTCAATCACCATCACGTTGTCACAGTTTCAAAGCGTCCAAGGCAGACCATGCTACCAGCTTTGCTGAAAGGGGAGAAGATCCACAACAACTCGTCCATGCCCGAGACCACTTCATCAAGTCCAATGGGGCACCAAAATTATGTTCCCTCCCAATAACATCTCTCGAGACTCTTAGCTCACTGACAATTACCTCATCTGGATCCGGCACTTCCAAAGTGGTCCCAAGAGGAGCCTTGATAGCAATAAGCGTCTCATTCTGCACACAACCAACCACCTTTAACACTCTGCAAAACTTGATCTGAACCACAGCTTGCAAACAGCACCGACCAACCACAAGCCGCTCCTCAGAGGTCACCACAAAACCATCCTCTCAACAGAACTTTGCATCGACGCGCCCTCGCCAACACTATCAAGCCACATTCGCGGCGCTCACCTGAAAACAAGGCAGGTTCTTTATGTCGTCTTCGGTAACATAAAGCCATCTGCACAGACACCCCAACTTCTCAGTATACGGTATCCGCTACCACCACATCCACAAACAAGTCCACTTCACACCGTCCCTGCTTGGCCACCCGTGTCAACATTCACGGAGCAGACTCTCTCCACATCCAAAATCAGCAGAAATCACCGGATCAACACCGTAAATGCTCTGAGGCACGCTAAGACACCACAAAGCAAACAGCCTTACTGCTTATTGTGATCGTCTTCACTTAGGCTCCTCAGCCGCTCCCTCATTTCACTGCCAGTCACAATATACACACCGCACTTGTTAGCTTCTGCTGACGTCCACATTCCAAAAATATCAGTTGCAGACCACCCATGTCCACACGGAAACTCACCTAATGCTTTCATCCAGCCGTTTCTCCTCGTTGCGCAGATCCTCTACCTCAGCCTGCATCAAGCCACAAGATTGTCCATGACGCTACACTCAAGCTGAAATCGGAAAAGTAAAAAATGATCAACATCAAGATCTACTTCATTTAAGTTGTCCTGGGATCGCCCTCGAGTGTTGGACCAAGACCAACACAACACCACTGCGCCTGCAATGCGGGCCTCCCTACGCGTGAGGGGTCCAACTGGAGGTCTCAAGTAAACAACAAACACTGCTGCCATCGCCTTCCCTGCCAACGACCACTACGGTTCAAACCCTGGACTCTTATTACACTATCCACGAACCCTACGAACCCTGTCACGGCGTCTAGCTCATCATCCTCTCCTGCGAGCTCTGTAACAAAGCGAGGTCTTCATGTGCTTGATAGCAGTCACACTCACTGCAAAAACATGCGCTCCATCCTCCATACAGTCGTCTCCGTATTTAAAAGGCTAAACAAGGCTATGGATACAGGAGGTATGAGGCCCACACAGCAGTCAACTACTGGTAACGCCATTTGTAATTCTCATATCGATTTCCGTGCAACACTGCGCTAGGATCGACAGCAGGTCAACCGCGCGTATAAGACTATAGCTGCAGTTCAAGGCCTCCTCGCCATCCTTCCATTCCTCATTAACATCCACCTCCAAAACCACGTACCTGTAAACCGGCTGCATCATCCCTCGCCTCAGCAGTTCGTGCCATTCCAAGACCCCTGCACCCATATCAGCCAACAGAGCTGTTTACACCGATCCCTTTCTCTCACACACACATTCATCGAACCAAAGCAGGTGGATTCCACTGCAACACAACCCTGCCTCTCGAAGCCTTACTCGGACCCATCACAAGCCCTCACATAACTCACAATCGTCCCAACACATTCACAGCTACTACACTGCACTCACTTCCATCGGATCCGATTCTTCAGCTTCTTCTCGATTAACCCGATCCCCTCCAAGACATTGGTGATGTCATATATCCTTCTCTTCTGTACCTGATGGCACCCAACGCTCCACTTTGTCAGACATCACACTCGAAACACACGAAACAAGTGCCATTTCTAAAACACGTCTACAACGTTAGCTTCGATACAAAACGTCCCAGTTATGCGTCAATGCCCTCGGACCAGCATCCCTGTTGCGCACACTGCCAGCAATCACAACCCACTGTCTAATGCTGCAAATCAACTGTAGCTTGCGTCGCCTCAAAGTCAGAGGGACTGCGGTAGAGCACTCACATTCAAAGTATCCGCAGCCTTGTTCAGATCCAACACACCATCGTCTGCTTGCTTGATAAGGTCGATGAACTTCTTCGTCAAAAGACCTGCAAAACCGCGCGCCTTAGACTCAGCAACACGTACGCCCATGCTACCATTACCGGACGCTCTTCATGTCACACATTCACATCCATGAGTCCTCGCTGTCAACCTCAAGCATAGAGTTACAGGTGCAGCTGCATAACTTTGCTAGATTCATCCAGTAAAACAAAATCCCGTTATTTCCTCTCAAACAAGACTGATAGGATTGAGATAGGGAGGTTCCAGTACCAAGTGAGCTGTCATATCGACAAGTGCTGGTTGGCGTCGGAGCACTAGTTGTCGGAGAGCCTGTGGACCGTCATAGGGAGGTTAGAAATTTTCGTTTCAAAAGAGAGCATGTAGAATGTAAGGAGCTCAATGCTTATACATCATTTGTCCAACACCAACGCCTTACATACCCCCACCCGGAATGCAGTGATTTTATCAGCTCTTTTCGGCAAGGGTCATGAAATTTACGTCTACGAATGTGATGTCACAATCTTATGCAAGTCAAGTACAACCAGTTCACTAGCCATGGGCGTTGCAGAACTTTGTTGTTGAATCGACCGTTGACAGAGTGACGGAGGTGCCACTCCAGCGAATGACATGTGGCATTCTGTTGTATCATAATCGTCTGAGACAATTCGTTTTAAATTTACATGCGATGGCCAACGTGGTGTCCCTACCCGACCTCACCACTATGAACTCGATTTACCCGACAATCACCACATGCGCGACTTCCACGCCCCTCGCTCTATCCTAGCGCAGAACGTCTTCGCTTAGCAAAGTCATCAATGACATAATCGTCCCAATGCCTTGCCGATTACCCATTTGTCACAGCCTGAATCGGAAGCGCTCTGGGACCACAAGACCATTCTACTGCCTCAGCATGCCCAAAGAAGGCAACCGCCCACCAGAATTATGACACCCTTACAAAACTAACGATTGCACAAGCGTCTCAGTACTTCGATGCTAACATAGTGACTGCATGACATAGTTTACTGCCATGTAATAAACCGAGCAGGACTCCGCGGCAGGACTAGATGCCCTACCAATTCCCGAAGGTCCTGGGGTAAGTGGCCCGTTCTTCGTTTGCTTCACAGACTTGGGCCGGCTGGCTCTCATTCTCGGAACTGGAGGAGTTGGTGCAGGGCTCAAATCAGAATTCGCCTGTCCATTCCAGCCGTTCATCTCAACGTCCTGCTCTTCCTCACCAGCATTCCTCCGCTTCATCTGATCAATCCACACCGATCCACAAAACATCACAGATCAATAAACCGACGAAAATCGATGCGGTAGTAACACCAATTAACCCAAAAGCCGCAGAATCCATGAATTCCCAGCCATCAGACCGCCATGCCAGACTGCAGAGATGAATTCACAGCTGGCGGTGACCCCAACCTCTGCCTAACAACAGGTCCATTGCATACCCGTGGATCGTCGCTGGCACCTTCATAAAAACACCAAGATACTACACAATGCCAAGAAAAACTCCAGCCTCACCTCTCAACCCACATTCCCCTTCTCACATCCACCTTCTTCCCAGTACATCCCAAATCCCACACCACGCAACTACCCTGCACCCTAAAACCACTACCAACCATCCCAGGAACATCCACAGCACCTACATTCGCATACAGCAGCTCGTTGATCTCGTTCTCCGTGTCACTCTTGGGCTTCCCGGAAGCCAGGCCCTTCCATGCCAGCGCCTCTGGATTGGGCATTGTCACATTGCTCCCCGACCCTGGATACGACGCACGGTTCAGCGCATTGTGCCCAACACTACCCATGCGTCTCTCTCTCCCCCTCTCCCCTCACCACCCGCACCATCAGATGCACGATCATCCACCGCTACAAGAAACCGCCCGCCCGCCCCATCAACACCTCAAATGTCCGCTCCATTACTACGCTACTCCCGGACCCTCAAAGAACACGAATGCCATCCCACACACTCCTCAAATTCGCCACGCCAGAAGATCTCTTCTCAAAAATAAAACCCCTGAGCCCTGAACTCCACGACCCGGCCAGCATACGCATACACCATCCCACATCACAGGATTGCGAAACCACGAACGAAAAACACACTCCCACAAGAATCCTCACCACGCTCCCGGATTAGCACAATCATACACCCTTAGGGCCAGTCCGCCCAATAATTCCCAACATAAGCCAAAACAACGCCCAGCAAAGCCCACAGTGACCCACGAACGCCGAGCGAGTGCGGAACACGAGGGGTACCAAGAACCCCCGCGCACACCCCAAGACAACAGCCCACGCTCACGCCCCGCTACCGAACCAGCATATGCACGTCCCCTGCCCGCCCAAGCTCCATCTCTCCCACATACATCACCATCGCCAACCTCCCCTCATGCCATCTCTCATCTCCCAGACACCGAACCAACACCAAAACCACCTCCCCCTCAATCCACGAAACCAGAAAACCCGACAGAGAAGATCCCAGGGCAGGCATGACCAACCTGACGACTCGTCAGCCGCGCAGCATCCCGATTCCCAAGGGGCTGCTCAATTGGCAAAAGCCACCCGGGAGCTCGGATTCGACGAAAACTCCACCCGAGGAAAGCGTCCAATCGTCCACGGCATGGCAACGATGGCAAGACCGGTTCCTCCCGAACGAGGTCTGTGAGGCTCCCCCCCTCCCTCCGGGATGATGACTCTGCTCTGTGAGTTCGCCTCCGATGATGGCCCTGTCCCGGAACAGCATGGATAGATTGGTGCGGAGGATGAGATGGGATGAGATGGAACAGCGCCGAGGGTGGATAGAGAGGAGTGGAGGTGTGATTGTAGGGATGGAGCGAGGGAATGGAGATGCTGGTGGTGGTGTGTGTTGTGCTGCGATGACGGTGCGGGCAATTGGGCGGGCTTCCTGCTGCTCCTGCTTTCGTATGCTAGGTCGCCACTCGCGGCGGGAGTGACGCTCTCCCGTTGTTGTTGTTCATGTTGTTGTTGCTGTTGTTGTTCACTCCCGGGTTGACACCCTCCCAACTTTGTCGATGTTTTTGAACTCTTTGGGGTGTCTATTTTGTTGTCGTCTGTGACCGTGGTTTTGGTTTGGTGTGCGTTTTTGTTTTGGGTAACTCGGGAGGTTTGAGGGATTGTTGTTTGTGTTTTTCCAGTGATGATGTTTGCTGTGTTGATTGAGTTTTGGAATTTAGGTTGCATTAGTAGTGTTTGCTGTGAATGCGGTGACTAGACTGGTGATTACCGAACTCTTTTGATGTGGTTGTGAGTCGTGACTGTTGTTGATGATGTTTTGGGGTACTTGTTGTTAATTATTGCTCGTGCGGAATGTGGAGTCAATCGTAGCCAAGGCATGGATTGATGCTCGAAGTGGTGATGAGATGGATATTGTTGCAGACGGAGGTTGGGCTCTTTTAGGATTGGTACAAGTTAAGGTTTGAGAAGAGTTTACGGATACGGAACCTGTGTATTGTTTTTTGGTACCGTTGCCCCTGGCAGGTCTAAGAGATTAGCAAGCTGTTTGATGAAGCGGAGATGTTTGGTTAGAAATTAAATTTATTAGTTTTGTGCTTTGTTCAATTTGATACTTCGTGTATTAAAAAATGTTAAGTAAAAATGTGAAATCGATTGGTTAGCCTGAATCGGCTCTCTTATTGTTGTTCCCTCCAGTGGTGAAAGCTGCTATGGGAGCTCTGTTGCCGGATCTGTTGCTGCGGTGATGCGCTTGAAGCTTCTCCCTCCAACCGTGAAGCGCTTGAAGCTCCTCCGTCTATCGATTCTAAAATCCGCAAAGCTTCGGCCATGGTGGGCCGACTAGAAGGTTCCTGTCACAGGTGCAGATGTGGAATGAGATCAAATATGTTCATGAATTTCGGAAGTGAAAGAGTTACACTGTTGGTTACACAAGATACTGGAACTCATGTGGTAGAATACTATCTGATATCTCTGTATACTGGTGAATTGAAAAAACAGAAGTCTAGCAGCTAGAACCTTTGTCAAAAGTGCCACCAACCTGAGAAGTGCACAGAACGGCCAACTTGATGACATCCACAACATCCAATCCATCATAACCGCTGAGAGTGGGGTCGATGCATTCCCCAATACTTTCCTGGTCCAACTTTGACCTCACAAAATCTCCTAGCAGAACGGTGGCTCCGTTAATTTCTTGGGAAGGTTTTCGACCTGTGACAAGCTCCAGTAGTACTACTCCAAAGCTGTAAACGTCGCACTTCTCAGAAACACGCAGGCTTCCACAAGCAAGTTCAGGAGCAACGTAGGCTATCGTTTCATGATATAGTCGGCTCGAGATATACTTGTTTTGAATGGGCAGGAACTTCCTAAGCCCGTAGTCACTAATTTTTGCCTCGAAGCTTTCGTCCAGAATTACATTTTTCGAGGTAAGATTGAAATGCATGATGGGCGGACTGCGTCAGGAAGACAGAAAATTCAGTCCACGATAACCAGCAGTAAAAAGATTCGATCATATAGACAGAAATTGATAGCCCTTCGCCCTACTCACAATAAAGATTGTATGATCACAATGTCAACAATGACTATATTGCTGTCAAAGTTTGTCTAAGAGAAAGGCCCTGGCATCAAGCTAATTTAACATAAAACATGTTGCATTTTCAAACAAAAGTAGAATGATCGATCATCATAGTTGTCAGCCATCGGTTTTGCATGTGACGTACCAGTGATTGCAGTGAAGTTGGACGAGCCCTCGAGCTATCCCAAGTCCAATTGTATACCGTTGCAACCAAGTCAGGGACATAGCCGAAGGATTTCGATGTAAATGATCTGAGAGGGTTCCGTTTGGAACGAATTCCGACAAAATTAACTTCAATGTCCGTGACAAGTAATAGCCTTGCAGCATAACAAGATTTCGGTGTTGTAGATTGTCCAGGCTGAGCATATCAGCCTCAAACGCCTCAGCGTCTCTCAACCGTTCCAATGTCCGTAGCTTCTTCACTGCAATGGTGATACCACCACTAATAGTAACTCTGTAGACAGTACCTATAGATCCCCGTCCAACGATATCATCATTGTTGAGAAGAGTGCCAATCCCCTTCTCAACGCAATCATCATATGATGACGGGTGAACGCCATTGAGTAGGACCAGTTTGCCAACAGGAGTTTCAAGGTTGCTCAAGCCATTAATGTGCTCTTCCTCATTGATACCACGTTTTGTTCTCTTCTTTTTCCTCCAAATTAGTACACTGAAAAGGGAGATAATAAACACAGCCATAGCAAATGCCGCAATAATTGATACAGCAAATATTCCAGTTTTGGTGAGAACAGGTCTGCGTTGCTTGTCCTTCGCGGTGTTAGGCGGTACTGGACTTGTAGGTGTTCTGGTTGGTGCTGGTGACACTACTTCTTGACACGAAATGGTCCAAGGTGCCCCACACAGATCCGGGTTTCCAAGGAAAGACATAAATCCAAATTGTGCCAAAGCCTTTTCTCTTGGTACTTTTCCGGACAAGTGGTTATACGAGACATTGAAGATGGCCAGTTCAGTCAAATTCCCCAAAGCAGCTGGGATGCCACCAGTTAACCTATTACTTTCCAAGTCAAGCTCTTTGAGTCCAGTGAGCTCATCGAGATTCCCTGGTATGCCTCCATCTAATTCATTTCTGGAAAGATCCCTAAAATTTCAGACCACATCAAAGACGTTAATTTATTGCTCACTTGCATATGGTGGAACTAACTTACAAAGACCTGAAGAGTGTGATTTTGTAATGGTTTGGCTGAGCATCCTGAAGTTCCAAAGTGGGATGTAAGCGTAGAAGTGCGAAACTTACAATTTCTGTAAGGCAGTGCAGCCACCAAGTTCAGAAGGGATGCTACCATCAAGCCTCATGTTTGAGAGATCAAGTATCTCCAATGCCTTCAGGTTCCCAAACTCCAAAGGTATTTTGCCTTCAATCCTGTTGCTCCTCAACACCAGCGCACTCAGAGAGGCCAATCCGGCAATGGTCGCTGGAATCTCACCATCCAACTGATTGCCGCTTGCATCCAAGGACTTGAGTTGAGCCAGCCGACCGATTTCAGTTGGTAGAGATCCATTGAGCCGGTTATTTGCAAGAATCAGGAACATGAGATGGGAGCAATTACTCAATGCAAGGGGAATGCCACCTTCAAGCATATTTCCAGCCAGGTTCAGACTCCGAAGTGATGTGCAGCCACTTGCGTTGAGGTGAAATCTTTCAGTAAAACTATTGCCAGAGAGATCGAGGTGCCATAGACTGGGCAGCGACATAAGGTCTGCAGGAACCTCCCCTGACAGAAGGTTATTGTTCAGAGACAGCTGTTTTAAACCACTAAGATCTTTCAACTCCTGAGGCAAACTCCCACTAAGAAAATTGTTACCCAAATGTATATAGTGTAATGCCTGAAGGCTTCCGAAGACCTTTGGTATATGCCCTGAGAAACTATTGCGCTGAAGATCAACGTAGTTTAGATCCCTCAGTTCGCTAAGGTCAACTGTAATGTTGCCTTGTAATGCATTTGATGAGAAATCAAATGCCGTGAGCTTTACACAATTGCTAAGACTGACTGGGAGGGAACCGTTGAGCATGTTCTGTGCAAAGGAAACAAACCGCAGACGACGGCAATTCCGGAAAATCGTCTCGGGAATTAGGCCTGAAAGACCATTATACGACAAGTCCATTATCCTCAAATTGGACAGATGGCCTAGCTGCCCTGGTATACTCCCCGAAAGGTTGTTATGGTCCAATTTCAGCTTCCACAGGCTTTCTGTTCAAGAAATTGTCAAACACGTCGAAAACTTTCACTGACATTTGTCTCAGTCTTTGAAAATTACTTTAAAGTAGCAGAAACTCATGTCCAGTGTCAAATCCTGAGTAACTGAAACCAATGTGGAAGATGAAGAATTACATGTGACCTGATTGCATGATATTCAAGTTACCTACAGATTACAACATAGATGGAAAATTCCTATAAGACTACTACGGTAGTATACACAAAGTTGCACATTAAATAAAGCACAAAACCTATCATAAATTTTGTGACCAGGACTCTTACTTATCTGTGCAAGCTGCGACGGTATTGTTCCAAAAAAATTGTTCTCGGATAGAATAAGAATTCGCAGCTTCCGCAATCTGTACAACTCCGGCGAGATCGTTCCTGACAAGTGACTGTCACGAAGGTTGATTGAGCTGATGTGAAAGTTCTTATCACAGCTTATACCACGCCACTCACAATAATAAGGAGCCTCTTCAGCATTCCAACCTCCCAGCACGCCACGCTCGTCAGATATCGAGCTCTTGAAGTCCAGCAGAATCCCGCTTTCATCAATAACATCGGTAACATCGGCTCCCTTCACCGCAAGAATCACAAATGCACAAACCAGCGCAACCAGAATACCTATGTGCTGGATACGGCAGCACCTTCGCCATTTGTGCAACTGCGAAATTCTTGTCATGGCTGCCAGGTCCTGTATTCATCCTCACCACCGTCTAAATCGCCCGCGCAGACGAATACCAGAGACACACCGCCATGCAAAGAACAAACCCTGAACTTCATGTCGCTAGTCAGAATCCATCTTGGCGGAGCTCAACTCTTGACCAGACGCATCAACCCCTGCACCAACATCACTTGTCATCACCACCGCTGTTTCCTCCAGAATTCGTTCCCCCATGCCTTCCAGCAATCACGAACAAAGCCTTCTCCAATAACCGAAACGAACTACATCCAAAGCTTTCAATCCGCGTGTCCAAAAAACAGAAGCAGCACCACCAGCGACACAACCAACGACACGGCGATGATGGCTATCAGCAGCGCTATCATGGAAATAAACCACAACGCATCCAGAGTGGCCAAATCCAAAATAAAAAGAGATCAAATAATCTCAGTGACGAAGAAGATGTCTCCCGTATTTAACATAAGGTCCAAGTACCAACACAAGCCCCAGGACAACGCAGAACAGAACCAAAAAAGTAATCACACACATGAACGACGGCATTATCGACATTTTCGAATTCCTTAAAAGCACGCAAGAATCTCAAAAGCTCACCGCTCATCCGAAATCAACGCCGCTCTTCACCCTACATCCTCAAATCCAAACAACAAAACGTCCTCAAATTCAGACAATCCTCAAATATCCCCAAACCACAAGAAATGAAGCACAAATCGCCACAACAGTTTAGAAAACTCCGTCACCTCCGGAAAACGAAAGCCACATACATACACGAACTCACAGCACCGGAATTGACACAAAGCGATCCTCAAAAGTGGTGAAAAAACACATGAAAGAGCTCAAAAGATAGCGGAAAAAAACGGGCGCGCAAGCAGATGGACTCACTGCTTCGACTCCGGAGAAGAATTGGAGAATCCGATGACGATCGGGGGTGGAGAGTTGGCCGTAACGTGGTGGTCGTGATGGTGGTGCGCGGACGAGAAAACCTAGAAAGCAAAGTGAGGAGTGATTATGTTGTGTTGTGAGAGACATGAAACTGTGCTCCATGTTGTTGAGGAAGGTTGTGATTAGTGCCAGTGTGGATTAGTGGAAACGGATTAGGATGATTGGGATGATTAGGGTGACTGGGATGATTAAGATGGATGGTAAAGAGGCGGGAAGGTTAAGTTGTGATTAGTGATGTTGTCGTCAGTGGAAGAGGGTGATTAGAAGATGGATGGATGGATGGATGGATGGATAAAATAAGGAGTCGGCCAGTAAATGAATTAATCAATGGATTGATGTATGAGTGTACCGATGGATGATCGAATTTATGGATGATTGTAGTGGTGGATGAACTAGTTAGATGGATGGATGTGTGGGATGAAGGCGGGAGATGAGTCGGACTGGGGCTTTTGAAGGTTGTCAGCTGGAGGGGTCATGGTGTCATGTCTCTGATACTCGTGTAATTTCTGCAGTAACTTACTTGGCTATTCTTTTTCCTTATTTTTTATTATTCTAAAAAAACTCTATTTATTTAAGACAGTGTTCCAAGTGGATCAGATTTACCGTACTAGATGTACATAAAAAGAAGTTTCTAAATAATTGTTATATAAAGATCTTAAAAGATTGTTAAGAGATTTTCAATTCGAATATTATCAAAAGATGTTTTGTGTAATGAAAGAAAGAAGAATCTAATTTTCAGGGTTTCTTGGAATATATTTTAGAACTTATTTCTAAATAGAAACATAATAATAAAATCTAGAAAAATCTTCTTGTTTCTTTGGAAATTCTATGGCTATAGGCAATTTAGGAATTGAAGGATTTGTACTATAACTAGAGATATTTGTTGGATGAATAAATATTTCAAGTAAAGGATGAAAAGAAGAAAACAGAATTCCAAAATACAAAAGATGTACACTGAAATTAGACAACTCTACATTAGTGACACATTGAAATTAGACCACACTCGACTTAAATAAGTTTAGATGAATTGCATTGGAGTTAACTCCACTTGATTTAGATAACAAAAGATTCAAACAAATAGACTACTCCAATAAAAGAATTCATGGACTTAAAGATCTATGGATTTGATCTAATTTTGAAATAAAAGTAAAAAGAATAAAAATAGACTATTTGTTCTTATGGTCAAGAAACTTAGGATATAAGACTCCCCAATGAGCAGGTAGAAGCTCTCTTTTATTTTCTATGGTTGAGTGGGTGAGCTTTGACCAACATATTGTTGGTCTATGATTGTATCTAGAGGCTATTTAGAAAACAAGTTTATAAGTTCTTCACCACACTTTTTAATTGGTAGTTATTTATTTTGAAGTATTGTGAGATTTCGTGAGAAAGTTGTAAAAGCTGGGGTTCTTTATTTTGTTTTCATTCTGTATAGACCACTTCAATTTTTAAGAGTTTTGTGTCTCAAGCTATTGCACCTGTTTTGACGTGTGTTTTCTATGGTGATGTTGAAGTAGGTGGAGGTTTATGGTGCCATCTTGCAGGTCTCCCGGCATTGCATATGTCCAAAATTGTATTTACATCGTGGAAGTAATCTACTGTGATGACGACGCAATAGAATTTGAGGTTGGATTTGAGGAGATCTAGGATTTGATAGGTGGTGACTTTGATTAATTCCTATTGATCCCGAATGTTTTAAGAGGTTGTGTTCTTTGGTTTGGGCTTTCATCGTTCATTGCCTATTGAATTGAGTTGTATAGAAGAATGGATGACGGTGGAAGGTACTAGCACTTGATGGAGAGAATAAATAGAAGAGAAGATGAGCTAATTAGAATAAATGAAGAGAGAGAAAGAAAGAAAGAACAAATTAGACAAGTAAGAGTGATGATAGGAAGAGTGGAAGAAGAGATCATCATATCTTCTAGTGATGGAGAGAGAAAACTACTCTCTGAAGAGAAACATTGACTTCGAGCTAAGGAATTGCAACTCATGAAAGAGTTAGTTCAACTTTATTTGACATCAACTTTGGTGGGAGCAAGACCAACTTCGGGACGAGCACCATCAACTTTCGGACGAGCAATGTCAACTCCACCACGTGGCATTGTAGAGATCTTGAATGAACATGAGCCACCGGAAGAGCTTGAAAACGAAGAGAATGCAACCATAGAGGATATTGTTCAATACCTCATTGATTGAACAACATAGGTCCATTGTACTTCTCATATTTACTTGGGAGACCTGTAGACGTATGTCACGGGACATTGTATGCTCCAAATTGCTCGAGCAATGAAAGACTTGCAATTTTGAAAAGTAATAATTGAATGTGATTTAAAATGTGCCGAATGTTGCCCACGATTTCTGTTACTATTACATTACAATTCTGTAACTATTCCTTCAATCCTCCGTACATTCACTCAGAGTCTCCGTATATATTCTCTTACCTTCGTTCAGTAAAGCTTATGTTTGCAGCATTATTTTGTGTGTTGGCTGCGAGATTAATATTCCATTTCATTATCTTGATTCATTCCATGGTAATTATCAATTGCCCGGGCAGAGTGGAAGCGCTGAGTTACAGAATGTGAGTATCCAGACTACCTCCACGAGTCTACTTCGACTTCAGGGTTAGTGTGGCGAATGGGTAAAAAGTTCAGAGATCTCCTATATAAAAGGCAGGCAGAAGTTTCAGATTATGTTTATCCTATGGTTTGTTGGTGCTCAAAGGTCATAGTCTGGATTCTGTGGTGACCTCGGCAAGCTTGATAAAAGGACATCACATGATTCAGGCAATGTAGGTAAGAATTAGGATCGTCATTGGAGACCACAGAATCCTAAATTTTCTGAAACAGTAGAAACACTGCGTTAGAAAACCAACAAGCCAAACAGATTAAAATAGAAGTAAGGCTCAGTCAAAATGTGTATTCATGTAGAGGAAAACCCCACAATGAAATAGGTCAGATTTAATCATCCTTACCCCGAGCCAGAAGAAACCATACACGTGCTAAACAAAGAACGTACAGCTAAAACTTACTGCCTGACGGCCTTTCCGATGCAGTGGTGGTCTCAGAAACAATAGAAGTTCTCAACACGAGGTTCAGACAATGTAGGTAAGTTTGTAATCATCACTGTCCACCACTGCACCTTCAGACCCCAGAGAATCGCAGCTCGTGACCATTCCTCTTGACATATTTCCTTCCGGCGAAACAGATGGCTCAGTCAAAATATGTAATCACGTAGAGGAGAACCCCTGTCATGAAATAGGTAAGATTTGATCATCGTCGCCCCAAGCCCCAAAAAACGACACGCAAGCTAAACGAACCTACAGCTAAAACTTATACACTCAAGTCTTTCCGTTGCAGCGGTGGTCTCAGGAACTATAGAAAATCTCAACACTAGGTTCAGACAATGTAGGTAAGTCTATATTCATCACTGTCCACCGCTGCACACTCAGACCCCATAGAAACAGTTCTCACGTTTCGCAACCTTTAATAGAGACCAACTATTCTATACGTTAAAAGCGCTTTGTTCCTCTCTCTGACTTCCAATACATGTAATATACAGAGACACTGAAGTAAGGCTCAGTCAAGATGTCTAATCACGTAGAGGAAAACCCCATTCATGAAATAGGTAAGATTTGATCATCCTTGCCCCCTGTCCCAAGAACAAACACAGGAGCAAAACAACAATCCTACATCTAAAACCTAGTTGCCTCAGTCTTCCAATGCAGTGGTGGTCTCAGGAACTATAGAAAATCTCAACACTGGGTTCAGACAATGTAGGTAAGTTTATGTTCATCACTGTCCACCACTGCACCCTCGGACAATATTCATTCTACCTTGCCTTATCGATGTACATACTAATATCCCAAGCATTAGATAGCACGTAAAAAGCACAATCCACAATTATAAACGCACTGAACGAACAAATGGACGTCAGAAATATTCATCTCATAGTGTGCACCCCCATAGTGAAGTGAAGGGGCGAAATACTTTACTACTCCAAGCGCATTCAAAATTTTGACTGCCCAACAACCATGTGCTGGAACTGCTACCAAGTCACAGTAAACCTAAGCTGTGGCTGATGTCGCGCCACTGCGCAGACGACCTTGGTTCTTCCTCCTTGGTGCAGCAACCTCCTCAGCCTGCAAAGGTTCGTTCAAATCCAACTAGTTAGCACAAGGCAGGACGAAGACGCCAAGGCATCAGACTTCACAACCATCAAAGATCTGGAGCCAGTGACATTACCTCCTTCTTCACTGGAGCCTCCTTCTCGGAAAGGATCATCTCGATGTGGCAAGGAGAGGACATGTAGGCTGCATCACGATACCCATGCCATTCATCAGTTCCGTACTGAGATGATACAGTCCTGACATACAAATGAGAAGCCGCGGTTGTATATTGATTCGAGAAGCAATAGAACAGCAGTCACTTACGGTTGATTCGCCCATGAGCACGGTAGGTACGTCTGCGCTGCCTCTGTGCCTGGTTCACCTGAATGTGCGACACGACAAGAGTGTCTACGTCCAGACCCTTCACCTGCAATCATCCAAACTGCAGTTTCAACTCGCCGATTCGCTCAAACACCTCCTCACCCAAACATGCTGCACATAAACATTGTTCCAAGAAGCTGATCCACCAATTCAACGCACCTCTGCATTGCTCTCGGCATTCTTCAACAAACCCAGCAAGAAGGTGGCTGACTTCACGGGCCACCGTCCCTGTCCGTTCGAGTGACGAGCCTTAGCCTGGGCAGTACGTCCAACACCACCGCAAAACCTACGGAAGGGGATGGCCTGCTTGTGTGCGCACACATCCTCGAGATAGCGCTTGGCCTTCGTCAACTCCATATGCTTAATGGCTTGCGCTGCCTCCCTAGTATTCTGCCAAACCGAACACATTCCATCTTCAGCCCATTTACGTGAATAGAACTACATCAGCAGCACCCTAAACCGATGTGCGAGCAGCAATTTATGCCACTGGAGTTCTTCCCAGGGAGAATCAAAGACGCTGGCTAATGCGAAGTTCGGGGGACGATGGATACCTTGAAGTGCACTCGCAAGTCAGACCCTCTGGCCTTGCAGGCTGTATTCATCATAATCAACAATTAGACAACAAGCAAATAAGGAAAATCAACCTCATCCATAAACCAGAAAACAACGACACAAGCTGCAAAGGGAAACGAGTCTGTAACAAATGTATCATACCCTTGGTCGCATTGACCGGATCCCTCGCGTACTTCACCTGAAGAGACGATCACAGAACAATATGTTAAACCCTCCAGAGAAACAATAATTGCTAAAAATCAGGAAAAAGCCAAACCCTAAACCACACCATCTTCACAAGTCACACTCTGCAAAAGAGAGTTGACCCTCAAGAGTAAGCTGAAGCCGATCGGTAATAGAAACCCTATCCGGAATTCTCCATCTTAAAGTAAAAAAAGCCGCGCCACTGACACTGACGACCCTAAGATAATACCAAGAAATCCCATATCTCCAAAGCGACCACAGCTCAACGAAACACCATCACTACTTGTGTAGCTAGCTGCACAACGAAACAGAGCAACCTCGCAAGAAGTCCCTTCCAGTGTCTCCCACTAAAACCCTACCCAAGAATTCTCTCCTCCTAATGAATCATTTGAAATTGCGACCCAAAATGCTTAAACGAATGAACACCACCTCCACGAGAGGCGATCCCTAAGCAAGTCCTCCCAGTAACAGCCATTGAAACCCTAGCCGAGGTTTAGGTTGATAAAATGCAGAGGAGTGCACCATCAGTACCATAAAAGGAATGGTGAGAGAGGGAAAGGTGTGCGGATGTGGAATGGCGTACCATGGCTGGGGATGGGGGAGCAGCGCCCGACCTGGGGGAGACGGAGAGCGCGGAAGAGAAGGTCGTTTGCTGCAGCTCCTGAACTTCATACCCCCACTGCCCCTCGCTCTCTCTCCCACACTGCTGTCCTCTGCTTCCTGAATTAGGGTTTGCTTCCCAACCTAGGGTTTCAACCGGGGTTCACCCAGGTATATAGGGGGTATCAGAAATCTATAGGCAGTGTAATTTGTGCTTCGGGCAGATTTCTAACACCCACGACCATACCCGGACGGATACTGGTTTCGGGAATCCACCGTTGGATCGCATGAGTTGGTGCAGGAGCCTAATTCCGTCCGCTTCTTGGATTTCCCACAGGAGTGAAAATTTTATTTTCTTGTCAGTATATAATAATTTTTTAGAGGGGTGCCATAATTTTATTTGCGTTACCATAGTTAGATTAGCTAACTGATTATGGCTACGGAAAAGGTTGATTCATACCATTGCTCCTTCAAAACAGAATTCCTATGGCAAAAAATAGTTAGTTTGAATATAATTATGATATTGCGTGGTATAAATCAAAAAGAACAATATCAAGTTTTTTTTCTAAATTATTATATTCTGATGAAATTTCTTGCTCACACAACAAAACTAAAGACATAAAAATGAAATCCTTGTTGATGAATAGAAAAAGCTTAAATTTAAAATTAATTTTTAAAAAAATAAAAAATACCCATCATCTTCAATGAGATGAACAATCAACATTTTGAATATGAACTATTTGGATAAATGCATCACTAGTTTTGTTGATTTCTTTTAAAGTCAAATTTCAATATTTTAATGACTCAATTCCTAAGATATTTTCTTCAAAATTCATGATAATCAAACAAAAAGCTACCATGAAGGTATAATATTGTGTTTTCATTCTTTTTGTATAATTTCACCTTCTCTCTCTTATTTTTCTAGCTTGTTCTTCTACAAATATTTTCATTTTTTTTAGATTTACATATAAAAATAATGTTATGAATTTATGAAACTAACAAGTTGTTTATTAAGGAACATATGTGACTCAAAACCAAGGTTTTGTTTTTTAGAAATTTTAACTTATTTATATGAAAATATCATTTGAAATTGAAATTTTATTAAATCTCAATAAAAAAAATATTAAAATATATCTATAGTCTTTAATATTATGTTAAACAACAAAACTAATTTTGTTTTTTTTAAGTTACATAGGAATGAAGATAACTATTAAAATCATTCTATGTATTTTTTTAAATGGAAATTTATAAGTTTAGATGGCATAGAAACATAACCTAATTAATAAATGCAACTAATGAGATTGAATGATTTTAACCCCTAAAGCATTTGGCCATAAAATCCCAAATTCTGCCTCAATTCTGCCCTGTTTTAGTTCAAGGAAAAATTATGCAAATTTAAACCTATGTTAAAGAATCTAACCGTAGGATCTAGTACCTAACTTGTAAATGTATGTGTACACAAAATTTTAGATTGTAACTCCTTGCCGTTTGGAAGATCATAAGGTTTGAACTTGAGAGAAAAGTTTTTTTTGGTACTGCATGGCAGGGACAGCCACCCTTTGGAGAGTGAAATAGCCAATTTTTTGAGATTGTGCGGTTGGAGGCTCTTCAGTTTTGGATTCTAAAGTCAGTTGGGAGTATGCTCAAAAAAATTGAAGACAATACAACACACAAAAGCATTGCAAAACCACATTTCCAGTGACGGGAGTCAAATGAATTGCATATACATCGGCTCTTTCTCCACACTACAAATGCCTAAGAAGATCATCTATTTTTTGAAATCCGAACGGTGTATACATGCATTTGTATAGAAAAGAAATTTTAGAGGAAAAAAATCCAAAAAATAAATAAATCCAAAATAGATATGAATTTTACAACATATACTGTGGTTTAGGAGGAGAAAATGGTGAAGGAAAAATGGGTGACGAAGCTGTTTGAAAGTTTTTATCAAACTTGGAACTTTGACTGAATATATCTCAAGATCCGTACGGTCAAACTTTTCAAAACTTGGTACGTAGACTAATTAGATGGCTTTGAACAAGATCTTACGGTTAGATTTCTCAAAATCAAGTTTTAAAAAAAATTGCGAAACGATTTCAGAAAGGATCATTTGGAAGTCACTATAGAGTGTCACAAATTTGGTACACCACTCCAAACCTGCCCGAGCTGCCCTGAATTGAATTTTGATCTTTACACACGAATTATTTCTAAACTACCGGCCGGATGAAAGTAAAGTTTGGTCTTGTTAGAAAGATATGACAATTTCCTATGCTGTGCCAAAGTTACAACCACATCCGGTAAAATTTGACTCATAGGGAGCCTGACCAGACCCAAAATCATACCAAAACTGTTGAGTTGATGCTTTAGGGGTTAATAATTTAAAAGCATGCAATGATGGATTATGATTATTTATCTATCTTTTTTATAAACTTATTTCTCCCTATAATCTATAATTGAAATTCATTTAATTGTATAAAGTCAAGTATTACCTCAATGGCTTATTGTGAAATTAACTACACGAAGGTGGAACATTTGAAGGCTATTTAAATTCTAATGTGTTCAAGTGATAAGGCTTAATTTGGCATTGAATTCAATGGAGAATACTAATACTAATTCAAATTTCACCAAAGTTATTCAACTTACTACAAAAAAATAATTGTATATTGTAATATTTAATTCTTAAATGAGAAGCTGTAACTTTAATTTCAACGGCCTTGTTTCTAAGATATTATATAATTTATTTTTTGAAGTGATAAACATTTTTTAGTGCTTAATGTATTATTATTTGTCTATATAAATTAGGAATAGCCTCTCTTTGTTTCAAAGTTCCATATTTTTGTTATGACTATTGGTTCTTTTTCTCAAATCACATGCTCAATTAAACTACTTTTAATCTACAAAATGGAACAACCCCGGAGTAACTCCACATATGCATCTAGTGGCTGTAGTCCAGTAAAAAACTACCGTATGTCAATAAGACGCTCATTTACAAAATAATTCTAAAAGAAAAATGATATATAATTTGGAAATTTTAAGGATGAAAAATGAAAATACGATATTATTTTAATGATAGTTGTCTACTTTTAAGCCAGATAATGATGTTTATTAATAATTAATTTTGAAAAAACAACAAACAAAAACCAAAAAAATGAAGTTTTTGGAGATGAACTTTTCTTTCAAAAAAATAAAATATTGGTTCAAGGGTGGACGAACTATCGACTTACGGTAAGTAAACTGAGTTGTGACATGTGCGATGTTCACCATCTTCATGAACTAATCTGCAACGTTTACGCCGGAGAGACAAAAATTCTTACCGATCCACTTCAGGAACTCATCTGCACATGGTGGACGCCCCTCGTCACTAAGGGCGGGACTGTGGAAGGGGGAACGCCTCCGCAGCGGGCAGCCCTGCGTTTTTCGGAGGGGTAGGGTTGATGAGCCCTTACTTTTTGGTTTTTTATTTTAAAATTCCTAAGGGTGTCCTTCAAGAGTAATTTGGGGCCGTAGGCTCCATTTTTGAATTCAAAATTACCAAAAATGGCCTTGGAGGGGGGTCCAAATTGAAAATTTCAGGGTTTTGGAAGAAAAAAACCAACCAATGGGAGTGGCTCCTAAAAACGCTCTGCTGCCCGCTGCAGAGGCGGTCCCCCTCCACAGTCCCGCCCTTAGTGACGAGGGTGGACGCCATACCGAAAGGAAGAGCCTCAACGTGCAGAGTCACCTACACAAGTACACACACTGATCAAGCCAAAGCACAAGCATCTGGACAATATATAGTGGAGAATCGTGCCGGAGGGGGCGATGAGCGACCCACCTGTGACCTCACCAGACCTTGAAAGCCACTCGCCCGCCGCCCACGCCCACGCCCTGCAGCCAAAGCCACCACTGTAGCAGATGGATCGCCTGCACCAACTTCCCTTGACCCCTCCAATCCGTCCCACCTCCATGAGTCCATCCTTTCCTCCCTTGCTCCACAAAAGGCTTATATACTGGCCCATTCGGTGAACTTCTCTTGGCTTTCCTTCCAGTCACAAGATTCCAGTTTCGTCACCTTCAGAGCCTGTTCAGAGGGGCCCCTGCTCAAGGCCTCGTTGCCCAATTCCACTATCTAGTCATCGTTTTGTTCTCTCCTAATCTGTGTATCACTTAGAGTGGCATCGCAGCTTCTCTGTGGCTCAGTTCCACTATCTAGTCGTTTCGATCTTTCCTAATTTGTGTGTTACTTAGAGTGGCGAGAGCCGAAGTTGGAGTCTGGTTAATTTCTGCTCTCCGATTTATGTATAGAAGCGCTGTGTTCCTATTTCATCTAGATTCTTGCAATTCTGAGAGAAGGAGCGTCTGGTTTTGATCGGAGATCGTTCAGTGGCAGTGAGGTAGCGCCATCATCTGGTTAGGCTTCGCAATTCTGAGATTCTTGTCACTTTGGATTGTGTTGGAGAGGGTTTGGAGTCCCGGTGCTCTGTTTTCTTGGTTTCTAGAAACGATTCTAGATATCTGCCAGGCCGGAATTTCTCGTGGCTGTGAGCTTAGTTTGAGACAATCAGAAGGGGAAGTCGTTCTCTCCTGTTTATCTGTTCCGTGATCGGATTTGTGATCAAGGAAGCCAAAGTTGGGTAGTCGATCCTCAAGACCACAATGGAGAATCCTGAGGTGAGGAAACTTCTCCCGTCATGAATTGCACATCCTTTGTGTTCTTTCCGAATTTGCTTACAGGCGCAGATTCACGCTTGGAATTGAGAAAGGGTGTCGGAGATGGGACCTCTCTGTTGTTTGCCTTGAAGGGCACCAGTGTCGGTATTTTTGCCCCTTGAATTGGTTTGTAGTCATCTTCTCTAAGTGATGCTTGTGCAGGTTTTCTACAATGGAGGCCCTGGGCCTGCGTGGCTGGACAAGAATGCATGGGCAATTCCTGTGCAAGTTTCCCCAGAAAACGTGGACAAAATGCCAGTAAGTTGATTTCATTGTTGAATTCATGTCTTTTGTTTTGGCATCTTAGGTTGCTTGCCGATTCTGAATTAGGCTAGTTTGCCGCGCATTCATCTAGATCGGGCTGCCCTTACATATTGAGACGGATTGTCTCGTCTTACAGTTTCAATTCTAGGCCGGAGTATTGATTTTCAGTTTTTGGTTTGTACAGAGGATCGCAATGCACAAAGTGGAGCTGAAAGTGTACATGTGCTGCCCCAAGTGCGCCGAAATAGTGACAGAAGAAATCAAGTACCTAGGCGGTAAGCACCGATTTCTCATACTTAAAGATGGATCTATTCCTTTTTTTCTCTTGAAAATTGCCTTCACGAATTCTCCATTTCCGCTGGTGGCTTTCAAACCTCGACGATGCATCACTTTTGCTTGGAGGTCATGATGCGGTAGCCTGGGGATTGCAGATTCATACTTTCGTCGTTATGCATCGGTTGCATTCCCCATGGCCAGGAGAAATAGAGCTGACATGGCGAAGTGAGGAGAGTTCATGAGAGACAAGTAACGCCTTGAGCATCTTCTCCTCCCGGGAAGACCTCGATCTCCATCTTCATAAAGTTCTTCAGGAATTATCAAACCAAATCAGTTCTTGTTGAATGCTTTAGACAAATCAGAGTTGTCAAGCAGATGAAATAACAAACTGCGACCAGGCTGACTTTATCAAATGCAGAGTTACTAGGCTTTAACTAGACATTAGAAATGAAACTGTCAAGAAGAACAACGAGAGAAGATAACTGCTCGATCCATCAACTCAAAATCGACCATGTACTGACATGCATCTTGTAATGACACTCATCTCGTAGGCATCGGTTTTTCATTTCAAGGTGTTTCCAGATAGGGTAACTCATGCGTTCAGCACAGTTAAATTGAATTGACCTTCAGGGTTGGTAGTTAGGAATTGGGGAGCAAACTTAAGCCTGAACGAGTAGCTATGAGTGGATGTTGTTGGCAGGAGTGTTTGATGTGAAAGTAGACCAGAAAAACTCCAAGGTGACCGTCATTGGAAGACCAGACCCTGACAGAGTGCTTCGGAGGGCAAAGAAAGTGGACAAGCATGCAACATTCTGGCCGCCATCTCCCCCTCCCCCTGTGGTTGAAGTAGTGGTTGTGGAAGAGAAGAAGGAAGAGAAAAAGGAGGTGGTCGTGGTGGAAGAGAAGAAGGAAGAGAAGAAGGAGGAGAAAACTGAGGAGAAGAAGGAGGAGAAAAAGGAAGAGAAAAAGGAGGAAGGGAAGAAGGAAGAGAAGAAAGAGGAGAAGAAAGAAGAGAAGAAAGAAGAGAAGAAAGAAGAGAAGAAGGAAGAGGGTGAGAAGAAAGAGACACCTCCACCAGCTGTGCTTTTGCCACAACAATATCCACCCTACCAGTCAATGTATGAGGGGTACCCTCCATATGGGTATGGATACAGACCCAGCCAAGATTACCAACCTCTCTACCCCGACTACAACATGGGCTACTACGGTCCACAAGTGCCCTACATGAACCCCAACTATCTCAAACATGTGAAGATAGCCTATTGAGTATATGTGTATTTTGTTTGTGTGTCTTTGAGGCTAATGTTTAGTGTACATTATTAGATTGCCTTACCTTGTTTCAAGTTGGTAGAATGGTAGCTAGGCTTGGGCACTGCAGGGAGTCAAGGTCAGCACTCCCATTTTTGCTCTGGAAGAAAAAGCATTTTAGTGGTGGTTCAGTTTATTGATTATTTCAGTGCAGGTAGAGAGCTTGTAGCAGACAGTTCCACGAATCATGTAGGTGTGACTCGATGTGAACAAAAAATTGCTTTGCAGAACCTATTATCTGCGAAGCGGTGAATTTGAACTTCGTTGCAAGCCATCTTGGTGTACAGCTATTGTTTCCACACCGTTGTTTGTTCCTCTTTGATCTTAGTGCTCAAATTGTTGGAACCGCTCACCTAATATGCTTTTCAGAAAGCCTGAAATGTTTCTGAAACCTTGAGTTCTACCTTGAAAGTCACAGATGTTCAAATACACCATGTCCTGAATTGACATCAGCAAGCCTGTCTCTGGAAAAGCTGTGGCTAGACCTGCAAAGATTCGCAGTACGTGGCCCAAATAGTTATCAAGAAAACATGAAAAGCAGATGTCTGTAACTCGACTCCACTTCTTGTACTAAACCGTTAGGTAGACACATGATCTCTTGGGAAGATAAGATCAACCTTGGTTCAATCATTTGAATCAACACAGCCACAGTACTGTACAGTACAACCTCTCCCTGTAGTCCACCTTCGGAATCCTTCAACGGTGGAATGTCTGGAGCAATGTGAGTAAGCGTGACATACAAGAAATGTTCTCCAGCACCGACATCCACCGGAACACACTCCAACAACGAAAGATTAATCTCCACTGGATTAATCCTGCAGCTAGAACCTTACCTGGAGCAGAGAATGATTGAATCGAGTCCGGAGTTCTGTGGTAGAAAATCTGGGTGCAATAAGTGATGCAAAAGTGCGAATTGACCAAGTTTGCTGAAGATGGCCCACTACTGCCTAAATAATTTTTAGTTGCCCTTGAGCTGAAATGGGAGGGAAAAAGATGGCACCATGGCACCTTGAGCCACATGCAAGCCATTCAGTTCAGATCTGGGTAGAAGACAGGTGTTGAAGGTGTGGGATCATGATGTATGTGCACAAAATTCTAGAGCTGCAACACCACTAACTTAGTTGTGGGAGCATGCATTGTATCAGAATCAGCAAAAGCAGTAGCTCCTTTCTAAACTTTCTGGTGCTGTCTATCTCTTTTGATTTCCTGATCTGAGTCATGACTATGGTAGCAGCACCTATTTTCGGACACTAAAGGACACTAAATGAGTGGCTTCCTATTTTACAGTGATTAACAATAAGAAAAAACAAAGTTTCCCCATTTTTGGGATATTTATAAGCACTTACAATAATAACTACAAATTTTGGAAGTGACCAACATAGGTTGACCTATAGCCGGACACCCTTTTGCATGTACGCATGGGATACAGTATAGGTAATTATAGGGTCATCAAATCTCCACTGCAGCAAGAATCTGGGGTGTACGCCTTTAGGGGGGGGCCACCTTTAGGTGCTTACACCATAGTACTTGGACAAATCCTTGTGCACTGAAGCGGAAAATTTGGTTGACAAACATGTTCATTTGAGTCATGAAGTACCTTCACCTTGTTCTGAAATTCCTCACCCTCTTCCTGAGTTGTTTGTTGGGCCATGGGCTTTTAAGGAGGGCATATTGCATTGTGATCAAAATTGGTATTAGTATGTATCTTAAACTAGCAAAACTTAAACTAGTTAAACTTAAACTAGCAAAACTTAAACTAGCAAAACCTAATGAACAAATATATAGTTTTAAAATCTTAAACTATCGAAACTTGAAATTTCTCAATCTTTGTTTATTAGCAAAAAAATCAATGAAAATGACCTTAAATAACTTAAAAATAACAAAATCTTGCAAAAACGAATTTATTCAAGATACCTTTGATTTTTTTTCTTTATAATTTTATAATTTCTTAAATTTTATTTTTAGAATTATTTTTGGACAAACCTATTATGGTCCTACATTATTGTTATCTTTTTTATATAACTTATTTAGATGTATTTCTTTGGAGGATTTTACAAAGAAGTCAATGTTTCAGTATTTTATAAATTCACAATTTCAATATTTATTTTGTCACTACTTAAATTTACAAATTGTGTTGTTCATTTCTATCCCTATTTCTATTTGAAAATGCTTTACCTTATTGACTAATCAATAACCTTAAACAATGAAATGGATTGAAATATGATCTTGAATATTTATATCCATACATTGAAGATAAAACGTCTTCTAAGTACAACAATTTGATGTAAATAGTGAACTATACCCTTCATAAACAACAAAAAGGCGTAATCTAATTTTTTTTCTTCATGGCGAAAATAGTTTGCAAGACTAATTTTCTTGAAATTCTTTTAAAGACTACCATGCTAATCTGTGAAATATACCTCAAATACCTAAACATAGTAGCTTCAACTTTTATTTTCTTATGCAAAGTCTAAAAGACACAATTCTGAAAATAAAACAAATTCAAAACAACTTAGAACATAATACAAAAACATGACTATAAGAATTTCACTTCAAATTATATTTTGGAAGTTGTTAATTCCATCACTATTCCATTGGTTCTTGATATTATATATATATATATATATATATATATATATATATATATTTTTTTTTTTAATTCCAATAACATTTTACATCTAGTTTCATAATATGTGTGCCCTATATTGTTTGATTTTGTGCCCACATGGCAAGGGAGGGAACTAATTTATGAAGTAAATTTTCCAAATTTAAAGTCATCATGGCTTGAATAGTGTTATATTAGAGAATTCGATCGCTTGTAGTGAGATTCAACATTGTAAAAGTTTGATGATATAAAACAAAGATTTGAAGATTTGAAAGATTAATGATTTGAAAATTGTGAAATGTTTGTAGATTCTTTCTTGAATTAAAATTGAAGCAAAGTTTTGCCTTTAAAAAGAAGGAAAATAATTTTTATCATTACATCTGTTTTTTTTTCATATACTTGCAATCATATGAAAATTCAAATTTTAAACTTATCTTGATTGATTGATTGATTGAATTGTAACTTTAATTAACAATTAAAATGCCTCAAACTGAATTGCATCTCTTTAAAGGCAGAAAAAAATTATAACTAGATATCATGCAATTCCAACTACAAATTTCTTGAATCATATCTATATTTTCACTATTTACTTTGTTTATATTCAAGAATCTAAGTGATCCTTTAATGCCATCTGTTTATACTTTTGAAAATAAAGCTTTCTATGAAATATAGAAACTATAGGTAATTGTCAAGTAGCCATTTCTACATCGTTGTTTTGATTCATTTCTAAGTCATTGTCTTGATCCATTTCTATGTCATTGTCTTGATCCATTTCTAAATCATTGGCTTGATTCATACCTAAATCCTTGTCTTGATCCTCATCCATTTCTAAATTGTTGTTTTGATCCAATTTTAGCTTATTGACTTGATGATTATCAAATTTACAATTTGATAAAATACTAGAAAAGTAATTCATATTAATAAACAAAGCATGGAAGCCTAATATGATCTTTGATAAAGTAGGCTTGCCTTTTTTCCTGGAAGTGTTTTTTTTGTTCCATCTTCTTTTTAATTTGAATACCTTCAATACTATAAAGAGCTTTTTACTACAATATGATATGCCATAGTATTTTTCTTCATATTTTCTCATTAAGTCAATAAAGTACCATGTTTTATTGTATACTCCAATGTTAATCTTCTTTAATCCATTCCTCCTTACCTTCTTCATAGTTTTGGTTCTAGCCATAATTGTAACTTCAAAAGAAATATTGCTTGAAATTGAAAAGTTAGAGATCATGAAAAATTGTACAAATAATGATTATATATAATCAAATCGACATATGCTTCCATTTTTGAAATATATTCAAGAAAAGTAAAAGAGATGAAACCAATGACAAAATTACATTCAAAGTAAAAGGCCAAAACGTACTTGAGATACTAGTCTCATCGAAATGCAATGATTTCAATGAGCCAAAGTAAAAGGCCAAAATTACTTGGATTTCAAGTTTTCTCTTTTGTGCAATGTTTTCAAAAGCCAAAATAAAAACTCAAAGTCAACTTGAGATACAAGTTTTTCCTTCATGTAATGTATAGTGTGTGTTCTAAGTAATTAAAATCGTATACAATATATTACTATAAAAATTGCAGCAATTGTGCGAATGGATAGCCTGAACGAATCCAAGTTGAGCACACAGAAACGGCCATAAAAGCCAAAAAGTCCATCAACAATTAGATCTAGGCCACAAACGCACATGCAATTTGGACAACGTGACAAGAATTTGTTGTGGAATATTTTTACTTCTTCATCATTTTAATTTCTCAGAGGGTTATTAATCACAAATTTTGAGTTTTACTCTTTTTGGCTATAATCAGGAGTTCATATACACAATTTAAAACTTGCCACCGTAAGATGGAAGCTTAGGCTGTCTCGCTCCATCTCCACTTGATGTAACATTTCACACAGTTCTTATTCCAATCACTGAAGCTGGAACTATCTCCAATGTTGCTATTTTTGTTTTCTTCCATCAATAAGCATTTGTCCGGGTGATCAACCTCCCGACTCAATTTTCATGTCCTGTACATGCAGTAGTATTCCACGTCAGAAGCTGCTCCAAGCCTCACAAGAACTGCACTTCCGTCGCCGAGTCTTTTGAGCTAATCTTTCGTGAAGATCACGTTGCTAATATGCAATTAGTAATTACTGATTCACATGCAGTCATCAGTGGCAATTTCCCCAGACCATCTATGACATGCTTTCCTCTCAACATGCACCTGCGAACTCTAATCTGCAATATTCTCACATCAAAATGATACTCCCTCACCTTCAATTCTGTGAAATATTGAACCGAGTCATTACAAAGTGATGCTAGTTTCTTACTCTGCTTGTGGGTCATTCCAGCTGTATTTGAATCCTGGATCCTTACTCCGATGAGGGATGCATGAATTCACCGTCATTCCTTGTCCTGCCAACATCCAATCTGTGACCCAAATGCAGGTCTCTTGGATGACGCCTTGTTACAGACGTGCATGACATGAAACCCATGCATCAAATGCTTGCAGAATCATCACCTCCATTACAAGGTGCATGTGAATACGTGGTCGATTTTGAGTTGAATCGAGCAGTTATATATCTTCTCTCATTGTTCTTCTCGACGGTTTCATTTCTAATGTCTAGTTAGGCCTAGTAACTCTGCAGTACTTGAAAAAGTCAGCCTGGTGGCAGTTTGCAATATTAATCTGCTTGACAATTCTAATCAATTCTTTGGAGCATACAGCAAGAGTTGGTTTGGTTGATTATCCCTGAAGAATTTCAACCAAGATGGAGATCGATCTTCCCGGGAGGGGAAGACGCTCGAGGTGTTTCTCCCTGTCAGTTATGAATACGCTTCACTTGGTCATGTCAGCTCTATTTCTGCTGGCTATGCGGAATGCAACCGATGCATTACGACCAAAGTATGAGTCTGCAATCCCCAGGCTACCGCATCATCGCCTCCAAGCAAGAGTTGTGCATCGTCGAGGTTTGAAAGCCACCAGCGGAAATGGGGAGTTTGTGAAGGCAAGTGGACATCAGTTCACCTTCGGAGGGAAGGCACTCTACGTGAACGGCGCCAACATCTACTGGTTGATGAACAGAGCCACAGACGAATCGTCCAGGTCGGCAGTGAGGGAGGTGCTCCAGGAAGCAGCGGGGGTGGGGGTGACAGTAGTGCGCACCTGGGCTTTTGCTGATGGCAACGACTACCATCCTTTGCAACTCACGCCTGGAGTATTTGATGAATCTGTATTTCAGGTAATGAAACAGGAGAATGCAGAATCAATTGATTGGAATCATGCAAATGAACAATCATCTCATGATTGAATGCTTCATCTCTTTTTCCTTTACCTGGCACAGGGATTGGATTATGTAGTCTCGGAGGCGAAGAACAATGGAATTCGCATGATTCTGAGCTTAGTCAACAACTACGGTGATTATGGGGGCAAACCGCAGTATGTTGCATGGGCGAACGAAAAGGGAGGGAACCTCAACTCTGAAGATGACTTCTTTTCAGATGCCACCACCCGCGGTTGGTTCAAGGATTACATCAAGGTAGCATTGATCATACATTGATTTGATTCTCTCTGTGAATTATCTACTCACTCTGCTGTAGAATGATCGACCTAATTTCCTTCATGATCAATGAAAATTACTCCTCCGCTTCCAAATATTACCGAAATCATCCAGTGTTTGGATATCAATGAGCAGACAGTGGCAACGAGAGTGAACACGATCACGGGGGTAGCTTACCGAGAGGAGCCAGCCATTTTCGCATGGGAGCTGATGAATGAGCCTCGCTGCAGCAGCGACACCACCGGCAACACCGTCCAGGCATGTCTCTCGTCTTGAAATCTGTGAAAAACAAAAATATGGTCAAGTGAAATTTAGCCCATGGAATTTGTGAACAAAAATGTTTCTGGGTTTAGGGCTGGCTCAACCTCCTTCAACACAATGCAAACATACTCTCTTACAACTACAATTCCTGCAGAATCTTGCACATGCTGGAAAAAGATTTCTCCCGGATTAAAATGCCTCACACTGACCCTGCTGCATTGATTTTTTTTGAAAATATGGGAAGCACTGGAAATTGATGCAACACTGAAAACCATGATGATGTCTTGTGCAGGCCTGGTTAGAGGAAATGGCAGCATATGTGAAGAGTGTGGATGAGAACCACATGCTTACAACAGGGCTGGAAGGCTTCTACAGCTCTACTGTCTCCTCCGATTCGGTTGTGCAAGAGAGCAGTAATCCTGGAAGCTACGCAACGCAATACGGAGTGGACTTCATTCGCAACCACCAAGTTTCTGGGATCGATTTCGCAAGTGTTCACTTATACCCTGACAACTGGTACTGTGCTCCACCAGTAATTCAATCCTAGTGAACAATGCGCAATGATCTCTCGTATCATTCAACACCAAACCTAATTAAGTAGGCAAGTTTCAGAAGGAACCGTAGGCTTTGAATACTGGAAAGAAGCAGTTGTGAACCGTAGGCTTTGAATACTGGAAAGAAGATTGACGAAAGTATTGGATGCAGGATGCCAACATCGGCAGAGAGCGAGAAGCAAGAGTTCGTGAGCAAGTGGATACAAACCCACGTCAACGACGGTGCAGTCACCTTGAAGAAACCGGTGCTGTTCGGTGAGTTCGGCAAATCCCGCGACGTCGCCGGCTACACGGAGAGCGTGCGAGTGTCCACCATGACCGCCATGTACGATGCCATCTACAACTCGGGCGCTGAAGGAGGCGCAGGCACTGGCGCCCTTGTCTGGCATCTCATCACCAACACCACCACTGCCCTTGCAGATGGATTCGAGATCATACTCTCGTCGGACACTAACATCGCCTCACTCATGCAAAAGCAATCCTCTCGGTTGTCATCACTCTCATAGCCCCTCATACCCTAATCCAACGCTCTTCTCCTGCACCTTCACCGATTCTACCACCTCACACACATCACAACTTGAGCACTCACGTAGTGTGAAGCTCAAGTGCATGCTCTGTGATTAAGTTCGTCCAGATCCTGTGATGCAATAACTCCACTGCTAGAACTTAATTATGAAAAGACCATTGTGATAATTCTTCTCATTGAATACAGAACTTTTTGGACATCTCTGATGCCTGCATAAGATAGCATCATCTTCTGCTCCATTCAAGTTTATTCTGGTCAAGCTCAGAGTCAATCAATGTGGAAAAACAAAACAGTGTACTACTGTAACAGTACATTCACAGATATGAAAGTTGTTTTTAGCCGCACCATGATTGCAAAACTGTACGAAAACACCAGCCTGAGTCCCGTGACTCCCTTTTAATACTCAACAGAACCAACCCATCCACACTATTTGCAAGTGCACTGTGCTCTGATAGCAGAAAGATGCGACCCATTTCTTTATTACATCGCCACGAGATCAATCACACAGACCTCCGCAACGATCAGGTTCCTCGCATTCCTGATGTGGATCCGCAACGATCATAATCTCACATGGTAGGTCACCTCCTTCACGAACTAGAAATCTGTGTCTGCAAACTCTCTGCAAATGGAATAATCATCTGTAGAGCGATTCGTCACCAGATCGCGTGAAATGAGACGATGCGCGGTTTCCTCTGAAGAGATCAACAGGAGTCGTGGTTTTCGAAGACTGTGCATGGGTGTCAGGATGGAGGTAGGTCGTCCAGTCCGTCAATCATCAGTCTTGTCACTAACACGCCATGGCCGATTCCATAAGTTTTGCTCTTGGTTTTAAGTTCTAGCCCTGGGTTTTGAAGGTATGCATATTTTCTAGCGTTGTGGTTCCTTTTAGTGGTGTTTTAGTAGATCTGAGTCGGTCACTTGTTCAGGGATTTTGATTGTCTGGCGTTGAGAAGTGTTTTGGAACTGATTCTGCAGCTGGGGTTTCGTTCGCAAGCTCACATTTCTCTTCTGTGTTCTGTGGTTGGTGAGCCAGGTTTTGAGGTTTTGGAGTTTCTAGGGGTTGTTGTGTGGTGTTACGGTCTCGGTGCATATTTTTCCTCGACGGCCATGGCGAAGTGCTGAGCCAGATTGTTACAGTGAGTGAGCAGAAGAGGGGTTTGTGAGATGGAGTACGCAACGGTGGAAGCGAACGAGGTTGCGTTGGCGGTGAGGATATTCAGGCCCCCGTGGGACGTGCAGAAGCGCGACGTGACGGTGGTGATGGCGCATCAATACTCGGTGCTGGGAGGGTGCCAGGCGCTCATGAAGGGCACGGCCACGGAGCTCGCCAGCCGCGGCTTCACGACGCTCACGTTCGACATGCGCGGAGCCGGGAGGTCCACCGGGCGGCCCTCGCTCACTGGCTTCGCGGAGGTGCAAGACGTGATAGCCGTTTGCAAGTGGGCTACGGAGCATGTCGATGCCCGTTCCATCATCCTGGTTGGCAACTCCGCAGGTAAAACGAGCCCCACTTCCTCACACTCTTGCGAGTAAAACTCCCCCACATCACCGAAGCTTGTCATTCCTTCAACACATCTGCATTCCAATCCGCTATCTCTGGATTGAAACCAAATTCAAGTACATAAAACCAATCCAAGTCTCATTTGAAACAAACCCACTCCAGTACTAATTTGCTAGTTTGTCGCCATATGCATGCTTCTCTCCAAGAGGCAACCTTTTCCTTCAATTTCAGTGATCAGGGTTAATCTGTAAACAACTGTAACCCTAAGTCTGAAACACCCTCTTCTCTGTTATGAACGATTTGGTTAACACACCCATCTGGAATGATCATTTTCAATATGTTGTACTGCAAACACTGAATCACTTGCGTGTGTTTATGCAAAATTCAGGGGCACCGATTGCAGGATCTGCAGTTGACGAAGTGAAGGAGGTGGTAGGGTACGTAGCTTTAGGTTACCCATTCGGAATGCTCGCCTCTGTGTTATTCGGGAGACACAACAAGCCCATCCTGGCGTCTGAGAAGCCCAAGCTGTTCGTCATGGGAACAAACGACGGCTTCACATCGGTGAAGCAGCTGGAAACCAAGCTGAAGACAGCAGCTGGGAGGAACGAGACACGGCTGGTTCCTGGAGCTGGCCACTTCGAGATGGAGGGGCCAGAATTTGACCGACAAATGGCAGATTACGTCGTGGAGTTTGCCGAAAGCTTGCAACAACCTGATCAACATCAAACTGCTTCAAATCCAACTCTCCCATCAGCTGCAGGTGATCAACCCAGCTAGCCACTTTGTATATTGGAATGTAACCTTCGTGCCAGTTTGTGGCAAGTAGGTGTTTAGCATGTGATTACACAGACATCATCTGTTTAGAGTTTTTTTCTCAGTCATGGGCTTTCTGTTCTCTTCCTTTCTTGCCTACAACATTTTGATAAGTTCCAGGACTTGGCAGATAGAGAGCAAACATTTTCATGCCTTGCTAAGTCTACGTCCATATTTATTAATATATTCAGGCTCCTGCTGATGCTGTATCATACCAGATGTGCTTGTTCAACTCCTGGGCACTCTGTCGTACTTTTTTAGATGACCATGAGATTATTCTCAACTGTAATAGTGAGGGGTGTCAATGAGTACCTGTCTGTTCCAGAGCTTTATAGTTTTAAGGATGTTCATTGTTTCATCACTCAAGTACGAAAACTGCACAAGCATAATCCGTCTTAAGTGACAGTTTCACCCTCAAGCATGCAGCGTTTTGATTGACATCATGGATTGTCGTTATGAAGATTGCTAGACTTGAGATGGGAAAAGTAGTCTGAGATTTTCTATCTAAGGTGCCACTGCAATAACTTAGTGGTACAAGAGGAAGACATTCGGACTCTTGGAAGCTTGCCATTACTGTGGAGAATTCATTGGTTGTTTGGGGGCTGAGTAGCGTAAGGTATACCGGTAGCTGATTATTATTTTATTATACCTAGTGTCCAGGTATATAAGTCGGTAAGTCGGAGTTAGCTCGTTCTCCTGCCCCTGTGAATGCACTCCACCTCTCTCCTCTTCTCTCTCCTATCACATGCAAGTCCAACCACTTTTGATTTATTACATGGAAGAACTACCACCACTTTGGGTCAATGGATTGATGCAGACTCAAATCCATGCAACCAGCTCTAATTGGGCGGGGGCAATTACAATCACGGGCCTCCCATTGGGGTGCTATTGTAGATTGATCAAGCGCCTAATGCCTCCACAGGGAAGCTAACTTTTGATCTAGTGGGTTCAACTGAAAGTACCTTCCACGAGCACCCATCCTATGGATAGTTTAGGATCATATCAAACCGAAGAGCTTTCATTTCAACTTCAAATTTTCAAGCGTTCAGAAGCTTCATTATGCTTTATCTTTATGTCCTATGGCACCGTTTATCCTCTACATTGTGAGACCTACAATTAGTGCAAAATTTAGTGGAAGTAAATTCTCACACTTCTCACACTTCTCGCAACTTTAGTGGAAGTAAGTCAAATTAGTGCATTCTAAAATAATATTTTATTATAACACATCATTAAAGTGACAATACAACGGAGAAAATTTTAGGATATAATTATTATAAAGTTGTAAAGTTATTATAAACTATAGTATTAGTGTAGTTTACATCAATGTTGTTATCATTGTAATTGATAATATGGAGGATAATTGGTGTAGACAATTAAATAGTAGTTGTTAGAAGGGTCCTTGGGGCCTGGCTCAGTGGTTGAACATTTGGCACTCCTACGGGGTGACCAAGGTTCAAACCCTAATGCCGCTCAGCAACTTTACCACCATTGATCCACCCAGTCATTATCCCGAACGAACGCTTAATTCATGCAAGCCTTTGGTCTACGTTATTCTCTCTCCAGATGTTCAAAAAAATAGCATGAATTCCATACAGTAAATACAGAATATAGAAAATACATGAATTCAAATACAGAAAATAAGTTTTTGTGTAAAAAAATATTCATCTACTTGTGCATAATACAACACTTATCTTTAATCATTTTTCTAAAGGCCACCTATAAATGTCAAATTTGAAATTTTTCATAATATTTATAAAATTAAAATATAAAATTTCTCTTAAATAATCTTCCATTAAATGCATTAAATTACATGTAAAGATCAGAATTTGTTATTTTTAAAATAACAAAAATCTAATTTGAAAGGCCTTATTTTGAAGCATGCTTTACAACTGATGTTAAGAGCCTAACCATTCTATACTTTTGTTGCAAATCAAAATGTTGATTAGATCATGTTAGATGGATAGTTGTTCCAACATACAATTTCAACTTAAGATGTCTAGCTAAATTCCTTATAATGTTCTTTTTTAAATGATGTTTATTAATCTACAAAGTTTTGTTAAGTAGTATCTACTTCACTTCCCATATAAATTTGAATTATAAACAAAATTTTAATAGTAGTGATTTTTGGTTTAAAATCTATTTAAATATTTTAATTAGAAAAAAAATCAAATATACATAAATAAAGATTGGAATTGACTCAATATTTAAAAAGATTTTTTAAAATTTTAAATTCATCGTTAATGGTTCATAATTAATCAGGTCTAATTATATGCATACACTAACGTCCAAATTTAAATGAAATTTCAGGTTTATAATTGACACATTACTTGAAATTTCAATTACAACACTTATTTTTTTTTGTATCTTAGTTCATTTAGATACAAATGTGAAAAAATTAGAGCTTTAATATCATATCTTGAGTTTTACAAATATTTAAAAAGTTCAAAATATAAATACTCAATTTTCATCTTGGATAAAATTCATTCACTGTAGAAAACACGACAATATGATTTTTCTAAGATGATTCTATTTAAGTTCTCTAATGCTAAAATTAGATAATGTAAAACATGTATGAATGGTTAAGAGATACAAAACACTACAACTTTGAATAATGAGTTGTACATATTTTTTTTAATATTAAAAGTTTCATTTTTGAAGAAGAATACCATCAATTGTGACAATAATTTAAACCACTTTCTTCAATAGAAACAACGTACTTAGATTCTTAAAAAATACTAATAGAAATTGTAGCATGAAAAAATAGAAATAAAGATACTAAGATAGAGAAAATAAATGTATAGAAAAGGAAAAAAAAAAAAAAAACTTATTCATGTAGGTTACTAGCAGCTTTGGCATTGTTTTGCCTAATAATTAATTAAAATGCAAAAAGTGGTTAGGCATTTCGAAAAATAATATCTCAAAGTTGGGCATTTTTAAATTTCTCTAAGTATTTTGTCACAATAGTATCCCAATGTCAGGCAAAAATGTCTTAAAGTCGGATTATCAATATTTCAAAGTTGGACAAAGACAATCAAGAATTTCCAGAAAATTTAGGCATACTTGGAAATAATTATTTTCTGCCTAAGCTGTTATGCCTAAGCTGCTAGTAACCTACGGTATATTCTTTTGGTATACCAATTAACTAAGTTATACATATACTATATCATGTTCTATGGTACACTATAGCAAGTTTGCAACCTCGCAAACAAATATTTGTTTCTTTAGAAAAAAGAAGGTTCGCATCTTGAAATCTAAGTTTATCAATTTTTGTCATTAGCAAAAATATCAAGAAAAATGACTTTAAATGGCTTAGACATAACAAAATATTGCAACAACTAATTCATTATCTTTGTTTTTTTGTCCTCATGATTTTTCAGTTTAAATTATGATTTTTATTTTAAAAATTATTTTTGGATAGATATGCTATCGTACTATGGTTTATTGAATACTACAACACCATAGCTAGTACAGTTAAAAACAAAATACAATTCCAAAAGAAGAAACTTAACCCCTAAAGTTCTTTGACTATGTTTCACCAAAAAACGCTCCAAAACTGCCATTTCCAATATAAAAAGCATGAATGATTAAAAAAAATAAAATCTAATTCTAACGGTAAAATCTTCAACTAGATTATTGTAATAGACAACTCAAAAAAATTCAATATAATCGGCCATAAAGATTAAAAGATTATAGCAATTGAAATTTGAAAACAAACTTTTATGACAAGATTTTTGACTAGGTTGACACACTCTAACTTTTTTTCCCTTAGGTTTTTTGCATTAGAGGTTGTGGGGGTTTTGATGCATCTCAAAGAAGACTAAGTTACCTAATTGTATTAAAAACAATACTCTCAAAAGTCAAGTGTAGCATGTTGAAAACAATATTTTTATTATGTTGAATGCACAAGAATGCCAAATCTTATTTCTTTCCTAGAAATTATATTATTTAATAAAGTTTCAATCCAAACGGTCAAAGTAAAGATTGATGCCCATCCTTTCACTGAAAAAAAGAAAAAACCTAAAATTATATTTTTTCTAACTTTTATGAAGGAAAGAAGAAGTATTTTTAGTACACTCCCCGATACAGTGAGAAAACTTTGATATTTTGTAGAGTGAACATTATGCACTCAAAGTCATTTTTTTTTGGGGAAACCTCAAAGATGACATCATGAAGTATCTATAGAAATATTTTCAGAGTTAACTGATATATTTAGCATGGCTGCCCGAATTGCCCTTTGAGCAGCTTTTTCCAGTTCAGGTGCCATAACTATTTTTATAAATGTCCAATTGAAAAAAAAATTAGATTCCCTCAAAGTTCTTGTTATGGCCTACATTCACAAAAAGTTTCAAAAAATCTTGACTTTAATTGAAGTCACAGGTACATGCCCGAATTCTAAAAAAGCCCATTTTAGGAGTATTGTCCTTTAGGGGTTAAATTTCACAAGTTAAAAAAAAGAACAAGATAACCTACCAATATTTAGCTTTCTTTCAAACATTCGAGATTTTTAGTAGATGTTTTTACAAAAAGACAGATATATCATTAAAATCATTATTTATTTGAAAATCAAACCTGGTTGTATGAATCAAATATTCGTTTGATGGTGGACGACCCAGCCATAGTGCTCTTGCAGAATATATTATTTTTCATTTTTCACAACTGCCCACCAATGAACGGGGAGTACCGGCATTTAGTTACGACCTAGCCGGTTGAAATTGAGAATTGCCAAATTGATTTCAAAATCTTAGGAAAAAATCCGATCATTTCAAGGGAAAATTGGAGAATATTCTCCATTTTCTAAAGGCTTAGCCGAATTTTTTTTCCAAAATCCGGTTGGTTTCTAAAAGTGTAGGATAATATCCGGTTAAGCCAAAAAACTCCCCGGACTGTGCTGCCCACCAAGAAACAACCCCACTCAACCCAGGTAGATTCGCAATACCAGTACAGTATCAAAAGCCTAGAGATTCACACAATTCTTAATACCCGCTTACATACCCGGATCCCCACCGATTGACACCCTGGTGGGGAAGCAAACCCTAATTCCGGAAGAAGCAAGCACAGCCCGAGCAGGGAGGTGTGGGAGAGAGAGAGAGAGAGAGGCTATGAAGGCCTGGAGTTGCAGCGGACATCCTTCTCTTCCGTGCACTCCGTCTCCCCTAGGTCGGGCGCTGCTCCCCCATCCCCAGCCATGGTACGCCATTTCACATCCGCACACCTTTCCCTGTCTCGCCGTTCCTTTCATTGACTAATGGTGCACTTCTCTGCATTCCAACAACCTAAACCTCGGCTAGGGTTTCAATGGTTATCTCTAGGAAGACTTACTTAGGTATCGCATCTGAGACGCGGTCCTGTGGAGGTGGTAGATATTCGTATTGGCATTTCGGGTCGCAGTTTTATATGATTTAGTTGTTTCGTTTGGAGGAGGGAATTCTTAGCTAGGAATTGGAAGGGGTTTCCTTGGAAGGTTGCTCTGTTCATTCTAAGAAGTGACGGTGTTCCGTTGAGCTGTGTATGGTGGGGAGATATGGGAATTCTTGGTTTCATTTTAGGGTCACCGCTGTCTGTTGCGCAGTTTTTGCGGGAATCATGGATTAAATGGTTTAGGGTTTACCTTCAGCTCTGAGAATTCTGTCTTGCAGAGTTTTTATTTGAAGATGGAGATCTTGGGTGAGGTTTATGGTCTAGCCTGTTCTCGACTTTTCTGTTTTTCTGGAGGGTTTAATATATTGTTGAGTGGTTGTCTCTTCAGGTGAAGTACGCGAGGGATCCGGTCAATGCGACCAAGGGTATGATACATTTGTCATATGCTCATATTTTTGTCTTGCTAGGACTCTTGCATTATTTCTCCGGGTTCTGGATGGAGTTTTGATTGCCTCATTTGTTTGTTGTCTGATTGTTGATCATGATGGATGCAGCCTGCAAGGCCAGAGGGTCTGACTTGCGAGTGCACTTCAAGGTATCTATCATCCTCCCAAGCCTCCTGAGTCAGGTTCTTTGTTGTTCCTGTCAAGGACCTCAATGGCATCTCGCACATTGGTTTAAGTAGCAGCTGATGGAGTTTGCAGAAAGGAAACTGGGCTGAAGGGGGATGATGTTTGGTTTCTCAGAATACTAGGGAGGCAGCGCAAGCCATTAAGCATATGGAGTTGACGAAGGCCAAGCGCTATCTCGAGGATGTGTGCGCACACAAGCAAGCCATCCCCTTCCGTAGGTTTTGCGGTGGTGTTGGACGTACTGCCCAGGCTAAGGCTCGTCACTCGAACGGACAGGGACGGTGGCCCGTGAAGTCAGCCACCTTCTTGCTGGGTTTGTTGAAGAATGCCGAGAGCAATGCAGAGGTGCGTTGAATTGGTGGATTAGCTGCTTGGAACAATGGTTGTTTGTAGCATGTTTGGGTCAGAAGGTGTTTTAGAGAATCGTCGAGTTGAAAATGCAGTCTTGGTGATTGCAGGTGAAGGGTCTGGACGTAGACACCCTTGTTGTGTCGCACATCCAAGTGAACCAGGCACAGAGGCAGCGCAGACGTACCTACCGTGCTCATGGGCGAATCAACCGTAAGTGACTGCCGTTCTATTGCTTCTCGAATCAATATACAACCGCGGCTTCTCATTTGTATGTTAGGACTGTATCATCTCAGTACGGAACTGATGAATGGCATGGGTATCGTGATGCAGCCTACATGTCCTCTCCTTGCCACATCGAGATGATCCTTTCCGAGAAGGAGGCTCCAGTGAAGAAGGAGGTAATGTCACTGGCTCCAGATCTTTGATGGTTGTGAAGTCTAATGCCTTGGCGTCTTCGTCCTGCCTAAGCGTTGCAAGTCCAGTCTTGTGCTAACTGCTTGGATTTCAACGAACCTTTGCAGGCTGAGGAGGTTGCTGCACCAAGGAGGAAGAATCAAGGTCGTCTGCGCAGTGGCGCGACATCAGCCACAGCTTAGGTTTACTGTGACTTGGTAGCAGTTCCAGCACATGGTTGTTGGGCAGTCAAAATTTTGAATGCGCTCGGAGTAGTAAAGTATTTCTCCCCTTCACTTCACTTTGGGGTGCACACTATGAGATGAATATTTCTGACGTCCATTTGTTCGTTTAGTGCGTTTATAATTGTGGATTGTGCTTTTTACGTGCTATCTAATGCTTGGGATATTAGTATGTACATCGATAAGGCAAGGTAGAATGAATATTGTCTGAGGGTGCAGTGGTGGACAGTGATGAACATAAACTTACCTACATTGTCTGAACCCAGTGTTGAGATTTTCTATAGTTCCTGAGACCACCACTGCATTGGAAGACTGTGAGGCAACTAGGTTTTAGATGTAGGATTGTTGTTTTGCTCCTGTGTTTGCTCTTGGGACAGGGGGCAAGGATGATCAAATCTTACCTATTTCATGAATGGGGTTTTCCTCTACGTGATTAGACATCTTGACTGAGCCTTACTTCAGTGTCTCTGTATATTACATGTATTGGAAGTCAGAGAGAGGAACAAAGCGCTTTTAACGTATAGAATAGTTGGTCTCTATTAAAGGTTGCGAAACGTGAGAACTGTTTCTATGGGGTCTGAGTGTGCAGCGGTGGACAGTGATGAATATAGACTTACCTACATTGTCTGAACCTAGTGTTGAGATTTTCTATAGTTCCTGAGACCACCGCTGCAACGGAAAGACTTGAGTGTATAAGTTTTAGCTGTAGGTTTGTTGTTTAGCTCGTTTGTCGTTGTTTGGGGCTTGGGGCGACGATGATTAAATCTTACCTATTTCATGACAGGGGTTCTCCTCTACGTGATTATACATTTTGACTGAGCCATCTATTTCGCCGGAAGGGAATATGTCAAGAGGAATCGTCACGAACTGCGATTCTCTGAGGTCTGAAGGTGCAGTGGTGGACAGTGATGATTACAAACTTACCTACATTGTCTGAACCTCGTGTTGAGAACTTCTATTGTTCCTGAGACCACCACTGCATCGGAAAGGCTGTCGGGCAGTAAGTTTTAGCTGTACGTTTTTTGTTTAGGACTTGTATGGTTTCATCTGGCTTGGGGCGACGATGATCAAATCTTACCTATTTCATGACAGGGGTTTTCCTCTACATGATTACACATCTTGACTGAGCCACACTCCTAGTGTTTTTTGATGTCGCATATGTTGATAGTCAGAGAGAGAAAAGTCGAGTATATGTGCGAGAAGAATTTTTGGTACCCCAGTTAGTCGTATCTTTTGGCCAAGGATATCTTCGAATCAATTAGTTCTCGTTCCTCCTCTGTGCAGTGTAGTGTATTCACTTGTGTTAGATTTAAATCAGAGGAGTTGGTTGTACGTTTCTGAAACACTAGGTTTGTGATATTACTTCATTTCTTGATCGGACTCTGATTTAACATCTGATTCCAGTGGCTGGATATAGTTATCGCATTCGTTGCGAACAGTATCACTTGTTTGTTAATCTAAGGTTTACACACCCATTAACGACCCCATCCCCGATATGTAGACTTCTCGGATAGAGCATACTGGTTTACCAAAAGCCGATATCTGCATGATGTGATATTTTCAGGAATTTATGATGCGTCCTCCAATAGGACGTGTTTGTTACGGAATTAAATAGTCTCATATGGAGGTTACTGTTCCCTGTAAACCCCCAGCTAATGCAAATTGCTAGCACTTAAACCCACGCCGCTTTAATCCTGATGGAAAACAAAAAAATGAGATATTCCTATTTTAAAATGATCTCTCACCACATTCCTTAGTGCGAAGAGCTGAAAATCACAACAGGACGTCTACCCACAGGTCCCTCAGTACATTCTTCAGCACCTGCTTTAGCCGGCCGATGTACTACCTCGCTAGAACTGCTGGATTAATTAGAAAGCGCATAAATGGAGTACAGCAACACTGTGCATCCAATAGATCCACTTCAACAAGCAACTCTGCATTAGGCAGTCTTCGTTGTAGCGTAAACCATCAGACTCGTGTTTATACCGAGGGGGACAAGCTGTCGGTAAACGAAGTTTCAGCAGACCGTCGAAGCATCTCTGCAAGTCTGCGACTCTGCTAGTGCCAAGAAGAGAATGAACGGAGTCATCGACAAGCGCGATCTATGGGTGCTACTGTAGTAGTACGTACAGCGGTTTCGTAGCCAGACCCCAATATCGCTAGACTTGAGACGTCGAAATATTCTAAATCCTGTGCAGAAATAGATACACGTCCCTTCCCTCGCGAAGAATTTCTCCAGACGGCAGTACCCCAGAAAGGGAAGCCAGCCCAACATGAAAAACATGACACAAGGTCTACCTTAATCATGATGAACATGACGGACCACTTGAGAAACAATTCGGTCGCCTAGATCTGATATACGGCTTACAGAGTATTGTTTGTTGCTGTTAATATATAGATTCAGATTCTTGCATACACTCTTGAACGGTGGTCATGATGAGCACCAGGTGGTTCCGTTGGAAATAAACTAGTAGCGAATGACCCAACTTCAGTAGACCTGAGAACTGGTACGAATTATCATAATTAGGATTTGGGGTTTGAAGTGGAGTAAAGCTACCTTTGCTTTATGTGCCTAAACAACATGATTTATAAAAATACATACTGACCATGTATTTCCAACAAAAACATGTAAAACTTCAAAACCATCTATTCACACCTACAAAGACAACCACAATAATTTTGAATTCACATCATTTACTTACAAAAATGATATCATAAATTGTGGACACAATGTCCATCATCTTTAAAATAAATTCTATCCTATGTAAGGAAGGACCTTTGACAGATATCCTCTACTTGGAATATCATATCCAAATGAATCCCAATACTTAATTGTGAAATATAAACTATAAATGTATACAAAGTAATGTAATATTGGTGAAATGTAATAATAAAAGTGTTTTAATTTGTCAGAGAATATTGTTGTAGATAAAAATGATGAAAATAATGAACTTATTAATATGATCAAAGGTATAACCATCCTTAAAGATGTTGACCGTATACCATAAATTAAAAAAAACACTAAGATTACACACAAAAGTGAATAGACTACAAATATAGCAAGTTTATAAGTAAGTTTATATTTTGAACCGAATAAAGATGAATATGCTTCACTTAGATCCTTATCACCTTCAAATTCTTGGCACTTCTTAATGAATTCTTTTTCCATTTCATCTTCTAAGAAAAGGTAAAGAGGTCGATGGCAACTGCTTGTAAAATAATGGCACACCGCTCTTACCAATATATGAATGCTCACATAGAATCCAATTACTTCAATTGGACTCACATGGAGGCCTTGCACAACACGAACAAGAATACCATATATGTATCCACCACCTTGAGCTGCACAAACAGCCACAGCAGCTCCTGAATTTCCTTGTAGAATCTTCAATCGCTCAACAGGAGGAAGTACACCTGCTTTCACCAACATTGCTTTTCCCGTGGCTGTGAGTTGTACATTGGTTTCATTGCAACCCAAAACTTCATTTCCAAGTACGAATACGTCTGAGAAGTCTTGCACTTCCACATCCTCGTGAAGCTTATCCAGTTTTCCATGAAAGTCATCATAAGCAGCTGGTGAGAGATTCACAACCACTTTACAAGATATTAATGTTCTAATGTAAACACTCTCCTTCGGAGTGCTCAGCCACTGAATCCTCCATAAGCAACTCGTCAGTGCGTACTCCAGTTTGGTGTAAAGGTGGAGCATTGGATCCGAGAAGATTGTTTGGACTACTTTTCCACTGGATAAAAAAGGTCCATTGATCGCATTCTTGACGATGCCCCAATGGTCTAGAGTCAAGGCCATAAAGTTGAGAATGAAACCCCACACGGTGCTCACCAACTCCCGGGGGGATCCCTCACGAGCTGGTGGATCAGAAATTGGAGGACGCGCAGCTGCTTGAGCGGCAACCATTGTCCACAGACACGCCATGCTCACCACGTACAGCGCGCGGCGGAACGAACTGCTCATGCTCGACCCCAATTTGCCACATTCCCTCTCCATCTTGAGCACCTCGACACCTCAAGTCAGGATCAAGTTTAACTACCGATATATGATCCAGTCCAGTACCGGTAAGTGCACAGTCTGCCCTGTCAAATATACGGGGTATAATATTTAGGGTGGCGCGCAGAATGACTACAACGTCGCAATTCAATGCACTCAACAATCAAAGTCGAATTCACACGCACTGCACGGTCCAACCAGATTACAAAGTGGTGAGACAATTGTGGACTAATGCCCAGTGTATCTGCACGAACTATGTTAAAGCACCGTGTCAAGCAAGTGAAACCCGCTACAATATCAATTCTCAGATCATGCCAACAGAACTCGAGCATGACCAGGATTAGCGGAGCTGACGACCACAAGAGACGCGGAAATGTTGCGCATCTCACCTCTGATTCAGATGAAGCACTGGCGCACGTCAGCACCGCTAGAAGTACTGGGCTAAATTCGCAAGCAGCAACCAACACATTCCCGAAATGTGAAATTCCGCCCGAAGCCAGAGCAGCCCATACATCAACCTTCCGCTTCAACCGATACAGTACCAAATAACGTTGCCTCGACTTCTTGTTGCACGCCTCTCGTCAGTGATCCTCTCGTGCTAGTACCTTGTACGACAGAAGATGTGCAACCCCGTTCAGCTGAGTGACTATAAAATAATCAAGGGATCTGAGCAGTTAAACAAAAGACTACAAGTGATACGAATCAGTCTGGACTGCCCCTGTATTATGCCTGCCTCAGAAGCACCTTAAACAGAATATGTGCAAGTTGCTTAATAATATGGTAATCGGTAAGAAGCGCAGACGAATAGCAATCCAGACGCTGCGCTGTATATTTAATTGTATTATATCGTACTGAAGTACAGAATAAGGTACGATGTCCATTGTACTAGTGACCTTGTTATAGGATTCCTCCAATGGAGAAAGACGGTTGTCAAATCGTCGACTGGCGGTCCAATAAGCTCGACGCTGATAGTGGATTATTATCCTGTAATTTACTGTAATTAGATCATCGTAGGCTGCATGAAATACAGTTTCTGGAATCTGAATGGATCCAAGTGTGAAGAGTCAACTTAACCCCGAAAGTCGAAAGGCTTGCAAGTTGCAAGTTGCAACTTTACTAGCTTCAGAATCATTGGTATATGGCAATGGTTGACTTGAATGTAAAGCATGTACCATGGACAAGATACAAAATACTTGCACGTATTTGTATTTTGTGTTTTAACCCCTAAAGTTGAAAAGCCTCAAAACTGCCAAAAATCTTTAAAATTGGCCTTCTTCGATACAAGGTGTAAGTTATCAAGTTTTGATGTATTTTGGGGGAACATAACCATAGGATCTAGTACCTTAAAAATCTTGCAGAACTTACTATCCTCATTGCTTTAGGAAATGAAGAATCACCATAATAGAATGATGACCAGTGTCGAGAGAAACTTGGCTTCGTGCAAATTACAAAAAAAAAAAAAACCAATTCTGGTGAGAACTGAGGCAAAATGAGCCATATGCATTGGTGCGTGGAAGGAGGAGGCTGAGGATGTTCCCGTATAAGAATGGGCAGGTGAAGACGGGGAGGCATACCTTTCTCGGCCTTTTGGCTAAGATCAAGTGTAGTATCTGTTCTTATCAGTTTAATATCTGATACGAGGCTCATCGAGCCTCATGATAATAATCTAATTTTTCTGCGGGTGCGGGTCCATTCGGCAGCTTGCTGCTCGGACCCGCGTGCGTCGCCCTGGTATTGCACTACCTCTTGGGCCGGCACAACCCAACTCCCTCTTCCGAGGGACCCAATTCTAAGTTCAAACTGCAATATCTGTTTTTCCTCACCATATTAGATGACTCTCGTAGCTGTTACTAGAGTCTAGCATTGCCTGGTTGCCGCGAGTGTACATGCACAGGGCAACTTTTGCAGTTTCCCACTTGGGACAGGTGGGAAATTTTGAGATTTCCCTTGTGCATGAATAGTGACAAGAGGGATTTGAGTCTGCACATATAAAATCACATAACAATCTCCCAAGTTCATGTGGGAAATCATGTAGGAATGTGACATTACGCATTTCCCACATGACATAGAACTCTTTGTTATTTTAGGTGGGAAATCCTTAGCTTTCCCAAGTGGGAAACTGCAAAAGTTGCCCTGTGATAGTGGAGTACTCTTGGTGGACAGATTGCAGTGACATGTTTAAACTCTGTTCTTTACACGGACAAATTAGAAGTTCGAAGAACTCGAAGGTGTGATAGTCATTTAGAGTCAAGAAAACAAGCATATATGTGATCGAGATCTGGTGGTAATGGAAATCCCTCTAAACCAGATAGAGAGTGATTTTTAGGTGGATAGATTCTGAGCAAAGATGTCATCAGGTACCAAGGAATTGCAAGTACTTCTGAATATTCAATGTAAAAAAGTGGTAGAAGTTAATGAAAGGAGGAACAGAATTGGGCATATGAGCTGGTCTACATTATCTTTCATTTCAGCATATGTTCTTCGCAGTACAATCAAACTTCAGAAACTCAAGCACTGGAATCCTTCGGCGGAGAATGGTCCCGGCCACTGATTAGTTGACTGTCTTAGGTAAATAAACTACAGGAGGCTAAGCGATGATCCTCATTGCTTAATACCGTCCTCGAGATTACTCGACGAAAAAACAGTCTCACAGTTTATCCCTGATAGTAGAGAAATTATTGGACTAGATATAACTTTATAACACAATGTTGATGCAAGCTAGCATTTTGGTGGGCTATCTAAATTCAAGGACCAACATCTTGTCAGCTGGTTGGTGTTGCCACACCTGCAAGCCAAGAAACAGCCAGTGATCCCACATTTACGGTTGATTGTGAAATGGTATTGAAGAAGTATTTACGCTAAATTACAATAGCAGTGTTACCTTCACACGTTTACAATGAATATCTGAGAAGATACAAATGCATTGTTCACACATGGTTCGATTGAGAAAGTAACATATATTGTCCCTGCAGACAAGGGGAAGGAACACTATGTATGCTCTCAATCAAGACTAGAAACAAAGGGTCGTCTGGCTTTCAGACGCGGGTTTATATATATGTATATATAAAATATGAAAAGGAAGTTAACCCCTAAAGTTCTGAGGGTATTTTCCATCAAAACTGCCTCAAAATAGCCCCTCTTCAAAGCAAGGTGGATTTTGCAAACTTGGGGTCTTTTTTAGAACATCTAACCATAAGATCTTGTAGCTAACTTCTATTTCTACATGTCCACCAAATCTCACACATTCATTCTTCAACAATTGCAAGATCGTAACATTCAAAGTAGAAAAACAAGTTTTTTTCCCTGCAAAAAAAGGGGACAGCAGAGTTTTGAAGGCCCAAAAAACCATTTTTTGCATTATGGATTTTGGTGGTTTTGATGCACGTCAAAGAAGACTGAGTTAGCTAATTGTACTAAGAAAATTTTATTCAAAAAAGTTGTGGAATGTTGCCAAAAAAATCATTTTCTGCTAGGAGGTATACTGAAATTCACAAACAAAGGCCATTTTTGGACAATAAAAATAGTATATGAAAAAAATTTAGATTGAAAATCCGAACGGTAGGAACATGCTCTACTGCCTTCTCTATGAATAGAATTTTTTTATTTTTGAAAAATATCAAAATCCCAATTTTTGGTGGAATTTCAAGGTTTCGTCTTTGGGCAGATTTGGGCAGATTTGGGCAGTTTTGGGCAGTTTTGGGCAGAATTTGCTGCATTCAGAGTGGCTTAGAAAAATTCAGCAGCTGCCCAAAGAGCAGCGTTTGACACTTAAACCTTCATAACTTTTGATCCTGATGTCGGAATTAAAAAATAAAAATACCCACACGAAGATCTCCGAACGGCCCACCTTCAATAGAAATTTCAAAAAATCCTGATATAAATTACATTCATAGGTACATGCCCAAATTCCCAAAAAGCCCAAATGTGGCATATTGTCCTTTAGGAGTTAAACGAGCCATCCCAAGGGCTCCACAGTACGATTTTAATTTGAATGTGATTTTTCATAAAATAAAACAATTGATGGTCACGATCAGATCTTTTCATAAAGTGACCTCCTACATATAAAGTCGGGAAGGACGAACATTAAAATATGTCCTGGAACAATGCCCATTTTTTTTTTTTTTTGTTTTTTTTGTTTTTTTTTTTTTTTTTTTGAAAACAAATGAACCGGAAATTCATTGCAAAGAAGAGACCAAAGTACAGACCAAGTCAGCCACAAGTGGCCTGACCAGACGGACAGACACAAGGAATCCGACACAGGGAGGGGGGAGGGAAAGGCACAAAGGCAAAGGAGCGCAGAGAGGGGGCGGAGCCCCTCGCGGCCCTGCCGGAGGGGCCTGGGCCTCCCGGCCTTGCCGAAGGGGAGTTCACAGGGGTTGGAACGCAAATCCCTCAGTGGGGCCCTTAGGAAGCCACTGGGGGGCTCCGTCAACCATCCTCGCAAAGAAGGAAAATCTACACCTACGCTCAACGAAACGCTTGATATTCTTACTACGCTTAGCAACTACCTCAGGGGCCTTGCTGTGGATGCTAGCCCACTCAACACGTCCATAGCCGATCATACCATCCCACACATGCTGCAGAAGTCTCGCCGGAGTCCAAGCTTGGTTGTTAAAGACCATGTCGTTGCGCTCGATCCAGAGTCCCCAAAGGACCACTGACCGGACTTCCATCCAGATTCGCTTAATACAATCGAATTTCCGTGGGATACGGTTGGAGAAAATACCTTGCTTCCATGTCATGAGTCGCCAAGGGCCAGGGGCTTCTCTGCCGATCAGGAGGGTGTTCATCAGGTGGATTGCCCACTGCCATGCCCGTTGGGCGGAGCTACATTCCCAAAATTGGTGAAGTACAGATTCCTCCGACCGCCGGGGGCAAACGGGGCACCTAATGTCCACGGTACCGTCAATTCTCCCTCTCCAGTGATTCACTGCGATAGCCCTATGCCAGATCAGCCATAGAAGCCCTGCTTCCTTGCGAGTGCGTTCACGAGTCTAGACGGTCTTCCACTCCAAGCGGAAACTGCCTGGCAAAACGCCGCTCCATTTCCTTGTGACGGGGTTTTGAACCTGATGCCGATCCTTGAGGAGCTTGCGACCAAGCTTAGCGGTATACCCCATCAGGTAGGTGGGTTCTGGGACTAAGTAATCATCGGGCCACTAAAACTTTTGAGGATCCCATGCAAGCTCGTCAATGCGCCCATAGAAGTGGAGAACTCTGATTCGCTTGGGGCCACGTCGTACTTCCACGACTCTAACTCTATGGAATTCCCCCCGGGGCTGAGGCTCGCCTTCGGGGGGAAGCAAATCGCTGCAGTCTCTTAGAGTTCGGGATTGAAGGAGTACCTCATAGCAAGGGGCGTCTGAAGACGGCATCCAAGGAAAGGCGGGTGGACCAATTCGGGCCCGCTTTCTCTCAGGCACCTGTATCACCCAGCGAGGCACTACGGCTGCAGCCGTGGTAAACCACCCTACCCATTCTTCTTCCTGGGCATTCGGGGTGGCACGGTGGAGCAACCTTCCCCAGGTGTGCGACAGTGCTCTCGTGGCAGCCTCCCATGCTCCTGACTCTGAGGGGAGCAGTCCGAATCGTGTCTCTGCTTTGGCACTAGAGAGGAACTGGTTCCCCACCCGAGCATCCTTAATTTGCTTGAGCCATCGCCGGTGTAGTTGGGCGGCTCGAGATTTAGAGAAGCCCGGCCCAATGGAGGGTTGAAAGGGTGACCACCAGAAGGACTCGATGGCCACCTCCTCCGGAAGGGTGGGTCGCACTGGGAGCAGATCAAATTGCAATTTCCTCCAAGAGGCCCCCGCCCTGTTCCATGTTTTGGATCCTTGCTGCGCTTGGAATCGGTCCAGGGTGAAGTAGTCGAGACTTGGTGCCCATCTCCCTCCTGCGTAGGGCTGAAAGTGGCTAAGTCGAAACCGAAGGAACTCATGAAGATTCGAAGAGCCGGGTTCGCAGGCTTTGAGAACCCATTTAGCCATCAAAGCCACCAATGCATCATCGGGGTTAATCACATTGATACATTAGGAGAAAAATCAGGTCACAAAAGGCCGTGTAAGCGGCACGTGAGAGAAAAAAACGGGCGCTGCCCGCGTACTTTTTGACGTGGCACCGAAGGTGCCACCGTGCTGCCAGCAACCGCCACGGGGGCTCGAACCAATGACCTCCGAGCGAGGCGTGTGGAGGGCACATCTACAGTGTCGGGCTGACTCAACCTGCCCACTTGGGACCAAAGTCCGAGCCGAGGCATTCATATCTCACCTAATATTCCGAGGACCTTTGTTGTGAGTGCGCCACGCAGTTCTGTGCGGGCAGCAACTCTGGCATCCGCTGCCAGCAGCAGAGGTGCCCAAAGTAGGGAGTTCACCTAGAAAGGGCAGGCTTACACGGCCTTATTTTGAGCCCATTTTTCTCCTAATGCCACCTTTGCTTCGAATTTGGCAACACTGAAGCCATGCAACCTTAGTGCGGGCTCTGTGTGTAGAGCCTGACCATAGGTAGTTCTGAATGGCAGAGGTTACTTTTTTGACGCCTTTCTTAGAGCCCCCCCCAGATGGAAGTGAAATACATAATTGAAGAGAGCAAGACGCTGTTAACAATTACCCCACGGCCGGTGGAATTAATCTTCGCAGTACACCAGTACTGAAGTTTTTTGGAAATCCTGGCTCCCAAGAAAGCGTCCACCGAAGCTGACGACAGGTCCATGCCAAAAGGCGTGCCTAGAAGTTTACTGACACTTGCGTCGTCCACCCATGCGATGTTGAGATGGGCTGTCCAAGGGGGTCAGGCTGGCTCCCTACTAGATTTCCAAAACCCGCTTGACTTGTTCCAGTTTAACACAAGGCCTGATGCCACACAAAAGCAGTCAAGAATGTTGACCAAGGCTTTGACCAGGGCCTCTTCACCAATGAGCGTGAAGGAGGTATCATCTACGAACTTCGCAAGCACTTGCTGCTTCACACCGCCTGGCAGCCTGATCCCCTTCACTATTCCTTCGGAGACTCCTTGTTTCACCATCCCGTTCAAGGCCTCTGCGACAATCAAGAAGAGGTAGGGCGCCAATGGGCAGCCCTGCCTCACGCCTCTCTGGATGTCAAACTTGGGGGATTGTGCGCCATTAAATTTGACCGCAGCGGTTGCGTTCCGAAGCACCATTTGAGTGATGACGTGAACTCCCCAGAGATGCCAAGGGCTGTCATGGCGCGAGCCAGGAACTCCCAATCAACCATGTCATAGGCTTTCGAAAAGTCTAATTTGAGGAAGATCAGGGGTTGATTGGTGTGATCAGCCCAGACCATAGTTTCGTGTGTGAGTAAGATGTTGTCCATGATGAAGCGCATCGGAAGGAAGGCGGATTGGTCAAAGTCGATGATCTCCATGAGTACCGGCTGTAGCCTGAGTTGCAATGCCTTTGCAAAAATCTTGTAAGCAACATTCAACAAAGTGATAGGCCGCCAGTTGGTGAGTTCTGACGTCGCCTTTGTGAATCAGTGAGATCAATCCTCGGGTGACTCCGTCTGGCAGTCTCTGCGCGGCCACTGCTTGTGAAATCATCAGGTGGTAGTCCGTCTTGATGAGGTCCCAGAATTTCTTGAAAAATTCTGTGATGACCCCATCCGGCTCTGGTGCCTTGCCGGGGGCCATGCTTTGCAAGGCGGTCCCCAGCTTGCTCTTACTAATTGGGCGGCTGAGGGAGAGTTTCATGGCTGCCGAGATCCGATCACTGAGGCTCGCTATCGCCCTGTCCGAGGCCGCGAGCTGAGCAGGCGATGACCCTGGGGAAGTGTAGAGCTTCGAGTAGTATTTCGAGCAAATGGCTTCCAGCTCAGCTTGGGCCGAGTGGAGGACCCCATCTTCGTCCTCGAGCTCCGTGAGGTGAGAGGCGCCGGTGTAGGCCTTTGACGCTCTAAAGAATTCTTTGGTGCCGGAGTCCCCCACACTTTTCCATTTGACTCTGCTCCTAATCCGTTGACCCTCGATGAGGTGAGTTTCAAACTCCTGCAGCTTGGTCCCGATGGTGTCAACCTGCGCTCGTGCTTGCTCATTCTGAGGGTCTCCATGCAGGACTGCATGCAAAGCTTCCAGATCTTTGCGGAGTGTCACTTCCTTGAGCCTCCTCTCTATGGCTTTCTGCTTGCAGTAGCCCCTGTAAAATTTGACTGACTTGCGCAGCTTACCGGTGAATCCCGACCCCGGGTTTTGTTTCCAAATCTTCTCCATCTCTCTTTTAACGGCCTCGTCCCCTAAGAAGAAGCTATTCATCTTGAATGAGGAGTTCCTTTGCGTCGCAGGGAATAGCTGGAGGGTGTGTGAGACGGGGAGGTGATCTGAGTGATTGCAGTCCCTGTGGATCACATATTCCTTGACCGGGGAGGGACCCGCTCCGGCTTGAATAAAGGAATAGCAGCGATCCAGTCGACCAAGAGACCGGACCCCTGTCAGTCGACGACTGTCCCATGAGAATTTGATACGTCCTCCTCCAGGGAACTGGTCAGCGACTTCCAACGCATCTTTTAGAAGAGAGAAGACTCGGTTCTCCCGAGCTGAAATGATTCGCCCATTGAGATTAGACTTGTCCTGTGGACGCTCTACAAAATTCCATTCCCTTTAAGCACCCACCGGCAGTCACGAGCTAGAATTACATAAAGCTCCTCCCAAAGTGTGCAGCGCTCCCTCGGCTCTGTGGATGCATACACATTAAGAATGGAGATGTCGCCCCCAGGCACTCCACTGAGTCTTATCCATTGGGCGCGACCACACTGCGTAGAACCGGAAGACCTGATCAGGTGGGCTATGTGGGGGGCAATCCACATGCATATTCCCCTAGTGGCCGCCCCTGGGTCACCAGCTGCATGGCCGAAGCCAACCGCTGCCTCAACCCCGAGAAAAGTAGCTTGTGGCCAGATGCTTTGGCCAAGGGCTGGGAGTTTCTGGCCTCTTAATCGGTGTTCTTGGAAACAAAGAATTTCCACCCCTGTCAAGAGTGCTCCGTACTAGTTTTTAACGATGGCTGTCTTCAGGGCATCGTTAAGACCCTGAACATTTTGAGTGTAGGTCGTGATCTTCATAGCGAGGATTGGGGGGGGGGGGGGGGGAGGATCTGGGAACAACTCGCCGATCCTGGCCTCAGGGTCTGAACTGTCTCTCCGGGGTGTCTCTCTACGTTGCAAAAGTAAAGCATTTCGTCGGCGTTGTGCCGAGTCTGAGATAGCTTGCCGCCTATCCAGAAAGCTAGGCGTGTGGCTTCCCTTCCGGGACTGGGGTATGCGCTGAGGGCCTCCGCGGTGTTGCCGTAGCCAATCGAAAAGTTATGCTTGTAAATCATCGGGTATCCCTGGTTGAATTGGCATATGTGGGGTGGTGGTGCCGGAACCGATCACCGTTGGGTGGGTTGAGGGTGCCGAGACGCGGAGCTGAGGGGGAAAGGCTTGTGAGGCCTCCCCTACGCTGGCCGACGCATGGGCGGATTCTGAGGCCACCGCCTCGGCATTGAGGTCAAGGACCCGTTCGCCTGAGGTACGAGGCTGCGAGCATAGGATACCATCAGCCCCTCCTGGAGGGGCCGGGGGTGGCATGAGCCTTGATGGGGAGTCTTGTCTCAGTTGACCAAGCGGGCCAAACAAACCATTGGCTAGGGGCTGGGATTCCGGGTCGTCGACTTCCATTCCAGTGTCACTCTCTACATCACCATTCGGCTGCCTCTGAGGGCATGGTTGCTCAACCTTCCTCCGGGGGCTTGGACTGGCGGTGTCAGGAGCTGTCATTGCCGCTGGCATGCTTGCAGCAGGCCGATTAACTAAGGGCCCACTGGGCGGGAGTGTCATCGGTAGCTCAGAGATGCTCCTCCTCTCAATCCTCCTTGGGGGCCGGCTAGGGGGGGTACCTCGCACCTCGCTTGGTTGGCCACTGTCTGTAGACTGCGTTTGGATTTTCACCCGTGTGAGGCCTTGCGGGGTCCTGATTCTCGATTGCACAGCCGGGTTGCTCCTGCTCGCCGGGTGTTTGCGGCGGGAGACCTTCTCCCACCCATTCCACTCATACTCGGGGGTGTCCCGAGATGAGCCGTTTGAGTAATGGTTCCCGGACTTGCTGGAAGTGTCTCCCCCTGCCTTGTCCGAATGGCCGGAAGATTCATCACTCTCAATGAGGATGGTAGGGTTCTCCCTGTCTAGTGGAGGAGGGGGAGGGGGGGGGGGGGGGGGGGATGTCTGGAGGGGCAGCGTTGGCTCCTTCTATCCCTGTCTCTCGAGCTCCTGTCTCTCCCACCCCTGTCTCACCCACTGAGTCGGTGCGCATTGCACTGTCCCCGTCCCCAATCGCTCCCGAGGCTGAGGGGCGTTTGAAGCCCGGACAGTCCTTTATCGGGTGCTCGGTGGAGTGACACATCCGACACCTTATGGGAAGATTGCAGTAGTCGACTGAAATAATGATGTTCTCCTTCGTGCTCTCATTTGTGACGGATAGCTGTGTCGTCCACCCGACTCCCGACTGAAGCGCCACGCAGAACCTCTGATCCGCCACGAACGCATTGCGTTTGTCACTGCCAAGTAACTCTCCTAGTCCTCCTGCAATATCTTTCGCAACCCCCAAGAACTCGCCTGGAATCCCTCAAAGAGTGACCCAAGTGGGGACTTTGAGTCGCGTGGGGGGGCTGGCATTGAATCCAGTGGCCCAAGTCTAGAAAATGCAGGTTCCCCATCTCGATCTATGGGGTGTGCGCATCAGAAGCTTCTGAGTCGCCACGAATTGACGGGTGAGCACCTGGAAGAAGCCCTGGCCTAAGTCTCGGCCGAGTCCCACCCATTCTCCAATCTTTGCTGAGATAGCAGAAATCCACTGGTTGAGGATCGCCTGTTGTTGCCGACCCCCAACAAAATATGCTACAACCGCATGTCGTTGTAACCGGATTGTTTCCTTCGCAACGATCTCCTGGTCGACCTTAACCTCGAGGATCTTGTTGCAGATGAGAAAGCCAGTCGAACTGCGAGCATACCCCTCCGGAAGAACCTCTCCAGGCGTGGCGACGGTGGGGTGGATCTTGGCGTGCTTCCCTAGGTTGGTCACCGCTGCGACAAATTCGGGCTCTACCACGTCTTTCTGATCCAGTCCATAGCCCTCGTTTGCTTGAGCCTGCACGGGTGCCACCGGCGCATGTTCCATCTTCGCTTGGAGAGACTCAGCGTAAGAGAGTTTTGCCATCTCTCTGCCACAACGGAAGGAAGTCTCCAAAAAAACCCTAACAAACCAGGCAACCCTAAAAACAAGAAACCCTTATTTCGAAAAAAACCCCACTCCACCCTGTTCCGATTCCGACGTTAAGACGTAAGAACTAATGAGAATGCTGCGAAGCAGAACACACAGACCAGAGTTGAGCAAAACTTAGCGCGGTCGCAATGGATCAACAATCTGCCCTAGGATGCCCTGACGCGGAGGGTGCCGCACGAGCTTCATTGCGCCGGTCTCGAGTTTCTCAACAACGCCTATTCTCACTCATAATGTCTTCTAATACTACTTTTGGATGATTGGTACAGTTTGGAACATGCATAATTTCTGCACTAGAATGGGAGGATAAAGTACTGTTTGATTCTAGCACATTGTTTGAAGTTCGGTGAGGGCTCAGCCGCAAGCGGCACTCACCACGCCGAAGAATCCCGATGCAGCACCTGCAGCCGCTCGGCATAAGGGCCAGCGATAGCACCGACCATGCTTATGATAGAGGCGAACACACCAGTTACTTTGCTGCACGATGCGAGGGTACTGGATTGATCGATGGCGACCTTAACTTGAATGTAGCTCTCGAGAATTTTTTTGTCGTTGCACCACTTATCCACTGAAATGAAGCTTGTCTGTGAGCACTGTTGCCTGGTTCCGGTCTCATAAATCTGGCCGTTGGGACCATATTGGGTCCACGTCTGACGCTTGCAACTCTCCCCCTGCGCCGCCGCGACCAGCACGGCTTCCACATACGCGTCGCGCTCGCCCCACCCGTCGTAGTGGTCGTCGGCGGAGAGCACTAGTTTGGCGTCCTGTTCGGCAACATCCGAGGCGAGGATGGTGTCGACCTCGGAAGGGGAGCTGTCGCAGGCCCCCTCGTGGCACATGTCGTACAGGTGGTGGATGGCGCCGTAGGTTCCCGACGCCCCTGTGGTCCCGTAGTTGATGAAGTTCGTGCCGAGCGTCACCAGGGTCTTGTCCTGGTCGCTCGAGCTCGGGCTCGAGCTGGCCAACATGTGCGCGTGGTGCGCGCTGCCAGGCCCCATCCCTGAAGCGAACCGGATCATCGTTCGTGCTCGGTCTCGTACGTCTCGCAATTGGATGCGGTAGCGCACAGTGACAGGCGCGTCGTATTGGCTGCTTCCCGGCTGTTGCTGATGGGCCGGGCTCCAGAAGCTGCGACGACGGCGGAGAGGAGGACGAGCACCCATAGGAAGTGCATCTTGTAGCCTGAGGAAGTCATCTTGGGATTTGTACTCGAGTAAATCTGTGAAGTAAACGGGTACTGTCTGGTGAGCAACGTCAAAATCTGCATATCGATATCAAACTGAAAGTGATCAACTTCGCCTTCTCAATAGAATATATTCAGTCCGCATCATGGATTATGCAACATGTAAGCGGCTGAGGTAGCCTACTCCAGGCCTTAATACAACATCAAAATCAACCGATCTGCTCTCGCAATAATCGACGATCCACGCCGTAGGTACCACCACCACTCCGCATGCATGCTTGCATGCAGAATTGAAGTCAAAAAACACATGTGTAGGATAAAACGAGGAGGGCCTTCACGACACCCTTAAAATGAAATGAAAACCATATGAGATTGAGGCCATGACAAAATGCGGAAGGACTGGAAAGCCCTCTCACCGGAACCCATTGTGACAAATGGTCCAGAGCTTGCTGGAAGAAACCTTTGAGACAAGAACATGAGCAGAAGTATCTGTTTACATACCTGCCAGATTAATGCAAACCAGATGTGCAACGTTCGCCGATCTCGATTCACTTGACTAGCTAGTAGCGAGTGGACGTCTGTACTAAATCGATCGAGCTGTGGAACATAAATTAATTGTGCACCATTTATATACCTACTCGATCACCACGGACAGTTGCAGGAGAAGTGCGAGTCACGGGAACTCGATCACCCACAGACAATTGCAGGAGATCAAGTGCGAGTCACGGAAACTCGATTAACCCAGGACCGCACCGTTTCAACATGGCGTCCGGTTTGAGAGTAACGCGCATGAGTTTGTGTTGAAAGGATGAGAGCTGCCTAGCTACCCTAGGGTGGCAACACATGTATAAGAAGCAGGGGTCACCGGCTTAAGAAGAGGAATTGGAGCTAAAATTTATAATACAAGAATTTATAATAAGCTTATTATAAATTATAATAAGGGGTTTGAAGGAAAGAGATGCACCTGCACCTGCTTTGTAAGCTGGCATTCTTAGAAAAAAAATATAATAATTTTTCTAAGCTATTATAAATTCTAAGAAAGGAAATAAAAAGCTGGGGGGTCTGGACGGTGACCCCTGCATAAGAAAACTCCCTTATTATAAGTTCTTAAAATAAGTTTTGGAGGTCCAAAACTTTTCTGATTTGAACATTTAAAATTTCTTTGGATTCCTCTCAATGTCCTCTTTCTTCACATGTTGTTTGTGCTTACATAATAACAAATTATAAACCTTCTAGATGGATTAGAAGGGAATAATAAGGAGCTGTTCTTGAAAGAAGAGTTGCTACCCTGGGCTAGCTACCGACGTACAGAATCCTCCACTGACCTTTGTTTTAGATATTGCTCAAACTTCAGAAGTAATTTGTCGTGATCAAACTAAGTTACCTTTCGTAGAATCGTAGGCAGCGCCTACGTACGTACTGCAAGTCTCTGGTCAAACAACACCGACATAAACTACCTGTTATGAATCCATCCACCCGTACCTTCGGGAGAGAAAACGTGTTCCGATAACTGTTCCGAGTCTGCTGTTATTTTGTTTTTTTATTATTTTAAATTTGCATTTGAGTTTTTTATTATTGCAACTAAAAATAGTATGTATGCTGCAGGAACTTATGATCTCAGAATCCATTTTTCTGCTTCTTCACTCCCAGGTTGCTAAATCCGTGATGTTGCAGCCAACATCTTCGTCGTGCCAATCTCCTTTCTTGTAAAGAACAATGTCTAAACACGTCAATGCATTGTGACACCAATAGTACTCCACCATGTACACTCGCGGCAACCAGGCAATGCTAGACTCGAGTCACAGCTACGAGAGTCATCTAATCTGGTGAGGAAAAACAAATATTGCAGTTTGAACTTAGAATTGGGTCCCTCGCAAGATGGGGTTGGGTTGTGTTGGCCGAGTAGGTAAGGTAGTGCGCCCAAAAACCGTCCCGGCCCAAAAACCGTCCCATAGGCTTGACTGTAGGGTCTCCAAAACCGTCCAAGCAGTATTGTAAAAATCCGCAGTAAGAAGTAGTAAATGTAAAACGGACGGTTTATGGTACATTGTTTGTTAGTTTATGCCGCCACCACGGATGAAAAATTAAATGGCAGTGGACGGTTTTTGAAAAATTGAATGGCAGTGGAATGGCAGGGTCGGTTTTTGATATCTTGGGGTTTATTTTAGCATGCTTTGTGAGATAGGCACTGCACCTGTACATGGACAGCTTGTGCACTCTTTTAGATCATAATTCACTCTTTTTTGGGTTGATTCTTCTTGACTTACTGCATACTTTCTGGAAACCATCCTCCCGATTAAGACTGCACTCTAAGCACGGGTAGTGGCCACTCTAGGACCGCACTCTTAATAATTCATATTAAATTCAATACATATTGAAAAATTGTTTTTTTTTTTTGGGATGGTTTTCCTTCAACTATGCAGACCCTACAAAAATTCTAGCTTTTTTCTACCACTGTTTTAAGTGGCCAAACCTGAAATTCGGACGGTTTCTAGGCCCTCTACCTTAGTGCAATACCAGGGCGACGCACGCAGGTCCGAGCAGCAAGCTGCCGGATCGACCCGCACCCGCAGAAAAATTAGATTATTATCATGAGGCATGATGAGCCTCGTATCAGATAATAAACTGTCAAGAACGGATACTACACTTGATCTTAGCCAAAAGGCCGAGAAAGGTATGCTTCTTCATCTACACCTGCCCATTCTTATAAGGGAACATCCTCAGCCTCCTCCTTCCACACACCAATGCATATGGCTCATCGCCCCATGTTTGCACCAGGACTGGTTTTTTTTCTAATTTGCACGAAGCCAAGTTTCTCTCGACACTGGTCATCATTCTATTATCGTGATTCTTCATTTCCTAAAGCAATGAGGATAGTAAGTTCTGCAAGATTTTTAAGGTGCAGCTATGGGAAATGGAACGGCTGAATGATTGGACGGACTCACCCATAAGCCACACCACAGACAAGCCACTCCGAGGTTTTTTTTCTTAGTACGATAGATTTTATACTCAGATTGTTCTGCTGTAAATCAGATGATCTAGGGTAGAGCAGAGCAATTCCGAGAGCGATCTGTTGCAGACTCTCATGAAAATAGATCTGTCCAACTCCACATTGCACAATTCAGGTACATTGATACTTGAATGGAGTGTTGTTAGTATGGTGGTAGATGTTTGGTGGACGTCGATGTGTGTACATGAAAGCAAGCATGAATGTGATCGAGATTTGGTGGTAATGGAAATCCCTCTAAACCAGATAGAGGGTGATTTTTAGGTGGATAGATTCTGCGCAAAGATGTCACTGGTACCTGATGACAAGTACTTCTGAATATTCAATGTAAAAAGTGGTAGAAGTTGATGAAAGGAGGAACAGAATTGGGCATATGAGCTGGTCTACATTATCTTTCATTTCAGCATATGTTCTTCGCAGTACAATCAAACTTCAGAAACTCAAGCACTGGAATCCTTCGGCGGAGAATGGTCCCGGCCACTGATTAGTTGACTGTCTTAGGTAAATAAACTACAGGAGGCTAAGCGATGATCCTCATTGCTTAATACCGTCCTCGAGATTACTCGACGAAAAAACAGTCTCACAGTTTATCCCTGATAGTAGAGAAATTATTGGACTAGATATAACTTTATAACACAATGTTGATGCAAGCTAGCATTTTGGTGGGCTATCTAAATTCAAGGACCAACATCTTGTCAGCTGGTTGGTGTTGCCACACCTGCAAGCCAAGAAACAGCCAGTGATCCCACATTTAGTTGATTGTGAAATGGTATTGAAGATTTATTTACACTAATTTACAATAGTAGTGTTACCTTCACACGTTTACAATGAATATCTTAGAAGACACAAATGTACAGACGTGATTCAATTGAGAAAGAATTTGTAATAAGTCAATCGCTACGTTAATCCGAACCATTTTGGCGGGAAGGCTGGAAGTTTATTCGCAAGGAGTATTCCTCACTCTGTCGTAAATGTGATGCACGCAACTCACCTAAACAGCAGTTCTATACTAGAGATAACCTCGCATACAGAATAGTTAGTAAGATGCAAACTGCTTTTCAAACTACTCTGACATATTACCTTGATTCCAGCCATAGACAGGAGCCTCCGGGAGGCAATGTATGCAGGTTCTGTGCCCCCCGGATCGTTTTCTACATGTGGACCTTTGTCGGTAAAATAAACCACCTCAGCAATTCCTGCCTGCGCAATACAGATGCATGTGAAGTCTTTGAGATACTGGTTGTTTAACAGGCCATTGGCAGACTCTTGTAAATTATGAAACCTGCCCAGCTAGGCGGTAGGCACTCAAATCGGATCACAGCAAATCTGAACATACTTCTTGTGAAACTGGTCTTAGTCTACCACCTATTAGGAGAATCTTGAGAATCTTGAGAATCTTGGTGTTGGTTACGACCCAGAGACCATCCTAGTACAACCGAGTATGCATACCTGGATAATTATCTTGGCGCATTCGTTGCATGGAAAAAGGGTTACGTACAGCCTCTGTCAGTCAAAAAGGTATTCAGCTTAAGGGAAGCCAGAAGTACTCAAAAAAGCCTCTTAAATAAACCCATAATACACTGATGCTTTTTCAACTTCAGGCCCAAAGGTTGACACCTAATCCTAAAGTCCATGACAATATTTGATACGTACTTGGCCTGAAGCTGATGCATGATTCTTGTTCAAGATTGCGTTTACTTCAGCGTGGCATACATACCTGCTCCGGAAAAAAATTAGTTCCTACACGTAATAAAAGGTTTATGTGAATGGTTTAATAAACAACCAGAAGAAGAGATTCAACATCTATAAGAAAAGGGAAGATGGTAATGGGTAGCGTACGGATATTTGGTTTGTAAAGGATCACCAGTTGCCGATTTCTGCGTAGTTGAAACAAACTTTTCATTAGTTTAGCTAAAAGGCAAGCCTTCTCGTCTTCACAAGAACAGCTTGGGAACACAAAAATCAGAATGAAGACACTTACGCTTCACAGAATTTAGACAAATCACCTGACAGGATCAGAAATACAGTAAGGAAGGAAACGCGGTACCTTGGCCCATGGAAGGTTGTCATCTGAGCAGCCTCTTGGAAAGCCGTTGTAACCGATTCCTGCTCGAGGAATCCATCACCCAGTTGCACTTGGTTGTAAGTAGCCAATTTCAAAGCGCTTTGCAAGTCTTTCCTCATTGGACACTGCATCTACTTCCTACTTACATGGGCAAAACTTGTAAAGACTTAGAAATCACTGAGATGCGAATCAGAATATTCGAAGGTGGAGGTATAGACAGAGTAAATAGGGAACTCAATATTGAACTCTCATACCTAGAATAACACGATCTTGGCTTACGATGCATGCCCCAACCTGGATAAAATGAAGCAGAAAGAACAATCCGTCAATGACTTCTTAGGTTTTCTACAGAATGAGATCGGAAACAAGATTGACACATTGGGAATTGTTCACTTAGCTCTGTCTTCCACTTGATGAAGAGTGTGGACGTAATTGAATAAATTGGTGACTACCCTACCTGGCGGTTGGGATCCTTTGAACGTTTTGCAGATAAAAATGCAATAGCCATGAAGTAATCATCCCAAGACATGTACCTGTTCCCACCCCCACAATCAGGCTTATGGCGGTTTTAAACAACATCAGAAGCAGAGCAGAGGACATCTCAATCCTCAGAAATGGTAAGATGGTTGATGACATGAGAATATTCGTTAGTGCACGTACCCTTTCCGTTTCGATGGATTATAAGGGTCGGGCTTGTCAGCAACAGTCAATGCTTGAGGTACAATTGATAAGGGGTGGTCTATCAAAAGATCCAGATCCCCCGACTTCAAGAGGGTACCCACATCCTCAAAACCCTCAACCTCGCTGTTTTGAGCAGATAAGTAGAGACTTTGTCGGCTGGAGTGAAGCTTAGATGAAGAAAATTCATTGGCTTCCATAAATATATCGTCACTTGCTGGTGGCGCAGGGGGTGTTTCACGAGAGATACCAACATCTTCACCTCCCTGTCAATAAATATTTTCGGTGAGTGCTCCCAGCTCTTGCAGGAAACTTATACCATACATTGAATTTTGAACAGCAAAGTAAACCGAAAGCACAAGTTCGATGAACAGAGATCCTAACCCTTGCTTTAAACACTGCTAGACTGAACATGATCAGGCTCACATTTTGCACCCATCTTTTCCGTATTAGGTTCTACTATGTAACCATCGGCGTCTTAAAGATTGAAATTCTCCTACAACACATTTGAAGAAATCTCCTCAAACCTTAAACCCTAAACCCTAAATTCGAATAGAAAACCTAACGAAATGGGAAGACCTGATAGGGCAAAAGCGTGAATTTAATCACAGAAACCGCACAATTCAAGGCAATTCGCTGACATTCACAATACAAAAGGAGAAGGAAGAAATATGATACCGATTGCAATGAAAAGGTTCGCAGAAGTCGAAGCTTGAGCCACCTCAATCCATCGGCCTCCTCTGAACCACCATCGTTCAACCGACGTCGAGATGCACCGCGGGACCGACCTCCAACAGTGAATGCTAGCGCAACTAAACCCCCTCCAAGAGCACCCGCAGCTGCGGACACCAGCACCAGTTCTCTCCTACTCACAGACATCTCCATGGGACCAAAGCTCACAGAAACCTTCGCCCCCCCCTTGCCGACTGCTCTCCACCGGAAACCACAGCACGCGGAACGACACCCACAACGAAACACCTCTAACGATCCACCATCCACAAGAACAACTCGTTAAGAACGGCATTACTGTACCACCATCCACACACATCAAATATCAAACATAGAAGACGACCCTGTCTTTATTCAGCCTAATAAACACAATACCAAATCTCATGCCCATAAGATGTCACTTACCATCCAAGACTCAGCTGCTACAATTTGAGCTTCACCACAGCTCCGATCCTCACCATCATACACATTTGGGTACAGAGAAGAAATCACACAAGGTGTTCATAGAATCCGAGCAGCTACAAGAGAATGTACACCATGTCTACAAGCTCTCGCACATGGTCACACTTGCTCTAGAATGGGAGCACATTGTGGCTTGAAGCTTGCAAGCGGGGAACACTCGTCACTATCCGTGACATGCTGGGCGTCTTCCCGCGGCAGTTGGATAACCCATGACGGTTCTGCCCCAGAACGAGTCCTCGTCTTGTCTTCGCAACACCAAGGTGTGATCATCTTGGGTCACACTCGCAGCGTGTGCAAAGATGCAGCAGATTGCGGGCCTATTCCCTGGTGTTACCCATGTGCAAATTAGTGTTTGGTGCAATTTAGACATCCCTAAACCTTCTTTACCCACTCTCATTCTTGTGCAATTACACATCCTCCTGATCTTCTCCATTGATTGTGTCACTCGGTGAGCTTGCTTGCATGTGTGTTTGATATACGGAGACATGCTTGAGATGTGTATTTGACATATATGCAGGTGGATAGGAGAGTTTCTTTGATGTTGTATGTGGAGATGGATGCTGTTGGGTTAACTTAGTTTAGGGTTATGAAGTGGGTTAGGCTTCTTTAGTGTGAGGTGGTTGGAAGGTGAGAGTATTTGTTGTGAGTTGGTTTGTGGGAGTGTTGAGAGTTGAGGGTAATCTGAGATGGGGGGCGATGGGAAGCCCTGGTGGGCCATCGACACGGCAGCGTGGCGGGAGGCATTTGCGCCGTTCCACAAGTTTGCGAGCATCTCAGAGCGTCGGAGCACGCCGTTGCCGCCCTGGAGCGAGGCTGACGTGCAGGAGTTCATCAAATCGGACCCCGTCCATGGTCCCCGGCTCAGCCTGGTAACGACATTTCTTTTCTTGTACCCTAATTCTTGGAGTGGCGCAGAAAGCTCCATTGACGTCTGTTTTGTCATTTTAGTTGTAATGGCAGTGCCAAGCTTTGGTCTGATTGTGTCGTCGTCTTGTAGGGGTTTTCACCACCACTTTGGCCAAGTTTTCTGGCTGGGTTATGATTTTCTTTGCATGATATTGGGTATGTTTAAGCATTGAGCTACGAGTAATTATTTTCGTGGTTCCTTGGTAGTTACCTAAATTTTAGACGGAGAAATACATCTGAAGAATCAGATTCCGATGCACGGTTTGTATGGACTTCTATTTCTTCCAGCTCTTCACTCTCCCAAATGTGAGGAGTATCATGTTCTGTCATGACTTGGTAGGTCAACAGCCTTTGAGATTTGTGGTTTGTGATTTCTACTTTGACATGATAGCACTTATTGTAATTACCTTCTTGCCTCGCTTCTTCAGTCCTTGGTTGATATCTGATTATGGCCTGAAAAGATCATGATTCTTTTTGACAGCTTATACTCAGTAGTAAAGCCTCAATTTTACGCAGATCCTTTCATAACATGGTTTTTGTCATCAGTTTCGTAGATTCATAGGTTTCACATGCTGAAACTTGCTTACGAATGCATATCTGAATTGACTCAGGTGAGGCAGGGAGCCACCATTGCATCAATTGGAGCAGTTGTTGGAGGTCTGGCAACTGCGGGTTTAGCATTCAAGTATTCGAAAAATGTTCCTGGAGCGGTAATGTCTTTTCTCGGTGGCACAGCGATGAGCTGGACCATTGCCGAGGAAGCTGCGAATCTGGGACTGGGTCTGTACAAGTTTAACTGCATGGACACAAACCTGAAATTCTTGGCTTGGTGGGGCTCGAAGCACCCATGAGGCTTACTGCTCGATGAAGCTCCGAGGTTTAACCACGAGGAAAAATTGCTGCAATGAACCTAATTTTCATGAATCCTAAGCTGAACTTGTGCTTTTCAATGTTTGTTCGGTTTCTCCGAGCTGTAGCAGCTTTTAGGTTCTGGAAGCCGAGCACCTGGCAGAGGCTTGTATATATAGTGGTGCTGACATTTGCCCACTCAAATGAGTTGTTGATGGATCCATTTGTGAAGAGATCTATCGCTAAAATTTTAGTTTCTAGACTCTGGCCTTTCCTTGGATATGAATTGAAGCATGTACTATTCAGGATTTGAGGCTTGATAAATGTGCAGCGGACTAGCACATTAACAATCTGATGTCCACCATCCAAGTGACAACTGTTCCAAGTATTAATGACTTGGTTTTAGGCACAAGTCGGGGCAGCAAGCTGCCGGATTTCGGCAGTGTAGATCTGCACCTTCAGAAAAATGAGGTTTTTATTTTTAATTTTTTATCTTGAGGCCCGGTAAGCCTTGTTACAATAAACAGATCAAGCCTTGTCAGATAAATACGAGATATGATGAGTACACTTATCCTCGACAAAACGTGACTCTACATTGCGAATATGCATTGAAGTATGCAAGACAATTCCAGGAGGACAACATTGCAGTGGAATTCATGTAGAACATATTTATAACCTGGAAACGTGCTCTGGTATACAGATCACCAACTCTGAGTAATGAGAAAAGTTAAAGTTTCGGTGCTGTAACAATAAGCTTAGTGGACTTGGCGCTATCTCCAAATTTGCAATATATTCGCAACGTATGCAATGGCTCAAGCATACCAGCTTCTGCGCCGCTATTCTGATTAAGTTTGAGAGGCTTTTCTGCACAAGGTATCATCTTTTCCTCAGCTTCTCGCATTCAGTCGCTCCGTAGGCCTGATCAGTGAAAGCCTAGTCACCCCCAATTTTCAGGCTCTGGAGGATTTTATCTACCTTCTCAAGCTTTGCCAATACCTTTGCTTGATTCGGCCTCGCCTTCACTTCCTTCTTATATTCATCGTTGCCATGATGCACATCTTCTGGACCGCGCACAGGGAACACCAAGAATTCTTTGGTGTACACACAATGGTATCATTGATTTACTTCTAGTCTTGTAGTAAACTCCGATGCGATTCCAAAACACTTTATGGTTTTCAAGTCCAATAATTTTCCAGTTCACAATCGTAAAAATTGCTTTAGTTAAAAGCGAAATTTGTAGGCATGCTGATTATTTTTGCACGATATATTTGGAGCTTCTCGTGTGTCGCTTCGAAGAACCCAAAATCAGCTTCGGACAAGTTAGAGCCAAGTAAATCCTGAAGGAATATCTCCAAATTCTCCACGTTCTTGAGTTTTGTTTCCAGCTCCGCTAAATTCGACTTCGCCTTCACTTTGGGACTTATTTTCATCGCTGCTGTATTGCGTATCAGTTCCCACATAATATTAATCAGAACTGGAAAAATATCAGTTTGACATCTACATACCTCGCATAGAAAAATGGACATCTTCACTAACTTATGCAAACCAAAAACTGGTTATCAAGTTAAGCACATTCCACACTGCACTTGACGCACATTGTTGTATGGAATTCTCCACTGCAGCTCATGGACACGATTGACCACCGGCAACCATAAGCTTTCAGTTTTAATTGCACAACATCATAGATACATACCTGGTACTTGTGGAAGTGAACATGATGAACTTGCTTCTGAGGGATCGCTTATTAACAAATCGTCCACCAGCTTTGAAATCACGTCGGCCATGTTATGGTCCCATACTCTAGCGTCTAGGGTCTGGGCATACTTGAGCGTAAATTTCTTATAAGCCATATTCCAATCGTCGTCATCCTCTTCTATGTTTGGGCCCATGCAATCCAGGCATCTGTTCACTTTGCAAGGCTTGCAATGATAATGCCACGAAAAGCCCGAGCTCTCACACTTTCCGCATCGAAATCGACTCTGATTAGTGACGAGCAAAAGGCGGTGGGATGTGTCATTCAAACAATACGGTTCACCGGGTAGAATGGCGCAAAATGGATGTAGATCAAAGGATCGCTCTTTGGCACAAGACTTACAAGTGGGTGATGGTCCCCTTGGGGTGTCCAAAAGGACTGTCCAAGGGGACATTCTCTCCCCCCCCACATGCTTGCACTGTATTTCATACTCCTTAATGCACAAATTGAATGTCATCATCATGAAAATTAGTTGATCTTATTCGTCTAGTATACTTCCGAAAAAAAAAAAATGAAATTTTGACAATGTTGCTTTCTAAAAGTGTCCTTTTAATAAAATGTCCAGAACTGTCCTCTTTTTAAAATGTGGCTAAAAGGACACTTTCGGACACGTCATTTTTATGCTAATCTTATGAAAATTGGGGTATGATTTAACAAATGTGTAAGGAACATATTTTTATGAATCCCAAGTATAAAGTAGAAAGTGGTGTTCTAGTAGGAATTTTTGAAAGTGCATATTTTCAGCTTAATTTACACAACTTATAATGTGTTTGAAAATACCACTTTAAGTAATTTTTTTAAACAATAACACAAAACCACTACCATATATAGGTGCTCGTAGGCCTCAAATACTCAAATTCGCAATAATGCACATTACATAGTGATAGTGCATATGTAATCCGGAAAGGAGTGAAAAAGGAAATATGGAAAAAGGAATGGTGGGAAGTGTAGGAGAATTTCTTGAGTTGAGGGAGAAAATGGAGGGAAACGAGATGATTGGTGAAGATGGTGGGGAGGGAGTGGAGGGAAGTGTAGGGGGTGGGACACGTGGGGACACAAGGGAACCTGCGGTGGTCATCATTTGTGATGGTGGGCTGTTTTGGTGCGAGCCATTTTCAAAATGGCGACTACATCCTATCCATCCATCCCCTCCCATCCCTTGCCGTCCATCCCCTCCCATCCCTTGTCGTCCATCCCCTCCCATCCGACGGCCCTCCCTCCTTGCGCGGCCACGCCCCGGCCCACGCGTCAAGCGGCCAGGCGGTTCCGACGCGGAAATTCCCCCCCTTCGCCCGACCCCCACCCACCGTCCGATCCCAGGCGATCCACCAAAAAGGCGATGCTACACTTATATGTATATAGTTGGTTCTTAAGTTTTTTATTTAAAAATTTTCCAACCACGTCAGGCGGACCCCATTGGTTCTTAGTGAGTTTTTGTATGGAGCTATTAAATGTCCTAATCCACTATTATGTTTGTGAACTGAATGGAAATCCAGCTTCGTTGGAATTGCACATTAAGTGTTATGGTGGATCTAACAGACTGAATTCATTTCTTGGAAGTGTGCAATAACAATAAGAATGTGGGTATTGTGGATGGTTTTGGTATTTCATTATAAAAACCAGTCAATTCAGAATAATAGAATTAGTAAGTAAAAATAAAGTGTGAAGTTAGTAACAAAAGAGAATAAATTGAACATTGTGGAAAAATGAATTTAAAAATAAAATCAATATTGGGCAGCATTTTGGAATATTCTTTTCTATCATTCAATGACTGTTTATATTATTTTTACAACTACGAATATAAATTTTTAGGGAATATTCTTTTATTGTAACATGTATGCGTTTATAAATATTATCTTGTGCTAAAGTTTTAATCATGCTTTTGACATTTTTAAACAACCTTTGATGCTTTTGATATTTTTTCTCTTTACTGTGAAATATTTAAATTTCATTTGACAAAATGGACACCCTTTTAATATTATTTAGTGAGTCATTTTTAAATGTGATTATTGAAAATTTTGAATAACCTATAAGAACTTTAAATTATTTTTTAATTTAAAGTATTCTTTAAATTTAAAATTAACAACCAACCATGGATCAAGTCAGAGTCACCAGCAGATGCAAATAATAACAAAAATGTAAATATGCACTATTCAATAGCTTGTTTAAACATTATAAATATTTGATGCATGCTATTAATAAAAATGCACTATTCAATAAATTAAATTGGATTTCAAAGTATCGAGATGCTTTTAAGTTTTTTTTTTTTTTTTTTTTTAATCACTCAATGATTGTTTTTAATTTATTTACAACTAAGAATATTATTTTCCATTAAAAGTCCTTTTATTTTATCCTATAGGCATCTTTTAATGCCAAGAAAAACTTTTATTTGTTAAAAAACATTTAAAAATATTTAAACATGCTATTAATTTAAATTCACTATTCAATAGATTAATTTGGATTTTAAAGGTTCGATATGGTTTTAAGTTTTTTTAATTATTCTCTTCAATCAGTCAATGATTATTTATTTCTTATTTACAATTAAGAATATTATTTCCGATTTAAAAATTCTTTTATTTTATCGTATATGCCTTTTTCAATAATTTTTAGTGATTACCGTTTAAACATGCTTTTGACATTTTTAAGGGAGCGTTTGATGCTTTTGAAGCTATTTATTTTCAAATAATGGTAAGAGAATTTTTAATTCAATCATGCACCTATAATATGTCTTTGTATTTTTTTTTTTTAGTTATGCTGTTAATTCTCTATCTTGTCCATTAAAATGAACTTCTCAATTCCTCTTCGCAATTTTTTTGGAGGTTTTAACTTCTAAAAGACTCATTGCAGTCTCCCGACCGTTTGAACCATAAGAATATCCACTAAGTGTGCACTTCTTTGTCCAGATATGTTGGCCAAACAAAGTTACTAGAAGATGTTGACCTTGAAGATCCGAATTTCAAATATTTCGTAAGTATACAAGCTGCAAGAAGCAGTATCATGTATAATCGGAGTTCATCACTGTATCATGAATCCAACTATCATGTAAACTGTTGCAGATCTTGAGCGGAAGCTCATATGTTGAAGATCTTGAGTGGAAGCTGATCTATTGTTTAACAATGAAGATATGATCCGTAAATATCGTCATCTTACATTTGAGTACTTCGCTTTTTAATGTTTTTCAGTTATCTTTACTTATAATGTAACATTTCTGAATAATTGGAATGAAATTTCTGTTGTGATTAATTTGAATTTTGTAATTTAATTTTTGAAATGCTGTGACTTGATTAATTGTCTAATCTCTGATTCTTTTGTACAAATAAAAGACCATTTTGTTAAATGATTAATTGTCCATGTCCCGATTTTTTTATAATTAGAAGACCATTTTGTAATTGAATTAATGATAAATAAATTGGAAGCCCATATTATTGAATGATTACTCGTCTTGGCGAGCGTTTTTTTTTTTTTTTTTTTTTTTTTTTTTTTTTTTTTTTTTTTTTTTTTTTTTTTTCCCCAATTTAAAGCGCATGTTATTTTTTATTTTTTTTGTGGGCGTTTTTAACCCCTTTGTATTGAATGATAAATTGCCCAATTTCAGATTTTGTTTAAAACAATTAAAAGCCCATTATATTGTTTTTGTTTTAATTAATTAAAAACTATATTTCATTGAAAGATTACGGTAATTGGTCGATTCCCGATTTTTTTTTAAACAAATAAAAAGCCCATTTTAGTGAGTATTAATTTTTTCCTAATTCAAAGTCCATTGTAGGCAACGTTGTCCAACAATTAATTCTCCAAGTTCCGGTTTTTTCTATAAAATGAGATGCCCATATCATTGAATATTATTTTTTATTTTTTTTCATTAAAGCAAGAAGCCTTTTTAAAGAATAATTAATTGTCCAATTAATGTTCTTTTTACAATTAATAGCCCATTTTAATCACAACACGTTTTTAAACATTAATTAGTGATTAATTTTTAAACATGCTTTAGACATTTTTAATAAAAAAATTAGAAATTGGCAAGACAATAGACTATTAGTAAATAATATGTTCGGGATTTATATAATCAATTAATATTTTGATCGTTAAAAATCATAGAAATAATGGAGTTTAAAAAATAGGGAAAAGTGGAATGTATAGTGCTATTCAAAAAAGTTAATACATGAAAGCACATTAAATGAATATATGAAGGAACTGTATTAAATATACTCAGATATTTGAACCCATTTCAAGCTATTATCAATAAAATAGACCCTTTAAAATTCATACTCCATTACAATTGATTTTATCCATCATAATATTTATTTTTATAGTTTGATATTAAACTTTTATTCATTTCTTGAATAAGGAAATTAGCAAATTCGAAAATGATAAAGGGAACAGAAAAAAAAGAAATCAAACACTTAAAGGGCCAACAAGGATTGAAACAAATACGTAAGTTTTGTGGTATTGTATTTCAATATGAGAACTGTGAAGTAAAATGATTGTTTGATAATTATTAAAAATTGAGCAAAAGATAAACAAATTCTTTAAAAACATATACGAAGAAAAATGTAAAGGGAAGGTTCTGGTTTAGTGGGTGCAGGGTTTTGTAGGTTTTCCAGGGTTTTGGAACTATCTACGGTTTCCAAGTAGGGTAAGGAGAACCATGTACATGAGATGAATGATTAAGAGTGATGTTCCAGGTGGGCGGATTTCATAGACCAATGCACTCTGAACCACACGATTGGGATGATTGAACAGTTAGGATGGATTGAGAATGTGAAGCTGGATCGGCGCCATTTCCGAGAGGGAACAGTGTCTGTGCATGCGTCCATGCAGAAGTTTGAGTTCTTTGAGTTTCGGAGGGGTGAGTCTGAGACAAAGATTGTTTGCTGTTGAAGTAGGAATGGGTCACAGCAGGTCTGAGTGGGCCAAGCGGCGTGAAAAGTGCGAAGCACTTCGGGTAAGACGCGATAGAGAGAGAAGCAGGAAAGTTAGGGCACGGAGTAGAAAAAACCAAGAAGCGAGACTTGATGCTGCGCGATCTCAGCAGCAAGCGTGTTTTGATGAGGGTGCTGAAGTGAGGGAGTCAAGATCGTGTTCCGAGAACTACCGAGTGGCAGTGGCTCGTGATGCTCGCGAGCTTGCTTACACCGTTAACGATTTGACTTCCGGCAGAGGTTTGGAGTATCAACGTGCTGTCCTCGAGAAGTTGCTCGAACAACCGTTGCTTCAACCGGCTCTTCCGGCATCTATTCTAAAGAGAGACGAGGGAGTGCAGTGTAGAGTGGTGTGTAATGGAATCAAAGATGCCTGGTCTGAGTTGAAGTATGGGGTGGGCAAAGACAAGTACCAGGCGCGGAATGTGATTGAGGCAGCTGTTATTTCGGTGGGAGACTCTAGGAGTGTGCAAGCAGCAGCGCGTTGTATCGGGATGAATCGTCGCACACTGCGGAGGGCGGTTCAACGGAGACAATTGTTGAACTCTGGAGAGAAGGGGGTTCTTTGGGCAAAGAGTGACCGTAAGAGAAGGAAGGATGCTTTGACTCAGCAAACCGTCGATGCTATTGTTCGGTGGTGGACTGAAGAAACGCGTGTGAGCCCATCAAAGAAAGACGTGCGTCGCAAGAGGGTTGGAGTCCGACAGTTCATTTCTCACGCAGGGCACTGGCTCGAAGATTCCCAGGTAAATCTTGAAGTGATGTGCTATTTGCATTGGGATGTACGGTACGTTCCTTTGGGGTTGCTGAGCTTCGGTAATTAATTTCTGTATGTGATCTTCGGTGCATCGTTCAGATTTTCTGCAGTAGTCGTGTGAGATTGCAAGGGTAGCCGTGAGAATTAGTTGAAGAACGTTTCAGATCGTGCTTTTTCTTGCGAGATAGCGCTGCTTAAACAGTTGTACCGAGAAAGAAACTCACCGTTAACAAGTTTCGTCCTGGTGTCTTGCAAGAACTCTGTCCTGAGAGTATTAGCGACTCTGTAGTTTCGGCTCATTGAGTGTACGCTGGGATACTGCATTAGGACTTCCGGAATGGCCACTACGGATTTGTTCAATGTCGACTGATAGGTATCCTAATTACTTAACGAAGATCCGTTTAGTACTACATAGGTGTTTGAGACTAGCGAAGTCCGGAAGCTAAAGTCCTTGAGGTTTCCTTGATGTCTTGGTCGAAGTTCAACAGCTGAGTTCCTTAATTCACCCCCTCCTTTTTTTTCCCTCTGTATTTCTCAGTTCTTTCAATTGCGTCAGTATTTCCCTATTTCCATATCTTTATCCTTGATTTCCTTTGGCTATTTTATCCTTGGATCGTTTTAAATTTTCCTTCATTCTGTTCCTTTCCATAATGGTGCCCTCGATTTTTTCCTTTAGCGATTTTTCATTAGTTCCCGATCTCCCGATTCTGAGAAATGTGGACTTCCTTTAATGAGGCGTAAACTTCCTTTCCTTTAATGTGTCCTTTAGTCTGTAATTGTTTTCATGAATTCCTTCAGTCTCTAGCCTTATTCCCTACTGTATTCCGTTATTCCTGGACTGTTTTGTATCGTTTTCCGTTATTCCTTTAATTAGATCCTTAGATCCTTTATGATTTTCCTTTAATGAATTCGGAAAAGGATCCGAGAGATGTCCTGTCCGGAGTTTCGATACTTCCGGACTGGTAGCGAACTAACATGGCAGCTTTTATTTTTAATTTTTTTTTTCGGTTTTGTTTTTCATTATGTGGCTCAGCTGGACTTCTACACCAGCTTCAAAGCCACTCACGACCAGCTCAAGGTTTCGTTTGTCTCGTTTCGGAGGTTGCGTCCCTTTTTTGTAAGGCGGTTACGTGACTTCAATAGCTGCTGCTGCCGTTACCATCAGGAGATGGCGGAAATAACTATAGGATTTAACAACATGAGGGCCTCGAAGTTCCACTTTGATGACGATCTACTCTGTTGTAGTTGCGGCTGTGAGAGCCTCTGCTGTAACATTCTGTCCGGAAGAGAAGTGGAAGGTCCGGTGGTCTGTCAGGTAAATCATCATACCTACCGTCGCGCAACGGAGCTTTGGGAGCAGAGCCTATGCCCGAGGCCTCCAGGGAGCGAATGGCACGATTTAAAGTGCGTTCTAGGTGAGTGATCTGCGAACGCTGAATGTAAGGTTTCAATTCACTAGTTATCACGTCTGTTCTGCAATTGATTGTAAGCATAAATCTAGGTGATTGTTAGAATAATGGTCGAAGGAAGTGAACCATATTAAAGAGTCTGCGCCGTTAAGTTCTGAGCTTCCTGAACTGTTTTCTAGGAGAGTGTCCACGATGTGGATTTCATCTGATTCCTGTCTGTGAGCAAGAATCTGATCCGACAAACAAGAAACTGATGGAGTGGCGCCGATTTGAGAATGTCCCTGCAAATGGGAGGACGAAGAAGGGCGAACCGAAAAAAGTCATACGACTGGAATACAAGCAGACCACGGCACGGTATTTTCTCCAATACGCTGCTTCAGTAATGCCTGGCTTCGTACGTCACCAACACGTCGCACGTTGGCAGGATTCACAGTTTCGGGACAGCCTACTCAAGCTGCAGGCAGGGGAAGTATTTTCTTTGATTGACTTTGCTGAAAATTACTCGTTTAAAGGGCAAGATGAAATTCAAAGCATGCATTGGTACAATTTCCAAATAACAATTCTAGTCCATATAATGTACACCTTAAACGAAAATTGGAATCCTTGTGATCCCAACTCAAAACGTTTGAAGACAGATTACTTTTATTATATTTCAGACGACCCCAAGCATGATTCATTATTTGTGCAGCATTGTCTAACGCTGCACTGGAACATGCTAACGGGGTGGGGAAAAAAACCAACGCGGCACACCGTCTGGTCTGACGGGTGTGCCGCTCAGTTTAAAGGATCAACAGCTTGGTTTTATGTAGCCAGGTAATTTTCCGCAAACCTGACTTTGTTTCGTTATTTGCGTTTTGCATTTTATTAGATGCATACGAGGTCACTCCCCTTGGCGACTAGGTAACAGTGATTAAAATGAGATGTGACGACTACATGCTGTAGTTAAGACTCAATGACCGTGTGCGTATTATTGTCACATGTTGCAGCTTTTTCCAATTTCGTCAAAAATTGAACTAACGTGTTGCCGATCCATACAGGTATCCCTCTCTAACCGTGTCCGATGACACCCCAGAAGGCTGTGCACTTGATTGGCACTTCTGGGGTACCGGACACGGAAAGGGTCCTCATGACGGGGCAGGTGCCTGTCTGAAACAGGCCATAAGAAAGGAACAGCTACGCCCCGATTCTAGGAGGTTACATGGCGCAGAAGACGTAGTTAACTACTTGAAGACATCCATGAGCCGACCAAATGGAGCATACTCGGGAGCCAGGAGAGTTGTGGACAGGCATTTCACCCTCATCGGCAAGACAGAAGTTAGCAGGAGATTGACGATGGGATGTGCGACAGTCCCAGGTAGCCGAAGTATGCACTCCATCCGGAGTGTGGGTCCTCAAAATAACGTGCTTCTACAGGTCAGGGATTTTTCCTGCTTCTGTAATTACTGTCTTCACAGCGAAGGCGACTCATGCACTAATGCATTGTTTGTGAAGCCGTGGAGGGTCTGTACACTGGTGCCCACTTCAACTGACGAGGCAATACAGGAAGACGAAGACCTGGAACAGGACTGGGTGGTACAGGATGATAGCAATGATATTGCGTTGGGTCTAGAAATTGGCGACCACTTCGCAATTCTCGCAGACCCTGACGACCCGCAGTCTAAGGGAGCAGAATTTTTTGTACTGATCTGTACTAAAAAGATGTATGTAGTAGAGGAGGAACAGCTTACGGACGCATGGGGCGGTGTAGTCGAGAGGACTGACGAAGTGGTCGAAGGTCTATACTACGAGCAGCATGGAAAAAAGCCTAACTCGTATATCTTGCTCGAGGCAGCTGGGCCAGCTAGGGTCTATTCCCATTTAGTGTGTGCGAGTAAGTTTTCCATGAAGTTAGCTAGACACAGGCAAAAATCTAACAAATCTGTGTATTCCCTAAGCGATGCCGCGTTGGATAAAATAGCACGTGTTCTTCGAGATCGGGAGCGTGTTGCTGCCTTAGAGTCTGACGACGAATTAGGCACAGATGAAGACGATTTAGAGACTGAATCCGAGTGTAGTGATTCAGAATAATTTGAGTTTTTGTACAGCAGTTTGGCAGCGAGAACAAGTGAGTGATGTTTGTGCAATTTTTCTTGCCTCTTCGCATTCCTCTGTAAATTTGATGGCAATGCAATAGACATTCTGAATTTTCTCTCTTTTTGGAATCTAATTAACTGTTTCCATGTTATGAGCAGAGATTAGGCCCGTTACTAACCTGGACTTACCTTCATTCACAGTTTTTTGCTGAAAGAGTCTTGTTTTTGATTAAAAGTTTACTCTGATTTCTATTCTTGGCCAGGTATGAGAAGTCAGGCAACCAGCAATTTGCTGTTGAGCTCACCAAATGGACCTTTCATGAAAGAGGCCATCTCAAGGTATGTTTCTCCTGCATAAAGACGACTATATTTTAAGCGCTTGTTTCTATTATGAATTCGGAGCTCTTCATTGTTCTCCGGTTTGCTTTTAGGATACATTTACAGAGTATTTCAGTCTATTAATGCAGGGTCGGTCTTTTTCCAACAGTGGTCCCATATTTTGAAGGTTTCTTTGATATGATCGAAGCATTGATTTCTTTTTTCGATGAAATTCAATTTTTAAGTAGTGTTTTCAAGTTCCAGAATCCAGATGTGTATGGCGTTCCAAGTTCCAGATGTGTATGGCGTTCCAAGTTCCAGATGTGTATGGCGTTCCAAGTTCCAGATGTGTATGGCGTTCCAAGTTCCAGATGTGTATGGCGTTCCAAGTTCCAGATGTGTATTTCTGAACGCTGAACTCTGTATGTGCAGGTCAAGGACAGGTTACATAGAGCTTGAAGAACTGAAGTCTACTTTTTCTAGACTGAAGTCTCTATTTGGTTATCTTCTCTGGATTTACCTGTTCTCTGTTGTGATCTTATCCGAACAGGGGGTCAAGCGAAGACCTTGATGTTTGTACATATAAGTCCGGATGCAGACTCATTTGGAGAGACAATGAGCACCCTAAAATTTGCTGAAAGAGTTGCGACAGTGGAGCTTGGTGCTGCTCGAAGTAACAAGGAAAGTGGGGAGATTCAAATTCTGAAGGATCAGGTTCACAGGCTTAGATAAGCGAATTTAATCAGTTCTTTGTGTTTCAAATATATTGTTCTTCACAAAAACTTGCTCATGTCAGATGAGTCTTTGATCATGAGGGTTATAGCTTGGTGTCAGCTGTATAGTGACATATTTACTAGCTTCAGTTTGTAGGACATCCTTGGTTCTCAAGTGTAATCACATCGTATTTAAACCATCCTGCTTTTATGTCTTTTATATCCGCATCTACTGCTGCAAGTGACTACCTGTTCTCGGATCTCCTTCGAACTCTAAGTCTTCAAAACCTCGAAGTTCATTGCAGCTGCGTAGACCCAATGAAAACTACTGATCGACAAGTGTTTCTTCGGAGTTGCAGAAATTTTCAGTTCCCACCAATCCAACCCCCGAGTACTCTTAGTTCTCACCCGTGAACTTGACTGAAGTTAATCTTCAAGGCAAATCTGCAGAAAGTACCACAACTTAGAGTCAAATACGTATAAATTAAGAAAAGTAGCATAAGTCAGACTGGAAATTATAGCATCTGTTATTAAAGGAATTTGTGAAAGGAACTATACATACCTGATCCGTTGTTGAAGATGAAATGTTTCTCCAGTACCCTGTGAGCCTTACGCCCTTCTGTAATATTGTCACAGACACTTTGCAATGCAGATAACGCATCATTTTCTTCCTTCGCAGCAATCTCCTGCTTCTCTTCTGCGCATTTCAAGGCAGTCTGGGCGTAACGAACTTCACCTTGAGTCTTATCATCGTTGTTGTCTAGAAGAGCTTGTTTTGCTTGTAGCAGTTCCGTGAACAGGGCAGCCTTGGTGGAGAATGCAAATGATCTTTTCTGTTTGGCACCGTCGTACGCGACCAGAAGCTTGGCTTTACGAAGCTCAAGGTTGGAGATAATACCTTCACACATCTTCGGAATGTCACGTGCAAAATGCATCAAAGCACCCATAACTTCTCGCGGATAGGATGCTTGAACTGGGATCAAACCGACATTGGCGGGTCTGCGTAGAAATAGATCTTATCCGCTCAGTACTAGAGAAGAAGTCAATTCATGAATCGAGCAAAATTCAAAAGTATGACGACGGAAGTGACAACAAGCATGTGTACAATTAAAGGAAGCTGCCATCTCACCCGGCAGAATTGGTCTCAGTCGGCTTCTGTGGTGGCTCTACCGTGTCATTTGCCATGCGGTTGGGGGATGTTTGGACCTGTGAAAGGGTCGTGGGAGTGGATGTGGTCCCAACTTCAATCCCCATCTGAGCTCTAGACATTGTCATCTTCGGTGCTTCCACATAGACCGCTGACTTCCGTCTCTTCTTTTTCTCTGTAATTCCGCTGTTCTCGGTGTAGCTGTCTGAGGAGCACGAGCGCTCTTCAAGCTTTAATTTACGCGTAGACCGAGTTTCAGGTCTCGGCATGTGAAGAACCTACCAAAATAAAGAAAGAGAATAGTCAAATTCAGTTACTGTCCAATTTCTCTAACTTGTAACAACCTCCTACAACAAGTAGTTACGGTTACCAAAAACTTTCAAACACACTAACTTCAGCAACCCCTAGAAACTCTGATTCAGTATAGTGCAAGCAGCTGACTTCAATACCAGTGGGCCTTGTAACCTGAATACAACTACACTCACAACTAGAATACCCCCCACAGCATGCCAAACTGTACATATAAGCCACGTCATTCCGCAAATATTTCTAAGAATTCAAGTGGCAATAAATCAGATGCATCAATCTAGACAGAGCATTCAGAGAAATATAGGTCAGAATGAGCACCTGTTCAGGGGACAGTAGAGACCTTCGAATTGGTCGAGAGCCAGGAGATTTCGGAAAGTGATAGTTAGTGCCAACAGGCAGACCGGTCGCGATGTCTATGGTCACAGACGGGTAAGCCCAAGCCCACAGAGGATGCACCTGCTTCACTCCACGTGTGCGGCTGTAACGGTTAATGGTGCGACTCGCCAACTCCGCCCAATCCACCTCCTCTCCGGTCTTGTACTCGTACAGAATAGCTTGAGCAAAGCTATATCCGAAGTCGTTGTTTGGTGGTTTCTCCACCTGGTGAACTCGAAGCCATATCCACTGAAGTCTTTCGTTGAAGAACGTTGTGTTAGCATTAAGTCTGTAGCCATTGTTAGAACGATCTCCCGCGTATACAAACATCTGGCGGCATTCTTCTTTGCTGACGTGCTCCTCAGTCAGAGATCCACCGGGGACGAGTCCATTGTCGTTAAGCTTGCAGACGTACTTGAACCAAGGTTTCTCTGGATAATAAAACGTCTCCATGATCCTGATTTTGGTTCCCCTGAGAACATATTCATTAGCATTAATTCAGTTTAAGCAATTTGACGACTTTACAGTGTCCATACCTACATCTAGGTAAATCACGGACGCAGCAAGTGGACCCTTGTGCACTGCTCATGTGTCATGGCCAGCTTTGATTGAATGGCAAAATGAGACATACAAGCTCAGGGTCGAAGAATGACGACCACAATCTAGAACATTCTAGAAGTGAAACAGTATCACGATACTTGGATTGGGTAATGGAAACGGATTTCAAACCCAGAAGCCGGAGCTACGAGGAAACCTCGAAGTTAGCTGTGAAAGACCTGCTGTGCAAAAGCCACTGTTCAGCCTTCTATGTCAATACCATTCAAGTAAAGGAATCTGGGAGAGTCCGGAAAAATAGAAAGGACTAAAAAACCTAGGTGATAACAGGCAAAAGGAATGGAATAAAGGAAATCGGGATAGTCTGGAAAAAAAGTAATCGGGAAAGTCTGACTATGGAACTCACTATAGACTGAAGAATTTAAATTTCTAAATCACCGACGCTTAACTTTTCCGAGAGAACCACTGCCAGCTGCTCATAGTGGCCAAAAAAAAGAATCTGTCTAGCTCATAGCAAGGATCTGATCAATAGTACGAGCATTAACTTTCACGGAGGCCGCATTTTCTACAGTTGGACAACTAGTTTATGGTGCTCAGCATATGAAGTTGCATGTCTAAGAGAAAACAGAGCATAAATCGAGAATGTGATCAGTCAATGACATCAATCAGCTATGGCAAATTGGCGCATCATTCAACATGAACAGCAAGCCCGGGAATGGAGTCTAGCAACTGGAATGGATGCAGAGGATGTAGACAGTTGAAGATACATGGGCTACTCTAAAGTACACCGCCGAATGAACATCCTGAGCAACGTGATAGTGCGATAATTCACCGGAAGTAGTGAAAGGTGAGGAGCACGTACTTGGGCAATCAACAATGTCGCGGCAGCAGCAGCGAGGCTGTCGGTGCGCCACACTCGCAGAAGGCGGGTTCCTCCGAACTTAGCAGCGATGGTAACGTCGCAAGAGATCTGCGCTAGCGGCAGACTTACCAAATTCACACCATTTCCTGCATTCACTCCAGAGCTCAACTCATCAGCTCCGAGTCCCGACAATGAAACACACAGTTTGTGAATTACGAACCTTGCCCCAGAAGTTTGCACCAACACTCCTCAAAAAGTTCATAAACCAATAAGTACTGTAACCTTGCATTACAATCTAGGTGCTTCTTACAGTATATGACGCGGGCCTCGCAAACTGCGGTACTTACACAGAGTGTCGCCCCGGATACAACTCAAGACACAGTTAGTAAGCATGCTAGATCCAGCAACTATCAAGACGCTAGGTATCCCTCTCTAACACTGTAATGGTCCCTCCCCATGCCATACACCATAGCGTGTCCCTCCTAGCTAGTCCGTTCCCATCTAGATGTCTAGCCATAATGGCATCGCCCACTCATGACTCGATGCCTTAGCTTAAGACATCACTTCCATTGAACAGAATTCCGGCTGGACGAGACAGACCAAGGAGTAGGTACTAATCAACCTTAACTCTTCATTTCAGCAGGGGGGCACTAGTCTCTACACTACGGATTCACGAGAATATTATGGTCGCATGTATTCACAAGAAATTTAGTACAGGGCCTCTTTTTATTGCTGCAGCGAGGCCTTGTTCGCCTATATATCATTATGTTCAGACATAATGATATATAAATATGGAGGCTGACATAAGCACTTGGCTTTTGAATCATCTCGCTGTATTAACGGGCCTGGTATGTTGTTTGAAGCAGTTGAAGACCTAGAGCACTTGAACTCTTTCTAGCTTATGCTGCACATGAGTTGCTAACTAGATGCAGCTACACATGTTGGCTCTTACTGCTAAATCACCTAAGTGGTCATTTGGTTATGAACTTTATGTCATACACATCAAGTTTTATACCTACCATACGTTACGTTACTACTTTGTTTGTCATGGCTAGGCTCCACATTAAAACACTCTTCCTGGGACGTGCAGATTCAGAAATGACGCACTAGATGAAGGTCCATTTGGAAAACTCCTAGACCAGTACTGATTAGCAACTAGTTAGCAACGCGTAAATGGTAGGACGAGGTAGTCACACCCTTGGAGCTGCAGCCAGTTTTTCTGTATGTGACTTGCTGAAATGTGTTACGAGTTTTGTTTAACAAATGAGCATACAAAAGATCTATTTCTTATGATAAAACTCATAATCATCTCACATTATTAACAAAATCTCGACCCCTAATCACTAAAAAGAATCTGAAAAAAATCACTAATTCTGTGTAGATCATGAAATTCAGACTAGGAACAACAAAAATGAAAGGCGACCACCACACACTGTAAACCAGATCAACGTTGTGACCCTTAAACCTAGGTAATCAGATGAAACGTATGAAAAAAACTAAACCAACGATAGATATAATTTGGAAACAACATACATAGCCGGCAGAAATCCACCACGGCACTCTGATTGCTAAAAATATCACACAGTGCAACTGGATGGAATAATAAATAATCCTCAAATCTCAAATCACCTTAGAACTCCTACTTTTCTAACTGAACATAAGCAACAGAATTTGATGAGAGTCCGTCAATCCTACCCCATTCCTGCACAATTACATACCCCTGAATTTCACTGGAACTGTCTCTTGAACTTCGCGCCGTCTTAGAGTGCTCCGTAGTTGCACTACTTTTTGTAATGCTAATGTCGTTGAAGCTGGATCAGCAGGTATCTTTGTTGCAGGTGCAGCACCCTTTAAATTCCTCTGACCTTGCAACTTGGAAGCACTAGGGGGGCGACCCACATTTCTTTTCCGCGGCTTTGGAGTGGGTTCGATGTCAGTAGCTCCACCCGTCCCCGACATATCCGCACCTGGTACAGGTCCGAGAATCTCTTCGGCTGCCATCTCTACTATCTTCTTAAACTTCTGCATGTGGCCAGCTGTCGGATGCTTAGATCGACTACGTTTGCGCCCCACGCTGGTTGATTCCAACTCCGCATCTATTCCCCCTGACTCCAGAAGTGTCGAGACAGCTGAAAATCGCTTAGAATTTCGAGGTCCGGGCGTGGCAGGTCGATCAGACTCCCCTTCACTCTGATCCTCTTCAGCCTCCTCAATATGTTGCCGTGATCGTGTTCCCCCGTTACGAAACTCTTCAGGGCCACACCACTTCACTAAGCCATTATCAGTGTCGCTTCCAGAGCTCAAATCCTCAATACAAGCCTCTAATTCATCCTCCCTCCCCTCGGCTACAGTGATCTGAACCTCATCGACATCCTCTTTCGATGGTTCTACAATCGACTCAGTGTTTCTCTCAACGCGATCATCAGTTAAGTCCAGCAAGGGGGTCGGCGTTGACTTAGCGTTGTTACGCCCCCATCCTGTAACACGGCCGGCGCATACTGGACAAGATTGGAGCCCTTGGATGCAGACGAAGCAGAACACGTCATGCCCGCAAGCCTGAGGGGGCAAAAGCAGTCCATACATTGTCCAATGTTAACAATCCACCAAAAATTTAAACAAACAGAGAACACCGTATGAGTACCTTGTCCAAGCACAATGTTGCATGCACTTTTCACCATCAACAAATACAAAGTGAGATGAAAAGCCCAGACGAATTACCTTGATATATACAGAGGCGTCTCTTGTTTTGCATACTTCACATGTTGGGGTGGAGGTTGTTTTCTCAGCCGGCTCTACAAAACAGAGCTGCTTAGAAGTAACGTCCGTTTGACTTGATTGGGACAGAGGCGTGATCTTCTCGGGACTATCTTTCCCCCATGACGAAGTCGGAGATGTCGTAGCATCAGTTGTTGCTCCTGCTACAAAACACCAGCAAAGTGAACACCTCAACTGCATCGACAAAGCAGATGAAAGGAATAAAGAAAAACTGAAGGCATGAAAAGCAAAAAGGAATCATGAAAGGACTGAAGGAAAACCTGAAGTTTAGGAAGGGCGATTCTAGAGGATTAAAGGAAACTGGGAAAGTCTTGAAAAAAAAGGACTAAGAAAGGACTGCTTGATGAGTGAGAAAAGGAACGGAATAAAGGAATCTCTGAGAGATATGAAAAAAATAAAGGACTTAAAAACCTAGGTGATAAAAGACAACAGGAACGGAACAAAGGAAATCGAGAGTCTGGAAAAAAAAAAAAAACTAGAAAACTGAACGGTGATAAAGGAATCTGAGTTTGGAAAAAAGGGAAGTACTAAAGAACAAGGGAAATAAAAACAAGGACAGGAAGGAAATGCAGAACCACGAGGATACAGAGTTCAAACAAAAGGAAAGACGGATTACTTAAATCCTAAGTTATAGGCAAGGAAGAACGCAACACAGTTTCGGAAAACTTCAGAGGAAAATGAGGACGGAAACGCCAGACAAAGGATCTCCGAACAGTTCTCTGCGATCAGTTAGTATACTAGAAAAGACGACAGGAAACTCTAAACCGGAATATACAAACCGGAAGCAAAAGATCTTGGTCATGAAGTAAAAACACAACAAAAGCGAAGGATCAGTTAGTGCAAGATAACAGAACCGGGTGCACAAGCACGACTGGAACAGGAATCACAGGCAAAAAAATCCGGACGCTCTGCACTCTAGAGAGTTACCTGATCTTGTGGCTTCACTGCTCTTTCCGGCAACCTCCTCCTTCACAGACCGCATCAACTTTGTAGCAACGTCCAGACGAGCACTAGGTCGAATTCCTAGTGCTGTCAAAGTCTTTGCCGCAAACGGCTCGTGGCAATCGCCAAAGAGACACACCTCTGCCTTCTGAGCATACTCGTAAAGACAGTAAGGATGATACGTGTGACCGCATGCCAAAGATGCATAGTCGAAACACTCGTACCATAACGAACAAACAGGACAAGCGTTAAGAGTGTGATTCTCGGAAACAGGCAGTTGCGGACTACTTTCAAGGGGTCGAGGATACAAAGCAGCGCCGTCACCAACATGCATCCTACTCAACTGTTCTCGCATTGACATCAGTACACTCTCTAAAGATGATACCCTTGTCTCTATCAGGGCATTCTTCTCAGAGCTTCTTAGCACCCTACACTGCAATTCTTTGATCGCTCCATTACAACCTACTATCGCCTCGCCGCAAAGCCGGACCGTCAGTTGATCAGAAGCCTTACTGAAAGACAGTGCGTCCCTCTCTGACAAGAGCTTAGCAATTTCTTCTTTAACTACGGAGGTTTCAGTGGCAAGGTCACTGTTCTGCTCAAACTCTACAAGGTTACGTTTCTTTGCTTCTATAGAACACTGCAATGGAAGCTCCTCTTCACTCAACCGCTCGAGCCGCATTTGAACCTCACCCAGCATAAGCTCCCGATCACCTAAGAGCAGTTTCTCTCTTCGAAGTTTATCTTCCAAGGCTAACAATTCAGCACGACTCTCGGCCAACTCAGTCTTGCTCTCTTGGGCTATTACTTCGTGGTTTTTAATGGCCCTCACCATGCTCTCAATCTCGTCTCTCCCCCAACACGGACCACAAACTCCTGACCTACCCTTACTGCCTTTCTTGGCCATGGCTACGCCCTCAGACTTCACAATCCCCTCTGATTTCACAGAAAGTGTAAGCGACTCTGGAAACCCTAGGCCCTCCTTCCCTACGGTACATCTCTTCTTGCCAAGAACAGACACAAAATTTCCCTTTCTCTCATCACCCTCCCTCTCTCTCTCTCTCTTCTCCTTCCTATCCTCGGACTTCTTCCTCAACGCCTCTCTGACCTTTCTCCTCTCCGCGGCGAACTGCGCCCAGTTCACATTTCGCCCCAATGACATACATATCAAACCCCTCGCAAAAGAAAGGGTTATCTCCTTGTTGGGGGGTTCATCAGTCTCATACACTCTGCGGTAGAGACTTAGAATCTGGGCTTGTTCCTCATCCGAGCACTTTGCGGTATACTTCCACCCCGATTTCGAGCTCTTGGGGCCGAAGTAACTGCACACAGTCGTCTCCGAAACTTCCTCACGGATGTCACTTATTAGGAGGTCCCCTGTAGGAAGCCCCTCGCAACTATACCGAGACTGTGCCATCTACGAAACATCAAGAAATCAATTCAGAAACAAGAAAGATGCCAAGAAACAACGAAATGGGAAAGGACGATGACTTAATGGCAAAGCAGGAAGCGACTTACAGGGGCTGACAGAAGATTCGCGGGGGAGCCTGTGCACTGCCAGTACACGCGTGCGAGAGAGAATTGCGGGAAAGTGTAAAACTGCTGGATGCGAGCAACCACCGTGCCATTTCATCAGATCCGTTGGCGCCATTTCCAGCCAGCAGAATTCTCGCGGGAAATCCATGTTGGCGCTTCACCTTCTCCACTCCGGATCAGGAAACGGCTCGAAACCCTACTGTACAATCTCAAGAAGCGACATCCTGTCCGGGACTCCCCATGTCCGGCAGGGGATACCCTGATCGGGCCATCACCCAAGTGTAGTAGTACCCTTTTATATTGCCAAAGCAGCATGCGCAGATCTTGCCAGGAGGAGACTCAACCAAGGTGAGGATGTGTTCTCGATCATGTACTCGAAGATGGTTCATGCTTTCGGGATACTTTGTGCAGAGAACATGAGCATACAAACTAGCACCTTGTTGACTCTTGTACACCCATTCACTATCTTTCAGTGGTTCCTGGCAAAAATCGCATGTGGCTGCATCCATGTTATCGTTATGATAATTTTGGATATCAAGGCTAAGGAAGGTTTTGCGGAAGGATAGCATCACCTTCTTCTTGATCACCGCACAGTCGGGGTGTGCATCGAATTCACAGGTTTTACAGTGATAGACCCGTCCTGTACCTCCTTTCCGACACATGTTACAGATGAAATCCTTTGAGTATGCTGATTCTTGTAGGAGCTCAAGTGCATGATTACGGGTACACGTGATTATTGATACAACGTCATCCCCGTCAATATCAGCCACTTCCTCAGCATTGCTGATTTCATTCACCTCCTCAATCCTGCTGATCTCGTATACCTCACCCTAATGGTCACACAAACAAATTACCATGTCAGTTTATCTGCACTATGATCCTTCCATCTTTAAGTTTGTATATATATGCTGAGAAAGTACCCGTCAGCCGCCCGATCTAAACCATGTTGAATTAATTATTAAGCGCTTCAATGTTTATGCATAGTACTAGCAATAGGGAAGGAGGGAACAGAGCTCAACGGCCAAAGTATCCCAATCCAAGTGACGGGTTCCAAGTCGATCACCTCTGTACGGTTACCCGTCCGATCATGAGATTCAGCTTTTTTGATAGAGCACAGAGGTAATTCCGTCATTGTTTTAACACACTCAAAACCTGTAGTGAAATCCATTCTCTTTTCCTGGGAGCCTTCATCACTAGTAGAAAATCCTCTCATAAGTTTGTGCCGGAACATTTCCAATCTCGTGAAAATCTCCTTGAAAGAAGGTCTTTTCTGAGGACTGATATTCCAACAGTCCCCCAAAAGTGAAACCAACTCGCAAGGACAATTGCTGGGAAGCTCTGGTCTTGTTCCATTTAATATTTCTCTGTATAAATCGCTAGATCCCTCCAGGTTTCCCAAAGGTACTTTCAGGGTCAGAACATGAGCGCAAGTTATAGCGAAGCTATAAACGTCTGCCTTGAACCACTTGGCTTTCCTTTTCCCATTATGGAAGGCATTTGGGTAAACCTCTGGAGCTCTGTACCTCGTAGTCCCAACACCGGGACACGATATACTAAGGGACTTCGAGACTTCGACCTTCGTCTTGGACATCCCAAAATCAACCAACTTCACACAATAATAATTCACAAGATGTGGAAAGGTTAACCTATTCACGACCACATTGTGCGGTTTGAGGTCACGATGTGCAATTCCTCGGTCATGCAGATAGAGCATCCCTCGTGCCATTTGCGCCATCATGTCGACTGCTACAGGAAGTGAAAATTGCTCGTTCTTCTGATCCTTAATCTGATCGGAGAGACTCTTCTCCAAAAGCTCCATCGCAATAAAACAATCTCCCTTCTCCTGGCCATTGCCACAGCAAACGAAATCCACAATACGGGGGTGCTTCAAACCTGCCAATATGGCTGCTTCTTTCAAGAAGATTGGCTCCCATACTTGTTCATGAAACACTTTCTTAGCACATGGTATGCCCAGCCATTCTATGCTGCAAACACCACTTGCACCTGATCCACTTCCAAGGAAATGTGAGTTGGTCCATGCCTCTGAAAGATCGGGATCCTTTTCCCACAGGATTGCATTGCATCCGTCAAAGCTATTGGTTTGAGATTGCTCCAAATTGTACTTCAGCTTCACTAGCAGGTACCTAGCCAGACATTGCTGCTGGGCTTTCCTCGCTGCTTTAGATTGATCATCTGCTTTAAGTATGACGCTACTCGGTTGATTGACGAAGTCTTCAAGCCATAGTCGGAGTTCTTGTTGATCACCGTGGACGACTGAGGCAGATGCAGGGAGAAATATACGAGACTTCCGAAGATCTTTTGGTAGACCGTTCCATTCTTCACAGGCTCTGTAACTTTTGACTTCCTCATAAATCGCGTTATAGCACAAGCATACCCCCAGCAGGATCTCTTGGAAAGCATTCTCATTTTGGATTTGAAACACTGCTGCTGAACACCAATCTTTCTGCGCACAGCTACTCACGAGCAGTTTCGCTTGCTCCAGATGCAGGTACAAGCTTTTGAGAGCAGAATTGAAGAGGTCAGGCCGGGATGCTCCGATGTGTAACACTAGCTCCCGGGTGTTTTGAATAGTTTCTGAAAGCTTTTTTAACAAATCCTGGCATTGTCTTCTGTTGAGCAAGTATGCCCCACTTGCAAATATCAGATCGGACTCTATAGTGCGCACGTTTTGTTCGCAGAGATTCAAAAAGTCTGCATCTGCTAGTACTCTTGCTGTCGAGTAAAAGAGTGTTGATTGACTGATCATCCACGACCACATATTGAAACTATATGATGCAAAGTCGCCTCATTTCTCAAAAAGCTTTGCCAAATGAACGACGCCTTCGGTGCACGTACTGCCCCACGGCCAATACTGCCTTGACAAAGGAGATATGTCAACTTCGACCATGTGAAAAACCCTTCCAGCTTTAACGGATAAGGTGGTATATCTACTTCAAGACTACAAATGATGCGTGATTAAGAGCCAAATTTAAGCAGGAATTTGGAAGGAAAAGCAAGTCTTACGTGTTCTTCGAATTGACGCTGAGGCATGCGACCTAATAGACATCGCCAAGATTGTTAAGACCTCCCAATAATATCCATCCCGCACGCAGTCTCTACAAGAAATGTTGAATCATCGGTATCAGCGCTTGTCGTGAGAGTATGCGTAAGCTAACTGAACTGCAAACTATACATGGCATAGATGCTCAACGTCGGAGGAGCCTATATAACAGCCAAAATTTGCGAAGCTTCTGGATAAGCTTCGGCCCTTGATCGAAGCCAACACAACAATTGGACGAAACTGTGACCACTGGGTTGAGCTCAGGGCTGGATATAGTACTCTGGCCTCCGTTCACTAGGTCAGGCTCCCAACCAGATTCACCACCCTACATGAGCAGAGAACCTCAATCTGAGCTCCAGATGCTCGGAACGAAAACTTGGGAGCTCCTCTGCCCAAAATGAGACCCGACAATTTTGACCATGTCAATACAGACAGTCACAAACGACGATAGATGTGGGACCACACGCACGATTTCAGTTGAGCGGCGCCTGAATCTCTTGCAAATTTTAGGGGCAGTCATAGCGACGTACAGAATATTTCTTACCCATTTCGCAATAAACAATTCCCGTTTAGTACTTCAGATTATGTTCTCTATAATATTCTTCATCAGACTGTGCTTCGCATGAAAATACCACCAAATTCTGAAGCAGACTCGTAAGCTGCATGATAACTTATGCTATTTCCAAGGAAACTACAAGAAAGTCCAGAAACTTTGAACTTGGACAGTGTGCAGAATGCTTGGAAATGAGAGTCTGTAGGTACGCGGGAGAGGTCAGTAACAATCTTAATTATAGTTGACAAGAAAACCACACATCGAACCATCTAGAAAATGATGGGAATTTGGGAAGCATAGCAGAAGTTCAGACCTGACTTGCCGCAACCATTCCATCTAGACGCCATTAAGGACTGGTCCAAACTAATTGGACCATATATCATAATGTATTGCATGCATGCATGTCGGGCAGCTCTTTGAGAGCTGCAGGTCGTGATCCTTCACAAAAGCTTTGCATGGCGGCTCCATCGCAATGAGTTAGCTCTACCTGATTGACACTGGAAGTTTTGGAGCTGTTAGCCCCCGGGGCTAAACTGGAAAGGGGGCTAATCCTTGGCACTTTAGCCCGGGCTAAACGTGCCTTTTCTTCTAGCCAAGAAAGATTAGCCCGGCCAAGGTGTGCAATTTTGGGGGCTAAATCAAGTGTACAAGAAAATCTTAGATTTCCTGAATCCTTTGTAAAGGGGGCTAAAATGGGGACTAACTCCACATAGAGTAGCCCGGGCTAATGCTACCAAAACTTCCAGTGTGATTCGATCAACAAAGAATTCACGATAATGCAAAAGCTGTGCAATATAAGGCGAAATTAAGTGGCTCCAGAGTTTCCAGAATCTGTTGAACTCGTGCTTTGACGTTAATGGAGACTGCGATGCCCAGCGGGGCTCGGTACTCAGCATATGATCGGGATCGTCAAAGTGCCGAGTCTGACCAAATCTACACTACAGTAACTCTACGTGAGTAACTGCACTACAGTAACTAGCACTGTACCCGCCAAGTTTGCCGCAGGTTGCCGCAGAGAGCAGCGTGATCTACACATTCTACGTGGTGTAGCTCCAAATCTCAAGTCAATAGGGCCATTTCAAATATTTTTGCCGTGAAAACGATACCTGGGGAACTTAGGAGAAGCATGACGGGAACTGCATGGGAACGCACTGAGGTCCAAAGGGAGCAGAAACAGAACTCGCTGATGTTGCTTTAGGGTAACCTTTTGATTTTAATACTCTATTGCTATTAATAATATACTGGATTATTTTGATGTGTTTGGAATGGTTCAGCACTTCGAGTGGATTTTACATCAAAGGTGAAGTCGGACTTTATAGAGATGACATTGGTTTGATGATTAACTTATTAAATTTTCAATTAGAAAGTATATATTTTTTTTAAATGCCAAAATTTCATCATCCTATGATTCTGATATGATCTCCAAAGGGAGTTTTTGTATTAGCTAGCTATGTGGAGTTTCAAAGTTTCTGTTGTTAGATAATCAAGGTGTAGTAGAGTTTAAAACCTGTCGTGGAATTGGCAGGATGCCAAGCAAATGCTTTAACTACAATAAGATGTTGCAATTTAACAATGACAGAAACTGTTCCCAACATTCTAAAAATGTAGGTAGATAATGTATTTTTATTTTTATTTTTTTATTGAAGAAAGAGTTAATAAAAACTTATTTCAATTAAATTAGAAATGCAATATCAAAGTGTATTGAGAAAAAGAAAAAGAAAAAGATCAGGCCCCTATGACTAGGTTTGTATTTTTAATCCCTAATGACCACAAATGCCATTTTGACACTTTTAAGGACAAAAAATTAAAGAAGTCATTTCTCCTTAATTTATAATCTCATAGCAATAAGGCTTCAATTTATATTAAGTTATCCTAAAATGAGAGAGAAGTAGGTGACGAAGCATGATAGAATATTTACAAATCCAAGATTCAAAAGTCAATGTGAAAAATTGATCTCAGATCAACTCTAGAATGCAAGATCGTATTAAAAAAGAATTAATTTCAAATTTTCAAATTGAGTTGTAATGCTATAAGTGAAGTGTATTTTGATAATATGATATCATATACATACATATTTACAACCTGGAAACGTGCTCTGGTGCACAGATTACCAACTCTTAGTAATATAGAGTAACAATAAGCTTAGTCAGTGTTGGAGTAACAAGGTACACCATATTTTCCTCGGCATCTCGCATTCAGTCGCTTTGTAGGCCTGATCAGTTGAAGCCTAGTCACCCTTAATTTTCAAACCCTAGAGGAATTCTTCTACCTTCTCAATCTTTGCTAATTTCTTTACTGGATTCGGCGCCCTCGCCTTCACTTTCCGTTTTACATTCATCGTTGCCATGTTGCGCATCTTCTAGGCCGCGCACAGGGAACATCAAGACTCACAGGTAAATCACACTGTCATGGAATTGTACTGTACATGAGTCTGAGGTAGTGCTTGAAGCTGAGAGGCTGATTATTTTTGCACGACATATTTGGAGCTTCTCGAATGTGCGAAGAACCCCGAATCGGGTTCGAACATGTTAGAGCCAAGTAAATTCTGAAGGAATATCTCCAAATTCTCCACGCTCTTGAGTTTTGTTTCCAGCTCTGCTAAATTCGACTTAGCCTTCACTTTGGGACTTATTTTCATCGCTGCTGTATTGCGTATCAGTTCCCACATAATATTGAACGGAACAAAAATGTCAGTCTGGCATGATCTACGTACTTCGAATAGTAAAATGGACATCTTCACTCACTTATGTCCAACCAAAAACTAGTTATCAAGCCAAGCACATTCTACAGTACTGCACAATGCACATTTTACTCTGCACAATGCACATTGTTGTATTCAATTCTCCACTCCAGCTCATGGACACAATGAATCACCAGCAACCATAAGCTTCCAATTTTAACTGCACAACATCATAGATACATACTTGGTATTTGTGGCAGTGAGCATGCTGAACTTGCTTCTGAGGGACCCTTCGGATTTTCCCCCGGAATTTCCCAATGCGGAAAAAACTGCCCCGGAGAAAAACCTCGCCGGGAACATTACAATGCAGGACCGGACCGGATCTCCGAACTGTGCCCCCGAGGGTTTCCATGTTGAAATTGGCAACCCAAGGGAGCTCCAATATACCCTGATCCATCGTCTTTCCAAACCAGTTTGTGGGCGCTCAGAGTTGCGGCTCTCTTGTTGATTTTTTATGTTGTTTCTCGTTTGTTTCCCTTCTGTGTATCGTTCTTTGGGGGTGCGCTGCTTGAAGGCTTCGCAACGGCGAGCAAGAACTGCTCCTTTGCGAAAGCGTGGTGGGCTCGGAGTTGCAATTTTTGGCAGGGAACCGGACCACCATTGTCACAGGTGGGAAGAAACCCGCTTGCTTCAACAAGGTCGTCTTGGAGTCCAGGTTCGCTCTCCACTTGAACTCTGTGTTTGTGATTGTGTTTTCCAAAGGCTGTTTGATTTATTTTGTGTCTGACCTTTCCACAGTTGTTCGATGAGTGCTGTGACTTTGCTTCTGCGGATTCACATCAATTAAGGGATCTTCTGTAGGGTTTGAGCAACATCAAGATTAGAGGTGGCAGCCTCCGTGCCGATGAGCCGCAATTGAAGTGGCGGAGTGCGACGTCAACTTCGAGAGGTGGTTCTCCTCCTTGGATTCGATATGTATATTGAATTCGAAATGTAATGTCCCCGGTTCATGCTTAGGGTTTCACAGTGCTTGACTTGAGCTCGTTGATTCTTGTATTTGCTGTTTATTTGGTTCTAACGTGGGCCTTCCTTTTAGATTTGTACAGACACTGTACACCTGAATTGGGAGTTTCATCGTGTTTCTGAGGCTCTGAAATGGACGCATTGGGCATGCCCGGCAATGCCATAGCTTTCACCATGTGGGTGATGCTGCTCATCTTAAACATCACAGAGGCTCCGGCAATCCCACAGTACGTGGAAGGTGATGGACACGACGACAACACCCTTGTTGCCCTCCCAGGCAACTTTGAAGAAGGATTTCTTGACGCTGAAAATGAGATAACTGCTACCCTTCATCATTTCCGTTTATGCCTGGCCTGTAATTTTTTAGACGACGATTTAGGATTCTGGGTGAAACCTCGTAGCACTACTTGGTTTTCCCGTTTCTTATTGGAACAATATGATAATCAGCGGTGGGTGGAGATGTTCAGAATGACCAAACCGGCTGTTCTATCCCTGTCTGAGGTTTTAAGGCCGCATGTGCAACAGGAAAACACCAAGTACAGATTGGCTATACCAGTGTTGATAAGAGTTGCATGCACTTTGTTTAAGCTTGCGCATGGAGCTAATCTGACGGTGTGTAGCGAGATGTTCGCGATTGGGAGGAGCACAGTCTCGGTGGTCTTGAGAGATGTGGTCAATGCCATCAACGACACTTTACGCCATGAAATCATGTGGCCAGCAGGTGATCGGCTGCTTGAAAGTGAGGAAAAATTCTACCAGTTATGTAGACTTCTAGGGGTGGTGGGAGCAATAGATGGGACTCATGTCTCAATTGCGAAACCAAGCTTTGGAGCAGCCGACTATTATTATTTTAAGAGTGGCTGGTACACTATCAACTGTCAGGCACTTGTTGACAGCGAGAAGAGGTTTATTGACCTGTACTTGGGCATGCCCGGGTCCACTAATGACGCCATGATGCTTAGACGGTCTTCATTGTATGGTCTCGCTATGCAACAACGCATTCTTGGCCCAAATCAAGCTGCTCGTGGATTTTCCCCCTACCTCATTGGGGATTTGGGGTACCCTTTGCAGCCATGGCTGATGATTCCGCACAAAACCCCACCCTAGCTCTCGGTATCTGAGTCTCTATTCAACAGAAGGCTGAGACGTGGGAGATGTGTTGTTGAAAACGCATTTGGGATTTTAAAACAGTCATTCCGTGAGCTCTTGTTTAAGTCAGATTTACATGTAACTTTCATGCCTGATGTTATCTTATGCTGCGCCATCCTGCATAACATACTACTTGGACAATCGGATGAGGAGGTAGAGGACTTGCTGGAGGTTTTGAGAAATGAAGGATTACATGGACAGGTCATAGACGATGAAGGAGCCGGAGAGGGGGAGGACGCTGTCCATGACCACATCCCAACTCCTGCTGCAAGTGAGAAGCGTCAGGAGCTAGGACTGTTTCTGGCGATGCAACGACGTGGACCGTGAGCCATTCAGGTACATAATTCCCAGTTCATAAATTAGCGTTGAAGTCAGCGTCATGATGAAGTAAGTCTAAGCCTGTCTATTCAGACGATGGGCTACGTTGTTGTCAATAAAAACTCTGTGCTAATCGGGTGCTTCATGGCACTGGTGCCGCTGGAGCAAGCTAAGAGACTTACTTGCTGCTGTGGTTCTGGTGTTTCTTGGCTACGTGTATTTTGTTTTCTTGGTGTCTTCGGTATTGCTTGTGATGGTGCGGTGGTTTGGTTAAGTCACAATTTCTCCCGGGTGTGCTGTCTGGTCAGTTGATTTATTTGGTGTTTGGAGCTTATGTTTCATTGGGGGAGTTTGTGTATTAGAGTCTTCATGTGGTTGATATGGGAGACTAGTAACGTCAGTCACTCAGGTTATTGGTTTTTGGGCCTCATAGTTACAATTCTATCCGTCCATGGTGGATTTCATGAGCTCTAGATCGCCGATTTTGGTCTCTTGGTTTCCCGGACATGTACACGGAAATTGACCATAACAGAGTGGAGGTTTTCGTGCTATTTTTTTTGAATTTGCCAATAACTGCTGATACTCGTACAAATCTTATCGAGGGCCTCCATCTAAAATTTCAGATGCTCATAAAGAGTGTTCTTTTCGGATTGTAAGTAGGAATTCATAATCTTCATACATATATAGCTAATTAAACTAAATTCCAAACCTCCTATTTTCAATCATTGCATGTGAGTTCAAGTTTTTTAGAGTAACAACCCGAGTCCATGTGCTTGGGCACCCGAGTCCATCTTCTTGGGGTTTGGAACGGTTCGTTTTCTTTTTTTCCAATTCTTACTTTTTGTTAATTAGTTTTTGAAAATAAAATTTTAATTTCATCTGGAAGGGTCCATTGTCGATAAATCTGAGGCTGTAAATTTTTCTAAGATGATTTTTCTAAGATGAACAACTTCATGTTTCTTTCAAGTACTAGTGTGAGTCAAGTCCTGTTCGGGGGAGGTCACAAGGGGGGATTTCGGACGCATTAAGTTGGATCAGGGATCAAAACACAAGCTGCGTGCTCAAAGTCTGAATTGATGGTGCACGTTGTTAGATACTTCATTTCCAATCAGAGGTTTGTTTCTTTGTACTCTGTAAAGGTATTCTCATCGTTTGCCTCTAGTATCTAATAACCCAGGCATCTAATAATCCTGGTAGTGTATTCTCAAAAAAGGATCACAGATTACTCTGTTCTTTGTAATCTCTTTATGTAATGCCGAAATGTCTCCGTAGAGAACTACAGGTTCGCCCTGTTTTGGCTCTAATTGAAGCGGAAGCTCAGTTTGCAGCTTCTAATTAGATTGCACAGGATGATAGATACTTGGATTCTGATCACCTGTTCGGTTCATAGTATTGTGTAGAAGACCATAGCCGTCGTTCATGATGTAGTACATAAACTCGTATGAGCAAGAAGCATCATCACGCTGAAGCAAAGAGTGAACACAAAATGTTTTTTTTTTTTTTTTTTTTTTTTTTTTTTTTTTTTTTTTTTTTTTTTTTTTTTTTCCATCATTTCATTCCCTTCCTTGGAACATAGTGTACATTGAGACATATAACGGCACTGTGATTTAGCCTACACCTGACTACAATGACTATGACAATCCTGGCTATGCAGGTTCAGAAGAGAAGCTAGAGAGAGAAGGATGAGAAACAAGGGGTGAAGGGGGGGAAGGGTGGGTGTTGGAGGGTTGGGCGGGTTGTGAATAAGAATTGAGGAAGAGGAAAGGAAAGTTTTGGAGCAGCTGTGGAATTTCTCGCATCGAAATGGTTCCAACAGATGTACTCTCCGGCTTAGTTCACAACAGTAGGCATATGCTCACAGTTCAGTTGTGTTGTTGTTAATTCCTTGGTGCTGCTCCATAGTGACTTGTGCCTCTAGAGTTGGAGCTGTAGGTATAGCTATGGATGTAGAGGTACATGTAGGGCTTGCAGCTTTGTCAGGAGTTGAATTACCTTGTGCTCGGAAAGGGAAACTACCATACGAACTAGGGTTGGGGTGGCTAGGGGGCATGGGGGTAGCCGGTCCACGAAAGCTCTGATGCCCACTTCCACTTCCTCCTCCATGTACTGTACTGCTTGACATATTCAAGCCCTTGCTTAAAACATTGGACAACTGTGCCAAACAGTTCATCATCTCCCCTTGCTTGAGTATTGCCAACCTTACGTTTTCATTCGCAACTGATGCATTCTCATACATACGCCGGTCCTTTTCTCTTTGGTATTCCATCTGCTCTGAGAAAAGCTTGAGTTGCACCTCCATCTTTGAACGTTCGATATCACGATTGGCTCCCGCTATCTCCTACATTTGAGCAGCCATTACGGCCCCTGTTGCCTTCGTGGCCTCTGCAATTACAGAATGTCCTGACACATTCTTTCTACGGACCACAGTGTTTCCTGGGCGCCTGTGTACCGCATACATAGAATTCTCAGACGATGAAATAACTTGCGGGGCAATGCCTAGAGGGATGCCGGTGTAGGCCCGTGGCTGTGGACTTTGACTCGGGGCTGCCTGGGCCGTAGGCCGAGAGTTCCTTGAAGTTGTGCTCCGCTGGAGCTGTGGCTAGGAAGACTCATCCATCGTGTCGACGTCATCAGCAGGTGCCATTTCAACAGGGTCCTTAGTCTCGGGTTCGCTCTGAACCTCGTCTGTTTCCTGTTGATTCTCCTCATACGTTTGTCTGAAATTTCCATCTCTGTCTGCGAGTAGGTCACGGACGTTCGGAGGCTGGATCTGCGGGCGACTACCAAACCACTCGTGAATAGCGGAGTACACATCTTGGGCAAACAGTCGAGGTAGGCTCTCAGTCTTCCGCTCACTGGAACTCAACTCCCAGTAATCAGGTGAGTTTTGCCCTGTACGTTCCAAGTAATCTGCAATTTTTTTATAATCTGGAATGAGTTGGTTCCATTTGGTCTTACATGCGGGTCCATCTCTTGGGCACGGTGAAATTCCAAGACGCATAATCTGTTGAGAAACACGAGCCCACTTGCTGGTTTCTGGCGTCATGAGATCCCGCCCGTCGATAGTATCAAGCTCTTCTAGGTACATTTCTCGTTTTGCTGCAATTAATGCAAACACCTCCTGTGGCAACCAGTTAGGACCCCGGTCCTTCCTGGCCCGCTTGGCCTGGCTAGGCCCTGCACTCGCAGGTGGGGCTTGTGCAGGCCGTAAAACTCCAGAGAGTGCACTCACACCGATGCGGCCCATGGTTCGAATGTTGTTGTAGCCGGCCACGAAGGCTGACCCTGCAAATAGACATGAGAGTATGAACATTCTTGCATGTAAATGGTAATTCAATTCAAGGTACTTACTAGACCGTCGGAGTGTGCTTATTTGTTTTGCACGTCTAACGTCCTGTGAACAAAAATAAATTAGATTCAGTTGCAGAGGGGTGGACAAAGGACGTACCTTCAACCGGCATCGGAGTGGAGTGTGCGGGAGACGGGAAATGCTGTGCGTCTGAGCGGGAATCCATTGCAGGGAGTACGGTGCACCTGTAACACAAGGGGAGCAGGAGTTAATGTTTGCAGTTACAAGATGCCAAGGTCAGGTTCATGACATACCTCAGTTGCGTTACAGTTGATTGCATTTGTTGTCGCAGCTTGCACTATAGTGGCCGTTTCGGTTTCAACTCACAGTGTTACAATCGCGTTCTGTGCAGGCTGGAACCTGTTTCTATCATGCACTGGTCAAGGTTTCGTGCTGGTACACTTCTCTTATCGCTCATTGTGTTTCTGCATGCCTACAATAAGGAACCATTCTCCTACAACGCTGAACACTGTATCACTCAGAAAGATTGTTGGCACAAGTCTATCCATGAGAAACAAACTTGGACTCACAACCGTCGCTTATAAGTTTCTGTGCGAACTTCAGGTGTGTACCACTCTGAACGCACCAATAATTCAATGGCTTGTAATTGAATTAAATTGTAAAAGATCATGTCATTGATCTAAGAAGACCTAGCTCTAATTCATTCTCTGCTTCATTTCCGAAGCCTAATGAACAAAGCGTTGACTTAAAAAAAAACATAACGTGCATTGGTAACGGTTGTGATGTGGTCCTTGATACTGAACCCGAACTGGCCTTTTACTGTGCAGAATGACAGACGATATCTTGCAGAAGACAAAGGAAGTAGAAGGTAGTTTGCTGGAGGCTCAAGACTTCGAAAATAAGCTCAAGGAGCTGGAACAAAAGAACCATGAGCGTCCATGGTCTGCCATTATCAGCATGAGATGCATGGCCAATGACTCGGTGCATCCTGCATGGTCCAGCACTGTGCATACAAGTGAACAGTACTGTGCTCGACTCACAACGCTATTCAACACATTCAGTTGAATTCAGAACGCAACTCAATTTTCATTTCACTTCAAAAACCGATGATGTGCATGACAATGAACTATGCAAATTGTACATTGTAAAATGACGAAAATGAAGTGCGATGCAGAAGTGTAACGGGAGCGAGGAGCGTACCTGAAAGCTCAAACGTCGCCGAAGAAAACAATGAGAGTCTCCACTTCATCTCTGTGTTTTGACGTCGAATAGTCCTCTCATGTGCATGCAGCTGTTCACTCCGTTTAACTTGCCATAATTCCAGACACCGCTCTTTCCTAATGGATCACCTTGAGCTCCACTAGATAATACCCCACCCCTTAATCGGAAATGTACAGTTTTGGGAGAAATTTAACTACTACTAACCTGCCACTTCTTTTGCAGTGGAGAGAAAGTAGCGGCCTTGTTGACGCAAAAGAACGCTCTTAGTGCGGTGCCACCTGAGCACCCACGTAGGTTTGGGATTACCAACTGCCTCGAGTGTGAACGACCCCATGCACTTTTGAGATTCTTATCCCAAAGACCTCGGCCATAGTGCCAGGTCTAAACGTTCCTTAACTGAGATGTCGAAATATTGGGTTGTCTAACTGAGATGTCAAAATATTGGGTTGTCTAACTGAGATGTCGAAATATTGGGTTGTCTAACTGAGATGTCGAAATATTGGGTTGTCTAACTGAGATGTCGAAATTTTGGGGCTGGCCAAAATTGGTTCTCTCGATTTATTTATTTATTTTTGGTTGATATGTTGTAAGTTATCGGGTGTAGAAGACTTTGGTTTGGGGATTGCTACCTAGATGTGCGAGGTGATATGGTGGTTTTCACTGATGAAGTGTAGGATCATGCTTCATACGCCGAGTTTTGACATTTTGTAGGTCTTACAGGTTGCAGAACGAAGAGTGGGTTGCTAGCTGCGTTCGAGGACGTGAGCAAGTGGTAGCTACTCAGTCTTCCACCGACTGTGGTTCGCAGTTACCGTTATTGACTGTGGAGACAATTGGGTGACCATTGCGTGACCACTGGGTGGCATATCGCTTCGTACAACAAAGCCAAGGAATCTCTGGACATGCCCAAGATTGCGGGGTTGGTTCATAGGTGAAGGGTATGTTCACCGATCGCTCATATGGTTGGTTTGAATGGATTTGGTTTTGGCTATGATACATGTTAGAGAAACTGTGTTGAGTGGAAACGTCATTTTATTCGCGGTGTAACTTTGTTTTTGCAAGCATTAAACCCAGATTGAATTACATGTTTGTTAGTTGTGTTGGCTGAGTGTAAATAGACTTTTAGTGTATAGTGTGATTCACATCTGAATAGTTAGGTTCGTCATTGTAGGCCAATCTATATGATTCTTCATTTGCATCTCATTCTTCTCAACTTATCTAGCACCTGGAAAGGCGGTAGACACATGAACCTATTTGAGCCCGTGGAGGATCGAGACACAGCTCTGATATTCTCTGGCCTAGCGCTTCCAAACTGGTGGCATATTCATCTCTAGTAAAGTCGGACTTGTAAATGTTTTGAAGGAGAGTCTAATGTTAGTTGAGTTCCGTATTCTGAAGTTCCTGTGTGTCTTGAGCATTGGTGTAACTTGTGAACCGCACTCTAATGTACTGAGAGGGGGGGGAGGTTGGCATTATTGATGCAATGTTTCGCACTAAATGCTAAGTGTGTTTCATTGTTAAGAGGAAAGCATGACATATTGGATTGCTAGTTAATGTCACTTAGATTTGTGGATTCTGTGAACAACATGTGAAAGTATCTGGAGCCTGTATGTCAAAGTATTGCAATGACTTGAACCAATGTTGGTCTTCAGTTGGATGAGATGTTGCGCGTTTGGAATTTTTATTTACAATTATTTTTAAGGAGGCCGCATTATTTTTTACCGTTCCTATGCGATTTTGTAGTCCTCATCGAAGTAGTGCTGGTAGAAGTTGCAAACACTACTGGAATTTGTCTAATGTAGTGCCTCCTGGTCAGGATGTAACATGTTCGTAACTAGTTTTGTGGTTCCCTGTAGGACTTGTAGTGGGAAAGGGAAGTAACATCCTTCAAGGGTGATTTGGGGTGTGCAGGTATCAACCTTCAGGATGTTGATGTGCTCTTGCACTCGACCATTGTATCTCATGCTACTCAATGGGTGAAATAATCGACCCACTCGCTCTTGGGAAAAAGGTTAGCCTCGAATCTGATACTGCTGTTAATGAACTCCGATCTGTAAACATTCAAATGCATTCTCAGCGTATCTTAATCTGCTGCATTATAGACAACCGAAGGAGTCATTGTTTATTTGAGGTCTGACCCAGTGTTTGTTTGTTCTTTGGGATGCAGCTGAGTGATTCGGTATTTGAATTTTACAAACCTAAAACAGTGCACTTGGAGGTGGTCTTTATTCATGGATTAGAGCAAGGCAAATGTGGAGATGCATACTGGAGGACTTTGGGCTCGGGATGGTATTCCAGAAAATCTCTGGCCAAGGACTTGGCTTTCGAAGGAGTTCCCCTCTGCAAGAGTGTTGGCACTCTCGTATGATGCTAGTATTAAGCGGACTGCCACCGATGGAAGGATGGATTTGATTCTTCTTGGGGAGAACCTCATACAAAAAATGGTCGATTTTTGGCGTATTGGACAGCATGGTGTTCCAGTGGTGTTTGTGTGCCATGGGTTTGGTGGCTTGATGGCGAAGCAAATCGTTGTAAGTGGAAACAAGCCTCAGTTTGGACAGAAGCAGGAGGTTAAGAATCTGTTGCAAAACATCGATGCATTCTGTTTCTATTCCACACCCCACCATGGATCGCATTTGGCTAAATCCCCATTGTATCTTAGCGGTGGTACGAAGAGCCCCTTGTTGGAGAATTTTAAGGTCCTTGATAAAGAGACAGATCGACTCAATCAGGAGTTTGAGCAGTTCAAACGCCCATCATGGCATTTTCATGTTGTAGCCGAGTCACATGAAATACCCAAGGTCAGTATCTGTTACCATATGTGCTTCGAACTTCTTAAGCGTATACAGACATTCATGATTACCTTGTGTTGTACTTGAGAACCACAGCATGTACTAATTAGGTGGAAATTTTTGTCACCTGGACAGTTTCGTGAAATGGTAGTGCCAGAGGCATCTTCAAGGTACAAAAATGCAACTCACATGACCTTGAATGCGAGCTACATGGATATTTGCAAGCCAGGGTCTGAGAAGGATTCCAGCTACCAATGTTTGACTATGCGATTGAAGGAGGTTCTCGACAGAAATGTGGTTTCTCTTCCTTTGGCAGTAGAGAGCCTTGCGTTGGAAAGCGTTGCGAGGTTTCAGAAACACGAGGAGAGTGTCGAAGGCATGCTACAAGAATTTCGAATCGTGGGTTTGATTGGAATAGGCGGTAGTGGAAAAACCACATTGGCAAAAGTTGTCTACCAATCTATCTGTGACGACTTCGGGAGAAGTAGTTATCTGGACAATGTGAAATCAAAAGGTACGTTTGATGAAGTGTTGGTAACGTTGTTAAGACTGTTTGGAATCATGAAGGAAAAGACGGGTGGTGGGGCACAACTTAGCGATTTTCAGGATTCAAAAGAAAGGTACGTCAAGGACCTGAAGGCTTTTGTGAAAGAGCACAAGGTACTGATGGTTGTGGATGATGTTGGTTCTAAAGAAAACTTCAATCATTTACTAGCATGCACGGATTTCATAAATGGGAGACAGGATTCCAGAATGATCGTCACATGCCGAAAGAGGCAATTGCTGAGGAGACGTGCACCATTGGTTGGGAAGTATGAGATGAAGCTTCTGAACGAATAAGCCTGGATATTGAGCTTTTTTCACATCATGTATACAAGGGAGCCAAGAGTGGACGGCATAGGAAAGAATTCCTGCAAGAATGTTTATCTCGGGATGCATTTGGGATCCTGATCGGTGATTTTGAAAGTGTGTTTAATGATATCGTGGATGCCTGTGCTGGTCTACCACTAAGCTTGGAAGTGATGGGCAACTACATTGGAAGTTACCTCAGGGATTGTGATGTATCTTCGGGGGATTGTTTGGAACTCTGGAGGGGGGCGTCATAGAAATTCAGGGATGCAGAGGCTTTGGACGGGGCAGCACCTGGGAATGAAAGGCTTTGGAAGTCGTTACGAATAAGCTATGATGATCTAGGCCCGAGCTTACGAGAGAAGTTTTCGGATGTTGCATGTTTCTTTTCTGGATCGTTGAGATATGATTATAACTCTTTGCTGCGGATTTGGGGAGGGAAACCTTCAGATCGCGTGGACTTGAAAATCTACAAGACAGATGTTTGTTCAAGGTTAACAAGGAAGACGTAGTAGTTACCATGCACGACCATTTGCGAGATATGGGACGGAGTATTGTCAAAGGTGATGGGGAATATATGACAAGAGTATGGACAGACCAGGATGTGAGGAAGGTCCTGCAAAGTAAGGAGGTAAGTGAATGTTATCTTTTCACTGTTCATATATGTTGTAATTCAATTGGAGTCCTTGTGTGCTTGGGTTCTAATGATATGATTGTATCCTTGACAGTCAAGAGCAACAGTGGGTTTGTCATTGGGTGATTGGAACAAAGCATCAGAGGCAATCATGAGAAGGAAAGCACATGAGACTTCAAAGTTGAAGATTTTATTTAGTATGTTCACATGGAATAAGCCTATGGTACTGAAGTGTCCAAATCTGAGGTTAATTGACCTTCGTGAAGTTGAAGGCAACATTTGTGCAACCATTACTCTGGAGGATTCATCATCCTTGCATTGGATTTGTTTGCGGGGAGGGAACATCACCAAAGTGTCAAACTTTGTTTGGAAATGTATACATCTATATGCATTGGACCTCCATGGTTGTATAGGTTTGAAGGAACTTTCTGAGTTTGTTGGGGACTTGGTCAAGCTTTTGGAGCTGATTCTCACAGATTGTAAATATCTAAAAAGTTTACCAAAATCCATTGGCAACTTGGTCAACTTATCAAGCCTTAATCTTCGTGGGTGTGGGTTATTAACATCTCTACCACCATCCATTGGCAACCTGGTCAACTTATCAAGCCTTGATCTTGGTGGGTGTGGAGAATTGACATCCTTACCACCATCCATTGGCGACTTGGTCAATTTATCAAGCCTTAATCTTCGTGGGTGTGGGTTATTGACATCCTTACCACCATCCATTGGCAACTTGGTCAACTTATCAAGCCTTCATCTTTTTAACAATGGGTTCTTGACATCCTTACCACCATCCATTGGCGACTTGGTCAACTTATCAAGCCTTAATCTTGGTGGGTGTACGTCATTGACATCTTTACCACCATCCATTGGCAACTTGATCAACTTATCAAGCCTTGATCTTAGTGAGTGTGGGTCATTGACATTTTCCCACCATCGATTGGCACCTTGGTCAACTTATCTAGCCTTTTTCTTTATGGGTGTAAGTCATTGACATCCCTACCACCATCCATTGGCAACTTGGTCAACTTATCCTACTAAATGTTCTTGGTGAGTGTGGGTCATTGGCATCTCTACCACCATCCGTGAAGAATTTGGTCAAACTTATTAAGCTATCCCATGAGATCCAGCAACCGATGAGTTCATGAATGTGGCAGTTTTGCAATCTTCGATATGGTTGAATTCGAGGGAATTGAGAACATGACCAAGTCAGCGTTGCATGTTTCTGGCCTTCTGTTTAGGGTAGGCAGTGGACATCCTTGTAATTTAAAGAAGTTGCAATACCACATTCAGGGTTTTGCATTGCAAGGATGTCAAATCTTTTCAAGTTGTGTGGTTCCTCACCAGATGACCACGCTACAGCTTATGAATTATAGTGCATGAATTACGTTGCATGAATTATAGTGCACAGCAGAGCAAGGATTCCATCTCGAGTATTTTTTCCCTCCATCTGTTTTGAAGCTGATCGATGCATATTTTTGATCGACATTTACAATAGTGAATTCTCTACAAGTTCATCATTGGGATTGTATAAGATTGGATCACCTGGCATATCTTGAATTGTAGGATTTTAGACATCTCGAACAGAGCACTGACAGGGTAGAAATCAGAGTGAGCTTAAAAGTCTCAGCATCCACACTGGCAACGAGGATGGGGTTTGAATTGGGAGCTCCATCTCTGGAACATGTTATGAGAATCCAGTTATAAAGACTTGTGCTTTGGATTGTGCATGTTGGATCAAACTCGTCACCATCCTGTCCTATTGTTGGTTGAGCGATCATTTTATCATTTCTAGCTGAAACTTGTTGATGATGCTTCAATTCAACCTATAATTAGAGAATTTCACTGCTGCAACATGTGCAATCTGTTGATTATTCTAGGATTTTGGATTTTGAAATTCGCAATACAATTATGACATCTTGATTGGTAAAGTAGGTAACCGGAGTGTGAATATAATGTTGTGGTGCAAAGTGTAGCTAATTTGCAGTTTCGGTGGCAAGAGAGGCAGTAGAGAGTACTGACGAAGATGTAGTGACGAGCTCACCTGTTGCAGCCGCTCGAGCTTTCAAGACGTTAGCCCCCACGGCTAAACTGTGGGGGGCCTAATCCGTGGCACTTCAACCCCGGTTAACTTCTACCTTGCAATGATCTTCAAAAGATTAGCCCGAGTAATGGGATCATTTTGGGGGGCTAATCTTAGAGTACAAAAAAAATCCAAGATTTTTTGCTTCATGTGTAATAGTGTAAGGGGGAGCTAATGGGGGGGCTAATGAGGGGGCTAACGCATGAAGAATTAGCCCCGGCTAACGTCTCAAAAACTTCTTGTGAAAAATCTGAGATTTCTTTTTGCTTTGGACTTTAGCCCCCAAAATGATCCCATTGCCGGGGTTAATGTTTCTCAAACCAGAAGGAAGGGCAGGTTTAGCCGGGGTTAAAGTACCAAGGATTAGCCCCCCTTCCAGGTTAGTCCCAGGGACTAACAACTCCAAAACTCCCTGAGCTCATGAACAAGCTCCAAACGTTGAGGAGTCGCTCTCAGTGTGTGCAGTTTCCTCAGTTTGATGATATTGATTTCCTTAGAGGAGAAGACTCAGAGTAGAGGTGACAAGAGATTAACTCACCATTGGTAGGCAGGCATGTTTCTACACCTTTGAACCGACACCGGTTGTATGCAAAAGTTGCCAAATTGCGCCATTAGAACGATTAGTACGAGAGGATTGCTGGAGTTCCTACACCCAACCTCTTTTCGCCACATGTTTCTTCGAGAATTTCAGAGAATCCTGTGCACAGACAGATTAGAAATACATTTCAATCTATACCTTCTCAGATTAGTCTTCACCATCCCCACACCAATTGATACACTATTCATGAGATCACCGTCCTCATTCAACAACACTCACATTACGTTCATTCCACTCATTCCACTGTTCACCTCCAACTTGCACATGACAATACAAAGCAACCGGCGCTATCAACAGAATATTGACTGAGAAGTTTTATACTCCAAAGCACTCTAAACACTTTGGATTCCAATTCTCCTCTGCATCAGAGCAACGTTCCCATCCGGCAACACCATCCCTGACACATGAAGTTTTGGAGCTGTTAGCCCTTGGGGCTAAGTTCTAACTCAGAAGGAGGGCTAATCCTTCGCACTTTAACCCCGGCTAAATCTGCCCTTCCTTCTGGTTTGGGAAACATTAACCCCGGCAATGGGATCATTTTGGGGGCTAAAGTCCAAAGCAAAAAGAAATCTCAGATTTTTCACAAGAAGTTTTCGAGACGTTAGCCGGGGCTAATTCTTCATGCGTTAGCCCCCTCATTAGCCCCCCCTTACACTGTTACACATGAAGCAAAAAATCTTGGATTTTTTTTGTCCTCTGAGATTAGCCCCCCAAAATGATCCCATTACCGGGGCTAATCTTTTGAAGATCATTGCAAGGTAGAAGTTAACGAGGGCTAAAGTGCCACCAATTAGGCCCCCCCACAGTTTAGCCCTGGGGGCTAATGTCTCGAAAACTCCCTGTGATGATCATCATCCAAGACCCCACCTGAGCCTCAACAGACACAGCAACAAGTGAACCTGATGTACGATTGCTCAAGGGCTTTGTTCTTGTGGGTCGTCCTGTTGGATCGTCTCTGTAGCGAAGACGCTGCCCTGGTGTTGAGCATGTTTTTGAGCCTCAGTTGTCTCAACACATGAAGAGAACACTTTTTTATGTGCAGTTGATGGTTAGGCGTCCACAATGCAACTCTGCGTGGTTGTATTAGAGCCCTGAGAGTGTGTTCATTGTGTAACTATTCTTCAAGGAGGCTCAACTTTGGTATTTGAAGGGAATGTAGCTGAGGATGGTGAAGTGGGGGATGTTGAGTTGAAGACGTGTTCTATTGCATTTTACCGCGATGGTCTTGTTGTGTCCTTGTTGCAGTGCTTGGTTTGGTTATGAGCTGCACTTGTTGATATAGTTGAGTTAACAGGTTGCGAGTTGCAGATTGTATACTTGCCTGATCTAGTTAGGAGTGTAGTATTTTGTTATATCTGTTGGAGTTATGAAGTCGTGTGCAGTTGTGCTGTGCAATGTCGTCTATCCATGTGGTTATTTTAGCCCTTTCAAAGGGATTTTATGTGTTTCACTGGAATTAATGGCGTGCTTGCTTGTTTCTCTTGCCTTGCTGGGATGCGTGGTTCTTGTGTTGGACTGACTCTGCTTAAACTAGTTTGTTTGCTCAAATTTTCAAATGTTCGAGGGCCTGTATGAGAGTTGTGTCGTGTAATTTGTTCAGTAGTGTTTACGATTGGTATATGATACGTAAATGCTTCTTAATTGTATGTCTTAGGAGCAGAGTATGATGTTAGGTCCACTGTCAGCCTTAAATGTTGCGTATACTATCGAGTCTCCACTCATTTGCTACTTTAAATAACTTACGATATCTGCCTCACGATAGTGTATACCTCATTGCATTTGCTATGGTGATTATGTTTTGTTCCTAAAATGTCTTTTGATAATTCAACAGCTACATCATAACATTCGTAAGCTAAATTATGCTTGCAGGACCTTCTCGTGGAAGATAAATGTTGAGGCTTAAGGGCCCTTCACACCTGGCCCTATCTAGTGTTCCCTATTTCCCTGTAAAACTGAAATTTATAAAAGCCACTTCCGAGTTCACACGGGGTAGGTCGAGAGATCCGGTTTCTTGGATATACGGTTGGAATTACGTATGAAACGTTCACACATACGAGGTCTTACGTGATGGTAAAATCTGAGTTAAACATGTCCCACCTAAAACTTTACCAAGGCGTCACATCTACGAAGTGGTATTTGCTGTCGAAATCTCCTATTGCTGCGTAGTGGGTTTCCATTGTCACTGTCGCGTGACTTCTTGGGAGAGAGGAAGTGGGTACTTTGGAAAGAGGAAGTGGGCACCCTCCTCGCATTTTTCATTTCCAGAGTTGGTTTGCTTTCGATTGTTTCTGGGTCTTTTGCGCACTTATGTTTCCTTGAAATTGTGGACTTCTTCAGAGTGGTCGGCCGTCGTTGTTCCATTTTGTTTGTTGTTGTACTGAGGGAAATGCTATTCTGCGAGCGGTGAGCGGTGAGCGGAGAGCGGAGAGCGGTAACTTCTTGAGTATTTTGATGTTTTTGGTGAATTTTCTCACACTCTACCACTGCAGCATGATGGTTTTATTTTGAATTTTTTTTAAGAAAGTATGACCTAAAAAACACGTATGACCGTGCGTGCCTATTCTCGTGCATGCTTATATCCTTGTTGAGATGCGCTATACAGCCATCTTTGAAGACATGGGGTGTTAGTATTTTGAATTTTAATCTTTCCATGTAGGAAGTTTAGAAGGTGTGAATGGGTTTAGGGTAATGAAGAGTATTAGATCGTTTAGAAATTTACTATGTAAGGTCTAGGCAGAAAGAGTGATAAAAAGACTACGGAGCAACTGCAGTTTTTTTTTTTAATCAGATTTTTCTTTTATCCAATTTGAATTTGTTTATGTCAGTTTGGGAATGGCTCTAGCGGTTATCCCTTCCGAGGTACGACGTCCATTGCTTTCGCTCGTGAGGTATAACACACCAAAGCCACCACCCAAGTGACGATATTTAGCCCGATGGTGTACAATTATATTCAAGTAATATTCGGATTAGGCAATGATTATGGGATAACCTCGGTTGATCGGGAACCTGCTTATGTGATCGACTTTCTTGTGTGTGTGATATGCATCCTATGGATGTATGTGATGTGTAGCATATGACTGTATGCCATGGACATCATGTGATTGTATGTGATCTGCATCATGTATCTATTATCAATATAAAGTCTAACCACATAAAAGACGGAGAGGATTATTTGAAGATCACTATTAGATCATAGATACTTGTTTCATTATTAAATTGGATTAAAATTTAGTATTGTTAATTATTGTAATAGCTAATAATTATATTCGATGTCAGGGCTGCTTGGATATAATCAATCCATCTGATCTTGGATGGTGAAAGAAAAACATCCTTGAATGATAGAAGAAACCCGCTAGAAAACAATGCTTGTGATTTAAGGGAAGGGGGTGGTTTCAGGGGTCTGGGATCCGGAATAAAAGAATAACAAACTGTATCCATTGGGAACCACAATATGTAGTGAACATTCCATTCCAAAATCTACGTAGACCTAAACTTTAGGTACATCAACAACGTATACCTCCCTTTCACTAAGGACACACTCATCCAGCCAAGATTCTTTTCAAGCCCATAACAACATTGCAGCAACGAGTATTATCGTGAAAATAAAAAAACTTTATCCATATAAATGGAGGTACTCGACTTCCGGCATGTACCACCGAGGCCTGCACTGAAAATCATCAGATGGTTAAGCAGCTATCAGTTGCGCATGTCCAGATATGGTGCCTAAATCTCCCCTTGATAAAGGAAGCTAATTCTGCACTATGAGATCCATTCTTCTGCGGCTTCAAAAACCCCACTAGTTTCCTATTTCATAGTGTAATCAACACCTCAGGGGATACACCGTCCAACTCTTGTCGATATCAAACCAGCGAGTTTTGCCATCTGATATGATCACTTCGGGCAACTGAACAACTGGATTCACAACGATGGTGGAGGACAAGGTATACGGGATAAGGGACGCTTCCATGAATTTGACAAGCTCAATGGTACAGAGCATTGCGCAGTGCCATTCCCCATCGCCAACATGGAGGCGTCCAATGTGCCTAAACGGCGGCAGGTCCATACCTCGAAGCCTGGCGCGCTCCACCTCCACTAGCCATGGCCGCAGCTCCTCATAACTCGCCGGTGCCTTGGGAGCTAGACCCACAGCCGCTCTTGTCCTCTTCGACATCGCATTGCGCACCTTTGGCATCGCACCCTAGAGGGGTTTGTTGTTCCCGAACCTTTCAAGCTAGACTACAGATTTCCTTCCCCACGTCGTTCTGCACCTCTGCATGCAACACGGAATGGCAGTGCCTGCCCTACTATACTAAAACGCCACCTCAAAGCGAGCTCAAAATCCTGGATTCGGGCCCCTTCAAAAGAAAGTCACCTGCTGCAAAGTGCTAGGAATCCCTTAGATGTATCACAGAGATAAAGTGAATTGGATTTGTGGGAAGCACCGTCATTGCAATCTCGAGGCCCCTGAGAAAAGTATTGTCCGCACAATTATCACATTCTAGGGATACGACATCCATACCCCACACTTGCAGTACGTTTTGAGCCATCACCTACACACGGATGACGTAACTAGCATCCACCTCGCAGAAATGGACCCGCAATTGCATTGACAACGTCTTCTAGCATCTTTTGTTTGGAACACGTCACAAGCATTAAATAATTTAAATCTACCTATCTTGTCTTTTATATCCTTTTGAAATTTCCAAATTCCTAGGTCCCAATCCTTATCTTGATTAGCACAGAATCCAGGCCTTGTACACTCTATACAGCTTATAGAACCACGCTCCAGGATTTTACTCGATGCTTCTCTTTTCTTTCTTTGAGGCTAAGTCATTTTATAAAAGTCTATTTCCTTTTTTGTCAGAAATGTTATAAATCTTATTCCATTGTATTTTATTATTGTTTTCTCTTTTTCATGCTTATTCAATTTTTATTCTAATTTCCTTTCTTTATTTTATTAAATGCTATATAACTTATTTGATTTTTTAATTTTTTTGGGAAGATGAAACCCCTTATGCCATCTCCTTCATTTAAATCACAAACCCCTTATGCCATCTCAATCTGATCATTGTTTTTAATTTTATCCCTTCTGTTTGGGCCCTTTGAAGCAACCATGAAGCACTTGGCATAATGCCTTGGTGCCGAGCACTCATCCTGCGGGCTCTCATTCGGGTCAATGTTTGTAGTATTTTTCGTTGGTGCTAGAGCTCTTTGAAGCAACCGTGAAGCACTTGGCATAATGCCTCAATGCCGTGGACTCTTCTTAAGGGCTCTCAGTCTGGTCAATGTATGTTGTTTTTTTCACATGTGTGTCAGCCCTTTGAAGCAACCTCGCAGCCCTTAGCATTATACCTCGTGCCGAGGACTCTTAGTAGGGGCTCTCAATCTAGTCAATATATGGTGTTCTTTTGGTTCGAGCTAGAGCCCTTTGAAGCAACCTCGCAGTCCGAGGCATGATGCCTCGGTCCCAACACTTTTCCTTTGACGCCTTGGACTTGCATCAAAATCAGCCAGCAACACTCGAAGAATCACTACGAAAAGGAAAATTTCCAAAAAAATAACACTTCCATGAGATGGTTTTGGAGAGCATTACACCAAGTATGGGCACCCTAAAAAGTGTGCTCGGCACCGAGGAAATCATTTTGAGGCCTTGGAGTTGCGTCAAAATCAGCCAGCAGCACACAACGAATCACAAGGAAAAGGAAAATTTCCAAAAAAATAACACTTCCATGAGATGGTTTTGGAGAGCATTGCACCAAGTATGGGCACCCTAAAAAGTGTGCTCGGCACCAAGGAAATCATTTTGAGGCCTTGAAGTTGCATCAAAATCAGCCACCAGCACTCTAAGAATCACTACGAAAAAGAAAATTTCCAAAAAAATAAAATTTCCAAGAGATGGATTTAGAGAGCATTGCACCAAGTATGGGCACCCTAAAAAGTGTGCCCGGCACCGAGGCAAACATTTTGACGCCTTGGAGTTGCATCAAAATCAGCTAGCAGCACTCTAAGAATCACAAGGAAAAGGAAAATTTCCAAAAAAATAAAATTTCCATAAGACGGTTTTAGAGAGCATTGCACCAAGTATGGGCACCCTAAAAAGAATGCTCGGCACCGAGGAAATCATTTTGAGGCCTTGGAGTTGGAATAAAATCAGCCAACAGCACAGAAAGAATCACTACGAAAAGGAAAATTCCACAAAAAATAAAACTTCCATGAGATGGTTTTAAAGAGCATTGCATCAAGTATGGGCACCCTACGAAGTGTGCTCGGCACCGAGGCAATCATTTTGAGGCTTTGGAGTTGCATCAAATCAGCTAGCACCATTCTAAGAATCACTTCGAAAAAGAAAATTTCCAAAAAAATAAAACATCCATGAGATGGTTTTGGAGAGCATAGCATCAAGTATGGGCACCAAATGAAGTGTCCTCGGCACCCAGGCAAACATTTTGAGGCCTTGGAGTTGCATCAAAATCAGCCCGCAGCACACAAAGAATCACAAGGAAAAAGAAAATTTTGAAAAAAATAAAACTTCCATGAAACAGTTCAGGAGAGCATTGCATCAAGTTTGCGCATCCTATGAAGTGTGCTCGGCACCGAGGCAAACATTTTGAGGCCTTGAAATTGCATCAAAATCAGCCAGCACCACCTAAGAATCACTTCGAAAAGGAAAATTTCCCAAAACATAAAACTTCCATGAGATGGTTTAGGAGAGCATTGCATCAAGTGTGGGCACCAAATGAAGTGTTATCGGCACCGAACCAAACATTTTAAGGCCTTAGAGTTGCATCAAAATCAGCCTGCACCACTCTAAGAATCACTACGAAAAGGAAAATTTGAAAAATAATAAAACTTCCATGAGATGGTTTTGGAGAGCATTGCATCAAGTATGGGCTCCAAATGAAGTGTCCTCGACACCCAGGCAAAGATTTTGACGCCTTAGAGTTGCATCAACATCAGCTAGCAGGACTCCAAGAATCACTACGAAAAGGAAAATTTCCAAAAAAATAACACTTCCATGGGATGGTTTTGGAGAGCATACCATCAAGTATGGGCACCAAATGAAGTGCCCTCGGCACCCAGGCAAACATTTTGAGGCCTTGGAGTTGCATCAAAATCAGCCAGCAGCACACAACGAATCACTACCAAAAAGAAAATTTCCCAAAAAATAAAATTTCCAAGAGATGGATTTGGAGAGCATACCATCAAGTATGGGCACCAAATGAAGTGTCCTCGGCACCGAGGCAAACATTTTGAGGCCTTGAAGTTGCATCAAAATCAGCCACCAGCACTCTAAGAATCACTACGAAAAAAAAAATTTCCAAAAAAATAAAATTTCCAAGAGATGGATTTAGAGAGCATTGCACCAAGTATGGGCACCCTAAAAAGTGTGCCCGGCACCGAGGCAAACATTTTGACGCCTTGGAGTTGCATCAAAATCAGCTAGCAGCACTCTAAGAATCACAAGGAAAAGGAAAATTTCCAAAAAAATCAAATTTCCATAAGATGGTTTTAGAGAGCATTGCACCAAGTATGGGCACCCTAAAAAGAATGCTCGGCACCGAGGAAATCATTTTGAGGCCTTGGAGTTGGAATAAAATCAGCCAACAGCACAGAAAGAATCACTACGAAAAGGAAAATTCCACAAAAAATAAAACTTCCATGAGATGGTTTTAAAGAGCATTGCATCAAGTATGGGCACCCTACGAAGTGTGCTCGGCACCGAGGCAATCATTTTGAGGCCTTGGAGTTGCATCAAAATCAGCCACCAGCACACAACGAATCACAAGGAAAAGAAAAATTTCTAAAAAAATAAAATTTCCATGAGATGGATTTGGAGAGCATTGCATCAAGTATGGGCACCAAATGAAGTGCCCTCGGCACCCAGACAAACATTTTGAGGCCTTGGAGTTGCATCAAAATCAGCCAGCAGCACACAACGAATCATTACGAAAAAGAAAATTTCCCAAAAAATAAAATTTCCAAGAGATTGATTTGGAGAGCATTGCATCAAGTATGGGCACCCTAAAAAGTGTGCTCGGCACCGAGGCAAACATTTTGACGCCTTGGAGTTGCATCAAAATCAGCCAGCAGCACTCTAAGAATCACAAGGAAAAGGAAATATTTCCAAAAAAATAAAATTTCCATGAGATGGTTTTGGAGAGCATTGCATCAAGTTTGGGCACTCTATGAAGTATGCTCGGCACCGAGGAAATGATTTTGAGGTCTTGGAGTTGCATTAAATTCAACCAGCCGGACACTAAGAATCACTAGGAAAAGGAAAAATTGAAAAAGTAATAAATTTTTATTAGATGGTATTAGAGAGCATTGCATCAAGTATGGGCACCAAATTATGTGTGCTTTTCACCGAGGCAAACTTTTTGAGGCCTTGGAGTTGCATCAAAATTAGCCTGCAGCACTCAAAGAATCAATATTGCTGGAGGCACTGTGTCTATCCTTTTGTGTTGCTCCGTGCCATGACCTAGTGCCAAATGTAGTAGCCTTGCAGCCCTTGGCAATTTGCGTTGGTGCCGAGGACCCTTTGTGGGGGCATTGTGTATGTTCTTCATGATGCTCCTTGCCACGAGCTAGCGTTCAATGCAGCAGCCTTGCATCGCTTGGCAATTCGCCTCGGTGCCAGGGACTCTTGCTGGGGGCTATGTGTTTGCTCTACAGTCAGTAAGCGGACACTGCTATCTAACTTAACCCCTGATGTGTGCAGAATCACGATTAGGATGAGCTGGCGGAAACGCCGTCGTGCACTCTTGCTGAATCAATCCACAATAGGTGGGAGCAGTAGTCTCGAGATCGGGGTAACGACTTCCATGTCGCAGCCGTGGACGACTTTGTAAGGGCCTTCATGCAATGCGTTGCCTACTTCCAGTTCGTGAAGGGGGAGCGTTCCGGGAAAGGTCCGTCAAAAAAAGGAGCTCAAGCTCCAACGTGCATAGAGATCTGCAGCGAGGATAAGAAACCCGAAAGTCCTACATGAAGCGATTATGAACATGCCTGGAGCGGACGAATGGTGCACCAGGGACCCGCATCTTGAAGGGGAGGAGGTCTATGTCTCTCTGAAACAAAAACCTAGTGTTGCCTTTCAAGATGAACGGGAGTGCCATAGGCCAGACAAGATCACCGTGTCAAAACTCGGGTCTAGACTAGAGCTGCACGCCGGGAGAGCGACTATCCTCCGACGGTGGTAATAGCAGACTGTCCTACAAGCAGTGAAGACAACCACTCTTCTACAACCCTTCTGAGTGACACATAGCACGACTTCCTAAGACATCCGCTAAGGCTTGCTTTGCCCAACATGCTGTGACTAAGAAGAAATGCGTGGCACTTATTGTGCAGCATGGGAAGAGCACGGCTGCGCCGACATACACAGGCCCCATGAAGAACTACAAGAAAGACAGAATAGAGACTCATCACTTCTTTTTCTGCAATGACGACATTGACAGGTGCGTCAAGGGTAGCAAACGGAAGTGGGTCCTATCGGTGCCAGAGGTACCTATGGTCTAGCCCGAGAAGCTTGGGACCAAGTTGACGAAGAAAGAGATACTCTCTCTAGAGAATGCGGGCTTCAGACTCCCGCAGCAGAAGGAGATGTCACCGAGAAGACTTTTTCAAGACCGGGCAGCGGCAGTGGACTTCTCGGCCTACCCTACGCCGGCATACCCGGATGAGTTCCCTACCCAACGATCAGGAAAGCACATCCGACGGAACAAGAAGGCCCCGTCGACCAAGCATAGTAATAATTGTGCCACTGCCTTATCGTTGAACGCGAAGGTGACCAAGTTGTGCATGCTGCCTGCCCTAGCCCTCGGATGCATCGTCACATTGGACTCTGGGAAGCTTCCAAAGGTACAGCAATATTACCTGACCATTTTGCAACACCCTGCCTGCACTTGCCCGTATTTCAAGGAGATGGCACTACAGGCACTTGGAAAGCGGGGTCAATGGGCTAGTTGTAAGCACTTGTACTATCTGTTCACTGTAGTTTGCGGAGTGGACTCAAAGTCAGATACATTCATTTGTGCCGCTAGTTTTAGTTTCAACGAAGTGAAGCGAGTCCTGGAGAGTGGCCTTCTCAAATACTTGGACAACTAGTGATATCTGATTTGCTGTTCGCACATGTATCGCCTGAATTTATTTCAATGATGAAGTAGTGAGAGTAAAAGGGCCACTACCAAAAATTTGCAGTTGCACAGGATTCCGTTTCTTCAAATTCATGTGAATCACGCTCTTAATAAAGATAAGCGCTGTTAAGAACCATTTTGCAAGTCATATAAAGAATTTTGTAATTCCTAAAGAGGTCCCCGTAAAAGGGTTTGAAAGGGAGTCACGTATGTGTGCTCAGGCCCAAACAAACCTTTTTCAGACTCCCTAAACCCAGAGAACTCTCAGTCAAAGGGAGGTATACTGCTGACCCACCTTTGTCATAGGTCCATGAATGGGGTAAAAGCTTCTGACCATGTTACACGACCTTAGAGAGTCTAGACTGTTTTCAATTCACGGTACTCTACAGTAATTTATATCTTCATCACTAAAACTCTTTCTGCCGCAGATTGCTGAACGTGCGTACATGTGTATGTTATGTTGCACATGTATGGTCTAATCACTTTCTTCGTGCGCAAAGTAGTCACAGTTCACTGTCTTCCAGTTTTTGACGCTTGCTTGGGTTTTCATCATCTACAGTGGCTATTGGCTGACGGTCCTCCACTACCACTGCTGGCTCACAACGTTTTCAACTCAAATTCACGTACTCGGTTCACTCGGTTGAATCTAGGCAAAAACTGATCAATAATTGAAGTTCAATGTTTTGGATCGTCGGAGGCATCTGAGGAAGTAAAAGGTTGTTGTAATATGAAATGTTACTTTAACATGTTTACAAAGATACAAAGTCTTAACTGTCATACAACAATAACAATATCTGTATCTAAACCGACATTTGCGAATTAGAATAGAAGGCCGATGCTGTGTTACCTCACTACATGTCCCTAAAATAAGACCTGGCCAAATAGTTCCTATATCAACAATCCACGAGTGCAGGCCCCTAATGCCCACTCACCCTAATACCAAGATTTCCACGGCGATAAATCAGGGCATCTAGTCATTTCATTGAAATTGTCCACGGTCATAGGTCACGTTACGAACTAAATTTAGAATTTCAAAAACCAAAAAAATTGTTAGTCCATAAAATACCATAACCATGCCGCTCTCAATTCCCAAAAACATCAAAATACTCAAGAAGTTACCGCTCTCCGCTCTCCGCTCGCCGCTCACCGCTCGCACTATAGTGACGTCCGTTGTACTGAGTGTGCTTGCAGGTTGATTCGGCGTGCTTTTCTTAACTTCGGTGGAAGAGACGTCAATTTTCTCTCAGGTTTGAGCGGCGTCTCTGGTACCATAGTCGTAGCGCCTTCGCAGCGTTGTTCTTAAACAGGAGAAGATCAGTCGCTCTGATTAACAGGAACTCCCTGGAGGACGTTGGCAATTGCGACTCACAGGTAACTCGCAGAACGAGCAAGTTCTCCATATTTCTCATGTTGTATGTTTTTTCCAGTTAATGTGAGCGTAATGTTGCGATGTTTGTCCAGAATTTATTTCTGTGTATTCATGTCATGGTATTTGTTGGTGAAGGATTATTTCGATTGATTTAAATCAGTGCTACCAAGCTTTCTTATCTAATTAGGGTTTCGTTGATGCTCAGCAAAACGTCCCCCCGACTTCATTCCGCATTGCATTCTCGGAGATGGTGAGTTCCTTTGTACCTCAATTCTTGTTTGTTTTTCTTTTCCCCGAAGCTTCAAACTGTTCGCATCAGCTGCCTTCGCCTTGCAGTACTATATGCCTCCATCAGTACTCTTTAACAATGCAAGTCTGAGTTCATGAGATGTTCATAGAATCATGTAATGCCTGAAAGTTTATGAACTGCAGACCACCATGTAGTGTCACTATTTTCCTCTTGGATTGCGATGCCGAAACATGAGTCAAAACTAATTCATCCACCATGGCTGATACAGACTTGGAGTAGGTGCTCAGATGCATCCATTGGCGGACCCCGATGTAGCCATAGCGTTCAGTGTCTGGTTGTTGCTCCTGCTCTTGAGGGCAAATGAAGCACCACACCTCCCTGCCCTGGTCGAGGGAGAAGATGAAGAGGATAACCCTTTGCTGACCATAGCCGGAACTAGGGGAGGAGAAATTCATGACCCGCACACAGATATACGGGCAACTCTGAATCACTTCCGTTTATTCTTGTCCTTCAATTTCCTCGACAAAGACATTGGATACTCGGTGAAGCCCAGGTCAACCACTTGGTTCAGTAGGTTTCTTTTGGAACAATATGAGTCATGACAACTCGCGGTGGGTACAGATGTTCCGAATGACCAAGCCGGCTGTTCTGTCATTGGCAGATGTCTCGCGGCCTCATGTGGAGAAAGAGAACACTCGATACAGACTTGCAATTCCTGTATTAATTTGTGTTGCTTGCACTTTATTTAAGCTCGCTCATGGTGCCAACACGACTGTGTGCTCTGAGATGTTTGCTATCGGGACTCAAGCACTGTCTCAATGGTCCTCAGAGAGGTGGTTAATGCAATCAAAGATACGCTTAGACATCAGTTGATGTGGCCAAGTGGACAGAGGCTGAGAGAAACCGAGACCAAATTTTTTCAGATGTGTGGATTACCTGGAGTGGTGGGGGCTATAGACGGCACGCATGTCGCCATTTCCAAGCCTCAGGTAGGCGCTGCAGATTACTATCACTTTAAAAGCGGAGGTTACACTCTCAATTGCCAAGCTGTCGTGGAAAGTGAAAAACGATTTCTTGATTTATATTTGGGAATGCTTGGTTCTACAAATGATTCAAGTATGCTTCGAAGATCATCTCTGTACAATTTGGGAGTTAACAACAACTTGATGACTGAGAACTACATAGCCCATGGGTTTTCACCTTACATTATAGGTGATCTTGGTTACCCCCTCTTGCCTTGGCTGATGGTGCCTCATAAATCTATAAGGCAAATCTCAGTCTCAGAGAGACTCTTCAACAAGAGGCTGAGGAGGGGCCGATGCGTTGTTGAGAACGCATTCGACATCCTCAAGCAATCATTCCGGGAATTGCTTGTGAAGTCTGATCTTGCTGTCACCTTTCTACCGGATGTTATCTTGTCTTGTGCGATTCTCCACAACATTCTCTTGGGCCAGTCACATGAGGAGGTTGAGGAGCTCCTTGACGTACTTCGGAACGAGGGCTTGGAGGGAGCTGTAGAGGACGAAGAGGAAAATGCAGAGGATGTTGCGGACGATGGGAGAGATGCACCGGCTGACCCTGTAGGTGCAGAGAAGCGGTCTCAGCTCGGGGTTTTCCTCACCCTGCAGCGGCGAGCATAGCCATAACCTCTCAAGGTACGACTCTTCCAACACTTTACTCATGCACATCCGGATAGTGACTCAAACTTTGCATTAAAAAAAAATTAAAACATGCATGCTACAGTGAAAATCAGTTGGTACCGCATGCATTCATGATGACTGAACAGTTTGTCAAATAGAGGCCGCGTTTACAACCGAATGTGCCTAGACCTTTCATTGCAAGATATAGGAATACAAAGAGTAGTATCATGGCATGTGCTCTGTATAACTTCTCACTAACGTTCTCTTGTGTTCCATGTATGCAGAGTCACGGGTAGCAATACGTCGTAGAGAACCAGCGTTCAGAAAGGAAGCTGTGAAGGAGCCGTAACAAAGCACCTGGTGTATCCCATAGGCCGTGTTCGCCACTCCTTCATTCATGTATCTGCCCAGTATTGTAGTTGTTTTCGTTAGTTGTTTTTGTTGTTTCAGTTGGGGGTACCTCGCTCAGGTCCATGGCAGAGTCTTTTGAGTCGAGGTTAACATGGGAGGGGGTCGCTGTTGACGCAGGCTCCGATCCTCTGTTCCACTCTGCCCTTTCACTGCTTTGCCCTCCGGCACTTGTGTGCCCACTACCATGCTGCCTCGCGATAGAGCCACCTTGCGTAGATGTAAAAAGCGTTCCATTTGCTGTTGCAAATAGGGTATGGCCTCCCTGTGGCAATGGTGATTGTTCTCCGCGGCTTGACATTGTCAAGCCGTGACTTAATACACTAGACAACTGTGACAGACAGTTGACCATCTCACCTTGTTTCAATATTGCGAGTCTCGCATTCTCATGTGCAACAGTGGCATTCTCGTACATACGCCTATCTTTCTCCCGCTGATATGCCATCTACTCCGAAAAGAGCTTTAACTGCACCTCAATCTTGGAGCGCTCTAGCTCTTGAGATGAATCTGCGATTTCTTGCATCTGAGCAGCCATTATGGCTTCGGCAATGACTGAATGTCCAGACAAGCTCTTCCGCCTTACAGCAATATTTCCAGGTCGCTTGTGCACAGCATACGTAGATGTGTCCGACGAGCTAATCACTTGTGGATGAACTCCATGTGGTAGCCCAGGAGAAGGTCGGAAACCAGGGCTCCGCACGGGATCAGGTTGACCTGCAGCCCTTGTGGGCGTCGTACTGCTCCTGCGAGGTGATCTTGGCAGGGAGGAGTCCTTTGTGCCTTCAAGAGGATCCGGATGAGGAGTATCCGACGGGTCCTCCGTCTCTGGTTCGCTCTGGACCTCCTCCTCTTGTTGCCTACCATGTTGTTGAATTGCATAATTTCTGTCATTTGGTGATAGCAAATCCCTGATGTAAGGAGGCTGAATCTGGGGGCGGCTTCCATACCACTCGTGTATGGCTTCAAAAACGTCTTGGCCAAACAATCGTGGAAGAGACTTAGCCTTGCGCTCTGAAGAATTCATCTTCCAACAGTCCATGGAATTTCTCGCAGTGCGGCTCAAGTAATCTGCAATCTTCTTGTAATCTGGAATCATCTAATTCCATTTCGTTTTACAAGCTAGCCCATCACGCATACATGGGGAAAATCCAGATTGCATAACGTACATGGATACCCGATGCTACTTACTACTTTCTGGAGTCATCAGATCGCGTCCATTCAATGTATCCAATTCCTCCAGAAACATCTCTCTCTTTGCTGATATAAGCGCAAAAACTTCCCAGGGCAGCCAATTGGGGCCTCTATCTTTACGTGCACGCTTCGACGGTCCCGAAGTGGGCACTGCGGATGCTGAGGGTGCAGGTCTAGGTACTCCCACAGAAGGTGTCGACCGCCCAATGGGTCTTGGTGGTCAGAAGCCTGCCAGCAAAACAGGGCCTGCAGAGGACCATGACGAAATGATTAGTGACTTCAATGCTTGACGTTTTTAAATTAACAAGTACTCATTTCAACATTGGAGCGTGTGTGTTTCTTTTGTAGGTTCACTCCCCGGAACATCACAGAACTATGAGGTACATACATTGAACCTTGCAAATAAACAATACAAAATTCACACTTCCTTCGTCAAAGTTACTGTTAGGTCTATAATGCACATGTGTTCGAGGGGTAATGAATGTCATACTGTCAAGGGGCATTGCAGTAGGACGAGTCGGGGCAGTGGGACGTACAGGACTGTTGTACACTTGCCCAGAGTCCATGCGGCTATCCATCTCGGTAGTTTGAAAACCTGTAAGATCCTATAAGAAACATCACAGTTATAGAACCCCACGAGCTGAAGGGACTGAGACGACTTCATGGAAGAGAACCAACGCTTCTCTTCCTACACATACGACACTGCAGGTGGACACAGACTCCACCGCATTGGAACTCAACGCAGGTACGCCTCCTCCAACCAAGCAATGCATGTCTATTAAATTGGTGAAGGAATCAGCGAATCACTTAAGCAGTTGCTACAGAGCATGGAATATTGATACCGTTCTCAATGCATGCGTTGTGAATACAGGGATTGTGAGCACTTCGGAATGGATTCAAATGTCATGAAAAGCTTGAAGGTAAATCGAGGTATGAGAGCAAAAACAATGACGGAATTAACATGAAGATGGACAGACGACGTACCTGATACCACACTGCAATGCAGAATTATGTCTTCCCTGCTCACTCACAATTTTATAGAACTCTCACCTGGTGTCGATGCTCCTCGAAGAGCCGCCGGCTGGAGTCTACTTGTCCACTTTAATGGCGAAAATTAAACAAGCGCTCTTTCGTAATTCGACCCCCCAGGTCCCCTTACGTAAGACCGCCCTTTCAAATCGGAAATCCACAGATTCCATGGATTCTAATGCCCTAGTAAACTGCAAATTATCTCGTACAAATCGTAAAAGCTACAGTCCCCAAATGCTGTAGCACCGCTCTTACTAGGGTGACATGTGACAGTCCACGTAGGTTCGGTAAATAGCAACGCCCCAATGTGTGAACGCACAGTCAGTTTTACAGTTTCATCTTCGCAAAGAGCGCGGCCATAGTGCCAAGTGCGGACATGCCTTTAGTGCTTATTGGTTTCTTAGTCATGGCTCTATTTCTCTTATTGATGATGTATTCTACTAAGTATGTTGCTAGGGAGAGCACAATAAAGTGGACCACAAAGTGCAAAATGTGATCACTAAGAAGTGAATATGAAGTATGCTGTTTTTTAAGACTCAAAGCTGATTTTGAGCATTTTGGTGTAGTTTTTGAGCATTTTAGTCACTTTCTAGGGTGTCGTAAGGCATCTTACATGCATCTTCATAAAAAGAACATCCTCAACTGAAACTAAATTTGACCAATAGTTCTAAATCATGAAAATGAACTTTTCCAAAGTCTTAATTTCTTCATTTGGTGCCCTCCATTGTCTTTGGAAGATGTTTTTTTCAATTTAAAAAACAGTGTTTAGTGAAAAAAAATGCACAAAAGGTACCGCAGAAGTGACCCTCTTAGAAAGCATCCTTGCGGTACTTCGGAACCCTAAACCAATTAATGAATATATGAATTGATTATTTTAGAATACCTCTTCAACATACAAATGGCACCACTTAATTAAAAGTGATTTTTTTTATAGTTTTTGATTCTTTTATAGTCACTTTTTCAAATGACTGCATTCACTTTGGTTGAATTTAAAGCCTGTATACAATAACTTTAAAGTGTCTACTTTGCACGAAACTTTTCCAAGTTGTAGAAAAACAAGTTGAGAATCCATATTAGCAAAAAAATTTGACTTCAATTACATCTTTCCATTACTTTTGTGCAATTTTTGCAGAAGGGCTGAAACTGGCAAATAACTAAGCACTTTTTTGGTCCACTTTATTGTGCTTCCCTCCGGCTGCTATATATGGTGTTTTCAATGTAGAGAAGACCCTTTGGAGGTGGAACAATGTAGTCGTGGATTACTTTGGAGGTAGACTTGCATTACGCAGGCAAGTAGGTTTGAGGAGGAATTTAGTTCCCCTCCAAATCTTATTTGTAGGAGGGCTTGAATATGGCCATTTTAGCGCGGAGATTCTCAGGTGTTACAAGAAAGTATCATCGTAAACGCTGACACTGAAGATTGAGCATGGCATGTTTGAACATGTCAAATCTCCAGTACTTTGTCGAAGCTACCAATGACTTTGTAGGACACTTGCAGACAGAACATCTGAGACACTTCTAAACACTTCGCCCTTCGCCCTCGCCCTACGGCTTGGGGTGGTTCCCATCGCGTGAGCCCCTTCCGGGAAGGGCTCACCCTATACAAACCAGTACAGACAGTGACGATCCATCCAGAATGGGACCAATTCAGCTCTCATGACGAAGACTTTCCATTGCATACCCGCTAGCAAGTAGCTCAGCTATTGTGTGTGCAATACATTTCAGGATCCATGCATTTTCGGCTGCTCCATGGAGACTATCAACAACATCGAAACAATCCAAAGGACTATGTACTAGTTGCTGCGCAAATTGCATTCTGCTCTTGGAGTTTGTCTTAATCCAAACCTGAATTGGAAGCCAGATGGGATCACCGGGGGTGTGGTGCAATGTGCTCGTGGTGCTCATGATTGGAGTAGTGGGTAGGCCTATTCTTGTCAAGGTGATCACTCCACCTCCGAGCAAACTTGTCCAATGAGATCTCAAACTTTGGTGGTGTCCAAATGAGATGTCGAAATATTGGGATGTCTAACTGAGATGTCGAAATTTTGGGGCTGGCCAGGGCTGGCCGGAGGCCGGATTGAACATTTTTTTTCGGATTGATGTTGTTCTCTGGGTTTATCTAGACTGTCCACAGAGAATCTGCACGCTGTACTTCATAGCAAGTTCTGTGCACCTCAACGCCATCAACGGTGAGCTCCGCGCTGCTCACGGCCTCGGCTTGTAGGCGCTACTGACAGGTCTCGTAAGTTGAGGTGGTAGGGTTTTCGTACACATCTGTTTGCACAAGCCACCACGTTTGCGGGAGCCATGGAAACCAGCGAGGGAGCCAAGGACGCTGCTACTGCTGCGCTCAATGGGCCTGTCCGTTCGTCAATGCTGTGGGTAGAGCAGCTTCGCCATTACGTCGGATCAGTTGAAAGTCTCGGGTCTGAGGCTGCCACAGGTTGAGACGATCATCTTTTTTGCACTGGAAACGGTGTCGCGTTGGATACGTAGTTTGAGATTTTTTGACATGTCCGTTGTTTCTTGAAAGTGGAGATGAGGCTCTAGTTAGATGATGAATGTGCATCGTTGCTTGTTTGGTTCCAGAGTTTAACTCGGTATTCTTGTTGTTGTTTGTAGAGATGGAGACGAAGAAAATTCTGCTTGAAGCTTACAAAGAGCGTCAACACATTGCAGCTGCTGCGGGGGCGATTCCCAGTTTCTACAGAAAAGCATGTTTCGCTACTTTTTGTTGTCTTTCTGTTTTATGGTGGTAAAGTTTGCTAACTTGTAGCTTAAATGCAAAGCTACGCATACTGCTCTTGACACTATGTGTTTGGATCTAGGAGCGAGTGTAGATTTATCTTATTGTTGTGCCGTTATTGGTGATAATAGAAGCCATCAGATAATTCGGCCGGCACAAAAGTGCAACGTCTCGCGAAGTTTCGTTTTTTGAAGGTATATTATGACCATTTTCTACTGTTTCAGTGTTGTCGGGATTGTAGTTGCGATTGAATCAATGTCTTGATGTTACAAGTGACGAGTACTGTGCGTGAATTCTTTCGTGATTATTGCAATAGGACAGTAGGTTAAGTAAAGCTGTGATAAAGCTTCGAAATTAGGTTTTGAAGTTCTCATCGGTTATCGTCTACCTTGTGGATTAGCTTGCTTGTGTTTTTGGAATTTCAGAAACAAGCTGAGGTCCTCTTAAATGCCGATGACCTGGATACAATGTGGGTCTTGTTGCGTGAGAATTGCAGTGTCGACGAGGCGAGTGGTGCAGAGAAGGTTTTATTGACCTCTTATTCCTACTGACTGTTTCATTGGTTGTTTTCTCTGTTTGCCAAATTTACCTATGTTGATGCTAATCAGCTTTTGTGTCATATATGAGGTCTTTGTTGATATATCTAATGCACCCTAACATCAAATCTGGTGTGCAGATGAATTATGAAGACTTCTGTCACATTGCCACTCTATGCACAGAGCAGATTGGACCAAAGTGCAGGAAATTCTTCTCAGCATGTAATTTCTTGAAGTTTGAGAAGGACGATTTTGGACGAATTGTGATTCTCCCGTTCTATCTCTATGTCATGCGCACAGTAAGTTTATCATATCTCACCGGTCAGGCTATTATCTTGAATATCTTCATAATGAGACTTGTGCTTAAGTGTCTACCAGAAGAATGTACGTCGTTGTTTCGCTTATTTTCTCTTGTTAAGGTACGATAGTATTGACTTTGCGTAAGGCTATGGCAATTCACTCTTTTCATAGTTTCCTTTTACCCTAAGAGTCAGGATTTGTCTTGCACGAGTGTTAAGTAGATAAAATATTCTCACCAGCAATTTACGTACTCGTTCACTGTTTAAATTATGCTTGTCAAACTTGGCTTAATCTTGTTCGTAGTATCTGCTTCATTTTCCAGGTTTCGTTAACACAAGCTCGAATTGATATGAGTGAATTGGACGAGGATGGTGATGGTTTTCTACAGCCGCAGGTTTCACACTTTGCAGCCCGTTATATCGGATTAACTCCTGTTTGGCTGTAAAGAAATTACCATAAAGCTGAGCTTATTTGACATATATCATAAGCATGCCTCTTTCTGCAGAGTATTTAAGAAACTTCTGTGTACCGACGATTGTGGATCATTGACCATCATAATTCTTCTGGATCCTAGGAAATGGAGGCGTATATAAGAGGACTCATTCCGAATCTGGCTCAATTACGCAATATCCCTCCACCTTTTCTGTCCATGTACAGCAGAATTGCCGCTCGAAAATTTTACTTCTTCTGTGACCCATTGCGACGAGGTTTATTCTCCCACTGTCTTTCTCCCTTTCTCTAGATACTGTAGGGAATGATGGAATCAGTAGCAAGTGCACCCAGTTGACTACTCTTACACAGTTGATGCAAGTACTTCATCTTGTGGTACCTAGTTCGTGGCTTGATTTGGTAGACCATGGTCGGGCAACAACCACGCTCTTTTAGGCAGAAAATATGTAGGATTAACAAGTATTTAATCCTGAAAAACGAGGTGCATTGCCTAGGTAAACTATGCATCAAGAAAGTCCTGCTCAGCAACTGTCTAGCAGAGCTCATGGAACTCCATCAGGTATCGTTTTTTGTGAGAGTTCAGTATGGTTAAAGCTTCTATTTTCATAATTTTCGGATATAAAACTAACAGGTTCTTCCGACTTCAACAAAATCACAGAATATTCTACATCTCAAACTTCTCGTATATTTGTCAATCTTCACATACTCAATTCACTCACTTTGAGTACAGTAAGACAGATGTTTTTAGTTGCCACTCAAACTGGGCAAGCCTTAGATGCATACAATCTGTTCGTTTTCCTCGTTGCTTAAACTTTGAATTTGAAAAGCAGGCTTGTCACCTAGCATTAGCTGAGATTGTTGAATTTGGCTTATAAAGTGGCTGGTGAGTGGTATTTTAGGAAACAGAGGAGGAAGGCGGGGAACCTGAACCTGCTGATAACTGGTTTTCTCTCAGCAGTGCTCAGCGCATATGTGGTATAAACTTCCCTCTCGTTTTTTTCAACTGTTGGTTTTCTGAAGTGTTGTAGTAGTAGTTTTGCACAGGGTGATTTTGTTTATGCGGTTATGTTTTCTACAAAATGGTGCATACGTACCGAGCCCATTTGCAATTTCTTTACTGCTTGGAATCTCCCCGTATTGCTCTAATGTATTTTCCTGGCTTCTTATTTGCGGGATCACCTTTTGCAGATACATTCCTAGGGCTGGATAAGGATATGAATGGGACCTTGAGTAAGGAAGAGCTTCAAGTTTACTCTGATGGCACCTTATCCGAAATTTTCATTGAGCGGGGTATGTTTATATTACTTCAAGTCTTTGCGTTTTTTTCTGTTTTGTTAAAGTAACCTTCAATTTTCTGCAAGTTTCTCCAAGAAGCCATTCCGAATTGTATAGTAGCATGTCCATGTGCCGATGCAATGTTGAGAGTTTGTGGATATAATCTACTTGTTGGAATACTTGCAGTATTTGATGAACATGTGAGAAGGGGTGGTCGGGGCAGTGGGGGTAAAGCTCGAGAAATGGACTTTGATAGTTTCCTAGACTTTGTCTTGGCTCTGGAGAATAGAGAGACTCCAGAAGGTTTGACATATCTGTTCAAGTGCTTGGATCTTCAGAATAGAGGCTTTCTGACAACGGTTGATGTTCATACCCTCTTCAGGTCAGTGCTCACTCACCAACCCAAATGTCGTGTAAACACTACTGTTTGAAGCACTTCACTCGTTTTGCACGACTTTTATGTTTTGGTTGCATCATCTGGAGTTTCAGTAGGAATATATGCACATGGAAGAAAAGAAGAGTGGCAACTTTCGAGCCATGTTGGCTACTCGATACTCTCTTCCTACAAAAATTGTTCTCACTGGGAGATTCCTGCCTGCACTCTCTCAGTTTATATTTGCAAGCCTCGTTACTTCCAGACATTTGAACTCTAAATGATTCAATCTATTGTCTTATATTTAATATTACTCTTTGGAGCTTAGAGGATCACCTTCTCTAGTCACAGAATTTCTACATGTTCGCCTTCAGAAGTTAAGCGTTCTGAACGTAATTGTCTTAGTTCAGATATTGTGGAAGTACGCCGCTCGAATTTGATGGCGTAGGCTAAACACTTTTAAAGATGGATGGTTTCTTAATCTGGACTTGCAGATTGATTTGACCACAGCTAACCAATATCATCTATTCGCTGTTTTGTAGAGATGTTCACCAGAAGTGGATTGAAGGTGGAAATTATGATCTCTGTATTGAGGATGTAAGAGATGAAATCTGGGATATGGTAAAACCTGTTGACCCTCTGAGGATAACTTTAGCCGATTTGCTTGCTTGTCGTCAAGGAGGCACCATAGCTAGTATGCTCACAGATGTGCGCGGATTTTGGGCACACGATAATCGGGAGAACATTCTTCAAGAAGAGGAGGAAACTGCCGAAGCTCCAGAGGAAGAGTAGTGCCCCTTCAGTGAGGATCTTCAGTTGTCAACAGCGGAAAAGTTGCCGCAATCAACAAAATTCTGGCCTACGATCGTCAGCCAGCATCATCTAAGAACATCCAAGCTTAGGTGTGAGACAAATGATCCAATTGTCATCCCTATGGGCCTGATTTGCCCACAGCACATGTAACTTTGGATGTAGAGTTTGGTATTCTTGCACTGTAGGCTATTCATCAGTATCAATCAGCTGTGAACCTTGTATTACAGCTTTCTCGTTATCACCTCCTGCATCTGGGCAGTTCGCTCGTTTGCACGATTGTTATCATGTCTGATTGTCATGATCTTACCATGATTTTTGAACCCATTTCTAGTACTAGGCAAAGTTTTCTGATATCAGCAGGAAAGCTGAAAATGTCGACGTTTCTGATAACACACATGGGGTGATTTGCTAAATTAGTAATTTCTCGCATGGGAATGCGGCAGAACCTCCCCGAGGCTTTCTGGATTCTCATAGGATTTCTTATTGGTTGCGGGGACAGTTCATGGTGATGGATTTCTTCTTGCATGGATGTTGCAGATCTAAGGTGGGCTGTCCTACAACCAACCACTTAAGCAATCTGACCTACATTTGACAGTGGTAAATCCAAAAAAAAAATTATGACCGCTTTTGAAATAGGATTTCACGGGGATTGCAAAAAATTGCAACAAGAAATATGCATTTCTCAATTTTCTATAGAATTCCAAAGTGCAAAGTAACCTCTGACCCAATTCCGATCACATGCTCTAATGTATAAATAAGGCACATCTGCTTTCCGAAATCTAGGAATTAGGCCTAATTGGCTTGGGGAATCTATTGGTTGGTTTTGGAATTGTGGTTGGTATTAGGACAACCAACCTTAGCTACTTTGATGTCGGAGGTTCATTTAGGTGATGTCTATCCAGAGAAGAAATCCGGTGGCGCTGGAATCAATGTGACGGTAAAACATTTTGAATTAGCAGAAGAGAACGTTGGACTACATGCGAATTGACAGTCTAGATTTTCACCAGACTCCAAACTGAACCAGCTATCAACTCAAAGATCATGGGGTAGATGTAAAATGCACTTCTAATGAAATCTGGAGGCCAGTGATAACTTATATAATGGGCTTCAAAAAAATAAAAAATAAAAAACTTACATAATGTTCTAGACCGTATACCTAAATTAATTGGTACACTGAAATGGTTGGCCCACAATACATATGCATCTAAAAAGCTCTAAGGTAGCGGCACCCACTCCCGTGGGTATAAGAGATTGCACAGTTGTAGAATAAGGAAACAATTTGCAACGAGATAGGAAAGAAGGCGAATACAAAACAAATAGGATCGTGAGAAAAAAAACCATGAATATCAAAGGATTTGAGTACAATCTGGTCGCTCAAACAGGAAAGTGGTGAGGCACTCCTGACCGTGTCAAAGTGGTGCCACTCCTGTGAGCACAGGACACACATTACGCGCTACTGGATTGGTGTGCCCACTCAAGGTAAACTGGATTGAGGTGCCGCTGTAGTGCACGGCAGTGGGCACACCCACGGGAGTGGGTGCCGCTACCTTAAGATTCTACCAAAAATGCATGAGATGGGTCAGGTGTGTCAAAAAGTGCCGTCTCTACCCAATAATCAAGGTCACTTGGTGCCGAAGATTTTGACCAAACCAGTACAGACAGTGACGATCCATCTCGTACCCCACCAGCATGGGACCAATTCAGCTCTCATGACAAAGACTTTCCGTTGCATACCCCCTAGCAAGTAGCTCAGCTATTGTGTGTGCAATACATTTCAGATCCATGCATTCTCGGCTACTCCATGGAGACTATCAACAACATCGAAACAATTCAAAGTGGCTGCGCAAATTGCATTCTGCTCTTGGAGTTTGTCCTTATCCTAACCTGAATTGGAAGCCAGATGGGATCACCGGGGGTGTGGTGCAATGTGCTCGTGGTGCTCATAATTGGAGTAGTGGGTATTCTCGTCAAAGTGGTCACTCCACCTCCGGGCAGTACCACTCTCGATGGCTCCCAACTCACAGCACCACGCGTCCAGATGCGAGACGGTCGGTTTCTGGCGTATAAGCAAGTGGGCGTTCCTCTTGAAACCGCGAAGCACGTCATTGTGCACGTCCACGGCTATGGCGGATCGCGTCACCTGACATACCCCATCTCTCAGGTACAATCATAATCTGAACACGAATTGTCCACTATCTGTGTCCTGCTGCTTGGTTAGGAAGCTTGATCAAAGCTTTGAATCCATCGATTTCGATATGGTAGTTGATTTGTAACTTGTATCAGATTTCAGCTCATTTGGGCCCCTGATTTTCAGTCTTCCTTGGTGTCAACTCCACTTATCTCCGAACTTGTATCCAGTTCTTTAAAGACCCTCTTAGCACTCATTCATAATCGAGCCAGTCATCTCTTCAGCCTACCTTTCTACTCTTAGATTCTAAAATCACACAATGAATCGACCATGTGATGATATGCAGGAAGTGACGGAAGAGGACGGTGTTTGCATGATCTCCTTCGACAGGGCTGGATATGGCCAGAGCGATGCTAATCCTAACCGATCCATCAAGTCTGAAGCCGACGACGTGGTAGACTTGGCCGATGGACTGGGACTAGGACGGAGGTTTTATGTCACGACGGTGTCCATCGGGGGATACACGGGCTGGGGGCTGCTCAAGTACCATCCTGACCGATTGGCGGGGATGGCGATGCAAGCACCCGCTACGAACTTCTGGTGGTCCGGGCTGCCAGCGTCTGCTGTGAAGGCAGGGTGGGCACAGCTCGCGCTCGGTGACAAGATGGCATTTTGCGTTTGGCACTATTTTCCGGTTCTCACCTACTGGCACATGACCCAGACGTGGCTTCCCACCTCCAGCGTTGCGCCTCATGCCGGGCTTCAGAATTTTAGTCCCGGGGATCAAGAGTTAATGAAACTATCTGGTTCTCGATTAGCCAAGACTACACCTGAGGTGCAAAGAACTTCTCACTAATAATCTTAGACTCTTTAATCATATATAGTCGTGGTAACTGACAGACCTAACTTTCTACAGCGACCACAGTGTGCAACCCAGTGGATGGTAAATGAATGCGCAAGTGGAGCACCGCATGATCTGAATTAAGTCTAACTGGAACACTTTGCAGAAGTATCATCGTGTTGAAAGTCCTAGAACTGAATGAATTGCTGCATCTTAGTGACGACGATCTGCTAGGTATCACGGGACTTGGATCGCAATGAGACTTTTGAAAGAATTCGGGCTGCGCACTCAGTCAGGGATGCCAGTGAAAACGAGACTTCAGACATGTGAAAGATTTCATGTTAGGCCTAACTGTCAGTAATCCTGCAAATTCCAAGTCTACTGAAGTGCTTTAATTACAACTAGGGGTAAGTCACACATCCAAAGCCATGATCTTAGCGCTTCTTGCTGAGTTCTGAGTAATACTATGTTTGAATACATGTGTAGCATTCGAAGGAGGCGGCGCAACGAGGGCCAATTGAGTCCACGTTTCGTGATTTGACGGTGATGTTCTCCTCGTGGGATTTCAGTCCTTTGGAGATTCGACAGCCAAGTGGTTCCGTGTCTGTGCACATCTGGCAGGGGACCGAAGACTATCTAGTGCCGGTCCAATTGCAGCGCGCCGTGGCAAACGCACACCCTTGGGTACAATACCATGAACTTCCTAACCATGGCCATTTCCTGAATGGCGTCCCAGGTATTCCAGACCGCGTGGTGCGGACTTTGCTTGGCACTCGCACCACTACAGCAAACTGATGTCCTCCTGAATCAGATGTACAGTTCACACTGCTTATTAACTTGGTTTAGCTCAAAAAGCGCCGACTAACTCTTTAGCCATAACATTATTTAGCTAGAGAAGCTCCACCACGAGGAAAAGTACTAGAATGTTCCTGGTCCTCCAGCACTCCTGCTAAATTTTGCTAAAACAATTAGAGTAGCTGGCTAAGATACTAGCTCTACTGTAGACATGCGGCTCAACTAGGTATATTTTGTTATGGCTGCAGAAACGATCACCTCTGGGCACGGTACCATATTGTCTTTTCTGAAGAACTTGTCTTCTTTGGAGGAACTCTGGAGGAAGTAGCACTGTGATGCATACAGACGAAAATTGGAACGGAAGATTTCATGTAAAATTCAAGAATACTAGAATTACTGTATATTTCTCTAACTCATAACGAAATCAGCCGTATTCAGCCACAGACGGGAATTATTCCCAGCCTATCTATGGATGATGGCTTTCGGCCAAGTGACGCAGTTTATCGCTGGAACAGAGAAGATATGAGATCAGTCAAAGAAAGTCAGAATTATCCAATCAGTCGGTTGCAACGCTTCTTCGTTTTGAAATATAACTCGTAACTGCAGAATTGCTCGGCCAATCTCGTTCATATTGCAGTCACTCAAATGAAAGAAAATAGAGAAAATGAACTGAAATCATACTATTTGAGGGCCAATATTGACAGGATTGACCAGTTTGATGATCAGAGGATACATGCAATCCATTCATGAATGTATATCGCCAGAAGAATAAGGAGCACTAAGGTTGAAACTGTACCGGGTAAGGTAGAAACACCTATAACCGACAACTTAAAGCAGTTTAGCATATCAAAGCTTGGGTTATCGACAAGGAGATATTTTTGGTTCATAGGAAAATAAGGTTCATGAAGAATGAGCATTTTTCAATGAATTATCTCCCAATATTGAAATTTGTACAATTTTTCAAAGTGAAAAGTACTTCCGAACCAATAGCCGATATATACAAAAGAGGTACATCTGTTCTTTCATAATCTAGGAATTAGAAGATATCGGCTATTGGTCATCTGTCGACTATGGGTGTCTCAACCTTAGGTGGTACGAAGATCGTAGACAGGCAAACAAAGTAGTGGACATGCCCATTTTTTTCAAAACAAGTTTGCCCGAGTACAGCTATCACTTTTATATCACAATTCCACATCAAATTAGTATCACTTGAGTATCGTCTACATGTCAAGAAAAAGAAGTGAACGAAATTGTAAACTCTCCCGTCAGGCACAAGACTTGCGCTGTGCACTCTGCAGAATCATTTCGTTCCTATTAAAAGAGTACTTTAGCTTTCCTAACCTTATCCTTGGTCACTGTATTATTTACCACCGTGAAAATGCTTACTTTACAATAAATTATGGAGATCGTGCGCATAACAGTGCTTACTATTCTGTAAAACGAGATCGAAAATAATCCAGAAGCTAGAGTCAGACGACCAAATACAGAGAACCTCTCACCTCGTGGGGTGCACACAACTTACAAGACGCGACCATGTAATAGCAAATGAAGACGAGACAGATTATTAAAAATCACACAGCGCTGATTCCGATCACACACGTTTTGGTTATGAGCCTCGCCTAAATTCAAGAGAGACTTTGCTTTGTACAATATATGAGAAAATTCGGCCCGGAAAGTCGACACGAATGTCAAGAATACCCGTCTAAGGGCACCCATGTTGAACATCTAGAAGTGGATGCTGCTGCAAGATAACCTCAAAGTTTGCTCCGATCTCGATGGTTTGTTGAAGACTCAATTGGATGGGTTCTGGGGTAAGGTAAGGTGTCCGCCGGCACTTAATTGCCTTCAGTTCTCCTCTGGCTGGGGCTAATTAATATATCAGTGAGCAGATTAGCCACTTCTCTTATCCCAAAGAAAGCTGATCCGAAATGAGAAAAGTGGCTAATCTACTGACAATTACTAATAGCCCCAATTCCGCTCAAGGCTAATTCAAATTAGCTGCTACCTCTCAGTACAGTATTTTTCTCAGCAAAAGATCCATCCCAGGACCAGACTCCAAACTACATCATACGCCGTGATTGCTCTTCAGTGTCTCCCTCGTTGATCTGAACTCCACTTCTATTGTTACATGAATATACCCATGTGAACATCATTCTTAACAAGCAAAATGTCACTCTCTTCTCAGCCATTCCAAGGCAGATCATACAAGGAATGATCTGCTCAGGCCCGATCTGGACGCTGTCTCACCGGTTCAAGACGGCTGAAAATTGGATCTCCGTTGGCGGATGCATTCTCACAAAATGGTGCTCAGTTTCTGCAAAATGGCGTATTGTACTGCGCTGGCTGGAGTAGGAATGCGAGTACTTGGAATATTTACCTGGGTTTTGCACCTCCGACTGCGCACTCGGCTGAACTCTAGCCGCGGCAGCCTTGGCCTTCTTCTGGATCTCGATGTGTTCCTGCTCCGGGGTCAGATTCGCGGGCAAGGGCTCTAGAATCTCTGGCGAGTCTTCAAAGTTGTACTGAATGGGTTTCTTTGTGTAAAAAATACCGGCGTCGAATGCCCGCGCCGCTTCCTCCGCCGTCTTGTACGTCCCCAGCCAAATCTTTCTCTTGCGCGGCTGCGCAGGGCGAATCTCGCTAATGTAACGACCCAACTCAGGCCTGTAGCGGATACCCTTGTACCGCTCCTGTTGGGCTACTTTGTGCTCCAGCATCGCCTGTCTCCCGGGTGGCGGTGACCTGTTATATGATTCTAAGTCAGTATCACTTCCACTCGATGCCATGTAGTGCTGATGCATCGACACCACCTGCTCCCCTGGCATTCTCGGATCAGATCTATACCGCAAGTTGCAACTATGCTCACTGAGATCTCAAAGCCTGCAAAAACTGACAACTCTCTAACTTGATGCTCCTCGAAAAACCTGAGTCAGAAAAACAATTTGATCGAGAAACAAGGAGGATTAACTCAGGCTTTAAGCACTGCCGTTTGTGATAAACTCGTTGAGGTGTGGCTAGTACTTCTAGATAGGCAACCAAACCCGAGGTGAAAGACCAGTGCTAGCTAGGCTCGTTGTGGCGACTGGCTGTGGAGGCAAATAAGTTATATAGGGAAAGTTAACAAGCTGGTAAGCTCCCCACCAGCCCACCGCACTGCAAGTGGCACGCTTATCCGACGGATCTGGTTCTTGGTTGTCACGTCTCTTCTTGATACCGACGCTGCACAGTCGGTAAATAGGGGTTACCGACAGACTAACACAAACGGTGACAGAGTCAACACGTCTTTTACGATGGGCCCCCACCACGTTACGGCTCGTGAACCGGGACAAATATACACTCAGTTTGAGAGGGAAGCTGCTTCTGCGATGGTGGTGCGGCTCCGTCTTCGTCATGTGATGATGCCCCGTTCCATTGGCCACGCCTTGGAGTATGCTGCCAACGTAACGTCGTTGGCGTGGCGTCCAAGAAGATGCAGCCCAGTCCCGTCGTGATTCCTGCTGTACTTCCACCATTACAGACAGTTGGATTGTTTAAGTTAAGTTAGTCTCAGAAGGTCTGCGCCGGGCGCGCGGCCCGGCAGCAATCACCTTGCACTGGTCACTGTAGGGATGGCGGACTGACTGCCTCATGTCTAGATCAAACCAATGGGGCCCAAGTCTTGACGCAGAAGATGGCGATCATGCGGCGGATGCCGACGAGGACCTGTTGAAATTTGCACCTACACGGTCATCTTCCTACCTTGTATGTCTGTTACAGGATAGATCTCACTCAGCAATCCACCTACAACATATTAAATTCCTTTCCGCTAATCTGCCTAGAGTGCAGCAATTGGGTACTGTAAAGAATGCACCAAAGGCCTGCTCTTTGTACTTTGGGTTTCTCTTTGCAATGAATTTTCGGTTCATTTGTTTTCAAAAAAAAATAAAAAATAAAGAATGCACCAATTGGGTACAATAAAGAATGCACAAATTGGGAACTGTGAAGAATGCTCTAGGTGATGACCCTTTCCCAACTGCCTACAGGGACTCGATCAATGGTGCCATGGACATATATAGCTTTTATTTTCCAACTGAAATGAACAGACATGGCACTTGAGGGTCTCATTTTTCCATATTCAGTTGAACACAAGTATGGCATTTCTTGCTTGCGGTTGAAATTGGAGATTGTTCTGGAAGCCACTCATTGTATGTTTTCCATGTTTCGTACGTCTGTGGGGTTGGTCTATGAATGCCATTCAGGTTTCTTTGATAATAAATTCAACAACTTGTGAGGACAATATTTGAGTTACTGCTTAGAATATTGCTTCCAATGTTGTGTCCAACTATTTGTGACCAATTTCTTTTACTTTGTCAATGCTAAAATTATCAAATGACAATAGGGCTTGAGAATGATTAAAGTGCATCTTGTAATTAAGGCATAGTCTTCAAAAGCCTTATGAAAGGTCTCTTCTTCAAGACCAAAGTTTGTCCTTTGGAAGCGTTGGCATTAGGAAGTAGTATAGGAAGTGACAAATGACCATAAAGACAAATGATTTGGTTTTCCATTTATTTATTATGATAGATTTATTAATTTCTCATAAAAATGGCTTTTATAACCAAAAAAAAAATTAAGCCCTAAAGTTTCTCGGTCTTTTTGGAGTCAATCAGCCAAAAAATAGACCTCAACTCGTAACAACCTACTTGTTTGTAAACTTAAACATCACATAGAATTTGTAGCTGTAGAATCTTGTACTTATCTTGCATAAAAAGGCATATAATAAAGTGGAGCACATTCCACTGCACAAATTAGGTGATTATAAAATTCAAAATCATTGTAAAAGTTTTTCTTACAATGCCTGAGCAGAGTATTTAAGTTTTGATGTCCCAAAAAGTATATTTTACAAACATATCTGTTTCCTGGATAATCGTCAATTATTATAGATATAGAAGTTTTGTTTACACTCGCCAACTTTGAGCTCTATATATACTTGGGAAGGGCAAAACATTCTTGATTTATTCATTGGAGTGTGTTGAAAATGCCTTACATTCTCCAAATTCAAAACAACCAAAAGGCTACTTAACTCCTTCACCCCTAAACGGCCATTGTCCTAGAATGGGTGTTTTTTGAAATTTGGGCAGATTCCTAAAAATTCAAATTTACTTGAAATTTTTTGAATTTTTTTGTGGAAAAAGTTTTTTTCAAGAGGTTTATGGAGATATAATTTTATTTATTTTTGGATGAATTAGGAAAAAGTTATGCTCCTTTGAGCATTAAACGCCCTTCCACGGGCAGGCTCTCAGCCACTGTCAAAACTGCCAAAATCTGCCTAAAGACAAAACTTTGAAATTCCATCAAAAATCGAGATTTTAGTTTTTTTCAAAAATAAAAATTCCTACATATAGAAGAGGCACTAGAGCATGTTTCCACCATTTAGATTTTCAATCCAAGAATGTATCATATGCTATTTTTATTGTAAAATAATGGCCCTTGTATGTGAATTTCAGCATACCCCCTTGTGGAAATTAATGATGTTCTCAACCGTAAAATCTTGTAAAAAAAAAACCGAAAAATTGGTTTCAATTTTGCACTATCCGGCTTGCTTCCAAAAGGGACTATTTGAAGGCAGTTTTGAGCAAAAACACCATTGGCTATTTAGGGGTTAAGGCCTCTAAGACCACAATGTGGTTGTGGCACTTTTGGGCAGGCTATTCTAAGGTCCCAAAATTGAAGGGTTTTTGAAATTTTTACTACACATAGCTTTCAATGATAACTTTTCAATGGCAGGAATTTCAAAGCATTTGGAGTTACGATGCAAAAGTTGTTAATTTTAAAAGAATTTGCTCGAAATATGGGCAGTCAGTAAACAATGAGAATCTCCCATTTTCTGTCCAAGTTGTTCGTCATTCATAAAGGTGGAAAGTGACAGGACTAAATTTCCAAAAGTGAGCACTTGCAAAATAATGGATCCAATATTTTTTCATCTGTATACATTGATGACAAATTTCATCCAACAAATATTTTTCATCTTACTTACCAATTCCATCTTACTAACCGTCTTCATTGTTATTTTTTCATCCAAATAAAAATTATCATCCATAACTCAATTTGCATCATCTAGTATCTATGACGTGGCAGGGTCCCATCCACAAGATCCCTTATTACCAAAATTGCTCTTCAAAATTAAATCAAAATATTCAATTTACTCAAGATTTTTATAAAAATAAATAAATAAAGTTTCACTTTTATAGCATTGTAATTTTTTGTGGTTCTCATCAACATAGATATATCCATTGTTGACATGGATAGATCCATTGTTGACATGGATAGATCCATTGTTGACATGGATAGATCCATTGTTGACATGGATAGATCCATTGTTGACATGGATAGATCCATTGTTGACATGGATAGATCCATTGTTCTGATTTCTAACTAGACATGTGTAGATTACCTTTTGGTAATTTTAATTTTGAAGAATGTAAGGCATTTTCAACACACTTTTTTAGAGTGCTTAAGCTTTGTTGTGAGCATAAGCCTAACTTCCACATCTACATGAATTGATGACCCTCCATGGATCAAGTGTGTTCGAAATGTATACTTTTTGGGCATCAAAACTTAGATGATTGCCAAGGCAGTGTTTAAAAAAACTTTTACAATGACTCAAACCTTACGATCTCGCAGTTTGTACAATGGAATATGCTCTAATTTGGTATACACCTTTTAAAACAAGGTAGATACAAGATTCTACAATTTATGTCTAATATTAGAATTCAGGAGATTGCTACAAATAGGTATTTATTTTGGCTCCAAAACACCAAGAGCCTTTAGGGTAAAACATTTCCGATTGGAAATTTAAAGAATAGTAAATGTTCTTGGTGATAAAGAAAAGAACTTCAATTTATTTTAATGAAATCGGAGTAAAACTCCAATATATGCAAATTTTTGAAGTACAAGCAATATAGCTTTTTATAATTTTTAAAGGGCGTTTATGGAATAGTGATCTTATGGGTGGACTTGCTACCACATCAAAAAAACTTGATGATATATATATTAGGGCCAAATAAAAGCTCAAAATTGAAAAAAATCAAATAAAATTATATAGATGAAGATTATACATTGGATGAAAATAGACCTATAGATGGTAACTATCAAGTGTTTAAAATTTTTGCAAGGATGAAAACAACCCCTGTTAATGAAAAATGTTAGTTATATAAAAAATGTTAGTTGGATGAAAACTACCAATATTATATATGGATGAAAAAACATTTGACCAATTAATTTGGAAGTGTCTATGGCTTTTGAAATTCAGTCTTTTTTACCCTTTTGAATGACAAGCAACTTGGGCAAAAAATAAGAGATTGTAACTAATTGTTAGTTGCCTAAATTTAGGGATTATTTTTCTAAAATTCATAACTTTTGCATTGTAACCTCACATGCTTTGAGAATTGTGCCATTGAAAAGCTAAAATATTTAAAAAATACAAAAATTTATGAGCTTATAATAGCTTGACATTAAGTGCTGCAACCACAATGTAGTCTCAAAGAACTATAGAGATTAAGACACAAATTGACATTGATCACATTGCTCATATTAGACCGCGATGATTCCAAACATATAAAAAACATCCATTCAAAAAAACATTTTAGAAATACTCGACCATAAGGCATATAGAACACTGCCTTGGTTTATTTTAAAATGCTTATTTCTTCATAACTAAACCTTTAATTGAAATTCTATTCATGGATTTGGATCCAAACTTATCAAATTACCCAATACTAATACGTCACAAACTAAGAAATTCATGCATCTTCAATTTTTTATTTTTTTTTATTTACAAGTATTTTAAGGACAACTTCTCTACAATTTGCATCATCCACCTTAAATTTTGTAGGTAGGGTGGATGCATTCCTACGGAACACCTATCTCATGTACTTTTTGTACCATATAGATAGAGAGAAACTATGGTCTCCGGAGGAGACCGAAGTGAATTAAGTGTCTGTTCGATCCACCCCCAAGCCAATGCCCACAGGACAAAGGTATGGAAGTAAAGATCTACTCCCCCCTTGTACCATATATGAAAAAAGTACATCATTTTCTCCTTTGATGTCCCTTGCGCTGAAATTTTGTAGTACTAAGCCAATTTTCAAGAGCTTCTAGATTGACAAATATTCACACTCATGGCCACTTATATTTTTGCTTGCCAAGACTTCAGAACCCAAATGCATCCTCCCTCTGATAAACCCCAAAATTTCCGTAACTCAGAAGCAATCTCCCTCTGCCAAATGAAGTCCATTTTAGGTTCAGTGACGCAATTGGGTAATAGGTATGCCTGCATTACAGACTACGGTACTGTTCCAAAGCACTCTAATCTACGGCATCGATCATCACCACTGCACACAGTGCACGGAATGGAAAACAATTATAGGATATTCTAGGCGGAGAAAAATGCACAGACTAATAACTATTCGTGCATGATCTCGGGTAGGTATATGTACCTCCAGATCGTCACCTTATCATTATATTCGGAAGAGCGGAGTCGTCGGCACCCCCGGAACCTCCGTGCCGACTGTCGCCGACTGGAGTATAATATCTTATTTTTACTGTTTTTCTGACTCGGTGTACACAGTACAGTTATAATATATTAGGAGTACTAGGAATTGTTCCTATTGAACGGTGGCCCTGCAGACATACCTACAGTAAAACCTTGTAAGATAAGGCAAAGGCCACCTATAAACCAACAGTTATATCTATCCGTGAGATTTCATCAGCTTCTAGCACTGGAATTTGGCGTTTTTGAAAGGCGAATCCCTAGGTCAATATAGTGAGAATATGTTTCGTACTACCGATGTCTTGGACTATGTTTTGCTTGTATAATGTAATGATATATGAGGTGAAGAGGTCTGCCAGGGAATCAGAAAGTTTTCCTTGTCCGACAGAACTCCAGCAGTTGTAGGAGAGAATTTTGCTCTGTACAGACACCACCAAGCTGTGACCAAATGGTTTTCAGATGTACCCAGGAATTCATGTGGAGTCTTTTCCCAGGCCAGATACATTCCTTAATGTGGTAGGACGTTGGGATCTGCTTACTGAGGTGAGCCAGACGTTTGGCATTACATTCTTTAAACTGTTAGTCTTGTAACGGAGTGTGCGCCATTCATATCTACAGTGGGTGTCTACCATATTATACTGTTTGTGTGCAATGTTATGTTCGTTTGGGTGAGGTTTGGTTACCTCCACAAGCCTCGCATTGTCACTCAGATTGCATATTGTATGATTTTCACAAGCGTAAATTATCACCTTCCGACAATGTAAATGTTTCGTTGGGCCCTGCCCTTTCATTAGTGGAAAAATGGTTTGGGTACACCAGGCCAGTACACCAGCCTAGTGGGCTTGTGTTCTCTTTAAAAATAGCATTTAATTATTTAGGTAACCTCAGGTTCAGCGATCAATATTTTTTTCCCAATGTAGTGTAAGTCAAAGCCGGATATGGAAACATTTCTTTACCTATCACAAATTTTACAAGGCTGTGGTCAATCTCTGTGATCTTTTACAGGGCCGTGGTCAATCTCTGTGATCTATAGGGTAAACCGCCCATTAGAGTTTTGGCATGTAATGCTTGTTGGAAGTGATTACTTTACAGCTAGGCTTATCATGTAGGCTTGATTTGGAGGGGGGGAGCACAATAAAGTGGACCACAAAGTACAATATGTGATTACTAAGAAGTGAAAATGAAGTGTGCTGTTTTTTAAAGCTCAAAGCTGATTTTGAGCATTTTGGTGTAGTTTTTGAGCATTTTAGTCACTTTCTAGGGTGTCGTAAGGTGTCCTACATGCATCTTCATAAAAAGAACGTCCTCAATTGAAACTTAATTTGACCACTAGTTCTAAATCATAAAAATGAACTTTTCCGAAGTCTTAATTTCTTCATTTGGTGCCCTCTATTGTCTTTAGAGGATGTTTTTTTCAATTTAAAAAACAATGTCCGGTGGAAAAAAACCCCCAAAAAGTTTTGCAGAAAACTGGGTTTCAAAAACGTCCTTGAAATACTTCTTGTCCGCCCAAACTTTCATTTGAAGTGGTCATTGTCATTTCTACAACCGCAATTCACAAACGGAGGGCATCGTGGAATCAAAAGTGATTTCCGACAACATTTGACACTTGTTCTTATCACTTTTTTAAATGATTGCATTCACTTCATCGGACTTTGAGGTTCTCGTACGGCATTGTAGAAGATGCGAATTCGTACCATATTCTCCCACACTTTAGATAATCAAGTCTATTTTCTATACCCAAACTTCTTCCCAACATACCAACAACCGAGATGCCACTTTTTTAAGTCTTTGCGATAGGGGCTGAAATTGGCAATGAGCGGAGCACTTTTTTGGTACACTTTATTGTGCTTTGCCCCTGGAATTGTTGCTATGTTTTAATAATTCCATTTTGGTTATTATTGTGTAACCATGCTTTATTACACCTTAAGGTTGAAATTGAGGGTATCACCTCTGTGAATCCATTGAGATCTCTAAAATTGTCTCTTCTCAATTCTTTCCTCACATTTCACATCTTTATGTTGTTTGTAGCTTCATCTTTCCTTACAAGTGTTTGACTTGTCCATCTTGAGTCTTCATTACTACAATCTGATAAAGATGACATAGGAGAGGTCTAAAATAATTGAGTCCGAGTTGTTTGATCATGACAAATTTCATTTTTATTGAATTTATGTTTTCAAAGGAAGGTGTGCTTGGATTGGATGTTTCAAATTTCTGAGAGTTGTTTAACCCCTAACTATCCTTAAAACCCAAAATGGGTTTTTGCACTTTCGGGCAGCCCAGATGGAGGGGTTAAAAGTAATATTTTTTTTCAAGATTTTTACTGGATGCTCCCTTTACGGTAAGGTCTATGTAGTAAAAATTTTGAAGCCAAATTCCAATTTTAGAACCTTCATCTAGAAATTTTAGGTTTCAAATCCAAAACGGGCAGTCTAAAATTAGGTCTTTTTACAAAAACAAAAATTGAAATATGTTCATAACCAAATCACTATTCAAATTCCATAGTGACCCAAGTCAAAAAGTTTACTAATTTTACAAGGGCAGCCTCCAAAACTTACAAAGACAAGCTTCAAAGTTTTTAGTAATTTTTGAATTTTTCCTTTAAAAATTTGTCAAAATTCGAGATTTTTGAATTTTTGAATTTTTTTTTCTTCTGAAAATCACAAATTTATGAAGGTACCTACTCACCGTTCAATTTTTCTTTAGCTCACAAATTGTTTTTGTAATGCATGTTTTACTATTTTGTCAATTTTATACCTTCTTATAGAAAATAATTTTTATGAAGGTCTAAAAAGCGTTTTTTTGGCCTAAATTTTTGCATGAGCATACCTAACCTAGTTAGCTACATGGAAAAAAATGTGACCAAAATGTTTGAAGTAATAATCATCAAGTCTCCCTTTAGCCCATTTGCACCATGCCTCTCGGCCAAGGCCCAAAAAAATATCTGGTGAAACTTTGAACACTACGATCTCCCTAATGAAAAACATCCTACGGTTGAAATTTGGATCAGTTCTTCCAAGTAGGGTTAGGTACAAGATCTTACGGTTGAATTTCCAAGAAAAGATAAAAAAATTGTTTCATATCCTCGGGAGGGCATAGTAGTAAAAAATCGCAGTTTTGAGGATTCAAGCTCTCAAAAACACAAGGAAATTTAGGGATTAATCTTTAGAATAAACTTGAAAAGCATTTTCAATTATAATTTGTAAGTGAACGTAAAGAGTGATGAGTATGAGTGCTTTTTATATACCAGTATTACTATTTTCTTTCATTGCTTCTCTCTATGCTAATCAATAATTGGGAATTACACTTCTTAACATCTAAAGGTTCAAAACATTTTTTGGAACATCCAACCGTAAGATCTTAAACCTAACTACCTGAAATAACACCGTGTCAAATTTCAACGGTCGATCTTTACCATTTGTATTATAACGTTCAAAGTTTATTATTTTTTGTTTTTTTTTTTTTTTTTTTTTTTTTTTTTTTTTTTTTTTTTTTTTTTTTGGCTTTGCGCAAAAGGCATACTCTAAATAGTGCCAAGGGAGACTTGATGATTGTTACCCCAAACATTTTGCTCATATTTTTCTCCATGTAGGTGACTAAGTTGGGCACCTCCATGCAAAATTTTAGAGTCTCATTACGCTTTTTGGACCTTCAAGCAAATTATTTTCCAGAAGAAGGTACAAAAACCACAACATGGTAAAACTTAAATAACGTCAAATGTTTTTGGTTTTTTAAAAAAGAGAACGGTTAAAAGTCACGTCTATGAGTTGTTGAATTATTGGAATTTTTTTTTTGTAAGATTCCTAAATCTCAAATTTTGACAAATTTTGTAAAAAAAATTTGCAAAATTACCAAAAACTGTGAACATTGTTTTTGTAATCTTTGGAAGCTGCCCTTGTAAAATTGGTAAGTTTTTTGACATAGGCCACTTTGGATTTTGAGTAGTGAATTGATTATGAACACATTTCAAACAAAAAAAATTTAAAACACTAATTTTAAATTGCCCGTTTTGGACTTGAAACCTAAAATTTCTAGATGAAGGTTCTAAAAGTAAAATTTGGCTTTGCAAATTCTACCACATACACCTTGTGGTATAGTAAGCACCCAATAAAATTCTTAGGAACAAATATTACTTTTAATCCCTTCATGTAGGCTGCCCGAAATAGCCGAGAGCCATTTCCGATCTCCAGAACCTTTAAGGGTTAACACAATCAACTTATAGAAGCAGTTAGGTCTTCTAGAAAATTATGGAACTCAATGACCCTTACAAATAACACTCTTATTTAAAAATTCCTTAAAATTAAGATTCAACTTCTACAAAAGTTGCTACAAATTTCATACATAGCTTAGTAGTTGCTATAGTAATCGGCTACAAATACACCCATGAATTAACAAACTTTGACTTCTCTTCATGTCAGATTTTTGCACTACATAGGTTGAAGGTTTCCTACAAGTATGGTACTTATAATGTTGATTACTCGTACATCAAATTTGAGAGGCTGCAAAAAGATGTGGCATTACAAAAATAATCGTGAAAAGAACAAATATTCTTATTAGTGTTAATGCTCATTTTATTTTTTTGTCAGCTCAATTTGTATAAAATAAAAATCCATATAATTAAAACATAGGTTTATATCTATTCTAGAAGTAGAAGTTTTATTTTATTTTTTAAAATAAAAAAGTCTCTACCTTTTGTAAAACAAAGAAGAATTCTTTTGCATCTTGACCAAAAAGGATAAAAAGAAACTTTGATTCTTTATAAAATGAAAATTTTCCATAGTAATTTTTTTTTTTTTTTTAAATAATTTTTAAACAATGTCAAAATCAATTATATTGGTTACTTGTTTTAAAAAAATCCCAAAGGGAGTTGAGGGGTAATAGAGATAATCTTGGAACGTGATGGAGACAATAGAGTTGATGACAAAACCTTAGTTATGCGTCAGTTGGAGATAGAAAGCGTTAACGAGATGTATTATGAGTTGGTGAATTTCATGACTTATGAAAATGATTTTGCCGTACTTGAGAACTGGAGGCGTCTTTTTGCACCGCATTTTAGGAACTTGGATTTGCCAACAAGGTTGTATATGGTTGCACACTTCTTTTGCAATCAAAGACGGTTGTAGAGTGCCTCATTGGAGCAGGGGGAAGAGATGTGGGGTGAAGATGTTATTTTTTTTTAATAAAATGTTTTTAATAGAAGAACACATGTTTGAAGGATGTAGGTTGTAACTAAACTCTGAACTAGCGCATTGAAATAACATGGCAACTCAAATTTCTACATGGAAAGATATTAGTCAAGGTAAATACTTACAACATTAGTTTGGACAAATGAGAGGTTGAAATCTCCAACATCAGCTAGGGCTAATATGCCTCACATAAACCCGGATAATGGTACCATTTTTGGGGCTAAAGCTATTATAACAAAGAAAAGTCTGTATTTTTTAATACTATCAGGAAGGAGGCCTAATGTGGGGGCTAACATATGTGGCATTAGGGTGAGTTGTCACAGGTGTCACATCAATTCCATATCCCGGATTTGGCTGCGTCATCTCCTTACGAGGTGCAAGTGAAAAGAGATATTGTATTACCATAACAAACTACCTTTGATGTACTTGCCCGGATTTCTTGAAGATGACATTTAAAATTTTTGGAAAGAAAGGCCAATAGAGGTACTGCAAGCATGTGTACTACATTTTCCGTTATCTCTGTGAGTTGCATATCGACTTTCATGCACGTTCTTGGCTTCACCTTCAACAAAGTTATACGTGTTTTGGAGCTAGGCAAAGCTGTTGAACTACTTTAGAACTTGAGTAACAACTTTAGCAGTCATTAGTGATATGGATTTTTAGTACTTCTGGCTTTGAATAGCAGAGTGAATTTGTTTTGGCTTTGATTTGTATTTGAATCCACAACTTGCAAGTATAAATAAATAATATATTTTGAGAAATACTTGTGTATTGGAAGTCCAATTGTTGCCGTTACATTATAACTTTGCCACTCTAATTAGTACATGGCGTTTAAAATAATTACTAAGCAATTTGACATAACTTGGACTCACCCAAACACAATCTTGTCGAGATATTAATCCACAGTTATAGGCGCTTTAATATATCTAATCAAAAACACTTCAAAGTTGCTCATTTTCAAGGCAAAAAGTGAAAAAACTACTATCTTACTTAAAAAATTAAAAATTGCAAAAAAAAAAAGTTAAAAAAAACAAAATAAAATTACTCCTCATCATTCAGTGATCACTGCTCACAATATAGCATCACTATCTAAATTTTTATCAGAATATGATGAAATTGATTTGTTTGAATGGTTTTACAAAATTTATCCATTGTCATGAAAAAAATTTAGAAATAAAGAATGTTTATTGCAATTATAAATACTTCTCCAAATTCATTATAGATTTATTTTAGATTTCTTCGTATTTTGGAGATTAGATAACCAAAAATTGTTGAAATGTTAAAATACCAATTACTTTTTTTATTCAATATTCAAATATTTTTATAAAGATTATATAAAAAATATAAAAAAATTGCATAAATATAGTGTTTTTTTAAAGAAAACAAACAGAATACTGGAAAATCAAAGTAAAGATTTATAAAGTTCAAAAACATTGCATACATGAAGAAAATTTATTAACTGGATTTAAAAATCCACATCAAGTTGAAATAATTTGAAAATTTAGCTAAAACCAAATCCTCACATAAAACTAAACCAATTGGCAATCTTAACAAAGTATTATTGGCGTTACATACACAAAAACACATCATTTTGTTCAAACTTCAGATTCAGAGCAAAAGTTCAACAACCAAACATCTTCCATGAAAAAAAGCCAACCATAATAGCTCCAGTGCAAATTCAAGCTACGGGCTTTCCGTCAAAAATACAATCAATTTCACGAATCAATTGTCTAGAAACAAACTCTATCAACAATTTCTAGAAAATTCTTGGAGTTACACATATATACACAAAAAGATTGAATGACTACGATAGCATGACTCTAGTATGCTGTCCTGCGGCGGAGCTTGTGGAGGGCAGAAGCGGCAACGATCGTGGACAGGGCCAGAAACACCCAGCCAGCATAGGAAGCGATGAGCGCTCCTCCCACTCTCCTGCAGAAGCCTTTCACTACGCCGCACTGCGACGCCCACCCACTGTTGGCCTGGCCCTTGTAGCCTATCCATGCAATTGTTGTGGCCGAAGCAGCAGCTGACATCAACGCGTTCGCTAGCAGCTGTAGGAGACAACCCACGTTCGGAAGGGGTGGTTTAGTAAGTTGCAAACCATTCCTAGACTATCATGGACTCAGATGTCATGTGAATTTCTGCTGCACGTATCATTGTAATTTCATCTAATTTGTGAGGAGGTTTTAACATGTATCATATCTAATGGTTGACAAGTAGTGAGTAGTTTTATAATCATGCTTATGACAGTAGAATTTTCACGAGCAGATTTGGGATTGTTTATTTATATGCCTTGGAAGGATGGAAATCATTTCCTAACTGCTAGTGTTACATGGTATTCTTGGTAGAATTACAGTTCTGATGATTGAAATTTTTTAATATAAGAAATTAATTGAATTAGAGATTTTCTGAATATTGATTTTTAAGGAAGATAAGATGGAGGGAGAGATGACACTTACAAAGTCGACCAGGAAGGTGAGCCAGGCGATGGGACGAGAGCTCAAGGGACCTCTTCGGGTGCACACGCCAATCAACGATGCAAGGGCGGCCAGGATTGCATACGCACACACAATCGCATTCGCAAGCAAAAACCATCTGTAAACAGGACAAGTCCATCCATTAAGTTCAAAACCACCATAAATTCCAAACAAAAACCAACTGTTCAATCCCAAGCAAAGCAACTCATGTCTAATTCTACGAGGTACTAAATTTAAAAAGTTGTCAAGGAACAGGAGAAACATACTTGAAAGCACCAAAATCGTTCCACCGCGCTCTAGCAGCGGCACCATTGGGCAGGTAAGTAGTTTCGTTGGACTTGAGAATGGTAATAATCGCCGCGCCTGTCGCCAGAGCAGTCAGCACACGCAAAATGAAGTCCACGCAATGGTGCGCGCGGTGAGCGCGTCGAGGCGCTTCATCGTATGGCACTCCAGCGCCATCAGTGTAACCGGCCTTAGTACCATACGGCGTCGCTGTAGTCGCCATCCTGCTTAACACAACCTCTTCACTTCTTCACTCTCCGACCTTCACCTTCCACTTCACCGCCCTCTCACTTGCCTGCCTCATGACACAACCATCAAATCATTCAATCAACAAACTCACAGCTCCATAACAACATCCACAGAACATCAGTCTGAAACTACAACCATCACTACCCACATGTACCCACATGTGGGTCTAGTATTAAGTGAATCTCCCACACTTGTCCCCATTTTTTTCCACATGCAACAAGAAGTTCCCAGTCATGAATCACTCATCCAAGCATAGCACAAAATACTCTCAAGCTTACATGAACAGAGTACTCAATCTGCTGCACTTGCGAATACTGGCTCAATAGAATTTCCTGATCACTGTATGTAAACGAATCGATCTCCTCTGTGAGCACCACCCCCGGTATTAGGGGAGAGGTCCACGGTAATGGGTCGGACCAGCAACTCAGTAGCGTAAGCAAAATTTATTTCTAATGAGCGACTAATGATACCCTGCCATGTGGAAAAAAGCGTCTAGGTGGCGATTTCGGCACCCGTGACATTGCCACCTGGACGCGCTGCGGCTCCACGCGGCTGCGAGGTAGCCTCGTCAGATGCGAGGACATAATAATCCATTCGACGAAAGGCATTGCGATGGAGTGCTGGCACCGGGATTGCTGTGCCGCTGGAGTCAATTGTGGCAGGTGTTGATGCGGTTGCGGAGGAGAAGGAAGGTTCATTCGTAGACGTACTGCGGGTTTTGGATCGACATTTGGCTGCATGTTTTTTCTCTCTCTTTCCTAGTTGGGCTGGACGCTGTATGAGCACCGACCTCGGTGAAGGCTGAGGTGAAAGCAACTTCGCACTTGCAAGCGGAGTTGGTTTCTACCTTCGTTTTTTTTTCTTATTGCAGTTGTTTGGTTTTAACATCTATGATCTGAACTCACTGACCTGCTCCCGTGGTTGGTAGAGTTGGTGGGCCAACACTACTGTACCCAGAACGGATATTATTTACCGAAGGTCTACATTTGAGTCTGAAATCTATGACATGGATATTTAGTGTGAAACTTTAATCACTTCGATGCTTGGATTCAGGTGGGCTGGTTACTGCCGCATGCTCTGTAAGGTGAACCTGTCCGTGACCAGCACCGTGATGAACGCAACTTTTTGCAAGTATTGTGTGCAGTGTTGAATGTTTTTGATTGAAAGAAAATGAGTTTTGAAGGTTAATGGTACTACACTATTACTACTGTGTAACCCCGTTGCATCAAATCAGCAAGCACCGACCTTGGTGGCGTCCGAGTTGGTGGAAGGAACTGTGCATTTGCGGTTGGAGTTCGTTTTCGTCTTCTTAGGCAAAGATCTGTTTTGATGTCTGTACTGATGAATGAGGAGCTTTAATCTGACCTACTTTTGTGGTTGGCAGAGTTGTGAAGGTAGGTCAATATTCACTGTAGCCACCAATATTGATGTTATCTGCCACCGGGCTGTATTGAAATATAAGACCTGCACATTTACTGTCGCTCTCAATCGCTGTAGATGTTTGTAGTTCTTTTGGCTGGTTACTACCGTCTGTTTTATGTTATCTTTCTAGTATCGTGTTCCTCTTTGTATTTGTGAAAGTGACTTGCCTCGTCTTCGTACTGAAATCTGAAAAATTAAATGAAGATTGTACATGAAGCATGCTGTTTTCTCCGAAAGTTGATACGGCATGGACTCTTTGGAATTGGATTGATGATGCACACAACAATCATACGCTCAATGAAAACCCGGTCCATTTCAAAAAGAGTACAAAAAGCCCATATTGACCAAATATATACTACTTTGCAGTATGTAAATTGTATATGTAATGGACAATATAACACGATCTATCAATGTGGTCCAAAATTATGAGATCCGGTACTGTACGTTTCCATGTTTCATTCTTCACTCTGAACATTTGATTTACTTTACCAAGAACTTCAATGAAGTCTAGAGGTGTGAGAATTGAAAGTTGGAACCATCCGTATGTTGATATAGAATTCTAGTGAGACGTGAGATTCTGTAATGAGATGGTGTGTAGCATCTTCGATTGTGGTACTTGCAACAATGCTCTGTGTGTACAAAGAAGCGTCACCAAAAACAATTCAAGTAATTACCATTTGCAAACAGTGAATGCTTACAGATGAGCCATCACGTCCTGCAGGTGATGATTTTGATGGAAACACCTTTCTATGCTATGTAATTGCAGCCCTTGCAATGTATTAGCATTACTTTGGAATCACTTAACAGAAAACACTAAAACCTCACGGCATTTATTCACATTTGAATGATGAAAAACACTCTCCGTGATATCTCCGGCAACCTCTACCTCAGTCCAAGCAATGAATCTCGAAGTCATAACTACGTGAGAAGACACGGTGCATAGGCCGTCACGATCACACCACCTCGAGCTAAGACCACACACCACTCTCCTGTCTCTCGCCGCTCGGTATCCCACTCCTTGCAACACCAAACGTTCACACGGAGTGTCACCGCACAAGTCTGACAAAAAGGCCAGATCTACAACTTCAGAGGATATTTTCCCAATCAATATATCTATCAATCCATGCCACTCATCGACTACAAACTGTATGTCACCCAAAAGCAACCATCTCCTAACAGACATCGAGCTTGGCATCGGTTAATTTCGCGGCATAATCTTATGTCGATGCAATAGCTCAGAGTTGCTCTTCTAAGTCGCGGTTGTGGTATTGAAGTCATTGTGTCTTGCGATTACGGATTCTGGAGGTCGCGCATTATTGTTCAGACGTTTCACTGTTTTGCATGTAATTGCGCGTCATTGAGAGCGTTCCTATGATCTTTGTCTCGCAGACGGTCGTGTTGCCGGTGAATTTCGAGGGCGACGACCGCAGGAGCAAGCCCATCGCAACGGCCCCTGAAGTCTCATCTCGCACCTGGTATAACATCGGATTCAATGACGAGAAGGAGGATTTGCTAGGTTGGCTGGGGTCGGCATCCATGATAATGTATGCTTCCAGAAACCCTAATTCGATCCCTACTTCCATGCGAAACGCTGATGTGAGCTCGTGGAGAAGCTGGCTGAAAGAATGAATTATTCCTGGCTGAAAGTAGGAGTGACTATGGCTCACGGCTGCTGAGCTTTGACTAAATGACGCGAGTCATTCTTTCAAACTTAAGGTCAAGACATTCTTTCAAACTCGAAGGAATGTCATGCCATCTTCATCCACCAGTATGTCGGCTTCCTGCACTGCAATGACGGAGGAAGGCACTGCCGCAACTAATTCTTCAAATACACTTTGGCCATTACAGATATAAAAATCATCAAGCTGCAAATTTAATCAAGGGTAGGCGGGGCTCCACCCAGGTGACCCACAATTTAAACACCACATTGTCCAGCTATCAGATTAATATGAGCAGATTGCTCGGCTAATAGCTCCACCAGCCATACTTGGAAGAGACGGTCGATAATCTAATCCCGAACCCTTCGACGAGATCCTCAAACCCTTCGATAATCCAATCTCATGTGGCAACTCCTTCAAGCTGGAACAGCCGTCCACTTTCAAATCCTTCAGATCCTTGAGCTTACTAATCTCTCCCGATACGTGCTTCAAGTTTGGACATCCGACCAAACTTAAGGTCGTCAAACATGCCATCATAACAATTGCAGGTGGTAAGAGATTCAACCATAAAATATCTTCCAAAATTAATGTTGTCACTTTAGTGTAGAAATAATCACGCTGCACCCGCTCCAGCAAAGAAAATTCTGGGGAAGGGGGAGCACGACTCGAAAGCTCGATCTGAAACTGATCGATGTCGATAAATTGTGGCAACTCCTTCAACATTGGACAATCCAAAAAACTCAACATTGTCAATGCCTTTAATCCACCAATCTCAGTCGGCAACTTCTCCAAGCTTGAACACTGATTCAAACTCAGGTGTGTCAATGACGTCAAATTACCAATCTCAACTGGCAACTGTTTCAAGCTTGAACAACGATCCAAAGTAAAGGTCGTCAAGCCAGCCAGTTTCCCAATCGTCCTTGGCAACTCGCTCAACCTAAAACAACCATTTAAATTCAAGGCTGTCAAAGTTTTCAATTCGCCAATCTCAAGTGGCAGCTGCTCCAAGCTTGAACAACCATCCAAACTCAAGGTTCTCAGATGTACCAATTTACCAATCTCATGTGGTAACTGTTTCAACCGGAACCACCTATCCAAATTCAATGTCTTCAAAGTGACCAAGTTATCAATCCCATACGGTAAGTCCACCAATTTTGAACAACCAGCCAAACTCAAGGTTTCCAAGGCCACCAAATTCCTAGTTCCACTTGGTAATTCTAACAAGCTAGAACACCCGTCCAGAGTCAAGGTCTTCAAATCTGTCAATTTGCCAATTTCGCTTGGTAGTGCTTTCAAGCTTGAACAATCATCCAAGATCAAGGTTGTCAAGGCTATCAACCTATCGATCCCAGATGGTAAATCCTCCAGCCTTGAACATCGCCTTAAACTCAAAGTTGTCAATGCCCTTAGATTACCGATCTCAGATGGTAAGTGCCGAAGGCTTGAACAGCCATTTAAATACAAGCTTGTCAAGGCCGCCAATGCACCAATTTCGGATGGCAACCGTTCCAAGCTGGAACAACCAGTCAAACTTAGGGTTCTCAAAGCCGACAGCTTGCGAATATCATCTGGTATGCACTTCAATCTTGAACAACCAACCATACTCAAGGTCTCCAAGGCCATCAAGTTACAAAACATTCCATGTGGCAAGTTTTCCAAGCTGGAACAGCCATTCAAACTGAAGGCTGTCAAACCCATCATGTTACCAATCTCATCAGGTATTTGTTGCAACCATGAACAACCATCGAGGCTCAAGGATGTCAGAGCTGTCAATCTGCCAATTGTGCCCGGTAATTGTTCAATGCGTGAGCAATCATCCAATCTGAAGGTCATGAGAGCTGACAATTTACCGATCTCGCTTGGCAGATATCTCAAAGACGAACACCCCGCAACATTCAATATTTTGAGGAATACTAGATTACCAATCGAGGGTGGAAGGCTCTCTAGTTGTCCACATCCTTTCAACTTCAAGTCAGTAAGTCCCAGTAGATTACCAATGCTTGGAGGGAGAGACCACAAAGACGAACACCCCGCAACATTCAATATTTTGAGGAATACTAGATTACCAATCGAGGGTGGAAGGCTCTCTAGTTGTCCACATCCTTCCAAGTTCAACTCAGTAAGTCCCAGTAGATTACCAATGCTTGGAGGGAGAGACCACAAAGACGAACACCCCGCAACATTCAATATTTTGAGGAATACTAGATTACCAATCGAGGGTGGAAGGCTCTTTAGTTGTCCACATCCTTCCAAGTTCAAGTGAGTAAGTCGCAGTAGATTACCAATGCTTGGAGGGAGAGATCTCAAAGACGAACACCCCGCAACATTCAATGTTCTGAGGGATATTAGATTACCAATCGAGGGTGGAAGGCTCTCTAGTTGTCCACATCCTTTCAACTTCAAGTCAGTAAGTCCCAGTAGATTACCAATGCTTTCAGGGAGCTCTTTCAAAGACGAACACCCGGCAACAATGAATGTTTTGAGGGATCTCAGCCCACCAATGGATTCTGGAAGCCACTTTAGTTGTCCACATCCTTCCAAGTTCAAGTCAGTAAGTCGCAGTAGACCACCAATGCTTTCAGGGAGCTCTTCCAAAAACGAACACCCGGCAACAATGAATGTTTTGAGGGATCTCAGCCCACCAATGGATTCTGGAAGCCCCTTTACTTGTCCACATCCTTCCAAGTTCAAGTCAGTAAGTCCCAGTAGATTACCAATGCTTTCAGGGAGCTCTTTCAAAGACGAACACCCGGCAACAATGAATGTTTTGAGGGATCTCAGCCCACCAATGGATTCTGGAAGCCACTTTAGTTGTCCACATCCTTCCAAGTTCAAGTCAGTAAGTCGCAGTAGACCACCAATGCTTTCAGGGAGCTCTTCCAAAAACGAACACCCGGCAACAATGAATGTTTTGAGGGATCTCAGCCCACCAATGGATTCTGGAAGCCCCTTTACTTGTCCACATCCTTCCAAGTTCAAGTCAGTAAGTCGTAGTAGACCACCAATGCTTTCAGGGAGCTCTTCCAAAGACGAACACCCCGCAACATTGAATGTTTTGAGGGATCTCAACCCGCCAATGGATTCTGGAAGCCTCTCTAGTTGTCCACATCCTTCCAAGTTCAAGTCAGTAAGTCCCAGTAGACCACCAATGCTTTCAGGGAGCTCTTTCAAAGACAAACACCCGGCAAGATTCAATGTTTTGAGGGATCTCAACCCGCCAATGGATTCTGGAAGCCACTTTAGTTGTCCACATCCTTTCAAATTCAAGTCAGTAAGTCCCAGTAGACCACTAATGCTTCGAGGGAGATATCTTAAAGACGAACACCCCGCAACATTGAATGTTTTGAGGGATGTCAGCTGACCGATCCAGTCTGGAAGCCTCTCTAGTAGACATCTTTCTAAGTTCAAGTCAGTAAGTCCACATCCTTCCGAGTTCAAGTCAGTAAGTCCCAGTAGACGAGCAAACATGCTTTGAGGGAGATGTCTCAATGACAAACATCCCGCAACATTCAATGTTTTGAGGGATCTCAGCCAACCAATGGAGAATGGAAGCATCTGTAGTTGTCCGCATCCTTCCAAATTCAAGGCAGTGAGTCCCAGTAGACAACCAATGCTTTCAGGGAGATATCTCAAAGACGAACACCCCGCAACATTGAATATTTTGAGGGATCTCAACCCACCAATCGAGTCTGGAAGCCTCTCTAGTTGTCCACATCCTTCCAAGTTTAAGTCAGTAAGTCCCAGTAGACAACCAATGCTTTTAGGAAGACCTCTCAAAGACGAACACCCGGCAAGATTGAATGTTTTGAGGGATGTCAGCTGACCGATCCAGTCTGGAAGCCTCTCTAGTTGTCCACATCCTTCCAAGTTCAAGTCAGTAAGTCCCAGTAGATAACGAATGCTTTCATTTCGGGAATCAAAATCAACGATTCCTTCAGAATCGATTCTGACCAAGAACTTTAGGAGTTCCAGGGGATGATTTCTCTTTGACGTCTTCACTTCTACAACATCGTCAGCAATCTCAACTTGAAGAGGTATTACAGGATCACTTATCTTTTGCAGTGGGTCGTTGATCTGCAAATGTGTAATTTAAAGAGGTCAGAAGTTGCAAGTCAGGTGTGACAAATATGGGAGAAAGAATCACATATTCAGTATTAAATAGCTATTTGTTACACTAAACTACATAATCATTCATGAAGTCAGCTAATGAACTACCTTGGATTCACCCTCTGGCGAAGCAAAGTAATCGGAGCTACTGCCACCTTCACCAGATGCCAAAGTACTCTGCCATGGCCCCATTGAAACTGGCGGAGTAGAGTTGGAGGTACTGCTGCTTTCACTATCTATCGACTGCTTCAAGCTTAAGCTCTTAGATCCCGTCAGTTCCTCCACTTGTTCAACTGGATTGTGTCAATTATCAATTTATTAGTAACTATCTCCAGAAGTTCCACTTGTGCATTAAGCTAAGTTATGGTAATTATATGTTTTGAGAAATAAAACATACAATAAGCTAAGTGATAGGCATAGAAGGCAAGAGATTTCTACAACAAATTCAACGAAAAAGCACAAAATGAAAATCAATAAATGCTGATGTCCACTGATCCAAGAGTTCAACATTTTGCAAAAGCAAAGTGAGATAAACTGATAAAACGCACCTATGATCAAATCCTTCGACAGCGCCGATGGAGGCAAGAGAGCTTTGTGGGTGCAGATGTCGGAGAAGGTAGGCCTGGTTTGGGGGTCAGATTTCAAGCTTGAATGAATTAAATCTTTGATAACCTCAGGACAAGTCGGAGGCAGTCCATGCCAGCAGCCGTCCAACCTTTGTTTTCTCAGCTGGGTCAAGCTTAACCCTGGAAAGAACAGCTGCCCACCTAAGATATATGAACATAATAATCCGAAGCTATAGACATCGGCCATCGCCAGCCTGAAGAATGCATCTGAGCTTCTAATATCTTCATCCAAATCTGTGTCGGAGTCTGTGAAGGGGTCATCAGAGTCCTCAGTCACGGGACCAAGTAATTTTGAGAAAAGTTCTGGTGCTTTCCAAGTAAGTATCTCAAAATGCCGTGTGCGTTTCGAAACCAATTTAATCTGTTTCTTGGTTTCAACAAGGCCAAAATCACCCACCTTCACGATCGTCTTACCTGACTCCGAACAAACTAATATATTATTCGGTTTCAGGTCTCCATGGACTATCCTATTATCATGCAGATACTTCATGGCGGTCGCAATCTGTAATATGAGCCCTGCGGCCTCATGAATGTCATAAGGAAGAGGAATCCCATTCTGAGGCACTTTTGAACTACCTTCATCGACACGAGTAATATCCCCTTTCTTGCCCTTCTCTGACAGCAAGCGTTTAATCTCGTCAAGGTCTCGTAAAGTGCTTTTAGAACCCGTAGAGTTCTTCTTTTTTTGCGCCTCCATCCTCCTCTGCATGTCATTTTGAAGATCGGCATCGACATATTCCAGAAGGAGAGAACAACTGCTCTCCCCAAGAGTATAGTCAATGCACTTCACTATATTTGGATGCTCAAGCTTAAGCAGAACAGATGCTTCATTCTCAAAGATTTCACGCTTCCTTGATCCAACAGGAAAGTCTTTCCTAGCATACTTCTTTCCTTGCCATGTCGTCTCATATACAAACCCCGATAAACCTTTTCCTAAGAGTCGCAGGCTTGGCAGATCCTTCGTTTCTAACCTCCGCTGCGAATTTGGAGCAACTCCTGGAGAAGAAAAAGAAGCGCCCATGTTGGTTCATTATACCTCATCCTTTGGAGGTCAATGATGCATCGAGGATTGATGTTCTATCTGGCCAATTAACATAGGAGCATCGAGGACGGTCTTCCTTCTTTCGCTACATGCTGCTCTTCCTGAAACCAAAGTACATTCGAGCCATTAACACTATTCGGACACGGCCTTTATATGTATGTTTTCTTCAGCTTCCATTTCAAACACCGCTCAGTATCAATCTCGTCTGAAGTCACGACGGTCAACCTCAAAAGGATTGAAAAGGTTCAGACGGTCCAAGCTGGCCTACGTTCCCGCGGGTACGGAGATGATACATTCCCAGAAGGTATCAATCGAATGAGACAAGGTACAGTAAACCCAGAAACTTCCATATGTAGTCAAAAAAAAAGTCGCCACGGTTTTGTCTCTGTATTTCTTGTTCGTTCAGACTCAACAATCACCTTCATCCCTATCTCAGGAGAACCTTACCAACCAAGCCTTGGGCATTTCATAAGGAAAACAAGTACTACCACTATTAATATTACCTCTAGTGATAGACATGGAGTACTAGAGATCAGACTGTAAGGAAAAAAGATGCGGAGTAAGTTTACAGACACTTGGAATAGAAAGAATATCTTTCATTCCGGGGGATTCTAGCCAGCCTCGCTGAAAGCTCTCCCACTCTCACGCAAAGGCTCTCTCCACTCACGTAGAACCCTGATTGATGTAATTTTTCACGCCACACCTTAATTGAAGTGCGTCTAACTTCAAATCAAAAGAGAAGAAAAAGACGCATAAAGACTCCGACAGACAGGATATCAAAATGCAATGGAGGCTGTGCATACATGCCTTACAATTATAGAACTTCAATTATTCAACTTGACCATCCAACGGGTAATGTTTGCCCTCATCTATCTAACAATCTTAGAAACGCGAAGCTAATAAAACAATCAACATATGGGAGTGGACAGAACATACTTTGTATCACTGGTTGTCGTGGTATACTCCAGAGAAGGATGAGGTAATTGAGAGCAATCGACAGCCTACAGCGTCCTCAACCAAATGAGGAAATTTTATCCTCTGCTCAGGCTACCTAGTGAAGTATTGCGATGCTGCTGAAAAAGGAACAAGCCGTTGTTATTTAACTTGCTGCAAATTAGAAAGGCAGAAGCAAAAGAAGTTAAGCACATGAGAGAAGCAGCATCAAGTGGAGTCATGTTTAAGTATTCACCTAAGCGACCTACAGTGAATTGGCGAGGCACATCGATGATACGCCATTATGCAAAACTCCAAACAGTTGGCACTCCACCATACCTCAACGATACTCACACCCTCGACAAAGGGTGATATTCGAGGGTAAACGACCTTCCAGGATGAGAGCCTCAAGCAGCAACTTAACAAGTTTTCAAGTAACGAAACGGGGCTGCTGTGGGAGTACCCTTGCACGCCAGACCTTCAGTCGGGCATCGTCGTTAGCAGCGAGAGCCAAAACCAAATCGGCAGCACGAGAGAAGAGATCGAACTTGAGGAGTAGAAGAACAACGACGACTCCTGGCGCAAAATCAAAGAGAAGAAACCGTATACTGAAGCCTCCCTAGGCCGTCTGTAAAACTTGCCACGAAGTATGCGGGAGCTGCGATACGATAGCACAGCATGTGAAGATTCCGGCTTGCTCCAAATGGGTCGCTCTAAAAACTCCCAACGGTCGCACCGCGGGCAGCATCTCCACGCGGGCAGCAGGCTCGTGGGATGTGCCTCTGTCCGTCATCCGCCAGCGACTCCCCCCCGTCACCCACTGCCCATTGACTCCTTCCGCCCATTCCCTGGGCCCCTCCTCTGCACAGTGCACAGCTCCTCCATCGCAGTCCGCCCCACTCCTCGCCCTCGCCATGTTCGTGATGTATTTGCTTGTTCGTTATTCTCTTTCGCAGTGGGGAGCGTCAGAGGAGAGGCGGGCTGTGGGAATGCGTGTATGGCAATTCGAGGCATGTGAACGATGGAGTTTTGGGTTAGGGCTGAATTGGTGAGTTGATTTTGAAATGGTGGTGCATGTGAGGTGGCGCTGAGGCGTGTACATTTGAGGGAGTGTACATTTTTTCTTCGGGTTGAGTTCGTGAGAAAGGGAGGATAGTCCGGGCCCGCACTTTTAACCTCTTCCAGACACCTGCCGCGGTCGGAAGTTCGACATTGCCATCGAGAAACTTGTTCTTGCAAAGAAAAAAAAGAAAAAAATCCAACACCACACCAACCTTAGCTGCCTGGGTTGCACTTCAACGACCACCAAGAATCCACTCTTGGCAAACCTAACATGCATATCAATGTCAAACATTCATGTGTGAGTCAAACATGTTCTTGGACACGGTGATCCATTACTGAAATATTGATCCATTACAATATTATTCGAAGCCAGTATCGAAATATTTAGAGCGAGGGCGAGGAGTGGGGCGAGCAGCTGCAGTGCGATTGAGGAGCTGAAATGAGCGGAAGGAGGGAGTCAAGAGGTGGGTGACGGAGGGGTCGCTGACGGATGACGACAGAAGCACATCCCACGAGCCTGCTGCCCGCGTGGAGACGCTGCCCGCGGTGCAACCCGCCGAATCCTAAGAACCTTGAGTTGATGCATAAACAGTAGGACTACTGTAGTCGGTAGAATCAGAAAGAACAGTGACACCGATCATAAATAACCACATTGGGTGGCCCAGCTCCGAGCTTTGACTTCGACTGAAATATTTATAAGATACAGACGGCGCTAAGCCACCAATTTTCGCCGAGCGCATCAGTTTTATTTGGAGTCTGGTGCACCAATATTATCAACTACAGCACGTGTGTCACTGCAAGGAAACCTTATTCAATATACAGTAAATTGAACTGCTTTTAGACAGATTGTAATGTGTATACTACAGTAACGAACTGCAAGTTGGCATCGACGATGAGAAGCGATTTGGAAGGAGGTAAGTTTCCATCTATTCAAAGAATGTCTCCCACCATTTGTTCCGTGGATCTGCCGAGGTAGGCGTTTGTAGGTGGTTACTGAGGTGGTGACCACCAAGCTCGTCCGTTTCACAGTTCTCTCTCGATGGCTGACTCACTAATCTTCAGTGCACTGCCTTGTTTGTATGGGTTTTTGTGAGTTAAATGTATGTGTTCTTTTTGTAGATGCTTGGTCGATCATGTCGTCCGAGACGAAGTCAGATTCTTCACTCCGCTGTTACTACTGACTAACTGGAATTTGGAATCTCTGATGTAGCGTTGATGAGAAGTTCTTTGACAGTACGCGCAATGCTTAGCAGGCCGTTCAGCTAGACACCACTGCTTTAATGGCACATTAGTGGTGACGAGTTTTTGGGTGGAGTGCTAGACTGTCTCATCAGTTTGGGTAATTATTTCAACCGAATTTATAATTTTCGGCTGGGCATCTTGACTTATCGTGCAGCTTGGGATCTTCAAGAATTGTCCGACTTCTTACAAAACATCAAGAAGTCTGCTATTTTGCTTACAGCATCATATATGGAGATGTCGGGAAAAAACGAGTTGAGGTGGACTATAGAACTTGCACGGGTTGGCGCAGGAAGGGTTCAGACTCGGGAGACTTGGCTCGATGGCAGATTTGGAGAGGACTGCGTCAAGAAACTCCTCAATATTGAGCTTGACGCGTCGGAGCTTGACAGTAAACTTTGTTCTTATCTTGACACCATCGAACTTGATGAAAATTCGCAGTTCCTTAGATTGTCTGCGGATAATTTTGGAAGTCCATCGTGGAAGGTGATGAAGTACCGTTGCCAGTTGGCCAATGAATCGGAGAGCTTCTACAGATGCAGAGTTGTCTTGGACCCTTCTCTATCACAACGCTCCCGTATCTCTGTACAGGACCAGTTGCTTATCACTGTAATTCAACCATCAAGTCGGGCGCCAGAGGCGCCTGACGTTGTAGAGATCCGCAGCAATGTCGTGCCACGTCAAGCGTTCCTTGCAGATATGAATGCCACCTGCCGCAAGCGCCATGGTAAATGCATGGGAGGATTCTCTCCGATCAGTGTTCTTCGTGAAGCCGAACCCTACCCTCAGTCTTGTACGAAGTGCGCTCTTACCGAGCAGCTGAGGGGAGGCGCTGACATAGGTGCTGGACTAGAAAATCTCCGAGACCTAGAGAAGGATGATGTAGAGACGGTGAAGTCTCTGGGGAAAGGAGGCCAAGGAACAGTTGAAAAGATATTGTGGCGTAGAGGTGTTTTCGCCAAGAAATCGTTCAACTTCGAAAAGGATTTTGTCAAAGAAGTGGAGATTGCGACAAAGGTTTCCCATCCTAACATTGTGCATTGTTTCGGCACTGCCACTGGGGACGTCAATCTTGGACCTAGCTTGTTCATGGAATTCCTAGAAGAAGATCTTGAAACTCGTTTACAAGAGCCTATTCAAGAGTCTTGCCCGTTTTCACATAAAGACATCCTTGATATATTGCGGCAAGTTGCGGATGCAATGAAACAGCTGCACGAGAAGGATTTTATACATGGGGATTTGAAACCTGGAAATATTTTTCTGAGTCGATTGACCATGCCACATACAGAATCTGGTAAGTTTTACCTCGTGAAAGTTGCTGATTTTGGTTGCGCTCAGCGTATACCTTCTGAAGGTTTTGCTGATCCTAAATCTAATACACCAGAGAAAATTCTCTTCAACCCCTGCATTGGCACCACAGAGTACGCCGCACCCGAAGTTCTCAGGATAAGAAGCTTGAAAGACAAGACACCACCAGAGCATCCTAAAATGATTGATGTCTACAGCTTTGGTGTTGTAGCTTACCAGGTGCTCATGGGAGTTCCGTGTAAAGAATTGTATAAAAATTATGGAAGCAGTGTTAAATTAAGGAACGAGGGTATCATGCAAGGTAAGGTGAGGCCGGATTCTGATTTCTATGGAACATTAAACTGTGACCGCAAGTCTTTACTCGCCCTTGTTAAGAGGTGTGAGCGCAAGTCTTTACTCGCCCTTGTTAAGAGGTGTTGGGATCCAATTCCTGAAAAGCGGCCCCCTTTCTCAGATATCTACGACGAGTTAATCTCAATTGAACATGGGGGAAATGGTAAGCATTCAGTCTTACAGTTTTAGTCTACAACAATATTGCATTTTTCTTTCTTAGGCCTGTTTATTTCTTTATAGCACAGAGTTCTCGAGATTTCTCCGTTCTTTTTTATAATATCTTAACATCCTTAAGTTGGTGGTGATGCTGAACATAGCGGTTATTGCAATGAGATGCTGAACTTTCATCAATCTAATGTATTCTTGTTGAAAGGGTTGTGAGTGTCATGCATGTGCGGTTTTTTGTTGGTTTGTCTAACAATTCTATGGTGTTTGGTTGCGATTTGCAGCAATGTTTCCCTGTAATGGCGGTGTGCTCGCGAAGTTGCTCAAAGCGACAATAATAATGTGTTGCATCTACGTATTCTACAGAATCTGCGTAAGTGCCAAGCCTGGGCAAACCTAACAAATCAAACCAGCATCGAAAGCTATTTAAGGTCAAGTTGTCTATTATCTCACTTCCTAGAGCAGCAAGTTAAACCAGAGTAGTTGTCTCTTTGTAACACGGAATTTCTGATATGAATAACATGGATTGAATCAGCTTAGTTGTGATGAAGTGCTTTGTTGCCACCATCGTTGAATATTTTAAGAGCACCAAAAGTAAGAGTTTCCGTCAAAACATGCCTGAATGTACCATGATTGCAGAGGTCTGAGTTCATTTCTTCAGTTATGGCTTTCGTGCTTAAACAGGGATACGGGTATTTAAAGCAGAAGTGGGCATGTGTCATTTCTAACTCTAAATCTGCGAGGGCTCTCCACCTCTCTCGGATCTCTTCCAATCACATAAGTAGTCAACCTTCTTTTGACCTCCAAATAGAGTAACTTGAAGTAACTTCTTGTCTCACACTGCACTTCTGCTTTAACCCTTAAACGAAATATGGTGTCCTGATACCACACCCAAAATCTCTTTTAAACTCCACTATAAGCACAATTGTGTTTTCAATTTGCTTTGGCTCTATTCAGAAGAAGTATAGATCACTTTAAGGTGTTCGGTTTCGCATTCTGAAAACCCCATTCGGTGTAATGGAGTGTAAATTATGAGCAAGATTCTCTCAAAAATCCAAGCCCAAGGGGCTGGGGTTGACGTTTAAGGGTTAAGGCGGGAGCACTTAAAATTACATCAGCCCCTAGATTGCTACCTACATATTGGCCTAAACTTGTGCAATGGTTATCTAGATTTGGAGTGCAGTTATAATTTATAACACACCTCCAAACTCACTGCAGAAGATATGAGTGCAGTTATCTAGAGGTGTGCTATAAATTTCAGCACACCTCCAACTCACTGCAGAAGATATGAGTCAGTGTGCAAATGAGTCAGGTACACAATTTCAGAACAATCCTTCATGCTCAGTGTGTCCCGAACAGTAGCTCCCCAATTCAGACCTCGTTTCGATTTGATCTTTGTTTTCAAGTTCCAGTTACAATCTTGCAAGCATTAATGTAAAAATTCAAAACAAAGACTGCCATGGGATTGCTTCAAGCCTTCACTATCGAGACTTGGCTTCACAATGCCTCGTTTAGTTTGCTAGCACATTCTTAGTAGCTCAATGGGCTCAAATCATGGTTGTGATTTCCTTATTCCTCTTCGACACATGTGACAAGGAACAAAGATTGCAAACATGGTACCAATTTCACAATCTGCCAAATGCTATCTTTCAGAAGTTGACGTATCGCATATGTAACATCACATCACTTTCCAGTATCATAAATCACACAACATTCATTGTGCACATCCTGAGCTCAGTCTTCAGACCTGTCAGGCTGTCGTAAGCCCATGTTCATTGATATTTGATACATCTAAAAATGGAGAGTGCCAAATGGTTCTGGACGTAAACGACAAACTATGCAGTCTGCTGCTTAGCCAAGAGAAGCTTTGATTTCTTCTGCTCGTTGTAAACAAGCTTCCAGCATCTTGCATTTATCAATTCCAGAAAATTGCTGGCCCTGTCATTCCAAACCAAAAAAATCTACAAATTATAGAAGATCCTAGAATGAGCAATTCAGTGCAAAATATGGCGTACATAAATCAATACAGAAAATGGTTTCAAACTTGTATCAGTTACACCTTGGCCTGTTCGAGAAGAAAATCACACCTCCTATTCGAACGTGATCAACAGCAACAAAATAACATGTCAAACAGCGCTCGAAACTGTGAGAGAGTTAAGCTAGCAAAAATAAGCAAAATGTTACCTGTTTCAAAGTGTTGCGCAGGTGCATGACAGCTGCTGACGCGTTCTTCACACTACCACCCTTCTGAGACGTTTCAATATATGCCTCACACAGTTGAAGAGAAGCTGTAGCAAAGCTCTCAAACTTCTCCTGGTTTTGCTGCCAGCTAGTACTCTGTCACATTATAATAAACCATACAGATCATCACACAAATCCATCTCCTTGATACAATAGATGTGCAACGCTTAGTGCACAAAATCACTAGGTCTGTATTGACGGTTCTGTATTGACTTGTTCAGGCATGTAGATTAGAATAGCTTCAATATAGTGGCTTATAAGAGAAGTCTACATATGCTCAAAAGGCTTACATCACATATGCTGCCAGTATTGGCTCTGGATAAAATACTCAGAAGATACGATAGGTTAAAAAAACATCCTTGGTCAGAGAGACTGATTACCTGAAAGGCTCTGACTTGCTTCAGAGCTGCTTCTGTGCACATCATCAGATCCCCATTGGCACGATGCCACCTTGCTTTTAGACCCCAGACCTCCCCTCCACTGACTTTAGATTGGACAACCTGAAATTAAGAATTTAGGTTGCAACCAACACAATCAATGATGCATTCTTAATCATTTATGCTCCCCGTGTCAACAAACAAGAAAATTTGAACCACAATGTACGCTATTTCCTTTCATCGCCAGTCTTGGGAACTACGACTGAGGTGGTACGTCAACAAATGTACTTACGAAGAAACTTTTGAAATATATTACTACAACCTTCAGATGACATTGTTTGCAAGCTAGCATGGAAGTGGCCCTCCTGTACAATTAATCTAGTAGCGATGGTAAGAGATGAAATAACCAATGAGCGCACTACGGTAAATCTATAGTTCAAACATAGTTTTAGGAAATTACCTGATTCAAAAGCTTGCCTGTCATCTCAAATAACGTAAGCGCCTCTCTGGTGGCCCTGATGTGTTCCGCTGTTTCATCAAGTTTCGGTGGATGGGACTCATCCTGTTTCATATCTAGATCTGCAATCTTTACTTGTCCTGCTTCGGAAGAAGCATCATGCTCGTTATCAGTAGAATCAGTTGAATCAGTAGAAACAGCTGGGGTAGTTGCATTCTTCAGTCTTTCTACTTCTTCCACTATTTTTGTCAGTGTAATCAGGTCTGTACGCTTCCCTTCAGAAAGCTCCAGCACTTTATATAAAGCCTGTACTGCCTGTGGACAGACGAGCACAACCAATTACAAAACCTTCTAACTAGCAGTAAATCCCCTAGGACTACACAAAATCAAGCAGAATCCTGGCAGCTTGGACAACTTGGCAACCACTATATTTTCAAGAAGAAAATTAAAAAGTTATCCCTTTTGAACCTAGCTCTTGAATTCAACAACTCCCGTGTATAAAGACATGCAATTACAAGACAACATTCAGGTCTTAATAAAAAAAACCCAAGAAGTATTCAGCAGTACCAAAGGAAATAAACTTGCTTAATCTGAATTCCCGCTAAAATTCAAACAGTCTAATTCTTACCTGGCCAAAGTTTGAAGTATCCACCGAAACTTGGGCAAAGTTCTCCCACATCTGCCAGCTGTTTCGCCTATTTCAACCAAAATCCCATCATTCCATCAATTCCCTACCAGTGGAAAAACAAAAACAATTCCTGAAATGTCTCAACCTGCATGTGAAAGTAAGACCAACGTAAAAAGTAACAAATCAATTTCGGACACGAAGAATGCTTCATACTTATACTTGAGGGCCTCTCGAAATGCAACAAATGCCTCTTTGCTTCTTTTTCGGACCATATTCCTGCATGGAACAAGGAAAAACCCTCCTAATTGAGCAAATTATGAAGTAAAGGTGGCATGAACACAAGCTATAATTTCGATAGATCACCAAAATCATATGCAACAACCCGAACGAACATAATTCAAGCGAATAGAAAGGAGAGAAGAGTATTTACAGGGCAGCCAAATTGTTCCATGACTCTCCATTATCTGGATCTAGCTGTACAGACCGGGTGAACGCATTGATTGCCGTATCGATATCATGCGCCTGAAGAAAATGCGACAGAATTACAACCAGTCCACAGTTGAAACACTGGTACCCAAAATTTGAACAACGAGAGGACGAACAACAATTTTCAAATTCCAGGCAACAGGAGTTATTCATATTAAGGTAAGAAACCAGTCGCTGAAGGTCACTAATCTAAGGAGCGCAAATAAACTAGTTAAAACATTGAAAAAAATTATCCTAAAATTCTCAAACTTATTAGTGGAGATTGATTGCAAAGAGAGTGATACTGCATTCAAGCTTTGACTTACTTTTACAGCAGCAGACCCAAGAGCAAACCAACCATCGGGATGGAGAGGATTCAAATTCAAAGCCAATTTCCTGGAACCATATGCACAGAAGTATTCAGAAAGCAACTCATAGTCCAACCAGACGAGGCAACCATTTCAGGTCTGTTAACACAAGCGGTATGAAGAAAACTAAACTGGTTTTCTTTTTGATAATAACGGTTGTTAAATAAACCCAAATAATCGAATGACAGTGTGCTCCAAAGATGCAACCAGAGAAAACGTTGAATTACCAGTGTTCTATTGACTTAGCAAAATCCTTCCTTGCATAAGCTGTACGTCCAAGCGAGCGCTGGTGATCACAGAAAAAAAAGATAACTTCTCAATCTCAAAAATCTCAATGCCAACGCATTACATGTATTGAATACTCATTATAAGATACGAGGCGAAGCAATACCATCTAAAGGCTGCAATCCTAATGTTAAACAGTATTAACATAACTGTCGGCCCTAACAAGTCAGATCCTAAGCTCATTATCAGAAGAAACATAAAGTTTCTACGCATCCTTCAGCATCAATGTATAACTGCAAGCCGCCTACAAGCAAGATCATGCCAAACAGCATGTTACCTGGGCCCGAGCATAGTGCTGATTAGAGACCGCCCATGCTTTTCTGTAACATTCATCTGAGAGAGTTACATCCCCCAGCGAACACCTACATTAAGAGGATAAATCATTAGTATTATGATTCATTCACTAGATAATCGCCAAAACTATTGCAAAGCATGCACTAAATCCATGCCACTCTTCTGGATGCAAATATCCAAGATATGCATTTGAATTTAGTCTTTTGAATCACTACGCTCGCACAAAAACCTACATACAAACAAAAGGCATGCAATTTCTATAAAGACCGTTGACTCCATAACAATAGTATCTTTTTTCCAGAATATTATCCGCCAGCTTGCTTGACTAAACAGTCCTCACCATAGGCGGGGGTCGTTTGGATGCGATTTTAGACGCTGATTAATCAAATCGGCAGCCGCTGCTTTCTTCCCTAACAAACTGAACCACAACTAGATCAGCAATGGCCACCATTCATTTTTTAACATCGCAGTTCCCAATCATAATAATAAAACCCGTCAAAAAATCAATATTTATCGTTCGAAAGCAATTCGACTGATGAAACCATACGTGTAGCAATCAATAAGGTTGTTCCAAAGCTCCAGCTCCTCAAACACTCGCATAGCTTCTCCTACAAGGCCAAAACTGACCATCAACTCCGCTTGCTCTCTGTCGTTTCCCACAAATCATCAGGTTATCAAGACATGAACTTTTAACATTCAAGCAATAAAACGACAACTCCTTTTCTCAGTCAAAAAAAGAATTTGGCCACACCAAGACCACCCATATAACCCGATTGCATATGTTTCTCAATACAACAGCCATGATGCAGCTAAAACCGCAAGAACTAATGGTTCACTATCCAGCTTGAGTATACGTGACATTCATTATAACTCGAACAATTCTCAGATGCATTGTAATTCATCGATCCTTCAATATACTGAATCATATCAATAAATAGAAACAAAACCACTTGAATGAGCATGGTGTAGGTGTGTTAGAGCAATTACTTCAAAAAAGTTGGCATCATAGGGAAGGCCACAGAGAAGACATGGCACATTCTGAGTGCTGTTTTGGTAGAACCCCTTCTAAACTCCTCTGCCTGCACAACAATTAAACATGAGAAGGAAGTGAGATTTAGTCAATCTGTATAAAAGAGACCATAACATTGCACGAGAAACTACACTAATCATATACTCTTCGGAACATTTCTGTGATCCAAGATTCCACAGTAAGTTCTCCTTGTATATGTACAAAACCTGACTTTGATATCGAAACCTAACTCAAAGCTTTAGTAGTTTATGAAGAACTCTTGAACATTTAGATGTTCTTACAAAACAGGGTGCTTAATTTACAATAATGAACTACCCGAACTGCCAAGAAGAATAAAGGAGAAACTAAATACCAGTTCCTCCATCATCGCATATGCGCGCTCCTTAGTTCTTGAACGCAGGCGTTCCCATCTAATCCGCAGCAGTTCACAAAAAGCTTTGACCTAAAGAAATTCACCATGTCATAAAATTTAACAGGCCGCTAAAGTATAAGACCCAAAATAAACATGAATATGAACATACCCCATGACATATGGCTTAATAATAACATCACAGGTCAGAAAAAATTGCGCACCATAGGATCCGACTGCTTTTGAGCATTGACTGCCTCGATATATGGTGCCATCTGCCATGCTGTATCAACAGGGATCGGTCAATTTGCAAAACAAGAGTGCACCATGCTTAAACGAATAAGTCAGTCTTGAGGCATGTGACTTGGACAAATTGATATTCATATGCTTGACAGTATGTAGTATACATGCAGTGTTCAGGGTTTTAAGAGAAATTTGGTAGGAGAACTGCCGTTTGTTGAAAGTAAACAAAGCTGGTGCCCAAAAGAATAAAATTATGAAGTCCGGGTTACAGCCACCTGTTAAAACTATTATCCCTATCGCATGTGAACCTAACCATTGAGAAAGATGACACACCGCAACGTATATCTCGTTTCTATATAGTATGATCATCAGGATCAAGATCACACAGCATGCCACTGAACCTTTGAATGGTGATAAACTAATGATGATTAGTTCATAAAGAGCTCTTGCATAAAGATTGCATGGTAAGCAGGACAGAATCTAACTTACTGCGAAGTTCGTCATCTGGATTACTTCTCTGCACGTCAAGACACCTGGCAAGAACGACGGCCTGTTCAATAGTGCTCAAAACTTTCGATGCTCCTTGACTAGATTCTTCAGCCTTGAGTCCATCTCGTCCTTCTTCTACAAGCTTTGGAGCTAATAAAATCTCACTGTTACTACTGTTCGCTTTGGTATCTACATCAGGAGTTCTTCTCCAGTTATCAAGCTCCGCTTCAGCTGTAGAATTAGATGTTGCAAGCAAGACCATTTGGGCCTTTGCATCAGTCTGTGTGGATCAATGATGCCTTATCAGTGCATATTTAAATGAGGTGTAGATCCACATATGTAAGGTTTAACAGCACATACAACCCGCTAGTTCCTCAAAATCACCCAGATGCGTCAGGTCTTCATGAAGCGTCTAAGAATGATCTAAATGCTTCCAAGTACATATCAAGATTCCCCTAAAACATCTGAACAATGCAAGACTATGAAATTACCTGATAAATGGTGCGAAAACCAAGAGCACCAGTGACAGAAAGCTCCAGGCCACAAGTTTCCTCTGCACGCTCAAAACATACCCTGCAGAATGGTGACAAAGGCCGAAGTTAACACAAGAAAATCATAGTAAAGATACACACATACAAGCTGCGGCAACAATATGACTGGAACACAGAAATATGCTTGCTCTAGTATCCGTACCACTCTCCTCACAGCATATGGCCACCCTAAACCTGGCAAGCTGCCCACTTCATACTCTATAGGTTCCTTGATAACCACCACATGTGATCAAGAAAATATGCCTCTCAAGCACATCGGCGACAACCGAGTAGACATGGTCTATACATACCGGGCTTTGTTGTCATGACCAAACGCATGTTCCACGAAACCAGCCTCGAGCTGAGCTGCTACTGCCAAGATTCTAGCCTCTCCGGGAAGCAAAATGTGACCCCACTCTTGAGCTTGCACAACTTCAGCTGTTCCGAAACTGGACAACACTGTGCTGGACAAATCACGAAGAAGCGATTGCAATGTGGGTGACCTCTCCCCTAGACAACGCTGATGCGTCAGCAACGTTCTTAAGCCCCACCAGGTTCTAGTTTCAAGTCCAGCTGCTTTTGTCTTCATATCGACTAATAAATACTTGGCCAAAATAAGATACTGCAAACGAATATAAAAAACCGTCATCAATGACCAAACGATGAACAAATCAGGCTGTGATGCAGCACTGTCACCGCGTGATTGCAAAGTTCAAAATGATAAACAGGAAGTGCGATGTAGAGACAAATACCTCCGGAACATATAATTTCCCCAGAAGGTCAGAACCATCTATCATAAGCTGCTGGCGAGCCCATTCATCAGCATCATCAACCACATCACCACTGCTTGCTGAAATAACCGACCCTTCAACTTGAGGCCTGCCAACATATCAAACCAAAGTTAGAAATCTCCTGAGACAAACCTCAGACGATGCCAAACCCACAACAAAAAAATCCCAAGCTTACAACAGTACTCACCCAGTCAAATTGGCTTGCAAGAAGGCCAAGAGTGAGGCAACACCAACACCCAGCAAGATCAAATCTCGCGTCTCCTTCTCATCTTCCGCCACTTCGATCGGCGACACCTGTAATATCATACCAAACCGTCAATGACCTAAAACCCTAAACCCTGAATCCGAAACCAATTCATCTCCCAAACAACCAAACCACTCCCAAATTCACCAGAAAAACTGCAACTCACCTGATCGCCAACAATTCCTTTAATCCTATCCCTCTGCGCGCTAAACCACGCCTTGTTCTCATCCTGACTCCCACCCTGCCTAAACAACCCAACAGAAGAACCGCCACCCCCGAACAAAGCAGCGACTCCGGGCGAGGCGAGCGCGTGGAAATACTCCCCAGCTTCAATCTGCTCCACGAGCTCCTGCAAACAGACGTCCCAATTCACATCACCACCATTCGTCTGAGGGGATTCGACGCCACTCCGAGACTGGGCGTCGTGAGAAGCTAGAAAGGTGCAACGCAGTAGGCGAAGCTCGTTGGCTAGGTGGAGGATCCCCATGGCGGGAGGGTGTTGAGGGTGTTGCGGGGGGAGGGGAGGGGAGGGCGAAGCAGGCGATCGGGGGTGCAAGGGCCGAACCCTGAGGCTAGGTCGCCATCGCCAGAGTAGCCGAGGTTTTGCTGCAAAAGCTTCGCCAGTTTTCTCAGCATTGCGCTTCCGTCCAGGGTTTAAGATACCCGGCCCTGAATTGAGGCCCTTGTATGGATTGAGTTAGTGGCTCGGTCGAGGTCCGTGTTTGGATTGAGGTCTGTGGATTTGGCGAGGTCCGCGATTAGGTTGAGGTCCGTGGCTAGGTTGGGGTTTATATTTGGACTGGGTATATCAAAATTTCCTAAGCAATGCGTCAATCTAATTTGCTGATACCATTTTCTCTTCAGCCTCAAATGGGTGGCTCAAAATTTCTAAATTTTTTAGTGGTGTAGAATTTAAATAGTGAATAATTAGAAAGAATGGACTACAATAGCATAACTTATTAACAATGAGCTCTTCGTCTCCGCACTCTGCCTTTGTATTATACCTTTACCCTCGAAGTAACCCATCATCCAAAATGGATTCTAATCATAAGGGCATCCACAGCGGCGGTCCACAAGCCTCCAAACCAGTGGATATAGAAGGGCCGCCTGGTTTTACAACTCGCACTCGTGCTCCAAAGCGGAGAATGCGCGTATCGAGCTCTCCAAAGTTTGGCCAGGGCTCTGGAGAATGCAGAGTCAAGCGAGGGCCCTTGACCGGGAAATTCGGGGCTCATTAATGGGCGGATTAGGGCGGATTAGGTCCGTCATTAACTTGTTTTACTGTGACTTGGAAAGTCTCTGCGATGGGGCCAACTCCAAGACGGGGAAGAGGGCGCCGCCGCAGGCAGGGTGTCGACCGAACGCCAACTGCGAGACTTCGGTGCGGCAAGGGGGTCGAGCCAGGCAGGCGGTGGTTGGGCGGAGAAAGGACGAGGCTCAAGCTTTGCATGGGAAGGCTCCGATCAGTTTGGGGCGGAGGAAGTTACATTCACTACCGCTCTAGTGAGGTCGCGTGGACGTGGGTAGGAGGTAGCACGTGGGCAGGAGGTAGCGAGGGGACGTGGGCGGCAAGTAGTGCGTGGGCGTGGGAGGCAGGCAACAAATCCTGGACGTGGGCAGCAACCAGTGATTGAGCCACCTTCAGCTCGATCGGGCAACAAGGGTCAGAATTACGTGCCAGAGGAGGAGTGACAATTGATCCCATTGGCAATCAACAACGGGCAACATCGTTTTGGGAGCGCATTGGACAACATTATGAAGAGCATCGGCTCGTTGGGATGGGATTTTGAGGATCGCGATCAGTGGAAAGTAAGTGGGGCTTGATCAAACATGATTTAGGTAAATTCATTGGTGTTTTCCAATAGGTCCAAAGTCTTCATCCTAGTGGGAGAAGTGCATCCGATTTGTTGCAAATGTCTAGGGATTTGTGGCGGACATAGATCGCCAAGAATACGGATTTTTTGTTTGAGCACTGTTGGTTACTTGTGAAGGACTTTCTTCGATGGGCTGATGTTGGAGTACCGCCAAAACCATCACACCACAGAAGCGCAGCAGGGGCTCCTTATCTCAAGAGGTAGCGGAATCGGGGTCAATAATTGAGGAATCGATGGAAGATGAGGAATACATGAATAACATGAATAACATGAATAACATGAATAACATGAATAACATGAATAACATGAATAACATGAATAACATGAATAACATGAATAACATGAATAACATGGTGCAAGGTTGCCAAAAAAATACAGAAGGTGGAGAAGACAAAGGAAGGAGCGGGCTATGCACAAGCCGCAGCTAAAAAAGTCATGGCTGAGGCGTCTCTGAGGAAAGTTTTGCACATGGAGGAGCATAATTCCATCATGCTAATGACCTTGCCAAGGCGAATCGACACTCTTGAGGCGCAAGAGTACCTTTGACTGCAACAGGCTAAGGAGTTGAAAAAACTTCGGCGTAGGCTTACTGAGGATGAGCAGCGTGAGGAGCTGGAGGATCAAAAAAGACAACGTGATATTGAAGCCGAAGCTACTGTTGAAGCAACTGCCTGTGTAGGTGCATCAGAGAGTCGTCGCCGAGTTCATGTCTCGAGAGGGAGACCAAATCCTACCCAAGCTAATGCAGAGCTCTTCGGGGAGCGATCAACAAATCAATAGTGGCAAGGAGGGGAGGACTAGGGCGATGAAGATCAGAATGATCATGGCTTCCCGATCTTTGGCGAGGACGATGATCATGAACAATATGATGACGACCAACCAGCCGACCAGCATGAAGACAATGTCGACGATAAGGAGGTGGTGGATCTCGGCGCGGAAGAAGATCCTACTGCAGTGTCTACACAGCCGGATTACCTCGGAACTGCAGGTTTCTGGGGCAAGGTCTCGAAGTCAAGCCTCGGCGGTCATCAGCCCTTGCATGTGTCAGTGCATGCGATTGTAGGAGCGGGAAGGGCAGAGAGTCGGAGGCGTGGGGTCGGCATGGGGAGGGTCGAGGTGGGAAGGATGGAGTTTGATCACAGCCACCGGGAGCAGGGAAGTCGTGGTAATCAAGAGACTTGGAGTTCGGCAATGGAAAATTTGAGCATGTTTTGCACTAATACGTTATATTCTTGCAATCTATGAGGTCTCATGAGTCAATATTTGGTTCACATGACCTACAACAAGTCTATTACAAGTATGTACGATTGAGATCTAAATTGATTGCTTTCCTTTTAATCTATGGCTATGTTTTTGAAAATGTGTTTTTTGGCCAAAAATACCCCAAGGACGTTTAGAGGCTAAAAACCCATAATTACTTGGAAGTTTGAACTAGCTAATTCATTGCTTACATCTAAAATAAAAGTTAAATTCCACTTCCAAAGTAAAAATAAAATAAAAAAACATCTACTCATGGACAACATAATTTCTTTTATTTTTTTAGTTGTATATAATATTTGATGAGATATATATTCATAAATATATATTATATAATCTAACAAGCTAGAGAGGCTAATTCTCACCAAGTATAATATACAGAAAATATAATGTTAGAAATGGGTCAAAAATCCCCAAAAAGCGAAAATACCAAGAGCTGGTGGATTTAAAATTTCTTGATCAATACAACGTTTTGGAATTAGCATACAACTCCCCAGTCAAGGGTTGTAAAACCCCAAAACATATTTAGAAACGGGTCGATAGGTTGTATGTGGTACCTTGTAAGAAAACCTTGCAGCATGAATATTTTATAAGCATTTTCACTAACCCATCACATACATCCGAAATTGGTATTTCATAAAAACAACAAGTCTATGTGAATTCGTGTCATCGAATTGGTAAAGTTTGTTTAGATGCACTTGCCTCAGAGAATCAGAACCCCATATCCTGTCTAATATGCACAGTACCAAAAGATTATGATTTTAGCAAAAATACCAAAGATGTATTTGATATGTCAATAGCACGGGGTTTTGAGATAGAGTCTGTGATAGAGTATCATGACTTGTTTGGCAAATTTACCAATTATCTTGATCAGGGAGCCAAAAAGAAAAGTTCATTATCCAAGTATGTTGTTTTCCAGACCACATTTGTTCCGGAGGGATATTTTGAACGATTAATCCTAACAAAATTTGGTATACATATTGATATGAGATGTCTTATAGTATATACAAACGTCCCCAATTGCACAAAGAAAAACAACAATCAAGTGCCTTTCTGGCAAAATGATAAGTACAAAGACACTTGGGAAGATATATATGAGAATGAAGTTATATTTCTTAAAACAACATCAGCGATGTTATTGTTAGATGGAAACTATATATCAAATCACAACATAAGAAGCTTAAATGGGCTATCTTTTCAAAATATCTTGTTGATTTATATACCAAAGATTTGGAAGTCTCCTTTTATGTACGCACCAATCGTATCCACAGTCAATATGCACTACGAAAGCTCCCTTTTTGAAGCAAAAAAAAATAAAAAAGATCCCAAAAGAGGGAGGTACAAATCTGTGAGTCATGGTTTCACGGCACACGGAGGAGATACTTCTCTTGGAAACATGGTAAGGTATAGTCACAAAAATATATCCGAGACTTTGTAGGAGGCTATCAGAAGGCAAGCGGATACCATTGCCTCAGCATTTTGGGAACAAATAGATATATTTGGAGATTCGGTTAGAACGTTTTTTCAAAATCAGTTTGAACCGATGACTGCCTTAGCGATTGGTTTGAAGGGATTTGAGACATGCGTACATCAACAACACGTATCAAAAAACTCTTATATTATGCCTCATGTTGACACATTAGATGGTGAGGCCTCTTTGATAACGTGGTATACAGAGGCGGATCCAAGAGGAGGATATTTTGGTGTTTTCCAATATGGTTTAAAATTTGAGAACAATAACGGTACTGGCATATTTGTGCTAAGCAAATATCTTAGTCATGGCACGCTCAGGTTTAATATGAATTCCTTATCACCAAAAGATTTCAAGCTAAGGGTAGCATTGGTGAATAAAAGTTGGGCAATTACTCGATTTAAAAATCAATTAATAGAGGGAACACCAATAAGTTGGAAAAATTGATGAAATTTGGGTTTTAGTACCTATAGGAGAGTGAAGTGAAAACATTGAAATGTACATTGAATCTTTATTTCTATTTAAATATATAATTCTATCTTGATTTTACCCTCTAAAATACTAATAATTTAAAATGGATAGTTCAATAAGAGTATTGATTTTGATACTATATAAGAGCCCCCATCCTAGACAATATAGTGGGTAAAGATATTGAATAACAGTAATTGAAGCCAAATTTTGGCCATTTAGCTGCTCAATCTTACTTCAGTTTCCATGCTCATTTGCTAATCTAGAATTATGCAATATTTAATTTGTATTTTTAATTACTTTTCTTTCATTTTGAACTCCGTCATATTTTATCGTTGACTTCTATTTTGTTTATTTTGATAATTTCCTTTGCTTTTATTGCCAATTCCCTTTCCTTAATTAATAATAGAAGAGGAAGGGAAGAATAAAAAATGAAAAAAACACAAGATGGAATAAGATTGAAAAAATAAATAAATAAATGAATAAGTAGAATAAAATGTATGGAATAATAATAATAACAAGAAGTTGGGATGGGAAACATGTGGAGAAGATAATAAATAAATAAAATATAGTGGAAGAAGAATGGAAGAAGAATTATAGAAATATAAAATTTCACTTCACGCCAAAGTGGCTCCTTTGATTTCCCATAAGTGTTCAATAAGGTCACCTCTTAAAGATAAGTGGGTGTCATCATTCTCTATTGCTATAGTACTTGACACTAAATTGTCAAATGTCAGTCCCCGCTCTAGAAGAACTGCCCCTTCCATCAATTCAGGGATTAGGTCGTCTAAACCCTCCACATCTCTCTCATCATCAATGATCATGTTATGCAAAATACAACATGCAAACATGATGTCCACAATCACCTCCATGCTCTAATGCCGACACGAGTTTTTGATGATGGCAAAACGCGCTTACAGCACGCCAAAGCACCGTTCGACGTCCTTCTGTACAGCTTCTTGTCTTTTGGCAAAATGAGACTTTTTCTCATCCTCCGGTAAGTGTATCAAATGCACAAAACATGACCACTCGGGATATATCCCATCGCTAAGTAGGTAGAAGCGATCATACTCTTTCCCATTGATCATAAAGTGGTGGTTACGCGCCGCACTTGTGAGCATATTATGAATGAGTGGGGACCGGTCTAGGACATTTAAGTCATTATTAGAGCCCGGTAAACCAAAAAACACATGCCAAATGTGTAAGTCACGATCCGCTATAGCCTCCAGAATGATGGACTTCTTTCCACTTTTATCCCCGTAATCACCTTGCCATGCTATTGGATAGTTTTTCCACTGATAATGCATACAATCCAAAGATGCGAACATTCCAGGAAAACCACGCTCACGATTAATAGCAAATTGTCTCTCAAAATCAGCTTGGGTGGGTTGTCGCAAATGATGAGCTTCATACTCCTGACGGATAGCCACACAAAACCTCTTCATAGATTCCATTGCCGTTGCCTCACTACAACGGGAATACTCATCAGTTGCATCGGCGCATAAGCCGTAGCCCATTATACGTAGGGCAGCCGTTATTTTTTGGTGAGGAGATAGTCCCACAAAGCCTGCTGCATCCCACTTCTGCACAAAGTATGCATTGCGCTCACAAACTGCTTTCAAGATAGTCAAGAAAAGAGAACGCCTCATTCGATAACGCCATCTAAATGACCGAGCTCCATAAACGAGAGTAGCAGAGAAGTAGTCTCTCATCATTCGTTGGTGCATCTCATGCCTATCTCTCTCACTATTTGGAGCTCTCCCTACACGAGAACCTCTACCAATTCTTGGCAATAACTCCTCATCACTATCATGCCCATCCATAACAACACTTGCAAAAAAATCACTATCTTCTTCATCTTCTACTATTGCCCTCCAACCGGCTTCTAAATTCTCCCTCCAAGCATCCATTTGTCAAACCACAGAACCCCTTGGAAAAATTTCCACAAAAAAAAAAAAAAAAAAAAAAAAAAAAAAAAAAAAAAAAAAAAAAAAAAAAAAAAAAAAAAAAAAAAAACTCAATGAATGCAACTCCAATCTATGCATTGTCTGGCTGTAGCTCTCTACTACTGTCTACACTTGCTCGCTCAGCTCTTGGTCAATGTTGTTCTGTTCTCTTCACTCCGAGCTGGAGTTTTATCAAAGTGGGGCTTAAAATATCTTCATGAAGATGAGGGCCTCGAGAGCGCCACGTGGACAGCCCGCGATAGCGCGTCCCCTGCGTTGGAGCAACGCTGCGGGTCTCCAAACGCCGCCCACGCTAACGTGCTTCGAGGCCGCGTCAAGCCTCGGATGTGGAGCCCGGCTTGTGGACCGTCCCTGTGGATGCTCTAAAGGAAACTCACCTAACATATCGTCTCGAGCTCTCATGCAAACAATCTGATATCCTTCTCCAATGAAATTTAATCTTAAAAAATTAGTAAAAAATAGTTTACAACAAAGATAAAATAATTAATCTACAGTACTTAAAATTCCAATTTAACTTGTATATGATATTTTAAGACATTCTACAAATAGAATTATTTTATACGATAAAATTTTCTTTTGAAATGCTTACTATTCTACAATATTAGAAGGTTTTTATTACTAAGAATTTCATGCACTAAATATTGAAACTATGTTTTTGCAACAATCTTTGACATTTGATTCTTTTTTGTTAAAAAAAAGGAAAATCAAAAATCAAGACTATTACTTCTCTAAAATACAAATGTCACTCTTATAAAAACGTTAATTTTTTTAATTCAATACTAAAAATTGGCCTCAAATATTGTATTAGATGACAATGAATTCAATGTTCTCTTACATTACATTAGAGTAGCACGGTAGCGTGTCCATCCACTTCCAAAACCAATATTTGAAGTTTATTTTGAAAAAATAAGGTTCAATCACAAAAAGTTTAAATCAATGGTTTTTATTTCTTCCAAAAAAAATCACGAAAATGAATCAATTATCACTAAAAGTATATAACTTAAAAATCCCCAAATACCACTAAAACAATTTATTCTATTTTTATATGTTTACTATTCTATTTACATGAGTTATTTTCTAATTTTAGAACTAATTATGAACAAACCTACTATCTTATTACAACATATTTTCAAAGAACTGCATGAAGAGGTTTTCACACAAAAGGTTATTTTCTAAACATATCTTCAAACACAACATCCAATTAATTTTAACCTTGAAATTCAGAACCCAAGTTTCTTGAACTCAAATCCAATCTTCTCTCCAGTCCTAAAAAGAAACTTCATGGATGACTCTAATCAATAACGAAACCCTTACAATATCCACTTCATAGATCACCGAAGAAATAAAACCCCCAATCCCCACGTCAGCACACAATTGTCGTGTACCTCACCACCGATTGGGCCAAACCCGAAACCCCCACCAAACCACCCAACCACGCCCCGCCCCGTCAGCACCGCAACTTCCAAGTCGGCAAACCTCAAGAGCTGCACCTTCCCGGAACCAACCCCGAAGCTCCCCAACCCCATCGTTCCCCAAAGCTCCCAAGTTCCCAAACCATTAGAACTCAAAGTTCTAGAACGTTCCAGATGATGGGAACGAGCTACATAAGAAGCTCCGGACCCGCAATGGCCATATCTGCATTCCACGAGGGGGTCGTGCTTGATTGCTACGGATTTGTGTGAGCTCGGCTGATCGGCGTTGGATTGCGGTTCGTGATTCGGATAGAGCGCGTCGCGGTGGTTGTTTCGAGTGGTCGCGGGGGTTTTCTCGTGGAGATTTGGGGGAGATCGAGTGGTGGGGTTTGGGCGGTCGGCGTGATGGAGTACGCAGCGTCGTTCTTCGAGGGGCGCGGGAGCAAGTGGAACTATGATTCGTTGAAGAATTTCAACCAGATTTCCACGCCCGTGCAGCATCACTTGCAGCGGGTGAGTTGAGGGTTTTGGTTATGTGGGGTTTTTTCTAATTTTCGTTTTTGAGTGGTGTTTTTTGGGATGTGGTTTTTTCAATGGTTTGAGTGTGTGTCTGTTCGTGGGTTATCTTTGGGAGAGTTTTATAGGATTGTTTGATTACAGTTTTTGGTGTGTTGGGGTTGGATTATGTGTTTGTTTTATTTTTGTTTATGGTTTGGTGTGATTAGGGTTTGTTTTACATGGTTAATCTGGGATTTGTGTTTGAAGTCGATCGGGATGTGTGTTTGGGCAATTTGTTGTTGTAGGTTTTGGACGATGTCGTTAATATGTGCTTTCTTTTGCCTGGCAGGTGTACACGACTTTGGCTGCGACGGTACTTCTGTCGGCGGTGGGAGTATACATCCATACTTTGCTCAACATTGGGGGTATCACAACCTCTCTCTTGTTTGTCGGTGCCAGCACATGGCTTATGGCGACGCCTTCAACACCGCAGAATGAGGTATGTGGGTTGCGCTTTGCGTTAGAATTTCCTGATTCTGAATGTGGAGTCCTTGAATTTGGGTCTGAATTGATTTGGCATGTTTTATATTTTGGTGCACTTGGTGTTAGCACTTGGGTTTGTAGGATGAGATGGCATTGCCAGTGTGGATTCCTTAGCATCTTACATTTCGTGTAAGACGCCTGGTCAGGGACCGAGTGTGGGGAAACCATGTTTGTGTTTGTGGATGTCTTTTCTCGTGCATCGTATTACTATAAGAGCATATTATAATCACCTAATTTGGTGGTTCTAGTGATGTTTCATTCTCGCAATGTTGATGCTTAAAAAGTGTTTCAATACTTTGTTAATGTAGAGAAGTGATTTTATTATGGTATCCACCTGAGTGTGGTCTTAACAGAAATATGATCTGCTTCTGAAATCTTACAATTGATGTCTACAGATGAAGAGACTACAATTGTTGGGAGCCGCTGCTCTTTGTGAGGGAGCATCTTTGGGGACTCTCGTGGCGCATGTCCTTGCGTTTGATCCCAGGTAAGTAATACATCGTGGTCTGTCAATTCTGCACATGATATCACCAGAGCGTTTTGTAGGGCCTCGTGATCTTGCACTGAATAGGAGAGTTCTTGTTTTCTTTGTTATCTTTATTTTTGGGGTTAAATTGGATTTAACTCCTACTGTTGGTTTTGGGCAAGTTGTTTGTGTAGATGATTGTGTGAATATTAAGAGCTTTAAAAGTTATTTTTCTCACTTGTGTCTGTATGGTTATCGCAGCATTGTCCTGGTTGCTTTTCTCGGCTCTACAGCAATCTTCGCTTGCTTCACTGGAGCTGCCTTACTAGCAAAGCGTAGGGAGTACCTGTTTTTGGGAGGCATCTTGTCGTCAGTCCTCAGTGTGATGGCCATGATGCAGTTCGGCTCATTGTTCTTTGGTCGTGGAGTGTTCATGTTCAACGTTGAGGTATGCTTATCACAACTATCATCCATCATGTAACCAGGTTTACTCATAAAAGATATATTTATTTTATGTGGAACCCCCTCCAAACTAGAATTACAGGCAATTGACTGGAATGTGATTCGTGCCTCTATGCGTGTTACTAATGCTTTTTTCTTTCTGTATTGCAGCTATATCTTGGGCTGGCTTTGTTTGTGGGCTACGTGTTATTTGACACACAGATGATCATTGAAAGGGCATCCCTGGGTGATTATGATTACATTAAACACACCTTGGACCTCTTCATGGACTTCGTTGCCATCTTTGTGCGCATCCTTGTTATTCTCGTAAGTATCTGAATCCCGTCCTTGTATAGGCTTTCACTGCGTATGCTCGATTTAGCATGAATACAGTCTGAGTTTTAGTATTTTCTATAATGTAAAATTTGAAGGTAGACGACGAACTGATTGTTGGTCGGGTGCAGACAAAGAATGCGGGTGAAAAGGAGCGTAAGGAGCGTGAACGTCGCAAGCGCCGTGATTAAGCGTGGATGATGGTGATGCTGCACGGAGGCATTGTGTTCAACCTTTATGGTAGCATGGAGATCGTTCACATGTAGATCTTAGCAGAGGAGGTCACTCTCATGATATCCTAGTAGTGGGTGATTTGTAGATTACTGGAGAGAATCTTGTACAGATGTTTTGTTTTTTTCAATAAATTCAGCGGTAGTGGGTTTTATTTTGGGGTATTCAATGGTACACATTCATCACATAGCTTGAAGACGTATTCTGATATATATATCATGTTACGTTCTGTTCGAGTATAAACACAACAGACTCCTTCATTTCTAATTGTATCTTAAATAGGAAATTCTCAATTCGTAATGTTCATTTTTTCAAAGCTCCTTGAGCACCGTGATAAGCAAAGCACCTGTGGAGAAGGCAATTTATAACCTGCTGGAATGGAGCTGATTAGCAGAGTTTTGTCGAGAATTTACCAAAAATGCATTCGAAGGACTGACGCAGTGTATTCAGTTCTTTCAAGTTCGGTGGTCAATCTTCCAGCAGGTAACTTATATGAGTTTCATATGGCAGGGAAAGAAACGAGTTGGGAGATACTAGAAGAGTAAATGTCCGCTATGATTCATCGCATAGGCACGGTAATTTTCATTAAGTTGTGTTCAAGACACTTCACCAAAAATGGACTCAATGTGCATAACTGGAGACGCATAATTAGTAGAGCTTCTGAAAAACTGTAAAAATACTTGTTGCTGCTAAGCCAACGTACCAGTAAACTCCAACAAGACAAAATGTTTGCGAAGGTTTCAGAAATGGCGACAGATAATGCAGGATATCAAATCCTCGGCTCTACAATATCATATATGAATTAATAAAAATGTCTTAGATAAAAGCGGTTCTGCAAATGTCGATGCTTAATTTGTGTTGGTTTATTCGGCAACATGATAGGATAAGCTGTCACCCATAACAAAGTGTGTCAAGGAAATTGCGACGTGGAATGTTGCGCTCTAAATGAAATTTCAATCTCAATGCCCGCCTTGCCATTCACCAGTAAACGGGCCTTTCAAATATCTTCACTAAAAATCACCGACATAGAACTTCGTTGACTAGACAAGTCAGTGAAAAGTAAGTTGCACAATTTCGCCCTTTATACGGATGCTCACTACAATGACTCAAATCATATGTATTCAACTGTGTTATAACACATCATAAAAACCACGACTCTTCTTTATTCTAAACCGTGAAAACATACAGACAATTGTAGACCTTGATCTGACACAATTTCCTTCTGCTTAAACCAAACTCCACGTTCTATGCACTTTACCAATCCCACTCACACTAACAGCAAAAAAAACACTCACAGTAAAAAAAACACTAAGCACAAAACATGCAATTCCAATTGCACTGAGGTCACATACAACCCCATCACATCTAAGCTTCGATCGAAAACAGGCTCTGCTTTCAAACTCCACCAAACCCCCTCAAACTTTGAAACTGCAGTTCAAAACCATACTGAATTGCTACTATCCTTACATGGGGTTGGAGCAAAGGCGATAGCCACAAACCACACCACCGCAGTCGACATAGTAATCAGCCACAAAGCCATACTTGCGTGTCGACTGGTAGATCCCATACTGCACATACACCCACCAGTTGTCGCCCTTCACGTCTGATCCCTGGTAGATGCAGATGGGGTACACCGTTCCTCCCTTGGGAATCACAGTGAGGACGCTGGGGCAGGTGGAGGGAGATGGCGGAGGATAGTAGCCGTTCCCGTCTGGGTCACAGTCTCGCAGATTCACGGCTGCCTTGGTTAGTTCTGCATCGGCACTCTGCAGCCCTGCCAAGAGGACCACGATCATGGTTGATGTTGCTGCAAACCAGACCACGTTCCTGCACAAATAATCAATCCACAGATGGAACATGTTTGGTGAGTGTCGGTCATTGGGTTCGGAAGGAACATAGCCTTAATCTCAAAAAATAAGGGCAGGCTTCATCTGTTGTATATGTAACTCATTGAGAACTAGGCCCTGGTTGACTACGTACAAATTTGCATGTTTCTAGAAAATAAATTGGAGATGATTCAGCTTGAGTAGTTAGTACGATATGCCTGAATGGATCAAGGAGAGTGTCTTGTACCTGAGGTTTGGTGCCGCCATTTGGTTGTCGCAAGTGCACAATCCAAAGAGTTGCTCAGTTGCCTGCTTACTGAGTTCGAAGAGCCTATGTTTTGAACAAACTGATGAACTATGTCTTCAATGGAATACACAAGATGTTTTTAGTTTATATAGTCATCTATGTGATCCATTTGGCTAAGGACCCGGTTAATAAATGTTATATTATATGCATAATTCTGTACCATTTACCGTACCTTCAGTTGACTTTGATGGCTCTTCACCAGGTCACATGCGGTCCGTGTCGATGTTTCACTCGGAAAGGCGAGTTAAGTAAACCTGTAGAGTTTGAGTAGTCCCGTTATATGTCCACTTGCATAAAGAATAATCAAATTTTGATCCAATTTCGTTGTTGAGATAGTCCTCATAAATTCTAACTGGCCATGCCTGATCGTCGGGCACAAGGTGCAATGTAGAAATGGCTGAAATTTTCAATCATATACCCAGAAAGTCACGAGTCCACGACTTTTTTTTCAACACTGGAGCAAAATGATTTCAAGATAGATCAAGACCTCCACTTGAATGCCAAGTTGTGCAAGGATTAACATGCAGTGATTTCAGGCTGTTTACAGGAATGAGCTCGTCCTCAACCTCTGGTTCTGAAGTTGATATGTTATGCCTATTAATTAAGTATGTTACAAGTGCCTAGTGTGTAGCTTGAAAGAAAGTGTCTCTTCTGCATCTTGAACAGTCATTTCATACCAGGTCATTCTTCAAGTTTCATGATATTTGTAAGCTATGTCTTTGCTATAACCTTGAGTAAGGAAAACTCCAATCTTAGTGTGACTATCCCTATCCTGCGAAGTTTTTATATTTTCCTATTAATTGTTTTAGGCACTTGATACACAGGCGATATAGTTTGTAAACTCGTCTCGTATCCTCATCCTCTCCGCATCATACCCTAGTAAGCTCATCAGAAACTACATGCTGCAAATTTAATAGACGTTGTGTTCTGCATGTACTTTTCTAAGGTTTTACATCTTGGAATAGATTTTGTGGCTCTCGAGTGGAAAGAGAGAAGAAGTATACTTAGGTGATCACCACGTGAAAATTACTGTACTGTACATGGCTCATTCTGGACGGACATAAAGCACAATTAGATTTGATTTCAGTTGGGTTATGAGCTGTGATTGAGTTGTGGGAGAGAGTTGCAATGACGTTGCGGTTTGGAGCCAGAGTGATGCGTTGTGTAGTTTGGATTGATGCTCACCAAGTTGAAACTGAATCTGTTCTTATTGCTTCTTGTACCGGCTTATGTTACCACCTGGTGATTTGAATTTGATCTTTGAAAGTTGAGGGTTGCAATTGGATGATTAAGATCATATCACCGGCCATTGCTCTGGAGTTTACCATAAGTCTCAACTGTCAGTCTGCACAGAACCTTTGCGACGTTCTCGAAAAACTAGTTTGTTGCTAAGTTACATGCATAACTTCCTACTCCTTACTACAATTAATCACTAAACAGTCTATGTATTCGTGTACAATAACACCGTACCAAATACAATTATCGACTTTGTAAATGAAGCTTACCATAGTTTCCGTCAAGTTGACGCAGTTTGCAGAGTTCAGCATGCAGTAGCACGGTGCAGCAGTACTTGGGACACAAATTATTGGACCTGTCAAAGTCTAAAGATGGCCAATGGCAGTCTCTGCGATATTAATTAGCAGACTTTCGGGTGCAAAGGACTTCCTTCCATGAAGCTCGGGCACTGCAACCTGTGTTGCATCACTCTGACAGAAATTTATAATTTCTGACTGTACCTGATGCAGAGTCTCCAGATATGTACTGGAAGAGCTGAGAAACGACACTGCTGGCATCTATCATTGGTGAAATCTAATCGTAAGACGGAATCCACATCACTAGTGGCCAGGTAACAATATGGTGTGACTATCATGGCGTCATAGGTTACAACTTTGTAACTTACAAGTTATGCCACAGCCAATGCCTTGTGGTGACGCCAGCTAAAAGCTCATGAGTTTATAACTTACTGGGAGGACTTCACCTAACCACGTGAGATCATGACATGAATACGAAATGAAGTAAAGCCTCAACTACGTCTTTATGAATTTGAGAACTTTGACACTAGCTGCAGCAATGTCATTGTGACTTATTACTGATGCTGGCGAAGGAGCACTTTCAACCTCCAGGCTTGCTGCCGCTCACCGGCCAGTCTATCCTCCATTTGCACCGGCATTGCAATTCGTCCGTTTACCTCCCAAATCACTCAAGCTTATGGCGATGATTACAACGATGAGGAGGAGCTGAAAAGCTTTGAACGCTATCCTTGTGTAAGTTAATCCGTGATCGACACTATTGTTTTTATGTTCATGGTAACGCTGCTGCTGCTGCTGTTTCATGCAGCTCTATTAATTGAATCCGCGTTCTTCTGTAGCAAAGCACGAACCGATTTTATGCCTAGCTCCTCGGCTGCAGTGCTCACTATCTTCGAGGTACAACTTACAAGTTATTGAAGGCTTGTTCCCAGCTCATTTGGTGATTTGTCGTTTCGGGTACTCTCGAGACCTTCTTCCAGTACATAAGATGATTAGGCTAAGTGAGGATGCTTGAGCTGACTTCTATCATGCACTGTTTGTTTTCGTTTTCAGGGTGAGGTATTTTTGAGCCGAGCCTTTGACGGAGTTTTGTGAGAAAAAGGAGCAAGTGTGACTTGAATCTTGGTTTGGAGGAAGAGAGGGGTGGATTGAAGTTGATCTTGGAGCTCTACATTGGTCCCCACGAGCTTTAGTAGTGGTGTAAGCGAAGGTTTGTTGTGCTGCTTTGTGGAACATGGGGTTCAAGGGGTCGCCGAATGGGGTGGTGGCTATCAGCTTCTTCACAGTGGTGTGTTTGGTTATGGCTGGCGTGAGCTATGGCGCCACATTCACGGAGCAATTTGACGCTTTCTCCTCTGATGGTTATCATGTGCAAGTAGCCCCTGATGGCCAGGAGGCCAAGATTGTCCTGGATCAGGTTGCTGGTAGGAACCTCGACTCTTTTCTCACTGGGTCTTTAGTGCTGCTATCTTGTAGCTTCAGAATGAATCTAATCCTGCAGTCTGCCAATCTTTGTCAAGGACGTCACGCATTTCGCCATGATTGAACTATGATCAAGCTCGCAATGTTGTGTGATGATAATGCATTTCCAAACAGGGCAATTAGTGATAAGTGGAACACTGCTTTAGTTCTGCATTAGATTAATCTGATTGGTCTCTTCCTCTCATCGTGACTCAAGTCATTATCGTGGTTTGACCAGCTTCTGGATTTGGATCCAAAAACCAATATCTCTTTGGAAACATTTCAATGAAGATCAAGCTTGTGCCAGGCGATTCAGCTGGCACTGTCACTGCTTACTACGTAAGTCTCCTGGTCATGTGTGTTCAAAACAACTCAGGCAGAAGCTCTTGAGACTCTATTGTTTTGGAAGATACAGTTCAGAGAATATAAGACATTGTAGTAATGCAGGTCATCAGGGCAAACCCAGACATTTTCTAATTGGTGGCTTGTCTGTGTGCTCGTGCAGTTGTCCTCCGCTCAACCTGCCCACGACGAGCTCGACTTCGAGTTTCTCGGCAACGCATCTGGCCAGCCTTACGTTCTGCAGACAAATGTCTTTGCCAATGGCGTTGGAGGTAGGGAACAACGGATCAATCTGTGGTTCGACCCCAGTGCTGATTTCCACAGTTATGGCGTTCTTTGGAACAAGAATCAGATCATGTATGTTAACCATCAATACCCTTTGTTCACCATTGTCTCAGTTTGTCACGCTGTCCACTCGCATGTCAAGCATGCCTTTCTATTCAACTTGTTGAATAGACAGCGGTACCTCTTAGATGAATATTTTACAACGAGATTACAAGTTCATGTTGTAGACAATTGGCTCTCTCTCTCTCTTCGCATGACAAGTGTTCGATGTTTAGAAAAGTGATTCTGTGCCATGGACATGACGAATTGGACAAGCTGAGCAGCTTACTCTTGCTGTTATTTTGACGCAGATTCACAGTTGATGACAAGCCTATTCGTCTTTACAAGAACAGTGAGGACCTGGGCGTTGCATATCCCAAAAGTAAGCCCATGGGCTTATACGCCAGCCTCTGGAACGGCGACCAATGGGCCACAGAAGGAGGGCTTATCAAGCTCAATTGGACCCATGCGCCCTTCATCGTTTCATTCAAGGAATTTAGCACGTTGGATGGTTGTGTGGTGACTAACAACGACATAACTCCATGCACAGCGACCACCACCCACTGGTGGGAGGCTTCTGCTTTCCAAACCATAAACCGTAACCAAGCAGAGCAGATTCTGTGGGTGAAGGAGAATTACGAAGTTTATGACTACTGCAAGGACACGAAGAGATACACAACTGAACCAGTTGAATGCAGTCGCAACGTACCTCTGTTGTAATTGTGATCTGGTTAGATTTAAGCTCTTGGTCACGATTTAGCTACTTGCACCACGAAAGTTTTCGTGTAAATCAACTTCTCAGACATCCTTCTGAACAGGTATATGTGTCACACTTACCTTCAAGTTTCATCTTCCTCCGAGATTACTGCAACAGCCACTGAAGAGAGAAACAGGGTGATAGTTCTGTCTCAAGAATAAACACATTCAAGAGTCATTAATTTCTAGCATTGAAACATGGTGGTCAGAGTCTGTTCATTGATATTGAGGGAGACTTGTTTCCCTGTGTAAAGCATTGTTGCAAATTCGTTAAGTGCCCACTTCGTGGACTACCACTTAACGGTTCATCAATAAAGCCATCTGTGATGGATTTTCATCACGGATCATTGTTTCTATGTACTTCCGAGTCATTGTATTCTTCTATTCCTGTATAATATGAAGGTTTGCGATGCTCAACCAGGTCGCATCTTCTGAAGATAAAGAAGAAAAATAATTCCGGCCCTGAAGGAGCTGACATGATTTTAGTGTTTACTCATTCTATTCACTAATCTGATGGCCATTGGACAAAGGATAATGCATCTAGAACTACTGAAGATAAATTAACACAAGTCTATTTGAAAACTAAAGCTTTTCCTTCCAGTTTCTTCACCAGAGTGCAGAGTTGCCCTGAGTTCACTTCAAAAATTAGTCCGATGTACTTCACCAGTGGTGTTGTTTGTAGAAGGAACTACCTCTGACTTTGAACTTAGTTTTTGCTAGCTTTCTTAAAGCCCTTAAAATCGGTGCTATAATAATTATGATTAATTTCAGATGTACAAAGAGGGACTATATCATCAAACCGTCACAATTTTTGATGCAGTTTACTTACACGAATCTCAGGAGTTTCAATCTTTTCGACTACACTTAACCAGTGTGGCAAATCCTGAGGGACGAGTGCCCTCCACAACTTCGATCCATTTAAAAGTAATTCCAAAGTAACTCCTTGTGTACTTCCGCTTTAATTCTCATCCAGCAAGTGCAGATTAAGTTGTCATGTTGGAACTAGTTTACTATGGCTTTCTAATTCCTTGAGCTGATTGCGCGTGAAGTTGAAAGATTTGCACTAGCAAATCTGCAGAATGAGGGGAGTACGGAGGCAGTTTACAGACCATGCTCCACAGAAGCGAGGGGAGGGCCCTCAACTTGAGCACCGATCTTGCGCATGGCAACGTCACGAGCGAAATCAGAAGCTTAGGAACCAAAAGAAACCTGTCTACTTAAATAAAAAGAAATGCGATAACGCTCAAAAATTTCCACAAATGACAATGAGACCGTCACCGTGCTTACAGCAAGGGTATGAAGCAACAAGTTTTATTGGCTTCGATGATCGAGGATGACCACAAAGCATTCGGGCCGCAGACCAAGATTCAGAGACCAACTACCTCGTCCACACGAGTAACTCAGGCTCTAGAACCCCGATCCTTTGGCAAGGCCCTCTTATTCTTAATTAGTAGTACTAAGCTCACTCCCCAGTGGCACAAGAATCAGCTACTAGATCTCGTAGTACATGATCTTAGGAAGAGTAGGCTGGATATCTTATAATTATACGTCTATCACGTATGAAAGCTCAATGTACATTGAGATTTCTTTTCAGCTGGAGCATCAGCAAGTTTGGCTCCAGTAATGCAAGCCGCCGCCCCAAGTTCGAAGTGATGGTCTTCAACCGAGGCAAGCGGAATGTCTCATGAGTTCGTCGTCAACCCAGAGCCGCGGCCTCAACATTGATAGCCTCGAACTCAACGTTGACGTCACCTTCGTTCTCGACGTTGACAGCCTCTTCAACCTCAAGGGCGGACTCGACCTCGAAAGCCAACGCCTCCTGAAGATTCAGAGCAGCCTCCTCAAAATGAACCGTCTCCATTTCGAGCTCAAGAGCCTCCTGCAGATCAGAGACGCGTCGGCACGTGCGGTCGCGGACGTAGAAGACGCCGATCACGTGGCCCTGGCGATCCTTGCGGCAGTGAGCAGGGTGAGCAAACTTTTGGCGGCGGATGGTCGCCGGTGTGCGCAGGCACGTGGCGTTCCAGTTGCCGCTTCCGACGCCCAACAAGCGTGCGGTCCACCTCCGGTATCCTCGCTTCTTGCGCACACATCCGTCGCGGTGGAACCGGCCCCAGTGAGGTGCGGCAACTGGAGCTTCTACCTCCGGCGTCACCGACACCATCTCCTCAATCGCGGGCTCCACCTCTTCGGTCACGAGCACCACGGCCTCGGCCTCCTCGGTGAAGCGTGTGCACGTCCTGTCGCGAACGTAGAATACGCCCATGATGCGATTACCGATCCGGCGACATTCATTCGCACCGTTGAAGCGCTGACCTCCAATATTTGCGGGTGTCCTTCCGCATAGCGAGAGCCCTTCCGGAAAAGGTGCGAAGTCCACCAGGGTTGCGGTCCATCTCCGGGTGTTCCGCCATTGGCCCCGCCTGATGCACCCACCCCTGACAGGGCTGTTCCAGCGCGCTGCGGTAGCATACTGTGCCACCAGCAGGAGCAGGAGTGCTCCAAGAATGACAGAGGATAGCTTTGCCATCGCTGATGGCGCTCAAGGACTGAATTCGTTGACAGAAAAACTGTGTGTGAGACTTGTGTGAGACTTTAGAGAGTAAGCGTTTGATGGTGAGGGTATGGAGAGGGCCTCTGCTTTTATACTGGATTGCAACGCACTACTCGCTGATGAACTGGGCCTGATCGAATTCACGATACTAGATTTCTAGCATGTGTTTCACGCTCAACTTGACGTGCCAGCGACAAATGACTGTATCGGATCATGCTGCATTGAACCGGAGGTTGGGTGAGGCTCTAATGATCTGAAGTCTGTGAAGCTGTCAATTTCTGATCCTCGATGTCAATGTTCGCGGCCTCGGTGATTGGTACTTGTGGAGGATTCTAGATGCATGTTGTGCTACGACTCTTGGGTAGCTGGTTTGGCATTGAAATCTAATCTCTTCTAATTGGCAGATGTTTGGTGTCCATCTTGGCCCTGACCTCAGAATCAACACTATCAGAATCGAGCAGGTCCAGCTTTCAGCCTATCAGTTCTCCTTCACCAACTTACCAACTTGTGACTAATAAGAGTCAGATCACCACTGGTTCGATCCGTGCAGGGGAAGGAAGTCCACTGGTGTTCAAGTTGTGGTCCCGAACACTAGCTGTTACTTATTTGCTGCCGAGTAGTTAGTTTGCCGCGAATTCAACGTAACTCCTCTTTCAGCATGTGGTCCTAGCCAAGAGCTGAGTAGTAGAGTTGCACACAGCTAGGAAGTCTCATTAATTCTTGTGGTCCCTGACCTGTTTCTGAAGCTGGAGAGATGTTTTGCAGCAGAAACAGGTAGCAAGTGTTGAGTCCAATTCGTGAAAGCAGTACAAGTGGTCCTGGGAATGCTAAGAAAGGGATGACTTCATTGCATGGCTGTTCATTTTGCAGCGTCGAGTAGCGACAGGGATTACTATATATGCAATAATACCCACCCACCAGGAAGAGCTGAGTAGTACCTTGAGGTTCAATTTCTCAGTAGAAACGTGCGAGCTGAATTCCCGATCGGTCTTTTAAAAGTTCCAAACACACCGGTTCCGTTTCTGGAATGATATGGTTGACATCCACCCACCAACCTTCGATACGACAAGTCTTGATCTTGCTGTCGATTGAAATTTGAATGGCACTTGACGGAAGATCAAATTACATGGAGAGAGCTCTTGAAATCAGCCAATTCGACACCGCACAATCTGACTCCTATATTCATGTTCACCAGACAGCTAGAATGTTTCACTACGCCTAAATTATGGAGAACTCCTTCATGCCAAAGTGTCATTGGTGCAGCATATTGACGATGTCCTGATTTCAGTTTAGCGAGAACGAATATGGAGAGTCTAGTTAGTCATATCTATAATACAAGTGGATCCAATGTTAGGCCAGCCAGGGTTACTCATTAGTTGCCATCTGAGAGAACCAGTACATTCATGCCAAATGTGAGCATTCAAATCTCAAATCAGTCTACATTAACGTCTGCACGTCATTGTGACGATCACACAGTTAACTCATTTGGGCACGCGTCCACAAACATAATAATCCTTCTATCAAACACAAAGTCCAGTCCAAGGCTCAAGAAAAACCAAAACCTCACAAGAATCAACCTTCGCTGGCCAGGTTTGGATTGTACCCACGATAATTTCGGGTCTCTCTTTCGGACACACTTATAAGGTTTCACACCTGGTAGTTCCAACTTAGGAGTTTCATTAGATGGCACTTGAGTTGGAGTTGAAGTTCAAGTTTGTTGTCTGCTGGAAATCTGGTTAGGACATTGAGTCCGTTACGCTTCCCTGCAAGTCATGATGGGCGTCGCTGCTCCACTGTTCCTGCATCGTCATGAGCTAGCCATGGCCAACACGAACTTGGCATATTCATTTACCACAATAGGAATTTCACGTGAAGACACCGTAGTTTCATTTCATCTATGGATTACGTTTCGAGTGGTCCCTGGAGGAGAATCTGTGGACGGAAAAAATTGTGTCTGGAATTGCTCTTGAAACGGACACCAAGCCTTGCAGTCTCACTACATGTACTATATACCAAATCCAAAACTAAATACAACTGAATAAAATATCAGTTATTTTTAGACTCCACCATAAGCTGGAATTTGCCGCTCACGGCCTGCAGGCTGTGAGACTACCTTCGAGTATCCTTGCAAGTGGCCCTATTCCAGAACGGACAATGCAAATGCTCTTAAAATGATAATATCATTCAGGATTCGTCAAGCGGCAGAAATCAGCCTGAATGAATGAAGCACGGCGGAAAGTAAGATTTGCTAGACTGTTCCAGTGTTACTCTTTTAAGAAACTGTGTTGTACTCGCAACTGATAACGAAATGTTCAATGCGGTGACTGACATGAATTCTTCGGCAAGTTGCAAGCACAAGTACTGATTTTGAGAGTTTTGTTACACCATTTTTAAGTTCGCGTGCACATTTGCTAACAGAGACGTGAATATGTGTTTTACGATTTGGCTGGTATTGAAAATTCTCCTTCAACATTGTCCGATGTCCACTTTAGAATGTCTGTAGTACTGCGGTATCTTGACAAACATTGAAACTGTCACTGAATATAAGAGGAGCTCCAATCTTCATCCTGTACTGAATGGCAGGTGGTGCAGGATTGAATGGCATGAAAGTCCATTCCTCTCTGCTCCCTACACCTGGTTGCCACTCCTCGTTGCATTATATAACACATGTCAAAATTCTATTTCTTTATGCCTTCCACAGATCACGCAGGGAACGCCGTACCCAATAAGCAATTTTCTCATGCAGAAGTGAAGGTGCCTTGAAAGGTTAAAAAATATAACAAAATTCGCCTTGAATGCATTGTCTTGTCAATTGTGTTCACAAAATATGAGTTTCCTCTTTCAATGTAATAACAGTGGCACACTGTATGCCGTGGAACAGATTTCTATAAAACAAGCATCTGCTTGGTAGCTATCTCAATCAATCACATGCTCATTGATCTGATCGGAATGCTGCCAAGTTTGCAGTATGCCAAGGGATTTGTCCTCTAACTGTGAAGATCATAAGATTTTACATGTAGAATAGCTAAGGTTTACTTAAGATTCCGACTGTGCACATGATACAGATTTGCATGATGCAAGGGTTCACTTGCTTCTATCCCAAACAAACATACTCATCGAACTGTACGCTGCGGAGTATCAAGTTTTTCTGCGGCTTCACGTTTCTGGGCCCGCTTCGCCCGACGGCCGGTGGCTTCCTTGGCAGGTGCTTTCTCCTTATTCTTCCCGGGGCGAAAAGTAGAAGAACCAGCTTCATCAGCTTGCGCAACTGCAGCTGCAAGGTGCTTAACGGCCACAGGCCGAGCCTCACGACGGCCAGCACGGACGTAGCCGCTGTCACCCCATCGCCGGTTGCCGATGCGAATACTGGACTTGAAGTAGTAGTCGTTCAGCTCATCCTCATCGTAGTAATCCTCAGGTTCCTCCGGCTGGGTAATCGCAGGCATGCCTTTGAACCACGATGCCCTCAAAAGGAGGCAGACGCTTTCCTCGACAAGGTAATCGTTGAGGCTGTACACACACAAAGCACGAGGATGATCAAAAAAATCATATAAGCAGATAGCACATAAAAACGCTGGACCCATATGGGTTGACATAACGACGCCTGCTGACTACAAGTGCATACTCAAGAACCCTCAATTTACCAAAGCATCAGCTTCCAATTTGCATGTAAACTACGCAGCCAAATTAGATGCAGAACCTTCAATCAAGCGACTTCGTCAACCTTCAATCTGAACTCCTTCCAATTCCTCAACTCAACCGGACCTAAAGTCCAGTCCCAGTTGTGCTCACATCCACGCCCGAATTCGAGGAATTCCTACGAAGAGGATGACCTGAACGACTACTACTAAAAGTCCAGGCCGGAATTCGAGAAATTCTCCCAAACCCGCTTCGGAACCAAACAACTCTCCCTACAATCAAACTCGTCAACGAAAACATAAACGCTCGTCCTCCGATCCACTCAACAATCCAACAACACACTCTCGAACTACTAACACTCAAGCTTCAGAAACTGGCGAAAAAGACAAGGAGTCCCCTCCAAGGCAAGCCAACGGCTCCGCATCGAACGACAACCGCGAACATCCACAAATATTGCACAACTAAATATGGTAAACCTGAACAGAGTATAAGAACGCACCTGCCATCCAGTGATTTGTACAGATATAACTTGGTGAAGGGCAGGCGGCACTGCGGGCACCACGTGTTCTTCTGGTACAGCGCCCAACGTAGTATACAGGTAATGCTGCAACAATCACATGAACATGTAATCAAGGACCAAGTAAAACACCCTTAAGTTAAATTCATCACTATGAAGAAGCACAAGACAGCATTTGACATTACGATTATGAAACTTGAATGCCAAACTATGTTTACCCATAAATACTTACCAGTATGAATGCTCACAGCCTTTGATCTGGCTTGTTTGGGATAATTTAATCTTGTCCAAGCAAATGGCACACACCTCCGGATCGTAGGTATGTCCGCTTCCGCCCACCTGGCATCCCAACGAGGAAGAGGAACTTTACATACTTAACAATGAACTCAGCCCTGCAATTCAAAACATGGTCTATTCGAAAAACTTAATTTAGTGAAGACATTGCATTAGATGACAACAGAGCACAAACCATGAGATGTAGACATAGAACCAATAACTACGAATTGTAAATGCTCAAACATCCTCACGTCAAACTGAGGTGTTCAAAGACTCACCAGAGCAGGGACGGACACAGACACAGATGACGCAATGCCGCAGGCCAGGTCCTTTGATTTCTCCTCCAAACCATGCTTGGGGTGGCCTTCTTCCGGGCATTCAACCTGGCAGGAGCTACCTCCAAGGACAGGATCAAAAGCAGCTGCATCGTTGGCTGCAGAACTTCCAACACCGCACTTCGCTACTTCCGCTGATACGAAGACCTCAACTGCCGCTGGCATGTGCACCTCAGAGACGCACGCTTCATCAAGGCATCCTTCGCCCCTGGGCATTGTAGCACTCAAGGCAGCGCTCCCACTCCCATCCATGGATACTAATAAGAATGTAGGAATCTATCGACTATACAAGATAGGAAACGCATAAAGTCGCAAATGCTCAAATTATTTAACAGGGAAATTGCAATGATGCAGATCTCACTATTACTCCACTCCTCTTTCCCTTCCCAAAACGCGCACCGGAAATGCTCTACCAAACAGCAAACCAGAAACGATCCAAGAAAAGCCTGCTGTAGTTCGCTTCCCGTTAGAATTACGTAGCACCTTGAAAAGCCTAACTCCAAATCTGAACTCCTTCAAATTCCTCAACTCAACCGGACCTAAAGTCCAGTCCCATTTGTACTCACATCCACGCCCGGAATCGAGGAATTCCTACGCAGAGGATGACTTCGATGACTACTACTTCAAGTCCAACCCCAATCGAGGAATTCTCCCAAACCCGCTTCGGAACCAAACAACTCTCGGGCTACAATCAAACTCGTCAACGAAACACAAACAATTGTCCTCCGATCCACTCAACAATCCAACAACACACACTCAACTACTAACACTCAAACTTCAGAAACTGGCGAACGAGACAAGGAGTCCCCTCCAAGGCAAGCCAACGGCTCCGCACCGAACGACAACCGCGAACACTGACCCCGAACAGGCGATCCGAGCAACCACGGCACCAAATTCTGCGCCGAGAATGGCGTTGTAAACATCGCGCTAAGGCCGCGACGAATTCCGCAAGTGTGAGTGCTTCCGGCACCCCGAGCCCGCGACGCAAGTGACCATACTCCAGAGCTCCGGAGACGACGACGGTGATGGCCTAGAGTTACAAGCTCAACCCTCGACATCGCCATCGCCTTCACCTTCGTGCCCACGGCTCCGGACCTCAGACTCAAACCCGTTACTGCACAAAACAAAACACAGTCTACCAAAAACGTACACTTAGTCAGAAACTATCTATGCCCTGCATAGATGGTGTTTGTTTTTGGGTGGAATGATGGTATTTGGGTCTCGGGTCGGGGATTGCGATCCCGCTATCCACTTTCGTGTGTCCACGTTTGGGCCCACCTGCGCCCGTTGGATTGGGCAAGGGGCGAAGATGGCCGTCGATGTGGTGAGATTTTGGTGAAATTGGAATGTGGTAGTGTGTGGTTATAGGGGTAGTAGAGAGTAGTGATAGGTGTGAATGTTGCGAAGGAATTGAGCAGCATATGCTCGACGGTCTTCTGAGAAACTTGCTGGGGAAGTTCAAGATGGTAATTCCTGTAGGCTGTAATTGCTCCGTCTAAAACTGATGTGGATTAATTCTTTTATTATTTTATTTTTTATATAGAACACTGTTATCAAAATAAAAGAGCACAAAGTACAAAATACATGTCAAGGTCCTATATACTGTAGTTAGATAGCTGGTTTGTCCAAAAGTTAAACTACAAGTAAGAAAACGGAAAAATGCGAAATGAAAATAATGAAATGGAAATAAAATGGGAAAATAATAAAATGGGAATAAATGGTAATTTTTTAAAAATTCGTTTGAGGTTATTTTTAAATATTTCTTTTAAAGATATGAATCTCAATATAGAAAAAAAAAACAAACTAGGGGTAGGCAATGCTACGCATAACCGTCAACGAATATCATAACTTCCAAATTTGAATATGAAAAATGAAAGGAATTAATGTAAAAATGAAATAAAATAAAATTCACACAAAAAATGAATGAAGTTGAGCTTTGCTTTTGTTTTTAAAATATGTCATTTAGTTTTAAATATTGTTTGAAATAAATTTTGCAATAAACTTTTGAATAGCCATCTATATAATCTATAGAACCTTTTATACAAATGAAGATCTCTCGTTGTGGATTTATTTTATTAGCATTTTTTTTTTAGAATGTTTGTATGACGACCTTTTTAAAAAAACAAAAATTGAAATATCTTCATAACCAAATCACTACTCAAATTCCATAGTGACTCAAATCAAACAACCTTTTAAGTTTCCAACTCGAGTTCAATTTTGAAATATTGTTTGGAATAACTTTTGTAATAACCTTTTGAATAGCCATCTATATAATCTACATAAGCTCCAGGTTAAAACCCTCTCCAAGTTCCTTGTCGACGGATTAATACATTTAAGATTTAAAAGATCATGCAAAATTAGTTGTAGTTATAATTTATATTTGAAATTTAATTAATATCTTAATATTAATCCAATCAAAGAGACATTTATTTTATCACTTAATTTTTTTTTTAACTTCCATATCTATTTAATATTTTTAGACATTGAGTTCAGGCCTCGTTTACTTGTTGGGGGGATTTAGACAAAAATGTATTGTTATCAAGAATGAATTGAATATTAAATTTTAAATTGTAATATTTAAACTTATCATGTTATAATTTTAAGTGTTATTTAAGTGTTTGCTTTAATACTTATTATATCATAATTTTAAGTTTTATTTCAAGGTTTGTTTTAGATACAAATGATGTAGCGACAAAATAATGTTGATCCCCTAAACAAATAAGGATTTGCAAGAGCTTTGAATTTTCTAAACGGATTGACTTGGTTCAATCTATTAAGAACATGGTTCAATTATTTCAGTGCATTACAAATAGAAGTGTGATAAGTTCTCATTTTCAAAATAATTCAAAAATGTGAAGTCAATGAGTACAAGCCAAGCCAAGCCAAGTACATATGTTAGCAAGAGTGACATGCATTGAGGTGGGGTTCCCGATGCAGCATTCTACCCACCTCTACATATATCACCTACAAATCCAACAACCAGCATCCAAGCAGGATCACTGGTTGCAATGCCGAACAGAAACAAAGATTGAACCAAGAAACTCCACGCCAATGGGCTCACCAAGGTCACAAATATCCTTATACATGTGGTTATGTACACAAATATCCTTGTACATGTAGTTATGTATTAACAAATTTTAATTAAATCATTTGTAGAGTTTTGTGTTAGTGAAACCTCTTAAATCATGTTTATTATGGAAATTATATTTTAATTTTAATCTCAATAATTAACATTTAATAATGAAGAGTTGACATTTTAAAATTAGGCAACTATAAAGCCATCTTAAGGATCATTAATCAAATTTTTACACCATGATATCTGCGGGTTGAGAGTTATAGAGAAGATAGTGCATTACACCAAAATCACTATATATTGTGATTGCAATTTTTTTGTAGATATATTTATTAATTTTCACAAATTTCATATATTTGAACAAGTTAATATCCAATTAAATAAAAATTTACCCATTTTTGATGATTTCAGTTACAATATTTTGAAAATCTAACTATCAGCAAATCAAATTTAAAAAAAATAAATTAAAAACAAATTATTTAAAAAAAAATTAAATCATAATTTTCAAATTCATCTTTATAAATTATATCAAAATAAAATCCAAAAGGTAAATGTTTTACATATGCATACTAAATTTTTTAAAGTCTACATTTAAATTAAATTAATATTGTTGTTATGATCATCTAATCTTATAAAAGATCCACATATTTGAATTCATAATATTTTTTTGAGGATTTTTTTTTATTCTAATGATAATTTAAAAAAACGATACCAACATCTCATAATTGTTAAAATTAATTTCATATAAAATAATTAGAACTACACACAACCATCAACAAAAATCATAATTTTTTAATTTGAATATAAAAAATGAAACGAAATAAAATGATGTATAGTTTGATGAAATAAAAAAAATCTATAGCACTTGAATTCACATATAAGATCCACATATTTGAATTCATAATATTTTTTTGAGGATTTTTTTTATTCTAATAATAATTTTGAAAAAAATGATATTCACATCTCATAATTGTTAAGATTAAATTCATACAAAATAACTAGAGCTACGCACAATTGTAAACAAAAATCATAATTTTTTTATTTAATTATAAAAAATGAAACAAAATAAAATGATGTATAGTTTGATGAAATTAAAAAATGTATTGTACTTGCCCCCGCAACTTAGGGTCGGTTTTACAATTTTAACAAAATGGAAAGAAGGAATAGGTACCTCATATATTCTTGGAGTAGGGTGTGGTGAATCCTTGGGGTGGGCCCGTTTGTCCACGTTTGGCATGGCAAACCTCAGGCAACCCAAACGAGTCAGATTAAAGGATGCGAGCTGGCATCGTAGAATCTGACATGTTTGGGCTGACTGTGATATGCCAACAAAGGTAATATGCAACAGAGTTATATTTATAAAGCACTTGCCCTCACGGCAATCATTATGGTTTAATTTGGTGTCATACTTGTTCGAATTTATTTGATTTGCTGCTCTGATCATTGACGTGATGAATGCAGAGTTTTGCTCTACCTTCACCTGAAAGTCAAACTCGTAGAAGAATTGCAAACTTTTAAGCTTTTTAGCTTTTTCTAATGGATTTGAAGGATTTGAAGCAATATTGTTCTTTATAATAAAACCTTCTAATAACAATCCATCAATAACTTAAGATTTGACTTGCCTTATTTTTTGGCCTTGACGGGGATTTTGAAATGCAATTGGAAGAGCTTCTAATATGCTCAAAGATTCCTTTGAAAGGATCAAATTAAGTTATCCATTTGATGTTTATGGCATTTTATGTTTCAAAATACTTTTGTTGATTTTTATTTTTTTGTATGCAAATTCTACACTATTTAATATTAAATTCTTTTCTTGTTAGATATTATGCGGTAAAAGAATAAGATGTTTGAAGTTTTAACATTTAAATAATATATAAATCAAATACATGATCATCAAATATATTTTTAAAGCACAATAATTATTTAAATTTTATTTTCTCTTGAATGAGTAATAAGTCAAAATTTAAAGGTCATCTTAGTGACATGTGTCTTAACATAATATGTAATTGAAGTTAAGCAAGGGATAAAAAAATATGATAGACGTGTGCAACCAAGGAATGATGATTTAGCATTAAAATATGAATTGTTGTAAATTAGGAAAACTAAACTTCAACAAAATCCATATGTTAAGCATAGTTTCCAAAATAAAAGTTTGAACGCTCTTTAGTTATATTATGAAATAAACATTTATTTTTATTAATATTACCTTTGATTGCTGTAAGGGACTATAAGTTATAACATGCCTAAATTTTACACTAAAAGTTTTTGACAACTTTTTAAAATTACTAAAAAATATTTTAATAGATGAAAAAGTGTTTAGAAAATGTGTTTTAACCTTTATCCTTTCCACTTACGGGGAAAGACATCAAATTTTGCATGACAGTCAAGAAGGATTCCGAGCAGAAAGAGGAACATCCAGACAACTTCAACTACTCATTGCAGCCTTAAAAGATGCAAGATTTACAAATCAAGATATATATATATTCTCTACATTGACTTCAAAAATGCTTTTGGCTCCATTGACCATGCGAGACTCTTAGCCATAATGAAAGATCTTGGATACCCAACCAATGCCATAAACCTGATAGAAAATATTTACTCACAATCCTCTACTATATTTTCTGGAGAACACTTTGGTAAAACTCTACCTATTCCCATCCAAAGAGGAACAATACAAGGAGATACTCTTAGTCCATACTTATTTATAATATTCTTAGAACCACTTCTTAGATGGTTACAACAAGGTGACAATGGATACACCTTTGGTACATCCAAAGTTACAATCTCATCTGCAGCATATGCTGATGATTTAGCAGCTATTGCCAACAAATTAGCATCACTACAAATACAACTAAATAAATTAGACAAATTCTACGAATGGGCTGGAATGGATCTTGGTATACCTAAATGTGCAGTGACCGGATGCCCAAATAAATCAAAAATGAATCCCATAGCATTCAAAGTACAGATCCAAGCTACCAATATAAACTACAGAAACCAACCAATACCAGTTTTGGACCAACATGACCCTTATACATACCTTGGAATAAACCTTGCACCATCACTTAAATGGAAAACACAAATAAACACCACCACGGCTAAAGTCATCAAACAATGCCAAGCCTTAGTGGCTTGCCCAACCACTATGAAACAAAAAATCAATATGGCCGATACAGTCATACGTGCCGGTATTGCATACAGCTTCTACGTAGTACCATACTCTATGCCAGCCATTAAAAAACTTGACAAAAAGATCATAGCACTCCACTAAACAATATGTGGACTACCAAAAAGTACATCTAATATTGCTACACAACTCCCACATGATCTATTCGGAATGGAAGCCTTTTCATTAAAAAATGCCTCTCTAAGATGTATTGGAGAACAATTACAAAATGCTCTCAATGACAAAGGCAGACTCGGTAAAATATACTTTGGCTTGATACAGTTCATACTTGCAAAATTTGGAGGCTCCGAAGAAATAGACCGCATCAAATATCAAGATTGTACGAGATCCCCTATTACTAGAATACTGTTTTTACTTAAACCTGAAGTTGGAGTTCACCTTAAAAGCACAATAGAAAATTTTCTATTAAACCCATCCCCACTCGAAACTGCATGGATACAAGAAGCACAATACCTACAAGGCCTAAACCCCAAAACTTCTCTCAAACTACTACAAAAACTACTATTATATAATATAATTAATTTAGAACAAATAACCATGCCTAACGGTACTACCCTAATGAATCCAGACAACTTTAAAATATACCACTTTAACCCTAGAAAACTCATACAAAGTGCGCTAAATATTGCTAGTCAATTATTCTATCAACCCACTTGCCATCAAAGATGCCAAATACCATGCCGATTCCGATTCCACTTCCCCCCAAGAACTCTAAAAAATGATTACATATTACTAAACCACAACATCCTACCATAACAACTGATCCCCCCAATGCACCCTCCCAACCCTCCTATTCCCGAACTTCCTCCTCCTCCCAACCATATGCTTAAATATCCAAGACAATTCCCCATATACACAATACTAAACCACAAACAACATAAAATCAAAGATCAAAATGGGATAAACTATAAAGATACAACATATTTATGCCAATGGACCACGCCAAATAATAACACATGCAACAAACGGCGTAGTCAAAGCGTACTTTTCCCTTAGAGTGACAATAACACTTGTCTCCACAATACTGAATTACTTACCCAATACTACACTAAACAACAACATAAACATTTTTTAAACATCATCAAAAAACACTTCTCCATAGAACAACAAAAAGATACAAGATACGTTACTTTGGCCACAATTATTCCACCAGCACATGTCTCTATTAATGAATGCAATCCAGAAAATGACATCGAAACGGACTCGAACATTATCCAAACACAACATGACGTCGCGCATATATACGAAGATAATGGCCGGCACCTCATCACCATCCCAAAAACTAGACTACTATGGCTATGGAAACAATATCAACATGCAAAAAATACCCCACACGGCCTTGAGCTATCCACCCAATCATTTGAAACTGAAATTGTGTGGCTATATCAAAGATATAAATATCGTATTCCAAAAAATGATCCACTTCAATGTGCTCAATATACAATACCAACTAAAATACTAGATTATCTAATAGCAACATTCAACATCCACCAATCTTACTTTTCATCACCAGTTACATGCCCTACACAATTTACCCAATTTTACTCACCATTTTCATGAGATATAATATTTGGCTCCCTAGGAAAAGCATTTGATCATAAATGAAAAGGAATTGGCTACACTCACCCCCACAATGAAACCGACTTACAATAAGCCATTCATTGGGTCCGCCTTGCGGCAAAAAATGACCCAAACACTATCACCATACTCATCTCTCCCGATACTAACTGGTACCAAAACTTTAACCCATACACCGGCCCATTCCCGGACACACACATTATTGCTCATTTTGCTGCGTACACCATTATATATGATGAGCCAACAATTCCCCCGAACTTAAACTTGAAAGAAAAGAACTTTCTACGCTCAGAATACTCTGTATCCACCACCAAAACAACAACATAGGTACTCACGAACAAATGAATCAACTCGTACGTACAATTAACAATCTCCAAATATTACAAATTCACACACAAATTGCATCTCCGACTCCCTTAAACACCCATGTCAATCCCAGCAAAAAATGGTCCAAATTATATTATCCAAACACCCCCGCAAATAACTCAACACCTATCCCACAACTACCAAATTACCAAACAAATCTACCACTAAAATTCCACTTCCAATTCAATTATTACACAGATGGATCATTTAAACCCCTAAAAGAAATTGGCGACGGTAAATGGCGGAGAGAAAGAGCAGGATACGGTATTTACAGCCCCAAAGGTCTCAATATCCCCAAAAGACTCCACGGACACCAAAATATACTATGTGCAGAAATGATGGCAGTACACAAAACACTCAGAATTATTAACACACAATTCCCCAAGGAACCAGCATACATATTTACCGACTGTCTAAATGTACTATATTTACTTAATACACAAATAAAACATCCCACACTACATAATAGTCACCCCGATCAAACCACCATTAGGAGAAAAATCAGGTCACAAAAAGGCCGTGTAAGCGGCACGTGAGAGAAAAAAACGGGCGCTGCCCGCGTACTTTTTGACATGGCATGTGAGGTGCCACCTTGCTGCCAGCAACCGCCACGGGGGCTCGAACCAATGACCTCCGAGGGAGGCGTGTGGAGGGCACATCTACGGTGTCGGGCTGACACAACCTGCCCACTTGGGATCAAAGCCCGAGCTGAGGCATTCATGTCTCACCTAATATTCCGAGGACCTTTGTTGTGAGTGCGCCACGCAGTTCTGTGCGGGCAGCAACTCTGGCATCCGCTGCCAGCGGCAGAGGTGCCCAAAGTAGGGAGTTCACCTAGAAAGGGCAGGCTTACACGGCCTTATTTTGAGCTCATTTTTCTCCTAATGACTTGCCTCCATAGTAGAACTACTCTAACAAAGAACACAACCAATATCACTATACAAAGTTAGAGCACACATCAACATTGATGGCAACGAAGAAGCAGATTACTTAGCAAAACAAGGCCAAAAGCTAGGACATAGAAAAGCCCTACACTCATACGAACATGCCCATGCCACTCCGTTCTACTTCCAAAAAGATAACTGGCCTTTGAGAAATGATGTTCCAGACAAAGGACCAGTTAGAACTCTAGAAAAACAAATCAAAAAATATGACAGAGAAAACAATCTAAAAATCATGGCCATACAAACCCCCAACATTTGCAAATGGACGGGAAATGTAGACATAGACAATGAACTTTCTAACGAATTTTGGGAAAATCCAGCCATCACTGACAAACAAAAATCATGCCTCATAAAATTCCATACGGGAACCTACATGGGCCAAGCTGGAAAACAAATGTTTTTCGGAAGAGAAAGATTTCCATCTATCACATGTCCCATTTGCAATTCACATGAACCGGATACATGGCTACATGTATTACTCACATGCCAACAACAACATATACACTCCCTCCGAGTCAAAAGACACAACAAAGCAGTATGGGAAATTAGAAAACTGCTAGTCTCATCCGAAAAATCTCGTTGTTTTATTCTAATGAACGCGGGCACCTTCAATGATAAACCCTCAGAAAATACCGTTCCCAATTGGCTACTTCCATGTACATGTGACACACAAAGATGTCATTGTAACTCTAGATATAGACCAGACATTCTCTGCGTTAAAGGTTTACCATACCAAAGTGATCCCCCTACAGAAATAAACCCCAATCTTACCATACAATTCATTGAATTCACATACTGCAACGACAGATTCTCACCAGAAACATTTGAAGCTAAAACCAACAAATACAATCCATTAATTGCCAGTATTACCGCTAAAGGATGGAAAGTTGACCCCCTTATTGTCATCACAGCAGGCGCTAGAGCTACCACACACATTCCATCAATGAAACTATTTGTAGACAATTTCAAAATACTTATGCCTACCATCAAAAACACCTTTAAAAACATAAACACTATTGCCATACAATATGCCATGTCTATTCTTCTTCACAAAAGAAGAATAGAAAACCACCAACCATTACCCGAAACATTAAATCCCCCATAGTCAAAATCCAAAATTATAATAAAAATACAAATAAATTTTTAGTAGCTAGAGCTACTTCATTTAAATTGTTAGCATAAGGGTGTTAAGTCTCTTGTCAACTTCTCACAAAGGGGGCTCTTGGTTGGCACAATTCATCTACTGCCTGCGATCGCTCACTCAGCAATACCAAGCCACTTCATCTCCCACATCCACTCAAACGAGTCCATCAGGGTTCGAACCCGGACCAGATAAATGACACAAACGCTCACCTCCAACCAACAAATGAGCTCATGGCTTGGTGTCCAAAATCACAATCACATGAATCTTGAGAAGATAATCACTACTATTACTTGTTACTTGTTACTAGTTACTGGTTACTGGTTACTTTGTGACTAAAGTGTCTACTCTCGAAAGGGGGGAGTAGATCTTTACTTCCATACCTTTGTCCTGTGGGCATTGGCTTGGGGGTGGATCGAACAGACACTTAATTCACTTCGGTCTCCTCCGGACACCCTAGTTTCTCTCTCTAGAAAATGTGTTTCAACTACACCATTGTAGAAGATGATAGTCTATGCAATTAAGAAAATTTGATTTAATTTTTCAAATCTTTTAGAATAATCAGAATAATCTTTGTTATGAAATTGTTTTATCCAAAATGTCCAATAAAAGAATCAAAGATGTTTTAGAGATTTAAATCAATTAAAGATAACATTTAAAAACAAGTTTGATTCAATAAGGAGAATTTAATTCTTCAATATTTCTAATTTTATGACTTTAAAGTCATGAAAAGTGTTTTTGACTAAAAAAGACTCACTTGCCAATAGATTTACAAAATTTCCATCTTTACAAATTTCAAGCCCTTGAAACTTGGCACATTTAAAATCAACTTATAATAAAATATATTTTCCAAGTTTGAAGGGTAGTAAACAATTAGGTGCATTTTAAAAAGTTCTCGAGATCCCAAATTTGGATTCTCATCCGTGCTTAAATTCGAAACTTCTAACATATTCCATATAAATAAACAATTTCTATACCAAGAAACATTTTCTACACTCCAAAACAATTTGGATACCTCCAAATATTTAAAAGACCTCAAATTATTTTATAAACCTGAAAACATCTTGTAAACCACCCAAAATTTCATGCACCCCCAAATATTTCATTCATCCCCAAATACTTCTTACACCTCCAAACATTTCATACATTAGAGCATCCCCAGTGAGCTGTAAACCTGTAAGCCTGTAATTATGAGAACGTCGTTCTCCCAAACCTGAGTGCCTTTCCGAAGCAAAACATTCCAAAACCGTTTACAGATTTACAGGTTTGCCCCAAAAAACCTTCCAAAATGAGGTTTCGACCTGTAAATTACAGACTTACAAGCTCGAATACAGGCTTGGCCTGAACCGCAATTCACGTCTTTCTACATCTTTCCGATTACAGGTTTACGGTTCAGGCCTCACTGGGGATGCTCTTACATCCGCAAAACATTTCATCTCGCAGCGGTGACGGGTTTGGGCACCCACCCCACCTGCGATAGAATCCATGTGGACGACGCCCCCCAACGGGTCCCGAGTCGCGGGCGTTCGCATCGCCACCCGCACCCCGCGAAACGCCGGGCCCTTATCCAAACTCCGAATCATGAACAGAGTGTCGCGCCGAGAAGCCAATTCTCGGCCATAATCTTCACGCACACGAGGGCAGACACAATTTCGCAGCCGAAGCTTGGTTTCCTCACGCCTGGGGTTTGGTGTCAGCACAGCGATGGCGTCCATGGCCGGAACCTCGCTCTCCGCCGCGGCGGCCTCGCAGCGCGCGCTCGGCTCGTCCATTCACGGCACCAAGCTGGCGCACTCCACGACCCCGGCCGTGGCGACGCCGGCGCAGCCGTTGCGGATTGAGGCCATGAAGAAGATCCAGGGGCGAGTGGTGTGCGCGTCGAGCGACAAGACGATTGCGGTGGAGGTGACGCGGATTGCGCCGCATCCGAAGTACTTGAAGCGGATCAAGTCGGCGAAGAAGTACCACGCGCACGACGAGGCGAATGAGTGCAATGTCGGGGACATTGTGACGTTGGCCAAGTGCAAGCCGATGAGTAAGTTGAAGACGTTTGTCGTGGTGGAGCGGAAGGTTGGCCGGCCCCGCGGGGAGCGCCTGCCGGCGCCTACGTTGCCGCCTCTGGAGAGCGAGAGCGAGGAGAGCGCTGTTGCTGCTTAGAGGGAGGGTGTGGTGTGGTGGTTTAGGTTAGGGGCGGGAGGAAGGGGAGCTTAGGTGGACACGCAGGTGAGGAGGAGATTCGCGACCAGGGAGGTTGAGGTTGTGATGATTGTTATATCGGATTTTATCCTTCGGAGTGGATTCTTATCCCTAGGAATTCACAGCATGGTTGGCAATTTTTAAATATGTACTTCATATGCCCTCATTCTTTCTCTGTCGGGGTGAATTTTATGTAGTGAAATGCGATGCCTAATTGGCCGCGTACACAGTTTAGAATTTAAATTGGTTCCATTCACTTTTTCCGGATAGATTTGCACCAATGTTTATGGCATTCTGTTTCAACCGACATGAATTGACTGATTAGTATCCACGGTTGGGAGTTTTGGAGTAGTTGGTGTTGTTGATATGATTTCAGTGTTACGTTGAAACGGTAGCCGGGGGCCTTGCTTCGAATTGCCCAGAGTAACCTAGTTGAATTGTTCGTTATATAATTTTTCGAATGTAGATGTTCCATGTAGATGTTCCATTTGAAGGTTTATCTGTCGGAAGTGCCTGCCGGCGTTTCACTCAAGCTTTTCTTATCCTAATCATGTGTACGATTAATGGTGTGGATATCTGAACGTAATTTCATCCCTTTCCAGTTTCAATTGCCCTAGAAACTGACTTCCATGTCGGATACAAATCAAAAACTAAATAATGGCAGTGACAATCGTGCTTGTGGATATGATCCGCATCTTGATCGAGGTGGTGTTGCAATTGTAGATTTCAATTGCTACTAGAATAGACTGTTGACCGTGTGTCTGAAAGCTGAGCAATGCTTTTATGTGAAGAAGCGAGAAACATATGATTTACTACTGTAGTATCGACATTTCTAGATAGTAGAAATGGCGACGATTTGCAATGAAGCAATCATATCCTCGTGTTGTACACCTTGAATGTAATCACAGGGCTTCGATTAAGCCCAGATACAGAAATGTCTTTGACCATTATAATTATAGCTAACTAGAGAGACGAGACGATGAGAGTAAGTGTAAATTTTTCAGCGGACGTATCAATCCGCAGAAGCTTCACAAGCTAGACTTCACTGTTAATCTGCAATAAAAGAAATCCTGAGCAAGTTAGGAGAGCTCACAATTCCCGAGAGACTAGAATGACATTGATGTGTAGCATTCAGGATCAGCACCAAATAAAGCAAATGTGGAAAACAAGGAACCCAAGTTTGGAGGGAAATGGCAAACTCTCTTATTTGGTCGGTTTTGGGTGCCTCAACCTTAGTCCTCAAACTAGGAGTTCACACAGCGGTATAATTCCTCAAGCTCCAGGCAAATGCACCAGATGGAATTCCACATGAAATGCTGCAATGAGGGCTCCAGATGAGAGTCAATGGCACTCCTCTTTGAAAGCGCCGAACTAGGGGGGAGAGGGACAATCCTGACACTGTAACAACTCGCCCCCTTGTTTGTGACAACCTAATTCCTCACTCTTTTATCCTTTAAAGCAGAAGTCTAAAGTGTAAACAAGGAGTTACTTCTAATTACTCTGATCAGAGGTCAAAAAAAGATAGACTACAAAACATTAGTGATTGAAAAAGAGATCCTTGTAGAGAGTTAGAGATCCCTAACATAATTAGGATTTACAAATGACAGAGGCCCATTGCCGGTTTGAATATCGGTTCCCTAGTTTAAGAAATTTATGTTGCCTAATCTATCTATTAATATACTATATCATTTTTCAGAAGGTAATTGCTGTCTAGGAATAGGTCTTGTCATGATGCTTCGCAAATCGTGAGCATATCAATAAGCTAACTTTAACATGAGATATAAATTATAATAAGTTATGTCAAATACTACTTGAACAGAAAAGTTTGCACCATTGGACTAGCGTTAGGAACGTTCGCCTAAAAATCCACAGTAGTTATTCCTCAAGCTTTGGTCAGATCTGCTAAATGAATTTTAACAAAATGATAGTGTTACAGCGGCGGATAGGAGCATGTTACCGGGTACATTAAAGAGTATCCATCACACTCTTTGAAGAACTCTGAGTGGGGCCTAATAGAACCTTGGAGTCCAGGGGAGTTTTTGTGGGAGGAGCACAGTTTCCCGATGTGAATGAGCTCAGTTTCTGAAGCTTTAGGATTGGGGCTGATTGGTTTTCATGATTGGGAGGAGCAAGATGCAATGAGCAAGTTTCAATCCCTAGTTCCTAGTTAGGGTACCTTCAAATGTGTATCGAAGAGAGAGGTCCTTGAATGTAGGAAGCACGAGACTGTACAAATTGTTTTGGTTGAATTAATTTCTCAATTGACTGAGAACTACAAGTGCGTCATCAATATTTGAGAGAGTTTGTCATAGTTGCTTGCTGTTTGTTTTGGAGGTGGATCTTGGCGGCTTGCTCCCGGAGAAATGCATAACCTGGCGTTGATGGACGGGAGTCACTGTGATGTTGAATATAAGCTTCTTCGAATGGTCCTGCAATCTTAGTGCACAATCTCTTGTGCTCAACCTTTGAATTTCCAGCATTTTGCAACTGGCATTCTTCCGCAAGTTCACATGGACAGGCAGATTCACTTAACTTTCTACAGTATGATTGATGGAACTATCTGTATTATATAGCAGGCACCGCAACAAACTTATCCATGGAATCATGATAACAATAATGCTTGTTGTAGCGACGAAATGTTCGGTCAGGAACACCATGGATAAGCTTCCACCCTTTGATACAAACTTCTTTAAATTCAAGGATGACCAAATCTTCCGTTCCATCTGAGGAGCGAAATCTTGTTCGGTGGACGTCAAGGTTTTTCATGCGCCTTTCCTCTGGATTGTGTAGATACATTCCATATCGAAGCGAACGAACAGTCCCTGGAGAAAATGCCCTGGTACAATGACGATGGCAACAATCAACCATATACAATTTGGATATCTCACCGTCACTAACCCTTCATTTATGGGTTGTCTTCTCCTTGGATGGTCTGTTCGAGGTATCATACGTGCGCTTTCCTTTCCGATCTATCCTTCTAAGCTCATCCTCTTGTATGGTTGCTGAGTGCCTTCGGAGATGATCATAAACACTAACATTCTTATAAAAAAGCAAGTGCACCGGCCAATATAGACATCGGTCTCGTAAGATAGAATCGCCTTCAAATACTTCAAGAACCACAATACCAAACTAGTAATTCCCTAAGTCGTTCTCTCCATCCACTGACATCAATGAATTTGTAGATGTCACGAGTGCAGTAGCAAACTTGGTTCCGTGTTCATGCCTGGCTTCCACGGTTAGTCCTTTCCAGTCTTCTCTTGTAATATCATCGCAACTAGGAATTGGTGAATTATCAATGTGTTCGTCAATCCTCTCGTCATCAGAGAGGTCGGAGGTAGATGGTGTGTCCTGCAAATTGCAAGGTGGTAATGATTGAGAACACAATAACATCCCAAAAGGGACATTAAGAAGTAATAAACTTAAGTTCGTAACGTGATATCAATGCCATGATTCTTAGATATCCATTACTGCACTACTACTTTCTAGAGAACAATGTCTTCTAAGAAGAATGTCACGTTGAGATTGTTTCAAATCTAAGAAAGAATGCTTTCTAAAGTTCCAATGCTAATATGGATTTCATTTATACATAATGATCTACAGATGATGTGTAGTAACTTCATAACCGTCCTTGTTAAAACATCGTCTCCATTATCTATTTCTTTGTAAATATATCTTTTCTATAAGTGGAGGATGTTGGGGTTTAAGTTAAACGTAAAATAGCTTCTTCCTATGATGAATTAAGGTAGTAATACCATAAACCAAGACCCCTCCATAAGCTGAATCAACAGGAATCAAGATCCATGATTTTTGGTACAACTAGATAAGCGTTGAGATTTTTTGAGAACCATTGATGCCATTTTGGATATGAAGACTTTATAAAGTTCTATGGTAGTAGGAGACTTTATGAAGTCTACAACACAAGAAATGAGGTGGACAAACTTTTCAGCTAAAATATTTGTAGGAAATTGTATTTTCATAAGAAAACTATGAAAACAACTTCTATCATTCTGTTTTCAATTTGTCTATATACTTGCAATAATTTCCGGAGAAAATGATACTTCAAATTGCTCAAAACTCCTTATTCTATCGGATTATGGTATTACTACCTTATATAAGATCTTTAATTTCAATCTTCAGATTTTTGTTACACATGAAATGCATTGCATAGGAAGGGAGAAAACTACATGAAATTTTGAAGGGTAGAGTGGTTATTAGTTGGGGTAAGGAGAAGGATGCGGGGGGGTTGTTCTGTATTGATGACATGAGAAAGCCACAATGTTTCACAAACAAAACATTTAAGTATTGTTCCATTCAAAGCAAACGGATACTAAGATATTAAATAAACAAGGCTATCACGATATAGTTACGAACTCCAGGTCGTTACATTCTAATAACCTAAACACCAAAAGAACCAAGAAAGCACAAACTTCCAAGATGTACCAGAATTAGCCATGTCAATGAATGGATGTGTAAATGCGTAGATAGATTAAGCTAGTGTCCTCTCCAGAACGGAGGATCAAGCTAGTGTCCCTTCCATAACACGTAGAAAATTATGGAAAGTCCAGTTCTTGTCATTTGACATGCTCTAGCCTCTGGGTCAACCGTTCTAGAAATAAGACTCATCGGACATAGGCTTTCTCGGCACTGAGATTGCCTAGGAAAACATCCAGTTGAAGAGGGAAAGGCCGAGCAATATAGTTGCGAACTGCAGTTCGTCACCTGGTGTTGACGTCACCTCACGTCACTGTCAGATCTGCCAAAGTCAGACCTGTCGCGGTCAGACCCATCGCAGTCAGACCCGTCGCAGTCAGACCCGTCGCAGCTTCTTCTAACGGTGTACTGTGGAAACTAAGGGGAGACAACTCGAGGGGACAGTAGCATCATCAAGGGAAGTGCAAAATGAGGGCAAGTTTAAGATCAAGGCTTATATACCCCAACAGTGGAGGACGACGATGCCCTGCCCAGATATTCGGGGCTCCTTCAGCTGCCCGTGATTGCTCAAGTGCAACTGACATAGCATTCACTGTGGAGCTTTGAAAGGCGGCGATGGAAGGCGGCAATGGAAGGCTTCGAGGAAGCTATGCCAAAATGAGCAAACATTTAGAGAAATTAACTTCTAGATGCTTTATTGATTTGGGAAATGCCGGCACTTTGAACCTAATGGTTTTAAACTTTTTGAAAACAAGGGTATATTGCCTTCATTAATTTACAAAGACCAGTATGATGATAGGAAAATTGTTATTACTCTCAAGAAAGTGGAAATTGGAAAAAAACAAAGTGCGAGGAACAGAATCAAAATTAGACCACTTCAGAAAGATGCCCTTCAATCCCCTAAGTTGTGAATGAAAATAAGTACCTCAAACGTAATCAGTAAGATTTGTTCTTATAATTTTAATTTAGCTAATTAGATGGTTAAAAAAATCCTAATTTATATTTAATATAAATAATTAACATGTCGAGATATTTATAAAAATTGTAGGATTGTGATCTAGTCAAACCTCACAATCTAGCTTTCCTTTCTTATAAGCGTAAAATATATTCTATGTATAAATGATAAGAATCATATTTATACATAACGGCAATAATACAGATTATTCTTACACAATGAATTTATTTTGCCTTAATTTTGACCAAAATTAATTACAGTGCATACATTGTCAAATGTAAATTATCTTAAGTCAATAAGTTCTAGAATTCTCTTATTGTCTTGAAATTCTTTCATACATGGTACTTACATTTCTAGAAGATTCATAGATATATTTTAGTGAAAAAAATAAATTTTCAGATAACCTGTTAGAAACAACATAGTTATGGAGTCTAAATGGAGTGGATGAAAAATGATGTTGCCCCCTAGATTTAGTTAGAGAATGAAGGAAAGTTGTTCACGAATTTGCAAGGCAAATGTTTTCAAGGACACTCACAAAATAAGTTTACATGTACAAAGCATGAATGTAACTTTTTTGGGTGGACATTATTGCTATATACGATTCATGGTATTCAATTGAATTGGTAGAAGAGGACTGCGTTAGCTAACTGTCTTGAAAACGGTACACACAATTGACAAGTGTGTACATGTTCAAAGCAATATTTTTGCTCTACAGTCTCTGCGCAAATATTCAAATTACAGGTTGATGTTTATCCTTTAAGTGTGAAAATGAAGAAACAAAGTCACGTACGTAATTCCCAACCTCTATAGAAATATGGATGTAGGAGATTCTTCGGAATACAGTCATTAACTCCTAGAGCATAACCGTGTGCTTGCACAATTTAAAGAAATAAAAGAGTAAATAAACAAAAGAATACAAAATACAATAATACAATTACAGAATGAAGTGGGAATGGAGGAGAATTATATGAGGGCAAAAAATGAAAGGTTAATATAAGAAGAAATGAATACCAATATGGAGGGATAAGAATTATTTGAGAATAAAAGAATTTGGGACTAGGAAGGGAGAAAATGAAAAATATTAAATATTACTAAAAGAAATTAAACAAGAGATAAATTAAAAAATTTGCAGAGTAACCAAGGGCTACAACATAGAATAATACAAGATTCAATTGGAATGGGAGGAAGAGGAAATGGGAACAAAGGATACAGGAGTACTGTGAGCATAAAAATAAAATTTTAAGAAAAGAATAATTTTGTTGTCTTTAGTGGTCCAAGGAAGGGATATACTAGGAGACAAATGGGAAAAATAAATACCAAATATTTTTTTATTTTTTTAAATTAAAAAAATAAACGAGAGACCAACACCCAATATAGAAAAAAGAGTAATACAACATAGAATGGGAATGGGAGAAAAAGTAGAATGGAAATGGGAGAATATAAAAAATAGAGAAAAGATTGCAAGAGTAATATATGAAAAAAATTTAAAATAAAAATAAAAAAGGGAAAGGAAGAATAATGTTGTTATGCTCTGTGGTCCAAAAAAAGGATATAGTAGGAGAGCATTGGGGAAAATAAGCACCAAATAAATTTTTGAAAAAACATAAAAAATGAAATGGGGGACTAGCCATGGAATACAAAATAGAATAATACAAAGGAGAATGGGAATGGGAGAAAAGGGAAATAAATACCAAATGAATTTTAAAGAATATTAAAAGATGAAATGGGAGACTAATGATGCACTACAAAGTAGAATAATGCAAAGTAAATTAGAAATGGCAGAAAAAGGAGATAAGAACAAAGAATGGAAGAGTAGTGTGAGAATTCAAGAAAAAAGAAAAAGAAGAATAATGTTGTTCTATTCTGCAGTCCCAAAAAGGAATATAGTGCGAGACGAATTGGAAAGATATATAGCAAATGAATTTAAAAAAAGTATAAAACGATTGAAATGGAAGACTAGTGATGGACTACAAAATATAATAATACAGAGTAGAATGTTTTCTTGAGATTTTTTAATTTTTTTCCATATTTAGTTAAAGGGACTCGTCATTCATGCCTTGCTCTTTATTATGAACCCTTTATATTCTTACTTTATGTTTTGTCATTTTTCTTCATTCTTAAGGTGTTAAGAGTTTCAGTCTGGACTCAGCTTCATGGTCTGATGTTGGTTGCGTCAGGTGGAGTCTAACCAAAGAGCCCAGGATTGCCTTCTTCCCATGGGAATTACTTCCGAGAATGTCGCAGAGCGCTATGGAGTTAGTTGCAAACGACAGGATGCTGCAGCAGTATGTCACTCTACTTCATTCTAGAGTTTGTGTTGAAGTTCGGCCTTTGATTGCATTGTTGAGTAACTAGGTTCTGCTCTTTCAAATAAAATATAAAGTACTTAAGCTGCAGTTGATGTGTTTCAATCTGTTTTGTATAGGTGAAATCGCATGCTAAAGCAGCAGCTGCTAGGGCCTCCGGCAGATTCAAAGATGAGATCATTCCTGTGCACACAAAGGTATTTTCTTGCATTTGATTTCACGACTATCCATTCGCTCACTTCACTCTACTGTTATCATTAGTAGTGTAGGTCATTCTCCTGCGTATGAAATGTTAGATGAGTTATGTAAGTGTGTTGAAAAAAGTATCTGTTATCGCTGTTTGCTGCCTGCTTTCACTGCTTTCACTGTTCGCTGGTTTAGTTACTATGCATTTAGTTACTGATATGTATCGTGATTACGTGATTCTGAATGTGTAGCACTCAGTATTGGTAATTAGGAGCAGATCAGACTTCAGTGCCTGCTTTCACTGCTTTCACTACTGTTTGCTGCATGCTTTCGCATTGGGAGTTTTTTTAGTATTAGGGGGTTTTTTACTACTGGGGATTTTTTACTGTTTCTTTCTTGAGTCTAGGCCCGTGAGTGTTGTGTGAATTCACAATGAATTCTGTCCCTATGAGAAAGCTGAAAATGAGTATCTAGTAATACAGAATATGCCAAGATACGATAAAATATGAGAAGTGCTAATTGGAGTGTTTTTTCTATACAAAAAATAAGTCACACTCTATTAGCCATTGTATTAAACATAGTAGCCATTGTATCAAGTCATAGCAGAAATTGTATTTGGAAATGCGAACAGTCGTTATGATGAAGAACAAGTACTCAGGTTATAACTCATGATTGTATGTCCACTGTGACATATTGGATTGATTGATTTTTTTTTCCCCAATAGAGCCTTTTCTTAGTTTCCAGTCACTGTAGTTGTTTTTGTTCCTAACTTATGGTTTTGGAGCTTCTTCCGAAGTGGAGTTTAAGTTAATGGTTTTTGTTGCTTGAATTTGAAGGTGATAAACTTGTGTTGGAGATCCAAAAGACATGTCCTAAACTATGTTAGAATCATTTTATTTTTATTTTACTGTTTAAATTTACTGATGAGATTCAATTTTAAAAAATTGGTTCAATAGTGGTAAATGTGTTAATTTCTTAAATGGACGGAAATAGACTGGTTTAGATGCTGCAAGTTCCAAACAACTTACTGGAATCTGCTCCAGTTGATTCTGCTCCTTGCTGGGCAATGGACCATGTCATGTGGTTTAATTTCTCATAGAGCCGTCTCTTCCATTTTCTCATTTGAATCAATTTCTTTAAATTTTTTTTAGTTTTTTACAGAGCTCTCGCTCGTTTTTGTTTGAATTTTGTCAATACTTTTGTTTGAATTTTGTAGATACTGCTATTGATTCTCTGCCTCTCAGCTTTCTGTTTTGCATTACATTATCTTTTCTGTTCACTTATGTTTATTTCAGTTAGGTTATTTTGTTTGGTTATTGACTTGGTGAGAAAATAACTAGTTATTGACTTGTTTGGTTATTGACTTGTTTGATTATTGACTTGTTTGGTTATTGACTTGTTTGGTTATTCTGCTTGAGTTTTATTCTGCTTGAGTTATATTGCTGATTGTAACTTTGGTTCTGTTTCACAATTTTGATTCTATTTCACAATTTTGGTTCTGTTTCACAATTTTGGTTCTGTTTTTATAGTTGAATTGTATTAATTGAATTTTATTTTTTTGGATGCAGAATGTAGGGAAAGTGAGCTTTACTTGTGGACTTTGCAGTGTGAACTTGAACTCTGTGAATCAAGTTGAAGCGCACAACTTGAGAAAGATGCACTTGGGAGTTCTTGCCGCGAGGGGTTTTACTCCAGTACACTCCACTCTTGCATATGTAGGTGGGAACAGTAACGTGGAAGAAAAACCCTCACCCTTAGAAGTTTTGATGGGAGAAAAAGCAATGGTAGTAATTGATAGACTTCGTAAAGAGGGGGCAGATATTCCTAGTTGTGTCAAATGTGTAGTAAAGGTTTTGAAAATTTTTAACTACAAGGAAATGTCAAAAAAATTCGATTTTGAAGAAAGTTTGGCTAATTCTGTAGAATTATTTAATTCTTGTCTTATTTTAGATGGAGAGGAAATTATAGGAATTTTAGTGTTGAATGGAATTTCAGATGATGAAGCTTCATCATTAGGAAGTAGGGCATCTCGGTTATGGGGAAGTGGAGGTTATGTTGAAAGATCCCCCGATAAACTATCTGGGTTGATGGCCATGTTTGGGTGGCGCTTTGCTGCAAAACTTGGAAGGTAATTTTTTTTCCATTCAATTTGAATGTTACAGTTGTTTTATTTTGAATGTGTTGTTTTGATGGTCTTGTTTTAATCTTTTTTATTTTATTTATTTTTTAGATATGTACATCCATTGGTGAAGAGACATAAAATTCCAGAAGACAAAGAGGAACATAAGATTGCAGATGGTTTTGAGCTAGAGGTTGCAGCAAATGGTTTTGTTAAGGATCTCTCCAAGCATCTACAGAAGTATTTTCCAAATACTTACAGAAACCTATGTGACTTATACAAGAATCCCACTGAACTTGGTAGGATGGGTGATAGTCCATTTTCAGGTTTGGGAATTACTGAAAACTTTGCTAGTTTGCCACATCTTGACAAAGATTATGGATTTGGTTTTATTAGTTGGTTTCTTAGCAAAAACCAATATAGAGGTACTGATTTGTGTGCAGGTAGAGAATTCTTAATGCCAGAGTATGGCATGTTCTTACAACCAAGGCATGGTACAATTTTTTGTTTCAAAGCTACTATTGTTTATCATGGAACAAGGAGGAATATTGGATATACACAAGTTGGTGCTTGTGTATATACCAAAATGAAGATAGTTAATGGAGCCAATAAGAGAAGGAAAGATATAGATTTAGAGTAAAATAATAGTTGTAGTAGTTGATATGGTACTTTATATTTTTATATCTATATATTTTACTATGTTATTTATGAATCATCTTTAGTATTATGTTTTTATAGGTCTTTTATGATTGTTTAGTAATTTACTTATGCTTATTTGTAATGGTCATTTACACTGCACAAATATCGCAAAATCACAAATATCACAAATATCACAAATATTGACTGTGAGCTAATAAGAGATCAAACAGGCAAAGAGACAATCCAACTTAAATTCAAACCTATTAATCAATTCAAAACTACTAATCAAGAAACCATTCATCATAGAGAGACAATGAAACTAAACCACCAAAGTAGCTTTACAGACAAGCACGAGATCACAGTGGTAACTTAGGGGCGAGAAGTAATGTAAATGACCATTACAAAGAAGACTAAATAACAACTGAAGTAAGAGCGATATTTGCGACATATTGAACCTATTTGATCAAGATCATTACTTGAAGCTAACACCTTTTCAAGAACCTAAAGCACTTCAAGTCTTAAGAAACATGTCCGACCGTAAGGTCACGACCCTCACATAATTCACTGAGCTCGTGCGACAAAAAAAAAATATTTATTAAAAAAAAAAACTTCCACCAGTGTCATGAGCTGCTCTGATCGATCGAGTGGCGTACTACTTCATTAGATCCTGATATTCAAATGCCTCACTTAAAATAAAACTGATGTGGAAAAGCATACTAATTATGAAAATGTTTGAGTGCATTTTTGGAAAGTTGCAAACTTCTACTTTACTACATGATGAATGGATTCAACCTCTTTGAGACTCATTCTGTGAAACATTTAAACTTATTCACATGAATCATTTTATTCAAATCACCAAAGAACAAAAAATTTGAATTTCTATCTTATACAAGATTTAATAGAGAATTAAATAATCTCTAATCAAAAAATAAACATTATAATCAATTTTTTCAAATTGGAAGATTATACTTTTAAAACTTTTATTTAAGTGGGAATTGAGATTCAATTTTCAAAAAATCAAATAAGTGCTGGAAATTTATAATTAAAAGAGAAAAATATAATATAGAACTTGTGTAAAAATCCATAAAAAGGTTAGTGGAGATGGTGGGTAGGATAGGGCAGGTTGGGCAGGGTAGGGGATAGTGCGTTAGGGTTGGGGTAGGTGGAGAGGGGCCCATGGGTGAACGAAATCCGGCACTAGGACCACAGTGGCTGCCACGACAACTTCGCATTACATGGTTCCCCTTTCACATCTTGGGAACACCCATTTCTCACTTATATTCAAGGCTCTCCTAGGAGACCCATTCGATATGGGATATGGGCATGCAGTTGCACCTATTCGAAAACCTGAATGCTTTGCCAATGCCCTCTCTTCGTTTTCGACAAAGCTATTGAAGGTAGGAGTTGAAGATGGAGGCGGGGCTGAAATTTTTTATATTGGGTGGTTGTGGATGTGTTGTATGTTGAGTGAGGGTTCTTGCATTGCATGGCCGAGGGGTTTGGAAATTTGAGCGATGGGAGAGTTGTGGGGGTGCTGGATGGATGGAGGAGTGAGCTAGCTGGGATTTGGTGTGATTCAGAGCTTAGAGTCAAATTCTTTATCTTTACAAACATTTCTTTATCTTTACCTGAGTCAAATTCTTTATCTTTACAAACATTTCTTTATCTTTACCTGAGTCAAATTCTTTATCTTTACAAACATTTCTTTATATCCCATTATTGTCCAAGATGCTAAATTCTTCTTTAACACCTTTTCTTTTACCTTCAATGAAATTTATTTCCAATATTAATTTTTTATTTATCTTTAATCCCTCCATAATCTACTCACCGTTGCATTATGCCACCGTACGTGTTTTTTAATTTTCAGGAACTCACACTATTTCAAGTGGCCAATATAACATAAATTGGCCAATTGAATGAATATGGCGTTACATACCATCCTCAAAAGGTTGAAGGGCCTACTTGTATCATTTATCTCTGGAAATCATATGCGTATATATAATATACATAATACCAAACATCTCAAAGGAGTCACTTGGGTGCAAACCCAGCTCAATGTTCTGAGATAAACTCAGTCCAACCATAATGAAACACACATTCAAAATATTGTTTTTCCCTCCTACAAACCGGGAAGTTGGGCTGTGGTCAAAGTCTGTACAACCTGACTGGATGGCACTACAGTAGTCCTGCTCTCTTTGCCATTGTCCTCTGGATAGTATTCCAAAGCATAATCATGCTGAACAAGGGTCCTTCCCCACAGCTGCAGTATAGTATCATTCCCCAAGTAGCGGTATCATTCCCCAAGTAGCGGTATCATTCCCCAAGTAGCGGTATCATTCCCCAAGTAGCGGTATCATTCCCCAAGCTCCAGCCAAATGCACCGGATGGAATTCCACCTGAAATGCTGCAAAGTAAACTCCAAATGGGCACTCCTCTTTGAAAGCGTCAAACGAAGGAGGAGACCTCTCTGAGAATCCGGACATTATAACAGTTCGCACCCCTGTCTGAGTTAGCCTAGTTCCGCCCTCTTTCTTCAATGGTGGCTGTGCAGACAATGCCAATGACACAGAACAGTGTGTCTTTGGGCTGGAAGAAGTGGCGGAGTGGAAGAATAAATCACTTCCGGCAGATCCATTTCTCATTTGTGCACTTCGTTGAATGGCTGGTGTTAGTGGCGTCTGATTCCCTGCTCACGTTTGGGTCTTTTGGGGATCCTGATTGTGCAAAGGATCTGTTGTTGCTGTTGTGTGGGACAAACTCGTTCTCTTCATAATCCGACTGCCAACTTTGTTGAGATGTTCAGTCGTGTCAGTTTGCAAATATTTGGGTGTGTAGAGTCGTAGCAGCAACGTCTGTGCCTCCACCTCTTCTCGCTAGCCATGGCCTTTGCCGTCGACACCAAGCATTTGCTCGAAGAATATATCCCTGATATGGAGCAGGATTACAACGACAGCTTGCATGAAGTGAGTCAAAACAGGGGACGACGTTTGCACCTCCACAGGGTCTGCATCTACGCCACAATCATACACGGCGGTTTGACGCCCGCGCAATGTTTTGAGGCACTTGAGAGATGTGACGATTCGAGGGAGAGGGCGGCGCTGGATTGGCAAGCTGAACAAGGTGATGACGAGGACGAGGTGGAGGTGTTACACCATCTCAAACAACTCGCTGCAATTAGGTCGGCCCCCATGAAGCCAGGAATATCTTGTAGTCTAGAAAGTAGTGCCTCCAAGGCAGGCACGACATCTTTGGTGGCAAGTGTCGAGTCCCAAGCATTCACTTCATGCACGCCAGAGCGACCACCTTCCTCCTTCCATCGCTATTCGGTTAGACAGATCCTTCTTGACAATGGCCCGCGTCATGATGATTATCGCTGGTACTCTGATTGTACCGATTTGAAGAAAATCATTCCCAACTTTACTACTAATCGTATATATGCCGACATGCCGCAGCTAGTATTCAGGAACGTCAGCAAAGGTGGTCCTCATTACTCGGCATTATTCGTCGTGCAATTAGACTTCCTGGAGCTTTCCAGTCCGAGCACTTACTTCCCATCCAGCCCAGGAAAAAGACGGCGGACGCTCAACCCCTTCCACCAAGTATCTCCGAGACGCGAGGAACTTGACAAATCACGAGCGCATCATCCCCCTCTGGATGCCAAGAGATTCAAGGGGGTCCGCTACCGCCCCGAACGCAGCCGATGGGTAGCCGAGATGAAGCCGCCCAAGAGCAGGAACAAGGTCTCGTTCGGAGATTTCCAATGCCAGACAGAAGCCGCTCGCGTTGTGGATGTCGCATTCCACCACTACGGCAAGCCGCTCAACTTCGCAGACACTCCCCAGATCCTCTCCAACCTACCATCGTCAGCAGCACTGAATGCAGAGGAAAAGCTGAAGCTCGTCAAGGACCAAGCAGAGTGGATAAAGTCCAGGCTCTTAAGCCTGCCATCCACATCCACGCCATGTGCAGGGGCGGCTGCAACCGAACCATCAACCACTCCGTTGGAATCTCCCATCACGGCTGATACTTTAGGCCTTAATTCACTCTCAGAGATCTCCTCGTCGTTGTTCATGGGTGGTAGTGACGAAACAGACGACGGCGTCTCCGAACCTCCCTCCTGGGTGCACCTCGTGGCTGGCCTCGTAGCAGATCATGGAGTGGAGGCCCGGGTGTCCTTGGCAGGTCATGCCAGTGTTGTGGATGAATCCGAACGGAGTATAGCGGACGCCTTAGCCGACGCAAGTGACATGGGGATCAATCCGGAGTGTTCTAGCGGAATTCTGAGCAATGCGGTGAATTTCTCCGGACTTGAGCAGGAGTGTGGAATGCAGAGCATGTGTATGGACTTTCACAGGATGTCCCCTGCCATGTTGCGACCTTGGAGTCCAGGGGAGTTTCCGGGAGATGGCCTTTCGCGGGAGGAGCACAATTTTGCGATGTGAATGAGCTCAGTTTCTGAAGCTTTAGGTTTAGGGCCTGATTGGTTTTCATGATTGGGAGGAGCAAGATGCAATGAGCAAGTTTCAATCCCTAGTTCCTAGTTAGGGTACCTTCAAATGTGTATCGAAGAGAGAGGTCCTTGAATATAGGAAGCACGAGACTGTACGAATTGTTTTGGTTGAATTAATTTCTCAATTGACTGAGAACTACTATTTGAGAGAGTTTGTCATAGTTGCTTGCTGTTTGTTTTGAAGATGGATCTTGGCGGCTTGCTCCCGGAGAAATGCTAACCTGGCGTTGATGGACGGGAGTCACTGTGATGTTGAATACAAGCTTCTTCGAATGGTCCTGCAATTTTAAGTAGTGCACAATCTCTTGTGCTCAACCTTTGAATTTCCAGCATTTTGCAACTGGCATTCTTCCGCAAGTTCACATGGACAGGCAGATTCACTTAACTCTCTACAGTATGATTGATGGAACTATCTGTATTATATTGCAGGCACCGCAACAAACTTATCCATGGAATCATGATAACAATAATGTTGTCCAAACTTTAATCTCTTATATTACTACACAAGATACACTCCCATGCACACATTGATGGAAATGTAGAAGCAGATCAAATGGTCCAACTTATTGCTCCGAAATGGCCACTCAAGGACATACTTCTGACATGAAGACAAACAGCATTTCATCGAACAAACCCCGTTCGAAGGACTTATCACAAACTTGAAACAATACCTCATCAAACATGATTTAGAAGAATACAGTAAAAATATTCACAAACTAATTCTCTAACATAGAAAAATGAAAATTAACTTAGGATATGGAGATCGCCATTGCTGATCACAGTGACGTTAGGACCAGGCCCGGAGCATTCCAGCAGAACGTTAATTAAGGATCGTTGTGAACTCCGTGGGAGTGGAACAGCCTTTTGGTGGAATGCAGAGCATGTGTACGTATTTTCACAGTATGTCTTCACCACCTTCGATGTTTCAAACGTGGAGTTCAGGTTGAAGAACTATGGATGGTTCTTTTGAGTTGCAAAATGCAATGGAATGTGAATAAGTTCAAGAACATTTAGTTCCGGGCTTCTCAATTGTGATGCTTTGGCCAAGATAGACGGAGTAAGTGAATTTATATCCTCCGTTCCATTGTTCATCGTAGTTTACTTCCGGTTCAGGATCGTCATGCCAAGCTTTGTTTTCAGTTGCTCGTAATTTGGATCAATCCGATTTTGTGCTGGGCTAAATCGTTGTCGTTCAAGCTTAAGGTACCATAATACTTGCTCAAGTGCTTACTGCGAGTGACAATGATGCTTGGCATAAGGTTTGAAGGGCACCAAAAGCATATTGAACATCGAACATGTTGCAGGATATTCCTTTCCTGTACACGATTGACTAACTGTACGTATGCAATTACGTACACGAGCCTGCTGGTAGCACAGCTCCCTGCCATCATGCCAAGTTACACCCGACAACTACAGCCGTTATGCTTAGTTCAGTACCAGCTTCCTGTTGTGGCATCTATGATGCTTTTTTTTTTCCGGTAGCGCTAATGATGCTTTTCTCTCTCCAGTTGGAGTATGTATACTGCACCGGGCATCTTGTTCATGTGCTGTGTGTATGTGTGCATGTGTAAGCGGAGAGCATCTCCCTTGTTTTCAGCCTTTCTAGCTTTGAGTAAAGATTGTGTCAAGGCAATTGGCAATTTGTGTGTGGTCTCGTAAGTATTAGAAGCATTCGGTGTGGTCTGAGTTGGTGCATATTGCCTCTAAAGAACACTTGTCATGTGAAGAGAGAGAGCCAATTGTCTACAACATGAACTTGTAATCTCGTTGTAAAATATTCATCTAAGAGGTACCATTGAACGCTGTCGCCTGTCTGTTCAACAAGTTGAATAGAAAGGCATGCTTGACATGCGAGTGGACAGCGTGACAAACCGAGACAATGGTGAACAAAGGGTATTGATGGTTAACATACATGATCTGATTCTTGTTCCAAAGAACGCCATAACTGTGGAAATCAGCACTGGGGTCGAACCACAGATTGATCCGTTGTTCCCTACCTCCAACGCCATTGGCAAAGACATTTGTCTGCAGAACGTAAGGCTGGCCAGATGCGTTGCCGAGAAACTCGAAGTCGAGCTCGTCGTGGGCAGGTTGAGCGGAGGACAACTGCACGAGCACACAGACAAGCCACCAATTAGAGAATGTCTAGGTTTGCCCTGATGACCTGCACCACTACAATGTCTTATATTCTCTGAACTGTATCTTCCAGAACACGAGAGTCTCAAGAACTTCTGTCTGAGTTGTTTTGAACACACAAGACCAGGAGACTTACGTAGTAAGCAGTGACAGTGCCAGCTGAATCGCCTGGCACAAGCTTGATCTTCATTGAAATGTTTCCAAAGAGATATTGGTTTTTGGACCCAAATCCAGAAGCTGGTCAAACCACGATAATGACTTGAGTCACGATGAGAGGAAGAGACCAATCAGATTAATCTAATGCAGAACTAAAGCAGTGTTCCACTTATCACTAATTGCCCTGTTTGGAAATGCATTATCATCACACAACATTGCGAGCTTGATCATAGTTCAATCATGGCGAAATGCATGACGTCCTTGACAAAGATTGGCAGACTGCAGGATTAGATTCATTCTGAAGCTACTAGATAGCAGCACTAAAGACCCAGTAGTGAGAAAAGAGTCGAGATTCCTACCAGCAACCTGATCCAGGACAATCTTGGCCTCCTGGCCATCAGGAGCTACTTGCACATGATAACCATCAGAGGAGAAAGCGTCAAATTGCTCCGTGAATGTGGCGCCATAGCTCACGCCAGCCATAACCAAACACACCACTGTGAAGAAGCTGATAGCCACCACCCCATTCGGCGACCCCTTAAACCCCATGTTCCACAAAGCAGCAGATCAAAGCTTCGCTAGTTCCCCCCTCTCTTCCTCCAAACCAGGATTCAAGTCACACTTGCTCCTTTTCTCACAAGCTTCCGCTACAGAAGAACGCGGATTCAATCAATAGAGGCGCTGCATGAAGCAGCAGCAGCAGCGTTACCATGAACATAAAAACAAGAGTGTCGATCACGGATTAACGTACACAAGGATAGCGTTCAAAGACTTTCAGCTCCTCCTCATCGTAGTAATCATCTCCATAAGCTTGAGTGATTTGGGAGGTAAATGGACGAAGTGCAATCCCGGTGCAAATGGAGGATAGACTGGCCGGTGAGCGCACAATATACGCTATTCCATCGTGCCAATGGGGATCTAATGATCACATTGGTGTAGTTGCAATGCATTTTCTAAACACTTTTTTCATCTTTTAGAATATATTTCAGTAATACTAAAAAGTTGTCAAAAACTTCTAGTGTAAAATATAGCCATGTTATAGTCCCTTACAGCAATCAAAGGTAATATTAATAAAAACAAATGCGTATTTTGTAATATAAGTAAAGAGTGTTCAATCTTTTATTTTTGAAACTATGCTTAACATATGGATTTTGTTGAAGTTTGGTTTCCCTTATTTAAGACAACTCATCTTTTATTGCTTAATCATTATCTTGTGGTTGCACACGTCTATCGTATTTTTTTATTCCTTGCTTAACTTCAACTACATATTACGTTAACTTTTAAGACACATGTCACTAAAATGACCTTTAAATTTTGACTTATTACTCATTCAAGAGAAAACATAAGAAAATAAAAAATCTAAATATGTGATGTTAATAACTTCATAGAATATATAAAATTCTACAATAAGCGTTATTTAATTAACTTGGCGTCATACTTGGCACTTACTATGGAACGGGCACCTTTATTCTTCATTTATATTTGGTTGACATGCGCTTAAAGTTGACCTCTTTGAAGTCATTTAGAGTAATTGAAAGGTACTTAATGCTTTTAATAGATTTTTGAGGTCATATACAATCACTGAGACTAAAAAAAATATGTGTGTGAATAACTTATTAATGATTCCATTTTTTTGTATGTATATACTATAAAACTTTGATATATATGAAGTTTGGTTGTAATAAAGTATGTCATCTAAATTTGATAAATTTAAATAATTATTGTACTTTAAAAATATTTTTGATGATCATATATTTAATTTAAATACTATTTAAATATTGAAACTTCAAAGATCTTATTCTTTTACCGCATAGTATCTAACAAGAAAAAAAACTAATATTAAATAGCGTAAAATTTGGATACAAAAAAAATAAAAAATAAATCAACAAAAGTATTTTGAAACATAAAGTGCCATAAACATCAAAGAGATAACTTAATTTGTTCCTTTCAATGGAATCTTTGAGCATATTAGAAGCTCCTACAAGTGCATTTCAAAATCTCCGTCCATGCCAAAAAATAAGGCAAGTCAAATCTTAAGTTGTTGATGGATTCTTATTAGAAGGTTTTATTATAAAGAACATTGCTTCAAATCCTTCAAATCCATTAAGAAAAGCTAAAAATTTTGCAATTCTATGAACTTGACTCTCAGGTGAAGGTAGAGCAAAACTCTGCATTCATCACGTCAATGATCAGAGTAGCAAATCAAATGAATTCACACAAGTATGACACCAAATTAAACCATAATGATTGCCGCGAGGGCAAGTGCTTCATATATATACCTTTGTTGCCTATTACCTTTGTTGGCAAATCACAGACAACCTAAGCATGTCAGATTCTAGGATGCCAGCTCGCAACCTTTAATATGACTCGTTTGGGCTACCTCGGGTTTGCCAAACGTGGACAAACATGCCCACCCCAAGAATTCACCACACCCCACTCCAAGGATCAACCAGATACCTATTTATACTTTTCATTCTATTAAAATTGTAAAATCAACTCTAAGTTGCGAGAGCAAGTGCTATAGATTTTTTTTATTTCATCAAACTATACATCATTTTATTTCGTTTCATTTTTTATATTCAAATTAAAAAATTATGATTTTTGTTGATGGTTGTGTGTAGTTCTAATTATTTTATATGAAATTAATTTTAACAATTATGAGATGTTGGTATCGTTTTTTTAAATTATCATTAGAATAAAAAAAAATCCTCAAAAAAATATTATGAATTCAAATATGTGGATCTTTTATAAGATTAGATGATCATAACAACAATATTAATTTAATTTAAATGTAGACTTTAAAAAATTTAGTATGCATATGTAAAACATTTACCTTTTTGGATTGTATTTTAATATAGTTTATAAAGATAAATTTTAAAATTATGATCTAAATTTTTTTATATATATATTTTTTAAAATCTAATTTAAAAAAATGTGATTTGCCAATAATTAGATTTTCAAATATTGTAATTGAAATCATCAAAAATGGGTAAATATTTATTTAATTGGATATAAACCTTTACAAATATATGAAAATTTGTATAAATTAATAATTATATCTAAATAAAATTTGCAATTACAATATATAGTGATTTTGGTGTACTGCACTATCTTTTGTATAACTCTCAACCCGCAGATATCATGGTGTAAAAACTCGATTAATGATCCTCAAGATGGCTTTATAGTTGCCAAATTTTAAAATGTCAACTCTCTATTATTAAATGTTTATTACATGAATTAAAATTAAAATATAATTTCCATAATAAACATGCTTTAAGAGATTTCACTAACCCAAAATCCTACAAATGATTTAATTTTAATTTGTTAATACAAAACCACATATACAAGGATATTTGTGTACTTATACTCGAAGTGACTTCACATTTTTGAAAATGAGAACTTATCACACCTCTATTTGTAATGCACTGAAATAATTGAACCATGTTCCTAGTAGATTGAACCAAGTCAATCCGTTTAGAAAATTCAAAGCTTTATACTTGTACTAAATTACAAGTCCTTATGTGCTTTAAAAGCGCATTTTATATCTTTGATATATGGTGCAATTTTTAATTCAACTTGGGTGTCAAAAATATAAAATTCAAAATAAATTCAAATATATTTTGTATCAAAATAAAAAAAATAAAAAAAATATTATTTAAAGATATTATATAAGAGATAAGTGATTATGCTTTTGATGCAAAGTCTAAGGCTAAGGCATCAACCGAAGGCTAAGATTTGATTCAACTCAGATAGACAAAACAAGGAGACCCTAGTAGATATTTGTATTCACATTGGTAAACTAAAAGATTCTCATATTAGTAATTTTTGTACATAATTTAGTGTCAAGATGATATCAAAAGATGATATAAAAATATTGTGGTTCAAAATGATGCCATTTTGTCATTAAAATATCTCAAAATAGAATGACCTTTAAATATATCGAAATTAGATATAAGAATGATATAAAGATGCCTTAAGTTGAAATGATATAAAAATTGTGTGAAAAAAATATATAGTGTCATTTCAATGTCATTTTTATTCTCATATATTAATGTCATTTTGATGTCATTTCTATTCTCACATATTTTGATGTTCAATTGTGATTTTGATGTCATCTTCACGTCAAAATAATATCAAGATGATACCTACAAAGTTGGCTTTGCAGCCTACATTTAACATTGTACATGGTAAGTTTTTTATATAAATACATGATACACTTATTCACAAGAGAATAAGCTTTTTTTAAAATGAGAATTTAGAAAATTGATAGGTACTGTCGCCAACTTCAATTGCATCACAAATAAGTATAAGGCGATATGGTTGTATTCAAATGTTTATTCAAGAAAATTATAGGCATGGTTCATGACTCAATTGGCTTGAATTGAGGAAGTAATATTTGAAGTTAATTCTACGTTCAATTTCTCTATTATAAATAATCAATATCCTCTGCAAGTCAATGACTTCTAATCTAACCATTGTAGATTCTAATGTTACATTACTATGTGTGTCTACAACCTAATAATACTCTAAGGTTTCCTTTTCAATTCTCAAAACGCTTACACCGATACTCATTAAATCACTCTTATGAGTGCAAACAATATGGCAAAGTCAAATCTACTTAGTTACTCTTGTAAATTCCAACGTATTATTTAGATTTGTATAAAATTTATGGCAAGAGTGGTTGTGACTCTTTAGAGTGGTATGTACTCTTAATGCAACAAGAGACTAGGATTCAATTAAGTATGAAATCACAATTTGCTCAAGATATACATAAAAGACAAAATGTGGTGTCTATCATCTTCTTTGGTGGTAATTTAACATATTTTTAGGTCTATAACCTTTCAAAACTATATCATTCTTGGTAGTTAATTAAAATTGTCCAAGATGACCCTTAAAATCTATCCTAAATATATGTCTTTTTATCTTTTCATATCTTTCTACTTTGCCTTTTCAATTCTAATATATGACTATTTGTATCATTATCATATATTATTTTTCAATTTTCTAAAAAATCCATATTCAAACACAATTGGGTATAAAAGTCTCCCAACTCATGCAATGGATACAAACACTAACACTATGCAATGGCTACAAACACTAACACTGCAAAATAAAATCTCTATATGCAAATCCACATTATAAAATCTTCTATTAACCAAAATCTCCTCAAATACTTTCTAAGACGTCTTGATACTTTCGTCTAAACAAAAAGCAATCTCTAAACATTGACCATCGTCTATAGTACGTATTCAAGATAAATACCCGATACTTACCAATCTTTTTTGAATATTAATACAACAAACAAGACAAATGAAAACTTAATGCAGACCAACGCTTTGCACCTTTGAAGGTGTCTCGAGCGAATCAAGTCATTGTCTAACTCCTTAATATCCTTCATTTTCTCTCTTTTTTTTTTTTTTTTTTTTTTTTTTCATATTTTGCTTGGAATGTTGGCTTTATCAAATAGATTTGATATATAGTAAAATGGAAATCATTCCTATTTTTTTTGAAATTACTATATGTATCTAAAACAAACCTTGAAATAAGACTTAAAATTATGATATTATAACTTTTAAAGCAAACACTTAAATAAGACTTTAAATATAACATTATAAGTTTAAAGATTCTAATTTAAAATTAACTTTTCAATTCATTCTTGATAACAATACATTTTTGTCTAAATCCCCCCATCAAGTAAACGAGGCCCGAAGTCAATGTCTAAAAATATTAAATAGATATGGAAATATTAAAAAAACTTTAAGAGATAAAATAAATGTCTATTTGATTGGATTCATATTAAGATATTAATCTAATTTCAAATATAAATTATAACTACAACTAACTTTGCATGATCTTTTAAATCTTAAACATATTTCCAAAAGAAATATTTAAAAATAGCCTCAAACGTAATTAAAAAAAATCACCATTTATTTCCATTTTATTATTTCCGTTTTGTATTTTTCGGTTTTCTTACTTGTAGAGTAACTTTTGGACAAACCAGCTATCTAACTACAGTGTCTTGACTTTGACATGTATTTTGTATTTTGTGCTTTTTTATTTTGTTCACAGTGTTCTAAATAAAAATAAAATAATAAAATAATTAATCCACATCAGTTTTAGACAGAGCACTTACAGCCTACAGGAATTACCATCTTAAACTTCCCCAGCAAGTTTCTAAGAAGACCGTCGAGCACAGGGCTGATTTTTCACAAAGTCCCAGCCCGTCCATGTCCAAAAACCTCGAATTGAAAGGCAAAAAAAAATGAAACCCGTCCCAAAACCGGTAATCTCAAAACCAGCCCGTCCATGGAAAGGTTAAAAAAAAAACAACCCGTCCCAGAACCGGTTCAAAAAAATAGTACCCGTCCCGTAGTAGTTGTAAATTTTTTATTAAAAAAATAATAACAAAAAAATAAAAATAATAACAAAAAATAAAAAAACAGAGCCAAAGGTGATTTCTCCAAGGGGACTTCTTCAGTTGGTTTCTTTGAGCACGTTGTAGCCTTTGAGGTATGTTTGGTGACATTTTATTATTTTATCTTCTTTCAAGTGTTAAACAAGTAATGTGTAGAAGAAACGAACATACAGTTGCTCACAAAAGTTGTGGGACGTCCTAAAAATTGGTCTCATAAATTGAGAAATAATAATTATGAAGTGAAATTTGGACGTGTTGTAGTACATAAGGGAATCTACCTTCATGTGAAATTTCACTTTAGATAGACTATTTTAAGACCCATTATTATTTGAATGAAATTTATATGGAAAAAAAAAAATTGTTGTGAAAAGCCAAAATGTGACATTTCTTTTTATAGGAAGAATGTACATCTTGACTTGAGTCACATGTTAAAGTTTCATGAATTTTGGAGTTTTTATTCATTAAGATTTTATTGATTGAAAAATGATCCCAAAATTTTGAAATTTTTAATTTTCACTCCATAAATTGCAAAAAAATAAAATAAAAATGCACAATCACATCAAATAACTATATATGACATGATGTAATTGATATTTACATTTTTCATTTTTTGAGGAAAAATTGTCAAAAAAAATAATATTTTTAGAATCCGTCCAAAGTGAATTTTACACGTCCAAAAACCGGTTCGTTTTCAAAGAACCCGTCCACTGGAAATGTTTTTTTTTTCATAACATGTCCCTGGACATGTTGAGGACCTTGTGAAAAATCACTACGACTCGAGCATATGCTGCTCAATTCCTTCGCAACATTCACACCTATCACTACTCTCTACTACCCCTATAACCACACACTACCACATTCCAATTTCACCAAAATCTCACCACATCGACGGCCATCTTCGCCCCTTGCCCAATCCAACGGGCGCAGGTGGGCCCAAACGTGGACACACGAAAGTGGATAGCGGGATCGCAATCCCCGACCCGAGACCCAAATACCATCATTCCACCCAAAAACAAACACCATCTATGCAGGGCATAGATAGTTTCTGACTAAGTGTACATACTCGATAGACTGTGTTTGTTTTGTGTGCAGTAACGGGTTTGAGTCTAAGGTCCGGAGACCGTGGGCACGAAGGTGAAGGCGATGGCGATGGCGAGGGTTGAGCTTGTAACCGTAGGCTATCACTGTCGTCGTCTCCGGAGCTCTGGAGTCTGGTCACTTGCGTCGCGGGCTCGGGGTGCCGGAAGCACTCACACTTGCGGAATTCGTCGCGGCCTTAGCACGATGTTTACAACGCCATTCTCGGCGCAGAATTTGGTGCCGTGGTTGATCGGATCGCCTGTTCGGGGTTCAGTGTTCGCAGTTGTCGTTCGGTGCGGAGCCGTTGGCTTGCCTTGGAGGGGACTCCTTGTCTTGTTCGCCAGTTTCTGAAGCTTGAGTGTTAGTAGTTTGAGAGTGTGTTGTTGGATTGTTGAGTGGATCGGTGGACGATCGTTTGTGTTTCGTTGACGAGTTTGATTGTAGGGAGAGTTGATTGGTTCCGAAGGGGGTTTGGGAGAATTCCTCGATTGGGGCGTGGACTTGAAGTAGTAGTCGTCGAAGTCATCCTCTTCGTAGGAATTCCTCGAATTCGGGCGTGGATGTGAGTACAACTGGGACTGGACTTTAGGTCGGGTTGAATTGAGGAATTTGAAGGAGTTCAGATTTGGAGTTTAGATTTGGAGTTAAGCATTTCAAGGTGCTACGTAACTTGAACGGGAAGCGAACCACAGCAGGCTTTTCTTGGATCGTTTCTGGTTTGCTGTATGGTAGAGCATTTCCGGTGCGCGTTTTGGGAAGAGAAAGAGGAGTGGAGTAATAGTGATATCTGCATCATTGCAGTTTCCCTCTCAAATAATTTGAACAGTTGCGACTTTATGCGTTTCCTATCTTGTATAGTCGATAGATTCCTACATTCTTATTAGTATCCATGGATGGGAGTGGGAGCGCTGCCTTGAGTGCTACAATGCCCAGCGGCGAAGGATGCCTTGATGAAGCGTGCGTCTCTGAGGTGCACATGCCAGCGGCAGTTGAGGTCTTCGTATCAGCGGAAGTAGCGAAGAGTGGTGTTGGAAGTTCTGCAGCCAACGATGCAGCTGCTTTTGATCGTGTCCTTGGAGGTAGCTCCTGCCAGGTTGAATGCACGGAAGAAGGCCACCCTGAGCATGGTTTGGAGGAGAAATCAAAGGACCTGGCCTGCGGCATTGCGTCATCTATGTCTGTGTCCATCCCTGCTCTGGTGAGTCTTTGAACACCTCAGTTTGACGTGAGGATGTTTGAGCATTTACAATTCGTAATTATTGGTTCTATGTCTACATCTCATGGTCTGTGCTCTGTTGTCATCTAATGCAATGTCTTCACTAAATTAAGTTTTTCGAATAGACCATGTTTTGAATTGCAGCGCTAGTTTCTGAAGCTTGAGTGTTAGTAGTTCGAGAGTGTGTTGTTGGATTGTTGAGTGGATCGGAGGACGATCGTTTGTGTTTCGTTGACGAGTTTGATTGAAGGGAGAGTTGTTTGGTTCCGAAGCGGGTTTGGGAGAATTCCTCGAATTCCGGCCTGGACTTTTAGTAGTAGTCGTTGAGGTCATCTTCTTCGTAGGAATTCCTCGAATTCGGGCGTGGATGTGAGTACAACTGGGACTGGACTTTAGGTCCGGTTGAGTTGAGGAATTGGAAGGAGTTCAGATTGAAGGTTGACGAAGTCGCTTGATTGAAGGTTCTGCATCTAATTTGGCTGCGTAGTTTACATGCAAATTGGAAGCTGATGCTTTGGTAAATTGAGGGTTCTTGAGTATGTACTTGTAGTCAGCAGGCGTCGTTATGTCAACCCATATGGGTCCAGCGTTTTTATGTGCTATCTGCTTATATGATTTTTTTGATCATCCGCGTGTTTTGTGTGTACAGCCTCAACGATTACCTTGTCGAGGAAAGCGTCTGCCTCCTTTTGAGGGCATCGTGGTTCAAAGGCATGCCTGCGATTACCCAGCCGGAGGAACCTGAGGATTACTACGAAGAAGATGACGTCAACGACTACTACTTCAAGTCCAATATTCGCATCGGCAACCGGCGATGGGGTGACAGCGGCTACGTCCGTGCTGGCCGTCGTGAGGCTCGGCCTGTGGCCGTTAAGCACCTTGCAGCTGCAGTTGCGCAAGCTGATGAAGCTGGTTCTTCTACTTTTCGCCCCGGGAAGAATAAGGAGAAAGCACCTGCCAAGGAAGCCACAGGCCGTTGGGCGAAGCGGGCCCAGAAACGTGAAGCCGCAGAAAAACTTGATACTCCGCAGCGTACAGTTCGATGAGTATGTTTGTTTGGGATAGAAGCAAGTGAACCCTTGCATCATGCAAATCTGTATCATGTGCACAGTCGGAATCTTAAGTAAACCTTAGCTATTCTACATGTAAAATCTTATGATCGAGGACAAATCCCTTGGCATACTGCAAACTTGGCAGCATTCCGATCAGATCAATGAGCATGTGATTGATTGAGATAGCTACCAAGCAGACGCTTGTTTTATAGAAATCTGTTCCATGGCATACAGTGTGCCACTGTTATTACATTGAAAGAGGAAACTCATATTTTGTGAACACAATTGACAAGACAATGTATTCAAGGCGAATTTTGTTAAATTTTTTTAACCTTTTAATGTACACCTTCACTTCTGTATGAGAAAATTGCATATTGGGGACGGCGTTCCCTGCGTGATCTGTGGAAGGCATAAAGAAATAGAATTTTGACATGTGTTATATAATGAAACGAGGAGTGGCAACCAGGTGTAGGGAGCAGAGAGGAATGGACTTTCATGCCATTCAATCCTGCACCACCTGCCATTCAGTACAGGATGAAGATTGGAGCTCCTCTTATATTCAGTGACAGTTTCAATGTTTGTCAAGATACCGCAGTACTACAGACATTCTAAAGTGGACATCGGACAATGTTGAAGGAGAATTTTCAATACCAGCCAAATCGTAAAACACATATTCACGTCTCTGTTAGCAAATGTGCACGCGAACTTAAAAATGGTGTAACAAAACTCTCAAAATCAGTACTTGTGCTTGCAACTTGCCGAAGAATTCATGTCAGTCACCGCATTGAACATTTCGTTATCAGTTGCGAGTACAACACAGTTTCTTAAAAGAGTAACACTGGAACAGTCTAGCAAATCTTACTTTCCGCCGTGCTTCATTCATTCAGGCTGATTTCTGCCGCTTGACGAATCCTGAATGATATTATCATTTTAAGAGCATTTGCATTGTCCGTTCTGGAATAGGGCCACTTGCAAGGATACTCGAAGGTAGTCTCACAGCCTGCAGGCCGTGAGCGGCAAATTCCAGCTTATGGTGGAGTCTAAAAATAACTGATATTTTATTCAGTTGTATTTAGTTTTGGATTTGGTATATAGTACATGTAGTGAGACTGCAAGGCTTGGTGTCCGTTTCAAGAGCAATTCCAGACACAATTTTTTCCGTCCACAGATTCTCCTCCAGGGACCACTCGAAACGTAATCCATAGATGTCATCCTCATATCAAATTAATGTTAAGAGCGACAGGGATTACTATATACATCGTTGTCGTTCAGGCTTAAGGTACCATAATACTTGCTCAAGTGCTTACTGAGAGTGACAGTGATGCGTGGCATAAGTTTTGAAGTGCACCAAAAGCAAATCATCACCTTACCAAATCCGAAACATCGGTTTGACATTGTGAATACTTAAGAGGCAGATGGAAGTTACTGCTTAAATTATTGAGTTGTTGAAATGGTTCTGAAATTGGCACAGGCTATTCAAAATTTCTATCTGCCAAACTCTAGAATAATTCTTGCTTTTCTCTCGTCTTAAATATTACAGACTAACTAGTTCGCAGGTGAAGTTCTGGGAGTTAACAGGGTGGAGAAGGAAACCTTCGTGAAGGCTGCTCAGATTGTATTCTCGTGGATCATCTCAAATGTTTGCAAGACGTCACTGATCTCCACCCAATTAGACCGCTCGGTGCCATTTGCTGAGGCTGTTCGTTGAAGAGGATCAGGTGTCCTCTCATGGCCTCCCCTGTTATCTCACCTCAAAAACACACACATTATCAAAGACATCAGACTCGAAGATTATAGATATATAAAAACATTAATTTAGAGATGACAAGTGTTCGAAATTTTGCAACATGCATGTATTGGATGTATTGACCGGAGGCAATTGTGTGTCGGAACATACATGACCTACACACAAACTATGTTTTGATCACAAATAGTATATTTGAATTGCATGCAATAAAATTCATATTAACACTCGAAAGCATCCTAAACAGAACACCCCTCTGTACCTCCGAGATTGCCATATTCGAATGCATCATCTCCTCTTGGTTCCACGCGTATGTTGAAACATATTCTTGGCCGCCTGGGGGGACCCTGCAAGAGCAGATGTTTAGTTAAATTGCAACCATCATGTTCAAGAACTATTGATTTCCTTAAGAAACAAAAAACACAGCAAACCATTCTGTACTAACTACGTTATCTTGAAGCTCTGCATTTCTATTCTCGAACACCTGAAACAACTAGAACGAAATAGTTGACATTTTGAGTTACAAGATTCTATGTGGCAGTAAGATATACTCTCATAAATTGGGGACTACATTACATTGTGCATCAATTGCCTCGGTGACTAGTTAAGTCATAGACATACCCCTAGAGTGATGTAAAACTCTGGCTTTATGACAAAGTCGGATGTGGTATCCACGTCATCAAGAGACTTGAACATCATAATAAGATCTCCAAAATGCTTCACTGAAGATATTCTGTGATTGCATCAGAAATATATCACAAGTTATCAACACCAGTCTTCAAGCACTCAGAATGGACTCTAACACCGTAGGTTCGATGATTGAGATTAACTGTGCATAGGAATGACGATGCCAAGTGCCAACAAACTGTTGGAGACAATGGTGGAGAAAATACCAACATATGTTAAATATCATTATCAAAATGAAAATCATAGTGTGCTCCATTAATAAACTAAAAATATTATAGCAGACCTCCCGACCACTATGTCCCGCCAACAATTTCTCATAAATCCACCCTCGCGAGCTGCATCTGGGGTTTCGACGTATCCCATTCCTGTAGCGTCCTCATTCAGCTGTAGCCTACACATTCAGAGGACATTCAATGAAAGAATTCGTTGTTTGCATTGAGTTACAACATCCAAATAATTTGTGCAAAAAATTTCCTCAAACATATGGAGGTTCCAAACAAAGTGTTTGTTATATAAGGTGTATATGGACATATGAAACTCACACTTTCTTTGATTAAATCATATGTTTCCTCGTTCAAGTAAGTCAGATCGCTGCCAGTATCAAAACCCACTTCCACACTTGGCGTCAACATATGAACCTTGTCCCTATACTTGAATCCAACCAACATCGCTGAATGGCAAGAATCCTCCCTGTGCACACGACGCATCACTTTGGCGCAGGATAATTGATTAGGAATTTTTCTCTGAAACAATCAAGGACCAACCACAATTAATTCCATAAATCTGATTCGTCCAAAAGACGTTTTAATTTTTGTTCCACAACCTCGAACCTTCATTGACTGCACATAAATGTTACCATTCAAGTAGATTTCTATTCCATCAAAAGTCCAAAGCTTTCTTTACTCTAAAACTGCAAGTATAGAGGGTGAACTATGTGACACACTGTTACAAAATAAACTAAAATATAGTGACATTTCAACTCATCAACCAATTTACGCCTTAAAGAATGCCCAGTTGCACCACACAAGTCAAAGACAATCATAAAAAGAAACATAAAATGAACTTCAAGTTGCATAACTGAAATTCATAGCTTTTTGCATTGGATACCGTAACTAGTTTACTTTTCGGGACATACCAAGAATCGGATGATTTGGGAATAGTTGCTGTCCAAGCTATCTTTGCAGCCTGTCTTCTATACGAGTCACCCAAGGAGAGAAAACCAACGTGCTCCAATACCGAAGACCTTGGCCCTGAACTGAGGTGTCCAATCTCTGGTTCCAAGCATATGGCAACCACATACTCTGAGATGATCCTCAACCTATTCAGTTGGAGAAGCCAACTACCAGGGTACGGACCTAAGCCTAGCAGCCCATCGTAGGAAATCAGTTTTTGAAACTCACTCGCATCCTCTCCTTCCAAGGTCACAGTCCATGCACATCTGCCAGAATCATAATCATCTCCTTAGAATCCCTGTGTAACATCTTCTACTACCCTACCATCACATAATGGGCTTAAGAAAGTCTCATGGTGTTTACAGCACAATATTGTCACAGTTGAAAACCAGCACTCCGAACAACAGTTATGAGTAAAGCACTTGAAATCATATGTTTTGAGCGTAATTATTAAAGTCATGTTACGTACCCAAATGCCATGTTCTGGGAATGCATCTGAGAACCATCGCTCAATTTGAAGCTGACGTCTCCCATAACTATAGACCCTTGGACAACCGTGTCGTCACCATATCGGTAACTGAATAAGCACCTGTATTTGTGCCTTTTATCACAGGGTTGCTCGACACCATCTTGAAAGTCCTCGCAAAAATCTTGGTCATGCTTGCAGTTCAAGAAGCTCTCCCTTCGAGGTCTGAAAAGTCCGTTTGGTCCCTGTATTGAAACGACAACAGTTGCATCACAATATTCAGGTTTTCAATCTGTGCACACGAGGTGCTATGAACATCATCAAGCCACCTACCTTCCAATGACGAGTGCAATGCAACTTTGTGAAGGATAGTGTCACGATCATGAAACTTGGCACATCTATTAAATTTCCAGACTCAATCTCTATGTGAGGGGCGTGCTTAAAGAATGCAGACTAAATTACCATCTCATCTATTTCTCCTTTGCCCAGACAATTGACCCAGGTGCTACCGCTTCCAGTGTCAACATTCATGATATACTCATGCATTTGGGAACCGTAGCCAAGCGCTACTTTGACGAAAAATGATTCTCTGCACCGAACAACCATGACAAGAAAATAACACATGTTGTGAACAAATACAATCATGTATTAAACTGAACCGAGAATGCAAATAATGTCTTGCAACAAGAATGGTGAGGAACTCACATTTCTAAATCGGATGCCCGTGCTCCACCAAATAGTGGACATTCCCCTATGGTCGCAAGAGATGACACTGAAGCCTTTGGGCTCCTTCGTTTCAACGAATTAAAGTCCTCTTCAAAAGGTTGCTGTGCCTGCTCCTCTTCACTGCAAATTCCCTGTGAGGTCGAGGCTCTGGTTTCTGAGTATTCCAGAAGACCCCGCCTTCTCCGATGTACCGGACCAGTGAAGCTCCTATTGCCAGATTGTGGATGCCTGTGGTACCGAAACAGTTCAAATACAATCGCTCGTGCTGGCCCTTGATGGTTTAAGCTTTCGATGGGAATCCGGGAAGGTATTTGCAGTCTTGACAGAACCCAAGTCACAAAACATAAGAGGATAAGACACCCCACAATTACATAGTTCGCGCTTCTTCTTTCAGCTTGATGCTCAGCTGAAGGTAGAGCAAAACTCTGCATCCATTGTGTCAATATGTGCCACAAATCAATTACAGGTAAGAGGGGGGAACGAAGGGTTAGATATGCGTTTGTCAATTCTATTGATGTCAAAGGAGTGTTCGTTGTTCTGAATCATTTTAGAGCGAGATTCTCTTTCTAACATCTCAGAGTTGATCCTTGACGTTCTCTATCAACCAACTACAAGTCACCGCCACAAATCAAATGCCAAGCTTCACCTGATTAGGGTTGCACTCTTCCTGCTGATGTTGAGCTCGATTATTGCCACGCCAGTAGATGCCTTCCCTCATCTTCCGAAGGTGATCGCTGGATACTTGACCTCGATCGTAATTAATAACGCATAGAATTTCAAAGCAAGCACACAGGTCTCAAACCAGAATCGACGCACAACTTCTTAGGGCTTCGGTTTCACATCCCATTGCAGGGATGTGAGCACTCCAGATTCAATAACAACGTACCTCTTGTAGGTTAAGTGCCTTGAAAGTAACGGTAACAATGCACATTTTGGCCACCCCATTGAACTCGCGATACTCTCTGTTTTGGTGCCACCAGTGTTAGCAACCTTCCCTTACTATCCAGGGTCTCTCCATCTGAATGCACTAGGTTGGGAGTTTGTGACCCTTCATTGCTATGCAATCTGACCAGAGCAGAGAACATTAAAAAGCCTTAAAGCTCTGATATGATTCCTTCACATCGTGAGTGTACTACACAGATCAAAATCTGAACAAGGAGCAGGAGGCAGATATCTCGGCCAATGCTACCCTTCGGCATCTCAAATAGCAGTCGAGCCATGTTGCATGGTCTGTTTTTCAACCATTGATTTCCATCTATGCTATACACAACCATCATCGGTTCCAGCAGTGAAATCTCCCTCTCCTCTTGGAAACGTCAACGGCACACAATGATGCAAGTTATAATTCCCACTTAAAACATTAAGACAAGGGATAGTGAACATGGTTGGATTCTGAAATGATCTAACTGCCAGAATGATATCAATTTGACTGGTTCCAAGTCCCATAGAAACTGCACCTAACTAAAGCTTCCAGGTCGGTGACTTAGTGGATCGTTTGTGAGAGTGGCAATGCTTGCGACATTCGTGGGCTGGCAGGCTTGTCAATGTGACGATATTCAACGTCGACCACGGCTGTCTTGGTTTCTGGTAGGAGATTGGTACACTGAGTTGCGTCAAGGTCCTCGTCTCCCTTCGCGTTCCTCTTGTTGCTGTAATTTCCATGAGTCTCTCAGTAGGATTGATCTATTCTTGGGCCAAGGACTGTTCATTGTCAAGCGTTGCTTGAGTCTTAGCACGAACTGTATACAGACGTCAATCAGAAGGCGCATGTAACCAGTTCCAAGTCATCTTTTGAAATGTTGATTGTTGTGAGGTGAACAAGTCAGCAACTGATCATGAAACGATTGTTTCCTTTTCTTCCATCTCAAATTCTGTGATATCTTACCTGGTAGCGACCGAACACAAGCAATCAAGAGCCGGGGTTTTGAGATGGAAACTTGATTAACAAGTTTGGTGAAGGTTGCAAAGAATTACCATCGGAATCATCTTAGATTTCTACAAGACGTCACTGGACTCCATCCTATTTGATGAGGCCGTTCGTTGAAAAGGAATAGGTGTCCTCTCATGGCTTCCGCTATAATCAGTCCCCATACACGCACATTATCAGTTGCATTAGATTCAGATTATGGTTACAACATATCATTCTTGTTCACATATAGATTGCAAGCTTCAGAATATAGCAACATTAATCAGATGTTTTGGAGCACATGAAACACGACCTGTAGAGAAACGATGTTTCTGCTACAAGTGTTTCGCCTAATTCAGTTGCAAACAACCAATAGGTGAAAAAATACTCAGAATCAGACATAATGCGTACCTCCAATATTTCCGAAAGAAAAATCCGTTTCCTTCCGCATATTGAAACACGTTCTTAGTGCAGCACTATGCTGCAGAAGCATAAGTCTTTAATATTGGAAACATTTTCTTCGAGATCAGTTGACTTCTGAAGTGGACACAATATCTAGAGGCTAACAGATAATTCTTAAACTTAATGACATGAAATATTTATGGAGAAAAAAAAAAAATTGACATCTTAAATTTAGAAGGCTTCATGCGGCAAGTCGATGAAATATGCTTTTGTAACGATCGTCCATGCAGAATCTAAAATTGTACATATACAACCACAACAAGAAAATTCACATACATGTTGCACATTTTCAGTGATATAATACTCTGGCTTGATAACCAAGTCGGACGTGGTATCGTCATTGGCAAGAGAAGAAAACATCATGATAAGCTCTCCAAAATCTTTCACTAAGGATTTTCTGCAATTTCATCACAACACCCATTAACATTAACCCCTTGAGCCCTCATTGAATGGACCCAATACGGTCATTCAGCACCTGAGATCAACCATGCAAAAGATCAACCTGGCATAGCATGCGGTATGAGTTGCCGAAGACAATAGACACAATTAGATGACCACCAAAATGCGAACCAATGTGTGCAGAATGAATACACTTAAATGACCAGAACAAACCTCGAATCTTTAGAGTCAACCCAGCATTTTCGTGCTAGACCATGAGCAATGCGTTCAGGTGCATCTTGACAGATGTCGTATCCCATTGTTCTAGCATCCTCATCCAGCTGTATCCTACACATTTAACGACATTAATTGAAAAACGCTTTGAGCCTGAACTAAAATTGAGTATGCACAAGGCCAAAACGGAAGCTGGCTCCGGAAGTATAGAGAGGAACAAATTGCGATTGGATTCTTCATCACAACATGGCTTGAAATATGGCTTGAAACTTCTGGTGTGTCTACAGTGTATATATCTACGTGGTCAATAAACAACTAGCAACAAGTTAGTCGGCAACTCTAAACGACAAAAATACACAAGGTATACACAAAACTTACAACATCTTCAACAGTCTTGAATAGTTGTGAACCCAAGTAGGTGAGATCGCTGCCAGTATCAAAACCCAATTGCGTCCATCCCACTTGGACGCTATTTTCTCCACTCTCATTCTTTTTCCTTTTCTTGGGCCTAAAACTAATCACTGAGTCTCGATAAGTGATTCCTACCAACTTAGCCGTGTATATTGCTTCAACATCCCTGTGCACATGACAAATCTATTTGCAAGTGAGTTGCTTAATTTCCTCCTGAAAACCATCGAAGACCAGCCTCAATCAGTAGCGTCCATCAGCCTCTCCCAAGAAGCCCTTTGATTGTGATTACATCCTAGCGAAATTCCAGCTGCTTTGTTGATCTGAAAATTGAAGGTGACTTGCATTGAGTGCACAAAAAATTTACACAACGGCATAGTCAGTTTTCCAACAGCTGTATGCCTTCAATTTATTCAATTCTCAATCAAGCTCTGGAAGCCGCCACAGAGCTAAAATAATAAGCTTGTTAAACCATACCATGAGTTGCAGTTTGCATATGCTGTTCTTGAAGGAAAAGAACTTACTGAGGTCTAGCAGCCCTAGGTATAATGGAGGCAGTCCACACGGTCCTGGCAGCTTGTGATGTATGTAAGTCTCCGAAGGAAAGAAAACCGGTGTACTCCATTGGATGATTCCGACCTCGAGGGTCAATGGCATGTCTTGGGCGCGCATGCTCCAAGCACAACGCTGTCACATACTCTGAGAAGAGGCCTAACGAATGCAGTTGGCTGAGCAACCCGGCGGGATGACGACCTAAGCCAAGAATCCCATCTTTAAGCGAGGGCAGTGCTGGACCTTCATCACTATCTTCGTCATCATCGGACGTATCTGCCTCCATCTCCTCTATAGAACATCTGCCAAACCACAAATTACCTCCTTAAACACACTGTGGTCCATCCACACGTTTACGGTAAAGATGAATACACATATCAAGATTATCAACATACCCGATTGCAATGGTATGCCGCGCTTCAGAACCATCGTTCAGGTCGACTCTGATGTCTGCTTTGATAACAGAGCCTTGAATAGCGGTCTTGTCACCATATATGTACCTATACAAGCACCTAAACTTGTTCTTTCTATTACAGGGTCGCCCTGAATTTTGACCATCTTGAAAGATATGGCAAATGTCTCGACTAGTTTCGCAGTTCAAGTAGCTGTCCTTTCTGGGCTTGTAGAGCCCACCTGGCCCCTGTCAATTTTTATTATGTGCAACGAAGATTCATTGCATCATTCATTCAACTAATGGTTTGCGCAAATGGTATTGCAATGAAGACACATCTTTTGAATGCTTAGCACCAATCCAAATGCAAGAGCTTGTAAAAGATAAAACACACTCACCACCGTTGGCGAATCGACACAATGGACCCAGGTGTGGGCACTTCCAGTGTCAACTTGCACAACATACTCACGCATTCTCCCGTTACCCGGGTTCCCAAGTATTATTTTGGTATGAAGTGATTCCCTGCATCCAGCAATCATAACACCGAGTACAGTTATTACAAGAAAACATCACTCCTGTTGTCAACATGAACATTACAACCTCGAAGTTACAGAACCATATAAAGGCAGTGTCATGAAAATACAAGGGAACCTACATCTCTTGATCATCTTTTCGATGTCCACCAAAAACAGCTGCACGAGTAGATGATGAAGCCCCTTGAGCTGATGATGAAGCTCCATGAGCACATGCCCTTGGGTTACGGTCATTGTTACACCCCGTCCTCTTTTTCAACGAATCAAACTCTAGACTTAGGTTATCACCAAAACCTTCACCAAATTGTTGCTCTTCCTCCTCATGCTCGTCGTCAAATATTTCCTGTCGAGTCAAGGCTGTGGGCTTTGAGTGTTCCAGAAGATTCCGGCTTCTCCGATGCGCTGGACCAGCCAAAGCAGAGAAGGTCTCGTTGCGAGATATAAAGGAACCTCTGTCGTACCAATAAAGTTCAAACACAACTGCTCGTGCTGACCCTTGATGGTGTAAGCTTTCGGTGGAAATCGGGGAAGGTGTTTGAAACGTCCGTGATAAGAGAGCCCATTGAGTTACAAAACACAAGAAGATCAGGCACCCCACAAGAACAGAGTTTGCAATTCTTCTACGAGCTTGACACCCAGGTGAAGGTAGAGCAAAACTCTGCATTCATCACGTCAATGATCAGAGCGGCAAAACAAATGAATATGCACAAGTATGACACCGAATCAAATGGGCTTGAGCTCACAGCTTAGACATGCTATTTAAGTGACTACACATACGCTCAGCTAGGGTACAACTTTCTAGGGTTGTGCTGCCTCTCAGCATAATCTTGTTTCAGCATGCACCAGAAGTACCTACAATTCTTCCAGTTCTTTCACAATCTGAACCATACTTTGTGACCAACTCACTTCTACTGCCACAATGACATAGATTTTATGGTTCTGAGAGATTCTGGAACTGTAGGCTTCTCTCTGCAACATCTCATAGACAATGCTTGACTTAATTTCTATCAACCAAGCTACAGCTCTTCACCACATATCAAGTGCAAAGTTTCACCTGATTTTGATTGCACTCTTGCTGCTGACGTCGAGCTCGATCACTGCCACGCCAGTAGATGCCTAATTCTCTCATACTCAGAAGATGACCTCTGGATACTTGGTCTCAATACCAAGCATTGAATATCAAACCGAGCTATCACCAATCACAACCGAGCGAGAGCAAATTTTTAGGGTTTCAAGTTTTGAATCTGACTGCATCTCCGATCTTGTAACAACGTTGGGTTCCATTCTATCGCAGGCATTCGAGCACCTCATTGAACTCGAGAAACTCCAAAAACTCTTTGAAAATAATAAAATCTCGTGACCATACTCTGTTTTCATGCTCTGCCCTCCAATTTGGGCAACCCCGGCTCATGCACAGGCGATGGGCTCCTCATGAGATCACATATTCGTAATACTAAAGACCAATACATGTAATGTAATGAAACCAGTGCAGAGAGCAATAAACAATCCTGCACCTCCAGTATGACTGCCGTTGCCAATGCAGAGTACAGAGTCCTGGACTCAGAGGAATGAGGCAGCAAAGGGAAACGACAGGGCCTTATACGACCCTCTGGCATCTCAATCGGTACTAGAAATGCCCTGTTTTCTTACCACATCTGTTACGACATCATTCTGACACTCCACATCAATACATCGTTGTAAGCCTATCGACCCACACACCAAGATAGCCATCATCAATTCCATAAGGAAATCCTTGCCAATTGTCTGTTGGTTGTGTGGCGTCTGCCTTCGTCTGGAAAACAATGCCTATAATATCTTCCAGGGTTAGTAATGGAGGAACAAACACTTCACAGGGACCCCAACTTGTCTTCTTCCTGCCAAGAAAATCTTCGATGTGTCTTAGATTTGCCTGTAATTCTGGTTGTAGCAAAATCCCAGATGATCTCCAGCTACTTGCTACTTTCTCAGTGATGCTTGAGAAACAGAAAACTGCGGAAGTGTCCCTTGCAGACTACTCCTAAATGCTGAACAAAATTTCAGCAACCAAAACTATGATTCATGAAAACTTAATATGTGAGTTTAGATATGGATCTACCCCATCGCCGAAGAGAGAGAGAGACGTTCAATCGAATTTTCCATAAGTCCAGATACAAAAATTTGGTGATACATCTAGAGCTTTGGAATGTACAAACTCTTGGAGACATTCAATATCCATCCTGACTCAATAAATCCACCCCAAAGCTCCCCGAAGTCACTGCAGTCTTCACAGTAACGCAGCCATTCGAACTCCACTCATCAGCCGAGTCTGCCTCACCGCCGTCGTTATCGCTACAAGTTTGCCGAAGCTCAACATGCCACGTCTGGACCAATGCAAGCTGCTGCAATTGGACTCCCTCCTCACCACCCTTCCTTCAATCCAATAATCACCACTGATTTCGCTAGACTGGTTGATCGATTTCCAGCGATGTAGAAGTCGATCGGATTCAGCTGAAAAGGATGTCATGATCATGGAGTACTGATGGTTTTGTGAGCCTGAGCTGGGGACCGGCCTGGCTCCATTGACGTTGAATCATTGCAAGACATTGAGCATGGTTTACGGAGGATCGGAGCTGGTGCAACTTGAGCAGTTGTTGCATGTTCGGAACAGTCGTAGTTGTAACTTGTTCGGAGCGGGTGGGTTTGCAGAGTCCCTGCAGGATTGCCTGATCTATGCAGTTGAAGAGGTTTAGAACTTTTTCAACTCTGGCAAATTATTGCAACTTTCGTGTTCTCTTCATTAATTTCATAATTGTAACGAAATTTGAAATGTGGCAAATCTAAACTTACCATTGACTTTCATTTTAAACTACAAAAAAATCATATGTGGCCAAAAACTATTGGGAGTTGTTCATTAAATTTAATTGTTTATTGGTTATATTGCCAAAGAATATTTATCTAACTAGATTTTTAATAATAAATTGCTGAAGTGATGCAAACAACATTTTTATTTTGTTAAATTTATTGGTGCTTGAAATATTTATTGATGTATTTTATTAATGTATATTTGTATGCAATTTTTATATTGAAGAAGTCAGGTAGAGGTTCATAAAATGAAAAACCTCTGAAATCAGTGACTATAGTTGAAAACGACAACCTTTATTATCCAAATTATTATTTATACAATAATGGAGTATGTACTACAATCTTTGAAATATTGGCTATTGGATAATTGAAGATTGATTTTTGTTATTTATGTCTTATAATATACACTCTATTCTTCGAAGGAGAACATTAAAGAGAGCATATGCTATCTTTAATGTTTTTTTTTTAAGAATAGAGTATATATTAAGAGCATATGCTATTAAGTCTCAATAACCTATTTAATAACACGACTTCAAAAGACTCTTGATTCATGCTAGTCATTGTTCTTCTTGTTCTTATGGAGTGAATGATCTACATTTGTTTTCAACTCACATCCTACATATATAATGTTACATAACCAAATACTTCACTCACATAACTTGAGTAATTCAAAGGGGACCAAAGTTCTTTATTGTCTGTAAGTGATATTGAACTCCTATGGAAAATTCATATGATGTTTAAATTTATTAGAATCTTTTCATGCCTGATGTTTCAGACCACATAACGTAAATGCCTTGATATTTTTATAGATTTCTTGATGTCTATATAGATCTTTGGATGGTTATCTATCAATATTTGTTTTTTGTTATTAATTCTTGGACTTTTAAAAGTCCAGAAGTAGTTAAATGTGGCATTAGCATGTTTGTTCACCTTTGAATAAATATTATTTTTATGGAAACATAAATTTAATCTTCAATTTTTGTTTATAAATTGAAACTAGAAATAGCTTGAAATGGATTAAAATTTAAAATTATATCACCTAAAATAATTTCTCATTGTTTGTTTTTTCATCCTTAAAATTTCTAAATTTTCTTTTTTTTTAAATTATTTATGAATTAACTTGCTATCGATGTAATGTACTCGTCACTTCCATAGGGAACCTGAGGAATAAGGAAGACAATGCATTGCATGAAAGCACCACGATTTACCACGATCAGGCCAAAAGGCAATTCACATCATGATGATCAGTGAATCACCAACTTGGAAAATGTGACAAAAATTCTATCCTTCCTACTCTATTGATTTTTCTACTAAAGACTATGAATCAACCATTCCTTTGGACCAACACCGTCCCAGTGTCAGTCCCACGTGGCATAGGAGGGGCTTGTCCTAACCTCCAGGACAACTTCACTCACCTCGTTGAACCAATCACTGCCATGCTTCAAGGTCAGTGACTCAGCACTGTATATCAGTATACTATAGTACTGCAAAAATTAAACTTTAAAGTTTAGATATCATTTTTCCCTGCAATTGAACATGGTTTTGATTTGTGCCAAAAATATGTAAATAAATAATGCTTAGATATCCATGCTTTGTTCGAAGGAGTCGTTTTGCTCTCACTTGCTAAGATTGATTGTCCTTAAGCAATTTGGTCTATTTTAGGAAATGTTAGATTTGAAAAAAATATGATCATATTCAAAATAAGTTTTGATGACGATTGCAAAGAATTGCAACATCTAAATTGTACTTATCAATTTTATACAAAATTCCAAAGTGGAAAGTTACCTATGATCCAAATCAAACCTCTAGGTTTCCCCATGTTTATGTACGTCATAATTGGGGGAGGTGGTGATCCTACGTTACTTTAGTAGGCGGTTCTCGTGATGGCCCCGCTCTCCCTTGTGAATTTATGCATGGGTAACTGCACTGAACTGCACATAGGTACCCCACCAGTAGAATTTGAGTTAATTTTATTGTTGTTTTTTTTTTTTTCACTGTGATAGAAGCACCAATTTCAGTTCCCCGAAGCTCCATGAGAGGCTCATGGGAAGATGGGATAATTATGTTTTGCAACTCTTCAAGGACTCGAGTCAAACTGGAATATGGCAAGGAAAACGAAGGCCATGTGTTCAACGTCCAGGACACACTTGCACCCAATGTGGTAATAGTTCCAAACAATATCTTCCAGGAAGTGATCAAATATTCAAAGTTAGAGCTGCTTCGTTTCACAGGAGACTATAATGAATGTAATGTACACCTCACCACAGGTGATTGTTTTAGAATACCATTCGTCAATAGCAGGTTCGTTCATAAATATTTCTAAAACAAGAAAACAAAATTTATTGAAAAAATTTCACAATGGGAAAACCAAAAAAAAAATGAAAAATCTTTTTATGTGATATTTGTCTTTTTTTTTATCTATTTAAGGTTATATTTAGTGATTTTTTGAAAAACCTAAAACTAAAAAATTACATTTTTGGGAGACGAACCTTATTTTTCCAAAATAAAAAAATATTTGTTCAAAAATGAACAAATGTGCCAGCTCAAAGCCTATATCTAACATAAACATCACGTGAGTATCATCCAAGTATCATAATACACAAATTACGAAATAACATGATCAACAAAGAGAGAATAGGTGGATGACCTCTGAAACTTCCCAAACCTTGATCCAGTTGTAAGTTAGAATCCATGAGAATTGGGTGTGCCAAGGTTGGAAAAACTGCAGAAACTGCCCCTCCTGAGTCCTCACACACAAGGAATCCTCCTCCTATGGCAAGCAGGAAAAAGCAGCCAATGAGCCTGCTAGAAGCACTAGAGCAAGGGGGCTAGATTCCTGGCCTAGATCCCCTCCTCCTTACTCCCCTCGCTCCCTCGCCTGCAGGCACTGCAACATAACAAACACTCTTGTGAACTCAAGCTCTCCCAACACTCCCCACCCAACTGCTTCCTTACCAACTCCCACATACTAACACTGCTCCCTTAAACCAACACTGCTCCCTTAAACCAACACTGCTCCCTTAATCCAACACTTCTTCCTTAAACCAACACTTCTTCCTTAAACCAACACTGCTCCCTAAACCAACACTTCTTCCTTAAACCAACACTGCTCCCTTAAACCAACACTTCTTCCTTAAACCAACACTTCTTCCTTAAACCAACACTGCTCCCTTAAACCAATACTTCTTTTATAAGCCAACAATTCTCCTTCAAACCACCATTACATCATGGTTTCCGGAGGTGTACAGAGAATATGTTGTATTTGTTCCAAGAATCTTTCATATACATATAATTTTTTTGTACTTTTAAAGTATTTAGAATATTCTAATGATGGTTATTAACAAGTAATAAAATAATCAATAAGTACGTATAAATCTAGCCAGAAGTACGTAGCCAAAATTTGCAAATATATGAATATTTGAATACTGCATTACATCCATTAAATCAATACTGCATCCAAAAGTCAATGCTAAAGTAGAGGTGTCGATGACTCAAAAGAACTAACAACCAACTCTTTTAGACCTCTATTAACTGCTCATGATGCGACCAATTTCCCACTCATCAATGTCAGTATCACAACTAGCTCCTCATTGGTCTATTGATAGTTGACCTCTTGTTGTTTTTTTTGAGCTATTTAGAAGAAGTTCTTACAAACACATAGTGTTAGTTTTTGGAATTTCAAAAATTAACATAAACTTCAATATAACTCAAAAAATAATAATGATCTTGGTTTGTATTCTTTATATTTGCCTAACCATTTTATGTTTTTTTATCACACTACATGTGCCATTGAATGAGCCAAAGGGCTCTAATCTCGTCGGTCGGTTTCTGGTGCTGCTACCTTTCCCTCCACCTGACCCTCCAAAAATCAATACTGCACTCATAAACCAACACTATCTCCAGAAATACCCAACTGGCAAAAACAAAACACTACACCTAAAAACCAATACTGCCAACACTGCACCCAAAAACCAACACTCCCCCTCAAAAAACCATCAGAATCATCTACCAAAAGCCACACCTTTGAGCCAACCCAGATGTAGAAAATGCATAGACAAAGTGTGGGTTTGTGGTTGCCGTGACAGGTTTGGGGTGATGAAGAAGATGAAGATGTACAAGTAACAAAATGCTAAGTTCGCCTTGGCCGACTGACCAACATCACAACTTACACTCCCAATGCACTAACTTAACTTAGATTTGGACTTTCGTCTCGAAGGAAAGGAAGGGATCCCAAGTTTGCCAAGTTTGCCAGGTTTTTATCGGAGTCGTGTGCGAGGTGGTCACGATGGATATTTCCAGTTAGTGTACGACTCACTCTTTCCTCAGTCGCTGTAGCTTAGTTGCCTTTTGCGTCTCACCTTTGTCTGCCTTTCCTCTCAAGCTTTGCAGCCCCAGCCCGGGAGAGGAGAAGAAGATTCACTTGGCATTGTGTGGAGGATGCTGTGTTGAGATACTCGGGTTGGTTGAGTTGTTGGTTGTGGAGGTGAATCACGAGTGTGGTGATGGTTGTGGCATTGAGAAGGTGATGGCAGAGGGCGAAGAGGGAGGTTGAAATAGGGAGTGTGAGGAGGGTGGTAAGGAGGGTGAGGATGGGGAAGGATGGGGGGTCGGCGATGTGGAGACGGAAGCAGGTGCACCAGACCAGGCGGGGAGAGATTCAACTGGCGAAGCATCTTCGTGTTCCTGAGCTTGTTTCCATAGGTTTGTGGTTTTTTGCTAGATCGTCTGAAACTTGGTTGAATTTTCTTTTCTGTAACTGGGGTGCATTTTGACGCTACCCTTGTGATGATTTTCTCGAAGTACTTACATAGATTCATGTTAGATTATGAGATAGTTGAAATGCTAGAGTTGCAGGAATGGCAAGGATTTGGTGTTGTGAACGATAACAAACACCTGCCTTGACCTACCTATGTCTAGAAGCCATTTCTGGCAGTTCGTCGACGTTGTTCGGTGTCTGAATTTATGTGCCGAGGTTACAGACGTGGACACATGATGTTTGGGCACCTTGAAGGCTTGTGAGTTTGAGCAAAAGTGGGGGTATGTTTGCTTGTTGGTTCACAAGAGATGGGTGGTTTTTTGGGGGTGTTTCAGGTATTGGCTCGACGATTGGTGCAGGGGTGTATGTGCTGGTGGGCACAGTGGCAAGGGAGCGAGCTGGACCAGCTCTCACAATTTCTTTTCTGATTGCTGGCATCGCTGCCGCCCTTGCTGCTCTCTGCTACGCGGAGCTTTCAAGCCGGTGTCCTTCTGCAGGCAGCGCTTATCATTATGCCTACACTTGTGTTGGTGAAGGGTAAGGGATGCATTATTTTCTGAAGGAATCTCTGAAGGGATTTTATTTTTTTGAAAGTATTACTAACTGATATAATCTTTTGTGAAATCTGTGAGCAATTCAAGTGGTACTTATGTGCACTTGACATGTGCAGAGTAGCGTGGGTCATTGGGTGGGGACTCATCCTGGAGTACACGGTTGGTGGCTCGACAGTGGCACGAGGAATTGCCCCCAACTTGGTACATTTTCAGCCTGCACTAGTGTGCCTTTGGTGTGTTTCTAAGCTGAGCCCTAATTTGAGATCACCTGACTCGCTCTGTCGATTTTAGGGTACGACTGAGTGACTTTTGGATCTGTTGATGGCAGGGCGTTTTTGTTGGAGGCCAAGAGCATTTGCCATGGTTTCTGATCCGGAGAACAATTCCCGGTTCAGGTATTATTGTGGATCCGTGTGCTGCCTTCCTGGTCATGATTGTCACGGCTCTGCTTTGCCTTGGCATTCGGGAGGTATAAATCACGTTCATTTTTCCTTCAATTGCAAACAAAATGTAAGAGTATGAAGGAGTTGGATGTGCCGACAACTAGATTAAAAAAAACTTAAATGGTCAGTATAATTTTTTAAGAGTATAATTCGTCATTCTTTTTAGCAATTGGTAATAGGGAGCGGTGAAGTTCTTAACATGGAGACTCAGAAACGCTGAAGGGTACTGATGGATTGGCAGAGTGCAAGAGTACAAGCAGCTATGGTCGTCCTCAACATAATAGTCCTGCTTTTTGTGGCGAGTGCCGGTTCATATGCAGGCTTCAAAAATGGCTGGAAAGGCTATGAGCAACCTGATGGGTGCGTTGTCGCTGTCTACCATTGGACTTCTTATTACACACTTTGTGTGTGGAGTGCATACCTTAGAAACTTAGGGCTACAGGGACGTGATGTTTAATCTTTTGCAACTTCTTAGAGGTTTTGGATGCACTTTGTACATCAATGGCGTTGTCTATTTGAGGCGAATTTGTGAGGGATAGTGTTTGACAGAATTTAAATCTCCTCCATCTTCGTGGATCAGGTACATGCCATACGGGATAAATGGAGTGCTAGGAGGTGCTGCTACACTTTTCTTTGCCTATATCGGATTTGATACTGTTGCAAGCACTGCAGAAGAGGTATTTCTCCTCCATTAAATAACTCCTGTGCCTCTTCTGATACTAGGCACCTGTGTATTGTCCACTTGTAGATTCATATTTTCTTTTATATGCAGCCAATTGTTATGTTTGTGAAACCGTTGAAAAGGCAATCGTAGTAGTATACTAGTGTCATAAAAGGATTATCAAGCAGATCATGGAACACAAGTCTGCTCAAAATATTAGAGAGGGATCAAATTACCAACCACATGCATATTGATTATAAACTGCAAACTTAACTGCCCTATTCGCTAACACGCAAACGTCTTAGCCAGGACGATCGGTTTTTTTCCTTTTTTCTTTTTTTTGCTTCCTCTCAGGCAACCAATTGAAGATGTTGATCTAGTTGTTCATTATGAAGATGGCCTCGAGTTCAACCTTGTGATGCAGAGATATTAACAACAAAAATGTCCTTTCATAGGTCAAGAATCCTCAGCGTGACCTTCCCCTGGGCATTGGACTGGCATTGTTCATTTGTGGGGGCCTCTACATATTGGTTTCCGGGGTCATTGTTGGCCTTGTTCCTTATAATATGATGGACCCGGACACCCCAATGTCAACTGCCTTCTCCGAAAATGGCATGCCCTGGGCCATGTACAATCTCAAATTCTTACACTTGAATTTGTACTAGGCAGTGGGTTTCGGAGTCTTTTAAAGACCCTTGTATATTTGTAAAGATGTACATGACTTTATACAGGCTAAATATTGCTGAACTTCCTCAGAATGCTTCACTTGTGCTGAGCTAACTGCCACCTATCTATCAGGTACATTGTCGCAGCCGGTGCTGTGGCAGCTTTAGCCACAACTCTTATGGGATCTCTGCTGCCTCAGGTTCGTTAAGTTATTGAAAAGAAAGTTTACAGGGCATTTGCAGTTTCAGAATTTTAGATCGTCCTCCTTCATGAACCATCTTTACAATTTTCAAGTACAAATAATCATGTTATGAATGTGAGCATAAGATTGTGAGGCCAACTATCTAGGGGCATCAGAATGTATCCACTCGTGTTTCTATACTGTTTTTTGTACTCATTGTGGAAGTTGAGAGCCACTTGAATCTGACTCTGCTGTTGGTGGCCAGCCCAGAATTTTAATGGCCATGGCGCGTGACGGTTTGCTTCCACCTTTCTTCTCCTCCGTTCACCGCAAGACTGCTGTCCCAGTCAATGGGACGGTGCTGGCAGGCTTTGTTGCGGCAGCCATGGCATTTATGATGGACGTTGATCAACTTTCCGGAATGGTAAGAACTACCTTCATCCTTGGAGCTTACTCGGTAAACGTTCAGCTAGCAAGAGCATAGAGACTAATTTGGTTTTATTACTTTACAGATGCATACGGTAACCTAAGGAAACGTTTTCTAAATCTCCTGAACTTCTCAAAAACATCAAATTCTATGTCTGCTCTGTTCATGAATTTGGCAGAAATTTTCATGAAACCGTCGTTATTAAAACCAGTGTAGTTGATGGCTTCTTCGGTTTGATTTTGCCAGGTCAGTGTGGGGACGTTATCAGCCTTCACAATTGTATCCATATGTCTACTAGTCTTGAGATACGTCCCACCTCTAGATGCATCCAAGCCCGTGATCCCTACGCGTACTCCAGAGGGCCTTCCAGTAGTGCCGAAGTCGCCCTCAAGACCAATTTTCACAAGCCAATACCCCATCTTCTCCCCTGTGCTCACCATCTTGTCTGAAGCGTCCTTGCACACACTGCCAGGACGCAGCATTGTTGGCGACTATGGCTCATCAGCTAGTAGCACCGGTTCACTCCTACAGGATGAGACTGAGGATTTGGAGGAAGAGACGCCAAATCTGGCTGAGTCGCCACCAAGTATAGCTAGAGTGGACCTTCAGAACCCACTGCTGTTGCCAGAGCAGCCTAACTTATCTGGTACTAAATTCTTTCAACTAGAACTCGCATAACAGTCTTCCTCGTTGTGATGCAGTCATGAGTTAGATTGGTGTTCAGAAACAGACAATATTTAGGAATTGTTTTTCTTTCAAATTGCATTGTGTGTGTTGTTGGGTGGGCTCTAGATTTTATAAGAACTACATACAGCTACTTGGATGGTTTTGGGTTTCACTTATTATGGTTTTTGGAACATATTGTCTAGGTGCAGATCCAAGAAGGGAGGAAGCAAGGCGACATGCTGCTGTAATGGCGATCTCTGGTGTTCTCATTGGAGTCGTACTTATTAGCTTAGCTACTGCAGCTACTGCTCTTCCAGTGTACGTTACTCTCCTGGATCCCACAATCGTTTGTTAAAATTTCGTTGTCTGAGCTTAATCCTTCAGTCATGCATCTTGTTCAGTAGAGACATATTGCAACAGTCTTAAGTTTAGCTACGGGCAAGAACCTCAGTTGGCTCCCCGACCAGTTTGTAGCTGCCACTGCATTTCCATTTCCGTGTGGTCGATGAGAGTTCGGTGCGTTGTTGCAATTGAAGTAGTAGCTGGTACGAATGGGCTTCACTGAAGTCATTTATTCGACAAAAGGTCAACAAAAGCCATTTAGTTCGATACTGATCAGTATCATTTGATGTGAGGCTATTCAGTCTGTTGCGATGGGGATTGGGATCGTTGGGCATTCCTATATTTGTTGCTGCATCAACCATCATATGCTTGATTGAACAAGATGAGGGTCGGCATGGGTTCGGACAACCTGGAGGTGTGTACAATGTTGCCATGTTTCATTCCTCTTGTAATGTACGCATTTGCCCTTGATATCGAAACCATTTTTAGCATTAACTGGGAACATGAGTTGGTCAAGCATTTCATGCACATGTGCAGAACACAATATTAATGTTTCATATTCTTACACAATGTGCAGGTTTCCACTGCCCATGGGTGCCGGCACTGCCAATCGCAAGCGTACTTGTGAACGTCTATCTTCTGGTCAATTTGGGGTACGTTATCTATTTCTTACCATGACTTTGTTTTGATGCAGTAGAGCTTGACTCAATGACTGTTCTCCTGTGAGAGCTCCTCCGAGTCTCTGTTCGTAACATTGACTAGCATCTCACTTTGGAAGTAGTAGGTATCTTTTCCTCAAATTAAGCTCCATTGGTGGAAAAGGAGTCAGTAGATAGTGAATTGTGAGGGTTGAAATTACAAACATCTATTGGTACCAAAACTGAATGGTTGTGACTTACAAAGCATTTAAAAGTTGGCGTCGTTACATCAAGGCTGTCGTAGCTCAAGTGCTTATTAATGTTATGTGGCAGGGTATCAACATGGTTGCGGGTTTCAGTTTGGATGGCTCTGGGAGTTTTTGTGTATTTGTGCTATGGACGGCGCCATAGCCGGCTTGCTAATGGTTCATCAGCGAAGGAACATCAAGGTGATTATAAGAAATTGGCAGCTGTGGAGCCACCAGTATAACTTGGGCAGTTCGCTAGTCAAAAAGTCACAGTTGCACCATCAAGGTGACTGCAGTCAAGACTTCTGAGAAATGGACCTACGACGATGAAGTCCTTTTAAGTTCTCGACATCTGAAGTCTAGCTCCTGAATTGCATCCAGCATAAATTTAGTCTCACCCCAAAGTACGGCATGTAGGTTGTGCTGTTGGATGGGCTTAGTGTAATTTACTCTAGGGGCAATGTTGAGTGCGGAGTCATGGCTGGTTGGCTTTGCGTTCTCAATTGGGCTATTGAATGCCTAGCTCCTCATTGATAGCATTGTGTTGTACATAATTATTGGTCTAGTTAGGTCTGATTATCAAAGTATAGCTCAGTCAACATTTGAGTTAAGATGCAGCCCATTGTTGAAGCTCCTGCCGATCATAATAACGTGGAGAGTTTGAATACTCTCATACTACGTCTCTGGCTACAACGGACAGGTGACTCTCGAAGTTGAACATTGCTTGCCCTTTTACCCTTGCTATTGCGAATGTTCTCGCAGCAGAACAAAAATACATCTTTACTAATTCAATGGAATGACGGAATTGGATAGCGATACCTCGCAAGCAGTAACTAAGTCACAATCTCAGTTTCCTGTGAGTCTCAATCCTTGCCAAGATATACAAATCTGAAAGGATTCACCAACGCATGGCAAACTGTACAGCTTAGATTTCCTCACATGGAAGTTCCACATCTCTGAACTCCATGACTAGGCTTCATCATTTTTCAAATCATTACTTTGGAAGAAAATCTAATCTTCAGAAAAACTACTACATGGTGAGACCCCAATTGGAACCAAAGTATAGAGCACTTACATAGAGTACCAACCCTGTAATTCAACATGATGTGGTACATCTCTAGAAAACGAATTACAACGAGTTTTACGTGCGGGTTAGAACAGAGAACACCCATGGGGCCATGGGCCATGATCCTTAAGCTTCAGTCAACGGAACCAAACATAATATGTGCTAAAGATAACGTTGATCGTCACTAGCTCCAAACATAGGACAACTTGATAGTTCGTTCACACGCTGCGTGGACATATCTTGGATTACACACAATATCGTTGAGACATCCTCTTCCAAAACTAATTTTGGAGTGAAGACTAAGAAATTTGCAGGCACACGGCAGGTGGAAACAGGGATAGGGTCTCGAACAATCTAGAGAACCGAACCACGCCGACCACTTCGAACATCATTTGCAAACATCACGTGTCAAGATGAGAATGTCGAAGAAAAGCTGAAGTCAGAAAGTGCAAAAACTTTGCGACATGCAAACGCTTCTTGGAAGCTCCACCATTCTACTGCTGGAAAGGATACCGTACCAAAGAAATTAACCGAGTGATTGAACGACTTGCAAGACAAAGCAGATGAATACCAAACTCACCGATGAGACATTTTCTCATCGAGGCAGCAGTGTGAGACGAAGCTGCACATTCCTCACTGATTGCACACAAGGAACAGAACCAAATCGCACCAACCGCGTATGACATTTGCATCTCGCAATGAAAGATGGTGATTGCCAGGGTAACGGCATGCTGGTAGACAATGACAGAAAGCATGACATAACACCACACATACCAAAATCACTATGACATTATGAGCAGATCCAAATACCAATAAATATCAAATATCATTCCACTAGCAGGTGCCACCGAGTCACGAGACAAGCAAATGATACAAAAACCAACATATCAACCAATCTGGGGAGTAAATTTAAAGCAGTCACATATGAGCAGGTGGAAAAGCAAAAACACACATGTAACCCGAAGGCTAGAACCTAGACAAGCATTCTGTCACAAAGAAAACTTCCATTGAATCATCAGTGTCGACAACTTCAATGCTTCGTCACTTCCAGACTCCTGTGGTGTCAATGCACACAGGTCGAGAATTTTGAAGTGCCGACTAATCCAGAATTCTCAGTCCCATGTTATCAAAGGTGGAAAAAACCGCCAGATCCAACAGCAGCAAGGATATGTTCATACCAAAAAGAGGAAAACCATGGCCGTCTGGAAGATACACACTGAAGGTATGGAAGTAACATGGAACTTGGCATTGAAGTGCACAAATTGAACCTACCGCCTTTCCTAAACCCACCACTATGCATACGCCACCCTAGTACCGCCCTCAGAGCTTGCAATTCGAGGCTCCAGGCGCCAAAATCACGCTGCTGTACCGCTGTAGCACGTGCTGCATCATCAGCCACCGCGTCTATAACCCTGTACCACCGTCGTCGTCGTCTACCTTGCCGAGAGAGAGAGAGAGGGAGAGAGAAGAGAGAGGAGATAACACTTTCTGCCTTGCCTTGCCTGAGCTAATCTTCAACCCTGCCTAGAATGTCCTTCCTTACCATCTTCATCTGTGATGTCGGCCACCACTCTGAACATGAACACCTGCCTGACGTATAATCGGCCTCGTCGTCACCGATCACCCAACCACCCTGCCCTATCCTACAATTTGTCGATTTGTTTGTTTTCTTAGTACAACCCACAACCTCACAGCCAACCAGCCAGCTACCCGAACAGACACAACAACAATCATCGAGCAAAGATACAACACCCGCACCCAGCGCTGTCACCTCCGATCAGTGGAGACCCCGACGGCCACATTGCTCACGAGCTTGCCACTCTCATCCATAGTCATAGGATTCTCCACCACAACAGTCTGCGAGTGCGAAGGCACAGTCTGCGGCACAGGAGCACTCCCACCCGGAGGCGGAGCTCTTTGCTGCGCCGGCAACGGCACCCGCATACTCGGCGGCATCGCAATGGACGTCACGAACTGACAAAGCGCACATTTGACGCTCTGCGCCCCGTACGCGTACATGAGCGTCATCCCACACCCCCCGCAATTGATATGCGCCACCTGCGGCGTCTCCATGGCCAGGTTCACGGTGTGGCAGCACGAACACTGCACGCTCGTCGCCCCCCGCATGTACATGAGCAGCGTCCGACACCCCGCGCACACCAGCTGCGCCATCTCTGTCCCGTGCGCCGGCACCTGCGTCACGGTACTGCACAACGCACATCGCACATTGCTCGCCCCGTGCGGATACACCAGCAACGTCCGACACCCATTACATATCAACTGCCCCTGCTGCTGCTGCTGCACCTGCACCTGCTGATGTTGCTGCTGCTGCTGCTGCTGCGGCGACTGCTGCTGCGTCTGCTGCTGCTGCCCCCCTCCTTGCCCCTGCTGCCCTTGCATCGGTTGATATGGCATCTTCCAAATTCCCCCTCCCCCTCTCCCCAAACCCCAGATCTCTCAACCTTAACCCTCCGATATCCAAAATTCGAGACGTAATCCTCTCCTCTCCTGGTAACCTGACCACACCTCTGCCGAGATCTTCCGATTGCGGGCACGAGGAGACGAGATGTGAGATGGGATGAGGAGAGCGAGAGCGTGGGCAGGTGGTGGTGGAGGTGGAGATGGGAGAGTGTCGGCGCAGGCGCGATGGAGATGGAGATGGAGGTGGAGAGGGAGATGGAGATGAGGAGAAGTGGGTGCTCAAGGAGGCTGTGTTTCTCCTTCTCTTTCTGCGTTGGGGGGGGGGGGGGGGGGGGGGGGGCTGTTGTGGGATTAGCGACGGACGCTTGAGTTAATTACTCTTGCGACGGTTTAGTTTACCTTAATACGCTCCTTAACACCATATCCGGGCTTTGCCTGGAAAGGAACGACGACGACGACGGCGTGTGACCGTGGTGGCGGTCATGGGGTGCTTTATTTTCGTGTTCCGTATTTTCGTATTTCGTAGCTTGTATTTCATATTTCGTTATGTGTATGAGGTGATTTGGTGAGTATTGTGGTACCTTAGTAAAAATAATTATGAAAATATGAAAAGTAAGAATCATAAAATTATGAAAACAAGAAAAGTTAAAATGGAAGTGGAATAAAAAAAAATTAATAATTTTTTTGTTTTGAAGTCAATTGAGGTTATTTCTAGTGATTTTTGGCTCAGAAACGAAGATAAAGAATTTTATTTTTGAGGGGTAATATTTATTTATTTATTAAATAAATACTAGTGCGCAAGGCGAACCTGCTACAGTATTACGGTATTTTTATGTTTGTATGGGGTGAGCGACGTAGTGGTTTTTGATGCCGTTTTAGGGGTGGGATGTAAAGCCGACCCCGGTGGGTGTGTAAAGGCTGATGACTGATGGCAGCCTTTTCTTGTTGGTGGGTGGGTTTCTGGGTTTTATGGGTTTTTGTTTTTTATTTTATTTTTATTTTTGGAGTGAGTCAAATGGAGCGGTTCATTTGTTTGTGTTGGCGGTGTCGGGGTTGGAGTGCCGTGACGGTTTTTAGAGTGGAGTGTTGAGCCATTTTCTCGGTGTTTGGGATTGGAGAACTTATGGTATGTATATGAGTTTTGTTTTATTGTATAGGTAAATTTTGGATGGAGTTTTTTTTTTTTTTTTTTTTCAAACAAAAATATGATCAAAATTTTATCCATTTAGACAAAATGATTTGTTTATTTTCTTTCACATTTGTATGAATTTTAGATTTCGGAGATCCCTGTGCATTCACTAGTAGAAACTGACTGCAACTACACCGAGGATGTACACCGAAATGGGACTTTGGTGTTCATTTTTTTTTAGCAAACAGTTCTGATTGGACAATACTCTTTTTCGGTGTTCATACTGTACAATCTGTCTTCCACCATGCCGAAATAAACATCGTGGACCGTGGACAATAATATCCACCAATCACGTGTACTGGCACATTGCGCTTCCTGCGCTGTCCGCTGCTCTTACCTGAAGGGGTCAAATATTGGTTTAACCTCGTTGAACTCGGTACATTCACCTACACAACTCCCGAGATGAACGATAAATGAACTCACATCCGACCAGGAATTCAAGCTTGAAACGCCAAAGTAAATGGCTGGTTCGAATTCGGAAATTACACACAAAATTACACGCGATACCGAGACGCACACCAGTATGGATGGGTATCAACAATGTACAGTGCTACGTCAACGGAGTAAGTGCAATGCGCAACACTTAAGGGATAAACAAAAATCAATTCATTATGCTGTACCGGAGTTCCAATGTCCATACTGTGGAAAACAAGCTCTGTTCGGACATACTCTGTACGTGTATGTCTCTACCTTGAGCGGTGGTGCACTGTCTGCAATGAAATGATTATGCCTCTACATACTAAGCGGCATGACCCAAAAAAAATGTTCTATTCAACTCTGGCTTGAAGCTAATCAGCTACTGAATAGACAAACGTAATCCCTTCGAAAATGATATTACCCGGTCTTACATGATTCTATCGCCTACTCCGACACATTCTGATTATACCGAAACATACTAGCCTAGCATTTACAGCATTTGGATCTTGAACTCGAGATGAGAGGTACTGAAATTCCATCTCACATATTTGTAAGTGCACAGTGGAGAGCTTGCAGCTGTGCGAGGGATGCGTCTATGATTACTCTCTTCTCCATCATCACTCCCTCGGCAGTGGTGAGCTCAGCTGCTGTCCTCGCCACGCCCTCCTTCTCTATCTCGAGTTTCAACTTCCAGGACTCCAATTGATTCTCAGCAATAGTCACATTCTCCATCCAGGCCTCAAGGAATTCTTCGCAGATTTTCACGGAGGTCTTCGTTCCCGGAGCTTTTGCGGTAGGAGCAGTTGATTCCGCATTGGCTGTTTTCAATCCATTTCTTGCCCGTCGAAATTGAGCGGTTGCTCTGTCTCGGGTGCGGGACTTCTCTTCCACTTTCTGTTCCATAAATTTGATACGCTCCGTGTACTCACTCAAACTCTGGCGAATTTTCTGAACGGGCTCCTCGACTTCAACTCGGGCCATGTTAAGTCTTAGACGTTCATTCTCAATCGCTCCACTTATGTTCGGACGGAGCATCACTAGTGCAGAAACAGCGAGGGCGTCCATTGTCACTGATCCAGGACCCTCGACCTTCAGGTTGAGATTTCCCCCGTGCGCTCGAAGTACCGGTGTAGGCTCCTGCGTTGGGGCTTCGGCCTTCACGAACTGAGCACCATTCCACGTGAGCTTTTGGAAACCGGCTCCTGGCGGGGCAAGGTGAATTGCCATCCTCCGAGCCTGATCTGTAGCAGCTGGAGTCTCGGCTCTTACGGAACTGCCACCTTCCTCGTTCAGGTGTCGAGCAATAGCAATAGCGAGTGGGGACGCACGCTGTGTAAAGACAACAAAAATGACATCGCATGAGGAAGAGAATGGATGCTCTAATTGAACTGATTACTTACAATTCGGAGTGAAGGGACTGAACAATTAAATTTGGACTCATACCATTAAACGGCGATGGTGATTCTAAGACATTGCTCCATAATCAAACATGCAACGAAATGGTGCCGATCAATTCATATAATTAGGGAAAATGATGCCAAAAACTTGGATATGATTTTAAGAACAACTAGAGGAATCAGGACTGTGCTTGATTTATCATACCCCAAGGTGGACGCGAGGCATGACAACTGCAAGTGGTGGGAGCGGGGCCCGAAGTGCCTTGAACTCCGGGAGAACGCGAGGGATTTTAGTGAGGGATTGATGAGGATGTGTCGCTCGGTAGGCAAAATCAGCCCAGTTCACTTCCACGCCGAGCGACTCCACCAGTAGACCCCTGGCGAAGTGGTACGGCATGACTCCGCTGACCGGCCATGGCATCTGCAGCACCCGGGAGAAAAGCTCCTTCACGTACAGTTCGTATGCAGGTACACCCTGATCAGAGAAGACAAATCCGTCGGGTGATCTCGGCCCCCAATACTCGGCCATGTCGGGGCGCGAGGGCATGATCTCGTTCGGGGTGATTGTCGGAGTAACACCCCGATTGTGGAGTCGCAGGTATGCAACAAACCAGGGGACGGAAGACACTTCTAACTGCGATTCACGGGAAAGGCTCTCCATCGCTCGACTGCAAACCAGAGATATCAGAATAAGATGGAGAAAATGACGCACGCTCAGACAAATTGTCACACTTCGGCTCACGGGGCGCAGCAAGGTAAATAAAAAACTCAAACTCAGCGGAAGACAAACAGAATCGGACAAGCTCAACCCAACAACATGCAGGACCAACAGCGCACCAAGGCAGCGGCAAGGAGCAGCAGCAACGTGAGAGAACAAAGTTCTGGAATGGGAGTTCAAGCAGCGCCCTCCTTGCATTAAGTAGAAAACTCTCACCCTGGAAATTTCGCAGTAGAATGGGAGCTCAGCAGTAGTAACGTCGATCAAGAAAAAGGACGCACGCTCAAACAAGTGCTCACACTTCGTCACACGGGGCGCAGGAGTGTGAAGAAATCACTCATACAGATCGGGAGACAGACATGATCGGACGAGCTCGAACCTACAACATGCAGCACAAAGAGCGCACCAAGGCATCGGCAAGGAGCAGCCTGAAAATGAGAGAAAAAAATGAAGGAATGGGAGTTCAGGCAGCGCCCTCCTTCCATTAAGTAGAAATGTGATACCTGGGAAATTTCGCCACGGATTAGACATCCCGGTGTTGGCAAAGTGGGTCGCCACGATCACTTAACAGGGTGCTCCTCTGAAATGAAGTTCTCGAGAAAAGGTGACAGCCATGGCTGCGATGTTGATCCTGCAAATCTGGAAAATGATGAAATCATCATGCATCGTATGTCAACTCATAAGGCACTGGTTTGTCACTACTTACTAATGATGATTTCTGAGATTAGGCGGATTAGTAACTTCCACTAGTCACTAACTGCCTCCCATCCTACTAATGGATTAGTAACTTCCACCAGTCACTAACTGTCTCCAATCCTACTAATGGATTAGTAACTTCCACTAGTCACTAAGTGTCTCCGACCCTACTAATTCATTGGCATGTTACGATGGTTAAATGATGGACATGTCATAGGAAACTAGCAAGTCTGTTCATGCAAAAAAAGATATCATGGGATACTAACCCATGTATTGCAGATCCCCAGTTTAAGGGGCCCTCGAATCAGCAGTGCATTCCCAATACTCTATGTATTATGTGTGGCAAATTTTCTACAGAAATCACATTGATTGATCACGGATCCCAGTGATTACCTGAATCACACGAAGTGTAATGCGACGTCGACATCATACAGGGAGGGGACCGATGCTGCAAATTGAGACTATGCTTTACATACAGAAATACTAGTTCGAATAAGAAACAGGGAGAGCTCCGACTATGAATAACAAGGAATTGCTTCGATCAAACACGACCAGGTGGATCTAACACGAGGAATAAGCAAACTGTCTAATCCATAATGGTCATACACAGGCCGAGCACATACAGTTAAATGTGTAAATTGAAATAAAAAAAAAAAGGCTACCTATGTTGTTTTCCTGCATGGTTGGATTTGACGGCTGCACCTCCATTTCCTGTATTGCACTCTGCTCCATATATAATTTGCTGCAGTCCAGAGCAAAAAAGTTCCATTCCGTTAATCGAAATGGCTCGCCCGAGTTAAGTGAACAAAAGACTATGTTAGTAGAGGTTGGCCGAAAACAATATGGTCACTGAATTACCAATCACGGAAGTGACATCTCACCTGCGACGCTACTCTACATATTGAATTTCGAATTCATCTTCGAACTGCGTGTCCTCCAGATGTCTCTCGTCATCCGCGTCTTCCTCTTCCTGGACTCTAGCGTTGAAGCGCTCTAGAGGTACCTCCTCCGCATCAACGTCATGGTGCCTGTTCACCGTTCTACTCCCTCCAGCATGAGAGACGGAGCGCGTGCTGAGCGTTGGACGAGATGATCCAGCAGCGCCGAAGACATGCACCTCACGGTCGCCCTCAATGCGCTTGCTACGCGGGTCATGCCTCAAGACCACTTTCCAGGCAGGATCTCCTCCATCCGCGACAAAGAAAACCTGGGAAACTGATGCAGGAAAAACATAGGGATTGTGATTATCCGGTGCCTCCCGACAGTTGTACTGAACCAACCAAAAACCGTACTGGTCTTTTCGCACTACACGTCGACCTTGGTCTCTTGTTTTTATCCAAGAACCCTCCATGACCACGGGATTTACAGCGCCATATGAAACTAGTATAATGTTCTTCAGGATCCCCACATCAATCTCCGTACACGTGGCTGACGGGGGGATAGCTGCAATTCCACTGTCAAATGAGACAGTGCAAGGGCGATTTTCAGCACTACACGTGAAATGTGACCCGTATGCCCACATGGCTCTGAAGGCACATGCGTGAGGAGAAGGCGGACAATGTAAGGAATCGAGCTCCGGCGAAACAGGGAAGCCGGCATTCTTCAATTCACGAACGTGATGGTTCAACCAATCACTGAATGGTGGGAATGCGTTGGCTAGATCAGGAGGGTACTGGATAGGGACACCTCTTGGACGTCGTACTGAATTTGCAAATGCCTGGCGCCGTACCCTGTGGATTCGTCGTTGTTCTGTCCACTCTCTATAGACATGGCCAATCAGAGAATTAATCACCAACATCTGATATAACGTAGACTAACATTGCATCGAAGAGGGGCACCACAATGTACCCAGCAATGAAGGAATAAAAGGATGGATATTCAAATCAGATGAGAGCAATCAGAAACCAGGTTGCGAGAGTAACGCACACAAGTAATTCTTCAGTATGGACTGAATGCGATATAACGTATTCATGAATTTGCTGTAACTCAGTATCTGTCAGAAGCTTTACGAGGGGTCGCCCCAAAAGACATTCGCCGGAATCTTTTAACTCCTCCTCAGCATCCCAAACTCTTGATTTCGCGTGCTCGTAAAGCTCGAAATATTCGGTGCAAAATCCTAGGCTCTCATCAATCATGTATCCTGAAGCCATTCCTGCTTCCGGCTTCGACTTGTCTCTCACATACTTTGTTAGTACCCCTAAGTATCTTTCTACTGAATAGCACCACCGGGCGTGGACTGGGCCACATAATTCTAACTCGTCCACCAAATGAATAACAAGGTGAGTCATGATATCAAAGAAGCCAGGAGGAAAATGGATCTCAAGGAGACACAGTACCTCTGCAGCGCAAGTACGAAGGGGCTGAATTTCAGATGTTCGAACGACCTTTGCACATATCCTCTGGAACAAATTCCCAAGTCGGATTATGGTTTCACGCACACCCCGGGTTAGGCTGTTCCGAATGGCTGCCGGTAGAATTTGCTGAATGAGAACATGGTGGTCGTGGCTCTTGAGGCCCAGTAATCTTTTCTCACCGATGTGCTTCGTTAAGGTCGAGCTGTAACCCGAAGGAACCTGGGTGGTGGATACACATGAGAGAAAATCAGCTTTCTCTGTCTCTGAAAATGTATAAGGTGCCTTCGGTTTTATATAATTCCCTGCTGCACCGAGTACTAAGTGTAGACTGTGCATTCTGCCTGCCTGAGCCATATCCCTCCTAGTTTCAAGTGTGTCTTTGTCACCAAATAGATGTCGTAGCAGATTGTCTGAAACATTGCGCTCTATATGCATTACATCAAGTGTATTGCGTATTGGCAACTCCTGCACTCAGGGAGCATACGAATTAGAACTGATAATCTTTTGATTTTCAACCTACTAACGATTGCATCTCAAAACAGGTTGTGATGGGCTGGACGCATGTCAATTACCAATGTGTGCATTCGGATAATCCAATATGTATCATGCCTGGTACATATCTGCAATGCGAACCGGACCGTACTGAGCACTAAGAATTCACAGAGCCGCCATCTCCAAAACCGCATGATAGAGGAAGTGCCATGCCACCATATATAAAGCACCATACGTAAAGCAACAACTGAGGACATCCATAACGTTATTCTGTACGAGTGACGTGTAAAACCCATTTATGCACTACCAACGCCAACAATTTCAGGTTCAATACAAGTAAATTGTAGAAATCCGACTGTACTAATAACAACGCCGTTCGAATTTATAGCCGGCTCATGGGCCAATCAATCAGAAGTTCCTGGATCGCTGAACGTATAGTCGAAATTTGTGATTCACTGCACTTTCAGGATTACAGCTAACGAGACAACCTATCCACGACCGCGTTAGTGGAATGGTGAATCATATGTCTACAGAGTCATTTTCATTCAACACTACCTTGCATCTACTGTCAGAACATTGCAACATACTGTGACTGTAGATGCAAATACGCTCAACTACGAAGGTGGACATTGTACGGCAATGTGCACAGGCTAAACCACTGTTATAACACTACGTTCCTTCGTCATTAATTAGATGGGAAAAAAAATCTATGGCTGCAACTAAGTCTGCTAACCACCGAAGGACCTATTGACTGGTTTCAGATATCCAAAACGGTTTCAAATTACGTGACTCAAATTGGTCGTTCAGTAATCGATATTGGGGCAGGGTCAATTACAGCATATGAGCCTATCATTCTGGAACACTACCGTGAACATGCTCACCCTAACATATTAAATCCAAACCAGGAACTGGACTCCATGACTTACAATGGAGGTCAACATATGGGAAATTCGAAGCTCACCTTCCAATAAGGAAGCTCAAACAGCGAGGACAACCGTTTGATTCCCGATTCCCGAGCGGGATCTGTTGATGCCGGCGTTATGCCAAGTTGTACCCAGCTCTCCCTCAGATGGGCCCATCTAATGATATCTACAGAGCTCATCCTCGGTGGTGGACCTCTGCGTTCTTCCCGATTCTCAAACTCTGGTCTAGCTGCTCTCCACGGGTGATCGAGTGGGAGAAAGCATCGATGCTGATCATCATAAACATTTTTCCGCAGTGAGAGAGAACGTCTTGACACAGTATTCGTGCCACAAACTGGGCACCCCCTATACCCTTTGGTAACGCATCCGGCCACCACACCGTAAGCAGGGAAGTCATGGATCGTCCACAACAGAATTGCCTTCATATCAAATCGAGAGCTCCCATTGTACCTCGATGCATCATCCGTTGGCACCCCAGTTCGCCATAACAGCTGCAACTCCTCGAGCAAAGGCTGCAAATACACATCAAAATTCTCCCCTGTGACTGACCTCTTCCCAGGGATAATTAGACTGAGCATGATGAAATGTTTTTTGGTTGTCATCCAAGGTGGGAGGTTGTAGTTCAGTATGAGAACTGGCCAGGTACTCCACGTACTACGTTTAACGGAAAACGGATTGACCCCGTCCGTCGCCAACCCTAATCTCAAATTCCTAGGCTCATGTGAAAATTCCATATGGTACTTCCAATCCACAAATTTCCACTGATGTGAATCCACAGCTCCCCTCATCACCCCATCCTCACTAACGTGCCTTGCATGCCAAGTCATGTAACTAGCTTGAAGGGGTGTACTATACATCCTTTGGAGTCTGGGGATCAGAGGAAACCACCTTAACACCTTAATTGGGACACGTGACTTCCCCACCTGCTTGAACCTCTCTGCACCGCACCTTGGACAGCTTGTGAGATCCTTCAGCTCCTCACCTCTGAACAGAACACATGTCGACGGACCCGGACAGCAGTGTATTGTCTCATATGCAAGGCCCAATTGTTTCAGCATTTTAGACGCCTGATACTCGTTGCGTGGAAGTGAGTTCACGGTCGGTAACATGCTCTTGCTCAGAATGGAAAATACCTCATTCACCAACGCATTGGAAGCTCCATGAGTTCGGAGGCAATTCAGGAGCAGCAAGGTTCCCCCCAACTGAGTGAGTCCCGAACCTGAGAACAGAGGGGTCCTTGCACTCTCCTGGAGCACTTGTTGAGGCGTCGGTCGAACTTCCTCCATGGCAGCTTCACAGTCGTCGTCGCCCATATACTCCTCTTCGGCACCTAGGTCTGCATGTTCGTGGGGCACATCCCCTCTGTTTTCATCCTCTGGTGGTTCGACATTGTTAGGTCCCGCTTGATTTCCACCATGACCTTCCTCGTCATCGTCCCCTTCCAGCTCTACGCCATCTCTCACGTCGAACACGTTTCCCACCATCTGGTCGTACAGATGAAAGGTGTGCTGGACAAGGCCCGCCATGTCCAGCCCCTGGTCGAGACCTCTTCCGTCGCCCCTCTCATGCCTCCCACCTCTAATTCCAAATTCTTCTCTTATGTCTGTGTCCCATTCAACATCACTTTCGTCTGGCTCCAAACCCTACAGCAACCCACAAATTGTGGATATGAAGGTGTTAGGAGATGGAACGACAGCTAGGGTTCCAATTGAGCGGGTTTCAGAATTCAAATCATGTAAACAGTATTGAGTTCTAATTCCTTACCTCCGTTGATCCTCTATGAAAGGGATGTCGGCCATAGATTTGTAGATGCTCAGCAACCACAGCCCGATATCGCAAAGAGTGATTGAGTCCCATGCATATGTTACAAGGGCACTTTCTCTTTCTGGCTCCAAGGCGACCGGCGATCTCCTCTTCTCTGCGCGCAAGCTTCTCGTCTCGCGCATTCTGACGAATTCTGTCTGTAAGCGGCAACCCCATACCTGTCTGCATTGACAACACTCCCCAAAAAAAATAAAGAGGGTGAACATCAATTTTAAGCTCCCGAGTAGGCCTCCGCTTCTCCTGAAAATCCACCTCCCAGAAGAGTGGCAAGACGCCCACAATGTCGACACGTCTCCGTACCTCCGTCAAACATCATTCATCCAATACTGTTCATCCATGTGAACGACGTTACATGCGATTCAGTGGCCATTGAGGGAGGTGAAGAAAACGTGGACACGGACATTGTGAAACACGAGTCATGATATATTGAAAGTGATAAGTTTTATTAGCGACGCTTGACATTCCAAGCCGCTTAAGAGTCAATCAAGAAAGGTCCGACCTATCCATTACTGTCCAACAGAAACAGTTACTAGGTCATGAAGCTAGCCCGAACGGGTGCGTTAAATAGTCGCTGAAGTCTGGGGATTAGGGGATACACTATTATCTCCTTGCTGGGAACACTGGTTTTCCGCCCTTTCTGGAATCTCTCTGCACCGCACTTCGGACATTCTCTGAGACCCTTATTGTGTGCACCTCTAAACTGAACCGAACACGATGGACCTGGACAGCAGTGTACTCTCTCGTACGGAAGGCCCAATAGTTTTTGAATATTCCTAAACCGATGCTGATTTCGTGGAAGTGAATCTTCGGCTACATGCATGAGAACATCCATCATCTCGGCAGCAGCCGCATCTGAAAGACTCAATGAGAAACATATGGCGCGCATTAGAGTCACCGTGGCCAGAAACTGAATGCAGGATGCCCATACGGGGTAAACCTCATTGGCAGAGCCCCACCCCTGTGCTTGTTCGAGCGATCCGTTTTCTTCTTGCGGTGCGGTGCACTTCCTGAGAGGAGCCATATCCGTACATGCCTCAAGAGCAGGCATTCCTTCCAGTTCGTGCTGCCATTCTTCCGGCCCCTCCAAATGCGGCATGTCGAAAATGGCTGTGTCGTCGTCGGGGTGCTCTACATGGTGATCCCCCACTGCGAGCTCTGCTGACAACGCCACTCTACCAGCTCGGTCAGACTGGTTAGCACTGGGATATTTGACCGTGTTACTCATTGCATATTGTTGAACTCCGTCGTCTAACTCAGTAACGCTGGCCGCTCGGAAGTGCGATTCTCCCGTTCGACTTTCTCCCCTATATTCTCCCTCACACTCATCACCACTGTCAATGCTATTAAGATGATCGTTCATTTCACTGAAATTCCAGACATCAACTATATTCCCGAAATCGTCCAGTCTACAGAAACCGTATCGAAGTAACGTCTGCGGACTCCATCCCTCCATTGCTCACACCACACACTCCTTACCTGCACTCCCTGGCTATACCGAATGGCTAGTTTCGCAAATCCAAGGACCTCTTTTGAAGGTGTCATCGACAACCACGACGTGGAGGTCAACCCGCTCTCTCAGAGATGACAGGCCGCGTAGAATGTTCCCAGCGTTCCCTAGTACTGCGCCGTCATCTTTCCACCTCACTTCCCACCAGTAGACTCCACGACTGAATCACGTAATGGCACACAGCAACCTTACAGATACTTCGACAAAGTTATCTCCCATCAGCTCAGCGGTTGGTTTCATAATTAGGCTGGATCCGAAGCCGCCAACACGAGGTGGACAACATTCCATTCGAGTTTAGATCACATCTCACTTTTCACGGTTTTGCCATCACGTTTCCTTTTCATTGATCTATTTTCTAACTCCTACTCAGATTGTATCGGATCAGGTTACGCCGCTCTACGGAAACCCTAATGGACCGAACCGGATTTTTTGCTCTGCGGCCGACCTTCGAGATCGATCCTTGGCCCCCAACCTCTTCGTCAGAGAGTAGCTCAGAGTCAGTTAGCTCCCACCGTGTATCTGGATTGGATTCCGGTACTTCGAAGCGGCAACGTCGAATGGCATTCCCAGCCAGAATGGCTCCTTATCCAGTTATGGACGGCCAGCCCTGCCCCGATCCCAACGTTGACGAGGTACGTACCGCACCTGTGTTTAGCATTGAAAATTGCCCAAAGTTTTGTTCATAACGTCGAATTGACCTATGATTATAGCAATCCTGATTCACGCAAGTATTGCATATAATTTCCACCTACACTGTGTTGTCGCTGCTCTTTTCTCATGACCTCGCGAGCTGAATTATTTTTGGAGCAGCTGAACCAGCTCAGTGTATTACGGGTACTTCCTGCTGTCGCAAAAATGTACAATGTGTCGTCAAAGATCACCTATAATTCTATTACCTTAGAAATATCCAGGCACGAGATATGTAGAACAAATCGTAAGAAATGAACATGTTTCGAAATTTTGTTTCCTCGCACGCACAGTAGACCGTAAATCATTTACATCCTGGACGCAATATGGGAATTTGAGAACTTCACACTATCTACTGTCCTCCAGCGGACGTCACGACCGCCACAGTCGACTACTCCGATGGCGCAAGAGTATTACATGGCACAAGTGTCGGCCCTCCAGAACACTTCTGTGCCTTCGTCTATCGAGGTATGCTCTCTAACTCTGGTCCTTGTTCTCTGATCTCAGTTAGGTGGAAGTTCGATTTCTGAGCCCTCGTTCTTACTCTGCAGTGTGGACCTTAATAGTGAATCTCAGTTAGGTCATAATCCGCACAGTCGTAGGTCATGACGCCTCGAATGTTTTTATTTCATTTTGACAATTTCGACGTTGATGTGAATGTAAACTGATGTAGAATACCGTCCCCGTGGGTAAGACTTGTGACTCGATTCTCCATATGAACATGCAGTACCTCTACGCAACTTTCGTATACTAAATTATGAGTTACTTCTCGTATATCAGTGCTCTTAATCATGAAGGCATTTGACCTGAACTCGTGTTCCATTGTTCACCAGCGGCCAACATTCCGAGACAACATTTCGAGACTCGAGCCGTCCACTCAGTTTTCCCGGCCTCCAACTCTCCATCGGCGAATGGATAATCCAAACCACCAGTTCTTATCCCATCTCGGTACAACTCAAGTGCAAGGGCAGAGAACGGACGAAGGTCGCATGCAGTCCACATCTAAGAACACCGAATATCGAGACGAAACTGGCGCTGGCTCAAGTCGACCACCATCGCAACATCCCGAAGGGGCGACACAACACCCACACATTATATCGGCGGAGAGGCAGATCAGCAGCAACGACATACCATCAGACATCAGACAAGAAGAGAACAGACGAAGAACTGCGGCAAGAGAAGTCCATCGGCCTTATCTGAGGGAGATGGCTGCAGCTCATGCCCAGAACAGGGACCCGCACATTGAGATACCTGTGTGCCCATCAGGTACTGTTCTCGGACTTAAGACACCTTGGCATAGGGCGGCAAGACTATCAGCTAGACAAACATTTAATTTCAAAGTTAGAAGCTATAAGGCTAAACGAGAGTATTGGAATTCCCAAGTAGATGTTATTGCTCAAAAACTTGCACAGAAATTCACGTATTCCTCACCTCTGGACATAGCATACCTTGGTAAATTCTTGAAAAATACTCTTAAAAATGATAGGAAGTCATGGAAAAAATATTTTATTGAAACAAAGGGCTTGAGGCACCCCCGCTGTCCGGTGGAGGCGTTCATCGAGTGGAAGAAATATTGGTGTTCTGCAGCAGGAATAGAGGAGTCGATTCAAATGAAGGAAATGAGGAAGGGAAAGAGGAAGGCTCAGAACTCTGAAAATGAAAGGTCAAGTCCGAATGCTCCGACTTTGGCTCTCCCTCTGTACACGGTAAGTAACATTGCTTCGATGAATTTGTTTTTTTAAATTATAAAAAATAAAATAGCACCATCTCTAACTTGAATTTGTTCACATCTTGTTTGTGGACTACTTCTGGTACATATGGTTATTGCAATCACTCAAAGGAATTAGCCTGTTTAGTATGATAGACCGGATATCGTCAAAGATATACAGTTAACAACGCCCAAAATTAAATGATCCAGATTCAGAATTCTACATCCAGCCGTGATCACCCGGAGTACGTGCACACTCCCTCTACGTTTAACAGCGACTCAAACACGAGCTTGAGCAGTGGTTTTCAGTATAGCACTCCAACAACTGGCATGCATCAGGTACAAACTCAAGCATCTGCCCAAGGTCCCCGGCATGAAGATCGGACACCAAGTTTCCCTACGGTAAACCAGTCTGTCACTTTGAACCTTCATGATTTGTTAATGCATGCTCTTGATCTTCAATAATCCCATGCAAGACTTCGGCAATGGTAACCACTGATTTAAGAGCCGCATGAGAGGGAATGTGTTTGTGGCGGCAGCTGATGGTGTCCATGATGTTGTAATTATATGGACATGTCAATTCTGCGAGAGCTCTGCAATAGTAACGTCGATTTACTTAAACATCGCAATGGTGGTTAACATGTCCCTCATGCAGCGCCCGACGACTCCGCCGTACGTGATCAGAGAAGGCACCCGGATTAATGCCCTAGAGTGCACTGTGCAACGAATTGCCACTGATCTAAGCAGCAGCAAGGACCAGATACGAGAAGTTAAAGAGCTTCTACTACGTCTAATTAACCCGCAGACCCAGGGTCAGCCCTTGACAGCAGCGCCTATTTCCAACGCAAGTCAGCCGTGCTCTGGTGAGAATTCGGCAATCGCCGAACCACTCCGTCACTGCCGAGGAGAGACTATTGCACACACGAACGCAGGGGTGGATTCTGCATTGCAGTATTCCGGGAGAGAGTCAGGCATGAGAATGGAAGATGTGGTGCAGGCACGAACACCAACCGTACATGTTCCGATTGCTTGTGGTAGCGCAGGGGCAGAGACATCGCCTTCGTGGGCAAGTGGAGACACCATCCCAGTGACTCCGAACACGTTACTACAAAATTTTACTAACTCCATGCCAGTGGGTGCTGCAGTGTCCACCGAAGTGAGTGCGTCAATAAGGGCAGCAGCAGCTGAGCATTCTCCCCACCCCAGCGTGGACACTATCAGCCAGTATAGAGAGCCTGGATGTCGACCGCAGCCACCCCACTCCAAGACTATCGAAGACGTTGTTGACGGGAGTCCAGGAGCTACTACGGTCGGCGGTGTGAACACCCGCCACATGACAACGCTCGAATCAGCTCAGCCCCCCGTGAGACCTCCCCGCCAACGCTTCGACTACGGTCTGCTCCCGCGTGTCAAATCAGCTCCTCTTGCAGCTAATTCTCTGTGTTTCGTATTGCATCCAGACCAGGGAACCACAGTCGTTGCGGAAGGTCGAACCGGTGGCAGTTGGAAGTCTCCATCCCAGAGGTTCGGTAACCTGTGTAAAGACGGAGAGCAGATGGTACAAATTCACAAAGTGAATGTCCCCAATGTACCCATGATTTTTATTGAGGACAGACAGCCGTTTACATTGCTGGACCATGCTTTGGTGAAACCTTCGGGGAGCACAGTTTATGTGAAGTGGAAGACTCGGTATCTAGTGTCGAAGAAAAAAAATCCACAGCAGCCCAAGGTAGCTTAGAGAATGGAGGAGAGTAACATGGACTGTGTATTAGGATCCTGGTTTTGAGTAATTTGTTCACCTGAATAGCTTTTCTCGACATGGAGCGGTATGCTCATGTGGATATTCAAATAAACCTGGATGTCACAACACCTTGAGCCATGTGTCATTATTTGTTTCGATTACAATTTTCTGGAGGTAATCTTGATCTGTAGATATGGATTTATCGTGTCGTGAGAAATGTATGCCCATATGGAGATTTTCGTAATTTGACCTAAACCAAGCGGGCGGATGAATGCAATCACATTCATCGTCAAATATCTCCTACACATAAAATCACCCCGGATATGAACATCAGTGACATACCCTCCGGTTATTGATTCTGAGATAATTCCGGATATAAGTATCATAAACATCCGTGTATCAACAGTAATGTGGATGTATACCAAAATTTCTTTGTACTCGGGTATCAGCTAAGTGTTACACGGACATGAATATCAGGTTCACGGGTACAACGAATGCCGGTTATGCTCATCAACCGGGCCGGGTCCGAGCACACAGGAACATCAATATGGGGAGACCGGGTACATCCAAAATAGCCCGAGTGAAGTCCAACCAGAATTTACCCGACGTGAACTGAACAGCAACGGAAAAGCAGTGACTCTCATCCGCGCGTTCATCCAGTATTGTTAATTACCAAGTTCCGACGGATCCGTTTCGCGAAGGCAGTAACTCCCCCCCCCCCACGAGAATCACGAGGACAAAATCTCGATCCCGGTGGGTCCAGTGGTACTGATTCTGCAAATTTCGAATTTCCAAATACACCCTCTGCCCTCTGCCGGATTACACCGAAACTGATTCTAACTACACCATTCCGCTGGACCCAATTTAGCCCCTGTTTCGGTGTAAGACCTGGTGTTGTTGCAGTCAGTTTCCACTAGTGATTTGATAATGTTGGGTTTGGGTACAGTAACACTTCGGACATGCTTCTCTAAAAACTAGCACAAAACCCAAAAGCGCTAGCACTAATCTACGTTTATTGCAAGCTTGGATACAGTGACGGTTTCGGGTGGGTACAGTGGCGGATTTAGGTAAGCACATCCGAAGGAGAGAATACATGTAAGCCCCACTATCTGCGCAATATCATAGATTCAGAGACTCAGGAGCAGGCATATCATACCATCATCCCTGATTTTGTGAATTTCCAATTCAATTTACATGACATTATCAAAAAATTAATTAAATTCATTTGTTCCAAAAAAAAAAAAAAAAAAAAAAAATTAATTAAAAATTGCCGTGCTAGTGGGCTTTATTGACTCAGAACTGATGGAAGTGAAGCGTGAAAATGCATCTAATTACTCAGTTGTTTTAATGATTACCCAAAAACAACTAAATAATTAGCAACATTTAGTACAGTGGTGGTGAGTACAGGAGCAGTGACGGTTTTATGAAGAGGTGGGTTAATTGTGGTTAGGGGGGTAAACTTAATGTGGTACTTATTTGGGGGCCATACGGAGCATGACTGAACTGGGTGAATTGATATTGTAATGACTGGGGTTGATTGATGATCATCCGTGGTAAGTTCTTTTGGCGGCCCATGACAGCTGCTACCTACCAGGCTCTGCTACCTACCATTAGGAGGGCTGGTGTGGGGGAGAGGAAGGCGGAGTGGCTGATGTGGCAGATAGATGCGCTTTTCACTTTTTTCATACTCGGATTGGGGCCAACCTTTTTATTAAGTGTTGCTTTTTCCTTTTTCTTCTCTTTTTCCTCAGTACATCAGAGTTATTTTGTGAGCTCATCTCTTTTCTTACCCAAAAGCGGTAGTCGTCGAGGATTGCAATCTTTTAACCCAGTAAGCTACCACTGTCAAAAAAAATTGACGGATTTCACTTCCAAATGGTGATGGCTCCGTCTTTGATTGCGTTTAATCAATCTTTGAAATATATTAAAGAATTATACGATTTGTTAGCTTTGTGTTCATATAAAATTTACAACTTGTGAATATTCTTTACTTTGTTTTATGTTAAAATGAATCGTAGAAGTATCACTAAGATTTTAGTTTTGATTATATATGTTTAGTAATCTAAGACTAAACATTCTTTCATATAATGGTGTAAATATTGTCCTTCTCAATGCTTTAGTTTTATTATAGATTTTATAGATTCAAAAGAATGTTCTTGAGTACTAGAAAAAATCAAATTTCTTTTCATGTTATAATATAAGGTTGTTGATGAAAAATATGAGGTTAATGATGTGGTTGGCAAGACGTCAATTGCATATACGGCTACGGCTGATATAATGCAGATATGGCTTCCAGGCAATTAAGACCCAAGCAATAGTTTGCACGTGGCCGATTGAAATCCAAACAATAATTTGTAGTAATAAATGATTTTGTGATTAGAAAATGACGGATGTCTTTAAAGAATCATATTGATTGATTGAAAAACGTACATCTTTCTTCAAAATGATTGGTAGTCTTGTCAGTTACTCTCTATGTGCAATGTAGTTGATATAATATTTCAAAGCTAAAACATATAGTGGTGTTAGTCAAATTTAATTGCTATATATACCTTTCTACCATATATAAAATTAATCTCCTTTAAATCACTATATTTTTTTCATTGTCATGGTCATTTTTGCCATTTTATTCAAAAAAATTATATTTACCTTTTTCACTTTACAACTTGTAATAAAATGAAGTCAAAGATGATTGAATTTATTGCTATTGGTTTGTTACGAATAAAAATCATGGCTACAATATAGGTCATTTGTAACGTGATGTTAGTAATATCCTTCTCAACTTTGAATGACAATATAGCATCAAAATTATAAATGTTTAAAATTAGTTGATAAAAAACTGTGGAATTATCGCTAGTCTGGGTTTTATTGACTTTTCAAAGTTGATTTTTATGTTACATTAAATATTATATTTTTTATCAGTTCCAAAATTCCCTTTTTAGTGAATTATTTGAATCTCTAGAATTCATGATTTGTGTTTTATCAAAAATACTTTCTTAAGTACAATTTTTGATACATATAAGTAACATAAAAACAAAAAATCAATTCTTTTCACATTCAATTGTAGAATATTTAAATAATTATTTTTAAAAAAATGTGGTTGATATAGAATTTTGGACTACATAGACCAAAAGATCATGGGTTTGAAGTGAAAAAAATATTTATTTTGGGACTTTACAAAAAAAGATCAACACACATTATTTTGTCTTAAAAGTGAATTTTTTGAACTATGTGATTTGAAGCTTTTAGACCATTTCAAAGGATAACATGTTGGTTATTTATGCATCAAAACTCATACAAGTAAGCTTGTGTTGTAGTTCCAGATAAATATCAAACATTTGATGTACATTTTACTTTTTTATAAACACAAAGTATGAATAGAGTTCAATCTCAATGGTCAAATCAAAGATTGATGGAATTCCTTTAATCTAGAAAAAATAACCAAAAGGGAAAAGGAGAAGAAAAAAATAAAGATTTACTCCCCCCTTTTTGAGAGTAGGCACTTTAGTCACAAGTAACCAATAACAAAAACCAAAAAAATCAAGCATATAAGTTAATATGAATGTGAGTTTGAACACGAAGCCACAATCTCATTGTTGGTTGGTGGTGAGCATTTTCTCATATAACTGGTATGGATTTGAACCATAATGGACTTATTTGAGCAAATGTAAAGGATGGACTAACTTGGTAGTGGTGAGTGAGCAATCATGTGTAGGAAATGAGTTGTGCCAACCAATAGCCCACCAAGGGAGAAGTGAAAAGCCCACCAAGCAAGAAGTGACAAGAGACTTTACACCCGTATGCTAACATTTGAATAAAGTAGCTCTAGCTACTAAATTTATTTTTTTGAAATTGTTTTATAGTTTTGACTATGGGGGGTCTAATGTTTCAAGCAATGGTTGGTAGTTTTATATTCTTCTTTTGTGGAGAAGGATAGCCGTGTCATATTGTATGGCAATGGTATTTATATTGTTTAAAGTGTTTTTAATGTTAAACATGGATATTTTGAAGTTGTCTTCTAGTAATTTCATTGATGGAATGTGTGTAGTTGCTCTAGCGCATGCTGTAATGACTATAAGGGGTCAACTTTCCATCCTTTAGCAATAATACTTGCAATTAATGGATTGAATTTGTTGGTTTTAGCTTCAAGTGTTTCTGGAAAAAATCTGTCATTGCAGTAAGTGAATTCAATGAGAATCTGTCATTGCAGTAAGTGAATTCAATGAGAATCTGTCGTTGCAATAAGTAAATTCAATGAAAATCTGTCATTGCACTATGTGAATTCAATGAATTGTATGGTAAGACTGGGGTCTATTTCTATAGAGAGGTTGCTTTGGTATGGTAAACCTTTGACAGAGAGAATGTCTAGTCAAAATTTTGAGTTACAATGGCATCTTTGTATGTCACGTATGGAAGGAAGTAGCTTGTTAGGAACGTTATTTCCTGGGGGTTTATCATTGAAAGTGTAAGGATTCATGAGAATAAAACAACGAGATTTTTTGAATGAGATTAGTAATTTTTTAATTTCCCAGACTGCTTTGTTATGTCTTTTGACTTAGAGTGAATGGATGTGTTGTTGTTGGCATATGAGTAGTACATCTAACCTCATATCCGGTTTACAAGAGTTACAAATGGGGCATGTGATAGATGGGAATCTATCCCTTCTGAAAAACATTTATTTTCTAGCTTAGCATATAAGTTTCCGTGCGTAATTTGATGAGGCAAGATTTTTGTTTGTCTGTGATAGCTAGATTATTCCTAAATTCATTGGAAAGTTCATTGTCTATATCTGCATTTCCCGTCCATTTGCAAAATTTGTTGGCGGTTTGTATGACCATAATTTCTAAGTTATTTTCTTTGTCATATTTCTTGATTTGTTTTTCTAGGATCCTAACTGGTTGTTTGAAAGATAATCTCAAATATTTTTGAGGGACAAGAATAAAAAATTTGCACCATGCTTTGTGTGGCGCAAAATCTTTGACCCCGCTTAGAATGAAAATTTTCAGCTATAGAAATTTTAATTTTAATTTTGTTAAAAAAACTAAAAAAAAATTAGTTTAGATATTTGTATTCAAAAACTTGAAGGTAGCATCATTCGAACTGCTTGAAATTTGAATGAACTATTTTAAGCAATTTCCTTTTTTTCGCAATATTTGATGTAGAAAAATGATGAGCTCTCCTCAAAGCGGCCACATTCTTGCACCTTAAGAAAATACTAAAATCCTACTCAAAATTAGCATCATAGGTACTTACTCAAAATATTTTAAAAAAATTGCCCTATATACAATTGTCTTGTTGAAATTACTATAGATTTATTCCAAACATATAGCCAATTACATTCATTTTCAATAAGATAAAATGAAAGTAAATTAGAGGCTTAGTATGGGTCTTTATGACGTTTGAGGTTTACTATTAAAATAAACATTAGTTTTTTTTAGATTTCATATAGATGTGATATCTTTCAATAAAATCAAATTCTAATTGGTATCATTGTTTGAAATGCAATAACAATGATGTATAACATTAGTTGAATCCATTGAACTACGTTACTACTAAAATTGTATTATGTAGATGCTAATTATAATTTAAGGTCAAGGGAGAAGCACAATAAAGTGGACCAAAAAAGTGCTTACCTATTTGCTAGTTTTAGCCTTTTTGCAAAAATTGCACAAAAGTGATGGAAAGGTATTATTGAAGTCAATTTTTTTTGCTAATATATATTCTCAACTTGTTTTTCTACAACTTGGAAAAGTTTCGTGCAAAGTAGACACTTTAAAGTTATTGTATGAAGGCTTTAAACCCAAGCAAAGTGAATGCAGTCATTTGAAAAAGTGGCTAGAAAAAAATAAAAAACTATCAAAAATCACTTTCAATGAAGTAGTGCCCTTTGTATGTTTAAGAGGTATTCTAAAATAGTGAATTCATATAATTATTAATTGGTTTAGGGTTCTAAAAGTATTGCAAGGATGTTTTTTAAGAGGGTCACTTCTGCAGTACTTTTTGTGCGTTTTTTTTCACCAAAAGTTATTTTTTAAATTGAAAAAAACATCCTCTAAAGACAATAAAAGGAAGAAAATGAATAAATTAAGACTTTGGAAAAGTTCATTTTTATGATTTAGAACTAGTGGTCAAAAAATGTTTCAATTGAGGATGTTCTTTTATGGAGATGTGTGTAAGATACCTTATGACACCCTAAAAAGTTACTAAAATACTCAAAAACAATACCAAAATGCTCAATTTATTTAAATCATAGCAACTATAATTTATTTTAAAAAAACATTGGAACACATAAATATACACACAATTACTTGGTAAAAATTATATAAGTGAATTATTTTTTCTTATATAAATGTTATGATCTACATGTATGTCTCAATTTGTTTTGGATCGTAGCCCAAATTTAGAAAGGATGTTAATGTGGACCCTTTTTTTACAAAAAGAATACTCGACCACTCTGTAGGGAAGGTAGGATTTTATTCATAGATAGTTTCAATGGATTGTTTTGGATTTTTACAACAGAATAGTTCGATTGAAGCTAAATCCATTTGCAAAAATGAAAAATCTAGTTGAAATCCTATCTGGATATAATAGAGAATGATTTCTTAAACTTACAAAAAAATTATTTGAAGAGGTCATGGAGGTTACATTTTAAATTTTTATGTATATCATTTTACACAATGTACATTTTAAAATGCATTTATGTTTGTAGCACGAGGTGGTATCCGTATTCCTCCGGAAGGCACTTAATTGACACTAAATACCCTCCAAAGTAAACCACTCCGTGTTCGTTCCCACGAAGACCTATAGTTTTCCCTCTATTAGACAATAAGCTACCTTTCCCCGGCCGGCACCTAGCCAACCGGATTCCCTACCGGTGAGGACTTCCGGATTTTCACCCTCTAGATCCGGATCCGTCCGGATACCGGCTCCCAGACGGTTACCATCCGTCCACTCTAGTTACCGTCCGTCCCAAATCCCTTACCGGATGGTACTTGGACGGACGTCTATTACAGTTTACTGGACAAACTTCCGGATTTTTAGACTAGTGGCCGGTTCCCACTTATCCGTCTATGCTTTAAAGTGGCTGGATTCTCCACCGTCCCGTGACTTAAAGTGGCTGGACACCCACTGCCCCGTAACTTAAAGTGGCTAGACACCCACTGGTCCTATTCTAACAACCGGATGGTATGATATCCGTATGTCTACTTTACCGGGCCGGATGGCTACTCAGTACCGGATACAAGGACGGAATCCTATACTACAATGACATTCCGGTCCGGCTGCAAGTACTGTTTCTACACTGTTACTCCTTTCGGACGGTTTCCGATTGGCTAGTCAGGCTTTTGTCCCTGTTACCAGGCTCCTTCCGGACGTTGGAAACCGTCAACACTCGGCGCTTGACACCTTTCCAATCTCTCCGGGCGCTCTCCTGATTCACTCAACCGGAAAACACACTTCCGGAATCCTACCGGCAACAATGGTACTTCCAACCGGAACCACAATGGACCTGCTATGCAACCGTCACTCGCTCAAACTCCAACAGTTTCTCAAAACATATTCTGAATTTCACAAGCTAATGGAATACAAAAACAAGGTGCAAGCCTTGGGAAAACTTCTGGCTTAAGTACTATCTCCTACGCGGAGTTCTCGCAGCCTAGTGGCCCACTAGATCCTAGAATTCTGGATCTGAGATCTAGATCTGAGATCCGGAATTTAGATCTGAGATCCGGAATTTAGATCTGAGATCCGGTTTCTAGATCTGAGATCCGGTTTCTGGATCTGAGACTTCCGGATTCTGGATCTGAAACTTCCGGATCTCAACAACAACAAATCACTATATCTAACTCCATGTTAATAGCCGGGTGCAATTGAGCCCCATCGTTAGTCGCTATTAAGAGTCGGGAGATTTCTAACTACCTATTTCTACTTTTTACCTGATCCGGAATTATAGAAGAGCCAAACTTCCGGCATCTTGGACATCTACCTACCGGCTTTGAGGTTCCGGTCAGTGTGGGAGCTAGCCCCATCTACTATTCTTGAGTTCCGGTATTCGTCCAACAGTTTCTGGATTCCGGATTTCCAAACTTCCGGAGTCCAGATTTCCGGATTTCCGGACTTCAAATTTCCGGATTCTGGAAACTTGCAGTCCGATCGGAACCGTCCGGCTAGCCGATATCAAAGACTTGTGCCACCATGTCTGGTTATGGCTTCTAGTTTCTCCCAACCGTCTTATTAGCTAAAACTATCATATTTCTAATATTCCTATCTAGCTAGTATTCTAGAAACACTATAATTTCCGGTTTAGCCGGAAATTTATGCTTACTTCCGGAAACATGTGGGAACGTCTTCCCACAATGTTTCTTTTTTGGTTAGGGGTTCTGCAAATTTGAAAAACCACTCTCTATTTGAATCTAAAAATATTGTTTCTGAAGAAAATAAAATATACATTGATTTTGTACAATCTCAAATTTTGATATATCTATGTATATATTTCACATAATGTGCATTTGAACATGGATTCATGTTTTTTTTTTCCCCTTAATTCACGTATGCAATCATCCATCCATTCACCCATCATGTCATAATTCACAGTGGGTTTGTGCCAACAAGGTTTCAGAACATGAAAGGCAAGTAGAAGCACTCCAATTTGCCCAATGCTTTTGAGTAGTTATCTTTATGTCCAATGTGAAGCAGTCACCACACTCGGCCAATAACGAATATCACATCACTCCATTGGATGATGAACACTCTACTTTTTCCCTTGAAAATGTGCTTTCATCAGGGAAAGAGTGGGACCTATGGTGTTTCAAAAATCCTTTTTGGGGGGTCTGAACGAATCAATTTTATTTTGATTCTAACGAATAGGTACAAGTTACAACATTCCAAGCAACAACAAAGTGGCTGAGGGGATGGGTCTGTGGGACCTTGAATACAGTATTCTCAACAGCATCCATGAGTGACCAAAGGGTGGCCTCCAAAATATTTGGGAGATCAATCAGCTTCAAAAATATATTAATAGAAGGTCTTTGTTTATTTCACATACCAAACAGGAATTTTTGGGGCCATGGTAAAGTTGGTTCAGGGTTTGACGTATAAGGTAGAGAGGGCTAAAACCGACCAGTTAAGCTTTTGAGCATGGGTTTTTGAGGCGAGAAAATTGATGAGGATTTTTCCCCTATGGAGACATAAGCTTATTCTTGAATGCAAAAGAATTTGGAATTTTACACCCAATATTGAAATAGTTACAAATTTTTTAAGTGAAAAGTTGAAAACCACCCATAACTAATATGTAGGCCCACCTAAAACCGACCACCATGACACCAAAACTTGATCACCAGAATATTGCCATATGATTCCCTTTCTACCAATCATGCTTGATACTTTCTTCTAGATCTCTCAAGATTTTAGATCTCACAGAAGGTTGGAATTGGAGAAGACTACTGATCGGTTGTGGGTGCCCGGTCGGGAATGGGCCTCTCTACCTTAACTCAACCCCTAAAGGACTATTGTTTGTTCTACAAAAAAATTATGATTTGAAGCACATTCCTACCATGTCAATATTGAATGCAACTTTTAAAATTTGTTTTGGATGTAGGGAATTTCAAGAGATTTATAGAGATATAAAGTTATCTTCCTTAAAGTTAATTTTCCTCGACGAGGGGTGGTTTCAAAAATTGTGCTACAAGATCTTAAACTTTTAACGCGTTGACGTCTAGATTGTGGATGCTCGATGAAACTGTGCAGCCTGAGCCCGATTTCTGGGATAATGGATGTTTTTTCATCCATTCTATTTTTGGGGGGAGTTCTTATGTTAGTTGAATACAAGTTGCACAGCAAGGATCTTCAAAGTAAGATCTTGTGACTTTTTGAAAATCCATAACTTTGGTTTATGTCAAGTTCCATTCTTAGTTCAAAAAGTGAGATCTTAAATATGAATTTCCAAAATAAGTACAATTAAATAATGGAAATTATACCATCACATAGTACATGTTTTTCCAAATTTATAATTTTTTTTTTTAATAAAAATTGTTCATTTGGGATTTTTAATTGAATTTCAGAAGAAAACCTTGCAAAATTAATTTAAAAATATTGATGACCTTTTTTATGGATCCAACCGTACAAATGTGATCTCTACATAGAGATTGATAGCAATTGCTTCATCCACTCCATTTTTGTGAATCATCAAACATTTTATAACACATTTATGAAATCAGTGATGAATTGGGACCTTAAAGGATTAAAGCGTGCAGCACCATGGCCTTGGCGTAGCGGTTTAAATTATTGTACACTAGTGAGGTGGTCGTGAGACTTGTGTATCCAAAAACCCTTGCAAGGAATGACATCTTGGTTGTCTTTAAAATAATCATTGTAGAAAAGTATTTACCTTCAAAAAGATAATATAACTCTATATTCATTATCTTTTGTCTCGTGGCTATCAAAATAGTAATTAGAACAAACAAGCATCATGTTCACACCAGCGGCCTTCTGGGATCCGAAGTTTGATTATTTTGGATTGTGAATTGTGCAACAAAAATTGAGAAGAAAAAAGTCAAGTTTCATATCTTCTCATTTAAGGTAGCAGTACCTATTTTTGTACATTTAAGGAATTCATCATACTTGTAGAAGTGGAATGAGTGGCTTACTATTTTCTAGTGATTAAGAATAAGAAAAGACGAAATTTCCCCATTTTAGGATATTTATAAGCACTTGCAATAATAACTACAAATTTTAGAAATGACCAATATAGGTTAACTTATTGACAGACACCCTACTATATGTACACATGGAGTACATTATGGGTATTTATTGGGTGATCGAATCTCCAATGGAGCAAGAATATGAGGTGTTCGCCTTTGGGGCGGGGGTGGGGGGTGTAGGTGCTTACACCATATGTTGTTCCGTGTATTTGCTAGCAACTGAATCGGACATGTTGAGCTTTTCATCAACTTGTTTGCTTTCCAGATCCAGCTTGTAGTTTTCCATTCTACAACATATGGTGTAAGCACTACATATCATCATGGAAAACAACACCATCATTGTCTACATGCTAGACCACCAATCCTCAAATCAGTATATATTTTTTCATGGGGTGTAGTTCACTATTGTAATAATTTTTATTTTTTGAAAGCAATAAAAGGAAATTCATTGCAAAGAAAATAGTTTACACACCCTCATCGGACAAGGTCCAGGGCGGAGCGAACAACAAACTGTACAAGACACCACATTACCAAAAGATAAGGGGGACATCGGGGGGATAAAATTCCACACTACTCTAAGACCTGCTCTTTTGCAAAAAATACCGATCTGTAACCAGACTGAGTCAAAAGCATCTATTGTAATAATTTTGGCTGCTTTTACTCTTTTAATATGAATTTCCTGGTTAGGTTTTGAGCAAGGACTGGATGACAATGAAGCTTGATTTGTGGTGAATTTGCATAGTTCAGAGCTGGAGTTCAACTTGGTTGAGATGTCATCAAAGAAACCTAGTGTTTATAACCTAGTAAGTCATGCAAACAGTGCTTTCATGGCCCAAATTCAAATTTGGTAGCTGTCCTCAAGATGTATATTACGCCAGCCCACCATTAACCCCTAAAGTTCCTTGACTATGTTTCCAAAAAACTAGTCAAAAACTGCCATTTCAGTGTCATAAGGTGTTTAGGAAAAAAATTTGCAATTTTCAAAAATTCAACCGTAAGATCTTGAAAGAAATTATTATTAGAATGTGCAATAAAAAAATGAACAACTTTGACCGTACGGATTGCTAGAGATTTGCATTTGAAGTTGAAAAAATTATTTTTTTCAAAGGTGCCCAAGAGGATCAGCCATGTTTGACTGCTTGTGGAATGAGATTTTTGCACTATGAAGGTTGGGGTTTTTTGAAATTCAGCTTGCCCTATATGTAAGGTACCCGTCTACCAAAAATGGGACAATTTTGAGAAGTGGAAATTTGAGTAAAAAATGTTGCAATCCGAACATGCTCAAAGTTCTCCTTTACCTTAGTTTTTGATTTTGATTTTTTTTCATAGTGAAATTTTTCGAAAAAAAAGAATCCAAACGGTGGAACCATAAATAAGAATGTTGCCATGAAAAAAATAAAAAAATAAAAAATAAAATAATTACAAAGCAATGCTTGATCATTCATAATGCCGGATCAGTGAAAATTACAAAAAGGGCAGAGGGTGAAGGGCCGGGGTGCAGGTGCAAGGGCGACACCAGTGGTGTCCACCCTGCACCCCCTAAGGCAAGACTCCCCCACCCTCCGCTCCCCCCATTCCCCTTTCCAAACAGTGATCCCCCCGCCCCCCGCCCCAACCCGCGCCCCGCCCTCTCCCGGCCTGCAGCCTCGCAGGCTCCCCACCCGCCCCGGCTCTGACACACTGTGCCCGCCCCGCGCCGTATCTTCGCAGCTCCCTCGTGGGGATGGTGCAGTGGAAGGAGTGGTTGCCACGTGGCAGCCACTGTGGGTTCCTCCATATGGGATCTCCCCGCCCCCACTAGTAAGCCCCTCCACCTCAGTAGGACTTCTCCTACTCCCCTCCACCTCGATTTAAATTAGGAGCTCAAACTTGTTAGAGCCTTGAACCTGTACTTTAGATGCTCCCCCTCTCCATGCACCTAAATGCGTCTCTGTATCCAACACTTGGGCTGTGAGCTAGAAGAAAATACCCAATTCTCTCTAGAATTATCTCTACACAATGGAATTGGACAATTTTTTTTGCATTGGGATTATTCTCACAAATACACTCTTATTTTCAAGTTTTGATCATAATCAATTCATATTTATGGTAAAGTGTAAAATATAAATTATAAGCAATTAATTTGTATACATATGGACATTCGGTACATATAGTTGTATGCTACTAAAATAACGGTAATAAGCATGAAACAATAAAAGTAATTATAATGCTCTCTTTTGGTAAAAAAGAATATAAGTAATAACAAAGATTGAATCATTTCATGGAAGACTTATATAAATGTCAAAATAATGTTGAATGAAGAAACTAAATAAAAAATAAATAATAAATAAACCAATACAAGTAAACATAGGATTTGAGAGAGTCTTATATGACGTACGTTTTGAAAATGAAGAGCCTTGTGATACTCTTCAAAACATGGCCCAGTCTTGAAGCACATAAACTTGTTATCGCAAGTTGGGCAATAGTAATGTGGTCGCTTTCCATCTTGAGATTTAGACTTGTTGCAAACTACACAAGGAAGTCTCTTCTTCGAGTAAAGGGAAAACATACCCCTTGTCTCCGTGGTTGTGGAATGAGATCGCCGTTGTCCCGTCCTCGCCACGCACGTAGCAATGCCTCACACAATTTGGTCCTAAACTCCAAATGCGTAATAGGTCTCTGAATTGGTGTAGCATGTTTACATTTGTCAACATAGATCAAAAACATGTTGACAACCGTCATATCCAAAAGAAAAAAGAATATGCGGTGCCACCATTTATGCGATCTATTCTGTGTACAATACGAAGCCCGTAGTTGGTCCGCCACGTCCACACCACGCATATGTGTGGTATACTCCAAATGCATTGGAGATGTGGGAATATCCTCCCGTACTGCACCATTCCGCCGGGGCACTGTCGGAACAAGAAAACCTGGAGCAATCGTGGGTTGCGCGTGCGTAGACAATAGAAGAACATGTTTCTTGTCTTTCCATACCACCGATGATATTTCCCGGGACTCATGCATTCTCCACTCCATCCACCCTTGCTCCTTAGATTTGTAAGACTTTGTATTTTTCAATACAAGCGGAATTCCAATACGGTTCAACCTCATCGTTCCTGTTGCATAGATATTATTTGCTAAAAGATCTCGGAATAGCCCGACGCTTGTAAAGAAATTATCCATGGCTATAACATGGCCCTTTCCCCCAATATCCCTCGTCAAGTCCAAAACAACATTGTGAGCAAGCCTCGGCTCTCCCCGTGCAATTCGATGTTCCTCTACCGCTACTTGACTTTTACCGCAATAAATGGAGAAATTCCAAACGAATTTTGAGGTAGAGCATGCCAAACACCATGCTTTGATCCCCCACTTCTGTGGCTTCTGAGGCATGTACTGACGCAAGGGGCAATACGATCCCTTATACTGTATCATCATTTCATCGATCGTACAAAATTGCCCCAATGACCATGCACCCTTACATTTCTCCCGAATCATGTCCACCAACCACCGCATTTGGCCTAATTTATCATAACCGGGCCGCTCTTTCTCACTCACATATGTTGTAGGATCACTGATGTGGAGACATTTTGTCAAAATCATGAAGCGAGAACGGGTCATAATCTTCGATATAATCGCGCAGTGAAAAATGGATCCCTTCATATGCCAATATGACTTTATATTCGGTTGCCTTTTCATACCCATATAAAGCCAGATCGCCAGAATGCTTTGAATTCATACGCCGTGAATTCCTCCCATCCGTTCTCCCCCAAAGTCTTCCCATCCCTATGAACCTCCGTAGCATACCGATTAGTCTCCCGTACAATATTTTGTACAATGTCCTGAGTCCAGAAAATCTTGAACAATTGAAGCATGGAAGGAAATGTCCTTCCATCAAAAACTGACATTGCCTCACCATCGAATTCCATGGGCTCTGGATCATATGTGAAATTTGTTTTTGACCATGTTGCATCCCGATATAAATATTTCACACCGTTCGGGTCTGCCAAGTCCTGTTCATTGTCCTCATCATCAGTAAAAAATAAATCTTCGTCCTCATCTTCACTTCCGCTCTCCAACGTAGGGACTGTGTAAGTCTCTGTCCTCTCTCGCCTCTCTCTAATTTCCCTCCTCTATAACCTTGGAATTCTCTCATATGCGTTGTCATTTGTAAATTCTGCCCCCTCCCTTCTCAAAATGTCAGAACTCTCTCCACCCTGAATACTCTCCCCACCTTGAATACTCTCTCCACCCCCAACCATCCCTGTCCCAACATCCCCCACAGCCCCAAACTCCCGCCCTCGCCCCATAGCCCCACTAATTTCCCCACCCATGGCCTCAACCCCTCCAATATCCCCCCAGCCCCCGTCCCCTCCCAACCCGACCCCTCCAAGAACCCCTTCCATATCCCCCCCACTACCCCCGACCCCGCCCATACACTCTAACCCCACCCTGCACATACCCTCTAAGTCCTCTCCGCCCATACCCTCTAACCCGCCCACATCCCCAATGCCCCTGATCCCATCAGTCTGCACAGTCGCCTCCCCGCCGGGACCCATTCCCGCGCCCTCTCCGGGACCCATTACCGCGCCCCCGCCGGTACCCATTGCCGTTCCACTACCTGTCGGGCCTGTACCCGCGGAGAGAAACGCCGCAGTTGTGTCTGCGGAAGCAGACTATGCCGCCCCCGACGTCGAGGCTCCATGGCCTCTTGCGATCGAGACCATGTGACGTGTTTTCTTTTTCTTTTTCTTCACTCTTGCATCGTATGTGTGCACATTGTATTGTAACTCCTCTGACCATAGCATTTCCTCTAAACATCTCCCCTCTTCAAAGGCATATGCACCCTCATCAAAACTATCTTTAGAAAGTTCTTCACATGAACTTTCTCTCCCATGAATATCAAGACACTCTTGCGAATCAAAGAAATCATCATGCTCCTCTCCAATTACTGCTTGCAATAATGTGTAGATATCCTCTCGATCATCTAGAGGTTCTACAGGCATTGTGCACTGAGGAATTGGAGGTGCATGTGGAGGAGGAGGTGATGAAATTGGTGAAGGTGGGTGTGGAAGGAGTGGAGTAGAACATGATGCTTGCACGTCTTGTAACCTAAGGCTCCGTCTAGGTGCCTCAAGGAAGCTCTCCTACAAACATCAAAAACAGCATGTGTGAGTAATACATTGTTGACACAAAGACATGCACCATGAACATCTAAACCAACTTCTCAAATCATCACTCACCTCCTTCCCTCTCCATGAGTTAGAGCCTTTGCGTGGCATTGCAACGTCTTTCTATCTACAACAAGTAATGACAATGAGAAATGGAAGTGTCAAGTGCAATCTCTTGAGTACAATTTATATTGCTCCATGTCTATGTCAAGTGCTTATTTTTTCTTCCATCTTGAAGATTACAATCTGTTTTTATCAAACATCTTTCATAACATTGAAGGTAGGGTGGGCGGAATTTAATGCACGTTGGATTTTTGTGACACATGATTGTGTCAAGTGGTGGTGTGAATTACAAATTGGGGGCGTTTTTTGTGAATACAGACAGGGCAACATAACTGCAGGAGCCGAAGCCCCGTAGCCATGCACCCTGCTGTGTCCATGACGTTGGGGTTCATCGACATGGAAGGCGGCGCTGGGCCCCCACCAAATGCCACTGGCCAGATCCCTTGTGGCTTTGCGAACTGTAGGCTTCGGCGTTTGCAAGCCCGCCCAGCTGGCGGGGTCGCATCCCACCTTGCCGGCTGTGCTGTGGTTACAGCTGGCGGGGTCGCAGACCCGGTCAGCTGGTCTCCCCGCCCTTGTTGATCCTGGCACTGTAGCCGAGGGGCTCAGCATAACCCGCCCCCGTCAGAGCATCTCGCCCCCGTCAGAGCCCATGCTCCCCGCTCCGCCATTCCCCTCTCCCTGCCCGTTCCAGGCACCCACGCTGCTTTTTCAACCCGACCCGCTCCCACGCTACAGTCCCCCGTCCCCACGCACTGCATCTCCCACCCCGCGGGTTTTCCACTGAGCAGCTTTTCTAGCTCAGACCCTCATAACTTTTGCGTTGAATGTCCAAATTCAAAAAAAAAAAAACCCCACACGTACCTTATGTTATGGCCTACCTTCAATAAAATTTTCAAAAATTCACTATTCAAATTGCAACCGTAGGTACATGCCCAAGTTTCAAAAAAGCCCATTCTAGGACTATTGTCTTTTAGGGGTTAACAATAATAATAATAATATGGACAGCAATAATAAAATGAACAACATCAAAATTTGATAGCTAATTCTTTATGGAATTTTTTTTTTTAAATTATAAATTTACATTTTCTACACACCAGTAACCTCTATGTGGTCGCTTGATGGGAGTAGGATTAAGTTTTATCAATTTACTCTGTTGATTCCATGATTGATTAAATCCCATCAGTGCCTTCTCAACAAGACATCCGCTTGGACATCTTGCTGGAACTGGCAGTACTAGGTAACAAATCATACAAAACCCATGCTGTCATACAGCAGGACTAACCTAAATTTTTTTTTTAATTTTTTTTTGGAGCAAATGAACGAAACTTCATTGCAAAGAATTGATTACAACCAGCCCTCAGCGGACAGGAGTCCAGGGCGGCAAGACTGAGACTTCTGAAGAAGTATAGCAACAGAAACACAATGAATTACTATGGAATAAAACTCCATTTGTCTCCAAAAAAAAAAAAAAAAAAACACAATGAATTAAAGCCAACTCGGAAGGATTCCTGAAGGGTGGACTAAATTCCACCTAACAGAGAGTCCATCCCGGGAGCCAAGTAAGCCCTGAGCAAGCCAAGCAGCGTCAAATCCTTTCAGCGTGCACTGTATGATTGCTGGAGATTCAGTTTTCTTGATAATCTTGAGCGTCTTCTTCCAAGCGATCCTGCCACAGTCAAGAATGGCTTCCCAGATTCCTTGTCTAATTTTCTGTTGACACCAAACACTCCCTTCGAAGACAGTGCTGTTCCTACTTAACCAAATTATCCATAGTCCAATACCCCTAAGCAGGTTCCAAAGTCTTGAGGCGCTCTTTCTTCGGAAACGAGCAGGTTTGCCGAATAAGCACTGATGGAAATCGAAGGTCTGAGGGGGTGCCATGTTCCTTTGCCCTTTTTGGAACATGTGCATCAAATGAAAGCAGAAGTTCCGGACTAACCAAAATTTTGTGAGGGTTTGTAATACTTTGTATCACCAGGACACCATTTTATTGTTGCTGTACTTTGCTAGATGTAGTAGATAAGAGTTGATGTGAAGTGGTAAGGCAGAGGACATGATTTGACTACTTCCATAATGAGGCCAATTGACATTGACATAACTTACCTCATATGGGATTAAAAGATTTACAATTTGAAAACTAAGCATGGAAAACCTGTCAATTGTAAGGGCTGCTTCACAGGATAAAGTTGTTTGGGTACAGACCTATATCTCAATATATTTTTCGAGTTGACATTTGATGTGTCTGAGCAATCAAGTGTAACTTACGTCTCACACCAGCACATGGATTTGTTTAACCCCTAAAGGTCCAGAGTGTTTGGTACCTCAAAGACCCAAAACTGCAGATTTTGACCACCTTATGAAAATTGATGTATGTTTCCCATAAAATTTCCTTTTCTGGTATTTCGAACCGTAAGATCCTCAACCTAGCTACTTGTACTAACACCGTGTCAAATTTCAACTGTTGGATCTTTACCATTTGTGAGATTGTAACGTTCAAAGTTTACTATTTTATTTATTTTTGCCTTTGCTCGAAAGGCATAGTCTAAATGGTGCCAAGGGAGACTTGATGTTTGTTTCCCTAGACATTTTGCTCATATTTTTTTCCATGTGGGTAACTAAGTTGGGCACCTCCATGCAAAATTTTGAAGACTTATTTTGATTTTTTGGCCTTCATGCAAATTATTTTCCAAAAGCAGGTAAAAAATCCTCAATATGGTAAAACTTAAATAACATTAAGTTCTTTTGGTTTGGAAAAAAAGTGAACGGCGAAAATTTACATCTACAAGTTTGTGAATTTTGGAAGAAAAAAAAATTGAAAAATTCCTAAAACTCAAATTTTGACAATGTTTGAAAGGAAAAAAATGTAAAATTACAAAAAACTTTTAAAATTATTCATGTAATTTTTGGAGGCTACTTTTGTAAAATTGGTAAACTTTTTGACTTGGGTCACTTTGGATTTTGAGTAGTGATTTGGTTATGAACATACTTTTTATTTTTTTTAAATTGAAAAAAAAAAACCTAATTTTAAACTGCACTATTTTGTCTTGAAACCTAAAATTTCTAGATGAAGGTTCTAAAATTGGAATTTCACTTTGAAAATTTTACCACGTACACCTTGCAGTAGAGAGAGCATCGAGTAAAAATCTTAGGCAAAAATATCACTTTTAACCTCCCCATCTAGGCTGCCCAAAATAGCAAAAACCACAATCGGGTTATCTGGACCTTTAGGGGTTAAACCTCTACATTGAGGTTAGGCAAAAACTTGCCTTTATTATTATGTTGAAGTAGTGGCCCTTTGTGATCTCACATGAATTTCGTCGGATAATTTACGTCCGCTAGTCCAAAATTTAATTTTGAAATTTTAAAAAGAACTTCACTAAACGGAGAGGGCAAGAGAAATAGATCCAAATGAGCATGACGTTTGGTGCAACGCTCATTTGGGGAATATAAAAAATCCCTAGCTCACAAGCAATATTCCCCTCTACTAAATCAAGAAGTTAGACATTAGCAGGCCTTGACAACCAAGAGGTTGGATGTTCATAGTAGTAACCTACATAAAAATTTAATCTTGCTACCGAAGTTGTAAAATTGGAGAATAATCGTAATTTTGATTGGTATCCATTTACAAGATTGAATTCTGTGGTGGTGAGTTAATAATGTCTGTGAAGGCTGCCAGTAGGATTTAATGCACAATATTGGTGTGTGTTGGGAAATCCCTTGATCTTTGAGCGATTTTTGGAAATGAAGACCTCATTGGGTGGTACAATGTACTACCATTCAGACATAGTCACATCACATAAGCATCCCTCTCCATACAAACAAGCTATAATTTATTAATATTTTTAGGAAATTCATAAAATAAGGTGATAGGTGTCCGTGTACCCATGATAAGTGTTCCTTCTAAATCTTGAAAAATCTAGAGATGTGAATAGATATGATTTAAGGATTAACCAGTTACCACATCTCAACATCAGACCTCAAAATCCACATTAGGTGTATCCATGGTAAGCCCTTTAAAAATTCATAACTTATTCATATATTGTCCAAATAATGCATCCATGGTAAGCCCTTTAACCCCTAAACTCCTAAACGACCAAAAACTGGTCGTTTTCATTTTTCCAAGTTCCAAAACTGTCATCCAAATGACAATTTTTCATCCATTTTTTTTCTTACATGGTAAAGTTGAGAGAGATCTATGTAACCTCATTAAAAATTTCTCAAAATAATAATTTCATGAATTTTTGTGCCTCCTTAAAGTCAAAAAGATCAATACCGTGAGTGTATTCAAAAATTCCTTGATACAGACAGCTGAAACACAATTTTGACTATCGGGATGATATTTTTTGCAGTTGAGGTAAACTAATGAAATGTAGTTTGGCAAATCTATTTTCCAGTCCAATTTATAATTTTGAAAAATACCTAAAATCGAGTGATTTATAGCTGGTATAAGATGAAGGGGTATAACCGTGGCTACTTCTTGATTTTCCACGGTTTTAGGTTTTTTCATCATATTTGTTATTTAAAACATAATTTTTGAGCACGGTAACTAATATAAGGTTTTTGGTTGTCATATTCATCTATGGTAAATATTTCATAATTTTTTAGTATAACCTATATTTGATATGAATTTTCTTTGTTTGTTTTTATTTGAAAATTTATATTAATTACATTTTGAAATATTTAATTTTGATAAAATTATTTCTTGTAGATAACATGTGTATCTAGCTAAGAAAAGTTTAAAATTCTTATTTTAGATTATTTATAGTAGCAGAATAGAGCATCCAAAGTCAAAGTCTATTTCCGTGGTCATAGGCTGAGGCATTTGGGGGTTAAAAATTCATAACTTATTCATATATTGTCCAAATAATGCATTTTAAAGTGCATTGGAATTATTTTTCTCTTACCAATCTGGTCCAATAAATTTGAATATACTATAAATAGAATAATTATCAAAACTCTTAAAATTGTTCTTATGGGTGTTGCTACCTTAGCTACACATACGGTGGGAGACAAGGGCAGGGAGACCTTGCTCTGTGGCATAAGATCCTACTTGGGGGTGGATGGTCCTCCTCTGGTGCCCTACCCGTGCCTGCAATATTGTATGTGTTTCGTGCCAAACTATTGTAGCAAATCTGGTGTACCAAATGCAGACTTGTCTTCCAAGGAGCATAGACACCTTCAACTTCATCTAAATCGTCATGTGGTGTGGTGAAAAAAGATGTATGCTGCCATGATGACGAGGATGGCAATTATCAAGCATTTTTACATTTGTTGCAAGTAAAAACGTGCTGAGATTCTAGCAGATTGTAAAGATATTAGTGCTTGAATGGTGTATTTTGCCTTGGTTTAACAAATATGACTAAGGAGACTCCCCGTAAGTCCTCTTATTTTTTATGACATGTTTGTCCCACCTTTGAAGCTTTCTAAGTTTACTACATAATTGTATGATGTTTATTTATTTTTTAAATTGGTGAATGCTTACATTAAAATATCAAAAACCTATAACAATATGGTCCATCAAAGTGGCGGGAGATCTAATTATTTCGAAAACTATTTTGTTCTGACAAAAAAAATCTTCAAAGTTCTAAATTATACTGTACATTAGCTATCTAAAACATATTTAATTCTCAATAGTGGCATAATTTTTTTAAATAAAACTTCTTGAAATAAAAGACAAGTGAAAAAACCACCCTATATTATACAAGCCTAGTCAATGCAAAATGATTTTATAAAAATGCAACTTGCATTCCAATCTTTTAAAAGTGAGGGCAAGGTTTGATTTCAAAAGATACCAAAGTTCATTTTTCCCAATTCAAAATTTTCAAGTTTAGCATGGCAACTTCAAATTTTGCCATTTCAAAAATAGTTTTACAATAAAGTAAGTAATTTTATGGGGACTCTATATTATAATTATCTACATGCCATTCAAAAATCACACATACAAAGTGTTATAGATTTGGACAAAAAGAAATTTTACTAACCTACTAACTAATAATTTTAACCCCTAAACGCCGAAACAACCAAAAATTGCTTGATCTCATTCTTTCAAGTTCCATTTCTAATTTCCAATTGACATTTTTTCATCCATTTTTTTTTTAATGTTGTAAAATTGTGAGAAATCTATCTAATTTTATTAATAATTGATTAATGAAATAAAAAATATAATAATAATAATTTCATTCTCTAAATAATAATTTCATGAATTTTGGTGCCTCTTTGAAGTCCAAAACATCAATACCGTGTAGTGTATTCAAACTTTTTTAACTACAAAAACGTGAAACGTAATTTTGACTATCGGGATGACGTTTTATGCGTATGAGGTGAACTAATGAAATGTAGCTTGACAAATTTAATTTCTGCTCCAATTTAAAATTTTGGAAAAATCTTGAAACTGAGTGATTTATAGTTGTTGTAGGATGAAGGGGTATAACCATGGCCATTACTTGATTTTGCACAATTTTAGTTTTTTACATCATATTTTGGAATCAAAGCATAATATTTGAGCACGGTAACTAATATAATGTTTTTGGTTGTCATATACATCTATGGTAAATATCTCATAATTTTTAATTATAACTTGTTTTTGGTATGAATTTTCTTTGTATGTTTTGATTTGGAAATTTATATTTATTACATTATGAAACCATCAATGTTGATTAAATTATTTTTTGTAGATAACATGTGTATCTAGCTTAGAAAAATTAAAAATTAATATTTTACATTAGTTGTAGTAGACAAATTGAACATCAAGAGTTGAAGTCTATTTCTGCAGTCATAGGCTCAAGCATATGGAGGTTAAGCAAGAAGCGTTAATATGAATTCAAAGATATATCCTCACCCCCCCCCCCCCCCCCCCCCCTCCAAAAAAAAGATGGATGAATGACGACACAATTTCTTAAAAATTCTACATTTATGACATTAAATATGAATATGTGATCTATAATTACTACCATGATGAAAAGGTGATCATTTAGTGTATGGGGAGTTTTTAAAGGAAATCAATGATTATCCTATATTTTCTAGAAACAACTTGTCTTAACCACCAATCTTTCCAATTATTGTCCAAGTATTATGTAGATATAACCCAAGTAATACATTTTAATTTTGGATTTTTAGTTTTTTTCTTCAAAATTAGCCAACCAATCTATGAAAAGCTATCAATTCTCTCCGTTCGTTGAATCTATGTGTACTATTCTAAAATATTAAGTAGTGTTGAAGTAGAGAATCACTAGTATATTGATGAAGGTGGTGTTCTACAATATTGATGTGTCCATAAAAATAAAAATAAAAGGGTATTTTAAAAGTTATTATTGGTTTGACTAAACAGAAAATAATTTTGTTTAAAGTGCTTTTAGAAAGCATTCTGATTGGAGTCATATTAAATACCTTAGAATTTGGTATCCTTTCTTGTGGTAATCATCCAAATGCTGGATAGGAACCGCTTTTCATCTCTTACATATTTCTTGTTTTTAAGGATTTTATAATGTAAGAAAATATTTAAATACTCCTAAAATCTGACTCTACATGAGTCAACTTAAAACCTGCTGGTCACAATCAAGAGCTACAGAGCATGGAGACAAACCCAACTGTATTGTACAAATAATGCCATTCCCACAAGTATGGAGACAATTGTGTCACTTGATGTGTCCGGCATGTGATTGACCGTCAAAATGAGTTCTGCCTTTGCAGAGCAAAAGCTGCCTCGTGTATCAGTTCAAGTATTGAGCCTCTGAAAATTGGCTTCAGAACCTGCAGCCGTAACTTCACTGTTGTCAAAGACGTATCTGCTTCCAACTTCAACCTCATGCTGTTGGACTGCTGTAAGCTAAGTTACTACCATACTTTAGGGGTTGCTTCATCACCCTTGGTTGAATAATTAACTAAGTTCAAATTTTGGTATTCAGGAATAAAAAAAGTAAAAATTTGAAATTCAACTTCTCATGAAAGAAATAGCTTAAGTTAGATTATCATCCACTGTTATTGAAGTTTCATTAGATGTTTGTTATTTTAGTAGACTTCATATGATCACTTTAAACACTTTTAGATTATTTGGTTTTAAGTTCATGGGTTTGATTTTAAGATATTTCATCATTCATTGAATTTTATTTCGCGGTTTTTGGGCAAACAGGCAATACAAATATTTTTTTAATCTCACATTTATATTTGGAATTATTTTCTGCCAAAGTTGCCGTAAGGTATAGTATGTCAGCAATTACACAATTCTGTGTCCAAGTACATGTGAGAGCTACGTGTTCTGTTTCATTACTTAAGATATACTACTAAAGTGATTCATTCAGTTGAATCCTGGAAGAAAACTTATATTTAATGGTAGCGTTCATTTAAAAAAAGAAAGAGAAGAAGAAAAATTGATGAAAAAAAATTGGAACAATGATCTCGGGATTCAGGTTAGGGTTGACGTACCCATTACCACCACATAACACTTGGTCAAAGTGTAGACTTTCCTTGCATCCATGAAACAAGCAAAGCAATAGCAAGCCAAGGTTTGGAATAAATTTGTAGAATTTGGAATAAATTGTGTGGTGGTTTAACGTATTGACTGAAGTGGTTTCTAGTGAAACCTACAGGTGGGTTATAGGAAAACAACTACTTTTCACTTTGAAAATTTGTATCTATTAATCTATGCGGACTTAAATTATGGAAAAATACGCGTTATGTAAATAAAATAAACTATCTTCCAATCCATGAAATTTACTTCCTAAAAATAGAACTTTCACAAATAAGCGAAAACCCTTATTTTGGTGGTTATGGGTGCTTCTACCTTACAGGTGCAGAGTCTGCTGTTGCTCTACATGCAACCTTGTTATTCACTGCCATGCCAATGAAGGGTCAGATTCACCCTGAAACTTCCTGTAATTTATCAATGATTTTACATTTGATTTCAAGGAATGACAAATCTGCAAACCCGCATTCGTTAGCCTCAGCTACCCTCTTCTGTCAGGAATGTTGTGTAATGGCCATTGGGTAATCATGTGACTTGTCATCGTAACCACAGCTTTGCTGTTGTACTTCCATGTTCTCAACTTCTCAACCGGCAGAAAATCATGTCACAGAATCTCATGAACCACCCGGCCCCATTAGAGTCTAGAACCTGAAACCTTGTGGAACACCCATAAGCATGACTTTAAGAGTTTTGAGCATTATTATATTTATATTATATTCAAATTTATTGGACTATATTAACAAGAGAAAAATAGTCTCAAAGCACTTTAAAACACATTATTTGGACAATGTGTGAATAAGTTATAAATTTTTAAAGGATATACCATGGATACACATAATACTGATCTTTAGGTCTGATGTTGAGATGTGGTACATCCTTAGAATCATATCTATTCACTTCTCTAGATTGTTCAAGATTGGAAAGTGATTTTTATTGGAAATGTTAATTTAATTGATTCTTGATGGTTTTTTTTTTTTATTTTTTTTATTTTTTATTTTTTTTTTATTTAAATTTTTCATGACTTTGAAGATAAATTTCAATGCCAAAAATAACCACAAATTTGGTTAGAATTTTGAGTTCAAGACAAATCAAAGCACACCAATCTTGGTACAATTCATTTATAATAATTTATTTTCAACAAGTTATAGTAAAAAAAAAAATTACTATCATATAACAATTTAATGTCACAATAAGTGACACTATTCAAACATGTAAATAATAGTGTTCATATATTGCCATATATACCTTCTTGATCAATAAACATGTTTTTGAAATTAGTATTGGTGGCACAAACACAACCATTTATAATTTGTATCAAGTAAGTCAATCAAAATTAGTGACATTATTTTTTATTTTTTAAAAATATAGTGTTTATGGTCAATTTATTTTGGTTACACCAACACTTTGAGTGACAACCAACTAATGATTTGTTTGATTCAAATAAAAGACAATTAGCTATGCTTTCATTGAAAAAACATCTAAAATTTGACAAGTGGAAATTTAGAATGTATTTTGTATGAAGGAAATTCATATGTGGAGATTACCTTCAATATATGATAACAAACTAGTCATGCTAGAAACAACGTAATAAAATAATACTATCAACATTTTGTACGAAAAAAAATTCCATATTTATAGCACATATTTTCCTTATTGTTTAAATATTTTTTTTATAACAATAATATTTTTATTGTATTTTGAATACAATTTTTCCATATAAATAGAATTTGTTGCAACAATATGACATGCCAAGTTTGAAATGAAAAGTTCTATTTCATCTTTGGATTGTAACCTACGTTTTTTGGTGTTAATTAGTAAATTTTACTCTTATCTACTAAACATTGAACCTTTTTGAATCTTGCTAGATAAATGTGTGCATTACATAAAACTAAAACCAAACTAGAACAATAAACAAACACAACATGAACAACAAAAAAGTGTGAGGAGGGGAGAAATGAATTCCAAAGGTCACTTGAAGTTGGTTTGAATAAAAACTTCTCTATTCTTAAATGACATTTTAGATCCTTGGTAATAAATATGAGATACCTTAGAAATAATATAGACTTTATTATTGATTTGAGCACATATGCATGATTAATGGTAAAAAAAAGATAATTACATAAGGAATCAAATTGAAACTTTAGTAAGAATCAAATGACCTTTGAAAACTTCTTACATGTACATTGCAACTTTAGATTCTCTCAAAAAATTTTGCGTGGACATTATAAGTATTGGATAGGCATGAAAGTTTGAAGTAGCAAGTAATTGACATATATGATTGTTGTCAAGTTCCGTTCATAGATATGTGGATGGGCTACTACATTTATATGATGTTCTTTTTATAAAATAAGATTTTATAGTAACCAAAATTGAGGGGCTAGATATTATAAACAATTAAGATTATTCAATGAAATGAATCATTTAATGGATTAATATTGATATTAGTCCTATATCCACATGTGACCTAAACATGATTCTCTAAGAATTTAGACATATGTTATAATTTAAAAATTCACTTTAAACATTTTCATTAAAGATAATAGTACTTTCTAAATAGGTATCATTCTCATTCATAAATTTCTTTTTGATGAACTATCATTGCAATAGAGTCCATTTTTAAAAAAAATTCTTATTTGATAGGTATTGTTAAATTGTAGAGAATCGGCAATAATCATCGTTCAATTTTTTTCAATTTTTTAAGTTTGATTTATAAATTATAAAAAGTTGACAATTGCCAAGCCTACCTTTACATGTTTGTAGCATTGTTGCTTTAGAGGAAAAAATGACTTGATGTACACATAGTAAATGCACTTTTCATGAAAATTCTGTTATTTCTTTTCTTCATTACTTATTATTACATGGATTGGAGGTACAATCAATATAATATTTTCTTTATCTTATCTTTTGTCAAGGTAAAGGTGACCTCTTCTACAACTGAAGAACAAAAAATGAAATGTGGTTTTGAAGAAATTTTCTTAAAATGGAAAGGTGTTATTTTCAAATTTCTTCAAAGGTATAGAGCAAAACTATTCATCCACAAAACTAAGAATAAATTAGATTTTGTAGCCTTTGAAATTAACCCCTAAAGGTTCAAGCCGTTTTTGGACCTCCAAAACCAAAAACTGTGATTTTTGACGACCTTGTAGAAGTTGAAGTATGATTCTTAATTTTTTTAATTTTTTGATACATCCAACCGTAAGATCTTAAACCTGACTACTTGCACTAATACCATGTTAAATTTCAACGGTTGGATCTTTACCATTTGTGAGATTATAATGTTCAAAGTTTACTGTTTTTTTTTTTTTTTTTGGCTTTGCGGGAAAGGCATACTCTAAATGGTGCCAAGGGAGACTTGATTATTGTTACCTCAAACATTTTGCTCATATTTTTTTCCATGTAGGTAACTAAGTTGATCACCTCCATGCAAAATTTTAGAGTCTCATTACAATTTTTTGACCTTCATGCAAATTAATTTCCACAAGAAGGTGCAAAAACCACAATATGGTAAAATCTAAATGATGTGAAATGCTTTTGGTTTTTTTAAAAAGTGAACGGTTAAAAGTTATGTCCATGATTTTTTAAATTATTGGAAAAAAAAAATTTGAAAAATTCCTAAATCTCAAATTTTGACAAATTTTGAAAGAAAAAATTGTAAAATTACCAAAAACTGAGAAGGTTGTTTCTGTGATTTTTGGAGGCTGCCCTTCTAAAATTGGTAAGCTTTTTGACATAGGCCACTTTGGATTTTGAGTAGTGAATCGGTTATGAACACATTTCCAAAAAAAAAATTCTAAAAAAACCTAATTTTAAACTGCCCGTTTTGGACTTGAAACCTAAAATTCCTAGATGAAGGTTCTAAAAGTGAAATTTGGCTTCGAAATTTTTACCACATACACTTTGCTGTATAACGAGCATCCAGTAAAATTTTTAGGCAAAAATATTACTTTTAACCCCTTCATCTAGGCTGCCCGAAACAGCCGAGAGCCATTTTGGATTTCCACAACCTTTAGAGGTTAAGAAACTTAACAATTTTCTCAGAAGTTATTTGCATTTTCCACTCAAAGGATTTATTCAGGATTATAACTTTGCATACATGATGATTCATTTACCAAGAATAATGTAGGTGTCAAATTTCTTTTTCTTCAAGTAAGACTCTTTGGTTGTTTTGAACACCAAGCAAAAACTTTCAGGGCATTATCCATTCCAGAGGAGACATCACTACAATTCTGTACAAAACTGCTTCCAGGCATCCAAACACACATAAATGACATTGTAAATGGAACATCTCCTCAATGCAGGCTCCTGGTTGTGGGTGTCCATCCCTGACTAGATGACACTGCAGTCAATCCATTGCTCCTTCTTGGTTGACATGTCCTATGCGCGTGTGGCAGAAGCACGTCCAAGGACAAACCCAAATATCGCACGCTCTACATTCGGCCAAACTAAGCAAGGTCCTTTTCCTGTGACTCAACAGATGTATCATGTGTATCTCTTAGTTCGAATCATAATTCAATGGTTTATCCTTGTCAAGTATTCTTGGTTTGCAATTCTATGCTCTTAACTCTTTCTTTGCAACTAGGTAGGTGTTGGCCTATGGAACTTCCCTTAAACTTTGCAAGTTTGGACCATCATCATAGGGTATCTGGTTGGCAGAAAAAAAAAAAAGAAAAAAAAAAAGGGCAGTCTCTCTGCAAAACGTTGATCATATCAAAATAATCCTTTTGTTGATTGAGATAGTCTTTGCTCCTAAGGTATAGAAACCAAAAACCGTGAAAATAAGGTGATTTGATGAGAAAGGATAGAAATATTCTAGTTTTTTTTTGAGACGAAGAAGAAATGATGAAGAATGCAGCTTGTTTCGTATTTTTATTCCCTGTAAATAATTGTCTAGAATTTCTCGAAGTGGAAAGTTTGTCAAACCTCCTTCTTGTATACAAACATGATGGTGTTTTAAAACTGTCAACTAATATTACCAAAAACTGGACGTAAGACTACTAAAAACACCAAAACTTGACATTATGTCGCAAACCCTAACTGATCTACCAAAACCTGGCTAATCCACCAAAACTTGGCTGGTCCACCAAAACCATACAAAAATTCTCGGTTTTCAATCTACCACTTATGTGTTTTTAGGAAACTTTAATGCACGCCTTGAAGGCATTCACGGTTTTTGGTTTCTCTACCTTGGTCCACTTTAATTCTACTCCTTTGTTCTACGGACATTAGATTAGGGTTGAAACGAACAGACTCTTAATTCATGTCAATCACCTTTGGAGACCGAAGTTTTTCTTTCTTGTCCGGAGCCCCCAATTCCGAAGCCACCTTGTAAACTTCCAAGATGCCTAACTTTGGACGAACATGACAACATCCATGACTATCATACATTTCCAAACTCTGATTAGTATCCTGTTTCATACCCATTTCACTCTCAGCCTGGTTGCGCCAGCTTGGCAAAGAGGGGTTTCAAATGAAAATTTTCAGCAACTATGTCATGTATTGCTACATCCTGGCACTTCATCTAGAGCATGCAATATGAGCTCATCATCCAATATCAGTGTCAGTGCACACAACTCAGATCCATGACACAGAAGTGAGAAAACAAGATTGTCGCATGTTTTGAGTGACTTTGGGCTGTTGTTCTTGTTCTCCCTTGTGGTAGTAAAGAAATCTTGCCAGAATTTTGTCCAAAAAATATTTTAAAATAGAGAGCGGCCAATCGAACAAGTCTTGAACAGTGCTGAATATCAGTATTCTAAATGATGTATGGCCTGGATCTAGCTGGGACACAGAAGTGTCAGCCGACAGGACCTTCCTTGAACTGTGCTGTACTTGAAGGGATGATTGACCCAGGCTCATGGATGAGTGAGATCTTCCTGAGAGAAGAGCGCTAACTTAGTCGCTCAGGTGCATATTGAATTTTGGTCCAGTTCGTCTCTTTTCACTGCTTTTGCGAATTTACATGTGTGTTGTGTAATTGCATGAGGGCTTTGAGATTGGTATAAACGAGATGCAGGCCACATGGGTCAGCACGCATTGAAAATCCAACGTAAAGATTCATGATCCAGCGGAGGTTTTCGACACAGCCCTGCAAACGAGATTCCCTCAAATCTTCAGAATCATGGTGTTCGGCTAATTCGATATCAGCAGATATTAGTGGATTCACAGGCTCAACCAAGTGTAAAATGAACACACTAATCCGGCAAGGAAGACACAACGCAACCAAGTTGAGGTGGTTTGGACAGTGCTCAGTTTCCAGATTCACAGGCCGGAGGACTCGGGACAGCAAGGATAAGAAATTGGTGGTGCTCGGTCGGATGTGGAACACTGTTTTGTGCAGTATTCGGCAGACACGGGTTGAGAAAGCCTGATATTTGTTATGGAGGGCCAATGAAATTCCTGGCACGGAATATGCTTAGCATGTAGTATCCGGGGAGGAGTTTCAAGAGTTATTCATTTATTCGCCCCCCAACGTTGAACCCCGGCCCCCCTATGTTGCCCTTCCCTGAACCTTCGAAGCTGGTGCTCAGTTGGTGTCAATGGCTGGACGACAATGTCAAAATGTCGGAGGAGAGTCGGTCCCCAGTTGCAGACATTTCTGCACGTTGCCTAACATTGCAACTAAGTTAGATGCCTATTCTCCAGTGCTCAGTCCAACTTCTCTCGGCTGCCTTTGGGAATGCTCCTTGTCGTGACATGCTCAAGCTCTTCCACCTTGAACCTCTCTGGAAGTCAGTGTCTGTACGTCTGTACGGTATCTAGAGTGAGTGTTCAAGGAGGTCGATTGCAGACTTTACAGTTGACGCCCCAAGCAAATTTCTATTGATTGCAATCAAGGAACGTCAACTACCTTGAGTTCATTTCCAGGGCCTTTGAACCGAATTTGACCGTCATACATAGCGTTACATAGAATCCAAGACTCCAATTATTCTTTGATCAATTGAGAGCATCATTGCACTCTTATGCGGCCTGCTTTGCGAGTTGACTACCTTGAGAACGTCAACTACCTTGAGAACGTCCTCTCCTTAGATTCACGGTGTCGGTACGATTGCCTGATTCGTTGTCAGTTCCGGGGTAGTGGGATCTATCATGCGAGTCGAGAGCATGCTGTACATCGTGAACTTGTTAGAATTCGTGGCAAAGTGGATCATCTTCTGAAAAGATAGCTCAATGGACTGGTTCACAAGGTATAATTTATCCTCATCTCCTTAATGTTGAGCTAACCTAGTACACTTCGTCTTTGGTATAGTGATTCGTCACCTCTATCGCCAGTTATCGTAGAAATTGGGGAACAGATGACATAAGAGTTACCATTACGGAAGTGGTGGACTCCGATTACCTTGAAGCCGAGAATTTTTCAGCTTGGGTCACCCAGTCTCTCGCCATGGCAATTTGCATCGACGGCAAAGATATAGCAGACCATTGGATACCTGACCACGAACATCATTTGGATGAGCCATTAGGAATCACAGGGCGTTATGTGATTGACAAGGTCTACGTTCACGCTACCGTGATACATGACCCTGCGAAAATACGGCGTCTGTCTGAAGCACGGACCTGCAAACGAATCAGTCTGGAGAGGCAAGCGGCACTGGATTGGCAACAGGATTCAGATGACGAGTTGGACGAGGGGGAGGTCATTCACCATCTCAAACAAGTGGGCGAGGCATCGTTCCCGGAAATATTTTCTCCGAATGATCATACCACGAGGTCTCATGCGATAAGCGTCGAGTCTCCAAGATCTCCCTCATTCTCTGCCCGGGCAGCAGGGCAATGCCCATCCTCCTTACGTCGCCACTCTATCAAAATTAGCATGCTTCGCAACGATCGAAACGAGTCCTATGGGATGTACCTCATCACTCACACGAATTTGCAGACTCTGTTTCCCAACGTCACTGGGCATGGAAGCTGGTGTAAGTGGGGGTACGAGCCCAAAATCTCTTGGTCTAGAATGAGGCAAAAGTGCGCGGTGGTGTGGCAGATGCAAATTGACTTCGTTGATCTTCTGTCAAGTCAGAAACCGGAATCTGCTTCACAGTTAGGGAAGAGACGGCGGACAGTGGACCAGTTTCTGCGAGTTTCTTCGAGATGCGAGGGAGAAAGCTCTCGAGTGAATCTTCGCACGGACAAGAGGTCGAAGGGGGTCCGCTACCGTCCCGAGCGAAGGGCGTGGGTAGCCGAGATGAAGCCACCCGGGAGTAGGAACAAAGCCTCGTTTGGAGACTTTAAGTCTGAAACAGAAGCTGCTCGCGCCGTTGACGCGGCTTTCTATTACTACGGGAAACTAGACAAGCTTAACTTCGCAAACACTCTTCAGATTTTGGCAACAAAACCTGCACCACCAGCACTCGATAAGAAAGACAAGCTCAGGTTTGTGAAACAGCAAGCGAAGTGGCTGTCGTCATTGGCTTTCAATCTCCCGTCTTCACCAACGTCCTGCTCCTCGTCTGCCAGGCCGGGCACATCCAGCGCCATATCATCGCTTCCCCTAGAGACTCCAGAGTCGTCCAGAGGTTCCACTGCCGAAGTTTTTAGGAATTATCCTTCACTCTCTGACATTGCATCGTTGTTAAGCTGTGGTGGATGTGACTTGATAGATGATGGCGTCTCCCAACCTCGGTTATCCTGGACGCACCCAGACCCCTTGGGCAGCAGTGTGGCAAGTGAGGTGCAGACCATGGCATCAGATTTCACCGCATCAGATCAAACAAATATTATGAACGAATTCCAAGAAGGGCATAAGAGTATTTTCGAGTGGAATGTGGAGGGAAACATGGCCGGATATTCAATGGACATGGCAATCACTCAGAGATTGGAGCTCCCAGTCATACCTCCCAGTTTTGGCGGATGGTCGACTAGCAGCTCCGTGCACTCTTGTGACTTCCAGATGGATACTCTGTTTCTGCCTCCACCAACACCCATTTTTGATCAAGTCATGAGTCCATATTGCGATTTTCAGGGTGATTAACCAGCTCGTTTAATGTTGGAGCAGTAAAGGCTTTGGTTATGAATGAGCTCGGAGCCTAGTCCCTAGTTCAATTCAGAGCTCAGTCCTGAGCCATCATCTTTTTGGGGCGAGAGCAAAATCAACAGTGAGCAAGTTCTTCACTTCAACCACCTCTCTGTTTTGTACTTGTTTATGCTCTGCTGGTTTTCATTTACTCTTCTGTACATGAATCCGATACTTGGTCCTGTAGTTGTACTGTAACTCTATTATCCTTACATGGTCGAATCGAATGAGCGACGTCAATGTGAATCTCGCGAACCGACATAGTATGGAGCTTCGGTGAAAGGTTCGGCCTGGAAGTTTACATACTCTAATTCTTTTGCAGGTAGGTTGTATAGAATCAGGATTTGTTGAGGAGATAGTTTGATGTTTTTGAGGTGTTCCAAGGATTATTTATAATTGGGTGTAGGTTGTTCAGAGGTAATTTATTATGTGTATCAGAGTGGTGAGGGATGTGTGTAGGAGGTCTTGTACCTTTCAGTTCAGCCTTTATGTAGAATGTAGAAGTCTAGCAATTTTCAAGTATTGAATTTGGTATGTTGATGGATGTGTGATATGCATCTGTTGACTGCTAATTCCGGAAGCTTTATAAGGAGTTCTATGAGCCTTTCAACCATGAGTGCTTAGGGGTAGAGTGATGGCTTCACTAACTTTACATTACATCACATGTGTGTAGTTTCTGACTCGAATCAGAAACACCGGGCCTATCATTTGTACATAAATAATAGACTGACATTTATATTCATCTGTGATTATTACAAAGTTCACTAAGCAACCTATGGTTTCCGATTTGACAGGCTCTGGAAACGATCTTTTTTCCTTTCCTTCCATCTTAAATGTTGCAGGAGACCGAAACTGGTAGCAACAGACACAAGCCGTCAAGAGATGCCGGAGTGTGAGAGTTCATGGAGAAGCAAACTTAGTGAAACACTCTGTTTTACTTGTGGACGATTTCGAACTAGTTTGTGTGAGGATTAGTTACTGGGAGATTACGATTTCTGGACCTTGTTGCTGGTCGCTTGATGTTGAAATCTCCCTGTAACTCATCCTGACACACACTATTATTGAAGGACTTCACTGCACTTGGATTCATACTTGCTGTTCAGTTGAGGCAATCGTTGAGCACAAGCGGGTTCCCTGTTACCACATCTGTTGTTTTGCAATTTGCATCCGCGTACATACAAACTAACGGGAGTTATTGTTGGTTGCCTTTCGTGCCGTGTTGTGCATAACAACCTTCCCCTGCATACCGTGTTTGGAATTCACTATTATCATTAGGATCATACGTTGAAGATTATGGTTACATGGAACTTCAATCTACTGTAAGGTAGCGGCACCCACTCCCGTGGGTGTCCCCACTGCCGTGCACTACAGCGGCACCCCATCCCGTTTTACTTTGAGTGGGCACACCAATCCCGTAGCGTGTAATGTGTGTCCTGTGCTCACAGGAGTGGCACCACTTTGACACGGTTAGGGGTGCCTCACCACTTTCTTGTTTGAGCGACCAAATTGTACTCAAATCCTTTGATATTTATGGATTTTTTCTCACGATCCTATTTGTTTTGTATTCGCCTTCTTTCCTATCTGGTTGCAAATTGTTTCCTTATTCTACAACTGTGCAATTTCCTTATACCCACGGGAGTGGGTGCCGCTACCTTAGTTCATAAGCTGACAGAGTGTAAGAGTTTTGCAACGTATTACACCCATCAGATGCAATTGTGTCCTGGTTTAAACGTTTAAACAAAACTGTACTGATTCAGAAACTATAGTACCGACATCTGTAGTTTGCTTGATTCAAGCAATTGCAGGTGTTTAATAATTCTTGATCGAGACTAATTCAGAGCTTGAGAAGCTAACAAACCAGTATTTGGATTCAATTACTTTTACTGATGACATGATACCATTAGAAGTGGAATAGAAATGACTATTATTTCTTGAACTAAAGACTCCTATTACTCCTATTGTAAATTAGAGGATATAGCATAATCAGTAAAGAACAGTGAGAGAAATAGTAGCAGGATAGAAAACATAAAGAAAAAGAGTGACTATTATTTCAAATACCTCATCTAATCACCCTTCTCTTTTATCACAATTACCCAATTTTTACTACAAAGAGTTGAAATAAGAGCATCATAATTAGGGAATGCTAAAGTAGTTTGGATCAAAGTATATCCTCCAATGTTATGCTGTAAAATGTAGGCCATGGATTCCTACGCTTACACGGTAAATCACACCAGTTCACAAGACTTCAGCCCATCTTAGTGTTATCTTTCTACAGTAGTCCAACATCAAGTTTCAAGCTTAACCAACACCTAGAAATGAAAAACAACACTCTAGAAATGAAAACCAATACTTGGTCAAGTGGATTCCTTTGACATTCTGCTCTGTCTTCCTCTGTCAAAGTTGGACAAAATGCATGACTCCCGCATGACTGTATGCTTGGTAATACGGACAAATGCCAGCAGTGGAAGATCATCCATTCCTCACAACTTTGAACCTTCTGCCTTTACATACGTACTAATCACAATATAATTTCACCGTCTCCGGATGTGTGAACCTTGCTCATAATTCTTTAATCATGCAACAGGAAAAAAAGAAGAAATCACTAAGCTAAGTGCCAACTCTGCTTCTGAATGGAGTTTCTCTGCATTAATCCGGTTAACTCATCCTTCTTGCTGAGATCAAAGTTGATGAAAGTCTCGACAACTCTTCCACAGTCCATCCTGTGAAAAATGAGTACAACTTGCACGGAACTGAATTTGAGATTGGAGTGGCATGTTTAGAGTGAACTCATGTTTAGGGTAGGTTCTACCAACTTCCTTAATTCATGGGTTGCAGATGCTTCCTGTTAGCTGTAAGGTAAACCAGCCTGTGACCACCACAATGAGGAATGCTACTTATTGGAGGTATTGTGTGAAATATTGAATATTTTCCGTTGAAAGAAAACAAGTTTTCAAGATCAATGTACTTATATTTTGGACCCGGATGTATTTCGTTCACAATAGACGTAATGAATGTTGGATGATTCCTGCTTAGGGTTTCGTGCCTTGAGCTTCGGATTTCCTCTGTTTAGTGTGTGTGTCTTGACACTGTAGTCGTAGTTTTAGTGTAGCTGTGATTGAGCGTATGAGTTAGCTTGAGTGAGCTTGTTTGATCAAGCATTTGTATTACTTGCATTGGAATAAGAAGAATAGTTCATAGAGCCAGATTGTTTACTGATTCATTGAGTGTTAGATGCTGTATTGGTTACAAAAGGTTGTGGGCCTCTTTCTTGTTGAGCGACTCTTCTAAATTTCAATTAGGTTTTTCTTTTAGGTTCTTCTCTCTTGTTTTCTTCACGATTCTCTCGCTATTAGTCATAGATTCCTAAGTTCTTTTCTTCGATTTTTCTATCTTTCACATGTTTCTTGATTTTCTTGAATTTTTTTATAAACCGTTGAGTTAAGTCATCTGCGATGCTTTTGCTTCTGCGATGCTTAATCTTCTCTTCCCCATATAGCCTGTATGTCCTGGTTGTCGACTAGCTCGACAGCTTGGACGAAGTACACATACTTCAAGCTATGAAGATTACCAAATACTCTGTTCTTTAATTCGATCTGCTTTTCGAAAATTTTCTCCCTACTGTCATCTACTCCCGCAATTTGATTCATTAACACACCCTTGGCATTGTGCTCAAATCACAGGCTTATGGACACCAGAATGTCATAGGAATCTTCTTTTTCTAGTCAGCTTTGTACGAAATCTTGATTCTCAATAGTTCATATGCAGTTGTATTTCTCCAACCTGTGTTTTCATCGCACTAAAAGTTTCTTCTAAATACTTCGTGATTTCTATCATGGCAACAGATCGTGACCTCATCAGCATTGAAAAGTATAATGGCCGAGACTTTTCTGCCTGGCGATTTCAGATACGTAATCTTTTTAAGGCGAAGCGATTGCTGCGGATTGTCGAAGGAACAGAGCTTTTACAAGACTGTATCACACCAACATAGGAGAATGATTGGCAGGAACGGGATACCATTGCTCAGGGAATACTCATGTGTTCTTTAGAGCGGCGATTTCACAAGCCGCTTATGATTGCCAAGACTGCGCATCAGTGCTGGACACGAATCTGTGAATTACACGAGTCAAAGACTTCTGGAGATGTTCACGAACTTCATTCCCGCTTCTACGCTCTTACTTTAGATGGTCGATCCATCCCTGACTTCTTAGCCGATATTGAGGAAATTGCACAGGAACTTCTCGACATGGAACAACCTCTTACCGATGATGCTATGATCGCGAAACTCTTACAGAATTTACCTCCTAGCTTAGGAAATTTTCAGGTCTCCTGGGAACTAGCGCCGCAGCAGGATCGAACATTGGAGAATCTTACAAAGATTCTACTCAGAGCAGATAAACGCTCCCGTCAACACTCATCGTACGAGCCTCAGAATAATACTATGGCTTTCTATGCTCAGCGGGAGAATCGCTCACAACTTTCTAATCGTCTCCAACGACCAAGTAAATTTGCTATTTCAGCAAGTCCATCAGGAAATTACGCTCAGAACAGTGGGAGTTCTGCTCTTAGCAGTGGGAGTTATGGTGTTGGCAGTGGGAGCAATCGATTCGCTAACAACAGCTATGGTTCGAAGAATCAACCTCTGCACAAGCAATTTAATGGAAGCAGTGGGAGCTATGTTCACCCTCATTCGCCGCTACGATCCACTTCGCAACCACCTACTCAGTTTCATTGCTGCAGTGGCCCTATGTGCGAACATGCACATCATTCCTCATCGACATCTGGATTCTCGCCTCTGAATAATAGGAATTGTTGAATTTCGAACAGAGGAAGCAACGTGCCATCGAGATTTTGGAGCTCAAGAAGATAACTCGTTGTAATAATTGTGGCAAATTTGGACATTGGTTCAACGAATGTCCTTACAGACGTCCACAATATCCTCCACAGCCAATAGCTCGAGCAAACTTTGCTGATACTGGTGTCAACGGTGATGACGAATATTTGTCTTCTTACGACGTGCAGGATTCATCACCGTTACCTGATCCATCTGATACAGGATATTCACTAGATTTCACTATGCATCCTATGGATTTCCAAGACGAACCTACCGATTTCCAGAGTGATGAGCCTCAACCAGACAGTCCACATTATGAGCTCTCCTTTATGGCTAATTGCAACACAACACGTGTAGCTTATTCAAATGCTTGGATTGCCGACACAGGAGCAACTCGGCACATGACTGATCGACTTGACTGGTTCTCTACTATGGAGAATTTATCTCAAGACCAAAACCTCTCGATACAAGCTATCGGCGGTCAGATTCACTATGCCACAGGAGTCGGTGATATTCGCATCAAGATCCAGTTACAAAATCAGCCTTCACAGCTTGCATTCCTCAGAGATGTTTTATACGTTCCTGGCTTACGTCAGAATCTATTCTCTACGACGCGGGCCTCTCAGATGTATAAGTTTTCTTTCCACGGTGATGACCAAGGCTGTCGACTCACCTCACGAAATCAAACTATCATGGTTGGTAGAATGGTTGATTGCATCTATCTTCTCGACTTTGAGGTAATTCCTGGCGGTTTTACTCAGCAAGCTTTTCTTGCTTTACCATTTCGAGACATTGCGACGAAGCATTCCCCTGTTTCCTTAGAGACCTGGCATCAACGTTTTGGACATTTACATTATGATATGATCTGTCGCATGGCTTCCTTAGAAACTGTACAGGGCCTTCACATTTCAGGGTCAACGACAAAAACTCCGGAACGGCCTTGTACAGGATGCGCTCTTGGAAAAATGTCCAAGGTTTCTTTTCCAGTGAACAAGGAACGAGAACGAGCCTCTTATCCTGGCGAATTGGTACACAGTGATATCTGTGGACGGAATGAAATCTCTTATGGAGGATCTCTTTACTACATCTTATTCAAAGATGATTACTCAACTTACAGATTCGTTTTTACAATCAAGCATAAGTCTGAGGCTTTGTCTTGTTTCAAACAAGTACTTAGTGAGATCTGGCGAGTTACACAACGGAGGATGAGCATTTTCAGAACCGACAATGGAGGGGAATACGTTAGCAAAGCCTTTACACAGTATTTACTTGAACAAGGTATTAAGCATGAGTTCACTGCACCAGCTAATCCAAAACAAAACAGTGTTGCCGAACGTGACAACAGAACAATTATGGAGATGGTTCGCAGTTGTATCCATCACTCACAGGTGTCTCAGAAATTTTGGGCCGAAGCTGTTCACTACTCTATCTATACATTGAATCGTACTGGCTCACGATTGCTTCAAGGACGCACTCCCTATGAAGTTTTTACGGGAATCAAACCTTCTGTTTCTCACCTACGAACTTTCGGCTGTCCTGTTTTCATACATACAGCAGACTCCCTCCGCACCAAATTGCAACCAAAATCCCGTAGCGGCATTTTCCTAGGCTACAGTGCTACATCGAAGGCTTACAGAGTCTGGGACTTAACCAAGCGACGAGTTGTCATCTCACGTGATATTATTTGCGATGAGTCTGGCGTCACAACATCTACATCTACCGAAGCTCTGGAGAATTCTACGTTTCTTTTCGACGGCTGGCAAGTCTCGGTACCACCTCAGGTTCATAATCCTCAGCCACCCTTACAAGACCAAGTTATTCAGATTCCAGTTCTTCCAGAACAAATTACCGAACCTCAGGCTGCTGTTTTGAATACGTCTAATGTTTCAATTCGCCCTCTCCGTAACCGACGGCCACCTGATCGCTTTTCACCAACGCATTATGCATATACAGCCCAAGTTTTTGATTTACCATCTATACCTCAAAGTTATTCAGAGGCAATATCTTCAGAACACGCTGAGCATTGGAAATTGGCCATGCAAGAGGAACTCCAGTCTCTTGTGGATAACAAAACCTGGGCATTACAAGAACTACCAAAAGGGCGTAAGGCGATCCGTAACAAGTGGGTTTATGCTTACAAAACTCACCCCGATGGCTCTTTAGCTCGCTTCAAGGCCCGTCTTGTAGCTAAAGGCTGCTCACAGAAACCTGGGATAGATTTTTCGGAAACTTTTAGCCCTGTGGTGCGCTATGATAGCATTCGTACAATTCTTGCTCTCTGTGCGTTTGAAGATTACGAAATCATTCAATTCGACATAAAGACTGCGTTTCTGAATGGTTTATTAACAGAAGAAATCTACATGCAGCAACCGGAGGGTTTTGAAGATAAAGGTCAGCCTCACCTGGTGTGCAGATTATTTCGGTCTCTTTACGGACTTCGACACGCCAGCCGAGTATGGAACAAGGTCTTCGACAAGTTTCTCAAGGATAATTCGCTATTGGCAAGCCCAGATGATCCGTGTGTTTATTTTTCAAAGATTGAACCTCATGTGCTAACTGCAATTTTTGTAGATGACGGGATCTCTGCTTCGAAGTCCATTCAACGCATTAATTCGGTTCTTGCGGATATGCATGAAGTCTTTGAAGTCAAGACAGATGATCCTTCTGTTTACGTTGGGATTCACATCATCCGAGACCAACGAGTTCGCCCCATCTCTTTACATCAGTCGATTTACATAGAAGGAAAATTGAAGACGTATGGTTTGTTCGACTCAGCACCGTGTGCTATACCAGCAGATTCCACAGTATACTTACAAGACAAATCGACCATAACAGATGACCATTATGAACCAGCTTTTCCTTATAAGGCAACTCATGGTAGTCTGGGGTTTGCAGCCCAATCAACACGGCCTGATATCTCATTTGCGACTTCCAACGTCGGCAGGTTTCAGGCAAATCCAACTGCTGAGCATTGTAAAGCCGCAAGAAAAGTTTTCAAGTATCTTCGGGGAACAATTGGTTTTGGGATTACTTATGGAGGAGCCAATTCGAATTCTACTCTGACAGCCTATGGAGATGCAGATTTTGCAAACGATAAACAAGACCGAAAGTCCAGGTCAGGATGGGTGGTACTTTTGAATAATGGTCCAATTGCTTGGGGATCTCACAAGCAAGCACTTGTGGCTACTAGTACCTGTTATGCAGAATACATCGCCATTTTTGATGTCACCAAGGTTGTGGTATGGCTCAGACGATTACTGGCGAGTATTGGGCATTCACAATCAGCGCCAACAGTTATTCATTGTGATAATCAAGCCGCATTACGTCTTGCAAAGAATCCTGATGATCCAGGCAAAAATAAACACATTGATTTACAGTTTCATTACATAAGGGAGCAGATTGAACAAGGAAACATCGTGTTGCAGTACTTTCCCTCTGCACACAATTTGGCTGACATTTTCACAAAGGCACTTCCTGTGGAGCAGTTTAAGATTCTTCGACAGCGTCTCTCAATTACTGATGTCACTCAACGTTGAAGTGGGAGATTGTTTCTATTGTCAACATTTCATTCCATCTATTGAGTGGGAGTTTTGGACCCGGATGTATTTCGTTCACAATAGACGTAATGAATGTTGGATGATTCCTGCTTAGGGTTTCGTGCCTTGAGCTTCGGATTTCCTCTGTTTAGTGTGTGTGTCTTGACACTGTAGTCGTAGTTTTAGTGTAGCTGTGATTGAGCGTATGAGTTAGCTTGAGTGAGCTTGTTTGATCAAGCATTTGTATTACTTGCATTGGAATAAGAAGAATAGTTCATGGAGCCAGATTGTTTACTGATTCATTGAGTGTTAGATGTTGTATTGGTTACAAAATTATGGACATAATTTTTTGATAAAAAATGAATTAATTATGAATTTACAAAGGATATTGGAATGACCACTACTAGACTAGTCCATAACCATCTAATCATAAATCAACCATGACTATTCTTTGGATGCAAAAGCAACTAATTTTCATTGAGATACCACCATGTACCAAACTTATTACCATTGGATGATTTTCTTTAAAAATCACCACTATGTTTCATATCCATTGATTTTTACATTAGCACCACTATCACATACCAATCGCACCAAATTTCAACCTATAACCACCATTTCTATAACTTAGGCTTATAAGTAAATGGTGGTCATAGGATGGAGCACCTTAGTTGGATGATTTGCTTACTTCGAACAATAACAATAAAAAACAACATATGTATATGAGTACATATCTCTTCTCTATGTGATCACAAAGAGTATAATGTAATTATTGGGTATATTTTAGTAGGGACATAAATATGAAGGTAATAAAGAAACAAACTCTAAATTTACCTTTGACTTTCTAAACACAAACTACAATTCCTTCTCTTTTATTACCGAAGTAATATTTGAAATTTTCTAGATTGTAGGAAATGGTCAGTAAAATGAATTACACATAAATAACTAAATAATAATGGATAAAAATACATAACACATTCTTTTCGCTATAATGACATTTTTTCATGTTCATTCAAATTATTTGAATATACCACAAAAGGAAGAACTTACCACTTTTGTAGCTCAAAAACTTTGTAAGACTCTATAATTTTCACATTGAATTTTACACCATTTTGAAATTAAATTTCACCTACACTTTCCTCCTCAGGCAGACCTTTCGGACACCTCTAGCACCTAAGTACTGTACTCCATCCAAGTACTGTAGACTGTAGACGACCTAGTTGCAACAATCATCAAGATTCAACACCCACTACCATGAAAATAATTTTGACCCTCATTTTTCCCTGCAATTAAGCTCCGTCTCAATTTGTGCCTCATTAGGAAATTTAAAATAAAAATGAAATTTCTTTTTTTCAGCCCGTCATGTGAATCCTCTATCAACGACCCATCCATAGCGATAGTGTTTATTTTATCGACAATTTTTTCTTAAATCTTACTTCATTTTGGAAGTGATTACTTATACAATAGAAAAAATGATAAAAAATTAACAAAATTGCCAAAAATCTTCTTTAACCCCTAAGTGCCCAGGAAAGCCAAAACGGCTTTTTGCTGTTTCGGTCAGTCTAGATAAAGGGGTTAAAATTGATATTTTTGCCTAATATTTTTATTGGATGCTCCCTGTACTGCAAAGTGTATGTGGTAAAATTTGCAAAGCCAAATTCCAATTTTAAGACCTTCATCTAGAAATTTTAGGTTTCGAGTCCAAAACGGGCAGCTTAAAATTAGGCTTTTTTTGAAAAAAAATTCTTGAAATATGTTCATAACCAAACCATCACTCAAATTCCAAAGAGACCCAAGTCAAAAAATATACCAATTTTACAAGGGCAGCCTCTAAAAATTACAAAGACAAGCTTCAATATTTTCAGTATTTTTTGAATAAATTCTTTCAAAATTTGTCAAAATTTGAGATTTTGAAATTTTTCAAAAATAATTTTCCTCAAAAATCAAAAACTTATAAAGGCACCTAACCACCATTCAGATTTTTCTAAAACTAAATATACGTGACGTCATGCATGTTTTACTATATCAACGATTTTAGACCTGCTTCTAGAAAATAATTTTTATAAGAGCCAAAAAAAGGAATGAGTTTTTCAAATTTTCCATGGAGGTACTCAACTTGATTACCTACATGGAAAAAAATATGAGCAAAATGTTTGGGGTAACAATCTTCAACTCCCCCTTTGCACCATTTTGACTATGTCATTCAGCCAATGCCCAAAAAAAGTTTTGCTGCAACTTTGAATATTATGATCTCTAAGATGATAAACATCCAACGGCTGAAAATTTTATCAGTACTTCTAAAGAAGGTTAAGTACAAGATCTTAGGGCTGGATGTCTAAAAAAAGAAAATTTATTTGGTTCAAATTGTCGTTTCTATAAGGTGGTCAAAAATCACTGTTTTGGAGGTTTCGAGACCCAAAACATGCTTGGGCACTTAGGGGTTAAAATTTAACCAAAATTGTCATTTTGGATGAAAGTATCTCATAATAGATAAATTTACAGACGAACATGTTTAAATGAATAATTTTGTACATGTTTTCCTTACTTGACTACATTCCTAGGTGCCTGTCGCTCTACCAACGGAAAAACAAAAAAACATCTCTGCCTTATCCAGTTTAATTTGTGCAAAAAAAAATAAAGAAAAGAAATAATGAAAGACCCAAGGCCGCGGCAGACAGCACCGCGTGCAGAAAGTCAGTGAACTTGAGCTCATCATCCGGGCAGCGAAAGACAGCTACGGCCGTTGAAAGCGCAGACTCCGCGGCACGGCAATCCTACGTCATCCGCCACATCAGCCTCAAACTCCACGTTGGACTGAACCACGAAATCTTCATAATCTACAAGAAGTCGTAGAATCAAATCAAGCGACGCCGCGACTGTTTTCCTCGTTTCGCTTCAGGAAAGGAAAGTATGAAGGGCTGATCAATCAAGTCGCCGGCAATCACCACGGCTGCTTCCTCAAGATCTAGATCGGAACTATGATAACCAACCTCGGACCCAGTGGCTAGCACGCTCAGGGACCGATCCGATCGAAGATCGGAGCCTAGACGATCAAAGCTGCAGGTCCAGTAAAGGAGGAGCGACTGGAATATTCATGACGATGGGAATCATGGTTGCAGGAATTCGGGAGGAAGCAACCCCTATGTTTGGTGATCTAGACAGCCATGTGGGGCCGGTGAAGCTCTCTCGGACTGAGTGAGTGTACAGTGGTAGGACCTTGGTGTCGCCCACCTCTTTGAAGCTTGCACTGGAAACTGCGTCTGGGACTCGGCAACCAGTTGTGTTTTCTTTTGTTGCTGTGTGCAGTTTGCTAGATTCGAAGAACTGGATCAGGGTGTGGGAGGGTGGATGCAGAGGGGGTGGGGTGTGTATAAGTTGGCTGTGGTGCAGTGGGTTTATGTGGTGATCCGTGGGGTGGGTTGAGTGGTGTGGATCCTGGATTGGTGCAGGGATTGGGGGAGGGGAGGGGAGAGTGTGGGCTGGGAATAGTTGCGCTTGGTGGAGTTTGGAGGTTTAATTTAGGTGCCCGGGTTTTGCTGTTGGTGTGGTGTGTTGGAGAAGACGGGCGGGGAGAGGGGTAGAAAGAGGGGAGAGTTGGAAGGTTTGGTTTTTTTTGTTGTTTTGGTGACGAGGGTGTTGGAGTGGTGTGCGTTTGCATCAGCAGGCGTTGTGTTGTGGAGTGTGAGGGAGAAGCTGGAGCGTCAGGTGTTGGAGTGTAAGGTGTGAGGGGAGGGACGGAGTCACTGTTTCTAGGGTGGAGGGGTAGTGAGATAGTGAGGAGATTTGATACAGAAAAATGGCGAAGGTTTTTAAGCTTAACAACGGCGGCACTATGCCGTCCGTGGGACTGGGCACCATCAGCTTCAACGAGTCTGACGAGAAAATCAAGTTCGCCATCGTCACTGCCATTAGGGTATTTAACATCACATGAATGTGCTTACAATGCCGTTAGTTATGTTCATTATTTGTTTTAGAGCAAATTTTCGTCCACATCTATGGCGTCTCTTTAAGACGTTACAATGAAAATGTTGGCCTTTCATAGTTTAGAGTCAGGGAGAGTCTTGAAGCTATTTCTAGGACATGTTTCAAAGCATTTGCGTTTTGATGTGTTTTTCCTTTGCATATGGTAACGGGAACCGGCACTGTCTTACTTTCGAATGTAATACGTTATGAGGAGAAGGGTTCGGTATGGTATGTTTAAAATGCTCTGGACAACCTTGTTGGAACCCTGCAGATGGGCTACCGACACATTGATACGGCCAGCGGGTACCACAACGAGATGTTAGTGGGTGAAGCTTTTCGGGAGGCTTTTAGGCTGGAACTTTGCAAGAGGGAGGATCTCTTTGTGACAACGAAGCTCTCCCCGGATGAAATGGCTCCTGAAGACATTATCCCCTCGCTTCAAAACAGCCTGAGGTTTACACCCTCTACCATCTCCGATTCCACTCTATCAGTGTCCTATAGATTAGCTTGACTTTCCTTAACAGGTTTTTTTAAATCAACAGCCGAGTTTTTGTTTACAGAATGAGGGCACGAATGATGTGCTTATTAGCCTCTTATGGTGTACTAATCCTTCATGTTTTTGGCTTCAGTAAAATGAAGCTGGACTATATTGACATGTTCATGATCCATTGGCCTCTTCAACTGAAGAAGGGCTCCAAGATGCCGCCCAGGGAGGGTGATTTCTTGCCACTCGATTTGCGGAGCACATGGGCAACAATGGAGCTGTGTGTGGAGAAGGGACTGACAAAATCCATCGGAGTCAGCAATTTCAATGTTGCAATTCTCAAGGATCTTGTGTCGTGGGCCAAAATACCACCAGTTGTTAACCAGGTAAGCATTCAAAACGAGTTGTTAAGTTGTTATAGGCATAATCAGTAAACTTATTGGGGAGAAGTGGCTATGGCTTTGATCTTGTAAATTGTATATGCTAATACTGGTTTGTCGTGAATTTTGAGGAGATAGGTAGAATTGCATCCTAGGTGGCAGCAGAAAAGGCTGAGAGAATACTGTGCAAGTGTGGGCATTATTGTCGAAGCTTGGTCACCACTTGGAGCGCCTGGTCAGAAATACGGCACTCACGATTTACTTTCCAACTTGACTATCAAGCGGATTGCAGATAAGCATCAGAAGACCCCTGCTCAGGTAAACCACTTTTGAGCTCGTCTGCTTATAATATATTATATTCTTCCTCTAACAGCATAAGTCTTCTTTTTCAAAGCCCCCTCTTTGGCCCTACTTTGACCCTCTTTCATGTTTTCACCCTTAGTGGAGATGAGAACGGAAAGTGTCATGTAGTTGGCATGGGTAATAATAAATGGGTACGAACAAGGCACTACACTTCTTAAACTTGGGTTGGAGGAACTAGGTTGATAACTATATTGGTGTTTCTATCTGTCTGGTCCCCACATCATCCTCAGTTTAAGGGACTTTGATTATATCCTTATTTGCTGTTGCTCCTGTTGATTGTACCCTGTTGCTCCCTCTAAGACTGACTGCAATCATGTGCTACAGATCTGCTTGCGCTGGATCCTTGAGTGTGGGTGCAGCTCTGTGCCCAAGAGCTTCAACAGGTTGCGAATGTCACAGAACTTCGGCATCTTCGACTGGAAGCTTGATGAAGAAGACCTCCAAATGATTGAATCTATTCCTCAGAACAAATACTTCCTGGCAAGCTTTTTGTGTAACAAAACCACCAGCCCATATAGGTCTGTGGAGGATCTCTGGGACGGGGATGTCTGAGCCAACGCAGGCGGACCCACCACGAATAACATATCCGGTGTTCCTGCACGAGGTTCCCCTAAATCACAGGTATCTGCGTCGGACTTCGTTGCACTTATCCAGGGAAGAAAGATATCTTACCCTTGAATGAAGAAAGCAGCAACATATTCGTCATCTTATAACTGTGTTTCACTTCCTCCGAGGATGCACGCCTTTCAGATATTGGAGATATAAATTTGTAAAGATAGGATGTACAACTCGGGCTAGGCTAGGGTGGTTGTATCTGGTGATGATTACTGTAAACTGTGGAAATTGGTTGTCAACAAATACTTGGGCTTTGTACAGTATGGTTATTTTAATATCACAAGTTGTACTTTCAACCTCTATCATGTGTTGTTTTTATTCTTTTCAAAATTCCCCTACCTTAACCTTTAGAGCGATCTCACTCCCAAGTACTTGGAACCAAGCACAGCTTTACTAGCTAGAAACATGATGAACTGGTTAGATGAAATGCTTTGAAATTTCGGTGACTGCGAATAACGTCAGCAAGAGGCTGAGTGTGTTTGCGTTGCCCAGATAACGATGCAAACCGCGGGTAGGAAAATCGTACAGAACGCCATCTGGTTGAAGTGCACGTTAACGAGATAATGTGCCAATGAAGACGTTAGCATCTCCGAATTTCTATTATGTGCTTTCTATAGGCGCCCCACCGAAGAGTTGGTTGAAGAAATTCAAATCGAACTTTTATCTGAACAGACGAAACTCTGCATCACAAAGTAGCAGGATGAGATAGCAACCTAGCCAATGCCTCTGGATCAATTTGTAGTTGTGGAACCCAATGTTAAAAAAGAGAGAATTGCAAGCATTGCACAATCTGAACTGATGGTTAATGCTTTTGAACCACATAACGCCCAATAAAATTCTCACCTCTTCAATTCCAAAGGTAACTGACACTGTTGCTAAGTCCACTTGATGTGTATACTGTCCTGACGTTTGTCCGACTATGTCGCCCTTAACTGGAGAATCTCCCACGCCGTTCTCCTCCGAAAATAATCCATATCAGCCTGGGAGCAGGAGAAAAAAGAACCATCAGAAATTTTTATTATTATCAAGAAAACAAAACATACGAAATTTGGTTAATCTAGGATATTTGTGTCATAATATCAGCTACCTCATTCTTAGCAAATTGAGAAGCGAGACCCACTCATCTTATGCGATTAAAATGTCAGATCAGGATTCAGAAAACTGCCAGTAACTCACTTGCTTAAAGTTTAGTGAGCCGCCACGGCTGTGAAAATCAGCATACTTCAACATGAACATGCCACAGTCGCACCTGCAGGACAAGCGACAAATCCAACCCCGCACTCTAAGGAAATCTCTAAGTACAAATGGGACATATTGAACAATATACGAAAACCACTGATTGGGTTTCTAATTTTAATTCAACATGCTACAATTAGGATGGAGTAATACGCACGTACCCATTGAGTTGTCTGGGGATATTATCGACAAAGACATGCTCCCAGTTGCTGACATCCAAGTTCTGACCTGTCCTTTCTCGTGCTTCATCTACAATGTATCGGGCCTGAGACCAATGCAAACAAGTACGTTTAAGACTTCATAAACTTTCAAACAAACAAACAGAGAGCTACACTTTTTCTCGTCGCACTAAAGCATTGAAAATTTGACAGAAGCATTGCAAGATTGCTGTAATTCAACGAGGCTTCACTATATATGACTTCAAGAAAGAGATACTGAAGGCCGATAATAAACTTACGAGACATTTTAGCACATTTGAATCCCTCCCTTGAAGAGAATCAAAGTACAGCAGTTTTTTCCTTTGCATATCGATCACCGCTAAACACCAGTGCACGTCTTGATGGATGGGTACCAAGATCTGGCAAACAAAATCCCTCCTATCAAATTGTATGAACCTAGATATTGACCTAGATGTAATTAACAGGCGTCACCTTCATCATCCATCACAACAGCAAATCAAAACTATCGCAAATGCTTCAGAAATGTGCATCGGGCGACAGTAGTACATAATAACAAACAACAAATCGTTTAAATCAGAGCAATAATAACCTTGTCACATTCCAGAAGGCTGTATCCGAGCTTTTTACGTGTGGTCCATCTTCGAACGCCTTGATAGTCATAACTCTGAGCATCCTTGAAAAGCTGCAATGAAAGACAGATTAAATGTCGGATCCATACACAGAAGTGCAAATTATCTAGTTAAAGCGTACACCTGTTTACTTTGACAAAAGAACAATCGAACTCTGTTGAGTAGTACTGCTTGCATGGATATACTGCTGATGTTCACTAGTGGAATGGAAAATTAATATCACCTCAAGCCAGAAGTCTACGAACACGCTGAGAATAGAGCCACACCTTGTTATAAAAGAACGTATTGAAAAAATGGCATTTTAAGAACTTCTCTGGATTCCTTAATTCTCGTTCTTTCAGCAACTCCATATACACATTTATTACCTGCACAGGCAACGTCAATGATCTAATGTCCCTATACAGTAGAAAAGACATTAAAATATCTTCTGAACCATCTAAAGGTGCATGAAGATGAGGATCCTGCCTGAGCCTAATATCACATATTAAACCTAATAATGGACGCGACTCTTTTGTTTCCTTAGGAACAAACTGCAACTCACGAGCTTTGGGATCGAGACAATGCCCTTCTACAGCTCTCAAGATCAAGAGAGAATAAATATCAACATAAACGATTGACAAGAAAAATACATGATTGATGGAACGGTTCAACATCATCTTCGCAATTTCTGGCCGCAACAAGGTATCAAATATAGTTCCTAGGTGTTGAAAGAAAAGAGTATTTGCTCACTTCGTCGTTGAGCCAAGAATATGGCTGCAAGCATTGAATGACAGCTCCTGTCACCTCTATGTTGGAGCCTTTATGAAGGACAAGAACCGTTTTCCTGGAGTAGTAAAGGAATGTCGTGTCAGACAAGGTGAATCAACCCAAGGTATCCATTCTAAACTAGCATTTTTTAAGGAGTCAACGAACATAACCATTCCTTAAAAGTACAACGTAGCAATGAACAAGATATTACACAGATCAACTCGTGTCAAGCTAGTTTTCAAACAACCTCCCACGACTTGCTGATAAAGAACACAATCCTTTTCAACTCAAAAGTATGCGTTCAACTTACCTTTTGGAGTGCATCATAGCATTCTCGACTTCTGCCTTTGCTTTCGGCGACAAAGGTGTAAAAGCTTCACCCTGTTTGACACAACCATAATCATCAACTCAGTAACGTGTTTCACTTAGATTGATCACCAGCTAACATGCATGAACAGAGCCTGAAGTTGCAAAGTTCAATTGCTCGTAAAGTCGACAACTAAAACTGGACCTCCCATGATAATTCACAAGGTAGCAACTCGCATACCCAGAATCAGTGGTGCCTATTACCCAAGTCATCTAAGAATTTAGAACATCTGTAGGTGGCACATTGGTAGTCAAGTTCATATTACACCTGTTGCTACAATACCAGGAAAATCACATGGAAAGGCAAAAAATAATAATACATACTATCCTTCAAAGAAACTGACCCATCTGGCAGAAAATGGTAGTAATACCAACGTCTCCTACTATAAATGCAAACACGGAAGAAAATTGAGCTGTGTCGTAAAGGTACATACAAGATTCCCACCAGCTTCCTTCGGAGTCCGTTGCCGTCGTTGGTAAACTCGGAAAGGTACCGACTCATCCTTTTTCACATCAAGCTGTAAGAGCTGCATACCCAAACCAAGCTCATCAATTTCGGCAGCAACAGCGCTGCCCTTGTCGACTTCCACGAGCTCTCCTTGTGCTCGCATCTCTTCAGACTGTCCAGCCTCCCCTTCCTGCTCGCGATTCTCATCCATACCCCGGTGCACCTCTTCCATAGCCACCACCGATCCTAACGTTTTCCCTCTGTCAAGCCTTGATTCTATCACCTTCCCAAGCTCGCTCCCCTAACCCACCAAGACCACCTACCTATCAAACACCAACTCAAACCCTAACTTCTGGGTCACGCCCTTCACATATTTGTCACACACACAACAACCTCCACCGATTCAAGCTCATTGAAACTCACCGAAATCTCTTCACAAGTAACCAAAATCCCCTACCCACCTCAACATCTATTCCCAGTCACACACCATGTCAAAACTCCCGAGGACGGCACACAGTCTTGCCTCATAAAAGACACCATCACCTCGGATTTGGTGCACTGAGTCAGCCTGTCAAGCTATGAAATTGTTAGCACATGTTGATAGAACTTAAACCAGAATTTTCAAAACAACAACTTTTTTTTAAGAAATCATCAAAATAAACCTCCTGTAAAACACAATACATGATTCTATCATAGATTCATACCTTCCACGTTACAAAACTGCACCAGCCTCCTTCCTAACTGGACTCCATGACCACCACCCTTCAAAATAAAACTCCTGGACAACCCAAGTGGGTTGAACAAAGTGAATGCAAAACACCTTCCAAGGTGAAGCTGAAGCTATTCCTCCGAATGCTCAAGCTTCCGGCTTTGTCGTTGCTTCTTCACTGTTTCCCGGGTAGTGAGAACTGAGACTGGAACAGGCAGAAAGGGGACAACACTGCAACAACTCACCATCTTGAGCTTCAGTTTGTTTGTGTCTGTGATGGTTTTCAGATGGTTTTTTGTGATTCTGGAACTGTTGTTAGCTGGTGCTTGTGATCATCGGCTGGAGGCCATGTTTCTTCCACATTTGGTTTGCAGTGTTGTCTGCGTTGATTGTGCAGTTTTTGGATAGTCTATAGTGGGAGTCACAGTAGACAAATCTCAGGGAATGTCCATTCTCCCGGAATGTTACTTCATCCAAGTAGAAGTTACCTTGAGTCTGTTAGAAAGATTGTAGAAAGGTTCTAGAAGGATGCGACCTCGGGAGCACCGACATGCAACTCCCGGGTGTCTTAGACTGAAGTAGACTAGAACACTAAGTTAGTCACAGTTAATCCCTTAGTATTATCACCCAAAGGGCCTTGAAGTTATCACCCATGAGGCAATAAATAAGTGGAGCCTGAAGGCTACCATAGACTTTCCATCTTCATTTTCCCCTTTCCTCTGAGCTTTGTAACACGTTATCAGCACGATTTGCTCTTGATTTGTTTACTATTGCTCATTATTTCTTACTTTTGCTTACTGCTTCTCACTATTGCTCTCATCTTGGTCACTGTTCATTTGCTTTCATTTGGTCACTGTTGATTTGCTCTTGGTCACAGTTCATTTGCAGATTTGGTTAATTATTGGCTGACTGGTTTTTCAGTTTGCTATGTAGTTTATTTCATCGGTTTTTCAGTTTGCTATGTAGTTTATTTCATCTCTGGTTTACCTGCTTTGGTTTTTCCAAAAGGTCCTGGTTTGTTTGCTCTCGGTTAATCTGCTCTGGTTTCACACAAGTTCTAGAGCAGCCAGGGAGGAGCCTCATGTGGAGTAAGTGAACACTGCCCTCTTGAGCGCGCAGCCGTGGGGATTCGATCTCTGCACCCGCTCGATGCAAGCTAATACAGTCACAGTCAATTGCCCGGTCTATTTGTTTATTACTTTCTGTTTATTTCTATTGCTTACTAGGTTGATCTGAATTCTGGGTTGAGTAATCAGAAGTGCACCTGCACCTGCACCTGAATTCAATCACATGATCATTCAGGCTCTCCTTTTGCAATTGGAATGCTGCTGATGCTGATGCTTTTGCTTACTGGGTATCTTTTTGTTTATTTGTTTCACTTACTGGGTATCAGTCAGATTTGGTTTATTGTTTTCTAATTGATTCTGCTCTGGTTGCTTCAAATTCTCAGTTTGATGTTTGCAGTTTTTATTTTGCTGACTGGGTTTTGGTTCTCAGTTTGGAGTTTTTCTTTATTTGTTTTCTGCTCTGGTCTAAGTTTGCAGTTTTTATTTTTATTTTTCCATTTATTTCTTCTCTAGAGTTTTTCACCTTGGTTTTTCCATCAACCTTGGTTTTTCCATCAACCTTGGTTTTTCCATCAACCTTGGTTTTTCCATCAGTATCAAGTTGTAAGACTGCAAGCACGAGGACCGCCAGCAGACCGCAAGACAGACGACTTCAGCCACAGCCGGGAGTGACCTATTTCCCCTCACTCACATTTTACTCTTGGTTTTTGAGTTTTTGTTACTAGGTGTTGATTTCTATATCTTCCCTAGATAACATCGGAACTCACTAACCGTGCAACGAAGGTTTCTGTCACACAGAAGTTGGAGCAGTTTGTGTGGCCGTGCCCCTCCTGGGAATTGACAAGCTTCCGAGTGGGCCAGCTCTTGACGAGCTCTTTCCTTCGCGATGGCTAAGGCGAATATCAGTCCAATCAACGCTATTACAATGAACGTCGGGATTATTCCAGGTATCACAACAACCATGAATATCATCAGCGCTATCAGAGTTAGTCTAGTCAGAACTAGTCCCACTAGAGATACGTGTCACCGATGTGGAAGACAGGGTCATTTTGCTAGAGGATGTCGTACCCCCAAGTACTTTGTACATGGAGTTACAGAAAATGAAAGAGGAGAAGAGAGAAGTGCACACTCTCAATGCACCCTCTTTCAACGACATTTGTCCAGAAAACTATATGGTCTATCACTCTAGTTCACGGTCTGACACGGCACTTCTAGACAGCGCATATACTCATTCTATTTTTCGAGATCCTCAGTTCTTTGAGGCCAATTGCTTGGAGGGTCCCTGGCAAGAGTGCACTATTACTACCATTGCCGGAAGACGGAAACTTAAGTTCCGTGAGGGCCGGGCAACAATAGTATTGCCCGGGGGATTCCCCCTCGAGTGTGAAAGAGCCATGTATGCTCCAGCCGCACCCCGTAGTCTGATCAGCTACCGGAAGTTTGCGTGCAAATGAGATCCACGCCTTCACCCAAGGGGAAGGTGATGATGAAAGGGCGCTAGAACTCCGTAAAGGGGCGCAATTGCTTGCCATGGTACAAGAAGGTACCACTGGACTTTATGAAGTATTGATTGCGGCAGCTACAATGCGCCCAACTCCCGAGCCCACGGAATTCAGTGGCCTCAAGCTCTGAAAAGAGTTTTATGGACTTAAGCAAGCGGAAAAAGCGTGGTATCATCATCTTCAACGCTTTCTCTCAACTCATGGGTTCACTTGTCACACAACTCTTTTTTTCATCTTTGTACTTCGTAAGGATATTGGTTATGTTATCTTGCTAGTATATGTTGGTCGGACTAGCTTCGGTTTAGGCTTGCAGGTTCATCACCTCTCCGACGGGAGTATTCTTCTTCATCAAAGAGACTTATGTGAAGAAATCGAAGCACTCCAACATCGCAAATTCCAACCCCATCTCAGCACCGATGATTGGCCGAAGCAAGGCTATAGAGGATCTTTATCGACCTTGCGAGGAGGAGGAGGAAGAACTTGATAAGCAACGTTACCTCGCCGCGGTCAAAGTTTTGATTCATCTTGACCAATTTTAGAGGACATACTCTTTTCTCACCCGAGAGTTTTCCCCACTGGGGTTTTTCCTCAAAGGTGAGTTTTTAATGAGGTGCTCCTAGGTCGAGGAGGAGTGTTAGAAAGATTGTAGAAAGGTTCTAGAAGGATGCGACCTCGGGAGCACCGACATGCAACTCCCGGGTGTCTTAGACTGAAGTAGACTAGAACACTAAGTTAGTCACAGTTAATCCCTTAGTATTATCACCCAAAGGGCCTTGAAGTTATCACCCATGAGGCAATAAATAAGTGGAGCCTGAAGGCTACCATAGACTTTCCATCTTCATTTTCCCCTTTCCTCTGAGCTTTGTAACAGAGTCACCATTCTCCCACTTCATGGAAGTATGATGAGGTGTCACTCTCTCCTCCAACCTCAATGTCCATTCTCCCGGAAGTGCTTCCGTGCTCTTGGGAAGGTGGAAGCACTTCCGGGAGAATGGACATTGAGGTTGGAGGAGAGAGTGACACCTCATCATACTTCCATGAAGTGGGAGAATGGTAACTCAAGGTAACTTCTACTTGGATGAAGTAACATTCCGGGAGAATTGACATTCCCTGAGATTTGTCTACTGTGACTCCCACTTATGTGTGATTTGGTTGCATGAGATTGAGGCCCATTTTATACACATGCTGGGGTGGATGGAATGTCTGCCTGATTCACACCGGGCACATTGACACATTCATGAAGTAGTAAATGGTACAAGAATGATGGTGGATTTTTGGTGAACACTTGCTAAATTGAATAATCACTTGTAACACTTGCTACTTGGTATTAACCCCTAAATGCCCACAATGAATTCACATCAAAAGTTGCCTTTCAACTCTCCTTTATGAAGCAAGTTAGTTTTTTTTTTAATTTTATGACGTTTTTTTTTGGAATTTTAACCGTAGGATCTTATAGCTAACTTATTGGGACTTATTTTTCCAAATTTTTTTTATAAAGAAACTAAACCAATTGCAAAACCATAATGTTTAGTTTAAAAACGAGTTTTTTTCAAAACTTCAAAAATTGAAATCTCACCTTCAATAAATATTCAAAAAATACGTTTAACAAAGCTATAATGGGCAACTCCATGTTCTATTAGATAAATGACTTAAGAATCTATACAAAAACATTGAAAAGAAAAAACGTAGGTTTTCATCTTCAAAAGATATGTAAATTAGAATAAGATGTAGAATAAAAGGAAAAACTAAATAGCTAATTACGTTCATATAAAAATGGATAATGTCACTTTCAACATCAAAATGATGTGATATATAACCCAAAAAAAAATTCAATTCTTATTTTGAAAAATTGTCAAAATTGAAGTCAAAATGACCTGTTAAAGTTGTTTTTTATGAAGGCTTGACCAAACTGCCCGCATAACATGACTTGTCATATCTTTTACCTCACTTGTTTGAATGGACTATAGCAAAGCTTCTTATTCAAATAAGAATCTTTACAAAATGATGATAATTTATTTATTTTAAAATATACATGTATCTTTTTTTCTAGCTGCCCATGTTGAGATTTAAAACCTTCAACCGTTCATAACTTTTGCATTATACATTGGAATCTTACGAAACAAAGTTTGGCATGTACATAATGACCTAGAGAATCCACATATAGTATCTCAGAACTTGATGATTATTATGGACACTTTGGGACCCTGCCCAAAATAGCTTGCGACCATATTTTGGTTGCGTGGGAGTTTAGTGGTTAATACTTGAATATCTGCTTGATAGTGAATTGATCAAGGTTCTTTGTGTTAAAGTGATTTGGACCCCAACTTGGCCTAAATTCCGGCCAAAGTTTGGAGTTTCAGGCAATAAAAAATTGTCTCAATTGCATCAAACGGGCCTAAAGAGTTTCACTACCATGTAGGACGCCAAAGGAACTAAGTCTAAATTCTTTTTGTAGAATTGTTAGGTTGCATGTAGTAGTTGTGCTGATAAAAGACACAATGTAAGTAAGAGATTATGGAATAAATACAAAATATTTTATTCTCTAAATATGAATTTTGTAAATTATTAGAATCTTCATTGAATATGATTAATTAATCTAGATTCTAAAAATTCCAACATAATATTTTGTTCAAAAAGGAATCCATTAAAAAATTAAATGAATGTCAAAGAAAGAGAGTTAGTGCTTTTCCTATAAACTTCAAAAGAATATTTCCAATAAACAAAACTGGAATAAAATTTATTTTTAAATTTTCTATACCATATAACTTTTATATATGTAATCTATAATATCTAAAGTGATAACTCTTCATTAAGAGGTGTTATAATTGATGTTAGTAATTGGCATAAGAAAGAAATTTAACCTAAATCACAAGAATTGGAATACTAATTCACTTTGTAACTTTTCTCCACAAGTAAAATCATACTAAAACATAGGAAATTTTGTTACATCATATGGAGTTGTATCACCCACTCTAACATCCTTATTATAATTCACGTTGGCATGAGTGTATATCAATTGTAAACCACCTAGGTCATGTAGAACAAAGGAGAAACTTTTGGACATATCACAATCCAACACTTTCTCTTGCATGGAAAGTTTTTCTTCTGCCGCTTTTTCTTTACTATCACTACTAGGAGAAACATTGTTATTGATTCCTGAAAACATGGCTCCTTGACGCTTTTGAGCGAGAAGTGTGTTCGTGCCCGGTCGCCATTGGTGAGGTTTGCAGCCAGCGGGACCCAATACTTGTCTATTGTGACCCAATTGAACCAACATACATGTCTTTCACAATAAAAACGACGCTTCTCCTTGCAGTGTATGACTTGCATGTGGTCTTCCCTGCCACACCAACAATCAATGCGTTTTTATGCAGTTATTGCTACACCAACAATTGCGTTTTTATGCAGTTATTGATCATTTATCAACAGAATAGTTCCTACAAACACGAAAGTGGTGGTCGCTACATTAAAAATATCAGTTTTGCAGAAATAAAAATACCAGCTTCGCAGAAATCACACTGATCAGTGCAATGGGATGTCAAGCTTGAAACACAAAAGATTAGGGAATGTTCAATACTGGTGAAAGGCTTGTGTGATGCATGCTTTGTGAGATCAAGTATCTGAAGATCATCATCTTGTGAGGATGGGGAGAGGCATTTCCAGGCGAGGGAGCGGTGGAGCTCGACGTCGGCAGCAAGAGTGCAGCCCTATTGATCAGGTGAAGCTTTGGTTGGGCATGGTGGTGGAGAGTTAATTGGTTGCAAATAATTGGACATGAGATGTTACAGATAGATTATGATGTGATTATGGATTCCTAATTGGTGTTTTTGTTTGGGTTGGTATGATGGGAAGGGAATTTGATGCAAGGGTTGCAAGGTCTGGTGAGGAGGGAATTTGGGCAGTAGGCGTTTTAAGTGTGTTATGATGAGGAACTCATGACATGTGATGTGGTTCTGCAAATGATGCATGAAGTTGATGATTTGTTGCACTTATGGACATGGATGCAGAGTTTTCATGTTCTGCCTTCAAGGTATCAAGCTTGCGGAAGAGCTGCCAGAGTTTTCTGTGTGTGCTTTGTCTTGTGGTTTTTGATATGGGCTCTGTCAAGGTTTCGGATGCCTTCGCTTAATTCTACTGAATGGTTACCACATCAATCTCTGACGCGGGGGGTTGTGTTGGAACTCTTTCGCTATCAAAGACATCCACAAGGTCGAAACCGGAGCTTTACTGCTTTGGATTTAGTGCATCGAGGTGTTTGGGAAGTCTCTGAGACCTCAGCCTTCACTCGGAAGGAAATATTGGTTGAAGAGCAGCCTTTTGATGGACAAGAGTTTGGTGATAATCTCACATGTGATTTCGACTCGTCAAGGAAACGGAAGGGGTGTAACAGCGACCATGGATCGATGGCATATGCCCAGGGGGCTTCATCATCTCTCTGTGCAGCTTTAGGGCATTTGCCTCTTTTCGGCAGAGAACGAGCATCCGAGCATGATACGTGGGCTCCTTACCAATGTTTTTCATATGGCAGCATTTTGGTCGCTGTCCTAATATTCACAACACTCGCGCATTATCTTTTAACAGAGAATGTCTACCTGTGATGGTTGTGGAATGACAGCGAATCATTCTTTGTCGGAATAGTGCTTGGTTATGGCACAGATGTGCAAGAGTGTTTCATGGAGATTGACACTGGAAGTGGCGCCATCTGGGTCAATTGTAAAGTTAGGGGACCGATGGTGGTGGTAAGTGTGTTTTCTCTTTTGCAAGTCCTTGCATCTGGATTGATTCTGGGCATTGGGTGCGTTTGTCTTCCTACTCGTAAACTCAAGTTGTTATACACGATTCCCATATGCACGAGACTACATTGCTCATTTAGTGGCGGTTTACTCTAGTCACCTTTAGTACACCACTTGTGCATTAATTAAATTGAAACCCTAAACTAAAGATGCAATGCTCCTTCTAACGCAGGGACGAAATGGACTCTTCAATCCCAGAACAGACAGCTTCTTGAAGGTCATTATTAGTTTCCTTGGAAGAACTTTCTATGGCCATAACGCATGGTCACTCGTGTCGAGGCACACAGGTGAGTTGTAATGTCACCATCCTTTTCTTTTTTGGTTTAGTTGTGCCACATAATTTCTCTGTAAGTATGCGTATTTAGAGTCGACAAAGCTGCTTTTTCTGTCGAATGAAATCCTCCTTGAACTGTAATTTTGTGTACTTTTCGGTGAATTATATACATACAAATTCAAATCTGAGCGCTTCTTGGCAGAAGCAGATTCATGGAAGCCCATTGATTGAGAATTATTACTTTGATCTCTTTGGCGAGCAATTCCTCGTCTCACTTGCAAAGCAGTGAAGAATGTTCATTTGGTGCAGGAACCTGAATCTAGGAGGATAGGTGCCTTCGCAGCGGCAGGGGTGCAATTGTGTTTTAATACCAGCAGTATTCTGACTTCCTAAACAAGAGGAACGTTCGACTTTGTGGTTAGTATTGTCAGTTCTCTCTGTCCCTTATGTCGTTTGCATTAGGTTAAATTTATTATTTTCATTAGATAGATTCACTAAAGTATTGTACTGGTGATGATATCAAAAGAGAGATGTGATCAAGCAAATTGTTGTGTTTGATGCTTATGATTGAGAACATTGTTATCATTGTTTCAAGAAACTAGGTTTCGATATAGCTCATTTATGTTCCAAAGTGCAATGACAATGAACCATAAAATGACCAGATGCAAGTTGCTAGATTTATACACCTGGTAGCTATAAGTCGGATTGGTGTCATTTTGCATGCAACCACTGGTTCTTCAGAGTTTGATGCAAATGCTAATGTTTGCACATTGCGCGAATCACAGCCGAGGCAAGGAGAGGACACCTGCTTATTTTCGACGAACGGCATAATCAAATAGGATGGAGTCCTTTTACATCTTGCAAGGGTTTGAGATGATCCATGCCAGAGGTTATTCAATCTGTGCAGCTATGATCATCAAATCTGTGCAGCTGTGTTTTGAATCTTTTCAGTCTCATGTAACATTTGAGTTCAAAGCAAAAGAAACTATTGGTCCACAGCTATTCAACTGGACAATCTATCGCTCTGTCTATTTCACACCAATGTAGGAACTGTATAAAGTCCAATTGTGAACTAAAACAGAGCAAACTCCCAAGTGTGGAGGAGGTGTGATTCTGCACCCCAAATTCATCAAAAATGTCTCGATAGCAAGAGGACTTTGTATCTTCACATAAAGATTATGCTTGATCCATCGAACTGCGTCAGATCTTCCACACCCCGGAAATGTGCGGCGTCACCGCGTGAATCTCTGCAGCGATCAGCTTTGCTTGCAGAGTCCATATTTGTGATAGACAACTCCGAAGCAACTTTTGGGATCACCAAATTCCACTTCACATATAGAGGTGCCTTCTGTCGTTCTCAATCCTCTTGCTTGCAACAAGTAAGATCACTTGTGAACATGGTGTTGGGCAGGTGCTAATACAATTTGATAGGCTCAATCCTTCTGAAATCATAACTGTAAAGATATCAGTGTCGCATTCAGCTGCATTTATGCTTCTTTAGAGATTGTTTTCTTGTTTCGTGAGAGAGGTTAGCGGTTTGGAAGAAGAGCTCGATCGACGGCAGAAATGAAAGGAAATCTATTGTAAACGATCTTGTCGGTGCGTTGCTATCTTTTCTGCTCTGCTCTGATTTATTATCAATTTCCGGCCTGAGATCCAATACCACTTGTGAACTCTAGTCCCAATGCCCGTTGACATTCACGACATCAAAAAAGACTAATATTCTGGCATTGACTCTGCAATAAAATAACTTAGTTCGCTTCAAAAATACATCTAAGAAACGAAAGTCAAACTTGTTGCCCAATAGCCTATGAATACTCACTACTCTGCTCTTGTTGAATCCTCATCACTTGTGACTCGATGCATGTATAAGGAAGGAGGAGTAGGTGAGGCGCTGTGTTCAAGGCTTCAAGCTTCCTTAAGTTAGCAACATCGGCCATCTTGCGGTTCTTGACAAGGGTGCCTCTGAAGCATTGACTTTGCAGTTCTGTGTATTCCAACTCATCTCTCAGCTCACATGGACTCAAAAGTCTTCCCAACCCACTCACATGTAACCGGCCCACCTGATCCAAATGCTTTTCCTTGTCACAGCCAGAAGAGCTTAAACTTAATGGCGTTGCACCACTCTTCCACTCTGCAACACTCCTCGACTTGAAGGCTTCTTTCCTCTTCCTAGTGATTGTTGGAGCCTGTTAACTAAATCCTAGGCTATCGAGGCCATCGGAGGTAGAATTAGGGGTGCACAGATGGGGCGGTTTGGGTCAGCATTCTTGTTAGCTGTGACTCTGTTTGCTGCCATTCTTGCAGGAACCTCAGCTGCTGTGTGCAATGCTGCAGACAAACAGAGTCTATTGGCCTTTAAAAGCCAGCTCCTCGACCCTAAGAATGCTCTGGCAGCATGGACTTCATCGTCGGACTGCTGCAAGTGGACGGTATGGCAGCAGCTTGTGTGCATGAAACTTTTCTTATCTTCCCATAGAACATCACCTTCTCGTTTCGGTATTCGATCAAGTAGCTTGAGGTTATTGGGTGCTTTTGGAAGTTTTAACACAGTGTAACTGTGGCAGGAAATCCAATGTAATCCCAGTGGAAGGGTTACCGGGCTCTTTCTAGGTGATACATTCAGTGCACCCAACTTACCTTCTGGATACCAGCTGAAGGTGAAGAAAGGCATTCAAGGAGCTGGGGCTCCCCTTGGTAATCTGAAAGAGTTGACCGAACTCTTTCTCCGAAGAGTTGCGTTTGGGTTTGTCTACCCGATTCCACCCCAGCTCAGCAATCTCCTTAAACTCCGACGACTCTCCTTGTTGGATTGTGAGTTCATCGGGCCAATTCCATCCACCATCGGCAACCTCGTCCAGTTAACCGACTTGGTTATCAACAACAATCGGCTCTCTGGCCCTGCAATCCCGGTGAGTAGAACATTGAGTAGAATAGGACGAGAATAACAACAAGGGCAACAATATCCTTCCACCATCAAAGTTGTTTACCAAAGAAGTCTCCCTCTAGTTTAAGTTTTGAGAAGAGAAAGAGTGTTTTCTTTGGTTTAGAGTGAAATGCGTGGGTGCCATGTTCACTTCAGCTCTTTTCCTGATTGCACGAAGTGGAACATAGGATAGATGTTCAAATCAAGGAACGAAGAGGGAGCTTTTAAGGATGAATTCACTGCGGCTAATTGCTTGTTAAGGTTTGTTTGTGTAGATATCTGATACATTTGGCTTCTCAAGTGTTGCTTCTGTGAAAGTCTGCACATTTCGATCTCTGTCCCTTGTTTCATGGTCATCAAAACATGTGCAGTGCAGATTTGTGTGTTGATTTCAAGCGTGACTCACTCTGAATGTTAATTATGATGCTTGAACAGGATACTTTTGGTAAGCTCAAGGCGCTTCGCACTCTATCCATCGTCAACAATGGCCTGACTTCCCTCGGCTCCCAGAAGCTCACCCTGCTGAAGAATCTCGAAACAGTAGACTTGGGGAACAACAAATTCTCCGGCGGCATTCCAAAGTGGCTCGGAGGAATTACACTCTCCAGCCCAATCTCCGCCACGCTCATTCTGTCCGGGAACCCCTTCACAGGCCCCATTCCTGGCGAGCTCTGCAACATCAAAGGACTCATCAGCCTTTACATTGCCAACACTCGAGTCACGGCTATTCCAGCCCAGATCGGCAACTGCCAGAGCCTCAAGGTCTTGTATCTGGTCAACAACAAGCTTCGGGGTTCTCTGCCAGCAGGAATGGGCAAGCTTCAGAAGCTGCAAACTCTTGCCCTTGGAAGTGACAACAAGAATTTCAACAGGATGACTGGCACTCTTCCGGCTGCACTTGGCGACCTCCCCGACATGGGCGACTTTGACATTGCTAACAACGACTTCTCTGGGCGAATTCCTGCAAATTTTGGACCCTTTTCAATCTTTAAAGTGCCGATTGAGATGACGAGGTTCCAGGGTAACAATCTATCAGGTACTTGAATTACTTTCTTCCAGATCCCACCATGACATATCCCTGAATGTGTATTACTATGTTGTCGTGGGATTTTTATACAAATTTGTGCTGGATGACCTTGTTGCAGGTCCAATTCCAGCGAGCTTGAAGGACGTCCCTGCCGACAGATTTCGACCGGGCAATCCTGGCCTGTGCGGTACTCCACTGCCAGCATGTTAGCAGACCAAAAACCAACAGTCTCATGTTAGTTTTAGAGAAAGCATCTCTAGACTCGGTAAAAGCATCGCCAGATGCATCTAGCATCCAGTTCCTAAGCTTAAACTAGTCTCAAACAGAAAGGCTTGTTTGATTCCTCGGAGTAGGCATATACTAGAAGTCATGTCATCACTCAAAGTGTAGAAAACTGAACAGTGCGCCAAATGAGAAAGCAAACTCAATTCTCTGCATCAATAACAACCATGTTCTAGAATTTCCAATAAGGAAAATTCTATTGCAGACCAAATGCTACACAATGTTCATGTTAATAAATGCAGAAAGGCACCCGGCACTTCGAAGTAAAAAACTACACTTTGACACGACCAATAAAGTCATCTCTCAATCCACCAACGTAAACCCATCCATCGACCTCCACGCCTACAGTCACAAACCCGACAACCTTCCCTGCCGGATCCTCATACACCTTCACCACCTTGCCACTCTCATCCATGACCACCACTCTGCCCTTCTTCGGCGACTTATCAAACGCAGCTCTGATAAACGGATACAACACCAACACCTTCTTCACGAACGGCAGCTTCCACAGCAAATCCACCAACACATCCCGCTCTCCGATCACACCGACGTAGAGCACCGACCCCTTGTCGTTGTAGTGCACATTGTCAGGGAACCCCGGAAGATTCTCGTTGATGATCTCCGTCTGCCCTTCCTTGTCACCGTGAAGATGGTACTTCACAATCCTAGCTGCAGTCGTTTCTGCAAAGATGAGAAACTGCTGACATCTAGAAATGGCGATGCCATTGGGGAGGTATAGATCCTTGAGCAACACCCGGGTGGATTTTTCTCTGGGATTGTAGACGACAATGCGTCCGTTTGGCCTCCCTTCGAAATTCTCGAACCAGAAATTCTCCAGGGTGAACTTTGTTGAGGAGTCTGTGAAGTAGATTAGTCCGTCATTGGCGATCGCTGCGGCGTTCACAAACTTCAGCTTCGTTCCGTCCACTTCGGTTGCGAGAATCTCGATGTTGTCTTCGGTGAGCTTCAGTAGACCCTGGGAGCTTTCGCAGACGATGACCTCCCCGGAGGCTCCAACTGCGAGGCCCAAGGGACGCCCTCCGACATGTTTCCAGTCCTCGACTGAGTTGTCTGAGAGGTGGACTCTCTTGACCCATCCGTCGGAGGTGCTGACGTAGAGGAGCTTCCCGCTGGGATCTGCGGCTATGTCTTCGGGTTGCAGTAGTTTGCCAGTGCCGAGCTTGGAAGCGCTCTGGAGGAGTGTGTTGCGCGCGTAGACCCCTTCGAGTTTGGGGGAGGGAGCGAGGGGGAGCGCAACAGCGTCGATGGGGGATTTCTTGTTGACGTGAGAGTAGAACGCTGCTGCTGCGATGAGAGTGACGACTAGGAACAAAACCAGGACCACCGTAACCACGCTTGCCAGAACGGCCATTGCTCACGCTCAAAGTAGGCAGCTACTGCACGGACATCAAAACCTGAACGGTTTGCAAGATTAGTGATCTGAGAATCAGTTCTATAAGTTTGCCATTAATCGTCCCAAAACACGGAAACTATTGCTTGCCACATTGGTATATATAAGTTCTTCTCCGACCCAGATGATGCACCTTCGAAAGACATGTAAAGCACTTGACCAGCTTCTTGACGACACATGAACTGACAAGCTTCGACAAACGAGATTCCTGTTGGCATCATTGACAACGAGATGGATCTGAAGCGTGGACATAGTTCGGAACGCATAAAAACTTTCGACCACGATACGATTGAAGAAACATTTGGCGAAACTAAGGAGGATTGTACTCACCAGTTCTGCAGCTCTTCCTCCACAATGCTGTACAAATCGCCTCCAAGTTCGCCAATGGCAACGACAGTACTCGTTTCTTCGACAGGATTAGGCCTCATTTTAGCGAGAGAAGGTCTGTAAATTTCTTCATCAAATGCTGCACTCTGCGAGCTGATTTTTTCCAGGTGATGATCAGCACCGGATGGAACATAATGAGATGATTCAACTTTGAGAAATGAAGTGACGCATCCGTGTTGTGATTAACTAAATGAAGCGCAGTGGTTATGGTGGTAAGTACTCTAAGTCCTGAGTGTAAACATGTGTATTGCGTCGATGTTCAGCGTCATGCAGCTTTCAATGCCTCTGCAGTTAGATGTCACGTCGATGTCACTAGACTTCAATAGAGGTCTCCTGACAGTGTCCTTTCTCTCCATCACTCTGCAACTTACTGTCCTGTAGAAAACAATGAATGTTCACGTGGTCACCTAGACTTCACTTCCGACGATATGAATTACAGAAATGCGCAGTTTAGCCATTGTAGAAATGCGCATTGCAGATCTAGCCATAAATCTGAATAAAGAATGTTTTTCAATAGAACCATCTGATGATAAACCTATATTTTTACCTCAATCAATAATAGGTATGGTGTAGACTTTACCGTCTACCAACTACGGTGTGAATATGCTCCATGCATTGCCTGCATAATTCGTGCTCTTCAGATCGAATGTGCATCCTTGGCAATCCAGATACATAAAAATCAGTTGCAACTGCCACAATGAAAAAGTACCTTAGTGATTCTCACCCTAAATGCGCTTTCCAACCACACCGTCCGGAACAATGATAGATTACCGACATCCCTTGTCTGCAGTTTTCAACGAAACAGGGGCAACTAGGAGGTGACTAATTACATTTGCTCGCTTCAAGAGATTTTTCAATACACATCAATAAGGGCCATTGGAGAAAGTCAAAAGTCTCTAGGATGCTAGCAGATCAAGGAACTAAGAACAGAGTCCGGGGCACTGCCACGTCACAATGGACAGAATGCTCAAGAGCAAAGAATTTCAAATCACATTTCTTATGGATGTTATTCATGATAAACTAGTATACATCGAACTTGAATCGGATCTATAATTACAACTCATAACTTCATGTTGAAGATACTGGCTCGTTCGCCGATCTAACTCCACTCTACTGATGCATAAATTCATTGTCCTCCGTGATTGACAGGTCCATGCATGTGCTGAACATAAGTTCTGGCACTCGAGATTCATTTGTAAACCCTGGAAAGCCATGACTGAAGAATCAGTAACTGAAGATAGCAAACAAACCTAAGTGATTTTTCCTTGCAAGCAACAACAAATGCAGACACGAAAGTAAGAATGCTCTAACATAAGATGAGCTCATTGTGAAATGAAGATTGTACAAACTGGTAAAGGTTCGACGTTTGAAGCTACAACATATATGAATCTGCAGATCTCTTCAGCAATCCAGCTTTGGTTACAAATAACCCAACACCGAAACTTCTGCTTCTTTGTTAAATTCATACATGAGATCATGCAACCTACCGGTCATTAAATCGATATTCCAAAGACCTCAAATGCAAATCCACGAGGCAACAGGTTACAGCTCGTACCTTCCATCTGCACGTTTCTCGCCTTGTATAGTGATGCAAATACTTCGAGAGCCTCCATAGTTTCGATGCTCGTTCAACCAGATACCCTTCAGATTCAGTCAACAGTAGATTTCAGTAAATATATAAACCGTACGAAGCAACCAATTCAACTCTTTACTAAAATTAAAACCTGAAACTACGAGAATGAATGAATATCTGACATTTGGCACTGCAATTGGCAACACCCTTGCAAATAGTACAGGTATAAGTCGATGAATAGTTCGTTACATCACAAATGATCAGTCTCTAAACTGAGTTGTAGGATAAAAGAATTCCGTATATCAGGTTGCAGGGTCCCAACCACGCACAAGATTCCCTGTTATCTAGCGGCTCTGAAAACAAAAGAACTCAATAGTACCTGCCAGATTCCAAGTTTGAAGCGCCCAGCTGTAATTGGTATGGTCAAAGAGCTACCCATCATAGAGGCCTTGACATGTGCTGAGCAGAGAAGAATCTAAGTTAGTTTTCACTCTCGATCAAAGCATGTAATCTAGAGGGTACAGCAACAAAGCACTTGGAGTTGCTGAGTGGATCCGAGTGCACCAATAGTCACCTCTTTCTAGTGAGATGACCAAAAGATGACAATTAGCACCACAAATAGAGCCTTGAAAAGAACTTCCCAAACTTCAAAAATACTTCAGAAGTATATTAGAAATTCCAAATACCAGAAGCAACCAATGAGTATATCAACCACCTTGCATAAACATGACGTACGTAAACATGCTCGCCATTGGAAAAATAAGATGCTGGTTTCAGAATCTCACCAGGCATGTCATCATAACCTTCATCCAAGTGACGATAATGGTTTCCCTACACAAGTGAAACAGACAAGGATTCAAACATAAAGATTGAGAAATTAAAGCAGAATGTACAATTATCAGCTGCTTACAAATCCACCAATTTGCTAGCCTACGCTCTCATTTAACCAAATTAAATCTTTCCATACGAAGTATTACAGATAGAGAATTTGATAACAGTAACAATAATACCTCCAATGGAGAATTAAGGAGCAGTATATATCAACAAGTAGTGAAATCCTGCCAACAGGACAAGGATGTACCAACCTCTGGCACAATCCGATTTAAAGCGTCTTCCATATCCAAAGGAACATCAGAACTCGCGTTTTCGTTGATCGTTAAACTTGCTGAAGTGTGCAACACTGTTCCAGCAGATATCAATGGCGATGAGTTTAACATCTTAGACTCTACTTCCAACCCAAAAAGATAATTACACCTTTCTTGTTTCTGATCCTCAACAAAGAGACCCATGGAATATTAAAAGATTTTAAATATACCAGAAGATATTTCTGAACAGACAATTGAACCAAAAATGGTTACACCAAATGGAAAAATGTTTTCGTGAGCAACCGTACCAAATATATGGGCAATGCCAACCCTAAATTCGCTCACCTCCGGAACTGCGTTGTAAATGTGTTTTGTAATGATATGACAGCCCCTGCAAATAATCAAACCGTCAAATCTGATCAACTAAGAGCTGGTGGGATGGCACAGAGTTTCTCCTCGCATTGTCCATGAACCAAACATCAAATACGGAATGCGAGTCCCAGTAAGATCTTCAACACAAGACCAAAACAAAGTACAAAAGATAGGAATTCAAGTTGGAGAATAAGGCCTACTCGATAACAACCCCAAGAATCTAAGCTACGTCACATAGTCTCATAGACAAGGATAGCACACCTCTTAAATGCTGGAAGCTCAAAAGTGCGTTGGACCCACACTGTTCCAGGCGTAGTGGATACTGCGTTGTCACATTCATTCAGAACTTCAGGAATTGCCAATCATCTTCGGTAAATGTTGATTTACAAGGTAGCAACACCAGTCCATCTTAAATGAAACTAACATCTGATTCCTTTGTCCTATTCTTACGTACAATATTCTGCAAATGGAACCAATCGGTCGTTACAATCGCGCACTACTTTCTTCTTTGATTATAAATTCTCAAACCATTCGAAGTTCGACGTGAAAACAGGTTTCTGAGAGACCTCTCACGATAATTATCACAAAATCCAAGAAGATTCCTAACCTGTTTCAGTGCCAGCCTCGCAAGTCACATTGCAATAAGCTCGTCTATAAGAAATACCAGATAACTTCTCACCCTGAAAACACGGTTCATAAACTCAGTTCAAAGAGAACGTAGAAAAAGCAGTAAATGCTAGACAATGTCCTGGTGATATCACAGAACCTATCTGCTGCTGCAAATCACGATAGAACCGCATCCTCTTCGAATTTCCAACAGATAGAAATTACCAAAACAGTGCTACTACGAAATTCACGACAGTTGATAATTATAACGTTCTTAATTATGATACTTATTGAGGCTCCTCATCAACATTTCAAATTGTACACTCAGTCTCATGAAGTGAATTCCAAGCGACTCAAATAAACACAAACCTTCAATTCGGAACAAAATACAACTGAATAGAAAAACGGAGACTCAGAGCTAATGTCCTGGAAGTTCAGCGAATAACATCACTTAACATAAACGCACACTTCACCTGCTTCAAATTCTCAATTGTATTCGACCTGAACAATCCAGCCGATTGGATACAAGGCACACGAAGAGACGCTTGAGCTGCACCACTGCCAGACACAGATTTCTGAATCCTGCTCACGGTAAGAGACACCGCCGAAGACGGCATCACAGCGCCCATTGTAGATGTTAAACACGCCATTGCGTCCAAAACCCCCTGTACTAACACCGAAAAGAAACCCTCAGACACACAACACAACGCAAATGCTGCTCTGCTCTAGCAGCTACAACCTCACTCAATACACAAGCTTCTCAATTCAGGTCCTCTTCAGAACTATTCTCCAAATAACAACCTAAACCTCAAGCACCTCAACAAAGACCTCAAAAATCCAAAAATTCAGATCCTCCTGTGAACCTCAATTCAGTAACAAGTCTCATCTACACATGCTCAATATATGTGTTAATGGAACAGGAACCTCTTTGACAACAACTCCCTGTACATACACCAAAATTGACAAAACCAAATCCTCAAACAAACAATATAGCATTGAAATTCAAGTCATTTGCACACTGTTTTTCCGAAGAAAAAAATTTAACTCAAGCAGTGGCCACAAAAAAGAACCCAAAATCCCAAAATCCAGACTCTCTCCAGTAAACCCCAAAATGAATCACATTCACATACATGCTCAATTTTGCCACAACCTCATAAGCACAGAAATTCAACTCCTCCTCACAGACTGTCTAGATGTTCACAACCCTAAATCAACATAGTAAAGAATCTAAAACCCAAAAAATACCCAGACTCTTCATAAAACCTCAAACCACTCATCAGATTAACAACATGAATGTCCTTCCCAGACATCCACAAACTCACCCAACAATCACAAACTTTAGTTTACCAAATTGTTGATGACCCAAGTGTTGAACAAGGTTAAAGCTCAATCAGCGAAGTGGGTTTTGCACATGAGTTCGGAATTCGTGATGGGGAGAGTGAGGTTCCTGTCAAAACTGGGTGTCAATGTCAGATGTTGCAAATTCAGGGAGAAGGTGGAATTTGACATACCTGAGTGAGCTTGATGTGAAGGAGAATTTTGAGTAGGTGTGGGTGATTTGGGTTAGTTGTGGAAGAATGGCGACTCCGTTGTGGTTTGTAATTTGGTGAGTCCGGATGGTTGTGATTTTTTTCATATGGTTGGGAGGATGTTGTGGCACTTCTTCTCCTTGTGCTGCCACGCATTTGCTTGGTGTTGTTGGGTTTCATGCTTTCCATGTATTGATGTAGTATCTTTATTACTGATCCAGTAAATTTGATTATTAACCCCTAAATGCAATGAATTGTTATAAAGTGTTCCATTGAAGAGAACCGGTAGTATGCTTCTGGCACCGGAGCACATGGTGTCGTGAAGAACTCGGGTGAATTTCTGTGTGTAACAAAATTGTCCACGAGCTTAGGGTAGAACGCTCTAAAATGGCGCAAAATTCAGAATGACGAATCTGAAGCAAATTGAGGCCTGTGAGCAATTTTCGTGGATGAGCAAGGCAACAAGGAGCCGAGTGGTTCAGAAATTAGAAATTTTTGACAAAGGATGAATTATGTAGAATTAAAAGAAGGAGAGGTAGTAGACTCCCCCATGTGGCGCATAGGATGCATGTGTAAGGGATAAGACGGAATCGAAGTAGAAGACAAAAGTTGCTCCAAAATGGAGCAAATGACTCACTGTACAAGGACAAACGACATCCAAAAATAAAGGGAAAAGAGCCTTAAAGTACGCTTTAAGTTCCCAACTAGAGAACATTACTATTCTAGAAGGAGTTTTTTTCTGTTCCCACATGGTTCACCAACCCATGTTTAGTAGCACGATCTGTACACTAACATCGTGGAACACGTATCATTGAAAAACCTTGTTGTCAACCAAAAGTGGCGCGCTTTTCTTCCTGATTCTACTGCGCATTACCGTTGCTTTCGAAACCTGCGGTTGTGGGAGGAAACAACGAACTGTAGAGCATTGGATTATATAACAGAGGTTGCGATGGCCACAATGGAGACGTGGGTGGTTGAAATCCAGCGGATGACAGCAGCTGCACCTGCGGGTTGAGCACCTGCGGATTGAAGAACGGCCGTGGCGCTGCAAGTCCACCAATGCGGTGTTGCTCGGATGGAAGCTGCGCCCCTGTGTATGCAGCGTCGATGGCGCGACCGTCTGCAGGGGTGGTGCGGAAGCCAGCCGCTCCGATGCCGCCAATGCCCGCCGCTCCAATGCCTGCAATGGCCGGCGCTTCGATGCCGGCGTTGCTGTGTCCGCCGTCGCTGATGGTGCTTGGAGGCTGCCGCCTACCCCGACGACCTCCAGCTGCCCTCTTCTCCGCTTGTAAGCGCTCCTTCTCCTGTCGCTTTGCTTCGCGTGCAGCTTTCCTCTGAGCAACACCTGCAAGGCGCTCTTCCTTTTCTCTGCGTCTTAGATCTTTGTTTGCAGCCCTCTCTGCGAGTTTTCGTTTGGCAGCAGCCTCATTTTCCTGTTTCCTTGCCAGAAGTTGCTCACAAGCAGATATATACTCTTCAGAAGTCAGTATTTTGGATTGTGTAAAATCCAACAGTGGTTGCTGTCGCTTTCTTTTGCGAGCTGGTATTACCTCCGGCAGTTCTAGGAAGGAGCTGAAACTTTGTTGTGCCTGTTGCTCTTGCAGTGTGGACTGAAAATCTGGATCTATGCTCACAACTCCGTCGTCCTCTTCGTGAGTACCATCATCTGAACCCTCCTCTGCAGCACGCACATTCACATAGTACATCGGTTCGGGATGTTCATTAACACCTCCTTCTCCTGACAATAACCCTGTGCTGTTTTGGCTCCTTCCTGCAGCGATGTCTTCAGCGATGTCTTCAGCGATGCCGAGATTTAAAGGTGATTCGGGAACGTGACTATCTGCTGTGGTGCCAGGAAATTCGGATCTTGCAGGTGACTGCAAATCGCCTCTAACTGAACCTCTCCCGCCCATGTCGTCGACAGGACATTCTGCTTTCTTCCCAGCTGTTACAGTGATTGTCATCATTTAAGTCACCATCACCGTTGTTGGACTGGTCTGATCCTTCCTCTGCATCGTTGGTCATTGTTGCAAAGCCCTCCGCTGGTCCCATGTCTGGTGCTATTGCTGTTGGGTCAAGAGGCCAGATACCCGTTCTTCTGAAGCCAGCTTTGATATTGTTGGGGGTAAGAGCCACTTCTAATGCTTTCGATGTCCACTGGCATAATAAAGACTTGTCCACCGTCTTGTTTTTCTGCTCACGCATCCAGTCATCTCGAATTTTTCTGAAAGCGGCTTTGAAAGGCCCGAAACAAGTCCTGTCTAGCGGCTGCATTGCATGCGACGTGTGTGACGGTAGAGTCACAATGTCTATCCCATTTTGCATGCATACTTTTGTAACTTCGATTGTAACATGCGATGTGTGTCCGTCGACGATGAGCAAGTGTCTGTTCTGCTGCGAAACACCAACAGTTTTCCTCAACTTCTTCAAGAAGCGGCCGATCCAGCTTTCGAATAGAAACTTAGTCATCCACGCATTGTATTGAACGCCCATGACAGCCCCTGGTTCACAGCCTTGTATGTAGTTCGTCGTGAAGTCCTTGCCCTTGACTATGTAGAAGTTTGGTAGTTTTCCACCTCCAGCGTTGATGCAGGATAGAACAGATATGTGCTCCCGTTGATCTGGTGTTATTGAATTCACCAGTTTGCTACCTTTTTTCGCTAACACCATGGCTCCGCCACTCTTTGCAGCTTGAACACCTGATTCATCACAGTTCCAAATGTGGGACTGTGGATATTTGTGAGTAGAATACAAGAATTCTAAGTTGGCATAGAAGCTTGCTACGTTTGCAGGACACAAACCTCGAGCACGCGCAACTGTCAATTCTTGAGACTTTCTTAAAGAAATCTCAAGGTGCCTCATCCGAAAGCTACGCAACCAGCCGCTTCCAGGTAGGCCATTTGAGGTCCATGGCGTTTCTCGAGTTTGAGTGGCTTGAGCGACTTTCACCCTCAAATCTGTCGGTGTTAGTGGATAACCAAGTTCTTGCATCTTGAATATGTAGTCTACTAACTTGCGTTCCTCGTCCTGTTTCAAGGTGGGGCACATACCTCTTTGTCGCCCACTCGTTGTCCCCCACAAGTGGTTACGTAGTGAAGTGGGCGGTATTTTGTAAATCCTGGAAGCCTCTCTAATTTTCATGCCATCATCTGTGATAGCTGAAATTGCTTTATCCAAATCTGCATTGGTCCAATTGCCGTTTTTTCTCTGTCTAACACCTTTGCACCCTGCTGCAGCTGATCTGCTTTGATCTACACCCCCACTTCCGGAGCCACAGGTAGGATTTCGTTGCCTGACATTCTGCAATAACACATGCCACAAAACGAAAACAGTTATATGCAAGCCAAATACTTAGTAGTTAGTCTTCGGCATCTTTCGGGGCATGAGTATTTTTCAGCTGTGCATTTTTCAACCCATTTCTGTTTGCTTGTTGAGGCTTCCTCATTTTCGTGACGTTCTAACCATTTTTTCCGAATCTTGGCACAGGTCGGTTGGTATTTTCAATACCGCAAGCGTGATAAATGAATGTGTCCAGTTCGGAAAAGAAGGTATCAAACATCCAAGCAAGCATTCTCCGGAGCTCAGTGATTTGAAGTCACTGAACTGGTTGCCTAACAACACGTTTGAATGGTCCAGGTGCACTTAGAACTCTTTATTCACCTGAACTCCCTAAAGTTGATTGGTTTCTGCACATGATGACATGTGCAGACCACATCAAATATAGCCCGAGGCAAAGCCTGTCGTGGAGGTTCTGATCGGACCCTTGTATTCAATTTGCCTTATTCGATGCCTGAACACCGGTGATTATCATCATTGCTTTACTACTAAACAGAGTCTTGGTTGTTTAGTGTGACTTGAATCAGGTCCTTGCTTAGGCTGGGATAGGTGCTTATCAACCTGGTTCTAGATGCGCGTTTCAAGACTAATACTTTCATGTTTACCCTCAGAGCGTTCTTGAAGGGTACAATGGCACCGTCATGGCCTATGGCCAAACGGGTACGGGAAAGACTTTTACGCTTGGGAAGCTTGGTGACGAAGACGTAGCTGATCGTGGAATAATGGTTCGAGCATTGGAGGATATATTGGCCAACGTCAATCACGTTGACGATACTGTAACTGTGTCATACTTACAGGTACAAATCAACTCTATGGTCATGTACCGATATTATGAAACTGCATGTTTTCATTTCTTGAACGTCCCGATAATCACCCTAACTCAGAATGTTGCTAATAAGCGGTGATAATAATTTTCCCGACATTATACCGTAACAGTAAATAAGAGATAGTGATTCGAAGTCACTCAACTGGTTGCCGTCTACCGCAACCCTCGATAAATCATTGCTGTTACGGTCCCCATTAGGTGTCAAAATGAAGGTGAAAATTAACTGAGCTCAATGTTTTCCCCTTTGCAGTCACAGCAGTATGTTCACTCTATAACATGCTACCAGTACGACGCGATGAAGCCCGGGTTCAGCTATTACAGGACCGATCCTACAGCGGCGTCTTTGCAGCCATGTCTATCGATCCAGCGTTCCATCATTGGAGCACAACGTCAACCCTGCTGTTCCTAGGGCTACTGCATTACATCTTCTTCCTACTGAGGTATTTCTACTGTTGTTCATTACGAACTGTGAAGCTGTGAGTTAGAGGGATCTGGCTCTGTACAAGAGTTTTGAAGATCACCTTCTTTTTTCTATATTGAATCTTGATGTACAAAGACAAAGGTTAGCTGACCCCTAGTCGAACATTCTCCTTTACGACAACTACTGTCATGTGATGAGCACAGACATTTTCTCATCTTCTTGTAAGTATTGTTTTCATGAATCAAGCCAATGAAAGAACTTGACTCAATTCCATTCAGAAGTGACTACTGGATATAAAGAAACTTTAAACTTGCTTTCATTGTCAGCTAATTCACATAGTAATGCTGCGAAGTATGTATGTTTGGTTTACGAAACTGTACCTGCTGCTGTGAAGAGTGAGTACGAGCAGACACTGTACTAAGTCGATGAACAGGAACAGTTCGACGACGCCGACCGTCGACACCTTCAACATACTCGTCTCGCTCGCTCTCAGACTGTTCAGCTTCAAATCCCATTTGCCCAGATGTGAATCCATTCCCTGTAGATTCGGTCTCCTGACTTGCAGAAGGAGGTTCATTTTCCTCTAAAGTACGCAATTGGATAGAAGGAACCCGTCCTCTTTGGCTACGTTGACGTTGCCTTGCCCCCTGGTTCAGAATGTTATCAAAATTTAGATCGTCATCTTCCTCCATTTCTGTAAGAACGCGGTAGAAGTGTGTTGAGAAGCAGAAGAACAACTGAAAGACTGTATTTCATGAAATGGAACAACCTGAAGAAGTTTGAGAACAATGGCGTATCAAGCTTGGTGCACAATGCATCGCAAACCGTGCTCTACATCTCATTAATGTGCGCGCCGAAAATTGCGTTATGAGCATGCCGCCATTGTTAACCACCATATCATGCTGGCAAATCAGTTTCGCACCTAGTTGAATAGAAAACACATTTTCCACATAATTACACCAGCCACCATTCTGAAAGTGGTTCACTGCTTTTGTATAACTGCCAGTTGGCAGTCTATACTTGCACTATTTCATTCAAAATGTGCTCAAATTTCGTCCACGTTTGCAAGGTGCCTCTTCTTGTGTATTTACTGTGCGGTTTTTGACACTCTACGCTGTTACTAGAGCTCCATTTTCGGCACTGCGCCATTTTAGAGCGTTCTACCCTAATCATCACATTCTCGCTGAAACATCTCTCGGAATGCCACAGCACGATTTCAACGCGGGCATTCAGTGTTGGTGTCTTACGAAACCCTAACCCTGTCTTTCAGAGCCTAGCTACCTGTAAAGCTCGCCATAACCATGGCCATGGCCATAGCCGAAGCCATATCCACCTCCACTGGCTGCTTGTGTCCTTGAGCGATCCATGGAATTCAGAGCAACTGTGCCCTTGTGCCATGTCCTTGTGCCATCACCTTGTATGGAATTCAGAGCAACTGTGCAGTCTCCCGTTCAAATGCCCGGGGGCATCAAGCAGATTAGAGAATGAGAAAGTGAAGAAAAATTCTGCTTGTGGAGTTCATCTCCCACCTTCCCAATCGGTTGAAGTCGAAGGCAGCCCTGGCGTTAGGCAAAGGACCTTGGTTATCAGCGAAGTGATGCTATGGATGCCCAAAGTGATGTAACAGATGCCCAGAGCTGCATGTGTGTAGTTCAGCTAGTGGAGACAACAGGAGCAACAAGCTTGAAATGAAGAAGACAAGTACATGAGCAGGCAACCATTGATCCAATGAGGTCACTTGAACCAATTCAAACAAAAACAACAACCTCTGATGCACTGAGCAACATGGAAACATGGAAACAAGGGACCTCCACTATTGGATATTATATACATATTAGTGAGCACATAGGGTCTGAGCTACTATTACTTGAATCTTGCTCATCACTTGCAAGATCAGCACAACCTATCTACTTCTTCGACCAGGTCCCTGTCTTGACATTTCCTCCACATTCAGCATTCCGGATACGTTGCAGCAATAGTTTGTGTGCAAGTCTAACAGGAAGTTTTGGAGGTGCTAACCGGGGCTAAACCGGCGGGGGCTAATCCTTAGCACTTTAGCCTCAACTAAATAGCCCTCCTTCTAGTTTGGGAAATCTTAGGTCTAGCAATCATGGTTCCCATTTTGGGGGCTAAAGTCTAGAACAAAAGAAAATATCAGATTTTTTGCCCCTCATTAGGCCCTCCTTACACAAGCGGCAAAAAAACTGAGATTTTTTTCTGCTCTAGACTTTAGCCCCGAAAATGAGAACCATGCTTGTTAAACCTCAGATTTCCCAAACTAGAAGTCTAAAACGAAGGGTAGGTTTAGTCGGGGCTGAACAGTGCTAAAGATTAGCCCCAAGCCAGTGCTAAAGATCTGAAATCGGGATGAAGTTCACAGGGATGTTTTGAATAGTTGTGTTGGGCATAATTCAACTCCATTCAACTTCATGCTACCAGCATCCGTTGGCACATTGCTGACCTGCAAGATACCACACATCTAATCTTCAGCACAATCACACTTGACACTGGTGCAACAACCTGAATCAATCTCTACAACAACTAGACTCAACATGAAACTATAATGCATATTAAGTTTCAGTACTCACCATAGCCCAGTAGAGAAACCAAGCTGTGTTTCCACACCAAAATGAGTGAACATTGTCTTCATCACCACACTCCAAAGCTCTCCCCTAGAATAACTACTAAATACTCACAAACTTCAAATCTGTATCACTCCAAAGCTCTTTTCTAGAATAACTACTAAACATTCACAAACTTCAAATCTGTAACTTTTATTAGCCACAAATAGCATGTTCTGCCTACAAGCAAAGCACCTTGAAAGGGTAAGCACCACTCTATATTCTAATGCTGAGGAAAGTCTAGGGTTTCTTATTTATAGCTCAGCCAGAGTGACGGCAAGAAATCTCACAACATATTCAAACCCTAAAAATTAACCTAAATTTTTGAGACTTCAGATGCGGACATGAGATCTACACATGAAGCCTATGTGACTGGCATACAAGATCATGCTACAGTCTACATTCATGTCAGCAATGTTTTAGGTGTTTAGATAGTAGATTGTATGTACATTTCAATTTTGTCAGTGCCAGGAGCCTAAGTTATGTACAGTCAACCAAGGCACCGACCTTCTTACCAGATTTGACCACTAATTTTGAAAAATCTCAATCAAATGCCCGACTTTAAGTCAAATACATTGGACCATGCAAAGAATGACATGGTTCTTATAAATTGTATATCTAATATATCTAGAACTCATAGTTCCCCTTGTTCACATAGTATAATAATCATTCAAAATGCATATTCTACAAAGGCATCTACTTGGTGAGCCAAATTCCAGCTACAACTACTAGCAATTATGAAAATAGCCTTGCTGCTAGCCAAAGTTCATTATTTTGGACAAACCATTCAAGTGTAGGTGAGAAGCATTCATTTTATGTTTATTTCTCGGATTAAACGTTATTCTACGCAACCTTTGATACTTTTTGAATTTCCAAATGCATATCAATTTGTATTTTTATAACTAGATAAAATCAAATGTTACAACCTTGTTGATGGAAGTTTGTGTTAGTTGTGTATTATAAAATGGTCATACATATGGAAGTAACCATCTTAATATGTTACAATGTTTATAGAAAAAATTCATCCAAATTAAGACATATATTAAATATATCATGATAAGTGGATGTTGCTATTCTATCGTGGTTGTTACTAGGAAATGTATCATAACAAGAAGATTCTTAAATATTTGGAACATTCCAAATTTCAGTGAAATCATTTGTAATGAAGCTTTATTTTATTAATTGAATTCAAGTGCATTATAAAACCATTATAATGGATTAACCTTTATTAAAAGACTGCTATGGACAAAAAATTAAATGTGGAGTACATTTAGCATTTGCTAAGGGGAAGCACGGTAAAGTGGACCACAAAGTGACATATGTGGTCACTAGGAATTGATTATGAAGTGTGCTGTTTTTAAAGCTCAAAGCTGATTTTGAGCATTTTGGTGTAGTTTTTGAGCATTTTAGTCACTTTTTAAGTTGTTGTAAGTTATCTCACATGCCTCTACATTAAAAGAACATCTTTAATTCTAACTTAATTTGACCATTAGTTCTAAATTATGAAAATGAACTTTTCCAAAGTCTTAATTTCTTCATTCGGTGCCCTTTATTGACTTTAGATGATGTTTTTCCAATTTGAAAATCAATGTTTGATGAAAAAAACCCACAGCTAATACCTCAGAAGTGACCCTTTTAAAAAAGGACCAAGTGCGGTGCTTTTGGAACTCTAAACGAATTAACAAGTGTCTGAAATGACCTTTCAAGAATACATCTCAAACTTATGGAGGGCACGGCGCCATCAAAAGTGATTTTTCAGATAGTTTTGATTCTTTTTCAGCCACTTTTTCAAATGACTGCATTCACTTTGCTTGGATTGAAAGCCTTCGTATAATAACTTTAAAGTGTCTACTTTGCACGAAACTTTTCTAAGTTGTAGGAAAACAAGTTGAGAATCTATATTATCCAAAGAAAAATGAACTCAATTACATATTTCCATCACTTTTGTGCAATTTTTGGAAAAAGGCTGAAATTGACATTTAGATAAACACTTTTTAGGTCCACTTTACCGTGCTTCCCCCCGCTACCAATAAGAAGCTTTAAATTGAAATTCCAATGGCTCATTAGAACCACATTGACTAGAATTCCAACTATACTTTTGACCTCAATTCCGTCAAGGTTGTGGATCCATTTTAATACAAGCAAAGTAGACCAAATTCTATAGTTTGCATGTAAGGCATGCTATGACATTCAGAGGCTAAATTGAATGATTCATGGAAAAATAATAAACCAATTATTCTCAAAATTGTATATGACAATACATTTTGACTGTTGATTTTGGAGTAATGTCCCCATTCAATGTCCAAAAATAAGAATAGCCATTTACAAGAAGATCTGTATAATAGAGACCATAACTAGTCCTACATGTTAAAATAAATAGTGAGTGTTGTTGAAATGCCACACAATGGTATTGCAAACAAATTGGAATCAACTAGAAAATAAGACTCATTAAGAATTTGTATCCATTCTTATACACAAAAGCTCCAATACACTACATTAAGACCTCTTTCTGGTCTTCTAATGTTCCGAAGTATAAAAATAGTAACCGTTGAAGATTAATTTACAATTTTGTCTTTGTCTTTTCAAAATCCTCAAAGAATAGTATTATTGTATCCAAGGGTGAGCTTTGGCAGAAAGTAATTCCAAAAATAGATGTCATAAATTTTAGAAAATTATTGGCATTTTTTGCCAAATATAATATCAATTATTTTTCAAAATTGCGGGAATGTAAAGAAATTTCACTTCACACTAGACATTTACTTATATTTGAAGCATGTGCAAGTCACAGTTGAGAGAATGTGCTCCTTGTGTAATCAAGGTCACATACATTAGTTTACAAAGAATATGGGTTAAGAAGTAGCAAGAGTCTAAGTGAGGCTTTTTAAATGTGTTGTACACAGATTTTTGGAGTCCAATTGAGCATAGAAGATGAAGTTTTATAGAATTGTCTTTAGCTAACAAAAGTTGATAAATCGGTTCTTCTTCGAGCTTCAACAAATTTTGTTTTGAAATAAGGCTTCATGCAAAAGATATGAACAAATCATTGCAGCCTTGTAAAGATAAAAAAAAATAGAATGGGTTTAGAACAGTTTTTCAGAGGTTATTTGTGCATAGAAGATTAACTTTTTTGAAATTTTGTTGGTGTAAGAAAAGTTTATAAATCAAGTAATCTATCACCTCCACCAAACTTTATGTCATTTGAAGATTATATGCAAAAGTTATGCGTGTTATAAAAAAGAAGACTAACTAAGTGCTTCACCTCAAAGTTCACATTTTCCATATGGATTGTTGGACACAACTCCATTCTACTTGCATAAAGCAGAGAACATTCTTGCCTCATAATCACATCTATCTTATCATCCAATGCAAAAAAAGATGTGGAGGATTAATATTTCAGCAAAAAATTTAAATAAGGCTTTAAGACAAAAAAAATTTAGAATTAAAAAAGAAAGTTGCCGAAATTGTGAATATGCTATTTTTAGGTGGTGGACATTAAAATTTGAAATTAATTAATTATTCGACCCAGGGGTGCTGAAGCCGACCTTAAGGTACGGTATTTTAGAGATGATGGTTGTAGACTTTGAATTTCATATTATGTTCTTATGGTTAGATTCAATAATGCTATCAAGTATCCTTACTTCATTACAACTTCTAAGTTGGATTACAAATGAAATAGTAATATTTTTTAATTTTATTGTTTAAAATAGGTTTTAAATGAATTATTCTTGACATAATATTTTTTGGATTTTTTTTGTTATTGTAATACAACTGCATGTTTACTACGTACACAAATATTTATTTGTTTTTGAAAAAATAAGATTCTCCTTCTTAAATTTGAATTTTTTGAATTTTTTGATTTTTATGGAAAAAAAAAATCACCAAAAATGACATCAAAAGACTTCGAAATAGAAAAATAACTTCTTATATTTTATTATATTTGAAATAAATAGTTATTTTTAGAACTATCTTTAGACAAATGTGTTTTAATACTATGGTACTTGAGTTTATGACTTCACCTTTTTAAAAACATTTTAAAATTAATTTTTATGCAAGTTACGCTTGTTCAAAATTTCACATACTTTATTATGTCTAATTTTAATGAGAAATGTGTTTAAGCAAAATCAAATTCAACTACAGTAATTTCATAAACTATATATTCAAAAAACCTTAGTGTTGAATGGTTTCATCTTTAAGGAATTTTGAAGAGGAAAAAAGTATTGAACACCCTGGCATAGATCGGTTGAGTTCTTAGAACCTATTTTTGGATTTTTATAAATTGAAAAATTAATCAAGAAATAATGAATACAAAAAATAAAATAAGAATTTATTCTAGATGGCATTTGTTTAAAGAAACAAATGGCAACTGCACGTTAATTGATTATAGTGAAATCCAACATTAGTATAGCATTCAGCGACGCTATCTTGTGAGCAGTGAGCGGTGAGCAGTGAGCGGTGAGCACTAAATTTTCAAATTTTTAGGTAAAAATTTGAATTTTTTTTTTTTTTTTTGAATTTTTTGGAGAATAATGAAACAATCATGAGCAATTTAGGACACTTCGTTGGAATATATGAATGCAAATAAAGTATACCCTATAACCGTGGAATGAATAAAATGTGACTGGTTGGAGGAAAAATCTTACTATTTAATTCACATACAGAATGTATATCCAATCCTTTTTTAAATTTTTCATATTGCAATTCTGTGGACGCTGATATGAGAGAAGAATATTTCCAAGGTATGAAAGAATATTCTTCTCTCGGATCCGAGAGAAGAATATTCCCTAACATTGGAAGATTTTATTTTTCTTGCTTTCATTTTACCACAAACACATTCGAGAGGTGGACAATATATACATAAATAGTGACCTTTATTTATGATCTGCGGATTCCAAATCCATCACAAAGCCAAAACAAATCAATTCCGCTATTCATATAATGTATTCTTGAACTGTATTGGTCACTTAATTTCACTTTCTAACCATAAGAAACTACTGAAGCGGTTCAGCAACTTTGGCCATCTCCAGAACACGCATAACTTCGTTGAAGCTAAAGCTAGGGGCGTGCATAAAAGTATCAACCTTGTAATCCATCTCACATAGATAGCGGAAGATATAATAAACATGCTTGCAGTACTTCCACTGGCCTCTTTTGCCAAGGGTTTCAGAAGTCATTTTCATGAAGTCGGGGCAAGTACATCCAGGGAAGTCCGTGATGGTGATACAATATATCGTTTCACTTGGACTCTTCAAGGAGATGACGCAGCCAAATCCTGGATATGGAATCGATGTGACGTTTGTAATCCAATAGTTGTTCATGAGACCCGCGCTGCTCCACTTGTTGCGGTGGTCGGAGGTAGGAGCGTCAGAACTTCTCCTGATGGCATATCCGTTTCGAGTCGTGGGGTGTGTATCCGGATTAACAGGAATCGGGAAATGACTCCTTGGAAGCGGCATATTAGCAGAAACCTGGAACTGACGACGAGGTGATAGTACTCCACGTTGTTGGAGTTGGAAGCCGGCCTCTTCAAGAGCCAAAATCTCTTTGATGGTCAAGTTTGTGCCCATTTTCACAGGCCAAGTCTGCGGGATAGATGGCCAATCGATCACAAACGACTTCTTTGTGCCCTTCACACATCTATTAATGTCATCGGCGCAAAACCAAAAGTCAGTAGAAATCTGACGATCGGTTCTGAACTCCTTCTTCAGCCCTACATAGGTAGGAGCAGGCGTACCATGCGTACCTCGGCGCACTCGAGTATCGCACTTCTCATTCGTATGAGCCTGCATTGCTTGGCATTTTCGGTTAGACTTGCCGGACAGTCTAGCAATGTGCCACTTAGATGGGTCGCAATCTGTCTCCTGCACTGAAGTAGTGTGTTCAACACCGGAGTCAGGTTGAGAAAGAGCCTCCTCAATGCGTGCTCTGGTGGATCTCGTGCCATCTCGAGGAATGGAATAATTCACTGTATCATAGCGATGCGAGTCATGACTCGAACCAGGCGGCAAATCTAACTTCCGTTTCGTTGATCCAAAGATCTCTGCACCTTCCAAGCCTCCTTTCTTCGTCAGTAAATCCTCGGCTCCCGGGTACGAATTCACTGCCTCAGCAATCAACTTGGGGTCACCAGAGCGTTGAGCGTGGCGTAAACGGAGTTCTGCTCTGTCCGGACCTTTACCGCCCTTTCCTCCCTTCAGCCAAGACCGGTAAGTTGTGATCTGCATGAATGCTCGGATCATATCATCCACTGTTGCCTCGTACAAACAGGTCATTGTATTTCCTGATTGTTGAAGCCATCTGTTATGCACGGTTTCCGCAAGGTTGCAGGAAGGCATGTCGGCTCTCTCGTCAAGGGTAAGATCCTGGGAAATACAATAAAACAAATCATATCATTTTCAGGATTATAGATTAAAAGCACGGTTTAGGAATACCTCATAGAAGATTTAAAGATGAATGAACTTACAAGCTGCATCGACCCTCCCCATTGTCTATACCGATAGTGCCAGAAAACCATCCAATCATTTAGATGACGCCTTCCTTCTTCAGTTGTAGCGCCCGACGAAAGCCACCACCCGCGGATGACGTTGTACTGCGCTTCTGCTTCCTCTTGGGTCTTTGCGTCCTTCCATACTTTGCACAAAGCTTTGTGTTGGTCTTGAAAGCTTGGCAGGATGTTCCGAGAAGTTGCCCTCTGCAAGCACTTCGTCCAGTGGAAAAGACAAGTGCGTTCACGTTCTTCCATTGGATCATTGGGATCGCCGTTCCCATACACCTTACGAACAGCGTGCCAGTTCGCACCAGCATTGTCAGCCATGAATCCTTTGAAATTTGTATTTTCAAGGCCATTCTTGCGCATAACTTCATTGAGCTGGAGCCAAAATAACTCTTGAGCAGCAGCATCTTCGGATTGCATGTCACAAAGGGCAATTGTCATAACTTTACAATACTTACTGTCATAAACGTGGCATGCCATAGTGGTCCAGTCAGCTACACGCCTAACATGGTCAAACATGATCCAGCAGTCTTGAAGATCACCGCCAGGTTGCATGCGCTTCACCAGATCCACACCGCTTCCTGGACGATCAGTGGACATCTTGAAAAGAAAAACCTTGCCTTCATTCTGTCCAGGGAACTGATTACGGTGGATGAAGTCAAAGTTCGAGTAATCCTTCAGCTCCAGGATGCTATCTGTGACTCCTCTCCCTTGACGGAAAAACCTCTTCGACCCAGAAACAAAATTCCGTATATTCGGTGAAGAAAGAGTCTCAAATTGGTCCATTACAGCATCCATAGATGCTCCCCGCAGATGACTGCCTCCTGCAGTAGGACGGATCAGAGCATCGGCAAGGTACTGCTTGCTAGCCGCTAGAACAATAGCAGAGTTTTTGGCGTTAGGTGTCCTCTGAACCTCCTTAGCTATGCAGTCAAACATGATATCCATAGAATCTTGACATCTGCCTTGAGATACAGGATGTCTATGACATCCTAAATGAATCGCCGCACGGGTCATATCATTGTCTGAAGACGACACATGATAGATCCTAGCCTCGCACAATGCGAGACAAGTAGGAGGTGTCTGACATACTTTGCATGCTAAAGTAGATTTCTCTGTGGGGGAGCCTCCCACAGTGAAAGGTACTAAAGCTACGCTTGACCATTCAGTGCTATTTACCCTCCCATTATTCCGGCAGATGTAATCACAACTCATGTTGGGACATTGTAAGTGTCCGGTACAGGATGACTTACGATATGTGAGGCCATACTCGTTCTTGATGTTTGTGGTCATGGTCTTGCACCAGGTGTGGCCATCATACTGCTTGCTCATCCCGTCCATTCCACCTCCGAATGGATTTGGAACTCCTTCTGGTACAGGGGGCAGCTCGAAAATCTTGTCCCCATCGTAAACTGGCGGTAAATACTTCACTTGTTCATGTTCAATAGTGTCGAAATCAATCTTCGATAATTCTGATCGGGAGCCCCTTCTTGATGCTGTCATTCTGATGGAAAATATAATGCTCCTGTTTTTTTTGGAAGTAGGGTGAATAGGTGGACGCCCTGTAGACAATGACGCAGACATACTAGAACGACTACCCTGTCGAGATGGACGAGCTGAGTCTTGGGATCCACGACTCTGAAATGGATTTGACCTAGTGTCTCCTAGCTTGATCTCACTGTGAGTGTCATCATCCGAGTCACTCAACAAATGTACGGAGTTGTCACTGGGTTCAATTTTGACAGATGCTAGACCAGGAACCTGAACTGTTGACGTGGAGGGGGGAGGGGTCAAGAGAACAGTAGACTCAGACATCTGTGCATGTGTTAACCCATAAACCTTGAAAGTTCCAGTGCTAAGAGTCCAGACGTAACCATCGGGTGTACTATCCTTCACTTGAAATACACACTCGACAATCTCACCATTATCATCAAAGATCTCTTCTTCCACGTAAATAGTCCCAGCTCTAAACCCAAACCTGAGGCTAAGTAATCGCTCCTCCACAACTACCTTATTGTCTAGACCTACAGACATCACAAAAGGAATACCTCCATCATGAGACCGTAGAGAGGCCATTCTAAGTGTACTGTAGAAGATAGAAGAAGTACAATCATGCATTGGAGAAGAGCTTGTGCGAAAGGACTGTGAGAAGTTGTGTTTGATGTGTACCTCGTTCTAGAGATTATATAGTTGTTAGTGGTTATTGTGGTGGGACAACTAACATACTCTAAAGTGGAATAGAGTGTACTGGCGAATTCACGATGACCTGTATAGTTTAATTTAAGTTCAAACGTGACTGACAAATTAGAGTGCTTAGGCGGCTGAGACCGCCAACGACGTCAGATTTCAGCTACGACAATTATATCATTTAGCAGCGACTTTGAACCGTCACAGATGTGCACCAATACATTTATAACAATTAGCCGTCAATGTCAGCGTGATCAGGGTAGCGTTAATTTAAATGGTTATCTTGTTTAGATGTAGAGTTCCACAACTTACATTATATTAAGGAGAGATATTATACCTGAGCAGTTAGTGGTGTTGTCGCATTTCAACATAATATGTAGTCATTCCCTTTACAGATAATTATCTGCCTTTATAAAATGGTGTGCACCTAACTTTATAAATATATACTACTATTACATATGACGAGGATACTGACAGAAACTGTAGCAACCACAGATTCCTCATGCATGTCATACAGTTATGAAAGGTTTAGGGTCTAAGAGACGACTATATAACCGAAGTGAGCTCTTTCAAATCCAAAACATTCTTCTTAGTTAGAAATATGTGCACGGGATAGCGTTACTGAGACCTATGAGGGAAGAGGAAGAGCCAAGCTCAAGAGTGCCGAGGGCTCCTAGATCATGTACGACTAGAGGTAGAGGGAGAAAGCGAGGTTCAGGTTTTACTAATCCGAAGCAGGTCGCGGCTCAGAAGAGACGGAAGGAGAAGGAGGCTCTTGACCGTATTGCAGAAGTGGATTATAGCTCAGATGATCCCATGCATCTGAAGATCAAAGCATTAGCCACCATATGCCAGGTATACCACATCATGCTATTTTCTCATACGTGTAATAGACTAATTGTAAGTAATTTGAAATATTGCATCATTCTCTTTAATGGTTTAATGTAAAATTGTTTTATTTAAATACTGCTAGAGTCAAGGCCATCTAAGGCAGTGCGCATTGCATTTTTAATTTTTATTTTGTCGGAAAGTATTCCCATTACAGAGGTAGAGTAGCAACCTACAGAGAGAGGACCCCGGGGAAGTACGGATTTCGTTGACATCAAGTGGATAAACAGTTTACAAAAGCTACGAAGACCCTAGCTATCAAACTCACGGACTTCGGATGATAATCAGAAACTGTCAAGTACCTATAGTTGACTTTTTCAGAATCTCTTTGGTCGGTTTGCAGAGGAGCTTCCCGGCTCGAGCTGGAGTTCTCGAGGTAGGCGAAGGCTGCGACCCGTCAAGCAATCCGCGCAACGAACGACCCAGCGAGCGACCCAACGAGTTTGAATCCGTAAGTGCTTGAATCGTCTTCTTCTGAAGTTATTACTTATGATTTGCGGAGTTTGAATAAAGAGCACTGGCTCGAGTCTGTAGATTTTTGGTTACCATTAAAACCCTAGACATGGATTCAGGAGAATCGGGTGGGAGGATTCGAAGAGGGAGGCAGTCTTGAGACTCTCAATGCAGTAGAGGAAGCTACCGCTCCACTGCAGTCAACGATTACAGCAAGGGGAACCACCAGTATCATTTCGGTGAGTCTTTTGTATTTCTCTTCTTTGCGATATTTTATCTTGTTTAATGTGGTTTTCAAGGTGCTAAGAGGATGGTGTTGGGAGAGAGCTGACTTCTTGAAACTGGTTCATGCAGGTATCGGAGGGTATCGTAGCAAGTGAAGGCTGCGCAAACATAGCTGCTGCTGATGGATCACAAGCTTTCGAGGTAAGTACACATGCTGACCATGATGGGACTTCGAATTGGATTTTTTTGGTTTCTGATGGTTCTCTAAATATTAGTTATATGATAATTCACACATCGTATGTGATGCAGCTAAATCAGTTTGGAGAATACCCGAGAGAGGAGCAGACTGTTTTCGAAGAGGTGGAAAGAGACCTGTCCATTTCGAATTCGAATTCGGTCAAGGTAAGCAGTCCATTACGTAGTCCATGTCAATCTCGTGTATGTCCTCGTAGATAAAGAGCCCTTCGAAATGCACCCTGCTAGAGTTTGTAGAGGACCCGGAGCTGGTCCCATCCCGGTAGATGTTGTGTAGTCGGGGCTGCAAATGCCATAAAAGGCATACCCTGTGGTGAAGCCAGTCACCTGCGCAATTTCATGGATTGATTATGGGAAGGTGCACTGCGCATAGGAAAGTGTTACGCTTAGGCTTCTTTTTGTTCTCGACTTGTCTTGGTACTTTATTCTCGTTCTCAAACTGTACGCTACTCGATGTTGCCGCGTAACGGAGCAGAGGATTCAGATCTTGTTCGCTTTGCAATACTGTTTTGGTGGAGACGGTTTAGGGTTAGTATGACCAACGGGCTCAGAGGGATTTTAACGTAGGTTTCATGGAGGAGCAAAGGCTCCTGTCGAAGGTTACTGCGTAAAGCCTCTCCAGACCTGTACTCTCTCCTGTGTTTAACTCTGGAAACGCATGTGTCTCGCACATAACGCTTGCCGTGGATGGCCATGCGTCGTAGAGGCCAGGCTTCCAGTGAATCATCGTGTGGGCCGTTGAGGTAGTAGCTGCTAGCTACACACACTGCATGTGTTTCTTTCGGTAGTACTGTTCTCCAGCGAGCGAGTAGTACTAGGTCGACGTTTTACCGTGCCATGTTTTAGCGAGCGAGTAGTACTAGGTCGAATCTCCACGAATATTTTAATTATTTCTCGGTTGCCAATGGTGTCCAACGGTGAAGTTAGCTGTGCGTAATATATCCAATCTAATGACGAATATATACCCAGTGTGATGACCGTTCTCTTCGGTCGGGCGCTGTGAGAATAATTAATTTCTCTTTGGTCTAAACTGGTTATATATTTGGCATGCAGATGAGCAGTGACCACGGCATGGAAGAGGTGCGCAGCCCGTCTACGGCCATGGACAGTATCGACGTGGGTCTTGCCGAAATGGAAGATCAGCTCCGCAAGGCTGTGAAGGGAAGTTCACATGTTGCTCTCCAAGATGCAGTTGACACACCAGGCATGGAGATTGATGTGCCCTTGTGCAGGATGATACCTATGAAGGATGTGAGGGAGCCATTGAAGACCGACATACAGAAGCTAAAGGCCGAATTCAGCCACGGATACAAGCGAGGATCATCGTGCTTCTATCTATCACTCACGAGCTTTAGGATGGAAGAGTCAAGTGTCACCGAGGCTGACAGGTCTTCTTGGTCCGATTTATGGCGAAAGGAGGACCTTGAGTTTGAAGCACGTTTGCTGTCAAATCCAGACTTGAAGAAATACTCCAATCGCTACTTCTATGTATGGGACGGAAATCATCGCCATATTGCTTGGTCAGAATTGATCAATTCTCTCCACAAGCATGATGCTTCTTTCCATGTTTCAGCCCGTTCAATCATCATCAACGTCACGCCGGCAAATTGCAATATGTTGTTGCATGCCATGACTGATTGGAACAAGTAAGTAATTCATTAAGTTTAAACTCATTAGAGACTCAAGTATATGAAAGTTTGGAATTCATCTAATTTATTTTATTTACAAATGTTTGATAGTTCAATTTAATGGATTTCCTGTAAACTTCTTGCAGAAAAAACGAAGTAGACCATGTTGTTCAGCATTGGACCCATGAGGTGAAGCGTGTCCAACAGCTAGGTCTGTTGGATTTTGACCAGTTAAAGGGTCTGGTGAAAGATGAAGATTTGCAAGCAAGCATTATAGAGTGGGGGCGTATGAAGAACAGAAAGTGGTATCATCTATTATATGATGCATTCATTGACTTCTTATACGAGGTGAGAATGTTTAATTTATTTAAGTTGTCAAATCTTTATCAGTACTAACCTCATCTATTGTCAAAGCCTATAGACTAACAAGAAATGTATGTATTTTAGAGAGAAATATCAGCCGCCCAAGAGGAAGCCATCCGAATCTACAAGGACTCATTAGTCACAGGTCGAGGTGAGGACAAGATGGGAAGTCCTTCAGAGCTCCTTGCGGATGCGAAGAAGGCAGTAGCGGCGAAGAAGACATCCCTCTCAACTAAATTGGACCGATACTTGGCCATTGCCAACCCAGCTAATGGCGAAGGCTTCTTAAAAGAGGTATTTCTTTTCCATAAATTATCACAGGGCTCGTGTTTTTATTTTCTATCGGTCGTGACTTCATGACTTTTTTTTTGAGTATTTGTGTAAGACGGCCTAGCCTCCGGCTCCGGTTACTGCTGCCTCCACTGAATGCTGGTTCCTTCTTGCATATTGTGTTGTTGGTTGGCTCATTTGGGGGAGGCTGCGTGCTTGATGCACGCAGCTACGGTGCGTTTTTTTTTTTTAAATTGTGTTGATGGAGCTGCTGCGTGCATCAAGCACGCAGCCATGCCTCTGGTATTTCACTCCGAAGGTCGATGCCTCTCACCTCGGCTGTAGGTCTGAGGTTGGATTCTCGGAAAAAGCACTCTCACAGGGCACCCCCGGAGGTTCCCTCGGATCCGAGGGGTGCCTGGAGGTCTCTCCCTTACTTCACTTTTTTCTTAAATGTGCCCTCGGTTTTCAGCTCGGGTCCTGAGTTCATGACTTTTTTTTTGAGTATTTGTGTAAGACGGCCTAGCCTCCGGCTCCGGTTACTGCTGCCTCCACTGAATGCTGGTTCCTTCTTGCATATTGTGTTGTTGGTTGGCTCATTTGGGGGAGGCTGCGTGCTTGATGCACGCAGCTACGGTGCGTTTATTTTTTTTTCATTGTGTTGATGGAGCTGCTGCGTGCATCAAGCACGCAGCCATGCATCCGGTATCTTTTATCTTGGATATGCGCTGTTTTGCTTTCCCCTTCTTTGCAAAATTTCTTCATTAATGCCTGCTTACTGGAGGCTTTGGGTCGTGTCTGATGTATACTGCTTGCTGTAAGCCGGATAGTTTTTTTGTGAATTCTTAATTTCTCTCTTGAACCTGTTTTTGTTTGTGAATATGTTCTTTGTTATATTCTCTTGAGAGGAACTATATTTTTGTTACTGTGTATGTTTTAGAGGTCTACTTGACTTAATTGATTGTTTACTTTTGTGCAGATCATTCGCCATTTTGATGTTTATCAGAGCGACGCAGAAATGACCCCGGAGAAGTTGCAACTTTTTGCAAGCGCCAAGGTTGCTCCCAAGTACAAAGAGAGATGTCTAAAGTGGTGGAACATGAGCAAGCAAAGTCGGGTGGAGTACAACTTTCCTCCAACACCAGCTTCAGATTTAGTTCTTCGAGTCTGGATTGATCAAGCAGCCTTCTGGGCTGGGGTAAGCACAATCATTATTTCTCCTATAAATTGAATTGATCTATGTCTTCTAATGTTGCACTTGAAATTAATAGCACATTCTTTCTAATGTAATGTATTCTAATATTTTTGGTTTGTTTCTTATCCCGCAGTTAGAAGAAGAGGCTAGCCTTCGTTATGCCAAGATTGTAGAGGAGGATATCATAGTTCTGAGGACCACGGATTTACCTAATCCTGTAGATGATATTGGCTCATGGATTGAGGCTCATTCTCTGACTCTTTGGGGGAAGGCCTTCACTGGTTTCTTTCCTAAGGCTGGCACTTTTACCAAGAAAGAGCCATTTCTCAACCAAGCAGGGGCTGAGAATGCTATGAAGAGGGTTATATTGAGGTACTTCTAGAGGGAGTTGGTAGTTAAGGGTGCCATTGATAGGAATGATATTCCACAGCGTTTTAAGAAATGGGTGGATATTTCTAGCTCTGAGTGCATTTTTACAGATTATCAGAGGAGGCATTTTCGAGCTCCACATCTTGTTCAATGTCCCTGGTACCTTGAATTGAAGGAGAATGAGAAGTGCCCTGGGGATGAGAGAGCTTTGAAGGCTAGCTGTGACAACTTGGTGCTGCAGCTTGGAGATGAGAATACCATGAATTTGGAGGAGAATGCCTCGGAGGTTGGTGATGATGCTTCTCTTTCTGAGAAGCAAAGGAAGAAACTAGCAGAGAGGAAGGCAAAGGCTGAGGCACGGATGAAGGAGAAGGAGGACAAGAAGAAGGAGAAGGAGGAAGGAGTCAAGCTCAAGAGAGAATTGGCAGCAAGGAACAGGGAGCTTGCCAAGCTTGTTTTGAAGGAAGGGCCAGAGAAGATGTTGACTCATGTTGGCATTTCTCCTTCAGGTAGCAGCATGGCTGCTGCCATAGTTCCTGTAGCTCCTCAGGTGCCTCTTTTTTCTACCCCCATGCCTTCTCAGACTATCTACACCATTCCATGCTCGCAGTTGGATGATGTAGACACTAGGGTTGAGATCATCAATGACTCCCCTATGGGCATTTTGGAGCTGTTTAATGATCTATCAGAGGGGGATGAGCCTGAGGTTTGGATGAAGGTGAAGGACTGGATCAAGGAGAATCTCGGTAGCAAGGCTAGGAATTTTGGAGGTGAAGAGGCTGAGGCTGCTGTGGACCTCATCATTTTTGATGTTCCAGAGGATTTACCAGTTCCAGGTTTAGGGCAGGATGGTGAGATTCCATTCTGGAACAAGCACCCCAAGATTTCAGCAGGGAAGAAGATGGAGTCTTCGTGGATTAAGGCCCATTTTGAATTTGCTATGCAGTTTCTGCAGGATGATGGAGCCTTGATTGTATTCTACCCTGATTCAAGGTTCATTTCGAATGAGCTTATTTCCTGGGCAGAGTGGGCTAACTTTCAGGAGGAGGCCAAGTGGTTTGCAATCAATGGCCTGCCATTGACTATTCCAGATCGTTATCTACGGGAGCACAAGACTTTTATGGTCAAGTGCTTCATCAAGATGGAGAATGCGGAGGAGGGTGTTCCAAGGTCTAAGTTCCAGTTTCATGATAGGGCTGAGCTTGGTGCCCAAGGCATCAAGCTCTCCACTGATGGTCACTGTACTAATTTGATTACTGCAGATTCTCTGACTTATAATTCAGAGACAGGTTTGCCATTCAGAGGTCCTAGAGAGAAGACTTCTAACCTCTTGCAGGCTCTGATTGATCTCTGCACTGTAGAGAATGACATTGTCATGGATCTCACAGCTTCTACAGGTATTTTTTTAGTCTTTCTGTTCTCTGATTGTTGTTAGTTGTATTTCTTTTTATTCTTTAGTCTCATGCAATTGAGCTATAATTTGTGTGCAGGTGCTTCCATTCGAGCATCGAAGAGTCTCCGGCGCCATGTCATAGGCTTTGAGTATGACACCACCTTGTACAAGCAGGTGTTGTTGCCTCTTCTTCCAAGCGCCGAAGAGGTTGAGTCTGCTCCAATTCCTGTGGCATCACCAAAGAAGAAACGTGCCATTGAATCAGATGATGAGCCTGAGAGGAAGACTGCCCCCAAGCGTTCTTGTAAGTAAGTCTCTACATTCATTTGACATTTGTTTATTTGTTTACAAAAGTTTAGTTCAATATTTATTAAACTGTGAAATTGTCATGTGCAGTCGGAAGAAAGCGTTGAAGAATGACATTGGTGGCTCTATTATCTCGCGCCATCTTAGCAAGATAAAGAGTCCAGTTAGACCTTTAGAGCTTCCACATTATGCAGAGATGCAGGCTCAAGCTTATTTAGCTGCTCCTTCTCCATCTATTTCATCTGATAGAGATAGCATTTGTCGTGATGCTGAGATTTATCTTGACATAGCTGCAGAAGTTGCCAGAGTGGTATTATCTAGTGATAGCGATTCTTATGATGGTTGGATTGATACTCGTAGCGATGATGAGATGTCTACTTGATCATTGCATATTTACTCTATATTGTTATGTTTTCCCTACTTCTATATTATATGATAGCTTTGGCTTTGGATTTTATATTTTGCCTTAACCTCACTTTACTCTACTTTTGTGTGAATTTCTCTACCGGCCATATATTTTAAATTCAATTCAAACATGATTGAATAATAAAATGGTACTAATTTTTTAAGAAGTTGAACATTCCTTGGTTACAACTTGAAGGCATCACAGTAAAATATGGTTTTCTTAAAACCTTTTTCATGTAGTTTTCCCTACCCTTTAAATTGCACCTTTAAATTAGTCATCCAACAATTGGATGAAAAGTTTGTCATCCCAAAAAACTTGAAGCCACAGTCATCTGCAATAGCGGTTGTGTATATCCACCAAAACCTAATTGTTTTTATTTTATTTTTATCTTTCTTCTTTCTCTCCTTTATGTATTCATTAATTTTATTTGTTTTTCTTTTTTAGTGAATTCCTTTTTATGTTTCGTCTTCTATTTTTTTTAATTTATTTTTTAATTTATTCGTTGCTTTTCTTCTTTCGTTGTTTTATTTATATTTCTTTCTTTTCTTCTTATTTTCCTTCATTTTTTTATTTTTTTCCCCTGTATTCCTTTTCATTATTTATTTTTAATCTATTTTCTTTCTTTCATTTATTTATTTTTTTTCTTTTCTTTTTTTTCCTTTTGTTTTTTTTTTCTTCTTGGTCTTCATGGCGTGGAATTGATAGGATATATGAAAAAATAATCACAATTTATTCGGGTATGAATCGGGTGTAAATTTCTACATTTATCAATTTAGAAGCCATTATTTTAAGAATATACCCTAAAACACCTTCCACGGTCATAGGTCCCATATATGCCATGTCATGCAAAATCATCTCAAAATATCAAATAAATAGTCAAAAAATTGAAAATTTAGTGCTCACCGCTCACTGCTCACTGCTCACCGCTCACAAGATAGCATTCCTGGTATAGCATTATCATACTCCTAGTAGAAATTTATTGGAATATGAAAAAAATTTACTTTAAATATCATCTTTGATTACTAAATCGCTACAATTAGATTATGTTTCCAATCGACACAATTTCTTTCATTGCATATAAATATGTGGTATTTATCTTATTTTATTTAGAATTTTTTTTTCAAAAAGAATTTTCAATCATTGAATTTGTTTCAAAAGTTGATTATTATAGATTTAACTAATTCCATTGTTTATTGATTAGTTATTATCTTTTAAACATCATATACTAAAAAAATGATATAATTGCACATGTAGGTCTTACACGGATTTGTCTATTTTCCCCCATCAAGCGGTGGCTCCGAGGCTAGGCTCAAGGAGGTGGAAGAGGAGAGGGCAAATCTTTGCCCCTATTATTTGCCTTCAGTGGGGTCCTAGTGATCTCAAGGGAACCTCTATATCGTAATTTGGAGCTTACGGTCCTGAATTTATATAAAAAAAAACCAAAAAAAGACCCCAGGACCCAAAACAAGGAGGGGCAGCAAAATGGAACCCACTGAGCCTTGCAACCGAACCAGCGGTTGCACCTCTCGATGGGGAAAAATAAAGAGACCCGTCTTGCACATTATGTAATGAACTGTATGCAATTGAAAGAGAATGAGCTATTTTGGCAAGCTCTATTAATCAATACTTGGTGATACCATATTTACACAAATGATTTGAAAAAACAAATCTCCTCAATTTCTCAACTCTAAAAATAGGGAACATACTAACCATAAATTCACATGTTACCACTATAGTCCACCCAACTATGGTGGGGGGTCTTGAGACCTCGTTGTATGGGTACCCAAAAAGACCTTGGGGGGGATGACATGTTGGTTGTCTTCAAGGCACTTAGTGTAGAGGCACTTAGTGTAGAGGCACTTAGTGTAGAGGCACTTAGTGTAGAGGCACTTAGTGTAGAAAAGTGTTTACCTTCGAAAGGGGGAGTAGCTCTAGATTCATTATCCTTTGTCCAACGGCCATCGGATTAGTGAATAGAATGAACGAACACTATACTCAAGTCGGCCCCTTTGAGGCCGGAGTTCTTCTTCTAAATTCACATGGGGTGTAAATGATAACTACCGTACTACAGTACAGGCATCCGAAAAAGATCAACATCATTCCATCATCATCAACCTTCTATTCTAGACCCTCCCTTTCACTATTCCACAAACATATAGAATCCGCATCGCAGCATCCAATACCACTGCTTTCCACCCTGCTCTGCAAAAATGGTCGAAACCCAAAGATGATCGATCCGATCCGCAAACACTCTGCCCAATCCCCCAATTTAGTCCAAAACCATTCCTACAACCCCAACCCCAACCCCAGCACCTGACCCCTCGCCCCCACCCCCGACGACGACGACACCTGCAACGCGGTGGGCCTCACCAACCACCCCCACCAACCACCCCAACTCCGTCACACCCTCCTCCCGGCATGTCACTCGCTAGAGGAGTGACGCTTCTCTGCTCCAGAGCCTAATCACGACAACCACCCAACTCCGCCACACCCTCCCCCAAGCCCAGATTCCAGACCCAGAACGAAAACCCGTCATCAACCGCGACGGAACTAAACCCCCGTCGCAATTACATCCCTCGTCCAAACTAGAGCGAAGGAGGGCTGATATTCAAAAACCGTCATGGTTCCTAAAACCGTCACCGGTTTTAGGTGCGGTGGCGGTATTTGTACAGCAGCCTCCAGGGGCTCTACCTTGGACGAGGGATGTGATTGCGACGGGGGTTTAGTTCCGTCGCGGTCGATGACGGGTTTTCGTTCTGGGTCTGGAACCTGGGCTTGGGGGAGGGCGTGGCGGAGTTGGGTGGTTGCCGCGATTAGGCTCCGGAGCAGAGAAGCGCCACTCCTGTGCGGAGTGACATGGCTGGCGTGGGATGCCAGCAGTGCCAGCAGGGGCGGGGGTGGTGCCACCGACCGAGCCCTGTGTGTCGGAGGCGCTCACAGTATCCGATATTACGAGGAGTCGGTTCCATGCGAGGGCTCAGTCAAGGCTCCCAAGCCACCACCAGACTAAGCTACTGCAGACATCACCTCACTCCCAATTCCTCGTATTATCTCCTTCTCATCTTCGGGATCTGAAACAGAGACTATACAATTCTAGTCTTCAACTTGCAGTAAGTCAGTACAACTTTAGTTGACAGTATACTAGCTCGAAGTCTCCTGAGATTGAGACTTGTATCGAATCTGTTTTTCTAGCAAAGGGTAAAGTTGAAAGGTGGGCTTGAGTATAGAGAGAAGTGTTTTTGGTAATTTGGTGGTAATTGGAATAAGATTTCGGTTGCGTGAGCTTTCCGGGTGGTTCATCGACTGGGGTGTCGTGAAGTGGGGGCAAGGTGGGGGTTTTGGGTGGTTGGGTTGGGTGAAGTTGCCAGGTGGGCAGCAGGCTTTGCTGAAGGTGATAATAGACTGGCAGGTTTTAAGTGTTGAGCTTTTTTAGTGAACTTTGAAGCTGTTGGAGCTGTTGGAGCGTTGGAGTTTTTGGTTAGCTGTGTAAGCTTTGGAGGTGAGTTTGCTCGTTTGTTGGTGCTTCTGGTGGAGAGTTTAATGTGGAGTTCGTTGTTGAAGTGGTTGCGTAGGTTGTTCTGCCATTCTGAAACCAATTTTGAACCGTCTTGGTGTCGTTTTTGGGTCGTTTTTGAGGTGTTTCGGATTCTAGGATATCACTGAGTGGGAAAGTTTTTCTTTTTTTCATGTTTGGGTTAAGTGCGCTCTCGGTTTATTGCTTCATGATCAAAATTTGGGGTTCGTGACATGTTCTCCGGTTTTGTACTTTTCTTGGTGTCATGAACTAGACTGTTTCTTTATTTACACTAGTAGAGTAAATTTCTTTGAGCTTTCGAACATGACTGAGGCAATCGTGTGATGTGGGTGGTTGAGTTGTTGACGTTTGGTATTACGTTTTAGGTTATCAGTTTTTAGTTGGCGAGAGTTTTTTGTGATGTATTGGTATCAACCTAGTTTGACATAGCTGAATTTCTTGTATAAAATTTTGCTGATTCCCGTTGTCTAGATGTTGAATAAGTGCTTCTATGATCGGTCGGGATAATTTTCTGCATTATTGAGCTATGGGTTTCTGCGGATGACGATATGGAATCGGTGCTCACGAAGCGATTGTTCTTTGCAGAGAAGGGCAGCATTGAACGGCCATGGAGTTTTTCAGGGACGTGCACTCGGTGCGGCTCTTAGGGCATAAGGGCAAGTTCCTTTGGGCAGACGACGACCGAAGATCGGTGGCGCAGAAAAAGGGCCAGGATTCATATGGGGTCATCTGGCGCGTCGAGCTTGTGCCAGAAAAGAACGCGATCAAGCTCAAGAGCGTGTACGATCTTTACCTCTTCGCCTCCGACTACCCGTTCCTACTGGGCGCCACAGGGAAGAAAGTGATGCAGAGCTTCAATGTCGCCCAGAACGAGGCCCTCGAGTGGGAGCCCATCGCCGCAGGAACCTTCGTGAAGCTCAGAACCAAGGGCGACAAATTCCTCCGTGCAAACGGTGGAGTTCCTCCGTATCGCAACTCAGTCACGCATGATGTCCCCGTGCTGTCGAGTACCCAGAATGTGGTTCTCTGGGAGGTCGAAGTTGTGAGAAAAAAGGAGCCCACACCTTTGCCAGCCAGTCGGCAACCATCTCCGAAACAGGTATGGCTATAGCCAGTTCAGTTTCAATGCACCTTATCTATGTTCACAACTTCACATGCATGCCATGCATTACAATGTCTGCTGCTTGGAATTATCTTTGGCATGAACTCTCTACTTAAAGAGTTGTTATCAGTCAATTGCAAACTTTCTTCTACTTTTTATCGAAACATGTTTAGAACTTTCTCTGAATTTTTCTTCTGAATGTATTCAGGCTCCAGTGGAACGGCCTGTGACACCGCCGGAACGCTCTCAGACACCGCCGAAGCGTCGGCCACAAGTGGACCCGAATTACGACCCCGAGAGTTCGGTTCCACCGCCGCTGTATGTCCCTCGCGCTCGCCCACATCGCAGGCATTCTGCACCGACTGAGATAGACTTCCCACTTCCGAACGAGGAGAGTTCCTCCCCCTCGGAGAGGCTATCACCGATATCAAGCCCGCCACGCCGGCGACGCTCGCCACCACCGTCGCAGTCCGTAGACAGCAGTCCGCCACGAAGACACCGCGTCCCAATCCCATCACAATCCTTGAAGGCTCCCCCGAAGGACGACTACGACTCGGCATTCTCCGAGTCACCGTCGCCAGTGCGAACGCAGCGGACCCCACCCAAGCACCGTGCCACCGCCTCCGAGGTTCCCAACAGGTTCACTGCCAACGACGACTACGACTCCTCACCCTCGGAGGCTTCACCTCCGACATCTAGAGTGTCGAACCTCAGGATATCAGAATATGACGATGAGCATGACGGCAAGGCCAGGCTCAGTTCCCCGAGGACCCCGAACATGGCACCGGCCACCCCGAACGACGTCCGGCGGATCTTCTACACAGTTGCAGAAGACGATGGCCGAGTGCTGGCCCATGACGACGAGACTTTCGGCAGCTTTCTGTTCAAGGGCCACAGCTTGGCGGAGCTGACGGAGGCGTTGCAGCTGGAGACCGGGATTGATGATGATATCATTCTATGTATGCGCAATCCTCTCACTCAGAAGCTGTACAAGATGCGCCTCCAGCTTCCGCCCAACAAAGCTCCTCTCTCTGTTGTGATCGTCCGGCCTGACACCCAATGTACGTTCTTTTCTCCTCATCATACCGATACATCTAGCAAATTTTAGAACAATTTCGTAACCTGTGGCATCCTCTCTACCTTGTCTGTAAAATGTTTTTGAAGATTTTTTATAACATTTTTTTTGGTTACAAGATCTTCACTCATTCTGATTAGACCTGTGATCGTCTCTTCGAATTGATGTCTTGTCTTTGATTCTAATTACTTTTGTGTTGTGATTGCAGTTGGGAGAACATTATCCCTTTCATCAGTTGCTCGAAAGTAACCGGATACGTTTGGGAGAGATCATCATTCTCCTCCAGTGCTCTGAAGGTGTGGTGTTTACTGAAATGCAACGGTATTGTAAAATATTTTAGCTCCACAAGTGACTGCAATTCAGGGTGTTCTTCTCATTGCACGTCATGGATTCAGCACGAGTATCAATTGATACAATTGATCGATCCCCCAAGGCATTCAAAATTTTCCCTGTGATTACGCTGAAAATTACGGTATGTAGAGCTCAGGTGTAGGTAGGTAATTCGTTTGTAGAGGCTATTCTCCGAAGAGTTCTGTAGCGAGTGTTTGGTATTACACAAGCACTGATTGAAGGCTTGCTGGCTCTGTACGCTGCCAAAAGTAGAGGATTATGTAAGTAAAGAGGCACTAAGTTACTCGATTTCCGACCTCCCCCACCTCGCAACCAGTTGCACAAAATTGCCAACACTGCATTCAAACCCATGTCAACAAGTCTTACAATGCAACATCCACACTTTCCAGAATCACCCACGATCGAGAAGTGTCCTCAAACTGATCATCACTATTGAGAAAAGCTTCCAGAGTCACGACAGAGCGAGAAACGAGTAAAAGTGGTGCAATTGCGAGCACAGAATGAATGATGTTCAGAGTTTAGTAGAGCATGTGCAGATGTCGTCAGTGTGCGAGAGCACGCCAACCACATGAAGGCCGCAGGGGTGTTGTGGAAGCTGAGCGACACACTTTCAGCGATGATGCTCCACGAGTGCTCTAGCTCGATGCTAACAACAGCTGGACGAGGACTGATTTCTCGGCACTCGATTTTTTTCCGCTCTGGGCGGGCCCACGGGCATCACTCGATGATTGGAGTTTCTGGGAACCGAGTCAAGGCCGTGGAGCTGAGAGGGAGTGAATGGGCGCGCACAGCAGGAATTAGGAGTCTCTCGGGAAAATTTCGCTGCTGCGTCACAGCATCTGGAAGTGACTTCCATTTGTCTGCAAGTAGAGGTAAGGTTGTGGCAATTGCGCTTCAATTGCGAGGTTCTCAGGGAATTGGGTTTGTATGAGAAGCTGCTAGAGTAGTTGCTCGCGCTTCGAAATTTCTAGGCATCGGTTTGCAACCATCTTTTCGCAAACTATGTGAAATTAGGGTGCGTGGGGTCTTCGGTGATCTCGTCAGAGAATTTCTTCTTCTAAATTTGGAAGCAAAGCTCGACAGAAGAGTTCATAAATCGTCGTTTTGCAATTCCAGGAGTGGGGTGAGCGTGAGATTCATTCTGAACGTGAGGCTATTGCCTGGCCATTTGAAACTGACGCTGTGATCGGTGAATTGCCTTGAGTTGTAATGAACTTCCATGTTCTTACTGTTTCATGATTTACACTCTCATGCCAGTCATTCAGTGCAGCTGACAGCTATGGTCGAGTATTGAAAGCGCTTGTTTCTTTGACATACAGGGAACATGAAGTGGAGCGAAATGGAGAGCGAAAACGAAACCCTACGAAAATCTCCAAGCTCCTGCAAGGTGGCCGTAATTGGAGCAGGTGCAGCAGGCCTTGTCGCAGCCCGGGAGCTCATTCGGGAAGGTCACGATGTGATCCTGTTCGAGCAGACAGAGAGTGTTGGCGGGGTGTGGGTATACGATCCTGAGATAGAGGATGACGATTTGTTGGGGATTCGAAAAGCTCGGAAGCGCGTGCACTCGAGCATGTACGCATCCTTGCGGACGAATCTACCGCGTGAGATCATGGGATATACGGACTTTCCGTTTCTTCCGAAAGAGGGCAGAGATGGGCGCCGGTTTCCAGGCCACGCCGAGGTGGCCGCTTACTTGGAGGACTTCGCAGAATTTTATGGTATTCTGAATTATGTGCAATTCTGCACTGTTGTAGAGTATGTTGGGGTATGTAAGAAAGGGAATAAGATCTCCTGGAACGTGAGGACTAGGCGGAGAGACGAGACGGAAGGTGGTAAGGAGGAGGTGTTTGATGCAGTTGTGGTCTGCAATGGTCATTACTCGGAGCCCAAACTTGCAGAAGTGCCTGGTAACACATGATTTTCCTTGCTTTGTTTAGTGTGTGGGTGCAGTGCATTTGATTTGTGTTTTTCTTTGTTTGGTTAACGCTTTGGGATTCGTTTTCTCTGAGTTTTGCTGTTTTTCTTGAAGTACAGGGATAAGTAAGTGGCCGGGGGTGCAGCTGCATAGCCATAATTATAGAGAGCCGGGGTCATTCACTGACAAGGTACTGAGATTTTACTGTTTTCATGTTCGAATCTTCAAATTCTGTGTACTTTCTAGGAGAGAGAATCTAGAATGGATTTAGAGGTTTTTACAATCGGATATGTCAGATTGTGGTGGTGATAGGGAATGCAGCCAGTGGTGAAGACATTTCAAGGGAGATTGCACGAGTTGCCAAGGAGGTTCACATAAGTGGACGCACTTGGAGCTCAAATGTCGACTTCTCTGAACCCATTGGCGATCATGGCAACATCTGGCGTCACACTATGGTAACTAGCTACTAAAAGATCTTGGACTTCAAGTGGCTTTGTATGCAAATTTCAGTTTTTCAATGTGAAGAAGTTTTTGATGTTAGAAATACATGTTTTGGCATGCAGATAGAGTGCACTTGTGAGGACGGAACCGTGAAGTTCAAAAGTGGGGGATCTGTATCAGCCGACATTATCATGCACTGTACAGGGTAAGCAAATGTCATTAGACTCCAGAGAACCGATTGGATTTTTGCAAGCAAGGTTTGGATTCTGTCTGTAATCTGATGTGATCCTTGTTTTTAATGGTTGCAGGTATTTTTATTATTTCCCATTTCTAGATACACAGGGAGAAGTGGGTGTGGATGACAATTGTGTCGGTCCCTTATATCAGCACGTCTTTCCTCCTTCCCTTGCTCCATCTATTGGGTTCGTAGGGCTGCCTTGGAAGGTAAGATCCAGTAATGTTTACATTGATGTTCCTGTGCATTTTTTCCCCAGGGTTAAGGGATTAAGATTCTTGAATAAAACATGGTGAATACTGCAGGTTGTTCCGTTCCAGTTGTGTGAGCTGCAATCTCGGTGGATAGCCATGGCTCTCTCAGGCAAGATAAGTCTACCTTCACCGCAGGAGATGATGAACTTGGTCCAGGACTTCTATGCTAAGCTTGAAGCTTCCGGCAAGACGAAACGCCTCGCACATAATTTGGCTACTAGTCAATATGAGTATGATAACTGGCTGTCGGATCAAACCGGGAGTGCTCCTGTAGAGACTTGGAGGATTAAAATTTACGAGGCTACTTCAAGAAACAAGCGACACAACCCCGAGACTTACCGAGATGTGTGGCCGGACGAGGATTTGCATTACCAAGCCTTTGCGCTGTTGGAGCAGATAGACCTCAGTGCCAGGCTATGAGGAAATGCTGAATGGTTATTTTTCATGGGAGGGGAAATAAAAATTGTGAAGAATGCCTTCTTTTTTTCTTTCTTTTTTTCTTTCTTTTTTCTTTCTTTTTTCTTTTTTTTTGGAAATTACTGGAGCATTATGTGAATTGATACAAATTTTTGAATAATGTTTTTACTTGAACACGCTACCAACACATAGGTTTCCTAAAACTGATTAAGTGAAGACGAACTCTTGGCCATCAATTTAATTTTTTTTTGTTAACAAAGGCAACTACTAAACTGTTAGCATATGTTCCTAATACTGTCTTGGCCTGCCTTTCCTCTGGAATTAACATAAAGGATGTAATTGAGACAAGATAAAATAGTGGTGCCTACAACTAATCAATAAGAATAGTACTTAGTTCTTACTATTCTTTTTGGAATCCAAAATTAAATATTTTGCAAAATGGATATTATATTAGTGGTTGGTTATTTTCAAATTATGTTTTATAATCCGAGTAGAATGGACGTTGTATACTTAGTAGCAATTGTATGAATAATTATAGTGTTTAATATTAGAGTTTCTTGTTTTGTTGATCTTTAAAGTTTCGAGAGAAATTTAATGTATTATGTGAATTCAATAAACTAAATGATTAATTTTAAGTGTAGTTGTTTTAGGATTACACTTTGGTATGATATATCTTGAATCCAAAGTAGGTTTGGTTTGAATCTTGCATTACTATGACATCTTTGATTTTTACACTATGAAAGTAGTAGCTATACAAGCACTACATTTTTGTTACAAAGAAATTTTGTTATGATTGTTACAGAGAGTGTCAACATTCATTAGAAATTAATTTCAAATAATTGTATTAGATATCAAGAATTTTCTAAGTTTCCAAATTGCTTTATCGTATTGTTGTACTTGTAGTTCATACAAATGTTTTAATTTATAGATGAAGAATATATGGAACCATTTGTCTTATTTAATTAAGTTATAAAAGACATGTGTTTGAAGAATATCTATCTTGTTAAAAGAATCTTTACTAACTTGCTAATTGGTATTACCCCTCTATGGTCTACATTAAAATATAAAAAAGCATCTAATTTGAAAATATAGAATATCTAGAAAAATTTCAAAAGTCATTGAAGAGGTAGTTATCTATATATGTATCGATTGTCCATTTTTCTTATATTAATCAATTGGTTTATAATTATTTTTTAAGTTGATTCACTTTGTCATGTTTAATAAATACACTATTGCTGCAAGTTTTTCATTGGCTCATTGTATGGAATTTGTTCCATAGAATGCCATTTGCCTTTGTACAAGAAGTATAGGCTTGACTTGCGAGTTTTGTAACAAAGAATTCCACCTTTGTATAATTTCTAATTTTCTACTTTGCATAGTTGATATGCTTCTTAATTTCCACCTATATGTGCATATGCACACTCCTTGAATGGTGAACAAGGTTGCACTAGTTGCATCATTATAGAAAGTCAAATTGGAAATTATAGGCAAGTAATTCAAAACACTAATTTAGTCAATTATGATCAAGTACCAATCTCATACTATACCAAAAAGAAAGTGAGAATAATGAAAGTGGAAAGGGTCACATAATGAGGGTTACAAAAGAAAATGGACAATCTCCTCCTTATATACTACAGCCATCAGGAAATTGAGAACCCAAGCAAAGGGTATAACTGTTATACAATTTTCAATCATGTAGCCACATGTATGGGATCAATATGATTCGCATGACTTTGCTTTATATGTCTGGGATATGAATCAAGCAAATGAGACTAATGTGAAATTGAGTCCAGTAAGAACCATATGGGAATTGTGCCTCCTATAAGAACTATAATGAAAATACATTATTTCAAAACCTTTTTTGATTCTGTATTGACTAATTTCAATATGGTATCTTTCTTAGAAATCTATGCACAATGATTTTAGTATAGAAATTGTAGAAAGTCAAAAATTCGACAGAGTTACCATATAGTTTTTATATCATTTCTATTGTTAATGGATTGATCTAGTGCATAAGTAAGAACTTTCCGAAGGTCATGGACATGAGGAGTACTCTTGTGGAATATTGGTGAGGAGAAAGTGTTGGAGAATATTGGTGGAGGTTGCTATTTCAGAAAGAGGGGGTTCTGGGTTCGAACAGTGTCGACGCATCCAACTGATGGATATCTGTTGAGGGTGACGGAGCACCTATATTCTCCAGCACTTTCTCCTCACCAATACTCCACAACACTACTCCTTATGCACTAGATCAATTCATTAGTACCATAAAATCATTATGCGTAGATTTCTTGTAAAGATACCATATTAAAATTAGTCAATACATAGTCAATAGGGGCTATGAAATAATGTGTTTTCATTATAGTTCTTATAGGAGACGCAATTCCCACATGGTAATTTCCATATGGTTCTTAGTGGAATCAATTCCATATGAGTCTCATTTGCTTAATTCATGTTCCAGGCATATAAAGCAAAAACATGGGAACCATATTGATCCCATACATGTGGCTACATGATTGAAAACTACATAACAGGTATATGTTAGTCTCGGTTGTGATGGAGTATTCTGAGACCAATACTTAGAACTCAGGGAGGACAAAGTCAAGGTCTAAGTTGTATCTCTAAAGAGGGTGGTCAGGTTAGTGAAGAGAACGAACTGTCTGGACTATCGAGGAAAGCCAAGGGGTGACGGTTACATTTCCCTGACCTAGGAAGTTATCCGTCAACCGAGACTCCTGAGTTGTCCATATATTGCAAAGGGGAACTTGGAGGCCAAGCAAAGAGGGATAGAGAGAGACAAAGTTAGAGAAGTGGTATCAACAGTTGGGACAGAGCAAATAGAGAGCGAGACAAAGCATTCAGAAGGGAAATCCTAGAGTGAGACGGGGTAGGAGAAGCATAACAGAGTTCGTATGTTTATTGCTTCCTGTGATAGTTCGATACTCAACAAGTACAGTGTTCAAGGGTAGCAAAAGAAGAGGTGATCGTTTAGCCAAAAATGACCTAATGTCCTTGGTAGTGAGCGTACTGTTTCAACTTCTATAACACTAACTTGGAGGTCATGGAAAAACTAGGGATCCTGACTACTGTACTACTTCTAATTCTTATACTCATCTACTCCCGCTAGTCCTCGTCGTAACCGTGTGTCTAACTCCCTGTTTGCCACGGTGCTGCTCTTTAACTCCATGTTCGCCATAGGATATCTTCACTCCTGGTTTAGCTATGCTGGTGGTTGTCCATTTCTTAGTTCGCCATGGAGTCCGTGCCTTGGACGGGTAACAGTATACCATTTGCTCTAGTTCTCAGTTTCTTGATGGCTCCTAGTTTAAGTGAATCTGCAGCTTAGAATCTGGGGGAAAATGACCAGTTCGAGAATCCTGGATTCTCATAGGTTAAGCACAAGAAATTCAACACAAGAGATTGTGCACAAAGATTGCAGGACCATTCGGAGCAGCTTCAATTCAACATCACAAAATTATGACTCCTGTTCATCAACGTCAGGTTCCACAATTCGCCGGAGCAAAACTGCCAGATCCACCTCCAAAACAAACAGCAAGTAACTTCGACCACGACGACGCAATTGTGGATCTCAGGCAATTGAGAAATTGATTCAACCAAACAATGTGTACAATCACGTGCTTCCTACATTCAAGGATCTCCCTCTTCTACACACACCTAAAGGTACCCTAACAAGGAACTAGAGATTCAAACTTGCTCATTGCATCTTGCTCCTCCCAATCATGAAAACCAATCAGCCCCAAACCTAAAGCTTCAGAAACTGAGCTCATTCACATCGCGAAATTGTGCTCCTCCAACGAAAGGTCATTTCCAGATAAAATTCCATGCACATGTTCTGCATTCTACAGTCCTGAGCTCTGATCCGGAGAAATTCATAGCGTGAGTTAGGGGTTACACTACTAGAAAATCGTCTAAAAATCAACTAAAAAACAACTAAAAAGTGTTGATTCTAACACCAGACCCGATGCATAGTTGATTACAGGGGAGGTTCCCAAGAGAATGAGCGCTCTTCTTGAAACCAAGTGAAAACTGTTGAACTCCCTGCTGGTGAGGGAAAGACGCGGTGACGATGTCCGAGGGCATAAGTTCCCGCCACGAGGCAGCGTGAATTGAGTCTGCGTTAGCCATGGCGGCGAATAGGGTTTAGGTTGGGAACCTCATTGCATACACTGCGAACTGTGCAGACTTTCAGTATTTTCAAAAATTAGAGGACCCTTTATTTATTTTAAACTCGAGAATCGAGATACACAGGTGTGCATTCCACCGCCATAGCCCGGACATCGGAAAACAGGGCAATGTCGGGAGTATGACAATGTGGACGGATCTCAATCGTTGGTCTTCTCTTCAACAAACTAAAATCTACTTGCTGGGATCCTATTCCTTGTTGGGACATATATCCGGAATATGTACATTGACTATACCGTAACTGCAGGACGTAGGTAAAATGAACATACTATCTAACATTGCGAGAGCTGAGAAGGTTCCTTCACTCCTGATCACGATGGTTTCCATCTTCACGCAGTGATCATCGCAGGGGCACACAGTGAACTTCGATCTTCAGACAATGATTCCGTGAAGGGAAATCACGTTCCGAGGTTTTACTGCAACGGCATGACACAAGATATTTTTATTGCTAACTGATTGAAACAAAGAATCCTTAGCAATCCGAAGTCATAATTGATTTCATAGAAAAAAATGTACAAAACAGAAGTGAAAGAGGAAATCTGCATAAGCGAAGGAAAAATAACGCCCACGTAAACAGAGCTATCAGCAATGGATTAGAGAATTCATTTCGAATATACATGGCAAAATTCGTCTGGATCCCAGCACAAGGAATGCACGTACATTGGGTTTAGGACAAGGAAATTGACCTAGCACTGCAGAGACAGGCAGCGTAGCATAATCATGCATGCCCACAACTAACAATAATCTCATAAAAATGAAACGTTAATTTAGAGAACGTTATTCTGTCCAACTGAGATGGTTCATGGTTTAATATTAAAGCTCACCTCAATCTTCCTCCGACGACGAAGCACCTAAATCAGCATCAAAAGTCGCGTGTTCTTCTTGCGGGTCATCTTCGAGTGCTTCTGTCATTCGGATAACCCTGCCATTCTCACATGCAGGGAGCGGGTCTTCGGACACAACTTCGGGCACACGCAAAGCCGAGAATTCAGAATCCCTGCCGTGACGGAATAACAATCCTCCTCCTACGTCTGCGGTGTTCGCATCAACTCGCTTTCCCCTCGGCTCAGTCCGAACCACAACCTTCCAACCCGGAGCTTCAACACAATCACAGAAAAATACCTGTTCGACCTGCTGGGGAAAAGCAAATGATTCCCTACCGAATGGGATAGTTCTTGTAAAGTTAGCAATGGTAAATCCCCATTGGTCTTTCTTGACTGTAGCGTTGGAGCCCCTGTAATTCGCCCTGACCCAGGTACCAATGAGAACCACTTGTCGAAATACAGAATAGTCTAATTCAATTATCTCTTCCAGGTTCCCAATGTATTCGATAGGAGCAACAATAGGGTTCATGTCCCTCATGCCAAATCGGCATTCTCGGAGAAAGGTGGCTGCTATACCTGAGTCCATTGACTTCAGAGGGATCTCTGCTGATCTCACTCGGTAATGATAGCCATATCCAAACATGCTTCTGTAACGAGTAGCGATAGTGGATGGGAAACACGAAACCGCTTCCACAGTTTGATCAACATGAAGACCCTCTGCTTTTTCATTGATTATCCGAGCACGGAACCAGTCTCGGAACGGAGGCAGGTTGGAAAGCTCTGGCGGAAAATTGCGAGCGCGTGTGCCCTCCCGACGAGGGTGCCGTGACCTCCAGCTTTGTCTATCCAGATTGCGTTGTTCGACCAGGTGCAGGTAGGCTCTGTAGAAGTTAGGAACACCACGAAACATCAGAAAGTGAATTTACACAGCCACAAAGCCGAGGATATTACAGTCGGTGACCGTGGGCTGCAAGACTACGAACAGGGAGCAGTGTTAGTGAAATGAATTTACTGATCAACTTACTCTCTGTAGGGTTCGACGATGTCGACATTATCGATGACGAAGTCGTGGATCTCTTCCAGGAGAGCTTGATCGAGAATCCTAACTTTGCCTTTACCCTCCAGAAAAATGTCGTTCATCGTTGGATCTTCCTCACTCTCCCACACACGTTTGACAGAAGACTGTCCTGCTCCTAAGTACTCCGAAGCGAAGCCACAAGACTCTTCTAATTCGTATCTTTTTGCCATACACCCCTCAGGCTTGGCGTGATTTCTCACGTACCCCTTCAAAGTCTTATAGTACCTCTCAAATGGGTACATCCAGCGGACGTGTACGGGACCACATATGAAGAGTTCCTCTACTAAGTGGATACAGAGATGAATCATGATATCAAAGAAAGATGGCGGGAGTTGCTTCTCCAACAGACAGAGAGTCTCAGCACACTCCTCAAAAAGTGCGTCCTGTTCAGCGATATCCACCTTCTTATTACATATCTTCTTGAAGAGACGGCTCACCCGAATGACAACAGCAGTCATATGTTCACATCCACAGCTTCTCATGCACAGCGGCATCAGGTCTTGTAAAAGTACATGATAGTCGTGTGACTTGAGACCCATTAGTTTACCGGAGCTAATCTTTCCATGCAGAAAACTAGAGTAGTGGGAAGGAAGCTTCATGTTCTTCAAAGTATCCAAAAAAATGCCACGCTGTTCCTTGGTGAGCACCCAAGGGGCTTCCGGAATGAAGGCCCGATGATCCTGCCCAGGTACACCTCGCATCCAGAGGTGTCTGCGGATGTTTCTACGACGGAGGTCGAGACGTACACTAGGCCCATCCTTCTCACCGAACAATGTCCGGAGGAGGTTTTCTGCTACATTTTTCTCCACATGCATGCAGTCCACCAAATTTCGAACGGGGAGATCCTGCAAAAAAAAACACGGAAAATGAGTTGAAGAGTTCGCAATTCCTTGGAAGCAATTATGCAATACAGTCCCATGGATGAGTGTGTTAAATACGAGCGACATATCCGCCCCAAGTTCCAAACGCAACATGTTAGACAGATGACCGTAGCAGCCATGGGTTCTCTTAATATCATAAGGACATGCCCATGCGGTAGACCGTCCAGCGTACGGAAAGGGCCAGACTGTAATGACATGCCAGATTTCGAACACAGGCAGCAGTCTAGGTTCAACATCTTTTTCGAGAATGTAAACATGCATCAGTTAAGTAATTGAGAAAATGACAAGGAATGGTGTGACTTACCTTCCAGTAAGGTAATGCGTAGAGTATAGACGCTCTCTTGACTCCATGAGTCTTAACTGGATCATCCGGTGAGTCTTCGGTGCCACCGTTGCGCAGCCACGCGAACCGAGCCCTTCCATGCTCTATCAGTTGCTCGCCGGTTCTGCGTCGAGGAACCACACCAAGCTCCTGTGAATTGTTGAAGGCGGCCCTCGCTCTTCGAAAGCGATGTCCGAGCGGCAAGAATCGTCTATGGCCCAAATAACACATTTTCTTCAGATGTATCGAATGCTCAGCACATGTATTTTCCCCGCATATGGGACATGCAACGTACCCTTTCACAGTTTGACCTGCTATCAAGCCAAAAGCAGGAAAGTCATGTATAGACCAAAGTAACATGCCCCTCAATGTGAAAGAACAGCACCCCACAGGTTTACTCATATTTAGCGCAGGGACACCATCCCATAACTGAAGTAGCTCTCGGACCAGTGGCTTCAAGAAAACGTCGATGGTGTCGGAGGTGGGAGCCTTCGGGCCAGGGATGAGTATTGACAGGTTTAAGAAGAATTTTTTCGTAACAAGCCAGCCTGGGAAGTTGTATATAGCCAACAATATAATCCACGTCGAATGCCGACTGTTTTGATTCCCATGTGGGCACACTCCGTCCGCGATGAGTCCCATGCGGAGGCTGGACTCATAGTCGCGAAACAGGGGGTACATCCTGGATACCTCCTTCCACTGGTGACTGTCCGCTATTGATGTCATTACTGGGGAGTCACCAGTATGTCCATTGAAATGCCTCAGCAATTCAGCTATGGAAGGGCAACGGTAAAGCCTCAGCACCTTCGAAATGATAGGAAAATACCTCGTTACCGCATGCGGCACCTTTGAAGTCTCTGAAATGAATCTCGGATGCTGGCACCGGGGACACTCTGTAAGCGTTCCATTAACCTCGCCCTCAAATAGGATGTGTCCGTTTGGACAGGAATCAATTCTCTGGTGATCCAGACCGATCCTCATAATCATCCGTTTTAATTCATATGCCGTTCTTGGGAGGAGGTTCTGCCGAGGCAGCAAAGTTCCTGCTAGATAAGTTAATAGTGCAGACAGGAATGTATCCGAAACTCCGAACACAGTTGAGAGGGTCATTAAAACGATGCCACTCTGCATTCTAGTCTCCCGTGAACCCACATACAAAGGCTCCATACACTCCGACATTGTGTTCTGGAATTCCACTTCGTTCTCCTGCAAATGGTCTTCGTCGCCATCAGCCCCCATGTGAGGAACTCCCTCCTCAGCATACGCTTCTCGTTCCAGTGAATCGGCCCTCCCGAAGGCGTCGTACGCCAAATTACGAGCCCTGACCTCCTCGTCCTCGGTCTCATCGGTAATTACTTCATCTTCAGATTCCTCTAGAGTGCCTTCGTTACCGCCTCCCCTTTCACGCGTAAAAGTGGGGCCCCTCATAGGTAACCCATGCACAGTCTGATGCATGACCACGAAATTCATAGTTATTATATGATTGTTAAAAAATCCAAGTAGTCGTGAAATTGTATAATCCAAATACGCACAAACGTGATTCTCATGCTGAAGAGTTGACGTTGGACAGGTTCAGATTCACAGCGTACATGCCATAATTCAGCGCGGGATAAGGTAAGGAACTCACCAGAACCGGATGGGGCAAATGATCATCTCTTCCGAATAGCCGGTGGTGTCTGACTACGGTTTGACTCATTCTCACTCGACCTCCTCGGCACCTCGCACATGCGCAAGGGTACTCCGGGAGTCCTAACCGATTAGCTATACTCCTTTCTATATGGAGCGCCGCACAAAGTCGGCGATGCCTCATTGCTAAACTATGTGAATCCTAAGTCTACTTGGTCAACTGCCCATTGGTACTATCTCTCTGTAAAATCAAGAAACATGAAGTTAGAAACGTGAGAGCTAACTGCTTCATACTTTTCGGCACTGTCGCAAAGTTCATTTTATCAAAGAGCATGGGCTTTTACCATTTGAATTCCTCGTTTCTTCTTTCATGACATGCAGATCATTTCAGGGATAAGTAAGGAAGTAACCCAATGTATAGGACAGGTGAGAAATCATCAGCAATTTATGGCACAGTCCTCTACCGTACCTTGTTAGTAACGTACTTCATAGGCCCAGTCCATGCACATATACTCCAGGAGGTAGTCGAACATGTTAATAACTCTCGAGTGCTTCGTGAGCAGCCTAAATCGCCTGCAACATAATCCCAATTTCCGAATGCTACAACTTCATCCGGTCTTTCTGCCAAGCCAATTTCGCGTTCAATGGCCGAGTCAAGGAGCCACTCCATGTAAATAGCACAGACTATCTCTCCTTCACTCTCGACACTTTCTTCAGAGTGTCCCTCCATCTCACTAATTTTTTTTTCAAATTTCTCCTTCATCCTACCTGCACGTGAATGCCGTATGTTAGATTGATCCGGTGACACCACAGACGTAAGAGGATATCACTCCTCCCATTGAAATATATATATACCAATTTCCTTGTAATACGCAGATGGAGAGCTCCCTCGTATCATATTTCTATGACCGATGTGAAAACCAGATAGATATGATAGCTTGCTGATCCACTGACCTCAGTCCATGTTGGCAATTGTGTCTTTGGTCCAGCCGAAGTCCGTTCAGTACTGCAGAGTATGTGATTACCAGTGACGTTTCCACTTAGATGTCTGCCTCTGAAATAATCTGTCGCATTTCCTGGCAACCTCCCTCTTCAATTGAACAGATCCCTTGTATTCTGTGAGTAATGTACACTTCCTCCTTATTCCCCTTATGCTTTTTCTGTTGAAAGGAAGAAATGAATTAGGATTTCCAATCCAGCAGCGTCGAAGCCCGACCATGTACTAAAGAACTAGACGCATATTGATTAGGGAACCTTGGATAGTTACCCTGGGAATAACCAGTTCTATACTAGTGAGGCACCCCATAAGAAACCCCTAAACCAAGTCTAGAACACGTTTCTTTTCAAGAGTACGATCTTGCTGGACCCAACAACTACGACACCCAAATCAAGGCTCTTAGGACTTAGCACAGCATTCGTGCAGAGACTCACATGTATCCGCTCAAAGGAAATCAGAAGTTTTGCAACTGACATCCCAACCCCTCCACCAACCCCCCCCCCCCCCTCCCATTACAAGTAGGTTCTCGAAAGCACATACGCAAGAACAACAAAACCCTAGAATTTCCAGCCGCGACTCTAATAACAAACTCACTTTGAATGATTAGTTGATGATTAGAGACGGTGCGCAGCGCCTCAGCTTGGGCCGGCTAGGACCGCAGAAGTAACGAAACGCTTAGTCGACCTGACGCTCCATCTCCCCAGTTGATCCTTGAAACCTCATGGAATGCCTACTCTTCCTCCGTCCTCATAAATCCCACAGCCTCTTTCACGATGCCTTGTGCGAGATATGACAGATAGCCTAAAGTTCGTACCCTAGAATGTTAAATAACAACAGGTTCCATTTGTTGGTAACTAGTTTTGTTTTCTTTGGGAATTTTGGAGGCATGTGAGTTTGAGGATTGCATATTGTAGCCGTTGTCCAGCTAGGTGAGCTATGTGATCGTGGTGTCTTTGATCATATTGAGGAATCTCCGTTTTGTTGGTTTCAAATATCAAGTTAGAACGTAAGGATTGCAGCTAAATTTTCTGATACACTGGCGTTTAAGGAGTCTGACATGGTTCAATGCAGAAGTTTTCTATCACACACTGTCAGACTCTTTCACATGACCCCATTGCTTATCAGAGATGATACCACCCATTGAACTGTACAGACTATCTCGGGAATTTTCAAAGATTTTTTCAACAAGCAAACCAGATGATATCCCACGTAATACACTAAACTACTACCATTTACTATACTATCTAACTACACTCACACATTTAACTCCATGAAACATTTTTCACATTCCAAAATACCATCAAGCCACTTTCATACTACCAGCTATTAAGGTGATAAACCACAAAACCCCAATCCTAAAACTGGTTAACAAAAGAAATATTAATTTCTTTTTAAAAATTCTCAAACCACGGAGTTGAAAATTCTAAAACCACATAGTTGAAATAGTTCGTCAGTATTAGTATAGATGCTGCTACAAAAACGGAGATTGCAGATTGGTAATAATAAAGTATACATTAATTTAAAACTAAAGCCATTTACATTCCAAGATAATATACTAGGAAAAGACTTTTCACATAGTTCTATAGCTTCCTACCAGCCAACCCTTCACTCAGTCTTTGTATAAGTTTAATGAAATTACACATCAAGTTCTCTGAATGAAAAATGTGAACTACTTCTATAACCTGATTGAAAAATGTGAAATAATTCATGTAGTAGTTTAACAAGACTACTGCTCAGGTTCTTTAATAGTGAAATCGAAGCCAAACTTCTTTGCCATTTCATTCCTACAGCCAGTGACCACTCTTTTTTTATAGGTCAATGCAACTCCATATTGTTTATAGCCCTTATTTTCTAGTGATCCATGCTTGATTTTTGCACAGTCGAGGCCAACAACAGTACCTTTTCCTGGTTTTAGAAAATAACCACAATCTGGTAAAAGAAACTGAGTCCTGATACAATCTCCTCTTTCCCCTTCAAGTTCTGTATTCCAATTGCAACAAATTACTCATTAGCACATAATTCTTTTTCACTATAATCAGAACACTTTTTACATTTGTATAATCACTAAAATACACAGAGATACTTTAATTTGATGATATGTTTACTGACTTGGTGGTAAGCTGCACAAATTTGATGTAAAATCCAAACTTTTATTCTAAAACTTATTCTAAACAGCAGATTACAATATGATATAATAAACATACATTTAAATTATAGTTAATTACTAACAAATAAGAATTCAGATTTGTTTAAAGAATCAGCCATTGGTTTCCAGAATTGTTACACAAGTGTTCTACATATCACTAACTGGCCATATCACCTGATGTAACTCTAATCTGAAGTAAAATCAGTGAGGGGAGGGAATCTACTAACATGTCTACACTGATATCACTCATATATAAACAATCACTCACTAACTTACAGTTGGTTGCTTCAATGGTGCATATACATGTTGAAAGGTCTTGTGAAAAACAGTGATGGGTCTTGTATGTAACTAGTGCACACATCAGTGCACAAGAGTACAATTCTCACACTGGTCACAATTCCGATTTCAACATATGACCCTTTATGCAAACCAATCAGCCTTGCACAAATATAATCAGGTTCCTACCTGTGTCAATGAATAAGAATAAGGTGATGTAAAAAGAATCTACAACCCACTCAATAAAAACTTCATAGAATATATTTAATTTAAAATTGAGTTGTAAATTAAAAAACATACATACTTCAAACCATAGAATGAAGCTGAAAGCTGCATCTCCACGGTCGATGTGCGGGATTGCCCAAAAATCTTTGGTCAATCCCATGGTAGTTAAGGGTGTATCCCCCAGTCTACCCATAAAGTGACCCATGTCTGGACTTGTCAAATCCCTCAATGCATCCATCCATGACTTGAAGTGATTATCCAAGTTATCACTCATGAATTTAGCAAGCACTCCAGCCACTTCATGTAGTTGCTCTTTTGTTGGTCCATTCAATTTGAGTTCTTCTGAACGACGATTTTGCTTGTAAATACCATATGGTGTTGCTCCCATAACTCTATGACCATACAATACCATTGCATCTTTCTGATCAACCCTCTCTCTTCTCAACAAGCCGGACAAAGCATTAGAAACTTTTTGAAGTCAAGAGAAGGCCCTCTAAGAACCTCTCGGGCAGCAAGAGGACTGTGACTTTTGGAAGTGGGCACAGTACTTGCGATGATGGTATTGGCTCGGGCAGTTTGGAGGCATCAATGTCCCAGTAAAGGAGTGGTACAGCAAAGGCGATGTGGCGCACAGCGTGGGTACATGCTACCAAGAACATGGGCTGATGTGGCTGGGGGCGTGGCACATGCCGCCAAGAACAATATACTTGAGTGGACATTGTTTGTTTGGTTAATGATGGAGCTTGAAGCACGGGCTGTCTGACGCAGTGTATATTTAATCTATTCTTGAGGGCTAGAAGTGGCGGGAAACAAGTATAGTTGTTTGTCAACTCATGGCGTAATGGCGGGAGGGCGTATGCTGGACAGAATGTGGAGCAGCTACATATTCCAGCCCATTGGGTCAATTAAGTGAACTAGTGATTTCAAGTGAATGTTTCAAGCCCAGCTTGCCTAACCAGTCTGATGTTCTTCTGTCCGGGGCAGTGAAGCAAATGAATGTTCATGTGTGCAGGCTTATGCAAGGCTCTAAACTTTGTGAACTTTGTGATGTAGGTAAATCTAGAAAGCAATCAGGGAGACTTCCTGATGCACTGTTGAAGCAATAATTGATTTGTTTCAAGATCAACCCATTCCAATCCTCTGTTGCCAATATTGATAGCATGGGTTTGTCATTCATGGCCTTGGTGTTCCTCTTCCTCTTCATTTCATGTTCTGCCCAGCAGAACAGTTCATATGTTTTGGGTCCAGTGGAATGTAAGTCATACTAGATCACCTCATTCTCTCTCAAAATTTATGTTGGTCATTTTGTCTAATGTGGGTTCCAAACTGTGATGAGTAACTACCGGATTTTTTAATTAAAGCTTAGAATTGTTAAAGGTTTAGGGTATTGGGTTTAAATTTTGAATATATAGATAATATTGCCATAATTTGATACAAAATATATAGAATGTCAAATATAGAAGATAAGACTATTTTGTAACTTTCCTTGTTCAAAAAGGGGAATTTCTACCAATTATTTTTTTAAATTAATATGTCTTAACCGTGGATTTATCATTTAAGCTAAGTTTTTTGTACTTTTGAAATATTTTCTATGTATAATTTTTGGCATGGTTTTAGAGTGTCCCCATATATAATCCAAACTAAGTTCTAAGTAAATCATTCTAAAATTTTAATTCTTTGAAATTTAACTTATATAGAATTGGATAATGTGGTGATTGTGTTAGTGGATGCTATGTCCCAAACCTGTGCGAATTGGCAGGCTCAACCTCATCAAACTTGGAATGGAGATTTAGTAAGTTGGTGTGGTTCAAATGAAGAACCTTGTGATCCTTTGAAACCATGGTTTGGTGTGAGATGCCTTCAAAAGCAATGGACAAATGATACTACTCGATGGAATGTTTACATTGTTATGTTGTAAGTTATTTATGATTTTATTCAAGGTAGCTTACAATTATGTTTAAGGTAGTCGATATGTAGTAAATTTTCAAAAACACGTGATTTTATACTTTATTATTTATCATTTCCTTTATTGATTATACTGATAAATAACTATTTTTCTTAACATTCTTATTCATTGAAGCAATATACTAAGATTGGTTGATGTGCAAAGTGATTACATCTCCTCATCTTATAGGCACCTTACCACCATCATTTGGAAATTTGACTAATTTAGCATCATTGTAAGTAAATTTCTTTTAAATATTCTCCTTCACAATGCCATTGATTATTTGTTGAATTTATCATCATCAATCAATTTCTTAGTGACTTAATCATTGAATGATCATCAATTTTATACTAACATCAAGTTGCCATTGATTTCTTACAAAGCAAAAATAATTCTTTGTTCTTTTGTAGAACCATAGGAGGGGCTCAAAATTTAACTGGTCTACTTCCTAACTTCACCAAATTAAGAAGCTTAAATTCAATGTAAGCTTAATTTTCTCTTCATATACACTTTTTTGGGGTTCTTTTTAAAAATTGATTTAAACCATGTCTTTATTTTAAATAACTAAATTTATTTTAATAAAATTTAATAAAAAATCAAACTATATAGTTTTTACCTACTTGTTTTATTAGAAGCTGATAACTTTTTTGGCTATTTCCCAAAATGCTCATGGTATTTGAATTGTGTTTCAGGTTTTATGGAATTATATTATCGTTCTCCTAATATTTAGAATCTAGAAAATTTCATATTCTAAATGTGACTTAATATCTTTTATTCCAGAAAATTTGGAGGCAATAGTTTGAATGGATCAATACCTGTATCAATCACATCATCAGAAGCTCTTCATTATCTGTAAATTCTTACACCATCTCAATTGATAGTTGTATTTACATAATTACTTCACCAACAGATTTGTAATTCTTTCATTACGTGGCAAAGACTAACTTTACTGTTTTAAATTATTCAAAGTACCTTCTTTGTCAATATCATTAACATCTTACTTATAAATATTTGTTGCATATTTGCAGAGACTTGAGTAGAAACAAATTTACTGGAGAAATTCCTGGAGATTTTTTGTCCAAGACCATGGGTTTGCAAACATTAAATGCATCTCAAAACTTACTGTTTGGTGTTTTGAACCAAACAATGTTTCAGTTCCAATCCTCTTTAATTGAACTGTAAGTGTAACATTTGCCCAAGTTCTCAATTTCAGTCTTTCGTCTTTGGAGAACACACTTATAAATGTATCTTGTAATTACTAGCCACAAATAATTTGTTAATAATTGTCAATGTATTCTTTTATTTCCTGTAAATATTGTGAGCTTAGGTGACTCGTTGAATTATTATGCTGTAATTCAATAAGTTAGTAATTAATTTGTTATGTTGCATGATTTGATAGAGTTTAAAAAAACAAATGTTTGTCCAAAAATCAATTCAGTGGAACTCTTCCGAATCTAACTCCTCCTTCCTTATATTACTTGTAGGCCACTTTTCACCAATTTAATCTTCTTTTTTTAATTTTTAAAATATTTTTAATTTGTACTGCTTATTTATTCCTAACATTATTTTAGAAATTGTTTCAAATTTTTTTATGTCTTTGATATTGTTTTGGAGCTTGATGCAGAGATGTTTCTAACAATAATTTCAAAGGATATTTTCCCAATATGAGTTTGTTACAAAACATTCAATACTTGTAAGTATTCTTGATAATAACATCAATTTTTCAAATGAAAAAATTCAAATTAACCTCCAATGTAAATGCCATGATATTAATCTTTTTCAAAGGTGTGATTCTAGAAATTTGAGACATAATCAATTCGTTTTGGGGACACATACCAAATTTGAGTTCTTTAACAAATTTCAAGACATTGTAAGTTCATTCCAACTTGTCCAGATTCAAATAATTATCATTTTATTATAAAAATGCGAATTTAAATTATGCTCAGATTATTTGATTATCTTATCTTAGTCCATGTATTTTTTGAAGAATTCCAAACTGTGATTTTATAAACACCACCAAAAAATAAATTCATTGGGATTTAATTTAGTTTTTTAGTTCAATTTACACATGGAATTAGTAGTCATTAATCTATCTAAGTTTTGAAATGTATGCACCAATGGGTTCTCCATATCCATTAAAAATTTGAGGTACAACAATTTCCAAGGAGAAAATTTTCCAAACTGGATCGCGGAACTCACTCATCTAGAAACGCTGTAAGTATCTCTATATATTTTAACATTATATTCCAATGTCTTTGAGCTATTTAAATGTTGGATCATATATTATTGAAATCTATTCTACACACATTCATATAATTTGGTGCTAATTTCTTTTCCATCTTGAATTACTTTTGTTTTCCAGATCATTGGATAATACAAGCATTTATGGATCTCTAGATATTTCAAGATTGTTTTCAAATGCAAGTGCACTGAAATATTTTGGCTCTCAGCTTGTGGGAGCAGCTGCAGACGAGGCAGAACCTGGATCCTTCCCTTCCCGGATTACTCACCGGAGCCCTTCGGAACCTACAGTTCCTCTCAAATGTCCCATATCAAATGGGACTTTTGTGAGAGGCTTGGATATAACTGATCACTGTAACATGTTGTAATGTAAATGGAATACCAAGTATGATGAGATTGAGGTGGCAACCAATGTGGTGCTTGTGCCGGATTTCATCCACCCTTGGACCCCCCCCCCCTTCGTCCCTCCCCACTCTACCCTCTCTGCAGTCCCACCTACCGGCCCTTAGTCTCCTTTATAGACTTTGACACAACTTTTTAATTTAATTTTTGCTTTTATTTAAAAATTCTTGAATATGCGCAAATAAATTAAATATGAATAAACTAACATACAAGATTTTATTTTATTTTCAAAGGTGTACTTTTAGAATGTCAAGATTGTCATTCTCTACATTTTATTTCAGTAAAATGAAGAAAATGACATTTTAAATACATTCCAAAACTATATATATATATATATATATACACATATTGAATTAAAAAAGTTGATGATTTGCTGATTGTAGAGTTTTCCAAAGTATGCAAAATGCTTTTGTATCAAAAAGCCTTTTCTTTTCAAATTAATCTTCTTTGTTTTATCTAAATTCTCGAAAGTGGATTCTCAATTGAACTTTGTTCATAGGAATAGCAATTTATATGTCCTTAAAGATATGTAAAGCAGGTTTAGTAATTATGTATAAGTATGTTCTTGACATGAAAAATTGCAATGAAGAGGTGTTGATATAAACCATTGCTGAACATCTTTACTTTTAATTTTGAAAATTTAACCCAAATTCTATTTAACCTTGAAGTCAGACACCTCCAAAATCTCATTTTTGAATGTACATTGTACAGATCTATGAACGGGGAGTACCGGCATTTAGTTACGACCTAGCCGGTTGAAATTGAAAATTTCCGAATGAAATAGCAAAGTGTAGGAAAATAACCGATCGTTTTAAGGGAAAATCTAAGAATATTCTCTATTTTCTAAAGGCCTAGCCGAATTGTTTTTCCAAAAACCGGTTGGTTTGTGAAAATGTCAGAAAATATCCGGTTAAGCAAAAAAAACTCCCCGGACTGTGGTACAGATCAAAGACATATTGTAATTTTCCAATCCAACGATCTGATCTTACAGATATTTAATTGACACTTGTTTCATTAAGCTATATTTACATTCATACGATTGGATATTATTAATAATATCACTAATTTCAACAAAGAGAGTTTTAAAAATACATCAATCAAAAAACAATGGTTTCTCCAAAACCACCCTGGCACTAAAGGGTTAAGCATTGTGCTCAAGAATATCAATAATTAAAAAACCATGGTAGCAACAAAGGAACCAATAAATTGAAAATGAGCACACATCAACTGATGTGAACAACAAAGATGTCCATATGTCGACCCACAGATGATATGTCCATAAGTTTGCACATAAGGTATCATCTGACCCATCCCACAGTGAAATATTCAAGGTGGAGGAGGGGGAATTTGGGGCTTTCCCAAGACAAAACTCCATTTGAAGAGTGTGATGTACATTGGAATATTATTTTGAGCTCTGTGCTCTCACGTCAACCTAATATGTTTCATTATTTAAATTCTTGTCAACGAGGGGGTTTTGGGCCCTACATGGAACAATCTTGCGAATGTGTTCTCCCTCTCCGTCTGTCTTTCATAAGTGATGTCTTGCCACAAATATGGCTGGAGATTCATACTTTTCCCTTGAAATTTGTGCCACCTTATTCTCACATCACAAAGTCACAAACAGCCACACAGGCCAGCTAGGATTAACAGCCGGGCTGAACCACCTTCATAATTTGAACCTGGTTGTCTAACTTGGCCCAATCTAAGACTATGTGTTTTTATTCAGAATACCTTTGCACATAGGCCTAAGCTGTATGCAAAGCTGAATTTCAGTCGGAAGTTTGGCCCCTTTCCTTGGTGGATTGCCGCTGTGCTGCAGTACGTCCATGTTCAATATAGACAATCTGCTCATTTGACGGTTGCAGCCAAGTCATAATAGTATACACTAAGCTGCAATTTGTCTCCAGAGAACTCCCACCATTTATGACAATGTGCTCCTTGTGCGAGATATGACAGATAGCCTAAAGTTCGTACCCTAGAATGTTAAATAACAACAGGTTCCATTTGTTGGTAACTAGTTTTGTTTTCTTTGGGAATTTTGGAGGCATGTGAGTTTGGGGATTGCATATTGTAGCCGTTGTCCAGCTAGGTGAGCTATGTGATCGTGGTGTCTTTGATCATATTGCGGAATCTCCGTTTTGTTGGTTTCAAATATCAAGTTAGAACGTAAGGATTGCAGCTAAATTTTCTGATACACTGGCGTTTAAGGAGTCTGACATGGTTCAATGCAGAAGTTTTCTATCACACACTGTCAGACTCTTTCACATGACCCCATTGCTTATCAGAGATGATACCACCCATTGAACTGTACAGACTATCTCGGGAACTTTCAAAGATTTTTTCAACAAGCAAACCAGATGATATCCCACGTAATACACTAAACTACTACCATTTATTATACTATCTAACTACACTCACACATTTAACTCCATGAAACATTTTTCACATTCCAAAATACCATCAAGCCACTTTCATACTACCAGCTATTAAGGTGATAAACCACAAAACCCCAATCCTAAAACTGGTTAACAAAAGAAATATTAATTTCTTTTTAAAAATTCTCAAACCACGGAGTTGAAAATTCTAAAACCACATAGTTGAAATAGTTCGTCAGTATTAGTATAGATGCTGCTACAAAAACGGAGATTGCAGATTGGTAATAATAAAGTATACATTAATTTAAAACTAAAGCCATTTACATTCCAAGATAATATACTAGGAAAAGACTTTTCACATAGTTCTATAGCTTCCTACCAGCCAACCCTTCACTCAGTCTTTGTATAAGTTTAATGAAATTACACATCAAGTTCTCTGAATGAAAAATGTGAACTACTTCTATAACCTGATTGAAAAATGTGAAATAATTCATGTAGTAGTTTAACAAGACTACTGCTCAGGTTCTTTAATAGTGAAATCGAAGCCAAACTTCTTTGCCATTTCATTCCTACAGCCAGTGACCACTCTTTTTTTATAGGTCAATGCAACTCCATATTGTTTATAGCCCTTATTTTCTAGTGATCCATGCTTGATTTTTGCACAGTCGAGGCCAACAACAGTACCTTTTCCTGGTTTTAGAAAATAACCACAATCTGGTAAAAGAAACTGAGTCCTGATACAATCTCCTCTTTCCCCTTCAAGTTCTGTATTCCAATTGCAACAAATTACTCATTAGCACATAATTCTTTTTCACTATAATCAGAACACTTTTTACATTTGTATAATCACTAAAATACACAGAGATACTTTAATTTGATGATATGTTTACTGACTTGGTGGTAAGCTGCACAAATTTGATGTAAAATCCAAACTTTTATTCTAAAACTTATTCTAAACAGCAGATTACAATATGATATAATAAACATACATTTAAATTATAGTTAATTACTAACAAATAAGAATTCAGATTTGTTTAAAGAATCAGCCATTGGTTTCCAGAATTGTTACACAAGTGTTCTACATATCACTAACTGGCCATATCACCTGATGTAACTCTAATCTGAAGTAAAATCAGTGAGGGGAGGGAATCTACTAACATGTCTACACTGATATCACTCATATATAAACAATCACTCACTAACTTACAGTTGGTTGCTTCAATGGTGCATATACATGTTGAAAGGTCTTGTGAAAAACAGTGATGGGTCTTGTATGTAACTAGTGCACACATCAGTGGTCACAATTCCGATTTCAACATATGACCCTTTATGCAAACCAATCAGCCTTGCACAAATATAATCAGGTTCCTACCTGTGTCAATGAATAAGAATAAGGTGATGTAAAAAGAATCTACAGTCCATGTCTGAACAATCACTTTGTCAAAGAATGAGCTGATGTTAGTCTAATGTGCTGATGTTAGTCTAATGTGCTGATGTTAGTCTAATGTGCTGATGTTAGTCTAATGTACTGATGTTAGTCTAATATGCTGATGTAACTCTAATTTGCTAATATAAGTCTAAGCTGAAGTGAAAGGGAGATCAGTGAGGGGAGGGAATCTACTAACATGTCTACACTGATATCACTCATATATAAACAATCACTCACTAACTCACAGTTGGTTGCTTCAATGGTGCATATACAGGTTGAAAGGTCTTGTGAAAAACAGTGATGGGTCTTGTAAGTAACAAGTGCACACATCAGTGCACAAGAGTACAATTCTTACACTGGTCACAATTCCTGTTGCAACATATGACCCTTTATGCAAACCAATCAGCCTTGCACAAATATAATCAGGTTCCTAACTGTGTCAATGAATAAGAGTAAGGTGACGTAAATGAATCTACAGTGTCAATGTATAAGGTGATGTAAATTAATCTACAGTCCATTCAATAGAAACATTAGAGAAATTATCTAATTTAGAATTGAGGTGTTAGAAGATTTGCACACCATCTCAGGGTTTGTTAAATACTAACCTTTTTTGCAGAGGGAGTTACTGGAGACTCTGTAGAAGTAGGAGACTCTGTAGAAGTAGGATTTTGTCTGGACTTCATGGTTATACCCTGCTTCTACATGCCAGATATATCAGTCAATTAGGAGACCTAGATTCAGTCACACAACACTCAGATGAGAATATGTTAAACCCTAAATTATCACAACCTTAAAAATCTTGAATTACAAAGCAATAAACACTTATTTATGTAAAGTTACAACATAGGAGTTGCATTACTCAATTGAATGGAGAATAATCTACCCTAAAACCATCTCCAACCCAGATTCTGTCACACAATACTCAAATGAGAATATGCTAAACACTAAATTATCACAACCTTAAAAATCTTGAATTACAAAGCAATAAACACTAACTTATATTAAGTTACAACAAAGGAGATGCATTACACAATTGAATGAACAATAAAAATACAATTAAGAGTGGTACATACCTTGAGTTCTTGGAGTACAAAGTGTGGGAGAAGAGAGAAAGAGAGGAGGAGCCAAAAACAAGCTCGCAGGTAAGTGAGGGGAGGCTCAAAGAAATACAGTATATCACCCCAATATCGGCCCCCGGGTGTCGGGGGCGGGTATTGGGGTGGGAACTCATGGGAACGAAGGGGAACGCGGGCGGGAGCAAGGCAGTAGCGGGGAACCGAAGAAGGGCAGGCGGGCGGGAGCAAGGCAGCAGGGGAACCGAAGAATATCTGTATTATTTATCTTTTGTTTTTTTTGACATGAAGATGTCCAGTCTCAATAGGTGTATAACACATTCTAGCATTGTATTGTTTTGTGTGTTTTTCAAAAAAAAATTGTGTTCATTTGTCTGTTTTCTGTTTCTCTCCTTCTCAGTAAATTTTGTTTCTTAAGTTCTCATACTATTATTCTATATATAGATATTTTCCATTCGGATATGTAGATTTTTAAAAATCATGAATTATAAATTATAAAATCTTCCATTGCTTTTCTTGTTTAATTCTAAACTTTGTAATATTACCATACAATTCAATGTTTAATCTTCATATGATTGTTTTAAAATATGTATATATGTATATACACATATACACACACACATATATATATATATATATATATATATATATATATATATATATATATATATATATATATATATATATATATATATATATATATATATATATATATATATATATATATATATATATACTTGTTCCTTCTTATGGATTTATACATGTCTAAATTGAACATGTGATTAGTACATTTCAGCATTATAGTATTTCGTGGTTTTTGTGTCCTTGCAAATATTATTTACATATAATTCTTATTTGTTAATTTTTTTCCCCCCATAAAGGTATGTACTGCTTGAACACGGACAAAACATATTGATCAATTTCTGATGATATTTATTCTCTAATTTTTCTTATTTGAGGAGATGTTATTGTCTTCTCATTTCTATGTATTTGCTTCAAGGAGATTTATAAAATAATACTCATCGATAGTAAAAAATTTGATTGTCAGTATCCCTTTGTTTTTAACATAGTTCGCAAATGTTCAGAGTATGCATGCCCCAGATATATGTTTTACATAAAGCATAACAATGAATATTTTGACTACTAAGCATATTATTGATATTAATAAATTTACACTATGATGTATGCCATGTCCTTAATTACACTAGACTTTAAGATTTGCAATTCACTGATTGAATTGTTCATTTCAATATTGCAAAACTTGGTATATCATAGATACATCGATATCCTGCTTGTGGAGTTCACACATGAAAAGATTATTATAAATATTTATAAACTACTTTTTATTGTAAAAATTAGAATATAAAGGTATATTCTTATAAAAGACACAAACTTTCCATTCTTATAATTTTGACTATATATTTGAATTTTTATTATTCTATTACGTATAAAGTATGTCTTGGATATTAAAGCTTGGACAAATTCATGGTCATGTTACGTACTTTCTAAGAAAACGGAAAAACTTAATTGAATTCAGAAAATTAGGAAATTGCTTATTTTAATTTAATTGTTTTAACCCCTAAATTTCCTTGTGTTTTTGAGAGCTTGAATCCTCAAAACTGCGATTTTTTACCACTATGCCCTCCCGAGGATATGAAACAAATTGTTTATCTTTTTTTGGAAATTCAACCGTAAGATCTTGTACCTAACCCTACTAGGAAGAACTGATTCAAATTTCAACCGTTGGATGTTTTTCATTAGTGAGATCGTAGTGTTCAAAGTTTCAGCAGATATTTTTTGGGGCCTTAGCCGAGAGGCATGGTGCAAATGGGCCAAAGGGAGACTTGATGATTATTAATTCAAACATTTTGGTCACATTTTTTTCCATGTAGCTAACTAGGTTAGGTATGCTCATGCAAAAATTTAGGCCAAAAAAACGCTTTTTAGACCTTCATAAAAATTATTTTCTGTAAGAAGGTATAAAATTGACAAAATAGTAAAACATGCATTACAAAAACAATTTGTGAGCTAAAGAAAAATTGAACGGTGAGTAGGTACCTTCATGAATTTGTGATTTTCAGAAGAAAACAAAATTCAAAAATTCAAAAATCTCGAATTTTGACAAATTTTTAAAGGAAAAATTCAAAAATTACTAAAAAAATATTACTTTTAACCCCTCCATCTGGGCTGCCCGAAAGTGCAAAAACCCATTTTGGGTTTTAAGGATAGTTAGGGGTTAAATTTTTTTATCATTATACTCAAGTCATGAAAGAAAACCGGTTATAATTTTATTCCCACTTCCTTACTTTTTGTACCCTGATTTTCATTGTTTATTATTATCAATACTTATACTTATTTATTTTTTATTTATGTGTTTCTAATTTTTTGAATTAGTACTAAGTTTTTTTTTCATTTACTTATTTTTGAAGTTAAAATTGTAGGGAAGCAAATTCTCTTTATATGTCAGTACTCTTTTGGTTTTTTATCATGGTAGATGAATTCCTTAATTTTATTTATCCTAGTTGTATGTTTGTTTAGTAAGTGAGTAGTAGGTGCTTATCAATAACTTGGTGTTTAGTGGGTGATTAGTTGGGGGGTTAGTGGTACAGTGATGACTGCGGAGTAGTGATAAGGGAGGGAGTGGGGGGTTAGGGGTAAGTGTTGACGGCGGAGTACTACTGAGGGATGGAGTGGGGGGTTCAATGCGTTGGATGGAAGTTGGGGGGGAGCGAGGGAAGAGGGCGGGGAGCGTGGGTTTGAATCTGGGGACTTCTTTCTTGGTATGCCTCGTTGGGCTGTGGTGCGTAAGCTTTGTTGTCTTTAAGGTTTCAGAGGGACTCTCTTGCAAACGTCCACTGCCGTGCACATCAGATTCGCTCGCAGTTACATGATCGCGATGTCTTGTTTCCGGTTTCTGTTTACTGCAGTCGGCCATTATGGTTTGGAAGACCTTGTTCTCGGTGTTGCTGTGCTGTGATGTTGTGGAGAGATGAGTTCGTAACCGTGAACGGCGTGATAGGGGTGATTGCGTCGCTGCCCCAGGAGCAGTTCCTGTTCCTGCAGAAGCTCCAACAGGCTCTGGTGAAGGTGATCAAGGGCGTGGGCGGGCTGAGCCACGAGCAGTGGCGGTCGTTCAGCAACGAGCGGAAGACGGTGGACGCGCGCAACTTTTTGGACGGGGACCTGATCGAGTCGTTCCTGGACCTGAGCCGGAACAAGATGGAAGAGATCGCGAGTCCGCTGGACATCTCCGTGGAGGAGCTCTGCAAACGAGTAGAGGAGCTGACTAGGTTGCATTAAGTTAGAATGAGCGTGAGAGGGACCCGGGGGAGTAACAGTGGGCGTGTGGTGGTAGGAGTCCCTCCAACAAGTGCTGCTAACAACGTAGTGAGGTATCCGTGAGCGAGGGAAGACGCTGCTTGGTATATTAGAAGCCGCCGAGGCTGTTGAGGGAGCTAGCGAGGCTTTATGTGTTTCTCGTTTTCCTGGAGATCATGTTCTTGGCGGTGTCGTCTCTAGATATCTTAGGACTTTCTCGTTGTTAACACTTTTTCTGTACCGGGGCATTTTGTGTAGCTGACTTGTACCACTGAGAGGCCCCGTTTGGCTGTCTTCCGGTCGAACCAACATCTTCACGCTCAAGTTATTGATGACACAGAGCAACACACTCTGGCTCGGGACCACTCTGATTGAGGAGAGACAACCTTCGTTCTTGGGTCACAAGCGTTCTTGGGTGTGAGCTTCAGCAATCGGGACAGTGAGCTTTTTCAAGTGAGCTTTTTCAACGAGTATGAAGTATGAAGTTTACACTTTCATGAAGTATGAAGTTTATACAACTCAGGTTTTGATGGCTAGGGTTTAGGGTTTAAGGGATGGTAATGCTGGAAAGACATTTTGCTAATACTGACGCGCATAGTATAATTTGAGACTCGCTCGAAAGGCTCATCTGGTGAGGACACTCCTTACATCGTTAATGCACCAAGGCTTGACAGTTTTCTTTCGATTGTATCATGTCGCCAGCTAGGAGCGCAAGAGAAGTTCTTGGAAATTAAGAATGCATACCAGACTTTAGTTGACAGCAAGAGCCGGTCCAAGTACGATGCAGGGAGTCGTACACGAGCGGATGATTGGGATCCATTTCAGTGGGGTGCTTCTTCATCAGGGCGCAAGTCTACACAAGTGAAAGAGGAGTTTTACGGATTCAGTACATTTCAAACGCCCAATCTCTTTGAATTTTCCGTGTTTGCTCTTGAAGTTCTTCTGTCCTCCATTCCTTCATGCTCCTAATCACCAGCTGATACTTTTAAAACAATCTTTGCGTGTTCTTCATATAATATCATAGCTCTCCCTACCGGAGAGCAATGATGTATAGCAAAGTGAATCTGCAGTTCAAGTATGACGGCTGCGTGAGAAGTTGGTTGGTATTTGTGGCTCTCAGTTGCGAATAAATGTTTAGGATTAGTGTGTAGAACCGATACAATGATGAGCTTTATAAGCATTTAGAGGCCCGAGGGGTAATGCACCAAGTGTAGAGATAGGAAAGGGGACTTATACGGAGTGGGCCGGTGGGTTGCAGGCGAGTTGTGGAATGACTTGCAGGGTTCAGTTGGTAGAGCATCGAACTTCTCTGTTTCCCTCTGGTGTTTGATGATGGAAAGCTTTGGCACGGTTGCATTATTCTGACCTCTGATTTTCATATTTCTCTCTCTCCTTTATTGCAGACGAATTCTTCAAGGACTTGGAGTCTGATTTGAATAAGCGAAGCACTTCCAGTAACGCAAAGCCTAATACGGCTGGACGCGCATAATCAAGCGGCCGCAGAGGATCATCGTGACAGACTCGGGGATCATGATGTCCTTATGCCTTAGAACCGATCAGCTCTGAAACCGGAATACGATCGAGATCCAAAAGGAATGTGAGAAGCAGCTCGAGTCCTTCGCAGCTGATTTAGCAGGCAGAGTGACGCAACCACCGAACTGACCCTGGTACTTAATCTACACAGCGCTAGCACTTGGAACAGAGGAAGAAACAGAGTACACGAGGCGGATGTGAAGAACCAAGGTCAGGTGTGCAAGGATCGATTATGCAGATCAAGAGTTACTCGAATTGGTTTTATTTCAACACCGCTTGTCAGTGCATTCGGCGTTTGTTTCGCATTTGAACTGTCCATGTTTCACTGCCCTCTGAATCAACACGTTCCCAAGCTTCTTGTATGTGTTGCAAAGTATCTGACTGCAGGGTGTCTTTCAATTCAGGGAAGAGGGTTGAAACAAGCTCTCTTAGCTCGTGGGCCTGAGGAAGATCTCACTTGTTTATTGGACCAACTAGGCAACTACAAATTTCAACACATTACTCATGTAAGCAACGGGAGTGATGAATTAGCACCTGGAGAACCTCTAAGGTGATCAATGCTTCATCCATCTCAAACAATGGAAAAGTGTTGAGAGTGTCACAGTTTGTCTTAGCTTTTTGACCTGTTTCCAAGCAAAATGATTTGCTCTTAAGGAAGAAAAGTGATGTATTCGCTATAACAGCTGTATTTTCATTTATTTTTTAACAATAAATTACACATGTAGATGTAGTCATTTCTTGGGCACTTCTTACTTCTGCAGGCTTTGTCTGCTCTCTTAGCAGTGATGTTAACGACTTTAATTGAATATTTGATGCAGTAATGAGCGGTTGAAGCGGATATGCACGAATTGGGCACTTCCTCCGAAACAGATTATGGTGGTGAGTGACCGATGAGCTTAGCTTTTCTCTCCACTGTGTTATACATGAACGTCTTTAATGGTGAATTTTAAGATGCAAAAACGTTGAGCATTGCATCCACGTCAATTATGTATTATTTGTAGGTAGGTCTATTCTACCAAACACTTACCTAGCTTTTCTCCTTGTTGATCAGGTCATTGGTGGCGGAGCACAGGGTGAAGCAGCATTGGCAGCCACTGAAGATTCAGGTTTCTTTGTTTGCCGTGTCAACAATTCTTCTCATGAGGTTAGTTCATGCTGATCACAAGGACAACTCTGAAATATTTTGGTTCTCATGTTCTATAACGAGTAAACTGTTGAAGTAAACACCTTCAGAGAGTAAGAAACATAATACATAAATCAGAAAAAATGAATTTGCTTCTTAAACCTTGTATTGCATAGTGTTTACAAATCCATGTATACTACTACAAGGACCTCAGGCAGGTTGACGTATTCATATTATCTATGGTGCATTTGTTTTAAATTGTGTTGTTCAGGCTCCTGTAGCTGCGACTCCTGCAGCACCCGCTCCAAGCCCTGCTCCAGTAACACCTGCTTCTCCGGCCCCGTAAGTAACTAGCATGGGACTTCGATCAGCACCTAGATTAGATTCACGATCAACCGTGCAGCGTGTCTATGATTTAGTTACGGCATGGACAGTTGCCGGCATTTATATAGCTGCCTATGCTTGTGAAAGTTGTGTTGCATAGTGGAATGAATTGTATGAGCGGACTATGTGTTGAATATCATTGCATTTGTAAGTTTTGTTTTGGAGTTGTTAACCACTATTTCATTTATGTAAATGTAAATGTGAATGTAAATGTAAATGTGAATGTAAATGTGAATGTGAATGTAGTGAGTTCTTTAGTACAATGTAAATGTAATTTTTGTTTTATTATAAACATTGTAATTTATCAAAATCCAGAGGGGACTCGGTTGGTGGTTTATCTTCCTAAAGTTGATAAGCCGGATTCCTGATGTCCTCTAAATAATTTAAATAATTATTTTAATTTTATAGAACTCGCATCGTGGATTGTTTTCCCGAAAGGATTAACTCTTCGGATTGCTGAAAGGGTTAACTCTTCGGATTCCCTATTTAATAAAATCTAAAATAATATGAAGAACTCGGTTGGTGGCTTATTTTCCCGAAAGGTTAATAAGTTGGATTCCTGATGTTCTTCTTTAAATCATGAAAAATATTAATTTAAATTTTTTTGAGAACTCGTTTGGTGGATTATCTTCTCGAAAGGGTTGATTTTCCGGATTTCTGATGTTCTCTTTAATATAAAAAACTAATAAAAATTTAACTAAATGTATATAGTAGATGTTTCCTTTTTTTAATATAATTTTTTATTTTCATGAAATTTTAAATTTATTTGATACAGGATGGCAGACCACAAAAGAGGAAATAGAAGACCAACTAAACGACCATCAAAACGGCCTCGGGAGAATGTTACCTTACCAAGTGGTCAAGATTTCACATTGGAGGAAGATGAAGATTTCTTCTGTTCCGCATGTTCGAAAACAGTGGCTCGCCAAGGACTTGAAGAACACTTCAAGGGGAGAATTCATAAGAACATGGAGAAGTTGGAGCTATTCTATTCTTTTCTATTGAAGCAGGGTCTCAGTTGGATGGAAGGGAGAAAGAGTTTCAGATGTGACAAGGAGTGTTGTCAAAGGGGGAATTTACCAGCAAGTTATGAAGAGCTTGAGAATCACGTGTTCAAAAAACACTTTTCTACTGTTCAACCTTTCTATCCTCCTCCATCTCCATTAGGTTACAGGGGTTCTCAGGTACCGAAGATTATTCATGGCAATCAAGGAGGAAAGCAGACTAAGAAGTTCTGGAAGAACTTTGATTTACCTTCAGCGATTCCAGATTTTAAGAAGCTTACAGGGCCGACCACTATCCTTTCTAATGGTGGAAATGAATTTCTTCTTCAAATTGTGAATGGAGAATTCAATGAGAGTGATGTTAAGGAGATGACTACCTTGGCATCATACCTTGCAAAAAAAGGTAATCGTGTGAGGAATGATGATAAGAAAGAAGGGATAAAAGGTGGAACTAAAATGATGTGCTCCGGTTTCCGCCATGGCCAAGGTTATATTGGAAGGTAAGTTTTATTAAACAAAGACTACTTTTATGTATGTTTTTTAACATTTTGTTTTGTCTATCTATAGTTTAAGTCTTTATAATTACTTTTACATAAATCTATTTTTTTGTACATATTTTTGTAGGTTTAAGCAGGATGATCCTCTCTGCTACTCTTATGGTGATAAGTTAGCTTCTATGCTTTACCACCATTTGAGGTCCCTATTTCCTCTAGTCTTGGAGCAGTTGGAGATGATTTGGGCCAAGGAGAATCTACCAGCTGGTATTGGTAGAGTTGGTGACTCTCCTTTCACAGCTATCAGTGTTACCAAGGATTATTCCTGTAATCCCCACACAGACGAAGGAGATCAGAATTATGGCTTCTTTATATGGTTGGGAGCCAATGGTAAGTATTCTGTAATTCTTCAAACTTTACATTATGTCTTTATTATCTTTTTTTGTTTTTATGTTTTTTAATTTAATTGTAATTGTATTTTTTGAATGTAGGTACTCAAGATGATGCTGGAAATGAAACGAGGTTTTATTTTCCAGCTCTTGGTTACTATTTTGAGCCTGCTATCGGAGATATTCTTCTTTGCAAAAGCAATGAGATAGTTCATTGCTCGAAGACTAGTGGATCAACCGGACAATTGGGCATTGCTTTGTTTCAGAGTTGTACATTTTTCCAGGGTTACCATCTATTGCAGCAGAAACTCCATGACGGTATTAATGACCGTATGACTAAGAGTTGGCTAGATTCTGAAAGATTTTATGGTGCTGCATAGATTTTATATCTTATCACTTTTCTTTGTGTATAGAGAAATGCACAATGTTGAATATATCGTTTTCATTATATGATTTTGGATTTGTATGTGGACTATAAACATTCCATTTCATATGCATAATGGTATTTTTCTTTTACCTAGATTATTCTTTAAACATTTTGAATATTTTTTTACTTCAATGAATGTAAACTCTTATATTATATGAACCTTCATTATATGTTTAACATAGTAGATTTATAAAGAAAGGCCGTTCCCTAGTATACTCCGAAATCATAACAACTGTTGATGACCGGCTCCGTTTACATTCTAGAAATTTGATCTATTGCATGATTTATTTTTTATTTTTGATTTTTGTTTAGACCATTGAAAAATCATAAGATTCTGCTTTTGTTTCATGGACTATCGAATAGTTAGTATCATCTGTTGATGGATTTTTTGAATTGAATTTGTTAAATTTTAAATGGATATTTACTTCTTGAGTTGATTTTCCCAGTGAACCAGGAAAACTATGAAGGACTGAAGTTCTTTGGAGTATGATTTTCCGTTCACTAATTTTGGAAATCCATCACAATAAAATCTTAAGAAATGATTGTTGAAAGAACATCATTGAGAGAAAAGTTGAACGAGTAAGGAAATTCAGGTCATATTGCCAATGATGAGAGGTTGTTAATAGAAATTGAGTCTCTTAAATTGTATAGTTGATAAAATCATATTTTAAAATGATCCAAGACTTACTAAGAATATCACCAAGAAGTCATACATAGATTTCAATGTGCTAGACAATGAAGACAACTAAAAGATTATAATCAAGAAACAAGAAACCAAAAGAAAAGTGTACATAAATGTAAAACCAAAGTTGAAGGATTTGTAATACAACTCTATAAAAGAATTATGGAGTACTTAAAGGCCTAATTCAAGAATAATCCTTAAAGGAAAAACACTTATACAATAACAAGATCAAAGTAAAATTGTTATTGTAAGACTAATGATAAAATCTTCTTCAAAGAATGGAAGTGACAAGTTAAAGCTTTAAAGATCCTTCCTCAAATTACTTCCATAGAGGGATAAGAAATACAATTAACATTGAAGAAATATATTATTCGACAAGGGCATCTTCATGATAAATAAGGGGGCTATGTAGAGCTACTTTTTAGTTTTAAGCCTTATTTCTTAAAGAATAAGAAAATATAGCATTCAAAACCTTAAAAATTAGAAACCAAGTGCTTAAAGTAGAATGATATTCTTAGAATGTGAAAAGGACTTAAAGAAACTTAGTACACATTATGAATAGTGAATAGCTTAAGAATAAAACATAAGAATACATGTTAGGTGTGAACATATCAAGAGGTGCATCCCTTATTAAGAGATGTATTCCTTGTTAAAGGGTACGAATTTATAAGGAGTCTCAACCTTAAGAAGAAGTGCCAACTTAAAGGTGCACTGCTTGAGAAAAGGTGTAGCCCTTGAGAAAACATGCCAATTTTGTTTCATGGCATGGCCCCTCCCTTTATACATAAATTTTAAAACATGAACATAAAAATATTTAGATTGCTTCTATGATCGAAAGAAATATGGAAGCACTCGCCGTGTTTAGGCTCTAGGGTTCGCCGAGGCGGTACAACAACGGCCATGGCAACCTTGAGCACGATGATGAGTATATGCTCGCAATGGGAACAAAGTACACAAAGAAATAACATGTAATACCTATGGCATTCTATTTCCAACATTTCCAGAGTAATTTAAAATCGTAGATTCAAGAAAAACCAAAAAAATCAGAAAGGGTGAAAGAAAACACGTAAAAGTAAGTAAAGGAAATATCCAAAAGATTTGTTTCTTAAAGACTACTAAGAATTGTAAGTTTCAAATAAAATATATATATATATATATATTCCATCCACAAAGATACAATATTCTAAAGATTAGTTGCAATATTAAATAATTTTGAGTTTCTACAGATAGGATTTATATTGAATTTTACTAAACCTGCTTTACATATCTTTAAGGACATATAAATTGCTATTCCTATGAACAAAGTTCAATTGAGAATCCACTTTCGAGAATTTAGATAAAACAAAGAAGATTAATTTGAAAAGAAAAGGCTTTTTGATACAAAAGCATTTTGCATACTTTGGAAAACTCTACAATCAGCAAATCATCAACTTTTTTAATTCAATATGTGTATATATATATATATATATATATATATATATAGTTTTGGAATGTATTTAAAATGTCATTTTCTTCATTTTACTGAAATAAAATGTAGAGAATGACAATCTTGACATTCTAAAAGTACACCTTTGAAAATAAAATAAAATCTTGTATGTTAGTTTATTCATATTTAATTTATTTGCGCATATTCAAGAATTTTTAAATAAAAGCAAAAATTAAATTAAAAAGTTGTGTCAAAGTCTATAAAGGAGACTAAGGGCCGGTAGGTGGGACTGCAGAGAGGGTAGAGTGGGGAGGGACGAAGGGGGGGGGGGTCCAAGGGTGGATGAAATCCGGCACAAGCACCACATTGGTTGCCACCTCAATCTCATCATACTTGGTACCCCATTTACATTACAACATGTTACAGTGGTCAGTTATATCCAAGCCTCTCACAAAAGTCCCATTTGATATGGGACATTTGAGAGGAACTGTAGGTTCCGAAGGGCTCCGGTGAGTAATCCGGGAAGGGAAGGATCCAGGTTCTGCCTCGTCTGCAGCTGCTCCCACAAGCTGAGAGCCAAAATATTTCAGTGCACTTGCATTTGAAAACAATCTTGAAATATCTAGAGATCCATAAATGCTTGTATTATCCAATGATCTGGAAAACAAAAGTAATTCAAGATGGAAAAGAAATTAGCACCAAATTATATGAATGTGTGTAGAATAGATTTCAATAATATATGATCCAACATTTAAATAGCTCAAAGACATTGGAATATAATGTTAAAATATATAGAGATACTTACAGCGTTTCTAGATGAGTGAGTTCCGCGATCCAGTTTGGAAAATTTTCTCCTTGGAAATTGTTGTACCTCAAATTTTTAATGGATATGGAGAACCCATTGGTGCATACATTTCAAAACTTAGATAGATTAATGACTACTAATTCCATGTGTAAATTGAACTAAAAAACTAAATTAAATCCCAATGAATTTATTTTTTGGTGGTGTTTATAAAATCACAGTTTGGAATTCTTCAAAAAATACATGGACTAAGATAAGATAATCAAATAATCTGAGCATAATTTAAATTCGCATTTTTATAATAAAATGATAATTATTTGAATCTGGACAAGTTGGAATGAACTTACAATGTCTTGAAATTTGTTAAAGAACTCAAATTTGGTATGTGTCCCCAAAACGAATTGATTATGTCTCAAATTTCTAGAATCACACCTTTGAAAAAGATTAATATCATGGCATTTACATTGGAGGTTAATTTGAATTTTTTCATTTGAAAAATTGATGTTATTATCAAGAATACTTACAAGTATTGAATGTTTTGTAACAAACTCATATTGGGAAAATATCCTTTGAAATTATTGTTAGAAACATCTCTGCATCAAGCTCCAAAACAATATCAAAGACATAAAAAAATTTGAAACAATTTCTAAAATAATGTTAGGAATAAATAAGCAGTACAAATTAAAAATATTTTAAAAATTAAAAAAAGAAGATTAAATTGGTGAAAAGTGGCCTACAAGTAATATAAGGAAGGAGGAGTTAGATTCGGAAGAGTTCCACTGAATTGATTTTTGGACAAACATTTGTTTTTTTAAACTCTATCAAATCATGCAACATAACAAATTAATTACTAACTTATTGAATTACAGCATAATAATTCAACGAGTCACCTAAGCTCACAATATTTACAGGAAATAAAAGAATACATTGACAATTATTAACAAATTATTTGTGGCTAGTAATTACAAGATACATTTATAAGTGTGTTCTCCAAAGACGAAAGACTGAAATTGAGAACTTGGGCAAATGTTACACTTACAGTTCAATTAAAGAGGATTGGAACTGAAACATTGTTTGGTTCAAAACACCAAACAGTAAGTTTTGAGATGCATTTAATGTTTGCAAACCCATGGTCTTGGACAAAAAATCTCCAGGAATTTCTCCAGTAAATTTGTTTCTACTCAAGTCTCTGCAAATATGCAACAAATATTTATAAGTAAGATGTTAATGATATTGACAAAGAAGGTACTTTGAATAATTTAAAACAGTAAAGTTAGTCTTTGCCACGTAATGAAAGAATTACAAATCTGTTGGTGAAGTAATTATGTAAATACAACTATCAATTGAGATGGTGTAAGAATTTACAGATAATGAAGAGCTTCTGATGATGTGATTGATACAGGTATTGATCCATTCAAACTATTGCCTCCAAATTTTCTGGAATAAAAGATATTAAGTCACATTTAGAATATGAAATTTTCTAGATTCTAAATATTAGGAGAACGATAATATAATTCCATAAAACCTGAAACACAATTCAAATACCATGAGCATTTTGGGAAATAGCCAAAAAAGTTATCAGCTTCTAATAAAACAAGTAGGTAAAAACTATATAGTTTGATTTTTTATTAAATTTTATTAAAATAAATTTAGTTATTTAAAATAAAGACATGGTTTAAATCAATTTTTAAAAAGAACCCCAAAAAAGTGTATATGAAGAGAAAATTAAGCTTACATTGAATTTAAGCTTCTTAATTTGGTGAAGTTAGGAAGTAGACCAGTTAAATTTTGAGCCCCTCCTATGGTTCTACAAAAGAACAAAGAATTATTTTTGCTTTGTAAGAAATCAATGGCAACTTGATGTTAGTATAAAATTGATGATCATTCAATGATTAAGTCACTAAGAAATTGATTGATGATGATAAATTCAACAAATAATCAATGGCATTGTGAAGGAGAATATTTAAAAGAAATTTACTTACAATGATGCTAAATTAGTCAAATTTCCAAATGATGGTGGTAAGGTGCCTATAAGATGAGGAGATGTAATCACTTTGCACATCAACCAATCTTAGTATATTGCTTCAATGAATAAGAATGTTAAGAAAAATGTCGAGAAATGATCAAAGACACCACGATCACATAGCTCACCTAGCTGGACAACGGCTACAATATGCAATCCCCAAACTCACATGCCTCCAAAATTCCCAAAGAAAACAAAACTAGTTACCAACAAATGGAACCTGTTGTTATTTAACATTCTAGGGTACGAACTTTAGGCTATCTGTCATATCTCGCACAAGGAGCACATTGTCATAAATGGTGGGAGTTCTCTGGAGACAAATTGCAGCTTAGTGTATACTATTATGACTTGGCTGCAACCGTCAAATGAGCAGATTGTCTACATTGATCATGGACGTACTGCAGCACAACGGCAATCCACCAAGGAAAGGGGCCAAACTTCCGACTGAAATTCAGCTTTGCATACAGCTTAGGCCTATGTGCAAAGGTATTCTGAATAAAAACACATAGTCTTAGATTGGGCCAAGTTAGACAACCAGGTTCAAATTATGAAGGTGGTTCAGCCCGGCTGTTAATCCTAGCTGGCCTGTGTGGCTGTTTGTGACTTTGTGATGTGAGAATAAGGTGGCACAAATTTCAAGGGAACAGTATGAACCTCCAGCCATATTTGTGGCAAGACATCACTTATGAAAGACAGACGGAGAGGGAGAACACATTCGCAAGATTGTTCCATGTAGGACCCAAAACCCCCTCGTTGACAAGAATTTAAATAATGAAACATATTAGGTTGAGGTGAGAGCACAGAGCTCAAAATAATATTCCAATGTAGATCACACTCTTCAAATGGAGCTTTGTCTTGGGATAGCCCCAAATTCCCCCTCCTCCACCTTGAATATTTCACTGTGGGATGGGTCAGATGATACCTTATGTGCAAACTTATGGACATATCATCTGTGGGTCGACATATGGACATCTTTGTTGTTCACATCAGTTGATGTGTGCTCATTTTCAATTTATTGGTTCCTTTGTTGCTACCATAGTTTTTTAATTATTGATATTCTTGAGCACAATGCTTAACCCTTTAGTGCCAGGGTGGTTTTGGAGAAACCATTGTTTTTTGGTTGATGTATTTTTAAAACTCTCTTTGTTGAAATAAGTGATATTATTAATAATATCCAATCGTATGAATGTAAATATTGCTTAATGAAACAAGTGTCAATTAAATATCTGTAAGATCAGATCGTTGGATTGGAAAATTACAATATGTCTTTGATCTGTACAATGTACATTCAAAAATGAGATTTTGGAGGTGTCTGACTTCAAGGTTAAATAGAATTTGGGTTAAATTTTCAAAATTAAAAGTGAAGATGTTCAGCAATGGTTTATATCAACACCTCTTCATTGCAATTTTTCATGTCAAGAACATACTTATACATAATTACTGTAGATTTTACAAGTGAAAGTGACTTATCCATGTACATTTTAAGACAATATTATACGTTAAAATAAGAAAAGAGATTGTACATCGATCAACATTAAAATATATACAATACTAGAACACGAACAAGAGAACACAATTCCCAAAAAAAGAATCAGATAACAAACTTGCAAACAGAAGAAATACCACATAGTACATGTGTCGTATTTGTGAGTATTTGCTAAGTTGAATTGAGATGGTTGACAACTTCAAAAGTTGAAGTGAGATGGTTCACAGATTTTTTAGCATTTTATTTTTTAGTTATCTAGTGACCACTTAGTGGTTACCTGGACACTATATGATTAAGCAGCTTGGGAGACAACATATTATAATTGGGATTTTGGAAGAATTTGATGAAAACAAATGAAATATCCATTGAAATAACTATTAAAGTTTTATTTTTGTTTATTTAATTTTCCCCAAGTTTTGTACTATTTCCTTAGGCTTTCAATACTTAGGGCCAATTTACACTTGAGGCTGGATTGAAGGCTAGTCCAAACTCTTCAAATTTCAACCAATAGGATCACTCAATTTTTTCAAATTGGACTCAAGGATTTTATACTAGGGCCTGATCAAAACTTCAATTTATACTATGTGGCATCCTATGTGGCACTATTTTGGGACCAAATGTTTGTGCCTTATAGATGCAATTGAGTCAAGGTTTTTTTTGGCCCAAAGTCCCAACTTTGGTCGGAATTGAAGCCCCAATTAAAGATTGAATCAATGAGCAATCCAACCCACCTTCCGTCCAGCCCTAGACGGCATGTGAATTTGACCTTGCTCCAAACATTTATCTATATTTTGTATTAATACTTTATTGTTGTTGTAAGATGTTCTTGCAAGATAAAAGAAATGGCAAGTTGAATGACTCTAACATGTATTTGAATTATTTTTGTCACACGTATACAATTTTAGGCATCATTTTGATTTACTTTTTACTTTTATACTGCAATAAAGCCAAAGAATTCCAAAAATATTAGGCATTGTTTGATTTTGTCCAAATTTCTAGGAAGTTATGGTACTTTTTCTACCTAATTTTCATTTTAATTATGCTCTCATGCTTTGATTGGTTGGTAATGTATTTTTCCTAATCCTTAAGATTCCTTAGCTACATTTACAAAAAAGCAATCCAAAATTATAAAGAAATAAAACAAAGTAAATAATGTCATTAATCATTAAAACTCAATTACAAATCCAAAATTAATAAAACAAAATTAAAATTATTGTAATTCAATTGGAATATTACGCAATATGAGATGGTATGGTCTTCATTATTTGATTCTACTTATCATGGAAAATCATAATCAATGTCTCTATTTTTGAACTAAGATTGAGAGTTGAAAGTTACGGTATCAAAATGAATGCGTCTCACGATTAGTCTATGATGGCTAGGCCTCCCTACCGAGAATTACCTACTTTTACGCTACAATTCAGCTCCTGTCGTAGGTTCTTAGTGAATGCTTCAAGTAGTGGCTGTAATGACAATAGCCTCCGGTTTCTTCCAGGTTTTTATGGAGGAAGATCAGCCTCCTGAGACACCTCACAGGCGCTCCTCCTTGCACTGTTTTCTACTGCGTTGTGAGTGCGTGCGTGACATTGCAAGACCTGGACTTAGCAACCCGGTGGCTGGAAGGTTAGAACTGCTATTTGTCGTTTACACACAATTTCCCTAATTCCAGCGACAAGTTCATTCTTGCATGCGCTTCGTCACCGTTCGCATGGTCCCAATCATGTGATTAGTTTCCTTCTTTGCAGCTGTGTTTGTGGTGATCGCGGCGCAGTTTTGGGGAGTCGGGACGCTATCGGGCGCCTCCGCCGCCACCACCCCGCGTCTTCAAGTAAGTTCGTTACGCTTCTGGCGCCCCTATGCGCTCTTGTATGAACACGCCAACGGCATGACGCTGTTGTTTATCGTTGGGAGTTATCCATGTATTTAGATTTATAGTCTTGCACTATCGGGAAAGCATTACAGATGTTAGTATTCCCTAAATCTATGACGCTGGAGCTTGATTGGTGCAATGTGATCCTCCTCCGATATCTGGATGCGGTGTCAACTCACTTACAGCACAGTCGTTCCTCTTCTCGTGTTCAGATCGTTTCCTATTTCATGGCGCCGGCTACGAAACCTCGGCGTAATTGCGAAAGTTGGGCGTCGACGCAGAGAAAGACCACCCCCAAGGTGCCTTTGCCTATCTCCGTGCAGCCGGTGCGTCCTGTAAATCGCGCAGATCCTCTGGATACTGGTCGGCCAGAGAGTTCGGGAGCGCTCAAGGAGGTTCGCAAGACAATTGCACTGAGTGCGAAAAAACTCCCCCCTCCCCCCGACGCGTGCGAAGAGATTCTTGAAGAGTACGCGCTCAGAACTAAGAAGAATTCTGCCCCTGCTGTTGTCGAGGACGTACCTGCTGGTTGCACCTCTCCCGATTTCATAGGTACAGTCGAGTCCCCAGGTATGTTACCGTATTATCTGCTTTCTACATGCCGCGTCCCACATTGATACGATGTTCAAGAATATATTGTGTCTTTTAGTGTATCAGGCCCGAATGATTCTCTTAAAGCATTACGGCACCATCAATTGCTTGCATGACCATGATTTCTCCATACAGTGTTCCAGAACCATAATTAGCCTACTTTCCATGTTTATTTTATGTTCCGTTGGCTGTATTAACATTTGCTGGAGACCGAAAATCACCCATGCAATTATATGTGCAGGTCTCCGCAAGGACACTGTAGTCCGCCCAGACTCTCCCGGGAGTCCCGTCACATGTATTCGCAGGACGGTCGACCATGCTGTGGAAGGTGCATCGACGAGGAAGTCTGATCGCTACGTCTCCCCTACTAAGCGGACACGTGACTACGAAGGGCGTGATCACAGACGAAGCACCACGGATCAAGACATAATTTTTGATGACTCCGAAGAGCACAGAGTACATCGCAGGCGGAGTTCTCTGGGCAGGACGTCTTGGCATCGCTCTCGTTCTAAGTCTCCTTACTCCCCGGACGCAATTTACGAGGTCTGTAGCTTTTAAGTGTTATTCTTCTTGTATTTGCAGTACAGAAAGTAGTAATTGTCTACTAACTCTGGGATCGTCAATTTCTCCGCAGAGGCATCGTCGCTACACACCCGGTGACAGGAGTTGTTCCCGAACACCTTCCCCTCCTGAAGACAGTCGACGATCCAGTCGCCAAGGTGCACGTCTACATGATTTTTCACCTAGGAGAGGAGGCGATCATGGGCGTCGTCATCTGGCTTCCACTCAACGTCGATCCATTTCTGAGGATCATGGTAGACACATCCGCTTTGTCGAAGAGTCAGGGGACACGCGTTTTGGAGACAGAGACCATGAGAGATCTCCCAGCCCTCATACGAGGTCGGGACATCCTTCGTGGGCCTCCCCTGTACATCCCCGACAGAGGTATGAGGATAGGCATGATGAAGGACGTCGCATTTCAGTTCATGGCAGCCTGAGTCACTCGGATTCTGTGTCCACCGGGAGAAGGACAGCTCGGCTCTTAACTGGTCTGCCTCTCAATTTTGAGAGCGAACAGCGCCGAAAGAGGAGGGATCGCGAATCTCACAAGGAGGATAGCGCTGAAAACCGCTTACGCACTGGAAAGAAACCTCACCACGTGAACGTCAACTCTGAAGGGAAACCATATGGGCTGGGTGTTCAGGTGTGGAATGATGCTCTCGCAAAGATGGTCCGTGGGCTGGACCCCAGTTACACAGACATCAGGCAGCAGCCATTTCATAACATTGAAATTCTAATGAAGAGATTAGATGACGATTTCGATTATTCCGAACCTCTCAATCCCTCTTACCTCCGCACCCGTATCGGGAATGCGCTTTCGTCTTACCGCCACGAGATCATTAGGATGATCCAAGCGGAGCAAGACCGTCCACCGTGGGTCTCTGATGAAGTTTGGGAGAAGCTTACGAGACTTGCTAACTCAGAGAAGTTCAAGGCGAAAAGCGAGCAGATGAAGTATGCAAACACTTGCCGACGCACCAAGGGGCGAACCGGGCCTCTTGGAGCCTCCGGCATCACTGAGCGCCTTCGATTGCAGCTGCAGCGGTCCCCTACTTCAGATGAGATATTTGCAGAAATGAGCCGAGACAAGGGATACGGTGGGCGTAGGCGTAGGAATTCCAAATCCAATTCTTCCAAATCCATTACCGACGAGGATGGTCAGAGTTTGAGCGGAGTGCCCCAAGATCCTTCTACTGGAACCATGGATTGCTCTGACGGAAACGACGAAGATGACCTTGCTGGTGCGGACCTTCCCCATCTGTCCAGTGCACCGGATCCCTGTACTCTCCAATCTACATATGAGATGCTTTCTCCTGCTCGTGTCACGTCCAAGGTGCCCCGGAATCCACTGAGTCTCATCTTAGAGCGTCAAATTGAAGAGCTTCTCGAGTGCGGCATGGAGCAGACTTCGGATGGACTGTCGTTGATCACTACTCTACACAACCAGCTGAACGCCATGAGAGATCGTTCGAGTGCATCCGTAAGTGAACAAATTGCCCCTGTGGCGCCGGAAGCAGTTAATTTCCAATGTCCTCAGTCCAATTCCATATCAACTCCATCGATGGAAGCTGCTAGGGAGGAGGTATGTCCAATGCACATGCTAATTTCATTTCTCCACGAGATTTGACTGCACCTGCCATGTAATTATCCTCCATATCTCAATGTTATAGCTTGAGTATCTATATGCATTGACAGTTCTCAATATATCATCAGGAGCTCATGATTCCAATTATATACAATATGTCATACGTGTAGAGTACACCCAAGGAATGCATAGATATCTGTGTAAATGCATTGCATCAATGAGTCCGTAATCACAATTCTGACTTTGTCACGTTCGCTTTATTCTCTGATCCGTTAGCCTACATTTTGTCATCAGACGCCACTGGTACAGGACGCTCCCAACGATGCAAATCCAGAGTCGACTAAGACAATTCCGCAGAATAGAAGAAGTGGTCGGGCAATCAAGAAGAAGGTTCGAGATTTCTGAGGTATGAACCTCAACACATACAAAAATTGTGTATTAATGGTTCTCTCTCACAGTTATACATGTGCATGAACTCTACTGTATTCTACATGTCTAATTTATCACCCAGTGAAATTCCACGGTGTCTTGAACAGTAGGCAATTGGCTATTGTGAGTGCTCTGCTCTGCCGGCCTAGAGGCAACCGCCAGGTGACTTATTTACTGAATTTTCATTTGCTTATTAGGAGTACTTTTCCGCCTGTCCTTCTATTTGAGGAGTCGAATTGGCTCACGCGTCTTTTCATGCACCATTTGTCCTCCACTTCGTACTAAACCTTATTTTTTTCACTTCCCAAACACTCCATGTTTTTGCTTGTATAGGACACATGAATCTGCTGGCGATTTGGGGAGCAGCTTCATGACATCAATCCGCCTTTGTGGTCAAGACAAATCGCCTTCATGCCCTGCCCTCGTTACCACTGCATCGGCACATTCCCACGCAGTATTTCAGTTGATCTTCGGAGTCTGTATTTCCATGTTTGAGGTCGATTGCTCGACCGCAAATTCCTTTCTAGTACACTAAACCGTGTATATCAAAGTCCACCGTGCACTTGACTGCAGTAGTGTTATTTAATCACGCCATGAACCTGATATTCGTCCCCATGCCACGCATCCAATGTCGAATTGCGAATTGCTGGTCTGGGAATCTCTCACGCCCCTCTGTTTTTACTCAGTCCAGGTGTACGCATTTTTGTTGACTACGTATTGGTCATACTGTTCCCCTTTTCTCACATGAAATAAAGATTCCGGTAATGTATTTCCCATTTCAACATCGTCCACCCATATTCTCACTCCGACATTGTGTTCTTCGTTTATTGCGGCCAATCCCTGTTTTCCAGTATTCTGAAAATTCCGAATTACAATGCGTATAGTCTATCATGCCGTACACATACGTTCATACGTATCTCTATACAGTGCACAATGCGTAGTAGAAACCCTAAAACTGGATCAGTCAATAACTGGACACGTGTTACCATCTGAGAACGTCAATTTCTTCAGATCTACCGGCAGCTGTCAACTGCCTCCGCACTTCCAACGCTCCACAATTGTTCACGCGTTAGTTCCTTCACCGTCGATGTGAAAACTCCCGGTGGCCAGAGAGGGTGCCACCTGCCAAACCCATGGCACTCAGCGGTTATATCCCAATAATTGTGACTTTACCGTGTCATTAATTATCGAAGAATCCGTTGACCATTCAAGGCAGATTCTCACAGTTAATACAACCGCAGACTGTACAGTGAACGCAGACTCAATAGCGTCCCGGGTAGCGACGTAGTATTCCGGGTATCGATGTGGCCACCCAGTCACCGGGTGGTACACGCTGGAATTCTGACCTGCCATCGTGCTCTCGAGACACAACAAATCAAGACAGCTCTCTTCCTGACGTGTGAATCAACTCGTCCGATTCAAGAGGAATCAACTAATTTGATCAACAGAATTCTCTTCCACAACAGTTGATTCACCTGCGGGATTTCTAGTTGTGTTAGTCAGTTAGGGGTTGGCACTTGGCATCGTCATTCCTATGCACAGTTAATCTCAATCATCGAACCGACGGTGTTAGAGTCCATTCTGAGTGCTTGAAGACTGGTGTTGATAACTTGCGATATTTCTGATGCAATCACAGAATATCTTCAGTGAAGCATTTTGGAGATCTTATAATGATGTTCAAGTCTCTTCATGACATATATACCACATCCGACTTTGTCATAAAGCCATCTTTATGACAAAGTTTTATATCACTCTAGGGGTATGTCTATGACTTAACTAGTCACCTAGGCAATTGAAGCACTATGTAAGATAGTCCCCAGTATATCACTGCCACATAGAATCTTGTAACTCAAAATGTCAACTGTTTCTTTCTAGTTGTTTCAGGTCTTTGAGAATAGAAATGAATTGCTTCTAGATAACGTAGTTGGTACAGAATGGTCTGCTGTGTATTTTGTTTCTTAAAAGAGTCAATAGTTCTTGAACATGATGCTTGCAATTTAACTAAACATCTGCTCTTGCAGGGTCCCCCCAGGCGGCCAAGAATATGTTTCAACATACGCGTGGAACCAAGAGGAGATGATGCATTCGAATATGGCAATCTCGGAGGTACAGAGGGGTGTTCTGTTTGATGCTTTCGAATGTTAATATTAATTTTATTGCATGCAATTCAAACATGGTATTTGTGGTCAAAACCTAATTTGTGTGTAGGTCATGTATGTTCCGACACACAATTGCCTCCGGTTAATACATCTATTTACATGCATGTTGAAAAATTTCGAACACTTGTCATCTCTAAATTAATGTTTTTATGTAACTATAACCTTCGAGTCTGATGTCTTTGATAATGTGTGTGTTTTTGAGGTGAGACAACAGGGGAGGCCATGAGAGGACACCTGATCCTCTTCAACGAACAGCCTCAGCAAATGGCACCGAGCGGTCTAATTGAGAGGAGATCAGTGACGTCTTGCAAAAATTTGAGATGATCCACGAGAATACAATCTGAGCCTGAGCAGCCTTCACTTAGGTTTCCTTCTGCTCCCTATTAATCGACTCCTACCCACTTGTTTGTACCGATTTTGAGAATTTAGGTGTTCACTGTGATTGGGGATCTTAACGAATCCGCCGAGAATGGCCCCTATAGCTGTCTTATATAGGAAAATACTGGGTTTAACTGTTTCCATAATTGTGTACTGTAGCCCAACTCGTCTTGGCCCAACTCGTCTTGGCCCAACTCGTCTTGTTGCTGTTGTTGCTGTAGTGCATATGGTCAAGACACCTAAAACCAATCATTTAAGAGATTATGCATGCAATATGGAGCTGGATTGTTGCAAAGTAATTTTTCCTCCGCAGAGAAATAGGGTTCTTGAGGTTTGGAAATTTTTTCAAATTTTTTTATCGAGTGTGCAAATAACTGTGAATTTTTGAACCAAAAAGTGTTCAAAAACTAGAAACCAACCAGTAGGCTCACATGAAACCGACCACCATGACACCAAAACTTGATCACTCTACTACCACCAAAATATTCCCATATGATTCCCTTTCTACCAATCATGCTTCATACTTTCTTCTAGATCTCCCAAGATTTTAAATCTGAAAACTTGTCGGAATTGGAGAAGTCTAGTGATCGGTTTTGGGGACCCGGTCGGCTATGGGTGTCTCGACCTTAACTTAGGTAGATCCTAATTGCTTCCAAGAAAAACACAGGGTCATGATGATCGAAACCATGTCACTAGGTACTTCAATGGTTCTCTGTTTCTTGTGTGCATAACCTATTAATTATTTATACGATTAGAGAAGTTCTGCAATGACCAAGTAACCCAATTTTCACTGCATGATCTGTGGGATAGCCCATAACCATTTCCAACAATGAAGCTGAAGTCCGAATGTGAGTGAGGTAAAATTACCCATCACCACCAATTGACCTCGAATCACGTACGCCTATACCTGCTATGATTATACCTTGCCTGAAAACACAGGCCCCAAGAAAGGGACCAAAATGACTGAGGACGACTGTATCCTGTGCAGGTGCACACCCTTTCCTCATGCTATCTGGTCTTAAAGGGACAAATTATAAAATATAATTCCAATTTACCTGGAAGGTCTCTAAATTCGTAACGGAACAACCATCAAATGCAGTATCATTCCCATGCCTAGTGCGCGTCCTCTCATTTTCTGGTAACTTTGCCCAGGGCTTCCTGCGATTTGTAATCTACCTTAGCAATGGAATTCCTTTGCGTCAAAAAAATAATTAAAAAATGAAGTATCATTACAAAATATATGTTGATATTCTTTGCTTCTCAAAATAATAGAGTCCCGACTCCCCAGGCTGGAGTTTGGCCCCTTTCAACCACTAAAATTAAACCTTGTTGTCCGGTTCAGCGAAACAGAATTCCAATGTCTACCGGTACTTCTGTCAGTAGAATAAAATGGAATGAATCATGGAATAAAAGGAACAAGTGGTGCGTTAACAGTTAATGGAAGACGTGATTGTTAATTGGTAGTTTGAGTCAAGTAGCAGTGAGATTCCTTACCACGAGCCACTTGAGGGCAAAGCATGTCCGTGCCTACAACAGTACACTAGAGTGCCGGCAACCTACAAACAGCAGTACAGTATCATAGTTGTGGACACTATCCTGACTCTTGATGGAATCGGTACAATTACGCGGAATACAGACATACTACCACAATAAGTTAGTAACATAGATCCAATCATCTACGAGTCCTCCCAGCTTTCAGGCGACCATACATCTGAGTCTCTGCTCAGACCTTAGAGTAAAAAAATGGTTGTGGAAAACTAATTTAAGGAGATTCAACCCATTTGCAGCCGTTTGGAAGGCGCTGTTTCTTACCGATTATACTCTCCTTCGGCAATCGATGTCGAACTTCTGACTTTTCAATTGTTTGTTTCTTCCCGTAGCTACCCTTGTTAAAGCATGGGCTCTATTATTTAAGGATCACTCCGTTTGCGCAAGTTGCCCACTGTGTCGTCACCTGAGAACTTGTTTTGTGAGGCTGTCGTAGAATTGTCATACTAGAGGTCTTACAAGTCTTGCAGAATGTTTACTGATACTAGCTTTTAGAAGGGGTGGGGACCTGCTTTGCAGAAGAGAAACAAGTGCATCTGGTATCGCGCTTTGTTTGAGTCGGACGGAGAGGGAAGACCCGCACAGGTCTGGGAAGTTTCAGAAGCAGTTTTCTTTTCTAGGTCTTTCTCGACTCTAGATCTGCACATATATTATATTATAGAGAAGTCGACGTCAGTTCAGATTAGGAATATTTCGTAACTTACAAACTGTGTTGATCATTGCGTGGGTGTTGTGTTAATTCAACTGATGACATGTGAACAACTGCTTCTTGGATCATGGGTTGACGTGACTGTCTCATAGTGGCACTGCATAGCCTGTTTGGAACGAACTTGTACTAGGATAAGCATTAAGAGTGAAATGAGAGGTTTTTGCAGTTTATCTCGTGCCTGAAATGATTCTCTGACAGGGTTTAGGGGCTTTGGCTGTGTGCGCTTTCTAGTCTGTCTGCGATCGAGTCTTTGAGAGGAAGGAGACACGTTACGGCCGTGAACGTTCATATACAGTCTGTGTGAGGCTGGATTATCTAGCGATCGATTACAGTAGTTATCAAACATCGTAATGGCGGATTTGGATATTAGTCGCATCAAGGGAGTGGATAATGAAAAGCTGAAGGAACTCGAGAAGTATGTGCACGATGGCAATTTGGATCACACCAAAGACAAGCTGTCGAAATTGTTGGTTCCGCTTCGGGATTATGAACAGTTGAAGAATCGGGTGAAGGAACTCAAAAAATGCGTTGTTAAGGGCTGCCCGCATGAATTTAAAGTCAAGCTGAAGGAATTTGAGGTTCCGACAACTGTGGATGATGGAAGGCAGAATGAACGGGTGAAGGAACTCCATGACTATGTGAGCGCTGGAGCCGTGAGTGCTTTCAAAGACAAGGTGTGGAATTTGTTGGATTTGAGCTATGATGGGTACACTGAATGGTTAGTACTGAAGCGTGCCAAAGTGTACTGTCGGTTGATTGCAGTCGCCCTGGGTCTTACACCTCAAGATATCAATGAAAAAGAGAGGATTGAACCCGATGAAAACAAGCTTCCAACAAGTTGGTCTGCTCTTAGTAATCGGGATATACTGCAGTATCTTTTGAAGGATGTACTGGAGGAAGATGACGAGGTCATGACAATTCTCTTCCTTGATTTGAAAATTCACAAGAAGTTCCCGGTCCCATACTTCGTCGACTATGAGGTTAAAATCATTAAACAAACTCATTCCCTCTGGCTATCGAATATCATTATGACGGAACGGGATTGTGCTCACATCGAGGGAGTGGATGGTGAAAAGCTGAAGGAACTTGAGAAGTGCGTGCGCGATGGTGATTTAAAACTCGCCAAAGACAAGCTGTCAGAATTGTTGGGTCCGGTAGTGCGTTACAAAAAGTGGAAGGAACGGGTGTCGGAACTCAAGAAGTGTGTGAGCGATCGTGACCTGGAAGCTTTTGAAACCAAGCTGAAGGAATTAGGGGAACTTCCGACAACCGTTCCTGAACGGGAGAAGGAACTCAAGAACTGTGTGCGCGATGGAGACGTGGGTGGTTTCAAAGACAAACTGTGGAATTTTTTGGATTGGAGTTATGATGGGTATACCGAACGATCAGTATTGATTCGTGCTAAATTGTACTGCCGGTTGATTGCAGTCGCCCTGGGTCTAACACCTCAAGCTGATGCCAATGAAAAAGAGAGGTTTCAATCCTATAATAACAAGTGGAACGTCAAGCTTAGGACCAGGTTGGCATCTATTGAAAAACGCGATTTACTGCAATATCTTTTGAAGAATGTACTGGAGGAAGATGACGAGGTCATGACAGTTCTCTTCCTTAATTTGAAAACTTTCCAGATGAATCCGGTCCCCTACTTCGTCGGCTGTGAAGTAGATATCATTGAACAGATTCAATCCCTCTGGCTATATAAGTACAAAGACTGGTATTTCGGTATACTCATCGATCCCATTATTGATATGGTGAACGATGCAAGCGTAACCGGAGACAATTATAAGTTCATCGAGGCGAAGGTGAAACTTTGCGATCTCTTGAGTAAGCGTCGACTGAAGGCTGGAGCTCGTCTGTTCTGGTTGGTATCTAGGAAGAGAAAAGTCCATGATATGATAGACGACAAAATTGTTGGAGACAAAATGGATTCCGTCGTAAATTATGTCGACCCCGTGGGCAGCCTGGTCAAGGGGATTTTCAAGACAAAGGCTGTCGATGGTAATGGTGACTCGGACTTCATGGATAATTTCTTTAAGCTTTGGGAAAACTACTGGCTCAATCTTGACTTGTACCGGGATTACAATATCACTGATCGAGTCCCTGATGGCCATGGCCAGTATGTTTGTGTTGGTCTGGTTTCCAGCCCTGCTCACACGGATGGTAATCTCTTGTGTTGGGCAGCACGACGTAATTACCATGACCTGATATGGTGCGTCATGCAGGCATACCAACCACCATCGAAATCTGTTGGATCTGGTTATAACGAATGGATAGAGTTCGAAAGAAATTTCGTATGGAAAATGGCCCTTTGGTGTTCCACACGACATGGAGATTTTTGGAGAGTGGTCCGTGAGCTCTCAGATCCAGAGTGGACTAGAACTATTGACTTCAACGACTACCCTTATGGTTGGTTACCACCTTTGCATTTGGCTGCTATGTTCGGTGACATGGGCAGCATGGAGACTCTATGCAAGTACTTGAAGGTAACATCATGTGCCAATAGGAAAGATTACTTGGGCAGAACTCCACTGGACTATGCTATGCAATTCAAGAACACTACTAACGAGAGTAAGAATTGCTTCGTTGAGGCGTGGATCGATAAGGTGTGGAAGAAAACCAAGGACAAGAAAACACCACGTTACAAAGACGTAATTAAGAATCTGTCATCTTTGGATGGCGTTGGTGAGCGCCTCAAAGAACTCTACGATATGTATATCCATCAAGCCAATACTGTGCTTATTGGATCAGCTCTTATTGCGAGTGTGACCTTCGCTGGATGGTTGCAACCTCCCCTAGGTTTTAAAGACTACTTCCAATTCCCTCAACCAGGCCCTTCACCCGCCGATGGGAACGTATATTACGAATCCTATGTTGCTATCGAAGGTCATCGTGGTGTGGAAGTATTTGTTGTATTTAATACTTTATCATTCTTTCTATCAATTGCTACCGTTCTCGTTGGAGCAGAGGCAACATTATTTGTTCATGACAGCGATGAAAAAACAAGCGCTTTGATCAGAATGCGAAAATCAATCAAATGGATGATTGGCTTCTTCATAGGCTCAATGTTGAGCATCATGGCAGCATTTATTTCTGCTGGAATGACAATCTTACCTCCAATACGAAGGCTAGAGTGGAGCATGATCCTATCTTTGGTTGCAGGCGGAGTCGTATGCACTCTTCCTCTTTGTTGGATATTTTGGTCTTTAAGCCGAAATCAAATATTGTACTTTCTCGAGACTCGGTTTTTATATCCAAAACAAATCACGAACTCAAACTCTTCGAAAGGCAAACGTGATATTTCTGAGAGATCACTTATTAGCTCAACACAAGTACAAAAACTAAGGGATCTTCAGAGAGGGGTAGGAAAAGGGAAACAGTACTGTACCCTTCAAGGTAATGGAAGTGACGTTATCAACCATCACAAAGGGAAAGAGGGGGATGGCAGCCTCCCAAAAGTGGGACATCGAGTTGTCAACCTTCAACAAGGGCAGGAAGAGGATGCAGTACCTCAAGAAGTGGAACATCAAGAACAGGTAGGAGAGGATGCAAACCCTCAAGAAATTAGTCAAGAAAATATCCATAGCTCATCCAACGGACAGGAAAGAAATGACAACCCTCAAGGGAGAAATCATGAGCATACAGATGTAGATCGAATTAAACACGGCCGGTATCCTAATTGGGGCACTTCATCTCCCTCTAAAGAACACCGATACGGCCAAATCCATCCGGGTGGATACGAATCCCCTTGACCCGTATTCAAACTCGTCCTAAAACGTGTTCCCTTCCAAAGGATTGGCCTTGTGTTGATATTAAAAGTGAGGAAGCAGAGGGGAGTGAAGGCGGAAGTGACTCAAGAGAGTCAGCCATGGCATAACATACGGGAATCCTCAAGTTCCAGCACTTAGGTTGCAAGCTCCCACATACAGTTGGTGTCACCGAGTTGCGCATGCAGGGGTTAGCGCCTGAATTGACGACACCTAGATTAAGCTTCGGTGCGTAAGAAACCAAGTACATGTAGTGACCTTCGATGATGTTGAGAAGGGTTGATTGATCACAATATGGAGTTTTTTCTCTTGCAAAATTTGATTCTAAAGGTTTGCAGGTAAAGCAAACATTAGGAGAAAAATGAGCTCAAAATAAGGCCGTGTAAGCCTGCCCTTTCTAGGTGAACTCCCTACTTTGGGCACCTCTGCCGCTGGCAGCGGATGCCAGAGTTGCTGCCCGCACAGAACTGCGTGGCGCACTGACAACAAAGGTCCTCGGAATATTAGGTGAGACATGAATGCCTTGGCTCGGGCTTTGGTCTCAAGTGGGCAGGTTGTGTCAGCCCGACACTGTAGATGTGCCCTCCACGCGCCTCCCTCGGAGGTCATTGGTTCGAGCCCCCGTGGCGGTTGCTGGCACCACAGTGGCACAGCCAGTGCCATGTCAAAAAGTGCGCGGGCAGCGCCCGTTTTTTTCTCTCACGTGCCGCTTACACGGCCTTTTTGTGACCTGATTTTTCTCCTAATGCCTGCAACATAGTACGGGTTTGAGAAATACAGTTGTTTGTTCCAATGCTGAAGAGTGCATCTCATGGAACTTTTGAGGTCTCATTTTGTGGTCAATTCTGATTCTGTATTCTTTATGTTTTAGTGGAGGATTCTTCTCAAATGTTGAGCACAACCTTATGTGTTTGTGCAATTTTGATTAAGTGGAAGACGATGGTCTTAATTTGCCATGTAATAGCAAAGTTCAATATTCATAATGCAGAGGACAAAAAGCCTTTCCTCTACCGCTTCATGATTCACTCACCTACCACAACCGTGAAGAACCTGAAACCTGCGTCAGCTTTACTATCATCCTCCTTGCAAGTGAGAAGTAATGTGCCATACAGCAAACCTCGATCAAACCAAACCGTGCCGGAGTTCCCCATCCATCACGTCCTCACTCTTCTATCTTTCAGATAAACCTCCCCCACGAAACTCCTCCTACAACCTCTGGCGTTAGACAAAGCTCTAGTGATCAATAATGAGAAATGGACCCAATTTACAAATTTTAATAAAATTTTAAAACAATTTGTACAATCTTGTTCTTCCTACATTCAAGGATCTCTCTCTTCTATACACACCTGAAGGTTCCCTAACTAGGAACTAGGGATTGACACTTGCTCATTGCATCTTGCTCCTCCCAATCATGAAAACTAATCAGCCCCTAAACCTAAAGCTTCAGAAACTGAGCTCATGCACATCGCGATATTGTGCTCCTCCCACGAAAGCCCATCTCCCGGAAACTCCCCTGGACTCCAAGGTTGCAATATGGCAGGGGACATCCTGTGAAAGTTTATATACATGCTCTGCATTCCACTAGCCTGCTCAAGTCCGGTGAAATTCACAGCGTTGCTCAGGATTCCGCTAGAACACTCCGGATTGGACCCCATGTCACTTGCGTCGGCTAAGGCGTCCGCTATACTCCGTTCGGATTCATCCACAGCACCGGCACGACCTGCCAAGGACACCCGGGCCTCCACTCCATGATCTGCTACGAAGCCGGCCATGAGGTGCACCCAGGGTGGAGGTTCGGAGACGCTGCCGTCTGCTTCGTCACTACCACCCATGAACAATGTCGAGGAGATCTCTAAGAGCGAATTAAGGCCTAAAGTATCAGCCGTGATGGGAGCAGCCGCCCCTGCACATGGCGTGGATGTGGCTGGCAGGCCTGAGATCCTGGACTTTATCCACTCTGCTTGGTCCTTGACGAGCTTCAGCTTCTCCTCTGCATTCAGTGCTGCTGACGATGGTAGCTTGGAGAGGATCTGGGGAGTGTCTGCGAAGTTGAGCGGCTTGCCGTAGTGGTGGAATGCGACATCCACAACGCGAGCGGCTTCTGTCTGGCATTGGAAATCTCCGAACGAGACCTTGTTCCTGCTCTTGGGCGGCTTCATCTCGGCTACCCATCGGTTGCGTTCGGGGCGGTAGCGGACCCCCTTGAATCTCTTGGCGTCCGGAGGGGAATGATGCGCGGCTCGTGATGTGTCAAGTTCCTCGCGTCTCTGAGATACTCGGTGGAAGGGGTTGAGCGTTCGTCGTCTTTTTCCTGGGCTGGATGGGAAGTACGTGCTATGACTGGAAAGCTCCAGGAAGTCTGATTGCACGACGAATAATGCCGAGTAATGAGGACTACCTTTGCTGTTCCTGAATACTAGCTGCGGCATGTCCGCATATATGCGATTAGTAGTAAAGTTGGGAATGACTTTCTTCAAATCGGTACAATCAGAGTACCAGCGATAATCATCATGACGCGAGCCATTGTCAAGAAGGATCTGTCTAACCGAATAGCGATGGAAGGAGGAAGGTGGTCGCTCTTGCGTGCACGAAGTGAATGCTCGGGACTGGACACTTGCCACCAGAGATGTCGTGCCTGCCTTGGAGGCACTACTTTCTAGACTACAAGATATTCCTGGCTTCTTGGGGGCCGACCTAATTGCAGCGAGTTGTTTGAGATGGTGTAACACCTCCACCTCGTCCTCGTCATCACCTTGTTCAGATTGCCAATCCAGCGCCACCCTCTCCCTTGAATCGCCAACTCCCTCAAGTGCCTCAAAATCTTGTGCGTCCATTAAATCGCCGTGTATGATAGTGGCGTAGACGCAGACCCTGTGGAGTTGCAAACGTCGTCCCCTGTTTTGACTCACTTCATGCAAGCTGTCGTTGTAATCCTGCTCCATGTCAGGGATATATTCTTCGAGCAAATACTTGGTATCGATGGCGAAGGCCATGGTTAGCGAGAAGAGGTGGAGGCACAGACGTTGCTGCTAGGACACTACACACCCAAATATTTGCAAGTTCCGACACTACTGAACATCTCAACAAAGTCGGCAGTAGGATTGCGAAGAGAACGAGTTTGTCCCACACAACAGCAACAGCAGATCCTTTGCACAATCAGGATCCCCTAAAAGACTCAACCGTGAGCAGGGAATCAGATGCCACTCACACCACCCACAAACTGCACAAATGAGAAATGGATCTGCCGTAAGTGATTTATCTTTTTGACCTGATCGCCCCTTCTTCCAGCCCAAAGACACACTGTTCTGTGACATTGGCATAGTCGGCACAGCCACCAATGAAGAAGGAGTGAGGAACTGGGCTAACTCAGACGGGGGGCGAGTTATTATAATGTCTGGATCTCCCCCTAATCATTTGACGGTTTCAAAGAGGAGTATCACTGACTACCATCTGGAGTTCACTTTGCAGCATTTCATGTGGAATTCCATCCGGTGCATTTGGTTGGAGCTTGGGGAATGATACCGCTGTGTGAAAGTCTTAGATTAGCATGGGGGGAAGCACAATAAAGTGGACCACAAAAGTGCTTAGCTCATTGCCAATTTCAGTCTGTTGTGTAAACACGCTAGAAAGTGGCATCTAAAACTTCTTGATGGGAAATTAAGTTTAGGATACGGAAAGTAGACTTGATGTACTACAACTTCCAAAATTTGCGTTCGTAGTTGTTGAGTTGAGACACCTCTATGAACACGACAAAGTTGAACAAAGTGAATGCAGTCATTTGGAAAAGTGACCGCATTACATTGTGGTTTTGAAAAAAATCACTTTTAACTTTGTGGGGCCCTTCGTTTGTACATTACGCTTGTAGAAATGATCCGGGTGGTCGTGTTTGCAATCCTAGATTGGCGAAAAGTATCCCCGGGACGTTTTTAAAACACTGTTTTTGGTGAAACTTTTTGTGAGGTTTTTTTCACCGAAAATTGTTTTTTAAATTGGAAAAAACATCCTCTAAAGACAATAGAGGGCCCCAAATGAAGAAATCAAGACTTTGGAAAAGTTCATTTTCATGATTTAGAACTAGGGGTTAAATAAAGTTTCAATTGAAGATGTTTTTTTCATTGAGATGTGTGTAAGATACCTTATGACACCTTAGAAAGTGACTAAAATGCTCAAAAACTACACCAAAATGCTCAAAATCAGCTTTGAGCTATAAAAAACAGCACACTTCATATTCACTTCCTAGTGATCACATATTGCACTTGGTGGTCCACTTTATTGTGCTTCTCCCCCATGACATCCGGAGGACAATGGCCAAGAGAGCAGGACTAAGGGCATCCACAGCGGCGGTCCACAAGCCGCGAAACAGAAGACTTTGAGGGGGCCGGAGGCCAAACCGTCCCGCACCGGCGCTCCAGACCGCTTATCCTGGGTCGTGGGCTCCATAGAATTTGCCAAGGGCTCTGCAACCTCTAGAGTCGAGCAAGGGCCCTCAAGCGGAATTATCACGTCATTAATGTCATTATCTGCTATCTGTGCACTTCCAACGTCCAGCTCCGGAGAAGACGAGGGCGATGAGGGCCGGCCACGTGGATAGCGCGTCAGGATTCTGGAGCACCGCTGCGGGACCGAAGAGGTCTCCCAAGAAAACCTGTTTAGCGGCCGCGTCAAGCAGGCCTCTCTTGGTGAGCCTGGCTTGTGGACCACCAGTAGAGATGCTCTAAGTTAGTGCCTTCCAGTCAGGTTGTACAGACTTTGACCACAGACTAACAAACCGGTTTGTAGTAGGATAAAACAATATTTTGAACGTGGGTTTCATACTGGTCGGAACGAGTTTACCTTAGAAAATTGAGATGGGTTTGCATCCAAGTGACTCGTTGAGATGTTTGGTATTATGTATATATTACATAAATTAAAATTACCACAGATAAATGATACAAACTTGTAGACTTTTCAACCTTTGACGGTGGTGCGTATGGATGGCATTGCCTAATTGGTATAATAAATTGGTTTGGGATTGCTCGGTTGAAATGGAAAGGCAACAAATGTGGAAGTTATACTAATCATTAGAGACCGCCTCATACTGTGGAATGAACAACATAACGGATGTTGTTGTGACAAGATAAAATAGTGTTGTCTACTATATTCCAAGTCCATTCGGAGGAGCTTCTATTCAACATCACAGTGATTTCCGTTCATCAACATCAGGTTACGCATTTCGCCGGAGCAATACTGTCAAGATCCACATTTAAAACAAACAGCAAGCAACCTACGACACACTCGCGCGAATAATGGTGACGCGATTGCGATTCTCACTCCATGTGCATCATGATAAAACACAACCAAAGATCTTGAATAAGTTCCCAGTCAACTGCGAAAAATATTCAACCAGTTAATATTTTGGACAAACAAGCGCGCCTTCTAATATTCAAGGATCTCTCTCTCTCTTATATACACAGGTGAAGGAAGCCTAATAAGGAACAAGAGACTGAAATGCATCCAGCTTCTCCTATAAATCATGAACACTAATCATGATCTGCGCTCATTCATATCTTCAAAGTTGTGCTCCTCAAACACACGGCCATCTCCCAGAAACTCCTCTGGACTCCAAGCTTCCAAAATAGCAGGTGCGGGAGACATACTGTGAAAGTCCATGCACATGCGCCTCTGCATTCCACACTCCTGCTCAAGTCCGGAGTAATTCACAGCAGTTGTAAGAGTTCCGCAAGCATACCCTGCATTAAACCCCATGCCACTCGCTTCGGTTATGACGTTCAACACACTCCGTTCGGATTCATCCACAACACCGGCATGACCTGCCAACGACACCCGGGCCTCCATTCCATGATCTGCTACGAGGCCGGCCATATGGTGCGCCAAGGGTGGAGGTTCGGAGACGCCGTCGTCTGCTTCGTCACTACCACCCATCCTCAACGGCGAGCAGATCGCTGAGAGCGAACCAAGGCCTAGAGTATCAGCCGTGATGGGAGATTCCATCGGAGTGGTTGATAGTTCGGCTGCAGCTGCGCTTGCACATGGCGTGGATGTGGACGGCAGGCTTGAGAGCCTGGACTTTATCCACTCCGCTTGCTCCTTGATGAGCTTCAGCTTGTCCTCTGGATTCAGTGCTGCTGACGATGGTAGGTTGGAGAGGATGTGGGGAGTGTCTGCGAAGTTGAGTGGCTTGCTGTAGTGGTGGAATGCGACGTCCACAACGCGAGCAGCTTCTGTCTGGGATTGGAAATCTCCGAACGAGACCTTGTTCCTGCTCTTGGGCGGCTTCATCTCGGCTACCCATCGGTTGCGTTCGGGGCGGTAGCGGACCCCCTTTAATTTCTTGGCGTCGAGAGGGGGATGATGCGCTCTTGCTGTGTCAAGTTCCTCGCGTCTCTGAGATACTCGGTGGAAGGGGTTGAGCGTTCGTCGTCTTTTCCCTGAGCTGGATGGGAAGTAAGTTCTCGGACTGGAAGGTTCCAAGAAGTCTAATTGCAGGAGGAATATTGCTGAATAATTATGTAGACCTCCTTCGCTGTTCCTGAATACTAGCTGCGGCATGTATCCATTGTGACGATTAGTAGTAAAGTTGGGAATGACTTTCTTCAAATCGGTACCAGAATACCAGTTTTTATCACCATGATGCGGGTTACGGCCAATAAGCAAGTGTCGAACTGAATAGCGATGGAAGGAAGAAGGTGGTCGCTCTTGCGTGAATGAAGTGAATGGTTGGGACTGGACACTTGCCACCAGAGATGTCGTGCCTGCCTTGGAGGCACTACTTTCTAGACTACATGATATTCCTGGCTTCTTGGGGGTCGACCTAATTACAGAGAGTTGTTTGAGATTGTGGAACACCTCCACCTCGTCCTCGTCATCACCTTGATCAGCTTGCCAATCTAGCGCCGCCCTCTCCTTCGAACCGCCAACTCCATGAAGTGCCGTAACATATTGTGCGGGCGTTAAACCGCCGTGTATGATAGTGGCGTAGACGCAGACCCTGTGGAGTTGCAAACGTCGTCCCCTGTTTTGACTCACACTATGCAAGCTGTTGTTGAATTGCTGCTCGACCTCAGGACTATATTTATCGAGCAAATGCTTTGTGTCGACGGCGATGGCCATGGTTAGCGAGAGGGGTGGAGGGAGACAATGACGTTGCTGCTGCGGAACTACACAACCAAATATTTGCAAACCGACACTACTGAACAACTTAACAATTTGAAAGTTGGCAGTCGGATTGCGAAGAGAACGAGTAATTTGTCCCACACAACTGCAACAGCAGATCCTTTGCACAATCAGGATGGGCAGGAAATCAGATGCCACTCACACCACCCACACACTGCACAAATGAGAAATGGATCTGCCGTAAGTGATTTATCTTTTTGACGTCGCCCCTTCTTCCAGCCCAAAGACACACTGTTCTGTGTCATTGGCATAGTCTGCACAGCCACCATTGAAGGAGTGAGGAACTGGGCTATCAGATACTGGGGGCGAATTGTTACAACATCCGAATTTCCAGAGAGCTCCCCCTTCGTTTGACGGTTTCCAAAGTGGAGTGTCACTAACTCCCATCTGTAGGCCCTTTGCACCAGTTCAATGAGTTCATGTTGAATTTCATCCGGTGCATACAACTCGGGCTTAGGGAATGATATGTACTGCAGCTGTGGGGAAGTCCTTGTTCAGCATGATTATGCTTTGGAATACTATCCAGACGAGAATGGCAAAGAGAGCAGGACTAGTGCCATCCGGTCAGGTGGTACAGACTTTGACCACAGGAATCTACCCGGTTTGTAGTAGGGAAAAAGAATATTTTGAATGTCTGTTTCATAGTGGTTGTGTTGTCAAAGCATGCACCTAGATTAGTTGGTTGAATGAGTTTAATATCTTATAAAATTGGGTTGGGTTCGCACGCAAGTGACTTATTTGAGAGGTAGCTTGGTATTGTATACATGTAAAGTAAACAAATATCAATAATATAAGCGTGAATGAAGGCTTTTAACTTTCAAGGATGGTGAGTATACTTTGTTTGACCTAATTGGTACAAGAAATTGGTTTGGCATGTATATGCAAACCGACAGTACTGAACATATTAACAAACTCGGCGGTAGGATTGCGAAGAGAACGGTTTCGGCTTAAAGAATAACAACAGCAGATCCTTTGCACAAGGATCCCCCGAAAGACTTAAACGTGAGCAGGGAATCAGACGCCACTCACACCACCCATCTAAGGAACTGCAAAAATGGGAAATAAATCTACCGTGAGTGATTTATCCACTCCGGCACTTCTTCCACCCCAATGTCTGAGTCATTGGCATAGTCTGCAAAGCCACCATGGAAGAAAGAGTGGAACTGGGCTGTCACAGACATGGGGCCGAGTTGTTATTATGTCTGGATTCCCAGAGAGCTCCCCCCCTTCGTGTGACGCTTTCAAAGAGGAGTGTCATTTTGCCATCTGGAGCCCCCTTTGCAGCATTTCATGTGGAATTTCATCCAGTGCATTTGGCTGGAGCTTGGGAAATGATACCGCTGTGTGAAAGTCTTAGATTACCATGATTATACGTTGTATCACTATCCGGAGGACAATGGCCAAGAGAGCAGGACTAAGTTAGTGCCTTCCAGTCAGGTTGTACAGACTTTGACCACAAGCCATCAAAATTGGGGGTGGGGGAGGGGGGTGCGCGAATTTTTATGATGTTCGTGTTACGAGAGGCCGTCCCCCACTTTTAGGCTTTCAAGAGGAGTCACACGCTGCCATCTGCCGCTCTGGCACTGTAGTTCTGTGAATATTCATTTAGAAGATCGGACTAAAGCTTGAGGAATAATAACGTAGTGTGGATGTTTAGGTGATCGGGAAAGTTCCTGACGCTAGTCCAGTGGTGGAGACTTTTCTGTTCATGTAGCATTTGTCATAACTTATTATATCTCAGGTTAGAGTAAGCTTATCGGTTTGCTCACAATTTGCGAAGCATCACTACAGGACCTATGTCTAGACAGCGAGCACCGTCTGAAAATTGATATAGTATATTCACTGACAATATTTTTGGGAATTGTTTTTCCTCATTGTGTACCGCTAATGCGAACTTGAGCATGGCACACAGCGGCAAAGTGTTGAGATTGAAGCAGGTTGTCAATACATGCCATAAACAGAGTCTCGAACAGAGTCGAGGAAAAAGAGGCGATCAGTGTCGACTTCATCATGCATGAGTATCAGAGCTCCGTAGCCTTGGAAGAGAGAAACATATTTAGTGAAGAAGCAATTTCTGGGAGGAAGAAAAAGAAAGAAATCGTTGGGGCAGTTGAAAGATTGGTTGTTTCGCAAATCTTATGTACATCAAGGTAGTTTGGACAATCAACTTGAAGTGGATTAGGAATAATCCCTAGTGTGGAGCTAAAGGAATAACTTAATACCCAAACTATGGAAAACTGCTCCCGTTTCATAAAACAATACACATTTGTAGTCTCCAAAGTTCATGCCATGGCTCTCTCACGTCACTCATACTTCTGTAACACGTAAGATGAGACCACCTTAGAAGAAAATATGAGCTGGATAGACCCACATCATGAGAGGCTGGAAATCTAGCAAAGCGTGATGAGCCTGAACATAAAGTGAATGGTGACGAACTAGTGAAGAACACGCAATAAAACCAATGAGTCTAGGTCATAACTCATCCGACGTCCTGCGGCTACTGCATATTTCTGCTGCTCCACAAAACATCCGCGGCGTCACCGTGACGCGTTCGTGGACTCCTCATTTGTAACGTGGGTGCTGGCGGTGACAGGATGAGAAAATCCATACACATCCTCTGGATTTTGTAAGGCTGCTCCACTCCAGAAGAACTCAAAAAGTTCGAACGAGTTCCAGTAGAATACTCTGGACCGATCGCAGTGTCACATGGATCAATTATGACCATGCTCTGGCTCCCTTCGAATTCGTTGACGACACACCCATGGTCGGTTGCGGTGAAATTTGGCTCCATGTCTTCCACTTCATTTACCACAAAGCTGGCCATAGGGTCAGGCTGGGAGACGCCATCGTCTGCTTCATCAGTACCTCCACAGCTTAACGCTGACGTGATCTCTGAGAACGAACGAAATCCTGAAGTGCAAATTGTCGAAGACTCTGAAATTTCGAAGGGCTCCGATTCTGCACTGGCCCCTGCACTGGTAACTGGCAAAATGGGAGAAGATGGAAGCGTAGAAACTATGGACGCAAGCCACTTAGCTTGCTGCTTCACATGCTTCAGCTTAGCTTCCTCGTTTAGTCCTGTTGCTGTTGGTAGCGTCGACAAGATCTGGGGCGTGTCTGCAAAGTTGAGTGGCTTGCCGAAGTAGTGGAAAGCTGCATCAACAGCGCGAGCAGCTTCCGTTTGAGTCTTGAAGTCTCCGAAAGAGAACTTGTTCCTACTCTTGGGCGGCTTCATCTCAGCTACCCATGTCCTGCGTTCGCGGCGGTATCTGACTCCCTTGAATCTCTTCACCTCGGGAAGACTACTCTCTGGTGATATATCTTCCTCACTACAAGAAGGTACTTGCTGAAAGCTGTTCAGAGTCCGTCGTCTTTTTGACGGGCTTGAATCTGGGTGGATCCTTGGACTGTAAATATCAACGAAGTCTAATTGTATGTGCCACACCAACAAGAGATCACAATGATCTGCCGTACTCGCCCAGACAATCTTAGGATCATTTACACATGCCCACAAACGACCACGTCTCGCGACATCGGGAATGACTTCAGACAGAGTGGTCTTACTACCATAAGTGTGACCATTGCCCTTATCCTCCATGATCATTTTCACCGAATAGCGATGATAGGAGCAGTTAGGCGGTAGTCCCTGCATACGTGCAAGGAATGTTGGCGATTGAACACTTGCAACTAGAGTCGTCCTGTTTGCGTATTGTTGAGGTAATTCTGGGATCAAGGGCGACGTTGCAGCGAGTTGTTTGAGATGGTGAAAGACCTCCACCTCGTGCAAATCATCGTCTGGGTCAGCTTGCCAATTCAATGCTGCTTGCTCGACGTCTTGATTAAAGTGTCGAGGCTTGATCGTTGAGCAGTTGTGTACAACAGTGGCGTGGGCACAGACTCTATGGAGTTGGAAACGTCCCTTGCTTCCGGCATAGGCGTCCAAATAATCCTCCTGGTCAGGGATCCATCGTTCAAGCAGATACCTGGTGTCGATGGCAAGAGCCATGGTAAGAGATGGGTGAAGGCAGTCACTGGAGCTGCCCCACTACCTTACAAACTGACTTACCCAATGATAAATCATAATAGAAAGTTCTAAAGGAGAGCTTGGAGGACGAGCGGAAGCAGATCCTTCACAGGAGCATCCACAAATCGTGAGAATTACAAATGGGGAAATAGGCAACTCTGATGTCACTTACACTACTTACACTAATCTGCCAATTAAGTTTTGTCTCGTGCAATAAGTCGAGTCCAATACCGCACCTCAACCTAACACACACGCTTCTACATGTCATGGAGACACAAACGTCGGAGTTAAAGGGGAAGCCGGGGGGCATCGAAGGGGGGCGAATCACTTTAATACTATGATTCCAGGAAGTTTGCCCCCAGCAGCCCCGCCCCCCCCCCCCCCCCCCCCCCCCCCCCCCCCCCCCGGAAATATTCTCACGTATCTTACAGTGTCGAACGGTATCTCCGTCAGGGGCAAAACTGACGGAACATCTCCATCTTCGAAACTTCCAGGACAACCAAGTTATTTCTAACACAGCAGCTCAGGTAGTCTGCAAATGTGCAAGCTTTCTAGAACTAGGAAAATGACTATATTATTCAGAAGGCTTTGAATGATGGGAAAATTTACCTGTCATTTTATATTTCACAGTTACTGCTTGCTGTCCATCGAACTCTCTGGTTCTCGACATCAAACACAAACAGATTCTCTCTCATCACTTCCGCTGCACAGAACATGAACAAACATGAATCATGACGACATCGTCGGGGCCGATTAAGAAATAATAACTAACTACAAAATCTTCAGAAGTCGTATGAAAGGGCCAGGACACTGGAAAGAGCCTCTGGCTTATCTCTTGGGAAATCGTTGAAGATTCAAAGACGAAAATGGCCAATCAGAAAGATTAACAATGATGAAACTTTAACACCTCGGTGGGCTACTTCGCTGATATCTTCGATAAAATGGGAAGTTTGGGATGCAAGTAGATTTGAATCCCCGCAAACGTGGCTTCAATTCTAGTGCTGAAATGAAATAAGCTTGGAAAACAACCTTATTGCATTCCAGTGCCAAACTTTCATCTAAGTCCCCTCAACTACCTTGTGCTTATCTTCTAGCCTCCAACTCTAAATTCTCCAAGTTCAATTATCAGTAATATAAGTAATGCTTGAACCCCACTAATCTTGCATGTACACGGACGATTCTGAAAATATTGACGTATCATAAAATGTGGCCACCCACCCCCAAGATTAGACACTGGATGTCCACCAACGACAGGGTCAATGAGGATGTTCACGCAAACCTTCCGCTCGTTTTCCTGCAATAGAGACAGCAAAGAATGGTGAACCAAGTCTTTTGAATTTTGGACGCGCTATCTACATGCCCAACATGACAGCATCAAACATCCCAGGCGTCAGAAAGAATACGTATATAGTTCAATAGAAACAGAGAACGATGCCGCAACAGCAACGGAGTATGTTCACAATCTCTATCAAAAAAGAATACAATGATGTGGCCCATAGACGACTACAATTATATATCTTCGATTCGAATAAATTACTAATTATATTTGTATGCCAAGATCTAGGAAATTTAGCTGAAACAGGGCTGTGTGCACGTGATGCAGTTGTAATGAAGGAGTCCTTACGTCCCAAGTCAAGTAGTTTACAGGTCGAATAATCAAATACTTCGTGGCACAAGACATTCCCTCGAATCCAAGTTTAAGAGGTCCAAAATCGTAAATTGGTGACGATTTAGACTGCAGACAGTTCTCACCACGTAAATAAATTGTAGTGAGAATCATCCCGTGTATGAGTGTTCATCATCTATTTTACAGGCAGTTGACCACGAATAACATGCTGGAAATAAGGAACAAAGTTTCCACGTAATGCAGTGCAATACTTCACTTCAACTGATACAAAAAGTAGCTGAACCGTAGGTTAAGTTGCAAACCAACTTCGTTGCAGGGGGTTTCCAGCATACTCGTTGCTCACTCTGTGAGTAGATGGTGTTATCTGGCACTCTGAAGTAGGCTCTGTCCGATGCAAAAGTGTCAAGCTGCTCCCTAAGTATTTGACATGAACGTCAGCGTTTTAAATGTTCCATGACAAAAACTTAACTTTCAAAAAGGCATGTAGTTCACGGAGACGTCTGGTAACAGGACCGCACTACGAAGTGGTCCCACTGTATGGGACTTCAATCCAGCATCGAGATTTATATTAATGTTAATATTGCAGTAACAAAGTTATATATCAGCTCTAATAAACCACACAATCAAACTTGATAGTTTAGAACATTGAAATAACTCACCTCATTCAAAACCTGGCCATAAAGGTCTTTGGGTAAGTATGTCAAGTCGCTTCCAGTGTCAAACAGCATCGCCATCCCGGCAGTCTCATGACCAAGAAACATTGACGTGATGGTAATTTTTCTGCCGTGTAATGAAATGTATAATAGCTTTGCAGCATAAGCGCACCGAACACTGCACATACAAAAAAAAACACTCTTCAGAAAATGTTCAGTCACTGGTGATTTTGATATTTTCCACTAGTTGTCAACAATAACTCCAAAAGAACTCCTTCAGCAATCCAGCGACTGGAAGAAAATTTAGACGTGTTCCAGAAAAACCGCACCCGATCCCTGGGTCTATTAGCTTCACCCAATCCGACTTGTGTTGGTTAAACTTCTCCTTGAAATCCATGCCCAGAGAGATGTAGCCCACAGGGGCTCGTGGACTGGCTGGTAGCATGCTCAACTGGGTTCCCTTTGCCATACAAACACCGAGTAAGTTCTGACTGATGGCGTTGCTCTCAAACAACTGATCCATGAGAGTGCCCTTACAATTTCCCAGACCAATAATGCCATCCGTCAGCGGTTGGAGAATTATCGGCACTTTAAAACCTGTATGAACCACACATCTGATAACAGCACAGAATCAGACTAATGCATATGATAAGTAAACTTACGAACCACAGCAGTCACTGCTTTTCACATAAGGAGAAATGAAGACTTGCTCGTAAATCACGTACTACCCACAGCTATCTATGATGACACATTAATTCTCGTTCATCGAGTGCAAGTACGGTGGTCACTATTTACATGTCAGAGTTTTGAAAACACAATTTAGCTGATAATGCTCATGTGTGGAACACAGGCTCCACAACAAATCTGCAATACGAGCCGGCCATTACTGATACAAGTTCACAGTTCCAACTAAATAGATGATCCGAATGTGTACCCAAACAAGCCGAAGACGTTTCTTTCGGTTTCGTCACACATCGGTAATGTGATGCTCCCATTAACAACATACCCTGAAAAAGTCGAGCCTTCAGCATAACTCCTAGAAAAGAAGCATACGTATTGGTACTTCTTATCGCACACTTCGTCTTTAGCTTGAAACGCTCGGCATAAAGATGCTGTTGCCCCTATGCACTTCAAGTGAGAATCAGCTTCAGTCACAAACAGTCCATTGGGCCCCTGCATATTTTAAGATGTTTGCTGAACTCAGCTAACCACTATTCTGCTATCTTCATACCTTCAACTTCCTAATGTCCTAAGAAGCACTAGAGGCCTAATAGCAGAAATAACAGGTTACAAAATCTTCTGTTACCACAACAAATAAAGTGTACACCGATAAATAAAATAAAACAATCAAATAAACAACACCTGAGCTGCTCTTAACTGATCTACTTTTGGTCACAGTTTCCCCAGAAAGCATTAATAAGATTGTAGACACCAGGTGACAGAGAATTACTTACAAAACTAGAGAGGGTACTTTGATGACCACGAAGAGTGCAGTAAACCCACATCCGTCCACTGCCGGTGTCAATGTGAAAGTAAAATGGCTTCGGAGGGTCACCCAGTTTCATTTCAATATAGAACTGCTCTCTGCATTGCATTACATTGCATGCAAGTAAGTGATACTCGAGCAGAAACACATCAGCTCATGTTACTGACAAAACCAATTCTCCCTTCATTACAATCACAAATCAAATAAACCACTCACAACATCAATATCCAAATTCGAAATTCTGCGATTAAAAAAGCACATTGACGTGAGAACAATACATGAAAAGGGTATTTCGTCGATGTCCACCAAGAAGCTCAAACAGAGGCTCAGACTCATCAGACAGAATCCCCCTTCCGTGGAATCCTACTCTGCTGCCCCGCCACCTCTCGTGGCCTCCTGCTCTATGACTGGCATTTGGGTACTGTTGGTAGTAGCGGTACAACGGAAACACAAATCCCGAATTCCTTGGCCGAAGATAATGACCGAGTACATGAGGCTCTTGCAGAAGCCCAGGTGATCGTAAGCTCCAAAAGATGATCGAGATCGCTATGCTGCAAACTGCAAGTACAATTATCTTCACATAGTTCCGTGCTCCCCACCCCCGATCCAAATGCAGAGCACTCTGCCGACGCACACACATGCCATCCCACCACACAAATTGAAGCAGAAAGCTTACTAATCTGTTGCCAGATAACACATCATATCAACATCTCATCCCATCCCATTCCAACTCTATGTCACGCAAATCCACAACACGTTTACCCGCGACTCACGCCATTACACAAATGCAGCAACCACCACTTCCATCACATTGCAATTGATTGTCACCCAGTCCAAAGCTAACCAAAAAGGACAGCATCGCCCTTTCTCGGCTTTCGTGAACCCCGAAAAATCTAGGTCAAATTTGCATTTCAGAAAACTCTACCATGTGAAACATGAAACCCAATCCCACACATCAAGGAAGCAATCTCACCGGAATGGCACCATCATGTCCTCTCCGTGGAGACTGCACAATGCTCCCACGGCCTCCTCGCCTCATCATTCACTCAAGGCAGCCCCCACCACACCTACAGCAACCGCCCTTGCGTCCCCTGCAGACCATCCCACATGCAGCACCATGGAAATCCTGCCCTGCAAGATGGAGATCTTCTCGGTAATATGGACTATCATGGACACCTAAATCTGATAACAGCAGCTGTTAAAATTGCAGCACATGAACAACATGGCAGCATAGCAAATTCCAATGGAGCAGATGAATGAAGACATGCTCGGATGGTGGAAGGTCCTCAAGACGAAAACATACTAAGTTACATGAAACAGAATGAAATGAATACTATGCACCACTCTTGGGTTGAGTTAGGATTATGATGAAGGATTTGCTTGAATGAACAATTGTCTATCATCTTCGGCAAAGGAGAAAATTCAGTTTGAGCAACTGATCGCGAGACATGAGTCTGTCAGCTGACTGCGGGTATGAGCCGGTGCATCTACCCGGATGTGGAAATTAGGGTTGTGCTCGGCATCGTGTTGCATGCCGCCATTGCTGCAACTCTCATTTGTCGCTCGATCGATTGATCAGAGCAGGGGCAGCAGCCAGGAGGAGACGATTGCTCGCCCAGATGGCGCCCCCAGCGAAGGTTGCGAGCACGCAGGCGACGAAGGCGACCAAGGCCGCGAAGGCGTTGAAGGCGCCAGTGAAGAAGCTAAAGCTATGGAGGAAGGTGCGGACCTCGGTGACGTTCCACAGGCCCAAGACTTTGAAGAGAACGAGAGCGCCCAAGTACCCACGCGCCAGCGCCCCGGCCAGGAACAAGCTCGACCACTACGAGGTTCTGAAGTTCCCCTTGACCACCGAGTCTGCCATGAAGAAGATCGAGGATAACAACACGTTGGTTTTCATTGTGGACGTGCGTGCGGATAAGAAGAAGATCAAGGATGCCGTGAAGAAGATGTATGACATTCAGACTAAGAAGGTTAACACTTTGATTAGGTATGTTCGGCTTTGCCCTGGCATCTCGTGATTAGGGTTTTGGGTTCGACGGGCATTGTGAAGATTTGTTGCATTCTGCCTTTTTGGAGAAGATTTTTGTTCTGGTTTAGGTTTAGGTGTTCGAGTCTGAGGGTCCGAGGGGAAGGTGAGCTGGGGATTTGTTGGACACGTTTATGAACTCTTCAGGTTGAGCTTTTGCCGGCATTCTGTACCAGATAGTGGGTTGTGTGCGACGACAGACTTGGAGATTTCTATTACAATCTATGAGCGAGCTGTAGTTTTTGGGTTCGTTACTGTTAGCTGCCTAGGTTGCAGAGTTCAATGAGGATACGAGTGTTCCTGCTGGGCACTTCGTTTAGGACAAGTCGAGGTCGTGGCGTGTTACTCTGTTTTTCACCTAGATATCATCTTGATAACTAGGCAGTTCTTGACACCTTAAGCCTGAATTTTGCATCCTATCTGAGTGGTGACGAGATTCCAGACCCTAATTTTCGAAGTTGGTTTTCTGCCATTATTTAGCTTATTAAACATGGGAAAATGCTAGAATTTTTTTCTATTAGCTCAATGGGTGGAGTGTGAACTTCCGCGATGACCCGTGATAGTGGTGGATTTATTCCTTATCTAGAGATACTAGTTGGTTTCATTTTTCAACATCGTACCCTCATTGCTTACAACTGTTCTTCCGTGTGTCTTATCAGGCCGGATGGAAGTAAGAAGGCTTACGTTAGACTTACAGCTGATTACGATGCCTTGGACGTGGCCAACAAGATCGGCATCATCTAGAGTATTAGCAGTCAGTTTCTAGGTCTGTGAATTAAATGAGATTGAAGTTCCTTGCCTCAAGCTGTAACGATAATCGGATTTTGTCTTCCAAAACATACTCATTTTTTACAAAGTCCTTGGCCCACGAGTTGACGCATATGCCACTTGTGGTACGTTTGTATTGGTAGTTTCTTTTTCGCATGTGCTGGTGATAAATTCTGTCCTTGTTTAGCCGCTGATACAGGAGTAAAGTATGTCACTTGCGTGCTTCTTTGCAACCGGAAGGTTGCGTATCGGTTCGCTGGGATGGTACGAAACTACGGAATCTCGTAAGCTTCAATGGCCACTTTCATAACTTGGAATTGATCATTGACGCACTCATGCATTTTCCTTGCATACTAATCTAGTAGCACATCTCACCTAAGAAGCAGCATACATCCGGTGGCACCCTTTCTATCCGAGCAAGCGAGAGATGATGTCTGCCTAACCTATCAATCTAGTAATCTAGTTTCAGATTCAATGTTATGGATAACAATCACTACTATGTTCATCTCGCGATACAGAATTCACAATGGAAACAGAAACGTACATTTTATTCGGAGACAGAGTATATATTATAACAAGCACACATACCGTACATATTTCCCAATCTACGAGAACTAGCGGGCAATTAGACACTCAACGTATCTCTCGCCCATTGTTCTTCCAAAAACCTGATAGACTGGGTGTGGGACATCACTAGACAGACACTAACATGAGACGCCAGAGGACGTTCAGCTTATTCCAAACACAAAAAAACCATCCCAAATCAACAAACCGAACTGAAATCATCGATCGATCTACATCACCTCCACACCAGAGGACTCTTGAACGTGAGGCATACTGAAAAACTTCTCCAGAGATTTCACGGCCTCCTCACTCAGTCCAAACGCCTTCTCCAGAATCTGTTCCTTCACACCAGCGCCGAACGTACTCGCCCCGACATCCGATCGCCCCGCGTTCTGGCTGTTGAGCGCAAGCACCGCGAAGGCCGGCCCTTTGCCAACATTCAGTTGGAAGTGCATGAGCCCGCGGGGGAACGTGGTGATGTCCCCGGGCTCCAACACCGTCGACCACAGCTTGTTGTTGGTGTCCACAAATCCCACTAAAAGCTTCCCCTGCTGGCACGAAAGGACCTCTGTCGCGCGCTGGTGCCAGTGGGGGACGTTCAACCCCGCCGGATATGCGAAGTCGAGTCGCGCCCAAGAGATCCCCTGCGTGTTAATCCCTGGAAACTCGTGAACGAAGGCCTTCTGCAGCGGCGCGCCGAACGAGGTGGACAAGTTGCCCTGGTGACGAAGCCCTCGGAACGTGAAATCTTCAGAGACGACTTTCGCGGGGTCCTTGCATGGGAAGCCGTTGATAAAAATCTTGCTTGATTCGTCCGCGACGCAGAAATCTTGGAGTGGATCCCCGTCGCTTGCTCGGACGACTGTCGCTGCGAATAGGGCCATCATGGCGACTGCCAGAGATAGCGTAGTGACTGCCATGATTTTGGCTGTGATAAATTGTAGCTGGCTACGATGAGGTAGATCGAGTAGAGTGAAGAACGGTCCTGGAGAAGTAGTGAACAGATCTGGCTGGTGATGTTGAGAATGTCTGACGGTTCTGCACGTTTTATAGTTTTGGGATGCGGTCATTGCGGTTCTGGTCGTGTTGATCTCGTGATGACGAAATTTGTGAAGTCAACTGCTTGGGTTGCGAAAATAATTCCGGAGTGTCGTGGCGGCGACTTCATTTCTGGATCAGGAAGGTTAGTGTGCAGCATCCGGACGCCGTCGACGAGGAAGGCTTTCCTGATTAGATTATGCATACCTGACGTGGGCATTTCCAGTTTGAAGAGGATCACTGGTTGAATGTGATCTACATGGATGGCCATTACGTACTATTTCCTACGTAATGGTACTCAGTGGTACCGCAGTATTATTCACAGTGCTGCACAGTGAGTAGTCCGCGCGTTTTGATTGTCTGATTCTTTGAGGAGAATCTGGGAGCAGCTTCAGCGTACGGCATGGTCCGGCGTCCTTTTCTGAACCCTGGTAAAGGAAGTGTTAGTGACTCTACTTTCTCTGAAGAGTGAAGCCAAAGAAGGATTTGGGCAGCAGTGTCGCTACCAAAAGAATCACATGGGTCATTCCAGCAGAACTCTGCAAAAAAAATATAGCCAACTTCGGTGAACAACTCTTCTTCATTCTGAGAATTGAATGGATTACTTAATTGGAGATTTACTCCAGTTGATGAAGCGCATGTAAGAAGTTGGGATTCCTGATAACACATGAAGGTAAAGGATCGGGAAGAAAGCTCAATAAGAGAATTGGTTGGTTTTATAATTAAGTTCGCCGTACGATGAAGTTACACGGAATGAGGAGGTGCTAATCAAGATCGAAAGCCAGGAATCGTGATTACGGGGCCAATATGATCCACCTCATCAGATGCTTGAAATCGAAGGCATCGGGTATCCTGTAACATGCTCTAGTTCCGAGTGTCTAAGAGAACCAGATTACTACTACTCTTCTCGTGCTGCTGTAACAGGTCCACCACCAGATATACTAGGACGCCTCGCCTTCACAGACGTCCAACATGATCAACATGATCAACATGATCACCTCACCCACCTTCATCACGCTTTTCCACCAAAGTATGGCATTTTGGTACAAGTGACAGGTCCCCGAAAGTAACATAAATATCACATCACCAGGACCTGCATTAATTACATCGTCTGATTGCCAAGACACTGGACCAATAGCGTGCACAGTCGAGGCACTATTGTATTAATGAAAATACTGAGCACCAAGTTCCTGCTGAGTGGCTTTGTCACTCAATGTCAATGGCTTTCCAAAAGCCCAACCCGCCGGAGTTGGCGCCGGAGTCGACCCGGGGTCCAGATTACGACTATCACATCATACAGCAAAATTATAATAATCACCAACAACGCGCACTCGCAATGCAGTACTTCCCTCGAACTGGATAAGAATCACTGTCACCTCGGCGTCATGGCGTCTAGAAACTTGTGATCGATCCGATTATTCAACTCTCCGTAGGAGAGTAGAACTTTCGCCGAGCCTGAAAACATTATGGACCCAGGTGCACATGCAGATTGCAATTTCCAGCGGCGGCCGCTGATCACAGATCATGCGCGAAGACCAATCGAATATCGCAACCTTGAAGCTGGCAGAGATGGGATACTGAAAGGTGCTTGTGAGTGAGGTCCGACATAGATTTAAACAATTGACAAGTACAAAGAGATCCCGGCGTAGGGCCGCCTAGTTTCCTGCAGTTGAATTGCGGGGAGAGTGGCCGAGACTAATCAGATGCAGCCATTGACAAAAAGCCAGAGTAAGTTCCTTGGGGTCTGGGAAGAGTTGACGTACATTCCCATGCGGTTGGTGTTTGGAATTATTTGATTAGTTTTCTCGGCTTTGGTCTGGAGGACAAGCCGTGTAAAGCCGAAGTTGTTGGGAGGCCATGTCGAACTACATGAAGTTACTGTTGACATTGATGCCCAAATGGCCGTACTGCAGCATAACTTACAACCAAAATACTGTAACCATGCATTTTATGAATGACCATTCCTGAATCCTAGCTGGCCTCCAAGTAAAAAGCCCTGCATAGTACAGCTTCAGGTGTGTTAGATCTTAGTTACTATTCATAAATAATATTATACTACATGGTTTTAACTTCATTAAATCCGAAAGTAATTATAATATTATTGTAACAAAATTTTAATTTGTACATAGTATACCAGGTTCCCCAATTCTTCTGTAATAGATACAGTTGATTATTGCAGCAATATTATAGTTTAATTTCAACTGCAGTATGTTTTACTTTCAACATGAGTTTTTCGAGTTTTATAAAAACTTTGAGTAAGTACTGGAAGGCAGGCTATGAAACTACAGTGTATGACAAGCCTCAGATGCGGAGGAGAAGCAGGCTATCTGGAGAGGAATGGGAAAGGGAGGCGCTTTTCCGGCAACACAGCACTCAGAGTACAAATGGCCATGATTCTCCCACCATGAGAGACTTGAGGGGCGAGTTTGTAAATATCATGTTCTAGCACGACTTCATGAGCAGCATTGCATGTGAAATTTGTAAATATCAGGTTTTAGTAAAGCACAACTTGAGCTATAATGTGAGTTTATAAATATCAAGTTTGTGGCGTTGACACGCTGTCCATAGCCTTTATTGATTGAATGGTCCAATGGAAAGAAAAGTTGTAGTGAGGTGTGAGATTTATTATTCTAAAACAATCAATTCTAGTGTAGATGCCACAATGCATTGAAAGTTGTATAAAGTGGTTATTTTAAATGACCATATTCGTTATTTATTCTCATATTAATTCTTGACTAAAGGGTTATCTATGAAGTTGTTTTAGAAATTTCAATGCACAAAAATCTCATTTGGAGAGGAGTCAAAGATATGGTAAAAACCTCTTTATCTTTTCATTAATATTTATTAAGAATAAGTAACAACACCAATTTCTAAAAATTTCAAAACTCTTGACATAACAAAATAAAAACTGGGTGACCAAATGAAGTACGAAAAATAGTGAGAATTATCTTTCTTTGTTTCCTACTTTGCCTTGATACACAAGTAAACTTCTATAAATTTAATAAAGAATCAAACATCAAATTGACCAGTTAAGGATTTAACATTAAATAGCATCTACATGATATAAATCTTAATAAGATGAACATAAATTTAGAATGACTTAGATCAAAATAATACCAAAATGACATGCAAACAATATTGAAATGATCATTGTAAGTTATGATCATTCAAAATGCTATTTTAATCTTACTTTAGCCTCATTTTGATGTCATTTTGACTTATGCCACTTTCACATCATTTCACCTTGTATTGGTTTTATGTGAATTTTACACGATTTTGATATATATTAACTTAAAGTCAAAATGACGTAAAACTAACATGCCAACTCTTTGATATAATCATTCATTGATGTGAAACTAACTATCTTTTCTTTTTCTTTTTCTTTTTCTTTTTTGGAGTACACAGGGCACTTTTTGGCATTGCATCAGGTGGTGAGGCACATACAACATGAAGTAGCTTTTGATTTCCCTATTTCTCCCACCAACTTATTCTCCGTGGATCAAGGGACATCCTGTAATTTATGTCATGCACTCACCCAAAGCAAAGATGAGCTCACAAGGAACTCCAAAAAATACTGCCCAATTGCTGCAACCAATTCAGCTCCTGTCACCAAACTTAGCAGGATTGTCATGACTCTCCCTGTCAAGGAAGACGACTTGGCAAGTTCCCATCTTGCAGACCAGAATCTCCAGAATGTTGCAACAGGTGGAATGGTCTGCACAGAATGCCAGAGCAGTTGGACATGCCTTGAGTGAACAATGAGGCGAGGAGGCCGTGGGAGCATCGTTCCGTCTCCACGGACAGAACATCATGACGGTGCCATTCCGGTAAGATTCATATTTAGATTTTGGGATTCATGTTTGGAATTTGAGATAATTCATGTTTGGAATTTGAAATTCATGTTTGGAAAGGGAGAGTTTTCTCAAGTGTATAATTTTAGGGTTAGGATGGGTTCATGGGAGGAGAGGAAGGGTAATGTTGTCCTTGATGTTGGTGGTTAGCTTTGGAATTAGTGTTGATCAGTTGAAATGTGGTGGAAGTTGGATGATGGTGTTGTTTGCTGCATTGTGGAATGGGGTATGATTAGAGAGAAGGGTGTTGTGGATTTGCCTGACATAGGATTGGGATGTTGATATGATATGATGTGTTATCTGGCACAGGAATTTTGTTGTTTGTGTGATGGGATGGCATATGTGATGATGTGTACAGAGTGGCTTGCATTTGGACCGGAGGTGGGGAGGGCGGAATTGTGTGAAGGTGATCGTCCTTGCAGCGATTTCAATCATCATATGGAGCTCACGACCTGGGCGTCTGCAAGGGCATCATCGACTTGGTTATGATGTTCAGTCAAGGAATTCGGGATTTGTGTTTCCGTTGTACCGCTACTACCAACAGTACCCAAATGGCAGCCATGTAGTAGGAGGCCTTGAGAAGTGGCGGGGCAGCAGAGTGGGATTTCACGGAAGGAGGATTCGGTCGGAAGAGTCTTTGTTTGAGCTCCATGGTGGAGGTCGAATTGATGACGGTGTGGAGATGTACTGTTCTTATTTCAATGTGGTCTTTTCCTTTGAGTGTTTCAAGTATGGATTTGGTGTCGTGAGCGATGTGTTTGTGATGCTATTGAAGGCAGAGTTGGTTTTGTAAGGAATGTGAGCTGGTTGATGTATTTCTACTCGAGCGTTACTAAGTTTTTTGCAATGTAATGCAATGCAGCGAGGATTTCTACATTAAAATAAAACTTGGGGATCCTCCGAAACCGTTTCACTTGCATGTCGACACCGCGGGTGGACCTCCGTCATGGGTTTTTTGCAATGACCTTGGCCGTTACGGGTCGTTCATAAATACTTTGGTAACTAGCAAGTACCTCTCTGTCACCACTCTTATGAATACTGCATGTTTGCGAGAGGACTTTGTGACCGCGAGTAGATCAGTTTAAGGCCAACTCATATGTAGCTGATTTGACTCAAATGTAGCTGATTAGGTCGCACTTCATTTGTTCTGGCAACAGAAGATTTTCCTGTCAGGGTTCGTGATGATGCTTTGGAAAGGAATCAATAGATGTGAAGCAATGAAGATACTGATAGGTTGAGTAGTAAGCTGAGTTATCTTGATTAATGCAGGGGCCCAACGGACTGTTTGTGCCTGGAGGTAATTCTTTCGTGAAGTGCACAGGAGAAACAGAGTCTTTATGCCTAACGCTTCAAGCTGCTGGAAAACAAGAGTGCGACAGGAAGGACGACTATGATTGCTTATTTGCTGCTAAATATTTTGATGGCTCGAGTTATTGGGGTCACATTGTTAATGAGAGCATCACATTACCGATGATGGACAGAACCGAAAGAAAGGTCTTCGGCTTGTTTGGGTACCCAACTAGATCATCTATCAGTTGCCATTTAGCAATCACCTTTGTTCATCTCTTAATTTTCGGCAATTAGAATCTTTATGAGTAAAATTTAGTATGGTCATGTATGGCTTTGAATAGTACACATAATGCGAGAAAATCTTAGCTTCTCAAATAAGATATGCAGTCAGTAGTCTGGTTTACATTTTTAATGTGCCATGTCCATGATCGCAATATTCCTGTGGTATTTTAAGTTGTACGTTTGAGAACGAGGGGGACACGGAAACAAAACCATTGATCACCGATGGCGTCATTGCTCTGGGAAATTGTAAGGGGACTCTCGTGGACCAATTGTCGACGACCAACGATATCAGTCAGAACATACTCGGTGTTTGTTTGGCTAAGGGAATGATACCAGCAAGCCCAGCAGCCCATGTGGGTTTCATCTCTCTGGGCATGAACTTCGAGGAGAAGTTTAATCAACAAAGCGACTCGATTTCAAATTGGGTGAAGCTATTAAACCAACCCGGGTATGTGCGGTTAAATTCTCTGCAAAGTATACGTCGAAAACAACTTCCTTCAAGTTGGTGGATTGTTTTTAGCAGTTTTTGATATTCGTTGTTTGAAATTAGTGGACTATGTCGAATTTACCAGTGAGCGAACATCTTCTGAAGAGTGCGTTGCTTGGTATGTGCAGAGTCTTGTGCGCTTATGGTGCCAAGTTATTGTACATTTTTGTTGACCAAAAAAGGATTACCGTCAGATCTTCCGACAAAACTGTTGGGATGGCGGTGTATTTTGACACTGGGAGCGATGTGACATACTTACACAAAGATGTGTATGACCAAGTTTTGAAGGCGGTGAGTTCTTCCAATATTTTTTACTACTGCCGTTCCTACGACGTAAATCAAAGCGAATGAAATGTTGGAATATTACCATTGACATGAAATGTGATGCTGGATGGAAGGCTTGCAATTGCCACTTCGTAGTGTGGTCTCTGTATCAGAATAAGTACCTACATTGTTAAAACTGAAGTAGTTTTTGGCATGGAACTTTAAGAACTGAAATTTCTGTCAAATAATTAGGGAGCAGCTTGATACTTATGCATCGAACAGAGCCTACGTCAGAACAGAAGATAACGACTATCTTGCAGTGAGTGAGCAAAGAGTGTGCTGGGAACCCCCTGCTAAGAAGAGAAAGACTGGTGGGAATTCCGTGGTTCGCTACTTTACCTATCGTCCAGCTGCTTTCTTTAAGTTTAGAAACGAAGTATACTTGCATTGCAATACATAGAAATGTTGTTCTTTATTTCCAGTATGTCATTCTTGGTCATCACTCTGCAAGATCTCTGTAAATGGGCATGTAACACATACACTGGATGATTCTTTTTCTGCAATTTATGTACTTGGTGAGAATATTCACCATGTCTCTCGGCAGCCCAAATCATCACCATATCACGATTTTGGACCTCTTAAACTTGGATTCGAGGGAATAGCTAGCGCCACTGAGGCAGCTCCTCTCCAGTATTTGATCATTCAACCTGCAAATTACTTGATTTGGGACGTAAGGCCTCGAGCCCTGCAACTATATCACATCACTTAGATCTATTTCAGCGAAATTTTCTGTTCAGATATATACAATAACTTATGTGAATCTAAGATAATGGAAGCAGTTACTTGTGAGCCCCAACCTAGATTGCTATTTGAATAGAGATTATAGACAGGATTGTTCTCCGTCTCTGTTGAGCACCATGCTTTATTACGTCTGGGATGCATGGTATTATCTGTGCTGTCGTGTGGGGAAAATGGTTAGTTTGCCTAAATTTCAAAAGACTTAGTTAAATTTTCTTTGTTCTCTACTTTTGCAGGAAGACGAGATTAAACTGTGTGTGAACATCCTTCAAGATACCGCTAATAAAGTATCTAATCTTGGGGGTGAGTGGCCTCGTTTCCTAATATGTAAACACTTTCTTGCAAATATTGTTGGAGAGGAATCAATATCCGAGATCAAGATGCTTGAGGAATTTCCTATATTTGCTGAATCGTTAGTATGTATGCGAGATTTTGATACTTTTCTGAGCGTCCAGGCACTTCAGTACATGTTCTGAAGATTCTGTAGTTTATTATTGTTTCTTGATCGGCTACTGACGATCGATCGTCTTGCTTCATCCTGGTTCAGCTGACATTATGAAAGAGAATCTGTTTGTGTTTGATGTCGAGAACCAGAGAGTTCGATGGACAGCAAACAGTCACTGTGATATATAAGCAAGGTAATGTTCATGTTGCTCAAAGCCTCTCTGAGTAACGAAGAATATCATATGCATTAATACTTGCCACTAAATTTCATATTGCATTTTCTCCTTTTTCATACCAATCCTAATCCTTAAAATCCCGTCAGGATTCAATCTTGTTATTTTTAATCACTAAATTAGACCTCCTACCTTAAATTTTTCGAATCTGCCGTCCGACTCGTTAGTAGTGATTATCATTGTAACTGAGCAATAGAAAATTTACTTCTATATCTAGGTGTTGGAGCCGGATGTGTTTCCTTTGCAGCTGATGAAGCATCGGCGCTTTGTTTCTGCCTATTCTGTGTATCAACTTCATTGTTGGGTCTTGTCTTTGTCGAAGCGGAGCTGGTTCACAGATATAGTATGGCACAAGCAGGGTATCAGGAAGTGCAATGAGCTGATATTTAAGATTACCCGATGTAAGATTGAGGTTAAGCAATTCAAGTTTCAGCAATAATTGTGTAAACAGCTGGTGATGAGGATCGATGGCGTCGAGGATGGCAACATATGTGACCTGACAAAACCGCAAGGGACAGGGGTTCAGAAAGAAGATCTCAGCAACGAGTTCCAGGCTAAAATAGACTCTCAGGTTTGCAAAATTTTCAAACTGAGGTCAGGGTATAATGTACTGGAAGGTACTATGTTGTGTTTTGAAACCTTTATGCAACCTAATCAAGTGTTCCAATTTATTAACCGTAATTTAACCCAGTTGCGTCACTTTGTCCTCTTGAAGAACAAGAGAAAAGAACCTTACAGTCAGCAACTGTATTGTGCAACTTGAAGGTTTTCATTAGTAAATTAGCAAATGTACAGCACCACAAGGTGGTTCTGGGAACAACGAAACATTACTTAATAGGTTTTGGATGAACTCTATGCGTATGTCGAAGGTGGGGAATGCACATAACCACCACACTTCTCATAACATCTAGGCTAGTGAGTGACTGTACCAAGTTCATGATTTGTTGGAGAGTTAACCTCGATTATTTCATCTGAGCGGACGAAGACCGTTAGTGTCGATAAGCAGTTTCAAAGTGGTTTCTAGAGAAAATGATTAAAAAATTCTGATTACTATATTCAGAGAAAGAAATACAAGCATATATTATGCTGAAGGCTCATATGGTTCCTCAATCTCTTCTAATGAAATTACCGAGCTTGGAGAGACTGGTCAATGATTCACAGGGAGCTTCGACAAATTTCACATCTTAGTACTCTTGCCTCAATTAAGCAAACTCCCCCAGACTCCTTGTGTCTGTCGACGAGACTTAGCATTGTCTGTAACACCAAAACTGGATTAACAAAACTGTGCAATGTATACGGACCTGCGATCGGAGCTGTCAGTAAATAAGGTCCGAAAAGATCATGGTTGAGATGGAAGATGCATCATGCAGTATACAGGTATCAACAGAGTTGGGAGATCACAGTTGAGCCTATCTCGTACTCGCTCAACTTTTTTTTTCCTTCCGCGAGTTTCTATTTGTGTCTCTCTCTGTGGCCTGCGCTCAAATCAAAGTCTCACCAAAAAACACCTTCAACTCTCAACTGAACTAAAAGACTTGTGAGGCGCAGCCCAACGACCTCAGCAATCTTTTATTTTGGCTAATATATGTGGGTCTACAAGGGATGCTTGGTAGCTCTCACCGTAAAAGCAAGCTGAATAAGTGGAACAAGAGAATACCTCAAGCTAGCGTTCCAGCTCCCAACCATTGGTAGCATCAAGAGCATTCTGCAGCTGCTCCATTCTGTTCATGAGCTTGTCCATGTCCGCGTCCGGATTTGGTCGGCACTGACCTGTGAAAAGGAAACGACGTTGTAATGTGAGCATACTTAATAAGACACTGCCCTTGCCGTTTGGAAGAAGAACAGCAAACTACAAACGGGCTTAACAGTAACCAACAACGGATGAAAGAATTCTCCGCGTCTGAGACATACCTTCTCAAAATCTGAGAGAAGCTTCCGGGTCTCAGCTAACGCAGGCTGCAATAAACGCCGATACATAATCATTAGACATCTTCATAGTATAAACATAGACCAAAAAAAGTAACGACGTAGAGTAAAATGAATGACATAAAAATCTGATCAAGCACTTCCAAGTTGAAGCATTCTACACTTGGGTTTCAGGAAGTGGGGCTGAAATATCATATCGGTGAAGAAGTTCACCTCAATGTTTTCCATCACAGTTAACCCATCCTTCAACTCAGGCTCCTGCACTCCAGAACCAAAAGTATTAGCCCACTTCTTCACATGCTCCCTCCACTGCAACTGAATGCTCAACTTCAACTTATCATGTAGTCTTAACTTCAACTTATCATGTAGACACACTTCGAGCTCTGGAGGATGCCATACAGGACTTTGCAGGCTGCGCTGTCATTATATCTCACGACCGCTGGTTTTTAGATCGACTCGCGACACATATCTTGGCGTTTGAGGGAGATTCCCAGGTACTGTTCTACTCCTTACTAAATGAATCTCATACCTGTTAGTGCACTGTGAATTCAGGAGTCGTCCAAGAATGCTGAAAGACTTCAGAGTTATTAGTATTTTGGTGATGGAATTCTTCCTGGCGTGGAGTTGAGGTGACTAAATTGGGGTTTAGAACTTTTGAGGTATGTTGCATGGACGATGTGTTTTGAATTGAGTGCGTTCTTTGCAGGTCATGGAGTAGGAGTTTAGCGTTCTCGTTGTGGATGTGGGTTTCGGTAAGCTAGGAATTTGAAGTCATGGTATTGGGTAGAGATGGTTAGGGCTGCATTTTTAGAGTTTAGGGTGTCATGAAGTTTTAGGGTGTCTTTGGAAGCAAAAAATGCTGGAACAGGTGCATCAAGATTGTAAAGCATGGATTCGTCCCAGTAGGTGTGCTAAGAATTAATTTTGTTTCTTGACCTCATTTAGGTGTTTGATCTCATTTAGATGTTTTGGCAGTGATGATGATGATGTACAAGGGTGAAGTAAGGAGAGGCCTAGTGGCGGCCTATCGGCTGGGTAGGCCCTCTTTGGTCTCTCCTAAAGCCATACCAGGTATCGGTGTCAATTTCCATTCGATGTGCACGAGTTGATGTTGCAGGTGAAAAATCAGTCGGAGGTTTTAGCTTTGAAGTTGGAGGTTTTAGCTTTGAAGCTCTGGATTGCAGAGATGCGTGTTACAGAGTTAGAGGTACAGAACAAGAATACAAAGTTGAAGCTTCAGAACCAGATTTTAGAGATCAAATTGAAGGACCAGGCTTTGAAGTTGAAGGACCTTGGAATAAGGAATGCTACTCACTTGAAATGTGCACCTTGGAAGCCTTGATTAGTAGATTAACATAACATATTCCAACGTGGTGCAAGGCACATCTAAACATCAAGTGCATTAGTTATCTTGGATTCTCATGAACTTTACACTTATGACAGGTGGATTGTGCACAAATCTACAATACCTTGTCATAAAACGTGAAGGATTGCACTAATCAACTACACAAGTGAGAAACAAGCATTGCTTCACTGCTAGGCATGTGGTCTGAATAATGAACATAAATTTGTCAAGTTTACAAAGTCTCTACACTATAGTGGACTTTGAATATGCTGCAAAGCCCCGTCAGCAGTTGCTAACAGTAGGAGTAGATACATAGAAGCTAATTTTTGTTCTCTTGCTAAGTGATGATAAAAATTTCCCGTACATCGTATCAATAGCTTTGCTCTCTTAGTTCCATCCGGTTGGCGGCAAGTATCAGGTGAATTTCCGGCTCAACTACTGCGGTCGTTTGCTCTAAAAGGTGGAACTCATAAGCTACGACCCACACCCATATCACCAGCCATAAAACTGGACAGCAATGCACCATTCAGTCTGCTAAACTGATTCGAGGAGCTTCTCTAATGGGTTGTATTGGAAGAACATACAGAGATTACGCCAAGGCAGCATATTTGAGTCTTGTAGGTTCCTTGTTCCCGAGTCTCTTCCTCCGATCGGCTTCATACTCGGTGTAAGAACCAGCATAATAATACACCTGATTTATCCGACAAAAGCATCCCCATCAATAACTATCTCAGCATGTAGTAAACTTGAGATTGTTCAAGTCTATGTGGGTTTAACTTGAAATCTGCACCTTGGAAGACTACCGACAACAAAATACTAATAACTCTAAAGGTCGTTCAGCATTTTTGGAAGACTCAAGGGGACCTTTAAAACATTCACTGTGCACTAACAGGTAGGAGATTCATTTAGTAAGTAGAAGAACAGTACCTGGGAATCTCCCTCAAACGCCAAGATATGTGTCGCGAGTCGATCTAAAAACCAGCGGTCGTGAGATATAATGACAGCGCAGCCTGCAAAGTCCTGTATGGCATCCTCCAGAGCTCGAAGTGTGTCTACATCCAAGTCATTTGTGGGCTCATCCAGCAATAAAAGGTTGCCTTCCTTCTTCATGACCTTCGCAAGCTGTAATCTGCGGCACAAAGTTGGATGTAATGTAACCCGGTTCTAGCAGATGAAATCACTTGAAAGTGAAAAACAATAGCATTTTCTCATATTATTATATCAACACATATCATGAGGTTGTAATTCCAAAAGGGCGGTGCTTTAGCGATATTGACAAGGAAGTTAGTTGTCCAAATTGAGGGCTGATCTACAAAGATATTCTCCCTTGCTGCGGTTTTTGTTTCAGAAATAACTCACCGATTACGCTCTCCACCAGAAAGCATGCCGACCTTCTTCTGCTGGTCCCCCGATTTGAAGTTGAACCAAGAGCAGTATGCCCGCCCATTGACCGTCCTCTGACCTGCATTACGAAATCAATTATCATCTTCTTTATAAAGAACAAACATGAGACTACAAACTGTAAGAAAAAACAGGTATCACTGGATACACTGTGTCACCGAAAATAATTACCAAAGCAGTGCAAGATCCTCAAATGTACAAGCCCAGAATGGTGCAGATTTGAACGTAAGTGCTCCTTAGGTGAAGGTAGGACGACTTACCTAAAACTAACTCCTCTAGACCGCCTGTAATTTCTTCAAAGACAGTTTTCTCTGGATCAAGCGAGTCTCTTGACTGGTCTACATAGAGAGGAGCCACCGTTTCCCCTACTCTTAAAGCTCCTCCATCGGGATTATCCTGCATGGCAAAGGATGCATCCCAACAAACTTGTCATCTGATGACTTGCGAGGTGTACTTGGCCAACAAGAAATAATGCAGCGTTTGAAGTCACCGAAATTAAAACCTTAGAAAAGTAAGACTATGTAACAACAATATTTCTGAGGATGTCAAGATCGCACAAAAGTTAAGGTACCTGGCCCAAAATCATACGGAACAGAGTTGTTTTTCCTGCTCCATTTCCTCCGATCACCCCAACCACACCTGAAATTTGATAGTGACAAACAGAATTTACTCGAAGAGCTCACAGTCTCGATGGTGTCTTATGCTCGTTCCAATTAAATTACGTAGACATTCAACCTAGGTATATGTTCATTGGTGCACTGACACTCTAAACATCTAGATTGAAATATAAAATCATGTTTCTCCACAACAAGTATTGTGCTGAGGGCATAACAATGACAACTCCTAGTAAAAAAAAAACAATCTCGAATGAACTTCAATAAAAAAACAAAAATAAAACATACCTCCGGGGGGAAGGTTGAAAGTGAGATCCTTTATAAGCAGACGTCCATTGAAACCTTTCTGGAGGCCTTGGGCTTCGACGACCACATTACCGAGACGAGGTCCCGGAGGCATAAACATCGATTCTAACTTATCGGCCTTCTGATATTCACTGGCCTTTTGTAAGAGTTCTTCGTATGCCCGTTCTCTTGCCTACGATCCATTAAAAGTGTGAGTTCAATTTTCGATCTGCAGCATACTGAAATTAGATGACTATCTGAACCAATGCTCCACATGTGAACGAGAAGATACCTTGCCCTTCTTTTGCTGGCCCTTAGCATTCATACGAATCCATTCCAGCTCTCTCTGAATATTTCGCGACAAGGACGTTTGTTGCTTCGATTCTGATTCCATCCGTTTCGCCTGCACCCAAAAATCAAATGATTAGTATACGAGGCCAGAAGACACTAAACCAACCTAATTTAACCAAAATAGTACATCGAATTTAAGTGAAGAGAACTACGAAATTACATTAATATACAGGTTTACCAAAGGAAAGAAACCTGTTGAATTACCTTTGAATCAAGCCAAGAAGAGTAATTGCCCTCGAAAGGAATACCCTGTCCCCTATCAAGCTCAAGAATCCAACCAGCCACCTGCAAATTAACAACATGTCAGATATGGAGGCGAAACACTATTGGGACAAAAAGGCCCTATTCTGGCCAACAAATGATTAGAAAGTATACTTAGAGGTTATAGACTGTATTCATGGCATTCAACGGGTGCCCATCATAAGCGAGAAGTCCCTCACTTCCAATCAAGGATTCAATGCAACGTACAAATCGATAAAATGACAAGTGGAGTTCCGATCAACATATTCGAGAAACCTGTAATAGTCACCAAGCAAAGACCTTACATTATCAAGGAAGTATCGGTCGTGGGTGATGGCAACAACGGTCCCTTTGAACTCAGCCAAGTATCGCTCCAGCCAAGCCACTGCCTCAGCATCCAGATGATTTGTAGGCTCATCGAGTAGTAATATATCCGGGGTCTGCAGGATCACACAAACACAAAAATCAATTCATCCGCAGGAAATGAGAACAGATAACGTTTTCATATTTGTTTATACAGAGTTTGTCTAATTTAGCAATTGTAGTCTTTCGTAGTATACAAAAGGGAGACGCAGCTACCAGATCTCCAAATCTCCCAGCATTTTGGAATTGAAAGAGCTAGGCAGGTTTAGAGTTCCCAACATACCATCCTAGGTACACATCTCCATTGATATATGAATTGAACGGAGTAAAGCAAGTTGACAAGGATCTGATAAGAATGGTATACTAGCTCCAGACAATTCGTCACCAACATACCTGAAGCAGAAGGCGACACAGAGCAACTCGGCGGGCCTCACCACCACTCAAGTTGGCAACTAGAGCATCACCTGGAGGGCACCTCAGAGCATTCAAAGCGCGCTGTAGCATCACACAAGTATACGATAGTCAACAACAACTTTACTTACTATTACCTTCTTCACTTGAAAAACAAAGTTGGCATTGCTCATGTTTCGAAAGTCACCACCATAACAATAATCAGATTAAGGTGAACAAACCCGATGATTATGCAGGTTTTGAAACTAGAAGGTGTCTACACACCTCAAGCTGGCGTTCCAGCTCCCAACCATTGGTAGCATCAAGAGCATTCTGCAGCTGTTCCATTCTGTTCATGAGCTTGTCCATGTCCGCGTCCGGATTTGCCATGTCGGCACTGACCTGCGAAAAGGAAACAACGTTGTAATACGAGCATACTTAATAAGACGCTGCCCTTGCCGTTTGGAAGAAGAACAGCAAACTACAAACGGGCTTAACAGTAACCAACAACGGATGAAAGAATTCTCCGCTTGGGACATACCTTCTCAAAATCTGAGAGAAGCTTCCGCGTCTCAGCTAACGCAGGCTGCAATAAACGCCGACACATAATCATTAGACATCTTCATAACATAAACAGAGACCAAAACAAGTAACGACGCGGAGTAAAATGAATGACATAAAAATCTGATCAAGCACTTCCAAGTTGAAGCATTCTACACTGATGATATTTCAGCCCCAATTCCTGAAACCCATCGGTGAAGAAATGCACCTCAATGTTTTCCATCACAGTTAACCCATCCTTCAACTCAGGCTCCTGCACTCCAAAACCAAAAGTATTAGCCCACTTCTTCACATGCTCCCTCCACTGCAACTGAATGCTCAACTGCAACTGAATGCTCAACTTCAACTTATCATGTGATGCAACTTCATCGCAGCATTAGCTCTGTTTCAATCCATACCTGTGAAAGATAACCAACTTTTATCCCGGGCTCTAAATACATATCCCCGTCAAAGGTCTTGTCCACTCCCGCAAGAATTTTCATGAGCGTCGACTTTCCAGCACCATTGGGTCCAAGAACACCAATCTTCGCCCCATAATACATTCCCAAGCTGATATTCTTCAGAAGCTCCTTCCCCATGGGCGTCACCTAAACACGGAAAAAATTACAAATTAAGAAAAAAAAAAAAAAAATAAGCATCCAAACCAACACCAGAATCCCGAACTACGAACCCATAGCACTCAATCCTGCAAAACTATACCACAATCCTATATCCTAAAACATAACCCGTCTACCAAGTTGACCCTAAAAACCTCACCAATCCAAAAGAACCCTGCATTCCATCTGATACTTCTCAAAACCTCAAAAAATCACAGAATCCCATCCTAGCAAAGAAAACGCTTCGAAACGCAGACAACCAATGTCAACTCACCAATGTTTTCCTAAAAAGTTGTCTGATTAGAAAATCACAGCAGCAGAATTACAAAGTATGGAAAAATTGTAAATACCCGAATGGCTAGAAAACGGAAAATTTCCATCAACTTTTCCGTTTTATAGCCACTCGGGTGTTTATAACTTGAAATACAGGCATCAAAATTATGGAATTCCGAAATTCCCAGGAACGAAATTCTACTGCCGCGCACCTTCTTGAGCTTGTGGACGCTGAGAATAATCTTCCGGGTCTCATTCGCATACGCGGACTCCTTGGCGCCGCCTTCGCTGCTGGGAGCCCTCTCCTTCTGCACCACGCTTCCGCCACCGCCCTTCTTCCCCTTCTTCGCCATCGCCACCACGCCCAACCTCCGACTCCCACCTCCATCGCCACTAGTACTCCTCACCACCTCCACAACAACGTCATCAGACTTCCCAAGTTGCTTCTTCCCGAAGCTCACAAGCGACGGCGAGAGCGCAACGCGCGACGACAGCAGCGCAGGCGTGGTGCTCAGTTGCAGCAACGCTGGCTGCACCTTCGCCATCGCTGCCATCGTTGCCATAGTTGCACCTTCACCTTCCTGATCGACACCGATCAAACCTGGTCGAACCTAATCAAACCTGGTCGAACCTGATCGAACCTGGTCGACAGCAGCTGCAGCTCTGCGACAGTTCGATCACAAAATACAAGATCTAGATAAGGCGCTCCGGAGCTCCGGAAGCTCCGAAGGTTGATAACCTTGATGGGGAATGAGTGTCGGTGTTTACCCGGCACATATCCGGGGTGGGCGATGAGTTGAGCAACAACAACGTCTTATCACATCTGTCAACATCTAAGTTACGTGAGCGCCTGGATCATCATCATCGCATTGCCATTCCCAGCTTTTCATTCTTGTCATTTTCAGATTAGGTTTTTGGGTCCGTTTGGGTCCGTTTGGGTCCGTTTTTGAAGATCTGGAGGAGCATTTCTGAGGCCGCGAGGGCGTGTTCGGATTCGGGAGCTGGGGAGTTTGGAGCTCGGAGTTGGGGTTGCAAGGAATTCCTTCCCGGCGTGGAGTTGAGTTGATTGGATTGGCGTTTAGAGCTTCTTCAGGTATGTTGCATGGACGATGGGTTTTGAATTGATTGCGTTCTTTGCGGATCAGAGTAGGAGTTTAGTGTTTAGGATGAGGAATACGGTGTGCTGGGAATTTGAAGTCGGTGGTGTTGGGTAGAGGCGGTCGGGTCTGCATTTTTTGGAACCACGTTGTTTCCGATCTGGTGGAGGCTTTCTTACGCCAGGGTTTTAGGTTTGAGGTTGAGTGGCGAAGACTAGGGCGAAGGGATTCGTTAGGGTTTGGAAGGAGGGCGTTCAATTGAGTCTCATGAGGTGTGGTTATGTGTTTTTGAGCTCTGTTGGAGTGAGGCGGTGGGTTACTGGGTTGGTTTTCAGTAGTGAATCTTATTTGGTTACGTTTTTTGCGAAGTTTTCGTTTTGTAGAGTTGGAGTGTGGGGGAAGGCAGCCCTGCCTAAACCCTAAACCCGCCCGTAAGCTTCGTTTGAGGTCGTTATTTTAGGTTTCTGCGCAGCAATTTGTGGACATTGTGAGTACACAGAGGCTTTCTTCAGTAGCTTAGGTTTGTGACCATGTATGGTAGGAATTATGTTTTCCTGGATTTTCTGCGCGGTAATTGCATTCAGTGTCTAACGCTTTTGTTTGAACAAGTTAGCGGACGCTTGTTTTGTGCATTGTGAATCTTGGGTTTTTCGAAGGTTGATTAGGGTATGCAGGGTTAATTGAGATGTAGAGGGAATCCGTCATTCCGTTGCATGACGAGTGGTGGATATGTGTGTGGAAGTGAAGCATTTAGTGTTCCATTTGAAGGGTTAACAATAGTTGCAGTAAGAGAATTTGCGGAGTGATAACAATGTCTTATTTTCTTTCATGTGAAGCATTTTTGTTCATTGGTTAGAGTTAGGGTGAGTGCTAATACTGCTTGTTGTTGACTGGCACCTGTATCAGGAATTTTCATTCTTGAAAGGAATGGAAAAAGTTTTTTATCTGCTTCTGTGTATCTGATTTCATGTGAAGAGTGGTATTTTTTTACTGAGTATGAATGTTTCAACAGGACTGGTGCAATGTCTGCGGCGGTGATTCGGAAGCGGTCACATTTTGAGGAGCAGCAGGACTCTCCTCCCAGGACCAAGCGTCTACGTCCTGCACATGGTGGATCACCTGTCAGGTCCCCCAATCATGCAGAAAGGGTTTCCCTTGCAAGTGTAGCTGAAGCCGCGACACTGGGCATGCATCATGGTGACATGACTTCATCAGGTCTTGCCTCTACACACATGCAATCGGAGACGGATGGGTGGGTGGAGCATTTGGTAAAAGAGATGCTTAGTGCTAGGGACTTGAATGATGCTCATGTTCGGGGGAAGCTTGCCGTGGAAGCTATTGAGAAAGCTGTTGCATCGCGATCGACGGCTGCTGTAGATGGGCTACAGAAGGAAAATGCAGACTTAAAAGAGAAGATGCAGGTCATGCTTCGTGAAGGCCATATTCTGAAACGTGCAGTTGCTATTCAACACGAACGGCAGCAAGAACACGAAGGGAGAACCCGGGAGTTGCAACAGGCGAAGCAAGTGATTGGGCAGTACCAGGAGCAAGTCCGTTCGTTGGAATTGAACAATTATGCGCTGCAGATGCACTTGCGCATGGCTCAGGATACTAGCTCTATGCCTGGACGATACCATCCAGATGTGTATTAACCTGATGTGCTCTGAATTCCTGGGGACTGGATCCTCTGAAGCATTGCACAGAAGCATCTTCTGCTAGATTTCGGCTTATGTCAGCAGATTTGAAGATGCCATGTGAACTATTGGAGGTGGCGATTTGCTGGAGGCTAAATGCTTTGTAGGATAGTTCTGGAGTTGCAGAGAATGACATACTCATTGTTTAGAGATTAGGTCTCAAACACCGAAATATCATCGGAATTAATCTGGGTATACATGTCAAGTTTGATTGACTGCCTTGTACGACACCCGGAAGGCAAGCGAATTGAAATGGAGGATCTCCGAACCAAGGCGCAAGTGGTCTGGAGTCAGGTAGTAAGTGACTGCATGCTACTTTGTAGATACGAAGTGGTTGAAGGAGCCGCTTCTTAACCCTGAAGCTGATGATAACTCTCGAAGGAGCAACCTGTGTGCTTTCTTTCCAGTATATCATTTTGAGGTTTCATGGTGGGCTTTGCGCAGCAAAGTATGAACATTGTCAATACACAGAAGAATTGTTTAGTAGCATGTAATAGCTCTTTAATGCTCGGCTGTATGAGTGATGTCTTTAGCAGTTTTACTCGTAGTAATTACACTAAGTGTATACGTATCAATCGAAAGAAGTCATCAAGTTAGCATTAGCTCTATGTAGTTTGAACCTTTTCTCTGCAGGGCGAATATAGAAGATATGGGGTTAATTGAGATGTACCGTTACATGACACGTAAAATACATGTCTGTAAGTGGAGCATTTGGTGATTCATTAGAAGGGTTAACAGTTACAATAAAGAGATATATTTTCTCGTAGATTCACTTAGTTTACATCACTTTCATATGCTGGATTCTACGTTTCTATGCATGGGTGAGGCATTGGATGTTTTGATGTCATCGCCAGCGGCAGCCTTGATATGGTAGAGAGGAGTTCTTTTCAAAACTGGCCATATCTGCTTCTCTGTGTTCCTCCATATAGAAAGTCTTCATACGCCTGATCAATACTACAAACTCTGTTATTGCCTCAATGTCACATTAAATCTACCTCAGGTAGGGAAACTACCGACCCTAAAAATTAGGTGACTTGTACTGAAGATATGGTCTTAAAATCATGAGATATCTGTGGAATAAACCCGTGGAATCATGAGATATTTTTTAACCCTTAAACGTCATATGCTTTCCTGATACCACTTCCAAAATCTCTTTTAAACTCCATTTTAAGCATTATTCTATTTTTAATTTGCTTGAGCTCTATTCTAAGAAAGTATAGATCTCTTTAAGGTGCTCAGTTTGACATTCTAAAAAGCCAATTTGGTATAATATAGTGTAAGATATGAGCAAGATTCCCTCAAATAAAACCCAGCCCCTCGGGCTGGGTCTGACGTTTAATGGTTAAGGTAGCAGAGAAGAAATCATGAAGAATGCAAGTTTCATGTTTTTATTCCTTGCAAAAAATATTCTATAATATTTCAAAGTAGAATGTTTATCAACCCCTACTTATTTGTTAGATTCCCTTCAAACTGAATACAATAATGCTCATTTCAGCACAAAGCATCATATGAATTGGTTTTCAGAAGTACAGTACATTAATCCCTAAAATACCACAAAATCCAAAGTGGGTTGCAGGAACTTCGGCAAGCTACCACAGTTTGGATTTTTAATATTTTTTGACAAAAACAATTTAGTGAACATGATAAATCATAATCTTTCTGGGGTTGAAATTTCAGCACTTAAAAATTAAAAAATAAGGATTTTTTTGAAATTTTCAGCATTTTAGAAGTGAAAATTGGCAAAAACGGGCCTGGAATTTTAGGGGTTAAAGTGAGATTGATGGGAAGCAAACATGACTAAATTTCAAATAGGTGTTAAATAGTGAACTCCACCTTGTGCATGATTTTTCAGCTTACAAACTAATCACTCGTCCCCTACAAACTAGAAGCTTCATTGCATCCAAAGTTGGTTGCTTGTACACACATTTTAATTTGCCAACTTGGTAATTCTTGGTTTTAGAAGTAACATTTCAATATTTTGATGGAAGTCTACAGCATAGGGAAAGGGTAGTTCAAGGTTTAGAATGTTTCTACCTTATTGGTCTATGAAACCAATTGAGACATAGTACATTGTTGTAGTAAATGTATTGATTTATTTTGAATATCAATTAATAGAAAGAAATTTTTAAACCATACAACTAAAGCACATTCATAGTATGTATTAAAACACCAAGCATAGTACTATGTATGCAAATCCTATTTCTTAAATCTAATTGTCTTCTAAATGAGAGCATTTCATTCATCACTGAGGCAACAAATTGAGTAATCCACTCTAAATCATACTTCCCAGATTTTTCAAAATCAAGCGAATCAATTTTATCTTGCTAAATTCATGTGATCATTTGTAAGATTCTATATAATCATGACTAATATAATCTTCTTTGACATTGTTTAAAAAAGTCTCTATCGTTTGTTCATTTTCATCATCTCCAGTAGTTTTACTCTAGCATAAACTTGTAAGTTTATTGACTATGCCAAAACAAATTGAGAGGATCTTATTTTTTCAACTACATTTTTAGTTTGATAAATTAGTGATCTTGATTTTATTTTTATTTCTCTTCTTTTTACTTCAAGGATGGACATCAATCTTTGAAATCAACAATTTTGACTTGGGTTTCATTAGAAATTGAGCTAAGAAAAATAAAGCGTGTATGACAATGTATCAAGCCTTCTTACACAACAAGATTTTTCAAAAATGCTACATCTCCAATAAATTCAAAATTTGGTAGTCAAGTAATTAATAAGAAGAAGCAAAACTTCGGTCTCTAAAGAAAATCAACGTGAATGAAGTGTATGTTCCTTCCACCCTAAACCTATGTTTACGGGACAAAGAAATAGAAATAAAGAACTACTCCCCCTTCTTGAGAGTAGACACTATTGGAAGTAACCAATATGGTTTTTCTTTGGAGGTAATAGAAAAGTCTTAAATTTTGATAGTGTTGAAGTTTTAATCCATAACAAATCAAAGTGTGTTGATTTTGTAAAATAGGGTCTCAAAAAAACTTCTTTTTATACTTCAAATATTGTGATCTCGTGATCTAAATTTATTTTATTTTATATTTTTTAAAATCACAACATTTTCTTAATAGTTTATTTTAGGATCCTTTGGTTGGACATTAGAAATATTGGGAAGAACACATGTTTGATTAGACAAGCAATTTTAGTGATTAAGGTATACATACCCATAACTGATAACACACCCATCACAGATAAGCAGACTTCCTGGTTGCTGTGAATTGAAAAACCAAAAACCAATAACTGATGAACATGAGATTTATAATGTGTCCTTCAATAGATCCCTCTGTGAGCATTACGAAATAGATAGTCTTATATTTGTTCACTACTCTTGTTGTTGTCGGTTATGGGTGAGGCTATATGTTGGTTATGGGTTGTGAACAACTTTTGCACAAAAGAAATTGTAGTCATTTGAATTTTACTCAATTATTTATGAAGAATTCTCATTCGTCATGAACCTTATTTTTCTACAAACAAAAAATAACTCCTTCATAACACAAGAGAGGCTATGCTGAAATGCTTAAGTTATCGGTTATAGGTGTGTATACCTTAAATGAATATAAATCAAGTTAATATAAACCTCCCATATGTTCCACCTCTACAATGACCTACATGTTAACTAACTACAAATACTGCACGAAAACGACAACTGCACAGAAACGACAATAACTGCACGAACCGATTCGGCGAAAAGGTGGCAAAAAGGTACATGCAACTTGAAAGACTAGAAACAATCCCATCATCTGGTACTACTGTTCTAAAATTTGGATAAAAATATGGTTATGGAAGTGCCATTGATTAAGCTATGGACACATCATAGTTCAATGCATTCAACAGTGCCCTATTGCAACATTCGCACTTCATTACTGTTAGGATTTAAAACTTGTTGGAAATTACCTGTGTATTGATACAGCAGGCAATAGGGGTGTAGCATGTGAAGTTTCTGCACCTGCTGCCTCAGCACAATGCCCAACTGGAGTAATACTTTAACCATTAGTAGATTAACTGACCCATACTGAAGTATCATAACAGGTTCGTCAAGAAATAATTCTAGAAATAAAAAACGTAAAGATTAGAAAATTTTGAGAAGAAAAAATAAAAATAGAATAAATTAGTTTTTACAGATAGTTAAAAAAAATTACAGGTAATTTTTACTAATTTTTTGCTAAAAATATAAAATTGATTAATCCGATTGTTCAAAGGACAAACCTTATTTTTTCAAAAATAAATATATTTGTTTGTCAGGTGACAAACCTATTATGGTGTTACGTTATTGGGTTGTTGGGTACTTTTCATCGTCGAATTTCTTCCCCATGAAATTTTTGACCATCAAAGAATTTTTATGTCCAACAACACATAAAATCATAGTCCCATTCAATGGTTAGATTTGGCACTGTCCTCCAAGGACTTTAAAGGATGGTTGGAGGCTATTACAGTCATAAACCTCATGCATAGCTTTAAATCTTTTAGTATTCTTGCCAAGTCCAGAAAAAGATTTATTTTCCACCTTGAGTTTTAATTAGAAACTCTTAAGAAACCACTCTAAACCAAGGAATCCAAAAGAAGAAATTGTATATATCATTCACGTATGCGCTCAAGTATCCCAAGAACAACTTTGGAAGCTCATTTCAAATTTGCAATTGAAATTTACATTGTAATTGAAGCAAAAGATAGGAGTTGTTAATGGTAGATGCTGTATAAAGTAATTGTATCATTCTAAATGATATTCCAAAAAAATATTGATTTTTTATCATAATATTGTAGTATACTCAGGTTCCAACACACTTTACGATTTTTAATTCTGATCATTCTTTAGTTCAAAATAAATTTTCAAAGTTTTTGAAAAAATTCCTTTAAGTGAAGAATTTGTTAACGGTTAGTAACCAATTGTATTGATTCTATGGTGTAAGCACCTATCCTCGGGACCCCGCCCCCCCCTCCCCTCCAAAAAAAAGAACAAAAATAAGCGGACACTTGAGATTTGATCACCCTATAATTACCTATAATATACTCCATGCATACATGCAGCAAGTGTCTGGCTACAGGTTAACCTATATTGGTCACTTCTAAAATTTGTAGTTATTATTGTAACTGTTTATAAATATCCTAAAAATGGGGAGTCTTCGTCTTTTCTTATTGTCAATCACTAAAAATAGTAGCCACTCATTCCACCTCTACAAGTATAGTGAATTCCTTAAGTGTACAAAAATAGCTGCGGCTACCTTAATGGTCATGACCAAGGCGTGGCCTATGGTAGAGTGTCGAAAATGGCTCAATTTTTAGCATGAAAAATCTACAGAGATGTCACCAGTACAAGCAATTTTTGTGCATGTGGAAAATTAGTAGAAAGATAAAGCAAGTGGAATCATCGTTTTTGGACTCCTCTACAACGAGTTATGAATTTTTGAAGTTGGAAATATAGGTGTTCCTAAAATGGTGCCCTAAAGTGATACCCTATAATGTCTACAGTGAGTACTTGATACTATTGCATGGGGAAGCTATTATGTACCTCTGACTGAAGATTACTAGGGCTCCATTTTCAGCACTGCGCCATTTTCGGCACTCTACCATTTACAAGTAAGAGTGTTGTCTTTCCCAAAAAATCAAAAATGATTCTCAGAATCTTTCTTTGAATACATAGGACCATGCGAAGTATAATTCAGGGAAGGAAAGTAAATCAGACACGTGTATGAATCTGGGTGAAGCCATCTATTACATTCTTCAAGAACTCTTCTTAAAACTTAAAAAGTTATTAAAAAGGTATAATTCCATCATGTTAAAAGAGGTTGTGGTGAATTGAAAGTATGTATCAGCTCAAACTTCTATCAATCTCACTTCCAGTAGAGGAACCTAAAACAACTCCTCCCCTCACAAGGGTGCATTGTGGGCTTCGTGTGAAGCCACTCAACCTCATGGTTTTTTAATTTTATTTCAATCATTTATTTTTTCTATGGAGATTCACTAGTGCAAACAGCATATAACTACACCAAGTGAGAACACCGAAAAAACACAATGGTGTTCGTCTATAAAAATCTGTGAATCCTGATTGGTCTGAAATTCATTTCGGTGTTTGTGTTCTGTGGGAAGTTGGTGTTGGATCTGACATAGCACTGTAGATGGCGTTAAGGCATTTCTGGTCCAATCACGTTCATTTTCTCTTTTTAGGATATGTCAGGAAGCCCGCGATTATCTCTCAGCTGGAATGTGGTTAATCGCTGTTTACTGATTTGGTAAAGTCGAGTTGTAAAACTCCACGGCAGTAATCAAACTGGTACTTTGTCATCCGTCGAGACTCTGGTGAACGACGGCACTGTTCCATTTACATTTACTTAGTGAATTTGTGATTGTTACTGGCCATGGCTGGGTCGGATCCGGGTATCTCAGACGACGATGGAATACATCCTCATACAGAGAGTGATCAGTCATCAACACAAAACAATCCAAGACGCCACCCATAGCAGAGAATGTTTCAAGCTACATTTAAGGTTCATAAGAGTTTGGCTACTGAAATACAAACCACTCTAAAATTTGGGAGTTCTGAGAAAAATTGAGCATAAACGTCTGGGATAATTCGTTTCATCACGCCCGTGAGGAAATGCTATGTCATTACAGTTCTAAGTTCTAGAGAGACTCTGCCTTGAATTTCAAAAGACTACCGAATTCTAATGCAATCATAGTAACTTCCTCTGCATGCCGCGTATGTACAATGGGAATGCCGCTGTGGGAGTGTCGTGCATGAAAGACTGAACTACAAGTTAGCAAGGAAATCTGCCACGGCCTCTAGATGAGCAAGGTCGACTTGAATTTGGGCGGTCGTCTCGATTGCGTTTGCCTCCATTGCTCGCAGTTCCTCATTGACTCGTGTGACGACGACCCCTTGATCTTGTGACTTAAACTCCCAGAACGATAGGTTTGCCTGCGAGGTCCTCACATTTTCGGCCCAGGAATTAACGAGTGATTCACAAATTTTAAGAAATGATTTTCCCAGTTTCTTCCGATCCTGGCAGGTCTCGTGGGATGCTTCAACTCGCGCAGAACGTAACATCTCTCGAGCACGGTCATACTGTTGGACTGCTTTTTGATGACTGTCGGTTGTCTCGGCAAGTTTACGGTTCGCGAAATCTGCTCGTTCCACCTCTTCGGTCACGCGGCGCTTCTTCTCTTCGAAAGACAGAGTAACAGTATGGAGGGCTTCTTTGAGACTGTTCTTCTCTTTAAACAGCACCTCCTCGAAACCTGTGCGCATCTGCATAATACCAAGTAGAGTCGGGGCGTTCATGTTCACCATTGCACCAATTGGGTCAGCGCGTGGCAGCAATCTCGGAGGTGACAAAGTCGAAGCCTTCTCCTTCCCCTTTGAAGAGTTCGTCTTATGCTGGTAGGGATCGGATGCAGCAACGATCTGGGAGGAGTGAGCGGTTGTGCCGTCACCAATCGAGGCTGGTTTTCAGCCGGCGGGTTTTCCATACTGTCGGTCTTGATCGGTAAGTCCTGCGCATGAGGCAGCTCCTGCATTCTCAGCACCCATGGATCAGTTAGGTGACGAATTAATATTAATCAGTACTAATTTGAACTGTGAAGCAATGCGCATTAACGGGGCCAACGTCAGAACCATGACAGAATATGAAATATTATGAAAACGCCCGACATCATGGGATTGACACGCTGAATTATCAGAAGGAATGGAACACGTAGTGACTACACTTTACCTCGTGTACTAAGACACTGCGGAGGCAACAAAGGACAGGATTGGACATCACGGAATCCAACATGGTTTACATGCTTATTGAGTTATGGTGCCAAGATTTGAAAACCACAGCCAGTAACTAGTGCATGTAGTTTTAATCAGCCGCAATAGGTTCAGAAAACAATGAAAAGAAAAAACAGAGTAAGGTAATAGGATCTGACCTTTATGGGGAAATTAGGGAGAATGATCGGAAGCCTCGGGAGCGGGGCCATGAGGTCACGGTATTCTGGAAGAATTCTTGGAATCCCAGTATGACTCTGGTGCGGATTTGTGCAGCGGAAGGCGAATTCAGCCCAGCTCACCGGAATGCCAAGAGCTTCGGCCATAACCCCTCTTGCAAAATTGACGGGCAGAATTCCATTCACTGGCCACTGTTGTTGTAGGACACGCATGAGCAGCTGCCGGACGTAATTCTCGAATCCTGGTGTATTGTGGTCGTGGAAAGTCCAACCGTGAGCTGTTTTGGGTCCCCAGAATGCGGCCATGGCGCGACGACTAGGAAGGAATTCGGGAGGCGTCACTGTTGGAATCACGCCCTTGTCTCGTAACTGCATGTATCGAATGAACCATTCCAGACTCCCCGGATCAACAAGGAGAAGGCGGATGTTCGGCATATTGGCCCACTGGGGATCACAACCTGCCGCTCTGCGGAAAGAGGAGGTCACGTTAGTTTTGAGAAATACAAATACTCTCGAGGCTGCAACAGAAATATATCCAGAGGTTTGGGGGAGAGACTATCATCACAATCAACACGCAGCCTAACTGGGACGAGGCTGTCAAATCTCTGCCGAATTGTAATGATCAGACGTGATCAAAAGACGTGAATTAGTGACTGAAATTCACTAATACACTGTCCTTTTAGTAATCTGGACGATCTTGTGCATAAACACCAGATATTTTATGATCAAGGCAGTCAGGTCAGTTTAGGAGGAAATCGACATTAAATGACCCGATCATACCTTGCAGTTACTGCTAGTCATTAATCAGGCCACGTTGGATCAATCACATCAAGTGATAATGCAGTCCAGTGGGTATACTCAACTTCAGAACATGGGGGTAAGGTTACAGAGATTTCTAATCATGTAGAAGTTACCTGAATCGGATAGCCAGACTTGTAAATTCAATTGACATTGATCAAAGGATACGCTATTACAAGAGGTAAGCTGATCGAACCGGATTGAGTACACGAATGGAATCCGAAATCTCTAAGGGGGATCCTTGTTTCAGACACGTTATGACATTACAGTAGAAATCACGGGAACAAAATGAGGGGATTATCGGGTTCAGTCTTCACACGACTGCAGAGGTAGTCTCAAATGAAAGAGCGAGATGAAGTCACTGATTTAGAAGAACGAAGAAACGTGGAGAACAAGGAACAGGAGCTCTGCGAATGAAGAGAACGGGCAAGGTCTCAAGCTAAACTCTATCCAGGTCAGAAAACTAAGAAATAAAGGCGAAATGGAAATTAAAATATACTGCTTGCTAAATGTATGTCATTAACTCTGCATGGACGGCAACAGATGACTGGCTCCATCCGAGTTTGGTCATATAAAAAGTCCTTCAGACCCATTACTTTAGGCTCACCATCGATAATTCTGAAATTGGTCAAAGACAAACAGTTTAGCTCGGACACCCAACAGAAAGCTACATTTCATAAGAGGTTAAACAAAGCACCAGATTTCTGTGTAACCACACAGGGTGGGCATCAAACTAAATTGCACAGAGAATATATCTTTCCAATACTTACCCAACCATATTGCAACTAAATCGTGACTGTAAAGTAGTGTATTTGTACAAATTGTTCAGTACCACTTTTGGCATTGCTCCTCTTTTCACCTGTCAAAAACAAAATTATTAAGAACATTTACTGAGTAAGGTTGCAGGAGGTATGCATTCGGTCTGAAATATTAAAAGTACATGGAAAAATACGCGGTAGAATGTAGCGTGGAAAGTCGAAGTGCTAATGTGTATCCAAGAAACCACAGAACCGTAATCATGCACTTGCATACAAATCTGTGTAAGGCCTTCTCATCCAGCAGTCACGGCATTTGAAACCTCAGACATGAAAATGCACGCGACAATGACAAGAACACATTACGTAGTCACCACAGAGAGCTTCAAAGTGGCATACCTCTACAACAATCCGCATTCCAGAGCGATCACTCTCATCTCTGATATCGCTCACACCTTCAAGCGTCTGAAATGCCAACACATCTAGAACTTCAGCTATTTAAGAATTTGACAATAGTATTAAACAAGCAATTTGTACAGATCACTGGACTCTTGCATTGATAGAGAACATTCGCCTCCAATAACCACAAGTAAACACTGGCAACACAGAAGCCTACCTCATTGTGCACATAAGTTCTGCACCATAATGACTTAGATGGGCTGTAAATAATTACCAAACAAAATTGAATGCTTTGAAAGAACGTAATACTAACAAATCAAATTATGCACCTTGTTATTTACGAGATCTGCAATTTTCTCCACAAGCGCTGCTTTGTTTGCTTGATATGGTACCTGTTCACACAAACACCAGTTCGGTCTTAATCACGTACTAAGTTCCAATCGAGACAAGTTAAGACAACACGGAGAGATGCAGAAAGTAGATATTGCATGAAGAATATAATACGTCACCACGAAATCATATCCAGGTCGCATGAAGCCTAAGTTGAACATTCAAGTCGCAATTCAAGTCATCCAACTAACCTCAGTAATAATTACAGCAGATCTACTGTTTCTTCGGTCCAGCTGCTCAATTGAGGCTTTTCCTCTTACAGTCAACCGACCGTGCCCAGTGCGATAGGCCTCCAGTATTCTGCCAATCATCCTCAACTATGAGTATTCCCATTGTCAAGCTACCGAATAAACAACCATGAGGGCAAAAGCAACACATCAATCCAAAAATTACTTTCGAAACAGCTACGAACACCTCCAGAACTACAAAAATATCGTCCAAGTTCATATTTCAATTGTAAAGATGTAGAGACAAAATACACGCAAATAATGAGATGCATATAAATAATGCTATCAAGAACATACTTTTCACATAGTTCCCAAATTCAGTAGGTAAAACATTAAGAGGGACTTTGAATTTACCCATGGTTTCCAAGTATCTGCCCGCCAGTTGGGAAGTCCGGACCAGGCAAATGTTCCATCAACTCTTCCACCTGATCAATTATGAGATAACAGGATACACCATTCAATGATAATGGAACAACAGTTTTTGAGGCTTAGAAAGACAGAGGAAGGATTAGAGAAGATTTTACATGCACAACGCAATAGCGACTGAACTGCCATGTCCAACATGATAATTGAATAAACTTAACTTGGACGGCTAAATTGGGCAAATAGGATAAGGGACAAGGTCATATTAGAGCCACTGCTGAAGTGGTGACATGTGATACCAAATGTCAGCTTTACAAAGATTGTTCCGACACATTATGTTCAAGTGATTATTAACTTTCTCAGTCCTCAATGGCCAAGGAGTTGTCTACTAATCACCACAAATACAATGCCAGACCTACAAAAAGATGCAAAAAAGTAGCCTAGTGACTTGAGGAAATTACCGAGGCGTTTGGGTTATGAATAAGTGCAATTAGTGCATCTACAACCTCCCCTAAGTTCCTGCATTACTTGAGTGTGAAGAGCAGCAGCTGTGATCTACTCGACGTATTGAATTTCGAATTCGTCCTCATACTCGTTGTCATCTAAATGACGCTTGTCGTCAGGTTGTTCTCCGTTCTGCATAAATGCGTTGATCTGATCTGCTACTAGTTCTTTAGTCGCATCTTCCGAATGCTCGGCCTGTCCACCGTTCCGACTTGAAACACCAATACTGCGTGTGCTAAGAGTTGGCATCGACGAACCAGAGGCGCCAAATATGTGGACCTCTCTGTCACCCTCGAGTCGTTTGCTTCTTGGGTCATGGCGTAACACAATCTTCCAGGACGGATCGGTTTGGTCATCCATGAAAAATACCTGGGAAACGCTAGAAGGAAACACATACGGATTGTCTTTTTCTCTGGAATCTCTACAGGCATAATGTACCATCCAAAATCCGAGCCGATCTTTCTTGACCACCCTTCTCCCCTGATCTCTTGATTTAATCCATGATCCTTCCATAAGTACACAATTAAGTCCCATATACGTTACCAGGATTATATTTCTCAGAATACCTACATCAATTTCAGTAGCTACTAGAGTGGGAGGGATCGAGGCAATTCCACAGTCAAACGCCACTGTTGTTGGAGCATCCTCCGTGTTGCAAGTATAGTGGGCACCATATGCCCACATTGATTTGAACGTCCAAGAATGTTGTGACGGAGGACAGTGTAAGGATTCTAATTGTGCGGACACAGGAAACCCCTCTTCTTTTAGCATGCGAACGTGGTTATTCAACCAAGCTGGAAATTTGGGAAACGGATCAGAGAGGTGTTCAGGATACCGAACTTGTGATCGCTGGCCCCTTGGAATTGTATTCATGAAGGTCGCACGCGCCTGCTTGAACAGTCTCTTCTGATCCGACCATTCCCTGTCAGCAAGGACACATCATAAGTACAGATGGGAGTACAAATTCAGCTGTAGATGTTTCAAATTTACCGTGTCAAACTTTATGCATAGAAGGTGAAATAGATACAGATATTATGTACTGTGTGTCTAATTTCAAAGAAGTCTTACCCCAAAAGCTCTTCTGTGTGAACATTGTGCTTGATAACATACTCGTGAATACTGTCAAGCTCCCTGTCACTTAAATTTTTTGGCCTCGACTTACCAAGAAGGCACTCCCCTGAATCTCGTAACTCTTCTTCTGGATCCCAAACCCTGCTCTTCGCGTGTTCATACAATGAAAAATACTCCGTGCAGAAACCAAGAGATTCATCTATCATATACCCACTGGCCATTCCTGCTTCTGGTTTAGACTTATCTCTCACATAACGCGTTAAGACCCCTAAGTAACGCTCCATTGAGTAACACCAACGAGCGTGAACTGGCCCACACACTTCCAACTCATCAACTAAATGCACTACTAAGTGAGTCATGATGTCGAAAAATCCTGGTGGAAAATTGACTTCAAGTAGGCAAAGTACCTCAGCTGCGAGAGTACGAAGTGCATCAATATCAGATATCCTAATAACCTTAGCGCAAATTCGTTGAAACAAGTTGCCAAGTCTGATGATGGTGTCTCGAACTCCCTTCGAGAGACTATTTCTGATCGCTGCGGGAAGTATCTGTTGGAGGAGAACGTGGTGGTCGTGACTCTTAAGGCCCTGCAGTCGCCTCTCTCCTACATGCTTCGTCAATGTGCTACTGTAACCGCTGGGCACCTTTGTGGAGGAGACTAAGGATACAAACTTATTTTTCTCTGACTCGGTAAACACGTAAGGGGCCTTCGGTTTTATATATGTCCCCGACGCACCCAATCTCAGATGTAGGTTCCTCATTTTCCCAGCCTCAGCCATGTCGATTCGGGTTGACGGTGTATCCTTCTCTCCAAAGAGGTGCTTCACAATATTATCTGACACGTTACGCTCGATGTGCATCACATCGAGCGTATTGCGAATAGGTAGCTCCTGCAAATTGACAGATAGATATGACAGTTAAACGCAGTAACCGCCCAACCCTACTGAAAGCAACATTCCGCAATCAGAAACAGAGCACCATAATGCATGGACTTAAGAGACTGAATAGGACAATTCGTTCAAACCGGTTGTACTCGATGTATTACAAAATGTAAATTGAACAACTAAAAACTGAAAGCAACTTTGTAACGAGTTCAATCCCTGACCCTTTATCCTGGTGTATACTGGTGCGATAATTAAGGTGAACTCATGGATGCCTTCACGGGAAGTCAACGGTGACGAAATAAATCAAAACGGGATACCAACGAGATAAAACATAAGAGCTTGGTCTTATACAAAGTCAGACACATAGGAAAAAATTCACAAACGAATTTAAGAATGAACCAGGTATGCATGAGGTAGATTTACGGAATGTATGAAGATTCAGACAGTCTCAGTACCCACTGACGGGTCTTTAAAAAATAAACAGAGTACACACTGCGTACACACGGTTTAATTCAGCCTACGTAATCAGAAATAACAAACCCGGTCCCTCGTTTAGAATGCCAGTTTCCACAGATACCCTCAATTAGATAAAATGCTTAGTTGACGACAGTTCCCTATCATGGCCGCGTTTTCAATCCCAGAGCTCATGTATAAACAATACTTTGAGAAACATTCGGCACTTCAATTGTGTACTCAAGTGAGAGCTAGCATGCAAAATTCGAACTGACTCGGAGGGAAGCAGCGATTCGCAAACACGTTTAAGGACACGGCAATTTAACACAGACAATACCATGCCTATTAACAATAATGATTCATCGCTCAATACTCTTTTTTTTAAAAAGAAACGGAAGTTCATTCCTGACGAGCACAGATTTAATGGCAGACCAAGAGGAACGCCCATATTACATGTGCACTATCGGAGTTTAAAGCACTGATAAATTTATGTATGAATCGGATTACAGGCTACTTATTGCCACATGGGACTAAAATAAAGATCTAAGAGAATTAAAGGTATGCAAACACACAGTCGTCTAACTACATATATTTTAGACATTGTAACGAGGGTCCAACACTGGATATCAACGTACCTTCCAATAAGGGAGGTCGAAGAGACCCGACACACGTTTGATCCCAAAGCGTCGGGCCGGATCTGAAGAAGCTGGTGTGGATCCAAGCTGAACCCATGACTCTTGTAGTTGACCGTGTTGAATTATATCTGCAGCAGTTGCCTTCGGTGGTGGCCCTCGTTGCTCACCTATTCCATCGAATTCTGGGCAGGGTAACCTCCAGGGATGTCCACACGGTAGGAATCTGCGATATTGATCATCGTATACGTTCTTTCGCAATGCCAGTGACCTCCTTGAAATGGTATTCTCTCCACAAATCGGACATCCTTTGAACCCTTTAGTTACACAACCTGCAACAATTCCATAGGCAAGAAAGTCGTGCATAGTCCAAAGCAAAATAGCTTTCATATTAAACCTTGAACTTCCCTGGAATTGGGCTGCGTCATCTGTCTCAATGCCTCGATGCCACAGAATTTGTAACTCCTCCAACAACGGCTGAAGGTATGTATCAAAGTTCTCTCCTGTCACCGACCTCTTTCCAGGAATTATAAGACTGAGCATCACAAAATGCTTTTTGGTGGTCATCCACGGAGGCAAATTGTAGTTCATTATTAAAACAGGCCAGGTACTCCAAGTGGATCGCTTAATGCTAAATGGATTAACACCATCGGTTGCTAACCCTAAACGGAGATTACGGGGTTCAGCGGCAAATTCAGAACGCCACTTCCAATTAACAAATTTCCACTGGTGAGAATCCACGGCCCCCCTCATGATACCGTCCTCGCTAGCATGTCTATGGTGCCAAGTCATATAAGATGCTTGTAAGGGAGTACTATACATACGTTGTAAACGTGGAATGAGTGGGAAATGACGAAGTACCTTAAGGGGAACACGAGATTTCCCCACCTGCTTGAATCGTTCGGCGTTGCAAATTGGACAACGGATGAGGTCTTTGTACATTTCGCCTCTGAACAATACACACGTCTTTGGTCCAGGGCAGCAGTGAATGGTCTCATAAGCAAGTCCAAGCTGTTTGAGTATCTTTGATGCATGGTACTCGTTGGGAGGTAAAGAATTAACCGTGGGCAGTAAGCTCTTGTTCAGAATCGCAAAAACCTCGTTTACCAATATGTTAGATGCACCGTGTGTTCGCAGGCAATTTAGGAGAAGCAATGTTCCGCCCAGCTGAGTAAGCCCACTGCCTGCGAACAGAGGTGTCTTAGCGCTGTCCTCAAGTATCTGATGGCGGGTCGGCGGCATGGGCTCCATCGCCTCCAAGTCGTCATCTGCCATGTCTTCGTCTACAGCAGGGACTTCTTGCTCGTCCATTTCAACGTCAACATGTGGGGGCACCCTCTCAGCAATATCTGGAATCTCATTCGGTTCAGGAAACTCCCTTCTCTAGGACTGCTCCTCTTCATAGATAGACTCGCCACCGACCCGATCATCTACAGCGCCTATACCTGCCGCCAACCCGTCGTAAATGTGGAACGTGTGCTGTACAAGACCGTCCATATTCATACCCACATCTACAGGTCTCTCGTGCCCAACTCTGAAACCCCCACCTCTGACTCCGAACTCCTCCCTGATCTCATTGTCCCACTCTGTGTCTGAGTCGTCGATGTCAAAACCCTAGAAGACATTTACACATTTTCCACCTTAGACATACGTACACATAACAACTCACTGTCCTGAATATTCACAAACATATGCAAGAATTATTACTGATACTGAACTACTGCTAAGATTTCGTACCTCCGTTGATCCCCTATGGTAAGGGTGCCGACCATAAAGATCCAAATGTTGTCTCACCACTCCTCTGAAGCGCATGGACCGGTTTTCCCCGCAACAAATGTTGCAGGGACAAACCCTTTTAAATGCACCCTGTCTGTTCGCTCTGATCTCCTCCCGCGTATTAAGTTTTGCGTCACGGGCGTCACGTCTTCTTCGGTCCCGCAGCGGCAAACGCTGAACTTCCTCGGTCTCGGCTCCATCCGGACTATCCATCTTCAGACCGTTGTCTCTTCCACTCTCTGTATGGAAGACACCAACCCTACCCCTCCAGACACATATTTACGCCAAAACCTAGTTCATTACACAACAACTAACAGAAAACATCCATATTACCCCGAAGTCTGTGCTATATCAGACACGTAATGAAAATCAGAGCACAAGCATCTCATGACTCTCACAAAATGCGTACACAAATAATGTATAATCCTTGACCTTTATTACAACACCTGGGGAGCAGAGTGAATACTGTCAATGTATTCAGAACATCAACGGGCAAGTAGCTCTTCGTCAATACAGCCTATGCTATCATGCATAGGGTACCATTTCTCTCTGGTTCTACTCGTAACAACTCATCTGGATAGCCTCTAAGTCACAACAGTCTAAGACTCCAGGACTAACTTCTGACAATATTCGCTGTGGTAATGTGTCAAAAGGTGTATCATTAGGAGAAAAATGAGCTCAAAATAAGGCCGTGTAAGCCTGCCCTTTCTAGGTGAACTCCCTGCTTTGGGCACCTCTGCCGCTGGCAGCGGATGCCAGAGTTGCTGCCCGCACAGAACTGCGTGGCGCACTTACAACAAAGGTCCTCGGAATATTAGGTGAGACATGAATGCCTCGGCTCGGGCTTTGGTCCCAAGTGGGCAGGTTGTGTCAGCCCGGCACTGTAGATGTGCCCTCCACACGCCTCGCTCGGAGGTCATTGGTTTGAGCCCCCGTGGCGGTTGCTGGCACCACGGTGGCACCTTCAGTGCCATGTCAAAAAGTACGCGGGGCAGCGCCCGTTTTTTTCTCTCACGTGCCGCTTACACGGCCTTTTTGTGACCTGATTTTTCTCCTAATGCACCATGTCCATATCGTCTTCAGAAAGTGGAGGTCCACCCTTCACCAGCGCCATCGATGCCGCAAGCAACAGCAGTAAAACCGCCCTACCAAATGTGAATTGAGTCGGATTAGAATTTGGACAATAGTCGCTCCGTGTAGTCGTCAATGGTACCTCACCGAGCATGAACTTCAATGCTGAGTCGCTTAGATCGGGCTGCTCCAATTCTGGTAGGTCATCATAATCACCGATTCCTCGACCTGGACCCAAAATCGCATATTCCTCCTCGTGCATGCGTGATGCCGTATCCCACTGAAGCCCAGCATCCTTCGACGCACATGTAACAGATTTTAACATGCTTTCCAAATCACCAGGCACGCCGTTGTACATACGATGTAATCGAGGCAATAGAGGGAAGTGACGGATTACCTTCATTGGAACACGGAAATTTCCCACGTCCTTGTATCGAGCAGCGTTGCACACTGGGCAATTCGTCAGATCTTTGAATTCAGCTCCTATAGTCACAACACATGGCTCCCGTCCCGGGCAGCAGTCAACAATCTCGCCAGCATCTCCGACCTCCGTCAGCTCTCCTGGTGGTTCCAACGCGGGCAAGTTGTCAACTGGTGGCTCTTCGTCTGCAACCGGCAATTCTTGATTGTGCAGCTCACCGAGAGCATGTGTGCACACTCTTTGAGACGCATCTGGAATCCCAATCGGGTCGACTAACTCCACGGCTCCATGCTCGTCCTCGTACACTGTCTCAGCACCTACAATTGTGGACGATGATACACACTTTGGCACGTCGGTCACTGAAAATTCATCATGCATCTCAATCTCCTTCAGTGCCTCGTCAAAATCTGGAAAATTCCATATACTAACGATCTTTCCATCGTCATCTATCTGCGAAAATCCATACTTCACAAGAGTGTTAGGGCTCCAGTTCTCCATCGCCTCTCTCAATGCGAACAACGTCTCCCTCTATGCCTAAACCACACCCACTTCTCCGAGCTATTCGTTAAGACGCTCAATGCACATATCTCTTGTTGACACTGGACGTTCCCTTCTTAACCGTGTTCCCCAGTTCCCCTGAATTTCGCATTTGTCTAACCTTGAAATGATCCCTATCTTTGTACCCTGTCAGAGAGTTCCATGCAATTGAGAGTCTGCTCGCCCAACCTCATCTGCCATTTGCAACCCGGCTGAGCGCCACCTGATCGTAAATAGCTCATCGAAGTTGAAATCTGTTGATCGTGAGAAGTCAGTTGTCGATTAAGGTATAGATTAGGAGACGCTTTTCGCAAATCTTTCCTCGTGTCTAACTTTATGTCACTCTATTTTCGCTCTCCATCTAACTTTGCCGATTTTCCAGATCGCCGTCAACTAACCCTAATAGATTCTCCTGATATTTTGATCTGCTGCCGCCGCCTAAGCATGGATCCACACGAATTCGCTGAGCACGAGACTTCCTCAACGTCCTCGTCGTCGACGGCTGATCTTGGTGACTGCCACTCTTCTTCCACCGAGCAGAGCTCTTCGAAATCCCGTTCGAAGTCACCCCGTGCGTCAAAGTCTGTAATGGCGTTTCCAGCTCGTCTCTCGATGCGCCCCATGATCGATGGACACACAATGGATCAGCCAATTCATCCCGAGGTAACGTTCCACACTGTAATTCCCATTGCATGTGAGCACTCTTTCCACTTGTTCACACATGTCTTCTGTACCTTGTAGTCCATTTCACAATGTCAGCATGTGCTTGGTCATTCAATGCTGAACACACCCTAACTAACTGTATCCATTATCCTGGCCTTCTCTGACTCTATGCCTGTTGGTACACATAGCCATTTGGACAGGGTGCTGGATTGTCATCTTGCCAGAACCCGGTGAATGTCCATGCACATCACCAGTACAGTCAACAAAGGAGCCTCCCCTTGCCGCAGGCTAACCAGACACCTCAATTTTCTCCCCAAGTGCAGTGGAGTCCAGAGCTGCGACCACCGAGCAACATGTATCCACATCAAGATAATGTGCATCGCAATGTGGCTCCAACGTCATCAGGGCCTAGCTGTCGGCCCCCAACGTCAGGACATCTCGAAGTCCGAACAGAAGACAATGTACCTGCATACGGAATGACTCCAGAGGAAGGTCGACTGGAGCAAAATCGGAAGCGTACCATCTCTCGTGAATTCCATCGGCCCTACTTGAAGGAAATGGCAGCTGCCCACGCAGAGAACCGAGATCCATTGATCCGAATTCCTGTTAGCAAATCAGGTATTGTCCTTGGCTTGAAAAGTCCGTGGCATCGTGCCGCACGCTTATGTGCCCGACAAACCCTGAATTATAAAGTTCGGAGTTATAAAGCCAGGCGAGATTATTGGATGTCTCAAGTTCAATGCATTGCTCAGAAACTCGACCATCAGTTTACATATTCTAGTCCTCTAGATATCAATTACTTAGCCAAATTTTTGAAAAATACACTCAGAAACGATAGGAAATGTTGGAAGCGATTCTTCATTGAAAATTTGGGGGCGAGACACCCTCGCTGTCCAGTAGAGGCATTCACGGAGTGGCGCAAGTATTGGTGTTCTGCAGAAGGAAAAGACGAGTCAATCCAAATGACGGAGATGCGGAAAGGAAAAGTCAAATCACAACGCCTTGAGAACTTCCGTGGAGAGCACACGTATATCTCTGCATCGCCATATCAGGTAAGCTACCATGAATTTACCAACGGCTACGTTTATCTTTCTTATTGGATTAATTACAGTACCGAATCTGCAATATCGAGCTCATGCAATTGACAGGTGAAGGACTCTAACCATGTCACGCAGGCCTCCCCTGTTCCGCGTAACACAGACATTTCCTCTGGTTTGCATGCTCCGTCAACCTATCACAGCGATTCCACTGCAAGCCACAGCACCGAGTATCAAATGAGTACCCCTACGGCAGGCTTCAACCACGTAACAACACAGACTTCAGTAGGAGGCCCCCGTTATGAAGACAGCACCCTCAATTTTCCCCAGGTACGTCGTCTTTTTGAAGAAGCCGTTGTAATCTGATATTCCTTGTCCGAATCCATCGGGCTACATTGCTAATTTTCTCACACCATAGAACTAAGATTGCTTTGGTTGCAGCGACCTGCCACACCCCCTTACATAATTCGGGAGTCAAGTAGAATCCACGCGCTAGAGTCAACTGTAGAGCGAATGGCATCCGACTTATCAAGCAGCAAGGCTCAATTAACCGAAGTGAAAGAGTTACTTCTGCGACTCATCAACCCAAACACTGTTCCGACACCTCCACCGAATCATTTACCTCCAGTCTACACCGCATCTGCGCCTGTCCCAGCTCCAGTCCAGGCGAATCCTCCAGATCATTGCGGTGATGCGGCACACATATCAAATGAGCAATATGTGCCGTGCAGGGATTACTCTACTGGCCCAAGTCGAGACCTTCCTTCTTCTCAAGAAAAATCACACGTCGACCCAGTGATAAGAGTCCCCGTCAACGCATCTGCACCGCCACCTTCACCTGCGGCCCGCACATACTCTTGCCCGAGCGGGGACACGGTACCATTAACTCCCAACACTCTATTACAGAATTTCACTAATAAAATGCCTATTGGCCCTGCTGTTTCCACAGATATGTCAGCCTTCATCGGTACCACGTCGAACGACGTATCGCCCCATCACAGCATCGGCAGCACACCACAGTCACACACGACCCGGCCAATACCTCAGTCAACTCATGCCAACGCCAATTTCGAGGCCGCTGGACACGACGGTGTCACCACTCGCGGCATGGCAACTGCCGTGGACACTGACCCAGTTCAAAGACCACCTCGAGAGAAGTTCCCACTCACCCTTCTACCGCGCCTCGCGTCTCGTGCTCTTGCTGCGAACATTGCTTGTTATGTGCTACACCCTGATTGTGGCAGCATGATTGTGGCACAGGGAAGATCAGGCGGGTCATGGAAATCACCGAAACAGAAATTTGGATCATTCTGTTCTGAAGGAGAACAAATGGTTCAAATTCACAAAATTAACAAACCTGGTCTCCCTCTACCCTTCATCGAGGATCGGCAACCATTTACCATTCTAGATCACGCTCTTGTTAAATCATCAGGATCCAGCATATATGTTAAATGGCCCTCGAATATGCTTGTGAAGAAAAACAAGCCCCCAGTAGCTTCAAAAGCTAGGTTAGAGATAACATCATGTAAACGTTAGTTTATATTGAGGTTCAAAGCAAGGGTAGAAGATGCTCACAGTAATAGATTTGTAGTAGCCGGTCTGGAAATGCTCCTACAGATCTGAAACACCGTACAAACATCCTTCCCGGCTCCATGCACGTTCGGAATGTTCCGCTGCAAATCACCCATATTCTGAATTTGATGATTCTGTAATGTGCGAGAGAAAACATAATAGAGCCTTCACACCATTTTTCACAAATGCAAACAGCATCAGCTGCAGTGTACCGTCTATCTGGTTCTACGTGTTTCAGATTATCAGCATGCATTCCATATCTGCAAAACTGTCCGACAAATTACCGACAGAACCCGATTGAAATACCCCAAAAATAAAAACTATTTTAAACCACAAATTAAAGATTACACGCCGAATATGGAATCTGCCACACGGCATATTTAACCTGCAGCACTGATTCAAAATAACGAATCCCTAATCTCAATTTTGAGAAGCCCCCATCCTCAAATCCCTAATACTAAGCTCGGAATCAACCCAAAACCCTGACCTCTAAATCCCTAATATCCAAACCCTAATTCGAATTGGATCCCTAATCCCAACGCCAAGTTTTCAATCCACTAAATCCCTAACTGACATTGGAATCCCTAATTCCGAAAACACACAATTGAATACCCGGAATATGTCACAGCCTGACCTCCGTTCACGTTGATACCCGGCACTTGATTCCGGATATTATCCTAGCCGGGTGTCATCTACGGCTAGGCCAGTATCGTCCTTGGATATCAAGAAAACGGGTACCAACTCATTTCCTTACAGGGTATCTTGTACCAGGATATAGACAGCAAACTTATCCGGGTGTATCACCATGCCAAGTTAACTCGCGGTAACCAGCACGGATGGACGGCAGTTTCGAGAATTGGATGACTGCTGATATCATCAGCGGTGAATCTCCCTGCCATGCTTTCGAAATCACCAGTTTACCTCGCCCAATTCACCGTGACTGTGGCATGCTTCACGTGCCATGTGCGGGACCGGATTTAGACAAAATGGGGACCACCGTTGGAGTTCGCGTTTCACAAACAGCCCAGAATGGCACTCTCCAGTGCCCAATAACACCGAATTGGGCCAAGTCGACACCATTGCTCACAGGCTTGAAATAACACTTTTTTCGGTGTCCATTCCAATGTAGTTGTGTATACATTGCACTAGTGATTGAGCTTTCCTACAATGGCAAAAAGGAACATAAATGAGATGCGACCATGGATATTGTACTATACAACATGTCTAACATCATAAATACCGTACATAGATAGCATGTTTTTTCATAAATAATTCTTAAACGAGGGAAAGAAAAAGAAGGCTTATAATTTTTCAGTGATTTGTGATATTGACATCGCCCTCAACATGTTCTTGCACAGTACAACACATTAGGTGCAAAATGGGGTCAAAATAAGGCCGTGTAAGCCTGCCCTTTCTAGGTGAACTCCCTGCTTTGGGCACCTCTGCCGCTGGCAGCGGATGCCAGAGTTGCTGCCCGCACAGGACTGCGTGGCGCACTCACAACAAAGGTCCTCGGAATATTAGTTGAGACATGAATGATCGGCTTGGGGTTTGGTCCCAAATGGTCAGATTGTGTCAGCCCGGCACTGTAGCTTGTGCCCTCCACACGCCTCGCGCAGAGGTCATTGGTTCGAGCCCCCGTGGCGGTTGCTGGCACCACGGTGGCACCTCACATGCCATGTCAAAAAGTACGCGGGCAGCGCCCGTTTTTTTCTCTCACGTGCCGCTTACACGGCCTTTTTGTGACCTGAATTTGCACCTAATGATAGCAGGTGTAGTTCTAGCTCAATTTCCTTGAGGGGTGCATGTTGTTGCATATTGTAATGTTTTAATGGATTGTCAATTTCTCAAGAATACTTCTAGCAACCCAGACCTTTCAAGAAAATTGAGCATTCAACCTAAGGAAGTTTGACTATGAAGTTCAACTATATATGTACTCATCATCATTTGTTGGTTTGCTTCAGGTCCAATAAGCACATCTTATGAACAATTTTCTTTATGAGGTTGAACACCCACAGTTCACAATAGCTTTGGAAATCAAATAAGGTATCCAATATCCGAGTAGCGTCTAATGTGGTGTAATTCCACACTTTACACATGTAGTAACTGCCAATTAATTCACGCAATGAAGTAAGCATGACCAACGTGAGGATAATCACCATTTTCCACACAACATAGGACCACAACAACATATCATTTCCCTTTTCTAGTCTTATGATATGAGCATTGACAAGTGACAAATTACATTGAACAGTATCCTCTAAACACCATTCTTCTCACTTCCAAATTAACCCCTAAAGGTTCTGGAAATCCAAAATGGCTCTCGGCTGTTTCGGGCAGCCTAGATGAAGGGGTTTAAAGTAATATTTTTGCCTAAGAATTTTACTGGATGCTCGTTATACAGCAAAGTGTATGTGGTAAAAATTTTGACGCCAAATTTCACTTTTAGAACCTTCATCTAGGAATTTTAGGTTTCAAGTCCAAAACGGGCAGTTTAAAATTAGGTTTTTTTAGAATTTTTTTTTGGGAAATATGTTCATAACCAATTCACTACTCAAAATCCAAAGTGGCCTATGTCAAAAAGCTTACCAATTTTAGAAGGGCAGCCTCCAAAAATCACAGAAACAACCTTCTCAGTTTTTGGTAATTTTACAATTTTTTCTTTCAAAATTTGTCAAAATTTGAGATTTAGGAATTTTTCAAATTTGTTTTTTCCAATAATTTAAAAAATCATGGACATAACTTTTAACCGTTCACTTTCTAAAAAAATCAAAAGCATTTCACGTCATTTAGGTTTTACCATATTGTGGTTTTTGCACCTTCTTGTGGAAATTAATTTGCATGAAGGCCAAAAAACTGTAATGAGACTCTAAAATTTTGCATGAAGGTGCTCAACTTAGTTACCTACATGGAAAAAAATATGAGCAAAATGTTTGAGGTAACAATAATCATGTCTCCCTTGGCACCATTTAGAGTATGCCTTTTCCGCAAAGCCAAAAAAAAAAAAAAAAACGGTAAACTTTGAACGTTATAATCTCACAAATGGTAAAGATCCAACCGTTGAAATTTAACATGGTATTAGTGCAGATAATTAGGTTTAAGATCTTACGGTTGGATGTATCAAAAAATTAAAAAATTAAGAATCATACTTCTACTTCTACAAGGTCGTCAAAAATCACAGCTTTTGGTTTTGGAGGTCCAAAAACGGCTTGAACCTTTAGGGGTTATGGCTACCATCTACACAACTAATGAAGTAAGGTAAATGACCAGTAGTTGACCAGTAACCGGCCAGTGGGCAAAATCTTCAGTTTCCACTATAAAATCTTTGCTTTCCTGAACATTTTGGGTGGAAATCTTCAATGACCGGTTACTAGTACGGTGCACTTTTGCCTCCTTAATATTTACAGTAATTTTAATTTTTGAGGAAAAATTCTGAAAAATTCTCTACATCCAAAATACCTTATCTTACTACATGGGAAAAATTTCTGCCACATCATGCTTTGAAAAATAACCTCCAAAATTGCTTAAATGGTCAGTTACTGGTCATTTACCTTATGCAATGTCTATATACTTCAAGCCTAAAAGCCAGATAACAAGTTTTTGGAAATTATGTTTGGCTGGAATTGAGAATTGAGGCATGGAAAAATGATTTTATACTACACAACTTTAATCCAAAAGGAAATCAGAAGTACAACTGGAGGCTGTGGAGTGCATGTAAAGATATAAAAATAAATACACATGTTGCAGCGTTCTTCTCATTGACAATTTGACAATGCCATCAAACTATTGCAGTTTAAAAACTTGTTAAGAACTGCCCATCACGAAGGATTGACATCAAGGCCTTTGATTCCAATCCGTAGACCATCACAGTGTTATTACAATTCTGCACATAGTAATGAGAGCAATATTCCTGCAGAATCATACTCGCCAAAAAAATGTTAATAGTTGATAAGAAGAAAAATTGTATAATTTTGTGACTCAAAACCGCAACTCAGGTGAATTTGCTTCAAGGTTTTTGCCTGTGTAGATTTTTTTTTTTTTTTTTTTTTTTAAATTAAAAAAATAAAGTCTTTGACCCAAATGAAGCAAACAACTTGGCATCCACTAACAAGTTGTGTTGGTATGCAATGATAATAAAATACCATTCAGGACAAACAAACCGTACTCTTTCCTCATTTTCTTGGGACACAAGGGGCTTGTGATTTAGAACTCTAGGTTCACCGCAGCCATCTCTAACATTAAGGTCATTCATCTCTACACATGATCACTCCAGAGCCAAGCTGGCATATGGAGAACATCATTTTTAAATTTTTCAGATTTTTTTAATTTATTTTTTTGGGACACAAAAAAAGGGAGGCCTATGGTGAACATTCATATAAGGATTGCTTCCTGAGCTAGGTTTGCCTCTTCAAAAATCACTGAAGAAGAATTGTTTCAAAAAATAAACTACTAACACAAGGAAGAAAATTAAATTGAATGCAAATCTCCTGCCAAAGCCTCTACATATTTAACCTGCTCTGGATTTGTCTGGACGTGTGAATGTTTGGAGTTTTGAGCTCCAGACAAATATTAAAAATAAATAAATTACTATCACTACATATCCTAATGCTGTACCGGCAAGAGTAATATATTTAATCAACAGAGAAGACAAATTTTGTTGCTGTTTCACATACCCATTTAATTAAAAAAACAGAAAACGACATCATAACAATTGCCATGCTACAGTTTCATGTGACACTGTAGTTTCTGGAGATGTCAAAAGCATTGAGTCTACAGTGCTTGAATGCTAACATTGGTATGTGGAATTGAATGCAACACACATGGATTTTACAAGTAAGAAGTTGATGACTAGCATATCCTTTGCAAATACTGTAGACTTTGGTGAACAGTATTTGCGCAGATCCCTTCATCATGGATAGTGTAGGTGGAAAAGTAAGTGACAACTAGTTGAAGGAGAAGTCTGGGTTGAAGAGAGTAAGTTACTCCATTCATAGGTCAAAAGTAGTTAAAGTGATAATTTGATTGGAAGAGAGCTCCGAGAGAGGTGGAGAGAAAGAGCACAAAATTAGGATTAGAAATGAGATGTGGCTATGCTGCTTTCACTATGGGAAAAATGGTTTCTCATGACAGCGAGTACACTATTGAGGTGGTGTACTGGCAATTTACACCAGCTTATAGTAGAGCGTCCAAAAATGGCGCAGTGCCAAAAATGGAGCTCTAGTCATCTTCCATCAGAGGTACATAATAGCTTCCCCACCCAACACTACCATGTACTGATGGAAAACATTATAGGGTGTGCGCCATTTTAGAAACACCTATGAATCCATCTTCAAAATTCATAACTAATTGTAGAAGAATCCAAAAATGATGATTCCACTTGCTCCAACTTTTTAATTAGTTTCCCCATGCATGAAAATTATTTGCACTGCTAATTTCGCAGTAGATTCCCCATGCTGAAATTTGCGCCATTATTGGACGCTCTACCATAGTGGTGTATTCGCTGGTCCTCGAAAACCAAGTTTCCAATAGTGTTTATGTAGATAGACTCCTTAATTAACCTTTAAACGTCAGATGTTATAAATTTGGTCACCAATCAACTAAGAGTTTGATTTAGTAACTTCATATGCGGTTTCTAGTAAATGTTTTGAACTACAATATTTGATCAAAATATGTGATTCATCTAAATGAAATTGTTTGAATTTTAGCATAAATAACACAGCTTTGACCATTTATGAGTTTATGATTTTTTTGTTCAATCATGTTGTTTTTGTCACTGCACATTGTCAACTAAAACCTTTTATTGGTTTCATTTAAATAGTCACATTTTGAAATTTGTTAGCTCATTTCAAATTGAAAAAAAATAGTGAAAGAAAAAACATTTTTGTGATCTACTTTTGATATTGACAAATTTGTTAAAATGTCAACATGAATGAATTTAGTATCTTTGGCTTCCTTGTGGTATTTTCTATAATGAGCAAAAAAAATAAAAAATCATGAATGCAATGAAAATGATAAATATCTTTTAACATTTCATTTTAAGGAAAATGTCTACATAATTGCGGTTTTGGACAAATTCTTAAAATGTCAATTTTGAATTGGTTTTTGTTGAGTTTTTTTTTGTTGTAGAAAATTAAACTCTAAAGGATTAACAGAACCAAAATGGTCCTCTACAAATTTTGTGCAAGTAACTATGATCTTTGTGCATATACAATTCATTTTTTCAGACATTCCCCCAAAAATGATATTCATCTAAATTGTTTTCTCTTCAAGAAGATGCAACTCCAAACTTTTTGCAACATCCTACTACTATACCTAAGATTTAATATAAAAATAATTAACACGATGTCCTTTGAGATTGTTAAAAATAATCATCCTTTTAAAAAAAAAATATTAAAATATTAAAAAATATTTAAAAATATAAAATATTAAAAAACTTTGGTTTTAATAGGAGACCACTGACAATAAAGTATCTATTTGTCTTATGCTAGCATTAAGGGCCGCTTTACACCTAGAGGCCGGGCCAATTCAGTCCCTTTGAGGGCTGAAATCCTCAATCGTGATTGGCCGAGAGGAAAAAATCGGCAGAATTTTTTTAATCAAGAAATGCAAGTTCTGACATGGCCCGAGCTCGGTGAATTGGGTGCACCGAGAATGGAAGGCCAACTCTTGGCCTCAGGGCCAATTTCAGAGTTTAATTAAAATAATATTTCACATTTAAACATCCTCTCTCTTCACTCAATCAAAATGATTCCTGGAGCCGCGGGGTATTGAGACCACCACTTCGTAGCTATGAGGAACGAGCCTATGACAATCTCATCCACTGCATCCTTCTTTGCTCCTTCATGTCTACCATCAATAATTGATTGTTTTTCTAGATTTATTGGATTAGCCCGAAGGCCATTACATATGGGAAAATTGGCTGCCCAGGGGGAGAGCACAATAAAGTAGACCACAAAGTGCAAAATGTGACCACCAACAAGTGAATATGAAGTGTGCTGTTTTTTAAGGCTCAAAGCTGATTTTGAGCATTTTGGTGTAGTTTTTGAGCATTTTAGTCACTTTCTAGGGTGTCATAAGGTATCTTATATACATCTTCATAGAAAGAATATCTTCAATTGAAACTTAATTTGACCACTAGTTCTAATTCATGAAAATGAACTTTTCCAAAGTCTTAATTTCTTCATTTGGAGCCATCTATTGTCTTTAGACGATGTTTTTTTCAATTTGAAAAACAATGTTCGGTGAAAAAAAACGCACAAAAAGTACCGTGGAAGTGACCCTCTTAAAAAGTATCCTTGCGGTACTTTTGGAACCCTAAACCAATCAATGAGTATATTAATTGACTATTTTAGAATACTTCTTAAACATATAGAGTGCACCGCGAAATTAAAAGTGATTTTGGACAAAACCCTAAACCGTTATGTTCACTTTTCTAAATGACGACCATTCACTTTGCCTGACTTTGACGTCTCCGTTTTCCATTGTAAACTCAATATCTTTTCTCGCAACTTTGGAAAGTTGAAGAAGATCAAGTCTACTTTCCGTATCCCAAACTTAATTTTGCATCAATATATCGTAAATCCCACTTTCTCTAGTCTTTACAGAAGGGGCTGAAATTGGAAAAAAGATAAGCACTTTTGTGGTTCACTTTATTGTGCTTCCCCCCTGGGCCCATTCTAATCTTATTAAATGAGGACTTGAGGCCGGCCCCAACCCAAAAATGGGCTGAAATTTCAAGCAATTGGCCTCAAGAAAAGTTGGCCTAGCCCCTAGATGTAAAGCGGCCCTAAGATTCAAACCTTTAAAGGTGTTTCTAATAATAATCTCTCTATAATTTTTTACACAAACTTACAAAGTAGAAAAAGAAAATCTAGTCTCCTTAAGAGGCCTCCTTGTGAAAGTACAAACACTATCGGAGCTACTTCTTACAAAGAAAAGATGAGTCACATAAACATATCCTCGTTCCCACAGTTTGGGTGAAAACAAAACTCTTGTAATTCCCCATGTCCACAAAACTTTCTATCAAAAAATCCCAGTCAAAATTAACATTGTACAAATATGCCAGTTATTCATGGCACACACAGAAGTTCACTTTTTAAAGGTTCAGGGTTAAAAACATCACACGGCTACATGCAGGGTGAAGTTCAATGCACCGTATGTTACCGGTGCACTCACACGCAGCTTCTCTCTGTATCACATTTCCAGAAGATGAAGAATGTGACTCAGTTCAGATCCAAAACCAGTTCCACTACCATGTGGCATGTTTTCCAAAAGCAGTTACAATGTCCTTTTCCTCTGTTCTCTCCAACAGTTCACTTGCCTACCACGATATGATCGTAATTTGTACTAAGTGGAGATCGGTGAGGCAGTTGGCACCCAAAACCATAAGAAATCCAAAACCAACAGCATGGTCGTGTTTGTTTCCAAGTGCCTTGGATTTTGTGTTTCATGCACCTATCTGGAGACTAGAGGAGGTAGCCGATCTAGTGGGTGCAGGATAATGATGATGAGCTCAAGTATTAGCACCGCCTTCACTAAATCATGTGACGTGCACACATAACCTTCAATTCCTTGGCTGGCTGGCAGAGCGGGCCCCTTGCCGTTGCCACAATTTGCGACTGACTTGGTCACATAATAGTGTACTTATTTGACTTGCTGGAGCCTTGTGTAATATCACATCTAGCTTGTTCAGTACGTTAACCCATCATTCATGAACTCAACAAAGCTATCTGACAATCTGCTGCCTCTAAGATTCCTCCACGATTCGTCAGAGGTTGCCTTGGTCAAGTTCTTGGCAAGTTTGTTTGGATGTAAGTTCAGAAGAAGACGAATTGCTAAAAAAGAGAGAAACTACCAGCCAAGTTTTCATTCACGATGTTCAATGATGCATCAGACTAAAAAACAGCAGCGACGTTTACACTGATCTCCAAGCGACTGGTATGATTGAAAGTAGGACCACATTACAATTCATGAACTTTCAACTTTCCGACAATCCAAGTCGCCCTCTGATCATATTCCAATCAAACATGAACTCTGGAATATTCTAGACTACTTCCACTATGCATGCACCTCAGAAACTTACATCTACGATTCTAAAACTTGTGTCTAGCTTCTGTGATCATGTTGGCTTCGTTCTCATGCTCTGACTCCCCATCATTTCGCAGCATATCGCGCATGGTAGACGATGAAGGAGGACTAGTATGAGTACTGGTTGAAACACTGGATCAAAAACCTTACATAAAATGAATTCAAATCTACTTCAACTCCTCAGCTAAGATATCTACAATTGCCACTCATCTAGGCACAATGGTTTCTCGATTGAAACTTGATCTCAGTTAAATGGTTTGAGGATTGAACAGTACAACCCCTTTAAAAGTTCGGATATCGTTACTAGTACAGTCTCTGTGTGGGAATGGACTCTAAAAGCTAACTTCCTAATACTCAAAAACGTCCAACACTAATGACTACAGCTAGTTACTGTAACGTTAACTTGCTGCAACCGTTATATAGTGATTCCACCCAAGATACAGAGAAGTAACCACTGTGCAGTGTGTACAAATTTTGAGAACAAAGAAAATGGGTGAATGGGCGTGTCGCCTTGCCGGAGACCGTGATGTTCGTCAAAGTCGATCTCCCGTTAGTGTGATTAACAATGAAGGTACTACGCGACTTCTAACTATGAGATTAAACTAGACACAAATTGCAACGCTAGTCTAATTGACAGCACACAAAAATCTCCTTCAAATCTTCTGCACTTCAATTCCACAAAGCATGATAAGATTCAAAATACATCACTTGCTTGACGAAACATGACAAGCTACTTGAGTCACCTACAACAGCAGTACCACTACTGTAGTACTGTCACCTTACAACTCCCATCATCTTAGATCCGCAGCTACTCTCCAGTGGAAGAGTGGTTCAGATCAGTTACGTCTCTTTTGAAAACAGCGTTGAAAGGAATTCGGAAAAAACCACCGAAGGAAGCGACTGTCTCTGACTTCCCGCATGTCAGAGCGATGCGAAGGGATGCTAGCACCTCCTCGCAAGTGCCCATCATGCGAGAAGTCAGAGACTGTTACTTCCTCCAGCAGCCACACGACACCACCACCACCATCTCGACGGCACCACCAACTTATATTCTCCTCATCACACCATCACCCAGTACTATAACGCACACCGAAAGCCACCACACAACCAGACACAAACCAGTTGCCAAAACTAGCCGAACCAGCCAAAACCAGTGGCATGAATTTGGAACTGCCTCCTAACCGCCGACTGCGGTCCACCTTGTCTCTCCGAAATGAAAGCTCACGGCAGCACCATGAACCACACAAGTCCAGAAAAGGACCACCAACATAAACCACCGCGGACAAAACCCCCCCAAAACGAGATGTCGATCAGATCGACTGCACTGGCATGTTCAGAACTGGTGCACCATGTCCCCTTTTAAAGGCCGCAGCGTCGTCCCCGAGCGTGGAATGCGCAACACGCTCCGGTCTCAGTGGCTCACCATGTGTGATGATGACGCTCGGAGTCGTCGCTGGAAAGAGAAATGCGCTCTGCACTAGCCCCCGCCTGCTGGCTGCCACCCTCCAGCGGTGAAGCACCTAGCTAATTGCCGGGCAGGGTGGACGTTGCAGGCTGTAGAAAATAAAGGCCCGGTCACTCCATTCTCTAGAATTACTTAACAGTGGTGTGTAGCCTCAGCCTTTCCCTCTGGCACTGCTACACCTAGCCCCATCTGCCTCCGCTCCCCTGCCTCGGAGCCTCCCCTTTGGCCTTTTCCGCTCCGGGGACGCTGTTCATGCGGCGAGGACACACACCGACATGCACTGCCGCACCGTCCCAACGTCATGCTCTGCTGATTCCGGGGGACCTCCAGGCTGCCGTGACGTCCGGGCTCGCTAGGATGGTTGAAGCATTCCGGCGTAGCAGTCCCGTGGGCCCCCTCTCAAGTCTGGCGCAACGCTTTCTGCAACTGTTGCTGCGCATACTTACAAGCGCAGGATTATTCTTCTACTGTTTCGGGAATGTTTAGTGCAATCGTTAAAACGTTTCCTGTGCACCAGATTGCTCGTGGGGCCCCACTCCGTAAACCGGCCTTGACCATGACCCTTGCATCCTTCAATATTGTTTTTGCTAGGCCTGATCAGTGATCACCCCGGTGCCCTGATCTCCATCTCTCTCTCTCTCTCTGGTCCTGCACAATGATTTTTGGACCATTTAGTGGACCCGAGTCATACCAATTCTCCGGCAACCGTAATATTCTGCTTCCCACCGGAGTCATCTCCCAGGCTTGGACAGTCCAAGAATGTCACGGAACGAAGAGCCCGAAGAGTCCCCGGAAGCCACACCCTTGCAATTGGTTCTATTTAATCTTACACTCCGGTTGGAACATTTCGGGAATTGTTCCTCATCAGTGAGATAAGATATGCTCGGTTGCTGATAATATTTTTACCGCAGTGTTAGGCTTTCTTCTCCCACTCAGACTGGAATTTTCTACTGATCTTTCTGGTGCTATAATCTAGTTCTAATCTAAGACTGTTCGAGTTCTTTAATAAAGTGACCGTTAAAATACTGTTAAAAGTTATACTGTGTTTAGAATAGTTTGTCGCTTGTTAATGAGTATTTAATCAAGGATTTCGGGGATAGACCATTGTGTGAATTCCAATCTTGCCTGAGGAGGTGAAGATTGAAATTAAAAAGTTGTATTAAAAGTTGTCAACTCAAGTTTTAATTGAAATTTGGGATTTTCAGCACTTTTGGATAACATCTTAAGGAGGCCAAAATTGAGGAAATGACATATTGCTCTTAGAGTTCCTTGACTATGTTTCATACAAAACCACCTTAAAATTGCCATGTTTCTATTGTAGATGAAACAAAATTAAAAATGATATTTTTCTCATCTCTAATCATATGGCCTTGAATAAAACTCTATGAAAAGATTTTTTGAAGATGTTTTTACAGTATATATTGAAAGATTATAGTTTTTTTGTACTATTGTGAATTAACTTCTAAAGTCGAAAGGCCTCAAAATTGCCAAAAACCTTCAAAATTTGACTCTTTCACTACAAGGTGTAAGTTTTTAAGTTTTTGATGTATTTTGGAGGAAGTAACCGTAGGATCTAGTACCTTACTGGTACATGTATATATACCCCAAATGTTACCTTTTGTGAGATCATAACATTCTAAGTTGAAAGAAAAGTTGTTTCCCCTTGGTGCAAAATGGGTTTCAAATGTTTTATGAGCCAAAAAAACCAATTTCAAAAGTAAACTAGATGAAAGGCTCTTTAAATTCTTGTTCCTAGATGAGTTAGGAATATGTCCATGGAATTGTTTCCTTCATACGACCTACAAAACCTAAAGAAATGCTTGATTTTTCACATAGAGGTATGCTGAAATTCAAATGCAAAGGCCGGTCTATGATACTAAAAAAGGCATACAGAGAAATATTGGATTGAAAATCCGAGCAGTGAGATCATGCCTTCAATTTGTATTTACATCTACAAGAAACAAAACTTAAAAAAAAACAAAATCTCAAATTTTGGTGAATTTTTGAAGTTTTTGTAATCTAATTAATTTTGGGCAGATTTTGAGCATACACTCAATAGGAGAAAAATGGGGTCACAGAGGGGCCCTCTAAGACATTCCGTGGTAAGTGAACTGCTATCCACATATTCCTCTCCATAAAAGCCCATTGGTGCATGTTGCTGCCGACTAGTAGCATCAGAATCTACAGTGCTGGCAATAATGGCAGTGTTGGCACCACTGGCAGCGTTGATTGGTTGAACCCCTTGCTCGACCCACAGAACATCATTGCTTCAGCCATATGGCACTATTGATGCCACCATCAAAAGTGCACGATTTAGAATTATTTTTTTTCTGCACGTGTGAATGTCAAAGGCCCCTTTGAGACTAAAGATTTCTCCTAATAGCAGTTTTGGACAGTTTTCAGCATGAGTCAAATTTTGACAGCGGATATCTCCTAGAGTATGAAGAATTTTGAAGCATGAATGGTCTTGTTAGAAAGACATGAAAATTTCCCATGCCGTAAAATTTGACTCATAGGGAGCGTGACCAGACCCTAAATCATCCCAAAACTATTGAGTTGATGCTTTAGGGATTAATGTTTTCTACCATCATAAAGAATACCATCTTATTTGTAAAAAGATGTTTAGACATAGCAAAGAAGTGTAATATTTTCAAAAAGACCATGCATTGGAAAGAAGTCCAATGCATCATCAAAACACAATTTCATACTTTTGTAAGCTCATCTTTTATAACATTACAATTCAAGCTCCAAAGGGCCAGTGGTTTTTTCACTTAAATACACATTAGTTTAAAAGTGCCTTGAGTATAAATGGAAGTGAATTTTTGGAAATTCGAATATATATTTTTGTTCTGTAATTGTTGTAGATGATGTGAATTAAATCATGAGTCTTGAGGTCTCATAGATCAATAAATCATTATGTTTCAGAATAAAAAAGATAAAGATTTGATTATAAGCACTTTGGAGTTGAATTCTTATTTCTAACTTTTTTTTGTGTATTTATGATTTTACATAGTTATGCATAACCTACGAAGGTATTTTCTAGTTTAAGTTGTCAGATAGTGTGGCTCATAATATAACACAAACAATGTAGATTTTTCAATTTGAACTAACCCCATCAATTAAAAAGTTTTAAAATAGTATAGATTGCTTAGGTAATGCGCTCGAGAACAAGGAGTATCAAAAGCATAGTAACTATGAACACGTTTGGTTCCTTGTACTTCAAATGATACTTATTTTAGTTTGTTTCTTATACTACTCCTACATAAACATGACCTATTCCAAGTGCCAAAACATTGTTCATCCTACAAGACAAAAGCTCAAAATCAAACTCTTATCAAACTCTTATCAATCAAACACTTATCGTTTAGTATTACCCATTCCATTTACCGAGGACGCTGGTGCAGTCAAGTATTTGAAAACTGGGTGACAACAGAATTCTCTTTCCAAGTGATCCAATCACCCGCTGAAACTTATGGTTGGTTGTTTGGATGCAAAGCAACAACAGTTTGTTAAGGAACAGTTTCAGTGGCAGATGCCAGAAAGCTCTTTCTTCAACCGGAGGCAAACTGGTTGAGTGTGCAAGACACTAACTTATAGACTTTTCACATATGCCGGTGTACCGTGTAAATTCATGCGAACCGACATTCATTCGCATCATGGTGAAGGGCCTGAAGGCATCTCCTCTCATCCACTGAACCTGGAACAACCCCTCCTTAATTTGCTGTTACTTTATACCAACTCGGCATGGAACAGAAAAGTCAAGAAAATCATGTTGAAGGATTGAAATTTGGGCAACTCATCACCTGAAGGCTGAGATGATCCTCAAAGACATGCAGAATACTTTACTCGGATGGGAGCTGCCTGCTTGTTGCATGTTCCTCCACTTCCTCATTAAAGTAGTTTACAATGGGTGGAGTGTCGAATCATCTTCAAGCAAATTGCATGTGACTGATGAATTTTAGGCCCAAGTTTGCAGTTGCGGGAAATATTACACAAAATGAAGATTTAAAATTTTGGTTGGTGTTGAATATTGGATATTCTCTAATTAAAAACAGAATGATAAGTATCACAAAATCATACACGTTTATCATACAACAAATGATCAGCTTTCTTTTGACGTTTCTTCGGAGTAATGATCAACTATTTTGAATTGATTGTTTGAAATTTGATGTGTTGAAAGTAGAATTGTGTTTTTGGTGGTTATCAGAGGTTAATTCTTCCAAATTCGTTCAGTGGTTAACTTGAATAGGTAGATAATTTCTGGATATTGTGCTGTCTTTTGAACTACTCTTCATCGAAATTGCAGACCCACGAATTGTACCACATCTTGGTGCTGGTCCGGAGCCATCTGGCATTTATTGGATTATGTAAACTTCACATCTAATACTACAATTGGCAAAGAAACAAGATGGGCATTGGATAAGCCACCCCCACTTAGGTTCTAGAAGTTCAAGAATCAATTAGGAACGATTCCCCTCAAAGATTCCAGTATGGGGGGCCGCCTTCTTACTGGATTTAGAATGTTACGTTGCAAGGTGGCAATGAGTGGCATTGCTCCACGGGTGCAAAACCCCACCAAAGGAAACACAGACGATAAGCACAAGAACAGCCTTGACCCACATTAGCCCAGCAGGACCAAATCCAGGTTCCCAAGCATGCAACCAACAAATGGTAGGAAACTTCGGCACACACCACGAAACGAAAAGCCAGTAACTAAGGCGACACTGGTTTTTGCTAACATCCAATCATAAGGGTTCCTGCTAAAAGGCCGAAATAAACTAATACACGACTAAGAATGCCACTGCGGTATGTTCTCAACCCGTAAAAGGAGAGAAGTTGGCATCAGAAAGCGACTCCGTCTTGAAACGGAGCCCAGAGCTCCCTGAGCGCTTGATCTAGATTTGATGCCATTTCAGAAAATACAGCCTTCCCATTGACCACACAAATATCAGATTTGTAGAAGCGCCTGAACACACTGTAAGTGGTATTTCTGGAAATAATGATTAAGAGACGCGAGCTAAAAAAATCACAAAAATAATTTTGCTTTAATAATCATTCGCAGGAATAACAAAGGTACGAATGCACCTTAGAAATAGAACTAAGTTAGGGGCTGAGATAAGTTAAGTCGGAGGGTACCAGGGACCCACGGTGCCATTGATGTGTCCATTACCATGCACACTCATCCCGTTGGCCATGATGGAAGGCATTCCCACAGCGATAGGCGGAGGGGTTGCATACATGGCGCCTAAAGGCGGAGGAAGTGGAGAGTGGTTCGCCATGGAATCCATATTGACCATGTGCTCCGCACCCCCTGCACCTCTTTGTTGCTGCAGTAAGCGGACAGCCCTGAGGCCCTCGTCATGAATCCGGGCTAGCGTTTCTAACTCGCTAAGGGAGAGCGTTTCAAGACCAGCTCCATATAGCGGGGCATGTCTTGACATCTCTTCCTGCAGAGAGCCCTCCAGCGTTTGGATATAATTCTGCGTGTACGATAGAAGATTTCCACCAGTATGAGTTCGAACCCACAGAATCAATCGATGACTTAAAACACTGCTAAAATGACAAGGAACATTCAGGAAAACTAGATAGGATCCCTTTTCAAGATATTAGGCGACTCCTGAATGTACCATCTTCGATAATATCCTCAAGTCATCAAAAAGATAGAACTACACTTACCTGACAAGCATGCAGCTTCGACTCCATCCCATCGATGTAGGCTTCACAGCGCATGACTTGCTCCTCTTTCTCTCTGAGCCCTCCTTCAGTTTGCCCCACTGTTTGAGTAAGCCGACGGACCTCATCTTCGAGGGACTGCCGAATCTCTTCTCTAGTTACTGATTCAGTAGCATAGCGTTTGATTTCTTCATCAAATCGCTTTCTGGCAGACTCAGCAGTTTTCAACCTCTCAGCTAACGCGTTTTTCTCCTTCATAACTCTCTGCATGTTTCATACAACGTCAGCATCGTATAGAATACAACTCTGGATGCAGGGCTTTAAGAAATCACTGCGGACATCCTTCTTGCAGTTTACACTTCACAGCGAACACAGCCATAAATACCACCTGACAAAAATACTATTAAACATTCTTATACAAAAGAATCTATAATAACTACCTTAAGCTCATCTCGTTTGCGTGATTTCAACTGCGCCAGCTGGGACTCGGTATCTCGTAGACGATCCTGAAGACCCTTTTTCTCATTAAGGAGCTTCCCACATTCTTCCTCTCGCTCAGAACGTACCCATTCCAGCTGATTCTCAACTTCCCGAATCCGCTCTGCCATATCTTTCTTTTCGCGGCCAAGTCTGTCGATCTCAGCTCTCATTTCCGCCTGCGCAAAAGATAACGATATTCTCAAAACAAAGCCAAGAAAAATTTACACAACACTCGCACGTCATTCTACCTGCTCCATAACAAGAACGTCGTGCTAAAGAAAAAAAGACTCCTTAAGTCGCGAGACCACCAGGTTACAACAATTTTATAACTTGCTTGAATCAAAACACAATCGTGGAAAAAAATAGCCACCACATTGATTGTACAGAGAACACTCACACCGTATCCCCAACAGAAGAACACAAAAGAAGAAAACGGAAAACCACATTAGCCATCATAATAGAATGAGGATCATTCTAATGTGAACCACAAGTTCGAACAAGTGTTCAGTCGCTCATCTGAATTCTGCGCATTGGGAACAAGTAATTTTAAAAAGTAGCATACCTTTAATCGACTCTGTGCTATATCAGCATCAGAAAGCCTTTGAGACAAGACTGCCTTCTCTCGAGATACTCGAGCCAGTTCTGCTTGGCGCTCATTCCTCGAACGTAAAATATCATCATCACGAGACCGTAGCTGTTGCCACAAAACGTTTCGCTCCGCGTTCGCTGCTTCTGCTACCTTACGCATCATACTTAGTACAGGGCGTGCAGTGCCTTCCTCCTCCCGCACCAAGAAGGTCAGTATATCCATTCCTAACTCCACCTCATGAGGACCACTAGTGCTGCTAGTTGCTCGTTCTACAAGACCCCTAAGCATACGCTCATGATAACCCTCATCTCCGTACACCTTGAACATAACAGCATACATAGTGGACACGAATTCGCGAACTCTCAGATCGCGAGAAAGGGCCAGAGCTTCTGCAAGCTGAAGAACTGCTGGAAAGTCGTCATCTTCCTCAAGGGGATGTAAGTAGTCTATTCCTCCACCTGGAGTACCAGGCATCAAAGGATCTTGAATATGGGATGCCGGAGCAGTGGCAGCACTGGCACTCATTCGAGTGCCAAGAATAAGCCTCTGAGATCGCCGTCTCTCAAGCACCATGACTACTGATTGCTCCCCGAAGGCCCCCCGTGCAATTGCTCGCTCAAAAACACGTTGAGCCTCTATTCTTAACGTAGGCATAGTCAACATCTCAACTAGAAAGTCCACATCTGCAACCCTCCAACAAGATGCTGCTACCTTCTCCGCTGCTGCCTGCAAATTGATTTCAGTTAACCAGAAAGGGTCAGTAAATTAGTATAAGTATCTAAACCACATCTTTAAAAGTTCCCAGGAAGAATATCAACACCCAAAAATGTCCTAAACAAGAAGAAATAAACTAACCTGCAACTGAGCGGCCCCGTCACCATCTCGATTGTCTCCGAAAACTATGTTTATTCCAGCAGATGTAATATCAGTTTCGCTGCGATCAGAGTCGTTATCAATGTCACGCAGTAGCGCTTCTGCGACTTCTGTATTACTGCTTACAGTGCTTCGCACCACATCCAGCACCCGAGGAGAGACAGACGGACCCAGCTTCTTAAACCTTCTCCGTACTGCCGCAACCTGATCAAATAGGTGTAGAGCACATCAAATTAATAGTCATTAAGATACAAATATTGTTGTTGGGTCATTAACACAAACAGAGAAGCTCTTTGAAAGCCAACAACAGATGTTAACAGCGAGAATTCTCAACAAATCAACGATGCATACCGCCCGTAATAACTGTTGGCTCTCAGTAGCCGCCTTGAAGACGAAGCTCATTAATGCTGCTAGTGGCTCATCCGCTAACTCTGGCAATATATCTAAAGCTTGCTGAAGCACCTGCTCCCAAATGTCACTACTGACTTCCAATTGACTCAATGCTCCCAACATCTGCCATATACCAACCCATATCACGTAGTGAGACAACGTAGGAAGACAACAATTCGCATGTACAGATTTATAGCACAGATTATCGAAGTAGGTTTCCTAGAAGAAGAGACCAAAAGAATATGCAACAAAAGACTTCTACAACAGGAAAAGGGGGCAAAATTAAACAGAAAACACCAACCGGCAATCGTAAGGCAGGCTCTGCATCTGGTCTCCGAAGACGTTCAAGCAAAGAATACGCAACCAAAGAATGCTCGGACAAGTCTACCAACTTTGGCACCAGAGCTATCAAGTCCGACTGCAAATGCTTGGGAGCTTTTTCCAGCACCAGTGCAATCTTCTGCGCTGACTGTGGCCTTCGGCGGGGCTCGGGAACACCTTGAGGTACAGCTCCTTCAAGAGCTCTTAATGAATTCACTATCAATCCTAAAAGCTCATCGGATTGCTCAGGCCACTTCGGCTGCACAAGACAACATCCATATCCCAAACCCTGAAGTCAGACATTAGGCCTGTCTATTGTAATAAAATAAAGCATGAGAAGTATTAGTAAGATGACATATCTGATCCGTGCGAATCAACCACATAAAAGAAAACATACGACCGCTGTAAAACTAACTGCTAAAAAAATCAAATGGATAAGTGAAGTCCGCATGTAACAGAAATCATGCTCTTGACCACATTGATAGAATTGTAACAGAAAATGGCACAAAAGGTAAATACCCGACATTGGACAAGAAGAGTGGTAGGAAGTACCTTGTGAGTATGATTCGAGAAATTATTATTAGGAGCCTCTGGAACAAAAGACTCTTGGCTCGACGTTGGCTCAGAGTGCACGGATGACACAGAAAGAGCAGCAGCCCTTCCCACTGGCAAATCTACAGCCAACGAGTCACTGCTTTGCACAGCCTGTGCTCCTGAAGATCCATCTCCTCCTACTTCTAGTCGCTGATCAATCGGGCTTAGTCCGCTATCTCGAGATTCTACAGCTGAACCCCCGTTCCGCCAGTCTACTCCCCCTGAAGCCACAGGCTTCGCCGCCTGCGATTAGAGACCATCAACACAAATAAGTACCCAACAATGAACATTCAAATTATCTGTTACAATCACTTTGGGACTTAAGTTAGTGAAAAATTGGGAATAGACGGATAGAAACTATTTTCAGGTCAAAATGGATATCACCAGTAGAACTCTTCAATTCGACTGAAATTCAAACCATAGAATTCTTGAACGAGACAAATTCGGCCTGTAGATGCACAGTGGCCTTGTCCTTTTCTATGGACTTATGCTAACTCCTCCATTGACACGCACGGTAATGAAAATCTCCGGGTGTTTTCAGTTCAAGAAATTCAAACTCAATGTAGAAATGATCCCTCAGTCAGTTTCTAAATGGGAGGGTTCAAGGATTAGGCTAAATTTCACTACAAAAATTTCAAATACTCATTAACTGAGACTCAAAAGAGATGTGTTTATCAACATGCAGATCATAGACTACTCAGCTGTGTTTTGTTTTAAAAGTGTTTCAATATCGTTCCTCGGGAATAGCCTACCAGCAATATTACGAAATACGACAGAAGTTTTTCACATCCCAAGAGATAAATTGAGCTAATCTTTGGGGTGCGTACTTAGTAAATTATAAATTCCCATCACTGAGGCTGGATTTTTTCTGAACATGAATCAGTAAGCGCCAACGAGATATTCTACTTACACTGTTTCCTTCAAATAGTCCGCTCCGTTTATTCTCCACTGGCGCATCATTACACTTTTTTGTTTCTGATGGTTGGCAGCACTCAACCATGATGTCCAGGAGCAGATCTACTATAGCTTGCTGTAACACCTTGACCCCCATCAACAGGTTCATGAGACTAGGGGAGGATGCTTCTCCTCTTCCTGCTGCGTTCTTGCCTCCAGATCCTCCCCCACTAGTAGATGAAACCTTGGTTGGCAAAAGTAAACGCTTCACCTTCGCTGGATCGTCTAAGTATACTCTCAAGCCTTTAAAAATACAATATTGCTTGTCAATACTACAACAATGCGCAAGCAGCAGAACACCATCACGGTTTCAGACGTAACTCTTAGGAACTCATGTATGACAATAATCGGGACTTGCTACTTGTATTGCAATATCCAGCTTGACTAACCACATCCCCATATTCAAAATGACTGAAGTTTCTGGAAAACATTATCAAGACGTTGCAAAGACCTGCACAAGCTGTACTAAAAAAATATCCAAACCATTGATTCTTCTGGAGAAATGTACCTGCTAAGAAGGCCGCCACAGCTCCTGCGTCCATCAACAGTTTCTCACGTAAAGTGACTTGAAGCTGGGACGGATCCAACAAAAGTGGTGGGTTATCTCCATAGCTCAAGTGAAACCCAGCCCGCGCTAGTAGACTTCGAAAGATGTCTTCTTCATCACCGCTAATGCCTTCACTATCGTCAGAATCCAGAAGTTCGTCTGGATCAGTGGATAGCGCATCCTGCTCATCATCAGATATCAGCACCTACAAGCAATCAAATCTCACATCATCAAAGTGGCCCAAACCAGGTAATTTTGAAGACACTAATTTTAGTAAAAAAATAGACATGAACCGTGTCTCGTGGACATCAAACATGAGCATTACGCTTTTGCAAAGTTTTCTCATAACAAATGGGAGTCTCAAATCCGAAAATGGAGCAGGTTTGATGCAATTGTCTTACCTCCAGATCGGAAAACTCAAACCATGGGCAGCAGTCCAAAATCTCACAGACAAACACAACGGTATCTCGGACCAGAAAACCCGCATCAGCTTCCACCATATCCGAGACCTTCATGAACTGCAGAACCGAGTTGTTCCAGGTTTTGGTGCAGATAGAAGACTCCTTCCAAATCGTGCGATCTGCATGCTTCTGGTTCACCACCGCCATACGATATCTCACCCAAAAGTTTCGGTCCGGATCTGATCCTATTGACTGATCACTTTCTAGGTATATACAAAGAGTATCAAAAGACTCATACACACCTGCAACGGAGGCAGCATTTTAGAGTAGATCAGAAAGATGATGCGACGAGTCACCCTTCCTAGAAGCTACAGGGAGGAAAGACAACCAATGCATTACAAAAGAAATGAAAAGTAACATCCCTACAATATCGAGGTAGACTAACCCGTTAACTTATCTATGCATCCTTTAAAAACCCTAACATGTTCACAGATATCAACCCTCAACTCTTTGAATAGGAAAAATAATCGTAGTCTACTGCTTCCTTCTGCAGTCTAGGTCAAGACACACTACATTGCAGAATCAGACTGAAAGTCTAGAATTTCGTTTCTGCCCTTAAGTGACAGAAACCAAAACGCGAGTGAGAAAGCCAGTGTAGAACCATCGTAATTGGTGCTTCCAAGAGGTGAAACCTACTCCAGAAAGGAAATTGGATGCATTGGTCATTGAAGATGCTGATCGATCGTTTGATAATCATTTTATCTTACCTATGCGTAACTCACATCCTCCTGCCTGAAAGAATTTGCTAAATATCTTCCGAGTTTCCATGATCTCCTTGAAAGCCAGGAAGTTTTCCACGCGCCACGTAAAGGTTCCTCGATTGACAATTCTACCCGTGTCAGAACCTCCAACTGAAGCCGGTGCTTCACCCTCATACTCAGGAAGCTCTAACATTGTCGAAGTCTCCTTGAGAATCAACACCTCTGCAGAGAAAACAACCATGTCTTGTACGAGAAAACCGGAATCTTGGTCAAATAGACTAGTTAGGGTGACAAATTCCCGCCAACCCCAGTCCTTGGCAGCCTTTGAATACCGATTTTGAGATTCTTTCGTAACCGATCTTTCGTCAGTACGTTGATTGACAACCGACAGACGATGACTGACAAAGCAGCTCCAATCCGCAGAGGTGTTGCGAGGATCCGTCACTTCAAGGAACATTGACAGATGGCACGGAGGTTGTGATTGTCCTGCAAATCCAGCACAGATAAACAATGGTCACAATAAAATAACATGACAGTCGAGGAGCTGACACCAAGCTGTGTCACAGGTAAACCATGACCTAAAAATGAAATCACTAAGTAAACAAGAACAATCACATGACATTCTGCACAATGCATTGGGCTACGAATGCACAGGTTCAAATTTGCGTCTGCATCCATTGTGAGGACACTGATCCATTTTGCAAAGCTGGACTTCATACCTCGCGGATACACAATAAGTCGACAATCTCGGTTACCAACTTGAAATCTTCGACTCTTAATGCAGAGCCCCGTGATTTTCCTCTTCTTCAGAAGGTCCTTCAGACGGGTAAAATTTTCAATTCGCCACATAAACTTGCCCTGATACCCGTCACTCTTCTTCGCATTAGCCCTGGCACTCAATGGTCCTATGTTCTTGGAGAATGTGCTAGACTCCTTGATAACATGAAAGGAAGCACTAAACACAGCCGTGTCCTCTACTAGGTACCCCAACTCCGGGGCCACAAAATCGGCCATCTTCATGTAATCGTTCCATCCCAGGCTAGTATTATCACCACTTTTGTTATCCGCAGCAAATCGTCCATACGAGTCCCGGTGCATATGATTCATCCCCGCCCGCTGGTTCAGCACTGACATTCGAAACAAACACCAGCAGCTGCGCTCCGGGACGCTGGACTTCTCCGTGTCCTTACTCTCCAAACACATGGACAGATAATCTACACCACTGACCGACGACTGATACACGCTTAATCTCAAACTACAATCCCCGGCCGGAAACACAGGACTCATAATCTTCTGCGTCTTAATCATCTCCTTAAATAGCGACAGATTGTGCACTTTCCAAGTGAATTTCCCACTAAGCACCTCCGGCACCGGCCCGCCCGTCGCCGGCAACTCATTCTCCCTGGAAAACGACACCGATTCATGCAGCACCAGAATCTCGGCCGTAATCAGCACCCCCTCATTCACCACAAACCCGCCCTTCCCATCCAGCACGGTACTCGACGGCGTGAAATCGCACCACCCGTGCGACTTCTTCTTCCCGCTGAACCGATGCCATGAGTCCCGCTGTATCGACTTCGCCTCCTCCTTCTGATTCACCACGCACAACCTATAACTCGCAAAACAGTCCCACTTGCTCGACGACGATCCCCGCGGATCCGTCACCTGCAGATAGATGCTCAAATACCCCGGCAATGCCTGCGAGTCCCCCCGCGGATACACCAGCAAGCGGCAATCGTACCCGCCTACCTCAAAATACCGGCTCCACAGCGCCCGCGCCTTCACCTTCGCGAACTGGCTTATCGTCCACTTGCACACCGCCGCATGCTCCCCCCGCTTCTCCACTATCACGCTCTCCTGCCCCCCCTCCCGCGGCTCGTCCGCATTCTCCCCTCCCCGCGCCACCCCGTTCGTCGCCTTCTCCCCCCGCACCGCCACCGCTGAATTCTCCACCCCCCCACTCCCCGACGCCACCACCACCCCGCTCATCGCTCCCCCTTCCTCCGCTACTCCCCCTTCCTCCGCTACTCCCGTCGCCATCTCCCCTCCTCACCATCCCCCCCTCCCCCCAACCCCTAACCCTAACTCCCGAACCCTAACCCCCACTCCTCCTCGCCCCCCTCCTCCTCTCCTCTCCATCTCCCCCTCTTCTTCTCCCTCTCCTCTCCTCCCTCTCTCGCAGACTCCCCTCGCCGCCGTCGCCCTCCTCACGCCGTCGCCACCATTCCGCTCCGCAACCGCTCCGGAGACGACCCCGCGACACTCCCGGCGAGGTTTCGTTTGATATTTCGGCAATTTGCGGGTGTCCGAGGTGGTATCGCAGTTCGTTCTCTTTTTGAGAGTGAGTCGCGGGTGATGAACCGGGGGCGCCCTGCGTTGAATGGAATGGGCGATGGCCGCATCGCAAGCCCCAGCACAAGAGCATTTCCTTTGGCTGAAGCTTCTCGAGTGGTTAATCCTCGTAACGGACTCCCCTCTCCCGTCCCCTCTTCGTTCATCTTCTCTGTTCATCCACTCCCCCTCCCCCGTCAATAATTCGTCCACGCCTCCGTTCGTCCCATCACTCCTGCGTTCATCCAATTACCTCTTCGTTCGTGGGTTCAGGGGACAGTTCGTTCGTGGGGGGGGACGGTTCGTTGACATGGGGGACGGTACGTCTGGATGGGACCCGCGTTCGTTGGTGGGTCGTTTTCTGTCGGGGTCATTCGTTCGTTTGGGAGGTCGTGTTCGTTGCGGGTCATCTTCGGGGTTGTTTCGTGGGGGTTTGCGTTCGTTCGACCGGCGGCTCTCGGTTGGGGTGGGGGTGCTTAGCCGTCACCGTACCCGGACCCGTTACTTGGAGAGTTTCGATGATGGTGACGGTATTAGGTTTATTGACGGTTTTGGGTATACGGTTCTAATGAGGGAGTTTTTTCCATCTGGTTTCGCTTTGGGAGTCACGGCTCGGGTGGATGATGTTTGCGAAGTTGGTCGTTGTGGGAGTTTCATTCGTTTAAGGTGGTGAATCTTCGGACAGGACGGAGTTTTCGGCGAGGCTGCGGTCGTCGGTGTGGGAGATTGTTCGTTCATTTGTGGGGCCGTGTGGGTTCGGTTTCCGTTGGTGTGCGTTCGTTGGTTGGGGGTTGGTCTTTGAATGAATGCAACATTGATGCAGAAATCGGAGCTTGCACTTTACCATAATTTGAGTAATGTAGAACTAGATGTATTCCTATAATGGTATAGATTACCTTGGTAGAAGAGAATTGTGTGATTTTAATCGGCATTATTGGAAATTGGTATTGCTTTATATGTGTGTTCTAATTTTTATAAATGTTAAATCAGACCATTCATAAAACTTTTAATAACTTTCAAATTGAAAAATTATAAATTCATTTTTGTGTTAGGAATCAGATTGCAAACACTTGATTTTTTTGGATTTTTTCTTATTTATATTAAAATTTATGTTAAATGTGCCATAATGTCAACAACTACAAAAAACCATGAATGCGTGAAGCCCCGTTGCAAATGTACATAATGTATGTTTCGTTGACTTTGAGTTTTAGATTCCAAGAAAATGAAATTAAAGTGACGAATCAATCCCTAAAAGACCTATAGTTTTAAAATGGATTTTGGCAGAATTCAGATAGATTTTTACAATGTCAATTTTATATATGATTTTTAAATTCTTTTGAGATGTAGGAATTGCGAGAGGATAACAAAAATAGAATTATTTTTTGTTATGTTATACTCTTATACTATCTTTGAGATTTTCCATACAAGTAACATTGGTTAATTTTTATATTTTAAATAAAATCCTTTTCATTGTACAAAAATCACTCTAAAAATCACAAAAAATTCAATAAAGTTATATGGGCTTTTTTGAATTCTTTCCATTCGCTTAAACAATGTGAAACCATATGTGAGTCACCTACAAGGGTTATTGGACAACATAATAAATTAATAATTAATGAGCATCAAATAAAAAAATTGGTTAACTTTGGATTAACCCCTAAAGCATTTGGCCATAAAATCCCAAATTCTGCCTCAAATCTGCCCTGTTTTAGTTCAAGGTAGAATTATGAAAATTTAAACGTAATTAGAAGAATCTAACCGTAGGATCTAGTACCTAACTTGTACATGTATGTGTACACAAAATTTTAGACTGTAACTCCTCACCGTTTGGAAGATCATAAGGTTTGAACTTGAGTGAAAAGTTTTTTTTGGTCCTGCCCGGCAGGGACAGCCACACTTCGGAGAATAAAACAGCCAATTTTTTGAGATCTTGTGGTTGGAGGCTCTTCAGTTTTGGATTCTAAAATGAGTTGGGAGTATGCTCAAAAAAATTGAAGACAATAAAACACACAAAAGCATTGGAAAACCACATTTCTAGTGACGGGAGTCAAATGAAATGCATATACACCGGCTCTTTTCCACACTACAAATGCCTAAGAAGATCATCTAATTTTTGAAATCCGAACGGTGTATATGTGCATTTGTATGGAAAAGAAATTGTGGAGGAAAAAAATCCAAAAAATAAACAAATCCAAAATAGATATGAATTTTATAGTGGTTTAGGAGGAGATGATGGTGAAGGAAAAATGGGTGATGAAGGTGACCCAATCACTGTAGATCTGTTCGACAGTTTTTATAAAACTTGGAACTTTGACTGAATATATCTCAAGATCCGTACGGTCAAAATTAATAAAAATTTGGTAAGTAGAATAATTTGATGGCTCTGAACAAGATCCTACGGTTGGATTTTTCAAAATCAAGTTTTAAAAAACAATTGTAAAACGATTTCAGAAAGGACCATTTGGAAGTCACTGTAGATTGTCATAGATTTGGTACACCACTTGCATCGGCCACAAACCTGCCCGAGCTGCCCTAAATTGAATTTTGATCTTTAAACACAATTTATTTCTTAACTATAGGCCCGATGAAAGTGAAATTTGGTCTTGTTAGAAAGATATGACAATTTCCCATGCTGTGCCAAAGTTACAGCCACATCCGGTAAAATTTGACTCATAGGAAGCCTAACCGGACCCTAAATCATACCAAAACTGTTGAGTTGATGCTTTAGAGGTTAAAATAAAGTAAAAATTAGAATGACATCAATTGAAAGCTGTCCACATCCAAAATACTATTTCAAATAAGGACTAACCACCCTAACATGATCAAATTGGTTACTAGTTTTCACCGTAACCTATTGGAGGTTACCATCACAAGTCCCAATTTAATCCCTAAACAACAGAAAATACCTTTGTGGTAAATAAAATACAATGAATTTCGCTTATATTTGGAATAAATTTAAAACTTTAAAGCATCGAAGGTCAAAAGGACAATCAGAATTTAAACGAATATGATTCTAATGAGTCATTGGATTCCCAACTCAGAGCTCCTTGTTGGTAGAAAAATCCCAAATACACTCAAACGTACTGTACAGTACCCGGAAGAAAAGATACGTGAATTTTACTTATCTCCAAGTTAACTAGAGTATGGACAGTGAACTTCAAGTGACCACTACACTTTCACTTTGTGAGCAATTGCCTTGGGGTTTTCACTTATTTTTAGAACTAGGAGTAAGGTTGTGAAAAGTATATGATTTGTGTCTAATTATAGAAAAAATCTATGTAAAGTAATAGTTCTCCATTGCCCTATCTAAAGTGTGTCCACGCCTTTTTCATGCATTAACTATTATTAGGCCTCATTATGGTATAATAATGTTTTGGGCCGCAGTTTAAAATATATATATGTATGTGATATTGAATTGTGATTGCATTGTAAGTTGTAGGGTTAGCTTTTGAGATGATTTTGGGTATTAGCGTGACTTTGTTTAGTGTGTGGTATATTATTCTTATTGAAATAAGTTTGTTTGGTGTTGTGGGTAGGTTGAGTGGCATAATCTTTTGAGAAAGATGAAGACTAGAGCGTTGACAGATGCTGAGAAAGGACAAGTGGTTGGAATGCACAAAGCTGCAAGCAAAGGTGTGGAGATAGCAAGAGAATTAGGTATGCCTTCTTCCACCGTTTATGGTGTAATAAACAGTTTCAAAAAACGAGGAACTGTAAAGTCACCAAAGCCAACGGGTAGGCCTCGAAAGTTTACAGAGCGGGATATGAGACAGTTAGAACGTCTCCTTAATGAAGATCGTCGTAAACCACTCACAGAAATTACAAATGAGATGGCACGTATTGCAAAGGTTAGTACTCGTACTGTAAGGAATGCTTTGCATACCCTTGGTTATAGAAGCTGTGTTGCAGTAAAAGAACCTTTTCTCAGTAAAAAGCACATGACAGATAGGTTAGCATTTGCTAAAGAGCATAAAAATTGGACAAAGAAAGATTGGAAGAAGGTTATTTGGACTGATGAATCATCTTTCGAAATAGGAAGGAGTTCTAGACAAATTAGAGTGTGGCGAAAGGCTTACGAAAGATATTCAGATAAATGTCTAGTACCAACTTTCAAGTTCGGGCGTACGTCGGTGATGGTTTGGGGTGCTTTTAGTGGCTTTGAGAAGGCTCCTTTGGTAATCATACCTCCAGATAAGCGAAGTGCAGGTGATTTTGTGGAACTTATTTACGATGGCGCTTTAACTCCATTTTATTTTATCCATAAACCTCACAAAGACATGTTACTTATGGAGGACGGCGCTCCAGTCCATTGCAACAATTTGCCAAACAAGGGAGACAAAAAATCGGTATAACGAAGTTGAAGTGGCCTGCCAACTCTCCAGATCTAAATCCAATTGAGAACCTATGGAAAATTATTAAAGATGAAGTTTAAAGTAAATCCCGGCCACGCAATGCACAAGAATTGGTGGAACCACTTCAAAGAGTATGGGAAGAGATACCTTTTGACCTCTTAGAAAACCTTATTGATACCATGCCTACACGTATGAAGGAAGTAATTAGTGCAAAAGGTGGTAGTACTAGATTTTGAGTACTATATAGGAGAAAGCAAATTTTGTGTTGATTTTGTTTATTTTTTTATATAAACAAATATTATTATTGAAATAGAGTCTAAAGGCTTTCAAATGCAATTTCTTGCATTGAATTCCATGAATTTTCAACCTCGCATGAGCTCACCAAATTCTATGTTCAGTCTATTTTTCTAGCACATAACACAGAATCACGTATCTTTTCTTCCGGGTACTGTACAGTATCAACTAAGTTAACTTATCATCCTTGAGCCTGGTGAAGTGACAAGTCCTATCATATCATTCACACATACAGTAGTACTCCTGTATATCATACCTGATATGCTGCAGTGACAATCTGTCAGCTTCCTCAAGGATTCAGTCCCCTGTCTGTCACGTGCTTGCTGCTTCCATGGCCTCAGTGAAATGACACCTGAAATTAAGCACACGATGTCCTGTTCATGATAGCTTCCTTCTTCAAACACGACGGACGTGTCTTCACAACCGAGGTGAAAGAAAGAAACCATCTCAATCGCAATTATCAAATTCCAAGTATCATAATTCGTTGCAGAATATTTCCTGGTGAATTGGAATTTGGTGGGGAAGCTTTCGGTAGGAAGCCTGTTTACAAAGTCGAGCTTGGTGACATAGACAGGACTCGTGCTGCACCTGGATCTCATGTAATTAATGCGAGTGGAGTGACGGAGTGGGTTGTGGTCCGATGGATCGGAGGAGATGTGCACCGAGACGATTCGACTGGGAAGAGGCCGATGTAAGAGGTGACAGGTCGATGTGGTGGATCATCAGAACATGCCAAGTAATTTAAGGACTCGGTCACTTTGGAGCTTCATTGCTGGGGATTTGGAGAAGGAATCTTGGGAAAAATATATGCAAAAAATTGGTGAATATGGGTCACGTGGTGTTTAGGGGGAGATAGAAGATTGGTCTCACTTGTATTGGAATTCATATGAATTTTTGAAGGTTTACATTGATAGGAGCTAGTAAGTGAAATTAGGAGGCTACTAAAACTTTGAGAGAAGAGAATACAAAATTAATGAATGTTGTTGATTTGAGCTACTTCCATGCTATCACTTGTTAATTTATATCACTTTTGGCTTATTAGTGTGTTTAGGCTTAGAAACTGGCTTAGTTATTGGTGTTATTCTCTTTAAAATGGATAAGTGGATTTAAAAGCGTCAATTGCTCCAATTTTAGTTTTAACTGATGTAAGAATTATTGATATATTATTCAAATAGTTTTTGAATGCATTTTATTGTTTCTATATTATGAGAGAGTATTTTAAAAAGGTATTAATTATAATTTTCTTTTATAAAATTGTATGAAATATTTTTAATTTTATTTGAGGGTTATATTTTGAAAATAAATTTTCAAGGAAATAATTCATTGCTTGAATGAAAATAATAAAGTAATTGCAAACATATTTTTTGACTTCCATTATATTATTGATTTGAATAGAAAAAAAATATATATATTTATATTTTAGTATAATCACCATTTAAGTAAAGTAGTTCAGGCTTCAATTTCATTGATTAGTTGCATTGGAATTTATACTCTTATTTACTTGTAATTTGCCATTGTTTGGCTTCACCCTATGGCATTCTTTGTACAAGATTCAACTAAGATGAAACAAACCATTGTTGGCTATAGTAATGATATTGCAATTATACATTTAATTACCATCGTTGTTACTTATCTATCTTTATATCACCTTAAAAATCATCATAAAATAGAAACAAAATATGAAGTTCTACTATTCTAGAGAGAGAAACTACGGTCTCCGGAGGAGACCGAAGTGAATTAAGTGTCTGTTCGATCTACCCCCAAGCCAATGCCCACAGGACAAAGGTATGGAAGTAAAGATCTACTCCCCCCTTTCAAGAGTAGACACTTTAGTCACAAAGTAACCAGTAACCAGTAACTAGTAACAAGTAGCCAGTAATAGTAGTGATTATCAACTCAAGATTCATTTGATTTCAATTTTGGACACCAAGCCACGAGCTCATTTGTTGGTTGGAGGTGAGCGTTTGTCTCATTAATCTGGTCTGGGTTCGAACCCTGATGGACTCGTTTGAGTGGATGTGGGGGATGAAGTGGCTTGGTACTGCTGAGTGAGCAATTGCAGGCAGTAGATGAGTTGTGCCAACCAACAGCCCCCTCTGTGAGAAGTTGACAAGAGACTTGACACCCGTATGCTATCAATTCAAATAAAGTAGCTTTAGCTACTAAATTTTTTTGATTATATTTAGGGGTTTTCTTTGACTATGGGGGGTCTAATGTTTCGGGTAATGGTTGGTGGTTTTCTATTCTTCTTTTGTGGAGAAGTATAGACATGGCATATTGTATGGCAATAGTGTTTATGTTTTTAAAGGTGTTTTTGATGGTAAGCCATGGTATTTTGAAATTGTCTGCAAGTAGTTTCATTGAAGGAATGTGTGTGGTAGCTCTAGCGCCTGCTGTGATGACAATGAGGGGGTCGACTTTCCATCCTCTAGCGGTAAGACTGGCAATTAGTGGGTTGTATTTGTTGGTTTTAGCTACAAATGTTTGTGGTGAGAATCTGTCATTGCAGTATGTGAATTCAATGAATTGTATGGTAAGATTGGGGTTTATTTCTGTTGGGGGGTTGCTTTGGTACGGCAAACCTTTAACGCAAAGAATATCTGGTCTAAATCTAGAGTTACAATGACATCTTTGAGTGCCACATGTGCATGGAAGTAACCAATTGGGAACGGTATTTTCTGGGGGTTTATCATTGAAGGTGCCTGCATTCATTAGAATAAAACAACGAGATTTTTCGGATGAGACTAGTAGTTTTCTAATTTCCCATACTGCTTTGTTGTGTCTTTTGACTCGGAGGGAGTGTATATGTTGTTGTTGGCATGTGAGTAATACATGTAGCCATGTATCCGGTTTGCGTGAATTGCAAATGGGACATGTGATGGATGGAAATCTTTCTCTTCCGAAAAACATTTGTTTTGTAGCTTGGCCCATGTAAGTTCCCGTACGGAATTTTATGAGGCATGATTTTTGTTTGTCAGTTATGGCTGGGTTTTCCCAAAATTCGTTAGAAAGTACATTGTCTATGTCTACATTTTCCGTCCACTTGCAAATGGGGGTTTGTATGGCAATGTTTTCTAGATTGTTTTCTCTGTCATATTTTTTGATTTGTTTTTCTAGAGTTCTAACTGGTCCTTTGTCTGGAACATCGTTTCTTGAAGGCCAGTTATCTTTTTGGAAGTAGAACGGAGTGGCATGGGCATGTTCGTATGAGTGTAGGGCTTTTCTGTGTGCTAGTTTTAGACCTTGCTTTGCTAAATAATCTGCCTCTTCGTTACTGTCAATGTTGATGTGTGCTCTAACTTTGTATAGTGAAATTGGTTGTGTTCTTTGTTGGAGTAGTTCTACTATGGAGGCAAGTGTGGTTTGATCGGGGTGACTATTATGTAGTGTGGGATGTTTTATTTGTGTATTAAGTAAGTATAGTACATTTAGACAGTCGGTAAATATGTATGCTGGTTTGTTGAGGAATTGTGTGTTAATAATTCTGAGTGTTTTGTGTACTGCCATCATTTCGGCACGGAGTATATTTTGGTGTCCATAGAGTCTTTTGGGGATATTGAGGCCTTTGGGGCCGTAAATATCGTATCTGGCTTTTTCTCTTCTCCATTTACCGTTGCCCATTTCTTTTGGGGGTTTGAATGATCCATCTGTGTAATAACTGAATTGGGGGTGGAATTTGAGTGGTAGATTTGTTTGGTAATTGGTAGTTGAGGGATAGGTGTTGAGTTATTTGCGGGGGTGTTTGGGTAATGTGATTTGGACCATTTTTTACTGGGATTGACATGAGTGTTTAAGGGAGTCGGAGATGCAATTTGTGTGTGAATTTGTAATATTTGGAGATTGTTAGTTGTGTGAACGAGTTGATTTATTTGCTCGTGTGTACCGATGTTGTTGTTTTGGTGATGGATACAGAATATTCGGAGCGTAGAAAGTTCTTTTCTTTCGAGTTTAAGTTCGGGGGGAATTGTTGGCTCTTCATATGTAATGGTGTCTGCAGAAAAATGGGCAATAATATGTGTCTCTGGGAATGGACCAGTGTAGGGGTTGGGGTTTTGGTACCAGTTAGTATCGGGAGAGATGAGTATGGTGATACTGTTTGGGTCATTTTTTGCCGCAAGGCAGGCCTAATGAATGGCTTGTTGTAAGTCGGTTTCATTGTGGGGGTGAGCGTAGCCAATTCCTTTCCATTTGTGATCAAATGCTTTCCCTAGGGAGCCAAATATTATATCTCGTGAAAATGGTGAGTAGAATTGGGTAAATTGTGTAGGGGATGTAACTGGTGATGAAAAGTAAGATTGGTGGATGTTGAATGTTGATATTAGAAAATCTAGTATTTCAGTTGGTATTGTATATTGAGTACATTTAAGTGGATCATTTTTTGGGATACGATATTTATATCTTTGATATAGCCAGACAATTTCAGTTTCAAATGATTGGGTGGATGGCTCAAGGCGGTGTGGGGTATTTTTTGCATGTTGATATTGTTTCCATAGCCATAGTAGTCTAGTTTTCGGGATGGTGATGAGGTGCCGGCCATTATCTTTGTATATGTGTACGATGTCATGGGGGGTAGCTTGTATGCGTGCGGCGAGCGGAGATTTGGTGAGCGACGAGCAGAAAATAGAGGTCTAAATCTAAAAACAGTAATATTATTACTAAAAATACAAACTATTATTAGCAAATTCGAACATTCTCAGAATATTTTTAGAATATTCTGAGAATATTACTATTTTTGGTAATAATTATGACGCTATAACCGTGGACCGGAATTCACTATTTCTGATAATTTTCAATCCAGGTCCTCTGTCCGTTTCTTTAATGTTAAAATGATCGAATAACTGAATTTCGAATCCTAGGTCATTTTCTTCACATTACTACATTTCTACCGTTCTCTCTATGTCATTTTGTTTTTTGTTTAATTATTTGAATTAACTACTCTTTCGACATTCTTCAATTTTACCCATCTTTTCAATTCCAATACTAACTGTCGTTTTATAATCTCTAGTAAATGTGTTACAGTGTTGATGTTAATCGGCACTTAATCTTCCAATTTTTGGTGTTCAATTTTCTCTAATGTATATATTTATTTTATTGATTTTTCATTTGTGTTATTCCCTTCTTGGTTTTATTTTTAAATACTATTTACGGTTCGTATTAATGCATCATCTAGAAGTTGCAATTATTATCTTCTATTTATTTAATTTTTTTTTTTTTTTTTTTACATTTTATCTTTTAACTCTTTCTTATCATTTATTCTTTTTATCTTTAATCGTTTTTAAATTATTTTCAACTTTCATACCTTTTATCTTTTCATTGTTTTTATTTTGTATTATCATTATTTTTATTTTATTTTACACTGTTTTCTTTTTTTTCTTCATTATATATATATATATATATATATATATATATATATATATATATATATATATATATATATATATATATATATATATATAATCATCTTTTATCTTTTTTGATTTCTAATTTTTTTAATCATTATTTTTTTTTCATTCGTCCTCTAATTTACTATCTTCTAAGTCTTTACCTTTTCATTTTTTATCTTTTATCTTTTGAAAGACCTTCTAGTTCACTCTCAATTGATGGTTTAGGGTATTTTGTCTACAAATCAATCAAAACAGTGATGACAAACCTACTCATGCCATGGAGTGTTATAATATTTAAACCTTCTTATATATCCCACTATTCAAGGGCGCCGAGCATCTACCTGCTCAATATTTAAGTAGTGGCAGTAGAAGCTCTCATCCTCTTTGTTCGTGCTCTTCTTGAATCAAGTTCCAAGAAGAGCGTGTTGTGATATGGAAGTAGCCGGGGAAACCACTATCTCACTTGGTGATGTCCTTGGCCCATTTCATCCGTATGAGGAGGTCGAGGGGGAAGAGGAGTTGAATGGGTGCAATGAAGGGCATTCTGAAAATGATGGCGTGGAAGCAAAAATAGATGTGATAGGAGACATACTGGCTGTAGAAGAGCCACGCGTTCTCGTAGTTCCCAGGAGGAACCGATTGTCCCTTTGGCACCTCATGCATACTCCAAGGTCGGGAAGATTCCACCGGGGACTTATTCTAGGGAGGCATTACGTGGAAAGAGTGAAGCTGTTCCATTGTTGAAACGTCCCCGCCTACGACAAGTGGCAATTGGGGAACGAACAATGAATGTCAATGTAGCTTGTCCTGTAGTGCAGGAGGTAGTTCGTGATTGTGCTGAAAATGCGAAGGGGATACCTAAACGCATTAAGTTCAAGGAATAAAATCTATATTTAAATGTATTCATGGAGTGAGTACAGTCAAATTGTGCGTTGATATAAATAACAAATGCCACTTGTTGAAATGAATGCTATTGTAACACAATGTAATAAATGTGAATGACAAAACCTTTATATTGAAATAGGCAATACGAGATTTGTATTGCTGACTCAGTACAAGGAAAAATTCAATCACCTCGGGCTAAGTATCCGCATGAACCACTGTCCACTATGCATACTTGAGACCATAATAGTATAGTGCCTCCTATTTTTTGGCCAAGGGGTGTGTCAAGATTCCGCTCTCTAGGACTAGCTTGACTTCGTTGAAACTAAAGGTAGGCGCATGGATGAAGAGCTCGGCCTCCGGATTACGGTTGCAGACCTTTAAAAGGATGTAATAAATGTGTTTACAGTATGAAAACTGTATCTTACCTCGAAACTTAGTCATCGTCTTCTTGAATGCTGGACAAGTGCAACTCGGGTAAGAGGTGATGGTGATGTTGTACTCTGTGATGTTTGGAGCAACGCCCGAATCCAGCCCGATGATGCAACCATGGCCTGGATGAGGTATCATGGTGATGGAACGGAGGCGAGCCTTGAGGGACTGAGAGGAGCCCATGGAGAGTCGTTGCGCCGAGTTAGGTCGAGTTGCTGTGCGTTTGACCATCTTCCCATCTCGCTTACCAGGGTAGCGGTCAGCCTCTGCTGGAATCGGCAACGAGGCAAGGTTTGCAGGAGGCGGAGCAGACGAGAAGAGACGTCTTGGGGAGACTGGCTTCTTTGGCGAGAGTTGGAACCCTGCGGCTTCAAGGGTGAGGATCTCATTGAGCTTCAGGTTAGTACCTAGTTTTACTGGCCACACCTCTGGAATCGGCGGCACTTCGAGGTCCTTGGAGTAGTGTGCAACCCACTTGCGCCTTGTGCCTTTCACGCAGCGCTCAATATCATCGGAGCAGAAGGAAAACTCTGTCCTCTCAACCGTATTCCTGCGATAGTTAGTCCAAACTCCGGTGTAGGTCGGTGCAGCACTGAAGTTTGGGCCCCTGACGATTCTCTCAGTGCACTTCTTTTTTGTACCAGCTCTTTGGGCCCAGCAGCACTTTGCAGAAGCTTTGTGAAGTCTTGCAATGTGCCACTCCTTCACATCAACCTTGGTTTCTTCAACACCGTTGACATGGCGAACGCCGACCTCGTTCACAGGAGACGTTGGGGGCGAGTAAGCTTCTTGGGCGGGAGATTCTTGGGCCTCTTCTTCTTCAGAATCGTCCTCGACGATGATGGGCAGCTGGACAGTGCGAGCTCGAACGTTGCGTCCAACACCTCTAGGACGTGAGAAGTTAACCATGTCTGGTCGGTGTGACTCCTCGTCAGCTCCAATGGGAACGTCCGCCTTACGCTTCTGTGATCCAAACACCTCTGCTCCGGCCAGGACAGGCTGACGGGTGCAGAACTCATTTGCACCAGGCATATCCAGCATGGGATCTTTAAGGACTTTAGGATTTCCTGTTTTCTTCGCCAAGCGTTCCGCCATTCGAAGCTTGAGTTCCTTCTTTGAAAGTCCAGTTCCGCCTACATCTCCTTTCAGGAACTGGTAGTAGTTTACAACCTGCAGAAAGCCCCGAACGTAATCGTCCACAGTCGCAACATAGAGGTCGCTGCCGTTGTTACCTGATGCTTGTAACCACTTATTGTGAACTGTTTCGGCGAGGTTACAGGTCGGCATCTCTGTGAGTTCTTCTTTAGTAAATTTCTGCAGTTTGAGCAATTACAATAATTAGAATCAATTATAGAAGTGATGTCGATTAAATTTACCTCAACAGAAAACAAGTACAGCAACAGGGTTTAGTAGCATCATACCGCAGACATGAATCCACCTCATTGACGATAGCGGTGGTGCCAGAATGCGAGCCAAGTCCCCATATTGGTTAGGGCCTTCTCTCCCAGGACCCCAGTAGATATCCACCAAGCCTGCAACGCGTGATAAAGAGTGTCCGCCTCTGTCAAAGTCGTTGCTGTCCTATACTGGTTGCACATCTTCTTGTGCTGTTCCCGAAGCTCTTCGGGGAAGTACTTGTCAGTGTACTGGACCATGTTCTGGGTCCAGTGGAACAAGCATGACCTTTCCCGATCCTCCATTTTGTCTTCTTTGTTGCCGTTTCCGTAAAGAATACGCATCGCATTCCAATTTGCTTGTGCGCTGTCCGCCATGAACCCTTTGAAGTTTGGCGCTGCAACGCCATTCCTCTCCATAACGCTGTTCAGGTTCTTCCAGAAGACCAGCTGGGCCTCGGTGTCCTCGGATTGCATGTCGCAACTTGCAATCGTCATGACGCGGCAGTAGGTGGCGTCATATACATGGCAAGCCATCGTGGACCAATCCCGTACACGCTTCACGTAGTCGAACATAATCCAAGCATTGTCAAGATTTCCACCAGGTTGCATTCTGGTGACTAAGTCGACACCACTACCCAGCCCAACTTCTGACATCTTGAAGACGAAGACCTTCTCTCTGTCAGCTCCTTGGCCCGGGAACTTGTTCTCCTGGACAAAGGCCCACAAACTGATCCCACAGAGTTTGGTGATGGCGTCCATCACTCCGTATCTTCCAATTTGCTTGAACGTCATCACCTTGTTGCGGATATTTGGGGAAGCCATGTCCTTGCACCGGTCAAGTACAGGAATGAGCTCCTCCATGCTGAGCTTCTTCGGTGGAGCGTCCTCAGGCTGTAGGAGGTAGTTCCCAATCAGGATCTTGCTGGCCTCCAAGACAACGGCGCTCTTCGTAGCACGGGGAGTATTCTTCACCTGTTCTTCAATCAAGCTATTGATCTCCTCCTTAGTGTCTCTATAGTCCCCAACCTTCACTAGATGATTATGTGTTCCCTGATGGATACATGCCCTAGTCTGGTTGGATTTACCTAGAACATAATAAATCTTGGCTCCGCATGTAGCAATACATGCAGGAGGCTCTTTACATACCTTGCAGACAAGTGTTGCATCCGCTGGGGGTGGCTGATTCAGTGTAAAAGCTTGGAGGGTACTACCCTCAAACTCAGTCTCGTTTACCTCAACGAATCGAGGTCGACGGTTGAGAAATTCACATTCTTTGTTGACGCAGCGCAGCCAACCAACGCAGCTGGAGTAGCGGAACGACATGCCAAAGTCGTTAGTGATGTTGGTAGTGATTGTCTTCGTCCAAACGTGGCCGTCGTAACGCTTGTCCATCCCCTTCATAGCCTTCGCTTGCGTCTTGTTAGCCCCGTCACCAGCTGGGGGGAGCTCGAAGATGACATTGTTGTTGAAGACTGCAGGTAAGTACTCCACCTTCTCCTGTCTCACTAAGGAGAAATCTATTCTCTTCAGAATATTTTTCTTCCCAGGTCTCTCTGCAAGTATTTTAATGAGTGGCAGGACATTGACAGTCTCCTTCTTTGATGTCTCGGAGGTACTGACACATTTATCTGGTAGAGTAGCTGGCGTGCTACATACTACAGTCTCTCTAGGCAAAGCAGGTGATGCTTTCAGTGGACTACTCTCCTCATCTGAGGAGAGGGAGATGACTGGTGTTACATCAGGAGTGTCCAAGCCAGGCTCTAACTTGACCTTCACATCACGAGGCAGAGGAGTCTGAACAGTAGATGATCTACGAGGAGTTAGAATCTCAGTAGACGCCTGCATCTGGGACTCTGTAAGACCATAAACTCTGTATCTACCAGGATAAAGGTTCCAGAACCTGTTATCATCATCATCTTTCTCAGAAACCTGATCTAGCGTATGTGTAATCTCATTTGTCTCATCATCATAAATCTCTTCTTCTAAACAGACAGTCTCCTCTCTGAAGTGAAATTTGAGGCTAAGGCGTTGTGCCGTCACAAGAGCCAAGCCATCCTCATCTACACGTACTGTAAGTGGAATATCAACTCCATGAGCTCTGAGTACGGCCATGCCTACCACTCTGTCTGCAGGGAGGTGAGCCATTCTGAGATGTGTGCTGATAGAATGAACTGGAGCTAAAGGAAATTGTAAACACACCATGAGAGGATTTGGACATTGCGCTTACTCTATTTATTCTATGGAGAATCATACATTCGTTTACATTGAATCCTAAGGACCTGATATTCATAGATGAAAAGGACTCTAGGAAAATAGAATGAATCATTTATGGAGCTGTCATTATTTTTGCATCGGTGTCATTCCAGAATATATTTAATATCTGAATCATGGTTCATGTTTACTTAATATTAGACGTAGCCGTCATTTGTATAGATTCTAGTTAGATTTGGTGATTTAGTTAGATAAATTCTCTTTAGATTGCGGTAAAATAACTACAGTGAAAGAGCAGATAGTAACGAGCTTTGCTATCAGACATACCTCAAGAAACTAAGTGTTGTGCTAGATTGTAGGATTATTTTTGAAACGTTATTGACGAATGAAGCAGGTAAAGAATGATGGATGATTACTTACGCTCTTAAAATGATTTTAGAGTAAAAAGATTTCATTTATGTAGATGTCAGTGAATGTAAAATTAGTTAGCAAATCAGTACTATTACTAAAGTGATTAGTAATATTTTAGATTGCCATGGTCATTTGTTCGTAGGAATTTAAATTTGAACTCTGAATAAATCATGCCTGTCATTCCATTGGAACTGTAATTATGATTGTTAGATATCCGCCGTCTTTGATGATTTATTTATATCTAGGTGGTTCTTTTAGTTGCTTTTATAACTTAAACTGAACGCCGTTTCTAGTTTGTCTTTTAAAAGCAACCGCCTGGTATGGTCACCACGTCCGACTTATGATGATATCTTAAACCAATGAAACGTGGCTAGTGAGCTTCACAACTTAGATCACTTGCACATAAATCTATTGGGTTGTATGAGAGTACTCTTTTTGATGTGGCATGCAAAATCAGTTTAGGAAGGGGAGAAAGAGAGGCAAGTTTTATTACAGAACTAGGAAGCAGTTAGAGACAAGTAAGATGGGAAGGAAGAAGAAGGAGACTCAGTTAGAAATGGCCGGTGTAACGAAGATATTAGATTTTGATAGAGTGGCTGAAACTTCTGAGATGGAGAAAGAAGATGTCGATAGCACAAGGCAATATGAGCGTCGGGGCAAGAAAAAGAAGAACGTAGTTCAGGAATCCTGTTCCAACAATACTGGTGCCAAAGCAGTAAGTGACAGCCGCCTCTTTGAAATGATTAGTACTTGGAATCAATCTCACCATCTTGTCCTCAGTTCATACTACAAGTTAGGTCATTATTCCAACCTGGATCTTAGGTCATTATATCTCGCATGGTAGGCAGCCCGTACTAGTTATCATTTCCAGAAGTCCTTAGTCGCTTTGCAGTCGTTTTAACTGCTGCTCACCTTTGAAGGTCCATCAATTTCTTTTGGTCTTTCTTGTCCCTGCAATTTTCTAGTGTTTAGAGTTGGTGGGTGTTAATCCAAATGCTTGTAGAGTGCCATAGCTGAGTCGTGGTTGACTTCTGGCGGGTGTGCAGGCATCGCAAGCCACTGTCGAAGTAGAGATCATGTCGAGGGAGTCTGAACCGCAGGAGATGCCGGAGCGATGTACTCAATCGGGCTCGAAGGCGGAGGCGGAAAGAGACAACACCGAGACAACTGAAGACGGCGAGCAGAAAGAAGGTATGTTCTCCTTTTCTTGCAAGGCTTGTGGGATCTCTTTGGAATGCCACTCTTGAACTGTGTTGCTTCTTTGGGTTTGAATTGACTAAGTCGGTAGGTACAAGTTATGCTTTTACAGCCTCTCGTAGATGTGCCGGTACCGGCAGTTCTTGTGAGTCAACTATTCTCAAGTCCGCAGTTCGTAGAATGTTGGGATTGTCGGTGGCACTTCATTACCCAAACTGCAAGTAGTGATCCGTATGTAGGAGATCGATTCAGGTTTTTAAGCACATCTAGGAGAACTCGACATATTACAGTAATTCAACAGATCCTTAGAGCAGCACTTTTTATTTATGCATAATGCATTGAGTAAAATATCCAGTTACAATCGAAAGGATCTCCTTACTGCTCTGTTTGGAGCAGTCATGTGGAAGTAGACAGTCGTTTGTTTTCATGTGACTCAATGTGGTGTGCCTAATCGAACAACAGCTACGAATCACCTCTCTACCTTGGATCTGAGATGTATTGATGGTGACGATATGAACTACATTTGCAGGAGTACTTCATGTCTTTCTCTGAACATCTTTGGATATTTCGGAGTGTTGAGTGCCGAAGTGTTGTTAGATGTGAAAAGACGTTACATACTTGCGGAATGCAAACATTACTTATTCCGTCTGCAGCCTTCAGGGTTGCCTCTAAAGCGTCTACTCGTTTCATTCTCACATAGACCCATTGTGTTTCTTTCAGAACATCTTTCAGAATGTGTATTAGTATCTATTTAAACTGCCGGTGCCGGCACTACGAATTCGGTAAACTAATTTGTTTAAAGCAGACGGAAAAATCAAATTAGAATTCGATGTCACGGCGCTTGTGCTGTTTTGGTCTTATGTAGCCGTTCCTCCGTTTTGGTCTGATGTGCCAGCTGAGTCTTCAATATTGAGAGTCAGCTACTAATGCTTGAGGAGGATCGCCTAGTGGAGCCGTTCGGTCCGTTCGCCTTATTGACCAGAAATTACTATGTGTACCTTGATCTCATTTCTTTGTGCTCTCTTGTTCTTAAATTGAGCCACACTTGGGCAAAGTTCTCATGATGTTTAGACTGCCGGTGCCGGCACTTGTAATTATTTGATGTTTACAATCATTTTAGTCACATGATACCCGTCACGATATTAGTAAATCCTCGTCCAAAAAAGTTGTTTTGTATGGTGCTTGTCGTTCACTTCAACTTGTTTAATGACTGCCGGTGCCGGCAGTCTATTACGAGGTTTTTTTATCAATTTTATTCATGTAAAATAATGGTGTTTGCGTGCTTAACCTGTAAGCTTTACCTTAACATTTCTCTTGGCTAGGTGGTAATTTTTATATTGAAACAAGAAGCTTGCTATATTTAAGTTCATATTAGGTTCATTTGAACCTTGTTGAACGCATGTAGTGAACTGCCGGCACCGGCAGTCTGAATGATGATGCTCGGTTTGTTGAATATGATGGGTTTGTTGTGAGGTGATGAGGTCGAAGTGAGGTAATAAACTATCTCTGACATTCGGCTTTCGTGACTGTGGACAGTTGAGCTCGAGTATGTGACTGTGGAGGAGGCATGGCTTAGGAGGCTTTAGAATTAGCTTGGTCTGATTTTCTTGTACTCTCTTGTCGAAAGATGGAGCTCTACTTCGGCAAACTTCTCAGAATATTTTGAGTGCCGGTGCCGGCACTCGTTATTATGTGATGTTAACTTTCATTATACTCACCTCATACCCGTCACATTCTCATCACTTTCTCTTTCGGAAAACTCAGAGTGTGTGATGGTTGACGTTCACTTCATCTTGTTTATTGACTGCCGGTGCCGGCAGTCAATCACAAGGTTTTTTTTTCATGTAAAATAATTATGTTTGTGTGCTTAACCTTTAGCTTAACCTTAGCTTTACTCTTGGCCAGGTAGTAAAGTTATTATTGAATTGAAAAGCTTGCTAACTTCGAGGTCATATTTGGGTCATTTTAATACTGTTTAACCCTTGCAGAGAACTGCCGGCACCGGCAGTGTGAATTGTAGCCTAATATGTCCTGCGTCGGATATGCTTTCCCACTCCGTTTTGAACTGCCGGTGCCGGCACTTGATTCTTTTACATTTGTCACGGTCATTGCAACCAGATGCTTGCTGGAAATCTGTTTAGATGATGTCAAGTGGAATTATTTAGTGCGTTGCTCAGTTCGTAAAAACTGAATGAGTCGACCCTAATGTGAAATGCCGGTGCCGGCACTTAGATTTTGTGTATATTTCTTCACTCAAATGAATACTAATTGTTACTCTGTTTGCACAAGGACGGTTTATTCAGAATGATTTTTCGACAGTATGGTTGATGTTGTAGTTCTTATTTACAAGTGTTCATTATGTTTGAGTAGCTTAAATTTATGGTGGTTGTGATTTGAACAAAGCTAGTCCCTTCTGTAGTATTACATAATGAGGAGTTAAGTATATTACCTTGACTAAATTGTTTCTTAAACAGGGATGTACTCTTTGAGCTGATTCCATGTGAATGTATTGTTCTTCGCATTTGCTATTCCTTTTAGCATGTCCATTACACTGCCGGTACCAACACTTGTTATTTGCGTATTAATTTACTCTAACATGATCTAAATTGTTTTGCAGAGAGTTCTCTTAGTGAAGGAAGGTCGCTGAAGGGGAAGGAACTGGAGGAGCCCCAGGCTCCACTATCAGGCGCCGAAGTGAAGCAAAAGCTTCACGAACTCGTGGTAAAAGAGACAGTTAACACGGCATCGAGGCTAGAGCTGTTGAAGTGAGAGCCTAAATCTAAAGGGCGACTCTTTATTCCTCTGTGCAGAATGATTTCTCTACCCATGGTCAGACCATATTTGAAGAACGATGTCTCCTAGTTAGCTTCTCATTTTACCACCTGCGGATACATGGAGGGGAACGGTTATTTCTATGTCGCTATGGAAGACAACAATGGCCACACTGTGGATGTGTCACCATCTATAAGTGCAAAGTGGGGAGAGCTTTGGCACGAGGTCAACGACGACTTTGAGATGACACTAGCGAGTGATCCAGATCTCAGTGTCTTCTGCAAGAAGATGTTTATGGTCTGGGATGGGAACCATAGGCTACAAGCTTGGATGCCCATAATCCAAGAGTACCATTCCCATGACATCGACTGGCACTACAAAGTTGAATGTGTCATTCTTAATCCAAGAGGAGATGTTCCTTCAGTACTCACAGCACTTCACGAGGTCAATTGGTAAGTAACCTTTGTTTGATATTAATTGCATGCTCGTATTGATTTGTACTCTCTTCACATCTTGACCTGACTGTGTGCTTTTATTCACTGCAGGAGAAATCAAAAATCACATGTAGCAACAAATATTGTGCACAAGTTGTATCGAATTCAGAGAATTGCACCGGAGCCCTTTTCCTACTTTGAAAAGCTTATTTCTCCAGCTGCAATGGAGAGTTCGAAAAAAAAACAGTCTGGGCCTAAACAAACTTGGTATACACTGACACTGGAGGCTTTGAATGCAGTTCTCTATCAGGTGAGCTTCGAAATTGTGCCAAATGATTTAAGTTCTCAATTTATTTTAATAATCAGATCATATATATAGTCAGGACTAATAACCATGTAAAGTGTCAATCAGACCGAGCTTGGAGAGGCAGCAGCCATTGCGGAGCGAAGGTTCTATGAGCGGTTTCCACAGGCAGAGCAGTGGACAAACAGATCGGTGGACGATTGGGTTAATAAAACACTTAAGGCGGCCGAGTCTTCTCTACAGGCAGAGCTCAGAAAACTGCTACCCATTGCTGATCCAATTCACACGCCTGCGTTTCTTGAGCAGGTGAAGCAGCACTACGAAAAGTTCGATGAGCAGCTGAAGATGCAGCAAGAGAAACTTTGGATGTTCGCCCTATCAGCTATGCCCACTCAAATGAAGGTAAAGTGGTTACAGCGATGGAATTCTCCGAAGTCTATCCGAGAAGGACACAAGTTCCCGAAAGAGAAATTTGGAGATGCTGTATTTCTCCCTTGGCTCCATCGAGCAACGTGGTGGATGCAAGTAAGTCAATGACCTCTCTTGCTTGTCTTACGATTGTGGCTTGAAATTTGATAACCCCTTGGTTTAAGTGCCGGCACCGGCACTAGTCAAAGTCACACATAATCGCAGTCTAAGTCAGGACTTGCTATTTCATTTCAGGTAGCCTTGAACTCAAGTGCCGGTGCCGGCACTTGAATCATAGTCAATTGTGAGGAACTATCAGACGAGTAGCTCATGCCTCGAATGTGTTGTGTGCTCTGGGCCCATGCGAAATTAACGAACATACGTATTTTGAGACCTGCGAGATCATGTTCATGTGTTGCTGATTGCTTTATGGCTGATGAAGCTTGTGAGACTTATGTGTTTTAGTATGAGAGAAAGCTCCTGCAATTTTTGTTGTGGTATGAGAATCTCGGTTCATCTTTGTGTGTCTTAGGTCATAAAGATACGACTGTCAGGAATTGGTATTCGATTTAGGCAAGTTGCACGTTTTCAGAATTTGTTACATGATCATGGGCCTATGCTTGATTAATGAACTTAGCAGCTTTTGGTAGATGCTCAGAATGTAGCATCGACAGTTATCTTTTGTTTGTGTTGATGAACCATGCCGAATGATAGTCTCACAATTAGTGCTCGTATTTTGCCGTGAACCATGTCAATAAGTCTGTGAGTCATGAACCTCGGTCCAAGTCTCTGCAATTTTATATTAATTAACCTACAACTTAACTGCCGGTGCCGGCAGTTGATTCATACCTCTGCGATGAGGATTCTTCTTCCATTCCGGAGAATACTTTAAACTGCCCTTTATAGGAGGCTCTCTTTTATAATTCAAAGGTCAATAGCACACTTAATTTGAATTAGCTTTGCGTACTGAGCGAGTGAAGCCAATGTGCCGACCCATGCTTTGACTAGTTTTGGAGATAGAATACAGGCGACAGAGTTTTCAAATTGATGGAACCAGGTGGTGTGTGCACTTGCATCTTAATATTCGAGTTGAATTTGAATGCGTGAGTGAATGTTGAGTGAGTGAATGTTGCGTGAGTGAATGTTGAGTGAGTGAGTGGGTAAGTGAGTGAGTGAGTGAGTAAGTGAGTTGGTGCGTTAGTTAGTGAGTGAGTGAGCGAGTGAGTTAGTGAGTGTTTAGGTGTTTGAATCATGTTTTCTTTTCCAATTCCGGCTCTGTGAAACTGCTGCGAATATTACAATGCTAGGCTGCAACTCAAGTGCCGGTGCCGGCATTAGTTAGTGGTAGACACAGGTGCAGGTCGATTTTATGTTACCTTGGGTTGCTGCTTCTTATGAAGATAGTATTGCGATTAATGCTCCTTCCATTTAAGTGCCAGTACCGGCAATAGTCACAACTGCACGGGCAAAGGAAACATCTGAGTCTAGGACCAAGGTCTCACTCAATGTCTTAGTCAAGTTGACTCTTGAACCACGGTCCTTGCAGTTAACTACATCGAACACCGCGGTCAACTGAACTGCCGGTGCCGGCAGTTGGACTAGCGCCCCTCCGATTAGTCCATGTGCCATTAAGATGGGCAATCACATCTCACTCGTGTTATTTTCACACCGGTGTTGACGAAGCTGATGTCGTCGGTGAGAGTTCTTGTTCAGTGTCATATTCAAGTCTATGCGTCAGCTTCCTACTGGTACTAGTGCTTGAGGCTCATCATGTTGGTTGTTTTGAGGGGTTAGCTCCATTGGACAGTGAGATGAAGTTGCGGTTGCTTCTAGCAGTTTCAGAGTGTTGAATTGAATTGTGAATTCAACGATTTGACTAGATTTGGAGATAGAAAACAGACGACAGAGCTTTCAAATTGAGGGAACCAGGTTGTGTGAGCAATTGTAACTTAATGTGCGAGTTGAATTTGTATGAGTGAGTGAATGAGTAAGTGAGTCAGTCATTGATTGCGTGACCGAGAGAGTGTATGAGTGAGTGAGTAATTGAGTGATTGACTGAGTGAGTAAGTGAGCGAGTGAGTTAGTGTGTGTTTGTTTGTTTACCTTCTCATTAAATCATGTTATATTTTCAAGTTTTGGCTCTCTGAAATTGCTGCGAATATTACATTGTTAGGCTGCAACTCAAGTGCCGGTGCCGGCATTGCTAAATGGTAGGATTGAAGCTTGAACTGTTTTTGAAATAGTATGATGAGGGGTACGATTTTATGTGCGCTCTGGATACTAAGTTGCATTTCGTATAGGGCCATAAAGCCAAGGTTCCGACTCATGTACGTTTATATAATTGTAAAGTTTTATGTCTTTTCAAATACTAACTGCGCTTTCACTTTTCCTGCAGCTGGCTACTGAGGCAGAGGAGTTATTCAACGGAGTTGTGATGGATCTCAATGTGACTATCAATTATTCACCTGATGGAGGGACCCTGATTCCCACAATATTTGACTGGGTTGAAGAAATGCGTTGCTCATTATGGGACACGGCCTTTTTTCGTGCGTTTACAGGAGAGGACCAAGCTCACAAAAGCATGACAGCTGCACAGCAGCCTGGATTTCAACAGGCATTGCGGAGAACGCTTTACAGGTACTTTAAGTATGTTCTTTTAAAGCGAAAAGTTGTAAGCAAGGTTCCAGCATTCTTTCCCAATTATCTGGATACTACACATCAGGACAATATGTTTACTCCGGCTATTACAAAGGCGTGGGACTCTTGCCATTACGAAAGTTGCGGATGGTACCTGGACTGTCCGGTGAAGAAGCCTCCAGCTTTTGATATCGAGCTCCGTGACTCCCTGCAGCCAGCGCTAGCAAAGATGCCACTTCCTGCGCCATCAGCCCCTGCATCTGATTCACCGAGCGAAGTAGTTGCTGCAAACACGAAAGGCAAGGGAAAGGTCACGAAAACCAGAGGGTTGAAGAGGAAGGCCATCGAGATAGTGGAAGACGAACAGGAGGAAGATATTGTAGCACTTGTGGCGGCAACCAGCAAGAAGGACAAGACAACGAACGAAAAGGACAATGCATCCAACAAGAAGGACGAAGAAACTGTGACAGAGAAGCGGCCATCAGGTCTTATTGGAGCAGCACCTCTTCCACAACCCTTACCAAAGGTTGCATTTACCCCCCCTTCGATGAAATCTATGGCAATGGCAGCCTCAGGGTCCTCACATGTCCCTAGCTCTGAAATCCTCATTATCAATGATTCGTTTCCTGGAATCATGGCGTTCAAGGATAAACACAATCGTTTTCCAGATTCGTGGAACTCCATGCTTGCTTTCATGAGTAGGGTAAGTTCGACTTTTTTCCCTCTAATTATGAGATTGTCATTTGGATCTCAGTTATTAATGGTTTTTCTTATAAAAAAGTTAAATGAGTTCAGGTTGGAGCGGATCGGGACTTCCATTTCGATGGCAAACTTGTTGTGAAGCCTGCAGTAGACCTCGTCATTGTCGACTTTCCAGATGGATTGCATGTCCCTGGTATCTCCTTAACAGCAAATGAAGTTCCACCTTGGAATGAAACTGTCCAAGACTTCATCCGGTACACTGTGGGTGTCTGTGGGGGTTATCTACATGACGATGGTGCACTGCTTATTTTCTACCCGGATAGTGTCAATGTTGGCAAGGAGATTTCAAAATATTTTAAGAAGAACAGACTTACGTTGAAGAGGGAGTGGACCGTCATCAACTCTCTTCATCTTGCTCACCCACTGGATCCCTCAGAATACGTAAGTCACCTTTTATTTTCTGATAGTTCTTGAATAGGTCTACCTTTAATTTATGAGTTCAAAATCTCTCACGTTACTTATTGACTCACATTGCACACCCTGAAGTTCAAAGCAATGCTTTGTGTGCGATCATCAGAGGATTCCACCAAACGGAAGCCAACAGAGTTAGTGATCACAACTGATTCTCGGTTTGTGAATGTCAATCTGAGGAAAGATGATGTCCTTCTTAACGTCGTAACAGCTGAGACGGCACTGAAGAGGAAGGCAGATGCAAAGTTCTGGAGAGGGCCGAAAGAGAAATCGGAGGCACTGCTGCAACTCCTTATCAGTGGAGTTTGCCCGCAGAATGGCATCGTCGCAGACCTGACCGCTGGCACTGGTGAATTTTGGAATTGATTGTCCACATTTTTCATTTCCGCATGAAATATTTTCCAGTATCTAATACTCAGTTTGCTTGTCTCCAGGGAATTCTATTAGGGCTGCCAGGTCGGTCAACAAGCACATTGTTGCATTGGAGCTAGAAACGGCACTTTTTGATGAGGTTCTCCAACCTCTCCAGGAAGGTGCAATGAGAGTCATGGAGAAACAGTCTCACAACGACGACAAAGATGAAGACGAAGATGAAGATTTGCCAGATGAAGATGAGGTTAATCTATGTGAGTAAGTCGAATTCAGTAACTAGTAACTTCAGTATTTCATTTCTTGTAATATCCAGTTGAGTAATTTCACTAAATACTTTCTTGTCATTCAGTCTGAAGACGGCGAGTACTTGCTGGACCTATGCTTCACCTTGGAGCTCGCATTTTGAGCTTCCATGTTACGCAGAGGAAGCAGCCTGTCGTTATGCAGAAGAATCTTCAACCAGTTCAAGCGCGTCTTCTAGCCCTCGGAGGAATTATGACCCCAGAGTATCCTATCTCATAGAAGATATTGCTGAAGAAAGTGATGACGAGTTCATTCCTTAGAATTATATACTTGTTATTTTTTGAGACTTTGATATGCATATTTCCCTATGTGGTTCTTTCATTTTCTGCAATGATAAGGTGGTTCGGTAATTTTTCTGCTCTGTTAAGTTTGTTCTGCCACTTTTAGCATATCTAGAGTGCATTTGCAAAATAACTATGAAACCGTGACCAGTGTTTAAGCTTGAATTCGGTTATGTACCTGCAGTCTATAAATAACGATCTCTAGCGCTATGGAACAAGAGCAGCAGAGCGAGACAGATATGAAGTTCACAAAGCGAATTAGTTGAAACAAAATCACCCAAAAGTTGAATAAATGGCATCAAGTTACAACCGACTGCATAGAAGACGTGTGAATAAATTAGATGGCTCATCTCCTTTCTCTTTGAGACCACCTACACCAGACATAACTATCCAGTCAATGGCATAACTGAATGGGTGAATCTAGAAAAGCAACATAGAACAAAGAATCTGCTGACGAAGCATCACTATCATCAAAGACAGGCAATGGCGTCCAACTTCCAAGAGTTCACATGAATGCTCAGGACTGCATGGCCATAGCTTCGTCAATTGACAAAATTCTAGGTGTCACTCTTACCCCTCTACCTCCCCGTCACTCCATGTCCCTCACCATCCCCCTCTACCTCCCGGTCACTCCCTTTCCCTCCTTATTCCCCTCTACCTCCCCGTCACTCCCTGTCCCTCCTCATCCCCCTCTACCTCCCGGTCACTCCCTGTCCCTCCTTATCCCCCTCTACCTCCCCGTCACTCCCTGTCCCTCCCCATCCCCCTCTACCTCCCTGTCACTCCCTGTCCCTCCCCATCCCCCTCTACCTCCCCGTCACTCCCTGTCCCTCCCCATCCCCCTCTACCTCCTCGTCACTCCCTGTCCCTCCCCATCCCCCTCTACCCCCCCGTCACTCCCTGTCCCTCACCAGCCCCCTCCACCTCCCCGTCACTCCCTATCCCCCTTATCCCCCTCTACCTCCCCGTCACTCCCTGTCCCTCTAAACCTGAAACACAGTATATCCTGTAATTCATACACATCAGCCCAGATTGTCCTCGTTTGATTAATAAGCGTATGGCATTTCTGTAAACATTACAAATCAGTTGAATTGATTTCATTTGTCCATCTACATCAGTTGTCACTATGTTCAAAATTTCTGATTCTCAGTACCCACAATGGACCACTATTTTATGATCTGCCATAACATGTCTACCATTAAAGTAGCCGATAGTACTTAGGCGACTAATAACCCTGTAAAGCCTTGTAATGGTCTTCTTAATTCTTCAATCCATTCACTGCTTGACCCTGGATGCTATCCTTAGCAGCCATTACAACTTCCTTGAAGCTAGTGCACTCTGCCTCTTGTCGGCTGTTCAGCTCACCACCAAACTGAGCAACCCAAGGCTCGGCCAGATGGAGTGGAGACATCGCCAGAAGAACGTCCTTGCAAATCACGCATCGGTAATTTTGCAACAGAATCATCTCTGCTGCACATGGAGGGTGCAAGAAACAACCGCAACTAGATAGTATGGCTGCTTTCTAGATGAATCCGAGTCCACAATAAGCACAAGAATCGTTACCTGGTAAACCTAAGGGCGGAATGGATTGAATCAGAGGATATTCAAACACTCTTGGTGTTTTTAGGATTAGCATCTCCTCCCTTGCGACCCTAACAGCTTTCTTACAGAGTTCTAACTCTTCCTTAATTTCCGCCAAGGTTGTAGCTTCATTCCCCATCTGTACTTCCAACTCGACAACAGTCTGTCGGATTTGAGCATCAACATCCCTCATGTAAGCGAGGTCTTTGAACAACTCCTCAGACTCGGCAATGGTCGTTTTGTATAAAACAGTAGCACCCTCCCTACGTAGAATCTGCCTGGCCTCTTTCAGTTTTGAGGAATATTTAACATTCAAATCCTCTTCAACACTCTCAAGTGATTCACCTCTCATCCTCTCCAGACTAGCATTGTACCTCTGTCGTGTATTGTGAAGGCGATCCTCGGCTGACTGTAATGCCGCCATCTTCAATTGCTCCAACTCCAATGCTGCCTTGAGCTGACGACCTTGATGACCAGCCTGGGCCACAGCACTACCCGAGTGAGAGAGCTCTTTAATTATTCGGCATAATCCCTCCACTTGACACCTCGTTGCAACTGGGCCCAGCTTCGAAGGATTCCGACACGCAGACTTCAGCCGCATTTGGTGGCGGTCCAGTGCCTCAGCGCACCAATTCACTTGCTTCCCATACACGAATGATGCAAAACAGGCTCTTAGAAAACGAAGACAGAAATAGTTGTTATGGGGCCGATTACCATACACTTTGAAATATTGTTGTCCGAACATCTTCAGTTGGCGATCGTCTTCACACCTTGAGAACTCGTACCGCCCCTTTGACATTCCTGTCTTCCACACCGCACCAATTTCATCATCTGAGATGAAGCCATAACACTTCGCCACATCCTTCAAGTGCGAACCTTTATCACAGAGCCCTACAACCCTAGTGAAGAAGTCGCTCCCGTACTCAGCATCACGTCCCATGAGCATAGGAGCCGCAACAAGCATCCGCTCACGCAAATCCTCCTCAAAATCAGCAAGATCAATTGGGTCACTGAACTCCTCAGTACTGAATACTTTGTCAACACTGCCTTCTCCATCACTTCTAACTACAGTAGTATCGTCACGAGCGTCTTGGACATCTAATACTTGTTGCACAGAACTGCGAGCTCTAGGTATATGCTGCTTACTAGTCTTCTTCCTCTTCGACGTCATCTGTTCTCTTACTAACCCCTGAAATGTGTCAACGTTTTGCTACCAACTTCTCCAAACTAAGCAACCTAACATACTCACATTTCACTGCCACTGAAAGGAGATGGTCTGTTCAAAGAAAAATCGCGTAAAAACTTTACTACGTGTGAGTAAACAAAGAGAATAACCAAAAACTACAATGCTGGAATGGATGAACTGAGTTCAGAAAACGTGAGCCAAGGAGTTATGATGGGTACTGAATGATCCAAGCCGCAAACTATATGCCCATATTAATTATTCACATTACGAATGTGTGAACACATTGATTCATAGGAGGCCCCTTCATTACAAGTAGAAAACAAAGTCATTAGAATTGGACCACCCGGACCTGAACAGTCATGAGGGAGTACATATTATTGTGGACTACATTGAAACGCCTTAAGACGTAGAAATCAGGGAGTACATCTATTCATCTACACCCATAACCCTTTAACCTCTAAACCTCAACTGAAACAGTTCTAGTCCGCATCCTTTCATCTGAAAGTCTCCTTTGAACAATATGTCTTATCATGTCTCAGCTATTTAATGACTCATTGTAATTCATGAGTGATATACATTGCAAAAGAGCCAAGTTTTTGTTATTAACGATCCTTCACTATTGAACTTATCATAATAAATTTTGTAATTTATTAATCACAGTTTCCGTCTACTCAATGTGCTAAACTTATTTTTATATAATATGACCATTCATAGACATAGATAAATTAAAAATGCAAGTCTGGCAATTAGCCAGAATACACCTACAAATTACAATTTGAGAAATTACAATTTGAAGTCTCAGAATACAAATACTCCGCAACTCATATACAACTATGTTGCATTCATAATATATTAATCGTACCACTCTCATCTATGCTTAGGAGAGACCCAAATTCCATCACAAGGAATGACCTTCTCTCCGGGTTCCACCCACATTGGTTTGTTTCTATTATCAATGAGGAATGACCTCAATTGATCTAACTCACTGCAACTAAGTTCACCAAATGACGCTCTTTCTAACCTGTCATTGCGAATCGGATGTACTAGAATCCAGGAACTCTTGAAAATATTCCAGTTCACGTTGAAGCGAAACGCTTCATAGTCATCCTTGGGAGTCCAGTGTCCCCCAGAGTTAGAATCAGAATCCCACTTTGCAAGTCGCAGGCATCCGTATTTAGGACTGTTATCAATCTCACATCTCCAGAGCTTGGACACAGCACGAGCATTCTCCACATCTTCAAACGTAATCACTACTGGAGGACTCCACCTCTGAGTTGTACTAAGACACACTGATTCCCAGAGGTCAGGTCCATCTGCCATCCGGCGAAGGAGATTCTGAAGAATAGTTTCACAAGCAACAACTTCAAAGGAATCGCTCATTCTCTCAAACTGGGCAAAATTCTGTGTTTCAACATATGACTCAAAACAAATACCCAAGAAACGTCAATGGTCTAAATGGATGTGAGAGAAATAAAAACCTATAATAGATCCTATCGGTGGTCATGGAAATATCAATGAGGACAAGCAAATTTAGGATGGATAAAAGTTTGACTTAGCAATACAATTATTGAGCACGGTTTTTTAGAAATCTTAAGCAGATCCCAAAGGCATACTTTACATTCCTTGGTGATATACTTTCAAATTCGCATTTTTTATCATATACTGGCAGAAGCAATGAGGCACCCGTAAACCATTCACAAGTAAGTTTTACATCCCTTTTTTCCAAACGTTTTTTCACTGTTCTCATCGTATCAGAAAACATATCAGAAAGATGAATTCCTGTTGTCAAACGAGAAGGTATATGAAACATAATAAGAAATAGGATTTAGAAAAACGAGCGAAGTCAATATACAGGCATGACGTCATCATGACATCAGCCCTAATTTTACCACCTGAATTTAAATCTGGATAAATAATTTGGTTTCAGATAATTATTTTCACGGAATTAAGTACACTTAGTTTCTAAAATCTAAAAATAGTTCTGTAATTTTAGTAACTTTCCACGGTAATAGGGTTCACAAGTTTTTAAAAAAGTTAATGAAAGGTCGAATTACTGCTCTCCAATTGCCGCTCGCCGCTCTCTGCTCGCCGCTCGCCGCACGCATGCTAACTTTCCCCCGACGTCATGTTGTGTTTGGATAATGTTTGAGTCTGTTTCGATGTCATTTTCTGTCTACTATTTTAAGTCTATATTATGACTCAAAACACTTTTAAATTATGTATCTTATTTGTACCCTAAAGATCAACTCGACAGAAATGTTATGATTTAGGGTTCGAAAAGGCTCCTCGTAAGTCAATTTTTATAGGATGAAGCTCTAATTTTGACACAGTATAGACAATTATTATATCTTTCTAACGAGATCATTCATGCTTTAAAATTACTCATATTTTAGGAGATATTTGTAGTCAAAGTTTGAAAACACTATTAGGGCATACTGAAATTTGCTCAAAACTTCAATATATAGTGACCTTCAAAATTGTCCCAATGTTTTTAATTTGGCTAGATTGACATGGCATCAATTTAATTACATTCTATTATCAATAAGGTAATCAAGGAGCAAGTCTTACCACACCTCTCTACATGCATGTGCATGAAATAAAGCTCTAAATATATCCTCGTGTTTGGGACCGTTTTGAAAGTACGTATGAGTGAATCTTGTGTGCATAGCAAGTGAAGTGCACATGCATTGTGAATTGCTTGGTTTGTGTTCTATTGTGTGTATCTGTTCTTTTTGCGTCGTATATATGTATTTTTTGTGTTAGCTTCACAAGTGAAAATGGTAAGACCATTGTCCGAGAGGAAGCAACAAGATCTAGTCTCTTGTTTCTTTGCTTTGAAAAGGTTGTATTAGAGTGATTGCAAAATCTTTGCATGTTGGTAAATCAAGTGTATAGACGCTCCGTAAGAAGCATTTTTTAGATGCAAAGCTTTCAGTTGGAGATAGACCACACAAGTTGACAAGTGCAATGGAGCGGTCTTGTATAACTAGTTTAACTAGATGGAAAGTGTCCACTACAAGAGAAGCTACTAAACAAGTTCAAAAAGTTTTTGGAGTACAAGTCAATGAAGCTATTATACACCGTGGACTTTGTAGACTTGGGTTGCAATCGCATGTGAAAGAAAAGAAACCACATTTGTCAAGCGGGAATGTTAGGGCTCGCTTAGAATTTGCTAGAAAGTATCATCATTGGACTATTGATGATTGGAGTCACGTCATATTCTCAGATGAAACTAAAATTAACAGATTTTCTTCATATGGAAGAGTTTGGTGTTGGGTTTGTGATCCACAAGAACTTTCAGAGTGGACTATTATTCCGTCTGTTAAGCATGGTGGTGGTTCTGTGATGATATGGGGATGTATGCGTATACACGGATAACCTATCATAATGTGTAGAATTGAAGGTCGCCTCAATCAGCATCGTTATCAAAATATCTTGGAGGAGCATCTCTATGGTCCGATTCAAAAATATAATTTAGATGCATCTGAAGTCATATTTCAACATGATAATGCATCTATACATATGAAATAATGGTTTATAGGCAACCTTTTGGTGTCTTATCTTGGCTTATTCAGTCTCTAGATTTGGATCCTATAGAAAATCTATGGGCAATTTTGAAAAGGAGATTAAACCGATATGACACACCAGCAAAAGGGATACCTGAATTATAGTCTCGTGTAGAAGAAAATTTCCCTTTTATCACTGTTGATGATTGCAAGAGACTTATAGAATCAATGCCCAGTCATATTGCATAGCTTGCTGTATTAAAATTCAAAGGAAAATGGACAAAGTGGTGAGGAATTTCCATGTTGGACCTTCAAAAGTGTCCCAATATATAGAGTAGCTTGAGGTATTTTTTCTTTCTCATTGAGTGCTTCAATTTTGTTGGAATTTTTGCAAACAACTAGTATACTCTATGTACTATTTCAATAAAATTTATTACATTCCATTCCATGAATTCTCTTACCTAGATTATTTTTTGAATGTAACATGTACAAACATTGGGAAGGTTTAGAAGGTCATTGTATGCACAAAATCTGCCCAAAATTAATTGGATCACACAAACTTCAAAAACTCACCAAAAATTGATTAATTAATTTTAAATTTTTTTTCTCACATGTAAATAAAAATTGATCTCATTACTCAAATTTTTAATCCAATATTTCAGCATACCCCCATGTGAAAAATCAAGCATTCCCTTAGGTTTAATATGTTGTATGAGGAAAAAAGAGTATAGACATATTCCCAACTCACCTAGGAACAAGAATTTGAAAAGCCTCACATCAAATTTGCTTTTGAAATTGGTTTTTTTGGCTCACAAAATACTTGAAACCCATTTTGCAACAAGGGAAGAAAACTTTGTTTCCAACTTCAAACATTATGAATCAATTGTGGCTTGGAAAAAACAACCATCAATAAATTTAACCTCTAAAGGTCCAGGAAACCCGATTGTACTTTTTGCTATTTTGGGCAGCCTAAATGAATAGGTTAAAAGTAATATTTTTGCCTAAGATTTTTATTGGATGCTTCTTTTAGCACAATGTGTACGTGGTAAAATTTGCAAAGTCAAATTCCAATTTTAGAACCTTCATCTAGAAATTTTAGGTTTCAAATCGGAAAAGAGCAGTTTAAAATTAGTTTTTTTTTTAAATTATTTATAAAAAATATGTTCATATCGAAATCACTACTCAAAATTCAAAGTGATTCAAGTCAAAAAGTTTACCAATTTTACAAGGGCAACTTCCAAAAATTACATGAACAAGCTTCAAAATGTTTTTGTAATTTTACATTTTTTCCTTTCAAAAATTGTAATAATTTGAGATTTAGGAATTATCCAATTTTATTTTATCCTAAAATTCACAAACTCGTAGATGTAACTTTTCAAATTTCACTTTTTTTCCAAACCAGAAAAACTTTAACGTTGTTTAAGTTTTACCATATTGTAGGTTTTGTACCTTTTTCTGGAAAATAATTTGCATGAAGGCCAAAAAATCAAAATGAGTCTCCAAAATTTTACATGGAGGTGGCCAACTTAGTTACCTATATGGAAAAAAATATGAGCAAAATTTTTGGAATAATAATTATCAAGTCCGTCTCTGCACCATTTAGACTATGCCTTTTGGATAAGGCCCAAATAACAATCAAAGTTGATTCAAAAGTTTATAAGTTCACAAATGGTAAAGATCCAACGGTTAAAATTTGACATGGTGTTAGTGCAAGTATTTAGGTTGAAGATTTTATGGTTGGAAGCATCAAAATTGTTATAAAATATTGAAACATTCATCAACTTCCACAAGGTGGTCAAAATTTGCAGTTTTTGGTTTTGGAGGTGCCAAAACACCTTGGACCTTTAGGGGTAAGGGGTTAAGTGCATGTGCACAGAAATGTCCAGAACTGTCAAATAGGTGAATAAATTGAAATCCATTTGCTCCCAAGCCATCATCGTTTATTTGCCTCAAGAAATTTCAGAATAATATATTACATAACATTGTATACTACAACTTTTGTATCTATGAAACACTGTCCTAAAAATCATGCTCAGCTATGGCTCTTCAAGTGAAATCTTTCAAAACAGGCTCAGTTCAGTGGGTCACTGCATGTCAAATTTAAATAATTTTGAAATATATGAGGCCTGTCTACATTGACTCGGACTGGAACACACTGATACTGTGAATTTTGAAAGTGATCAATTCACCGCTATTGATGCTAAAGCTACAACAAACTCCTCCAACAGACAAGGACCAATATTTGAAGTGTGAAGGAAACCTAACTACAATTTGCAGTCGAAGCAAACATGATTTCGAAAAAAAGTTTTAACACCATGCTCGCCTTTTTTCTTTTGACAACAAGAAACTCATGCTTTTCTCAAGTCCCTTCAGCAATCCAACAGTTTCTGCTTTCAAACATTCACGTGAAGCAATTTGGGCATTATCCTTGACATGTACTTCAGACCAAGTACTCCGTTCACTGCTTTTCCGCGACTTGTCCTCACTAATATCCTCACTGCGCATGCATTAGTTTCGGATAATCAGAGGCTATATATGAGACTAATATATTTCTAAGATGGTATGGATGAAGGTGATAAAGTTCCCTCTTTGAAGTTCCCTCGTTTGAGAAAAAATAAAGGATGCGTTCCAAAAGTGATGAGTGAAACACATGAATAAAAAGAAAGATGCAAAACTAGGATCCTAACCGGGGATCTTTTAAGAGTAACTTTGATGATATGGTGGTCATGAATCAGAAAAAATCTCATATGACTAAAATTTTAAGCAGAAGTCTACACACTGGTGCATGATTTAAGTATAAGTCAAGCAAACTGAGTATGTTGATAGGCCAGACACTCACAAGATTGAAGGGGATGTAACTGGTCTTTTAGAATCTTCAGCCTTAATTGCATCTGAATCTGAAACATTGTAAAATTTCTGCCACTGCTTCCGTCTACGCCTTGGAGATTCTTCCTGGTCATCTCCGTTAGATGATTTAACACATCTTGATGTGCTCTCTTTTGTTATGTTGCAAGGTTCTGCAGAATTTCGCAATGGTGTGGTCCAATTGCTTCCAAGTAATCGATGAAGCTCTCCTTGTAAGGTCTCGTATTCTAGCTGAGGGGGTAAGTCACCTTCATTGAACATACTGCTTCCAGACTCGAGCTCTCGTTGAACCTTCCTCACCAGCTTCATAATTCCAGCTCCACCAACTTTTGGATCGACTCGCAAGTACAGCTCTGTAACCCAAATTCCATAGACCCAAACTTGATAAATACAGATTTCAATCTTATGATCCAAATGTTGCTAACATTCTATTTGTCTATCAAACAGTTTTTATCCACATCCGTCATATTATTATGAGATCAATATATAATCCTCAAGACGGCCCCTTTGGTAATCCATTCCCATTCCATCAAAAATTCCAAAGATTCCACTTCCCTACATAAGACTTCGCTACCTCATGAAGCAAAAAAATCTGCATACCGGATAAGCATCCCAGCATCCAACCAAGGGCAGCTTTGCGCCGAAGCTCTTGATTCTCGCGTTCCATGCGTTTCTTAGATTGTTCCATCCGTTTCTTTCGCTGTACTGCCACCTCCTCGGCTCTTTGAAGCTCAAGCTGCAAGTCGTCTACAAACGCTTTCAACTCCTGGTTGAACATGAATTACATTAGTAAACGTTCTCATCCACATACTTTTTGAGATACGAAAATTGTAGAAACATATTATAAATCAATGTTCGCTTCACATACAGCCATGTGTATACACAATTCCCTCTTCAACCCAGTGATAAAACTGGTGTGAATTGTACCAATCTTCTTTCACAGTAGGACTTAGATCATCGCATTAATTCAAGTAAACCATATTGTAAATAAAATGATGATATTTCAGTGCAAACCTAATCTTTTTCGTGTAATTAACTGGTAGGCTCAAACAGAAATTGTATTTTGAGAAAGCTAGAAAGTTCAAGTCTAAAGGATATGCACTAATTTATTTAAGCTAACTATGAATTTGTACTGCTTACTGCTTAGAGTATTTCGAAGTCCTTGATACACCGCAGCAGATATGTTTTCTTATTGTACAACAATATAGATAAGTAGTCTTCTCTCCAGTCGTCTTTACTATATCTTTGGCCATGTATTATGGTTATACTACCATATTGTATTAGTGGTAAATACTGGATAGGTGCTAAAATATGCTAACCTCAGCCCTTTTATGCTCCATTCGATAGTTCCACTCATGCTGCCTCGTCTCATCCTTCAGCATGTCAAGTGCACTTTCAATTTCTTGGCTCTCTACTTGATATTTGCGGGTCTTTGACAACAAGATTCGCTTAGCCACTTTAGACCCACGACTCAACTCATCCTTGAGAACCTTATTTTCATGTCGCAAAATGGCTTCTCGCTGTTCGAACTCTCTCTGTTGATGCTTAAACTCAGCTTCCATATTGTTAAGATAGTCCAAAAGTTCCCTACTTTTCTTTTCATACTCGTCAATAATGTCTTGCCGCAAGCATGCTACCTCATATCTCTCTTTGTCAAGTGCCGTTGTCTTGTAGCTGACCTCTTTCTGCAAGTGTAAAAATCTCTGATTCAGTAAGTAACCTGATATTCAATTGCTATGAAAAAAGAGGTTTAGTAAAACGGATTATGGTAATCCACCAAGATGAATAAGAACATAACAGTACAAGGTTGGGGCATCCATGGACATGGGCCAAACGTGTAATTTTGAACATACCATGTTGATTGGGTGTGACTCTGTCTGAGTGAGTGACTCCGTGGTATCCATGGCAGGCATAGGTCATCGATGAGACACGAAACTCGTATTTAACACTGCAGTCCAGGCAGTTTCCATACTTTCAATATCTATTTGGAATTAATTATGCATGTTTTGAAACGCTTGCTGAAAATAATAGCCATTTTTTACCATTGACAAATAAGTGCAGCCAATGACACTCGTCTAAGCATTTTATTGGAAGATTCAACCAGAACGAGGGTGGGATGATCATCATTGAAGAATGTAAACCCTGAACATGATAAAAAAAATTGTTAAACGTGTAAGCCAAGGCATGCTGGGGTTTAAGAGTCATTGTACCTCAGCCATTAGTCTGACTTGTTCTAAATTTTCTTGACAGATTCCTCTACTTCAACTCGACAAGGTTTCTCGCAGGTTGCTTGACCAGACATCAAGATGTTCAAACTCGTTGAGGGTTTAGAATCCCTGACTTCCAATCACTCGTTACTGTAAACAGGCAATAATCATCGTCATTCCTTCACACAATAGCAATTTTTCAGATCAATTGTAGACTTGGAAAGACTAGAGATTCACAATGCCCAGCTGTATTCAAAATGCTTGATATTATTTCGGTGCCACTACTTGGAAATGCGCGACAGCGAAAGTTCCTTACGACTGGATGAAAGACATAAGAAATGCAGTCTGTCATAAAATAGTGTGAGCAATTTCAGCTACACAGTTTGCCTTTTCGGGTCCAAAAGGCTATATGAAAGGCGAAGGTAAATGCCAAGCCACGTAAGTTCATATAAGTCTCTCTGGATACTTATCTGTGGAAAATACTTACCATCATTTGTCATTCTAGACGCCTGAAAGCCGCATGGCAGTTCTGATTAGCACCTCAGCTCCTAGATTCCCAAGTTTAGCACCCTGTCCTCGGTCAGCTGGTAGTTGGTACAAATTCTCAACGTGTGGAGCTCCAACTTGCCAAGATTCTCAGAACTGTACCCAGCTTGAGCATCTAGCCTGTTGACACTAAAATGCAGGAACATTTATCAATCCCTAAAAAGATCGTAAATATGAGATAAAATGAAACACATGTTACTTCGATTTAGAACGTCGCAATTTAAGCTCAAAGTCGAATATCCCTAGAAAGACAGTTGAACAAAGAGCAACGGCAATACAGTCTATACAGATGAATTACATAAAGAAAAGTGAGATCTGAACAGACTCCGAGATAATACTGCACTTGTTTCCACTGATCAGCAACCAAGATTCCAAGGCATTATCTTCGCACCTCAAAGCAAAAATCAAAACCTCCTGAAACAAATGTGATGCTAGATCTGTAAAGATTTTAAGATGCTTCCAACTGATAGTGAAAAGCAATTACCTCCTCACATGATGTAACGCCAGTGTTTGCTACAGAATTATCACCTTCACAACTCAACAAGTAACGATGTCTCAAGAGCTTCTTAATGTACTACATGAAATCCCACATATTCATCTTGAACAGCGTCCTAAAGTCCCCAATACTGAATGAATCCTACCCAATGCAGAAGCAGACTCCACTGTACTCGAATCCATTTTCACCTGCTTGAAATCATAATCATTCACTCAAAGTTGACTATCAAGAGGCAAATGCTTGGGGGCAGTAAAATTTCATATCCGAGCTCCATGGAAGCGCAAGGGCCCAGATTCTTGTGAGTAGAAACACAATGCCGCTTCCCATGCGAGGGTATGAAAACTGATACCAATCACAGAGTTTTCATTACAGAAGAAGGAAGAACATAAGAAGCTTGCGATAACTGAACATTTCATTAAGAAACTCATGAAACTCTTTTCTCTCCTGAGCATGTCTTTTGGATCACACCTGCCCCTTTAGTGATTGTGAACCGTCGAGCTCCTCCAAATCTAGATCGAGATAGTTTTCTACAACACCTATGTTCGCTTGAGGTAAAGATCATGAGCTACTCTGGTCACGCCACTGTAGATGTCTTCCGCTCGGCATTTCACTGGGTCGTCACCAACTTTAAAAACACAGCATGAGTTCCATTGCGAGTGAGAAGCAAAAGAAACGCTAAACACATATTGACAAAAATTACAGCATACAAATAATTTAAACAGTTTGCTTGACCTAGAGTCCAAGTTAGGTGAAAGCAAGCACACTGTAAGTACATGGCAAGAACAGCTGCACTGAAATTTTTTCTTGAAACTTATCATTAACAGTGCAAATAGGCAGAAATCAAAGACTGAAATGCTGAGCAAGTTCTAAATAAAGAGGAAAAGGAGAGTTGCATTAAGTAATGGCCTCTATACACATCGTCTCATCTTCTTCGGCTTTACAAAATCTACATACCAAGTAACTACAAAAAAAATCTCTCCACAGCAGAACCTACATACGCTCCTGAGTTGCATATATTGGCACGGCTCCCTTCTGCTCCTCTTTGCCCTGGAAGGGACCTTTCCGTACAAACTCTTCCAATCTGCTCAACGTTTCCGAAGATGAGATTTGTCCACGCTCAATCGCAGCAGACAGCGCAGTGGTCATAGCCACACAGCAAACATGCCGCCATTCCATTGCGTCTTTGTTAGTTTCCAAGCGAGGATCTAAAAGATAATCGATCACTTCTCGAGACGCACAAAGCTCACGTAGACACCAAATCCGCGCCAGCATAGGCGTCGTAAACCGATACATTGCAAGTCTAACCTCAGGAGATTGCTGGAAAAGAATGAGAAACATTCCTGCAGGAGTACGAGTTGACGATCTCTCAGCAGCAGCAGAGTAAATCATGTCCTTCAGCTGCGTTTCCGCGCTGTCGCTTAACAGGACACGGCTGGGATCCCGTTCCGAACCGGTCATCGTAGCTAAGGCGTGTATGCCTGCCAGTTTTATATTAAGAGCACGATGCAGAAAGGCAGCATTCATCACATGCCGTGCAACCATTGTTCGCGGATTAAACAAAAGCTCTGCTCCTTGAATAGTCTTCCCGATGAAAGAGAGCGCATCGAGCGCATTCTCATGCTCAGTTGCATCAACCGTCTGTCCACTCTGTTCCATATCTTCTAAATGCTTCAAAAGCTCCCCGAAAGCATTAGCAATCCCCGCTGCTTCCGATCCCGACATAAGCGATCCAGGAGACTCGTCGTACAACGCAGTCAGCCGAGCGGCGACAGTCATAGCCCGAGACCGCACCAACGAATCCAACGCAGGGTTACAAATAGTCGAAGTCAAGCGACCAATCAGATTACCTGCAAGAAGAAACCTAGCTCCATGCGGAGTCACCGCAAGCTCACAAAGCAACTCCAACGCATTCAGCTGCGCAAGCATATCATCGCTATTATCCAACTCCTTTGCCAACACGCTAAAAATCCCGCTCCCTTGCACCGCAGCAGCCGCCGCCTCCGAAACGCCAAATATCGTCGCTGCCATCGCGAGCGCCCGAATCCGCACCGTCGCGCTCGTCTCCAACGCCAAGTCTCGCAAAACCCCGACCCCCGCGCCTCTATCCGTAAAAATCAACTCCAAACCCCCAGGACTCTTCGCCAGCTTCCCTAACGCCTCCACCGCCGCCTTCGCCACGTACTGATCTCCATCGCCAACGGCAAGCAACAACGGCGCCGCCAACTGCGACTCCGTAAGGGCGCGTACCGTCGCACCGCCATCATTCTCCCCGGCCGATAACAAGTCCCCGATCGCCACGCACGTCAGCTTCCGTACCAACGGCGACTCCGCCTTCAGTCCTACACTCGCGTACTGCAACGTATGCGGCAAGAGCCTCTTCCCGTACGGCGTTCGAAAGATCCGCTCGAGGGAAGTAACGACAGCCACCTCCAACCCCGGGACATCGCGTCCCGTCTCGAGAGAAGTCAGCAGCACCAGGAGCGGGAACTTGGTGAGGAAGCTCTCGGCCGCGGCGTCGGAGATCTCCCCCGGGTAGTTGGAAAACTCCGAGGCCGCCGCGGCGAGCAGTGGCAGGTCCACTGCGGTTTGATCGATGTCCATGTCCGCCATTTGGATGCGATTACGCTGGTCTCGAGTTCGACGCGAGTTCGTTTCTTTCCTTGTTCGAGTTCGTCTTCCCCTTTAAGCTTGTAACCCTAAAATGGCGATCAGTCGAGATGACGAGCTGACGAGCTGACGTGGCGGTGTGCCGACAGGGATGCCAAGTGTCGGAGTTGGTGGATATCAAATTTCATATCTTCGGTTTCTTGAGGCAAAATGGTTTGGAGGTTTTTTGTTTAAAAAAACATGGTTCCTTGTAAAATGCAATTATAGGTGATAAATGTGATTTAACATGCTTTTGTAGAATTATTAAACTAACTTAATTAGATGGATTTTATATTAGATTGTAGGAGTATTGGATTTGTAGTATTAAAATCTAATTTTTTAACATTAGTGGAAAAGGTGTATAACTAAATCAAAGAACACCAAATTGTGTCCAATTACATCCAAAAAAAATTCTTTGGTGTAATTGTACACTTTTTCCACAAATGTAAATAGTTTTAAAAATATGACACTCAAGAATTTCAACTTCATTTACCAACAATTACCATATTTTGCTATACATTGTCGTATGTTTTTTCAAAAAGAAAAATGGTAATTTTTTCATTAAATTTTTAAAAAAATATTTAAAACAAGCAATTTAAAATTTAAAAAAAAACATATGACATTTGTTAAAGCAATATGTTTACAAAGAGAATCCTCCCCCCCCCCCCCCCCCCCCCCCCCCCCCCCCCTCCCCCCCCCCCCCCCCCTTTCCGTTATTTGAGCTCATGAGTTGTTAAGGGGGCCAAGGGAAAAAAAAAGGTTGAAATAGGGAATATCACCTTACGAAACACAGTGAAATTCTTGCATATAAACCAAGTATGAGTATTTAATTCAATTTAAATAATTGTCTTGAAGGAAAACTAAAGATATTTGATCAATGAATAGTACAAATCCAATTAAGTGTGCAGGAACTCGAGTAAGACAACTTCTAGTTGAAGATAGATGGACTCAAGTTAAACAATTTCATATTTAGTGTATCGTAGCTAAACAACTTTAGATTGGAAACACGTGCATAAGAGTTAAAAACTTAAGATGAGATATATGTATAAAATTTAGACAAATTTAAATAACGTACTTTATAATTAAACTAGAGCTTATTTAGATGGTGAGAGATTTAGAAAGATAAGACCATTCCATTTATGGGAGGAAAAAAGAACTCACATTTTTGGATTGTATTTAATTTTGAAATAAAAAACAAAAAGACTAAAGTTATACTACAATTTTTATGGTGAAGAAACTTATGACATAAGGCTTAGGGGTGAAAAAGAGTTTTACCATGATTTTATTTTTTTTAATTGTTGGATGGCAAAGCTTAGTACCAATATATTTGGTTCATATTTGTCTTTAAGCTAAAAAAATGACAATGTATCAAATAGTATACTAAGCAAGAACGTAGTCCCTAATATCTCATCTTTGATCATAAACATGAAATTTAAAAAAATTCTATGTTGCTTCAAATCAAGGGATTTTTAATCGTTCTTTTTTCTAAATGATTCATATTGATTCTCATAGTTTTCATAATATGACGTTGATATCATATTAAGAATGCTACAAATATCACATTTTCTTTTACGCAAATCACCACACTCCCAACCTTTGGATTGGATTAATCTATGCTTAAAATACATCCACTTCTTCACAAACATCGTCTTAATAAATCTACATCAATCCCTTCACACAGTGAATCTTCTCACCACGACGATCTCAGCAAAACACTTGAGGCTCCCAAAGACACCTAAAGCCAAAGAAGACGAGGCCAATAAAACATGATGTCCGAAACCACTTCCAAGTGGTTCACCCTTCAAACTCAAACACCATCCACAAACCCCAACGAAAACCCTCCCACGTCGGATCCGACCCCGACTCCCTGCCCACAACGCGATTCCACACAACACACACCCCGCATGGCCCCTGGGCCCCACTTCCCCATCCCAGTCACCCTGCCCCCCCGGCCCCACCCCCTCGCTGACTCAGAAACACCCCCACCACCACCCAGTCAGCACAAGATAAGCCTCGTCAGCACACCACGTGACATGCCCATCATCCCACTGTCCCACTGCCCCACTGCATTCTAATTTATTTCCTTTAACTTATACCATTTATGTCATCTCATTCAGCTTATACCCCCCAACTCCCCACATCAGGGCTGATTTTTCACAAAGTCCCAACCCGTCCATGTCCAAAAACCTTGAATTGAAAGGCAAAAAAAAATGAAACCCGTCCCAAAACCGGTAATCTCAAAACCAACCCGTCCATGGAAAGGTTTTAAAAAAAACAACCCGTCCCAAAACCGGTTAAAAAAAATAGGACCCGTCCCGTAGTTTTTGTAAAAAAAATTATAAATAAATAAAAAAAATAAAACAAAAAACAAAAAACAAAAAAATAAAAAAATGAGCCATAGGCTACAGCCCCGCAGGCAGCCCGCTCAGGCTGGCCCGCAGCCAGTCCGCTGCCTGGCTCGAAAGCTAGGCCGGGCCGGACTCGAAAGCCAGGCCGGGCCGGGCCAGGTTTTGGAGCCAGGCAGCGGGCTGGCTGAGGGGCTGCCTGCGGGCTGCCTGACCAGGCTGCGCAGAGCCAGAAAATGGTGCACGGAGCAGTAGTGAGGAGGAGCGCTGCCGGAGCAGAGGGCTGACGGTTCTTGGGTTCTTGAGTTCTTTAATTTTAGCACGGTGTAGCTTGAGGAGGAGGTACGTTTGTATACATTTTATTCTTTTATTTTTTTTCAAGTGATAAACAAGTAATGTGTAGAAGAATTATGATAGAGCTATCATCCATGGAGTCTAGATTCAGTATGAGGATATGTGTCTAGATTCACTCGAGCGAATAAACTCAATAAGCTATTTTCAGAGTGACCATGTGGATATTACTCAGATTGGAGGTCATTTAAACATTTGTATCAATATATTGAGCAGACGGTTTCTAGCAGCTAGAGGTGCAGCATTTGGAAGAGGTTCAAGGGCATTGTGGCCATTTTTGGAGACCTGTGCAACTTCTATGGAGATGGAGTATCCAATTGCAGATGGTGGCATGAGAACTTAATATCCAATGCATTTGGAGAGTGTTACTAGGAGAGATGGCACTATTGAAGAGTGCAGACTTATTGGGGCAGAGTTTGTGCAGAGGGTGGTGGATGCATTGAATAATAGGTTTCCAGACTTGGGCATCTTCAATGCATGCAAGCTCTTCAACCCCAATCTCTATCCTGCAGATGATGAGGAGAGGACTCGTATTACTGAGGAGTGGTTGGAGAGGTTATTTGTGAAGTTCCAGAGTTCTGAAGCAGAAAAAGATTGGTGTCGAGGTGAGTGCTTGGAGATGGTAGAGACCATGAGAGAGATGATCCCAAATAAGTCTTTATTTGAAGCATAGGAGTTTGCAGGTACAACTCCAGAGTGGTCAATCAATTGGCCTCGTTTGGGTAACTTGTGGAGGAGGGTTATGGTGATTCCTATGAGCACGGCAATATGTGAGAGGGGTTTTTCCAAACAAAACTTGATCAAGAGTCATCTCCATACTAGCTTGAAGTTGGAGACTTTGGATGCTTTTATGCGCATTTCATGTGCAAATATTCCATTTGAAAACATCAATTGGAATGCAGTGATGCTTGTTTGGAGAAACACGAAGGATAGGAGAATTCATCCACTTGTTTGAATGGTAAGTTCTTCTATTCTTTTGTAAAAATTGAACATGTTTATCTAAACTTTATTTTAATACAATTGATTAGTTAACCTTCTTTTTAAATCTCTGCCATTGTGTTTAAAAGGTTCTAAATATTGTATTTGATGAATCAATGTGTGCAAGTGAATCAAACTCTTGAAGATTGGTATTTTGATTAGGTGTTAGTGATTTGACTCCATTATGTTCACATTCACATGTCATATATGACATGATGTAATTGATATTTGCATCTTTCATTTTTTGAGGAAAAATTGTCAAAAAAAAAAATATTTTTAGAACCCGTCCAAAGTGAATTTTACACGTCCAAAAACCGGTTCATTTTTGGAGAACCCGTCCACTGGAAATGTTTTTTTTTTCAGAACATGTCCCTGGACATGTTGGGGACCTTGTGAAAAATCACCACTGCCCCACATTCCCTCCCCCATTCCATTCCACAGTGCACACTCACCCCTCCTCTCTCCTAGGCTCCCAAGTCCCTCCCACTGCCTTCCTCGAGGAGTTCCATCGTAGCAACTCACTACCAACTCACGACCAACATACTACCATCTCACTACCAGCTTACTACCACCTCACTCTTCGTGCACAGGGGGAGTAATTCGGAGCATTGCGGGGTTCGGGGTTCGCTCAAGAGGCGAGGGGTTGGTTTCGAGAATTGAGGGACTTGGAGTGTTTTCGGAGCGGACGGGGGTTTGGCGAGTTGGGGCGGGGATTTGTTGGAGGTGATTTGGCGAGGATGTGGACGATTGTGCATCCGTTTGTGTCGCAGTGCTGCCAGGCGGCGGGGATGGCGAGGGCCAGGCTGGTAGGCTCCGGGGCGGCGGTGATGGCGTCGCATTGCCTGCTGCGGTCGGTTGTCGCCGTTCCGCTTGTGTATGTGCCGCTCAAGGATTACGAGGTTGTTGGACTGCAGCAGTTGTCGTGAGCGTTGTGGTGATGTAAGATATGGCATTTTTGTAGAGTGGTGTGGTGGGGGGACGAGGCGGACCTGCTCGGCTTTGGGGCGTCGAGCATGATGTGCAGGCGTAGTTGATGCCGGAGAGGTGTTCGGATGCGGGTGCTGGACGTGGAGGTGGCCTCTGATCGGAAGGTTGAGTAGGTGGACCAGGCCATCGTGGTGTATTTATAAGTCAGCAATTGTTTCTAGTCGCGCTGCATGTACAGATTCAAAGACGAGCGACGGTCACATTTAGGAGCAGCCATAGGTGAATGTTATGACATATGCAGAGCTGTTCCGCGATGGTGCGATGTAGAAGTTCTAAATGAGGTCTTTCATGTTCATGACACTCAAAGGTTGCTGAAATGGAGAGACATTCTTGTGAATGTCGTTGTGGACGTTACGATTCACGGCAGAGCATTGTGTTTCTCCCTCCAATCTGGATGCATGGTTGGGTGTGGAACTGAAACTGTGTCTGAGAGAGAAAACGATTGAACGACTTATCAAGCATTATACATGAGTGAACGAATACATTTCAACTGTGCATAATTAAGTGGTTACATAGGATTGGTTCAGTCACAACACATCAATGATTCCCCAGTTGCAATGTGCAATTTCTCGCAATGACTCAATCTCTCGCGAGCAATAAGATGTTTCCACATCCGCTGGCACATTCCGAGGTTGCAAGCTCATGCCATGAAACCCTCGCAACACAAATTCTTTGGCGTGTGCGTTCTAACCAATGTTTTCCATGAACCCCAACAGGGTTCAGCAAGTAATCCCCATCACTCAACAAAGTTTGTAGATGTGAGAGTCTGTACACATGAGAGATCAAAATTGTCCGAATGACCTCCGCAGCGGCAAAGTCCTATTAGACTCGTTGTAGTACATATTCTACAAAGTCCGATTAGACTCGCAAATATTCTAACGACTCGTTGTAGTACAAAATCAACAGCCAACCGCCGTAACTCGAAGTTACACCGACGAAGAGTATTGAAATTGTTTATAATCTCCATCTATGATATCCTCCTCGGAAATCCGCCATGCTCAGCCAGACGAAGCGGCCTGAACTTTCACTTCGGGACCATGGGTTGATCCTCCAGCAGCACATACTGCAATGACTCAAAAATACCGCATGATAATCCCTAATTTTACACAAGAATTACAAGGGTTTACAGAAGCACTTCATAAAAATGTGCTGTTTCATTACAAATCATCACTCACACCTGTACAAATTCCTCCTTCAAACACATATGCACTACCATTTTATAATATACTTTTAGTTTTATTAAAAGTATCCAATTCGTACCCTAAACCCTGAAACGTTGAATTTGGCCATATCGTGCATGTACGTTTGTCTGCCTGAACACGGATGAGTAGTGAAGTGATATCCATCACTTTGAAGAAGTACGTGAGAATCAAAATCTGTTCTCAAATGTTTTCGTAGCTCTATCAGATTTAAGAGTCTGGATGTAGCTCACGTGCATTGGCGTCTATTTTGCAAGTTTTGTTTTAAGTGACGTTCCGTAATCTGATCTCTGCTCTTGTTTCTGATTTAGAGAAACTTACTGATCGCAGCGGATTTGCTGTAGGCACACTTGGACTGCATTGGAGCACCTTTTCCAGTTTTACTGCACTAGAGCCATGCCGCAATCAGCAAGCTCTGGTTCGGCGAGTGCACCTGATCTGAAGCGCCATTTGCTTGTCCCTACGCAAAAGAGCACGAAAGGAATCTCTGCAAGGGCGTCCCCACAAACGTCCAGTTCTTTTTATTCATCCTCTCAGAAGAGTGGCCTCAATGGCGGCAAGGCCATATCTAATCGAAAGGCATTGGCTGAATCCCTCCTCCAAATTCTTGACCTAATTTACTTCGATTAAACGCTCTTGAGTTCTATATTACTGACGAACTTTTGTAAACGGAAGTGCCTGAGTAGAAACACTTAACAACTCTTTCGTATATATGTTTGTCATCGTTGTTTAGCTTTCACAAGGAACAAAGGATGCTACTGCGAATGCGAGGGTTTCCTCTCCTGAGAGCTCAGCTGAGATTACCGGCGCAAAATTTGTAATCGCCTTCCCCTAACGTCATTTCTTTGCGATGCTAAAGATTAGGGTAATCAGCTAGATGTATATTGTCAGCTATCTTCATCGTTGCGCTTTTACACTGGAATTGGTGTATCTAGGTAGGTATACGAGTGTCTACTTAGCTCAGCTGTGAGCCTCAAGGAAGACATGGTCACCGATTGTATGTGTTTCAAACAACTCGACAGTTTACGACTACTATGCATTTCTCTTACTGAGTGTCATGGTTTACTTGGCTTGTGCAATAGGAATCATCGAACAAACCGAATGAGGCCAAACACATCACAGGAAATGCAGAGCCGTCCTTACTGATTTCCCAACCGCGATTGAAGGACCTTTCAAGTCAGGCTGACTTGAACGTCGTTCATACAAATCTGGTTGAAACCTGGTTCAATGTTGATGATCCTGTGTTCGATGATTTCGTGAACATCAAGGCGGACATAGATCCTCAGAAGGCGAGATCAGAGAAGCAGAACTCGCTTGGAAACTCGCTATTGATTGCAGCCGAAGCAACTGCTAATCTCGGCAGTTCACTTCAGGACAACATTAACAATAGCTGTGTGAAAGAGTTGATTGAGGGAGCCATCGGCGTCAAGACAACATTTCAACTGGACGAGAAGAATGAGGACGGAATAGCCCCGGGAAAGGCCGTTGTCGAGGGATTAAATTCCAAGATAGTACCGGATGTGACAGTGTGTTACGAAGCGATCCAGAACTCCCTCAAGTATGAAGATGGATCCACTTTGCTAGAAAAGTTGGCAGTGAGAGGGAAAGCCTTAAGGGAAATCAGGCAGGCATGTGCGAATCAGCTTCGCCGGACAAACCATGGAATACATGTTTTCCGAGGATGGCGGGGCATGAAATTTCTTCTTCCCTCGAGCTACGTGGTCGTGCTTTCCATCTTGTTGATCTTTGTGAATTTTTTTAACAATAGTGCACCTGACGTGCATCTCACTCCAACTTAATTGATTCTTAAGAGGAGTACACATAAGGATCCAATAAAAAACAGTATGAGGACATTCCGTTGAACATTTGAATTCATGTCGTAATTTAGAACTATCTCTTGAGGTTATGGTAGTCTGAACTCTGGTTAGGAAATTTTGGTTAGGAAATTGTAGCCTGAACATTGTACATACAGTCTGCTACAACCTCATTAGATACCCATCTGCAACTACCAGGGAGGTTTGTATTTTGTCTATGCTCAGAATCACCTCCAGGAAAATCATGTCACAAGGATAGACATCCCTTGTAACTTTCAGAAAGCCATTAATCAGTTTGATGCAACCATGCACTTCCCTAATGATGTTGTTGTACACTTGTCCTGACATGAAAGTGATGATCCAGGTTTGAGCTGTCTGCACGTTGCCTTCGAGAACTAATGTCTATCTGTTTAGAAAAAGAGGGACTCGTCTGGGTTTTCGGCGTGTTACTATTTGGCGTGTTCATTGCAATGACACTACTTGGATGTGGAGTGAGTGGGTGAATAGTTTCCTACGTCAGTTTCAATCTACCATATGCATTTGTTGCAGACAATGTAGCAGAAGTTGTAACTTGGAATAGAATATGCTCTGCCTTTGTTCCTGCAACCGAGTGTCGGACAATGCACAATGCAAGCTGCTTCCGAGTGAGCTCAACGACGCAGAATTAGCGGACCCAGTGAATCAGTGATGCATCTAGTCCCAAAATTGAGAAGAAGAGGCTGAGGGTGTACAATTCTGTAAGACTAAGTGAAGTGAGCAGCGTTAGGAAGTCTAGCTTGTGGCGCTGTGGGTTATGATCCAGCTCGACTGTATGTATGTACGTGCATCAGGAAGGAGATCATCAGATTGATTAAGGCAGATGATGGGCTTGATTCTCGATAGCACCTTCACCAGGATTCAACTCATTTAGCTACTACCATAGGCAGATTGCTCACCTAGCCGGCTGACATCATGTCGGAGCTTGAGAGCTTTCGCTGAATGGACTTCGAGAAGTAGTCTCATTGTCTTGGCACAAAATTAATAACTCTTTAGTAGGAATTGAGAAGAAGAAGTTTACTGCAGACTTTGCAGCTTCAGAATCCAGAGACCATGGCGGTGTCAGGGAGGCCCTTCTCGCCCATGAGCTTATGGCGCTTGCCGTTGTGCTCGAGTTCCACGGTGTGCTTCCGGAAGGAGATTTTGGGGTCCTTGGAGTAGAGCCACTGCTGGCCGAGGATGATGTCGATGTGGGAGAGGTCCATGATGCCGAATGTGAGCAGGTCGTAGTAGGTTTGGATGCGGAGGGGGACGCTCTTCACCTGGCGGTTCCAGAGCTGGTTGGAGCCGTCCGGCAGGTGCACGACGTAGGGGTCGAGCGCGGTGGGCTTGAGGTTCAACGCCTTCACGACCTTGGAATTGATGAAGTTGTGGGTGCAGCCGGAGTCGATGAGCACCATCACCTCCTTGGCCATCACCTTGCCTCGCAGTTTCATGTGTTCCCAGCTCTGGAAGGCGTTGTCCTCGGCCTCGTCCTTGGGGTGGGACTCGTCCAGTTCCACCATCCATGTTGACGTGGGTTTGATGCCGTGACGGCTTGTGAGGTTCGACGGATGCGACTTCACGGGCAGCATGCGCGTTGCGGAGGGCGTCGATGTCTTGGGGCGGCTACTGGCAGTTGATTCCATTCTGGAGGTCGATTCTACGTGCTTCCATAACCTTTGCAGACAACATTTGTGTGAGGGCCTGTTTAGGGTTTTGCACAGAGTGCACACTGCTGAGTTTTTGTTACCATCCAAGGTCTCTTCTGTGTTCTTCATGCTCTGCTCTGTGATCTAACCTGTAACATTTCTGTTGAAGTTTCTAGCAAGGTTTTCTTCAGATCTGTTTCAACTAAGAGCACCCCCACTCTACTTCAAACTTGAAATTTTGAAATGGATGCAATGGAGTATCAGTATACTGACCTAGGTTTTAACATTTGTTTGATATTGATGCTTACATTGTCTCATAAGAATCTTTGGACTATGTGGCTGAGTATTCACACGAAGCTAATCCAGCTACCTTCAGAAGCATGGATTTCATATTGGAAATCTGCAGATGTCTGGTCAGAAAACTTACCTGCAGGCTGGTTTGGGATCATAGTTGGCTCCTGGATTCGCGAAGTTTGCTTGTCATCATATGCTCCTGGAGTCACGTACGCTTCGGGAAGAGATGAGATCGTGAACTCACCATGGAAAGAAGCACATGGTGTTGTTGTCCTTGAGTGTGGATTTAGATCATCATCCAGAATGTCTATCTTGTGAATGGCTCACAATTCGTTTTTGGTTTTGATTGAATGTTGGATGTACGTGTTGATATGAATTTCTTACCCTGAAAGAATTGTTCTTCGCAGCATTGGGGTCCTGCCGGAAGTGGTGACATGGAGGCTGAAGGGACTTATGCTGAATGGTGGAGGACGAGTTTTGTTGGTGAATGGACACGCCCTTTCGCATCAAAGTCCTTCAAACTTGAGAATTCTGTAGTTTTTGTTGCTGCCTTGTAATTACTTAAATGACTTGAAAATTGGCAGCCGTTGACTTCAAATTCATCCTTTTCGATGAATAGTAAACCAACGCCTATGTTTGTTCATACCAATGCCTTTTCATTTCATTAGAGCTTTTGGAATTGTCGGTTGTGAGTTGGCAAGCTTCACTGATTTTGGTTTTGTGACTGGACAGTGATTAACTGTAGATTACTTTGATTTTCAAGTAAGAAATCTTTCTACCTTCCCACATTTGTATCCATTGAGAGGTGGTGAGATTCAGTGGTTCCCTCTGAACCGCCTGTTTTGTAGAACTGTATCTCACAGGTCATATAGAAGCTCACCCTCTACAGCGTCTTACTGTAGAGTTGATTCGCAGCACCTCCAGCGCATTACTGCGGGGCTGATCTGGATCCTAGGGATATCTCTCTTTTTTGTTGTTTCTATTGAGAATGCTTTTGATTTTTTAATGGTACAGACAGTGCGGGAATCAGGATGAACAAGAAAGCAAGCTGTACGACTTAGTAACGCTTTTTACCAACACGGTACACCCCCGGTACTATTTTCAGCTCTACCGCTGGATTACCGAGAATGGGGGCAAAACCCAGTTCATCAGCAGCATTCGACAACCTACTACCCGGAATAAGCTGCAACTTGGCCTCTTGCTTGAGATACGCAAACACTGAAACCATGGACCTCCCTTTGCGCTTGGGTGGGGTTTTTGCGGTACCGACTTATGTGCTTCAGCGATGATGATGATGCTATTGACGCCTTTCGAGACATTTTGCGCTCTTTTCCGCAGTGAAGTCGCGATGTGACCGTCTTCTCCATTGCTGTAAGAGTACTTTGTTTACTCTCGTTTCTAATGTGTGAAGACTTTACTTTGAACAAGGAAGAAGAATGTTAATTTTCGGTTTGGTACAACTCAGCAATGCGTCACAGTATTATTATACTTCTTCGTTGGTACTAGCCATTTTTGTTCTAGCAGTCTAGATATGTTGCTTCTTTAGGTTTCAAAATGGCCCGCTGAAATGGGAATAAATGGATTTGTCGGTAGCCTCTAGTTCACAACCGAGCAATACTAGATTGTCGTTCGACTTTTCTATGTTTGAGAGAAGTATTTTAAGGAGCCATTGTCATTTTCCCACTCTCGAATGGCTGTTGTTTCGGTATGTCTGTCACATAGTGATCCTTGTGTGAGCCTAACTTATGGCTATCTTAAATAAGAAGCAGCAGCTGACTGATTGCTTGAATGTATTGCCTGACTGCATTAGATCTTTTTGTTCTGGTTCTAGACCAACAGAAGTATTAGCTACTAAATTATTTCTTGTTGTTAGATTTACAAATTCCAGCTTCTTGAGGGTTTAAGGAGAGATTATAGTATTCCCTGGTTTATGCAGACTTGATGAGAGGTATGGGCAATGCTGGAGCCTTGAAGAGAGGCATGGAGGGAATGCATTTCAGAAGTGGAAGAAGAAGAGAAGCCCTCTGTTTTACAGTACTTTGCATGTTCTGCTTGGTAGCCGTTGACTCGGCTACTCAGGGCGATGACTACCTTAATGAGAAAGAGGGCCAACTCGCTAAAATCGCCGATGCAGTGCAGAAAAATGATATCTCGAAGTGTGGTACGTGCTAATTCAATGATTGAGTTGTTTTTTCTAGCCGATTTCTTCCATTGAAGGCTATCACGATGTACTTGTCAATATTCGAAGCCAATCTTTGAATGTATAGTGAAACTGTCAGAATGCTGTTGCAGAACTTCTGAAGACATGCGCAAGCGCGCCCTGCTCTCGAAATACATGCTTTCCTGGGAAGGATGATGTTACCAATTACTCGTGTATGCATGTTAGCTTCAACAAATACTGCAATGCGAGTGCACCAGGTTGCAGTGACAAGTACTTCGACTATACCAGAAGCTTTGTGAGGTTCGTTTCGATTATGTAATCGATCTCAAATTCGCTTCAAATTCTCTTCAATTCTTCTCATTAGTACTAATTAATCCTAAAAATTGCCTGTTCATACCAGCAGAAATCCTGTAAATGTAAGAAGGTTAAAATGGTAGTCTTGTTAAATGGTCGTAAAGAGATTTCATCCATGATTTAATACTCTTCGGCAATCGTGTGTCTTCTCACCGTGGGGCTTTTGACGATTTTATCAGGACAGCGATCAATACAGATTTTAGTAGTACATTGACCACTATTGGAACGTGCGCTCAGAGGGCATTGGACCCTGTGTTCCAGAATGTATCTACACCAACGTCTCTACTGAGAATTTACTTTGGAGCAACTGATGGCTCCTGGAGAGGTTTTCCTGGATCAGTAAGTCCCCGAATTTTCGCCATGGATGATGACTGTGTGGGATGACCTTTACACGGAATCTCAGTGGTCGGAAAGAAGATGCCCAACATTGCATTTTCCGTCATCATATATACTAATCTTGCTAATGGTACCATGATAAATTTCAATTGCAAGAGCGTTTATTGATTGGCAATTGGAAGTGCAGGACCAAGACGTTAATGACCCTGAATGCGGTGTTGTTAAATACGACACTCGACTTCGACCATGGTACGTACCATACCTCTGTTTGAGGTTACTGTGAGCAACTTTTGCACTAGTATGAATTGTGCTAGGATGCTCTTGATGCCATGTATATCTCTGGAAGCATCACAATATTGGAGTGGGGTGTTGTCGCTTACAATTCCTTGTCATTTTGGTTCATTTATAACCTCTACTTGGAGGAGTCCGAATCTGACATGGATGTTTATATAGGTACCGTGCTTCGACCTCGGTGCCACGGGTTATAGCGATTCTCATAGATGCAGGACAGTCTATGAACAGGGACATATTGCCAGGACAGGGATCTGGGACAGTGCTGCAAAATGCGATAACAATCGTAGGGGAGTTTTTGAAGGCATTAAGTTCAGGGGACTTTGTGAACATCATAATGTTTGATAGCACTAAAGTTACTCCTTTGTCTCCTTCAATGGTGATTGCTCTTATTCTTATTTTCAAGTTTAGTACTTTACTAGTATTGTTAAGAGTTGCATCACTGAATGACACAGATAATCAAATTGCAACTAGTTGCTGACTTATGAATTTTGAAACATGTGTTTGAATCGGAATTTTACATGTCGACCATGAGCTTGGGATTTTATAAGTGTTGTTTCTAATGGTGGAACTGATCGTGCTCATTTACATATTACTGGTTGTAGGTGCAAATACAAGTGGACCCTATAACATCCCTTCCGGAGCTGGACACCTTGACGCAAAACCTAGGCAAGCAAAAATCGGGGGATCTACCTGGGACATCTGATGTTGTACAGGGGATTGACGCAGCGTTGCAAAACTTCGCCGCCAATTACCCAGACGCTGCAAAGATCATTCTTGTTTTTACTGATGGGGAGTTTGCTTCAGGGAATATTTCCATTCCTGTGACGAATTTGACATCATCAAACGTGAAAATGTTTGTATACAAGATTCCTCCCATAAATGATGACAATTTATTCATTGTGAATACTCCATTTGCAAGCCAACTATGCAGTATAGGTGGAAGTTTTGAGATCATTTCTAAGCTTAGTGGTCTCTCCAACCCTATACTGGCGTTGAACAGTTTTTTCACGTTTACAGCGAACCTCCATGCAAAGGTGTCAAACAATTCGGCGGATTATAGTCCAATCTATGCGGGTTATGAAAAAATTGAGGGTAACATCACTACAGTCAGCAGACCAGGTACTACTTTACTATCCTCCTATGGATATGGTTTTATGAAGGATCTTCAATTTAACTGGAAATTCGGGTGTTTTGACCTGAAATTTGCTGAACGATCACTAGTGCCAGTACTGGACGGAGTTAGGGTGTAGGGTGACTTGTTGCGAACTCAATTTAGGTGTTCCAAATGGGGCAATCTGATGAAAGTGAAATGAGTGAGACTCTGATATTCATTTGATACTTGGTGTGATTAGCCCATTTTTTTCATAAGACATAATTACGGCTAGGAGTTCGCCTGTTGACATAGTCACGCATTCATGCTGCAGTTTTTGGAGCCGATAAGACGTTGCTGGGTGTGGTTGGGATGGACATCTTCATCAATAATCTTGGGAGCCTCGCAGATTCAGTATATGCAGCCATACTGTCAAGATCTGTGGGGAAAGGATTCAAATCGTCAAATTTAGTGCTCACCAGCGCAAACTGTAGCCTTCAAGTAAGTGCCCGGACATCACCCAATGTCCTGATCCTTAAAACTGCATGTACCCTGTAAATCTTCTCAGTGCTCAAGAACTTGATCTGTATGGAACGATGATTTATGTCCAAAAATTCCCTTTGTAACTGAATGATTCAAACATGATATCTGAATTATCCATTGTATTCTTTCGTGTGTCTGTGATGCTAGACTGTTTTGCCATCAGCTGAGCCATGTGAAGCGAGTGTGACCAAAATTCCGAACGGTGGCTTCTGCTATCGAACGGATAAGTCGAGCACAATCAAAGATCTCGCATGTTGTCGATCATGCGCTCAGCCGCTTCATGGGTCCGGCGGTACGAGTAAATCCACAGTTATAGGTGCAGCGGTGGGTGGCACGGTGGGAGGAATCTTTTTGTTTCTTGTGGTTTGGTTTCTAATCAAACGTTGGAAGAAGACGAGGATTATAACTACGGGCGGAAACAAGGATGGTGAGTACGAATTTAAAGGAAATAATGATGATCCTCCAGTACAATTAGCAGGAAATAATAATAATAATCGTTCAGGACTGTAAACTAGTATTTGATTTGACTCAGTGATATGTGTAAAACTAAGTGTAGAACTTCGTGATGCAAACCACAACCATCGATGGATTGTAGTTTGTGTCTTGCTTGCTCCTGTTCTTCAAATTGAATGAAGCTATTAAGACACATCTTGATTTATGCTATAATCTCCTCAAAATTCTGTGTGTTCTTCGACTCCTACAAATAGTTGGGATTTCGGAGGTCGAAACAGATGGACACTGACTTGGAATGTTTTTACCTGCACTGTAATTGCATGCAAGAACTGTTGTACGCATATTTCGGTCTTGCACCAGTTTTGCTTTGTGGAGCAAGTGATTGGAAATTACCTGTCGGACTGTATGCAACATGGTGCCGGTCATGGTGTGAGTGTTTCCTCTGCATTGGAATGCAACAAGCAAAATTGACCTTTGGAATCTGAGTTTCAAATTCTACACACCGATACAGAAAGTTAGAATTTTAGTAACAGGGAATAATCTTCTTTTAGTGGACTAGGAGATGGGTTACGTAAAAAGACCATGCCTGAGGCGCAAATCTGATGAGTGTCCAGGCCCCATCTGGTCTGATTATTCCAGTGAACACATTTCACGTAAAGATGTCGAGAGTGGGAATTTTGGATGACTCCATGTCACAGGTGAGTGTCGCCAAATTCTACGTCGTGAATCTTAAAATTCGATGACAGCAAACATTGCCTGTGAGCTGCTGTTACGGAAAACATCCCCAATAGCACATAGGCTTCGAAATCCTTGCGAGCTAAACATGGAGTCCTCCACACGTCTAGAACTCGTTATGAAACGCACAACGCCATTCGAACAGGGCTACAAATTGCATCACTTCGAAGGAACTTCCAAGCATATTTAATTCATCACCACAAGATGGGTGATTCCAATGTATGGCAACAAGTTATCTCTCTGCTGAACTAACATTGATCGATAAAAGAGCCCCACTAGGAAACAGTTAAGAGTGATAGATACACCACCATCAGCACATCAATCCAGACAAGAGACGTAGGCAATCCTTGAGAGCATCGACACGGAGCTGCAAGCGCGAACGAGTATACGCACCAACGGAATCCTCCTCCATGAGAGCTCGCAGATCCGTCTCCCCGCCCGCCCACGGCTTACTCATCATATTCTGATGAAGAGTATCAACCACGGCACACTGCAACGCATATCTAATCTCCAGCGGGATCTCGTCTGCAAGCCGTTTCTGCACAACCTTCCAATACGCCGCCACACTCACCTTCAATCTCCACGCATCTTGGTACTTCCGATCCGGATCGTTCAGTATCTCCACAAGCGCGATCTTATCCTCTCCTGGTCCAAGCTCCACAGCTCTTGAGGAGTAGGTACTCGTCCGCTTTGCTTCTCCTAGAGCAGTTTGCATCTTCTCAAGAGTAGCTGTGTAGTAGTCATTCGTTGTGAAGATGATCGTACTCTCCTTCTCCAACATTCTCTCCACGAACTCCATTGTCGTGGTCTTGACTTCCTCCAAGGTTTCAATCGCAAGCTGCTTGTAGCTCTTCTCTAGTCGAGGATATCCTTGACTGCAGAGGCTGTTGACGCGGAGCACAACCTCGGTGGCGTATTCGAAAGCCTCGTCCACGAGGGACCTGCATGTTTCGTTGACACTCGTGATCTGTTTCCTCATCAAGTGGTGGAGCACGGAGTGCGGTAGGAAGTCAGGAAGGCCGACTCCTTGGTGCTCCACGAGCAGCTCCCGAATCTCCGTCGTCTGAGACTGCTCCCTGAACTTCAGCCCCGTCTTGTGGAGATCATCAGCGAAGGTCTGGAACTTCTGGTGCAATCGTGCGGTGTAGTGCAGATGCGCGTCGCTGGGAAACTCCTCAAAGTTCCCATCACGCACGACCTGAGACAGGATGGTGAGTATCTTGTTCTGCACTTGGAAGAAAGCCGACCTCGCATCCATGTCGCTCTTGATCCCTCTCGGGAGATTGCTCAGCTGCTGGTTGCGTTTGTGCAGCGCTTCAAACATCTGCTTCTGGATTCTGGGTAAGCATTCCTTCACCATATCCGACTGAATCTTTGTGAGCTTCCGTGCAAGCGCAGGAATGCCGACCATGCTTCCATCCAGCTCCTTGAGCGCAGGATGAGACTCAAAAAGCTCCCTCTCGCGCTGCCTTGCGATGGCTATGGAGTCGTCAACGTCGATCCGGTTGCGAACACAGATGTATCCGAGGCCTATGTTGACAGCATCGGTGGTGACTTTCTCAAGCAACCCCTCCGGCGCCTTGTCCACCTTCGTGACGACCGCCAGCGTTCGATTGCCCTCTTTGTCCACCTGCTGCGACATGCGAATCGACTCGCACGTCGGAAAGTCGACTTGCGCGGAGAGGACGTTTAAGATGATGCTCTCCTCCGGTGTGATGTACCGCATGATCATGCCCCTTATCTGCTCGTAGATGTTCTTCGGCTGGCCATGGACAGGAACGCGTGTGATGCCCGGAAGATCCACCATAGTCAGGTCAGGTGAATTGGGTTTACGGATTAGGAGCTGAATCGGGCTGTCTTTTACACCTTTGCCAGAACCAGCAAGTGCATTTGTTGCGGCGTTGATGGCCGCTTCGATCTGCTCCTCCCCGCTTATCTCCTGGTCCTTGACATTTCCATAATCCATTTTTATGATGGATTCCTCGAGCTGGCATGATTGAAGGCGGAGGACGAGCGGAACGCGAGTGGCGATTCCTTGGCCTCGAGGGAGAGTGATACCTGCTAGAGACTCCAGCACGCTGCTCTTGCCGCTGCTTTGGTCGCCCACAACCACAATCGTTGGGAGCTGGATGTTCTCCTCGGTGACTCCTTGAGCGCGGATTTTGTCCACCACGTCCAGCAATGGCCGGATGTCTCTTTGAAACGTGGATTCTAGGGAGTCAAGCGCCGCTCGACGTGAAATTAGCTCCAGGCTCATCGCATCGCACGCCGGGATATCAATGGGGCTTGTGTTAGATTGCATGTTGGGAGCCTTGTTCTCTCAATCTGTGACCAATTGAAAGCCAGGATACGCACCCTCAAACCTACAGGTACCATTGTACATGCAAGAATAACCCACACTCAGAGTTTGATCTTCAGTACATGTTAAACTAGACATGCATGCTTCACCGGCAGACTGGAAGGTATATAAACAGAAAGGTTTTCAATAGAGAAAGGATCATCAACTGAGCAGCTGTCATACATGAAACGAAAATTCAACAAAAGGATCGTGGTTGGATTAGCTTACCGCCCAGCTCGAAGTGGGAGATTCGAGCTTTGATGAAGTTCTGCTCCGAAATCCGGATCCAAACTACGCCATCAATGCAATGTAGCACAACCATATGAGTCTTCTTCAGGTGTCCACAGCGATGGCGCTTTGTGTCCGAGCTATGGCAAAACCACTTAGTTGAATGGCGTACGCTAGTTTACGATATATTCATGTTCGTACTTACAGACAACTTTGAGAAAATCTCTAGAATAATCAAGCCAGAGTGCAGGAGTCTGGCTCTGGATCCTCTCCCGAATCCAAATGCACGCACGGATCCAGTTACCGCAACTGAAGTTTTCAACTTTACCACCAGCAGCAGTATCAAGATTCACAATATTTTTGTGAAGCTCTGACTAGACTGTGGCTTGTACAGTATTGTTTTCTTCTACTAAATTCGGCGCTAGAAAATGAAATGAGTTTCGCGCTCTTTTGGTTGGATAAGCTGGCCGGAAGAAATTAAGTTATAGCTTGATCAATGCCTCTACTGCCGGCTACTCGAAGCTCTGGTGTTGGTTGTCGACCATATATCCGTAGCTGGCACCACTGAATCATGAGCTCTATTTCCCTACAGACCTCACCACTCCGCTTACAATTGGGCTGAAGATCACGGTTACCAACTTCTAGCTTCTTCGATGTAGTAATACTCGCGCCTATTGTAAGCTAGCATTCACAACATTCCATCAGGTTTAATAAGATGCTGTATAGCTCCAGGTCTTTGACTCCCACATTCGCTACGCTCTGCGCCGTGGTTGTGGAAGGGCTAAAATTTCTTTGATAACAATAATCGTGGTTAAGGTGTAGATTCTACTCAAAAATCCACTCAGAATTCCATTGCGATTTACAAAAGGAGGTAAATTAGATCAGGGAATCGAAAACCCACGTTGTTGGCTCTTGAAGTGGCAATGGCTGTAGGTAGTCTTACCTGTCAGTAGCATATTCTCCTTGGCCTTGGTTCCGAGACTTGTAATACTCTCCAATGACAGCGGTGCTTTAGACTCAGAACAGGAATGTTCAACAAGCGGTTTCTTATCTGGACTATGTTCACGTGATGTTATAAAGTATCAGTTTGCTATTCGTTGACGGCAGTTCAGAACTGAGCTCTTTCTAAGTTTTAGATTATCCTGATTCCTCCCCATGGCCATTTATACTCTGGAGATTGTGTGAAGTAACCGTTAGCCTAACCTTCTGCAATTGGCGTTCATTCATCCAAGTTCCAACCCATCTGTCTGTACTATTGCATTGCATCCTGATCGGCATCTTCGTTCTGTGAATTGAGCGCTGGAGGGGTTTAGGGTTCAAGTTAGTGATTGCGCATTGCGGGAGATAATTTAAAGGAGAACCGTGGGTGATAACTCTGTGCTATGGTGCATTGTGTGTCTTTTTGTATGAGATGGCTGATTGAGCACAATCAGCTTTGAGGACTTCGGGTTTGTTCCTTGGTTTAATGGTGCTTGTTTTATAGGTTGTTTACATTTAGCCAGAGGAGTCGAGTGGCGATCGAGTTGGGTTGTTGCCAGTCGACCCCATTTGGGTTGCTGTTTGTTTATGTAAGAGATTAGTTGAGCTTGAGACACTTTTTGCTTTCGTTTAGGGTTGTTTAGAGCCTTTCGTGTGTAGGAAGGACAGCAGAGATTGGATTTTAAGACTTGAGAACTTGTCATGTAAGAAATGCAAGTGATCCAGGTGGAATTAGGAAGCGCTGGCATTGCGATCTTTGGAGTAATCGAATCCAGTCTGCGATTTTTTTGTTCACTTGGCATGGAAGTGAGTAGTTAGTGAGAAGCGGAGACGTTGAGCTGGAGATGAAACGAGGTGAGCGTTGCGATCGACTTCCTCTTCTGGCATCTAGTTTTCCCTTCTTAACTAATCTAAGTACTGCATAGTTTAGCTTAGCAGACTTGGAGAGTCGAAGTTTGATATGTGATCTCAGAGAACTTAGGTTTGTAAGTGTTAGACTCCTCTACATACTTCGATTGAACTGTTTTTTTTGCGTTGGTTGAAGTAATGGCACACTTATACGTGGACTGAGTTTCAGAGTTGGTTAGAAACTGTTGGGCTTTGGGATGTGTGAACATCTCGGCGTCTTTGAGAAGTATTAAACTTAGTTCGGATTGTTTGTTAAATCCCGCATCATTCTTGCATGAACTGAGCACAACCTGTTCTGGTTCAGACTTGGTTCTCTGAGTGCAACCACACGTGCAGAGTAACGACATTGGCAGTTGTCTGGCAATAGAGCCTGAATGCAATGTCAGTTACATGAGATACTCAGATGGGCTTGGGTGAACGGGTGGTTTGTTTGAATTGTACAGGAGGATCCATGGAGTTGGATGCTACCATATGGAGTGGGCTCCCGTTTGAAATGGTGGAGCGAGTGTTGTCGTCCCTTCCAGTTCCAGACTTATGTAGGTACTGCAGTGTGTGCAAGACATGGAATAGGCTCATCCGGAGTCCAAAATTTGGGGCTTTACGTGCTCAAAGTTCTGCCAAGCGAGATGCATCCTTTATTGCAATGCGATGTGTTCTTGGTCAATCAGAAGGGACTCATGAAGGATGGTGCTTTCTCGACTTGGAAGCAAGACGGTGGTATACAGTCAAAGATGATCACCCAAAACTTCCAAAACCATTGCTTGGTTGTTCGGTTGCAGTCATGGATGGAGGTCTTGTTTGCAGATACTTGAAGCCACTTACTATTGGGTATCAGCCAGTAGTTCCCTTTAACGATACGAATGCTATGCGCTTTTCAATTATTGTTTACAATCCCATTTCCAAGACTCTGAAAGAATTGCCAAGTGTGCCGGGTCACCTGAAATCCACAAGTTATCCCGAGCTCAATTTGGTGGTTGACAACGTATCCCAGCGATTCAGAATTTTTCTTATCAACCAGCATGTATGTGCAAGTTTAGCTGCGAGTTTAAAGATTCAGAACGATCCCTTAATGCGTATTTTCGATTCGGCTACAAATGAATGGCAGGGCTCGGCCAACCCATTCTGCATCTCTTCTCGTGGAGTTGGTTCTGTTTCCAGTACTGTCGTTTTTCAGGGCTTTCTGTACGCACTCTTTGGCACCTGTAGAGGATACATAGAGGGTCATTGTGAGACTATTGAGCAAGAAATCTGGAGATACTACATTGGGGAAAATGTGTGGGAAAAGGTGAATGTGGACATCGCTGCCACACTTTGCTCTATTATGCTCTTCGTGAGTGCAAACCGTTTATTTCGGATGGGATGGTTGTTTGACAAGTCAAGGAGAGGTGACTTAGAGCAATGGAGATTGGAAGTGTACGAGATAAAAACCCCTGGAATGGTTCTGGAGAGATTGTTCGAAATGTCCAAAGGAAATGCTGTCGACCTTTTCGGTGTAAAATCTAGCCTCCGCAATCCTGAGATAGTTGCATCTGGCTTTGGCAACTCTATCCTGCTTACGTGTAAATCGTCTCAAAAGATAATGGTGCTCGACTTGGAGAGTCGTATGTGGGATCGGTTGCCTGCAAATCCAGAGTGGACTCACCCTGGAGACGAATACTATTATAATTTCGAATCCTATTTTGCGAATCCTATTTCACACATGAACGTATTTCTGCCCAGCTCACTCTGGTGGCAAGAAGGTGAAGGTGCTGCCGATGAAGCCCAAGTGCTGCTGCTAAAGAAGGCAACTACCCTCAGCTATCCTGAGGTAATTGTTATTGACTGAAAGGTAATACACTTTTACGGGAGTGTGTTGAAAACATTATGGGACTCCACTGCAGTTTTTGTAAGAGTTTGCAGAGGGATAAAGCGGTTTTTATTGTAGGCGCTGGAAGCTCTCCATCATAGCGCGCTGCAAGTATTGGACAAATTTGATATCCACCTTGAAAGCTGTGTACACTTCGGATTTCTATTACTTACGATCAAGTTGGATGATTTCCATTTAGCATATCCAATTCTACGCTTAGTTGTGATGTGAAGAATTCCTGTGATTGTTATCTGTAAATAGTTCCATGTGCATGCGGTGAATGACAATGTCACTCTATGCATTAAAATTGAGCAGGCAGCATACGGTACACGCAAATTCACTACAACTCTGTCAAACATCCAGGTGTCCAACATTGACTGTCACATAAATCTGAATTATATTTCCCCTGTTAGCAATGTTATATACAAAGTAAGACTATGACGTGATTCCGATCTCAACACGAGGGAAGCCAATCGAATGTACCAGTCTAAATGTCAGTATAGCCGCATTGCATTAGATTTGTCAAAATTTGTCAAGTGACCATTTCGTCATGGGCTTGTAAGGATTTCGAACTGCCAATGTTCAGTTCATCCGTAACGTTCTCCACTGTACCCTTTGCTCCGAAGGCATGTTTACTTTCACAATGTACTCTGCAAGACAGTCAACGACATGCTATTAGGTGAGGGGTCATCCAAAACATCAAGTACCTCTGGACATCTTCGCGTGTTATGCATTTACTGAGTTCATCAGAGGCTCAGTGCAGAAGAACACCCACCTTCATACCGCTTTAGGCATGGGCCATCGTATTTCATCTGCCACTGATCATGGCCGTTGCCTACTCGAAGCACCTTCCACCATCCTACACTCAGAGACTCCAGGCTTGTGTTCAGCCGCAACTCATCGTTGAGCATTCGCTTCAGCTCATCCCGGACCCTAGATTTCACAACCATAGCTTTCGGATAATCACGCTCAAGAATGAGGGTGCAGTCTTGAGATATTTGCACATGCTTCAAGGTGTTATTCGATTCTACCAGTTTTACCAGGTCAGTCATCCAATCAAAGCATAGCGAAATACTGCCACCTTTGGCTACCGAAGTAAAGTCTCTCAGAGAAACTTTGAGTGTAGAGAGCGTGGTGTTGGCTTGGCGACCGTCTGCATCTGGCACCAGTCTAAGCACAAGCTCCTTCAATTCTACAATGGAACATTCGAATTTGATTTCCTTCAGGGTTCGGTTTCCCGCTACAGCCCTCGCCATTAAGCGTCTCTCAAAGTTGCTACGAAAGTAATCGTAAGGAATTCGAAAGACCTCATCACCCACTTCTAGCTTCTCCAATGAAATGTTAGACTCTACCAACTTCACCAGGAGATTCTCGCAAACGTCATTATTATCATAGTCCTTAGGAGCGGAGCTCAAGAGCACCAGCTCTTTGAGGCCCGTATTCGCTTCGCTCGACACCCTAACCTTATTGGGCATTAAAGGGCGGAGAATCGTCCGCAGTACTTCGGGTGCAGGATAAATCCGCAGAGTACACGACCTCAGAGTAGTGTTTCCGGAGAACAACCGCGCGACGGCTTCCACATGGCTTGGGAGACTACTAACCATAAGGTCCAAGGTGGACAGGCTGCGGATTGTGTGCAGGAGGGCGAGAACTTGAACAACATCGATATCCTCCCCTAGACCTGGCAGAGTCGAACTATATCGGAAAGTTAGGTCTGTCAGTGTCGGACAAGCCACTATCTCCCGGAACACTTGCACGATCGCAACGACCTTGACCCTAAACTGCAAAAACGCGCTGTTCTGGCTGTTGGAGCCATCACAAACCTCAAATCCATTTCTACCCCTTCTTCGCAACTCCCCCCTAAAGTCTTCTAAATCTTCCGAAATGGTAATACTAGCGGCCACAGACCCTGCATCAGCTCCTGGCACCTCCTCACTCTGCACAAAACTCCTCACTTTGTCAATCACCTCGCCCACGTCCTGCACATCCAACACATCCAACTGAAGAGAATCAGCCATCCCTTGCAGTACCCGCTCCAAGACGATTGCCCAGCTAGATGCTGCTGTCGATCAATACTACCAACATACGGTGCAACCTCTAGACAACCTTGCGCAGTGATCTAGACAAAAGTTTCATCTAGACATGTGCGACTATCACAAACAAGCCCACTAGAATTGGACCCAAGTGGATCTAAAGCATCCGGAAGTTCATATCGACGAGGTAACTGGAAGGGTTGTGCAGGGACACTGCAAGGAATTAGCCGTGTCACTGCTTTTGAAGCAGCGACATTTGTGGTGCCTGGGGTCGCAGTTGTCGGTAGAATATTCTCCATGACCTTGATTATGATATTTTCCCATGCCCATGGTGTCGTAAGGTTATGGTTTATTGCAGTGATGTTGTTTCATTGACCATTTCGGCTCTTAGACAGTAAGAGGTTGGACTAGAGTTTGAAGTCATTGTTTGGTGCTTTGTACATGCCAAGAATTTGGATTGTAGCGTAGAGTTATCCATATTATGGCTTTGAATTTGGTTGTATCTCGCAAGGAAACGATTGCATGGTTCTATAGGTATAATAATCCGGTCTTTTAAAAAAGGGATTAACATGAATCAACCGTGTGTTTGTCACGCACATTATATGAGTATAGCATTTTTAACAAAAAATCGTAAAGATGTTAAATAGTGGTTACTCACATGAGCTGTGAACATCTTTAATTCTGTACAACTTTAATTTCATGGCAAACTTGACAACTTAAGAAAAACAAATTGATAATCAATCCATAAAGAAAAGGTCAAATTTTATACATCGGTTCCTTTTGTGAGAACTTTCTTTCTTCTTTTATTCAACAATAATTATAGCATAATAAAGAAGATAAGTATATAAAATAAAGATAGACCATTTCTATTTGAAGCCTTAATATTGTAACCCATTCTCGTACTTATGTTCTTCAAGAGGAAGTCAAGCAGCTTTGACTTACTACATAGAATAACTTTTCTATGAGCATGGAAATAAACTCCAATTCTTCCAATTTACACTTCTCTTTATAATGCTTCATTTTAGAAAAATTATAGTTGTTCTTGGAAACCATTCTTAGAATACACAGTGTGGTTAAAAAGTAAAAGAGAAGAATCTGTCTTTAGAATTGATAAATATTCTCTTTTAACTTAGTTAGGACGTACATCACGAGGCAAACTGTGAGCAATTATAACAAATACTCCAACTTATTCTTTAACTAACCAATTTTCTTGTACTATATTGATTAAAGACATTCACTTGTTTAAACTCTGTAATGATTCATGGAAATTGAAAAAGTGTCTACCAAATCACTAGCAATGGCCTACTAGCATTATTTAAAAATATGCACTGCTAGACCTTAATTTCACAATTGGTTGATTTTAGTGGCCTTGAGGTATCAAATAAGTAAATAAGTGTGATAAAAAAAGGACAGGATATTGTCAACCCAATTGGACATTTAAATTCTCTCCGCTTAAAACCACCCCCCATAAATCAATATGAATGCCTCCTTAAAATAAAATTAAATAAATAAATAAATAAACCATTTCCTCTAAATGTTACACCATCAACAAACAATGACAAGAATTACAAATTCACGCCGAACATAACACCGATCATGAAAGCAGCATACTTCGCAAATCAGTCTCAAAGTTCAGCTTCCCCTGTTTTCCTGCCGCCGTCCCACTTCGATCGCAAACTCATGTGAACTATCGTCAGATCATTGTCCCGCTCCTGTCGACTGCTCACTTCCCGCTATTCAATAAATCATCGCAATTTTTGGTCAAAACGTCACAGTACTCATTACGCACAAACAATCTGCACAACTGGAATCAAAAGACAATCCTTTTTTTCCAATTCTGCCAAGCCTGATCTGATCACTATCCCATACAGTACCCTGTGCCGAACCTGATTCCCCCTGATGCCGAAGCGGGGCCCGAACCCAACTCCGAGCCTAGCCGGGGTTTAGGTCTGGTGGGCCGTCTCTCTCCCGAAACAAGACACCAACTCCACAACTTTGCGACTCCTTTTGCCTCTCGCGCCCCGAACCCAGCGCTGTGAGCCCCCGCTGCTGCTGTCGGTGTTGGTAGCCTGCCCCCGGTCGCCACCATGGTGCGAATCAGCGTCCTGAACGATGCGTTGAAGAACATGTTCAACGCCGAGAAGCGGGGCAAGCGCCAAGTGCTCATCCGCCCCTCCTCCAAGGTCGTCATCAAGTTCTTGTCTGTGATGCAGAAGCACGGTGGGAGTTCTGGACCCTCATCTGTCTCGACCCATCGTACAGTTTATAAATCGAGAATTATGACTATGCGGCATTACGGGGTTTCGGGTTTAGGGTTTTAGGGTTTTGAGACAGAACTGTTGGAAGCGCAACCTATGCGAGGCTCTGTGTTCCGGGGTCCTGCAACAATGTCCGCGTCTGTGTTGTTTCTGCGAGCTCGGATTACATAGGCAGTGGAAGTTTGTGTGGAGAGTTTAGGTTTTGGGATGGATTCTGTTTGAATTGGTGCAAGAGTATTGAATGGGCAGTCTGCGGATGAGTGGGTGCAGGTTACATTGGCGAATTTGAGCTGGTGGACGACCACCGAGCTGGAAAGATCGTGGTGGAGCTGAACGGGAGACTGAACAAGTGCGGTGTGATCAGCCCTCGTTACAACGTGGGAGTGGGTGAGCTGGAGGCTTGGACTGCTCGTCTTCTGCCATCTCGTCAGGTGAGTGGGGTTGGATTCGAGGCAGTTTGATCGCTGATAATGCGTTCCTCATGGGTATGAACAGGGCCTAGCCCCGGTTTGCTCAGGGTCTAGCCTGCGGATTGAATCGAAAGGTCGGAAGAGGTTAGGGGACAGGGTTCATCTTCTGAAACGCAACTCATGCGAGTGTGCACTCCAGCTGCGTGATTCTTCCTGTGGCTGATCGCAGTCTCTATTACTGAATGTTCTCACATGTCTGTGCCATAACGAACTATGTGTGTTGGAACCTTCATAGTTGCAACTAAACCTTGACTTGCTCTTTCCCTTGTTAAAACTGAACCAGTTGGGCTGTTTGTATATTCACCCTCTTTTTAGTCCAGTATTACACGTGTAATTTCACCTTTTTTTGGTTCATCCCTGTCTATGGAGGGCATACTTTCAATGTTATAGTGTTTCACTCACCTAGTTCAAGCACGTATTTTAATGCAAGCATCTTGGGTTACTCGCCCATTTTTCACCACAAACAGAAATATATCGTTGTTGACTGGTTATTTCATTGTGCAGTTTGGCTACATCGTATTGACGACCTCAGCTGGCATTATGGATCACGATGAGGCCAGGCGGAAGAATGTAGGAGGCAAGGTTCTAGGATTCTTCTATTGAGATAGTTCAGGGTCAGAACTCTGGACCGACGCAGGTCTGCAGACGGTGGTCATGCATTGTGAGCACTGGCTGCCTGGCTTGGCCCAAGTTCCTGGGGAGATGTGAGGCAGGGGTCAGGGTGAATCTTAGTATGATATTGCGTTTCACCTGCAATCTTCGGGGCTACTGTTTCTCGAGGTGCTCTGCACCTGTATCTATTCAAAGCAATTGTGGTGCAAGTTTTCACAGCTATGGTGATGTTCGTGTCGTCTTTGGTAAACGTGGGTATCATGTGGTCACGCATTCACAGGGACTGTGCAGCGAAGGTGATGATGAAAATGAATCCAGTAGTTTATTTCTAGTGTTATGGTACTTGTCTCTCTGTTTGGTGGTCAACCTGGTAAAGAGAGGAGTTTACATCTCCGATGTGAAGGATAATTTCTTTGGGACAATGGCTTTCATGTCTTTGAGTAGTATCGAATTCGTTTGATATCCTTTGCGAAATACAGAAGGGATGATTGAGAAATAATTATCAAGAACTTCGTCATCTAGTTTTTGTAATTTCTTTTGTGAACCGCCTGTCTAGTTCTGATGTTCTCGGAATTTGTAAATTGGCTAGTTTTTCGTAGAGTCGTGGATGATTAATGTAAGACCTGGACAACTGGTATTCTAATTGATAATCTGATAATTGTCCCGATGCCATTTCATTACGGCCGGGTTTCTACTCTTCTGTGTCGGTTCTTTGTCGGTTGAGTCATAAGCTTTGTCGGTTGTTTACGCCCTCCGTCGACGTGTACTCGATGTCCCTGTATGTTTTACCATTTGACCATGGAGTTGCAGAATCTTTTTGGAGAGGACTTTGTGTTGTTATGGTGTTGCTTGATGTTGCAGAGGGGGAGAGATGTTTGGTTTGTGCATTACAGGTTGGGGTTTCTTGGAGGAGAGCAAGAAAAGCAACGAAGAATAATAGTAGTTGGGCCACCACAAGTACAAGCAAGGGCCAAGCACTTTGCTATGAGCTGAATGAGATTTATTGGGTGACTCTTTGTAGCAATGGCGGGCATGCAAGATAGTTGATATATTGTGGCATACAAAATGTTTTGAAATGAGATTTTAATTATTTAGTTAATAAATCTAGTAGACCCATTTTTTAAAATTGATATGTCTAAACCTTGGACTTGGCCCTTGTGTTCGCAACCCTTGACCATCTAAGAACTGGATTGGGTTGAGTTTTGTTGGAGGTAATAAAGATCTTCGGAATCTGTATCTTGCTTTGAATGTTGATATGTTACATCAAGGGTGTTCAAAACATTAATTGACATCATACAAATAATAGCGTAAAGTTGTTCTAATGGACGTGTGATTATTTCTGAATTAAACAGAAGCCTGCCCATTATAAGAAATTAAAAAAAAAAAACATAATTATACAAATTGAGAATGTCGGGCAGTGTTTTAAGTGGATATTTTTTATCTCAAGCAAATTATGTTGCATTTGAACATCGCTCTGTTATGCAAGATAACTACTATTTATATTAAATAAAGCTATCATTGTTCATTTATTACACTTTTATTTATTTAAATTTTTGATTGGTAATTAAATAATTCTTGATGATTTAATTATTTTTAATATCAACATTTCTTCAATTAATGTTTTTGACAGGTCATCGTGTTTTGCTTGTTTGATTTATATGAAGAAGGCGTTATAAGTGCCATTGTGAAATTATTGAAATCGTATCAAATGGCATGCCACAAGAAAGAGTATAATATTGAATTACTTACAAGATTGAATGATTTAATGAGAGAGTAAATGTCTTACTTTGTTATTATTGTATTTTTTTGTGTATATCATGTATTGATTAATTAGATTACAAATCTCTCTGCTAATTTTCTTCTTTGAGATTTATTAAGCATTATGGAGATGTCCACTACATAAGACCTTGATGTTATATACAATGTAATTAGAATGAGGAAGTTGGGTGTCTCTTGCAGTGGATCAGGAGAGTGCCGTTCCTTGTACCTGGCAAATGTACAGACTTGCAGGCCTTCAAAATCAAAATATATTGACAAGGACTGGTTTGTAGTGGGTCAAAATTTGAAAATGTAGTTTTATGTGATTTGTTTAAAAGTTAATGATGAATTTATAGTGGGTTATTTATAGATTATAGAATAATCTATTATACAATAAAGCTCATTTTGTCTCATTCAACTATACCGTGCTCAAATTCGTTAGAGAGACAAAGTGAGGTACAGTCAATGTGCTCAACGACGCGGGTCCCACTACATCCATCATAGCCATTGGCCAAGTACAACACATTGATTTGAGTTGAAATTGGAAATTTTTTTTTTTATGTCTTCTAGCTGTAAGATCTAAGATTAGAATAAAAAGTAAAAAGACTAAAAGTAGACTGTAGTTCTTTTGAAAAAGGAACTAAAATGAGAAATTAAAATCACTTATTGTGTGATTTATTATTTATTGTTGGGTGGCGAGCCTTAGATCATTTTCACATATATATTTTTAATTATTATATTATATTTTATATATTTTGTTTTATATTATATTTTAATTAGTATTTTGGAAGTTAGTGGAAAACTGTGGAAGATTTGTTATTATTCACAATGGCAACAATAGAGTCGAGCGGTACAAGTAGGTTCACTCATAGCATTCGAATTGATGTTGGACCTAGCAATGTCGATGTACAGGAATCTAAAAAAAGAAAAAAAACGTTTTAGATCATGTGGTGCTGGTTATAGAAGCAAAGATGATAGGTTTTTTCTAAACAATGTTTTAGACAAATTCATGATAGTATAGTAAATTGGTTTAAAGGTTGTTCTCAAAAACGTTTATGTCGTATATTTTTGAGTTGTAATGTCTAAGGGATTGAAGATTATAGAAGAAGTGTAGATCAAATATAGCTAAAGAATTTTTTTGGTAATGAATTCAAACATGAAAAAAACTAGATGTCTCCTCAAAGATTTTAGAGTCTAATTAGCGAGCAAGTTAGAAGTGCATCAAGGCATTTAAAAAATTAGGTTACTTAGTTTCCAAATCGTGTTGATCATGATTATAATGTTTTAATGGATAAAGTAACTTGGTTTGACAATAAGCTAAGTAAATTAGTACTTGAACCTTGACAATTAGTACAAGGCACAAACAAAGATATGTTGCATGGATTCTTGTTGCATTTTCTTCTACCCAAATATGAAATTATCTTTTTGAATGGAGAGAGGGAGTTTGCTAAAAGTAGCTATGGTATCATTTACAAATGTAATATTGTTGGAGTTGATTTTATACCATTTATCACTTCAGTTGAAAAAAACGCTTTTACAACAATGAATATGGAAGCAATGAGTTGTCCCTTTATTCATCTTTTATTTATTAAGTTGTTTACTATCCATCCTACTAAAGCGCATGGATATATGCGATGGTGGAATGCCGAAGCTTTGAGAAGTATGATGAACAAGTGTAATAACAAATCATCTATAACGTCAGAAGTGAATGAGGAGAATGTGAAGCTGTTCCAACAATCACAAATCAGATTTTCAGAATTAGTTTTTTCAAAGAGAAAACCAATGGCATCAATAGTCATTGGATTACTAAAAGTAAAAGTAAAAGCAAAATAGAAGTATAAATAGAAGTATAAATAGAAGTATAACATGTTGCAAGGGTGTAAGATATCCATATAAATAGAAAAAATTTACTCACAGATGCATATAATATAAAATAGTTCATTAAAAATTTTAATATAAAATTATTGGAAATTTAATATATTTGAATCATCATTTGTTTAGTGTTACTAGAACTAGATTGTGGAAAGATTATTTTTTATATAAAATAATTCTTAATTTGTGTATTTGAAAGAATGAATAACAATTAAGCAATTGAATAAATTTTGTGCATTACCTCAAGAATTGAAAACCTCATATTTACAAAGTTGTCTTATTTGGATATTTAAAGATTTAAATTAGTTTGTAAGTCCTATAAAAAATTATTGGATGATGATGATTTACAAAATTCAATTGAGAATTTTGGCCATTTCCATCAAGTTTTTTTGTCCAGTGATGTTGTTTTGGAGTAATGAACAATTGGAATGAATTTGGTTCAATGATGCATCTCACAAACTTGAGTCAACTTCTATCTTTAAAAACTTTTCTCTAATATTTTCTTTCAAAGATCACCAAGAAAAATTAAAAGCAACAATTGCCTTAAAATGAAGCCATTTTTTTTTTCAACATTTGAAGGTCTCTTGGTATGTAGTGTACTGGTCACGAGATGTTGAAATCTTGAAAGCATTATTGTGTGCAATCCTATAACTAATTGTAAGAAGGTTCTATCACCTTGCAATATTCAAGACAAATATAAATTTTTACGTATAATTTACAATATAAATGCAAATTTTTATGATATAATTGTAATTGAAAAGCAGAGCTTTTATAAATTGAAGACAATGACAATTGTGGTTTATAATTCTAAAGTTGAAAATTGAAAATTTATCAAAACATACATTCCTCAACCATCTTCTAAACTATTGAACATGTTATTATGCAAAACTTGTGCAGTTGTCAATGACATACTCTTTTGTCTTGTAGTTAATAACAATAAAATTTAAAGTCTAATTATAGCATATAATGTTAGAAGGGAGAAGTGGCTCAATCATTGGGATTGTCCATTTCCCAAGAATTTACGTCCTATCCTATATGATCAAATTGCATTTGGTCTTCGCTATGACTCTGTTGTGCTATTCTTCATTGCTTTAAAACATTTTGAAAGTGGGGAAGAACCGGAGCCACTGTGGTGTGAAGATGATAATGGTTCTTTTATTTAGAACATAGTGGGCTGCAATTAGAATGAGTACCGTAATTTGTCGCATGATGTTTGTAGCTCTTATAAGGCAGCGAATGAGAACAAGTGCTATACATGTGCATTGAACACTTTAATAGGAGTCGCAAGAAAGTGCAACATGGAGTTGAATAAGGAGCTAACTAAAAGAAGTGTTATTAGAAGTATTCATGACATCTACAGTAAGTCGAATCCTATAAGCCTCTCCTTTGACTCAAGTTTTTTTGCAAAAGTTTGAAGATGCTCACATGTGGGTAAAGAATCAGGCAAAAACAAAACAAAAATAAGTCACCAAAGTAGACCAAGACTATAGAAAGATTGATAAGTTCATTAGATCTTCTTTAATTTTGTGAGGAAAACAATATGAGTTGTAAGACATTCTTTTTTAAGTCTCATGCTTTATTTTGGAAAGTGTATATTAGAGAAAGTATAGTGTATGATAATACTTTTATCTTTACTTCTACTTTTAGCAATCCTTTAATCTTATCCAATAATGATTTTGTAGATGTTTCTCTAGTCCACAACTATATTGTAGTGTTGGATTTGAAGTTAGCTATTTTGGAAGTCATATTCTAATACTAAAGCCTGAGATAGTAGCATGGCTTCTATACATGGTAAGTTCTTTTTGAATAAAATTGATTGTGTAAATTTAATTATTCTTCTTAGGATCTTATTAGAAGAAATTTTATTTACCATTAATCTTTTTTTAATAATAGATAAAGACTTACTTCATGAACGTAGGTTTCTATATCAACGTTACGATGATATAATGAAATCCTCTTTAAAACAATATAATACCAAAAATTCTACCTCTGTTAACTCCAAACAAATCTCCACCCAATACATTCACACCAAAAAAATCCAACATATAAATACCATCTAATAAAATATAATCATTCACAAACCTCAAATGCAACAAAAACAAACTAATTTTTGGTTATAAATACTCTCTTCTACAATCACTATGACATAAATTCACATACCCAAAGTCATTGCTTCACCTATGACCATCATCATTTATCAAACACCTATAGCCAATAATTCAAATTCTACTCTCTCCATAGACCAAACCGGTTTTGGGCACTATATGTACATTCACCAAAAGCCATCACTACACTTAGAAACCAACACCATCTACGAATATCGAAGAATCAAAATACAAAAACTTTACACATGTCATAGATAAAATCGGTTACGGCATACCGTAAACCATAGCAGGTTCGTTCACTGCAAAACGAATATTTATTTATTTTAGAAAAATAAGGTTCGTCCCTCCAAAAATTGAATTTATGGATTTTTGTTTATTAGCAAAAAAATCAGTAAAAACAACCTCAAATGGCTTAGATATAACAAAATATTACCAAAAATAATTTTTTCTATTTTTATTCTCTTGTTTTCATAGTTTTCAATTTTTTTCGTTTTGTTATTCAAGAACAAACCTGTATGGTGCTCTACTCATCCGTTGCCAAACTCAGAGCAGACTTTAAAAGCATAAACTCATGACCACCACTATATATCAAATAACTACATTAACTTCCTCATAATATCTAAATGATAGATAATCTTGGTTATGGGCATTCTCTTGCCCTTGTCTCCATAGTGTAAGTACATACACCCAAGCCATGTACCCAAAACCGATATTATGTACAAAAGGAGAACATTGTGCAGATGAAACTATGCTCTTGGTGTAGATTTTGTCGGCTTTGGGTTCTCTCACGATTTCTAAACATGAAACATAGTCCAAGAGTTGTTGTAGACTATGATCAAGCTTTCAAAACCAAGTTTTCCACCCGTGAAGAAACATTCACAAGTGTTGTGCAACAAAGGTGATGATGAAAGTGAATTTGATTTTGAAAATTATAAGACCTTGTCAAACTACATGAAATATAGTGACAATGTTTGCTTCACAAGGATCTCTTTGAAAACTTTAAATAAAGATATTTGACGTCCCCATCCGCAAAAGAGTAATAAGATGGCTCAAACCAAAATTGGCTAGCTTTATGTACCAATACACCATAGCTCGTTTGCCACTTGCAATGTAGGTATTATTATTTTAAGATAAAACAAGATTCACTACTAAAAAAAATAAAAATCTTTTTCATATCCATTTATAAGCGACAAAATCATTAGAAACAATGTCAAGGAGCTTTAAACAACCAAAGTAATATTCTTATTTTCTTGCCATCATAATTTCCAATTTTCTTAATGACTTGTTTTTAAGAAAATATGCTACAAAACTATGTTGTTACAAATGCCTGATCACAGATGGTATCACTCACTGGAACAACCTCCAATGACTGATATTTCTCATCATGATATAAGAACTGCATGAGTTCATGTGTACAAGACGCACAATTCGTGCATGTTGGCCGAACCTGATTCCCCCTGATGCCGAAGCGGGGCCCGAACCTATTCCCGAGCCTGGCGGGGTTTTAGGTCTGGTGGGCCGTCTCTCTCCCGAAACAAGACACCAACTCCACAACTTTGCGACTCCTTTTGCCTCTCGCGCCCCGAACCCAGCGCTGTGAGCCCCCGCTGCTGCTGTCGGTGTTGGTAGCCTGCCCCCGGTCGCCACCATGGTGCGAATCAGCGTCCTGAACGATGCGTTGAAGAACATGTTCAACGCCGAGAAGCGGGGCAAGCGCCAAGTGCTCATCCGCCCCTCCTCCAAGGTCGTCATCAAGTTCTTGTCTGTGATGCAGAAGCACGGTGGGAGTTCTGGACCCTCATCTGTCTCGACCCATCGTACAGTTTATAAATCGAGAATTATGACTATGCGGCATTACGGGGTTTCGGGTTTAGGGTTTTAGGGTTTTGAGACAGAACTGTTGGAAGCGCAACCTATGCGAGGCTCTGTGTTCCGGGGTCCTGCAACAATGTCCGCGTCTGTGTTGTTTCTGCGAGCTCGGATTACATAGGCAGTGGAAGTTTGTGTGGAGAGTTTAGGTTTTGGGATGGATTCTGTTTGAATTGGTGCAAGAGTATTGAATGGGCAGTCTGCGGATGAGTGGGTGCAGGTTACATTGGCGAATTTGAGCTGGTGGACGACCACCGAGCTGGAAAGATCGTGGTGGAGCTGAACGGGAGACTGAACAAGTGCGGTGTGATCAGCCCTCGTTACAACGTGGGAGTGGGTGAGCTGGAGGCTTGGACTGCTCGTCTTCTGCCATCTCGTCAGGTGAGTGGGGTTGGATTCGAGGCAGTTTGATCGCTGATAATGCGTTCCTAGCCCCGGTTTGCTCAGGGTCTAGCCTGCGGATTGAATCGAAAGGTCGGAAGAGGTTAGGGGACAGGGTTCATCTTCTGAAACGCAACTCATGCGAGTGTGCACTCCAGCTGCGTGATTCTTCCTGTGGCTGATCGCAGTCTCTATTACTGAATGTTCTCACATGTCTGTGCCATAACGAACTATGTGTGTTGGAACCTTCATAGTTGCAACTAAACCTTGACTTGCTCTTTCCCTTGTTAAAACTGAACCAGTTGGGCTGTTTGTATATTCACCCTCTTTTTAGTCCAGTATTACACGTGTAATTTCACCTTTTTTTGGTTCATCCCTGTCTATGGAGGGCATACTTTCAATGTTATAGTGTTTCACTCACCTAGTTCAAGCACGTATTTTAATGCAAGCATCTTGGGTTACTCGCCCATTTTTCACCACAAACAGAAATATATCGTTGTTGACTGGTTATTTCATTGTGCAGTTTGGCTACATCGTATTGACGACCTCAGCTGGCATTATGGATCACGATGAGGCCAGGCGGAAGAATGTAGGAGGCAAGGTTCTAGGATTCTTCTATTGAGATAGTTCAGGGTCAGAACTCTGGACCGACGCAGGTCTACAGACGGTGGTCATGCATTGTGAGCACTGGCTGCCTGGCTTGGCCCAAGTTCCTGGGGAGATGTGAGGCAGGGGTCAGGGTGAATCTTAGTATGATATTGCGTTTCACCTGCAATCTTCGGGGATACTGTTTCTCGAGGTGCTCTGCACCTGTATCTATTCAAAGCAATTGTGGTGCAAGTTTTCACAGCTATGGTGATGTTCGTGTCGTCTTTGGTAAACGTGGGTATCATGTGGTCACGCATTCACAGGGACTGTGCAGCGAAGGTGATGATGAAAATGAATCCAGTAGTTTATTTCTAGTGTTATGGTACTTGTCTCTCTGTTTGGTGGTCAACCTGCGAAACAGCCTGTTTTCCACATCCGAGATGAAGAATTAAGATCTTTGGAACATCGGCTTGAGGTGTTTGCGGATTTCTTGATACTTTTTGTTTTCCTGTTTTCCATGAAAATCCCATGTTCGTTTTTTTGGGATATTTGGGTGAAGCGGTTGTGTTCATTCGGTTCAAGTAAAGAGAGTTCTAAGTTCTGAGAATCTGGAAATTGGATTTAGCGAGAGGTAGCTATGGAGTCAGCTTTGGACAACGAACTGACCATCACTTCGTCACCCGTGATGTTGATAGGTTTCTATCAAGGGTCTGGCTTGAAGGTAAGGACCATGTAGAGGATATGTAGGTGTTGGGTCATTTGAGGTCATCTCTTTGTCTGGGAATTAGAAATTTTGTGTTTTCATTCCGGCCACTGTTTTAGGGCAAGATCAAACACTTAGAAAAGCTGAAAATTGACAGTTCAGTTGAATTTCTTGCAACCGCGAAGGCGGAGAACTGCCAATTCTTCAAGGTGTTGAGTGTTGGTCAAAGTTAGCTTTTACTGTGAACAGTATCGAGTTCGATCAAGCTTGGGGAATTGCCTGAGTTCGGGAGCTCCAAAACTAATCTCTCTCTTGTATACTTAAAAGATTAGAACAATGAAAGCACTGAGTGGACATGGAAATCATACATGTATATTTCACAGAACCAATCACAATTACAATTCTACCTACGCAACACATTTCCGAGCCCATCGTTCCAAACTAACTTTGCACCTCGCCATCAAAACTTCAGTCGGATGCTCCTCTTGCAACCTCACCGCACAGTTCGCCACCTTCAACCTCCTCAGCTGCTGAAAGTGACCAAGAGTAGGCAATGAGTACGCCTTCAAAATCCAACAATGACGACGTGAAGCAATTTACGTGCCGTTCAGGCTCAGAGCGAATCTAGCTCGTCAAGCGGCGAGAACCTTACAGTTGGCGGTTTGCACCACTCGTCATACGGCCAGCATCTCGAACATCATGGAAAAATCATTTCCTGCACTTCAGGAAAAGGAACTCAGAAATTTCATTTGGAAGCTGTAGAAGCTTGTTCAGATATGATACAAACGTCAACTGAGGGAACAGCTAGGTACTATTGTTTCTGAAATTCGGACATTACACATTATGAAATAGAAGTGCATAATTGTGTCCGAATTTTCAATCAGTAGATGAGTATGAGATACTGAACAGATGGGCAAATGAGAAGTAATACTGCGTCACGTTCAATGCCTCAATGAAATCGCATAAATCCATTCCTGAAACAGCTTGAGAACATGGTGTACTGCAGCCGAGTCCGCTGATATTGGTTACGTTAATTCATTAAATGTTCGGTAGCCTCTCAAGGAGTTGGACAAGAAGCATCTCAAAGTACTTACTCTACGGTTAAATGACGAGTATTGAGATCATGTGGTCCAATTTTCACCTCGTGTATCCCTCGTTGCAAAGTTGTCACTCCACTCGATCGTCGTGATAAGCTTTCAAAAATCCACTCTTGTCTTCTTCCAAAACCTGGCTTGTACCAATCAATCCTGATCTATAATCAGTTTCCCATCTTCCAAGCTTGTCTCCATAGGCAACAAGAGTGGACACCAACTCCAGGGAAGCTGGGAGCTGAGAACAGAAGAAATAGTACTCCTGTGTGAAAGGTCGAGCTTAAGTTTGCGGCAAAGACCTTCAACTCAATCTTCCAAACATGGAACACGGAGTTCACTTCAGTAGACACAGTCTTACAGTGATCTGCTTCCCCAAAAATGCCGATGGTCTGTTCAGCAGAATGGATACATCAGCTTCGAAATGAACGAACATGTCACGATTTTCAACAAAGTGGATCCTAGTTTCAATGCAGCAGCTTCGGGGTCATATGCTCATTGCTACTCCCTGTGTTTCACAAAAGAAACCATGGTTGCCACAGAGTCTTTGTTTCACAAAGGAATCATGGTTTCAGTATTACCAGGTAAGTCCGCCGTCAAGAATTCAAAGGAGGAAACTGCCACGAACCTGCACTGCACTCAGCAAGGTGACACCAGTTGAGCGAATTTCGGAGCTGTATTGAAACTAGGATCCACTTTGTTGAAAATCACGTACTAGCAGGCCCGCATCATTCCGCTTGGACCACCTTCGAATGATTTGCTTTCGGTAGCCTGAAATGGGTTGGTACACCAACCAAGACTTACAACAGCTTTGGAAGTGAGACTTTGAGGGAATCGATATGAGTTTCCGGTAGACGTTTGTGCAGAGAACACTTAGGGTCTCACTCCGACGCTGGCGACCTCCGTGCACCCGTCTCTGGAAGTCCCAATTATTGAAGCTTGATTCTAGCTAGCTGAACTCGGTTCTGGTTCGTGCGGGATGCTAGCTCCGGAAGAGTGGTGCGGAGGACTTTCTTCTTGTCAGTTCTGGCTCCCTCCAGGGCTAGTTGACAGACTAACTTTAAGACAGACAGACAGATGTGTATGTCTTGTGTGTATGTCCTTCAGCAGATTTTAGTCGTCACTCTACTCTCTATTTTGAATTACGGTTTAGCTTAGATTCGTGGCCTTTACAGTCTCTCTGCAAGGTCGAAATTGCTGCAAAATCCCGAGTTCTCTTTCATAGGGTTTAGGCGAACGTGATGAATATTCACAACGGCTTTGCCATCGTTCTAGTCCTCGGCATCATTGCTTTCTCACAAGTTTCAGGAGCACTAGCAGCGAACATACTGGTCGGTATGGACCAGTATTCGGTGTTGAATTCATATGAGTACCTCAGCGTATTGGACAATTACTACTTAGTCATGCAGCCAGACTGCGATCTCATCCTTTACAATCAGTCGGGGCTGCCTCTGAAGCACACCAATTCTACACGGGCTCCGGCCGATGGGAGTCTGGTCAATCTGAATTGCAGCTTGTGGATGCAAAGTGATGGAAACTGTGTAATCTACAATTTGACCTCTGCGGACTGGATAAACAAGACTTTGTATGGGCAGCCATCCATACCGTGGGCACAGTCAGGTTACAGCGATCCGCAATGGAATGCTTCGTTTCTACTTTTGGGAGGCGATGGCAGCCTTGACTTTTACACCCCTAATGCCACACGGAGCCAAAACATAAACACCAATCTCAGGGTAGTAGATGTAAATGAAGGTAGTCGAGTGAACTATCCAAAGTTTGACCCAGGTAATTCTGCCTACGCGGCGTGGGTACCGGGTGTGTCTCTAGATGAGTATCCGTACATGCCGGCAGGGTACTTCCTTTCAGCTGGTAAAAGATTGCGGACGCTAAGCTCGCCGGGATTTTCGCTCGAGCTGAATACAAGCAACTGCAGTCTGCAGTCCCAGCGGTTTTTATATGGAGGAGGTACTCTCAGCCTCTGGAATTCCAGTACCACAGCTAGTTTGCAAAACCAGCTGTGTCAGCTGGAATTGCTGCAAAATGGTACCCTTCAGGTTCGTTATCTGAACTCGAATGAACTTCACTGGAAGAGCGGCACATCTGGTGATAACACTGTGAGCTGGATCCTGAAGCTGGATCCGGATGATGGCACTTTGAGCGTCAGTGACATCACAAACTCCAGCAATTTACTTTGGACGAATGCACACAATTCGCAGATCCCTCAATCGAGTCCAAAGTCGACCTCGGACCGGAGCATTGTGTGGATTGTGGTTGGTGTGATCGTTGGAGCATTTGTTTTGGCCATGGCAGCATTAGGGTTGTACTTTTGTGCACGAGAAAGTAAGCATTTTTCTCTCACCGAAGGTCTCGTCTGCCAAATTTTCAACACCAGAGTTAACTGCTGCAAGGTCATGATCTACAATGTCCTGTAAGCTGATTTTTTTGACGATTAGATTGTGTGTTGTGGATCAGGATTTCTTGACTCTGCTGACAGGGCATTCCAGAAGCGACTGCGGGCAATTGGTGGACATTCCCAAGCGTTATCGCAAGCGAAGATCAAGAAAGCAACAAATAACTACGAAACAGTGATTGGACGCGGTGGTTTTGGTGATGTATTCTACGGTCAATTGCTAGATGGGCAGGAGGTGGCGGCCAAAGTGTTGTCGATGAACTCACATCAAAGCAAGCAAGAGTTTTACAATGAGGTCAGTGTTCAATGCTCGGAGCCCTCTCATTATCTATCAACATTCTAGTTATGCTAGATGGCTTAACCGTGTTGTACCTTTCGTTTGAAATTCGGTGAGTGGATTGATTTAGCAATCCGGTCTTCTGAGGGCTGAGATGGAGCGATGGGTGTGCAGATTGAGCTGCTGTCCAAGGTGCATCACAAGTACCTGGTGTCTCTTTTGGGGTACAGCAGCACACGCAGTCACCAGGTGTTGATCTACGAGTACATGGGAGGGGGAGACCTTCGATACCGACTGCAGCAAGGTGCGTGCAGATTCAGCACTTAATTTAACTCTAGTCGACGTTATTGATGTCATTGCAGAGACCATGTTTAGTGAGTGACATTGCTTGTTAATCTCATGTGCAGGGAAGAGCGAGACAGGGGTTCCCTTGAGCTGGCGAGAAAGGACTAATATTATACTTCAAGTTGCCGAAGGTATGTAAATTAGTGTTCGAGTTTCTGATTACACCATTCATTACAGATCAGATGAGCATGTGCAGTTTTTGCATGATTTGAAGACCATTTTGATGTTAGATTGAATTTGCTCATGACTTTGGGTACACGCAGGGCTGGAGTATCTGCATGAAAAATGCTCTCCACCAATCATTCATCGTGACATCAAGAGCACCAACATCCTATTGACAAGCAAGTTGGTTGCTAAAGTGGCTGATTTTGGGCTGTCAAAACTGAAAGCCATTGGGCAGGAAGATGCCACCCACGTTACAACAGTGGTCAAGGGTACTCCTGGATACCTAGATCCAGAGTAAGACTTCTCACTTCTCACTTCTCACTTCTCTGAAGTCATCTTACCTAGATATGATAATTTTGATTGATTTAGTAACTAGAGTAAAGTTGCTTTTGTTTGTAGTTGTTTTCTGTGTGGGGAAGCACAAAACCTGCAAGGTTTTCCATGACTCATAGTTTTGTCTTTAAAATTGGACATAGGTACCATGAAACAGGGCTGCTGACAGAGAAGAGTGATGTGTATGCATTTGGAGTTGTGCTGATGGAGATCCTCACAGGACAACATCATATGCTTATTGCTAACAGGGTAAGCGATATATTGCTGCTAAATAACAGATTTCTGGAGGTGATGAGGTGCTAAAATGAGGTGATGTATGCCCATCAGGCTTGTGCCTCTAATATGTGATATTAAATAGCATTGGTTTCTAGCTACTGAGAAGAATATTGTTTCATGCTGACACGAAACGATGAGTTATTGACATAGTGATGTTGTCAACAATGAGAAGGTTGGAGAGGCTTGGAGACAACAGCAATTTCAGGGTTTGGCAGATCCCCGATTAGGAGATGATTTTGATAGGAATGAGCTAGCGAGCCTTGTGGAGTTGGCACTGTGGTGTGTGAGATGGAGCAGCGTGGAGAGGCCATTTATGCGTCAGGTTGTGCGAAGGCTGCATGGATTACTGTTGGTTCCATCTGAGGCATCAGAACCTAATATTGACTTGGGTGAAGAAAATGGTCGGCATGCCCCAGAAAACATTGAGCTCATGATGATGGACAGTTCTGGACTGAGTTTCTCAAGTGAATCCATACCTTTGAATACTGAATCTTCTTCCAGTGCTGTGATCCTTGAAGTTCATCGTCATTCTGAACAAATCCAAAGCCACAGTCAGCATGGAAGGTAACTCAGATCAAGGTTTGATGTGGGATGTTAATTTAGTTTTTAAATTTAAAATTCTTAATGTTAAAAAATTCTAGTAAAGAAATAAAGTGGTGTATTTTCAAGTCAAGGATAAAATGAGACTCTGAAATGTCTTGATATAACGACTATCGTCATTGTGTAGTTTGTGCATTTATGCTTAACATACATCTTATTACGTTCACATTCACAAGACTTTCTGCATGAAAACTTCACACCTATACAATAAGTCACAATCGTGGATTACAATGTGATAAATTCAGCTTGTAAACTCTAGTGAACATGAGAACCTCAAGAAAGTGGCTTCGGTGGTGTCCTTTGTGCTTAGCTTAAGAGAAAAGCACCAAAAAGAATGTCCCAGATCAATGATATCTTGATATTAAGCTCAAGAATCTATTTCTCCCTCTTTGAATGTTGGTATCTACCCTCACACAACATTAAAAATTCAAAATAACCACTCAAAACAAATAGAACGTGTATTGATACAGCTCGTTCTGTGAGTGCACTTAAGCTTCTGGAGATGATGGGGATGCTCGTCTGGAGATGCCAGAACTTGGACAAGCAGATGCAATGAAGCTGTTCTTATACCATGCCGCTCATGAAAAACAACTCGCAGATGAAGAGGGTGATCGTCACATACTGGACTGCGTCAGAAGGTCAATAAAATGTGAAAACGAGAAGTTGAATAAATGTTTTTACTTTTGTAGTAACATTGATTTGCTCCTAGGTGGAGGATCTGCATTTGTTCAAAGTCAACCTAACTCAATCGTTGCTGATTCCCACTTTCACTCATCCTAATTTTGAGTGCTGCAATTTGGGCTATTCGTAAATGGTTCCTCCTCAGCACTTCCGAGAATCAATCGTGGAAGATGAAACAACGAAGCTCTGAGGTGAAAGAAACTTTGAAGAATCGTTTCAGGAGCCTGGCCTTCGGAGCCGGGTTTGCCGCAGATCTGTACCAGTCGGTGGTACTAGGGGCTGCTAGTACGAGCATCCCTTCATTTCCGGTGTAAGAAATAACATGGACTTTCTTCATCATCTGATGCTACAGTTTACGTGTTCGGTATTCACTCCTGTGGAGCAAGTCACCGCCCGAATCGATGTCGGTTGTAAGGCCGCTTGTTCCAGTTGGACCCTTAGGGTGGTGATACATCTGCTAGCTTGTGGGCTCTGTGAGTTTCACACACTGCTAGGTTGCTCTAGTACTGCTTCGTTTTGCTTTACCTCTCGGTGCACTGAATGAGTCAGTTTGTTGAAGGAAGACGAGTGTTTGAACGAAGAATTCGACGGTTCTCTTTGTTGCTGTTGTGTGGGGATGGGAGAATGATGGGCTAGGTTGAAGTGTTATGGTTTCCTCTCTTGGAGTTTCGGAGCACTCGTGTAGCAACGATGAACCCCAAGAGGTGCTAGAAGGCTACCGGTATACCGAATGCAGCATAATCTGGTGAGCTGGAGGTTGTTGTGTTCATCGCTCCATTCTTGCTATAATAAATTCCGATTGAGGTATCACGCAAACTTCGCACATAGGCACAGGCCACGATGTTTACTTGTATCCATAATTTGTGCACATGGGAAGCGCTTCCGGGTGATAGAATGGGGAGTTTCACAGATCCTTTTGTTTGAGGTGTCGAGAACTGGCACTGGAAGGAGATTTCGAATCACTAGGGATGGGAGGAGCTTCGAGTATCCTTGCTGGTTGCTCGACCCGACACAACAAGCAGGCAAGATGTGTTCAATCTTACACAACGAGCTAATGGGTTTTTGAAACCGCAGTCTGAGTGCATTTAATGTGTCCGTCTGAGAGACTTATGGCTAATTTGTTTAGGTATAACCTACCAATCTTGGTGCCTTGGTACAGGCGATTACAGAGTCGACCAGTCTGTCCGCTGCTGTTGAAAGTGGCAATGCAGCAGGGCAAGATAACAAGGAAGGACGTTCTCTAACTGGTAAGTGCTAATTTCCGAGCATGATTTTCTACCTGCAGTCCGCAGTTGATAGTCTGTTGAAAGGTGCAGTTTCATAGGACTTTGGGGCGTGGGCTTTGATGAATTTTTCAAAAAGCTTTCTCATAGGCCATCATTGATGTGTGTTAGTTTCTCGATGTCCCTTTAACCCATGTCATATATGTTGTTGGAGATATAGAACTTGGCAGGGATGTCATCAACGGTGTTTCCGGTCCGACCATGCTCTGTGATGTACAGCAATTGCAGTATTCAAGCGAGGTGCGGCTCCTTCCTTCTTGATACACATCACAATGATCACATAGAGCGTCCATTTCGTACCCTCTCTGTGTACAGCAAATGTGGCCTTTAGGTTTTGTACTGGGTCTGAAGAATTAAAGGTGGACCTCTGATTCCTGGACAGTCTGGGTTGTTTTTGCAAATTGTGTTATGTTAAGAAGACGTTTTTGGGACCCCGTGTATTTGGCTCAGATATAAGGTGTGGTTAGGTTATGCTTAGAGTTTGGATTTGGCGTGTGAGACGCATCTTACTTCTTCTTTGCTAATGGAATTGTAAGTCACTATGCTCTGTAGTGTTCAAGACATGAGCAGGCAACCCAGAAAAGGAAGTTTTTGGATATGACATCCCCGCCAAAACGTTCATGTCACCCTATAAATCAATCAGGATGTGATAATTTACTCCAACGTTCTGGAGGCGTACAGAATGTGAGGCACGCCAGGTATACCGTGCATCATTGCATGTGACCATGCTTGACTATTACAGATGCTGAAGTAGGACAGAATGCTGGACGCACTTTAACCATGTACAATATCATGTCTGAGCAGTTTATCAGCAAGACGAGATAAGGGCTAGGTTATAAATTGTTCTCTAGAAACGCGATTCACTCACTTTCCGTTCTTCAATATTTTAGGTGTTAATGTACTTTGCACGAGGTTACCGTGGCTCTTCTCAAGCTCGGTTACTGTTTTGCGGTTTTGCAGCTCGATCAAGATTGATGGCGCAAAGCACAAGGTGTTTCTGAGTCACTCCGGAGCACAGAAGGATTTTGTGGAACAGCTTTGTGAGAATCTTGAAGCAAGAGGTTATATCTTCCCATTCTTCGACCAGAGGCACCACAGTCTGCCCAAGGGCAAGGATTTCGTACCCTTCATCAACGAGGCAGCCCAGCAATGTCACGTTGCTGTGATCGTTTTGTCGAAGGACTTCTTGTGTTCCAAGTGGCCCATGATCGAGCTTGCTGAGTTCCACGCCGCTCAACAAGCCGGGAACCAACAGTTGAACATGCTCCCACTTTTCTACAAGTTAGCAGTGGAAGATCTCGATGATCGGGCTATCGAGGATAGATGGTTGCCCAGATGGAGACAACTTGCTGAAGACGACAAAAGAATTGACGTGGAAAAGTGGAGCGCGGCTGTGGGAGCGCTGCGGAAGGCGAATGGCCTCATATTTGGCAAGAATGGAACGTCAGAGGTGGGTTACAGAAAGGAGGTTGTGCAAACCATCTTCCGACTATCACCACCAGACCTGCTGTACGGCAGTTCGAGGGACATGGTGGGGTACGATCGAATGTGTGAGGTACGTGGAGAATTGTTCGTTCTGCTTTGACCCAAGTCTTCTTGCCTGGCAACATCAGTTTCAGAATTTCGCCTTGTACCATCGAATATGTTATACAAAGAAAGGTTAGGAGATGTTTGACATTGAAGATTCGGTGAGATAGGACATGGCTTGCAGTATATTACTCAATTATGCAGCCAAGATGTTATCATGCATATTGTTTCATTCTGGGTCGGATTGATCTTTCCTGGTGTTCTCAGGGATTCTGATTTCAGCTACAAACAGTGGAACGACAGTGATCACTGTCGGAAGTCTCGAAGCCTTGACGCGTTGCACATGTGTTTTGGAATGGTGAAGGTAGCACAATGGCAGCAGTTGTTTGTTTATTTGACAGCTGGTGTCTGTTGCAGATAGCAAGAAATCGCTTTGTGAGACACAAGAGAGTGGGCGCAGCAGTGTTGGGGCTGTACGGAACAACTGGGCGTGGAAAAACAACATTGTGCAAAGCCTTGTGTGATCACTTCTCTGCTGAGTTTTTGGGCAGGGTTTGTCATGTGGAGTTGGGTGAGATGTCCAGGATGAAGCCGGAGAAGATGATGCTGAAGAGGCTAAAGCTGATGCTGAAGAGTCTAAGGTTGATGCTAAAGAATCTGTGTGGTATTGAAAGGGATGTCTTGGATGGTATAACAGATGTTCGTCAGGTATTGCCGATTTCTGTGTTGTGCATCTTCAGACGTCAATGGTTGTCGGATTTTGGAGTGATTTGAGTTGATGCTCATTTCCGGATAAGCGGCATCAAGAATCGACCTTCATTGATGACTACCTCAAACTTCACCCTCTCGAGTACTCCAGGTCAAGTTTTCATATAAATATGTACATGGATATAGCTGAGATCTTAGGTCTTACCATGCTCATCTGTTTCAGTGGTTTACGTTTACATGGCAGGGGTTGGAGCTAATGCGAGTTCACGTGCATCGGGAACCCGTGTTTTTAGCCATTGACAATGTGACCGGTGATGAGATTTCGTTGGGAGAAGCTCGGGAGTACTTGATGGTTGGGTTCCACCCCCAGAGCAGAATCTTGATCACATCAAGGAGCGAGGCTAATGTCCAGGAACTGTTATCAGGCATAGAATTCTGCATGCCCATGCCAAGATTGAGGGTGAAGGAGGCAGGAGAGATATTTCTGAGGAGTGCCGCTCCTATGAAATCCATTTCTGAGCTTACTGACGATGAGCAAAGAATTGTTGGGATCTGTATTCAGCAGTGCTTGTTTGAGTCGGAGAGCGATGAAGTATCGTGTGAACTGGACGTGGAGGAGAAACAACTTTTATCCGACAGTGATTTTAGGGGGTCGGATTGGAGGAGCTACCACCCGCTAGCGCTGTCGGCGTTGGGAGATTTCTTTCGCCGTTACAGCAGCAATACTCACATGTTGCGTTGGAAGGATCATCTTGAAACGAGCGGGGACCCGTTGAAGGATGTCTGGAGTTCTCAGAATAGTATCGGGAGGAAGCTTGGTTTGCAATTTCGTAGCTTACATCCGAGAGAGCAGCTTCTGTTTTTGGATATTGCGCTTTACATGAGTAGTTCCTTTTGGTCAGACCCTTCCGGATCCAGGTGGTTAGAATGGATATCTGAACTGCATGACGTTGACGTACCAGTTATGGCAAGAAAAGTAAGTACGATCTCAAGTCCTTTCGCCCCAAAACTTCATTAAGAGAGAAGGAAGTGGTGGTGCTAGCGACCTTATGTTTATATCTGAGTTGTGCAGCTTGTCTTGTTCAGGTGGAGAACATCCGATTGACGAACGTTTCTCGGTGATGCAGTTGCAGGATCTGACAAGGTCTGGTATGATCATTTATAAGGACGCTAATATTGATAAATCTGCTGATTTACGATATTCTGTCCCAGTACCTACTCTTTACAAGGGATTCGCAAAGTGTTATGCGACAGAACATGGACTGAAAGGGTTGACGAACAACTCATGGGGTGTGTGTGAATCATCAGGAGCCGCCGAGAACCGCCATTCTCCGCTGTCAGACCTAGTGAGGCTGCGAGTGTTTGACCTATGCCGTGCAAGTGCAAGGCTACTTGCAAGCAAGACGACGCAAGAGCTGCACAACCTCGAGGTGCTGCATCTTCATTCGTGCCCCAACTTGACAGAGCTGGATCTCCAGGGGCTCGACAGCCTCCGGCATTTGGAGCTCGTCAAGCTCAAGAGATTGGTGACCGTTACGTTGAGTGGGAGTTCAGGCGCAGACCGCAACGGGGGCATTTACGATTCACTGCGAAGTGTGATACTGGATGAATTGGATTCTCTGACGCATGGTCCCGACTTGAGGTCGTGTAGGTCCTTGCATTGGCTTCGGGTAGGGCAGTGCCCGAAATGGACGAATTTGGAGCAAATCAATGAGTGCCGTGATTTGAAAGACTTGGAGCTGAAGCTGGATCCGCAGCAATGGGCGAGCATACCGATTGTCGAATCACTACCCTCATTGCAATATTTCCGTATTGATGTTTTGCACAACGTTGACGTGGATAAAGTTGTTTCTGCGGTTCAGGACCTGGCTTGTCGGGATCAGATTGGAAATCATAAGGCCTTCATGCTTGCGGAGTTGCTGAGACATCTGCGCTCAGTCAGGGTGGATGTTTTATCTTCGGATGTAGTGTACAAAGATGAAGACTGGGTTGCAATCGTGTGGAATAGAAGAGGGTTTGACAAGCTGCTGGTGTGCGGGACTAGAGTTTGAAGTAGGATCTGGTATAATTTCACAGCTATGGTTAACATGGAGTCTGGCCACTCGTTTTTTCAGTGTATTCGAATCTGTTCTTAAACCGGAAGTTCGGAAGTTTGGGGCAGAGTTGGAGTTACTCGATGGAGTCGGTAAGAAGTGATTTCACTCACATGTGTTACGACAGAGGAGAGAGAGTCGAGAAACTTGGAGAGCATGGACAAAATTAGAAATTTTCTCCAAGTTTTATTAACATTCTGACGCACTCCAGTATGTCCCGCTCATCCTCCTCTTCTGCGAATTGTTTTCCACAAGCGGCATGGTACAAGAATAGCTTCATTGCATCTGCTTGTCCAAGTTCTGGCATCTCCATACGAGCATCCCCATGTATCCCCAGAAGCTTAAGTGCACTCAGAGAACGAGCTGTATCAATCACCGGATTTCCTTTGTGCAAAGGAGCATCCATAAACATCTTTGCCAGTGCTTGATCACTTGCGGATCCTCCGACATATTATCAATAATATCCGAATACGATCTCTTCCTCGCAATAGCAAGACCTTCTTGTAGCCTGCGTATACACTTCACATGCATCAAAAACAAAAAAAAGGTTGGCCTCGAGGTTTGCAGTGGTAACAAGAATCACACTGCCAGTTCGAATATCCAAGAAAATAGCTAGACATTCAAACTCAATATATGAATAATGTATGAAGTAGAGTAGGTTTAGTACTGAGTTCTTACATTGGAAGTTTTCCTGGCGTGGAAACAAGCTTTGGACAATCTCAGAGACATGTTTGGAATTCTGAGAGTTTTCAAATTGCATTTAGTATAAGCATATGTAAGCAGATTTTCTAGAATCGATTTCTGAAGGACCAAGGAAGCTCGTCATTGGACCCCTCCCTTCAACCTAGCAAATCCATATCAGGCAAGGAGTATGAGAGTGCTTTCTAAGGTAGGAAAACCAAAAACAGTGAATGCCCACAAGGAGTGCAGTAGAGTTGCAGTGAAATACTTTTCTTTAATGTTAGTTAACCCCTATAGTTCTGAGGGTATTTTTCATCAAAACTGCCTCAAAACAGCCCCTCTTCAAAGCAAGGTGGATTCTGCAAACTTGAGGTCTTTTTTAGTACATCTAACCGTAAGATCTTGTAGCTAACTTCTATGTCTACATGTACACCAAATCTCACACACTCATTCTTCATCAACTGCAAGATCGTAACGTTCAAAGTAGAAAAACAAGTTTTTTTTCCCTGCAAAAAAAGGAAACTGCAGAGTTTTGAAGGCCCAAAAAACCATTTTTAACCCCTAAAAATCCAGGAAAGCCGAAATGGGATTTTGCTGTTTTGGGCAGCCATGATGAGGGGGTTAAAATTCATATTTTTGCCTAAGATTTTTACTGGATACTCCCTATACTGCAAAGTGTATGTGGTAAAATTTTCAAAGCAATTCCAATTTTAAGACCTTCATCTAGAAATTTTAGGTTTCAAGTCCAAAACGGGCAGCTTAAAATTAGGGTTTTTAAATTTTTTTTTCTTGAAATATTTTCATAACCAAACCACCACTCAAATTCCAAAGAGACCCAAGTCAAAAAATAAACCAATTTTACAAGGGCAGCCTCCAAAAATTACAATGACAAGCTTCAAATTTTTGAATTATTTCTTTCAAAATTCGTCAAAATTTGAGATTTTGAAATTTTTCAAAAATAATTGCGCCTAAAAATAAAAAATGTATAAAGGCACGTAACCACCGTTTAGATATTTCTAAAACCAAGTATACATAACGTCATACATGTTTTACGATATCAACGTTTTTAGACCCGCTTCTAGAAAATAATTTTTATGAAGGTCCTAAAAAAGGAATAAGTCTCTAAACTTTTGCATGGAGGTACCCAACTTGATTACTTACATGGAAAAAATATGAGCAAAATGTTTGGAATAATGAACATCAAACCCCATTTTCACCATTTACCCTATGTCGTTCGGTTTATACCAAAAAAATGTTTTGCTGCAACTTTAAACATTATAATCTCACAAATGGTAAACATCCAACACTTGAAAATTTCAACAGTACTTCTAACAAGGGTGAAGTTCAAGATCTTACGGTTAGATGTCTAAAAAAAGGAAGAAAAACTGGTCCAAACCGTCATTCCCACAAAGCGGTCAAAAATGACAGTTTTGGAACTTGGAGCTTCAAAAAACGGCTGGATTTTTAGGGGTTAAAAGTAGATAAGAAATGAGTCTCTCCATATTCTTGTTCCTAAGCAAGCTAGGTACATGTCCAAAAGATACCATATTCAAGAAAGTTGTGGAAGGTTTCCAAAAAAATCATTTTTTGCTAGGGGTATGCTGAAATTCACATATAAAGGCCGTTTTTTGACAACAAAATAGCATATGAAAAATTCTTGGATTGAAAATCCGAACAGTAGAAACATGCTCTACTGCCTTCTCTAGAAATAAAAATTTTTATTTTTGAAAAATATCAAAATCCCAATTTTTGGTGGAATTTCAAAGTTTCGCCTTTGGGCAGATTTTTGCAGATTTTTGCAATTTTGGGCAGAATTTGCTCCATTCACAGTGGCTTAAAAAATTTCAGCAGCTGCCCAACGAGCAGCATTTGACACTTAAACCTTCATAACTTTTGATCCAGATGTCAAAATTGAAAAAATAAAATATGCACACGGAGCTCTCGGAACGGCACACCTTCATTTAAAATTTCAAAAAATACCCATCCAAATTGAAGTTGCAGATACATGCCTAAACTCCATTTGCATCAGGGTTGTTCATGGGACAAAAGGACCGGTCCGTCCGTCCGGTCCGCTCGTCCGTCCGTTAGGGGTCAGGGGAGGTCCGTTTGACCAGGACTTACGGTTGACCACCCAAATGGTGAAATGGGAGTTACCCTGGCCACCTAGGATGCCACGCGTCTGACATGTCACCAAATATTCCACATATATTGTTGACTCGGGGGATGACGTGGCTAAGAGGAAGGGCGCCAACGCCTTGAGTGAGGGGGGCGCGAGCGCCTGAGAGGGGGGGGCGCGAGCGTCTTGGTAAGGGGGGGCGCGAGCGAGGGGGCGCGAGCGACTGGGAGGGGCGCGGGCGCCTGCGAGGGGGGGGGGGGGGGGGCGCGAGCGCCTGCGATTGCAGGGGGGCGCGAGCAAGGGGTTTAGGGTGGGGGCGCGAGCGCCTGCGAAGAGGGGGCGCGAGCTGGGAACAAGAATCAACCACTGAAGGAAATTAAGACACTACTGAATTTTTCATAGTGACATAAATGAGAGAAGTTTCAATTCATGTCGAAACAAAATTACATTCAATAGCCTTAGCTAATGTTTTATGGACATTGACTAAGGTTAACATATAAGTATCTACGTATAAAATTTAGATATATATATATATATATATTATATTTTTTTGTGTTTTTTTAAAATTGTTTTGGAGACATATATATTATACTTTCTCTATATAACTTCTATATGTAATATGCTAATAGATGTATCACTTTTTTTTGTTTTTTTTGGCGGTGCGCCGCTCTGGATTCCTTCGAGTACCGGGCTTACCCAATGGTACTCTTACAACAATGTCTTCATCATCAGGTGCTTCTTCACGGCTATCTTCTGATGAGTAATATCCTTCTGAGGATTTCGACCCCTCGTCATCTCCATCTCCCCCCTGATTAGGCACATACTCCTCCACCGTGGAATGAATGTTGCGCAATTCGTGGTCAATTGTACCATCCACCACTGTGGTCACAATTCTTTTGATCTTCCGTCTTTTGGTCTTATCGGTGATTCCGTCCACATTCATTACGGGTAATCTACGTTTACCCACAGCCACAGGTAAAGACGGGGTAGTTCCAACTGTATATCCTGAAAAAAAAGGGCGAACGTTTGTTGGACCTTTCCGTGACCGTATCACTCCATGACGCGTCGTAGAAGGTCCAGCTGGTAGACTTCGTCCAGAAGAAGTGAGTGGAATGCTTGTATTCGGTGTTGGAGTTAATGAACCATGCCCAGTAGAAGTGCTTGAACGAGGTGGGGGGGGTCGACCCAACCCTGCAAGTACTGCTCCGATTGAAGGTGTACTCTGGGGCAGGGGTGTTTGAAACAATCGGCCAATAGGAATTTCATCTTCTTGTCCATTTCTGACTGTCTCTGATTGTTCATTTCTTGGAGGGCTTTCATCCAAACCTCCAGACCTGATTGTTTCCTCAACATTTACTGGCAGAGTGGCCTGGAGTTGTTCAACTTCTTCTCCTCCCTCAACGTCTTCTGGAATTGGAATTTGCTCTCCCATGTTGTTACCCCCTTCTTCATTGTCATTGTTGGAAACGCTACGAACGGGGTAAATGTCATCATTATTGCCACCATCGTCGCTTTGATGCTGAGTCATTTCGACTTCAAATTCATCGTCAATATCATCGTCTGCCCGATCGTATGCCACCTCGCCTCTAGTTTGTATTTCATTGACAACGTGGTGAGGCGAAGTAGCTGCCTCTTCATCAAATCCTGCCCAGTCAAAAACTCCATTCGGCTGGTTAACGGGTTCAGTGCGTGGCATGTCACCATCACCATTGTCCACGGGTAACTCCTGATACTCATCATCCATAGTAGCAGGAGTGTAATGAACTCCACCGTCATCACCATCGCCTTCATTAACTTCAAGTCCGTCGTGGAATCCTTCATCTCCATCATCATCACATACGTCTTCATCGTACATGGCTGGCACTTCTTCATCCGAGTCTTCGGAGAACGGTTGGTTCTCGTACCAAAGAACAGGATCCGCTCCACGTCGTTCTCGAAGGAGCTTACTGTTCGTGTAAATGTACACCAAGTCCTCTGCCTTCTTCACGGCCAATCGGTTGCGAACCTTACTGTGAACAAAGGAAAACATGCTCCAATTTCGCTCACATGATGATGCCGAGCATGTTAACGAAAGGATGCGCTTTGCTATCAACGGTAACGCATCGCCCCCAACCCGCTGCCACCATTGATGAGGTAGCATCTTAGTCTGTCGAATGTTTGGGGCCTCCAAAGGGCTGAATGGACCGGTGCGTTCCTCAAACTGTGTTAGCTCGAACAACACAGTATCGTGGTCCAATTTAAGGGACTCACTCAAATGAATTAGCACTTGCAGGAGTGCACGCTTTGTAGCACTGTTAGTCAATAGCTCGTGGCTCTCCGGGAAAATGTAGGGATTCAAAATGGCGCCTGCGTAATGGAGATCTGTCAACATCATCTTCCATCTCTTCGTAAAATGTTTCTCAAAGCGCCCTGCTATATCGGGGTCTAGGAAAAAAGGATCACCCCGTAGACGGAACACATGCTTCTTCAAATTATTCATGGCCAACCATGCCCTCCCCATTGCCGGTGTTTGTCCATCAAATGTCTTCAAGGTCACAACAGCCGGCTTCATAACATTCACAAGATTCTCACAACGTAACCAAAATGTCTCATCGAGAATGGTACTCCGTACTTGACATGCTAAGGTGTGAGCTCGATACCCGTTTGACCGATTGAATAAAGTACCCACATATTCGTCCCATTTCGGACTGGCTACCACCTGGATTAGTGCCTCCCTCAGTTCAAGCAATCGAACAATCATCAAGTACTGGCATCCAAATCTTGTCTCCGCTGGTAACAACAGAGACAACTTCGGGCTGAATTGGCGAAACAAAGCCATGGTGACATGACGGCGACGTATAAAATTTGGTATGCGTTTTGCCAAGGCAATCAGCTCTTTGAAGGTTGCTTCCTTCCCCCAATCTTCTAGTAAGATGTCCATGATGTGAGCTGCACAACCTTGCTTGTAAATGTGAGGATAAGCTTCAACCACCTGGTCCATGGCTCCCAACATCGCACTAGCATTGTCGGAGCAAATCTGTACCACATTCTGCGGTCCAACTTCTTTGATGTACTCTTTCAATTTCCCAGCTATGTATGCCTTTGATTTCTTGTACCCCGTTGTATCAATGGAACCCAGGAATATATCTCCTGCTGGACACACAAGCATGACATTCATCAACGGCCGATGAACAACGTTGTCCCATCCATCCGAGCAAATAGTTGCCCCGTACAAGCTAATACACTGCTTCGTTTTCTCCTCTATTCTCAACTTGAGAAGCTGCTTTGTTGGCTGGATGTGCTTGGTTCGCATTGCGTTGTATGCTGGTGGACGGTACACAAAACCCGCTTTCGATGTTGCCTCCACAGCAGCGATAAAAGATGGATGTCTAACCACATTGAAAGGCACATTCGCTTCGTAAAAAAAGGACGCCCATTTCTCATCCAATTCATTGCGCATCCCAATCTGATAGGCCTCGGTAAAACTTTGTTGCCGCATAGATCTTGGTGTACATGAATCGCCTCTGCTTATAGGCGGAGTTGACTGAGACGGTTGAACTTGGGAAATCCTCTCCTCTTGGACCTCCTCCGTTCTCTGAGGCACATTAGGGGAAAAATGAGGTCTCCAACGGGCCTTGTAAGGCAGCCCGGATTAGGTGGGCTGCCTGCCCAAAACCCCCTCTGTCGCTGTCAGCAGGGGTCTGAAACGCTGCCCGAAGCGGACGGACGGGAGTTGCGTGGCCGGATTTTGCCTTGTTGGCGAGAGGGCGTGGACGGTGGTTGTTGAGCGCCAATCCTTGGGATTTATTGCTCGGCGATTAATGAAGTGCCTCGATCCGTTGCCTCGATCCACGGATTGTCAACTTCGAATTGCTGCCACAACGGTCTGGGCGCGATGGCGCCACCGGCTCTACGCCGTTCAGCACCAAGAAAACGAAGCGCCCTGTTCTGCTTCAAGCAAGTCGTTGTTGGCACTGTGGGACGCACAATCGTATGTGATTTGCGGGAAAGATTCCGAGTGGCGATGGCGCCCCGGACCGAAGGAGCAAAATTGAGATTGCAATTCATTTTTTGGCAGCGTCCGCTGGCAGCGACGGCGGCGAGGGGTTGTTCTCAGTCGGCGACCAAGGTTTCAACGAAGAGATGAAAACTGATGTACTTGAAGGGAAGGTAAGTTAACCTAATTCGATAAACCTTTGTGGGGTGTTCAGGGGCTACTGGGTTTTTGAGCAATTTGAATTTCGATTTCATTAGCCCTTGCTGCCACAACGGCAAAAGGCAATGTAGGTTTCGTGGTCGATAGCGCTTGTAGATGGCACGCAGGTCTATCGAATTAGGTTCGGAGTATTTGAGGTTGTGAATTCAGTTTTTCATTGGGTGTAGGAGGTGTCCGAAGATCAGAACAAGTTCTCTCGAATAACAGCAAATCACCAAGTGTGACCAGGGGAGATTCAATCAAGATTACCGACTGTAGGGTCCACGATGGCAGCAAGGGCTGAACGAAGCAATCAGTACATTCCCCACTTTGCACTGGACACACGCTATGCCCCGGTCATGAGACGAGGTTCTACGCAAGTGGAGCTGTGCATGAGGAGCTCGTTTCCAACACGGAGGTTGCGTGGAGACACGAACATTGACTTGTGGATCAATGGAGACATTTACCCTGTTGACCCAATGACAGGGAAGCCACCTCCAATCAAGTCGCTAAAAGAGTTTGTTGAATTCATATGTCATGGAGAGCAGGGTCTTCGCGGATATACACACAGGCTGCTGGATCATTGTGTACATGGTTCTACACAGGAGGAGACGCGGATCCAGTTGGCACAGTTGAGCGAAGAAGTGCTTCAGCTTAGAGGCGAAGCTCTGGCCAGCAACTCAAGGGCAGCCCAAGATGTCCAATTGGGGAGAATGCGTTGCCTTGAGTTAGAGAAGAAATGCAGGGATTTGCAAGCTGAATTACAGGCTGTCCGTGATTGCCATGCCCAAAGGGTGGAGCAATTGGAGCGCCATGTGCGGGGTCTCCAAGAAGACGTTGACCGCTGCCAGCGGAGGGCCAGCTTCGAGAAGGAGACACCCATGGGCATGCGAAATAGGAGGAGGGCTCTCAGAGGGATTCACGAGTTAAAACCTGGATCAGGTGGATCAAAAGCAAGAGTGAAGCTTGTGCGGACAGTGCTGCAACCAGATGTGGTGCAGTTTGTTGTCGAAAGGAACCGAGAGAACCGGAAGTGCTCTCGACTGCGGGGGGATAAAGAGTCCCAAAATAGGACTGCAGTAGCACTAGCTCGAATTTTGTCACGGCATGAAGGTGTAGCGCTCGCTTCTCAGCCTGCAATGGCACATGTTCAGTCAGATATTGCGAAAAATGTGCTCAAATCGATTGGTAAGAGTATTGGACCGGACAAAATTCTTGCTGCTTGCGACCAGGCAGGGGTTTCCCATCGGGGATATGGTGCTCTCTACAAATCTGTGAAGGCTCCCATTGCTGCTCTGAACAAAGGAGTCTCCGGGAGTATTTTGCCGAGCCCCTATCACGTGAAACTGCTTCGGCAGGAGTTAAATGCAAACCTGCCACAGTATATTGGCGAATACTACCATGCTGAAGGTCGACTTACGCTCCCAGCAAGTTCTAAGAAGAACAAGAAGTCCGAGGACATGGTAAAGGAAGTCGTTTTGACTGACAAGAATTCCCTATTCACAGACCTTGAGGTGGTCCAAAGGAGCATGGTGATCTTCTACGGCATCACGGAAGAAGGTAACGTAATCACCTCAGACTGTTGTTTTCAGAGTTTGCTGCCAGCAGGGTTATTTATCAATTAACCGTGACTTACACATCCACTCGCCATGTTTCCACAGAGTTAAGAGGGGCACCGCTGGTATTTGTCATGAAATTGGACGAGGCCGAGATTGTCAATGGCAAGAAGTTTGAACGGGTCAGCATCACATTGATGAATAGGGCGCTCGACCCAGACATTCAGAGAAACCATGCCCTGTTTTTCTCAGTCCAGTCGGAGCAGGAAATCTGGCCAGTGGCAACCTTTCAAGTGGAAAAAGAGTCCTACGAAGTTCTGTCGTGGATATTTGGGAAATCCAAATTTCCATCTGTGATTGCAGCACAGTCCAGTGGCGAGAAACTCACGGTCCCTGAAGTTGGAGAATTCCATGTGGAGTGGCATCTCGCTGCGGACATGAAGACGATCAAGTGTATGTACGGGCTTCAGTCGGGGCCCTCGTGTGCGATGAACTGCATATACTGCGAGCAGAAGAGGGCTAAGCCTACCGTAGGGACAGCAAGCCAGGCGAGTGCTGCCATCAGAAAACGTGGGAAACCAAACTGGGTGGGGGGACTGTTTGCCAACTCTGTGGAGCCAGAACCATGTGACATGCGTGCACATACAAGGTGGAGGCCTATCTTGCCAATTCCGTTGCAAAGAGTGCACATTTGTACACTTCACGCCCTAGTTCGCCTAGCGGAGAAGATTGTGCATCAACACATCATTTATGTCTGGAACATACAAGATCAAAGACTGAGGGCTACAGCCATAGAGCAAATGGAGAAGTCCTTGTCAGCTATCGGGGCTCACGGTGGCAATGTGGAGATTAGAAAGGATCCGAAACTGAGTGGCAGCACAGGGAATGTGCCACAGAAGCCATCTTTCAGTGGGGTTGTTGCTAGCAGACTATTTAAACCAAGCGTATGGTCTGGAAACGACAAGGCCTGAAAAGACATATGTCAAGCAGAGAGCAATAATAGTGGCGGCGGTGCACATCGTAGGGCAAGGGCTGCTATGTGGCAAGCCTTTGAAGAGGTTCTACCATATTTTAGCGGCTTGGTGTTGACAGCAGAACAACGACTCCAGTTCAAAGGGAAGATAGAAACGTGGGGGAGAACATTTTTGGAGGCCTTCGGAGAGGAGCATGTGTCGCACTACATGGTGAGTTATATGAACGAGGTTTGGGATGAATTAGGGGTTGATGGCTGACCTCACTTTCGTCAATTCTCTATCCAGGACTAACCTTGGAGTGGCTGTTGACAGCATGTAATTGTCAGGCATGGCAGTTGGTTTGTGGAGGAATACGGTAGTCTGGCCGTATGGAGTTGCCAGGGTATGGAGAAATCCCATCATCAAGCGAAGGCAGCGAATCAAGCGCATACAGCTCACGGTGGTGGCAAAGAGCGCATCAGTGTGATTTTGCAACAATTCCAACATTGGTACCGAAATATACAGCATCGGTATAAGAAGAAATTAGAGTGCACCAGGGTTCTAAATACCCCGGACGATGAGGCCCGCATGGAGGCTACACGTAGAAGGCGAGAACAGTGGCATCGATCAAATGCTGCCAGGGCTTTGGAGAATTGGCGGTCAAGGCGACGGCGTGTTGGCAAAGCTTGGGTGTGTGATAACACCGTTGGAGGTGATGGAGCCAACAATGATCAAGCAAGAGGATCTGCCAACGAAGATGACCCCGGGGAGGAGGGCAACAATGTGGATCTTGAGGAAGGACGCAACTCAACTGACGGTGACGACGCTGGCAACAACGTGGACAGTGATGACGTTGGCAACGAGCCTGTATGAATTGAGTACAAATTATGCGTTCTAAACTCATTGGATGGACATCTATAATGTAGCAAGTTTTTAATTTTTTTTAATTTTTTTGATCGGAGTAGACAGTGGATCTTCTTTAACATGTTTTTTGGTTTCATTCTAGAATAGCCATTTACGGATAGATTTATCAAAAAATGAGGATTTTTTCGAGCAATTCCCTAAAATGGCTTATCCATTGCTAAGTTAATCTCGATAATTATTAAAGAGGCACCCATGGAGAAGAAGGGGAGTCCACTGACAGTGAGGTGGCTGGCAGCAATGAGGACAGTGACGACGCGAGCAATGGCCGTGTGTGACTTGACCGCAATGTGCCTTGGTAATTATGTTATAACTTATACCTATGTAGAATGTGGCTGGCAACAATGTTTTTTTTGAATGAGTTAGACCATGTTTCTCCCCTAAACTTGTTTTGTGGTTATTTCACTAGAAAGACCAATCCAAGGGATTATAACTCTTCATAATGATGAATTCAATGAATGTGTCTTAGTAATCATACATGTCACTCACCCTTAAATTTTAATTTTAATTTCTATGCCAATTTGTTGCAATTAAAATCAAATGGGGAAATGATGTATAAGGCCGTGGAAATGATTGACAATTCAGGTTGCTGTGACCTTCCCAACACCTCCTTTACGACCCCCCTAATTAACATTGCTTAAGAGTCTCATACCCCCCTTGAAGGACGCTGCCCACGTGGCAGGCGGTTGACTCCAGCAAGAGTCTCCTTCACACCAGTCTTGGGCCTTCTTCCCGAAAAAAGATATGGGGTTGACTGTTAGCTTCACTCCTCTCTTCTACTGCCGCGCTCTTGCTTCCAGCAGGCGCCTCGGGTTTGCACTGACACGGTAGTGCTTCGGCTTCTTCATCCTTTGTCTTTCTCCATACCCTTGATTTCTACCGTTGAAGAGCGCAATTTCGAACTAGGCGGAGGGGGGTGTGAGGATTTTGTGGGTGCAGAGGGAGCCGTGGAGGACTCATCCGTGCAGCCGTACTGGGAGGTGCGACCCGTGGAGGACCTGTGAGGAGGAGGGGCGAGGGCGGTGCGCTTGGGGGAGCTGAGGAGTGCGGAGTTCGGCGGAGCCGCGAGGAGCGGGGTCGAGTTCTGAGGAAGGAGTTGGGGGAGTGAGGAGCTGGGTGGCTGTCACGAGCATCGGGCCCGCAGCAGCTGCGCGGGCAGCAGGGGGGTGGGGGGGAAGGCTGCGGCCACAGCTCTGGCACTGCAGCGGTAGGAGCTCAGCGCGGAGGTGCGACCAGCGGGGCGGGGAGGAGCTAGGGCGCCTCAGGGAGCAGTGAAGAAGGCCAGCGCGAGCAGCGGGGAGAAGCAGCGGGGCGTTGGGGAGCTTCGGCGCCGAAGGACAGCCGCGGCGCAGAGGGAAGCTGAAGGGGAAGAGGGAAGTGAAGGCGTAGAGAGCGGGTTCGGGCTGCAGAGGGGAGCAGAAGGGGAAGAGAAGAGCAGGCCGCGCAGAGGAGAGCTACAGCGCGGCGAAGAGAGCTTCGGCAACGGAAGACAGCTCTGACTGAGCTTCGGCTTAGAGGTAAGCAGCTTGTTCTTGCAACTCTGTTTTGGCAATTTCTCTTTGTTGTTGTACAATGCGTAGAGGGGCATGGCACAGTTGGGTGAGGTCGTTCAGCCATGGCCGCGAAGGTCCTTTCAGTTGTGAGGCTTCATGTTTTCAGAACTAAATTCAACTAAACCGAATGAATAATGTCTTGTCAGTGGTCTTCCCTTTTTCAGCTGCCATGCGCGATCCCCCTTTCGTAAAACGTGTTGTTTTTGCACTACCAGCGCCAGGGATGTCGAGCCGTAGGAAGGGAAAGGAGGCCGTCGTGAAGAAGGAGGTCGTCGAGGTTGCTGACAGCAAGGAGGATGGCAACGATGTTGAGACGCCGTGGGATGACGCCTTCGACTTGGACGGCTTACCCCCTGCACTTCATGCACAGCTCCACCACCTCGCCCCATTTCTGCTGGGTAGGCAGGCTGCGGATTACGATGAGGACTTCTTCGCCCGCACCTTGCAGCTCTCCAACAAGGGGTTGAAGTTCAGTGACCTCAGCGGCGACAAGCATTGCAGGAAGGCCGACTTCATCGACAGATGGCCAGAGCGTTCTTCTGGGCGGCACTACGTTGCTGACTGTGAGGATCCGGAGGCCCAGAGGAAATACTGCGAGATGTACCGGTGGACTTATGGAGGTGACCCCGACAACTGGGCATTCGGGACCTCCTTTCTTCGGGCTTGCCACCTCTACTTTGAGAAGGGCGTGGATGTCAACTTCGCCCAGAAGGCGGAGGCAATTGTGAAGGGGCGTGAGAAGCTGCCAGGGCGTAATCCGCAGAAGTTGACTCCCCCGGCCTTGAGGGAGCAGATTGAAGCCATTATCGACTTCCTCGCTGGCCACATCCCCGGTGCTGGCAGCAAGGGCAAGGGAGGAGGGGCGGAGTCGAGCGGAGGAGCCAAGCCACTTGGAGCCACCTCCAAGGCTTTGATCACGGCCGCGGAGGCGAAGAAGGTCAGGGGACCTAGATCCCTGCCCCCTCCTGCCAAGGCCGTGGCTGAGAAGAAGGCCGTGAAGGCCCTTGCTGCCGTTGCCATCAAGGTGCAGCCCTTGGTGGCAACGGATCCGAAGCAGGTCCTGGAGCAGCAGCGCATCAAGAAGAAGTCCTTGGAGGCGGCACTTCTGAAGGTGGAGGCCAGCCGAGACCGCGTGAAGGTCGACCTTGCAACCCAGCGGGACTACATCAAAGCCAAGGAGGCCGAGGAGTCCAAGCTCTATGACGACATCTTCTCCGCCCGCGAGGCCTCGAAGAAGGCCGCGGCTGATGGCAACGACCAAGAGAAGAGGCGCTTTGATCACGCGGCCCGCTTAGGCCAAGACAAGCTGGGGCTTGCAAGCAAGGCACTGATGGAGGCCCAAGCCCGCATTGACAGGGTCTACAAGAAGTTGGAGGAGATGGAAGCCGATGAGCAGAGACGCCACGCCGAGGTCTCCGCGCTGACAGCGGAGATCTCGGCCTTGGAGTTGGCTTCAGCTTTCTTGCGCCCGAAGAAGGTGCTGGCTCGTTATCCATTGGAGTTCCAGGTGTTGCCAATAGCCCTGAACGACCCATGCCCCTTCTGCGAGCGTTACTTCGTTGACACCTGCTGCGTACCTTTGTTCTGCGGCTGCTTGGCACATCCCCATTGTATGTTTGAGGCAGTCTTCTCCCAGGACGCCCGGTGCCGTCGATGCGAGCGGGGGATGACTGGAGGGTGGCTTGGGCAGTGGGGCTTCGACCTTGACTCCAAGGCCGCGGAGGAACTACGCCTCACGGAGGAGATCCTTCTGGCCGAGCCCGCTTCACCACGTGCTGGCAGCAAGAGGCCCGCTGCCCCCTCAGTGGCCGCGCTTCCGTGGAAGAAGGCCAAGGGCGACCAAGGTTTGTGGCCCCTCATCCCATCTACCCATTTCTTGTTGCCTGCCTTGTTGTTACATTTACATTTTCTTGTTTTCTAACTCTTGTTTGTTGCCAGCAACTGCAGAGGATGCTCTCCCCGACTCAGACTCCCTGGCGTTCGATCCCACGCAACGCTCTCCTCAGGAGACCCAGGCAGCCCTATCTGGAGATGGGAACAAGGACTCATCCGCCACCACGCAAGGACCACCTGAAGCAGAGAAGAACGAGGACGACACCAACATGGAGGGACTGTCGAGCCTTGTTGAGGCAATTGCCACAAACGCAAACGTGGAGTAGATTCCCACCTTGGATAGTTTTGTAGGCCGGGTTAGGGGTTTGCTGGCAGCGACTTCTGGTCCGGACTTTTATGGGCCACCTTTCTTAAACTTTTCCGAACTTGAAAACAATTTGCCTCTGGACTGCCATGTCTCTTTGAAAGATATGGCATTCTTGTAACCCTTCCTTTTTATTCGCAACTGTATTTCTTCTTTATTGTGGACTGCTGACAGCAAGGGCTGCTCTTTAGCCGCCATTTTTTTTTTCTTCTTTCATTATTCGCCACCATGGTCCCTTTCAATTTTGGCCATTGTTGTTATTTACCATCTGCGACCTACTTCATCTCTTATGTACAACTGTTTTTTATTTTTATCTTGTTCTATTAGAATCGAGCGTGGTTCTTTTTTTATTTGCAACCTTCATTTTTTCGTCTTTGTTGGCACCAAGAGCTGCATTGTGCCCGCCGTTGCCAGTTCAGAGCACCAGGTTCACGAAGGAGCCAGCCTCTTCGGAGGAAGTAACAAACTTTACATTCCTTCCTAATTACTTCATATTTGTCAAGTGCCAAACTCCATTTTGTGCCTCTGAAGGGTCATGTGCTCTATTGTATGCAATTGTTTTTCTTTTTTTATTTTGCGCTGGCAGCAGGCTCCAGCGTCAATGGCGCCACCACAAGTTCGAAGCAATTTTGCGATTCAGACCCAGGCCCTCTGAAACCCCGGCCATTCTTCAGACTTCTTGTATTTTATTCTATTTTTCATTTTGCACCCTAGGATTCACCACTGGTAATTGTAACTGTTTTTCTTTTCTATTTCCGCTGGCAGCACGAAGATCAAGGGTAATCACAAATTTGCCTCCATACAACACGTTAATACAGGATGTCCCACAGAAAGTTCTGAATGGTAAGCAAAACCACTACCTGAACTCGCTAACGACTTCGCGAAGAACCTAATGACTTCCCACATACTGTGACTACCCATCCCCGAAATCACTTTTCCTACAGCTCCACAATCTTCATCCTTTTGGGAACCGTGACATCCGCAGCTGTAAGGTGTCTCTCATGGCGCTGGTTGATCTGCATCCAACAAATCCTGTCATTTTAGTTTGCTGGCAGCAAGGAGCTCTGAACAGCCAATTCCCAACACATCAAAACGACTACATGAATTCGGCTAGACTCGTACCTTTTTCTCACGAACACCGTTGGCCTCTATCAAGACCAGGTTGTACTGCCCAGGTACGTCATCTCCAAGTGCCATTGCAATTTCGTGCCGCAGGTGGGATACTGGCCAACCCTTGCCAACTTCGAATGTTGGCAGCAAGTTCCCCCTAAACATACAAGACACTTCCACCATCACCTCCTCTGGTAGGTGATCCAAGGCTTCCCACTGACTGTTGGCAGCCCCCCTATACCTTGTATACATGAACCTGGTGTATAATGTTTGTCTTCCCACGTGATAGCGGAAAACAATGCTGGTCCTGTTGGCAACGCACTTGATGACATCTTGGCCAATGTGGAACTTCTCGTTCCACCCTGGGTTCATTAGACTGCTCAGCAGAGCCTCGGATGGACTACTCAAAACAAACAATGTAGGTGTCCGCCTAATGCTGTCAGCAGCTACCGCAAACAAATCAACCATAACATGGATTGGCATAAACCATTGCTGTTGGACGAAGCTGCTACCAGTTGTTGCTGTCATAGCATTTGCAAAATCGAGAGTGAGCTTTGTTCTAAACGCCTCAGATGTGTGCATGTCTGGCAAAGGCCACTCCACATCGTTGAACCCTGGAAGCGGGAGTGCTTCAACCTTCCCGTACAGCGTGTCACCTGTTGGAGGCAAATACAGACCACCAAGGAAGAATGTACCTATGTCCAGCAACTCCGCGTGGCTCTGTCGATTCCGTGTTGCCTCCCCAATCTCAACATGGAGCACAAGAATGGGACCAAGGATAGATGCGGGATGTACCCAATCCTCCGAAACCGACGCGTACAGGTAGTTTGCCATTCCCAATTTGGTTGCTGCCTCCGCAGGATCCAAGCGCAGATGCCTTGGTTGATATGCATGTTGCACAAGCACCTTATCGAGGTCGCATGCTCCATGCTCCGTGGAGATCCAAGAGAAATCTCTGATCTGCGCTTTGAAGGCCCCCCGAAAATTTTCTCCACCATGTCGCCTTGCCTCTCTACCCCAAGGCCCATCCGAAGCTGGTTGCAGCATAACCCATGAATCACGATCCACCTTCATGGGGATCCAGTTGCCCTCCAAGTCTTGAGTATTATGCAGAATGACACTCTGTACGAGGGAGTTTGGCCGTGAAGCCATACCACTAGAATGCATGAAATTTTCGACTGTGAACTCAAAAACTTACAAATGGTGTCGTCGCTGTCATCATCCGCCAGAACTACACGCTGTCAACAAACCCTCCGCCATCACGAACGGCTGAAACCTGCGTCCACGGCCTCGCAACCAAGGTACGACCTACCCTAAAACCTCATCCCGAAACCCCAATTCCCAACTCAGGTACTCTCTCCAACCTATGTGGATGGCAGACCGCTGGCAGCGTTGGAAGACCACTACAGCTAAACCCTAAATCTCTACTGCACAATGCGTGACCACCCACAACCGAAATCGAACAACTTCGCCCAGCCTTTGGAGGCCTCCACCGCTCCATCCTGCTTGACAACGCAACAACGACAACTCTCTCAGGGGAACGCATGAGGTTCGGAATGACCGTTGGCAGCATTTCGACATCAACACCTTGTGCACGTTGCATCTCAAAGGGGGAGCGGCAATTCGATTTCGGTAGGTGGCCTGTGGAGTCAGTTTCGCAGGCGTTCATAAAGCCCACCACCGCTGACACCCTTCTGCAATGCTCGAATTCCGTGCGCGAAGAGGCTCCGTTCTCGACCTGCGGGACTACACGCGCGGGGGAGGGAAGCCTTCCTGCGCGACCATTGGCCGGACCCCCCCATTCGCGATTTGGCTCGCTTTTGGCGACCTGCTGGCACAGTTGGTGCCAGCAGGTAAAGTGCACGGGCATGCCCAAAACTTTGGCACGGAAAGCATGGAAAAGGCCCGTTGGAGACCCCAAACTGCTCCTAATGCTTCCGTAGATTGCTCAGCAGGCATAGACTGGCTAGAACATGGTGCCAAGTGTGCCAAGTGTGCCTCGCCATCACCACCATCAGTGCCGTATATCTCCGCATGTGTCATTCTTTTTGGTATTACATTACCGCAATTGGCAAAGCGCCTAAATACGGCGGCGGGGGCCTTGGTACAATGACTCTTGCTTGAACCTTCACCCCATCCATAGTGCTTGAAAGCTCTTTGTCGTTTATAACGAAAGGTGAAATTGCACCACACACATTTCACATGGTCCTTATCAATGAACGTCCACCACGGAGCCCACTCAGCCGTCGACTGACGCTGTTGACCTGCCATTCTCCGTGTCTCTGAAAAAGTACAATGATCTCCTGTCTGCAAGTGTTAGTATGACACATGTGAGAAAAAAATGGTATGTGTAGACATCAACCACAGGCCAATGTGATGCACATAGTCTCAAGCAAGGAGCCCACAAGGAGTTCCGGGACTAGAGGCCATGATTTCAAATGATATTGGGCTTGGGCTAAGTTGGTGGCATTTATACTCGTGAGGGGGGGGGGGGGCGCGAGCGTGTGCAGGGGGCGCGAGTTTCTCCAGGTGGGGGGGCGCGAGCTTCTCCATAGGGGGGGGGGGGGCGCGAGCTTCTCCAGGGGGGGCGCGAGCTTCTCCAGGGTGGAGCGCGAGCTTCTCCAAGGGGGGGGGGGGCGCGAGCTTCTCCAAGGGGGGGCGCGAGCTTCTCCAAGGGGGGGGGGGGGGGGGGGGGGGGGGGGGGGGGCGCAACCTACTGCAAAGGGGGGCGCGAGCTTCTCAGAGGGGGGGCGCGAGCTTCTGGAAGGGGGGGGGCGCGAGCTTCCAGAGGGGGGGGGCGCGAGCTTCCAGAGGGGGGGGGGCGCGAGCGGGTTCAGGGGGGAGGCACCCTTGTACGAGGGGCAGTCCCGGTGAATGGGCCATACAGTTTTTTAATTTTTTTTTTAAAAACAATTTTTCATTCCATTACAAAACCAACAATACCATTTCATGTTCCACCAAGGCATGTATACGCCGAAAAAACGATTTATTAAAATATTAGAAATGTGCAAACAAGGCCACATAGGCAATCAAAATGTTCCAAACGTAATTCACTATGGAACTACAATGTGTATCTAAAACAACCATTGGGAGCTTGGAAGTTGTAAGGGGGGCTCATCAAATCATTCACAACTTTTGCAAGGGAAAGCCTCTTTGTAGGATCTTCGTTAAGCAAGCCATCCAACTTTGATGAGAATACAATCTTTGAGATTGAATCCTTGAAGAGTTCTGGGCAATCTTCTTCTCTCCATATCTTCTTTGCCAAATGGCCTACCGAAAATGCATCAGATAGCGTCGTACATGGATGCATCCTCTTCATGCGCTCCAAATTCCGTTCCTCATCATCTTTCTTGCCATATAAAAAGAACAACTCCGGTGCAACTCCTACCCTCCTCTCCTTTACTTGTACAAGTTCATCGGGGTCCATCACACCATAAGGGGAGGCCTTGTTCTCAATGACTCTGCTTGCCACACCCCAATCGCACACACCAATATATACTTTATCCTTGTCATGAGGTGGAAAGTGGAGTAGAATGTTGGATGGCGTTAAGTCGTTGTGGAGGATTTCAGCCTTATGGACTATGTCCATAACGTAGATGAGACTCCACGCCAACATTCCCCGGTTCTTTCGATAGGCAACAATTCTTTGGCACTCTTCCATGGGCATATCCCTCGACTTCAAAATTTCTTTGTAATCTATTGCCTCGCTTGCCTTCTCATTTAATTTGAGGAAGTTGCGGAGGCAATCTCCATTCCACCACAGGGTATAAGCTTCCATGGTCTTCGAGTGAATGGCCCAAAATTTTATCACACCCGGATGCTCTACAGGGTTAACCGTGGCCTCAATCGCCCGTTCCTCTCGCTTCTTCACTTCGGTTTTAGCCTTGGAAAGTTTTCCCGCAAATTCTATGTGAATTGGAATTTTCTTCATATTGGCTATTCGCACTTTTCGCACTTTGCCATACCCCCCCTCGGCATTGAAGCCAGATAATGGCACAACCTTGGCCGTAACCGGAATCCATATCAATGCACCATACATGTGTGCTTCCAATGCTGAGTTCAATGCTTGCTCATTCCAAGGCATAATCTTTGTTTTCCCCTTAGAACATCTCTGACATGCCTCCTGAACCGTTGTCAGTTTTTGAATAAACACTTTGTCTTGGTTGCTCCATTCTTCGCCTTGTGGTTTCTTGACATGTGATTCAAACACATGAATGACATTTGTCGTAGCACTACTCACTTGTTGTGTCAACCACTTCGGGCTGTGAAAATACTTCGTCATGCAATCCATGTACATCTCTGATCCTTCCAATGCCCTCCAAAATTCCCTTTCCAAATCACGTTGGAGGTTGTAGATACCATTCTCTCCGTGATCAAGGTACATTGCCTTCAACATTCGTATGGTACGGGCCTTGTAGTACTCGACGGCCACCTTCCTGATGAAATGCGTATACTCCAATGGTGGATAACCGTCATCCTTCTGGTGCACTGGAATACTCTTCTTCTTCTTACCCTTCGAGCTAGATGAAGGAGTAGAACCAGTAGAACCATGAGGTGTTACGCAACTCATAGGGTCCACCGCATCTGGAGCATCCAAGTCCACATAGATAGGCCGCTTGCCGGAGCCTTGTCCAGAAGACATCGCAAAGTGAATCCCTGAAAAAAAAAATCAACAACTTCCCCCCCCCGCCCCAATGAAGACTTCCCACATAAGCAGTTCCAAGCAAGGCGTGTTTTCACACGTCAGGACAAGGAGCCGCAGTGGGAAGGAGTGAGGGGGGCGAGAGCTTCTCCCCACCTTATATAGTCCCCCACGGACCCGCTCGCGCCCCCCCCTGAACCCGCTCGCGCCCCCCTGTACCCGCTCGCGCCCCCCGACCCGCTCGCGCCCCTGTACCCGCTCGCGCCCGTACCCGTCCGCGCCCCCCCCACCCGTTCGCGCCCCCTCGGACACGCTCGCGCCCCCCCTTCCATTTGTTTTCCAACTAATTTTTTATTTTCTATTTTTCTTCTGGAAATAGTGAAATCTCTACACTACTTTCTAAGAGAAAAAAATAAAATAAAACAAATTAAAAAATAGAAACTATTGGGATTTTATACATGCACAACCTCTCATGCAGCTCTCTTCCACTCCATGCTGTTGATTTAATTTTAAAACGTGTATCTCCCAAACCAATTGCATCGATCCCTTCTTTATGATTCTTTATAATATGTTAGAGCATTGTAGGATCCGTATGTACAATGCATTATATTTTTTATTTTTTTAAACTCTAATCGAACTCTCTTCCACACAATGCTATTCTTTTTATTTTATTCCCTTTATCTCTTCCACTTCATGCTATTGATTTAATTTTATTCCGTTTATCAGCCAAACCAATTGCATCGAGCCCTTCTTTATGATTTTTTTTTTTTTTTTAATTATATGTTAGAGCATTGTAGGATCCGTGTGTACAATGCATTATATTTTTTATTTTTTTAAACTCTAATCGAACTCTCTTCCACACCATGCTATTCTTTTTATTTTATTCCCTTTATCTCTTCCACTCCATGCTATTGATTTAATTTTATTCCGTTTATCAGCCAAACCAATTGCATCGAGCCCTTCTTTATGATTCTTTATATTTTTAATTATATGTTAGAGCATTGTAGGATCCGTATGTACAATGAAATATATAGATTTTTGTTTTGAACTCTAATTCAACTGTCTTCCACACCATGCTATTGATTTTATTTTATTCCTTTTATCTCTTCCTCTCCATGATATTGATTTTATTTTATTCCCTTCGTCTCTTCCAATGTTTTATCTTGTTTGGATTTCCACATCTCTTCTAATATTAATACACTAATTTTCTTGTAGTCAACATTATATTATTCATGGTGCATTAGATCAGTATTCCGTTATGGGATAACTCAGTTTCTAACCACCATGAGATTTATTCATCTTGATAACTTCTTTCATCCCATGTTATTCATCCCTTTTTATCCCGAGTCCCTTATTATAGTCATGATTGTTTTTCTATAATTTGATTTCTCATCCCCAAATTATTCAAATCAGTATTCCTTATTTTAATATCCCTTTTTAATTATTAATTTTTTATTTTATTTTAGAGAGAAATGGTGAAAAAATCCATTGCATTTGTTTTTATTATTGTCTTCCAACCTTCTTCAATGGTACTCCTAAGGAAATGAGAGTTTGTTTTAAGGGGGGGACCCTCTCGCGCCCCCCCTTGATCCCGCTCGCGCCCCCCCCATACCCGCTTGCGCACCTCCCCTGAACCCGCTCGCGCCCCCCCCCCCATACCCGCTCGCGCCCCCCCCATACCCGCTCGCGCCCCCCTAACTCGCTCGCGCCCCCCCCCCCCCCCCCCCCCCCCCCCCCGACTGTATAAGTGAAGGGGGCGCCCTCCCCCCCCCCACTTTTTAAGCTCCACCTTGGCACTCAGGCCTTGAACTACCTCGCGGTGGCTTATTGCTGAGTACTTGGGTGGGGTCTACAGCATTTTGACAGCGCCACGTACCTCGTTCTACCGTATTTTGTACGCTCATCCGGGAATTCGGGCCCTAAACTACCTCACGGTGGCTTATTGCTGAATACTTGGGTGGGCCACAAAGTATAGTTACAATACCATAATCAACCACGGAGGAAAATTGTAAAATCAATTGGGGGAAGTTTTGAGGAGTTGGTGTGTTTTTTAACACACAAAACTTTACCAGTACACCACGATGGAGGGAAACCCAGATCCGGCGGAGGAAAGGCCACTCACCAAGGCCGAAAAGAAAAAAATCAGAGATCGTGAACGGAAGCGTGGTGGTAAGAAGATGAAGAAGCGGCTTCATGTGCTGAACAACCCGACAAAGTTGGCATTTAGAGGCTGGCAAGATGAGCCAGAACCGTGGAAATATTCCACATGCGAGGAATTCATTGAGTGGTGCCACATCACAAAAATATTTCCACATGATCGGTACAGAAAACACAGGATCTCAGACAAGGCTAACCTCTATTATTGCTTGAATGCGGAGTTTGTTGAACGTTCTATACAAGTTTACCAGCATCTATACAAGCAACGATGTGTTGAACGCAATGAAGTACCATTGTTCATTTGCAGAATGGTGTATGCTGAGGTGGTGCTTCACAAAGTGGTGGATTGGTCCACCATCAAATCCACGCCGAGTGTTAGGGCGCCGACAGAGCGTGACATTCCCAAACAAAGGAAATACGCAGATGGTGGCCTGGGGAAAAAAATGAAGGAAAAAACACAAGTGCGGGAGCCTGATACAGCAGAGTCTGAACCAGATTCTGATTCCGATGGTCGTCGTGGAGAAAGAGTGCCACGTAGAATTGCAGCACCAGCAAATATGGCTGTAGAGCCTCCAATGAACCATCCAGCGGACGTCATAGAACCTCACGACGATGCGAACACCATCTTCGTGGAAAACGATCCAAATACGGCAGCTAATTTGGACGTGGTCGGAACTGAACCTACGATGGTTCTTGGCATGCCGGTTCTAGTTAGAAATGACCAGTCTAACCAGACCGAGGAGGTCGGGGAGTTGCAATTACATGTTATAGAAAAGGATGGCTTCATTGCAGAGTTACAAGAGACCATCCGAAAACTACGATTGGAATCAGCAGCAAAAGATGCAGTAATATCAGATTTGCGCAATCAATTGCAAGAACGAGAAAGACCTCAGTCTTCTCAAGCCAATGATATACCTGTAGTTCAAGATCCAATGTTGGTGGATGAATCTTACATCAACAACACGGTTGATGTTGCGACGGCCGGTGTGTTGGAGAATATTTCCACTCCAGCAAAACGACGACGAGTTGGAGTGATATTGCCTCCACCAGCCCCATACCCGCGACCCTATGTGGACATCGATGGACCATTAAGTCAAGATTCCTTGTCATTTCCACCCAATGCTCTAACGGGAGAAGTGGAGACATTGAAGAGAGCCAAAAATGATTTGCGGCTCCTGGTTTCTAAGTTTGCTAAAGCATACTACGAGTGGAAAGTGGCAACCATTCTCAGCGTTGATCGCGGTCGCCAAATTGCATTAGAGTTCAAGAAGATCGACGAATCGTACTTGCAACACAATAGACGAAGGAATTTTGGCCTCACTTCATGGACTGACGCAGATGATATGTATCCAGATAACATGCCAAAGCAAGAATCGAATCCTGAACTCATAGATTGGGCCCAGTTGAATTTCGATGTGAAGAACGCAACTTCGTGCCATGATCTTCAAATGAAGGAAGGAGTTAATAGCAGAAAGCTTTGGCCAAATCCTCAACCGTGGGTGATGGATGGTTCAAAAGAATGTAGTGTGTGTATAAATACATTTGGTCCTGAGGGTGGATGGGCAGTTGGATCATGTACCCACATGTTCCATCCAATGTGTTTAATTAACGTTTTTTTGGTAAGGAGATTTTGCCCGGTGTGCAAATCCCCGTTCCATGAACGCTTGTACGAGGTTTTTGGACTCACTCCATACATGCCACCAAGCCATGAGAGAAATCCCGAAAACACACCAGGTGAACAGTACCGCAACATGTGGGGGGAAGATTTGATTTGGAGTTGGCGGGCCCAGACTCACTCGGTCTTCAAGAGCAATGTAAGTGACGAGTTGGGGTGGGAGGATGACCCCAATCAGATTGTGAGGGTGGCAAAGAAGATAATTGGATCAAAGAAGGAGGACCAAGGGAAACGAAATTTCTTCTATCAGACTTTGAATGGATACTGGGATCCGAAGCATAGGAAGTTCCAACTTGGTAATCACCCAAAAGGCCTCATATGGAACAAGGACGGGGAATTGGTTACAGACCTCGAAGGTCAATTCATGTCTTTGACCGCCCGAGATGCAGTCCAAATGTCTCTTTCGGAGTGGAAGTTAATTTTCAAACATGAGGCTGTTGACTTTCTTCTGGAGGAACACTCTCCACAGACATTGCGTACATTGAGAGAATTGAGGAACTCGCAAATTTTGCGTTCTCTCAGTGAAAGTGATGGCCCATTCCGGCGGACACGGACGAGAGCCAGGCGCAGCTTGACGCTGGACGATGGAGCGGGACCAAGTGGCACAGCGGGAGTAGATGCAGATGAATAGGAATAGTTACAACTTAGTACTAAGTGACTAGTTTTCATATACTACAGTTTTTGTAATGTTTTGGTTTGAATTGGTAATGAAATGCTTTTACTTTCATAAATGTATACAACATTGCAAAGTCCATGTATTTTGGCTCACGAGTATCTGAATTTACACATTTGTCATTGCGCTTAGCCCCAATATATTATTCTGATGAAAATGTTAGGTTTTTTTGCATTGTCAAAAATTTACTATCTACAAAATGGGCCGCACGAGAAACTCGCTCGCGCCCCCCCTGAACCCGCTCGCGCCCATTCCCCCTGAACCCGCTCGCGCCCCCCCTTGAACCCGCTCGCCCCCCCCCTGAACCCGCTCGCGCCCCCCTGAACCCGCTCGCGCCCCCCCCTGTACCCGCTCTCGCCCCCTACACATGCTGGCACCCCTTTTGCATATGTGGAATTCCCCGTCATCGTTCATTGTCCATGTCATCAATATGTTTCCCCTATAGGTAAGTTGTAAAAAAAAAAAACTAACTTAGTAATTTTCCTCCTCCCCTCAATGTCCGATTATGTCCGAGGACCGACCGGTCCGTCCGTCCGTCCGTCCGTCTATGTCCGGAAATTTTGCCCATGTCCGTCCGAATAGACAACCCTGATTTGCAGCGCCAGGGGGTGCATTGTCCTTTTAATTGTTTTAGAACACCATCACGTTTGGTTCAGGAGGAGTCTAGTATACAAGAAGGGGGTTTGATGAACTTCCCACTTTGAGAAATTCTAGACAATTATTTATAGGAAATAAAAATACAAAACAAGTTGCATTCTTCATCATTCCTTCTTCTTCATCTCAAAAAATTTCACATAATTTCTAACTCCATTCCTTCTAGTCGAATCACCTTATTTTCACCGATTTTGGTTTCTTTGCCTTAATGAACTGCAGAATCTGTCAACTCACATACGCTTGGTTACACTATTGCTCTCAAACACTTCCGGCCGCTGTTTTTCGGAAGGAAATCTTGTTAGCAAAAATTCAAAGAAATTCACATGATAGCCTGCCATCATCGCAAGGAAATCTTCAGACTTGACCAGTGAACACGCCTACGAATCGAGTGAAGCCACTTGGTATTCACCGTACCAAAGCCATAAATTACTTGAAGAAAAACATGGAAGATAGAAGAAACTAAAACTGAGACGAAACTGGGACGAAACTGTTTCCGAACTTTGTGATAGCACTGGGCTCAACTGTCGGGATGTACCTGTCGATGTCGAGGATGTCTTCTGGACCGAAGTCTTCTGGGTCGCCGTCTTGGTCAATGTGGACGCCACCTACTCATGACTTGTTGCAGCGCGTGGCATGCTTTTGCACTAAGTTCCAATTTCTCGCACGTGAACATATGTGCGAGGTTTGGCTCAAATCATCAGGATTTCTCCTCAGACTGTTCAGCTGCGATAACAGCTTGTTGCATTGCAGATTTTAGCTCATTGTTGGTGTTTCTCTTCCTCTCAGTGTCTCTTAGCTGGCCGATGCAAGCGCGGAGTATCGCCGGAAACCGCAACTGACTGTAAGCTTTCATTTTCTAAAGTGTGGCTTGTTTGAGGTTGGTAGGCTGCAGTTAGAGTACTAACAATTTTTTTCTTAGGACTGTTTCTGCTGTGCCCTCTTTAAGAAACGGCACGAAAATGCCTGAGTTTGGGAAGCTCGTAGCCATGCCCATCTTTGAAGTACTTACAGGTTTTTTGTTTTCTTACAGAAGTGTCTCATTTCTCAGCTTTACTGCGGAACTACTGCAGTTGTTAAGAACTAATGGGACTCCGCTTCTCAATTTGTGACTTAACGCTGTATTCATAGCTGCTCAATACTGATGTAATGAGTCAGTAACGACTTGTCCGTTGAGGGCAATGTTCTTAATGGAAGAGTAGGCCAGATGAACAGTTTGTGTTGAGTGGTAATTTGTGGAGGACCGTCACGGCAACCAGCAGTCAAAAAGCTTACAGAAGCTTGAATTGTTTGCGTAATCCATTGGTACCCTAATCGAGTTAGTCTCTTGAGTCCTAATTAAGGTGGAGTTTGGAAGACCTAAAATTCAGTTGACACAGCCTTTCTGAAATCACCGTAAATTTCGTCCTGTAGACATCCGAGATTATTCGATAATTTGGTGCGAGATCCATGATTTACCTTTCTGATTCGCTTAGTCTGAGAAGCGCCTTGGAACCCTGTGTAATGGCCTTCGAGCTTCATTGTCGTCTCCTTTTTTCTTCTTGTTTAGAACTTGCGTGTAAATTCTCTTCATATTGAAAGCTGGCTGAAGGGACAAAGTAGAGGACATGAAGTATTTTAAAGCAAGAAGTTTGAGTTTATGGGCCCCAAGTGACTCCCATTTTGGTCTAGCTGCTCTTTGCAACCTGTAGGTCTAAACAGTTGTACTTGTATATAACAGAAAGATTTTTACTGAAGGTGACAAGGTGAGGGCGGTGCAAAACTATGGAGCCCGATCCAAAGCTGGGGCAGTTGTTCATAAACCATTGGACTGACTGGTTTTTCATCATCGTACTCATCGGCCTTTACATTGTTTGTGAAATGGTCACGCCGTTCCAACGCTATGTGGGAGCTACTAATTTTGTGACTCAATCGCTTAAGTACCCATACAAACACAACACTGTACCATCCCTGGCTGTCCCGGTATGCTACCATTTTGTTTTCTTGAGTATGATTTTCAATGCATATGATTCGAGTTGGTTACAACAGAAGAGGAAGCAGTGAGCCTCTCAATCTGATACTGAATACTCGTGCGCAGGTCATCGCTTTGGTAATTCCACTCGTTTTCATTTCGAGCCATTTTTGCTTTAGAAGAAATGTCCGTGATTTGCATCACGCAATTTTGGGTATGTCCTGGCATTCTTTTCATCTCCACAAGCGGTAAATGTCTAGAAACAAAGTCGATTTTTGTTTAATATCATGATGGTTTAACTGGGGTGATGCTGTTTCTAATCGTTGAGGTGGCCATGTGTTCACAGGTTTGCTGACGACCGTTGCTTTGACAGCAGTTATCACTGACGCAATCAAGGATGGAATTGGACAACCTCGCCCTCACTTCTACGCTCGCTGCTTCGGCAGCCCTCTTGCCAATGCTGTAAGCTACATAACACAAAAATTCACTTCATAATTGTGGAGTTTGGGTTTGGTTATCTATTCAAGAGATTTAGTAGAACATCGTTACTGAGGAGAAGCAGCTCACCCATGGGACGATGTTGTTGCAGACTTATGATGCAACCGGGAATGTTGTCTGCATTCTACCTCCAAGCCTGATGAAAGAATCATACAAAAGTTTTCCCAGTGGCCACGCCTCAGGGTCATTTGCAGGTTTGGGGTACTTGGCCATGTATCTAGCTGGCAAACTTGGAGTCTTCGACCGTCAGGGCCACTCTTGGAAGCTCTTTCCTGTTGTCCTGCCAATCCTAGGTGCCACTTTTGTTGGTATTACCCGAGTTGATGACTACTGGCATCACTGGACTGATGTGTGCGCTGGAGCTGCAATTGGTGAGTTAGCAGTAGCATCTAAGCAGCTGATATTTTACAAGCTGGTATTCAGTATTATATTAACCATTGAGGAAGGAAAACGGATACAATTATAGGTTCGAGTTTGGACATAGCTGTAAAACTCCTGAATGAAAATGTAGGTCAGTTGGGGTTACTCGAACAGTTACAACATTAAATAGACAAACACAGAAGATTGTTGTGACAACTTGATTGAGCTTAGCACTGATGCGCTGATCTGTTTTTCCCAGGACTTTTTTCGGCGTACTTCTGTTATCGCCAACACTTTCCCAGTTTGTTTGATGGCTCTTGTAAGCTTTTTTTCTCACTTCTCACTTCTGCTTGACAGTTTCATTATTCTCATTGAAACTGTATCTTTCTTACATTAGATTGTGGATTACTGTGCTGTGCTCTGTTTCCAAGCAAAGCAATTTGGATCTCGGGTTGACTGTGTCATACTTCGTTAGATAGATTTCTGAGTAACAACCTTTTTGGTTTGTTTTTGCAGCTAATGTTCCTTATCCACACATGCCACGCCGTAGAGGGGTTGCTGAGTCTGTACTCCCAACGCAAGTGGAAGAAAGACCATATGAAGAAAGGTTAAATTTGGATCGAGGAAGCTCGCAAATTCCTATTATACCGCCGCAAGCACGTGTTTAGAAGCGTTTTTCTCTGTTGAGCCCACTTCAGCACGAGTAAACTTCAAAGTGTTTCTGTGGATTATTTTGCTTGTTTTGATTTGCTCGGCTGTATTTTTTCTTGTCTTAGGCGTTCAGTAGATGTATATTAGGTGCACACGAAGGGAATATTGAAGTCTTGAAATTATTTGTACCATGCGATGTTCGGTGAATTACCCAACAATGCACTGGAAATATTTGGATAGAATGATGTTATACTAGACAGATCGACAGGTCTTTGTATTGTCATTAGCTAAGCTTATCAAATTTATTATTTATAATTTATAAATTTTTCTAAAAGCTGATCAAGTGACTCAGACGAGATGCTAAATCAGGGCAAACCTCTTTGAATGTCCGACAAAAATATGCAAGAATCGCTGCAAACGACTGTAGTCACCGTACCCTCGCTTCCAAACCGATTCTATGGAACCCAAGCCACAAACAATTAGCCAAACCTTCCGAATCTCATGAACATGCGGATTCAGCCAAAATCCATATCCAGCTGCATCCATCTCTTAAACTCAACAGAGACGTCATCATCGGAATCACAAGTAACATGAAATTGATGGCCGCACAATATTAATGTGTTTAGTCACAAGTAATGTTATGCAGATGATTTCAAGAAAGGAATAAGTTCAATCAAAACTATTTACATAATTAGCATCATGAATAAATTCACAATGCATCCGCGCATCAATCGACAGCAGCAGCAACTGTTGACTCCTGAGTATCAAGAGCAGGTGAGCATCAACTTCCAGGATACATACAATTGAACGTCAAGACGAGCATCAGGCCGCAATTCGAACAAGCTCAATTGATCCAACATGAACCCGGTGATATTGTGCACATCTTTATATTCCTGCTGCACGTGCTCAGCAATCTCCTTCACCTGGTTGGCATCTCTAGCGCTCATCATGTTGCCGGAAGGAGTGGGCTGCATAAAATACGTCTCCAGCTTCATGTACTCCTCCCCCATCCCCTTCCCAAACACTTCGTCTACACACGCCACTGCGAGCTCATACTTCACGTTCAGAGTCGGCAACTGGAGAGCGCCGGCTCGCTCCAGCTTCGTCTTGTGAGAGTATATAAATAACCGAAGACATGAAGAGGGTCCCACAAGAAGGGTTGTTTAGAGACCATTTTAGGTAGACATGCCCGACCCTTCGCTCGAAGGATGTTGCGGAGCCGCAAATCACGTGATGTTTCATTTTCAGCTCCCCAGCGCCATTGATTAGCTGCGGAGACAACAGTGTACAAGTTCCGATGCTCGAGCAGTGATTCGTTAGAGCTTACTGTTGGACGTCCACGATGTAGCCGATATTGTAATTTGGGTTTGATTCGGACGATCGTTCCGTAACATGAATTCTTTTCTTTTAAGCAGCAGGAGGATCACCGGAAACAGGGAAGCTCTCACTCCACCACCAACCACGCACCACATACCCCCAATTTAAATCTGTACTTTCACCACAAGGCAACACGATTAGCTTATGGCCACTTGCCTCAAATGCTGTCAAAGGATGATCTGATGGATGGACTGATTGCTGCACCTCGTTGCAACTCCGACACATGTCGAAATCAGCACATGTGCTGCAATGGTAACCACGTTCGGAAATGACATCGCTGCAGATAACACAGATTCTGAAGGGCGGGCTAGGCACCATCACCTGCACCACAGAGAATCGTTAGCAAGCTCGAGGATAAGAGAACGATGGTAAGCTTTTTAATGATCGTAGCAGTCGAACTTACAGCATTAGAGTTAAGGGCTCGGCCATCGACTTGGACAGGGAGTGGTTGAAACACTACTTGTGCATGAACTGCGACAGGCAGATCACCATCACTATTCTGGATAGTGAAGATGAGACGGTTTGCGGTATATGCCTGGCGGACTTTTGGAAAAGGTTGTGCTCGGGAACTGCTGCTCAAATTATCTTTCAGGACCAGGTTCTGAAATAAGTCTTCTGCTGTATCCTGGTCGTAAGCAACATGAAGGTGTCCTTGCATGACTGTGATTCCCCATTTTTGATATCTGGAGAGTGCGTAGACACAAAGCTTGTCGCCCTGCTTCAGCCTTTGAATGAGCGGGTGCGATCTACGTAATGTGCAGATGTACACCTGATCCTTATGGTCTGCGTGACGTAATGCGAAAAGCCGGCTCGCAAACACTTCCACATCCGAACCTTCCTCTGATCGTACAATTCGGGCTTCCAGATCACAATTGGAATTATATCGCCCATGTAAATGGGTAAAGTCAGACCAACCTTGATCGTGTGCCACCACCGTAATAACCACGGCTGCAACATCGCTCGACTTGATTCCAGTTTCCATGCATAACTCATTTGCGTGTTCCTTTGATGATATCTTTCTGGTCATCGAGTTCTCAACAAACCCAATGACATGGTCATAGTAGCTGACCAGTTGTAGAACTGGAGCTCCAGCCTGGAACACTCATCATAGACATGAAAATTAGTTAACCTGCAAATGTAGAAGTCGGAACACTTCAAGCTTGGCGTGAGCCACCAGTTGATAGGACAAGGCTAGAATTGATACCTGGTTCCATTCGTTGTTATACTTGAGGCATACCCCACTCCCACTTACGTAGCAGTGTGTCGTTGTTGATTTCAGGCCCGGGTCATTTTGTAGTTCCGACAGGCCACAGCATCCACTCAGATTCATTTCCTCGAGGGACTCCGCATGTTCCACCCCTTGCAACTTGGTTAAGCTTGTGCAGTTGCACAAGATAAGTTTTTTCAGATTCGATAGCTTCTTCACGGAAATTTCCAGCACGTTGGGACAATCTCCAAGTTCGAGCTCTTCAAGTACCACGGGCAGAGAGTCAACATCGACAAGATTAGGGCTTCCTTGCACATTCAGGTGCTTCAAGGCTGTCAAATCCTTGAAACTACAGGGCAGCTTCGTCATCTTATTCTTCTGCATATAAAGATGGGTTAACTTCTCCAAACCTCCAAAGGTGCAAGGTATATCTCCGTCTTCAATGGGACAATGCTCGAGGTTTAGGTAGGAAAGCTTTTGCAACTGTCCAAAGTTGTTTGATAGCTTCCTAAACATGAGGCTCTTCTCGAGGTTGAGAACCTCGAGTTTCGGTAGGTCTCCAAAACTGTCAGGAAGGCTCTCTAATTGGTTGCACTGGGTGAGAACGAGCTCAACTAGGCTGCTGAGATACCCGAAGTCACTGGGTAGGTCCCGGATAGCTGTGTGATGTGCACGGAACACTCTCAAGTGCGTAAGGTCTTTCACGGACCTCGGCAATTGGGATAGAGAATGGCAATCAGACACGAGAAGCGAATCCAAACGAGACAGTTTCGAGAACGAATCAGGTAGAGCAGTTAGACTAGAAGCTCCTATAGCAGAGAATGTAACCAATGCCCCAAGATTTCCAAAATTCGCTGGCAGATTAGGTATTTTGACGCAGCCGTCCATGGAGAAGGTCTGGAGGACTAGCAGCTTCACCACACCATCAGGCAAGGTCTCCAAGCCCTCGCATCCACTCAAGTTGAGACTGAGGAGTCCCTTGAGCTCGCCAAGCGAACCTGGTAAGAATGTCAGCTTCTTGCAACCTTGGAGATCGAGTGTTCTTAACCTCGTCAGAACCTTGAAATTCTCTGGAATTTTCTCCAGTGAAATGCAGTTCTGAAGGATCAGAACCTTAAGTAAAATGGGAACCTGCATTTAGGTACACTCAAACACAATTAGAACCACCTCAATTATGCTAAGTGTTTAATGAAGTAAACTTCAAGTATAGCGAAGTATCTTCACAGCAACAAAATATAGTATACAGAACTGGACTACTCTGCAATCAGCTTGCACATCATGCATCCTCTCTAATTTTGATTCATGTGAGAATTGATCCTATGCTGTATGGCCAATTCAGTGTATCTTCTAATTATACATTTCTGAAGATTCCAAGTCAAAAACCGACGGGAACTATATACCTGTGATGCATCATGTTCTGCCCATAACTGAGTGAGACTCTTACTATTCGAGAGATCCAAAACTGTTAAGTTCAAGTAATGCAGCTGCAGCGGCAGGCTCGAAAGAAATGAATTTCTCCACTGCATCCAACGGATCTTTTTGGACAACTGCGAGAAATCTCCCTCTATACGAACTCCATCTAGTAGTAGCAAGTGAATCTCGGTCATGTTTTGAAAAGCCGAAGCCTCGAATGTCTTCCCATTCAGTCCAGCCAACGATAGGCCTCGAACTTCCTTTGTCCCCTGGATGAGCGCCATGTACCAATAATCACAAGTTGCGAAAAGATATATACCTTCATTTTAACAAAGATGTGGTAACTCACAACAGTAAATACTCAACAACTGTATCCAAGAACTACAACATGTATGGCATCATCTAGGAGTTGAGTTCCACCATGATTAAGTGTTACATATCCAAGAATTTATATGCTGAACTCAGAACAGCAAAGTTGCTTTGGGGTGCCACAAAGTTAACACACAAACGTTACTTAAAAGAAACTCACTAACTTTCAAGTATGTCATTGAAATGCTCTATATAAACATACCTCTTCTTCGTTTAGGACAGCTTCAGCATCAGCAGGATCCCACAAGTGACTGTATTGTCCACAATCACGGCCTTTTCCATCTTTCAACTCATCTCGAACCATCTTTCTACCCATCTCTTGGATAAGGTCATGCATGGTCAGTCTTTTGTCATTGTCCACTTTGACAAGAGACTTGTTTATCAAATTCTGCAAAGAGCCCTTAACCTTTCTGGAGGTCAAACAGCGGTTGGGCCTGCACGGAGGAATGGAATCCCGCGACGCGCAAGACTCCCAGATGTCTTCAGCATCTCCCTTGAGAAGTCCAACCATGTGGCAGGCGATATCTAAGAACATCACCTTGTCCGACTTCGAAGAAAGACCCTTGTAGCTGATACTCAGTGTGTCAAGGACGTCGGAACTGGCGCTCATTTCTCTGGCTTCCTCTTCCCACTCACCTTCCGACCTATTATATAAGTGCTTACCAAGGATCTCCAACGCCAACGGTAAACACTTACAGATATTTGCTACTTTCTTCGCAAGAGAGTAGAATGCATGTTTATCGCTTGGAATGGCTTTGTTGAGGAACGCGTGAAAACAGAACAGCTCCAGTGACTCCTCAGAGTTTAGCACCTGCATCTCAAGTAAATAGTAGGCCCGAGGTGCTTCCTTGAAGACTAGATCCAGGACATCCTTGTCGCGTGACGTTAAAATGATACGACTTCCTGCTCCTAGTTTCTTCAAGTCTGGTACAAGGTCCGTGAAATGTTGCGCGTATGAGATGTCGTCAATGATTACAAGAACTTTTACACCGACCAGATTATTGAAATAACTTCTGTATGTTTCAGTTGCATTTCCGTCCTTCTTGTCGAGAAGCTGATCTAGTACTTGCTTTTGCAAATGCGCCACATCCTTTCCTTTGCCCAGCTCAAGGAAAGTTTGGTACTCAAAAGATCGGTTCGTGGAGTAGAGATTGTATATCTCCTTGGCAAGAGTTGTTTTACCAATGCCACCCGCGCCCCAAATGCCTAGTATGGCAACATTATCCCCCATCGGTTCAAGTTTACTGAGAGCAAATCCAAGCAGCTGCTCACGACCAACATTATGAGTTGGAACCGACTGTGTCCTGTCCACTCGCGCTAAATCAATTATCTTTTCAACTCGATCAAGGATAGCTTTTTTGAGGTCACTTTCAGTCCTGCACAGGATCAAGATCAGTACTGTTTCATATTTTTTCACTGAAGTATCTAAATTAACAAGGAGGGCAGGTTTACTGGCATCAATCAATCGATATAGCATGCCAAAACCAAGCAGGCCACAAAGTACTATCCACAGTCAACCCCAGTATTTCCAAGTCAAAGTATGATTCATGCACGATGCTTCATGGCTGACCTAAAATTATCACTTTCGAAGCCCATCATGTCGGCAGCATAATGAAGAGCTGCCTTCCAAACTGGAATGCTTGAGCCTCGACCCTTCTCCTTATGGACCTGAAATGCTTTCTGATAAGGCCCTCTCTCTACAAACCGAAGACTTGACGGAGTCACTTTCAAGAAGATAGGTATCAGCTTCACATTGCCATGGGGATCCCTCTTTACGCATTCCACCATGTCAGCTAGCTCCTCTAGGCAGTACTTAGACTCCGCGTAGCGAGGGGTGAAAAGTGCCAAGTGAACGGAGGCACCTTGAATTGCAGCATTGATCGCCTTGAAGGCGTGCTCTCCCTGCACCAGATCATCCTGATCCACGAAAGGCGCGTATCCTTTTAATTTGAGCGCTTCCGCAAGATGAGAAACAAATTCCTTCTTAGCATCAGGCCCCCGGTGATTTATGAAGATATCATGTTTGGTCCGACAACATCTGCTACTCTCAGCAATCCCTATATGGTGATGTTCATCAGCACTGCCCTTTCCTAGAACATTCGCGGGTGAGCGTAACCACTCTGGACATGAAGAAACTGAAGGTATGAATTTTTCCATGTCGATGACGCTTTACGGTACCCTCAAGCTGGCTTAGAAATTGGCTTCTGAATCTCTATGCCTCTGCAGCTTTCTGAGGCTTGAGTGGATATTATACAAATCAATAGACCCAAGCTATCATGGTTAAAGCATTAGGTGCTGACGTCAAGAAGTCGCCCCCCTTGCTATAGTATGTTCGTCGTCATTTGTCGATCGCCTGCTGCCATAACCACGCGGCGTGTGTGTGAGCACCCTTCCCTACAAATCAGTTGTGCAGTACTAATTGTCGTGCAACTGTGCAGCTTGGTGGTAAACACCTACCAAATGAGGATGCTGTAAAGCTGATGTGGTAATTTTGACAAATTATACAAGAAGAAATAATTCCACACTGACTACATATATTCACATTGATTTGCGAACAACAAATTCAGAACAAAAAGTTCACATTGATTTGCGCATGCTGTAGTATCAGCAAGTTGCAAGGACTTTGTGGGAAGTGCAAAATAACAGAATCTCATCAAGAACGAGATTTAATAACTAATCTGAGTATACAACATGAGAAGCTTACGTTCATTTGCTGACTTCACGCTCCACGGTAGCAAGAAGCCGAATGCTGTTACAGTTGAACACTTACGCAAAAATGCATCTGGTTTAAGGACATGAGTGTTGCAGCCCCAAGTTTATTTCTGACAGTCCCGCACGTGCAAATTTGAAGAATCAAAACAGAAGCCCTGCACGCAATCTTACTAAATCTCCTTCTTTACATCAGAAGAACTTACGCCAGCGTGACAGCACACGTGGCTCGAGTTCTCCTTGCTTTCGACCGTCTGCTCAAAACCGTACATTGTATGTGTCGAGCCTCTCACAGTGAGGAGGTGCTGATAGCTCAAGTGTATCGGGGCTTCTTAACCCCTGAAGGTTTTTTCATGTGATCGATTTCAGATCAAGTTGTAACTTGTATTCTCTCGTTTTCAAAATTGTGGTGGATGTAGAGAAATCATAGAGCTTCGTGGGAAACTATTGTTTACAAAAAGAGAACTTCTGATTTAGAAAATTTGAAACTTTTCAATTTTAGGATCCAACTGGAGCAGCTATTAACTTTTGAATTAAATAGAACAAAGTCAGCTTGCCTCAATACACGAAGTCTTGTCTCGGAACACGAAATTTTGCCTCATGACGGAGAAGTTGATGGCTATTTTGTGTCTAGAAAGACAAACACACCAACGAAGATCTCCACCAAAGGTTCACTTAACAGCGGAAGAGACGTACAATCACAGTTCTAATCACGCATCTGGCAGAAACACAAGCAGGAATTTAACAAAAAAATTTATGGTGTGCAGAGGTTTCTCCGCTGCGGACTCTTCCTTCAAAAACGGGGGAGAATCATACATGGCTACGAAAGAATCCAAAAAATTTGTGCACCTGTTCATGATCTGGCTCTAAGAAAAAGTTGCGGTTTCATAAGCTTATTAAGAAAGCGCAACGTACAAATCAAGTGTAATCAAGAAACGGCTCACCTTCAGCACATCTCTACCGGAAGATTCTCTTCGTCTCTTCACGTAGCGTGTGAAGACGATGGCTGCGCATCTGCTGCGTCGGTAGTGGTCTCCAGCTACCGCACGTGTTGTATCAACTTAGGTTTCACCATTTCGATCATGATCCACCTGAGTAGAGCACTGCAGCTTTACGCACAATTCCTGTTCATCAATCATATCACTTTAGGTTTTCGTCATGAAAAGTTAGAATGAGGAGCTCCTCCTCGGTACCAAAGATAAATAGCTAACTTGACACAGGTGTAGATACAACAGATCAGCTGAGATTTTTGCAGGTGATTGCACTGAAAAAACACATGATGTCGGAATATATTCTTGACCACACAAGGTCAAGACCCACTGAAATCTGCGACACTAACTCTTTCATCACACCCTCTAAACCATGTTATATTTGATGTTGAGACTCGAAAAGTCGGTGCAAGAGCTACCTCGACCCACACCCTTTCTATCATCACCTTCATGTACCCTCTAGGCTATGTCCTCACAAGTTCTCATACTCTAACTCTATGTGAACAGACACGAGGCACGCCCAAACACCGAGCTCTGATAACTAATATGAGTCACCGAAAGAAACTGCTAGTTCTTGCACCTTAAACATCTTGCAAATCATACGACAATTACTGTATTTGAAATTTAGCCCACGCAATAGTACAAAAGATAACAATCGGCAAGTTAATCTCACCTTCAACACCCCGTTAATCTGGGTCACGTCTGCTTTGGCTCCTATCTGCAGAGCTACTTCACATGGTAGCCTTGATGGCTTGATCATGGCTTAACAACCGATCCTACAACAAAGAAAGTGGGAAAGGATGTTAAAGGAACGGAAAGGTGCTCACTGCATGCTACAAACTTAGTCCATCACAAAACATTCGCCCGACAAAACTCGCTCTGATCTATCACTGGTTCATTCATATAAAGCGAACCGACAGACTAGATCGACCTCTATTTTCGTTATTCTAACACCGGTCTTCCTCACTTGGTATTCCAAATGGTGTAAAAGCCAAGAGAAGCAAGTCTACCAAACCAGCCTCTCATCCCGTGCACAGCACAAAACCGACAGAACATTACTGTCAACAGCCTCCATACATCTCAAGCTCAAACAAGCGGGCCCCTTAAATTGCTATTTACAAAAGTTAGGTGCTATTCGCATGGAGGACCGGACCGGAGGTGGAGCTCCATGGGTCTAGTCAGGAAGGCTTCTGCATGTTAACCGGTTCTCCAATAAGATATTTCCAATTTTTTAGGATTGAGTGGCATGTGGCAGGGATACTTCTACAGGGAAGATACTTACAGAGGGAACTTGGGAACTCTTTGCATATTTAAACCGGTAGTCTTCCACTCACTCCCGAGGTTTCCTTCCTCTTTTTGACTTTAGAGTCAAAAGATCTTGAACTAGTGCTCTGGTTTGTTGAACCCTATTCCTGTGAGTTCTTAGAGAGATGAAGAGACCTCCCAAGAATAGGGTTCCAAATGGTGCAGAGTCTGTCCCCGCCTTATATACCCGGACACTCGGTTTAAAAGGAAGTTTGGCTAATGAACCCCATCTCCAATTTCCATTGCTCTCTCTAGCTCCCATCAACTCCCTGGCTCACCTTCAGCACATCTCCACCGGAAGATTCTCTTCGTCTCTCCACTTAGCGTGTGAAGACGATGGCTGCGCATCTGCTGCGTCGGTAGAGGTCTCCAGCTACTGCACGTATTGTATCAACTTAGGTTTCACCATTTCGATCATGATCCACCTGAGTAGAGCGCTGCAGCATTACGCACAATTCCTGTTCATCAATCATATCACTTTAGGTTTTCGTCATGACAAGGAGCTCCTCCTCGGTACTAAAGATATGTAGCTAACTTGACACAGGTGTAGATACAACAGATCAGCTGAGATTTTTGCAGGTGATTGCACTGACAAAACACATGATGTCGGAATATCAAAGCCAATTATCATATTATTTATTTGCATAAAAATCCGAAAGGTAGTTGAAGGGTGTATCAAAATTTTGGAATTGTTCGAGAAGAAAAATCACTTTGGGCATCATAAATATTTTTTCCAATGTCCAATCCAAAAAATATATATACTCTCAAGAAGTTCTTGCAATTTCTTATGTCTACAAAAAAATTCAGAAACTCACACCCAAAATTGACGTCGTAGGAATCCGCCCAAAATTTTAAAATGCTCATTCTAGAACTTTGGCCATTTGGGGATTAAAACGTAATTACGTAAGAATCACAAGCATTCTAATGTGAGCATCATTTTGATTTCTAATTCAACTTTCAAATTTCATTACACAAAACCAAAATGAAATGAATTTCATTTTATCACTTTAGAAAAGAAAAAAATTTGGGGAAAATGGGTCGTCGAGATAGCTGTTGGATACACAACAATTCGACCATCTTCTCTTCTTCTCTTCTAGGCGTAAGCTAACTTGACATTGTCATCATCCAAGTTGCCTTGTGGGCCTTTGAACCACTTGTGAGCATACAGGACCCAGGAGCCAACCACCAGAACAAACAAGCCGCCCACAGCAACAGGAGTGTAGTTCAACGTTTGGTCATCCACAGGGTACACCACCGGCAAGCTGAAGAGGACGGTGATGGTGGCCACCCACAGCACGCCCATCCAGCCGATGCTCAGGCTCACCCACCTTGGGCCCAAGTTTACAGGCCCTGGTACAAACGAGCGTCGCGCCACAGTGACTCGGAACAGAGTGGGCAAGGCGTATGCGATGAACGAGCCCACTGTGGCAACCGATACAGCTGCTTGGAAGGCCACCAGGCTGCCCAATGACTGTTGTTGCAATCCAGTACATGCTTGTAATGTTAGCAGGCTTCTGATTCAGATGATTAATTCAACTGGACTAGGTGACCTGATTCATAGTTGGATGTTGGTCGATTTTGTACTTTCTTGTTACCAAGTAGGATTTGATCAGTATTTTAGATGTTGGTCAGTTCTGTTCAATGATTGTCCATCAAGAGTCGCAAAAGAGAGACATTGAATATGTAATTTTGAAGTACAGGAGGTTATGGGAAATATATACCTTTGCTCTAATACATGCAGTGCATGTCTACCACCTGAAACTTCATTTGGGCCCTATGAAGGTTATTCTTTTAGTTTCTGAGTGGATTAGGAGTTTAACAATTACAGTTAGCAAGAATGTTTTCTTAGAAAAGTGGGGGCTAGGATTGAAGTTACTTGAGGTTTTGGACATGTCATGTACTAGTTACATAATGAGCTGAGAGAGGGAGGACCACGTACTGGAAGCACCATGATGAAAGCGATGATAACTGAAAGCCACACTGCGTAGATTGGCACGTCATGACGATTCACCTTGTCCCAGAATTTAGAGAATGGGAGTGCTCCATCTCTTGAGAATGCGAACACCATTCTGAAATAAGTTGGACCATCAGAGTAACCAATACATTGTGAGACTTACTTCTTGCAGTGTTTCGGTTTACTGTCTATCGGGAGCATCAACTTCATTGAATAAACATTAATCAGATTGATTCTGAAGTGACAAACGAAAATGTTTTGAGGATTTCAGGAGAAGAAGCTGATGCTTGATACTGATCTTGAGAGGTGGTGTGAAATACCTTGAGTTGCTGAGAACACAGGCTACAGAAGCGAAGTAAATTGCAACGGCAATCACGCCAAGGCACAGTATACCACCCGTGCCACTTCCATACCGGTCTTTGAATATTTGGTAGAAGAGCTGGCCAACAGCATATCCACCGGCATCGTTGCCGGGATCCAGCAACGCCGCAGGGTCTATAACCACAAAGGAAAGCGCAAGAATGTATGCGTATCCGACAACGAGTGAGATGATGATGGAGCCCAGGATTCCGTATGCTCCATTCTTGTCTGCGTTTTTGGTTTCTTCTGTCTGCCAGGTAAGAATACGATTAGTAAATCTGTGCAACTAGGAGTAACAAATCCTTTCCATTCTCTTGAAAGGAAATATTTCGAAGTCTTCTGAAAGTTGATACTAAAATACAGTGAAGATGACAAACTCACTATGTGGGCGGATGCATCGAAGCCAGCAAGTGCGTACTGGCTCGCAAGGAGGCCGAGGAGGAACACGTACGGTTTACTTGGAAACCCCAGCTCAGGGATCACGTTGAAAGATGTGAATACAAATGAGGCCGTCTGCCGCTTCGTCGCCACCGTGGGGATGATGATGATCAAGACAAACGCCCCTGCAATTAGTGCACGAGATCAAATTACAGCCAAGGTTTCAAAACTAGCACCGAGGCCTGAATAACTCTGAAAAGAGAATCTAGATAGGTTAAGGCACGGTGACTCACCGATGACATTCCAAGCAGCAGCGAAGAGACCAAGGTAGTCAAGTATTTGAATCGGCAAACAGTTGAGGAGCCCTTGTGACACCAAGAGCGCAGCGATAATGGCCACAATTTGATTCCTGGTCAGAACGTATCCGCCCCCGTTCGCTCCACCTGTCGATAACAACACTATGATTTGCGAAATCTGTGCGAGAGCGAAGTCGACGCTGCAGGTTGTCGCCCACTGGCCGACGACATTAAACCTAAAGAATCAAGACCCAAATCAGCAACCAAATGAGTGAGCTTCTGTATCAGATGACGCAACGAAAGCGTCTGAAGCTTGAAGTGAGACTGATGTACCGTAAATTTATTCAACTCAATCTCTGAATGCGCAAATCACGAAGTGAGAATTTGTCTCAAATTGCTCTGAAGTCGAATGCGTACCAGCCAGTAATCCATGCGGCGAAGGGTTTCCACTTCGGGCCTGCCAATTGCGCGCTCCAGAAGTAGAGTCCGCCAGAAGTGGGGTATGCTGAGCATATCTGCATTCAATGAAGACATTAAATCATTCAGAGAAATGCCGCATCGTAATAGACAAACCCTAAACACTTTTCTACTTCACGGAGCAGATCATTTTTTGAAGTGTTTCTGGATGTGTACTAGAAAGCACTAGAGACAAAAGAGAGATTTTGCGTACCTCCGCCATGGAAGCTCCAACACACAAGGTGAAGAATCCAACAATGAGCCAGCCCCAGCTGAGTGAGATTGTGCCGCCATTGGTTAACCCAATGTTGAAGGTAACAGTGATTCCTGATACAACGCAGATGATTGCGTAGGAGAATGCGAAGTTGGATACCGCTCTGCAATATTCACAGCTGTAGATTTTAACGACGAAATGCCCACAGACAAAAGAACTGGCATCCCCCTGGCACCATAGCAAATTGCAGGCAACAAATGAGTTCAATAGACGTCAGGGTAGAGAAGGCTCATACGACAAGGTGCGTCTGAGCTCCTGCTTGTAGCCCAAGTCAAGCAATCTCTTCTCCCCTGAATCCATTGCTGCAACCACCATCACAGCTGACACCACTATGAGCTACCTTGACGCTACATCCCAGTTGAGCACTCCCTCTGTTCGGTAAAGAATCCCAGCACCTACAAGCTTCTCATAATTCCTCTCTGCTTAAATATAAATCTGTATTAGTAACATCACACCTGCTACAGAGAATTTATAAGCAGCCTTTCGGCTAATCCACGAAACATTTCAGCAACAGTCTCTAATTGCCTGTCGTCGGAATCGGTCGGATTGAGAAGAAAATTAATGTACTATTAGTATAATACAAAACGAAAACAATCATCATGGTCAACTGTCATGATTTTTTTAAAGCGATATCGGTACCGTACATTGATATCCGTACTGTTCTCCCGATCGAAAAGTTGCTTCTATCCAACAACGTTCCTTACAGATGTTGCTCGCGTCCCCATTTTAGTAGTGAGCATAGTCAAAAGCTTACATCAGAAGTGCGTAATCCATGTCTACCAGAAGAAAGGTGATAAGCGCAGTCTGTTCTAAGTTAAAGCATGTGCTTGACAGAAGTCCACGGTCTATGTAAAACAATCCTTAAGGCTTTGAGCCTTTGATTACCATGTAACCGGGCGAGAAGACTGTATGCCGGAATCCTGCAGGAGACGTCAAAACTCGACTTCAGAGTCAAAGCACGCGGGGAGATATGGTGGAGAGCATTGAATCGCCATATTTATCACGTTGGCAGATCCCGTCTTTATTGGCTCAAAGGATGGTTGAGATCCACGATGCTATTTCCGAGATCAGGCTTGTTGCCTGCAGTATTCAGGCATAATGCATTAGTGCAGCCGAGCAGACCATCATGCTTTCTTCCAAGACTTAATGATCTCAAATAACCCTCCTGTTTAGTTGTCGTTCACATTCCAGCAAAGATGCAAGGATGGTTAAAAGAGCTGCAGGGAAGTCGAAGGTGATGTGCAAGCATGCGTGTGAGCATCATCCAGAACTAGTGGTAGTGGACAGATGGCTGTGACGGGAGTTATCAATTGAGATGGTGGAACTGTTGTTGCCTCTTTTCAATCAGCTTCGTGGGTCCTCGCGGGCTTGGAATGCAATGCCGAAATCCCTCAACTTCGGAGAAACCTGCGCAGCAAAGCACTCTAACTCTAGGGTTTATGGGGTGGGACGGTTTTAAAGAAAAAATCTGGACCATGAAATCAAAGCCTAGGAATGGGTGTTTGGTTGAATTTTCCACTAAAATTCCTGAAACACTTCCTCAGGCTGATAATTGCGATTGGGTCCAGATGAGTGTTGAGTTATGGGCTCGTATTAATGTGTATAGAAACTCTATGTACTCTTGTGATGGGGGACTAGTCGTCTGCTTGTTCGCTCTGGGAGTTTTGGTGAGCTTTTCTAGGTCTCTGTTCAGAACATTTTTGTTTTTCGTGAATTAGGATTCAGGAAGTTGAGTTGCTCAGATGTTTTGAATGAACACAGGTGTGCCGAGTGCGAGCTGATTTTTGCAGTTTGTGATTTCTGTAAGTTTGAGGATCGTGCCCATTTTGAGAGTGCATTCACGAATCAAGATTTGATGACACTGTGACTGGTTTTGATTGAGTATTGGGTTCATTCTCCAAGTGATCACTCTCTAGCTCATGATAGACATAATGACATCAGTGAAGGCATTTTTGAATGCTAGAATCTGAAATCGCATGGCTTCAATTTGATAGGGCTAAAGGCTTGGATGCTTTGATGACAGCAGTAGGGGGCAATTCCTACTTAAAATTGAACTTAGTACTCCGAATTGGTGACACTTCATGCGGAGTTAACGATGTTCATTTAGAGCTTAGTGATTGTGTCTAGAATGATTTACTGGGCTTGTGAATCAATCAGCCTTTAGCAACTAGAACCGAATCGCGCTCTGTATCTTTCTGATTGATTTGAGACTGGCATGGTTACGTGATTAACAGGGTTTGTTTACGATTGAAACCAGATAAACGATTTTTATACGTTTTACCGTATAAGTTACAATCACACTAGCAATGACTGTGGGAAGACGTGGTTCAGGTGATCCATGTCATCACGCTGCAAATTAATTTAGAGTAATCAACTGAACTTGAGGTATAGTTGTGCTTGGTGGACAGTGAGTTTTTTTCTGAGGATGTAGGTGATTTATCAAGGCATCGTTCTTTGGGGACGTGACACTTCAACCACGGACAGATAATGACAGCACGGACGGAACAATGTATGTGTAATGTGGATATCGACAGGAATGCTATCTTGTAAGCGGTGAGCGGTGAGCAGTGAGCGGTGAGCACTAAATTTTCAAATTTTTGACTATTTATTTGATATTTTGAGATGATTTTGCATGACATGGCATATATGGGACCTATGACTGTGGAAGGTGTTTTAGGGTATATTCGAAAAAGAATGGATTCTGAATTGGTAAATGTAGAAATTTACACCCGATTCATACCCGAATAAATTGTGATTATTTTTTCATATATCCTATCAATTCCACGCCAAAAAGACCAAGAGGAAAAAATAAAAATAAAGGAAAAAAAAAAAAAAAAAAAAAAAAAAGCAAAAAATAAATAAATTAAAGAAAGAAAAAAGATTATAAAAAATTAGTGAAAAGGAATATAGGGGAAAAAAATTTAAAAAAGTAAGGAAAATAAGAAGAAAAGAAAGAAAAATAAATAAAACAACGAAAGAAGAAAAATAAGGAATGAATAAAAAAATAGAAATAAAAAATAAAAGATAAAACATAAAAAGGAATTAACAAAAAAAGATAAACAAAAATAAATGAATGAATACATAAAGGAGAGAATGAAGAAATATAAAAAAAAAGTAAAAGAAAATTAGGTGAAGAAGAGATATACACAACGGCTATTGCAGATGAATGTGGCTTCTAGTTTTTGGAATGAATAAGTTTTCATCCAAGTATTAAAGGACTGATTCAAAGGTGCAGAATTAATTAAGTGAGAGTTAATTACTCCTAAAACCGACTTGGGATTTCTGTTCGTAGGGGACCCCAAATAATAACTAGAGGTGCCCTAGTACCCCAGGTAATAACTAGGGGTGCCCAAGTACCCCAAGTAATTACTAAGGGTATTTGCATAATTGGGAAGGGATGAAAACATGAGAAAAGTTTTAAGAAAACCACATTTTAATGTGATGCCTCCAAACCTTAACAAAGGGAAGTTCAACTTATGAATGAATTAGTATCATCTCTATGATTTAATCATGTATGAAGTCAGTTTAAAGTGTATGGCTGGTAGAGAAATCTAGAAAGGAGTAGAGTAAAATGAGGTTAAGGCAAAATATAAAATCCAAAGCCAAAGCTATCATATGATATATAAGTAGGGAAAACATAACAATAGAGAGTAAATATGCAATGATCAAGTAGACATCTCGTCATCGCTACAAGTACCAATCCAACCATGATAAGAATCGCTATCACTAGATAATACCACTCTGGCAACTTCTGCAGCTATGTCAAGATAAATCTCAGCATCACGACAAATGTTATCTTTGTCAGATGAAATAGATGGAGAAGGAGCAGCTAAATAAGCTTGAGCCTGCATCTCTGCATAATGTGGAAGCTCTAAAGGTCTAATTGGACTCCTTGTCTTGCTAAGATGGAGCGAGATAATAGAGCCACCAATGTCATTTTTCAATGCTTTCTTCCGACTGCACATGACAATTTCACAGTTTAATAAATATTGAACTAAATTTTTTTTTTTAAATAAATAAATGAAAAATGAATGTAAAGACTTACTTACAAGAACGCTTGAGGGCAGTCTTCCTCTCAAGCTCATCGTTTGACTCAACATGACGCTTCTTCTTCGGTGAAGGCACAGGACTTGGAGAAGACTCAACCTCCTCCGTGCTGGGAAGAAGAGGAATCAACACCTGATTGTACAAGGTGGTGTTAGACTCAAAGCCTATGAAATGACACCGGAGACTCTTGGATGCTCGAATGAAAGCACCTGCACAAAAATTAGAGCTCCAAGACATAAGTAAAAATTATAAAATGAAATATTAAATTCTTTTAAACAAAATAAAGAAACAAATTAATACCTGTAGAAGCTGTGAGATCCATGACAATGTCATTCTCAACCGTGCACAGATCAATTAGAGCCTGCAAGAGGTTAGAAGTCTTCTCCCTAGGTCCTCTGAATGGCAAGCCGGTCTCTGAATTATATGTCAAAGAATCTGCAGTAATCAAATTAGTACAATGTCCATCAGTGGATAGCTTGATGCCTTGGGCACCAAGCTCAGTCCTATCATGAAACTGGAACTTAGACCTTGGAACATCCTCCTCCACATTCTCCATCTTGATGAAGCACTTGACCATAAAAGTCTTCTGCTGGCGTGGATAACAGTCTCGAATAGTCAATGGCAGGCCATTGATTGCAAACCACTTGGCCTCCTCCTGAAAGTTAGCCCACTCTGCCCAGGAAATAAGCTCATTCGAAATGAACTTTGAATCAGGGTAAAATACAATCAAAGCACCATCATCCTGCAGAAACTACATAGCAAACTTAAAATGGGCCTTAATCCACGAAGACTCCATTTTCTTCCCTGCTAAAATCTTAGAGTGCTTGTTCCAGGATGGAATCTCACCATCCTGTCCTAAACCTGGAACTGGTAAATCCTCTGGAACATCAAAAATAATGAGGTCCACAGCAGCCTCAGCCTCCTCACCTCCAAATTTCCTAGCCTTGCTACCGAGATGGTCCTTGATCCAATCCTTGATCTTCTTCCAAACCTCAGGCTCATCCCCCTCCGATAAAGAAGTAAACAAATCCAAAATGCCCATAGGGCAATCATTGATGATCTCAACACTAGTGTCTACCTCATCCAACTGCGAGCATGGAATCGTGTAGATAGTCTGAGAAGGCATGGGGGTAGAAAAATGAGGCACCTGAGGAACTACAGAAAGTATGGCAGCCTGCATGCTACTCCCTAAAGGAGAAATGCCAACATGAGACATCAACTTCTCTGGCCCTTCCTTCAAAACTAACTTGGCCAACTCTCTGTTCCTTGCTGCCACTTCCTTCTTCAGCTTGACTTCCTGCTCCTTCTCTTTCTTCTTGTCCTCCTTCTCCTTCATCTTTGTTGCTTCCTTAGCCTTCCTCTCAGCCACCTTCTTCTTCTATCTATCAGAAAGGCCTACATCATCACCAACCTGGGAGGTATCCTCCTCCAAATCCACTATGTTTTCTGCCACAAGCTGCTTCAATAAATTCTCACAACTTGCTTTAAGACCCCTCTCCTCCCCGAGGCAACTATCATTCTCTTTGAGCTCAAGGTACCATGGACACTGAAGGAGATGAGGAGCTCCAAAATGTCTCCTTTGATAATCTGTAAAAATGCACTCACTGCTAGAGACATCTACACACTTCTTAAACCTCTGAGGAATATCCTTCTTGTCAATGGCACCCTTAACAACCAACTCCCCCCAGAAATACCTCAAGATAGCCCGCTTCATAGCATTCTCAACACTAGCCTGGTGGAGAAATGGCTCTTTCTTGGTAAAAGTTCCAGCCTTAGGGGAAAAAGGCTTAAAGGCCTTGCCCCACAAAAGGATGGAATGAGCCTCAATCCATGAGCCAGTATCATCTACAGGGTTAGGTAAGTCCTATGTCCTCAAAACTATGATATCCTCCTCTACAATCTTCTCATAACGAATGACTGCCTCCTCCTCCAACTGCAAAGACAATCACTTACAAAACACATAAGAATACAGAACCTTACCCTAGCCCAAAAGGCAGCCTGATCCACCCAAGGCCTGAGAGCTAAATCAGAAGCTGGTTGTGGAGGAAAGTTGTAGGTCTGCCCACTCTCCTTGCTCATGTTCCACCACTTCAGCCACCTCTCCTTATGCTTGGCACTCACCTTAGCGGAGGCAATCAGCTGCAATTTCTCAGGGGTCATTTCTGTATTTGTCTGAAACATGTCAAAGTGGCGAATGATCTGCAAAATAAGATTACAAGTACAATTATGTCAGCAACGTGGATTAGTATAACATTAAAACAAAGAACAACTGCATGATAAAAAATACTGAATTATTCATTCATTTATAGATTCAAATCATGAACTAAATTAAACAAACTAGTGCGAGTCATCCACTGCCTCTATTAGGGAGGCAGCTATGCTCAAAGTAGCCTCAGCCCGCAAGCTATCAAGCCAAAGCCAACGCTCAAGCGGGTCTATGCGAGGCATGCCGCACTAACAGTCACAGAGCCATCAGTGCAAGAGCAAGCACAACAGCAAAAAAAAATTAAAAGAACCAAGCTCCAGCCTGAGCTGGAGCACATGACCATTCCGAAAGTGAAATGAAATGGCATGGCCGGGGCACCCCTCAGATCCGAGAGGTGGACTGGGGGTGACCTCGGCAGTAGAAAAAAAGACGTACCTCCTTTAAGAAACCATCTCCATTGCTTGGGTTTGCTATAGCAATAAACCGATCCAAACGTGAGTTTAGGGAAGTCTTCTTCACATCTACTGCCTTAGCAGCAATCTCCTTCAGTTCAGATGCACTTCCTGGCCTTTCTTCTCCAGTGCCTGTTATGAGTGTGTCTCTGTAGCCTCGAATAGCCTCATCTTGGGCTGCTGAAATCTCGGACCTCTTCAATAAAAAAAAATGAACGGTTATAATTTTAACACTCAAAAGTTCTTAAATTGACAGTGTTTCAGAATAGGAGTACCTTACCTCGTATAAGAAGTTGATAAATGCATCATTCGTGAGGTGAAACCATTTTCTGTTTTTCATCCGTGCCCTCTCGATGATGGTGGCTTGTAGATCCTCCTCTTTCACAAGACCCTTGAGTTGGTCAAAATCCAACAAACCTAGTTGTTGGACACGCTTCACCTCGTGCGTCCAATGCTGTTCAACGTGGTCCACTTGATTTTTTTTGAATCATTTGTGCATTAGAGAAGATGAAATCACAGAAATTTACGTGAAATAACAAAGTATTCAGTCATCCTAATGAACAAAATGATGAATAGTTAGAGGTTGTATCAAACAAATAAACATACCAAAACTTCAGATGTCAAAACATGCTGTGACACTAGCTTCATGTCGGAGCTCACGGTTTTTAAAAACCATAACAAATAGCAGACGCCAAGGCACCCCTTGGATCTGAGGGATGGACCGGAGGTGCCGAGGCTAATCACTTTTTCTCACAAACTGAACAAAATATTGTAGCCTCGGCTGGAGGCAGCTCCATGCAACTAGCATGGGCTGCAAACAGAGATGAGCTACGAAGCATCATCATGGCGCAAATGACATAAAATAAATAATACAGTGACTCGAGTGTCTCGCTAGAGCGCTGGATTTATTTATACCGCAATGTTTACAAGACGCTAGTTACTTCAAACCGGAGCAGACCATGGAGTTAAATGCCATCAGTGCAAGGTCGAATAATTCAACCCGCAATAGCAGATCACAGACATGCGCCTTAGTGCTCAGCCAAAACTCCATTCATAGAAAATCATTAGGTGCAAAACGGGGTTTGGAAAAGGCCGTGTAAGCGGGACGTGAGAGAAAAAAATGGCCGCTGCCCGCGTGCTTTTTGACATGACACCGAAGGTGCCAGCAACCGCCACGGGGGCTCGAATCAATGACCTCCCCGCGAGGCGTGTGGGGGGCACAAGCTACAGCGGCAGGCTGACACCATCTGCCCACTTGGGACCAAACCCGGAACCAAGTCATTCATGTCTCAACTATTATTCGATGGATCTTTGTTCACAGTGCGCCACGCAGTTTTGTGCCGGGAGCAACTCTGGCATCCGCTGCCAGCGGCAGAGGTGCCCTAAGCAGAGGGTTCACCTAGAAAGGGCAGGCTTACACGGCCTCTTCCAGACCCCGTTTTGCACCTAATGGATAAAATGCCAGATCAAAACATTGATGAGGAGCTGTACTTACTTATTCCAGTCAGTCATGGCGTGCAAAAACATGTTGCAATTTGCAGGGGTGACATTGATAATAACGGATCAAACAGCAACGTGAAATGATTCATCGTGCTTACAAAGGGTGTTGATAATCTCTGACCAAGCAATGTGGCGATGATTTCCATTCCACACATAGAAGTACTTGTTAGAATACTTCTGGAAGGCTGGATTTGCCGACAATCTTCGCTCAAATTCTCTATCCTCCTTCTGCCATAGCTCAGACCATGATGCTCTGTCTGCTTCACAAACACTGCACTCCTCCATCTTGAAACTCCTGAGAGAAAGGTAGAAGCATGATGACGCCCTCTTGTATCCATGCAAGAACTCAGCCTTCAGCTTCTGAATGTCATTCTTCAATGGCTCTCTGACGTCCTTCATTGGAATCATCCTGCAGAGCGGTACATCAATCTCTACACCGGGCATGTCGAGAGCGCTTTGTAAAGCTACATGCGAATTGCCTATCACTTCTCTACGCAGTTGGTCTTCAACCTCGGCCAAACTTCCCTCCTCGTGATCCATGATGCAAGTCAAACTGTTGACCTCGGCTGTAGGTTCTCCAGAGCTCATCTGGTGACAAGGTAAAACTCAGAAATGTGAGGTTCCATTGGAACTAAATGTTGTCCAACACAATCAGGAACATACTGCTATAATTTTAACAACTCTACTACGGCCAGAACCTTCGACACCATATTCCAACATGCAACGTGGTTTAACTAGTAACTGAAACGCAACTAGGAAAAAGGAAACACATTATTTTATGAGCTTTACAAGTTGTGGTCACCAGTGCTCAGTCCTCTAAATGTATAAAAATACTAGACAACATGATGCGATTTCAACGAAAATCACAATCTCATCATGCAGCAATCTAACTTACCTTGTCGGTTTCAAGAGAATACGGAGCTGGAGAAAGCAATTCAGGGATCTGTCTGGAGTGCACTTCCTCCACGATCTCAGTAAACAAGATTGTCTCCCTTGAACTATCACAAACCTCCTTCACCTGCAAAATGCCACAGTAAGTACCCAACCATCGAGGAGAGATATTCAAATGGGTTTCAAATGATCAAAGTACCCTAGTGCGGCTTGGCATCCCAAAAGTTTATAAGAACTGAATTCCCCGAATTGACCTAGCTGAAGAAACTGACGTGAATACGGCACTTACCAGTGTGATTCCATGGACATGTTCTTCCGTCGATGAGCACCCACTCGGCAGTACTGTGTGAACTTCCGCTACCTCTTGAAAATCTGGAGGACCCTGGCACTCAATTGCACCTAAAGCAATCACCTGCCCAACAACCCAAGATCCCGAGCCATTCAGATTTCTACCCTAGGGTTTTGACAGTTAAGATTGCCACTGAAACAGACTAAGAATCTAAGATATGTGGAAAGAAAAAGGGGATTTTTGTAACTGAGCGGAGAATACACGATGGATTTATGCTCTCGGCACTCTACCTGCAATGGATTCTCGTCGCCGGCTGGTGAAGTCGAGGAGCGGTTCCTGGGTGTTGGTTCTGCTCCCTCGCCGAGAAGGTCGCCTCAAGTGCTCAGGAGTGAAGTGACCTGGAAGAGGCCCGTGCAGGCATGGTGAGAGTCAACGATGTAACGTGGCCGAGTTCATGCTCATCCGTTAGACTAAGTACTTGAGAGAATCTCGTTTTCACGAAGTCCGTCCACTCAATAATTAATATAAATGTGAGATTCTCTCAAGTACAAATGAGTTTTTTGTCAAAGCAGTGTGCCCTGCCTCTGAATATCCCTTACCATTAGACTAAATAAACGAATTTCAACGTGAATCAATTTAACAAATAAATATAAGAATTCAAATCACTTACAATTAGTGAATTATACAAAGCAATCGGCATGGAATGGTATACCTGGCATATAGTGGCCAATGCTTTGATTTTGAGATTCTTGGGATCATCTGAACTATAATCTACTTCTGCAATACGGGGAAGAGCGTCTTTCTCCTTCCGTCTCTTCTGGGCCGCCACCTGCTTCGCATTACTAAAACCTGAACCTTGCCTTCTCCCTCTACCTCTAGTCGTACATGATCTAGGAGCCCTCGGCACTCTTGGGCTTGGCTCTTCCTCTTCCCTCATAGGTCTCAGTAACGCTCTCCCGTGAACATAATTCTAACTAAGACGTATGCTTTGAAATTGATAAGTGCTTAGTACTAGTTTTATAGTGGACTCTTCCTCTCATAACCGTTCATACCTATAATACATGCATGAGCATTCTGTGATTGCTAATGTTTGTGTCAGTATCTTCGTTATATATAATAGTAGTATATATTTAAATTGTTAGGTGCAAACCATTTTAGAGTGGCCACCAAATCTATGTAAAGGGAATGACATGATCTTATGTTGAAATTTGTGAACACCAATTTCGTGGTCTGGTATGAAATCTCTCCTTAATATAAAGTAAGTTCTAGAACTCTGCCTCCAAACAGAATAACTATTCAAATTAAAGTTGCCCTGATCACGCTCACATTGACGGCTAATTGTTATAAATGTATTGGTGTACATCTGTGACGGTTCAATTTCACTGCTGAATAATATAATAGTATTAGCTAAACATGATGTGGTTGGCAGTCTCAGCCGCCTTAGCATTTCAGTTTGTCAGATACATTCGAACTTAAATTAAGCTATACAGATCATAGTGATTTCGCCAGTACACTCTATTTAATTTTAGAGTATGTTAGTTGTCCCACCTAACTAATCACTAACAACTATATAATCTCTACAACCTGGTACACACCAAGCACATCTTCTTACACTCTACTTGCACAAGCTCTCCTCTAATGCATGATTGTACTTCTTCTATCTTCTATAGTACACTTAGAATGGCCTCTCTACGGTCTCATGATGGAGGTATTCCATTTGTGATGTCTGTAGGTCCAGAGAATAAGGTAGTTGTGGAGGAGCGATTACTTAGCCTGAGGTTTGGGTTTAGAGCTGCGACTATTTACGTGGAAGAAGAGTCTTTGATGATAATGGTGAGATTCTTGAGTGATTATTTCAAGTGAAGGATAGTAGACCCGATGGTTACGTCTGGACTCTTAGCACTGGAACTTTCAAGGTTTATGGGTTATCAGATGCACAGATGTCTGAGTCTATTGTTCTCTTGACCTCTCCTCCTTCCACGTCAACAGTTCAAATTCCTGGTCTAGCATCTGTCAAAATAGAACCCACAGACAACTCACTACATTTGTTGAGTGACTCGGATGATGACATTCACAGTGAGATCAAGCTAGGAGACACTACGTCAAATCCATTCCATAGTCGTGGATCCCAAGACTCAAGAAGTCCATCACTATAAGAAACCTGTGTTTTTGGAGATGTTTTCCAAAAACATGGTCGTGTTTTTGTCATATCTTTATGTTGGTCAATCATGTCTTGAGGATCGTGAGGACGTTAACGCGTTTTTTTGAGATAAACTGGGCTTATTGTGCCCAGACATAGACATGCTACCCTAAAAACGCAAAGACGTCTGGAAAAACGTCCGCATCTATGGGGACGTGGCAGAGGACATCCCTTTGAACACAAAATTGCCAGATTGACAACGGCCTCGTTTTGATGGACGGTAAAATGGGCCCGAACTTACTGGCCTGCGAGATAACTTCCTGCCCGAAGTGAAAAAAACCAGAAGAAGGGCAGGGTCAGAAAAGGGAGCAAAAGAGGCCGAGAGGGATTAAAGGACCTTTTTTTTATTTTTTCTTTCTAAATGAAATTTACAATATCAAATTTCTTCTCTATTTTTTTTTCAAAGACGTTCGCATGTCTCGGAAGATGTCGACACAGACATCTGACGAGACATGGTGACGTTCATTCATCCATTTTTTTTTCATTGGTGGCAACATTCATCCTTAGATTAGGGCTTTGAGCCTTGGTAGGGTTAGGGTGAGCCGCCACTTTGGCGGCTTCTAATCTTGTATTTGAGAGCTTTGTTTCAAGCTTTTTGCGACTCCATGGAGTCTCTCCCGTTTGTTTCCCTATCAGTCCGTCGTTTCTTGTCCAAGTAGAGTGAGAATTAGCATGATTGTAGATTTCTTGTAGGGCTTTCCAATGGTAGTAAGCATGTCCAATTCCAAGTTATAGGGAGTGAGATATGGCCTCCCAAAGTTGGGGTTGTCAAAGGAGTGCGGCTGGAGGAAGGGTGTCGGATTTTTAGCAATCAGTCCTAGGGTTTTGTTTCTATGCTTCTGAAATTTTTAGGGTAGATGCAAAATTAACTCAGCTTTCCAATAAGCTAAGGCACGCCCCAATCCAAGCTAGGATGGAGGAATGGCAACCTAAAAACTGAAAGGTACTTCAAAAAACTCTGAGGGGGTGTATTTTCCCAACTTTATTCTTGCTCTCCATCTTCTTCTTTTCTCCTTTCCTCCCTTGTTCCTTTCTTCATGTGATCTTCTTTCCTTCACTTCATTGTCATCAAATGCCACCTTCACGGCTGCAGAAACACCTCTGTGGTTGCAAAGACACCTTCATGTCTGCAAAAACACTTGCATATCTACAAAAAACACCCTCATGTCTGCAAAAAACACCCTCATGTCTGCAAAAAACACCCTCATGTCTGCAAAAAACACCCTCATGTCTGCATAAACACATTCATCTCAGCAAAAACACCCTTCCACACATCCTGTACATGTTGACATGGCCATGTCAGCCATGATAAAGTTTACAGCATGGAGATGTTCACTATAACAAATGCCGGACATAGTTCATGTCCGCACAGACATCGGCGTGGACATCACGTTGATACCAACAGACGTCTCGAAAACCATGGTGATGTCCCTAGTGACGTCTACAGTAACGCAATTTGAACTCAAAAATCACCAAAAAATAAGCTTACGTGGCATGCCACCCTGGACCTTCGCGGCTAACACGTCAGAATTTCGCGCCGCCACATCAGAAAATGGCGGGTCCACTTGGTCCGCTACATCACCATGGCAGCGATGACATCCTCCGCCCCTGTGGCACTGCCCGTAAAATTCCTTTGTTGATGTGTCATGACGTGGCGTCCACGTTGCATACTTCACTGCCCCCCAAAATCACCCACAGACGCGCGTGCTACGGGGATGTCTACATGTTTTTCGGATGTCCTCATTTGTTTTTGCTGCGTCTTAGATGTTCTCATGTCTGCACGACATCCTTTTCAACGTCCACTTGTTTTTTTAAACATGATTTGAGATGTCTTAAAAAACATGGGATTCTTATAGTGCATCTCGACAAGGTAGTCGTTCTAGTATATCTGCGTCATTGTCTACATGGCGTCCACCTATTCACCCTACTTCAAAAAAAAAAAGGAGCCATTAAGGGAAAAATGAGGTCTCCTATGGGCCTTGAAAGACAGCCCGGATTAGATGAGCTTCTTGTCCGCTGACACTTCTCTTCAAAATCTCATTGGTCGATATCCTGCCCGCTGACAACAAAATTCGCCCCGCTGACAACAGGATTCGCTGACAACCTAATCCGTTGACAATAGGATTCGGTACTCTCCAATGGGGTGACAGTAGTGGGCACACGGTCGGTAACAGTGTCATTACTGCTTGTATCGTCCAATGGGGGGGTGTGGTGAGGTGTGGTGGGGAAAGGAAGCGATTGGCTGGACCCCCCAAATGCCAACTACTGGCTCTGCTGGCAGCATTTGGCGACTTGCTGGCACAGTTGGTGCCAGCAGGTAAAGTGCACGGGCATGGCCTAATTTTCAGGCACGGATTCCGACCAAAGGCCCGTTGGAGACCTCAATCTTCCCCTAATGCCAAACTTTGCACAAAGCTTTGTGTTGGTCTTGAAAGCTTGGCAAGATGTTTCGAGAAGTTGCCCTGTGAAGGCACTTGGTCCAATGGAAAAGACAAGTGCGCTCCCGTTCTTCCATAGGATCATGAGGGTCTCCGTTCCCATACACCTTCCGAACAGCGTGCCAGTTGGCTCCAGCATTGTCAGCCATGAATCCTTTGAAATTTATATTTTCAAGGCCGTTCTTGCGCATAACTTCATTGAGCTGGAGCCAAAATAACTCCTGAGCAGCAGCATCTTCGGATTGCATGTCACAAAGGGCAATTGTCATAACTTTACAATACTTACTGTCATAAACGTGGCATGCCATAGTGGTCCAGTCAGCTACACGCCTAACATGGTCGAACATGATCCAGCAGTCTTGAAGATCACCTCCAGGCTGCATGCGCTTCACCAGATCCTCACCGCTTCGTGGACGATCAGTGGACATCTTGAACAAAAACACCTTGCCTTCATTCTGTCCAGGGAATTGATTACGGTGGATGAAATCAAAGTTGGAGTAATCCTTCAGCTCTGGGATGCTATCTCTGACTCCTCTTCCTTGACGGAAAAACCTCTTCGATCCAGAAACAAAATTGCGTATATTCGGTGAAGACAGAGTCTCAAATTGGTCCATTACAGCATCCATAGATGCTCCCCGATGATGACTGCCTCCAGCAGTAGGACGGATCAGAGCATCGGCAAGGTACTGCTTGCTGGCCGCTAGAACGATAGCAGAGTTTTTGGCGTTAGGTGTCCTCTGAACCTCCTTAGCTATGCAGTCAAACATGATATCCATAGAGTCTTGACATCTGCCTTGAGATACAGAATGTCTATGACGTCCTAAATGAATCGCCGCACGGGTCATATCATTGTCTGAAGACAACACATGATAGATCCTAGCGTCGCACAATGGTAGACAAGTAGGAGGTGGCTGATATACTTTGCATGCTAAAGTAGATTTTTCTGTGGGGGAGCCTCCCACAGAGAATGGTACTAAAGCTACGCCTGACCACTCAGTGCTATTTACCATCCCATTATTCTTGCAGATGTAATCACAACTCATATTGGGACATTGTAAGTGTCCGGTACAGGATGACTTACGATATGCGAGGCCATACTCGTTCTTGATGTTTGGGGTCATGGTCTTGCACCAGGTGTGGCCATCATACTGCTTGCTCATCCCGTCAATTCCACCTTCGAATCGATTTGTAACTCCTTTTGGTACAGGGGGCAGCTCGAAAATCATGTCTCCATCGTAAACTGGCGGTAAATACTTCACTTGTTCATATTCAATAGTGTCAAAATCAATCTTCGATAATTCTGATCGGGAGCCCCTTTGTGATGCTCTCATTCCCATAGCGGATCAGGTTGTCAGCGAATCCTGTTGTCAGCGGGGCGAATTTTGTTGTCAGCAGGCAGGATATCCACCAATGAGATTTCGGAGAGAAGATTCAACGGGCAGGCAGCTCACCTAATCCGGGCTGTCTTACAAGGCCCGTTGGAGACCTGATTTTTCCCCTAATGAAGGACGCAAAGACCTTAGAGGAAGTAGAAGCACAATACAACGTCATCCGCGGGTGGTGGCTTTCATCAGGCGCTACAACTGAAGAAGGAAGGCGTCATCTAAATGATTGGATGGTTTTCTGGCACTATCGATATAGACAATGGGGAGGGTTGATGCAGCTTGTAAGTGCATTCATCTCTAAACCTTCCATTAAGTATTAGTATACCTTGCTTTTATCTAAAATCCTGAAAATGACATGATTTGTTTTATTGTATTTCCCGGGATCTTACCCTTGACGAGAGAGCCGACATGCCTTTTTGCAACCTTGCAAAAACCGTCCACAACAGATGGCTTCAACAATCAGGAAATACAATGACATGTTTGTATGAGGCAACAGTGGATGATATGATCCGGGCATTCATGCAAATCACAAGTTACCGGTCTTGGCTGAAGGGAGGAAAGGGCGGTAAAGGTCCGGACAGAGCAGAACTTCGTTTACGCCACGCTCAACGCTATGGTGATCCCAAATTGATTGCTGAGGGAGTTAATTCCTATCCCGGAGCCGAAGATATAATGATAAAGAGAGGAGGCTTGGAAGGTGCAGAGATCTTTGGATCTACGAAACGGAAGTTAGATTTGCCGCCCGGCTCAAGCCATGACTCGCATCGCTATGATGCAGTAAATTATTCCATTCCTCGTGATGGCACGAGATCCACCAGAGCACGCATTGAGGAGGCCCTTTCTCAACCTGACTCGGGTGTTCAACACACTACTTGAGTGCAAGAGACAGATTGCGACACGTCTAAGTGGCACATTGCCAGACTGTCCGGCAAGTCTAATTGAAAATGCCAGGCAATGCAGGCTCATACAAATGCAAAGTGCGATACCCGAGTGCGCCGAGGTACACATGGTACGCCTGCTCCTACTTATGTAGGGCTGAAGAAGGAGTTCAGAACCGATCGCCATATTTCTACTGACTTCTCGTTTTGCGCCGATGACATTAATAGATGTGTGAAGGGCACAAAGAAGTCGTTTGTGATCGATTGGCCATCTATCCCGCAGACTTGGCCTGTGAAAAGGGGCACAAATTTGACCATCAAAGAGATTTTGGCTCTTGAGGAGGCCGGGTTTCAACTCCAACAACGTGGAGTACTATCACCTCGACGTCAATTCCAAGTTGCTGCTAATATGCCGCTTCCAAGGAGTCATTTCCCGGTTCCTGTCGATCCTGATACACACGCGACGACTCGAAACGGATATGCCATCAGGAGAAGTTCTGACGCTCCTACCTCCGACCACCGCAACAAGTGGAGCAGCGCGGGTCTCATGAACAACTATTGGATTACAAGTGTCACATCGATTCCATATCCAGGATTTGGCTGCGTCATCTCCTTGAAGAGTCCAAGTGAAACAATATATTGTATCACCATCATGGACTTCCCTAGATGTACTTGCCCCGACTTCATGAAAATGACTTCAGAAACCCTTCGCAAAAGAGGCCAGTCGAAGTACTGCAAGCATGTTTACTATATCTTCTGCTATCTATGTAAGATGGATTACAAGGTTGATACTTTTATGCACGCCCCTAGCTTCAGCTTCAACGAAGTTATGCGTGTTCTGGAGATGGCCAAAGTTGCTGAACCGCTTCAGTAGTTTCTTATGTTTAGACAGTGAAATTGAGTTACCAATACGGTTCAAGAATACATTATATGAATAGCAGAATTGATTTGTTTTGGCTTTGTGATGGATTTTGAATCCGCAGAACATAAATAAAGGTCACTATTTATTTATATATTGTCCACCTCTCGAATGTGTTCGTGACAAAATGAAGACCAAAAAAAATATTCTTACCTGGTTAGGGAATATTCACCTCTCGGATCCGAGAGGTGAATATTCCCTCATACCTTGGAAAGATTCTTCTCTCGTATTTGCGACCAACAAAATGCGATAAAAAATTTTAAAATAAAAATTGGATATACATTCTCTATGTGACTTAAATAGTTAGATATTCCTTCCAACCATTCGCATTTGATTGATTCCACGGTTATAGGGTCCACTTTTTTTGCATTCATATATTCCAACAAAGTGTCCCAAATTGCTCATCATTGTGTGATTGCTCTCAAAAAAATTCAAAAAATAAACTAAAAATTCAAATTTTTTACTAAAAACTGAATTATTTTGGGCTCACCGCTCACTGCTCACCGCTCACCGCTCACAAGATAGCGTCGCTGTTGAAATACCATAATATTTTTTAGTAGCATTAATGTTTTATTCTGTACATTTCGATTATGATGAGACTATTTCAACTATAATTAAAATAACATTTCACAAGTACATTGTTTGTTAGTTATTTTTTAAAAGTACAAGGTTTTTTTTTAATTTTTTTAATTTTTAGAAAATCTTCTAAAGATTCTCTTGGTTTTATATGTCATTTATCTAGCTCAACATACATCACCAATTTTGAGTCAATTTTATTTTATGACATCGTTAATTCATAAAATATTCGTGTACTATTTTTAAAATCTCTACATGAATAATGCACACAATGTACTCACAATATCCTTGTTTTTATTTTTATTATTTTAAAAAATAAAAAATAATAATAATAATTTAAGGTAGATACTTATAGTTTCAATCTTAGATATTTGTTTTTGAATTTTTAAGTGAATTTAGGCTATATCAAGAACTTTGGGGGAATTATTTTTTTTCTCAATTGGAAATTTATAAAAATAGTTATGGAGCCTGAAGTGGAAAACATTGTTTGGTAGAGAATTTGGGCAGCCATGCTAAATACATCAATTGCCTTTGAGAATGTTTCTATAAATACTTCATGATGTCATCTTTGATATTTTAAGTGAAAATTAAAAAATCTTTGAGTACAAAGTGTTCACTCCACAAAATATCAAAGTTCTCCCACTGTTTTGAGCAGTGCACTAAAAACATTTCTTCTTTCCTTCTTTCCAACATATAAATTCCGAGATTGGAAACAAATTTTAAAAAGAAGAAGGAAATAAAACCCTCCAAATTATTTTTTTAAATAATAGAGTGAAAGCAATCATTATAAAGGGATAGGAAGAAGAAATTACTAAAAAAACAATTCATCGAGTAAATTTGAAAAGAAATAATGAAATAAAAAGCATAAAGAATGCCATGTGAATTTTTAAAAGAAAAAATCCTAAACAAATATAGAAAATCAAAATAGAGATAAACAATTAGGGTATATAACATTTAGACCACTAATTTCAGATAAATTGTTTGATAATATGAATTAGAGAAATCCAAAAAATGATTATAACACAAGATTTCCAAAAGCAAAGGCCAACTTTTGGTAAAAACGGAAAATTCAAATACAAAGATAAGCAAAGCAATAAGTATAACTAGAGGATAAATGAACTGAAGAATAATAATAATTTACACAAAAAAATTCAAAGGACATTTAAATAATTAAAAGTGGACAGAAGGCTCTGAGAATTTAAAAATTAATAGAAAGCAAACGAATATAAAAGATCAAAACAGAGGATTCAGACTCAAAATGTAAGACTTTATGACAACCAAGTTGGAATGATTGGCTTGAAAACATGAAAAACCTAAAATGCAAAAAAATATCCAACATAATTATTTAAGATCTGGAGAGCAAATATTGCCAAAATGGCTATATAGGTGAATTAAAAAAAAATTAAATATAAAAAAAAAAAACGAAGCATAGACATAATTCTTAAGAAATGAAAACAAAATTAATAATAATAAAAATTTATACCAAAAAATTAAAGAGAAATTTCAAAAATAAAAATAAAGAAAGCAAACAAATGGATTAAAAAATAATCAAAAAAAAAATTGAACAATTACAAACATCCAAAATAAAGGCAAGGACTCAGAATATAAAAGATTGTATTGACTAAGTTAAAATGATTTGTTCAAGACCTTGAAAAAGAAGAAATCATGAAAGTATCAAACACAATAATGCAGAAATTAACGAATAATTTTTTTTAAATGAATTAATGAATAAAACAAGTGAAGATGAGCTTCACATTAATCATGATGTACCTCGTCGACATAATCAAATATAATTTTTATTTTTTTTGATGTAGATGCTTTATTGGGTTGTATCTTGTGTTATCTATCATATATCTCATTATCTAATTTTTTTTCTTCCTTCTTTCGCTTCTGCACGTTGTTGTATCAAAACGCTAAGTGCAGCCATTTGTCTTTTTAATTTTTCAATAGCTGCTTTAATCACTTTCTGTTTTAAAACTAATGCTATTCCAATTTGAGTAAATCCAAAGCTTTCTCTACTATAATGATAAATCTTTGAAGAATCAAATAATAATATTGTACCTTGTTGAGGTAATATATTTTCTTGAGTTAATATATACATATATATATATATATATATATATATGACTCAAGAAACACAAATTCTCCCCCTCGACCAATATTATTACTAGATTGAAACCATGTTATAAAACCATGGAGCGTGTCACATAAGTCAATATGAGGAGTCACATAGTAATTTTTGGTTATAGACAAGCGTGAAAATGGACTACATCCAACTCTACACCAAATATCTCGTATTGTTTTTGGATGTAGTGCTTCTAATTCATTTATTCATGATGAAAATTTTGATTGCATAATTTTAAATATCATTGATGTCCAATTCACAACCATTTCATTTATCAATTCAAGAGGAAATTTACTTGTAAGGTTGTAGATCTTTCTAGATGTGTATATTCTCCAAAATCATCTATTTCTTCAATATACCTCCATCCTGTCATAACTATATCTCCACCTTCCATGGTCTTGCCTCGAAGTACTACACCTCCATTTTCATATATTTTTCTTTTAAACTTTCATAAAATATTTTATAAATCTTTTCTTCGAGGATGTTAAAAAGAACCATACTCATAATTTTTCCATTTTTATAAAAATTAAAAGAGTTAGAAACTTGTGACATATGTAATAGATTTTCCTCATACTTCTTTTTATCAAATTTTGAGTGAATTCCAAGTTGAATAACTTGTTGAATCTCATTTGGGATTGGAAAACCACTATTCCAAAGTGTTTCTATAATTTTTAATAAATCTTCAATTCCCAAAAACGTATTTCCATTTATATTAGTACCTTTGAAGACATCAACACTAATTTCATTAATGAAAGTCGTAATGTAAGTTTCATGAATATTAGCTTGAATATCATCTTCAATCATAGGTTTGCTAGTATAGATTGCATAGTCTCTCAGCTTCAGAATTTTTTCATGAAATCTACTTCCCTTCTGGCCATCAAATTTTTCTTGACAAGTAAAATATTTACCATATTTTCAAAATCTTGGATATCGAGGAGTTGTCATTTTTATAACTTGATATTTTAGCAAAGCACTTTACTTATGTGGTTAAGTCTCTAAGAAACGGGTATATATTGGTGTATTTAGAATATATATCATAGAGTAATAACTAGTATTTGTATTACTAATATTGAAAAATTTAAATGAAAATATAAAAATAAAAATAAAAGTAAACTTTAAAATTAAAACTTGAGCTAAAATAATTGGAAGATCGAAAATCATAAATGGAAAATCAAAAATCACAAATGGAAGATTGAAGACAATAAATGGAAGATCAAAAATCATTTATGGAAAATTAAAAATGAAAAATAGATACATGGTTAGAGAAACCAAATGTCTAAAGATGATTTTGAAAATCCAAAAATGAATATTAAATATCAAAAAATGAGAATTGAAGATCCAAAAATGAGAATTGAAGATCGAAAATGAAATGTTAGGAATATGGTTAATAGGAATAGGGTTACGGATAAAACAGAACACATTACTGTGAATCCACAAACAGTTAAAAGCGGCTGTAGGGCGGCTGAGCCGCCAGGACCAGCAGTTGACTAATTGCTAGTAAAAAATTATGACTATATAAGCACAGTGAGGGATTTTTTCTTCACTGAGCATTTTATATAATTGATGATTGTTTAATGGAAGTGTTCGTTGTCTTCCAGTCTAATATTATGCACAGTCGTCGTTCTTCGATTTCTTAGAGGTTTTTGATGTGATTTTTAGAAAAGATAGACTTGGATACAATAGAGTTCATAATTCATAGTTCATACAATGGAGTTTGCAGATTCATAGTTAAGAAAATTAGCATACCATAGAGCTTAATGCAAGAATGATAGTCTGCAGATATCACAAATCTCTAAAATTTCTAAGCAACTAGATCAAAAGCTACACTCACATGTAATTTAAACACCATAGAGTCAAAACCCAGAGAGTCAACTATGCATTACAACTAGAATACGTCATACAGATGATTCACAATATACAAAAAATCCTTTGAGTAGATTTGACTACAATGCACAACCTGCGATGAGAAAACTCCCAAGAAGAATAAAAAAACTTAGGAAAAACTAGGAGAATTTGCAAATCACGGCTTTGGTATCCAAGCCTTTGGTGCTGCTGCAGAGCAGCTACAGGGCTGGAGTTTTCCACCAGCCAAAATGAAATATGGAGGAAGCATTTGAGAAGCGAGTAACTTTGCTTGGACGTCTGAATTATTTCAGACATTTCAATGTATATGTAATAAGACTTTAGTACAAATTGCTGAAAAACCGAAAGAAATGCTTCTGCACATAACGTGCAACCTTGTTAACCAAGTTCATTGACTGAAACGAGACGAGACCGAAATGCTCACGTAGAAAAAACCAGATATAAAAAAACCCCAGATTGAAATGCTCAAGCAAGACACTAGATACTCACACAAATCAGTTTCACGAAGCCTCGAAACCACGTTGCTTCGTGCAAGCTGATCACCTTGAAACACACAGATCAGATAGTCACACCGATACTCAATGATACTCACACCGATACTCACACATTGCACTTACACAAAATTTTGCAACCCACAATCGCACAATCAACTCTCACAATACACAAGTCGCCTCAATCACATGAATCAAACAAGAACTATGCTAACCTGATTGCAGAAATTGGTTGCAAGTGAAACGCAACGGAGAGGCGAGTGGCTGCGGCGACGGGTGAAATCCAAGAGACTGGTGTCATGTAGGGACCGGAGGTTTTGAAAGCATTCAGCTGCGGGGAAACTTGAACGGCAGGGAGGCATTGAGCGGCAGGGAAACCCTAGCCGCCACGGCCACGGCCATAGGGTAGTTCTCGCGCTTATAGGGTAGTTCTTGTGCTTATAGGGTAGTTCTTGTGCTTATAGGGTGGATGCCACGTGTAAAAAAAAAGAAAAACATAAGAAAATAGGAAGGAGGAAGATAAATCGGGAATGGTACTCGAAGAATCAAGGAAATCACGGGAAAAAAATGAATTGAAGAGAAAATCAAGATTTTTTCAAAATATTGTAAAGAGTTTTCAATGCCGGGCAAACTCATGAGTACTAGCCATTTGAAGCTGGTAATTAGAGCAAAATTGATCTATGCTGTGATCAATGATGCAGAAGGAAGACTTTCAAAGTATGTCTATGATAACCATCACGCTCAACTAATCAAAGCGATAATTCAAGGAAATGATAGACTTGAAGATCTAGTGATGCTTAAAGAACAACTAGAAAACTTTTTGTGTGAACGGGTCTTCGACTTTTCCTTCTACATGCAATATGAAACCAACTTTGATCTGGAATCATCACAACTAGACACCTTTATCACAAACATGAAAATATTGGTCTTAGAAAAGATTGAGAAGGCAGAATTACAAGAGTCAGAAACAACAACAAGGAATGTATGACCTTGCCGACTTTGATTCAGCAATCTGAAAAAAGGATAAGGACAAGCATCCAAGAACAAGTTTAAAAAAAAAAAATTTAAAAAAAAAAAAAATTAAAATGTGGAAAACAACGCTATTTTCAGTGTCCCAATTCTCAAATTTTTGTCTAAGATGTGTTATAATATCTCTAACTTTGATTTGGAATTAATCAATTCTGAGGTTGTCGACTAATTGCCAAGCTCCAAATCCATCCATACCGTCAGATCCATCCAAAACATTGTGAAATTTGACATACAAAGCTTGCAAGTAGTGTTTGTACAAAATTCCAAAATTATGCTAAAAATAGCAGTAGACGTTAGGAGGTTATTATAACATTGAATTATGTGCTCTAAACATAAATGAAATTGAGAAGAAGAATTGAGTTGCAGGTGAAATTTCAAATGATTCTATTATGTTTCATTAAGTAACTCATATGTTTCAAAAATTTGAGAATAAATTTCAAATCGAATGTTTATCTAGTTTGATTTCAAGCTTACAATAGTTTATAAATTTTGAAATAAAAATATTTTGGTCCATGCCGCATCCACCAAGCATGACCATACCACTAAGGTTGATTGTCCTACTATCAACCACTACCCCAAAACCATTAGGTTGACTTGTCCTATAACCAACCATAGTGAGAACTCAATGTAGTAATTTGTGGGACTTGCAAAAATTAAAGATCCATGTATGGTTAGTTTTGGGTTGATGCGGAGTAGAGTTTGGGGTGGATGCACGTGACTCACTAGTTTTCATTTTCAGCATGATTGATCATAGCCAAGAACAATTTCCAATTCATGCATCTTATAGTGGTTGGTTTTGGGTTTAATCATCAACAGAAAATAAGACCACCACACTTTGATCATAGGAGAATAGTATATCAAAGTATGAGTCACAAGTTACTTTGCACTTTGGAATTTTGTATAAAATTGAGAAATACATATTATTATTTGCAAAAATTTGCAATCCCCATAAAATCCTGTTTCGAACGCGGTCATATTTTTTTTGGGATTTATCACTCCCAAATATAGGTCAGATTGCTTAAATGCTTGGTTATAGGACAACCTACAGCTGGCTCAAGCTGGCCAACCCTCCCCAACTGCTCAAATTCCATGCCCATGACCCCATGGCCCCATGGCCCCATGCCCGCCATGCCCCCATGCCCCATGGCCCCCAATGGCCCACAATGGCCCCCCATGCCCGCCATGCCATCGTAGCCAGCCAATCGCGGGCCCCACCCAAGCTCAGTATGGACGTGCAGGATCAACCAATTGCAATCGACGGCCGAGATCTGCTTAGCGTGTCCTCGAATTCGAGGGACGAGGATGGGCTCCTTCTCAGGAGGAAACCCTAGAGCTGCCACTACCATTATCTTGCGCTCCTTCTCGCTGCAAGTGGATGTCTCTTCAGTTGTTTGGTGCTCTCTGAATCTCGCCCTTTGCCGTTGTGATCATTGCCTCGCACCCCATCTCCACTCTCTGCATCTGCTCGCCTTTCATCTTTTACACCATTTTCTCTTTCACTCCATTCTTCATAGGCTGCTGTTTCGCCTGGGGTTCATCACGGTTGGCTGGTTACTCTGTCTGCTTTGTTCGTTTCTGCGCTTTCGATTTTTGAGCTGCTGGTCGCGCGCCGTTGGAATCCCAGGCTTCCTCTCGTTTCACAGGAGCGCTCCAGTGTCTCTTTGGATTTCAGGTGAGTTCCGTCTTAGATTCAGAGGTTCATTTTATTTGTCGGGACTCCAGGATGCGATTTGAGTTTTTGCATGGACTTGCCTGTTTTGGAATCCGAAGCGTTTAGATCCAAGGATTTTTTCCTTTGAAGGGTTAAGGGTGTGTGTGTGCCGGTTTGGCAGTGGTTTAGTTTAAATTTCGACGTGTTTGGGATCGAGTAGGCGGTCGATTTAGGGTTTGATGAGTGGATTGGTGTGATCCCGTTGATTGTGTTGGAGGCGTCTCGTACACGTCGAGTTTAGGTTAAACTTTTTGGGTTGTGGATTTGTGAGAATTTGATGTGCGGGAAATTGATGTGTGATTTTGTGGGGTTGAAGGTTGAGGTGAGAGTGCGAGAGGTTGCGTGGGTGTTCAGGAGGGGTTGGTTGGGGAGTTGGCTGGGCGGAAGAAGAGGGCGGCAAGGTGGCGGCATACCCATCTATGTATGAAGCCGGCTGCTTCTACCTGGGGTTGGTCGGGCTCTTGGGAGAGTACTGTCCTACCACGCGGAAGAGACATAGACAGCAATTGCAGCGATCCAGTGTTCCGAGCTTGCTGCATGTGGCTAGGCTGAGTAGCGGCGGGCGGTCTCGTGCAACAGCATCTGCTTCAGCTTCTTAACGGCACACGCGATGGCGCTTCAGAACATTGGGGCCGGAAACCGCGATGATGCCTTTTACAGGTACAAGATGCCGAAGCTGGTGACCAAGATCGAGGGGCGCGGCAACGGCATCAAGACGAATGTGGTAAACATGGTGGATGTGGCCAAGGCGCTGGCGCGGCACCCAGCATACACCACGAAGTACTTTGGGTGTGAGCTGGGGGCGCAGTCAAAGTATGACGAGAAGACAGGCACGAGCATCGTGAACGGAGCGCACGACACGACGAAGCTGGCGGCGCTGCTGGAGAACTTTATCAAGAAGTACGTGCAGTGCTACGGGTGCGGCAACCCAGAGACGGAGGTGTTGATCACGAAGACGCAGCTGATCACGCTGAAGTGCGCGGCTTGTGGGTACCTGTCGGATGTGGACATGCGCGACAAGCTGACAACGTTCATCCTGAAGAACCCTCCAGAGCAGAAGAAGGGAGGAAAGAAGGATCGCGCGCTGCGACGGGCAGAGAAGGAGCGGCTGAAGGAAGGGGAGGCTGCGGACGAGCAGATGAAGAGACTGAAGCGGGAGGCCTCGAAGAAGAGCAAGGGTGGGTCCGATGACAAGGCAGCGAAGAAGAAGCAGGGATCGGACGACGAGGAGGTGTCCCCTTCGGCGAGCCAGGCGGACGAAGAAGAGAATGCCGGGGATGAGGAAGACGGCGTGCAGTGGGCCACAGACACATCCGCGGAAGCTGCCCAGAGGAGAATCATGGAGCAGCTGACAACTGCCACTAGCGAGATGGTGATTCTGGGTAACGGGGAGGACAAGAGTGAGGCATCTCCAAGAGCCAAGCCGGCGAAGGAAGCTCCGAGCTCGAAGCTGAAGACACTGAAGAAATCGTCATCAAAGAAGTCGGAGGCGGAGGAACCTCTGCCAGACTCTCCGAAGGAGGAGGAGCCGAGTCCCCAGGAGAAGTTGGTGAATGATTTCAGGCAGTGTCTGAAGAAGGGGATGACCCCAGCCCAGGTGGTGGCCCATTTGCAGAGCAAGGGGGAGCCAAAGAAGGAGGCAATGGAGGCATTGTTTGTGGCCCTGTTTGAGGGGTGCGGGAAGGGTCTCCACAAAGAGATCGCAAAGAAGAAGACGTACCTGGATGCGGCAGTGCAGGACGAGAGTGCACAGAAGGATCTGCTGAGTGCAATTGAAACATTCTGCTCAGAGCTTCCAGCAAACGCCAGCAAGGAGATAGCGCTGCTGCTGAAGGTGTTGTACGACGAAGAGATTCTGGAAGAGGAGCAGATACTTTTGTGGTACGAAGCAGGGAACGGTGCAGGTGATGGACCAAAGCGCGCAGCAGTGAGGAAATCAGCGCGTCCCTTTGTGGATTGGCTTCGCAGTGCAGAGGCTGAATCTGAAGAAGAGGATGAGGAGTGACATTTCTGTTTTGTGTATCTTGTGAATATCTATGAGACTTGGATATTGCTAATATTGCAGACAGTGTGTACTTAACCAAATCATAGGTTTAGATCGGTGTGGCAACCTCTCAATGGCTTGCCCTGTGTAGAGGCAGTTGTTTGAGAGGATAGGGCGTTGGGTTTACTTTCAGTAAGTGTTTAGCGTGTAAGCGGGAGTTGTTATTTTGATTGAATTCTGTATTGGCACGTCATTAGTTACTTCTGGGAGAGTGGCGGACAATTTTTCTGTCCTGCTATTTTGTAATGTCCTTGATCAGTTCTTTTGAGGTTTTTCAAATGATGTCCATCTGAAGGTTTCTTACCTGACGTCTTATGTGTCTCCCTGGATGCCCGGGTATTCTCGACCAGTTTTTGAAGTGGTTATGTTTTCCGTTTGGTTTTCTTGGTGGTGGGTTTGATCTGAATGTTGGAGCTGGCTAAGCAGGTAGACAGAGTAACTAAGATGATTATGGTTAAACAAGGCTTAAAGTTCATGTTGTGGGGCTTGATGTTCGAGCTTTGAAAACGAATATTAACGGGTAATTCTTTAATGCTCAGACATGTTTTCAGCAAATTTAATTTTTTCATATCCTTACGTTGGCTACTGTACCTTACCCTTTCCATATATCACCCACCTTTCCATTTATCACCCAGCGTATGTTTAAAATTTGTTGTAAATCGAAAGTTTATAATTGAGCCTCAACAGCTCATTAAAACCATATCGACGTGAATCTAAACATCTCTTCTGATATTAAACCCATAGGATGGAACAATTCTAAATACAATGGACCTTTGAGGGTTTGAATAAAGGAACCAATTGGACTATGAAGTTCCTTTTCATGATGCGTTATGTCTGTTCACTACTCTTGTTGTGGGTCATGGGTGAAGCTCAATGTTTGTTATGGGCTCTGAACAACTTTTGAACAGAAAGTTTGTAGAAATTCTAATTTTGCATAATTAATTTTGGAAAAATCCTCATTCTTCATGGACCTTATGTTCCTTCGCACAAAAAATAACTCTTTTTTGAAATGCTTAACTTTTCGGTTATGGGTGCTTCTACCTTAATGGATCCATTATTTGGTGGAGTGATATATTGAATGTTTGGAATCTCATCTTGCTTATCAAGCTTTTCTTGATTTAAAAAAATAAAAATTCCTTAGAAGTTCTACTTGGGCACAAAACTAGACAAATATACTTATCTAATATGATTTTCCATTCACAGCATACATGTGAGACGTTGGGAGTGTATCATAGTGTTAATTAATGAATCACTTGCAAGGGTCCATATGGCAACTTCTGGGCTTGTCCATGAGCAAAGCGCTTCTGAAAAATACTTCAAAATTAAAAAATAAACCAAAATGCACAATAATTTTGTGAACAGCAACCCATCCTTCCATCTCAAAAGGTCCAATTTACAAAAGCCTTGTTGAAATCCTAACTAACAATCTTCAATCAACAATCTTCAATGTCTTGAAAATCAAACTAGTTATCAACAACTTGCCGAACTCGTTTAGAGCGAACTCCAACTCAACTAAGAAAATGAACGAGTTAGAGAGAGTTAGGTTTTTTGAAACGTAGCTAAGAGCTTGTATAACATTTTAGAGCCTAAGCTTTCGAGGAATTGAGACGGTGATAAAAGCATTTCCTCCATTATTTTTGTAATAATTGACTACAACTCAGACCCGATCAATGGCAGTGATAAAAATGAAATTTGTAAACCATAAATTAGCAAATGCGGTCTCCTGAGACCTGCCTACTACCATCACGCCTGTTGTTTGAATGCCACATCTCCCTGTTTTCACTCTCGGCCATCTAACATCTAATTGATTAATTCAACTAGCTCAAAAAACAAATTTTGGTGCATAGGAAGTTCACCATTTGACTCAAAAATAAAAAATAAAAAAATAAAAATTTGTTGCATAGCATGACACAGGAAAATAATGTCCAATTCAATTTTGAAATGACAAGCAGCTTCATATTGTAGTGCTGTAGCTGGGTTGCCACTCATGAAGCAAATTTTTATTTTTTTGAAAAAAATAAGATGCAACTCAAAAAATGAAGTTATTGAATTATTTTATTGACAAAAATCACTCAAAGAAGTTGAAATATTTTAGAAATAACATAATTATACTATAAATAACTAAAAATTTCCAAAATAAATCCCTCATAATATATCATTATTTTTCTATTTATTTGATAGAATTATTTTGGGGCTACCCAACCAGGTTCTGTACCATGATCATTGATGAGTGCAGAGATGGCATTCAAGTGGGTCAGAAGTCTGGCACCCTCTCCAAACTCAACACGAATAAGGCACCTCCCATAGTATTCAACTTAAGTGACGGTCATAGATGCAGGTACATCCTACTGTGAGGCTGCTCTCTGAAACTTGTACTTCACAAAGGATGCCCACAGAAAACATGTCCGGCCTCTCCAGGACACCTATCATCACCTTCTGCATACAGTAACAATCTACTCTTCATCTCTCTCTTAGAAATTCCATCTGCGCAAGAGCAGAACCACTTCTAAAGCAGAATTATATTGTAGCAGAAATCGAGGCTCTGAGCTAGAATTCGACCTGCTCTCGATCCGTGGCAGCTTGTGTGAGCAGGCCGGTGAGCCTGGTGAGGTAGTGAATCATCATGATGGAAATCATTCTGGATCTCCGGAATATAATGATGTGCAAGCTTTCAGTTTGATGCAGAATGAAATGATAGAAGTTAGAACTAATTGGGAGTGGCTGAGATTCTCTGTGGACAACTCATGTTGTGGTGTTTCGTTGCTCCTGTTGTGGTATGTTACGTGCATGCAGGCAAGGTGAAGAAAAGCTCCCAACATGACGGTAGAGCAGGGGCAATCTGCGTTCATCACCGGTGGCGCGAGTGGCATCGGTATAATCTTGTTTGCATTCTCTAGCCTTTGACTGATTAAGCCTACTTCGTGTGATGTTCAGAAAACATTTCTGACCTCGTCTTAGATATGGGGTGGTTTTGGCCATGCCCTAGGATGTTTGTGTAACAGAAACCTTTCCAAAAACTTGTGTATGTTTAATATTGTCACTGTTGCCTGTAGGGAGAGCACTAGCTGTAGCTCTAGCATGCAGGGGAGTGCATGTAACGATAGTGGATTTGAATACCGATCAAGGAGAGGAAGCCGTGCGTTTGGTGGAAGAGGAGCATGCAAGGTTATCTTACAAGCCAAGCTCTCCATCCGCAATCTTTATACGATGTGATGTAACCAAGAGCGGTAAGTGTGAGGTTCATTCTCACAAGTACTCTACTCCCTCACACTTCTGAGTTTGGTGTAAACCCTAGAGAATGATAGCTGAGTGGTTGTTGTCTGTGATTTAGATGAGCTAGCCGCCGCGTTCACCCGCCACCACGATGTATTCGGTCGGCTTCACATATGTATCAACAGCGCCGGTGTTATCACGGGTGCACAGCCCTTCCATGAACATGAAGAAGCCTGGCGCAAAGTGATTGATGTCAATCTTGTTGCCGTCATTAACGGCACCTGCAAAGCAGTAAATCTCAGTTCCCATTTTAGGTTCATGCGTGGTTTGTATCGTCCGTCATTTAGTGCACTGAAATTTAGTTTTGTCTGGACGAGCTAATCATGTCTACCTCATTTCCTGCCGCTCAGATTCAAGCTATGAAAGACCATGGAGGTCTCATATTGAATATCAGTTCAGCATACGCCTACGTTCCAGGTCTGTATGACCCTATTTACGCTACAAGCAAAGGTGGGTATCTACACACTGTTATATCTCCCATTGAAGAATTATTATATATTACAATTGAGGTTCTGGATTTGCAAGACTTTCCTGAAAATGGCTGCTGGTTCTGTGTCCCTCTGACATGACCTAAGTGTTGGACATGCAGCTGGAGTAGCCATGTTTACGAGGTCACTTGCTACGGTGGGGATGGGGATTCGGGTGAATGCGCTTTGTCCTGAGTACGTGGAGACACCACTTCTCAACGGCGTGCCATCTTTCTTCGTCGACTACCTCCGTGACAAAGTGGGATTGGTGGAAATGGAGAAGGTTGTAGCAGGTATGCATCGTTACCACAGAACCCCTCCCTTATTTTCCCTTGCTGAGTGGTTGCATCGGATATTGATCTCCAACTTCGTGTCGAGTCAGTGTTAAGTTAGGAATCTCAATCCTGAGAAAACATGATTCATTTGTGCCCAGCTGCATTCTCTCTTTTCGACGATGAAAACAAAGTCGGTGAATGCCTGTCGGTACCAGCCAACCGACCCACAGAAGTATGGCCTGACGAGGAAAGCAAAAGAAAGAACCAAATTTTCAAGAAGGATGGATCCATCTTCACTGCTGGCGACTTTGATTAGCAATATGAAGTATAGCAGTCTTGATCAAGTCTGAGGCTTAGAAATGAGTATCTGAGGATTAGTGCACAACAGAATTCATTTCGACGAGATAAACTATCAAGACATCAGTACTTGAACTAAACGATGTTGCAACACTGAATCGCAGCATTCACACATATCCAGCAGGAGCTAAACTGTCCTATTTGTTTCCATCAAAACCTTTAATCCAAAGAATATGAACTCCCCTATCACACTCATGGCATAGTTGCTTACACTTCAATAAGGACAACCACGTTAGAAAAATTTGGTTGCTGAAAGGGCCCTCAGTTTAGAGGTCGTTTAAAATAATTTCTTTTAGTGCCTAAGTGGTGGCCGGCCAGGTGAATAGATTCTATGAATGGTTACAACCAGTTGCAAGATGACGTCCTTAATCTTGAGGTGTAAAGTTGCTAAACTGGCAACTTTTTGCAAGATGTTAAGCTGTCATTTACTGCAATGTTTTCATCTACTTGGGTTGGCTGAAAGGGTCCCTGTCCGCCTACGCTTTCTTCGTTTATCCACAGATTACTCAAAGCTGCACTACCTAGTTACACTAGACACAACAACCTTGTTTCTGATCAGTGGTACATGCATTTGTTGCTACAGGCTCATGGAAGGCCTGGATGATATGCATGAAATTGTTGAAGGTGAGCCCGTTGGTTGCGATTGCACTATCCAAGAATTTCTTAAACAACACCTTGCCCTGCCAAACAATGGGTGCAAACAAGCGTCACGAACAAACAAGGACTGAAGAACTTCGATGACTTCCAATGATCATGAAATGCTGGAAGTTATGATTTATGGGACCCCTCTATTTTGTAAACCAAGGAGAACAAGACGAAGTTGCTCACCATTTCGTTGTCGGGGTCCAGGCGAGCAAGCAAAATGAGTCGACGCAAGTGGATGAAGTGCATTTTAGTGCGTCGATAGTAACCAGGATTGATTTCATCAAACGCATGCCACAGCGCTTCCATTTGCTCGGCTCTCAAGGAACCAACCTGCCTTCCCTCGTTCTGAAAAAAACCAACATGAGCATCACATCTGTCAGTTAGTATTGATCGTTCCGAAGACTACCATTTGCAATCCCTGAATCACCAGATCACTAGTTGCAAATACAAGATTGCTAGTTTCAAAGGATTAGCCAGTGCGTCACTAAGGTAAAACAATTTCCCAGCATAAAGTAAGTTCATTTTCTTACTCGTCGAAGAATCATTCTGGCGATGTTCACTCCCTCCATTCGCTTATGCCGCATCGCGCAAGTTCTTGAGAAGTAGACAGACTCTGGATACCGTAGCCCTTGGAATGGTACCTGTCGATCCACATGAGACATGGTATCCTTGGATCAGGTTTCAGTTCAAATGAAGGTTCCAAACAGGCACAATCCAGAGCAGAGCGTGGACAAGTAGTTCTAGATGCCAACACTGATTGCCGAGCTATGGTGGATGAAGTGGAAGAGGAGTACCTGAACTTGTTCCTGGGGATAACCATCTTTGATGATATCCTCAAGAGCAGGAGGCCAATGGAGACGGTTATCCGCAAGCATGTCGAAGTCCTTGGCGGTCATGGTAGACCAGCGCCCACAAATGGGGTCGTCCCCATTCCACTCCCCCTCATACTTCCGCCTTCTGTCTGGCCAGTAGTTCGTTCCCCAGCCGTCACGGTTGTCTTTCGTGAATCTGCCGATGTAGGTGGCGCCATCGTGGTAGTACTACCCCCCACCATCACCATCACCAATCTCCACTCAGTCTCGTCGTGAATATTCATTCAGATAAGCAGAGTCAGGGGTTCATTCATAGAATTGGTGAATCAGCTGCAATTGGTGAGCCTTGTTTTCTTACAAAAGCACCGAGTCCATGTCGCCGGCTCTTCCACCAGTCGCCGTGGTATATGTCGCCATTGGTGTACCGCATGGCGCCACGGCCGTGATGGATCCCCTTCAGCACTCCCCCTCGGTACTCCTGCACCCTCTCCCTTCATCCCTCTTCATTTCACAACAATCCCGAAGGCTAACTCGCAATGGTGCAAATTCAATTCTACTGTCTCCTTCACTATGCAGGCTAGCTGATGCAGATTTTTGCACCAGTGTTAGTTGAACGAAACTCTTTCATGAGCTGCAACAACAAGTGAGAGTTGTTCCATGTCGCTCATAGAACAGAGGAGTAGAAGAAAATGGTTCTAGATTGCATTTGATTACTTGCAAATCGGCCAGGCAATGCACAAGAGCTGTGGTGATAATACCTGGCCGTTGAGGTAGTAGAAGATGCCGTTGCCGGTCTTGAGGCCGAACTCAAAGTCGCCCTCATAGAGCAAGTGCTCTTTGCCTTTCATGGCAACCGCCTTGGTGGGAACCCAATGCTGCCCAACGCCATGAGGCAACCCGCCATACACTTCGCCCAGGTAGCGTCCACCTCGACTGCCTTTGGCAAACATCTGCCCTTGCTCGTCATGGTAGGCCGATGGCGGCGGAGCCAGGTACTTCACGGACCACCTCTTCGTGACCCCCTTGAACGGCTTCAAGGCCCTCTCGACAATCGCCAGTGACGGTTGTTCGATGTCGGGGTGCTTGTTGGAGGGCAGCGGCCCCATCTCGCCCTTCTTCCGCCCCTCCTTCTTCTTTTTCTTCTTCTTAACGGGCCAAGGTGGTGGATTCGGCGGTCGTGGAGACCGCGGAGGCGGCGAGTTGGGTGACCTTGTCCTCGTGTGGCATTTCAACATCGGACCCTCCAATATGTTTGCCATCGAACTTACAGGAAATTCTGCAAACGAATCTGCGAGAATGTCACAATTTGAGGCGCTTGTGCCACTTCACAATGCCTTCCTTCAACTTCGTTCCAACAGTCCCAGATGCATCAAGGAGCTCAATTGGGTCCAGGAGAGAGCGGACATCGTTCATGTGGACTTTGATGTGAAATGCCTGAGGTAGTGCTATTCCTTCACCATGTGAGCTTTTTGTTTGCTTTCGTTGAGGGACAGTTGCTTGATGTCAATTGTGTAGTGAGAATTAGAGCCGCGAGTCCGACGAAAGGGAAGTTTGGTTTTGAGTAGTTTAGGGGTGCTTTATATCCCATCGCTTCGTATCTCTCGAGTTCAAGCCACCTGCTTGTGTGAGGTCACACATGATGATGCATGGCCTCTGAGGCCCAGGAGGTTTTCGAGTGTTTTATTCCATGCTGCGTCATGCATTTACTGTGGTTCCTGCATTGCAAATGTCTTTCGTGCTTCTTGGGCGTCGTGTGATATCCTTGAGTGAGTTTTTACGATTTGAGGACATTGCTTAACCGGTTTGTTGTAGCGATGGAGTTTGAGGAAGGGCCTCCAATTGTGAAAGCAGCCAGCAATAAACGGAGCTATAAGCTGATCAAGCTACGCAATGGGTTGGCAGCTCTGCTTATTCATGACCCTGAGGTCGACAATGGTAATAACCCTGATGAGGAGGAAAATAACGGTGATGATGCGGAAGATATGGACATAGAGTATGACGTTGAGGAGGATCCTGACTTTCCCATTTGTTGGCCTCACCTTCATTACAATTGCGCTGGTATCCATCTCTTACTCTCCATAACTTTACTCCAATTTCATTCTTCAAGATATAATATTATGCATTATGCGAAAGACGAGATAATGTGCGTTTGAATCTCTTGCGGCGAGGGAATATCAATCGTAGTTATGAGTTCCGAGAATTAGGTTTACTGGAAGTAGGGCTAATTATGTCCAAACTTAAAAACGGTATTGGCAATGTAATTCTCTGGCTTGTGAATGGTCTCCGTGGACACAGTGAACGTTAAATCAATTCGTTTTTCCTAAGATGAGCAAACCCAAGGATATAAGTTGAACTAGCGCATGTAGGCTGTAAGGTCAGGGGGCAGTGATGACCTTGAACCGAAATCTTGGTGCTGTTAGGTATTTTGAATGGAGAATCCGCCTGATTGCTGTTGTACTGATAATTTCCTATGACAGGGTTAAGTGGTGAAGACTTCTTGTCCGATATGAAGCTACGACTGGGGTTTCATCCAGGTAACATGCATCCAGTATTGCATTTTAATCACTTAGCAGAGATATCTCTTCGGAAGGAGAGTGAAGAATAGAAGTGTGATCATAGTTAATAAATGCAGTTTGCTCATTATTTTCAAAGCTGTTTTCAGCCGTTTTCGATTCATCAAAGCACATGCCGATAAGCTCCTTGTCACTCGCAAATACGCACCAGGCAATATAAAATAGAAAATTGAGTAACCCAGTGTTTAATTGAGCTTGTCTTTGGTTGCAAAAGTGGGCTTACAGATGAAGAAGGGGGTCCAAATAGAGCCTCAATTTTCATCAGGCTCAAGCAGGACAGGCTTATGAACAGGTTTAAGCAGAAAGAAAGACCGAAAAAATTGAAGCAGGACAAGCAGGAGGAGGAGCCCACACAGGAATTGTCATACAAAAATGTGCGCTGAACCACTAAGACCTAACCTTGAATATAGATCTTAAATTAAGGTGTGTGTGTGAGAGAGATGTGTATTGAGGGGGGATCTCAAGAGCTCCTAAGTCATGTATGATGTAGTATTTATCACTGCGATGCTCATTTAAATGTTGAATACACCTCGATGATAATTTCAAAATGGGTGCATATGAGGATTTTGAATTATTTGTCCCCGAGTAACTTGTAAGAGTTGCTTGATGTCAGGCTGCAGCTGCCATGTGTGTTGGAGTGGGGAGCATGGCGGATCCTCCAGAGGCACCAGGTCTTGCTCACTTTCTTGGTAAGAATTGCGTCGTTTTTCATGAGGTAATCAAGGAAGCAGTTAGTCATATGTGCAGGATAGAGCTCTTGCTGTGCACGCAATCGTCTTTGTGATTGAATCTCATGAGTGTTAATGAGCCACCTTAATAGATTTTGCACAATGAAAGGCTGATGTTACTTGTACCTGCAGAGCACATGCTGTTTATGGGTAGCACCAAGTTTCCTGATGAGAATGAGGTGCGCCTGTCTGTATCTATTTTCGCTTAATCTTGGAAATTCATGTTTTCTCTCACTTAAATTACAGTCGAGTAGATAGGTAGCCTGCTGTGTTTCCGCATTCGTCTACACTTTGTTTGGAGGTCAAGTGTTCTTTAGACTGCCATTCGATTTAAGATCAAATTTGACGAGGAAATGCGGCTGCTTGCAGTATGATAAATTTTTATCGCAGCATGGAGGAAATTCTAATGCGTATACGGACCAGGAGTTTACATGTTACCACTTCGAAGTCAGAAACCGGTTCTTGAGGGATTCGCTAGAAAGGTTATCCCATAACATTACTACAGGGCAGAGGGAGGGTCTTCTTAATCGTTAAAAGTGAACCATTTTAGGTGTTGTGTGCATTAGAAGCGACGATGATGTCATTTATCCACCAACCAAAGATCCTCATTGGTGTCTCCTTCATGTTGGCTAGGATGAATTCAGGTTTTCGCAGTTCTTTATTTCTCCTCTTGTCAAGGTCGAGGCAATGGACAGAGAAGTTCAAGCCATCGAATCAGGTACGAATCTGCAGAATATGTTTTCTTTTTGGGTCCTGACTCCTACACATCTGAATTTCTTATATTCGTCACTTCTCATGATCTAGTGCACAGTTCTTAGCAAGAAATTCTAATGGGTTACTACATCAGATTGTTGCAACACTCAATATCACTTTCTTCTTCGCTGCTCTGAGCAGAGTTTGTGCAAGCAGCGGGCAATGATATGAACCGCCTATCCCAAGTGCAGTGTCATACAGCTCTACCGTCCCATCCCTTCCATCGTTTCGCTTGGGGTTGATTTCATTCCTCTATTATGATTTAGTTTTTGTAAAATCTGAGAAGATGCTGATTATCAATTGGTAAACCATTAAAGTAAACACTGCCAGAACAATGTATACTTGCAGTGCATTTCGATTGTTTTAGAAGATTTTAGTATCAATTATAGTTGGAGCGTTAGGAGTAATGTGATGCGGTTGCAGGAAACAGGAAAAGTTTGCAAACGGAACCTGTTAGTAATCACGTAGACATGCGTGCTAAGCTTTTGCAGCTTTATCACGAGAACTACCGAGCAGGACGTATGAAACTTGTTGTACTTGGTGGAGGTGGGTGGTAAGCTCTAGCTCATCAGAACCTAAATGTCACCGTCATTTGAACGGTTGTGTTTATTTTATTTTTAATATCTTCCCACGCTTACGAACGAAAACCTAAAAATCTTCATTTCAGGCTTTCTCCAAACTCGTAGTTGACTATCTACCTATTGCTTAACAACGTTTAGCTATCCTGATTTCAGAATCGTTGGAAATATTGCAAAAATGGGTGGTCGAGCTCTTTAGTGAAGTAAAGGAAGGAGGCCACGGACGTCTATCTATCCACTGTGAAGGCCGTATTTGGGAACCAAATCTATTGTACCATGTGGCGGCTGGAAATGAACAGAGTTTGGTGTCGATAAATTTTCCTCTTCCCTGCCTGGAGAACGCCTATCTCACAAAGCCTCATGACTATTGTGGTCACATTATTGGTCATGGTACCCTTAAATCTGGCCCTTTTTAGACTATTTTGAACTTCAGCTTTCATGTAATTTCTTTTGGAGCAAGGTCTGATGTGATTGCTGTAATTTGGTTGACTCTGTTGCTTACACAAATGTGATAGAACTTATTCCTGTCCTGATTTCAGATCTGTTACTTCTAAGACGTTCCATAGTTGAAGTGCAACTCTTGATGGTGTTGCAGAAGGCCAAGGGAGCTTGTTAACACTGCTCAAGAGCAAAGGTTGGGGCAAATCAATCATTGCAGGATGTGGAGATAATGGACTTGAAACCAACTCGATCGTATTCTTGTTTACAGTTACCATTATACTCACAACTCACGGTGCTGAACATGTATGGCCCATGCTCCTACCTTTAGTCACTTACTGTTCAGTACTTATTCTCCCTCGTAGGTAACCCACTTCAACCACTTGCAATACATCGTGTAGACGGATGCGGAGATTCTCCCGCTCTATCTGCTACACTATCACATGCGGAGATTCGTATTGGTTTAAGGCACCGAAACTCCACTTGCACTGGTGCTGCTTTTATAGAGGAGCATGTGTGGACTCAAGTTGTGTTTAATAGAATGTCTGTATTTTATCTTCATGTTGTCTCAGGAGATTATCTGTTGTTATTGTCAGGAATCTTCTGAAAATTTGCCGACCTTGTGGTTAATAGTGAATGTGCAGGTGATGGAGGTCATTGAATTTCTTTTCCAGTACCTGAAAATGTTACGAGCTGCGGGGCCTCAAGAGTGGGTCTTCCAGGAGCAGAAGGCCATCAGTAAACTGAATTTCGAGTATTTTGAGGATCCCTCTCCAGACGAGTACGCAATAAGCCTTGCTAGTATGTCATATCCTCTGTCATGCCTGAATAACAAACACATGATTCCCCATCTTGCATAAATTATTATTCTCTCTGGAACTTTAAGAATTTCTCTAGTTTTTAAATCATAAATTGTGCCTGAAGTATTTTGTATTGCACACTACACGTAGGAAAACATTTGAAGGCCTTATATTCCTTTGCACTTCACAATTCCAACTTGGGCTCAATTCTCTGTGTAGTCCTAAACGGGATTTAACGAATTTAGTGTTGGAATTGGTGGCAGCCAATATGCACTTATATTCGGAAGCGCATATCATATACGGGGATTATGCACATGACGTATGGAGTCCAGACTTGATTTCCGACGTCCTTTCTCGAATGACACCAGATAACATGCGCGTCGACCTTTTGTTGCATCACTTTGACAGGAAGGCCTCTGGTAATGATTCCAACCAGCTGAGTAGTTTGTAAATTTTTGCCAAATTTACTATCCACAAGACCAGTTTGTCCTCCCAGGCCCATACCATATGTTTTTCATTCCTTCGTCTATAGTTATATCTACTTGTGCAACATAACATGACGGTGTGTGCTCTTTCTTCTTGTCAGATGTGCAGGTTGAGCCATGGTTTGAAACTCCATTCAAAGTCGAGACCATTCCAGCTGAAGTCCTTAAAGTTTGGGCTGATCCGCCATTAGTGGACCCAGGCCTTCATATGCCATTGCAGAATGAGTTTATTCCTCATGACTTCACCGTCTTCACAAGCAAAGAGGATGTATCAAAGAATCCAAGCTGTCTTATCGACTCTGCTGCCCTCAAAGTTTGGCACAGATGTAATAGAAGATTTAAGACGCCACGGGTTTTTGTATGTTTCTCAATTATGTTCTGGCCGGCTACCAGACAAATCAGTGATGCAGTATTAGCTGAACTATACCTGCTTCACTTAACAACTCAGTTGAACGAGACATTGTACTTGGTGAGTACTTGCATTTAAAGTTCACGGCACCTCATAACGATGCAACGCATTCTTGTCAAACTGTATAAGAAGTTCTACATGTGAGAGCTTCTACGTGTTCTTGGATGCCGCAGGCTGATGTTGCAAAGCTAGAGACCTCAATCACTTTGTCGGGATATAGGATAGAGTTGAAGATGTTTGGATTCAGCGAAAAGCTCCCTGTACTTGCTCAAAAAATCGCCAGTTGCATGAAGACACTCACATCAACACAATTGGATTTTGAGGTTCGTGCAGATATTATCTTAAACTGCTTCTTTGGTGTGATGTTGATGTCGAAGTCATGAAAGTGATGCACTGCCAGAAACCTTTTGCTCATGCAGAGGACTGTGGAGGTCTTATTAGAAGAATACAAAGGGGCTCATGAGAAGCCGATCGACCATGCGACGTATCTTTCAACACAAGCATTGAGCAAACGATTTTGGGACATCGACCACAGAATGGATTGTTTGAGAAGTCTCACTTTTCAAGATTTTACTAGATTCGTTTTGAATCTGTTCAACAAAGTGAGTTTTACCAACTTGACACCTGCACCTTTGTCCTTGTATTTCGTAGACTCGTTCGAGGGCTTAATCTGTTGTAAAGACAATCCAGTGGTCCTTTGAGCAACTAGTGCTCTGTAGCGGTGGAAAACTGACCCTTGCGACTATCCTCGGAAGGGGAAAGACATTCTCCTCAGCTTTTGCTTTAGATTTGGAGTCTAATGAGTCAACTTAAACTGATCAGGAGACATCTGTTTGGCAGGCATATATTGAGTGTTTGATAGATGGCAACGCTCAAAAGCAGCAGGCCTTGGCTACAGCCAAAATCTTTAAGGAAGCCCTTGTCACTAGTCCATTGCCGCTCGAGGCAAGGTTCTCAAACTGTGTTGTAAAGCTACCGGCTGGAACTTCTTTACTGTATAAGGAGAACTGCAAATGTGAGTATGAAAGAAACTCAGTAGTTAAGGTACTAGTTCTGAATTCTCAACCTCAATCCAAATTGTTCAATCTATTTCCAAAAATCGATGAGTCATGCCTCATGTTGAATTCATAAGTTGGATTGGATCATGAATACTTCAACTACACGAGAGGGAAAAGGGAAATCCTGCGTGGGAAACATGAAATCCTCATCAGAAGAAAGTGGTGTGGATATGTCTTCAATTTTAATTGACCTATTTTTTCTTCTGATCTGTACACCTTTGCTCTTTTGTAGTCGTACTTCCAAATTGGCCAAGATCAGGGGAAGGACTCCACAAGGTTACGGTGCTTGGTCGACTTGTTTGAAGATATTATAGCTGAACCATTCTTCAATCAACTTAGGTAGGTTGCCTTACAGAATGCTCCATTATCAATCATGAACAAATTGGACTTACAAGTACTGTCTTTGGCCAGTATTGGCATGAACGATGTTTCAGCGGATTTTTGGCCATCTTGAATATCCCAGCACTTCCGTTTTCCAAAGGATACTCTATTCATTGCTTTGATATCAAAACCTTTGAGTCCTTAACGATTTCTTGAAAGTTAAGGCAGCTCCCCAATGTCAATAGAACTGACTACTATCTATGTGCAGAACAAAAGAGCAATTAGGGTACGTTGTAGACTGTGAATCGGAAGACCTTCACGGAGTATTGGGCTTCAGCTTTATGGTGCAATCTGCAAAATACAGCCCTAAATACCTTCAAGGTCGTATAAATGCATTCGTCAAGCAGATACCACAAATACTGGTAGCAAGCTCAACCATGACTTGTAACCTCTAGTTTTGCTATATCTGTTACCTGTACATGAACTTCGCTGGTGACATAGCTAGCTCTCAATTTGAAAACATGTTCATGACAGTTTTAGGATTTAGAATGTACTCAGTGCTCGGTCCTAATGTGATTTCGCAGACGAGCATGACGGACGAGGAGTTCCAGTCTCATAAGGAGTCGCTAATGGCTGAAAAGCAGGGCATGCCTAGTTCTTTGTTCGAGGAAAGCGAGCGCTACTGGGAGCAAATCTGGAAACGCAGGTATGTTCCGAGGAATTAACGACTTCGAATTACCAATGGACTACTTCTTCCTATTCCTGACTGGGCTCTTTGGATGTAGCCCTTTATCTTTATTCGTTAAAATTCCTATGGCAAGAAAACGTTGCAGTCTAGCTGTTCACAGGTTAGGACATCCTTCTGATTGCCATATCTCATTTGTCTATTTGTAAGTGCTCCAGGTACTTGTTTGATGCCGGCAAGCACGAGGCTGCTGAGTTGGAACACGTAACAAAAAATGAGCTGATAAACTGGTGTCGCCGTTTTCTCGGCGCTCGTTCGCGTATTCGACGACATCTCTGTGTCCATGTGGTTGGGCTCAATGCGATAGAGGGTGATGTTGATGACCCCATATGTGAAACCTCAACGGCAGGGCAAGGCGAATGCCGAAGGTCTTTAGTTATTGACAACTTGAATGAGTTCAAGGAGAAGCTTGAGGTCTATCCTGTCAAGCTCTAGCTTCTCATTCAGTAAGTTGTTTTTACATTGCATCCGACTAGCCAACATGCCGGATTTGTGGTTTTTCACTCGCTAAAAACAGAGTGACATTTCCAAGCAACATACAGTAACGCCTTTATATGGATATATACAGAGAATTGTTGAGCATTTCGGTTTTACTAGATTAGCTTCTTGTGTTCAGTACAAAATTGAGGTTCGGTGAAACTTCCTCTCCAGATAGTGTTGCAGTTCTTTAGTTGTGAGCATTTCGACAGTTGATGGGAAGGAATGTTAGATATGACCCTTGCAGCTGTCATGGATTTGTTTTGATGCTTATAACAGAGAGCATCATATCAATCTTCTTATTAACCTTGTGCAGATGTATGTACTGCACAGTGCAACAGAGGTCACTAACGTCTGGGCTACTAGATGTAGCTATTATGTGTTTATTATTTCAGCTTAAGTTATGTTCCAATAATTTTGTACCAATAGATCTTGTGATGAAAGCCCTGCGTTAGGCCATGAAGCCAGCGAGGGGAGAGCCTAGTAATCTCTCGTACGGAATCGTTAAACAAGGTAAGGATAAGGATACCCACATAAGCACATGTATCAGGCGTCACTGCTATCAGCACATGATTCAGCTACAGCCTGTGTCACAAATGGGACAGCCAAGACCTCATTGACGAGAAATACGGTGAGGATGTCAAATCGGACTTAATTTCACAGCCTCTCAACCATCACCACAGCGCCCACATTCCGTTTAAATTATTGCAGTTGCTTAGGCTGCCGGAGGTAAATCACAAATCACGATGTGAAGTCCAGCTTTGGTGATGGTTGCAGAAGCTTCTCGGTGAGCATTGGTTTTGAGCAGACTTATGGCTCTTGTACTGATGGCAATTGTAGTATGCACCAATAAGAACCTGGTGGAGATTAAATAGTATGGAGTGCTGAATAATATTACTTGTGTCTCAAAAAATAGATTAAAAATTTAAATAAATAAAATTTAAAAACCACGCAATTATGCTATCTGCGGTGAAGCTTTAATTTGCGCATTTGGTGCGTGGTATTCTCCTTCCATTCTTATCACCCTGGATTCACGTTTTACAGAAATAACACTAACTTAATCCTAGCAAGCAGTGCCATTCTCATTGGAACTGGAAATGTATGCTCCTATCATTCCAATTCTTCCAAGTTAGTCCTGGGACCCGGGTTGATCCCCCTTGTTCCTTTTTCTCTTTTATGAACACCGTTACTTTCAACCAAAAAAAAAATTCTTCCAAGTTAGTACTGCTATGGTACATCCTTCAGCTCACATGCAAACCTCGAAGAACCCTGAGGATAAAAAACTATATTTCGAATCTCCTGGAAGACAGTAATATACCGGTATATATGTGATGATTCGTAAATGGAAAGATCTTGCTAAACCCTGATATCAGTAAAATGACAGTTCCAATTTTACTGTAGGATAGGCATGAGAACCGCAAGGGAACATGCAGGTGGAGCACTAGCTCTAAATTCAAACCCTCCTCAAAGAATCCTGGGCACCAGATTCCAGCATTTTCGCATCCCAGCTGCCCAAGAAATTCAACGGGGCCCTCCACACACGGACCCACTTAAAGGCTGCTCGAACTTAAAACCATGCCCAACATGACGTTCACACCCACATAAACTAATCAGTGGCCAATAAAATGCTGTCCCGGGCACATTCGAGTAAACATAATTCCTACAAATACCTTCCAGGAGGTCTGTTTTTGGACCCAATTCTCAGATTCCACGTTCCTCATGCGAGTGAATACCAAAAATGGAGCTCAAAGTGTACCTTGCCGAGTTGCACCAAAAAAGCTTGTACAAGAGGCTCTATAACAGCTTTTAGATTCCAGAATAGTTCTAAATTGGATCCTGGATTGCCGTGGGCTCCGATTTGAAGGCCTATTTCCAAGCTGGCAGCCACAAGACCTTCCAACTAAGCAAGTGTGCAAGAAATTCAATCCCACCCTCCCTCCAAAATATTTCGCCGCACTAGTAGCACTACCTGACTCACAGAGTAATCCAGTATTCATTATATTCAATAGATGCTTCGTAGCCTGAGATAGGATGAGTTTATTTTCTCCAACTGAAAATCAAAATCAATCAGCAACCATGTGGCTCCCATTCAATGTAAATGCGTGCACGTAAGCAATCCATGCGTACTTGAAGGCCACAAACTTTCAAAAAGTAAAAGAAATTGAACTCATCCAGAAAATCAAATATTGGTCGTGTAACTTACAATGCACATAAAAGAGACGAACAGTTTGCACAACTGAGCGCAAAGTAACAGGAGAATAGCACTGTGCATATAAACTGCAACGTAAAAGTCGGCAAGCACACACAGCAATCACCGGCAGAAGCTAACAGTGGTCTAGATAGTTGGTTCCCTTCATGCCACGGCCTGCAGGATCCCATATATAGTGAATATGCCTGACCGTGCATAATTTTGAACATTGGCGTCCGAAGTTTCAGTTGTGGGAGTACTACTCGGGGCTGGTATATAGGCGCAGGGAGAACCTCAAACATCTAGATCTTCAGGCAGAGTACCCCATGCAACTTCTACAGTAGGTGTCTCAGGTTATGTTTTCTGGATAAACAATGGAAATCTAGCAAGTGGGATTCCTGGTTGGATTAGAGTGCCTGGAGGTCGGAGGAGCAGCTGCTGGGTTCAGAGATGGCGACGTCCAAAATGCGGATAGTGGTGCTCATGGCGATGGCAGCCATGTTGCTGTTGTCAGTACAGGTGCTGGCCGGCGAAGCGATTGTGGCGTCGACGGACACCATTGTCACCCCGGCTGAGGTGGTCGTGTCTTCTGAAGAACTAACCACCGTCAAGGTACCTACCGCAGCGCCAGCCAAGGATGAGGTGGTTGTGTTATCCGAAGAGCCAGCCACAGATGAGAAGCCTGCTGCAGCGCCAGACTCCACCGATTCCTTCGCTGCGGTAACCACAACATCTTCGCTCTCCGAGAGCACGCTGGACGGTTCCGTTGTTGTTGACAACTCCACCGATTCCTTCGCTGAGGTCACCACAACGTCTTCTCTCTCCGAGAGCACGCTGGACGGTTCCGTTGTCGTTGACAACTCCACCGATTCCTTCGCTGAGGTCACCACAACGTCTTCGCTCTCCGAGAGCACGCTGGACGGTTCCGTTGTTGTTGAAAACTCCACCGATTCCTTCCCTGAGGTCACCACAACTTCGCTATCTGACGACACCATTGATGGGACTTATGACTCTTACGCCGAAGAAGGCAACCTTATGTCCGACGATGGTGATCTCAGCTTTGCAGGAGAGCAAAGCTTCGATGGGAGTTATCCGGAGGAGGCATCGTTTGCAGATCTTCCCGATGGTGATGATGCCGATGCGGAGCAACTTGATTTTGGACTCGCCGATGAGGATACCGTCAGACCTTATGACGAGAGTTTCTTCGATGAATCGGCTGCAACGTCTGGCGTTCCGCCGGGGTTCGATGTCGATGAGACTGGTGAGACCGGCAATGCTACCGATTCAACATCAGATGATTCAGAGTAAGCCACAGAATTCTAGTACCTACATTGATTGAAGTTTGGCCATTGATTGATTCTAGTAGTAACCATTAATGACAGCACTATATGTGAGGTTGGTCTCCAAGGTTACTGTCAAAAAGTTTCGCGTCTTAGAAACATGTCGCACAGGGTAATTAAAGGCGAACGAACTAGGCGTCGACGGTTGTTTTTATGTTAGACGAGCTTTTGCAACAAATCTTGTCTGAAGTATTTTGGTTTCCTCAATTGGCAGGCTTTCTTTGGCTTCAAGCGGAGGCGGGTGCCAGACGGGAAATCCAATCGACGACTGCTGGCGCTGTGACGGGAACTGGGCTGCTCACCGCCAGAGCCTTGCCAACTGCGCTCAAGGATTCGGAAAATGCGCAATAGGAGGACGCAATGGTCCCCTCTACTGGGTCACCTCCCCACGCGACGACGACCCTGCGAACCCCGCGCCCGGGACTCTCCGCTACGCCGTGACGCGCCCTGGACCCCTCTGGATTGTCTTCAAGTCCAGCATGACCATCAAACTGAAGGGGGAGCTCATGGTCACGTCCTACAAGACCATCGACGGTCGCGGTGTGACGGTGCATATCGCTGGGGGCGCGGGCATCACCCTCCAACGCGTCAGCAACGTGATCGTCCATGGATTATACATCCACGACGTGTTCCCAACCGGCCCAGGAAAGATCATGACCTCGACTAATCACGTGGGTAACCGCGGCCGAGCCGATGGCGACGCCATCTCTGTGTTCTCATCCAAGTGCATCTGGATCGATCATTGCTACTTCGCTCGCGGTAAAGACGGTTTGGTGGATGTCATTCGGGGGTCCTCGATGGTGACGATCTCCAACAGCTTCTTCACCCAACACGACAAGGTAAGTCATCATCGGTTTCAAAACACTAATCTATCATGGTGTTTATAACTCTAGTTAGTATTTTCTTATCATATCTTAATGGCAAGGTTAGTTTTTATTGTTGAGGCCACAGTCGTAGCGTCGAGATTGAGGTCACTACTACTGCCTAAGAGAATACACATGCAGCTGTTTTAATATTTCGGTGGTTTTGTGCAGGTGATTTTGTTGGGAGCCCACAAGGATGACTACATGGACCGCGACATGAAGGTGACAATTATGCTGAATATTTTTGGCCCAGGTTTGGTGCAGAGAATGCCAAGAGTGAGGTTCGGGACAGCCCATGTTGTAAACAACGACTACACTTCTGGTTGGGGTATTTATGCAATTGGTGGGAGTGAAGCTCCGGTTTTGAACTGCGAGGGGAACCTGTTCCAGCCAGGGCGTGGTCCCAAGGGCGTGGCCAAGAAGGTGTGGGACGGTGGAGGCATGTATGGTGGTCCGAAGACATGGCCTTGGAGGGCGACTGGTAACGAGTACCGTGGCGGTGCGTTTTTCCAGACGTCTGGACCTCAGACTGGACAAGTTTATGCCAAGGCTACAAGCTGCAGTGCAAGGCCGGTGTACATGGTGGAGAGGATGACTAGAAGCGCTGGGCCTCTCAAGTGCAGACCGGGCAGTCGTTGTTAGATCTCTTGCACAAAAAAATGTTTCATTTTGTGTACACTAGCTTGTAGTTAATTGATATAGAACGTGTAGTGGCCGCGCTAGCTGTGGCCCTCAGTGTAAACCCAGATTCTCACGTGTCCCCTCAGATTTCTTCAGATAGAATAGAAGAGATTTCTGTTGGACCTATAAGAAAACCCAAAAAAACGGATTTATTGATTGGTTGATTGAATGATTGATTTTTATGATTCTCGTTGCGACAATTTGATTCAGTCGCGAACATGTTGAATCAGCAACACTGAGCTGTGCTTGATGTTGCATATGCGAATAAATGTGTTCATTACTTTTAATGAGTGTTAATCCGGCTCCCCAGGCTGCTGATCACTCTGTTATGTCCGATTTCAGTTTTCAGACATGATGTGAAATTTATGGAGCAATGCACAGCCGTGAAGACAATTTCTTTTCTCTTGTCACAGGTGTACAGCTTAATTTTAAATTTGAAATATCTGCACATACATGAAAACACTAGTAAAGCTTCAAGTAAATGGCTAATTTGCTGCTCTTTTACATCTAATCAGGTGAAACATGAAATATGGACATCTGAACATTCCATACCATTATAAACTAGTTAACTTCATTGCAAGAGACACATCAACTATCAGTGTAGCAATTCTCTGCTAGACACCAATCCTCTTGCAACTCTAAAGTGTACAACCGGACATACATCTTGAGCACCGGCTTCAATCCAAATTAATTATACCGAACAAACCAAGAAGTTAATCACATCTGTGTTACTAGAAACCTTTGAAGCAAGTAAAATGATTCGGCAGTACATATCAAAATTCTTGTAATTACTGAACAGAAAAATCAATGCGTAGAAATTGGGTTGTACTGTTCTGAGTGTGATGTAATGACCGTGCACAATCTAATGAAAAGGCTTTAGAAGCCCAAGAATAATTCCATGGCAAAAAAAGGATGAATCACCTTGACCTTGCTTTCCTACCTCAAACTCAGAACTGTTGCATAATTGACCTCGAAGAAACTATTAAACTTGGTTGCTTTCAAATACGTTGACGTCCTTCTTTCAGCATTAGTATCTCGACCATGTACTAGGAGCAACCTATGATCACTAACTCTCGCGAGAGATGCGAGCGAGAGAGAGAGAGAGCGCGCGCGAGACGCGCGCCGAGCGCCGCGATTCTCGCGCGCGCGAGCTAGCGCCTCGCGAGCGCTAGCGCGCGAGAGAGCGAGAGAGAGCGCGTGCGAGTCGAGCGCTAGCGATAGGCTAGCGCGATCGCTCTCTCTCTATCTCTCTATCTCTCTCGCTCTCTCTAGCTCTCTCTCTCTCTCTCTCTCTCTCTCTCTCTCTCTCTCTCTCTCTCTCTCTCTCTCTCTCTCTCTCTCTCCTCTCTCTCTCTCTCTCTCTCTCTCTCTCTCTCTCTCTCCTAGTAAAGGTGGAATCTGCAAGGTATCAATCTGTGGATCAGCCTTAGTTTGTTGTACAAGCAGCCTCCTTCTCCTTTGAAGACGAATTTAGCTCTGGAACGGAAGAAATTTAGTTCAACTTGAACTCTCAGAGGTTTAAATTCAAATTGCTACTCTCTGATTTGGTTCCCTCTGGTTAAGGATCATCGAAGACGGGTACAATATCAAGTTCAGATGCTTCAATTTCTATGTCATTGGGTCCCATGTGGTAACTCCTCTTCATCAATGGGTTCAGGTACAATATCACTTGAACCTCGCCTGGCATGTCCTTGGATCGCAGCCTCCCGACCGCTGGACGACGCCACGGTCCCAGAGGACTTGGCAACTGGCAGAGATCCGTGAATGGCGTCCTCTCTCAAGCTTCCAAACACCGACATGTTGTTGTTGTTATGGTTATGTCGCCAGCTTCCAAACAGAGCCTCATTCCATGAACTATGAGAGGAAGTTCGCACGGCCAGAGACTCTCCGAAATTCTCCTCTCGCACCACTTTGTGTGGATTCTCAAGAGCCTTCAGCACATGCCTCATGCTGGGCCGCTTGTGGGGCTTAGAGTGGAGGCAGGCACGAGCGATGATGGCCATGGCCCAGACCTCTTCCAGCAAATCTTCGTCGACGATCAGCGATGGATCTACCAGCTTGGGCAACGACTCCTTGTCGTGCACACTGATTTGTGGGAGCGCCCACTCCAACCATGCTTCGTTGCGGGGGTCCGTTGTTGCCCCGCTTATCCCAAGTTTTCCCGAGACAAGCTCCAGCAGCACCTTTCCGAAGTTGTAGACATCGAAACTGGTTGAAACTGCCGCACCTGTCATTGAAAAAGAGTTAGACAAAGAGTGTGACAGGGGCAGCCTTCACTGAGACAGAATGACACGACATGTAAGAATTGAATACATCCTTGGTTTCTGATAACATGTGCATATTTATGTCTGAGTTGTCTTCCGTACGCAAAGCTGGTTTACATCACAGAAGTTTAGGGGTCATAATGGACTAATTGCTTCTAGAAGGAATGTGTAAACCAAGCCATATTGATTCATCCTGTGCCGAAAGCAGCAACAGAACTCAGGTGTACAAATAATTCTCACCTGCATCTCCTTGATCTGAAGATCTGCTCCACGTAAAAGCACACCCACGAATCATGTAGAAAACAGATCAGTAATGGACAAATTTAGCTGCCATACACTAGGTACACAATTCTCTACCATCTCTTGTAATTGAATAGAGATACTATAAAAATTATGTCAGGATAGGCCGGCTTGTCTACAAAAGATTTGCTCGAATTTTAAGGGAACTTCGCAAACGGAAGGAAGAACAAGTGAACCACTTCATATTTAAGTTGCAAACTGGACTGGGGTCTTAATTCGGTTGAAAATCCGGCTAATAACATATCATCTGGAGTACGAGAGCGAGGTACATGGACTCACTGTGATAAGCCGAGCAAACGCGTGATGCGACTGGGATGCGGGTCCCCATCTTGTACCCTTGCATCGCTCAAGCTCCCAAGCCTGACCTCAAACTTATCATCCAGAAGGATGCTGCTTGCCCTAACATCTCTGCAAATGAAACCAGAATAAAATTTAAACTAAACACTGCCAGAACTCTTTAATATCTCATCTACACTCCTTCATGGGAATTAAAAAGTAGCTGCATTCAGTTGGGAATTAAAACGGAGGCCATATATTCTAGTGCCAAAACCATTCAGCAAAATCATGAATGAGGATACATTACTGTACCTGTGAACAATGGGCGGGGAGCATTCAGAGTGCAGGTACGAGAGCGCCTCTGCAACACCGATTGCAATCTTAAGCCGAGTAATCCAATCCAAGCTCTGCAAAACATCTTCACACGGGCCGGGACTGCCCTTCTTGTGCAGAGCAGAAGCAAGATCTCCATTCGGCGTGTACTTATAAACCAGAAATTTTTCATCATCCCGCTCAAGGCAGTGCCCCAGCAACAACACCAGCCTTGTATGTGAAGCACGCCCCAACACTTCCAGCTCCTGTAGATAAGTCTCCATCCTCACCTTATTAAGATCGATCCTCTTCACCGCCACCATGGCCCCACTTTCCAGCAGACCCTTGTACAGGTCCCCCGAGTGCCCATTCGAAATGAGGTTTCCAAGGGAAAAATTCTTCGTGGCTTGCTGCAGCTGGGAGTATGAGAAAACCTCCCCCATTCGCCCTGTGGGCATAGGTGCAGGAGCGGTAGCTCTCGCAGAGCCACCTCTCACACTGCCAACGCTGGTCGTCCTACCTGACCCACGATTCTTCGCTCTTCCACATATAAAATGAACACAAAAGACAAGTGATGCAATCAGAAAAATCAAGCCGACACCGCCAAGGACACCCGCTAGAATGGGCACCAGATGGTTTTTCTTTTCGCTAGGCGGCTTTTCTTCGGGGGGTAGCGCAAAGGGAAGGTTCGTTGGAGGTGACGCTGGCGCCCCAAATATCAAACCTAGTTTGTAATAAAATTTCGAACACGTCCGGAATGTGTGTTGCCCTGGGGAATCGTTGAGGCAATTTTTTTTCACCACTGCACCTGGGATGAGCCCCACTGGCTTACTTCCATTGAAAAAGTTGAATGAAACGTTCAGAGATTGAATGTTCTGAAGAACCCCCAGCTGCTCTAAAACGGGGCCATAGAAGTAGTTATGGGCAATGTCTAATGTCTGGAGCTGCTGGAAGGTGCTTAACCCCAGAGGCAAGAGGCCTGTGATCCGGTTGCTTGAGATATCTAGTAAAACGAGATTCTTCAAGTCTCCGATCGTATCGGGAATCACGCCCCCCACTTGATTTTCCCGCAGGTTGAGAGTTTGAAGGCCTGTGCATTGCGTCATTTCGGAAGGAAATTTCCCGGAGAAATTATTCGTCGCTAGAGCTAGAAACGTCAAACTCTTCAGCTTTCCAAACTCGGTAGGGATCGCTCCCGAGAAGAAATTATGAGACAAGTCGAGTTGGCTCAGTTGAGTCAGATTTCCGAGCTCAGGAGGAAGAGGACCCGTGAGTTCGTTGTACGACGCAATAATAGATTGCGAGTTCACAAGCTTCCCCACTTCGTTTGATAGCCACCCTGTGAGGTTATTATGCGAGAGGTCTACTTTAATCAACCCTGCTGCGTTGAACAAAGACGCGGGAATGTTACCTCGCAGTTTGTTGAAAGACAGGTTTAGTTCAGTGAGGCTACCAATCGTCCCAACCGAGGTCGGGATGCTCCCGGTGAGATTATTCCTCGCAAAAGACAGGAACCTCAAGCTTGACAAACTTCCCATTGCTGTTGGGATAGCCCCATCAAGCACACAGGACGAGAGATCCAGCGTTTGAAGGCTCTTGAGACTGGGGAGCCAGTTGGGGATTGAGCGCTTCAGCGCAAAACCTGATGCATTGAGCTCTCGCAAGTAGGGCAAACCACGGAGCCCATCAAGAGCGACGTAGAAAGATTGGTTGGGGTCCCTGGGAAGGTCACTTAGCTTAAGAGTGTCCACATGGTCGGCGACGCATACCACCCCTTGCCACCTCGTGCAGGGGTCTTCCGACGCCGGCCAGGAGCTTTCCTGGACCTGCAAGTCGCGTTGCAGCTGCTGCATTGCCCTGCCTTCGCTGCTGCCCAGAAGCGCCACCACGGTCGTCACGGAGTAGTGCACCGTGAGCACCCACCATAGCCAATGCAGCCTCATTTCTGTTGGCAGATGTTTAATTGTGTGGCTTAATGCTTATGTCTTCTAGACCCTGTTTCCAAATCCATATTCCAATAGTAACACTACAATCCTACAACCCTGCAACTTGCTCAACCCTTTCGGTAACAATTAACCTTAGTCTCTGTTGGGCATGGAATTTTCCAGTTCAAATAATAGCTTGGAAAAGGCTAACGGCCTGCCATTGTTGTGCGGGAGCATTGTGATGTTCGACCCTCTTGATGACGACGACATGGCTTCTACTACTCTTGTCTGCTCCCGCTCAAGGTCCACCCTGCAAGACACCATGAGCTAGCGTTACACTCGACGTACTAAGCAACAAAAATTGCGGACCGACCACCTTCAATGGTGCCTCAGCTTGCTGACATTGCCTGCAGCAGCTAACATGGCCAAGCATTTGAAAAGAAACGCTCCTCACTCTACGGACTCCAATAACCACATGATTAGCTCCTCACTCTCCATCGCCCATCTTACCTTGAAAACCAATACTGCAACTCCCCACCGGCTCTTCCACCTCTCCACCTTCTCCAATTTCAAATTCCCTCGCTAGAAAACAAACCACCCCGCACAGACCAAACTGGTCGCTGCTGGTCTCTGTAGTACTACGCAACCTCGAGACCAAATCAATCACCACCAAATCAATTGCTTTAACATGTGCGGACATGTGCGACGTAATTACCCTTCCCTTCTGCAACTCACTCAAAAACGTCTGCCCGTCATAACACCCCAGCCAGACACCATATCAGGCCATCAGCTCACCACTCCAGTAGCACCTACAACCTGAAACCAAAAATCTCCCCACACCTTCCACCAAGGCGCCACCTTTACCCTACAATATCTATCAGTACTCACAGTCGATGATCAGTCAGTCCCTTGCCTATCACCATACCACCCATGTCCACTGTGAGCTCAAACGCTAAGTACAACTCCCAGCCGATGATCACTACGCAGTCCATACCATCATTCATACCACCCATACTCCCCCGAAGACTTCAAGTGCAAGTACTCACTCACAGCCGATGATCAGAGGCTCCTCACTCTTCATCATTCATACCAGCCATATCTAGATGAGCTGCGGAAGGATGTGAACAGGATGGTTCAAGTGCATGGCAAGTTGTTGCAAGTGCAAGTACTGTAACTACTGCTACTACGACGACGACGCTCCCAGCAGCAGCAGCAGCTGTGCATGTCAAGCAGTCAGGGCGGGGGAGTTGGAACGCAAGCAATGGGCCATGCAGTAGTTGCAGCAGGTGCAGGAGTTGGGTGATGAAGTTAACATAATGCGACGAGCGCAACTAGACAAAGCTGCAAACGGGGCTAAGTGAGAACAAAAGGGTGGGTGATGGTGGTGAGGGCGTTGGACCGGCACTGGGAGTGTCAGAGGGTGCTAAAGACAGCAATGGTGAACAACAAAACGCAGATGATCAGGCGACCCCCGCGCCATCAATGCCATTCAAGGCCCCTCCCCCACTCCTCTGCGCCTCAGGCCCCGGGAGCACATCACTCTATTCCCAGTATTATAATTATATCCCCGGCTGATCAATGCCCCCCTCCCCAGATTGGCAGGGGCCCCCCTGGCCCCTGGGCCCCTGGGCCCCTGCCCAGGCCCAACCAACCCGGCTCCTGCTGCATTCCCCTCCTCACCGCAAAACTTGCTCTTGGCATTTAACTTAGTTTCCCCCTCCCTCCCTCCCTCCCTCCGCACTGCGTTCCTACGCTTCCTCTGGCTCATTGGCGTGTTGTTTCTTGGATTATTTCTTCATTTTGTTGATGAGTGTTTGGAGCTTTTGTAATGGGTGTTTTGGAGGAAGTTTTTCGACTTCTCTTTTTTTTTTTTTTCTTTTTTTTTTGGGGGAGTCTAATGGTGAAATTCCATTGCAATTTTAGACTTTTTTGGTGAGGAAATTGGGTTGGATTCTATGGCATTTAATGTGATTATGAATATTCTGATTTGTAGGTTTATTTGGTTGTGTTGATTAATAATTTTGAATATATGTGATGATTTTATGATGAGCAGAAAATTAGTTCTAAGTTCATTTTTAGATTTGAATGAATACAGAATGTGTTTTGGTATAATGAATGGATTGTTTGTTTTTATGTTACTATATCTATTAATAAACCATTGATTTGGTCAATAATTATTAAAATGAAAAGTATTATGGTGGTATATAAAAGTCATCATGAGCTTTAGAATTGTAGTGGAACAACTTAAAAATACCATAGAATAGGCTGTATTAATTGTATGAATTGAATAAACAAACTTGACATGCTTTTAGCATTGATATTTATAAAACCATCAAAACAAATTCATTTATTTTTATAAAAAACAACAACGCTTTTGAATAGCTGTAAGTGTAAATAAAAGCAAGACATTAAAACCTGGATCATATAATATTATATTTGGCTTGTTGAAGGTAATGTAGATCACATTTGTTTAATATCAAAAAATATAAATAACAAACATTATTGTTTGTAATTTGGGGTATTATAAATCTCAATAAAATGACTTTTAGCTACAAAGCTGTTTAAATTTTTGAAATATAGTTACATTTTTGAAATAAAAGTTAAAATGAAATTATTGTGACAAAAATGACCTCAAGATGTCTAAAATATGTCAAAATTTGACAATGCAATAAGAGTTTAGAATTAAAATTTCTTGTACTCAAATGCTTGCCGAATTGTCCCATCTTGAATTGAATTGAGATTTTTGCAACACAGATCAAACTTGGATTGGAATTGGTATTAAATCAAATTAAGTAGATGGGTGATTTGAAAACAAAAGCTATCATGAGTCGGATAACAAACGTGTAGTTAATTATTATTTGATATATGGCTACAAAGTTGTTAAAAGATAAAAGATTGTTGAATTTCTTCTTGTCTATTAGTAGAATTTTTTAAATACAATTTAGCTATCACGAAATTAATAATAAAGGAGACAATGCAATTTAAATTTTAAATTCATCTTATTTTTTCGAAATATGAAGATTTGGTATATAAAACGTTTTCAAAAACAAAAACATATAGTTATCAATTTGAAGGGTCCTTGAATTTAGTCACTAAACCAAAGTTGAGGATGTATGATGTTATTATATTAATAAAAAGAACAATAGAAATTATCAAATGAATTGGTCTTTATGGAGTAAAAGAGGTGTATTAACATCTAATATAGTTGTTTTATGCTCCTACATTTAAATTAACCGTAAATTGGAAGTATAAGTATATAAAGCAAAATAATTTGTTTTCATTTAAGACCCTAATTTTGTGATCCTTTTGGCCTCTCAGTTTGCGAGTCAAACAACATTGACCTACTACCTGGAGTACTTTTTGTAAATGGACTTCATTACTGTGAGTTTCAGACTCACTACTAAAAATCTATCATCAATTTAAGAACACTTCACTATGCCATATCTCTTCATCTGTCATGTATATATTGTCTTTCTTATACCATAAATGGTCTTCATTCCAATATTAATAAACAATGAATACATTTCTAAATATGGGCTCTATTATTCCTGGTTTTCGATTTGATGTCAAGATTTACTGTCAAAAAATTATCATCCAAATAGAAACACTTTAATGTCCCATAACTCTTATTCTGTCATGTATTTATGGTCTTTACTGCGCAGGGTTGTCACGGACGTCCAGGACGCTCAGGACGTGGGGACGTCCGCGGACGTCTGCCAGTGCCACAGGACGTCCTGTGACTTAGAAAAAAAAAATCACCCGCACAGGTTTCACCCCGCGGTGAAACCACACATTGAACGCGGGGGGAGGGGTTGCGGGAGCAGAAAGCGGCCGTCGCCGCGGAGGAGGGGCCGTTGCCGCGGTGGGGGAGCCGTCGCCGCGGTGGGGGGGCCGTCCCCAGCGACGGCCCCTTGCCGTCGTCGCGGAGGGGGGGCCGTCACCGCGGTGGGGAGGTCGTCCCCGGCGACGGCCCCTTGCCGTCGCCGCGGAGAGGGGCCGTCACCGCGGTGGGAGGGCCGTCCCCGGCGACGGCCCCTTGTCGTCGCCGCGGAGGGGGGGCCGTCGCCGCGGTGGGGGGGCCGTCCCCGGCGACGGCCCCTTGCCGTCGCCGCGGAGAGGGGCCGTCGCCGCGGTGGGGAGGCCGTCCCCGGCGACGGCCGCGGAGACGGCCCCAAATTTTTTTAAAAAAAATCCCGAATCTTAAAATCTTCATAACTTCTTCAAAACGTATCCAAATCGGGCATATGAGGTGTTTTTTGGCATCTTCATTTCATGTAGATGCCAAAAAACATCTCATAAGTCCAATTTGGACAAGTTTTGAAGAAGTTACGGGAATTTGGAGATTTCGGGGAGTTGAGGGGTCGGCCGTCGGCGGAGACGGGGGGTGGGGGGGGGGGGGGGGGGGGCCGACCCCGCTGACGGCCGTGGAGACGGCCGGCCGTCTCCACGGTGACGGCCGCGGAGACGGCCCCCCGTCCGCTTGGAGGCGGGGTCTCGCATGGCCTTCCTTCTTCTCTTGCGTTTTCTCTAGAGGCGGCCTCCCGTCCCCTCCTCCCCTCGTCCAACCTTGACAAAAAAATTCTATTTCTAGATATTCTAAAAACAAAATCAATACCGAATTAGAAATTTCAGACATATCCCTGAAATCATGGAAAATGTCCAAAAGATTTTGTAATCGGGATTGTGGGATCCGCCTTGATGTTGGGGTATACTTTAGAAGGAGATATTTATGTCGTTCAATTGTTGGTGCTCTACTATGGTTTGCAAACATAATCTCAATGTCTAGAAGGAAGATTACATTTGTTTTGGAAATGAAATTATGGCCCATGGGCCTATAGACGAGGGAGGTATATGATGGGGGGTACAACTTAAAAGGTAATGAGAAGCTTATAAAAAATAATATTCTTTTATTTGAAGACATTATTTCGTTAGGTAATAAAATTAAAAGAGAACTCGACATGGATTTCTCTTACATTAATACGACAAGTTTGTATGTTTTTGGCTTTAATTTTATAAGGCAAGACAAATTCTTTTTTCCATGAAAATGCTCTTTTCCTAATTAATTGCTTTCTTGGGTATTTGAAATTATGCCCGCTGTAGTTTGTATATCTTAGGGTTATTGAACTTATTTCTTATGTTTTCAAATACGATTTTATTCTATGTAATTATAATTAACCCCTAAAGCATTTGGCCATAAAATCCCAAATTCTGCCACAAATCTGCCCTGTTTTAGTTCAAGGTAGAATTATGCAAACTTGAACGTATTTAGGAGAATCTAACCGTAGGATCTAGTACCTATCTTGTACATGTATGCGTACACAAAATTTTAGACTGTAACTCCTCACCGTTTGGAAGATCATAAGGTTTGAACTTGACTAAAAAGTTTTTTTTGGTCCTGCCCGGCAGGGACAGCCACACTTCGGAGAGTAAAACAGTCCATTTTTGAAGATCGCATGGGTGGAGGCTCTTCACTTTTGGATTCTAAAGTGAGTTGGGAGTATGCTCAAAAAAATTGAAGACAATACAACACACAGAAGCATTGGAAAACCACATTTCCAGTGACGAGAGTCAAATGAAATGCATATACACTGGCACTTTTTCCACACTACAAATGCCTCAGGAGATCATCAATTTTTGGGAATCCGAACGGTGTATACATGCATTTGTATGGAAAAAAAATTGTAGAAAAAATAAATATATAAATCCAAAATAGATATGAATTTTACAACATATACTGTGGTTTAGGAGGAGAAAATGGTGAAGGAAAAATGGGTGATGAAGGTGACCCAATCACTGTTGTTCTGTCTTGACAGTTTTTATAAAACTTGAAACTTTGACTGAGTATATCTCAAGATCCGTACGGTCAAAGTTTACAAAACTTGGTACGTAGACTAATTGGACGGCTCGAAACAAGATCCTACGGTTGGATTTTTCAAAATCAAGTTTTTAAAAAAAATTGTGAAACGATTTCAGAAAGGATCATTTGGAAGTCACTGTAGACTTTCACAGATTTGATACACCACTCCCATTGACCACAAACCTGCCCGAGCTGCCCTGAATTGAATTTTGATCTTTAAACACCAATTATTTCTTAACTACGGGCCCGATGGAAGTAAAATTTGGTCTTGCTAGAAAGATATGACAATTTCCCATGCTGTGCCAAAGTTACAGCCACATCCGATAAAATTTGACTCATAGGGAGCCTGACCGGACCCTAAATCATACCAAAACTGTTGAGTTGATGCTTTAGGGGTTAACTATTTTCCAATTATTGTCTCGTGCTTTATCTTATCCTTTAATCTTTAAGAAAAAAGTCCTTTCTAAGTTGGATATTTTTATTTAGTTTCTTCTTTTGCCATAATGTTATCACCATGACATGGTTTTTTCTATTCACTTCATACTCCTCATTTCTTCTTGTATGTCATTTCCACTCTTGCAATTATTATTATTATTTTTTATTTGATCTTTTATTCTAATTATCTTTTTGATTTATTATTACCTCTCATGTACTTTTTTTATTTTTTGATTTTTCCCTTGATATCTATCTTCTCTATACTCATCTATCTCCTTCAAACCTTTTCCCATTGTAGTTTGTCTGTCTCGCGGTTATTTGTTATGTTTCATTTAGTGTCATATTGTATTTTATTTCAATTGTCTGTTTTTTATTATTGTCTTGTACATAATATAATCCCCTAATCTTTTATTTATTTTTCCTTTCTTCCGATAGGCAAAAGTAAAAAGATAGAATGGGAGACAGATTAGAGGAATATTAAATAAATAAATAGATGATGGGAGAGGAATGGAAGGATAGGAAAATGAGAAGATAAAATGGAAGAATAATGTTAAGATAAAAAACTAAAGAGACGATAGAATGGAAAAATAGTGTAATAATAAAAAGTTAAGAGTATAGAATGGAATAATAGTGTAATAATAAAATAACAAGAAGATAGAATGGAAGGCAAATGGAAAAAGTATAAAAATAAAAGGTAGAATCGGAGACTAAGGAAAGAATACAAAATAATTAAATACTTAAATAAATAAATAAACAAATATAAATTTTTGGCTATGAAGTATGTGTTTGTATTTCCACATTTAGATGAATCCACATGTTATGTCTTCCATTCATAAAAATAATGATTATGAATCACCTTTAAGATGGAAAAAAAATCATAAGTCTCAGAATAAAAAATTGACGAGATTTGTTAAACTTTAAGCCATATAGACTCGGTGTTTGTCTAAAAGGAATGGAAGGCAAACAATGTGGCATTCACTTGCCCAAGTACTCAAATGTAATACTAGCATATCTTTCATTTCAAAAGCAAGAAACAGTTCTCTTAATGTCAACTCCCAAACCTTCAAAATTCACTCACCTTTTAAAATTAAACATCCACCCTTGTCAGATTGCTTGGTTTTTTATTAATTAATCAATTTATTTATTATTAGAACTAAAATTTGTTGTATTTAAATTTCTATCCTCTATCACTTATAATGAATTTTTTGTCCACCATCTTCGACTTCTAATTCAACTTTACAATCCTCAATTCTATTTGATGTGTCCTCCAACCTCCTTCACACAATTTCAACTTCTATCTAATTTGATTTGAAATCTAATTTCTAAGTGTTACGTCCTCTACAACATACCTTCCAAATCCTCTCATTCAAATTCATTTCTAAATTTCAAGTTTATCCTTTATTTAATTCCAATGTTCCATTTATGGAAAAGGGATTTGTCTTGCCATATAAAATTAAAGCCAAAAACATACAAACTTGTCGTATTAATGTAAGAGAAATCCATGTCGAGTTCTCTTTTAATTTTATTACCTAACGAAATAATGTCTTCAAATAAAAGAATATTATTTTTTATAAGCTTCTCATTACCTTTTAAGTTGTACCCCCCATCGTATACCTCCCTCGTCTATAGGCCCATGGGCCATAATTTCATTTCCAAAACAAATGTAATCTTCCTTCTAGACATTGAGATTATGTTTGCAAACCATAGTAGAGCACCAACAATTGAACGACATAAATATCTCCTTCTAAAGTATACCCCAACATCAAGGCGGATCCCACAATCCCGATTACAAAATCTTTTGGACATTTTCCATGATTTCAGGGATATGTCTGAAATTTCTAATTCGGTATTGATTTTGTTTTTAGAATATCTAGAAATAGAATTTTTTTTGTCAAGGTTGGACGAGGGGAGGAGGGGACGGGAGGCCGCCTCTAGAGAAAACGCAAGAGAAGAAGGAAGGCCATGCGAGACCCCGCCTCCAAGCGGACGGGGGGCCGTCTCCGCGGCCGTCAGCGGGGTCGCCCCCCCCCCCCCCCCCCCCCCCCCCCCCGTCTCCGCCGACGGCCGACCCCTCAACTCCCCGAAATCTCCGAATTCCCGTAACTTCTTTAAAACTTGTCCAAATTGGACTTATGAGATGTTTTTTGGCATCTACAGGAAATATAGATGCCAAAAAACACCTCATAAGCCCAATTTGGATACGTTTTGAAGAAGTTATGAAGATTTTAAGATTCGGGATTTTTTTTAAAAAAATTTGCGGCCGTCTCCGCGGCCGTCGCCGGGGACGGCTCCGTCTCCACGCGGTCGGCCACGTGGACGGCCGCGGGATCGGACGGCCCTCCGCGACCAACCCTGCCGGCCTCGGGCCGTCCGATCCCGCGGCCGTCGCCGTGGCCGACCGCGGGGACGGCCATGGTGACGGCCGCGTGATCTGACGGCCTAAGAGGGCCGCCGACATCCGACGGCCCACGATGTACCAGCACGGCCGCATCTTGGCCGTCGGATTGAGGTGCGGACGTCCCCAGCGACCCCGCGGCCGTCCCCGCAAACGGACGGCTGAGATGGGGCGTGGTGGCAGGATCGGTCGATCGGACGGTTGGGGGATGTTTTTACCCCCCCGGGATCGCAAAATTATTACCACGACGTAATTCTCGAGCGTCAAGGAGGCCACGTCCGGGACGGGGGACGTCCGGACGTCCGGAGCCGGGTCGGATGTCTATTTGAACAACCCTGTTACTGCATCATAAATGATCTTTATTCCACGGTGAGTATTTTTTCAAAAATGGACTCCACTACTTCCGGTTTAAGGTTCACTGACAAAATTCTATCATCAAGGTCAGAACACTTTAATGTGCCATAATTCTTATTTAGCTAGGTACTTATGGTCTTTATTAAACCATAAATGTTCTTCATTCCAATCATGAATACCTTTCTAAAAATGGACTCTATTACTCCTGGTTTTAGATTTGGCTTAAGATTTACTATAAAAAATCCATCATCACAATAGAAACATTTTCATGTGCCATAACTCTTATTTTGTCATGTACTTATGATCTTTAATATACTGTAAATGATCTTTCCTTCAACATTAATAAACATGGAGATTTGTTGTATGACCCAACTGTTCCATTTTGAAATCATGTACAAGGGCACATATTGATTTTGTTTTAAAATACATTGTTAGTTGTTTCTTCTTCCTATGAGAGAGAAACTTTAGTCTTCGGCGGAGACCACCATGAATTAAGTGTCTATTATGTTCTACCTCCAATCAAATGCCAACGAGATAAAAAAATTAATATAGAAGTAAAGAACTACTCCATCCTTTCAAAAGTAGACACTATGGTCAGAAGAAACCAAAAACCAAATAAAAGAGCCATAATGATTGAAATTTAGTATAAGACTAGTTTTTCTCGAGAGTTGATTACCAAATCATGAACTCATTGTTGGTTGGGGTGAACTTTTATCTCATATAATTGGTCTGAGTTAAAACCGTTATGGACTTATTTAAGCGGATGAGGGAAATGTAGTGGCTTGACACTACTGAGTGAGCAATCACATGCAAGAAAGAAGTTGTGCCAATCAACACCCACCCCATGCATGACAAGAGACATTACACCCGTTGCTAACATTCAATAAAGTGGATTTAGCTACTAATTTTTTTAAAATTTTAACTAAGGAGGTCTTATATTTGAGGTAAAGGTTGGTGATTTTTTAGTCTTCTCTTGCGGAGGATGATGAACATGGCATATTGTATGGCAATGGTGTTAATGTTTTTAAAGGTATTTCAAATAGTTGATTTAAGTATTTTAAAGTTGTTTCTTCCTTCTATGAATATATAATAATGATCAATGTAGCTCTTTGGTAGCTTAGGGACCTTTTCCCCTAATAATTAATTAATTTGCAAAAGTAAGTGATGCAATCTAAAAAATGTTATTTTTGAATTAAAAACTTGAAATTTTAATTCAAAATAATTTATGCATTAATCTAAGTTGTTTTTGTAATTCATGTATGGTTTTTCAAATTTCATCTATGAAGGCTGCTTTAACCTAAACACTTTCTTTAAATGCCACATCTTTTGTCGGCGTGAGTTGTAGAGACAACGCATCATGCATATGCTTATATTTTAGTGAAGTCGTGCTTACATTTATATGCTTATTTAATTAATGGTAAATTTTTAGTATAATATAATAAAAGTTATTTTTTGGATTTTAAGTCATTTGGTTGAATTATTGTGACTTTGGACATGTTTCCAACGTAATTTCTATTTTTTTAGAAACACAAGGTCAGTAAATTTCTTGAAATTAAGGCACCTCAAATTAAACAATTTCTATCCAAATTGCTAAAGTGTTCCAGTATAAGAAATTTGTAAAGCATAAAATAGTTATGATTTCTTTACATTTAAATTAATTTTCAAAACAAAGAAATAAGACAAATTACTTACATTTGCGTGGAAATTCCCAAAAGCCACAATTGTGGATGCTTACGTCAAGGCTTGTGGTAAAAACTGTATGACTATCAGTAATTTTAACTTGATTCTTCTTTGACTAACATAACTTGCCAAAATGGAACAAATGGCATGCATTGAGATCATGGACTTGTGGAGAATTACAATCTAAATGAAAAAAATTGACCATTGCTCCAATTTGAATTCCTTGCAAGGGCTTCATGGGTGGCTGTAGCAGTTAGCTTACAAATGTTCCTAAAACAACTTCAAAGGATTTTGTAATCATATACTAGATTGTTTTCCACATCATGCAATCGTATCTGTAGTAATGTTGGATATAGCCGATGTTGTAGACCCCAAGAATGAGTTATTGCCAATTGACTCTGTATTGGATACGCTACACCTAGCTATCGTTCTCAAGTACAGTGGGTGACACTGGCAAAGCATTGTATTTTGCAAGTTAGATTGGCCTCAGTAGTAAGAGCAATGAGCAGACATATAGGACTCATCAGGAGCCTAGAATGTCATGATATATAAGACAAACGCATTAATATAGAAGTTGTCAATGGTATTTGAACAAATTCCTTGTCCAATAATAAATTCTAGGCAACCATGTTGTTGGAAACTATATTGTTCCAACCTTTTGAACATGTCACGACCCATTTTTCAATTCAAACCCTGTGTTTCTTTCTAGTCAATAAAACATGGTAATTTTAGTGAATCCAACTTATTCAATGGTTTTTAAAACCAAAAATATGTTTTATCTTGATAGGATAATAGAATTTTAAAATAAATTTGTTAAATATATATATATATTTTAGTATTTCCAACGTTTATGACTTTATACGAATAGTGATAAAAGATATTATACCTTGGTCATATGAAAAATACTTTTGTGTTAAATAATTTACTTTTTTCACGGAGAAAAATTCAGGATCTTAAAGTGTCTTAAACCACCTTCCTTTTTAGTAGCGATGGTGGAAATAACAAAACATCTAAATTCACGAAAGAGACTGGAGTTCCACTTCTCAATGAAAAATGTAGCTGATCCTCCATGCACAAAACGATATTGGGATTCAGGAAGCAATAAATTAGGCAATACAGGTTATATTATGGTATGTAATCAAGGTATGTTACTGTTTAATAAGGTGAACAAATATATACATACTATTCCTTCAATGGCCTCAAGTCCTGACATGTTTGGTATTAATATTAAAGTATCATATTAAACGGTTTCTTAACCTATCCTGGTCCCTGGTCTGGGGAACTGTGCCATATTTTCTTGCAATGGTTTTGATTTTCTACGAATATCAAAGAAATTAGGAATTTCTCCAAGTTATTTCCCTAAGTCTTTTTTCAGAAGAAATCTTCCTGAAAACAAGCATGGACTCCCTATATGGCTACATTGTGCAGCAACTAAGGGCCAATTTACATATACAGGCCGGGCCAATTTCCCTTGGGGCCGATTGATTGAAATTTCTGCCCATTTTTGGATTGGGGCCAACCTCAAGTCTCCATTATAATAAGATTATAACGGGGCCGATTCTCCCATTTGTAATGGCCTTGGGGCTAAGAAGCCGGGCCGATCTAATAAATCTAGAAAATTTCAGCCCTTCTTTCTATCTTTTTATTGCCATTTGTATGAGATGAATGAAGGAAAACATAATATTTTAATGGTTCTTGTGTTCTTCATAACTGTGCGACATGTTATAGAAATAATGCAATATTGCCAGGCTTAATTAACCCCTACAAGTCTAGGAAACCCAATTGTGGTTTTTGCTATTTTGGGCATCCTAGATGAAGAGGCTCAAAACAATATTTTTGCCTAAGATTTTTACTGGGCACTGCCTTTACGGCAAGGTGTACGTGGTAAAATTTGGTTTGGACTTTTGATATTTAGCTTTGAATTGGCCACAATACGAAGCGCCTCTGAGTTCTAAATATTCTTTTTTCTTCTTGGATACAATAAGACATGCATGAATTAGATATTGCATTGATATTTAAAAAGAAAAAAGAAGCGTGCATTCAAAACTATTTCCTATTAACTTATTTGATTATAGATTCTTCTAAGATATTCTTATTCTAAAAAGTCAAACAACATAAAGATTCATCGTACAAAATCGACTATTGTAACTTTATTGGATAACATATATATTAGATGTGTTTTTATTGCCATGGACTTTGGCTCAATAGTGGAACAAACATACACTTTACTCACATAGCTCTCTTTTGAAGACCATTTTTAAAATATTTTTTCTCTACTTCTTAGATTTTGTAGATTTTATTTTTTATTTTTTTTCTCATTGAATAGAATCTTTCAAAAATAACAATTCCTTTACTTCAATCTAGCAATCATCTATTTTGTAGAAGAAAAAGAATTTCAACTAAGTTTGCCATTGCCAAACAAAAGGTTCACACCTTTAAGGCAGATACTTGTTATTTCTGTAACAATTACTTTCATCTCTTTGGATATCCCTTAGAATCCTCTGTCTTTGTTTTTAAAAAAGAAATGATTTGATGGACCTGCAGTTTGCCTGAGGTATGAACACCTCTTTTAAAACACTCCTCGAAGGGCTGCAAGCCTGAAGAAACTGGCAGAAGTATGTACTCAAAAATCATGAATTTGCAGTCTCATCTCACTTGCCATGGCTTGAAGAGGCAAAGAGCTGGCCCAGCTCATAGGCATTCAATAGTCTTTGATCAATCAATCAGTTGATCCCTCTCTTAATGATTCACACTCTCTGCAGCACATGACATCTTCACATCTCTCCTCCTGTTTCTCAATTTCTGTGCCCTACAGTAGCAACATGGCCTCTTGCCAATTATCAATATCAGTGAGCCGGTTTCAGTAGCATGAGCAACAAACTCTTTGAATCGCAAAGTAGTTAACTCCACCTTCTTGAACAGATTGGTAGTATTGACTATGTATGTTTTGCTGTTTCAAATGCCTCAAAACACCTTGCACCTTATGAACTGAAATTCTATCAGAATGCCTCATGCTCCAGATCAATATTTTGTGAAACCTGCTGCAGTCATAATTGTGGAATTGACGCGGGCTTGATAACTCTATGACCATCACACCAGAATGCCTGGAGTGATGTGCTTGAGTCACATCAATGTCAAGTCCTCAAAATAACTTATTGATAGACCTCTGACCAGGAGGCAGTTTGATGCTGTTGAGGTGAACTGAAATAAATCACAGCCAGCAGGGTAGCTAGTCCCTGCAGCAGAACATTGAGCTTGCTGGCCACCACTGGACTTGTAAGTCGTAACTGTGTGCAGATGGAGTCCACATCTGTCAGATGCCATAACAGCCCAAGTCTGAAGTACTACCTCTCCTCTCACCTTTCATCATCCTAAAATCTTGAGGAAACAAGTAGTAAGAGCATCCCCAATGGTTCGCTATCCAGCCACGCCAACGGAAAATAGCGGGCCTTTGCCAAAAAAGGTTGCTTCAATGCTCTCTCCATCGTCCTCGCTATCCTGGCCAGCCTCGCCAAACATGCCCGGCTCTCGCCAAATTCTCTCCGTATAGAGGGAGATAATTTCAACACTCCAAAACCCGGGTCAATGGACACTTCAGCCCACACATAGGCCAAGTCACTTGACACCGAGGGACCACCAAGGGGCCTACGAGCACGTCGCGAAGCCCAACGCAGGCGCGGCGTATCACTATGCGACACGGCGGCACTGAGGGTTGATCCTGAGACCTCTACCCTAGAAACCATTGGAGCCATCGCACGTCATAATAGCGCGCTGCACTGTGAAGTGCCCGCCAAGTGCCCTTGGAGGGGCTGCTTGATAACTAACCATTTGGGGTGCTCTAAGGTAAAGGGGTCAATTCCCGACTGAATTTCAAGTTTGCATACTTACACCTATGAAAAAAAAAGTTTATTATTTTTGGAAGCTCTATATAGCTAGTCCAAAGGCACCCCCCAACAAACACATTTTTCGAGTATTTCTACAATTTTCTATGAACTTTTAAGCATGGAAGTATAGAGTGACCATAAACCAATCATAGGATTGTGGTTTTTATGACAGGTTGGATTTTAAGGATAAAGGACTTCTGCACCAATTGAAAGCACTAAATTTTCTATCGCATGGATGTATTTAGAGCACTCTTGGGACGCTTTTTGAAACCAGATCAGGTGATATTTTGGACCAAACTTTAGAAGAGTAGGGGTCGGAAATATGAGCCAACTCTACCTTCAGGTAGTATCATGTTGTAGGTTGCCTAGCACTCCTTTACAACACTAGTATGGCTTTTTAATAGTAAATCTTAAGCCAAATTTGAAACCAAAAGTGACAAAGCCCATTTTCAGAAAGGTATTCATGATTGGAATGAAGAACATTTATGGTTTAATAAAGACCATAAGTACCTGGCAGAATAAGAATTACGGCACATTAAAGTGTTCTGACCTTGATGATAGAATTTTGCCAGTAAATCTTAAACCGGAAGTAGTGGAGTCCATTTTTGAAAAAATACTCACCGTGGAATAAAGATCATTTATGATGCAGTAAAGACCATAAATACATGACAGAATAAGAGTTATGGGACATTAAAGTGTTTCTATTTTGATGATAAATTTTTGATAGTAAATCTTGAGATCAAATCTAAAACCAGGAATAATAGAGCCCATATTCAGAAATGTATTCATTGTTTATTAATGTTGGAATGAAAAACATTTATGGTATAATAAATATACAAATCTAACAAGGAAAAGATTTCCAAAGCTTTTAATTGATTTTCGTGGCACAAACATTTTCTAATTATCTACGGGCCCTTTACAAATATCTATTTTTTTTAGAATGGTTCATCTGCATACATAAGACCATGGCCATTGTTTATGCCAATGGGTGGTTGGCGGGATGGGTCCCGACAAAGTAGCCACGGAGGTCCCGCCAACACCAAAAATGATATAGGTCGCTCCAAATGTATTGCTTTAGATGGCAACTTGCAGTGAGCCATTTTTAGACGATAAATTTAACTTTTACAGGCCTTATATCAAATTTAAGATTATCAAAGGAGAAAAATGGAGGGAAGAAGATGGGAGGATGGAAGGGAGAAGAAAAAGAAGCTTCGGGGAGAAAGTAAGAGGAAGGAAGAAGAAGCTGGGAGGGCCCTCCCTACCCGCCACGTGTCTCGTTGAAGAGAGACCCCCATCCCCAATGGCTGATTGGGAGGGACTCCTTTAGCAAAGACGCTAGGGCCCTACATACCTACCCTAGCCACAACCACGTTGACGTGAATAAGTGATCGTACCCTAAGCTCGATTGAAGTAAAAAGGTAACAACCCATATTTGATATTAACCATATTAAAGATCATGAAATATACGAGTCTACATTGTTTTCTTGGAAATTGGCTTTTGGAGTTTGCTTTATTTTGGATAGATTTGTGACTCGTGTGATAACCCTTATTTAGATCAAGGTCGATTAAGGGACACAATAAAACTCATTGCTTTCATTCTAGAAAGTTCGAAACCAAACTTTATTTGACTTTGAAGTTTTACACCCTCCAAAATGGTATTTTCTAATGTGCAATATATAATTCAAAGACATACTATATTTTTTCCAATTGATGGTCCAATCTTACTGAGGTTAAACCGGCACTTATTTGATTAAGGTATACTTACATTCATGAGGTTAAATACTACAAACAATATCACTGATTTCAACACAAATCATTTTTAAGAAAGAAATCAAACAAAAACTCCGGTTTCTCCATAACCACTATTGGTGCTGAATGGTTAAATGTGTTTCCCTCTCCTTCACGGACTACCACTGTAAGAGCATACCATGATGTAAAGAAAAAAAAAAATTGTCAGATCCGAAGTGCTCATCATACATAAAACACCATTTCATGCTACATCCAAGACCTATGTCCACATGACACCATAAGGGACATAGTGAGGTGCAGTGTAGCCATTGCACATGTAGTAGCCTGTAGAATGTACAGTACAGCACACTCTTCAGGACTCAGCTGTATAGTATGACTTTGAACTGTTGTGAACTGCAGAGTACAGTCTTCAGCTGTATGGTATGCCCACGGGCTGTAGAGTACATCGCGGGTACCCCTAAGTACTTCCAGACTGCACTGTGCAAAACTTAGTGACCCGTGAGCTCTGGTGTAATTGAACACGTGAAAATCCATGATCTTCTAACTGGTACACCAAGCACAATTGTAATCCTTCCACGTCAAGCCTGTGAAATTTGTAAGATCTCAGGGCACAACATGAAACTCTTTGGTTGGACAAGGACTACACTATTATCAAGTAAGGCACCAGTGAGGGGCCAGGGCTGCTTCATGCTAGCCTATGACGAAGGTGAGAGGCAATGTCAAAACTTTAGTCTAAATAAAGGGAAGAGTCTAAACTCTTGGGGTTAAAAAATACATTAAAATTTACAAATTGCAGCCTTTGGTGTGTCATAATGTAAGAGCATCCCCAATAACGCACCAACGGAACCCGCCAACGGTACTTGGCGGGCCCGCGGTGCCACAACCCGCCCCAATGGCCGCGCCATCTCCCTCGTCACTCTGGCGCGACCCTGCAAGAGTGCCCCGGTCTCGCCAAATATTCACAGCTTGACGGGAGAAGTTTGCTCACGCTACCTGCAAGTCAACCTCCAGCATGGCAACTCTTGAGGCGGGAAGGGGGAAGAAGGGGAAGAACTTTACAGCTAATGAGGAGAGATGCTTGTGCAGGAGTTTTTTGTCTATTTCGCAGGATCCTGTGTGTGGCAATGGGCAACGCAACACTGCGTTTTGGGAGCGCATCACCACACACTTCAATCGCACCAAACCCAGATTTGCTCCAACCCGTCCTGCTAGGTCCCTTGAGACTAAGTGGAGCCACATCAAACATGATGTTGCGAAATTTGTAGGTGTGTACTAACAGGTCACTGATTCAAGAGAGTCTGGGGTTTCTGCAGAGGATATTTTGGAGAGAGCTCTAGAATTTTACAAGGACCGTCACCCCAAACAGCAGACCTTTTCATTTCTCCACTGCTGGCACATACTGAAGGAGGTGCCGCGGTGGTGGCAATCCGCCTTGGACGTGCAACGGCGAGCAGCGGGGGAAGGCTCTCCGGCAGCGGGCATGGCGAGAGGGCGGGCGGCGGCTACAGTCTCTGCTGCGGAGGAGGGCGACCCCAGCACCGTGAGCGGCGAGGCCACCGAGGCAGGCCCTGCCGAAGAGGAGGTCGTGATCGTCACAATGAAGGAGAAGAACCCCTCTCGCCCATGCCGGCCTCAGGGCAATAAGGCGGCCAAGTCCGATATTGCAGAGCAGGGGAGAAGAGAGAGCATACTGAAGTCCACAGCCCGTGCAACCGAGCAGATGGCAGCTGCGAATATGAGAAAAGCAGAAGCCATGGCTAATCACGCAGCCATGTCTCTTTTCCGGATGCCCATGGAGGATTTAGATGAGGACGCAAGGGAGTATTTTCTGCTGCGGAGGAAAGAAGAGCTCGAAAGGATCAAAAGGAGAATGGAGCAGGAGAAGAGGCAAGCCGAAAAAGACAAATTGGAGCATGAGAAGTTGGTGCAGGAGCGGGCTGCGGAGAAGGCTGCGAGGGAGAGATCCACAGAGGGCAGTGCTGGAAAACGTCAACGGCTGCAGGCCACCACCCCCGCAGCCGCTGCTGAGGTACCGCAGCCCCCGCCCATTGGAGAGCCGCTCAACCCCAGCACAATGCCCTCTCAAACTAGAGAGGCAGCGCCCATTGCTCCGACCCCCAGCCTTGACGAATCCCCGGAGGAGGACCTCGCAGGTTCGTCTCCCTCTCGGTGCCCTCTCTCTCTCACCCTCTCGCTCATTTTTTTTTTTCTGTTTTCACTGTCCAACCTCACGCTGCTCTCAACGATCCTCCCTCCCCGTCCTCTGTTCGCAGTTTCTCTCCCGGTACGGAACCTGTCTTCCCTTCCCCTCTCTCGTTTTTTTTTTTTTTTTCTCTGTTCCCTCCTGCATATGTCTCTCTCGTTACCTCCCTTCTCGCTTCCCCTCTCGCCGTTTCTGCATCGCTGCACATCTCTCTTGGTACCGCTCTCCTCTCTCCCCCTCTCGTTTCCTCTCATTTTGTTTTTTTTTTTTTTTTTTTTTTTTGTGTTCTCTCCTGCATCTCTCTCTCTCGGTACCTCTCTTCATTTTTATCCCCTCTCGCCATTTCTGCATCGCTGCACATCTCTCTCGGTACCGCTCTCCTCTCTCCCCCTCTCGTTTCCTCTCATTTTGTTTTGTTTTGTTTTTTTTTTTTTTTTTTTTGTGTTCTCTCCTGCATCTCTCTCTCTCGGTACCTCTCTTCATTTTTATCCCCTCTCGCCGTTTCTGCATCGCTGCACATCTCTCTCGGTACCGCTCTCCTCTCTCCCCCTCTCGTTTCCTCTCATTTTGTTTTTTTTTTTTTTTTTTTTTTTTTGTGTTCTCTCCTGCATCTCTCTCTCTCGGTACCTCTCTTCATTTTTATCCCCTCTCGCCGTTTTGAACTCTCTTTCATTCTCTCCCCCTCTCTGTCCTTTTTTTTTTTTTTTTGGTGTTCTGTCGTGCATCTCTCTCTCTCGGTACCTCTCTTGTCGCTCCCCTTCCACAGTTTTGGTTTCGTGCATGTCTCTCCCGGTACCGCTCTCATCTCTTCTCCTCTCATTTTGTTTTTTTTTTTTTTTTTTTGTTTTCTCTCCTGCACGTCTCTTCTCACGGTTCAGTGTCGCTGTTGCTTTGCTCCCTTTTCGCTTTCATCATCTCCCTCTCATGCTGCCTCCATATCTCCTTTTCTTTCTCATGTGCATGTTTCACTCGGTCCTTCTCTCTCATTCTCCATCTCCCCTCTCGTGATTCCCCTCTCTCTACCTCACTGTCCTCTCAATCTGTCTCTTTTTTTTTTTTTTTTTTTTTTTCAGATCATTCACTCTCTCTCCCACATTCTCACTGAATCTGATCCCATTTAAATTGATCACATGTTTTCGTTTTTTGTTTTTTGTTTGACATCCTCTCTCCCTCTCAATCAGGTTCCATTGAGTTCCTTTTTTAATTTTTTGTTCTTTGTTTTTTAACACTCACTCTCTCTCTCGCTGAGACTCCCATTCAGTCATTCTCAAATCAGGTTATTGTTTCATTCAGTCCCTTCTATTTCCTTGTTTTTTTTGTTTCTTGTTTCGACATTACTGCTTTCATTCTCTCTCGGCCCCTGTTACACCCCCCCCTCCCCTTCGATGCTTTCATTTCGACTCAGCTGTTTGGTTTTTGTTTTTTTTTTTTTTTTAACATGTTTTTGATGTTGACAGTCACCACTGCGGTTCTGTGTCTCTGTGCATTTTTTTCGATGCTCTGATATCATTTCCAGTGACTCCTCGTTTTAATTTCAGTTTTGTTTTTTCAGAGGACTCACAGGCCGATGAGTGGGAAGACACACAGTGCATTCCGGATACTCAACAGACGAACAGACCTCCAACTTCAACACAAGGATTTGTAGATAGTAGACACATGCAATTTGCACAACCCCCTCCCATGTACCCCGTAGGAAACACATTTGGTTTTGATGGTCATCACCCTCCCATTGGGGATGGCCAAATGTATGGCTTCAGAAATTTTGGTCAAGGCTTGAACTTGAATGCAAGGTTTTTTTCACAATAAAGAGATACATTTCATCTTCCTAAATTGACTCTCCTCCTATCTCCTTTAAGTGTCCACAAATGATCTATCAAATCATTTCTCAATGCAAAGTGAGTCTCCATGTTCTCAACCTGCCTAGTGCCATCCTGTAAATCCCGAAAAGTGAATGGCATAGGAGTGCTATGAGAAGGGCCTCCTAAATCAGCAAAAGGCTCAAGATGGAGGCCCTTCTCATCCTCCAAAATCATGTTGTGCATAATAATGCAAGCCATCATGATGTTCTCAATGACCTCCATGTCCCACTGGCGACATGGATTCTTGATAATTTCCCACCTTGCCTGCAACACTCCAAAGGCACGCTCCACATCCTTGCGGGCACCTTCTTGGCATTTTGAGTAATGCTCCTTCATCTCACCCTGTGGCTCATGAATTGGCTGCACAAAACATGCCCATGATGGATAAATGCCATCTGCGAGAAAGTAGTATCTAGGATAGACATGGCCATTTACCTCGAAGCTGATGTCGTGGCCTGCACTCCTGAGAAGGTTTAAAAGAAATGGAGAACTGTCCAAGACATTGATGTCGTTATTGCCCCCAGGCAAGCCAAAATAGGCATGCCATATCCATAAGCTTTGATCTGCCACAGCCTCCAAGATAATGCTCCTGTTCTTGTCCTTATCTTGAAATTGACCCTGCCAAGCTACAGGGCAATTCTTCCAAGTCCAATGCATACAATCCAGACTTCCAAACATTCCTGGGAAACCGCGGAGGTCATTGATAGCCATCTGCTTCTCTATATCCAACCGTGTAGGCTGCCTCAAATAAACAGACTCAAAGCAACCTCTCACTGCAACTACAAACCGAGTCAAGCACTCTTGAGCTGTAGACTCTCCCAATTTGCAGTACTCATCACATGCATCTGCTGCAACTCCGTAGGCCAACATACGGAGAGCAGCAGTGCATTTCTGCAAAGAAGATAAACCCAATCGTCCTGTACAATCAGGTCGCTGTGTAAGCCATGGATCAAAACTCACCACAACATCATGGATCCTTGTGAAAAGCTCCTTCCGCATCCTGTACCGTCTCCTAAACTTCCTTGGTCCATATGTAGGATTGTCACAAAAATAATCCGTCAAGAGGAGATTGTGACATACCTCCCTATCACGCCAAACATATTCCCTTCCAGGAACACTACCGCCCGCCTTGGGTTTGATTTCGGGCTCACTCAAGAGTTCACTGGAAACAACCTCAACCATCTGCAAGAATAGGTCATTCTCAAGCTCATCCTCCATGTCCTCTTCAAACCCTACATCAAATCCAAGTGCCCTCTCTAGCTCATCCTCCCATGACTCCATAGCTCTCACAAATTCTAAAACACAAACAAATTCCAAATCACAGCCTCCACTCAGCTCAAGCTGCAGCCAACTCTCTCATTCCCTGTTCAGAGGCCGCAGGAGCTCATGTCGCAGCTTAGAGCTGAAAAGACCTCATGTCGAAGCTCTCCCCCGCTCAAGGGCCCGCCAGCCACATGGGCAGGAGCCCCCACGCCACATCACCTGCCCCCAAGGCCACCTCATCCGCCAAGGGCCCATGCCGTGGCCCATATCGTGGGACGATTGGAGCGGTATTGCAAAAAACTGTCCCGCCATTTCGCAGGGAGCCCGCCAGTCTAGTTTGACGCGTCCCCATAGCGTGGGACTATTGGGGATGCTCTAATGCTCCAAAGAACCAGATCCATGAGTTGAAATTTGAAAATTCATTTAAAAAAAAGATAAAAAAACAATCTCAAAAGAACAGAAGAAGGTGCGTACAATAACGTAACTCAACTCATTTTGAACTAATACAATCCAATGTCATGGGTTGTTAAAGGATTTAATTAATAAGGCATGAACAACCTTCAATAATGGAGATCCAAGTAGGCACAATAGAAGGTAACAGACTTTGGGCTTTGACCTTCAATGTGAAGGCCGAGAGGTTGGACTTGGACTTTCTTGCAATTTGATTGGTGAATTTCTTCATCTTCTTGACATGTGGTTTTAGTAAGAAAGTCATTGATACAAACAAGAAAATCTAGATTTGAAGTTAAGACTAACCGCTCTAATTGAAACCGTTATCAGGAATGATTGAGTGTGAAGAAGATCCAATGCATTAGATACATATATATATATATGAAATTTGGAAAAAGTGACTTGAGGTTTGACGACCAACTTGAAAATCTTGAGCAAAAATCCTAAACCTAATTAGTCACATGAAATAGACGCTAGAGCTAGACTATGTCAGATGGGTGATTAATTATTTTACAAGATTACAATTTTTTGTAAAGGCGTATGGTATTTGACTTAGATATCACAAAGAGAAACTTTGATCTCCGGATGACATTGACGTGAGTTAAGTGTCTGCTCGATCTACCTCCAATCCAAAGCACACAGGACAAAGGTATGGAACTCACAGAGCGGCATGTGGAATGAACAACTTAGATACCATGAATTTTGATTAAAAATATTTTTTATATGTCAACTCTAAATAGTAAGAAGATGTGGAAAAGCTTGGTGGTTTGTTTGCATTTGATGTGTGATATTTGATTTGAAAGCTTGATGGTTTTTAAATTAAAATAAAAAACCAATTATCATAGATAGAAAAAAAAAAAAAAAAAAGTTTTTGGAATTTGGAGACCATCAAGTTCTTACATACCAAATATAGTAGAATAACCAAGCTGTTAGTCACCATCCAACTATTTTGGAGTAAAAAATAATAATACAATAAAGCAAATTCATGGTGTCTTTTAAATACTCATGATGACTTCTAGGATAAATCATAAAAATACATTGTTGTGACTTTTATATAAATTTTCCAAAGAATTTTATGAAACTAAAAAGATTAGCTTGGTTTAAAAAGAGGTTTTGAAAGGCAATTTTGTTCTAAAATCATTGAGAACATTTTTTGAAACGCTTAAAAATTCATCATTGTTTTGTTCTTTTGTGATTTAAAAATCTATAATATTTGTAAAAACCAAAATATTAATTTTTAATGTTAAAAAAATAATCCATATTATTGTACTTAATTTTTATTTGAATTTATTGATTTTTAATATAGGACCAAAACTTATAAGAATTAATTTGGAAAGTATGATGTGCTTGGAGGCAATATTTTCCATAACAATTCTTTTGATATGTACATTATTCATCCCTTTTACTTTTAATTAGCGTTAAATGGATCAATTCTAGTAACATAATACACTCATTAGATAAATAATTCACATAAATCAATCTTTGTCGAAAATTATGCTATTTCGATGTATAAAAGAAACTTAAAAATGAATTAGTACATACAAAAGTCATAGGTATAGGTTTATGTGCACTATAGCCTACGTAATATTGATCAAAAAGTAGACTAAAATCCCATTGGGTAAATAAAAAGAGAACAAAGCAGAAAAGAAAAATGAAATAAACTATCAATTGATATCAACTACAATTTGTTCTTTCTTGCACTCCACCTCTTTTCCTCACCATCAACAAAATTAACTACATATTAAGTGCTACAAACAAAAATACAAAAACCCTCGTAAGCCAATACACCTCCTACAAAATTATAGCTTCTAATTAATAGTATGTGTGAGAAACTGAACCGGAAACAACATGAAAAAAAGAGCGACAAAAACATAATAAAAAGCCACCCAGGACTCCAAATCATCATTTCACAAAATCCCCCATCAACAGGCCACCAACAGAAGGCCGCCACATGGAAAAGAGACCTCCTTTGGGGACAAGTTCACACATCCCAATCCAGCTCCAAGCTCCTGCCTTGAAAATCCACACCCTCAACTCAACTCTACTTAAGTTACTCAGTGGATTGCAAGCACCAAGTTTTGTTGGCGAGCTTGACACCAGGATATGATAGCTTAGCTATGGCGGATCCGGAGCACAAAGGTACCGTCTCAAAACAGCTCCTTTTCCTCATCCCACAGATCAAAATTCTCATCTTGGGGCAATGATGTTGTGGTAGAATTGGAAGGCTTTGTGGGTAAGGTACAATCAAAACTCTGGGTTTGGGTTTTATGGTTGTGGAGTGGAAGGGGTTTTGAAGGTAACGCAATGATTCTCTTGGAGAGGAGTTTTGTGGAAAGGTGAGGAGATTGTTTTGACTGTGTTTGGTTGTTTTGTTTTGTGTTGAGGTCCCAGTTGTTCTGGGCGTTGGTGGTTGCGTACTGTATGATGGGGTTGTTGTATGGTGTTTTGTTTTTTCTTGTTTTTGTTTTTCTTGTGGGTGAATTGTAGGGGTTTTAGAAGGGGAAGGGTTAGGATGATGTTGTTTGAAGAGCCTGCATTGTGTTCTTGATTGATAGGTAGATATGGATGTCAATTGTTAGTACCAGAATTTTAAATCGGTAGTTCATTTGTTGTCGACCCTGTATTGTGGTTTTCTGTTGCGGACGTATGCGCAATTGTAAGCGTATTGGTAACGTCTGGGAATGGCAAGAGGTGATTAATATTTTGTGCATATAGTGGACGGAAATAATTTGGGCATTCGGCAATGGGAGAGGAGCTGGCTAATGTAATGTGTTGTAATCGGGGTGTTTCATAATTTCGACATTATCAATTGCTGAAAGGTTTGCCTCCGGGTGTAGCTTTGGCAAAGGAACACGAAGTTAATATTAGCTTTGCCGGTTAAGAGAAGCTTGTCTTGGGGTTATCGAGAATTCCTGATCCACAATCTCACACGCAATACGTGATTGGCATGCAGAGCGGTCTCTTGGTTCAGTGGCAGTTGTGGGAGCTGGTGTCAGGTGCTCAGAGTCCTTTGACCTTGCATCTCAGTTTTATCTGCTGGTTTCCGTGAAGTATTCTGATCGCTTTTGTAAGGTTTTAATGTTTCCTTTTCTTCAATGAAGTGGACTGGCTGCAGCATATCGGCTAAGGTCTGGAGGGGTTGCAGTTACCGTCTTTGAGGCCCAGGATGCAGTTGGTGGGAAAATTCAGAGCTACTCAAAAGATGGTCTTATTTGGGAGAAGGGTCCGAATACTATGGTAATATATGCACTGAATCCTATATGATATGGATTATTAATTCCGCTTTTTTGGCGGTTGTATCGCTCTGAATCGCAGCGTGTCTTCTTTGAAGTCAGATGAGCAAGAATATACATTCACTAGTGTATGCAAGTAGTTCCGTTGAGGCTTGTAGTTGAACTCCTAAATTTTAGGGTTCCAGCCCTCATCGTTTTATACCACAAATAGGATTGTCATCTCTAAGGTCGTTCAAGTGGTCGAGTGTGAAGTGCATGAGCTTCAAACATTTCAATCCTGATACTGAGACCAACTTTTTTGCTTGGAATGTGTGATATGGCAGGTTGAGACAGAACCTGAAGTTTCTTCCTTGATTGACCAGCTTGGATTGAGAGAGAAACAGCAATGGGTATGGTTTAACATATCTGGTATCCCGACTCTACTGGATACGTAGTTTGATTTACTCAGTGTGTTCTCCTTCATCTTTTCAATCGTGGTAGAGGTTGGTGGAATTCTCTGTGGGTTTTGACTAGGCCTTTTTGTTTGAGCATGTTCTGCATTTGGGTCTTTGGACATACGTGCTTGGATATCGTTTAACTTTTTCTCATGCACGTGTGGTACACTGATGGATGTGAATTCTCATTCAAGCTCATGAGGTTGATGAATTATTATTTTTGGCTTGCGTTCACAGCCTGTGATGCAGAACAAGCGCTATATTGTGAGGGACGGAAACCCCCAACTGGTACGATTTTGCGACTTTTTTCTTGAGTTTTCCATTGAGACGGGTTGGATGTGTTTAAGCTAAATGGCCGAGAGAAAAGATTAACCTCCTTTTGTTTTCGCAGTTGCCTTCCAATCCCCTCGGGCTTATCACAACAAAGCTTCTTTCAGCACAATCTAAGGTTTATCTCCTACCATCCATCTCTCGTTTTCGTATATTACAACAGGAAACAGTTCTTTCTGTGTTATGATTAGGTCAATACTTTGTATTATCATAAAGTAGTCTTTATCGTTAGGAATCACATTAGATTTCGTGTTTGTCATATACAGCCACGATTGTTTTGAGCATAAGTTGATACCTTTGTGTAACTGACTGATTTTGGATATCGGCAACCTGTTCCATTCGTGGTGCAGTTTCAAATTTTCTTAGAGCCATTCCTTTGGAAGCGGAAAGGATCCCCATCAACAGATCCATCCAATGGAAGAGAGCCGTCTCAAGATGAAAGGTTAGCAACCAGTAAATTTTGTTATGGTCATGGTTCGTCTTGTTTTCCTCATTGCCTTGTACTTGGTTGGAATGTCGTTTATTTAGTGACAGCCTTAGAGAAGACTGCATATATCTAAAATCATTACCTTTACCAGCTCGTAATGGGTTTCGTCATGAGATGCAGTGTGGGGGATTTTTTCACGAGGCATTTCGGTCGTGAGGTGAAATCTCTTCATTACTTTGAGTCTTCGAGCTAAATATTGATGTGTTGTTAAGGTTTAGGTTGATTCATGCTTTGATATGCTTTTACTCCTAATGTATCCGCGAACTAACCAAATGGAAAGAACACACGTCCTCCGTAAATTTCCCGCTAATAATCCTGACGTTGTTTCTACAGGTGGTGGATTACCTTGTGGATCCATTTATAGCAGGGACTAGTGGCTCAGATCCCGATTCTGTCTCTGTATGTGTATCTCTTGATTGTACTCTTGATTGTATTCTTCGTGGACCTGTATATGTGCTAAATGGTCCTCAGGTGATATTCACTTAGATGGACTCTTGATTTCCACTATGATGGCATCTCATAAAGACATTTCAGCATCTTATGGAACTTCACTTATAAGGTTCTCATGATTGTGACCAGATTCGGCAGTCGTTTCCAGATCTCTTTGCAATAGAAGAGAGGTCAGTCTCGACTCTTACCGAATCTTGTTGCATCTTTCAGAGAAAGCATAGTTTTCTTGGTTGCTTCTCTACTTGCCTCGGTGTGAAGTTGTTGATTACAACGTGTTTAAGTTTTGGTTGCAATGCGGGTCCTTTTGAAGGGAACAGAAGCTTTCAAATATAAATTATTGAATATGAATTGGAGAATACCAAGTTAAAGTTCACTGAATTTGGTCTAGTATGCAGTTACGGATCACTCTTAGTTGGAGGAGTGAAGTCAGGCTTGAAGAAGAAAAGAGATTCAAAGAATGGAAGTTCCAAAGTATTAAGTGACTCTACCAAGGCCCTTTCAACTCAGAAGAGACCTCGAGGTTCATTCTCATTTGTTGGCGGCATGCAGGTACTTTTGGGGTACTGAAATGCGGTAAATTTAATCTTTTGATTAGATTGATTGTCATTTTATATCAAGTTCAAGCGAGTGATAGTTACGTTGTACGTCTCCTCACGTATATGCAGGGTAATAGTTGACCTCAAAAGTCACACGCCGTTCTCTTTGGAATCTGTTTCCTGAGCAGTTTTAAAGGTATCAATGTGCAAGAATCGGAGTTAGGTACTCATTATACATGCTTTGCTTTACTTAGGGATAATAATGAATGGTTTTCTTTTTATGTAGACATTGCCTCATGCACTAAGCGAAAGACTCGATGAGGAAAGCTTGGAGCTGAAATCATCTGTGTTAAGTCTTGCAAGCAACCAACAAGGAAATCCTTTGAGGAACAACTGGACAATCACATATAGCAAAGAGGGTTCTCAGCAAGAGGAGAAGCATTTCGATGCTGTAATTTTAACCGTAAGTTATCCCTTCTATCCTTTAATCTATGTTTTATCGGTATATCCTATCTATTGTCCGAGTGTTGCAAGTTTGCGAGACACTGGTGAGCTCTTCACTGCTTACGTAATAAGAAAATAAGGCTGAATTGCAGGTGATTGTTTTCTAAATAATTTAGTTGTTGTATGCAGACCCCGTTGCATAACATGCGTGAAATAGGTGTTAAGAAGGACGGAATACCATATTCTCTTGACTTTATTCCAGAGGTATTATTATCATCGCTGCTATTGCTGCTATCCATACTTTGGTACTGAACGATACATTATTTGGTTGTATCACAAGCACAAGCATCTCATACACATTTCGATAGTTTATGTACTGCCAGTCAACATTTTCTGATACCCACTGTGTTTCCCACCCACCATTTGCTTTTATACGAATATAAAATTTGTTTGTGATTGGTGTGAGGCAGGTAGTGTATCAGCCCATGTCAGTGGTTATAACGGCCTTTAAGGAATCTGATGTAAAGAATGCACTAAAAGGTTTCGGCGTACTTGTTCCTCGCAAGGAGCAAAAGAATGGATTTTTCACTCTTGGTATGTTTCTGATAGTTTAAGACCCCTTGTATCAATCATGTATTAGTCTTTTTCCACAAAACAATACTGGTTACGTATTTGGATATGTCATTACACCTGGTGTTTATATACGCTTTTGGTAGTTGGTAAGGTTGAGCATTTATGTATGCCTTTTCCAACAACTTCGTGGTTTTCTGTCCAGGTACACTATTTTCGTCATCCATGTTCCCAGATCGTGCCCCTCCTGGTCAAGTGGTCTTCACCACCTTCGTTGGAGGTAGTCGAAGTAGAGCCTTAGCATCCGCCCCCTTGTAAGCATCCACTGTCATTCTGTCCGGCTGTTAATCTTCCGTCGGTCATTGTTCTCTTAGCCAATAGTTTTAATGCAAAAACTAACTTCCATTGTTCTTGTGCGGCAGTGACGAGGTGAAAGAAGTGGCGTTGACAGACTTGAGGAGGCTTGTTGGAGCTCAAGGTCCTCCTGTCGCTGTGAAGTGAGTCAAATCCGTGACCGAAGCCAGTTGCATTTTTGTCACTTCCTCGATAGTTCGAGTTATTTTGTTGCAGATTTGACGTCTTGTACTAAAGCCTTACCATCCTCCACTGATTTTCTTACCAGGCATATTTATTGGGAGCAAGCGTTTCCGCAGTACAGTCTGGGATATAATGAATTTCTGAGCTCTCTGGAGAAGATGGAGGGTGACCTTCCTGGGCTGTTCTATGCTGGTAAAACATCCTTCACTGAACAATAATGATCGTTCCTTGTACCGTCTGCAAACTTGTAATGCTGTTCACAGCCCAAGTTGGGAGACTATTTGCAGGATCAAGCGTCTGAAACGTACCCGTCTTTTGTATCATCAAAGACAGTTATTGTCTACATAGTGCATGATGCCGTTTCAGCTAGTCCTTTGAATCTGCTACTTCATAATGCATTGCACTGAGAATTCGCATCAATGTTGGTGCTAATTCTCTTGTCTTGAGAGATTGAGGATACTTTCTGAAACTCATTTGGTGTTTATGTGCGAGCATACAGGCAATCACAGGGGAGGCTTGTCTGTGGGCAAGTCAATTGCAAGCGGGTGCAAGGCTGCTGGACAGGTCCTGTCTATGCTAGAAGGTACGGGTGGCCGGAAATTATTCACCATGGCTAGCAATAACGTTGACACACTTCCAAAGCCTGCTGAATGCAAGTCAACAACATAGATCTGAATTTTGGTACAAATGTCAGTGTTAGTACGGTGATTGTCCATATACACTTTTGTGAACTTATCTTTTGGAGGCCATTGTAGCTGAGAATAACGATTCAGTTCTAGACTGAGCGATGTAGTTTACGCTGGGAAACGGAAGACCAAAACATGTTTTATCTTAAATATCACGACCGTTCAATGTTGAAAGATGTATCTGCTAATTCGAGGTTCTGGGAGTTCATAATTGAGTTCATAATTTCCGATGATGCTGAAAGTGGCCCACATTAACGTGATACTGGGCGAGGATCTGCACGGCAATACCTTGTTCCATCTCTTGTTGGCTACAGCTCTCCGTTACTTACACATTCAGCTGTGAATGACCACTACACATTTCCACGGCCTCATCAAGAAACACAAGGTTCAGAAGGAATACCGCAGTTTCGAGCAGGACTTGGAAGCCCACTGGTAACTCTACTGTTGCTTACTCTCGCTCCACCAGCTTCAATTTCTTTCAGGAGTCGGTTTCGAAATTTTAAATCAACCTGAACATGATCATCTACTCTGCAAAATATTATGACGTCGTGCTACGCTCGGCCTGTGATCGGGATGCAGGGACTTCTACTTCTAGTGGCAGCCTGTATGATCTCATGACACACTCCTGGATTGAGTAAGCTACCATTAGGGAATGGAATAGGTATTATCTGTCTCTTTCTGCTTCACACCGTACCGACTGAGTAGTTTTAACTAGGATGGATGGCTCATCTGTTGCTGGCGAGTTGTGCATCTCGTTGCGGAAATATAAAATTGATATTCTAGAATGAAGTTACCGTCAGAAACTTTGAGGTCAACAATGGAGTTACGTAGTCACACATGTATTATCTTGAAGAAAGGATTTTCGGTACCCGAGGTGGGTTCGGGTACTGAAGCGGTGTGGTGGAGTACATCAGTGAATTGATCCGTACCAAGTACCAGACTCATGAAGCATTCGGTGGCACCAGTACTCAGTCGGTCGGCCATTGCAACTGGGAGTTCGTACCCAACTGGATCTTCATACTGTTCCCGCTTCTCAAATACCTTCTCACCCCAACGTAAGTCCGAGTACTATTTGGACCCCAAACTAAAGATTCCAGCTAGGATGTTCAAAAACTCTACATGTTCTCAATCCGACACTCGGGCTGTTGCAATATCATTAACATCATAGCACTCTCTCTTATTGCTCCGATATATAGCATTTCCAGATAACAATGAAATTCCAAAATTTTATTGAATCAAGGCCTAACTGTTCGTATACGTATACATTTGATTGTAGAATCTATTCATGATACAATATTCGGAAGCATCACCAGCCTCCTAGCAAGCACTTGCAGCTACAATCTTACTAATGATCTACCACTACGTACTAATATATCTCTATTTGTAGTTGGGTTCTCCTTCCGGTTGGTGATTCTTCGTGGCTTCCAAATCATCACTTGGCGGAGGAGATGGGCCTTTCGCAAGCATGAAAGCGTAGAAAATCAGGTACGCGAAACCCACCGTGGGAACGATCTGACTGATCTTGGTGCTAGCTTTGTCCGCAATGGCACCTTGAATGGGAGGGAAAATGGCACCGCCACCCACGCCCATCACCACAAACGTCCCCGCCCGCTTGGTGTTCCTTCCCAGATCTTGCAACGCCAGCGTGAAGATGGTCGGGTACATGCACGACATGAAGAAGAACAGAACCATCACGCACACGGTCCCTCCCAGCCCCTTCAAAGCCGCGGACAGCGCACACAGCGTGGTGCACAGAATGGCATACGCTCCCAAAATGTGCCGCGGTTGGAGGAACTTCAACAAGAAGGTGGAGAAGAACCGGCCCACGGTGAAGAGAATCAAAGAGTAGGACAGCAGCTGCGATGCCTTGGAGTCGGATTTGATGCCGTCCTCGTTGGCCAAGTTGATGAAGAAAGTGGCCACCGTGACCTGCGCCCACGTACAGCCATTGCGCCAACACCCCGCCGAGAAAATGCGGCTGCTTCAGGAGCGGCTTCGTGGGCAGATCCGATTCGTGCTCCATGTCGTGGTCGGAAACCTCCGGCAAGGTGGCGAAAACGAACAGCACGGCCACCACGAACACCCCGCACGCGATTCCCAGGTAGATGAACTTCACGGAATCCAGGTCTCCCGAGTGCTCGGCACTGAAGAAGAACTTGGATGCGATCAGAGGCCCGATGAAGCTTCCCAACCCGTTGAACGATTGCGAGAGGTTGAGTCGAAATGTGGCCGTCTTTGCGCTCCCCAGCACGGTCACGTACGTGTTGGCGGCCACTTCCAGGTTGGAAAGGCCGCAAGCAATGACGGACGTCGCCGCGACGAAGCCTGGGAAGGTCTTGAATTGAGCGCACGGCCAGAAACACAGAGCTCCCACGACGTACAGCATCAGGCCCGTGATGATGGACACCTTGTACCCGAACCTCCGCACGACGGGCTGGCCGATCAGTGGCGGGAACACGATGTAGGCACCGAAGTAGGCGACCTGCAGGCCCGTGGACTTCATCTTGCTGAGGTTGAGCACCTCTTGGAAGTGCTTGTTGAGCACATCCAGCAATCCGTACGCGAAGCCCCACAGGAAGAAGAGGGATGTGACCAATGCCAATGGAAAATACAGCGCGCGGCCTGTGGGCATGTTCCTGACGGCAATCTTCCCCACAGTGGGGGCTCCCCCGGCCATGATTGCTCGCTTGCTTGCGCCGACGGAATACCAAGTGATCTTCGATACGAGTTTCGGAACACTTGGATTAGAAGACTTAGCACACCTGCAATCAGGCAACAGACGTGTTACTACAAAATCGGTAGACTAAACGATTGCCATAGCTGTAAACTTGTCGTCATGAATGCGACACACCATGTCTACAATTGATTTGCTGTTAACAAGTACGTGAAGGGGATAATCTCCAATCCATTCAAATTCAAGTTCATGATGAAGTTGGCAAACAATATGAATCTTGCAGAGTACTATATTACGTAGTACTTTGCAGTGAGTAGTCATGTACATACCAGCTTAAGTAGTAGCCCGGCACGAGTCAGCTTGGTACAGTGGGGATATATCACTAAGTAAATTGTAAGCAAAGGCTGTGATCTAGCTAGCAGCTAACGATGTTGCGCTGAGCAACGGTGAGTCTCCGAATCGATTCTTTGAACTGGAAGCTAGGCTGTGGAATCTGAGACGCAACTGGTGTAGTGAGTTGGACTGGGAAGACAAGGATTCTACACAGTGCTTATATAGTCCTGGATCCACCGGCCTGCAGTGAGCTGGGCGGGACGCAAGGGCTAGTTGATGATACAGAGTAAAAGGCATGGGTTGGAAGTCAGCGTGGCAGCGGATCACGAACGGATCCGGATTTGACCAGCTTGCCAGATTTCATCCAGCTCAACTTGCCGAGCAGAAACAATTACTAGCTCGTCGGAGGCTTGAGCGAGCGAACTGTTGGTGCAAGCTCGCAGTTGCCTCATGAGTGGACTTACCGTGGATTCCTTCCTTGTGCATTATCGCATTCCGTATACTTACCCGTACTTAGAGCCTGGCTTTTCACATCCTCCGATAATACGTGAAGATTCTCTTCTCGTGACCATATTGTTTTGTCCCTTTCCTTCGCCATGCCCATGCTGCCCCCAGTCACTCCTCCGTCGGCCCTTACTGATTGTCCCTGCGTGGGTGGTGCCACTACAACCCAGGTGCAATTTGGAGACTGGGAGCTCTACAATCCCGCACTACCATCCTTCCATGCAAGTGTCAAGGCATCAATCGGATCAGTCGGACTCACATTGATGGTTTGGAGTGTAGCTGGATAAATCGAAGTTCTGCATGCTTGAGTTAAAGATGAGGGAATCATGAAATCTCCTTTGAGCTCCAATGTCGGTGTAAGAATTTGTTAGTCTGAATGTGCACATCGATCGGTAAATTGACGGAAGCCAAAGCAAAATATCGCAATTGAGGGACACGCAGGTCACGTAATGATTGGAGATCACTAAAGGCCATGCCCCACTGTTATAGAGTTAACGCATGCTTACATTGAGTTCCTTAAAAGTAGTGATAAGGAACTCATCACTGCCAGTTCCAGTACCACATCACTGCCAGTTTACTGCAGTTGACATTATGCAGGTCGTTATGAGTTTTTTGGAGATATCAGTATGTACGGATTCTTTAAAACATCATGATCATGTGTATGAGACGGTACTTAAGCAGATAATTTGGTGGATTGACTGAGATAACTTGGTGGCAAATATCAAACTTGGACTTGTAAGTTAATATTGGATATTAACTTGGAAACGAGATGAACTTCAGATATAATGTTGATAAGAACGGATATGAGAAGAACTTCAGATATATCAATAAATTTGAGGTTGTGCAACTGGAACTGCAGTACTGAACACACCTAGTAAGTTTACTGTTTACACAGAGGCAGATTATTTACCTGCAAGAATACACAAGTTGTCAATTTATATTTCTTAATATTAAGTTGAATACACAAGAATGTTAATTTATATTTTTTTTCCTAGAAATTCCATTATTTTATAAAGTCCCAATCCAAACGGCCAAAGTAAAGATTGATGTTCATTCTTTAGATGAAAAAAAGAAAAAAACCTTAAAAAATAAATATCTAATTTTATGAAAGAAAGAAGAAGTTTTTTTAGTGCACTGCCCAAAACGGTGAGGAAACTTTGATATTTTGTGTAGTGAAAATTTTGTTCTGAAAGAAATCTCAAAGGTGATAATATTAAGTATTTATAGAAGCAATATGCAGAGGTAAGTTGGTAACAAATTTATTTAGCATAGCTGCCCAAATTGCCCAACGAACATAAAATTTAACTTTAGGTACCATAACTATTTTTTAAAATGTCTAATTGAAAAAAATCAGACTCCCTCAAAGTTCTTGTTATGACCTACATTTACAAAAACAATTCAAAAACAAATATCTAAAATTGACATTACACATACATGCCCGAAATTTTAAAAAGCCTACTTTAGGACAACTGTCCTTTAGGAGTTAAGGTTCTACAGAATGACCAAGTACTTTGCATTAATAATACAGAATATTGGAGATCAACTCTAAGTCAATGGTTTCTATTGGATTTGTGATAAACGCAATATAGAATATTGGAAACCAATCCTAAATTTGCGGTTTTTATTGGAGCCCTCAATCTGCGGATTTTATTGGAGTTTGTGATGGACGCAAGAGGACTTTATAATTGATTGAAGATCTAAATGAATGTCCTTCTTAGTTGGTGAATGAAAAGATAAAAAGAAGATAAGTTCATATATAGAGTAACTTGTCAATAAATCAATCAATCCAAAGAAGAGTGTAATAATTGTAAGTTTAGACCTTTTAAAGAGACTTATTTTAGCAGAATTAAAAAGCTCTTGTTTCTAATTTAAAATTTAAAAATGATAGACTTGAATTGGAGAAAGCAAGACAAAAAAAGCACCTGGAAGTTTTGGTAATTTTTTTATTAAAAACTAAAAAATGGAGAAAAAAATAGCAGATGAAGACAATAATGGAAGCTGTGGCCAAGACTCAGATGAATCTTATGCAACATGGTGGATAAAAAAATTATTTTGTATGGAATCATAAAGATGAATTGAAACATTTAAATGAATGGTAAGAAGATGAACATTTAAATGCAGCCATGGATATTATATAGTATTCTAAATTAAGCCAAAAAGAGTTTGAACCTGCGGACCTGCGGTTTATTCTATAATGCATAATAAAAATGACACACATCCATGTTCACAATAGTTATATGACACAGAATCATTATGCTCTTGTTTATATAAATCCTCACCAAAATTGTTGTATCCTTTATGATTCAGCAAAGCAATGAAGCACATGTTCATTAATGGAACCACAAATTATGAAAGCGCTACCTTGAACGATCATTGATGCAATAAAATATTGCATGGAATAGACTGTTGCACAATCAATACAATAATAATGAGATGGTTTATCATGTGGTTTACATATTATTGCATATGCTATCAAAATTGCTAATTTTTAGACTTTAGAAGAGTTAATTATAATGAACAACAAATGAAATCATATTTTATGTCTTGCTTGGGTAACAGGAATGCTATCTTGTGAGCGGTGAGCACTAAATTTATAAATTTTTGACTATTTATTTGAATATTTTGAGATGATTTTGCATGACATGGCATATATGGAACCTATGACCGTGGAAGGTGGTAAAGGGTTTTTTCCAAAGATAATGGCTTCTAAATTGATCAATGTAGAAATTTACACCCAATTCATATCCGAGTGAATTGTGATTTTTTTAACATATATCTTAGCAATTCCACGTCATGAAGAAGAAGGGGAAAAAAGAATAAAATTTATTAAATGAAAAAATAAAACCAATCCCCTAGCCTCATTTCCGAAACAGTCAAACAATTGATTGGAAACTGATAAGAAATTGCAGGCTAAGAGAGCCCTTCCTTCATTGTACATCGATTCCCGGCCCCCCTCACGACCCCTTGCACCCCTCCCAACCCCTTGCACCCCTCCCAACCCCATGCCCCCTACCGACCCCCGCCCTCGACCCCCTCCCTTGTTCATCCATTTTTCATCAAGTTTCATCCATTTTTCATCAAGTTTCATCCATTTTTCATCAAGTTTCATCCATTTTTCATCAAGTTTCATCCATTTTTTTGAAAATCGACTTCGGATTTGGATTTGTAGAGGGGGTATTTACGCAATGGAGAAGGAAAAAAAGGTTGAGAAAAGTTTTGAGAAAATCACATTTTAATGTGGATGCCTTCAAACTTTAACCAAGGGAAATTCAACTTAAGAATGAATTTGTCCGAGCTCTATGATTTAGTCATTCATGTAGTCAATGTTAAAATGTAGGGCCGCTAGAGAATTTAAATAGGAGTAAGGTAAAGCAAAGTTACGGCAAAATATAAAATCCAAAGCCCAACTTAATATATGATATATAAGTAGGGAAAACATAGCACTATAGAGTACTTATGCAATGATCAAGTAGACATATCGTCATCCCTACAGGTACCAATCCAACCATGAGAAGAATCACTATCACTAGACAAAACCACTCTGGCAACTTCTGCAGTTATATCAAGATAAATCTCAGTGTCACAACAAATACTATCTCTAATATATGAAATACATGGAGAAGGAGCAGCTACATAAGCTTGAGCCTGCATCTTTGCATAATGAGGAAGCTCAAGAGTTCTAATTGGACTTCTTATCTTGCTAAGATGACGCGAGATAATAGATCCACTAATGTGATTGTTTGTCGCTTTTATCCGCCGACTACACATGACATTTTAACAATTTTTTAATTATTGATCTTAATACATTTGAAAAAAGAAACAAATGTCAAATGAATGTAAAGACCTACTTACAGAAACGCTTGGGGGCAGTCTTCCTCTCAGGCTTATCATCTGACTCAATGGCACGTTTCTTCTTCGGTGAAGGCACAGGAATTGGAGTAGACTCAACCTCCTCCGCGCTTGGAAGAAGAGGCAACAACACCTGCTTGTACAAGGTGGTGTCATACTCAAAGGCTATGACATGACGTTGGAGACTCTTGGATGCTCGAATGGAAGCATCTATACAGAAATTCAAGCTCCAAGGCATAAGTAGAAAGTATAAAGTGAAATACAAAATTCAATAAACAACAAAAATCATAGAGAAGAAAATACTTGTAGAAGCTGTGAAATCCATGACAATGTCATTCTCAACCGTACACAGATCAATTACAGCCTGCAAGAGGTTAGAAGTCTTCTCCCGTGCTCCTCTGAATGGCTTATCATTCTGTAAATTCACTGTTAGAGAATTACATTAATTTGCAGTAATCCAATTAATGCAATGTCTATCAGAGGACAGTTTGATGCGTTGGGCACCAAGTTCAGGCTTATCATAAAACTGAAACTTAGACATCGGAATATCCTCCATCACATTCTCCATCTTGATGAAGCATTTTACCATAAATGTCTTCTGCTTGCGTGGATGACGATCTGGAACAGTCAATGGCATGCCATTGATAACAAATCATTTGGCCTCCTCTTAAAAGTTAGCCCACTCTGGCCAGGAAATAAGCTCATTTGAAATGAACTTTGAGTCATGGTAAAAAACAATCAAGGCTCCATCATCCTACAGAAACTGCATAGCAAACTCAAAATGGGCCTTAATCCATTTAGACTCCATTTTCTTCCCTGCTGAAATCTTGGATTCATGTTCCAAGAGGGAATTTCACCATCATGGCCTAAACCTAGAACATGTAAATCCTCTCGAACATCAAAAATGATGAGGTCCAAAGTAGCCTCGGCCTCTTTACCTCTCAAATTTCTAGCCTTCCTACCGTTATGCTGCTTCACCCAATCCTTGATCTTGATCTAGCATGAAGGCTCATCCTCCTGCGCAAGAGCATCACACAACTCCAAAATGCCCATAGGACAATCATTGATGATCTCAACACTAGTGTCTATCTCATCCAACTACGAGCATGGAATCGTGGAGACAGTCTGAGAAGGTAGAGGGATAGAAAAATTGGGCACCTCAGGGACTAGAGAAACTATGGTAGCAGGCATGCTGGTCCTTGAAGGAGAAATGCCAACATGAGACATCAACTTCTCTGGCCCTTCCTTCAAAACAAGTTTTCCAACTTGCTGTTCCTTGCTGCAACTTCCTTCTTGAGCTTGACCTCCTGCTCCTTCTCCTTCTTCTTGTCCTCCTTCTCCTTCATCCTTGCCTCAGCCTCAGCCTTCTTCTCTGCCAGCTTTTTCCTTTGCCTCTCAGTAAGAGATACATCATGACCAACCTCCAAGGCATCTTCCTCCAAATTCACCGTATTCTCATCCACAAGCTCCTTCAATAAATTCTTACAACTGCTTTAAAAGCTCTCTCCTCCCCGGGACAAATATCATTTTCCTTCAACTCAAGGTACCAACGACACTGAAGGAGGTGAGGAGTTCCAAAATGCCTTCTCTAATAATCTGTAAAAATGCATTCACTGCTAGTGACATCCATCCACTTCTTAAAACGCTATGGAATATCTTTCCTGTCAATGGCACCCTTGACAGGAAAGCCCCCGACAAGAGCTTTCCAAAAACATACAACAAGCCATATTTCCAAGAAAAAATAAAATCTCATCATTTTCGATGCGAGTTGTCAAAAAAAGTGTCAAAATCCCACCCACCCAAGGGTTGTCTTGGATTCGAGACAACCCCTTTGGTCCAAATTTTTACCCACTTCATATGCTCTACCATGAAAAATATTGCACAAAGACACCATTAGAAATTTCTCAACTATGCTGATATTCTGACAATGTTGTTTTGAATTCTTCAAATTGGCACTACACATGGAGATTTTCTCCAAATCTTTGATGTAATACACCGTTGGAAAGCCCTCGACAAGAGCTTTCCAAAACATACAACAAGCCATATTTCAAAAAAAAAAAAAAATCTCGTCATTTTCCATGCGAGTTGTCAAAAAAAGTGAATGCATGAGGCACCTCCAATCCGTCCCTCGGATCCGAGAGGTGCCCCCAAGCTCTGACTTTCACTTGCTTTTTTGCTCCATGTGAACTCCAGCTCAATATTGGAGGCTCATATTTCTCTGCTTTTCAGTTTGAAGTGAAGGCTGGTGGCACCCCGGACCATCCCTCGGATCCGAGGGGTGCCTCGGCTGAGTATTTGTTTTTGCTTTTTTGAGTGTCTAATGCTCTAGTAGCTAGCTGAATGCAACTGGCCACGACTTTTGTTCTTTTTTCTGAGCATTGCTCGAGTTCTGTGACTACTTGTGTCGCTACAGCTTGCATGCTGCAAGCAAACGCATTTGTTTTAATTTTTTTTCACCATCATGGCCAGTGGTTTAGGCTTAGATTTCTCTGCTTTTCAATTTGAAGTAAAGGCTATTGGCACCCCCAGACCATCCCTCGGATCCGAGGGATGCCTCAGCCGAGTATTTTCTTTTGCTTTTTTGAGTGCCTGGTTACGATTCTCAATCACGGGGAAGTTAATTGGTCTGATTTCGTTGCCTCGGATCCGAGGGGAGAATCCCACATATATTCTAAATCTTACATATATTCTAAATCTCACATGTATTCAAAATCTCACATATAGAATCTCACATATATTCTATTTGAGATTCTCCTCTCGGATCCGAGGGGAGAATCCCACATATATTCTAAATCTTATATATATTCTAAATCTCACATGTATTCAAAATCTCACATATAGAATCTCACATATATTCTATTTGAGATTCTTCTCTCGGATCCGAGGGGAGAATCTCACATATATTCTTACATTCACTTTTTTGACAACTTGCATGGAAAATGACGAGATTTTATTTTATTATGAAATATGGCTTGTTGTATGTTTTTGGAAAGCTCTTGTCGAGGGCTTTCCAACGGTGTATTACATCAAAGATTTGGAGAAAATCTCCATGTGTAGTGCCAATTTGAAGAATTCAAAACAACATTGTCAGAATATCAGCATAGTTGAGAAATTTCTAATGGTGTCTTTGTGCAATATTTTTCATTGTAGAGCATATGAAGTGGGTAAAAATTTGGACCAAAGGGATTGTCTCGGATCCGAGACAACCCTTGGGTGGGTGGGATTTTGACACTTTTTTTGACAACTCGCATAAAAAATGATGAGATTTTATTTTTTCTTGAAAATATGGCTTGTTGTATGTTTTTGAGAAGATCTTGTCGAGGGCTTTCCAACGATGTATTACATCAAAGATTTGGAGAAAAGCTCCATCTGTAGTGCCAATTTGAAGAATTCAAAATAGCATTGTCTAAATATCAGCATAGTTGAGATACCTTTTTTATTGAATGATTTTAAAAAGCTAATACATTATGGATCCCTTTGAGGTGTGAAGGCCACATTTATCTTTTCTAACTTTCAAGAACTTTTATGTGTTTTAATCCCTTTCAAGTTGGATGCCTAATTTTACTTATCTCAAAATTCAATAAACATGTGATTGTTAAACTTCTTTTGGATTCCTACGTCACTTTGTATGCTTTGAATGTATTTTTCATTGGAAAGACACATACTTTTATGGGTCTTTGAGATTCAAGTGTTCCATGAGGTGGTTTAATTTTGAGTTTTATTTGATAGACGCTATGGAAAATTACAAGATCATTTGTTTTGGGAAATAATACTTGTCACATGTTTTTGGAAATCTCTCTTCAAAGTTCAGGGGTTTACTATCAAAATATCTTAATAAATATTTGAAAAAAATTTCCATGTGTAGTCTCTATACCATAGCCCAAATATCAGTACATTATTTGGAATTTAGAGATTTCATGCTTGATCATATAGTTTTTTAAATTAGTGAAGTGGTTGAGGACTTATAAACTGTTGTTGTATGATAAGTCTTAAATTCATACCATGTTGTAGTTATAGATATGTTATTTCTATAGATGGTGGAAAGGAGAAGGTGTATTCCATTACTATCATCAATTGACCGCATAAATTTCATGAAGATGATATTATAGGTCCTTGGAAAGATGCGACAATAAAATACCGCAAACACATTTACAAGATTTTCTGATATCTCTAAAAGATGGATTACAAAGTGGATACTTTCATCAACTTGGTTTCAACAAGGTTATGCGTTTTTCTGAACTTACCACACTTGATAGATTCCTTTGGAAGTTTCTTTGGAACTAATTGCAATTGCTAAAGAAGCTTTTATTTTGTGACTCATATTTTCAGCTAACGGATTTAATTTAAATTTATGCTTAGTTTGTATTTGAACTTACCTTCTATAAATAAAGATCATATCTACTAAGCCCCTTCAATTATATAATATTCTATAGTAAATCATAAAAAGGTATATTTAAAAACAAAAATTGTAATTTTGATACCAAATGTAATCGACTGTCGGATCCACCTTTCAATGTTATATCTTTTTGGAATTTTATTTTTCAAAAGTGGATGTGAAAGAATAATCTCTTTGTGAATCCAAAAAGGCCTTGTGTAAGAGTTTTTTTTCCACCTTGTTTTGGTTTTTTATCTCATTTCTTTTTTTGAAATAAATTTAGCAATTATTTTTGGGATTTGTTTAAATTCTTCCAATTTTTAATTTTTTAAAATTTTTTTTGGTTTTTAAAAAAAAAATCAAATTTATTAACTTTCCACGGTAATAGGTGTCATTCATTATTTAATTGTGTCTTCGAAGAAAGAGTTTTAAAGTTATGGTTTTTGATAGAATTGGATGAAAAGATTAAATTTTTGTAAAAAAATCCAAACTTTTTTTGGAAAAAAAACTGAAATTTGTGTTCACCGCTCACCGCTCACTACTCACCAATCACAAGAAAGCGTCGCTGGCTTGGATAAAGACATGTAAAAACGATTTCTAAGATTTGCTGAAATGGATTTTTAAGTGTGCACACATGTCTTATTTATTTATATATTAATATTGAAAATTGGTCATATTTTAGTATTGAAAAATCGACTTTAACTTATCATTATATGTTTTACTTTGATTTAGTTGCAAAGTCTATCTAGTATTTATTTTATTTCAAATTGTAAACCAAAAAGATATAGAACAAATTTTAGCCATGAAATCTTTTAACCCCTAAAGTATCAACTCAACAGTTTTGGTATGATTTAGGGTCCGGTCAGGCTCCCTATGAGTCAAATTTTATTGGATGTGGCTGTAACTTTGGCACAGCATGGGAAATTGTCATATCTTTCTAGCAAGACCAAATTTTACTTCCATCAGGTCCATAGTTAAGTAATAATTGGTGTTTAAAGATCAAAATTCAATTCAGGGCAGCTCGGGCAGGTTTGTGGCCGATGGGAGTGGTGTACCAAATCTGTGAAAGTCTACAGCGACTTCTAAATGATCCTTTCTGAAATTGTTTCATTTTTTTTTTAAAAATTATTTTGAAAAATCCAACCGTAGGATCTTGTTTAGAGCCATCCAATTAGTCAATATACCAAGTTTTGTAAACTTTGACCGTACGGATCTTGAGATATATCGAGTCAAAGTTTCAAGTTTTATAAAAACTGTCAAGACAGATCAACAGTGATTGGGTCACCTTCATCACCCATTTTCCCTTCACCATTTTCTCCTCCTAAACCACAGTATATGCTGTAAAATTCATATCTATTTTGGATTTATTTATTTTTTGGATTTTTTTCCTCTACAATTTCTTTTCCATACAAATGCATGTATACACCGTTCGGATTCCCAAAAATTGATGATCTTCTTAGGCATTTGTAGCGTGGAAAAAGACCTAGTATATATGCATTTCATTTGACTCCCGTCACTAGAAATGTGGTTTTCCAATGCTTTTGTGTGTTGTATTGTCTTCAATTTTTTGGGGCATACTCCCAACTCACTTTAGAATCCAAAACTGAAGAGCCTCCACCCATGCGATCTTCAAAAATGGACTGTTTTACTCTCCGAAGTTTAGCTGTCCCTGCCGGGCAGGACCAAAAAAAACTTTCCCTCAAGTTCAAACCTCATGATCTTCCAAACGGTGAAGAGTTACAGTCTAAAATTTTGTGTTCTCATACATGTACAAATTAGGTACTAGATCCTACGGTTAGATTCTCTTAAATACATTTAAATTTGCATAATTCTACTTTGAACTAAAACAGGGCAGAATTGAGGCAGAATTTGGGATTTTATGGTCAAATACTTTAGGGGTTAATGGAGCATTAAAGATAATAGTCAATTTAGGTTATCACTTTTTTGAGATACTAATATTGGTTTGAACATCTTAAATTTGTTTCAATTGTTCATTTTGATCAAGTAACAAATCTTAAAATAGAAAAGAAACAAAAATTATGTTCTTCAATGGAATCAAGATGCTCATATATTTAAAGACCTTTTTAAATTTTTTTACAAAGACTGTTTGAATCCATTCATAGGTGTGTTAATGTGTCTTTAGTTATATAATTTGCTAGCATCATCGTGCAAAATTTATGAAGTTAATCTATTGATGAAACAAAACATCTTGTAGTCTACATAATATATTATAGATCACATTTAGAACTGATATTAATTTTTATTTCTTTAAATATTCCAAATGCTTGATTTTAGGGATTTTAGGTGAGAGAGACACAACTTATTTTTTCAACTATATAAGTCAATAAAATCATTTTAAAATTGTTTGATTATAATTGAATTTTTATCCTAGACACATTATACAATGTAGAAAAATAAAACCAAATTTGGTGAAGTCTTACTTTATTATAAATAAAAATTGGATTTATTTGACACATAAACTTAGTGTGCACTATAGATAGGACGGCTGTTTAGGTACCGAACCGGACCATTACCCCCACACTATTGTGGATTTTCAATTTGGGTGAAAAACAACCCTTAACAATTTACTATCCAGAAAAAGTCGAGGTTGCTAAAGGGGAGGGGCTTTTGTTTTACTGCCCTGCAGGATGGCTGCTTCTGCTGGCAGGACGTGTGAACAGACCCAGAGTTTCACCTGCAGGTCCGGCAGCGCTGTAAGCATTGGAATTGTTTACTACCACGTCAGACTGTAGGGTTGTGTATCCGGCATGTGGGATGCCAGTTGGGTCCAAGTGTCATCCCCCGTGGAATAGTATATCTTTACTTTGCTGCAGTCTTTGGGTTTATTCAAAGACATACCTTGAACTTGTTCCGGGCTTCTACTTATTCGATGAGCTGCACTGGATACTAGCAATATCTATGGGATTATTTCAACATGGTCATTACAGTGGTGCTTATGGAACACGTCATGCAGATTCACTCATCCTGACTCCACGAAATTGCAACCAAAGGATTCTTCGCATACCTTCACACGATGTTGTCTCAGACCTAATTCAAGCTGCAGAGCACATCATGTAGCTCTATCTTCCTCAAACCTTCTGCCCATTGTCACTAAGATAATCACAACCTGATAACTTGAACTTGTGACTAAGGTGGAGGTACCCATACCCGACACGCACCCCATGCTGAGCATGTAGGCTTCCCGGATGTTGCACATGTGATGACCCAATGCGGACAATTTTTTTTAATCTTGGTAAACTGACTGACAGCTCTGGGTGATTGAACAATGCCGAAATGGCTGCACCCGGGATTAGCATTCAGTTTCTAGAAAAACAGAAATAGAAGAGTTGTTGTTGCCATGATGGCTGTGGTGGTGTGGTGGATTGCATTCACTTAATGACAACTTCCCAGAAATCAAATGCTCGGTTGTGGTAATGAATGTTAACTGAAATTTGGTGCAAAATTAGCGGCTACTGATTCCATCTTCGTCAGAATTAAAAATCTGTGATCTCAAGCAAGAAGCAATAAGAAGTCGGGTTTCAGGCAAACTTTCCACACATCATTCTGAACACTTCTTCTTCACATTCTCATAGTTTTATTGTGCAATTTCAGTAGTTACAAGTCTTGCCTTCACTAGCAGATCATGGCACCTCAACTGCATGGTACCGTAGCACTTAGTGATGTCGATGAGGGAACTTGGTCAGATGAGGATATCCATTCCAGGGATGGTATAGAGGAGGAAGATCAGAACATGGAAGGTAGTGATGGATGTAGTAGTGAGGAGGGGGAGCCTGGAGGGAACCAGCTGATGGACTACGACAATCTGAACATGGTGATGCAAAGTCGGCAGAGGCAGCGTGGAGACTCCAGTGGCGCAGCCGGCCAGCAAGGACGGAGAGACTCAGCAGGAGGGTCGGGAGGCGGGCATACAGAGGCAGGGTCGCTGCAGCTTGGTCGGGCAGGTTCCACTCAAACACCGCATGGCCTTTACAGGACCGTGGGAGGCGTGAACTTGTTCACCAGTGGGGTGGCCGGAAGTGGCTCAGCGGCAAGGAGGTCGCATCGGCTGTCAAGGAGACCTGCAGTGGTTGATTCGCAGGGGCAGTCCATTGCCGACATCACTGCCCTTGACTCCGACTCTCCCACACAACCCTCGGCCTTTCGCCCTGTCCTGCAGAGCCCACCTACCCAGCCATCACAACCCCGTGGAGCTCGTGGCGTACGACAAAGATGTGGCAGAGGCGGTGGCACAAGACGTGAGAAAGCATGGACAAACAGCCAACTCAGAGAAGCAATGGCATGCGTCGATGGAGGTATGAACATGAAACAAGCATCTGATATGTATCACATACCTTACTCCACATTTCGAGAGTGGTGTTATGGCATGAGGAGGACTAGAAAGAGAGGACCTGCTGCAGTTTTAAGTCCATCTGAGGAGCAACAGTTAGTGGATTACTGCATACGGATGTGCGAATTAGGACTAGGCCTTACACCTACTGCATTAAAGTTAAAAGTCTATGACATAACCAAGTCCAGGCCGACACCCTTCCGCAATGGTATCCCGGGCAAGAGCTGGATGCGATGGTGGAAGCGCCGCCACCCAGAGCTCACGTTACGAGTAGCACATGCTTTAGAAACAGCACGGGCAAAGGGATTATGTGCAGCTAACGTCAAGAGCTTCTACGACAATTTGGAAGGTCTATGTACCTTGCATAATTACAGTCCAGATCAAATCTGGAACTGTGATGAGTCGGGGGCGCAAGTGGGGCGCAATGGTGGGGGTGTAGTCATTGCTCGCAGAGGCGCACGTCATGTCCATTCAATCGTACCGGATCAAAGAGAGTGGTTGTCCGTCCTAGTTTGCATAAACGCAGGGGGGTTAGCAATTCCATCATTCTACGTTTTTAGAGGCACAAGGTTCAGGCAGAATTACATTGAGAGGTGCGAGCCCGGGGCTACAATGGCAATGCAGCCCCGGGCTTGGATGACAACGTACCTGTTCAGTGCGTGGTTGTCCCACTTCATTGAGAGTGTGCAGAAACATGGCGGTATTTCGCAGGAACGCAGACACCTTCTAATTCTAGACGGGCATAACTCGCATGTGACCCTCGATGTCGTCAGAGAGGCTCGTTCGGCAGGGCTGGACATTCTCACGCTACCTGCGCACACATCGCACGCCATGCAGCCGCTTGATGTTAGTATCTTCAAACCATTTAAGCTACATTTCAGAGCCTATCGAGATTACTGGACATCTCGGAACATGTCACAACCAGCAAGTAAGACTACCCTAGCACAGTGGGTTTCTCTGGGGTTGCGAAAAGCACTCACCTCAAGCAACATTGTGAGTGGCTTCCGAGGCACAGGCATATGGCCCATCAACCCTGCAGCCATGAACAGACACCTCACACCATCTGAAATTTTCTGTGAGGCAAACGTTTCAGATGCTGAAGACGAAGTGGAAGGATGCCGAAGTCCTACTGAGCAACTGGGGTCAGAGCCCGATAGGATGGAGGATCTCGACGTACCTTTCGACGCTGGAAGGTCCATGTCGATGGAGGCTGAATTCGGTGAGGTCCCGGACTCCACTGCAGCACATTATTTCGTGGCGCCGGACCAGTCTGATGAAGACGTCGCCAACGAATTGGCGAGACTGGAGCTCGATCAGGGAGAGCCCGAGTCCATCACTCGGTTTCTGACGCTGCCTACCATCACTGCTCGTGCAAATCCCCGAAGGCGTGATCCCATCCTAGATTTCACACAGTCGAAGATATTGACTTCGGATGAGTATGCAGCGGCAGTTGAAAGACAACAAGAAGCGAAAGAATCAGCAGCACGAGAGAAAGAGAGGGTACGTGTGGAGAAGGAGGAAGCAAAGCGAAGGAAGGCACTGGAGAAGGAGGCGCGAGCGTTAGAAGTCGCTGCAGCGCGAGAGCGAAGAAGTGCCGAGAAGGAACAGGCGCTGCGCTTGAGGACTGAGCGCGCTGCTCAGGTCGCAGCGGCGCGAGCTGCCAAAGCGGCAGAGAAGGCCAGGCTGGCTGCAGGGCGAGTCGGCCCGCGTCGTCGAGGCGGGAGGGCATCGGCGACAGCAGAGGGCCAGCAAGGAGAGATGTCGGAGCAAGCGCACATGGGCGGGGGCGCTGGAGAGGAGGTCGGCGAAGCGTCCGAGGCGTGGCGCAGCAGTTTCTCCTTCGCTCCCGGCGGAATCCCTAATCACTTCGCGAGCTTCACACCACCATCGCCCCAGATGCATCAACAGTACTTCATGAACGCACACCTCCTGCAAGCCCAATTTGGTGGCCCTATGATATCGACGATGCCAACCCATCCATCACAACCGAATCTGCAGCCCACGCCTGCGCAAAATCTCCAAGCTACATTTTCTGTGCCACAATGGGGAGTCTCAGGGCAAGGGGCGCGCGAGCAGCGAGCGGGAGAGCGAGAGCACCGAGCGGGAGAGCGACGGTAAGCAACAGTGCGATTCAAGGGAAAGCGCGGGCCCAAGCTCAGGTGGAGGGAAAGCGCGGGCTCCAGTGCCGTTAGAAGAAAAGCGCGACCAGGCCACCCAGACTGGAAGTTGGGTTGGTGCAAGCCAGAATGGGGGGGGTGCATTACGGCATGCGGACCATGTGGTCCTGGTCATCTCTTTTTCTCCTCACAGGCTGTGAGCCACTCTTTGCTGGCATGAAGGATATTGCTTACTTATTTTTAGTTCCCTGATTTTCCATTACCAGGGAGTAATGTTAGCTGAAATTAATGATCTCCTATCACGTGTATTAGTGGACTTGTGTTCTAGAATTGCTATTCATGTTATTGGTTATTGGTGAAGCTATATGTTGGTTACCCATTCAGACCAACTTTTCACCTTAAAAATTTGTAGTAATTTCAGTTTTCCAAAAACAAATTCCAAAAAATGCTCATTCTTCATGAACCTTATTTCCCTTCCTACGAAAAATTTCTCCCAACTTGTTATCTTACTGGTACTGTGCCAATCGCCTTAACTTGTCGGGTATGGGTACCTCCACCTTAGTGCCATTTTCGCTAGACTCACTCCGCAAATGGTGATACCAAACGTACATACCGAGTCCCTTCACTTGCAACACAATCTTTGCTCTGATCATTGGTATCATTACAAACCCAGTTAAGCAGCTCTTCTCCTGCATCCGGAGGGAATTAATCGATGACCATGTCTAAATAGCTTTTCAGTGACGTTCACTCTCCACCATGAATAGTCCAGGATATCAAAGAGAATTCAAAGTCTCCAATTGTGCAAAAACTGTAGTGGCTACAATTGTCAACCTGATCTCAAGTCCCGCTGTTGATGGGGCTAACTGTTTCTTGAAGAAGAAGTGTTTGCTTCTCTATGCAAAGTAGCTCCAACATCTTAGACTCTGATATGTAGCACTTGGAAGTTCATGCCGTGTAGGCTGCAAGGTTAGGCTTTGCGGAGGGTGTACGTGCAGATGGAGCGCACCAAGGCACCGAAGGCAGTGCTCACTGGAGCAGAATGGGAAGACCTAGTGAAGCTTCAGGAGTTTGTCCAGACAGCTTCAGAAGCAGATTTGGGCGCTGTGTGCTCAAGCGCTTGCATCTACACTAGTACCACCAGCGATTCCATTTCGGGGAAGTTCGCAACGATGCGTATCGATCTGCCTGACACCCAGATAAGCATGTCTTTTAGGTTTGGATCCCACGATGCAATCTTGTTAGTCTTCCAGGCGATAGTGAGTTCTCCTACATTGACACACTTGTCGATCGTAATTTTGGATAGCATCGTGGAGGAAGTGTTCGCCGTCGTGGGCACAAGCCGCAGACTCTCCACCTTGGATATCACGTGCACAGGTGTATCCGACCACGTGAAGGCCATCGCTCGCTGCTTCTCCGGGAACACTGTTCTCAGGTCGTGTACTCTACGGTTGCGTCCCTGTGATGGTCGTTGCCATCCACTGCAGGCAATCCTAGGTCCTTTCACGACCACGGTGGAGAGCAAAGCGAATGTGGGCCTTAGAAATCTGGTGCTCATCTCTACCCAAGAGGACAATGGATGTTGGTTATGCCAGGAAGCCGTAACCATATCTGATTGAGCGCAAGTGTCTGCTTGGACGTATTTCATCCACGAACAGCACAATTTGATCTTAACCTTGCAAGATTCATCCATAAAGGCAGCAGTTACGAGGTTTTTCATTCACGAACAGAGCTGGTTACGTCCGGTAACCCACTCGCCGCCTCACGGCGGCTCGAAGGTTACCTAGTCCATAGCCGCATTGGTCACGCGCAATATGACATTGGAGAAGCTGGAGGTGGGTGACCACGTATTTCCGAATCGGGGAAAATCTCACTTCGACAGAGTCGGCATTATGGCGCGTGCTGTGGGGTGCAACCCAACATTGAAGGAAATCAGGTTTCAATGCTCTGTTGCAGAATTGAAGGAGCTTGTGCTTCGTCTGGTGCCAAATGCGGATGGTCGTCAAGCCAACACTACTCTCTCTGCACTCAAACTTTCTCTCATAAATGGTGAAACTGTCCTTGATTGCCTGACTGATGTGGCGAGATTGGTGGAATCGAACACCACCTTGAAGCATGTGCAAGTATCTCACGATGGGTGGAGTCTTCCGGAATCGCCTGTCCCCCGCTCTTCACATCTTTGGAAACATATTAGTAAAGTTGAAAGGCAAAACCGAGAGGAGATTCAGGGTGTAACTGCTTTAGAATCGAGGCTGCGAGGTGAGCTAGAGCGGATTCGCACCAATGAGTTGCAACGAAACGCAAGCTTGGAGTCTCTGAGAGTAGGATTCTGGAAGCTAATTCGAGTGGGTGATGGCCATGAGTGGCAGATGACATACGAAGGTCCATGCTTGCAGCCGCGCAGAGGTGAGTGTCCATCTGCTGTGATCATCTCAGAGAAAGTATTTTGTGAAGAGAGTGGAAATATTGAACTACTCCTAATGTTAAGGGCACGTCACTGGGTGTCCTGCAGAATACGTCGTGGAAGTGAAGATGAGGGGTGGAGTCGAGCATTTCGAACAACCGTCCTGGACGAGCGTGTCTGCATATCCAACGCCATCTCGTACCGTCAATAATACCACAGCTGGTGCACATTGTAGAACAAGACCCAGTACCGCACGTGGCAACACGTCTGGTGCCGCAGATTACATGGTCATTCTGACAGAGGGCGGAGGCGACGGTGGAGGTGGATGAACTCAACATTGGCAGCCTGAAATCTAAATCAGCCATGATGAAATGGTATCTGATTAACTTTTGTAGTGCAGGACTATCTGAAAAAATTGCTTCTTCCGAACTAATATTCAACGTCAAGTCTGACAATAGGGCTCGGTTCATTCGATTGGGTCACTTCATTGCTGAGAGAAGTGTAGTTACTGTGCATACATCTATACAAGGCAAATTGGTCTGATTTGCTGATTTACCAAGTTTTGGACATTGGAATCCTGGGAGTCTTCCGAGAGACGTCTCCGACAGTCACAGACCTAAATCTCAATCCCTCATTCGATAAAAAGTAGAGCAATACTGTGGCGTGTTCTTGATTTCTTAATGCAAGTGGTGTTCACCATCCTCAGCGCAAGCTGCAGCCTTTCGTCATTATACATCACGTGTGAAGTCTAAATTTTGAAAATCTCGATGTCCAAACCATGTTAAGACCTTCGCTCGAGCTACTAGTTCAGAAATTCTGTTGAGGTACTCGTGCATTTCAAAATTATATCTAAGATTGGACATCTTGCAAATTTCGAAGGGTTGACTCTTGAAAACAGTGCATATTTGTGATAATGTTTCCGATACAGTAAGAGAGCGGCAGTTGTAATATTCGTTTTTAAAAATTCAAATGCCTCTTGATGGACGGGCAATAATGTTTTTACTCACTTTCTGGTTGATTATGTTGATATAAATTACATGGCATCTGCACTAAGCAACTTCTGCCATTCTCTTGGAAGAAAGCTGTAATGAAGACAAAATGGGGATGGAAAATAGTCAGATTTCTTTTTCCTACGGCACCAAGGTCCGTTTTACACCAGGTGGAAAAGCATCTAATTTTTTGCAAAGAAAGGTATAGTTATTTGAGGCAAAGGATGGGATGTTGGAGAAGGTGGGAAAATATTAAAAAATATTTTCTGAATATTTGATCAATCATTGTGTAACACTGTAAAACACCATAGAGAAGAATATATTAACAATTTAGTATTTGGAAGGATGTTACATTACCTACTATAGATAGAATAGTTAGCAATTCCAAAAATTGCTTCAAAAATCTTTGAATTGGCCTTTAATAAAAATAAAAAAATAAAAACGTATCATAGGATCTAAAAAAGAGGGTAGAAAGGATATAATCTTTTTAATGAAGTTGGATTTCCTTGAAGTCCAAGTTTTTTGTCCAAATATTTGAGGTTGCGGAAGAAGTCTACTTTCAAAAAATATTGCCATATTGACAACCATGACATTTTTTCATCTATGATTGAAGTTCTTCATCACAAAAGTCTAGACCGTAGTGTAAATTATAACTAGACATGAGTCTCATTTCTAGCCAATCTTATTACAAGAACAGTAATTCTAGACTGTTGACTTCTCTAGATAGATGAATATTGCCTTATTTATGCTTAAAACTCCACTAAGAGTATTTTAAGTCCTAAGAAACACGTACATGGCCATCATAGAGTCCGTGATCCACCATTGACCTACCAAATTCCAAAGATTACAGAATGCTTTAAAATACAAAAAGCTATTTCCAAAGGTCCTAAGTTTGAACCCTCAATACATGCCTAATTACGTGACTTCTCTGAAATTGGCTTTTATCATTAAAAATTGAACCTCAAACCTTCTATCTCCAACTTCAAGAGCACTTATTTAATTAGTAATAGTAACCATTGAAACTTGCCATAAATACTTACAGCATGAGTTTAACAAGTTTCTACACGCAAAACTGGTTACCAATCAACCCCTATAGTTGAAAGGCCTCAAAACTGCCAAAAATCCTCAAAATTGGTCTTTTTCAATACAAGATGTAAGTTTTCAAGTTTTGATGTTTTTTGGGAGAAATAACCATAGAATTTTAGTACCTTATTTGTACATGTATATGTACTCCAAATCTTAGATTCAAACTCGTTACTATTTTAATCATTATATACTTAATTATTATGTAAAGTATTACTCCCTTTGTCTCACTAAAAGAGCTTGGTTTGCTTAATTTGGCGGATTTAAGGGCAAATGCTATTGACTTGGAGTATGCACATGTGGCATGCGGCATGGGGCTTTCTTGTCTTTATCATCATGAAAAAGGGACTTACTAGCATTGACTTAAAAGTATGTGGCACAAGGTATTAGGTATGTGTCCAAAGGACATTCGCCTTTTAGAAATGGTATGTGTTGGTACTATCAATTAACTATTAAAATACACCAAACCACTCTCGTATTTTGAGACAAATTATTTTACCAAACCCTGGTCTTTTAGGGAGACGGAGGGAATATAATTGAAGTTTTAATATTCAGATTTTTCATGATCATCACACCTTTAGTAACTTATAATCCACGTAAGAAAAATAAAACACAATTATTAAACTTTCCTTTTATGAACACCGTTACTTTCAACCAAAATATAAATAAATTGGCTGGTTGGCTGGTTGGCTGGTTGGCTGGTCCGGTGTGGCCCTTGTATCAGAAGCAGGTAAATCTCTGTGCATTGATGGGGTCGGTGCTATTGGCGCTCATTGGTACAGTCACTTCTCTATTCTCTCACCGAAGTAGCAAATTTGTAGGGTCGGAGGAAGGCAGAAGGGGCAAGTTCTATGTCCTTTACGATTGTCCTCGACTTTACCATAGCGTTGTCGTCCTCAGGTGGAATCAGACGGTTCATAGGGAGAAATTCAAAAAATTAAACTAGGTGCTCAAGGTAAAACCTTGATATGAGAAAGTCAGCGTAGTTATTTTGGTTACTTCAACAGTGATTTAAATCGAATTGATGTTCAAAGTTAAACTCGGAATTTCAGAAATGGCGCCAGTCAGTAGAGGACTATCCTCAACATCGAGAAGCTACAATGCGGGCAACAAGGTATAATTAATATGTTTGACTTCTAATGTATTGACATTGTCTGAGGTACAAGAGTAACAAAATTGGTAAACTTGGAGAATTTTTAGGTGATTGATGTGAAAATAGTTAAAAACAGATCAAACTCACAATCAACGACTGACGTCCTCTCTGAACGAAATGAACGCCAAACACAAATAAGTAGGAAAAGGCATAAGTTAGGCACCGTAACTAGGGAATCTGGAACTGGAATCGGAAAAAGGGAAAAATGATGAACAATCAAGCTCCACGCTGCTGTAATTAGGCTGCACAGTGACCTCCACTAATATCGGATCCCGCAGCCACCTCCAGGTGAACCTGGAAGTTGTAACACTTCGCGAAAAGCATCTCAGATACTCGTTGCCAAACTAGTCTCTACATAACACCCACATTTGGAGCTTCAATTACTCATCGATCGCATTCATCATCTCTTCCAGAAACACGAGTCCCGAATCTGACTAAGGGACAACGTTTCTCTACCGCAGAACTCTAATTCCCAGCCTCAACAAAATTTCTACCTTCCACATGCTTAGAGCATTGCAACAATGGCTGCAGGGATGTTGAACACGAACTGAGACGATTCTTAGTCTTCGCTCCTCAATTCTAGTATGGTCACCTTCAACATGCTTTGATGTATTCATTTTGCAATTATACACTTCTCTATTGTATTTTACCATCGATAACTCTCCAGATGTTCCGATGATGCACCCCAGCTCCACTATCGATTTCAATCTTAACTAGTAGACAATAGAGATAGTTAACACTTCCATTGCTACATCCTTCACATGATACAGCACATGCTAGTAGTAATCATTGCAATGTAGCTGATTGGCTATCAAATCGGGTCAATTCAACTTCAATCGGTACTGAATGGGGAATAAGGTCTGTAAATATAAATGCAGGTTGGAGATCCTTCTGCACATACGCCTTGCCGAAACCACAGACAACGAGCTCGGTTGACATAGCCACCAAAATGACGACGCGGACGCTTGTGCCAGTCTTTGTGGCGATCATGCTCGCATCGCAGTGGACGACCATCCACGCGAGGTCCATACCGGGCGACTTCGACACCCAGGAGTTTGTGCCCACCAACGGCGCCTACGAGGAGTTCGACCCCCAAGACCTGTCTCCCGATGCCGACACGCCCAGCCTTGCCACAGACTCCTTCGCTACGGATTCCTTCGCCATCGAATCTGACCCTGCCCCGGAGGCCGCCTGGGACGCCGAGACGTTCGCCACCCGGGACACCGACTCCGGCTCGACGCGCCAGAGCACCTACAACTACGACTCCTCCTTCGCGACCACGGAGGCCGAGCTGCCCCTGGACACGTTCGTCGACTCGCCCGAGATCGTCACCACTCAAGACACCAGCGCCAGCTTCGCGGACGACTCCGCGCTCGAGGCCAACACCCAGGTGGTGTACTCGCAGTCTGCATACGAGAACGACGAGGTGTTCTTCGACACGTCCAATGCCGACACCGTCTACCGCGCCAACGACGACTAAGCATTCCGCCAGATCCACATATTTTAGAATTCCTTGCATGCACAGCTCGTCATGGATTGCAGTGAATGCACCACGTTCACAGCTGCTCTGCACAATGTGGCCACTCTGCAGCTCACCCCCAACTCTGCTGATTCATCTAGTCTCCATCCACACATGTGACGTGTTGACACTGACTGTGTTGTGAATGTGTGGCAGTGGGCTGAGCCTGTCTTCCACGGACGTGATGAACGACACCAGCGTGGACGCGACGCTGGCGTCGCTGGCCGCGGCCATGGGCGGGTGCGGCACCGGAAACCCCAGCAACGACTGCTGGCGCTGCGACCCGAACTGGCGCAGCCATCGCCAAGCGCTCGCTAGCTGCGCCATTGGCTTCGGCCACAACGCCATCGGCGGCAAGAACGGGCCCATCTACACCGTCACCAACAACGGCGACGACCTCCAGAACCCGCAGCCCGGGACGCTCCGCTATGGCGTGACGCGCAACGGGCCGCTGTGGATCATCTTCGCTAAGAGCATGACCACCCAGCTGAAGGGCGAGCTCTGGGTCACGGCGTTCAAGACCCTCGACGAGCGCGGCGCCGAGGTGCACATCACGGGTACGTCGCAGATCACCATCCAGAACACCAACAACGTCATCCTGCACGGGCTCCACATCCATGACATCAAGCCGTCGGGCCCCAGCGTCATCCGCGCGTCGCCCACGAAGGTGATCCGACGCGGCAAGACGAACGGCAACGGGATCCACATTCTGGGCTCGCACGACGTGTGGGTGGACCACTGCTACCTGGCCAAGGCGACGGACGGGCTGCTGGATGCGACCCGGGGGTCGAGCATGATCACTGTGTCCAACTGCCTGTTCGAGAACCACAACAAGGTGATGCTATTCGGCGCCAACCCGACGCACACCATGGACCGCAATATGAGGGCGACGGTGGCGTTCAACAAGTTCGGGGGCGGGCTGATCCAGCGGTTGCCGCGGTGCCGGTTCGGGACGTTCCACATCCTGAACAACGACTACTCGGCGGGGTGGTCGATCTACGCGATCGGCGGCAGCGAGGATCCGACCATCCTGAGCCAGGGCAACCTGTTCAACCCGAGCGGCAAGAAGGAGGTCACCAAGCGCATCGACGACGCTGGGCCGACGTTCGGCGGGTGGAAGACGTGGGACTGGGCGTCGAGCGGCGACGTGTTCCTGAAGGGCTCCTTCTTCACGGGGTCGGGCGCCAAGGCGACGTCGGCAGGGGTGTACGCGAAGGCGTTCAACACGTCGTCGCGGCCCGGATCCATGGTGCCCGCCATGACCCGGGGCGCGGGCCTGCTCAATCTGTAGTAGATGACATCTGGAGGGATTTGCTGTCGCGGTCGATCATGCGAAGCGAGTCGATTGTACGATGACTGTTGCGAACGGAACCTGATGGCTCATAGAGAGGCTGCGCGAGCAGCAGCCCTTCGTCCGTCATGAGGAATCCGGGTTATGATTAGTGCTTAATAGGGATCAGAAGAAGAGTTTGCAACCTCCTCAGGCGAGCCTGCGAATGTGTTTTTTATTGTATTTGCAGTTGGTCGCGAGTGAAGAGTTGATGCAGTATCTAGGGGATTTGAATTTAGACTGTTAGATTAGACCGAGTTAGATATTTAGATCAGTGGCCGTGCAACCGCTGCCTTGAGGGGGACCGAAGTGGTTGCCCGCAGTGGCGGACGTGTTGGTAGGGAAGTACAGGGGTCATCGTTGGTGCGTTAGACTTTGCATCAGCGCAGAAGATGAGTTGCATGGAGGTGAGGTGCAACGCTGTGAATCGACCGCTCATGCGGAGGTATGGTGCTGTGTGGTGAAGAGTTGGTTTGACAATGTCATCGACCTCACCGAAGCCCCCTCCGGATGCAGACAGAGTTGGTTGTACTGATAAGTTGGTTACATGAACCAGGATCATGAGTGAGGCTCATGTGGTGGAATTAGTGAATGATGTGACTTGGTGGTGTTACCTCCCAGCCCAAACGGAATGGATCTTGTTGGAGGGTGTTCGACCATCTGGCTTTGACCAGATATAATAATGAAATTGGTTCATAGATTTGTGCACAAGGATATGTTTACTAGATGCCTCTCATGTCGATGGCTCTGCCTGGTGGTGAATTGTGCGTGTAGTTTTTTGTTGTTTTGCAGTTGTGGGATGGTGTTTTGTCTGATTTCTGCTTTGATAGCCGCCTCGCTTGTTCTGGTGAGGTCGGGTGCTTGTTGTGGTGATCTCAGACGCTGGCAGCTATTCTCCAGGGTTAGTAGTTGGTTGATGTGTATCGGAGAGAGATGAGTGCGAGGATGTGGTCCATGGATTGGGTTGAGTGTTGGTGTGAAGGAAGTTGGAAGCATTTGCACTCGCTGATCAATGATATCGGAAGAGCTACGCATTAGGAGCAGAGCAAGCTGTGATATTGGACCCCATCCAAGAATTACACAGATTTGTCTTTGGACCAGCACTGTGCCATTTCCTTCACATATGTTCCAAAATTTAGAACTGTTTTTTGTCTGACGTAATTTAGTATCTGTGGTATCACGACTGGTTGTTGGAATGCATTGGAATGCGCAGGGATTTGTCTTAGAGAAATACTTGGGTGTCTGGTTGAGTACTTGTATTCCTAATATTTAGCTTTGGAACATTTAGACATGTAGAAGATCTAAAAGTTATGAATGTACAATGATTGATCTTCATTTGATTCAGTTTGTACAGTACACTGTTATTGTTTTGTGAACAGAGGGCTTTTCTTGAGATGGACCAAATAAGTATCTGAAAACTTCGACAGGAACCGCTTGCACACGGTTGTCCAATGATGTTATTGCACTGAACGAGTTAGTCGATGAAGCAGTAATATGATTGTAGATGGTCAATACGTATCAGTTTGCAGCAAGCACTTCATTTAATTTAGACTTCGTCAAGTGTCCGTGAATTCGACTTGGGTTTATTGGAGGTAATTACTTTCGCTTCGGACTGTCCCACATGCATACAAAGTTTTCCATGGCCAGGTTCACTTTACAAAATGAAAGTCTGCTCCAATTCTTTCTGAGTTTTACTTTGAACACTACACATTCTGCAAGACAGTCACCTAAGTGCACTCATGTAAGGGTCATTCAAAATATCCACTCTAAACATCTTCGGAAGAAATTCATTCATGGAGTTGATAAGAGTAGATTGGCACTAACCAAATTTCCAACTCCGCAACGGGACAATAAGTTTATTTAAACGTAATTTCCTTCAATGTTGGATTGCTCTCCACAACCCTCGCCATTACGCCTCTGGCATTTTTGATTCTCACCTTTCAAGAGTTTGTCGTTGCTCATTTCCAGCTTCTATAATGTGATGTTGCGCGCCACCATGCTGACTATGGCTTCATGGGAAGTCCCTCGCCCCAACGTCCTCTTTCTTGGAGCTGAGGGCGAGACTTGTATGCGAGCGGTGAGCGGAGAGCGGAGAGCGGTGAGCGGAGATTTGGAGAGCGGTGAGCAGAAAATGAGGTCTTAAATCTAAAAACAGTAAGTTTTTTACTAAAAATAAATTCTATAATTTAAAAAGAGGAATATTTCAAGAATATTCTCTGCCTGTTTCTAATTTTAGCGGCCCTATGACCGTGGACGGAGTTCCAATTTTAATACATTTCTTCCCCATTACCGTGGATTTAGATGCTTTTAAAAAATTATTACCTTATATCCGTGGTCCTAATCAGGGTTCATTAATAATTGTTAAGTACCTCATATGTTCATATGTGTGTGTTGTTGGAAGTGAGTACGATAGATTAACTAACTTTTATTGTCATACGTCCATTTTAATATATTTCTTAAATTCTTTCATTTCATTCTTCGTTATGATCATCATTTTTATTTATTTATTTATTTATAAGTATTGAATTGTTACCCCCCCCATGATCTTTCAATCTACCTATCTTTTCAATTCCACCTCTATTCGCCTATTCTATTACTCTATTGTATCTTTCTTTCATGGATGAATTTTATCCCCTTTTCGTCTTCCAATTTGGTTGCTCATTTTCTTCTTCATTATTCTTTGTTCATTCTTAATTATAAGATTTCTTCCCATTCCAAATTATTTTTTTTAGTTCTGTTATCCCTTGTTTTAAGAACACCCCTATTCAGTTGCCTTTCTTGATTTTCATTTTCAACCTTTAGTTTTTAATTTATTTTTAACTATATATATATATATATATATATATATATATATATATATATATTTTTATTAATTTCATTTGAATCTATTTTTGCGAACTTCCTTTACATCCATCTCTAGTATCTTTTTTCTTTTTCAACTGAAAACATGTTTTCACATTTCAATTTTCTTTTTTGGCCATGTTTCTCTCTTGGTGTACAAACACCCTCCTTGAGTTGCCTTTCTTAATTTTAATTTTCAACCTTTTTTTTTTTTTTTTTTTTTTTTTTTGGTCAATTTTTTATCTTCATTTTCCTTTGATAATTTTAAACGATCTTTTAATACCGACGCCTGTGTTTTTGCTTAATTTTTCTTTGTTTCCTTATCGAGGACTGTAATGTGGCCCATCCAAGTCACCCCATTTAGTAGGATGAAATCCGTTAAACAATTTATTTTCCAGCTTTCAAGGGCGCCAAGCACCTACCTCATGGATATTTAAGTGGTGGCAACGCAAGGTCTCTTCCTCTTTGTTCATTGTCATCTCCAAGCAAGTTCCTGAAGGAAGGTGTTTAGGCTATGGAAGATGCCGGGGATACTGCTCTCTCCCTGGATGATGTGGAAGGCCCATTTCATCCGTTTGTGGAGGTTGAGGAAGCTGAGGAGAATGGGTGCAATGAAGATCATACTAGAAATGGTGACTTCGATGTAGCATTAGACGTGGTAGGAGAACCATTGGCTGTTGTAGAGCCAAGTTGTCTTGTAGTACTTGAAGAGGAGGCGGTTGTGCCATTGCCACCTCATGCATATTCCAAGGTTGGGAAGATTCCACCTGGGACTTATTCTAGGGAAGCATTGCAAAGAAAGAGTGTAGCTCGTCCATTGTTGAAGCGTCCCCAAGTGCCAAGAGGGGAACGAAGTGTGAACGTGGATGTAGCCTGTCCTGTAGTTCAGCTGGAGTTTGGTAATTATGCTGAAAATGCAAATGGGACACCTAAACGCATTAAGTTCAAAGAATAAAATGGCTATTAATATGTATTGATGGCATTAGTATAGTGCAACTGTTAGTGGATAGAAAAAACAGAGGGCACTTGTTCAAAGCAAAAGCTATTGTTACACAGTGTAATAAATGTGAATGACAAAACCTTTATATTGAAATAGGCAATACGAGATTTGTATTGCTGACTCAGTACAAGGAAAAATTCAATCACAAAAGACATGGTCTCACCCTATACCACCGTCCACTAGGTGAGTACCTGTCCAGAAAAAGTACTCTCATTACTATTTCTTTGCCAAAGGGTGAGTCAAGATTCCACTCTCTAGGACTATCTTGACCTCGTTGAAACTAAAGGTGGGCGCATGGATGAAAAGATCGGCGTCCGGGTCACGATTGCAGACCTTCAATAGAATGTAATAAAGGTGCTTGCAATAAGAGAATTGCGTCCGTCCTCTGAACTTCGTCATGGTCTTTCTGAATGCAGGGCAACTGCAAGCTGGGTAGGAGCTGATGGTGATGTGGTACTGTGTGATGGCTGGAGCAACGCCGGAATCTAGCCCGATGATGCAACCATGGCCCGGGTGAGGTATCATAGTGACAGAGCGCAGGCGAGCTTTGAGTGAGTCGGATGAGCCCATTGAGAGGCGCTGCGCCGGATTTGGACGAGTGGCAGTGCGCTTCACCATCTTGCCGTCTCTCTTACCAGGGTAGCGGTCAGCTTCTGCAGGAACAGGTACTGATCTCAGATTTGCAGGAGGAGGGGCAGCAGAGAAGAGGCGTCTCGGGGAGACGGGGATCTTCTTTGGGAGTTGAAACCCTGCCGCTTCGAGTGCTCGAATTTCCGTGAGATTTAGGTTTGTACCTAGCTTGACCGGCCAAACTTCTGGAATCGGAGGCATCTCTTGGTCCTTAGAGTATTTGGCAACCCACCTGCGTCTCGTACCCTTTACACACCTCTCGATGTCGTCGGAGCAGAAAAAGAACTCTGTCTTCTCAGCTATGTTTCTGCGAAAGTTAGTCCAGATTCCGGTGTAGGTAGGTGCTGCAGTTGAATTAGCACCCCTTACAATCCTCTCGGTACACTTCTTCTTCGTAACTGCTCTCTGTGCCCAGCAACACTTGGCGGAAGTCTTGAGCAGTCTTGAAATGTGCCACTCCTTGACATTTACCCTGGTTTCTTCAACTGCATTGACATGACGAACCCCCCTCTCGTTCACAGGTGATGATGGGGTATCGGCGGATGATGCTGCCGTAGGTTGAACTTCAACTACCTCTGTCTCATCTTCGATGTCATCTTCAACTATGACAGGCATTGTCATAGTGCGAGCCCTGACAGAACGTCCTGAACCTTTAGGATGAGAATAGTTTACCTTGTCCGGACGATGTGATTCTTCTTCAGCTCCAATAGGAAGGTCTGCCTTCCGCTTCATAGACCCAAACACTTCTTCTCCTGGCATGTGAGGCAGTCTTGTGCAGAACTCATGTGCACCGGGCATCTCCAACATCGCATCCTCTAGCAGTATGGGGTTTCCTGTCTTTTTGGCCCTGCGTTCAGCGTTCCTTAGCTTGAGTTCCTTCTTGGATGGTCCCGTTCCGCCCACGTCACCTTTCAGGAACTGGTAAAAGTTGACGACCTGTAGAAATGCACGGACGAAGTCGTCCACAGTAGCAACATACAAATCCTGGCCATTGTTCCCTGAAGCTTGGAGCCATTTGTTGTGGACAGTTTCGGCCAGGTTGCATGAAGGCATCTCTGAGAATTCTTCTTCTGTAAATTTCTGGAAAGGGGGCACACAAAGTTTTAGAATTGATAAATAAATCTTGACGAGAGAGCTTAATTTGAAGAACTAGGCCAATAAGTTAGATAGGAATTATCATACCTGGGTCATGAAGCCTCCCCACTGTCGAATACGGTAATGCCAGAATGCAAGCCAGAGCTCAAGCTTGTTCAGGGCCTTCTCCGACACTATTCCTGCGGATACCCACCAAGCGCGAAGGGCGTTGTACAAGGTATCCGCTTCTTCCATACTCTGCGCTTTTCTGTACTGGTGACACATTTTCTTGTGCTGTTCCCACAACTCCTCTGGGATGTGCTTCTCCGTGTGATTGACCATGGATTGTGTCCAATGGAACAGGCAAGTTCTCTCTCTGTCCACCATCGGGTCCTCCTTATTGCCATTTCCATACACAACTCGAACTGCGTTCCAGTTGGCTTGAGCGCTGTCCGCCATGAAGCCCTTAAAGTTTGGCGCCTTGACGCCATTCCTTTCCATGACCAGGTTGAGGTTCTGCCAAAAAAGAATTTGGGCTTGGCTATCCTCGGACTGCATGTCACATGTGGCAATCGTCATGACACGACAGTAGGTCGAGTCGTACACGTGGCACGCCATCGTGGTCCAGTACTTTACTCTTTTCACATGATCAAACATGACCCATGCGTTTTGCAGATCTTCACCGGGCTGCATTCTTCTCACCAAGTCGACGCCACTTCCAGGTCCAACTTCAGACATCTTGAAGAGGAACACCTTGTCAAGATCAGCCCCCTGCCCTGGAAACTTGTTCTCTTGGACATAGGCCCAAAGACTGATACCACGGAGCTTGGTGATGGCGTCCATGACTCCGTACCTTCTCAGCAGCCTGAATGTCATCACCTTGTTGCGGATATTTGGGGAAGCCATGTCCTTGCACCGGTCAAGTACGGGAACAAGCTCCTCCATCGTCAGTTTCCTCGGGGGTGCATCTTCTGGCTGAAGAAGATAACTGCCAATCAGGACCTTGCTAGCCTCCAACACGACGGCACTCTTCTTAGCTCCAGGAGTATTCTCAACTTGTTCCTCGATCAGGCTATTGATCTCTGTCTTAGAGTCCCTATAGTCCCCAACCTTGACTGGGTGATCATGAGTCCCAACATGGATACATGCCCTAGTCTGATTTAGTTTGCCATAAACATAATAAATCTTAGCTCCACATGTAGCAATACATGCAGGAGGTTCCTTACATACCTTGCAGACCAGTGTTGAACTTGTTGGGGGTGGCTGACCCACCAGAAACGCTTGAAGAGTACATCCTTCAAACTCCGTCTCGTTGACCTTGGCGATTCGAGGCTGACGGTTCAGAAAGTCACAGTCTTTGTTGTTGCATCGCAGCCAACCAGCGCAGACTGAGTAGCGAAACGAAAGGCCAACGTCGTTAGTGATGTTGGTGGTCTTTGTCTTGGTCCAGACATGGCCATCGTAACGCTTGTCCATTCCTTGCATTGCCTTGGCCTGCAACTTCGCAGCTCCTTTAACAATTGGGGGAAGCTCAAAAACTACAGGACCGTCGAACACTGCAGGCAAGTACTCAACCTTCTCGTGTCTCACTCTTGAATAATCTATTTTTTTGAGAATGTTTTTCTTTCCAGGTCTCTCCGCAAGTTTCCTAATAAGCGGAATTAGACTAACAGCCTCCTCTTCTACGGATTGGGAGGTACTGGCACATTTGTCTGGAAGTGTAGTTGGCAAGCTAGATTCTACAGCCTGTCTTGGAGCATCAGTTGATGCTTTCAGAGGACTAGTCTCCTCGTCTGAGGAAAGGGATATGACAGGCGTCACAGCAGGAGTATCTAAGCCAGGCTCTACCTTCACCTTGACATCACGAGGGAGAGGAGTCTGAATAGTACAAGTAGATGACCGACGAGGAGTTAGAATCTCAGTGGACGCCTGCATCTGGGACTCTGTGAGACCATAAACTCTGTACCTACCAGGATAAAGGTTCCAGAACCTGTTATCATCATCATCTTTCTCAGAAACCTGATCTTGGGTATGTGTGATCTCATGAGTCTCATCGTCATAAATCTCTTCCTCTATACTAACAGTGTCCTCTCTGAAGTGAAATCTGAGGCTAAGGCGTTGTGCCGTCACAAATGCCAAGCCATCCTCATCTACACGTACTGTAAGTGGAATTCCAACACCATGCGCTCTAAGCACGGCCATGCCTAACACTCTGTCTGCAGGGAGATGAGCCATAGTACTTGAGTAAAGGATTCAAAATTCTAGAATGAGAGGAATGTTGCTTCGATTGTCATCAATTTATGCAATAGTGTAACTGTCAGGTCCCACCTAATTTTCAAAAAAACATAAATGAACGAATGTAGTTCGTTAGGTTAGCTGGCATTCCGGTTATTTTTATGAGGTAGCCGCCCTTACTGATCGGAACATCATGCTCACCTAATTCTCTGTGATTAGTATTTGCCGTCTCATTATCCCTAAAGTAGTATAATATGAAGGATACAGAATGAATCATAAAATCTAACTTATTAATAATTTGAAAGACAAGAATACAATATATTTAGAGTACCAAAGATTGAAATAGATTTGCCTTTTTTTTTAAGAAATTCCTTCACATCATGCCTTTTATTCTATTCGTTGTACATTTATGATTGTTAGGCATGAGCCGTCATTCTTGATTTATTTATGTCCTGGACTAACTTTCAGGTTTGTCGTTTTAGCTTTTATTTATTTTTTAATAAGCGCCGTTTCTAATTGGATCTTGTAAAGATACAGGTCATCACGTTTTATGTCTTATGTTAATAGAATATTTATTCCTTTGTACTGGAGTCATTCTTATATGTTCTTGCTCTGTGGGGAACTAGTTCTGTTGATGTGACATGCTAGGCCAGACTAGGAAGAGGAAGAAGAGACGCAAGTTATTTTATAGTACTAAGAGGCAGTTAGAGGCAAGTAGAATGGGGAGGAAGAAGAAGGACGCTCCGCTTGAGATGGCTGGAGTGACGAAAACATTAGATTTCGATAGAGTGGCCGAGACTTCACAAGTAGAGAAAGGTGAGGACGAAAGCACGAAGCAATATGAGCGTCGGGGTAAAACAAGGAAATGTGTCATCTCAGACTCTACCTCCAACAACAGTAATGGTGAAAAGGTATGTTATGTCCAGCATTTTGAATAGCATTTTGAAGTCACAAGTCATGATGTGGATTAAGACTGTCACTCTCAACTATCAACCTTCCGGTTCATTGTCCTTTCTTGTTAGTGTCTCTTGGTTTTATTTTAATATATAGTCGCATTCTACACGATCACCACTTAGACCACAACAAGCTCAGACCCCGACTGAACTGCCGAGACCTAGGTTTTGCGGAACTTCTTCTTGTTTTGCGCATCTGTTCTTTGGGTAATCCAGTGTTTCTCAAGAGTGTTGGCGCAGTTGTAGTTTCGTTGGGTTCATTCTTTATTTCGTGATCTTACAATTTTCATTGAGTCTGAAGGTATTTACTTGCGAATCCCTAATTTTTCCTATTCTATTGTCGATTCTCAGGCTGGAAACAACAGAAAGGCGGCGGCGTCGTCGAAGGTGACTCAAGAGCAAGAGATGTCGAAAGAGTCTCAGGAGCAGGAGATGGTGGGTACCCAAAGATCCAGAGAAGAGGCGGAGGGCGACAACGACGGAAACTCAAATCGGGAGCATGTTGGAGGTAATCTTATCGCCTTTGCTGACGTGCTTTGTTTGCTATCATCGCAGCAATTCTATCCTGTACCGTCTTGCCGTTGCTTGTCGCAACCTAGTGCCGGTGCCGGCGGTCGTTTGTTGTGAGAAATTCAGGATTGTCGTATTGCTTTATCGACTGGTTTTCTTTTAGGCTCTGTTGATATTTTTTGCTATTCGCCAAGGATTCTCCGAGAGCAGGCTTTGAGAGTTTCGGTTCCCCTGTCGACTCTCTAGGTCCGGGTTCTACATGAGGCATCACTGAGTATTAAGATATTACGTTGAGTGTCCAACATCGTTAAGTGTCCAGCGAGCACCGCCGTCGCCAAGGTTTCACTATATCAGTCAGTTTCCTTAGAGTTATAACATTCGTTGTAGTTTACATTGAGAAGTGCCGGTGCCGGCGGTTCTTGAATCACTCGGATTTTTATGAAGCTAGCATGGACTTTCAGTTCACAGTTCACAGATTAGGTGATAGCGTTTTCTAGGGAACTCACACGGCATTCTGTTTTTACAACCTAACCGACGGGTATAAATGACGTACTTAATCTATTACGAGCTTGCTGGAATACTCCAATGCATCGGACAGTTGGCTTCGAGTCTAAATCTTTGAATCGATCGGCACTGAAATGATCGACTTGTTAGTAAGGGACGAACATTGAGCTGTTTTTGTAGTTTATTCTTAAAGTTTTATTCTAGGTAGCCCACAAGAGAACTGCCGGTGCCGGCACTTGAATGATATCCAATATCTTCAACCAAATTATGCAGATGTCGTAGACAAAAATTGGTAGTCCTATATTAGGATGAACATGAAACACATGGGACGCAAACCCGATCCTCGTATTTATATGGTACTGCACTGTAGACGAAACTTGCCCCACTGCCGCAGACAGATGTTTATAATTTAAAAATCTGAATTTCTGAAATACGGATCTGAGCGGGGCTCCACCCGGCCTGTCCATACCATCCCAGTCCATTCCCCAAAGCTATCTTTTTGCTTACGCTTGGGTGTGGCGCTAGAAGCAAGCGAGTTCCAGTCACTTCAAGCTGAGAGATCACTGTTTCGTATACAGGCAACGCGTACAAGCATTTAGTTTCTCATGACGATCAGAGTTTTTTCCGACTGTGTGTTGGGTTGATGTCCTACTTATTCTAGCCGAACTTTGTGAGTGCTCTTGAAAGCTTCGAATACTTTTCAGAAAGAACTCCTGTACAGTACAACGCTGGCGTTGATTGACTCGCGAGTTGGGTTGCTTCACTTGGTTTAGGATATTAAGAACGTTGTCTTAGACAGCTGAATGTGGCTCTCGACTTTTTAGCGATGATCAGAGTTGTTATGGAACACAAGTGCCGGTGCCGGCAATGCTAAATGGATTGAATTTTCTACGTTGATACGACTGATAAAGTCCAGGCTCAATCACAATTCCGAATATGATAAAACTTTGTAGTCCTTATCTAAAACCTACTTCTATCGATTAAATATCGTAAGTACTCAGATTAAGAGCAATTAATCCGCAATGAACAGTGCCGGTGCCGGCAGTTCTTATGATCTATCAAACGGTGCATTACTTGCTAAAGACTTTATGCAGTTTTTCTAGCATTGCCGGTGACGGCAGATTGCTTTCTGTTGGAAGCCCTGAAAAGTGTTTGTTTAACAACTTGTTTGGTCAATTGAGTATCAACGGTGTCGGCATGAAGTAAAAGTAACATGTGTGACTAACTGCATTTCTAATCCAGGGCCCACATATGAACCGCCGGTGCCGGCATTGCTTGCAAAGCCGATGTGATTCAACAAATTAACACTAGAAGGTTATTGCTGGTGCACTTTTATTTACTATGTCTTAACAGTGGCCATTTGTGTGAATTTAATTGTATGTTGTGAAAGCGGCACCGGCTCGGTAAAACCACTTCAAACTTCCCGCTCTATCAGTGATGCAATGTAATAAAGATGTGCCGGCACCGGCACTGCTGTGCTTAGGTTCTCTTTGGGAGTCTATGCCTTGATGTTTGAATGTCCTATGCTTTGTGGAGCAATTCATATTCTTGTTTCCTTGTTCGTTTTGTACAGCTTTGTGAAGCGCCGGCACCGGCACTGTTAACGACAGCTTTTTCCTTCTTACCAAGTTAGACTTAAAGCTTTTAAAATCATTCTAATTTTTCTAACTCCAACTTTTTCATATTGCAGACTCTTCAATTAGTGAAGGTGGCAGCGAGAAAGAGAAGGAGCAAGATGAGCCACAAGTCCCTTTATCCGGCGAACAGGTGAAGAGGAAGCTTCGGGATTTGGTCGCCAAGGAGACTGTAAATACCGCGTCGAGGCTGGAACAACTGAAGTGGGAACCTAAAGCCAAAGGGCGTCTTTTTATACCCTTGTGCAGGATGATTTCCCTACCTGTGGTTAGACCCTATTTGAAGAATGATGTCTCCCAGTTGGCATCTCATTTTACAAGCTGTGGCTACATGGATGGCAATGGATATTTTTATGTTGCCCTTGAGGACAACAACGGTCATACAATTGATGTCACGCCCTCTATTACAGCAAAGTGGAGTCAGCACTGGATGGAGGTGAACGAAGATTTTGAAGACTCGTTAAAGTCTGATCCAGATTTGAAGGTCTTCTGTAACAAGATGTTTATGGTTTGGGATGGTAACCATCGCTTGCAAGCCTGGATGCCAATAATTGAAGAATACCATTCCGACGACATTAATTGGCATTACAAAGTTGAGTGTGTTGTACTCGATCCGCGCGGTGATGTCCCCTCTGTGATTACTGCCCTTCATGAGGTTAATTGGTGAGTATTCACCCTGAGATTCATTTTATGCAACTGACATGTTTGATGTATAAATTTTGATTTAAATGCCCCATCTGACATTCTCTTTTAAAATATCGCAGGAGGAATCAAAAGTCACATGTTGCCACAAACATCGTGCACAAGCTTTTTCGAATTCAACGAATCGCTCCACAACCTTTTTCGTATTTTGAGAAGCTCATATCGCCAGCAGCTATGGAAAGCTCTAAAAAGAAGCAGTCGGGCCCAAAAAAAACTTGGTATACACTTACTGTGGAGGCGCTTAACGCTGTGCTTTATCAAGTAAGTACTTTTGTATTATGTATTAATTCTGATTTACCGTATAAGTATTTTCACTTAAAAGAGATGTTATTGATGTAAGCAAATGCACAACATAACAGACGGAGCTTGGAGAAGCAGCTGCTGCCGCAGAGCGAAGGTTTTATGAGAAATTCCCACAATCGGATATGTGGACGAGCAGGTCTGTTGACGACTGGGTCAGTAAAACCGTCAAGAATGCCGAGAAATCTCTTCAGGCCGAGCTTCGGAAATTGCTACCTGTGGCTGATCCCATTCATACTCCGGCGTTTCTAGAGCAAGTAAAGTTGCATTACGAAAAATTTGACGAGCAACCTGAGATGCAACAAGAAAAACTATGGATGTTTGCCGTGTCTGCAATGCCCGTTAAAATGAAAATCAAGTGGTTACAGCGTTGGAACTCTCCGAAAGCTATAAGGGAGGGTCACAAGTTCCCAAAAGAGAATTTTGGTGATGCCGTGTTCCTTCCCTGGCTTCATCGAGCCACGTGGTGGGCACAAGTGAGTCAATACATCCCCATTCAATATTTTCTTTGTATCCTAATGTAGTAGCTTGTTATGTCAGCCCCATGCTAAGTGCCGGTGCCGGCAGTTGAAATCAGCTCCTCTCTTTTCTCTTTGCTGGTCGTCGTCATCCATGTGATTCACCTCTGCAACGGGATGACTGTAGTGATACTGCTGAGGTGGCAGGGGGTGAGAGGTTTAGTGTTGCAGGATGTGCCCTTTTTCTGGATTCTGTGGCGTTGGACTGACGGGTGGCTGTGGATGGGCTAATGGAATTAGTCCAAGTGGCACTGGTGATGGAATTAGTAGTGCAGTTGGTCGGAGGTTTGGGTTCGGTAATAATTTGTGCTTATTTCCCCAATTGAAATTATGTTGCTAGAAAAGTCACAAGAGAAGGTTCAGTCTGCAGCAGAAGAGGTCTGGTGGTGAATTCTTTATTTTTTTATTTTTATTTTATTTTTTATTTTTATTTTCTTGGAGTCCAGTGGTGGTCATATGAGTTAGTTGTGGGGGGGAGAATTAAGTGATGTCAGTTATTTTGAAACTGGTTTTGAGTCTGCTTGAGAGTTTATGAACGGGAAAACATCCCCAATGTTAGCCGGTCCGAATGGTCAACGTAAGATAACCAATAGCTCAATTTCCTGCAGCTCTACAACGGGATGACCGGCTAACATTGGACACCTTACCTTTAGATGAGAGATGACGGGCATAATAATACAACGACCATGCAGCCTTTAGGATCAGATTTCAACTCCCTCTGAGAGTACTGCTAAGATAAGCCTTTCAGAAAATCACCTTGTTGGTGGAGTCAACTAAAATCTCTGCCTACCAATGAGGTCTAGAACGTGCTTTTAAATTGTTCATAGTTTTGCTACTGTCATCAGCCCCCATGTTGGTGCCGGTGCCGGCAGTACATATCGACACGTTACCTTAAGAGGTTGCCACAACTTGAGACCGACTAGGGCTACCATCTAATGTTTTCCACAGTATGTCAAGTCCCGAGTTGGTACACAGACTCGTCCATTAGCCATAATTTTAGCTTGTCAGCATGCCCGCTTGCACGGAAGCTGGAGCTATGAATGGCCTCGACATCTTACCGACTAACTCACGTTCAGTCGGAAAGATCACAGGCACGCCGAGTGTTCGTCGGTTGGAAAAGCAAACTGACTATATATACAAGACTGGTCTCCAGCTTCTGCTGGTGTCTCTTTGGTCACAACACATACGTGGAGTTGGGTAAAAATTGCCGCAAGCTGGACATGGACGTTGGGAACGTGCTGGCTTATATGCACCACCAGATTTATCAGCCTATAGTTGTGATCGATTTTCTTCAGAAAGATGGTTCAGGGGGAATTAACGACGAATTCGGTAGGAGGCGGATTATGATGCAATGCCTGAATACGGGGCTCTTGAATTGATGAGTGTCTTCGAATGATCACGCATGTCGTCTATAGTGGATAAGGTCAGTTCTTTGATTCATCCAGGTGTTCAGAGTTACTGTAAAATATACCCACGACATAATTTTCGAATAGCTTTGAACAGAAGGAAAGGGTTCTCATCTCCAGACTTGTAGGACTCGCGGTAGTGAAATGTGACGGAGGGGATGGCAAGGAAGGGGGCCCTAAACTCAAGAATCTGATGAAGGGAGTTTTCCGTGGAGTGAGTGAGGTGCTTGATGTGAAGTGCCGGTGCCGGCACTTGTCTGCGACTGCAATATAGTGGTGAAAATTATAATCGCATTTGACTGTCTAGTGATGTGCCGGTGCCGGCAGTCGTCCGCTAGAGCTGTTCCTATGAGAATGGTACTTGCGGTATGCGTTCAACTGAAGTGCCGGTGCCGGCACTTAGCTTCGGATGAAGCCTTGCAGCACAAGGCAACGGCTAATTTCTACGTGCTTCATTAAATACTATGCAATTGGAAGTAGCGGACCGATTTCTTGGACGCATTAGGACTTATTTATGCAAGTAAAGCCGTGGACTAATTTCAATGTTTTTTGTTTGCAGCTGGCTGTGGAGGCAGAGGACTTATTTGAAGGAGTTTTAACGGACCTCGGGGTTACAATTAATTATTCTCCAGAGGGTGAGAATGTCATTCCTACGATTTTTGACTGGGTTGAGGAGATGCGATGCTCACTCTGGGACATTGCTTTTTTCCGTGCATTCAACGGAGATGATCAAGCACACAAGAACAAACCGCCTGCAGAACAACCAGGTTTTCAGCAGGCACTACGAAGGACTTTGTACAGGTACTTTAAATATGTCCTCCTTAAACGAAAGGTTGTCACTAGAGTTCCAGCATATTTTCCGAATTACCTCGACACCGCCCATCAAGACAGTATGTTTACTCCGGCGATTACAAAAGCCTGGGACCCTTGTCACTATGAGAGTTGCGGTTGGTACCTCGATTGTCCTGTGAAGAAACCACCAGCGTTTGACATCGAACTCCGTGACTCACTTCAGCCCGCTCTTTCGAAGATGCCAGCACCCGCTCCGTCAGCTCCTGCATCCGATTCGCCAAGTCAGAAGGTTGCGGCTACAACTAAAGGTAAGGGAAAGGGTGCGAAAAGCAGAGGAGAGAAAAGGAAGCTGATTGAGGTTCTGGATGACGAAGAGGAGGAGGACGTTGCAGCGTTGGTCGTGGCGACCAAGACGCTGGAGAATCGAGGTCAGCCTCAGCCAGATGCAAAGCGCCCAACACCTACGGCCCCAGCATCCACAAGCCTTCCAGTATCCAAACTCGCCTTCACTCCCCCCTCAATGAAGTCCATGGTAACTGCCAAGCCTCACTCTTCAAGCTTACAGTCCTCGGATGTGCTAATCATAAATGATTCCTTTCCTGCGATCATGGCATACAAGGACAAACACAAGCAATTTCCTGATACATGGAATTCCATGTTGGCCTTTATGACTAAGGTAAATTACTCTATTCCAGCATTGTTCAGTCTTTGGACATCTCCTTTTTAAATAAGATTCCATTACTAATGTGTTTATCATATCATGTTAGGTTGGAGGAGATCGAGAGTATTACTTCGATGGCAAGCTCCTTCTGAAGCCTGCTGTGGACTTGGTCATTGCTGATTTCCCAGATGGATGTCATGTTCCCGGAATCTCCACTTCAGCAACAGATGTCCCCCACTGGAATGCAACAGTGAAGGACTTTATCAGATACACCGTGGGATTCTGCGGTGGGTATCTTCACGACGATGGAGCATTACTTATATTTTACCCTGACAGTGTTGTCACCGGCAAGGAGATCTCGAGCTTCTTCAAAAAAAACAGACTGACGCTGAAAAAAGAGTGGACTATCATCAATTCCCTCCATCTAGCGCATCCTATGGATTCTGCAGAATTCGTAAGATACCCCTTACCATACTCTTTGAGATAGTGAGAACTTGTCGATGTTTGAGCATATCCTAAAGCCACTTAATTTCTGATATTTCAGACTCTGAAGTTTAAGGCGATGGTTTGCGTTCGATCGTCGAGTGACTCCTCCAAACGGCAGCCTGCAGAGCTTCTGATTACAACTGATCCCCGCTTTGAGAAGGTTGATCTTCTCAAGGATGACGTACTTTTTAACGTCGTCACCGAAGAGAATGCACTGAAGAGAAAGTCTGATGACAAGCTCTGGAGAGGTCCCAAGGAGAAATCAGTTGCTCTCATGCAGCTTCTCATAGGTGGACTTTGTCCAAGAGGTGGCCTTGTGGCGGACCTCACTGCTGGCACTGGTGAGTGATTTCTTGAAACTAAATTTCTTTGTACATTTGTCATTAATATTATACTTGTTATTCTGATTGTGGTCTGTATTTGCAGGTAATTCGGTCCGTGCAGCCATTTCTTTCAACAAGCATGTTGTAGCTTTAGAGGCTGACGCGTCCATATTTGAAGAAATTCTCCGCCCCCTTCATGATTCGTCCAAGAAAATCGAGGCGCAGCTCATTCGGAACGAAGAGGAAGAGGTTGATAACGAGGATGACTTACCTGAGGAGGAAGAGGTTAATCTATGTGAGTAAGTCGGTATCCATTCGTTCTTTGAGTTTCATGAAACCATTCAATTCGAGATATAGTATTTGACTTACTTCTTTTCTGTCCTTCAGTTTGAAGACCACCAGTACATGTTGGATTCATTCTTCACCAACAAGCTTGCGATTCGAACTTCCTTGCTATGCTGAAGAGGCCGCCTGTCGATATGCAGCAGAATCTACAACAAGTTCAAGCTCCTCATCTAGCCCTCAGAAGGATTACGACACCAGGGTTCTTAATTTTATAGATGATATTGCTGAAGAGAGCGACGACGAGTTCATACCTTAGATTGAATAGTTGTTACATTGTGGTACTTTGGTGGATTTTGTTAATTGTAATTCTTGTATTGGTTGTTTTCTGGTGTGTCATACGCAAATCTATACTTCAGTCCTGATAGAGAGCGGTAGACACAAGCAAGGTGTGGGGGGGGGGGGGATTTTTGAAGGATGGTGATGGAAGAAAGGGCCAGGCTGCAGGTTGCCAAAGTAGAACTTGGTACAAAAAATTTAATGGAGCCGTGCACATGAGATTCCATGCTCATTATTTGGACTTTTTTAGCAAAATGGGTGACTTTGGGGCCTTGCCGTGGCTTATAAAACTGGTAAGGCGCTGGTTTTTTCAAGGAATTTAGGCAATTTTATATTCCCAATGATAGCTGGGTTGACATGTGGGTTTCCGAGTCAGCGTGCTCCCTCCGGATATTGCCCCCATATTTTAAGTGCCACTATGCAGGGTTGCACAATAATCAGACCATGCATAGAGAGCTTGATTTAATTTACGCCCCTTATTCCACTATGAGGTGGACCATTAAAAAACATCGACATTAAGATGGAAGAAGGAATACCTTATATGAATCGAGATTTTTCACTTTAATTTTTGTAATTGGTAGCAACTTCAAGAGAGTGAATTGCAGTGTATTAAAAGACATATATGGCTTAAAAATTATACAAATATCACATAAAATGATTTGCCATATTTTTGTTTATCAATCCTAAATTTTTTTTTCCAATTCTAATTAATTTTCATTTTTAAGAATCATTTTTGAATGAATCTGCGATTTACGGTATATGAGAAATTTTCAGAATAATGTTCAAGACTTAAATACGCTTAAGCCAACAGTGGTTATGTAGTTCATAGGTTTTACTGTTGAAGTTTTTTTTTAACTGATATTGGTGTAAGAATAGATTTACTTTATTAGATAACTTGGATCTTCATTCTGCTGAAATGGTACAGACATCACGTACGAAGAGGAACACCTGACAGTACCCTGTAAGCTTGCAATTTAAGCAATTTCCAATGGTTGTTTTCTTTTTTCCAAAACAAAAATGAAATTCATCCTCAAAGATATGAATACCCATGTTAGTGTCACCATTGAGAATGTGATATGAATACTATAGGCAATTAGTTACTTCCCATCCCCCCCTCCCTCCCCCTCGCGGCCACTCCCTATCCCTCCCCCTCGCGGCCACTCCCTGTCCCTCCCCCTCGCGGCCACTTCCTATCCCTCATCCCACTCCCCCTCTCGGCCATTCCCTATCCCCCCTCCCCCACTTCCTCCCGATCACTCCCCATCCATCCCCTTCCCTCCCCCTCGCGGCCACTCCATGTCCCTCCCCCTCGCGGCCACTCCCTATCCCTCCCCCTCGCGGCCACTCCCTGTCCCTCCCCCTCGCGGCCACTCCCTATCTCTCCCCCCCCTCCCCCCCCTCCCCCCACTCCCTCCCGGGTACTCCCCACCTCCCCCCCCTCCCTCCCCCTCGCGGCCACTCCCTATCCCTCCCCCTCGCGGCCACTCCCTGTCCCTCCCCGTCGCGGCCACTCCCTGTCCCTCCCCCTCGCGGCCACTTCCTATCCCTCATCCCACTCCCCCTCGCGGCCAATCCCTATCCCTCCCTCCCCCACTCCCTCCCGGTTACTTCCCATCTTCCACATTATTTGATGCACGGAGAAACGTTAAACTATTAATATGCTTTTACCATATTATACATTTTACAGTCACCAAGACATAGTACAGCTTACAGAATATACGGATTCTAGAGATTACAGAATACAGAGGTTACAGATTACGATTGTTCAAAAATAATGGCCTACTATCTCTTGCATGATCAAATTGCATTCGTATGCCATAATATGGTCCATAACTCCTGGTCATTGAGCAAAAAAAAAGGAATCCTGATAATTCAAAGACTAGGTCTAAATATTTAAGTAATCATATTTTGAAATCTCTCTCAGCTCCTTCGAAATATCTTGCTGTTTCTTAAGTCCCACTACTAACCAAGTCTCTTTCATCCTGATACAGAGTAGCCTTCAAAAACAATTAGTCAAGTGATATTCGTCTTTACGACTTGACTATTCTTCATCTCAATTCTTGTTTCCACGACTCACGTTTGCGTTTGTACCATCGCTCGCAGCTTCCAACACTGAGGAGAAGCTCGTACACTCGATCTGTTGGTGCAGGTTTAACTCGCCACCAAACTGAGCAACCCATGGCTCTGTAAGATGGATCGGGGACGACGCTAAAAGAACATCCTTGCACACTTTGCATTTGTAACTCTGGCATGAAATAATTTCAGCAACACATGGAGGGTGCAAGAAACACCCACAGGAGGAGAGGACAGCGGCTTTCCAAACAAAACCCATGCCACAATATGCACATTTATCCTTTTCTGGATATCCCAATGGTGGCACAGATTTAGCCTTAGGATATGTGAAAGGTCTCGGCGTTTTTAGGGTCAAAATCTGCCCCCTTGCCATTGATACTGCAACCATTGAGGAATGCAACTCTGCATTGGCACTTTCTAGTGCACGAGCTTCATTGGCCAACTCCGATTCCATCTGGACAACCTTCTCTCGGATTTTATTATCAGACTCTCTCATATTAGCTAATTGATTGAAGAGATACTCAGTTTCTGCAACAACTGCCTTGTACCGTTCTGTAGGACCCTCACTTCGTAGAATCTGACGAGCCTCCTTCTGTTTTGTACCATACTTCTCATTCAAATCATCCTCTGCAATTTCAGATGACTCAGATCGCATCCTATCAAGAATGTCGTTGTACCTCTCCCGCAACTTCTGAAGGCGTTGTTCCAGAGTCCTGACAATGTCTGCCTTTTGATTCTCCACATCGAGGGCTGATAGAAGGTCGCGTGTGATAGGATCGGGTCCAGCTTGACATAGCGATATGGTTGATAATTCCTTGATTATCTTACACAATCCCTCCACCTGACATCTAGTAGCAACTGGTCCTAACTTGGATGGATTTCGGGATGCGGTCTTTAGTCGGGATTGATGACGATCTAATGCTTCCGCACACCAATTTACTGGCTTCCCATGAATTAGACTTGCAAAACATGCCTTCAGAAAACGGAGACAAAAGTAATTGTTATGGGGCCTGTTACCATAAACCTTGAAGTACTGTTGTCCAAACTTCTTGAGTTGTTCCTCATCTTCGCACCTGGAGAAGTCGTAGCGGCCCTTCGAGACCCCCTCCTTCCACACGGCTGTCACTTCTTCGTCTGTAATGAAACTATAAACCTTGGAAACATCTCTCAAAACAGGCCCCTGATCACAAAGACCAACAACGTCAGTAAAGAACTCTCTGCCATAATCAGCATCTCTTCCCATGAGCATTGGAGCAGCTACAATCATACGTTGCCGCAGTTTCTCTTCGATGTCACTGAGGTCAAAAGGTTCCCCAAACTCCTCTGTGCTATAAACTCTATCACTTTCACCCTCTCCATCGCTCCGGGATCCACTATTGTCATCACTAACATCAGCAACGCGTTGCCCAGAACTCTGTAGCCTGGTCCAGTGTTGCCTGCTACCCTTCTTTCTCTTTGATGTCATCTTGTTCTACTTCAGTACTAACTTCTATCTTCACGACGATGCTCAAGAGACAATGCTGAGAAATGCTAGCTACTGAACAGGGAGAGAAAACCAAGCACAAACTGATGGTTAGTGTTCCAAATAGCCGCAAAACGCATTAACTAATAAATACTGATCATTGGACTTGTCGGAAATCATTTTTCATGTCTATACAGGATGGAAGGGCATTCATTAGAAGTATTCCTGAATAGTCACAATATAAGGATGACATTACAGATGGACATCTATGTATTCAAGTACTTATTTATACGCGGAATTATAATGAAATTTAGAGAGTACATACAATATGACTCGTGCTAGACTATAAAAAATAATAACAGAAATATAACATGAGATGGAAATTAACTCGAGCTCTATTTAACAAATTCTTGTCCTCCTTTCATTATTCCAGTTTTCTTGTTGATGACAACTCTTCCTTTTTCCCGTTAAAATTTGTTGATGTTTTCTCTTTTCTTTCATGCTCTATGTATATTGTACCTTATTTTATTTCCTTGCTTTTTATGTATATAATCAATTTATTTGCTAATTTGCATTCCTAACTTTTTCCCTACTCTGGTATTGATATACTCATCTTACATTTTCAGTTAATTTATTTGTACTTTCACACTTACAAAGATATTCATAATGAATTTACAAAATAAATTTGTATTCAGGATAAAAAAACGCATATGTAGTAGTAGATTTTTACATATGACATCATCATGACGTCAGCCCTAATTTTACCACATAAATAAAAATCTGATTAATAATTTGGTTTCAGGTAATTTTTTCCACGGAAATACATACACATAGTGTACAGAAGCTAAAAATATAACCCTTAATTTAGTAATATACCACGGTTATAGGGTACAGTCATTTTTAATAAAGTGGATGAAAGGTCAAATCTCTGCTCTCCAATTGCCGCTTTCCGCTCTTCGCTCTCCGCTCACCGCTCGCATGCTAACTTTCCCCTTGGAGCTGAGCTTCAGCTCTTTTAGTCCCACATTGGCTCTGCTTCGCTCTGCATCTTCAGTGGATGGCAACTGCTAGCACAGTGATACAATTTTAGAATGCACGAGTACCTCAACAGAATTTCTAGACTAGTAGCTCGAGCGAAGGTCTTAACATGGTTTGGACATCGAGATTTTCAAAATTTAGACTTCACACGTGATGTATAATGACGAAAGGCTGCAGCTTGCGCTGAGGATGGTGAACACCACTTGCATTAAGAAATCAAGAACACGCCACAGTATTGCTCTACTTTTTATCGAATGAGGGATTGAGATTTAGGTCTGTGACTGTCGGAGACGTCTCTCGGAAGACTCCCAGGATTCCAATGTCCAAAACTTGGTAAATCAGCAAATCAGACCAATTTGCCTTGTATAGATGTATGCACAGTAACTACACTTCTCTCAGCAATGAAGTGACCCAATCGAATGAACCGAGCCCTATTGTCAGACTTGACGTTGAATATTAGTTCGGAAGAAGCAATTTTTTCAGATAGTCCTGCACTACAAAAGTTAATCAGATACCATTTCATCATGGCTGATTTAGATTTCAGGCTGCCAATGTTGAGTTCATCCACCTCCACCGTCGCCTCCGCCCTCTGTCAGAATGACCATGTAATTTGCGGCACCAGACGTGTTGCCACGTGCGGTACTGGGTCTTGTTCTACAATGTGCACCAGCTGTGGTATTATTGACGGTACGAGATGGCGTTGGATATGCAGACACGCTCGTCCAGGACGGTTGTTCGAAATGCTCGACTCCACCCCTCATCTTCACTTCCACGACGTATTCTGCAGGACACCCAGTGACGTGCCCTTAACATTAGGAGTAGTTCAATATTTCCACTCTCTTCACAAAATACTTTCTCTGAGATGATCACAGCAGATGGACACTCACCTCTGCGCGGCTGCAAGCATGGACCTTCGTATGTCATCTGCCACTCATGGCCATCACCCACTCGAATTAGCTTCCAGAATCCTACTCTCAGAGACTCCAAGCTTGCGTTTCGTTGCAACTCATTGGTGCGAATCCGCTCTAGCTCACCTCGCAGCCTCGATTCTAAAGCAGTTACACCCTGAATCTCCTCTCGGTTTTGCCTTTCAACTTTACTAATATGTTTCCAAAGATGTGAAGAGCGGGGGACAGGCGATTCCGGAAGACTCCACCCATCGTGAGATACTTGCACATGCTTCAAGGTGGTGTTCGATTCCACCAATCTCGCCACATCAGTCAGGCAATCAAGGACAGTTTCACCATTTATGAGAGAAAGTTTGAGTGCAGAGAGAGTAGTGTTGGCTTGACGACCATCCGCATTTGGCACCAGACGAAGCACAAGCTCCTTCAATTCTGCAACAGAGCATTGAAACCTGATTTCCTTCAATGTTGGGTTGCACCCCACAGCACGCGCCATAATGCCGACTCTGTCGAAGTGAGATTTTCCCCGATTCGGAAATACGTGGTCACCCACCTCCAGCTTCTCCAATGTCATATTGCGCGTGACCAATGCGGCTATGGACTAGGTAACCTTCGAGCCGCCGTGAGGCGGCGAGTGGGTTACCGGACGTAACCAGCTCTGTTCGTGAATGAAAAACCTCGTAACTGCTGCCTTTATGGATGAATCTTGCAAGGTTAAGATCAAATTGTGCTGTTCGTGGATGAAATACGTCCAAGCAGACACTTGCGCTCAATCAGAGCTGGTTACGGCTTCCTGGCATAACCAACATCCATTGTCCTCTTGGGTAGAGATGAGCACCAGATTTCTAAGGCCCACATTCGCTTTGCTCTCCACCGTGGTCGTGAAAGGACCTAGGATTGCCTGCAGTGGATGGCAACGACCATCACAGGGACGCAACCGTAGAGTACACGACCTAAGAACAGTGTTCCCGGAGAAGCAGCGAGCGATGGCCTTCACGTGGTCGGATACACCTGTGCACGTGATATCCAAGGTGGAGAGTCTGCGGCTTGTGCCCACGACGGCGAACACTTCCTCCACGATGCTATCCAAAATTACGATCGACAAGTGTGTCAATGTAGGAGAACTCACTATCGCCTGGAAGACTAACAAGATTGCATCGTGGGATCCAAACCTAAAAGACATGCTTATCTGGGTGTCAGGCAGATCGATACGCATCGTTGCGAACTTCCCCGAAATGGAATCGCTGGTGGTACTAGTGTAGATGCAAGCGCTTGAGCACACAGCGCCCAAATCTGCTTCTGAAGCTGTCTGGACAAACTCCTGAAGCTTCACTAGGTCTTCCCATTCTGCTCCAGTGAGCACTGCCTTCGGTGCCTTGGTGCGCTCCATCTGCACGTACACCCTCCGCAAAGCCTAACCTTGCAGCCTACACGGCATGAACTTCCAAGTGCTACATATCAGAGTCTAAGATGTTGGAGCTACTTTGCATAGAGAAGCAAACACTTCTTCTTCAAGAAACAGTTAGCCCCATCAACAGCGGGACTTGAGATCAGGTTGACAATTGTAGCCACTACAGTTTTTGCACAATTGGAGACTTTGAATTCTCTTTGATATCCTGGACTATTCATGGTGGAGAGTGAACGTCACTGAAAAGCTATTTAGACATGGTCATCGATTAATTCCCTCCGGATGCAGGAGAAGAGCTGCTTAACTGGGTTTGTAATGATACCAATGATCAGAGCAAAGATTGTGTTGCAAGTGAAGGGACTCGGTATGTACGTTTGGTATCACCATTTGCGGAGTGAGTCTAGCGAAAATGGCACTAAGGTGGAGGTACCCATACCCGACAAGTTAAGGCGATTGGCACAGTACCAGTAAGATAACAAGTTGGGAGAAATTTTTCGTAGGAAGGGAAATAAGGTTCATGAAGAATGAGCATTTTTTGGAATTTGTTTTTGGAAAACTGAAATTACTACAAATTTTTAAGGTGAAAAGTTGGTCTGAATGGGTAACCAACATATAGCTTCACCAATAACCAATAACATGAATAGCAATTCTAGAACACAAGTCCACTAATACACGTGATAGGAGATCATTAATTTCAGCTAACATTACTCCCTGGTAATGGAAAATCAGGGAACTAAAAATAAGTAAGCAATATCCTTCATGCCAGCAAAGAGTGGCTCACAGCCTGTGAGGAGAAAAAGAGATGACCAGGACCACATGGTCCGCATGCCGTAATGCACCCCCCCCATTCTGGCTTGCACCAACCCAACTTCCAGTCTGGGTGGCCTGGTCGCGCTTTTCTTCTAACGGCACTGGAGCCCGCGCTTTCCCTCCACCTGAGCTTGGGCCCGCGCTTTCCCTTGAATCGCACTGTTGCTTACCGTCGCTCTCCCGCTCGGTGCTCTCGCTCTCCCGCTCGCTGCTCGCGCGCCCCTTGCCCTGAGACTCCCCATTGTGGCACAGAAAATGTAGCTTGGAGATTTTGCGCAGGCGTGGGCTGCAGATTCGGTTGTGATGGATGGGTTGGCATCGTCGATATCATAGGGCCACCAAATTGGGCTTGCAGGAGGTGTGCGTTCATGAAGTACTGTTGATGCATCTGGGGCGATGGTGGTGTGAAGCTCGCGAAGTGATTAGGGATTCCGCCGGGAGCGAAGGAGAAACTGCTGCGCCACGCCTCGGACGCTTCGCCGACCTCCTCTCCAGCGCCCCCGCCCATGTGCGCTTGCTCCGACATCTCTCCTTGCTGGCCCTCTGCTGTCGCCGATGCCCTCCCGCCTCGACGACGCGGGCCGACTCGCCCTGCAGCCAGCTTGGCCTTCTCTGCCGCTTTGGCAGCTCGCGCCGCTGCGACCTGAGCAGCGCGCTCAGTCCTCAAGCGCAGCGCCTGTTCCTTCTCGGCACTTCTTCGCTCTCGCGCTGCAGCGACTTCTAACGCTCGCGCCTCCTTCTCCAGTGCCTTCCTTCGCTTTGCTTCCTCCTTCTCCACACGTACCCTCTCTTTCTCTCGTGCTGCTGATTCTTTCGCTTCTTGTTGTCTTTCAACTGCCGCTGCATACTCATCCGAAGTCAATATCTTCGACTGTGTGAAATCTAGGATGGGATCACGCCTTCGGGGATTTGCACGAGCAGTGATGGTAGGCAGCGTCAGAAACCGAGTGATGGACTCGGGCTCTCCCTGATCGAGCTCCAGTCTCGCCAATTCGTTGGCGACGTCTTCATCAGACTGGTCCGGCGCCACGAAATAATGTGCTGCAGTGGAGTCCGGGACCTCACCGAATTCAGCCTCCATCGACATGGACCTTCCAGCGTCGAAAGGTACGTCGAGATCCTCCATCCTATCGGGCTCTGACCCCAGTTGCTCAGTAGGACTTCGGCATCCTTCCACTTCGTCTTCAGCATCTGAAACGTTTGCCTCACAGAAAATTTCAGATGGTGTGAGGTGTCTGTTCATGGCTGCAGGGTTGATGGGCCATATGCCTGTGCCTCGGAAGCCACTCACAATGTTGCTTGAGGTGAGTGCTTTTCGCAACCCCAGAGAAACCCACTGTGCTAGGGTAGTCTTACTTGCTGGTTGTGACATGTTCCGAGATGTCCAGTAATCTCGATAGGCTCTGAAATGTAGCTTAAATGGTTTGAAGATACTAACATCAAGCGGCTGCATGGCGTGCGATGTGTGCGCAGGTAGCGTGAGAATGTCCAGCCCTGCCGAACGAGCCTCTCTGACGACATCGAGGGTCACATGCGAGTTATGCCCGTCTAGAATTAGAAGGTGTCTGCGTTCCTGCGAAATACCGCCATGTTTCTGCACACTCTCAATGAAGTGGGACAACCACGCACTGAACAGGTACGTTGTCATCCAAGCCCGGGGCTGCATTGCCATTGTAGCCCCGGGCTCGCACCTCTCAATGTAATTCTGCCTGAACCTTGTGCCTCTAAAAACGTAGAATGATGGAATTGCTAACCCCCCTGCGTTTATGCAAACTAGGACGGACAACCACTCTCTTTGATCCGGTACGATTGAATGGACATGACGTGCGCCTCTGCGAGCAATGACTACACCCCCACCATTGCGCCCCACTTGCGCCCCCGACTCATCACAGTTCCAGATTTGATCTGGACTGTAATTATGCAAGGTACATAGACCTTCCAAATTGTCGTAGAAGCTCTTGACGTTAGCTGCACATAATCCCTTTGCCCGTGCTGTTTCTAAAGCATGTGCTACTCGTAACGTGAGCTCTGGGTGGCGGCGCTTCCACCATCGCATCCAGCTCTTGCCCGGGATACCATTGCGGAAGGGTGTCGGCCTGGACTTGGTTATGTCATAGACTTTTAACTTTAATGCAGTAGGTGTAAGGCCTAGTCCTAATTCGCACATCCGTATGCAGTAATCCACTAACTGTTGCTCCTCAGATGGACTTAAAACTGCAGCAGGTCCTCTCTTTCTAGTCCTCCTCATGCCATAACACCACTCTCGAAATGTGGAGTAAGGTATGTGATACATATCAGATGCTTGTTTCATGTTCATACCTCCATCGACGCATGCCATTGCTTCTCTGAGTTGGCTGTTTGTCCATGCTTTCTCACGTCTTGTGCCACCGCCTCTGCCACATCTTTGTCGTACGCCACGAGCTCCACGGGGTTGTGATGGCTGGGTAGGTGGGCTCTGCAGGACAGGGCGAAAGGCCGAGGGTTGTGTGGGAGAGTCGGAGTCAAGGGCAGTGATGTCGGCAATGGACTGCCCCTGCGAATCAACCACTGCAGGTCTCCTTGACAGCCGATGCGACCTCCTTGCCGCTGAGCCACTTCCGGCCACCCCACTGGTGAACAAGTTCACGCCTCCCACGGTCCTGTAAAGGCCATGCGGTGTTTGAGTGGAACCTGCCCGACCAAGCTGCAGCGACCCTGCCTCTGTATGCCCGCCTCCCGACCCTCCTGCTGAGTCTCTCCGTCCTTGCTGGCCGGCTGCGCCACTGGAGTCTCCACGCTGCCTCTGCCGACTTTGCATCACCATGTTCAGATTGTCGTAGTCCATCAGCTGGTTCCCTCCAGGCTCCCCCTCCTCACTACTACATCCATCACTACCTTCCATGTTCTGATCTTCCTCCTCTATACCATCCCTGGAATGGATATCCTCATCTGACCAAGTTCCCTCATCGACATCACTAAGTGCTACGGTACCATGCAGTTGAGGTGCCATGATCTGCTAGTGAAGGCAAGACTTGTAACTACTGAAATTGCACAATAAAACTATGAGAATGTGAAGAAGAAGTGTTCAGAATGATGTGTGGAAAGTTTGCCTGAAACCCGACTTCTTATTGCTTCTTGCTTGAGATCACAGATTTTTAATTCTGACGAAGATGGAATCAGTAGCCGCTAATTTTGCACCAAATTTCAGTTAACATTCATTACCACAACCGAGCATTTGATTTCTGGGAAGTTGTCATTAAGTGAATGCAATCCACCACACCACCACAGCCATCATGGCAACAACAACTCTTCTATTTCTGTTTTTCTAGAAACTGAATGCTAATCCCGGGTGCAGCCATTTCGGCATTGTTCAATCACCCAGAGCTGTCAGTCAGTTTACCAAGATTAAAAAAAATTGTCCGCATTGGGTCATCACATGTGCAACATCCGGGAAGCCTACATGCTCAGCATGGGGTGCGTGTCGGGTATGGGTACCTCCACCTTAGTCACAAGTTCAAGTTATCAGGTTGTGATTATCTTAGTGACAATGGGCAGAAGGTTTGAGGAAGATAGAGCTACATGATGTGCTCTGCAGCTTGAATTAGGTCTGAGACAACATCGTGTGAAGGTATGCGAAGAATCCTTTGGTTGCAATTTCGTGGAGTCAGGATGAGTGAATCTGCATGACGTGTTCCATAAGCACCACTGTAATGACCATGTTGAAATAATCCCATAGATATTGCTAGTATCCAGTGCAGCTCATCGAATAAGTAGAAGCCCGGAACAAGTTCAAGGTATGTCTTTGAATAAACCCAAAGACTGCAGCAAAGTAAAGATATACTATTCCACGGGGGATGACACTTGGACCCAACTGGCATCCCACATGCCGGATACACAACCCTACAGTCTGACGTGGTAGTAAACAATTCCAATGCTTACAGCGCTGCCGGACCTGCAGGTGAAACTCTGGGTCTGTTCACACGTCCTGCCAGCAGAAGCAGCCATCCTGCAGGGCAGTAAAACAAAAGCCCCTCCCCTTTAGCAACCTCGACTTTTTCTGGATAGTAAATTGTTAAGGGTTGTTTTTCACCCAAATTGAAAATCCACAATAGTGTGGGGGTAATGGTCCGGTTCGGTACCTAAACAGCCGTCCTATCTATAGTGCACACTAAGTTTATGTGTCAAATAAATCCAATTTTTATTTATAATAAAGTAAGACTTCACCAAATTTGGTTTTATTTTTCTACATTGTATAATGTGTCTAGGATAAAAATTCAATTATAATCAAACAATTTTAAAATGATTTTATTGACTTATATAGTTGAAAAAATAAGTTGTGTCTCTCTCACCTAAAATCCCTAAAATCAAGCATTTGGAATATTTAAAGAAATAAAAATTAATATCAGTTCTAAATGTGATCTATAATATATTATGTAGACTACAAGATGTTTTGTTTCATCAATAGATTAACTTCATAAATTTTGCACGATGATGCTAGCAAATTATATAACTAAAGACACATTAACACACCTATGAATGGATTCAAACAGTCTTTGTAAAAAAATTTAAAAAGGTCTTTAAATATATGAGCATCTTGATTCCATTGAAGAACATAATTTTTGTTTCTTTTCTATTTTAAGATTTGTTACTTGATCAAAATGAACAATTGAAACAAATTTAAGATGTTCAAACCAATATTAGTATCTCAAAAAAGTGATAACCTAAATTGACTATTATCTTTAATGCTCCATTAACCCCTAAAGTATTTGACCATAAAATCCCAAATTCTGCCTCAATTCTGCCCTGTTTTAGTTCAAAGTAGAATTATGCAAATTTAAATGTATTTAAGAGAATCTAACCGTAGGATCTAGTACCTAATTTGTACATGTATGAGAACACAAAATTTTAGACTGTAACTCTTCACCGTTTGGAAGATCATGAGGTTTGAACTTGAGGGAAAGTTTTTTTTGGTCCTGCCCGGCAGGGACAGCTAAACTTCGGAGAGTAAAACAGTCCATTTTTGAAGATCGCATGGGTGGAGGCTCTTCAGTTTTGGATTCTAAAGTGAGTTGGGAGTATGCCCCAAAAAATTGAAGACAATACAACACACAAAAGCATTGGAAAACCACATTTCTAGTGACGGGAGTCAAATGAAATGCATATATACTAGGTCTTTTTCCACGCTACAAATGCCTAAGAAGATCATCAATTTTTGGGAATCCGAACGGTGTATACATGCATTTGTATGGAAAAGAAATTGTAGAGGAAAAAAATCCAAAAAATAAATAAATCCAAAATAGATATGAATTTTACAGCATATACTGTGGTTTAGGAGGAGAAAATGGTGAAGGGAAAATGGGTGATGAAGGTGACCCAATCACTGTTGATCTGTCTTGACAGTTTTTATAAAACTTGAAACTTTGACTCGATATATCTCAAGATCCGTACGGTCAAAGTTTACAAAACTTGGTATATTGACTAATTGGATGGCTCTAAACAAGATCCTACGGTTGGATTTTTCAAAATAATTTTTTAAAAAAAAATGAAACAATTTCAGAAAGGATCATTTGGAAGTCGCTGTAGACTTTCACAGATTTGGTACACCACTCCCATCGGCCACAAACCTGCCCGAGCTGCCCTGAATTGAATTTTGATCTTTAAACACCAATTATTACTTAACTATGGACCTGATGGAAGTAAAATTTGGTCTTGCTAGAAAGATATGACAATTTCCCATGCTGTGCCAAAGTTACAGCCACATCCAATAAAATTTGACTCATAGGGAGCCTGACCGGACCCTAAATCATACCAAAACTGTTGAGTTGATACTTTAGGGGTTAAAAGATTTCATGGCTAAAATTTGTTCTATATCTTTTTGGTTTACAATTTGAAATAAAATAAATACTAGATAGACTTTGCAACTAAATCAAAGTAAAACATATAATGATAAGTTAAAGTCGATTTTTCAATACTAAAATATGACCAATTTTCAATATTAATATATAAATAAATAAGACATGTGTGCACACTTAAAAATCCATTTCAGCAAATCTTAGAAATCGTTTTTACATGTCTTTATCCAAGCCAGCGACGCTTTCTTGTGATTGGTGAGTAGTGAGCGGTGAGCGGTGAACACAAATTTCAGTTTTTTTTCCAAAAAAAGTTTGGATTTTTTTACAAAAATTTAATCTTTTCATCCAATTCTATCAAAAACCATAACTTTAAAACTCTTTCTTCGAAGACACAATTAAATAATGAATGACACCTATTACCGTGGAAAGTTAATAAATTTGATTTTTTTTTTAAAAACCAAAAAAAATTTTAAAAAATTAAAAATTGGAAGAATTTAAACAAATCCCAAAAATAATTGCTAAATTTATTTCAAAAAAAGAAATGAGATAAAAAACCAAAACAAGGTGGAAAAAAAACTCTTACACAAGGCCTTTTTGGATTCACAAAGAGATTATTCTTTCACATCCACTTTTGAAAAATAAAATTCCAAAAAGATATAACATTGAAAGGTGGATCCGACAGTCGATTACATTTGGTATCAAAATTACAATTTTTGTTTTTAAATATACCTTTTTATGATTTACTATAGAATATTATATAATTGAAGGGGCTTAGTAGATATGATCTTTATTTATAGAAGGTAAGTTCAAATACAAACTAAGCATAAATTTAAATTAAATCCGTTAGCTGAAAATATGAGTCACAAAATAAAAGCTTCTTTAGCAATTGCAATTAGTTCCAAAGAAACTTCCAAAGGAATCTATCAAGTGTGGTAAGTTCAGAAAAACGCATAACCTTGTTGAAACCAAGTTGATGAAAGTATCCACTTTGTAATCCATCTTTTAGAGATATCAGAAAATCTTGTAAATGTGTTTGCGGTATTTTATTGTCGCATCTTTCCAAGGACCTATAATATCATCTTCATGAAATTTATGCGGTCAATTGATGATAGTAATGGAATACACCTTCTCCTTTCCACCATCTATAGAAATAACATATCTATAACTACAACATGGTATGAATTTAAGACTTATCATACAACAACAGTTTATAAGTCCTCAACCACTTCACTAATTTAAAAAACTATATGATCAAGCATGAAATCTCTAAATTCCAAATAATGTACTGATATTTGGGCTATGGTATAGAGACTACACATGGAAATTTTTTTCAAATATTTATTAAGATATTTTGATAGTAAACCCCTGAACTTTGAAGAGAGATTTCCAAAAACATGTGACAAGTATTATTTCCCAAAACAAATGATCTTGTAATTTTCCATAGCGTCTATCAAATAAAACTCAAAATTAAACCACCTCATGGAACACTTGAATCTCAAAGACCCATAAAAGTATGTGTCTTTCCAATGAAAAATACATTCAAAGCATACAAAGTGACGTAGGAATCCAAAAGAAGTTTAACAATCACATGTTTATTGAATTTTGAGATAAGTAAAATTAGGCATCCAACTTGAAAGGGATTAAAACACATAAAAGTTCTTGAAAGTTAGAAAAGATAAATGTGGCCTTCACACCTCAAAGGGATCCATAATGTATTAGCTTTTTAAAATCATTCAATAAAAAAGGTATCTCAACTATGCTGATATTTAGACAATGCTATTTTGAATTCTTCAAATTGGCACTACAGATGGAGCTTTTCTCCAAATCTTTGATGTAATACATCGTTGGAAAGCCCTCGACAAGATCTTCTCAAAAACATACAACAAGCCATATTTTCAAGAAAAAATAAAATCTCATCATTTTTTATGCGAGTTGTCAAAAAAAGTGTCAAAATCCCACCCACCCAAGGGTTGTCTCGGATCCGAGACAATCCCTTTGGTCCAAATTTTTACCCACTTCATATGCTCTACAATGAAAAATATTGCACAAAGACACCATTAGAAATTTCTCAACTATGCTGATATTCTGACAATGTTGTTTTGAATTCTTCAAATTGGCACTACACATGGAGATTTTCTCCAAATCTTTGATGTAATACACCGTTGGAAAGCCCTCGACAAGAGCTTTCCAAAAACATACAACAAGCCATATTTCATAATAAAATAAAATCTCGTCATTTTCCATGCAAGTTGTCAAAAAAGTGAATGTAAGAATATATGTGAGATTCTCCCCTCGGATCCGAGAGAAGAATCTCAAATAGAATATATGTGAGATTCTATATGTGAGATTTTGAATACATGTGAGATTTAGAATATATATAAGATTTAGAATATATGTGGGATTCTCCCCTCGGATCCGAGAGGAGAATCTCAAATAGAATATATGTGAGATTCTATATGTGAGATTTTGAATACATGTGAGATTTAGAATATATGTAAGATTTAGAATATATGTGGGATTCTCCCCTCGGATCCGAGGCAACGAAATCAGACCAATTAACTTCCCCGTGATTGAGAATCGTAACCAGGCACTCAAAAAAGCAAAAGAAAATACTCGGCTGAGGCATCCCTCGGATCCGAGGGATGGTCTGGGGGTGCCAATAGCCTTTACTTCAAATTGAAAAGCAGAGAAATCTAAGCCTAAACCACTGGCCATGATGGTGAAAAAAAATTAAAACAAATGCGTTTGCTTGCAGCATGCAAGCTGTAGCGACACAAGTAGTCACAGAACTCGAGCAATGCTCAGAAAAAAGAACAAAAGTCGTGGCCAGTTGCATTCAGCTAGCTACTAGAGCATTAGACACTCAAAAAAGCAAAAACAAATACTCAGCCGAGGCACCCCTCGGATCCGAGGGATGGTCCGGGGTGCCACCAGCCTTCACTTCAAACTGAAAAGCAGAGAAATATGAGCCTCCAATATTGAGCTGGAGTTCACATGGAGCAAAAAAGCAAGTGAAAGTCAGAGCTTGGGGGCACCTCTCGGATCCGAGGGACGGATTGGAGGTGCCTCATGCATTCACTTTTTTTGACAACTCGCATGGAAAATGACGAGATTTTTTTTTTTTTTTGAAATATGGCTTGTTGTATGTTTTGGAAAGCTCTTGTCGAGGGCTTTCCAACGGTGTATTACATCAAAGATTTGGAGAAAATCTCCATGTGTAGTGCCAATTTGAAGAATTCAAAACAACATTGTCAGAATATCAGCATAGTTGAGAAATTTCTAATGGTGTCTTTGTGCAATATTTTTCATGGTAGAGCATATGAAGTGGGTAAAAATTTGGACCAAAGGGGTTGTCTCGAATCCGAGACAACCCTTGGGTGGGTGGGATTTTGACACTTTTTTTGACAACTCGCATCGAAAATGATGAGATTTTATTTTTTCTTGGAAATATGGCTTGTTGTATGTTTTTGGAAAGCTCTTGTCGGGGGCTTTCCTGTCAAGGGTGCCATTGACAGGAAAGATATTCCATAGCGTTTTAAGAAGTGGGTGGATGTCACTAGCAGTGAATGCATTTTTACAGATTATTAGAGAAGGCATTTTGGAACTCCTCACCTCCTTCAGTGTCGTTGGTACCTTGAGTTGAAGGAAAATGATATTTGTCCCGGGGAGGAGAGAGCTTTTAAAGCAGTTGTAAGAATTTATTGAAGGAGCTTGTGGATGAGAATACGGTGAATTTGGAGGAAGATGCCTTGGAGGTTGGTCATGATGTATCTCTTACTGAGAGGCAAAGGAAAAAGCTGGCAGAGAAGAAGGCTGAGGCTGAGGCAAGGATGAAGGAGAAGGAGGACAAGAAGAAGGAGAAGGAGCAGGAGGTCAAGCTCAAGAAGGAAGTTGCAGCAAGGAACAGCAAGTTGGAAAACTTGTTTTGAAGGAAGGGCCAGAGAAGTTGATGTCTCATGTTGGCATTTCTCCTTCAAGGACCAGCATGCCTGCTACCATAGTTTCTCTAGTCCCTGAGGTGCCCAATTTTTCTATCCCTCTACCTTCTCAGACTGTCTCCACGATTCCATGCTCGTAGTTGGATGAGATAGACACTAGTGTTGAGATCATCAATGATTGTCCTATGGGCATTTTGGAGTTGTGTGATGCTCTTGCGCAGGAGGATGAGCCTTCATGCTAGATCAAGATCAAGGATTGGGTGAAGCAGCATAACGGTAGGAAGGCTAGAAATTTGAGAGGTAAAGAGGCCGAGGCTACTTTGGACCTCATCATTTTTGATGTTCGAGAGGATTTACATGTTCTAGGTTTAGGCCATGATGGTGAAATTTCCTCTTGGAACATGAATCCAAGATTTCAGCAGGGAAGAAAATGGAGTCTAAATGGATTAAGGCCCATTTTGAGTTTGCTATGCAGTTTCTGTAGGATGATGGAGCCTTGATTGTTTTTTACCATGACTCAAAGTTCATTTCAAATGAGCTTATTTCCTGGCCAGAGTGGGCTAACTTTTAAGAGGAGGCCAAATGATTTGTTATCAATGGCATGCCATTGACTGTTCCAGATCGTCATCCACGCAAGCAGAAGACATTTATGGTAAAATGCTTCATCAAGATGGAGAATGTGATGGAGGATATTCCGAGGTCTAAGTTTCAGTTTTATGATAAGCCTGAACTTGGTGCCCAACGCATCAAACTGTCCTCTGATAGACATTGCATTAATTGGATTACTGCAAATTAATGTAATTCTCTAACAGTGAATTTACAGAATGATAAGCCATTCAGAGGAGCACGGGAGAAGACTTCTAACCTCTTGCAGGCTGTAATTGATCTGTGTACGGTTGAGAATGACATTGTCATGGATTTCACAGCTTCTACAAGTATTTTCTTCTCTATGATTTTTGTTGTTTATTGAATTTTGTATTTCACTTTATACTTTCTACTTATGCCTTGGAGCTTGAATTTCTGTATAGATGCTTCCATTCGAGCATCCAAGAGTCTCCAACGTCATGTCATAGCCTTTGAGTATGACACCACCTTGTACAAGCAGGTGTTGTTGCCTCTTCTTCCAAGCGCGGAGGAGGTTGAGTCTACTCCAATTCCTGTGCCTTCACCGAAGAAGAAACGTGCCATTGAGTCAGATGATAAGCCTGAGAGGAAGACTGCCCCCAAGCGTTTCTGTAAGTAGGTCTTTACATTCATTTGACATTTGTTTCTTTTTTCAAATGTATTAAGATCAATAATTAAAAAATTGTTAAAATGTCATGTGTAGTCGGCGGATAAAAGCGACAAACAATCACATTAGTGGATCTATTATCTCGCGTCATCTTAGCAAGATAAGAAGTCCAATTAGAACTCTTGAGCTTCCTCATTATGCAAAGATGCAGGCTCAAGCTTATGTAGCTGCTCCTTCTCCATGTATTTCATATATTAGAGATAGTATTTGTTGTGACACTGAGATTTATCTTGATATAACTGCAGAAGTTGCCAGAGTGGTTTTGTCTAGTGATAGTGATTCTTCTCATGGTTGGATTGGTACCTGTAGGGATGACGATATGTCTACTTGATCATTGCATAAGTACTCTATAGTGCTATGTTTTCCCTACTTATATATCATATATTAAGTTGGGCTTTGGATTTTATATTTTGCCGTAACTTTGCTTTACCTTACTCCTATTTAAATTCTCTAGCGGCCCTACATTTTAACATTGACTACATGAATGACTAAATCATAGAGCTCGGACAAATTCATTCTTAAGTTGAATTTCCCTTGGTTAAAGTTTGAAGGCATCCACATTAAAATGTGATTTTCTCAAAACTTTTCTCAACCTTTTTTTCCTTCTCCATTGCGTAAATACCCCCTCTACAAATCCAAATCCGAAGTCGATTTTCAAAAAAATGGATGAAACTTGATGAAAAATGGATGAAACTTGATGAAAAATGGATGAAACTTGATGAAAAATGGATGAACAAGGGAGGGGGTCGAGGGCGGGGGTCGGTAGGGGGCATGGGGTTGGGAGGGGTGCAAGGGGTTGGGAGGGGTGCAAGGGGTCGTGAGGGGGGCCGGGAATCGATGTACAATGAAGGAAGGGCTCTCTTAGCCTGCAATTTCTTATCAGTTTCCAATCAATTGTTTGACTGTTTCGGAAATGAGGCTAGGAGATTGGTTTTATTTTTTCATTTAATAAATTTTATTCTTTTTTCCCCTTCTTCTTCATGACGTGGAATTGCTAAGATATATGTTAAAAAAATCACAATTCACTCGGATATGAATTGGGTGTAAATTTCTACATTGATCAATTTAGAAGCCATTATCTTTGGAAAAAACCCTTTACCACCTTCCACGGTCATAGGTTCCATATATGCCATGTCATGCAAAATCATCTCAAAATATTCAAATAAATAGTCAAAAATTTATAAATTTAGTGCTCACCGCTCACAAGATAGCATTCCTGTTACCCAAGCAAGACATAAAATATGATTTCATTTGTTGTTCATTATAATTAACTCTTCTAAAGTCTAAAAATTAGCAATTTTGATAGCATATGCAATAATATGTAAACCACATGATAAACCATCTCATTATTATTGTATTGATTGTGCAACAGTCTATTCCATGCAATATTTTATTGCATCAATGATCGTTCAAGGTAGCGCTTTCATAATTTGTGGTTCCATTAATGAACATGTGCTTCATTGCTTTGCTGAATCATAAAGGATACAACAATTTTGGTGAGGATTTATATAAACAAGAGCATAATGATTCTGTGTCATATAACTATTGTGAACATGGATGTGTGTCATTTTTATTATGCATTATAGAATAAACCGCAGGTCCGCAGGTTCAAACTCTTTTTGGCTTAATTTAGAATACTATATAATATCCATGGCTGCATTTAAATGTTCATCTTCTTACCATTCATTTAAATGTTTCAATTCATCTTTATGATTCCATACAAAATAATTTTTTTATCCACCATGTTGCATAAGATTCATCTGAGTCTTGGCCACAGCTTCCATTATTGTCTTCATCTGCTATTTTTTTCTCCATTTTTTAGTTTTTAATAAAAAAATTACCAAAACTTCCAGGTGCTTTTTTTGTCTTGCTTTCTCCAATTCAAGTCTATCATTTTTAAATTTTAAATTAGAAACAAGAGCTTTTTAATTCTGCTAAAATAAGTCTCTTTAAAAGGTCTAAACTTACAATTATTACACTCTTCTTTGGATTGATTGATTTATTGACAAGTTACTCTATATATGAACTTATCTTCTTTTTATCTTTTCATTCACCAACTAAGAAGGACATTCATTTAGATCTTCAATCAATTATAAAGTCCTCTTGCGTCCATCACAAACTCCAATAAAATCCGCAGATTGAGGGCTCCAATAAAAACCGCAAATTTAGGATTGGTTTCCAATATTCTATATTGCGTTTATCACAAATCCAATAGAAACCATTGACTTAGAGTTGATCTCCAATATTCTGTATTATTAATGCAAAGTACTTGGTCATTCTGTAGAACCTTAACTCCTAAAGGACAGTTGTCCTAAAGTAGGCTTTTTAAAATTTCGGGCATGTATGTGTAATGTCAATTTTAGATATTTGTTTTTGAATTGTTTTTGTAAATGTAGGTCATAACAAGAACTTTGAGGGAGTCTGATTTTTTTCAATTAGACATTTTAAAAAATAGTTATGGTACCTAAAGTTAAATTTTATGTTCGTTGGGCAATTTGGGCAGCTATGCTAAATAAATTTGTTACCAACTTACCTCTGCATATTGCTTCTATAAATACTTAATATTATCACCTTTGAGATTTCTTTCAGAACAAAATTTTCACTACACAAAATATCAAAGTTTCCTCACCGTTTTGGGCAGTGCACTAAAAAAACTTCTTCTTTCTTTCATAAAATTAGATATTTATTTTTTAAGGTTTTTTTCTTTTTTTCATCTAAAGAATGAACATCAATCTTTACTTTGGCCGTTTGGATTGGGACTTTATAAAATAATGGAATTTCTAGGAAAAAAAATATAAATTAACATTCTTGTGTATTCAACTTAATATTAAGAAATATAAATTGACAACTTGTGTATTCTTGCAGGTAAATAATCTGCCTCTGTGTAAACAGTAAACTTACTAGGTGTGTTCAGTACTGCAGTTCCAGTTGCACAACCTCAAATTTATTGATATATCTGAAGTTCTTCTCATATCCGTTCTTATCAACATTATATCTGAAGTTCATCTCGTTTCCAAGTTAATATCCAATATTAACTTACAAGTCCAAGTTTGATATTTGCCACCAAGTTATCTCAGTCAATCCACCAAATTATCTGCTTAAGTACCGTCTCATACACATGATCATGATGTTTTAAAGAATCCGTACATACTGATATCTCCAAAAAACTCATAACCACCTGCATAATGTCAACTGCAGTAAACTGGCAGTGATGTGGTACTGGAACTGGCAGTGATGAGTTCCTTATCACTACTTTTAAGGAACTCAATGTAAGCATGCGTTAACTCTATAACAGTGGGGCATGGCCTTTAGTGATCTCCAATCATTACGTGACCTGCGTGTCCCTCAATTGCGATATTTTGCTTTGGCTTCCGTCAATTTACCGATCGATGTGCACATTCAGACTAACAAATTCTTACACCGACATTGGAGCTCAAAGGAGATTTCATGATTCCCTCATCTTTAACTCAAGCATGCAGAACTTCGATTTATCCAGCTACACTCCAAACCATCAATGTGAGTCCGACTGATCCGATTGATGCCTTGACACTTGCATGGAAGGATGGTAGTGCGGGATTGTAGAGCTCCCAGTCTCCAAATTGCACCTGGGTTGTAGTGGCACCACCCACGCAGGGACAATCAGTAAGGGCCGACGGAGGAGTGACTGGGGGCAGCATGGGCATGGCGAAGGAAAGGGACAAAACAATATGGTCACGAGAAGAGAATCTTCACGTATTATCGGAGGATGTGAAAAGCCAGGCTCTAAGTACGGGTAAGTATACGGAATGCGATAATGCACAAGGAAGGAATCCACGGTAAGTCCACTCATGAGGCAACTGCGAGCTTGCACCAACAGTTCGCTCGCTCAAGCCTCCGACGAGCTAGTAATTGTTTCTGCTCGGCAAGTTGAGCTGGATGAAATCTGGCAAGCTGGTCAAATCCGGATCCGTTCGTGATCCGCTGCCACGCTGACTTCCAACCCATGCCTTTTACTCTGTATCATCAACTAGCCCTTGCGTCCCGCCCAGCTCACTGCAGGCCGGTGGATCCAGGACTATATAAGCACTGTGTAGAATCCTTGTCTTCCCAGTCCAACTCACTACACCAGTTGCGTCTCAGATTCCACAGCCTAGCTTCCAGTTCAAAGAATCGATTCGGAGACTCACCGTTGCTCAGCGCAACATCGTTAGCTGCTAGCTAGATCACAGCCTTTGCTTACAATTTACTTAGTGATATATCCCCACTGTACCAAGCTGACTCGTGCCGGGCTACTACTTAAGCTGGTATGTACATGACTACTCACTGCAAAGTACTACGTAATATAGTACTCTGCAAGATTCATATTGTTTGCCAACTTCATCATGAACTTGAATTTGAATGGATTGGAGATTATCCCCTTCACGTACTTGTTAACAGCAAATCAATTGTAGACATGGTGTGTCGCATTCATGACGACAAGTTTACAGCTATGGCAATCGTTTAGTCTACCGATTTTGTAGTAACACGTCTGTTGCCTGATTGCAGGTGTGCTAAGTCTTCTAATCCAAGTGTTCCGAAACTCGTATCGAAGATCACTTGGTATTCCGTCGGCGCAAGCAAGCGAGCAATCATGGCCGGGGGAGCCCCCACTGTGGGGAAGATTGCCGTCAGGAACATGCCCACAGGCCGCGCGCTGTATTTTCCATTGGCATTGGTCACATCCCTCTTCTTCCTGTGGGGCTTTGCGTACGGATTGCTGGATGTGCTCAACAAGCACTTCCAAGAGGTGCTCAACCTCAGCAAGATGAAGTCCACGGGCCTGCAGGTCGCCTACTTCGGTGCCTACATCGTGTTCCCGCCACTGATCGGCCAGCCCGTCGTGCGGAGGTTCGGGTACAAGGTGTCCATCATCACGGGCCTGATGCTGTACGTCGTGGGAGCTCTGTGTTTCTGGCCGTGCGCTCAATTCAAGACCTTCCCAGGCTTCGTCGCGGCGACGTCCGTCATTGCTTGCGGCCTTTCCAACCTGGAAGTGGCCGCCAACACGTACGTGACCGTGCTGGGGAGCGCAAAGACGGCCACATTTCGACTCAACCTCTCGCAATCGTTCAACGGGTTGGGAAGCTTCATCGGGCCTCTGATCGCATCCAAGTTCTTCTTCAGTGCCGAGCACTCGGGAGACCTGGATTCCGTGAAGTTCATCTACCTGGGAATCGCGTGCGGGGTGTTCGTGGTGGCCGTGCTGTTCGTTTTCGCCACCTTGCCGGAGGTTTCCGACGACGACATGGAGCACGAATCGGATCTGCCCACGAAGCCGCTCCTGAAGCAGCCGCATTTTCTCGGCGGGGTGTTGGCGCAATGGCTGTACGTGGGGGCGCAGGTCACGGTGGCCACTTTCTTCATCAACTTGGCCAACGAGGACGGCATCAAATCCGACTCCAAGGCATCGCAGCTGCTGTCCTACTCTTTGATTCTCTTCACCGTGGGCCGGTTCTTCTCCACCTTCTTGTTGAAGTTCCTCCAACCGCGGCACATTTTGGGAGCGTATGCCATTCTGTGCACCACGCTGTGTGCGCTGTCCGCGGCTTTGAAGGGGCTGGGAGGGACCGTGTGCGTGATGGTTCTGTTCTTCTTCATGTCGTGCATGTACCCGACCATCTTCACGCTGGCGTTGCAAGATCTGGGAAGGAACACCAAGCGGGCGGGGACGTTTGTGGTGATGGGCGTGGGTGGCGGTGCCATTTTCCCTCCCATTCAAGGTGCCATTGCGGACAAAGCTAGCACCAAGATCAGTCAGATTGTTCCCACGGTGGGTTTCGCGTACCTGATTTTCTACGCTTTCATGCTTGCGAAAGGCCCATCTCCTCCGCCAAGTGATGATTTGGAAGCCACGAAGAATCACCAACCGGAAGGAGAACCCAACTACAAATAGAGATATATTAGTACGTAGTGGTAGATCATTAGTAAGATTGTAGCTGCAAGTGCTTGCTAGGAGGCTGGTGATGCTTCCGAATATTGTATCATGAATAGATTCTACAATCAAATGTATACGTATACGAACAGTTAGGCCTTGATTCAATAAAATTTTGGAATTTCATTGTTATCTGGAAATGCTATATATCGGAGCAATAAGAGAGAGTGCTATGATGTTAATGATATTGCAACAGCCCGAGTGTCGGATTGAGAACATGTAGAGTTTTTGAACATCCTAGCTGGAATCTTTAGTTTGGGGACCAAATAGTACTTGGACTTACGTTGAGGTGCGAAGGTATTTGAGAGGCGGGAACAGTATGAAGATACAAACTCCTAGTTGCAATGGCCGACCGACTGAGTACTGGTGCCACCGAATGCTTCATGAGTCGTCAATCAAAGTTAACCATATATTAATCACGAGTCTGGTACTTGGTACAAATCAATTCACTGATGTACTATACCACACCGCTTCAGTACCCGAACCCACCTCAGGTACCGAAAACCAGGCTTCCTTTAAGATAATACATGTGCTGACTACGTAACTCCATTGTTGATCTTATTGTTGGCCTCAAAATTTCTAACGGTAACTTCATTCTAGAAAATCAATTTATATTTCCGGAACGAGATGCACAACACGCCAGGAACAGAACAGATGAGCCATCCATCCTAGTTAAAACGATACGGTGTGAAGCAGAAAGAGACAGATAATACCTTTTCCATTCCATAATGGTAGCTTACTCAATCCAGGAGTTTGTCATGAGATCATACAGGCTGCCACTATAAGTAAAAGTCCCTGCATCCCGATCACAGGCTGAGCTTAGCACGACGTCATAATATTTTGCAGAGTGATGATCATGTTCAGGTTGATTTAAAATTTCGAAACCGACTCCTGAAAGAAATTGAAGCTGGTGGAGCGAAAGTAAGCAACAGTTTAGTTACCGGTGGGCTTCCAAGTCCTTCTGCTCGAAACTGCGGCATTCCTTCTGAACCCTGTGTTTCTTGATGAGGCTGTGGAAACGTGTAGTGGTCATCCACAGCTGAATGTGGAAGTAACGGAGAGCCGAAGCCAACAAGAGATGGAACAAGTTATTGCCGTGCAGATCCTCGCCCAGTATCACGTTAATGTGGGCTACTTTCAGCATCATCGGAAAGATCAAAACAACATGCTGCAGCGCTCCATACAACAGTACATACAGACTCAGATCACTTCAAATGTATTAGAAACGACAACAGAACAATAATTTAGCCTGCTTCACCCATTTCTGAAATGCACAGCCACACTTTCTCAAAGATCAAATTGGTTTGTGCAGTAACTTCACCTTGTACGCTCCGAAGATCTCCCACGGCCCTGTTACCATCAGTGCATCAGAGCCAGACTTTCCCATCGGTGTGCACGGTCGGGGTAACTCTTCTTGAATTTCCTCAGTAAGTTACCAGCAATACAGTACTATTCTACTCCTGTGCACTCTACAAACTGAAGGACGGCCGACTATTCCAAAGTTGTGAAGGTGAGATGGTTTAGAACCTCAAGATCCTTAAAAGGTGGTGAATATCTGTCATTACCCAATTTTTTAAAGCAGTAAAACGCCCAGCGCTCATCAAACTTTGCACTGAGGAAAAAAATAACGGCAGGTCCGAAATTAGTCGCATCACCTGAAGTTAGGGACGGTTTTGGGAGTCTTCAAAAACATTCAAACACTCGACACTTCTAATCTAAAATGCATCCTTACAAATGTCGTTGGGAAGGTGCACACGTGCTAAGTAGCAGATAACCAAGTTACTGAAATCCCTTTCACAATATGAGATCTTCCAGACAACAAATTCAGTAAGTTCAATTCCCAATACAGTAATTAGAACCATAAAACGCAGAATTGGAGGGGCACACAAGAGTAGACAGTGTAAAGGCATAAACCGCCAGAACCAGCATTGAAATCCTCGGCTGGAAATAATTGATTATCAGTAATGCTATGTAATATGCTTGGCTCCGACATGATGTTGCACGAGCCTTAGGCAACCTGATTGAACCTTATGGGCGTGGGTTTAGGGCTTGAGCAGGTCTTACAGTATAATGAGACATTCTAGTACTAATTCTTCCTACCTGCAAACGTAACTCTGCCGGCGACCGAGTTGATCCTGCTCCGTTACATGTCCGTCTAAAACTCTCAAGCCCTTTCTAGGATGCTTGCCTTTGCTCACCCTAATTACCTACTGCATCCCCATCGATCGTATAGTGGCAACTGGGCCGTCTTTAAATTAAACGCTACACTATGGAAAAATTTGAGTGAACGAGTTAGGGGAAGTTTAGGGGATCACTCGCTCTTTGATATGCAAAACCACTGGGTTTGCTGTGATCCTCACTTCATCCTCCCCAGCCACTGCGCTTGCTTCGCCCACCTGAAGGACAATCGTTAGCCCGGTGTCCACGTTGGCCACACACATGACATGTTCCAGCAAACGTCTTGTCGCCTGAGCCTCTGTCTGATCGTCCCGAAGAGAATTTGCCGAACTTCTCAGAATCTCTTCCTCGTGATGGAGAAGAGGAAGAAAACCTGCCAAAACGGTCATTCCCGCGATCGGACGACCGTGATGAACGATCTTGACCGAATTTGCCAAACATGTCTGTGCTGCGCCCTCCCCTGCCCTCTTCAGCTTGTACTCTCGGAAGCTTTGTAGGCACGTCCAGCTGCACGTCCTCCGTTGCCAACGAGATAATTTCCTTCGCCACATCATCCGGCAAATCAAAAACGGCTCCAGCGACTCTGTGATCCTCGATGATGCATATTTTGCCCACCCTGTCAGCTGCCGATCGCGAGATGCTTGCAAGAATTCCGCTCACAGCACGTGGAGTCAATGGACCACGCTCAGTTGTCCGCACCAGCCTTACTGTCGTCATGCCTGGTTCGTAGGTCAGAAGCGAGCGACTTGGAGGCAACTGGCTGAAGCCACTCAAGTGAGCGAGAGCAGCAGCAAACGCAGTCGGACCTCTCTCTTCAAGGAGGGACTCTGCCGTTGGAAGGAACTCAGAGGCCAAACTGGAATCCACATGGTCGAGAACACCTTTCACCTGGTCAAAGCTAGCTTGCATGACATCCTTCACATGAGGCGCCCCAATCATCTGGAATTTGCACTTCACATTGCTCTCAATTGTTCGCATAGTCCGCACCTGTTGGCTAGTGAACATAAGAATATTAGTTCCGGTCTTGCCAGCACGACCCGTCCGGCCCGTTCGATGGACAAAAGTTTCAGAGTCATTTGGAATCTCGTAATGAATGACCAAATCCACGTTCGGGACGTCCAGTCCTCGAGCGGCAACATCAGTGGCAACCAAAACAGCAATCTTCCCCTCCCGAAACGCGTTCAACGTCTTCTCCCTTTGAATCTGCGTGATATCACCGTGCAAGGCCCCACAAGAGACCAGATTGCCCATGGCATTTGCCACGTCATCCGCATCCCGCTTCGTCTGCGTGAAAACTATCGTCTTCCCGGTCTTCCCGTGCACTGTGATCAAGTCGCTGAGGATCGATCGCTTAGCAGTTGCTGGAATCTGAATGGCCAAATTCTTAATGCCTTCCGCCAGCTTGTCATCAGAGTCTCCAACCAAGTCGATAGTCAAAGGTCTGTTAAGATACTTGCGTGAGAGCTCCTTCACCCATTTCGGCATTGTTGCAGAAAACAGCATGCTTTGTCGCTTCTTGGGAAGCTGCTGCAAAATTCGCTCGACATCTTCCTCGAATCCAACAGCAAGCATCTGATCGGCCTCGTCCAACACCAGAAAGTGAACCTCCTCCAACCTCAACGACCCTCTGTCAATTAGGTCAATAATACGGCCGGGCGTGCCGACGGCAACATCCACGCCTCTATCAAGCTGCCGCTGCTGTGTACTGATCGACACACCTCCGTACACGCACACAGTCGACAACATCGGAGCCGACTCACAAAACTCCCGCTCCACCTGCTTGGCGAGCTCCCGAGTCGGCGCCAGCACCAACGCCCTCGGCGACCGCCCGGACCGCGGAGCACTCTTCGCGTCCTCGTCCACAATGTGACGAATGATCGGAATCCCAAACGCAAGCGTCTTCCCCGTCCCCGTCTTCGCCCTCGCAATCAAATCCTGCCCCTTCATCGCCGGCTCCAGCACCGCCCTCTGAATCGGAAACAAGTGCGTAATCCCCCGCTTCGCCAGCGCGTCCACAATCGCCGCCGACACACCCAAACTGTCAATCGCCAGCTCGTCCTTCACAGCCTTCCTCCCCCTCTCAAACCCCTCCTCCTCCCCGGAGCTCGAACTCTCATCATCAAAAAACTCATCCGGCTGGCTCGACAACTCCCGCAGCGACTGCATCAACGCCATCTCCGACGCCAATCCACTCCCCCTCTCCATCCCCAAAACCCTCCCCAACCACATCCCCCTCCTCTCACCCCCATCCCCTCCCACCACCGCGCTCAAACTCCGCCCCACCGTCAACCCCCTCCTCTGCACTCCCGCCACCCCCACCGTCGCCCTCACCAGACGAAACGCCCTCGCCCCCGCCTCCGCACACCTCCTCGACGTCGCCATGATCACTCCCAACTCTAAACCCTTAAACCCTAGCACCACTCCAACCTCTCCAAAACCAACCCAAACTCAGAAACTAAACTCTCCCCAAGACACCCTCACTCACGGCCGCAAAGTGCAGAGCAGAATCGGAGCGTCCCAGGCAGAATCGGGGTAGGGCTACAGCGGTGCCATGGAGACGGAAACCCCAAATGCCGTCTGACGCCGGAGCTTGCAAAAGGGCAACAATCGGCTTCGTCTCCAAGTCTTGAAGGCTCTTCCAACTTCCATTTCCCTGCTTTGGGAAGAATCATGCAACGGCGGCCGTCAGTTGGGGGCCCTGTTGTTGTCTTTAGGGCAGCCTCAATAGTTTGTACCTAAATCCGTCACCCCTTACTGTGAACTGCATCCAGGATGATTGTAGATTTCAAGGGTTTGGATGTGCGGTTTAGAGGGTGTTGGTTTTGGGTGTGAATTCGTTAGTGGCAGTATGTCCGCTGCTAAATTCTGCGGCTCCATTTGCCGCCGAAGCGTCGGGGGGCGGGGTACCTAATTCCGAACTGTACAATTGTCTAGGAATTTGCTAGATTTTAGAGACGGAGTGTGGTGATTTGAGAGTGTCGGTTTTTGGGTTTACAGTTGGTGCTGGTACCTTTTCATGCCAAATATCGGGGGCTCGATTTGCCGCTAATTCGTCGGGGGTCAGGCGTCAGTTGGGGGGTTTTGGTTTGGTCACCGCATTTGGAGTCGTTGTTTCCATAATATGTCGTGGTGGTACTTCTTTGGTGTTGGAGTTTAGTTATTGGAGTTGAGGTTGAGTTTTGGAGTGGTTTTCTTTCTCTTTGGATTCTGGATTCATTACACCAAAGATTGGATATAGACTCGGACATGTTAGAGAGAGAGTAACTCAGGCTGAAGGCCCGCGTGAATGAAGCGTCCGTTGGGGATAGTGATATTAAGTATGCCACCAGGACCTACAAAGTTCATGCTAACCTTGATGCCTCCTTTCAAAGGTGGACACTATAACTGCGGTCTAGTCTACCTTGGCTAGAACTAAGTACCATAATGAAGAACGGACTTGATACCCTGCCCGGACCCGCCGGGTCTCGGACATGTTACTTTTGATGTTTTCATGGAAAATCTTCTCTTTGAATGTCAACGCATACTACTTTATAAGTCTTTAATTTTGTTTTTGTTTTACTTTTATTTAATTTATTTTTATTGGACTAACACAACACAATCCTAATTGATCGATTGAAGCTTCAAATATTTTTGATGCACATAAATGGACAATTCAACTTAAGTTTTACGCCAAATCATTTTCATGTGTAGATAAGATCCAAACTTTCGGTGTAGTGATCACAAACATTGTGGGCGATTTCCATCTTAAACCCTAAAGTTCCTTGAGTATGTTTCACCAAAAAAACGCTCCAAAACTGCCATTTCCAATGTAAAAATCATGAATGACTTAAAAATTCAGTATTTTTTAATTATAACTATAAGATCTTCAACTAGATTATAAGAATAGATAGCTCAAAAATTTTCAACATAATCAACCCTAGAAATTAGAAGATAATAGCAACTGAAATTTAAAACAAACTTTTCTAACAAGATTTTTTACTAGGTTAACACACTCTGACTTTTTTTTTCTTAGGTTTTTTGTATTATGGATTTTCGGGGTATTAGTGCATGTCAAAGAAGACTAAGTTAGCTAATTGAAATAAAAACATTACACTCAAAAGTCAAGTGTAGCACGTTGGAAACAATATTTTTATTAAATTGAATACCCAAGAATGTTAAATCTTTTCTTTTTCCGAGAAATTCAATTGTTTAAATAAATTCCTAATCCAAATGGTTAAAGTAAAGATTGATGTCCATATTTTAAGTGAAAAAAAGAAAAAACCTAAAATAATATTTTTTCTTAACTTTTATGAAGGAAATAAGAAGTTCTTTAATACACTGCCCGAACCGGCAAGAAAACTTTGATATTTTGTAGAGTGAACATTATATACTCAAAGTAGTTATTTTTTGGAAATCTCAAAGATGACATCATGAAGTATTTACAAAAATATTCTCATAGGTAATTGATGTATTTAGCATTGCTGCTCGAATTGCCCACCGCACAGCTCTTTCCACTTTGGATACCAAATCTTTTTTATAAATGTCCACTTGAAAAAAAAAATCAGATTCCCAAGAAATTCTTGATATGGCCTACATTCACAAAAAAATTCAAAAACAAATATCTAAAATTGAAATCACATGTACAGTCGGGTACAACATGCTTACAAATTTTCCTTTTGAGAGATTTTTTCCAAAAAGTTTGAAAATTCATTGTGAACTCAAAAATGATCCGATTTGAAAACCGTAAAGTGTTTTGAAATCACATCAAAATGTACTACAAGATTATGATAAAATAATGATTCCTTTTTGTAATATCATTCAACATGTTACGATTACTGGATACACCATCTACCATTGACTACTCCTACCTTTTGCTTCAATTACAATGAACATTTCAATTGCAAATTTGAAATGAGCTACCAAAGTTGTTCTTGGGATACTTGAGCACATACTTGGATGATAAAAGAATTTCCCACGTTGAATTTCTTGGTTAAGAGTGGTCTTTTATGAATTTCTAATCAAAACTCAAGGTGGACAATAAATATTCTTTTAAACTTTGCAAGAATTTTATAAGAATTTAAGCTAGACATTAGAGTTATCACTCTAATAGCCTCCAACCATCCTTTTAACCATCCTTTTAAGTCCTTGGATGACAAAGTTAGTACTGTGAAAGTCTTTCAAATGTTTAAGGAAAAGTTTATTGTCATAAATGACTTATTAAGAAATCCCTCCAAACCAAGAATCAAGCAAGACATATATCAATTATACCATAAATATGTGCTCAAGTATCCCAAGAACAACTTTGGTAGCTCATTTCAAATTTGCAATTGAAATGTTCATTGTAATTGAAGCAAAAGGTAGGAGTAGTCAATGGTAGATGGTGTATCCAGTAATCGTAACATGTTGAATGATATTACAAAAAGGAATCATTATTTTATCATAATCTTGTAGTACATTTTGATGTGATTTCAAAACACTTTACGGTTTTCAAATCGGATCATTTTTGAGTTCACAATGAATTTTCAAACTTTTTGGAAAAAATCTCTCAAAAGGAAAATTTGTAAGCATGTTGTACCCGACTGTACATGCCTGAAATTAAAAAAATCCATTCTAGAACAATTGTCTTTTAAGGGTTAAAAAATCTTCAAAATCAATGTCCATTTAAAGGTGGAATACCAGAATTGTCAAACCACTAGCAATCCAATCATTGAGTTACCTTTCACTTTGAAATTTGAATAATTAGATGGATACATGGAAATCACTTCTTATCTTAGTTTTTTTCAACAAATCAAAAAAAATAAAGAAATTTCTTCTTTAAGATGTAAAACTTATATTTGGAAAATGAAAACTTCAAAAAATCAAGCGTATCACTCCATATATTAATAATGATACAATCATATTATTTAACTACCCTAAACAATTTGTGATATGCATTAATAGTTCAATATTTAATGCTGATAGTATATGTGGCTGTAAATGATTATTTTTTAAATTTAAAATACGAGTTATACGATAACTAAATAATAATAAAACCATGTTTATTTGTTAGTCACACGTCAATTCTACAAGTAATCCTAGATGAAACCAAAGTTATATATCTTTTCAAAACATGCAACCATTTTTTTATTGCTTAGAAGGTTTTTAAGTGTTGTTTAAAATTATTGAATTGTTCTTACGGTAATATATATTTTGAAACATTCTACATTTCACATGTTCATGTATTTTTTCACACAATACATATTACAAATGCATTAATGAAATCATTTTAAAGCTTTAGAATTATTTTTAAAAAATTGAAAAATCCACATTTTTTATCTTTTTAGAAATAAATCTGAACCTAATAAGACTATTATAATCAATACAAAAATACTCTAGTAAATTATTTATATTTTTTCTATTTATATCTTTATTTTTCTGCAAATTTTACATTTCAACATAGATTCATCTTCATTTATTAAATTCTATATTTTTTAAAGATCATAAAAATCTTTAAATTAAATAAAGGTTATATTTTTGTTTTAAAATCTATTATAATACAAACTGTTTAGAAGCTTAAACTATTTTGTTGATGTAAAAGTGCTCTGATGAATAAATGTATTAAATTTTTTATATCATAGATTTAAAATGTGTATAATAATGAGCATACGTGGGTACTATAGGCACTAATGACATGTAGTGGTCGATAGTCAATATAAATATTATTTCAAATAGCATTAATCTAAACAGACATCAAAAAAATTTCAAATAACATTATTTTTATTTTTATTTTTATTTTTTACACAATATAAATTTAAATATGTGTTTATATTTCTTTAAATATATAATTTTTAAAACTTGATCAAAAAATTATTCGAAGAAATTTTTAATAAAAAATTCCATTACAATATCATAGAGATATCAAATTTAAATATTTGATAATGGCAATGGATTCAAAATCAATATAATCCATACAAAGTAGTGTAAGCCACAATAATAGTACAATTTTAGGTAAAGTCATGCAACTCAAGATTTTTTAGATCTTATGATAAAAAATAATCAAATTACAATAAGAAATAATGATTCTTTTGCCATATTGGGAATGCACAAACTCCAAATGTAATGATTAGTGCATGGAGAGAGAACTTTGTTATTTCATATAACTAAGCTTATGTATAAATCTACAATGATTTAGAAGTAGGATTTCACAATGTTAATAAATAATTCACCACATTTTTAGTGTTAGTTTTGTAGCAATCCAATATAATTATTTTTTATTTTTTAAAGACTCTAAGAACATCACTATTGTTGTCATCAACAGTAGTGCAAAAAACATTTTTACTGTTTATTCTCCTGGAAGCCTCCTTACCACAATGACCTCAATAGGACCTCTCCTCCTAAACACTGCAAAAACAACCTTTTCCTTGTACTTTGCAAAGTTTCTTTTAATCTTGACTTTTAGACTATAGTATTAATTCTTTTTTGTTTTGACCATAAAAATATTATTTTATTTCAATCTATGCTACTTTAGAATAAAATATGAGATACACAATTGTAGAGGGACATAAGTGGAAGGTGTTTTAAAGTATCCAAAAAGAAATAAACGTGATTTCCTGAAATTTTCCAAAAACCTCTACGGAATAGTTATTATTGTAAACTCATACAAACTCAAAAATTCAAACACTATTCCAAGGTAGGGCTCCAAACATGATACATTTTATCTTGCAAGGAGAGATCATTATTCGGCAAAGAGGGTGTAGTAGCAATTCCTCCCACCACGGCCAAATCACTATATACGCAGTCACGTCTTTATCTCGTTGAGAACTTGAAATAGCAATGATCTTAGAAAGCCATGCCAACTTTTTGTCGTGCAGATGTTGTCATTTTTGAGAATAGTTGTCAGGTACCGAGGAGGAGGGGCACTCTGTAATTTGATTGTCCTATAATTACCTATAATGTATCCCATGCGTACATGCAGAAGGGTGTCCGGCTATAAGTCAACCTATATTGGTCACTTCTAAAATTTGTAGTTATTATTGTAAGTGCTTATAAATATCCTAAAAATGGGCAAACTTCGTTTTTTCTTATTGTTAATCACTGAAAAATAGTAAGCCACTCATTCCACTTCTACAAGTATAGTGAATTCCTTAAGTGTACAAAAATAGGTGCCGCTACCTTAGTAGGGGGATTACATAATGGCCCACGAAGTGCCACATTAGCTAAGACCACTCTTTTTGTTCAAAACTAGAGAATATTTCCTATTTTGGTGCTTCCTTAACAATTGCCTACTATTGCTCAAATAATTTTTGTCCTCCTAAATGTTAGCTAATACCCATTCTTAAAAGTGTGCCATGTGTACATCCATGTAGGATTGGTAATTACTTAGGAACCTAGGTGCAAACATACATTTTTTTAAGGATGTAAGACCCCCTTTTAAGACCACCTCTAAGGCCAAGTGCGAACATACCTTTAGGCATGATGCTTTTTAACATGTGCACATCAACAAATGCAAATAAGTACTAGATCTAGATGCTATAAACATTGCAATAAAAAAATTAAAATTAAACTGCAATGTTCAATCTAATATAGAAACTTCTTTATATTATATTTCTTACTAAACACTAATGTGAAGTTTATAAATTAATTATCATTAATTTTACCTCCATATTTATTGAAACAAACATCAATTTTTTTTGTTTTGTATATTATGTTCTCAAAGAATAAAATTTAAAAAATTTAAGCTAGAGTCTATCAAAGAAGTTCATTTAAATTATACAAAAGTTTTATTATGATGTTATGAAATGCTAACATGGTATAATTGATGCATACTTTATGCATGTGAAGGCATCAACAATCTATACAAGATAATAATAAAATCAAAGTTGTGGTGGAAATTATACAAGATATACCCACTTCGTATACATGAGGGCACCAAAAGTCTTTTTTTCAATACTTTTTATAAATCCTTATATAATCAAGATCTTTGAATGAATATAGAAATTATTATAAAAACTAACATCACAAAAGCATTTAATGGTAATAAAAATTTATATTTATTGTAGTCATTTGTATATAAAAAATATCAAAATAAATAATATGTTATATCTTTCGCTTTGTTATCTACACATATAGACATCCAATTAATAAATGGTTACATTGAGAAGCAAATATGTATTTGTGAATTGATTTTTTGGATTTTTAACTATATGTCTTATATTAAAAGAATCTTAGCAAGGATAAAACTCCAAAAGTCATGAGTTCAAATTTGCAAAGTAAATTGATAACGTGGCAATGTCAAAAAAACTTTCAACAACAAAGAATTGAGCATTAAACCTTGCATTTTTAAGTTCAAGAGTTTACCTAGTCCTTATAATTTTGAAGATTGTTGATATAGACTAGACCTCTCCCGGAATCGCTACACAAATTCTTTGAAATATCCTTTTTATACATGTAATAAGAATTTTGATAATAAAAAACTACACAATCTATAAAGTAGTAAGAACATCATCTTGCATCTTACCAATAACTAGCTACTATGTTGCAAAACCTCAAAAAGGATCATAAAATATTAGAATAAATTCACAGTCCAAAATTATTGAATAAGAAAGCATGTTAGCATTTAGATTTAATTAAAATTAATTTAAAAAAGGATCATAAAATATTAGAATAAATTTACAGTCCAAAATTATTGAATAAGAAAGCATGTTAGCATTTAGATTTAATTAAGATTAATTTAAAAAAGGATCTTCAAGTTACAATGAACTTATTTTCTAAATATATTGAAAATTTGTAGAAATTCTTAAATATTAATTATGTGCATTTGGGAAAAAAACCAAACCAATATATCGTAAACTTTTCAAAAATCAAACCAAGTTCTATAATTTATATTTCATTGTGCCAATTTCAAACCTGTTGCCATCATATATGCTTGCAAGTTTAAACCAAATATAGTTTTAATAATGTGATGAAAAAAAAATTCATTTGAAAAATCTGATCAAAATTATAGTTGTTATCAAGGTTTTGAAATCCACACGTGTTACAAGGAATTTGTTTTTGAAAATAAACAATCATTTGAAAATTGACATCGTTACAGATTTGATTTAAATTAGTAGAGATTGACCTTATTATTAGGTTTTGTTTATTTAGAGCAAAAATTGACTTATGTCCAAGAAAATAAAGAATTTTTCATTGTACTTGGGTGTTGATTTTATATTATATGATCAATCATAATATTCTTCTATTTGACAATCAAACAATAATTCTGCAAGTAAAAATTTAATTCACATGTTTTTCAAAATATGCAACATTTTTTACTGCTTCCAATGGCGTTTATTTTTAGTTTGAAAGTCCTAAAAAAATTCCATATATATATATATATATATATATATATATATATATATATATATATATATATATATATATATATATATATATATATATATATATATATATATATATATATATATATATATATATATATATATAAAATCTGCGTTTTAAGTGAACGGATATTTTTACACGATACATGTTATAAATGCATTCATCATTTCTTTTTGATAATCTTGAAAATTTCAAAGATTAAAAAATGACATTACATTTAATATTTTTAAATAATATTTTTAATCCAAAACTAATAGTCAATCCAAAAACACTTTAGCATAATCTTTGGAAGTTTACATGTTTATCTATATTTGTTTAACAAAGAGCACAATTTAACTTACACTTATGTTTTTTCTATATTAAAGACAAATCAAAACACTCTTTTAAATGAAATAAATCATAACTTAAAATTTCATTATTCTTCTATATTGTAACTTATTTGGAAGCAATAACTATTTTTTAATGCAAAAATACTTTGACATAATTGATGTATAAGTTTTTACTATATAAATTTAGGATTGCCTACATTTATATTATGAATTCATTATGATTACTTTTGAGTGGCAATGTATGCGCTAATGATTTGTAGTGATTTAGAAGTTTGGAATTTAGAGGGTTTCAAATGGAGTTCTACATGGCAAAAGTGGGTATTAGGCTTCCAGACGTAAAAAGAAAATTTGGTAGGATTTACATAGATGTTTCCAACCTTAAAGATAAGCCAAAACATCTGGTAACGTAAAATATAAAATATAATAAATGTTATCTGAAATCAACATATTTTGAATCATAGATTTTTATAATTTGAGTATATTTTTAGTATTTTTTTGGAGACTCTAATGTTCTTAATGAAAAGAAACATAAGAACTCTCTTATTTGCTGCAAATAAAAAGTTGCATCTTTAGTAAACGTTGGATTCTATGAGATATAGGCCAAAGTGGTTTTGAAGTAACAACAATTTTTTGGTGTTTTTTTCTTTAAAACTTTCTAGGTTGAAATTAGTGATATCATTTATAATATTTTACTATATTAATGTGAGCATACCAATAAAGACAAGTGCTCATTTTTAACCCTGGTAAGATGACTTACCAACATACAACTCTGGGAGTAAATTTATATACTTAAAAGTGAATGGGATTGGTATATTGATCAAGACTGAAACATTTAAACTTATGAAACATGAACAATAGAACAATGCAATCCAAAAAAAAATAAAATAAGGAAACAAACTTCCAAACAAAAATACCACATAATAAATTTGTTGCATTTGTAGATATTTTTGAGTATTTACAATATTTTTATGTCTTATTCATAAAGATTTTCAACTCCAAATTGGAACCTTAAATTGGAACATATATTTAAAAGATGTATGCTATGATTCTCCAACTTTGAACATCCAAATTCGAAATCCATTTCTTTATGGATACTCTGTTGTTTGCATTTTGGACACTTCAACAAACCACAGAGTTGTCGCCTGGGTCACAAAGTGTGAAGGAGAGTCTGGGGTTTTTCACATTTTCTGAAAACCACTGGGTCACCAATGCACTGAGATTGACAGAGATTGACAGTGCATTATGAAAAATATCGAGCCGTTTGGGTTTCATCCACAATCATCCATCACCAACCTTGCGCACCACGAAACAACACCCAGAAAAAGACTCACCACGGAGAGAATTGGCTGCAGATTCCCGCAATGTCGGCACAGGCCATGTGCCGCTGCAAGCCCATCGACACAATCCGTTGCCTTCACTGCCAAGCAACACGCTCCAACACAACACAAAGACAACGCAAACAACTTACTCTTATATACGACCCACTAGTCATTCGATCTTCAGTCCAAGCTACCCGGCCTGCATTGCCATTCAAACCTGATCGATCTTCATGTTTAGATCAAGAATATCTGTAGAGTGTCGCTTCGAGAGAAGGCATTAAGGGTCGTCCTGTCCTGGAGATCAGCTAGTTAGTGAGTTAGCACTATCTGTCAGACTCTTCATTCAGGCTAGTTTTTAAGCCAGGTCAGTTCAACTCTAGATCTTCCAGTTCATTAGGAATTCTGTACCTGGAACTTGCGGGCAGTTTTTATTGTATCCTAGTCTTGGGAGAGAGGATTGATAGTTGTGCAGGTTGAGCTTTTCTGTAGAGCCCATTGGCTTCAAGTTTTAGCTGAGTTTAGCCACCGATTAAATGGCGATGGTGGCAAGTACGGAGAAGCCAGGATCGAGCTCTTCTAATGTTCGTCACATGTTTAACGATGGATTCGTCGAGCGTCACGATCTGGAGCAGTACTTCTGGACGACCACAACTGTAAGCAACCTCCGTCGCGCGCTTTCTTGCGACCCTAACCTCTGCTGCCTGGCCACTCCTTCCCTGGCACATGCGTTCCACGTCGAGGAGCCGAAGCAGGAAGTTCGGTTACTGGACATCGACACGCGATTCTCGTATCTGCCAGGGTTTCGGTTTTGGGACATCCGACGCCCGGAGCCGCTCGGCGAGAGTGAGACGTTTCGAGTGGTGGTGTTCGATCCGCCGTTCTTTTACATCCCTATGGCGGAGCTTTACCGGGCGGTTCTGGAGGTTTGCAAGGGCGACACCAAGACGAAGTTGCTCATTGGGTTCTTGGTTCGAGAGCAAGCGAGCTTGCTGGAGGTTTTCAAGGAGTTTGGACTCGTGAGGACTAAGTTTGTGTTGGAATATGCGGCTGTGAAGTCGAACAAGTGGCGGAACTATGCTCTGTACAGCAATGTGGATCTACCTGGCATCAAACGTATACGAAAGCCGTGAGAAATGATCCAATCTTGCTGCGGCGGCTCTGTACATACAATGTATTGTAATGGCCTGGGTAGTTTAAATTGAATGTTTTTAGTCACCGAGTTTCAGAAAATGCACTGTCCTAAAAATGCTGCATACATGTACGGTTTTAAATTGAGGCCATCTAGGGAGATACAGAGACACATTTGTGATTTTAAATTTGTGGACAAGACGTGTAAAGACTGCACAGAGATCAATCATTATTGACTGAAGTGGTTTGTGACTAATATGGTAGTCGGAAGTAGGAAGTACCGCTTCTGCATTTATTGAAAATGCTATGTTATCTATGTAGAAACACGAATTTTGATACCAGAATGATATTCACAAATTGTTTCGAATTCGTGAGAGATGTTCCACGTTCACTTGAAGGAGTGCAAGCGTACTTATCGTATCCATTTGATCTGAAATGCAGTAGACAAATATTCTTTAATATTCCTTCCAACGACGTAACCAATAATCTCCTCCCAACAACCTGGCTGGAACTTTCACGATTCATTGGTCAATAACATAAAAAGACAACATATACCAATGTACAGCACTTGGAGCAACACGAAAGACTAATAAGCCTTCCCCATTACTCAATTAATTAAATACCAGCACATCTTCCTTCGCTGGTGGTATCCAGAATCTACTCCGAAAAAGTGATCTCCAGTTCTGTAATGCTAAATGCACAACGTCCATGGATGACCATGTTGTGAACTGCTAAATGATGTGACCAGCAACAGATACCATATTCTTGTTCAGCACGTCAGTCAGGATCAGGGAAGAAGACAGTTGTAACGCGATTTAACACAGCATCGTGAAGAACTGTCATATCAACACTGAGTTTTCATTCAGTGTTAAAGTAAGATGTTACTGAATTGCTCCTGTAGGTTCTAGTACTAGAGATGGGTGTGGACCATTATGTAGCCACATCTCTAAGTATAGTCAAGAGTGGGACTCAAGATGCTTCCATTCATTACCATCTGGACATTTCAAAAAAATTGGAATCACACAGCCTCGGCACTATTTGGAAACACCAAGTCCTTATCCTTCCTGATATATACTGTACAACGACTTCAAGAACTATCGAGGACTTTTGACAAGGTACAATGTTTACATCAACAATCAATGCGATAATTCTGCCGCTAAATGAAAGGTGCTACCGCATTCCAAAGCTCTGCTGAGAATGAGACGTCTCAGCATGTATCATACTAGTGAAGCTTGATTGTATTCTTAGTGGCATATTTTACGTGCATAGAAGCCAGGTTGCAGCAGTCAAGACAAGCACTGTACATTGCACCGAACAATTTATCATTGTGAACGACTGATGATATTGATAAAACTTTATTGAAGATATATATTGCCATTGTACACTGTAATAATTTTTATTACACAATTGAACTAGAGAAAAAAGCTCCAGACATACTCAGGAGATAGTTGGACCAAACTTGTATGCGTAAATCCAGTTCAAAAACACATAATTATCTGTTCAATAAACACACACACACACACACACACACACAGTGCACTTGGGAAAAACCTCCAATGACAAACAAGACATGGTCCTTCAACTCTGAGATTCAATTTCCATCCTTAAAGAACGTACTAGCAAAAAGACCAACAACACTCAAAACTCATTGGTCCATCAACATGGTGTCAATCACACGCTGCGATTAGACGACGGGGACACGGCGGCCCACAACAGGCGCCCAGTTACTGTCCTTGGCAGAGCACTAGTAAATCCGCATCACGCCGTCAGAGTCCCCAGGTTTTCTGCCCATACTCAAAGCAGCACATTCATTCCCAACTTTGGCACGCAAGGAGATAAGCCCGGAACTTCCCGTCAGAGCTGCTTAGCACAGAGGAGTTCCAGGTCGACCTAAAACTGCCTGCATGCGGCCACCAAAGAACTCAGGATCCAAGTATGCCTTCGCAAATCTTCGGGAATGGACTTGTCAAACTTAGAATGACGCTTGCTCAAATGCATCAGAAACTTACCAAAACTGTACAATTCAGTTCGACAGTAGAAACATCCTCACTTGTAAATTCACAGCAATTGTTTCGTTTTCTTACTTGGACCACGACTCTCTAGAACCAGATTCGTACGTTGAAGCTATTACTGAGTTCTTCCGAAATGAGAATTTACTCACGAGAAAACATTTGCATAGAGAACCTTGCAAAATGCTGTTCCAAGGATACTGGAAGAAGAGAGCTACGAGTCTGCCTGAAACGGTCTGGGCAAGGAGTTGAAAAAATCCAGTCATTTCTAATTTCAGAAACAAGGGAATCTTGCAATCTTAAACTGAAGCTCAACTAAGATACGATTTTGGGCAGCAAAAAGTAAATACCGGATGTTTTATGGGTTAGCGCTCACTCCAGACGGCCGATGGGTCACCTCCGAACCATCTGCATCGTCGTCCAAAACACCTCCACTCAACAACCTCGCATTCACTTCCATCTACTCATCGACAACTCATCGACACTGCTAGACTGCGCCTCCGACGCCGCGAGGACGGCACCACTCCCTTGTAATTCGAGAACGTCGGTCCTCCACCAGTTTCGCATCCACCAGTTTGTTATCATTACGGTTGCAGGTATTTGATGACACCGGAGGTCGTATTGGTGTAGATTTTGTACGATTTCATGGTTTGATGCGTGAGAGCACATTAGGGACTTGAGGTAAGTGTATAGTTTAAGATGAGGTGAAGGTTGTTCTCCGCAATCGGAGGATCAGGTGCTGTCGATTCGGGATGCAATTTTTGCATGTGCGTTCATGTGATCGTTTATTGCGTGAGTTGTTCTTGCCATGGGGCAAGAAGAGTGCATTGAAGAGCTTCCAGCCGTGAATGGCTGGATTTCCAAGTATCATGCACCCTCTTTCGATTCGACAGCTCCGTCTGTGTGCAGCTTTCAAGTGCTTCACTCCATTTGCCTCTTCCGGCGGCTCTTCCATTTTGGCTGCTGTCTGTGATGACTGTGCGGCCTCCCCAGGTAGCTTGAAGGAGCTACCGGATTACTACAAGCACCAGTTATTGCAAGCACCATGAGCAAAGCACCATCATGACTCCAGTGGTGTTGTCATGCGCAGAGTGTGGAAGAATGTCTTTGCATTGTTCACACCAAAAGGCTCACTAGTGCAATGACGATTTTAGGAATTCTACTCAGCAACGACATGGATCGTTTGCAAGTGTGTTGCGCGTGATTTCTGACAGTCACTGATCACAGGTCATTTCATATGGAATCGTCTGAAACAGTGGACTAAAAAGGGAGTGGCTAACTGGGAATGTCAAGGTTTGGCATAATTCATTCCCACTAGTATGGTTGCGTTAGTAGCTGACTGAAATGGAATCGGATTAAACTTTGGCCAAACTATTGTGTGGATTTTCAACTTTCCAGTTTGGGGAAGCACAATAAAGTGTACCACAAAAGTGCTTAGCTCATTGCCAATTTCAGCCATTGTTGTAAACACTAAGAAAAGTGACATATAATTTGATGGATTGTTGGAAGGGGCTTCGGGTATAGAAAATAGACTCGGTCATCTTGAGTCTACAAAATTTTGGAACCGATGTGTGCCTTTTAGGAAGCCTTACGAGTAAGGGCAAGTGATCCAAAGTGAATGCTGTCATTTGAAGAAGTGGACAAAAAAGAGTGCACAAATGTTAGAAATCACTTTTGACTGCGCTGTACCCTCCGATTGTGAATTGCGGTTTCAAAAATGAGCCTAAGCAATTCCTTTGGAAGTTTGTACAGCCGAAAAGTTTCGTTGGGACGTTTTTGAGGAGCTGTTTTCGACGAAACTTTTTGAGAGGTTTTTTTCACCGAACACTGTTTTTTAAATTGGAAAAAACATCCTCTAAAGACAATAGAGGGCTCCAAATGAAGAAATTAAGACTTTGGAAAAGTTCATTTTCATGATTTAGAACTAGCGGTCAAATTAAGTTTCAATTGAAGATGTTTTTCTTACGGAGAAGCCTGTAAGATACCTTGTGACACCTTAAAAAGTGACTAAAATGCTCAAAAACTACACCAAAATGCTCAAAATTAGCTTTGAGCAATAAAAAACAGCACACTTCATATTCACTTCCTAGTGATCACATGTTGCACTTTGTGGTACACTTTATTGTGCTCTCCCCCCAGTACGATCCATCTACATGGCATGATCCAACTTCATCACAACTTTGACTTATGAATATTGTTGAAAATTAGACTGTTGTATTGTAATCTCAGCTGCCATGGAATGCTTTCACAATCAAAACGTGCGTGAACACAAAGAGAGTCAAAGTTGTTGTTACACGTCATGGTGAATAACTGAAAATTTAATACAGTACAGAGCAGGATGCCAACAACCATGTGTCCACTTGAGTGTGAGCCATTTGTATATTCCTGACTGGACTGGAAGAGGTAGAAATTCATATTCACAAATGGATATGAAGATCGTGCCATGTCCTGGCTCACAACCATGAACATGAGAGTCCTCACCATTCATGGCACTGATTACAGAATGGAGTAAGGTAGAATGACCTTAAACCGTGCGGCCCCCCAGAAGCGCAGGGTAGACCGCCCCTTAGCCACCCATGGCATGGACCTTATTGCGTGCACAGCAATTTCATAAATAGTGACTCGATATGGACACGTGTAGGGAGGTGGTTGGTTCATAGATTCATGGTTCATTAACTCTATTTGCACCGTTTTAGCTACATGCGTGAGCGCCACAAAGGAGAGTCTACTGATCACTTTAAGGTTATGTACACTTTTCGCTTCAAAAATTTGTAGTAAATTCAGTTTTCGCTATTTAATTCTGGAAATTTTTGCATTCACTCTCCCTCCTGTTTCCCCATCCAAGAAAAATTACAAACAGTACACACGAGGTCCACAACCATGCTGAATCTCTTATTCGCACGGTTTAAGGTCATTCTACCTTACAGGAAAGAAACACAAAAGCCTTTGTTTAACTAAGGTGTAGCAAGGGGCCATGAATTTGGAAGGGACCAATGAACCACATTTGATGGTGGAGCGGCTATCAGGTAGGAATATTTAAAAAATACAATGGGTAAAATGAACCACTATTCAAATTTCATATTATAGTGGCTATTAAAATGAACGTTTATTCTTTCTTTAAGTATATATACAAATGTCCTATAAAATATCATCCATCACTTATAGAGCAAAAAGAATCATGTCACGTCTATCCAATCTAGCTCATAAAGCAAAAAGTTTGTCATCGACGTCCTTATGTCATAATGATGTCACACATAGTACAAGGCACCATTTGTGGCCTTTTCCTTTATTTTATGAGTGCACATCGCATCACAATTTTGACTCTCACCTTGGTTCTAGTAAAAAACATAGCATAGGGGGGAAGCACAATAAAGTGGACCACCAAGTGCAATATGTGATCACTAGGAAGTGAATATGAAGTGTGCTGTTTTTTATAGCTCAAAGCTGATTTTGAGCATTTTGGTGTAGTTTTTGAGCATTTTGGTGTAGTTTTTGAGCATTTTAGTCACTTTTCAAAGTGTCGTAAGGTATCTTACACACATTTCCATGAAAAAAACATCTTCAATTGAAACTTTATTTGACCCGTAGTTCTAAATCTTGAAAATGAACTTTTCCAAAGTCTTGATTTCTTCATTTGATGCCCTCTATTGTCTTTAGAGGATGTTTTTTCCAATTTGAAAAACAATGTTTGGTGAAAAAAACCTCACAAAAAGTTTCACCAAAAACAGTGTTTTAAAAACGTCCCGGGGATACTTTTTGCCAATCTAGGATCAGGGTTGTCTATTCGGACGGACATGGGCAAAATTTCCGGACATAGACGGACGGACGGACGGACGGACCGGTCGGTCCCCGGACACAATCGGACATTGAGGGGAGGAGGAAAATTACTAAGTTAGTTTTTTTTTTTTACAACTTACCTATAGGGGAAACATATTGATGACATGGACAACGAACGATGACGGGGAATTCCACATATGCAAAAGGGGTGCCAGCATGTGTAGGGGGCGAGAGCGGGTACAGGGGGGGCGCGAGCGGGTTTAGGGGGGCGCGAGCGGGTTCAGGGGGGGGGGGGGCGCGAGCGGGTTCAGGGGGGGGGGCGCGAGCGGGTTCAGGGGGGGGCGCGAGCGGGTTCAGGGGGGGCGCGAGCGGGTTCAAGGGGGGGCGCGAGCGGGTTCAAGGGGGGGCGCTAGCGGGTTCAGGGGGAATGGGCGCGAGCGGGTTCAGGGGGGGCGCGAGCGGGGTAGATAGTAAATTTTTGACAATGCAAAAAAACCTAACATTTTCATCAGAATAATATATTGGGGCTAAGCGCAATGACAAAAGTGTAAATTCAGCATAGAAAAAATGAGATACTCGTGAGCCAAAATACATGGACTTTGCAAAGTTGTATACATTTATGAAAGTAAAAGCATTTCATTACCAATTCAAACCAAAACATTACAAAAACTGTAGTATATGAAAACTAGTCACTTAGTACTAAGTTGTAACTATTCCTATTCATCTGCATCTACTCCCGCTGTGCCACTTGGTCCCGCTCCATCGTCCAGCGTCAAGCTGCGCCTGGCTCTCGTCCGTGTTCGCCGGAATGGGCCATCACTTTCACTGAGAGAACGCAAAATTTGCGAGTTCCTCAATTCTCTCAATGTACGCAATGTCTGTGGAGAGTGTTCCTCCAGAAGAAAGTCAACAGCCTCATGTTTGAAAATTAACTTCCACTCCGAAAGAGACATTTGGACTGCATCACGGGCGGTCAAAGACATGAATTGACCTTCGAGGTCTGTAACCAATTCCCCGTCCTTGTTCCATATGAGGCCTTTTGGGTGATTACCAAGTTGGAACTTCCTATGCTTCGGATCCCAGTATCCATTCAAAGTCTGATAGAAGAAATTTCGTTTCCCTTGGTCCTCCTTCTTTGATCCAATTATCTTCTTTGCCACCCTCACAATCTGATTGGGGTCATCCTCCCACCCCAACTCGTCACTTACATTGCTCTTGAAGACCGAGTGAGTCTGGGCCCGCCAACTCCAAATCAAATCTTCCCCCCACATGTTGCGGTACTGTTCACCTGGTGTGTTTTCGGGATTTCTCTCATGGCTTGGTGGCATGTATGGAGTGAGTCCAAAAACCTCGTACAAGCGTTCATGGAACGGGGATTTGCACACCGGGCAAAATCTCCTTACCAAAAAAATGTTAATTAAACACATTGGATGGAACATGTGGGTACATGATCCAACTGCCCATCCACCCTCAGGACCAAATGTATTTATACACACACTACATTGTTTTGAACCATCCATCACCCACGGTTGAGGATTTGGCCAAAGCTTTCTGCTATTAACTCCTTCCTTCATCTGAAGATCATGGCACGAAGTTGCGTTCTTCACATCGAAATTCAACTTGGCCCAATCTATGAGTTCAGGATTCGATTCTTGCTTTGGCATGTTATCTGGATACATATCATCTGCGTTAGTCCATGAAGTGAGGCCAAAATTCCTTCGTCTGTTGTGTTTCAAGTACGATTCGTCGATCTTCTTGAACTCTAATGCAATTTGGCGACCGCGATCAACGCTGAGAATGGTTGCCACTTTCCACTCGTAGTATGCTTTAGCAAACTTAGAAACAAGGAGCCGCAAATCATTATTGGCTCTCTTCAATGTCTCCACTTCTCCCGTTAGAGCATTGGGTGGAAATGACAAGGAATCTTGACTTAATGGTCCATCGATGTCCACATAGGGTCGCGGGTATCGGGCTGGTGGAGGCAATATCACTCCAACTCGTCGTCGTTTTGCTGGAGTGGAAATATTCTCCAACACACCGGCCGTTGCAACATCAACCGTGTTGTTGATGTAAGATTCATCCACCAACATTGGATCTTGAACTACAGGTATATCATTGGCTTGAGAAGACTGAGGTCTTTCTCGTTCTTGCAATTGATTGCGCAAATCTGATATTACTGCATCTTTTGCTGCTGATTCCAATCGTAGTTTTCGGATGGTCTCTTGTAACTCTGCAATGAAGCCATCCTTTTCTATTAGCTGTAATTGTAACTCCCCGACCTCCTCGGTCTGGTTAGACTGGTCATTTCTAACTAGAACCGGCATGCCAAGAACCATCGTAGGTTCAGTTCCGACCACGTCCAAATTAGCTGCCGTATTTGGATCGTTTTCCACGAAGATGGTGTTCGCATCGTCATGAGGTTCTATGACGTCCGCTGGATGGTTCATTGGAGGCTCTACAGCCATATTTGCTGGTGCTGCAATTCTACGTGGCACTCTTTCTCCACGACGACCATCGGAATCAGAATCTGGTTCAGACTCTGCTGTATCAGGCTCCCGCACTTGTGTTTTTTCCTTCATTTTTTTCCCCAGGCCACCATCTGCGTATTTCCTTTGTTTGGGAATGTCACGCTCTGTCGGCGCCCTAACACTCGGCGTGGATTTGATGGTGGACCAATCCACCACTTTGTGAAGCACCACCTCAGCATACACCATTCTGCAAATGAACAATGGTACTTCATTGCGTTCAACACATCGTTGCTTGTATAGATGCTGATAAACTTGTATAGAACGTTCAACAAACTCCGCATTTAAGCAATAATAGAGGTTAGCCTTGTCTGAGATCCTGTGTTTTCTGTGCCGATCATGTGGAAATATTTTTGTGATGTGGCACCACTCAATGAATTCCTCGCATGTGGAATATTTCCACGGTTCCGGCTCATCTTGCCAACCTCTAAATGCCAACTTTGTGGGGTTGTTCAGCACATGAAGCCGCTTCTTCATCTTCTTGCCACCACGCTTCCGTTCACGATCTCTGATTTTTTTCTTTTCGGCCTTGGTGAGTGGCCTTTCCTCCGCCGGATCTGGGTTTCCCTCCATCGTGGTGTACTGGTAAAGTTTTCTGTGTTAAAAAACACACCAACTCCTCAAAACTTCCCCCAATTGATTTTAAAATTTTCCTCCGTGGTTGATTATGGTATTGTAACTATACTTTGTGGCCCACCCAAGTATTCAGCAATAAGCCACCATGAGGTAGTTTAGGGCCCGAATTCCCGGATGAGCGTACAAAATAAGGCTGAAAGCTGGTACGTGGCGTTGTCAAAATACTGTCGACCCCACCCAAGTACTCAGCAATAAGCCACCGTGAGGTAGTTCAAGGCCTGAGTGCCAAGGTGGAGCTAAAAAAAGTGGGGGGGGGGGGGAGGGCGCCCCCTTCACTTATATAGTCGGGGGGGGGGGGGGGGGGGGGGGGGGCGCGAGCGGGGTCGGGGGGGGCGCGAGCGGCTGAGGGGGGGGGCGCGAGCGGGATTAAGGGGGGGCGCGCGCGGGTTTAGGGGGGGGCGCGAGCGGGTCTCGGGGGGGGGGGGGGGGGGGGCGCGAACGAGGCAGGGGGCGCGAGCGGGTATGGGGGGGGCGCGAGCGGGTATGGGGGGGGGGGGGCGCGAGCGGGTTCAGGGGGAGGTGCGCAAGCGGGTATGGGGGGGGCGCGAGCGGGATCAAGGGGGGGCGCGAGCGGGATCAAGGGGGGGCGCGAGAGGGTCCCCCCCTTAAAACAAACTCTCATTTCCTTAGGAGTACCATTGAAGAAGGTTGGAAGACAATAATAAAAACAAATGCAATGGATTTTTTCACCATTTCTCTCTAAAATAAAATTAAAAATTAAAAATTAAAAAGGGATATTAAAATAAGGAATACTGATTTGAATAATTTGGGGATGAGAAATCAAATTATAGAAAAACAATCATGACTATAATAAGGGACTCGGGATAAAAAGGGATGAATAACATGGGATGAAAGAAGTTATCAAGATGAATAAATGTCATGGTGGTTAGAAACTGAGTTATCCCATAACGGAATACTGATCTAATGCACCATGAATAATATAATGTTGACTACAAGAAAATTAGTGTATTAATATTAGAATAAAATAAAAAGAATAGCATGGTGTGGAAGAGAGTTCGATTAGAGTTTAAAAAAATAAAAAATATAATGCATTGAACATATGGATCCTACAATGCTCTAACATATAATTAAAAATATAAAGAATCATAAAGAAGGGCTCGATGCAATTGGTTTGGCAGATAGACGGAATAAAATTAAATCAATAGCATGGAGTGGAAGAGATAAAGGGAATAAAATAAAAAGAATAGCATGGTGTGGAAGAGAGTTCGATTAGAGTTTAAAAAAATAAAAAATATAATGCATTGTACATACGGATCCTACAATGCTCTAACATATAATTTTAAAAAAAAAAGAATCATAAAGAAGGGCTCGATGCAGTTGGTTTGGCTGATAAACGGAATAAAATTAAATCAATAGCATGGAGTGGAAGAGATAAAAGGAATAAAATAAAAAGAATAGCATGGTGTGGAAATACGTAGGATTACAGTTTAATAAAATAAAAAATATAATGCATTGTACATACGGATCCTACAATGCTCTAACATATTATAAAGAATCATAAAGAAGGGATCGACGCAATTGGTTTGGGAGATAGACGTTTTAAAATTAAATCAACAGCATGGAGTGGAAGAGAGGCTAGAGCTGCATGAGAGGTTGTGCAAGTATAAAATCCCAATACTTTGTATTTTTTAATTTGTTTTATTTTATTTTTTTCTCTTAGAAAGTAGTGTAGAGATTTCACTATTTCCAGAAGAAAAATAGAAAATAAAAAATGAGTTCGAAAACAAATGGAAGGGGGGGGCGCGAGCGTGTCCGAGAGGGCGCGAACGGGTGGGGGGGGCGCGGACGGGTATGGGCGCGAGCGGGTACAGGGGCGCGAGCGGGTGGGGGGGCGCGAGCGGGTACGGGGGGGGGGCGCGAACGGGTATAGGGGGGGGGCGCGAGCGGGTACAGGGGGGCGCGAGCGGGTCCGTGGGGACTATATAAGGTGGGGAGAAGCTCTCGCCCCCCTCACTCCTTCCCACTGCGGCTCCTTGTCCTGACGTGTGAAAACACGCCTTGCTTGGAACTGCTTATGTGGGAAGTCTTCATTGGGGCGGGGGGGGGAAGTTGTTGATTTTTTTTTTCAGGGATTTACTTTGCGATGTCTTCTAGACAAGGCTCCGGCAAGCGGCCTATGTATGTGGACTTGGATGCTCCAGATGCGGTGGACCCTATGAGTTGCGTAACACCTCATGGTTCTAGTGGTTCTACTCCTTCATCTAGCTCGAAGGGTAAAAAGAAGAAGAGTATTCCAGCGCACGAGAAGGATGACGGTTATCCACCATTGGAGTATACGCATTTCATCAGGAAGGTGGCCGTCGAGTACTACAAGGCCCGTACCATACGAATGTTGAAGGCAATGTACCTTGATCACGGAGAGGATGGTATCTACAACCTCCAACGTGATTTGGAAAGGGAATTTTGGAGCGCATTGGAAGGATCAGAGATGTACATGGATTGCATGACGAAGTATTTTCACAGCCCGAAGTGGTTGACACAACAAGTGAGTAGTGCTACGACAAATGTCATTCATGTGTTTGAATCACATGTCAAGAAACCACAAGGCGAAGAATGGAGCAACCAAGACAAAGTGTTTATTCAAAAACTGACAACGGTTCAGGAGGCATGTCAGAGATGTTCTAAGGGGAAAACAAAGATTATGCCTTGGAATGAGCAAGCATTGAACTCAGCATTGGAAGCACACATGTATGGTGCATTGATATGGATTCCGGTTACGGCCAAGGTTGTGCCATTATCTGGCTTCAATGCCGAGGGGGGGTATGGCAAAGTGCGAAAAGTGCGAATAGCCAATATGAAGAAAATTCCAATTCACATAGAATTTGCGGGAAAACTTTCCAAGGCTAAAACCGAAGTGAAGAAGCGAGAGGAACGGGCGATTGAGGCCACGGTTAACCCCGTAGAGCATCCGGGTGTGATAAAATTTTGGGCCATTCACGCTAAGACCATGGAAGCTTATACCCTGTGGTGGAATGGAGATTGCCTCCGCAACTTCCTCAAGATAAATGAGAAGGCATCCGAGGCAACAGATTACAAAGAAATTTTGAAGCCGAGGGATATGCCCATGGAAGAGTGCCAAAGAATTGTTGCCTACCGAAAGAACCGGGGAATGTTGGCGTGGAGTCTCATCTACGTTATGGACATAGTCCATAAGGCTGAAATCCTCCACAACGACTTAACGCCATCCAACATTCTACTCCACTTTCCACCTCATGACAAGAATAAAGTATATATTGGTGTGTGCGATTGGGGTGTGGCAAGCAGAGTCATTGAGAACAAGGCCTCCCCTTATGGTGTGATGGACCCCAATGAACTTGTACAAGTAAAGGAGAGGAGGGTAGGAGTTGCACCGGAGTTGTTCTTTTTATATGGCAAAAAAGATGATGAGGAACGGAATTTGGAGCGCATGAAGAGGATGCATCCATGTACGACGCTATCTGATGCATTTTCGGTAGGCCATTTGGCAAAGAAGATATGGAGAGAAGAAGATTGCCCAGAACTCTTCAAGGATTCAATCTCAAAGATTGTATTCTCATCAAAGTTGGATGGCTTGCTTAACGAAGATCCTACACAGAGGCTTTCACTTGCAAGAGTTGTGAATGATTTGATGAGCCCCCCTTACAACTTCCAAGCTCCCAATGGTTGTTTTAGATACACATTGTAGTTCCATAGTGAATTACGTTTGGAACATTTTGATTGCCTATGTGGCCTTGTTTGCACATTTCGAATATTTTAATAAATCGTTTTTTCGGCGTATACATGCCTTGGTGGAACATGAAATGGTATTGTTGGTTTTGTAATGGAATGAAAAATTGTTTTTAAAAAAAAAATGAAAAAACTGTATGGCCCATTCACCGGGACTGCCCCTCGTACAAGGGTGCATCCCCCCTGAACCCGCTCGCGCCCCCCCCCCTCTGGAAGCTCGCGCCCCCCCCCCCTTCCAGAAGCTCGCGCCCCCCCTCTGAGAAGCTCGCGCCCCCCTTTGCAGTAGGTTGCGCCCCCCCCCCTTGGAGAAGCTCGCGCCCCCCCCCCCCCCCCCCCCCCCTTGGAGAAGCTCGCGCTCCACCCTGGAGAAGCTCGCGCCCCTCCTTGGAGAAGCTCGCGCCCCCCCCCCCCCCCCCCCCCCTCGGAGAAGCTCGCGCTCCAACCTGGAGAAGCTCGCGCCCCCCTGGAGAAGCTCGCGCCCCCCCTGGAGAAGCTCGCGCCCCCCCTTGGAAAAGCTCGCGCCCCCCCCACCTGGAGAAACTCGCGCCCCCCCTCACGAGTATAAATGCCACCAACTTAGCCCAAGCCCAATATCATTTGAAATCATGGCCTCTAGTCCCGGAACTCCTTGTGGGCTCCTTGCTTGAGACTATGTGCATCACATTGGCCTGTGGTTGATGTCTACACATACCATTTTTTTCTCACATGTGTCATACTAACACTTGCAGACAGGAGATCATTGTACTTTTTCAGAGACACGGAGAATGGCAGGTCAACAGCGTCAGTCGACGGCTGAGTGGGCTCCGTGGTGGACGTTCATTGATAAGGACCATGTGAAATGTGTGTGGTGCAATTTCACCTTTCGTTATAAACGACAAAGAGCTTTCAAGCACTATGGATGGGGTGAAGGTTCAAGCAAGAGTCATTGTACCAAGGCCCCCGCCGCCGTATTTAGGCGCTTTGCCAATTGTGGTAATGTAATACCAAAAAGGATGACACATGCGGAGATATACGGCACTGATGGTGGTGATGGCGAGGCACACTTGGCACACTTGGCACCATGTTCTAGCCAGTCTATGCCTGCTGAGCAATCTACGGAAGTGCCTCAGAGAACGGAGGAGGTCCAAGAGGAGAGGATTTCCCAAGTTCAACCGTCTCAGTCAACTCCGCCTATAAGCAGAGGCGATTCATGTACACCAAGATCTATGCGGCAACAAAGTTTTACCGAGGCCTATCAGATTGGGATGCGCAATGAATTGGATGAGAAATGGGCGTCCTATTTTTATGAAGCGAATGTGCCTTTCAATGTGGTTAGACATCCATCTTTTATCGCTGCTGTGGAGGCAACATCGAAAGCGGGTTTTGTGTACCGTCCACCAGCATACAACGCAATGCGAACCAAGCACATCCAGCCAACAAAGCAGCTTCTCAAGTTGAGAATAGAGGAGAAAACGAAGCAGTGTATTAGCTTGTACGGGGCAACTATTTGCTCGGATGGATGGGACAACGTTGTTCATCGGCCGTTGATGAATGTCATGCTTGTGTGTCCAGCAGGAGATATATTCCTAGGTTCCATTGATACAACGGGGTACAAGAAATCAAAGGCATACATAGCTGGGAAATTGAAAGAGTACATCAAAGAAGTTGGACCGCAGAATGTGGTACAGATTTGCTCCGACAATGCTAGTGCGATGTTGGGAGCCATGGACCAGGTGGTTGAAGCTTATCCTCACATTTACAAGCAAGGTTGTGCAGCTCACATCATGGACCTCTTACTAGAAGATTGGGGGAAGGAAGCAACCTTCAAAGAGCTGATTGCCTTGGCAAAACGCATACCAAATTTTATACGTCGCCGTCATGTCACCATGGCTTTGTTTCGCCAATTCAGCCCGAAGTTGTCTCTGTTGTTACCAGCGGAGACAAGATTTGGATGCCAGTACTTGATGATTGTTCGATTGCTTGAACTGAGGGAGGCACTAATCCAGGTGGTAGCCAGTCCGAAATGGGACGAATATGTGGGTACTTTATTCAATCGGTCAAACGGGTATCGAGCTCACACCTTAGCATGTCAAGTACGGAGTACCATTCTCGATGAGACATTTTGGTTACGTTGTGAGAATCTTGTGCATGTTATGAAGCCGGCTGTTGTGACCTTGAAGACATTTGATGGACAAACACCGGCAATGGGGAGGGCATGGTTGGCCATGAATAATTTGAAGAAGCATGTGTTCCGTCTACGGGGTGATCCTTTTTTCCTAGACCCCGCTATAGCAGATCGCTTTGAGAAACATTTTACGAAGAGATGGAAGATGATGTTGACAGATCTCCATTACGCAGGCGCCATTTTGAATCCCTACATTTTCCCGGAGAGCCACGAGCTATTGACTAACAGTGCTGCGAAGCGTGCACTCCTGCAAGTGCTAATTCATTTGAGTGAGTCCCTTAAACTGGACCACGATACTGTGTTGTTCGAGCTAACACAGTTTGAGGAACGCACCGGTCCATTCAGCCCTTTGGAGGCCCCAAACATTCGACAGACTAAGATGCTACCTCATCAATGGTGGCAGCGGGTTGGGGGCGATGCGTTACCGTTGATAGCAAAGCGCATCCTTTCGTTAACATGCTCGGCATCATCATGTGAGCGAAATTGGAGCATGTATTCCTTTGTTCACAGTAAGGTTCGCAACCGATTGGCCGTGAAGAAGGCAGAGGACTTGGTGTACATTTACACGAACAGTAAGCTCCTTCGAGAACGACGTGGAGCGGATCCTGTTCTTTGGTACGAGAACCAACCGTTCTCCGAAGACTCGGATGAAGAAGTGCCAGCCATGTACGATGAAGACGTATGTGATGATGATGGAGATGAAGGATTCCACGACGGACTTGAAGTTAATGAAGGCGATGGTGATGACGGTGGAGTTCATTACACTCCTGCTACTATGGATGATGAGTATCCAGAGTTACCCGTGGACAATGGTGATGGTGACATGCCACGCACTGAACCCGTTAACCAGCCGAATGGAGTTTTTGACTGGGCAGGATTTGATGAAGAGGCAGCTACTTCGCCTCACCACGTTGTCAATGAAATACAAACTAGAGGCGAGGTCGCATACGATCGGGCAGATGATGATATTGACGATGAATTTGAAGTCGAAATGACTCAGCATCAAAGCGACGATGGTGGCAATAATGATGACATTTACCCCGTTCGTAGCGTTTCGAACAATGACAATGAAGAAGGGGGGTAACAACATGGGAGAGCAAATTCCAATTCCAGAAGACGTTGAGGGAGGAGAAGAAGTTGAACAACTCCAGGCCACTCTGCCAGTAAATGTTGAGGAAATAATCAGGTCCGGAGGTTTGGATGAAAGCCCTCCAAGAAATGAACAATCAGAGACAGTCAGAAATGGACAAGAAGATGAAATTCCTATTGGCCGATTGTTTCAAACACCCCTGCCCCAGAGTACACCTTCAATCGGAGCAGTACTTGCAGGGTTGGGTCGACCCCCCCCACCTCGTTCAAGCACTTCTACTGGGCATGGTTCATTAACTCCAACACCGAATACAAGCATTCCACTCACTTCTTCTGGACGAAGTCTACCAGCTGGACCTTCTACGACGCGTCATGGAGTGATACGGTCACGGAAAGGTCCAACAAACGTTCGCCCTTTTTTTTCAGGATATACTGTTGGAACTACCCCGTCTTTACCTGTGGCTGTGGGTAAACGTAGATTACCCGTAATGAATGTGGACGGAATCACCGATAAGACCAAAAGACGGAAGATCAAAAGAATTGTGACCACAGTGGTGGATGGTACAATTGACCACGAATTGCGCAACATTCATTCCACGGTGGAGGAATATGTGCCTAATCAGGGGGGAGATGGAGATGACGAGGGGTCGAAATCCTCAGAAGGATATTACTCATCAGAAGATAGCCGTGAAGAAGCACCTGATGATGAAGACATTGTTGTAAGAGTACCATTGGGTAAGCCCGGTACTCGAAGGAATCCAGAGCGGCGCACCGCCAAAAAAAACAAAAAAAAGTGATACATCTATTAGCATATTACATATAGAAGTTATATAAAGAAAGTATAATATATATGTCTCCAAAATAATTTTAAAAAAACACAAAAAAATATAATATATATATATATATATATATATATATATATATATATATATATATATCTAAATTTTATACGTAGATACTTATATGTTAACCTTAGTCAATGTCCATAAAACATTAGCTAAGGCTATTGAATGTAATTTTGTTTCGACATGAATTGAAACTTCTCTCATTTATGTCACTATGAAAAATTCAGTAGTGTCTTAATTTCCTTTAGTGGTTGATTCTTGTTCCCAGCTCGCGCCCCCCCTTCGCAGGCGCTCGCGCCCCCACCCTAAACCCCTTGCTCGCGCCCCCCTGCAATCGCAGGCGCTCGCGCCCCCCCACCATCAAAGGCGCTCGCGCCCCCCCCCCCTCGCAGGCGCCCGCGCCCCTCCCAGTCGCTCGTGCCCCCTCGCTCGCGCCCCCCTTCCCAAGACGCTCGCGCCCCCCCTTTCAGGCGCTCGCGCCCCCCTCACTCAAGGCGTTGGCGCCCTTCCTCTTAGCCACGTCATCCCCCGAGTCAACAATATATGTGGAATATTTGGTGACATGTCAGACGCGTGGCATCCTAGGTGGCCAAGGTAACTCCCATTTCACCATTTGGGTGGTCAACCGTAAGTCCTGGTCAAACGGACCTCCCCTGACCCCTAACGGACGGACGAGCGGACCGGACGGACGGACCGGTCCTTTTGTCCCATGAACAACCCTGTCTAGGATTGCAAACACGGCCACCCGGATCATTTCTACAAGCATAATGTACAAACAAAGGGCCCCACAAAGTCAAAAGTGATTTCTGTCAAAACTACAATGTAATACGGTCACTTTTCCAAATGACTGCATTCACTTTGTTCAACTTTGTCGTGTTCATAGAGGTGTCTCAACTCAACAACTACGAACGCAAATTTCGGAAGTTGTAGTACATCAAGTCTACTTTCCGTGTCCTAAACTCAATTTTCCATCAAGAAGTTTTAGATGCCACTTTCTAGCGTGTTTACACAACAGGCTGAAATTGGCAATGAGCTAAGCACTTTTGTGGTCCACTTTATTGTGCTTCCCCCCCATAAAGAAAATTATTCTTCATTCAAGATGGCATTATATATATATATTAACTTTGTGTGTACATGATGTTGTAGAAAGCACTTTTGCAGCTACATTTGATTCAACAAAAAATTATCATAGAATATAGTCCGCAAATGGTATAAATTGCCAAAGTTGCAGTCAGTGTTCATATGTCCATTGGAACTGCGCACACACCATAGCACCCAGGCTAGAATCAACATTCATACTTGAGAGAGAGAAAGTGAGTTGTTATTGAGATCGATCAAGGTACAAGTCTTTGCAAGAGTTTACTTGAACAAAGAGTAGATTGAAGACCTTTATCATACATATAGATTTTATCAACTAGACACTTGCATGATTCATTTTATTAGAGAGTAAGCACTCACACTCATATCCTAGTTTGCGAAGACTTCAATTCCTTGATTGAAGTCCAATATGATGTCTTCAAACAGTGCTCTCGTAACTTCCATGCTTGACTTCTCTCTTCTACTTGTGTTACTTTTCCCACTCACACAAGGACAAGCCGTCTCTACACCACGCACTTCCTTCAATGTTCTCCATTCTAAATATCACTTTCAGCCCATTAGGCTTTGGACAAGTATTTTGAGCCGAGATCTAAGTTATAAAAGAAGCACAGTAGAGCACACATTCCAACTTGGTGAGCAACCATATCATCCTTTTGTCAACTGTCGTGATAGACGCGTCGTTGCCGTGAACACCACCATAGCACCATCCGAGGTGAATGCCCTCCTTGCGATTAGAGAATCTATTCATTATGACCCATTCGGAGCTCTTGCAAATTGGAGTGTCACAGCAAAATCTTCTTACTGCAACACTTGGATGGGTGTGAGTTGTGATGACATGGGTCACGTGACAAGGATCGAGCTTACGGATTTGATGCTTAATGGCACACTCAATCCTACCATTGGCAATTTCATGCACTTGTCGTACCTCAACTTTAGTGGAAATAGCCTTTATGGTAAACTTCCTTCAGACTTGATGAGGTGCAAAAGCTTGGTCATTGTAGATTTGAGCTTCAACTATCTCAATGGCAAGTTATTAGCTAGTATACATCTCTACAAATTACCAAAGCTTGAGTTTATCGAACTTTCGTATAATATGTTCTCTGGTCTCTTACCCAAGGTTCCAGAGAATAGTTGTCACATCTTGACCGACCTAAGGATAGCATTCACAAATTTGTATGGGGCCATTCCAAACAGTCTTGATAGATGTAAGAATTTGAAAGCGTTAGTATTGCATAGCAACCATTTAAGCGAAAACATTCCTATATCATTGGGTGAGCTACACAAGCTTCAAGATCTAGAGTTGCACAACAATACAATCATAGGTGAGTAGTAACAAATTTTCTTATACATCAGACATGCAAATAAGCACTTCACAGCAATGGACTTAGATGATCACTCAACCTATTGCATCAGTTGCGATTTGGACCTTATACATGCATGCAAATCTTCTTAAGTTCTTCATGTATTGATTCTTGAGGTAATTCCAACATGGATAGAGTGCGTGAATGGTGATTAGATAATAACTTAGTGAGTCAGCTTAAGATGTTTCTATCTGTATCATTTTATCAATTTTTTCTTAGATGCATTCTTCATTAAGATGTTGTCATCTTGATAGGTAATATTCCAAGCCAACTTGCATCCTTGAAGAACTTGCAATATCTTCGTTTAAATTCCAATAATCTAGAAGGTCCAATACCAACATGGTTGGGCGGCATGACATCACTTGTAGAAGTTTATCTCGGAGGCAATCAATTGACAGGTAAAAAAATGACATTCATTCTACACAAATATTATACAATGGTAAATGCTACTTGATGAATTGGGATGCATCATGGTGTTGTTTTCAAAGTCTTCATGTATGCATTGTATTATGAATGATGACATAACTAGACCGTATAGTTGTGCATCTAATGATATGAGTATATTTATTTGATTTTTGTCTTGATATCAAATTATGAAAACCCATAATATCAACAATATCTTTTTGATGTTTGAATTTGATTCATTGTGATAGGTCATATTCCAAACCAATTGGCATCCCTCAAAAACTTGCAATATCTTAGTTTTGAGTACAACAACCTGCAAGGTTCAATACCAACTTGGCTGGGCGGCATGACATCACTTGTGGAACTTACTCTTGGAGGCAATCAATTGACAGGTGAGAAAAATTACTTTCATTCTATACAAATATTGTAGAGCACTTGGTAAATGCTAAGATGAATTGTGATGCATCATCATTCATGGTGTTGTTTTCAAAGTCTTCATCTTTGCATTGTATTATGAATGATGATATAACTGGATTGCATAGTTGTGCATCATGGTGTTGTTTTCAAAGTATTCATATATACATTGTATTATGAATGATGACATAAATGGACTCCATAGTTGTGCATCTAATGATATTAGTATACTTATTTGATTTTTGTCTTGATATCAAATTATGAAAATCCATAATATCAAGAATATCTTTTTGATGTTTGAATTTGATTCATTGTGATAGGTCATATTCCAAGCCAATTGGCATCTCTGAAGAACTTGCAATATCTTGGTTTAGACTCTAGAGTACAACAACCTGCAAGGTCCAATACCAAGTTGGTTGGGAGGCCTGACATCACTTGTGAAACTTTATCTTGGAGGCAATCAATTGACAGGTGAGAAAATTACAATCATTGGTTTCAGATATTGTAGAATAGTGAATGTTTGGATGAATTGTAATGCATCATGGTGTTATTTTCAAAGTCTTCATGTATGCATTGTATTATAAATGATGACATAACTATACCGCATAATTGTGCGTGTAATGATAAGAGTATATTTATTTGATTTTCAATTTAATAGCAAAATTTTATAAAAATATATGATATCAACAATATATTTGACGTTAAAAATCCATTCATTGTGATAGGTCATATTCCAAGCCAATTGGCATCCCTCAAAAAATTCAAAAATCTTGTTTTAGAGCTAAACAACCTACAAGGTCTAATACCAAGTTGGCTGGGAGGCCTGACATCACTTGTAAAACTTTATCTTGGAGGCAATCAATTGACTGGTGAGGAAAATTTTTTAATTTGACAAATTTATTGTAGAATAATAAATGTTTAGATGAATTCTGATGCATCATGGCTTTGTTTTCCAAGTCTTCATGTATGCATTATATTATGAATGATGACATAACTAGACAGTGTAGTTGTGCATCTAATGATATGAGTGTATTTATTTGATTTTTGTCTTGATAGCAAATTACGAAAATTTATGATATCAACAATATCTTTGATGTTAAAATTCCATTCATTGTGATAGGTCCTATTCCAAGCCAATTGGCATCTCTGAAGAACTTGCAATATCTTGGTTTAGAGTACAACAACCTGCAAGGTCCAATACCAACTTGGTTGGGCGGCATGACATCACTTTTGGAACTTGATCTTGGAGTCAATCAATTGACAGGTGAGAAAATGACATTCATTCGATACAAATATTGAAGAATGGTAAATGCTAAGATAAATTGTGATGCATCATGGTGTTGTTTTCAAAGTATTCATATATACATTGTATTATGAATGATGACATAAATGGATTGTATAGTTGTGCATCTTATACTATAAGTATATTTATTTGATTTTTGTCTTGATAGCAAATTATGGAAATCCATAATATCAACAATATCTTTTTGACGTTAAAAATCCATTCATTGTGATAGGTCATATTCCAAGCCAATTGGCATCCCTCAAAAAATTGGAAAATCTTGCTTTAGAGCTAAACAACCTACAAGGTCCAATACCAAGTTGGTTGGGAGGCCTGACATCACTTGTGAAACTTTATCTTGGGGGCAATCAATTGACTGGTGAGGAAAAAATTTTAATTTGACAAATCTACGGTAGAATAGTTAATGTTTGTAATTTATGATATCAACAATATCTTTGACGTTTGAGTTTTATTCATTGTGATAGGTCATATTCCAAGCCAATTGGCATCCCTCAAGAACTTACAACTCTTTGATTCAAGTTACAACAACTTACAAGCTGGTCCAATACCAACATAGTTGGGAGGCATGACATTACTTTTGGAACTTCATCTTGAAAGCAGCCAATTGACATGTGAGAGCATTACATTCATTCGATAAAAATATTGTAGAATGGTAAATGCTAAGATGAATTGTGATGCATCATGGTGTTGTTTTCAGAGTCCCCTTGTATGCCTTGACATAAATTGACCGCATAGTTGTGCATCTAATGATATTAGTGATTATTTAATTTTGTCTTGATATGAAATTATGAAAATCCATAATACCAACAATATCTTTTTGATGTTTGGATTTGATTCCTTGTGATAGGTCATATTCCAAGCCAATTGGCATCCCTCAAAAACTTGCAATATCTTGGTTTAGAGTTCAACAATTTGCAAGGTCCAATACCAAGCTGGTTGGGAGGCCTAACATCACTTGTGGAACTTACTCTTGGAGACAATCAATTCACAGGTGAGAAATTACATTTATACACTTGGTCACAGAACATGTCTTATGATGAGATGGAAAGAAATCCCTCGAGTGGATATAATTCCTAACTGGTTGTAATGTTTCTTTTATGTACATGGTTCAGAAGTGAGAAGTCTATTGTCGCCCTATACATTTGTCTGATGAGGGTTGTACTTTAATTTATTTGCAATGAAATTCGTTTTGTTTTCCAAGTCTTCATGTATGCATTGTATTATGAATGATGACATAAATGGACCGCATATTTGTGCATCTAATTAATTCTTGTCTTGATAGCAAATCATGGAAATCTACTAAATCAAAAATATCTTTGACGTTAAAATTCTATTAATTGTAATAGGTCATATTCCAAGCCAATTGGCATCCCTCAAGAACCTGCAACTCTTTGATTTAGAATACAACAACCTGCAAGGTCCAATACCAACTTGGTTGGGCGGCATGACATCACTTTTGGAACTTGATCTTGGAGGCAATCAATTGACAAGTGAGAAAATGACATTCATTCTATACAAATATTGTAGAGCAATTGGTAAATGCTAAGATGAATTTTGATGCATCATGGTGTTGTTTTCAAAGTCTTCATGTATGCATTGTATTATGAATGATGATATAACTGGATTGCATAGTTGTGCATCTTATAATATGAATGCATTTATTTAATTTTTGTCTTCATAGCAAATTATGAAAATCTATGATATTAACAGTATCTTTTCGATGTTTGAATTTGATTCATTATGATAGGTCATATTCCAATCCAATTGGCATCCCTGAAGAACTTGCAGTATCTTGGTTTGGAGCAGAAGAGCCTCCTAGAAGCTGGTCCAATACCAAGTTGGTTGGGAGGCATGACATCACTTCTCGAACTTCATCTTGGAGGGAATCAATTGATAGGTGAGAATATGGCATTTATTGAACAAATCTACTACAAAGTGCAGATGATTTGATGGATTGTAAAGCATTATGGTGTTCTTTTCAAATTTCTCTTGTATACTTTGTATTATGAATGATGGCATAAATAGAGCGCATGGTTGTGGACATATTAATATGTAGGTGTTTTTTTAAAAACATTCCACCATATTAGCAAAATATAAGATATGATATCAACAATATCTTTGACGTTTGAATTCCATTCATTGTGATAGGTCATATTCCAAGCCAATTGGCATCCCTCAAGAACTTGCAAAATCTTAGTTTGGAGAACAACGCTTTAGAAGGGCCAATACCAACTTGGTTGGGTGGTATGACTTCACTTGGAGCACTTTGGCTTTCAAGTATCAGTTGAGTGGTGAGTATGTCATTTCTTTTTGCTATAAAGAGTAAAATATTATCAATTTATAAAAATAAAATATTTTTGGCAAATCACTTATATTTGATCTTTAATTCAATATTTCTTCATTTATAATTTGTCCTTTGGATTACATTTTCAAATTTTACATTAATGATTGACTCATATAATAAATCAAGTTTTGTTGTTGCGAGGTAGTACTATTGGTACAATCCTAAGTAATTTTACAAGGTCCAATATCATTTGATTAGAAGGCTTCTTTTGAGTGACTAATCTTTACTTGCAAAAAGTTAATTCTTGATACAAGTCAAGTTTAGCTCTTCAGTGGTAGTATCTATGATTGTATCAATCTGTAGGTAATTTAGATGCACTTCATATATCTAGCCTCTATAATTTCCTCGTAGCGTCCAAAATTGTTAACTAAGCTCTAAACTATGGCATAAATACAACATCATTTTCTTTTGCAGGTCACATTCCAAATGAACTTGGATCTCTGAAGCGATTGCAAACTCTTACTTTGCAAGGAAACAACCTCTGTGGTCCCATTCCACCATCCCTACAAAATTGTTCGTCTCTCCAATACCTTTTCTTAAGTGACAACAACCTCTCCGGCACTCTACCAAGTGGATTTGAAGACTTGACCGTTTTGTGGCCAAGTTTATATGCTTTTTCTATCTCAAACAACAAGTTGGAAGGGAATCTTCCTTTATCTTTGGCAAGCTTGAATTCCACGGTTGCCTTTATGGATTTTAGCAGAAACTATTTTACTGGTGGACTATCTACCCATGTAGATGGAAACCATCTATCTAGTCTACGAGTCTTTCTGGTTTCATACAATCGACTTGAAGGGCCAATACCCGCATGGATTGGAGACCGAAGAAGCCTACAAGTATTGGATGTATCGCACAATAAACTCACGGGATCTATTCCTCGAAACTTTGGCAACCTAGATGGATACAAAGTGCAAGCTGGGAATGTTTCTAATCCTTTAGGAGCGGTGGATAACTCACCTATCAATTTGTTCCTAACCCCAAAAAGCCAAGATATAAGTCTGCTTTACAACTATATTTTATTGGGAACAACTTATATGGATATGTCTTCAAATGTGTTTGAAGGAGAAATTCCAACAGGAATCACCGACCTTGTTGGAATGAAGTATCTGATTTTGTCTAATAACAACTTGGAAGGGGAAATATCTCCGACATTCCAATATTTGGAGCAATTGGAAACCTTGGACTTGTCACAAAACAACCTCAGTGGAGTGATTCCGACATCATTGCCATTTGCGCTCAGCACATTCAATGTCTCGTACAACAATTTGAATGGTGCAATTCCAACTGGAAACCAATTCAACACTTTTGGCATGTCGTCATATAGACCAGGGAATCCGGGCTTGTGTGGAGATGTGATAAAAAGGCCATGTGTTGTTGACAACGTGCCACCTGTTGGTGATTCTACACCCGATGAATATAAAATCTTTGACTATGGTTCTTTACCAGCATTTGCAATTGGATTAGTGAGTGGATTCTTTGTTGTGGTGGCAATATCCTTCACTTGGGCCTCCGCGTTTGACTTTGTATTTGGAGGTGAGGTAAGACGAAGAGAAGAGGAGAAACGCTATATTGCGTCCATGTTAAGACCTCAACAATACGGCTTATTCAAGTATCCCACTTAGATTGGTACTTTAATAGATTGCAAGAGAGAAGAGTATCTAGGATTTGTTGATTTGTTTTGACATCAAGAAGATGATCTTTTGACTTGTTAGGAAGCAAGTAGTTGGTAGTGATGCTAGATTGATATGCAAGATTCTCATGAGTTGTTAATAAGAAGTGTTATATCAACTAGAAATTACCTTCAATGGTCCAATGGTACAAAAGCCTTGGTAGTGAACTACATAGATTTGCTATTCTGTTATGTATTAGACGTTTGGGTGTTATCTTACCACCCATTGTTTTGCATATCCTATCACTCTACATCTAAAACGTGAATTTCATTCTTGATGAATACAAGCATTTCTACAACCAAAAGCAAGATGTGGATAGCTCATTGGTGTCAAAGGTAGTGGGCGTGTGATCATATAAAATCCTTTATAGTCGATAGTTTTCATTGAATGATGAGTCAAAGTTTTCTTATACTTTGTGGTCAGAATGCTAAAGAATTTTTTGTTATTATATGAAAGATAGATTATGTTTCGTTTTTTGTTCTTGGGTCTCATTTCTAATTTGATTTTGCAATTTTTCCTTGCTTGAAGAATATATATAAACCTTGCTTTTGATTGTATGACTTCAAATTGTATAAATAAGCAAAGCTACTTGTTATGAGTAGTTTAAGATTCATTAAGTCCCCATTCAAAATTTGTTTCTTTATTCTAAGCCTTTTGATGTACAAGAAACTAACATCCTAAAGACCATAAATAAGAAACCTCCAACATATTTTGTTCAAAAATATAACACAAAAAGAAGTCAAAGTCTACTAATCCTATCTTGATAGAAATTATTAAGGAATATAATTGAACTAAATTACAGAATGTAGCAACAAGTGATGGAGAGAACTAAATGGAGGAACCTTGATGGCCAAACAAATTAGGCCTAGAGGTCTACACTAGTAGTTGTAGATGCTTTATTACTCACATTAGCAATCCTATAAAGACACATGGAAGTTTCCTCAAGTTTAGTGGAAACAACAGCGACGCTATCTTGTGAGCGGTGAGCGGTAAGCAGTGAGCGGTGAGCGGTGAGCAGTGAGCGGTGAGCACTAAATTTTCAAATTTTTAGGTAAAAATTTGATTTTTTATTTTTTTTTTTTGAATTTTTTGGAGAACAATCAAACAATGATGAGCAATTTAGGACACTTCGTTGGAATATATGAATGCAAATAAAGTAGACCCTATAACCGTGGAATCAATAAAATGTGAACGATTGGAGGGAAAATCTTACTGTTTAAGTCACATACAGAATGTATATCCAATCTTTTTTTTAATTTTTTTTATTGCATTTTTGTGGACGCTGATATGAGAGAAGAATATTTCTAAGGTATGAAAGAATATTCTTCTCTCGGATCCGAGAGAGGAATATTCCCTAACATTGGAAGATTTTTTTTTTTTTCCTTTCATTTTACCACAAACACATTCGAGAGGTGGACAATATATAAATAAATAGTGACCTTTATTTATGTTCTGCAGATTCCAAATCCATCACAAAGCCAAAACAAATCAATTCCGCTATTCGTATAATGTATTCTTGAACTGTATTGGTCACTTAATTTCACAGTCTAACCATAAGAAACTACTGAAGCAGTTCAGCAACTTTGGCCATCTCCAGAACACGCATAACTTCGTTGAAGCTGAAGCTAGGGGCGTGCATAAAAGTATCAACCTTGTAATCCATCTCACATAGATAGCGGAAAATATAATAAACATGCTTGCAGTACTTCCACTGTCCTCTTTTGCCGAGGGTTTCCGAAGTCATTTTCATGAAGTCGGGGCAAGTACATCCAGGGAAGTCCGTAATGGTGATACAATATATCGTTTCACTTGGACTCTTCAAGGAGATGACGCAGCCAAATCCTGGATATGGAATCGATGTGACATTTGTAATCCAATAGTTGTTCATGAGACCCACGCTGCTCCACTTGTTGCGGTGGTCGGAGGTATGAGCGTCAGAACTTCTCCTGATGGCATATCCGTTTCGAGTCGTCGGGTGTGTATCCGGATCAACAGGAACCGGGAAATGACTCCTTGGAAGCGGCATATTAGCAGAAACCTGGAACTGACGACGAGGTGATAGTACTCCACGTTGTTGGAGTTGGAAGTCGGCCTCTTCAAGAGCCAAAATCTCTTTGATGGTCAAGTTTGTGCCCATTTTCACAGGCCAAGTCTGTGGGATAGATGGCCAATGAATCACAAACGACTTCTTTGTGCCCTTCACACATCTATTAATGTCATCGGCGCAAAACCAAAAGTCAGTAGAAATCTGGCGATCGGTTCTAAACTCCTTCTTCAGCCCTACATAGGTAGGAGCAGGCGTACCATGCGTACCTCGGCGCACTCGGGTATCGCACTTTTCATTTGTATGAGCCTGCATTGCTTGGCATTTTTGGTTAGACTTGCCGGACAGTCTGGCAATGTGCCACTTAGACGGGTCGCAATCTGTCTCCTGCACTGAAGTAGTGTGTTCAACACCGGAGTCAGGTTGAGAAAGAGCCTCCTCAATGCGTGCTCTGGTGGATCTCGTGCCATCACGAGGAATGGAATAATTCACTGTATCATAGCGATGCGAGTCATGACTCGAACCAGGCGACAAATCTAACTTCCGTTTCGTAGATCCAAAGATCTCTGCACCTTCCAAGCCTCCTTTCTTCGTCAGTAAATCCTCGGCTCCCGGGTAGGAAATAACTGCCTCAGCAATCAACTTCGGATCACCAGAGCGTTGAGCGTGGCGTAAACGAAGTTCTGCTCTGTCCGGACCTTTACCGCCCTTTCCTCCCTTCAGCCAAGACCGGTAACTTGTGATCTGCATGAATGCTCGGATCATATCATCCACTGTTGCCTCGTACAAACAGGTCATTGTATTTCCTGATTGTTGAAGCCATCTGTTATGCACGGTTTCCGCAAGGTTGCAGGAAGGCATGTCGGCTCTCTCGTCAAGGGTAAGATCCTGGGAAATACAATAAAATATATCATGTCATTTTCAGGATTAAAGATAAAAAGCAAGGTATTTAACTACTTGACGGAAGGTTTAGAGATGAATGAACTTACGAGCTGCATCGAGCCTCCCCATTGTCTATACCGATAGTGCCAGAAAACCATCAATCATTTAGATGACGCCTTCCTTCTTCAGTCGTAGCACCTGACCAAAGCCACTACCCGCGGATGACATTGTATTGCGCTTCTGCTTCCTCTTGGGTCTTCGCGTCCTTCCATACTTTGCACAAAGCTTTGTGTTGGTCTTGAAAGCTTGGCAAGATATTCCGGGAAGTAGCCCTCTGAAGGCACTTTGTCCAGTGGAAAAGACAAGTGCGCTCCCATTCTTCCATAGGATCATTAGGGTCTCCGTTCCCATACACCTTCCGAACAGCGTGCCAATTGGCTCCAGCATTGTCAGCCATGAATCCTTTGAAATTTGTATTTGCAAGGCCGTTTTTGCACATTACTTCGTTGAGCTGGAGCCAAAATAACTCCTAAGCAGCAGCATCTTCAGATTGCATGTCACAAAGAGCAATTGTCATAACTTTACAATACTTACTGTCAAAAACGTGGCATGCCATAGTGGTCCAGTCAGCTACACGCCTAACATGGTCGAACATGATCCAGCAGTCTTGAAGATCACCTCCAGGCTGCATGCGCTTCACCAGATCCACACCGCTTCCTGGACGATCAGTGGACATCTTGAACAGAAACACCTTGCCTTCATTCTGTCCAGGGAATTGATTACGGTGGATGAAATCAAAGTTGGAGTAATCCTTCAGCTCCAGGATGCTATCTGTGACTCCTCTTCCTTGACGGAAAAACCTCTTCGATCCAGAAACAAAATTCCGTATATTCGGTGAAGAAAGAGTCTCAAATTGGTCCATTACAGCATCCATAGATGCTCCCCGAAGATGACTGCCTCCTGCAGTAGGACGGATCAGAGCATCGGCAAGGTACTGCTTGCTGGCCGCTAGAACGATAGCAAAGTTTTTGGCGTTAGGTGTCCTCTGAACCTCCTTAGCTATGCAGTCAAACATGATATCCATAGAATCTTGACATCTGCCCTGAGATACAGGATGTCTATGACGTCCTAAATGAATCGCCGCACGGGTCATATCAATGTCTGAAGACGACACATGATAGATCCTAGTGTCACACAATGCTAGAGAACTAGGAGGTGTTTGACATACTTTGCATGCTAAAGTAGATTTCTCTGTGGGGGAGCCTCCCACAGAGAATGGTACTAAAGCTACGCCTGACCATTCAGTGCTATTTACCATCCCATTATTCCTGCAGATGTAATCACAACCCAGGTTGGGACATTGTAAGTGTCCAGTACAGGATGACTTACGATAAGTGAGGCCATACTCGTTCTTGAAGTTTGTGGTCATGGTCTTGCACCAAGTGTGGCCATCATACTGCTTGCTCATCCCGTCCATTCCACCTCCAAATGGATTCGGAGCTCCTTCTGGTACAGGGGGCAGCTCGAAAATCTTGTCTCCATCGTAAACTGGCGGTAAGTACTTCACTTGTTCATGATCAATAGTATCGAAATCAATCTTCGATAATTCTGATCGGGAGCCCCTTCTTGATGCTGTCATTCTGATGGAAAACATAATGCTCCTGTTTTTTGTGGAAGCATGGTGAATAGGTGGACGCCCTGTAGACAATGACGCAGACATACTAGAACGACTACCCTGTCGAGATGGACGACCTGAGTCTTGGGATCCACGACTCTGAAATGGATTTGACCTAGTGTCTCCTAGCTTGATCTCACTGTGAGTGTCATCATCCGAGTCACTCAACAAATTTACGGAGTTGTCACTCGGTTCAATTTTGACAGATGCTAGACCAGGAACTTGAACAGTTGACGTGGAGGGAGGAGGGGTCAAAAGAACAGTAGACTCAGACATCTGTGCATGTGATAACCCATAAACCTTGAAAGTTCCAGTGCTAAGAGTCCAGACGTAACCATCGGGTGTACTATCCTTCACTTGAAATACACACTCAAGAATCTCACCATTATCATCAAAGATCTCTTCTTCCACGTAAATAGTCCCAGCTCTAAACCCAAACCTTAGGCTAAGTAATCGCTCCTCCACAACTACCTTATTGTCTGGACCTACAGACATCACAAAAGGAATACCTCCATCATGAGACCGTAGAGAGGCCATTCTAAGTGTACTATAGAAGATAGGAGAAGTACAATCATGCATTGGAGGAGAGCTTGTGCAAGTAGAGTGTAAGAAGATGTGCTTGGTGTGTTCCAGGTTGTAGAGATTATATAGTTGTTAGTGGTTAGTGTGGTGGGACAACTAGCATACTCTAAATTGAAATATAGTGTACTGGCGAATTCACCATGACCTGTACAGCTTAATTTAAGTTCAAATGTGTCAGACAATTTAAAGTGCTTAGGCGGCTGAGTCCGCCAACCACGTCATGATCAGCTAATATAGTTATATCATTTAGCAGCGAATTTGGAACGTCACAGATGTGCACCAATACATTTATAACAATTAGCCGTCAATGTCAACGTGATCAGGGTAGCGTTAATTTAAATGGTTCTCTTGTTTAGAGGTAGAGTTCCATAAGTTACATTATATTAAGGAAAGATATTATACCTGAGCAGACAGTGCTGTTGTCGCATTTCAACATATTATGTTGTCATTCCCTTTACAGATAATAATCTGCCTTTCTAAAATGGTGTGCACCTAACTTTATAAATATATACTACTATTATATATAACAAGGACACTGACACAAACTTTAGCAATCACATATTCATCATGCATGTCATACAGTTATGAACTGTTATGAGACTAAGAGACTACTATATAACTGGAATGAGCTCTTCTCGAATCCAAAGCATTCTTCTTAGTTAGAATTATGTGCAGGGGATAGCGTTACTGAGACCTATGAGGGAAGAGGAAGAGCCAAGCTCCAGAGTGCCGAGGGCTCCTAGATCGTGTACAACTAGAGGTAGAGGGAAAAAGCGAGGTTCAGGTTTCACTAATTCGAAGCAGTTGGCGGCCCAGAAGAGACGGAAGGAGAAAGACGCTCTTGACCGTATTGCAGAAGTGGATTATGGGACAGATGATCCCAAGCATCTCAAAATCAAAGCATTAGCCACCATATGCCAGGTATACTACATCATGCGGTTTGCTCATATGTGTAATTGTCTAATTGTAAGTAATTTGAATTATTGCTTCATTATGTTATATGGATTAATGTATAATTGTTTTATTTTACTCCGAGGGTCAACAGCATTAAAGGCAGTGCGCATTGCATTTTTATATATTTTTTTTATTTTGCCGCAAAGGATTTTCATCATAGAGGTAGAGTAGACCCTCACAAAGACAAGACCCCGAGGAAGTACGCATCGCTTTGACAGCAAGTGGATAATGAATGTGCAATATCTAGGATGACACCAGTTATACAACTCACGGACTTGGGATGATAATGATAGCTATCAGGTACAGAGAGTTGACTCCTTGAAATATTCTTTGGTCGGTTTGCAGAGCAGCTTGTCGTTAGGAGCTGGAGTTGTCGAAGTGGGCGACGGCTGCGACCCATCACGCACTGCGCGCAACGAGCATCCCAACACGCACAGCGACCCAACACGCACTTCAGCTGATTCCGTAAGTGCTTCAATCTGTTCTTGACAAGTTCTTCCTTGCGATTTGCGGAGTTCGAAGAAAGAGAGCTGCTTTGCTTGTTGTAGCCATTTCTTTGAATCTAAAACCCTAGATATGTATGTAGGAGATTCGGGTCGGAGGATTCGAGGAACGAGGCAGTTTTGAACCAAGCGAGACGGTAGGAAAAGCTACTGCTCAACTGCCTTCAACGAATATTTCAAGGGGAACCAGCACTGTCGTTCTGGTGAGTTCCTTCGTATACATATTGTTTCCAATGTTATAATTTCCAAATAGTGGTTATGTAGGTGCTGTGAGTATGGAGTTGCGAGTGAGCTGGCTTGGTTAAAATGGTTTATGCAGGTATCGGAGAGTATCGTTGAAGGTGAAGGCTGCGCAGACATACCTGCTGCTCATGAATCACTTCATTTCGAGGTATGTACACATTGTGATCCTGATGGGTCTTGCAATTGGATTTTGTGCTTTCTGAACGTGAGGTGGTTCTCTAAGTATAATTGTCACGTTGTCTGAGATCCAGGTAAATCAGGTCGTAGAATACACGGGAGAGGAGCCAACTGTTTTTCGAGAGGTGGAAAGAGACCTGTCGACTTCCAATTCCAATTCTGTGAAGGTAACCAGCCCAACACATTGTCCTTGCCAAACTCGTGAATGTCGTCGTAGACAAGGAGCCCTTCAATTGATCAATTCTGCTAGAATTTATAGGGGACCTGGAGCTGCTCTTATCCCGGTAATGGTTGTCCCATCGGTGCTGCAAATGCCATAATAGACATAGCTCGTGGTGAAGCAAGTCACCTGAGCAGCAGCTGCTCAAGAGACTGGCTGAATTTATTCTACAGCTAAATTTGAAGTAGATCCAATAGAACTAACTTTGAACAGTTACATCTAACTTGGATAATGTTTTTAGCTCCGCTTATAAGTCCTGGTAAATGTAGTGGAAGCTGCAATGCATGTGGATAGATTTGGGCTAAACTGATTATATATTTGCCACGCAGATGGACTGTGACCAGGGCATGGAAGAGGTGCACAGCCCCTCTACGGCCATGGACTCTACGGATGTGGGTCTGGCTGAGATGGAAGATCAGCTCCGCAAGGCTGTGCAGGGTACCTCACATTTTGCTATTCAAGATGCAGTGGACCTTCCCGGCATGGAGATTGATGTGCCATTGTGCAGGATGATACCTATGAAGGATGTGAGGGAGCCATTGAAGACTGACATACAGAAGCTAAAGGCTGAATTCAGCCACGGATACAAGCGAGGTTCATCGAGCTTCTATCTATCACTCAAGAGCTTTAGGATGGAAGAGTCAAGTGTCACCGAGGCTGAGAGGTCAAGCTGGTCCGCATTATGGCAGAAGGAGGACCTGGAGTTTGAAGCCCGATTGCTGTCAAATCCAGACTTGAAGAAATACTCCAATCGCTACTTCTATGTATGGGACGGGAATCATCGTCACATTGCTTGGTCAGAATTGATCAATTCTCTCCACAAGCATGCATTAGGGGAAAAATCAGGTCTCCAACGGGCCTTGTAAGACAGCCCGGATTAGGTGAGCTTCCTGCCCGCTGACACTTCTCTTTGAAATCTCATTGGTCGATATCCTGCCCGCTGACAACAAAATTCGCCTCGCTGACAGCAGGATTCGCTGACAGGAGGATCCGCTGACAACAGGATCCGGTACTGTCCAATGGGGTGATAGCAGTGGGCACACGGTCGGTGACAGTGTCATTACTGCTTATATTGTCCAATGGGGGGGTGGGGTGGGGTGGGGTGGGGAAGGGAAGCGATTGGCTGGACCCCCCAAATGCCAACTGCTGTCACTGCTGGCAGCATTTGGCGACCTGCTGGCACAGTTGGTGCCAGCAGGTAAAGTGCACGGGCATGCCCAAAACTTTGGCACGGAAAGCATGGAAAAGGCCCGTTGGAGACCCCAAACTGCTCCTAATGATGCTTCTTTCCATGTTTCAGCCCGTTCAATCATCATCAACGTCACGCCTGCAAATTGCAACATGTTGTTGCATGCCATGACAAATTGGAACAAGTAAGTAATTCATTCAATTTAAAATCATTACAATTAAAGTATATGATTTTTTAGAACAGAATCCTTTGATTTATTTTACATATGCTTCATTTTTTAATTGTATGGATTGACTGTTGACTGTTCACAGAAAAAATGAAGTGGACCATGTTGTTCAGCATTGGACCCATGAGGTGAAGAGGGTCCAACAGCTAGGTCTTTTGGACTTTGACCAGCTAAAGGGTCTGGTCAAAGATGAGGATTTGCAAGCAAGCATTATAGAGTGGGGGCGTATCAAGAACAGAAAGTGGTATCATCTATTACATGATTCATTTATAGACTTCTTATACGAGGTGAGAATGTTTAATGGATTTAAGTTGTCAAATATTTATCAGTAATTACTTTAACTATTGCCAAAGCCAATACACTAACAGGTAATGTATGTATTTTAGAGAGAAATATCAGCCGCCCAAGAGGAAGCTATTCGGATCTATAGAGACTCATTAGTCACAGGTCGCGGGGAGGACAAGGTGGGAAGTCCCTCTGAGCTCCTTGCCGTTGCCAAGAAGGCCGTAGCGGTGAAGAAAACATCCCTCTCCACTAAATTGGACCGATACTTGGCCATTGCCAACCCAGCTAATGGCGAAGGTTTCTTAAAAGAGGTATGTATATTTCCATAAATCATCCATAAATCTGTAAAAATTCTGTAAATGGTTGTTACCACTCAAGTTCATAGCCATTTTGCTCTCTTATTTTCGTCGTTCATGAGAACTTTGCTGTTTTCGTTTGGTTATGCTTGATCAGCCTGCTGGTGCTTGCCTGCTCGCGGTGTCTAAGTCTGATACGTTTTGAGCATGGCTCCGGGAAATACCGGTTTGAATGGGGGATGCTGGTGGCTTTGTGCAAGCACGTGACTCCGGTTTCAATTTTTTTTTGGTACCTTGCCTCCAGTGGAGGCTCGGTTTTTGAGTGGTTTTTCGAAAAAAGCGTCTTCAGGCGGCACCCCCGGACCACCTCTCGGATCCGAGGGGTGCCTGGACGCACCCAGGGTACTTCACTTTTTTTCGTGAAGAGTGCATTCGTGATCGAGCTCGGGTCATGATGCTTTTCTTTCTTTCTGAGTTCTATTAGCTTGTTGTAGCCTCATGCTGTGTAGTCTGAGTGCTGCTGCGTGCAACTAGCAACAGCTTGGGTGCCTTGCTGATTATTTGTTATGTCTTGTGTGATGCTGCGTGCTGGCAGTACCTTGCCTTGGGCTTGGTATTTGTTTCGGCTTTAAATGTGTTCAGTGTTGCCTGCTTAATGCAAGCAATAATTCTCAATCATTGTTTACCGAGTGCTGCAAGTAGGCTGTTTGGGTTCTGTATTGTATATTACTTTGATAAACATGATTAAGTCTGGTAATATTTAGTTTGTTATGTTCACTTGAAAGCAACTATATGTTATAGATATTATATGTTGTAGAAGTCTTTTATTCTCAGATGATTGTATTATTTTATGCAGATCATCCGCCATTTTGATGTTTATCAGAGCGACTCAGAAATGACCCCGGAGAAGTTGCAACTTTTTGCAAGCGCCAAGGTTGCTCCCAAGTACAAAGAGCGATGGCTAAAATGGTGGAACATGAGTAAGGAGAGTCGGGTGGAGTACAACTTCCCTCCGACACCAGCTTCTGATTTAGTTCTTCGAGTTTGGATTGATCAAGCAGCTTTCTGGGCCGGGGTAAGCACAATCCTGCTTTCTCTCATAATTTGAATTGATCTATATCTTCTAATGTTGCAATTGAAATTCAAACCACATTCTTTCTAATGTGATGCATTCTAATATTTTTGGTTTGTTTCTTATCCCGCAGTTAGAAGAAGAGGCAGCCCTTCGTTATGCCAAGATTGTAGAGGAGGATATCATAGTTTTGAGGACAGATTTACCTAATCCTGTAGATGATATTGGCTCATGGATTGAGGCTCATTCTCTGACTCTTTGGGGAAAGGCCTTCACTGGTTTCTTCCCCAAGGCTGGCACTTTCACCAAGAAAGAACCATTTCTTAACCAAGCTGGAGCTGAGAATGCTATGAAGAGGGTTATATTGAGGTACTTCTGGAGGGAGTTGGTAGTTAAGGGTGCCATTGATAGGAATGATATTCCACAGCGTTTTAAGAAATGGGTGGATGTTTCTAGCTCTGAGTGCATTTTTACAGATTATCAGAGGAGGCATTTCCGAGCTCCACATCTTGTTCAATGTCCCTGGTACCTTGAATTGAAGGAGAGTGAGAAGTGTCCTGGTGATGAGAGAGCTTTGAAGGCTAGCTGTGACAACTTGGTGTTGCAGCTTGGGGATGAGAATACCATGAATTTGGAGGAGACTGCCTCGGAGATTGGTGATGATGCTTCTCTTTCTGAGAAGCAAAGGAAGAAACTAGCAGAGAGGAAGGCAAAGGCTGAGGCAAGGATGAAGGAGAAGGAGGACAAGAAGAAGGAGAAGAAGGAAGGAGTCAAGCTCAAGAGAGAATTGGCAGCAAGGAACAGGGAGCTGACCAAGCTTGTTTTGAAGGAAAGGCCAGAGAAAATGTTGACTCATGTTGGCATTTCTCCTTCAGGTAGCAGCATGGCTGCTGCCATAGTTCCTGTAGCTCCTCAGGTGCCTCTTTTTTCTACCCCCATGCCTTCTCAGACTATCTACATCATTCCATGCTCGCACTTGGATGACTTAGACACTAGGGTTGAGATCATCAATGACTCCCCTATGGGCATTTTGGAGCTGTTTAATGATCTATCAGAGGGGGATGAGCCTGAGGTTTGGATCAAGATCAAGGATTGGATCAAGGAGAATCTCGGTAGCAAGGCTAGGAATTTTGGAGGTGAAGAAGCTGAGGCTGCTGTAGACCTTATCATTTTTGATGTTCCAGAGGATTTACCAGTTCCAGGTTTAGGGCAGGATGGTGAGATTCCATTCTGGAACAAGCACCCCAAGATTTCAGCAGGGAAGAAAATGGAGTCTTCATGGATTAAGGCCCATTTTGAGTTTGCTATGCAGTTTCTGCAGGATGATGGAGCCTTGATTGTATTCTACCCTGATTCAAAGTTCATTTCGAATGAGCTTATTTCCTGGGCAGAGTGGGCTAACTTTCAGGAGGAGGCCAAGTGGTTTGCAATCAATGGCCTGCCATTGACTATTCCAGACCGTTATCCACGGGAGCACAAGACTTTTATGGTCAAGTGCTTCATCAAGATGGAGAATGCGGAGGAGGGTGTTCCAAGGTCTAAGTTCCAGTTTCATGATAGGGCTGAGCTTGGTGCCCAAGGCATCAAGCTCTCCACTGATGGTCACTGTACTAATTTGATAACTGCAGATTCTCTGACTTATAATTCAGAGACAGGTTTGCCATTTAGAGGTCCTAGAGAGAAGACTTCTAACCTCTTGCAGACTCTGATTGATCTCTGCACTGTAGAGAATGACATTGTCATGGATCTCACAGCTTCTACAGGTATTTTTTAGTCTTTCTGTTTTCTGATTGTTGTTTTTTGTATTTCTTTTTATTCTTTAATCTCATGCAATTGAGCTTCAATTTGTCTGCAAGTGCTTCCATTCGAGCATCGAAGAGTCTCCGGCGCCATGTCATAGGCTTTGACTATGACACCACCTTGTACAAGCAGGTGTTGTTGCCTCTTCTTCCAAGCGCAGAAGAGGTTGAGTCTGCTCCAATTCCTGTGGCATCACCAAAGAAGAAACGTGCCATTGAATCAGATGATGAGCCTGAGAGGAAGACTGCCCCCAAGCGTTCTTGTAAGTAAGTCTCTACATTCATTTGACATTTGTTTATTTGTTTAAAAAAATTTAGTTCAATATTTATTAAACTGTGAAATTGTCATGTGCAGTCGGAAGAAAGCGTTGAAGAATGACATTGGTGGCTCTATTATCTCCCGCCATCTTAGCAAGATAAAGAGTCCAGTTAGACCTTTAGAGCTTCCCCATTATGCAGAGATGCAGGCTCAAGCTTATGTAGCTGCTCCTTCTCCATCTATTTCATCTGACAGAGATAGCATTTGTCGTGATGCTGAGATTTATCTTGACATAGCTGCAGAAGTTGCCAGAGTGGTATTATCTAGTGATAGCGATTCTTATGATGGTTGGATTGGTACTTGTAGCGATGACGAGATGTCTACTTGATCATTGCATATTTACTCTATATTGTTATGTTTTCCCTACTTATATATTATATGATAGCTTTGGCTTTGGATTTTATATTTTGCCTTAACCTCACTTTACTCTACTTTTCTATGAATTTCTCTACCGGCCATATATTTTAAATTGACTTCATACATGATTGAATTATAAAGATGGTACTAATTTATGAAGAAGTTTAACATTCCTTGGTTAAAACTTGAAGGCATCAGAATATAATGTGGTTTTCTTTAAACCTTTTTCATGTATTTTTCCTTGCCCTATTATGCAAATACCCCTAGTAATTACTTGGGGTACTTGGGCACCCCTAGTAATTACTTGGATTCCCCTACGAACGCAAATCCGGGATCCCAAGTCGGTTTTAGGAGTAATTAACTCTCAGTTAATTAATTCTGCAGCTTTAATTCAGTCATCGAGCACTTGGATGAAAAATTAGTCATCCCAAAAAACTATAAGCCACATTCATCTACAATAACTGTTGTGTATATCCGTTCTTCACCTAACTTTGTTTTTTTTTTTTTTATCTTCCTTCTTTCTCTCCTATATGTATTCATTCATTTTTTATTTTATTTTTCTTTTTTAGTTAATTCGTTTTTATGTTTTATCTTTTATTTTTTTTCATTTATTTTTTTATTTATTCGTTGTTTGTTATCCCACGTTGTTTTATTTATATTTCTTTCTTTTCTTCTTATTTTCCTTATTTTTTAAATTTTTTTCCCCTATATTCCTTTTCATTATTTTTTTTTATTCTATTTTCTTTCTTTCATTTATTTACATTTTTCTCTTTTCTTTTTTTTTCCTTTTTTTAATTTTTTCCCTCTTGGTCGTCATGGCATGGGATTGATAGGATATATGAAAAAAAAATCACAATTTATTCGGGTATGAATCGGGTGCAAATTTCTACATTTATCAATTTAAAAGCCACTCTTTTTAGAATATACCCTAAAAGACTTTCCACGGTCATAGGTCCCATATATGCCATGGCATGCAAAATCATATCAAAATATCAAATAAATAGTCGAAATTTTGAAAATTTAGTGCTCACCGCTCACTGCTCACAAGATAGCATTCCTGGTGGAAACAATATGTATGGAGTTGTAATTGCATCATTCATTTAAATAGAGCAATTTAAGTCAAGGCATCAACCATAAGAACCTTCTTTAAATTACTTTAAGACCTCAAGAATCCTTAAAACCTACAAGCACTTGACCCTCCTTAGTGAGAATCCAAACCTATATTGGATTGGAAGTTCTACGGACTTAAAATTTTTACCATACACAAAGTATATAATTCTCCAATCCCAAGGATCTAGTTTGATGATATTTATTACTTTTGATATTGTAGAATTCTAATCTAAGATCCTATTGTTGAAGATGAAAAATCAATTTTGGTGTTGATTCTTTCATTCTTGCTTTAGAAATGGCATGTTGGAATTGTTTTTGGTGAAACATGGTCAAGGATTAAAAAAGGAACATAACTTTTCCCCACCTTGTGAATATCATGAAAAAAGAGTGGCTGAAGAAGATATGGTCAAATTTAACAAAAATCATTTTTGAAAAAGTGAAGAGACTTGATACATTGATCGAGATTAGAATACCTAAACTTTTGGAACATGAAATAGAGGACCAAATCCAAGAAAATTTAACAAGTAAATACAATCCAATAAAATAAAACAAGCTAATTAACTTCGAAATAGAAGAAACACCACATATTGTATAATGTTGAATTTAGTAGTTGGCGTTATGTATCTACAAGTATATGTAGTATTCACAAGACTTGCTCACATGTATTATGATAGTTTGGGAACTCTAAATTCAAGTTTCATTTTTCTAAATGATACATGTCATAATTCTTCATCTCATAACATCAAAAATCAAATTCCATTTCTTTATGAATTTCTAGATTTTGCATTTTTTAAGTACGAGAGACCGCACAACAATTTGATCACTACGGTGTCAACATGTCAACATTAGATTCCCAACTTAAGTGGGAAGTAGATTGTAGAGTAGAAGAAATAAGTGGGCTATACTTTCCATTTATCCATGATGTCCTCGAGAGGTAGACATAGACTACCTCGAGTCCACAAGGTTTTCTATCGTGTCAGGTTGTGACTATGCAGTCGTGACGTCGGGACGCGTCGTGATGGGACCCCTCCGACGTCAGCTTGCGACACACTATTGGGCTTGGCCCTGAATGTGAAGGGCCCACTGGACAAGTTGGTGTTGCTAGATTCAATGAAGTGAGCATTTTCCTGATGAAGAGCAATTGGCGTGGCAGCAAAGTATTGGACGGAAACGCAAAACTTTGCCACTTGGCATTTCCGTTCACTTTGTCGAGGAAGTGCATATTGCCAGTGCAGGTCATGTCCACTCCAATCTGCAGAAACTTAAAGCTAATTAGAATGCACTCTAAGGTCATTGTACAACAAAAAACAAAATACACTTCCACTATTTGGCCATACATACATCGCACGTTTGCTTAAATTTGATTGACGTATTGAAATAATGAGTTCTCCTAGGGAAAGAGAAACGATTGCATGGTACCTTAGTGAGGTTGGCGAGGTCGGCAAAGGAAGTGCCCATGGACCACACGAGAGAGCCGTCCGTGTCTTCGAGCACTAAGTTCCCATTGCCCTCAATTGCGAGCTTGGCATTCTGGCCGACGGGCTTGTTGCGGTTGGCGTGCCACATGGGGATCCACAGGTAGCCCGTGTCGTTTAGCCGGATGACAATGCTAAGTGTGAACTTGGCGGTAGGCGCGAGTGTCGAGCCCGCCCGGCAATGTCGAGAAAATCGAGAGCAAAGGTGGGATTTGCGGCATCCTTCAAGATAATGCGGTGCTTGTGACCTTGCTAACTGCACCATTGAGGCTGTTGTTGTTGACTACGGCAAAACCATCATGCGTCCTGTAGAACAACAATGACGTTGCACCTATGAGCAGCACCAAAGTTGCTCCATAAACGCAGAGTTGCTCTGCATCGAATGCCATGACTAGCTGGCACTGTCAAATCACTAACCACTCAATTCAACTATGAATCGTTGTTGCAAAGTTGTTGCCGAGATTACGTTGGGAAATTTCAACCACAGCGCAGCTAAATTGGTTATATATTCTCACAAACCATAAACACTAGCATATAACATAGACGTTCCATCGATCCTTCAGCCAACAAGCAAAACACATGTAGACATGAAACTGGCGATCGATGTACTCATCGTCGTTTCATTCACCGATTATTCACCATGTTACTATCACGTTTGGAATATTTCTTGACGTATACCACGATATCATAGAGCGATTCCAGACCATGGGCATTGACACTTTCGGCATCAATTGCATGTCGGCATCCTAGTTCCGAAATTGATGGGGCGTGCAAATAGCCAATTATAGTTTTATTTTGTTTCGTGTGAGATTGATTCTATCAAAATGCATAAACACGTGTCGGTAATCGGAGGGATTACTGCTCGGCTGTATCATTGATCTGGAAGAATCTTCGGCATTTAGTGTTGTCTTTCCGGCATCTTACGATGAAACATGATGTCAACATTGCAGTTTCAAAAATGAGTCGAGGACCTCTATTGTATGTTGTTTTGTAGATTCCTAGCACTGACAGTTTAACCTCTGGTGCTTTACGAAGGAGTTGTCAGAAGAAAATACTGGTCGAGTGACTTCAATTGATCATATCATCTTAGTACCAAGTTTTTTCATATAAGAAGGGTTTAACTTCAAACTTCAGTCAATCAAAGGTAGGGGCACGAGTGATTGTACAAGATTAATTTTGGACAAGTTTCGGAGATACATCACTCAACTATGATTGTACTATTCAATACTCCTTGTTTTCAATAGCCTTTTAACCTTTGTTCTCATAAGCACCTACTTTAATTATTGGTACGTGAGCCTTTGGACTTATTAACAACTTGTTATGTTGGTTTTTGTAAACATTTACTATTTAGTATTTATTAGTAGTATCATTAGCTTATAGATGTGCGAAGACTTACAAAAAAATTCAATATAATTATGATTATTTATTTATTTATTTATTATTATATATACTTTTTAAGGTTATATTCTGTATGTTTGCTCAACCTTTGTGTACTTTTTTTCACCTCTTGTGCCATTTAATTGGCATTTTTTTTAAATGTTGTTTTTTTATATTATTACCTTAAACTAATAGTTTTTTGATCATGTGACCATGGAGAGAAGAAATTACTCTATATAGTAAGTCAAGAATGTTTTGACACACATGTGATAAAAGAGAGAAGTGATTAAGAGCATTCACAAAATTAGGTTTGCAAATTAGAACAAGCTCCATGTTTCATACTCTTGAACAACCCGTTTAAATTTATTAATCGCCTCATCATTGAGATCTACCAAAACAAAAAGGCAAATTCCAAACACCCAAATTACACTCTAACCACCTTTTTGTCACTTTCCTTATTTTCACATCTATAGTATATTCTAAGAATTAGGGTTGGGGTGGGCATTTACGATTGGCCACAGTACACGTGTCATACTCCAAAGCTGTTATATTACAGAGGGGGTGAGACCCGAGGTGTGACAATAAGGGGGTTCGAGTGTACGCCCAACCAGGTTGACTAACGTGACTTACGGAAAGACATGCAGGTACCCTGTCACCGCACACTACACGCAAAACCCATGACCGTGGGCTGGGAAGAAATAAAACGGGGCAACTAACGCAGTTCAATGAAACAGAATGAGCAAGAAGGAATGACAACAAAAAGTCTCTTCCTATTCCCTCCAAAGGCAGCCCCAAATCCCCTATTTCCGCTGACAAATACCGATGGCCGTGGAAAGATTGGTAACAAAACCACATCGTACGCCGCTGAATGAACTCCGAGCGACCGATCCAGCGCTCCAGAACGAGTTCGATAGGGAAGGAAAAAGTCTTTCTCCTAGGGCTGACCCGAGGAAAGATAGGAATCTCAATTGGCATCTCATACCGTTAGATTAATCCTGGGCTCGCAATCCCACGCTCCAAACCGAAAAGAACCATGTCCATCCTTTCTTTCCTTCAGGCTAACTTGTTCCCTCCGAATACAGCCTGAACTCCTCTATTACCGAGTCAATACTAATGACCGTGGAAAGAGAAGAAAACAAACCCGGTGATATTGGGCCGTTAGATGAAATTTTCGCGCTGAATCGAAAGAAGGGGAACAAATCTTGTAGAAAGATTTAGCAAGCACTGAAAAGAAATCTTTCTGTCGTCTCGCACCTCCGGCACTGGCGATAGCGAAGGGGGGCGGAAGGAAGGAAGGCCGGGGAACGCAGCGCCGGATCCTGTATTCTCGCGACCAACGATTCTTGCAGCGATGGAGCTCCGGCCATGGATAGCTCTGCCCATCGCACTTTTAGCGATCGTCGGCCAGGCTCAGGCGCTTCTTCTCACTGTCCAGAATACGGAGTGCGTTTGGGAGGATGTGGAGTACGATGGTGATGTCGTCAGTGGCAACTTCGTGGTCCTCGACCATGAGGTCTTCTGGGGCTCCGATCACCCTGGCATCGAGCTCATTGTAAGCTTCCCGAGTCTGAATTCCTGTTTGGAGCTTCCTCGGGTAGTGTTCTGATTTTGAATCGGGGGTTTTTGGTTTTCGCGTTTGGCGGGTGTTGTGTTCTTGTGGTTTTTGCGTTTTGATGGAGGTTTCTGTTTCTTGTTGTGGGATGTGATGAAGTACTGTAGTCATTTTTTAGGGATGTAGGGTTTTCGGTTGATCGATGTCTGTTTTGAGAATTCATGATTTTGGGACTATTTTTGGCACTTGGGATGTGATTTTTTTTTTGTGACTTTTGAGTTCATCGCTGGGATTTTGTAATTGTTTACTTCTTGGGAAGCTCAAATTGTGATTACTGGGTGGTTGGTTGGGAGGTCTTTTCTTAAGACTGCATTCGGGTTTGTATAAGGGGGTTTTGGGTTTTGGAGTTTGGAGATTCCAGGAATAGTCTCTGTGTCAATAGCTTTAAAACAATTAATTTTATTTCTATCGATCAATCCTTAAGTGTGGATTTTGTAGGTGTGAAATTGTTGATGTGGAACCTGTGAGTTTACTGTTGGATTGCCCTGTCTAGTTTGTTCAGAATTATTCCAGGATTAATTAAAATTTGAGTTGGGTTATTTTGGTTCAGGTTACAGGACCTGATGGGCGCAATGTCCATAACACCAATACAATTGACGGAGAGCAATTTGAGTTCATAGCTCATCACAAGGGACGGTACAAATTTTGTTTTCACAACCCGTTGTCTGCACCAGAACAAGTTACTTTTTACATTCATGTGGGCCACGTTCCTGGTGTCGAAGATTTGGCGAAGGATGGTAAGATTCATATCTCTGAGCTTCATTCCTGAGGCGGTACTTGTTCTAGCATGGTGACGTGCAAATGCTTGGAAGTGGATACGAAGAACGTGGTGTTTGTCGTGGATAAATGACGGGCTTTTTTATTGCATGGCTGCTTGTTCAGATCTTTTTGTACTAAATAGCATTGGTGGTGATTTATTATGGCTTTCTACGATGATATATCTGAATCATGATCAGAGTGACAAAAGAAAGAGACGACTTGAGTGCCCTGAATGTTTTGTAGTTGATTATTCTGAAATTTAAACAATGTATTAAGTATGGTAGCATTGGTTTCTTGGTTGCAGAGCACCTGAAACCCGTTGATGTGAAAATTGCCCAGCTCGGTGAACTCCTTGAGGCTGTTAGTGCTGAAATTCGATATTTGCAAACTCGAGACTTGCGTCACAGAAGAAGTGAGTATTTGATTACCTTTAAACCTGGTATCAATTTATATGAGAAACGTCACATAGAACTCCTACTGCTCATTTTTCTCTGCATCCGCTAGCATTGCTCAAGGATGAGTACGGGTTTGGTCATTTGCTTTTGTGAGATGGTCCTTTCATCCGCCTAGCTAGATTCGGTTGTCATGAGTGATGTCTACAGGAGCTTAATTCAAGAGCACCTCATGACAGAAGATTTACTGGTTAGCATTTGTTCGCCGTGTTGTCATATAATTTCTTTAAGGCCTCGTTTGTATTGACCCGGTCATGAATATATTTGAATGGCAGCGAACGAGAGCACTCAGAGGCGGTTGTTAGCGTACACAATCAGTGAGTACCTACTTCTGATCGGAGCTAGCGTTGGTCAGGTGTACATGATCCGCCACCTCTTCAGCAAGCGCATTGGTTACAATCGAGTATGAGGTTTACTCACTTGACTTATAGTTTTTAGAGACAGGAGCGTTCCAGGACACATTCTCATGTATTCTGGCTAGGAATAGGAGGAAAGGTGGAACAATCATGTGACACCTTAATGTAGTGTGGATTAGGTTTGCAAGGTATAGAGTTGTTTTGTGAGCACTTTCTAGGGGACGTTTTTTTGGAGAAAGTGGAAGGATGACAATTGATACATCTGTAGGAGTACATATTGGACTTTAAGTGAAAGAGTCCTGTACCGTATTCTGTGCAAAACTTAATCATTGAAGCGGAATTAGATTCAAAAGAATCGCTCAATGCTTGAATATAACGAGCGAGTTAGTTCCTCTCTTTAAATTTTGGTTCACTTTTAGCAAATAGAAAATTTCGGTTACCTTTTGTGTCAAAATACCGTCAGCAACCAGCGAAGTCCCTACACAATGCATGATTCTGGAAGCGTCACTGAGTTATCTGATTATTCTGGTGTAAGTTCACGTGCTGACTCACACTGGCGAAAAAGCAATTACTCCACCTCTTACAGCAAATACGGTTAATGCTCAAGCAAGGAGAGAGAATACCCTGCTCGCGTCGGGACTCGCGGCGGGACTTTCCCGGTGGCGCGCGGGGGTTGGGGGGGACCCGTCCGGGTGCGAGAGGAGATGTTTGCCATGACTTAGTAATGTTCTAAAACGTAAATGTCAGCTCATTTTATATGAAATCATTGTTGTGGAAAGAAGCCCGAGACAAAAATACCCGGAATGTGCAATGAGGTAAGATGGTTTTTGTTCCTATAAAATATCATCTAGGAGGTTATCCAAAAATTGTTGGTTGATCATAGAAAATTCTTTATCTATTATTAATGATAGAATTTAAGTCTAATTCTAAAAGAGTCTAAGCATAAAAATATTGTGGTGAGGCTGGCATGAACAACCATCAGAATGGGATTGGCATTTGCTGCTCAAGCAATTTATTTTGATGAAATTGATGTCAAATTTAATCAAGTTGATGTCAAACTATAGTTTACAATCAAATTAACTAAAATTTTAGTTTTCATAAGTTAATTATAAGATGTGCTTTGGATCACATTGTACAAAGCTTATAGTTTACAAAATTATTTATTTAGGCATTTACAACATCCATTGAAACTCATAACTAGCTGAAATACATGTTTATGTGTACTTTTAGGGCCTCTTGACAATGGATTTTAACCTGTTTATATGGTATCACTATTAGCTATCATTTTGTGGATGTTGCTTATGTGTTTTTGCGAATATCTACAAAATTTGTTACATTGAAAATTTTTGCATTACACTTTAAAAGATTAAAATTGATCATTGAACAATTAATTCATTTCTAAATTTTAGTGTTCCAGCCCTAAACGCATTTGTCATCACCCTAAAAATAGAAAACTCCGCTGGCCTGGTTTCTAATTATACACCATCACATATAAGTGATGTTCCTACCTTATCAACTTCTTTGTTCACAAGATACGAGCAGTTCGTTCGGTTTGTACATTTAAGTCTCCTACCTATGTGTAGCACATCGAATCATCGCCTGGAATTGTGACCGAGGCAAGATACGGCTCAACGAATGAGCCCTGAATCTTCTTCAGAAATCAACTAACTTAAGGTAGGATGTCCTAAAAGGGCCACCTTAAGCATTCTGATGTATTTCTGGCAGTGATAAATTACGAAAAAAAATACAAGCACATTCAAAATAGACATTCACGAGGGTTGCAAAAATTTGTAACCTGAAATTTGCTTCTGTGAATTTAATACAAAATGTTGAAGTGCTTCGGAAGATTTGACGCATTCGTGCTCATGTCAGAGCCTATAGCTGTAACTTTCAGCGTCACAAAAGTAATACAATGAGAACACAGAAGTGAAACCTTGGTGAACGAAAAATGATGTTTATGTGGAAGGGAGAAATGGGCCAGACTGTGACCCAAAACGGTCACCACAGACCCGCAGACGTGGCCAATGTGATGCTGAGAACTGCTCCACTAGGCACCTAATTGGAGAGCTCGGCACACCCATTCCCGCGCGATGTGATTCCTTGCTGTCTACGCCATCGACGTTGGACCTGGCAACGGCTCTTCTTTCGAGCGCTTCAGAGCTCTCCGCTCCTTCCACCTTCGCCTTGCGTGAATCGCGACGTGGGGTTTGCTCGGGTTGGGGTCGGTGCGACTGGAAATGCGTGTGGCAATTGTGCCGTGGGCACCGTAGAGTATGGGCGGGTATCAAAATGCGAGACCGTATGCACCACGACCAGAGCATTGCAACACCGATCCTCCTCGACGTCTCTCCCTGGGCCGGCTTCGATGGCGCTGTGCCAATTCCAGGGGAGTATAGTCACCCGGCAGTGTGCATCGACGCCCAACATCTTCATCACTACCGCTTGAATGTCGCTCCTCCCCGCTGTCACCACCAGCTTCTAATGCGTAGTCTGATTCTTCGCCAGAGTAGTGAAACTCATCATCACCTCCCAAGTCCACTGCAGACATCTTGATGGCTGCTGCTCGCACCTGCAGAAGCCAATAACATTTTTTCAATTAGTAACAAGTTCAAAGTCACAGTATTGGAGTGTATTGAAAGCACATCAGTAACCAGAGCATTGCTAGCACGTCCTACCTTGCTTTGTAAATTGCAGTACTCACTTCTCTCAACCGTGAGATGAAACCAATGTCAAGCACATTTAAGCTGCCTCTGCCTCCAAATTCTGTTTGCGAGGATACATTTCTGTGCATCCGGCTGTGTACATCATGGACACGTTTGTGATTCAAAATGGCCATTGTTGGAATGGAATTATGTATGGCGGCTGTAATCTGTTTGCCATCCTCTAGAGCATGAATCGCCATGCTAACATTGGAAAAGTGGTTCACGAAAAACCCATTTTAGCTCCCAAGCAGCCAGTCTTTGAAATATCAACTAACATGGAAATCCAATTTAAGGTCGACCCATACATGCGCCCACCGCAACCTATAATTGCCCATTTTAAGTCTCAATCAAGCTGACAGTCCCGGTAATTTCGGAATTCAGACCGCCTGCTGGCGGTTTTGGTACAGATGCGCCTATCCCTTCTAGGGGGGGTAGCGCTTTTAGGACATCCTACCTTAATCTGCTCCGAACATAAACAATTCCATCCAGTGCAGAGTGGGAGCGAACCCTGGTGTGTGAGCCAATCAGGTATTCAAGACTGAAAAATAGTTCGTTGGAGTGGTTTCTGCCCCTCCTTAAATCTTGGCTCTTGAGAAATGGAGGGTTACGATGGAAGGGCCCCAGTGACGGAGTTCTGGCCCGACCAGGAACGAGGAGCACTGGTTGCATTATCAAACACTGCAGTTTTGGAAGGATCAACAGGTAATTGGCTGCATTTCAGTTAGCAATGACGTGGATCACTGAACTGGGATTTGGCATTGAAAACACAGATTCCACGTGACAATTGTTCCTTGCCTCTCCCTAGATAAATCCCTCTCTAATTATTCTTGTTGCATTGTCATCATAGGAATTAGTTCGAAGTTCACGCTGAAGCACAACGATTCGTTACCCGACATCGTCCCTCTCTGCGGGTCAGAAATATTGCAAAAAGACTGAGTCATACCAAAGTGGATAAAAATCAGGTTGAGTGTAAAATATCATCTCAGAGCACGAAACGGAGTTCATGAATCGTCCTCAATAACGGATTACATGGTCTGAATTTCTGAGCCACAGTCGGAGATCGTGCCGAAGATGGTAGTCGCATGTTGGAGAACGAAATGGTTTTGTCGCAAAGCTGTATTTGGAATTTCACAGCGGGTCTTTGCTGGAGTCATCTGTTTTAGGGGGAGTCAAGGGGAGAAGTGAAGGTTCGATTATGCAAAAGATCTTGTCTGCAATGTTACATAGTAAATAAGTATTGCCAGCTTCCTAATGTCTACTTGCAATTACATAGTAAATAAGTATTGCCAGCTTCCTAATGTCTACTTGCAATGGGACCAACAGGGCAAAGAGTCTTGCCCTTTCTCGGGTTTAGTAAAGTTGTCACATCGCATTCACGTGATGGGAATGTTAAGTCGACACAATACTATCGAACTTGGTGAAGAGCGGTCCAACCAAACAGAGCTAAACAACTGTTAATAAAATAAAAATTTCCATAATTCATGTATGGAATAGCGGACAGCTAGAATCAAGGTATATTTACTTAATACAACCCCCATTATGTTCCACCCGAAGATTTGTTGTCTCAAAACAGGCGCCGAACTCTACAGTGCGAATCCAATTCTCTCGAAATACCAAAGCATTAGAAAATTCACTGCAACGATAACAGTGCACTGCAATTGACAGATCATTACAAAAAATCATGTAGTATTATCATTATTCAAGTAAGTTCAACCTTTATTATTGTGTCGGATGTTCGAATGAGTAGCTTCATTTTTAACTTAAAATCACCATTACAGTCAATGATGTGTACTGTATATTATTGTTTCTATGGTAATAGCACATATGACACGCATCGCCACACAGCTAATCGATTTGATGGGCATGTCTAGTAGAAAATGAGATCTATTGAAAAACTCAGCCCAGGCCGTCAGCAAATCGGCTGGCATCGTATTATTATGCTAAAATGTTCAAAAGAGAACGACCAATATTATGATCATCCACTACTCTTCCAGTAGCTAAGCACTGGTATTGGTCATCCGATTGATTATTAGCCAAAACGAAACAATATTCAAAGCGTATCTACTCTAGCACACTCTGTTCGCACTTCCCTCAAAGCGTATCTACTCTAGCACACTCTGTTCGCACTTCCCTCGTATGGACACTGTAAATTTATTGGTTAAACTTCCACAATGCGACACTGTGTGGTAAACACCGAAGGTACTACAGTTCATCCTCAGCCGAAGTGGGCACCAGCAATGTTGGCGGACCTCAAGTTCATTCCAGGGAGGTAGCCAATGTTGACGCCGGTACCACCGGGGCAGCCGCAGTAGGGACCGCACTTGATGCTACCGTCCTCTATGGCGACGCTATAGCTGCAGCAACATATCATTGCAACGAAGGCAAATGTCAACACAAGGCGCACAAAGGATTACAAATCCCCCCATACTCCAGGGCTTTGACGTGTCTCGAGCATGAAAATTTCATATAATCAGCCAAAGCAGCGACGAGCTGTTCAAGACTAAGCAAGAATGGATAGAGATATTCGTGACAGATACCTGCATGTGTCTTCCATGCCCTCGTCGAAATACATGCTCTGATTGCATCTGTTACGAAATGAAAACAAAGAAACAAAATTAATTGTGAAATTCATGACGGCCATCCCTTAATTACCACACAAATGTCCTCCATATGCCTTGATCACCATGATTGATCATATATGCACTAATCAGCAAACAAACGCATACTCAAACTTCGACTTCCACTCCGAGACGAGACCAACATCCTAAAATTATACAACTACCAGCATGTATTTCTCCATATCCAATCCATATGGGCGAAAATTTTCATTATACAGAAACATTTTAACATGCTATGAAGGTGGCAACAGCTTTGAAACGATCTTAAAAGGTCAAGATATTCTTCAATCTCCCAAACCAAGAACGACAACATGGCGATCGCACTTTGAACTCTTAGTATTTCCACCACCGATCCACACAAGACAAAATCTAGGCCTTTCAGTAAACTCTGCCAAAAACCAAGACTAAAGCTTGCCAACAAAGACCTCCTCATACAAAAACAATCAACAGCTGATGCCAACAACTCTACCTAACACAATGAACTTTCACTCTTCAAGTCACCAATCATCCACAACATACTGTAACAATTCAGCTCTGCAAAACATCAACACAAACTCACGTGCAAGTGGCCCGGCAGCCGCACTTGGGGCAGCACCCGCATCCGTTTCCGCACGACATGATGATGAGCAAGCTCGAAGCTGCAACTGGGAAACTCAAAGCTCCTGGTGGAACAAACTGATAGTATAGAACCAAAACTCGGTCCAAAACTCTCCCAAACTCAAAACTAGGCCAGATGGGTGATGCCCAAGTAAATCCAAACTCAAGTCTCTGACTGCCAAGGAGCTACCAAGGAGCTACCAGTAGTAGGCAAGGCGGCGAACGATGAAGGAATGAGTTCACCACTGCTCCAATTTGTACAAAACTGAAGCCGACCTCCTCCGTCTCCTCCTTGCTGCCCGCTACCCACCCCCTCGTGTCCATCTTCCGGGGCAGCCGAATCGCTTGGTTTCTCATCCTCTGCCCGCCACCTGCTGACGCTTCGAAGTGGTTTTCGAGTCATTATCATCCGTTTCCTTATTGTTCACTTTGGTCCTGCTATGGTTAACTTTGATTGACGACTCATGATGGTGGATAGAGGAATGTCGTTGTGGTTTCAGTGCCCCCTCTTGCCGAGTATAGCAGTCTCGTTCCAAGTGCCCGCACACTTGTTGTGGTGTCTAATTCTGTGGGGCTATGTTTATAGATTTGTGCTGAATCTTATGCTAATATTTAATTGTGTGCCCACACTGGGAGGGGGGTTTTTATTGGTATGTCTGCACTGTTGTGGTTTCCAAGTTGTCGTCAGCGGCGACGCTGCATGACATTTCGTGATTAATTATAAAGCTTCGGTGGATCAACATTCTGTAACTCTATTGCAGACTGTTTTATAATTACACATCGGGAGTTTTATAATCCTTGGCGATGATCGGTATTGGCATTTGGCAGGGTGTTTTTCATGCCTCTTCCAGGTGATTAGAAGATCATTTTTGGTGATCCTAACAACAGGTAGCATTTGGATGTTTCAATTGGGAGAATAGCAGTGGAAATGAAATTTAGTTGATTCCGGTAGAAATTTGGTCTAACTTCACTCCCAAACCGATTTGCTGGATGTATTGGCATTTGCAAGTGTTTAGGCTCTGTGCTGTGGCATTTATACAAGGTACTTAATTCAGGCCGGCCTCTTTCTTCTTCTACTTCCTTACAAGTTATTCATGATAAGATAGGAACATGTGATGTAGAAATTTACCATGTATTAATGTATAGTAATAAGAATAAGGTTATTTAATTTAGATAAGGGTATAATATTTTTCATTATTTTATTTGTTTGGATTTTAAAATGATTAATAGTATGAATCTTGTATTTTTAATTTTTTAATTTATAATTTTTGTGATTCAATTTTTATAAATTAATAATATCTTTTATTGTAAATATATGGATGGATGAGAAATCCGATATTAGACAAACATCCTCAAATCTAGAAATTTTAACTCTAGATATAGCTACATAATTAACATTACATAAGTATCTAAGTGGCGTTTTGTAGAAAATGGTCTCAACATGTCACTCTTATCTTTTTTGCTTTTGAAGGGTTCGTCATTATTATATCTTTTGGCAACACTTTAAGAAGATATGATTGTAAAATAAATAAAGCATGCATGCTTTCGGTCTGCCGTTAGAATGGCTTTAAGAAGGTATGATTGTAAAACAAATAAAGCATGCATGCTTTTGGTTTGCCGTAAGAATGGATTATTTCAAATGTCCCTCTGACCTTCAAAGTGAATAAGACTGAAGCGTAAAAAACTATTGAGTATAGTGTACCCTCATCAAATCATGCAAATATCAGTTGAGGTTTCAAACTAAATGAGTTCAAAGGTCACAATCATCCCCGAAGTATTTGTTTCTTGAAGGGTCATTATTGCCTCTTCACACTTCTTGGTTGGTAATCGTCTCTTCACACTTAGTGGTTGGTACTATGGTACTGTCAACCGCTTAGAAAGTATTGGATTATGTGTCATTTTTCTTTACCAACATTTCTATCCAATCATTATTTTAAAATAAAAGATTTATTTACACTCTACATCTTCTACCTTCATGTTGCTTATTTTGTAAATTGAAAATCCAACTATTGGGTTGAATACTTGGATGTTTGGTGTTTTAATGAATTCTATCTCAGTCCATAAAATTACTTCATTTATCACCAATGATAGAGATCTAGCATTCATTGTTTAAATCTTTTATATTAATCAAATTGTATAATTTTTTAATTATATCATTGTATAGAAGTGTGTTGTATTACTTTTTAAATATTTTATCTACATTTACATTTTCTTTAATACAAATGAAATCAAAACTCATTACTAGAGATTCTAGCTACTTTCTACGTTCAATGACTAATGTAGCATGCAATTTGAATTAGAGACACAAGTGACAAATCTTTCCAATCTTTCCAATCTACATAATAATGGTCCTAATAGTACGCTTTAAGCCCTAATAGTACACTTTGATCCCTAATAGTATACTTTAATTTATCTACAGTTATTTAATACTTTGAGGCCACTTGTACAATCTCTAGAGCACGTAGACCTTGGCTCTACAATTCAAGACATTCCTCAAGACCACTCGACTCTTTAGCGCTCTACAAAATTTGCTTAATCAAGATCAATAATGATGTATCATGATTTCCTTTCTTTAATGTAGTGATGCAATGCACCAACTGAATTGAGAGCTTCTTTATTGGTGGTGATTGTTTATATGCGCCAATGGCATCTATTTGGTGCCATTTTTGGCATCAGGGTCCTTCATTCACGCCAACACCATAATGGCGCCCCATCTGTAAACATTCTATTAACGGCAATTGTCGCCCGAGCATCGATGCGGACCTTAATTTCCGCTCAGTGGAATATTTTGGACTCCTTCCTCCATCGTTTTTTACTTGCAACTTTGAGATTAGTCCCTCGTCTAGTCCAAAATTAGTCCAACACACAACATGATAAGATCAACCCACAAAACAAGGCGCCAAGAGCTTGCCTCTTTCATTGCATTATGGCGTTACAGACATAAAACTTGATGTTGTTTTGAAGGTGCTTGGTGTTGGTGTTTCGCTAGTGGGAAATAAATACCGTTGGGGCGGTGAACAATGTCGCGGTTTTATCATTGGCGCGGTGAAATGGGCCTCGGGTGGAGAAACTCTAAGGCATCATTATATCATTAATATCCAATATTGTTTGAAAAAATTAACATAAAATTAACATGATAATCATCATGATTTATAATGTATGTTGCATTTTGAAATCGTTTTCATTGAATTTCATTTTAAAACCATAAACGAGAAAGTTGAAGATAATTTAAAGAACAAATTAGAATGGTTATACTTGTAAATCATTTATTTCAATAAAAAAATAATAATTAAATGAAAAAATCCAAAAAAGAAAAAAAAAGATAAAAAAAAGATAAAAATATAATATATATGTATTTAAAAAATCCTATGCTTAAAAAACAATTCTTAACTCCAACATTTATTTAGTGTTAAATGTCAAATTCAATTTATATAATGACTAATGCAATGTACAAAACTATTCATTCAAAAAAAGTAGATACAACATTTTTTTATTTAGTGCAAATTACTAAACCTTTTTTGATTTATGCTTTAAGGAAAGAAATCACCTACAGACAAGCAAGAAGATGAATGAGGAATTGATGAAGAAGTCACTAAATTTGTGTTAATTAATCTTGTTGGAATGGAAGTAGGGCTATTTGACATTGATTTGAGAAGAGGACAAAGACATGAAGCAACTTACATAGAACAACAAGCTTTGTTGTCCATTTACATTAGAGCAAAATGCAACAAATTAGTTTTCATCATAAAAAGTTTAAACTGAAAGCACAATTCAAGGTATATGACATTGCTACAAATGATTTCTTTCAATCAATGTGTGAAAATATCTTTCTTAAAAGAAAATACTTTGAACGTAGCATCATCCAAAACAATATTCCTGCAAACAGTGCAAAAGCAAAACAACCGAGATGAAGGTTTTGGGTATGAGGGTGATGATTGATATGAAAATGCTTATGGACTTTGAATACTTAAATATAATTGCAAAGTCAACGGGAAACAAGAACCAAAAGAAATGGACAACAATCTTGACACAATTGAACACAATTATAGCACAAGTGAATGAAAGTGCCTCAAAAATAGATAATTTTCTAGTAGTAGAAGGTTAAAATAAATTAGCAAACACGGTGTATTGGGATAGGGTATAGTATGTAAAAAATATATTAGTTTGTTGGTTTAGCATCCTAAGCTTTAAATGTTACTTTTAAATTTGAATTTTTTTACGGACTAAATGAGATTTATTCATCTCAAATTTTTTTAAAATAATTTTTGAAGTTTCAACTTTGGCAAGTATTATAATTTATTGGTTTTTTGTTGGTATAATTGATTTTTGCATTGAATATAAATATTTTCACAGTCATGGCTAGTCACTAGAAGAAATATGGGGTCTCCAACGGGCCTTTAGGTTTCCCACGTGCCTCAAAATTTTGGCCATGCCCGTGCATTTTATCCGCAGGCACCAATGGTGCCAGGAGGTCGCCAAATCGGCATTTGGGAGGTCCAACCAATCGCTGGCAGCGAAGGCGTGTGCCACTGCTGTCACCCTATTGGACAGTACGAGCAGTAATGACGCTGTCAACAAGCGTCTGTCACTACTGTCACCCCATTCGACAGTAGCGGATTGTATTGTCAACAGGCAAGATATCCACCAATGAGATTACTTAGAGAGGCATGCGTGGGCAGCAAGTTCACCTACCTTCGGGTTGTCTTACAAGGCCCGTTGTAGACCCCATATTTCTCCTAATGAGTGAAAAATAAGTAATATATTTATAATAAAATTGTAAAAAAAATAAGCTAAAAATTCTCATATACATGCAATGGATTGGGCCACTCCATTCATATTAGTGCAGTGTCTCTTTGGAAATACAATGATGCACACAATTTGGGTTGTGGTTGAATAAAAAGGACTTAATCGACCCATTAGAGCATCCGCACCCCTGCTCCTGAAGAGTGGCCGCGCTCACCAGTCGCGGGCCCGGGTTGGAAAACCCTCCCCACCGCAACACCCTGAACACTGAAACTTGTTGCGGACTCACGAAATAATGGCCAGGCCACGCTAATTTCAGGAGTCTCTCAAAAAAATTCGCGAGGCCAATTGTAGGAAGATTTTCTATTTTTATCCAGACCACTTTTGTGCAAGGAGCAAGAGGGGACCCACTGCCACGATCGGAATAGCAATAAACCGGGGGCCACAAATCACAGCTTAAGGATGCAAGGTTGTAGGTTCCGCAGTTTTTTGTCTTTGTCAGAGATGGCCTCTTTGTAGAGAGATTTCCTGCGAAGGGGTGGGGCTCATAAAATTTGGGGAGCTGCGTAAGACTGTCACGGCCCTCGGTTGGGGGTATTCAGTGTCTTGCACCCCGCACAGGGGTGCGGATACTCTTACCGATTTCAAAGTAAAAATTATCGAGAAATAAAAATTGTGCTTAGTTGCTACATATTGTTGACAATTGATGCAGACATTATTGAGTTTTATGTGAATATCATTTTCTTCATTTTATTCTATTTTTTACCTCAATAAGTTACAATTATAATGAAGATGGAAATCTGCATGTCACACTTTGAATTTGCTTATCTACGGTTTCAATTTAATATTTTAATAAAATATGAGGTTGCCTGTTTTGAGATTGTGAGTTTATTTGTTTGAATTGTATTGAAGAGAAATAATTTAATTTTGTCAAAAAAAGAACAATGTCTCATTTTCAAAGTACAAACATAACTATGCTGCAATAGCTTTACTTTCCCATGCTTAGATTCTGGAAAACACAATGTAAAATTATTGATAATAGAGGCTATAGAGGTGAATGCAAAAGAGTGTTATGATTGTTCAAATTATCTTGTTCTTCAAACAATTGTTGAAAGGCATTTGTTGATTTTTAACCATGACTTGAACTCTAGACTTTTACAGAGCATTTTGTACTTATCTTGTAAGGAAGTTTGAACATGGCAAATATTTCAAAGAACATTGCAGTTACTTAATTTTTACATGACCAGATATCATATTCATGTACTTCACGAGTTAATTCTTATAATTCCATAGAGTCATCATGAAGTGTTTCATTCGTTAACTTTGGCAAATCAACTTACAACAAATTGTCAATATAATGTTGGAAGAAAGCATCATAAAATGGAAAAGAGGTATGGAACTACTGCTTCCATCTCATGCATATTTTGAGCTCGGCAGATACAATTTGTCACCCCCACAAAAGTTCTCTTTTGGACAATGTGTGCTTAGTGAAACTGTTAGATATAGGAAACATGGCCCAATTAAAATCTGATATTTACTTAGGGGGATAGCTCTCTGGTGTATATAGAGAAGCTAGAATAATAAAATCTTTGAGAATGAGTATTGGCCTATCCAACAAATTAGACAATTTATCTGGAACTCTCTTCTTGACTATGGACGCACAACTTGGAAGAAGACCATGAAAGCCATTTCAAGGACAGAAGCTGAACAGATTATCCAAGACTTATTGAAAGCTTTTGACTCTAGGTGGTTGATTAGAAACTTTTTGGGAGGTAGGACAGATCTCATTGTTAAATGGACACTCATCCCACCAGGTGGAGTTATCCCCAACTGGCTCTAACTAGTTTTCTCTCTGACTCTTGACTAATTTCCTCTCTCTCTCTCTCTTTCAAGTTCTGGTTACTTTCTGTGCTGGATGAAAATTCAATGAGGGTTATATTTTTCTCTCTGCAATGAAGTTCGTTCATTTGCCTCAAAAAGAAAAAGAAAAAAAGAAAGCCTCATTATTTTTTAAATTTTTTAATTCGTGATTTGTAAAGAACATGTGGAAATTCCCTATCAAGTAAAAAGGTGGGGTGCTCTTGAGAATCAGTGGAATGGTATCTGCCGGAATCAGTGGAATGGTATCTTGGGGACTCATGATCCACATCCTGGATCCTGGATTATTTTTTTTTTTTTTGAAAACAAGTAACACTGGATTAATTTTAGTTGTCAATTTGAACTTAGTAATTGAAAAAGGCGCCATCGTAGACATAAATTAGAGTTTCACTTCTACGGTGGAAAGGAATCTCTGGAATGATTCTGAGCCATCATAGCACAACCTTTTTTTCTTTACCCAGATTTTCTTAATCCAAGCTCCAACTTTGTGAAAAGGCATTTTCTATTCAGGTTCAAATTCTTGTTGTGTTTAATGTTGAGTAACTTGAGCGAAGTAAAAAGAACTGTTTGTTCCATTTCAGTTTACTCACTGTTGGAACTTAGTTAACTTTAAATATTTTACTGACTATTGGAATTTAGTTAACTTTAAATATAACATTGTATGGGTCGCCCCAATATCAATATAAACACCCCACACCTCAGGGGTGAGAGACCGTTGTTATATTATATATATATATATATATATATATATATATATATATATATATATATATATATATATATATATAATTTTTTATTTTTTATTTTTTCTCTCTTTCAATATATTTTCTCTCTCACGTTTTCTCCTCTGTTGCAACACGTTATTTGGTCCTCAGGTCAAGTATTGAGGCTGAGGATTCTGGTACTGAGTTCACAATCCTAAAATCCGTGTTTAAGATGGAATAAAAACACGAGAAAAGAAACCTAGCTTTCTGCAAACTTTAGTTTTTTAAGACAGAAAATTGTGCACCATTTCCAATTCTCAGCAGCGTCTCCACTCTCAGCAACTTGGTACTCATGTGCAGCGTCGACTTGTTAGCTGTGGTGCCTGCGTCGAATTATGACGTTGTCACTGTGACGTTTGCATAAAGGAATTTACTAAAGCACACACAACACTATCCATCAGTGTAGCTGAGCGCATGCTGAAGACTTTACGAAGTGAGTATAAATCAGTTCAGAGCATAACAGAACGACCGCCGAAAATCTTGGACACATTATAAGAAGAACGTCTACAAACGTGAAACATGTACTGGTGCTCCTCATAACGAGATCAAGATTTATTCTAGAATGGAAACAGATGCCCCTTAATCCAAGGTAGATTGAATCTCCTGCTGCGAGAAGGACGCTCTTGATGCCCAAGTCTACCCAAATCCAACGAGTATTGTGCGGCTTGCCTAGATAAAATAACAGTAAACATCAGACGTGAACGCTACGTGAAAAACAAAAGCTGGTTTCGCAAATTGCATACAAAAAGACAATCCATCTCACAAGCTCCAACTGCCAGTTTGGACTCTGAAAGGTGTCTTCGATTTGAGCTTTCCGCAGCAGGACATAGCATATGCATGTGTTAAGGTTTTGTCAACCATCGCAGGCATCTCAACCTCTAGATTGTTCTGTTAAATTAAAAAATGGCTCCCATGCCGCTTAACCAGTTTCTTCTCTTCTGTTGGGTAGCTGGGTTCACAATCCTCTTGGAGTGTTCACCTTCAGAAAGTCGGCCGCTAGAGCATTTGCGGTTTCAAGCCTACACTAGACATATGGACACGTCAGAACCTCCGAAAGCAGCACCTGGACCAGTCACAAATAGGAGCTGGAACGAGAAATACGTCATTCAGGAAGGGCCCAATGGCATCATACAAGAGTGAGATGGTTACTTGATGTAATTTGGACCCAGCTTTGCTTGTCAGATGCCTTGAAATCTTGCTTGAATTTCGGAGCATTTGTTGTAAGAGTGCCACCATATTTTCACATGGTTGTAATGTGTTTGACAGAAGAAACTCAACTGAAACAGAGTTTGATTCTCTCGCTGCCGACTGGGGCACTTGTGGAACTGGAAACCCAATGGACGACTGTTGGCGCTGTGACGAGAATTGGGAGTCTCATCGGCAATCTTTGGCAACCTGTGCTATGGGATTTGGACGAGATGCCATCGGTGGAAAGAATGGGCAGATTTACATGGTCACTTCCGCTGAAGATGATGATGCTGCAAACCCTCAACCTGGTACTCTCCGTTACGCAGCTACTCGAGAAGAGCCCCTCTGGATCACGTTCGCCAAGAGTATGACAATCTACCTCCAGGAGGAATTGATCTTGACGAGCTTCAAAACCATCGATGGCCGCGGTGTGGACGTGCACATCACTGGTGGAGCTGGTCTTACTCTTCAGTATATTTCGAATGTGATCATACATGGGATTCACATCCACGACATCAAAGTCACTGGTCCTGCGAGGGTTATGAGTAACACGACACACGTTGGAGACAGGGGAGTTACTGATGGAGATGCTATCAATATCTACACAGCAACGCAAATTTGGATAGATCATTGCTCATTTGCTAACGCTGCTGACGGGTTAATTGATGCTATCCATGGATCTTCAATGATTACTATCTCCAACAATCTGTTCAGTAATCACGACAAGGTATTTCAACGATGAGTATTTCAGTTATAGACAAAGCTTGCAATTGGTGTTGAAATACCTTATCGTTCATCGTTGAAATACCCTCCGGCGTTCATTTCCGCCAAATGAAACTTTCCTATGTACTCCATAGAAGCACCTGCGATCTTAGTGATTAGTTGCGTCATTGTACAGGTAATGCTATTTGGAGCCCACAACATCGATACAGTGGACAGGGAAATGAAAGCAACAGTTGCATTCAACAAATTTGGAGCAGGACTTACTCAGCGCATGCCCAGGTTCGTCATGGACACAGAATTAAATTGCAATGATTAATTCAACTGGAAACACCCATGCATCAAAGAATGCCTAATCTATTTCCGTTTCTGGTGTAGGTGCCGCTTCGGAACATTTCAGATTGTGAACAACGACTATTCAGCAGGCTGGGGCATTTATGCCATTGGAGGCAGTGAGAGCCCCACAATTCTGAGCGAGGGAAACCACTTTGTAGCCTCGAGTGAAAAAGAGGTAGAATCCTAAAACAAAGCTAGACTGTATGCCTCAATCTAAGCTAGTACATATAAAACTTATCGATGCTCATTGCTCCTGAAATGCAGGTTACAAAGCGCATCGACGACGGTGGAGACTTGTATGGAGGATATCAAAGCTGGAACTGGATATCTGCAGGAGATCTGTTTGCAAACGGTGCCTACTTCACAAGCTCTGGGGATAGTTCTTTATCCTCACCTGTGTATACGGAGGCCTTCAGCTTAACAGCTCGTCCAGCCAATTACACACAAGCACTAGCCGCTAGTTCTGGACCGCTTAGCTGCACCCCTGGGCAGATGTGCTAAAGATAAATCTTCCAGAATGTGGGGTTCACGTTCTACTCGTCTTCCATGTACACTAATTGATGCCCGTCACCTGCAACAACCTGCTGCAAAATACAATCCACAGTATATTCCTGTAACGGCATTTGAGGTTGTGCTCAAATCAACCCAAATCCATCCAAATATTACATTAGCTATATTTGTTGAGGTTGCGCAAACGTTGTAGCCCACAAAGTTGTTACAAAGTCTATGTCAACAAGATACAATTTCAGTCGGGTAAAGACTGCAACTACCTGAACACGGGTTCGAATGTATTATTGAAGTACTAAATTGAAACCTGAATTCTGTCGATACTTGCAAACTCGCAAACAATTATTTTGTAACTTCACACTGGCTTCACATTGATTGCTTGTCGCAACAGAAGATCAAATGTCAATTTCTCTAAAACCAAGAGTAGCTAAAGAATCGCCTCGGCCAATAACGGCACCAGAAGGCAACTAGACGTACATTAAAGTACTTCATTCAATGAAAAATTAGAAAACAATGTTTGGATCTAGAAAATATCCTTACACAGTTTTGATATGATACACAGGAGGATCACCTCCTGAACCTATCTGCACTATGGCAGCTTTCTGTCTCCCCAACACTTGCTCTGACTCGTCAATCTGATACCGACAGTATCAGAATACGATAGAAAGTTTGGATTGCAAATCTAATAGATTCATGTAAGATTTGCAATGCTGGTAGGACAACCTACCTCCATTGACCTCTCCATTCATCCTGGTTGTTGTTCAAGCCTTTCACTTTCAGAATGATGAACCAAAGAAGTTCACCGAGACGCTGCTGGCCTGCACCTTGCAAAGACACGAGTTTAATCAAGAAGGCTACTTGATACATGTGAAGGCTAGCGTTGTCTCTGCCCGGGCTGCAAATTCTTCCAGAACGTCTTCGTTGTTCCTAGTCCACTCTGAGCCGGCCCCCTTGTTTTGACATGTCTTCCACTTAAGCTCCTGCAACCGCCGAACGCTGGCAGTATCGCCATGGCCAGTTGCTACTATGAGTAAGGTGTTCGGCTCCAATGCATCATACAACTTTTTGAAGCGATCATCCAATCTCGCTAAAATTGTTTGCAAGCCTTCGGATAACACTCTACAAGCTTCTGCTTCTGACTCTGAATCTTTGCCCTCAGCTAGGCTCTTGGATTTATCTAGTTTACTGCATGTCATTGTGGCAGCCATTTCAGCCATCCGGGTAGACCAATTCTCTGTTGCGCGCGCTTGGTCTTCATAATACGCATTCAACTCTGAAAACTGAGCCCACACAAAATCTACTGCAGTTTTCTTGACCTCTTTCACTGCTTTGGCACAAACATCGTCATCCGAATTTGCAATGATCGCGTTGCATGACCCCACAGCATACTGGTGCAGCATGGGCCGTCTATCTACCAATGAGCTACGACGACCATGGCGACTCAATACCTCAACCAAACTTTCACAATTAGGCTTCATTCTCTTCCCGAATCCAGGACCTTTACTAATCTTCAAAAGGACCAGATCCATGGCGGCACGCGCATCCTCCACACTATCATGCCCAGCTTTGTCACCTTGAATCTTCCGTCTCAAATACCTCCCAGTTAGCATCCTTAGTGCGGGCTTGCACATAGGCCCTCTTGAGGGATGATGATACACCAACGCCGTATCAATTACAAGCGAGTGCAAAAGCTTAAGTGCAATCAAGTCATTCTCAACAGAGTGACCAACCAATATCGTTTCAGCGTGCACCAGCTTCAAAATCTCTTCCTGCACATCTGACAAAGTGGTCGTAACACCCGCCATCATAGCTGCTGTAATCCCACTATACTGCGTATTATAATTCGTGATAGGATTCTCAGGCTTCACCAACTTATCCAAAAGAACCTTCCCTTTCGAGCTCACCATTGACACTCTTGTCAATTCTAACCCTTCATGTGTGTAACACATCTCACAATCAACAGCAACCATCTCCAAGGGCGTCACGTTCTCTGGGGCAGGAAGAGTTCTCACGAAACCTGGTAGAATGTCTTCCCCTAAAGAAAACTTAGGGTATCCATTCTCATGCATCTGCCGTGCCGTGAGAGTGTAATAAGAAGCAGGAAACGACGATTGATCCCTTGTATTTACATTCCGTTGGTTATCATTCTCCACCCTCCTTCGCTTAAATCCATCCTCTGCATCCCCAGCTGATGGTTTAGCAGCCTCCGTCTCCTCCTCGCTGTCTGAACTCTCACTCTCAGGATGCTCCCTCTTCAGACCAACAATCTTATTCTTCTTAGTCCGAGGTTTAGGACAACTGAAGAGAGCCTCCACAGTTTGCGCTGGAGTCGCCAGGGGACTCACCCCGACAGCTGCACGAGGAACCCCACAGCACTGAGTGAGGCTTCTGAAGAGGCCCGAATGCTCCATGTACAGCGCAGCATCCAACCCCGGCATGTGCAGCATGACAACCTTCGTCACGAGCGGCTTGTTCTTCACGAACACCCACTTGGGATTCTCCCCGTCTGCTAATACCCATGTCACCAATCCCTGCAAGTCCTGGAAATTCAACCTCGAATTCGGCCCAGGAGGTTGCAACTCCAATTGAGCTCTCGCCTGAGCCCCGTACACGTCAAAGTAATCGCTCTTCGTCCCCTTCCCTTTCGACAACAGCTGCTTCTTCTTCTTCAGCATCCGCCGGTTCAATTTCGCCTTCGCCTGCTCCGGTGAGCCCTCACATTGCACCTCATTCTCCGCTAACACCGCCATAGCGGCCTCTTCATTCATCTCAACCTCCACATGAGTAAACCACACGCAGATTACTTCCAACAACCTCTCTTTCACTCATAAAGCCACAATCTCCCCAGTGTCAAAACTCCATCCCCCACCTCTCCCCACAACTCTCAAAACCCTAACCAGATCTCTTCATCCCCAAACCCAACAACAAACTCCAACCTCACTCTCTCCAAACAAAAGTAACCTCCAATCTCAATCTCCCTTCCTCAAAAGCCAACAACCACCCCTAAACCTACCAATTCACTTCACCCTCAGAGACACAAATTGGCTGCACAAACCACACCACCACTCCAACATATCCTCTCACCGCATGATACCCACATGCACTACTAAATCACAACCCTCACTCACAAGTTGGAAATCGGTTCCTAACAGGTTTCATAACAACAATCGAGATTTTAACTGCATGAGGCCGTCATGTCGACGCCCATATCATGCCCTAGCCGACAGCTTCCCATCATATACTTTTACTTTTCTCAGGCCTTATGACATGACTTCGAGAGAAACTCGAGTTTATTCATCCAGTTGGTCATGTTGAATTAGGTTTGAGGGGGTTTGCGAGGGTTTAGGGTTTAAGGGTTTGTTCGTTTTGTTGTGGGTTACAGTTTTGAAGAGTGTTGTTCAGGTTTTTGGAGGTTTTGGGGATTGAGGAGTGAAGAGAGTTTGTATGGTTAGTGCATTGGTAGCAATGGGTAGCGAGGATGCAGCGCCACCCGCAGCAGCGGCGGGAGGATGGTCGGCCATGGCGAGGAAGGATGCGGTGGTGCCTGTGAAGGTGAAGGTGGAGGCGAGCGCTGTGCGGTCCAAGAGCGGCCTGAGCACGATCGTGGTGGACACGAACGCGGTTATTGGCAGTGGTATGCATCTGGTGGGAACTGCGGAGCGGTTTGTGACGTTACGGGAAGTGCTGGAAGAGGTGCGGGATCCTATGTCGCGGATGAACCTGGCGGCGTTGCCCATCAAGTTGGAGGTCCTGGAGCCAGACTCGGAAGCTGTGACCAAGGGTGAGTATAAGCTTGTATGTCTTGTGAGTTTCTCCAAACCTAATTTTTTTTTTTTTGTTATTGTTGTTCTGGAGGTCGCATTACTCAGCAGCGAACTCAGCGACTAGGGCCTGGTCTTCAAGATTGAGGAGATTTGTCAATTTGGATCTGTAATTGCTTTCTTGGACTTGCAGTGATTCAGTTTGCGAAGGCTACCGGGGATTTGCAATCTTTATCTGAAGTGGACTTGAAACTCATAGCTCTAGCTTACACTCTGGAGTCAGAAATTCATGGCGTATCACATCTTCGAAAACGTCCACCTCCTCTGCAGGTTCACCTTCCTGTTCATATTTTCAATCCCTGACAGACAAGTCATTTTTGCTTCGTAATTTGCTGGTTGTTGGTATGTTTGTTAGGTTTGGATAGTCTCTCATGTACGTGTATGGCAAGGAGACTTTTAGTTTGTGGACTTTGGTACTTTAGCACTTGAATACTCAGGTCATATTAGGAATGTACTAAGCGAAAGTATTCTGAATCTCCTCCGTAATTGAGATACGCATGTCAATCGTTTCTTTGCATGAAAGTAGGTCATTGTTCATGGGACAATGTCCTTAGTATTTGAAGAGCTCCTCCCATGTTATGTTCCAGTATGGTTGTGTGTAGCGTAGCTTTTGTACCCTGATAACAAATATTATTAGCTTTTAGTTGATTCTTGTGAAGCATCTAAATTTCCTGGGGTGCTACAGGTGACGACTGTGCAGCAAAAAAAGCAACGCGACCCCCCTGGATGGGGTTCAAATGTTTCGAATATGAAGGAGTGGGAACAGTTATCAGAGGCGGAAAATAAGCTTTCGAAGTCCAACAAGGTTACCCAGTCGAAGATTCTTGGGTTGAAGTATTTGAATTTAGACGGATCAGAAGCGGAGAAAGCCCCATTAGTAGCCGACTCTGAGGGTGCTAGTTTGCCTGCAGATCCGGTATCAAACGAATCAGAAGCACCATCTACTGCAGGAACTGATTCGCAAGCAGAGACAAAACCCGGGCCCAGGGGGGGTAGACCAAGACGAGAGAAGCGTGAACCAAAACCGAAACCCGTGTACAGCATTGAGGGGAAGAAAAACGTTGCCGTCGGGGTGGATGCATCTAAGACAGAAGCACCCGAAGAGGACACCTCTGATTGGGTGCATGCATGCAGCAGGACTACCCGAAGGAAGTTTCTAAAGCGCGAAGCTAAGCGGCAAGCGCGGGCAGCGGAAAACTCAGAGACATCCTCTGTTGCAGCGAACTCCGAAACCACTGAGACAGAAACACAACCTAAGAAAAGTTTCTTTGACGAAGCCCCGGAACTCCCTCCTCTAGTTGACGAAGACGAAGATGAAGATGGCGATGAAAATGAGAATGTAGCGGACGATGCAACTGATGAAGCCATCGGAGAGGATGATACCGAGACACCTGTTCTGGACATAGAGAGTGGTAAGGTGCCTAATGAAGAAGAGGGTGCATCTGGAAGTGAAGATGACGAGGAGGTCACAAGAGCCTTCGAAGCAGAAATGGCAGCACACGCAGAGGTAGAAGGTGAGGAATTGCAAACGGACGGACAGGAGAGCAATGCTGGAACAGAGGGAGGTGTAGCACCATCTTCAGTATTTGGAAGTGAAGATTGTTTAATAATGGACCCATCCTGGCAATCCTCTGTTGCCTGTGCGACTGGAGATTTTGCTATGCAAAATGTCATACTTCAAATGGGTCTGCGGCTACTTTCACCATCAGGAGTTCATGTTCGTGAATTGAGCAGGTGAATAAACTCTCTTTTATCGCAGGAGAGCTAGTGTATCGAGCCCTGGAGGAAAGAGTGCGATTGCATGTGAATTCGCTGTTGTATTGGAATAGTCAGCTGGTCATGAATGGTTGTATGGTCTTAAAACTGACTTAGCAATTAATTTCCTTGCAGATTTGTCCTCAAGTGTACGGCTTGTAATAACATCACAGCTGAAGTGGGGCGCATCTTCTGTCCCAAGTGTGGAAATGGAGGCACTTTGTACAAGGTGTCTGTTACTGTGGGGGCTAACGGCAGTGTACATGCTGGACAAATCAAGCGTGTGAATCTTCGTGGCACTCGGGTCTGTCTCTCTTATCACTGTGTGTCTCAACACATATAACACTCTTGTAATAATTGGCTACTTAAACCACAAGCAGTTGTTTCATTGATGTCCTTTATCTCCTTTTGAACGTATGTTTTCTGTTGTCTAACAACGTTTCCTTCTACATCGCGGGTGCAGTATTCGCTGCCTCTGCCTAAGGGTGGCAGGGTTGGAGCTGCCCAGAATCCTATCTTAAGAGAAGATCAGTTACCTCACAGAGTCCTCCATCCAAAACAGAAGAAGTCTTCTTCTAAAGCTGTACGAACCTTATCTTCTCACTTATGTCTTCCTTAATCCTGCAAGACCCATGCATTCAAAATTTTCAGCAATTTGAACTCTTCTTATTCTATTAGTATTTACTGTGAGCACACCGTTAAGAAAAGTTCTTCTTTTCTGTCTAGTTCTGCAATCATTGATCAGGAGGTTCGCTAGTTCTTCATTTTAGGATTGAAGAGAACCACCATCCGATTGGTTTGGCCGAAGAATGTGGTTCCTCCTTGTCTTGTGATCTATCTGGTCCTTGTATATTCATGTGATCTCTTGTTTCTGGCAGGCTGGTGATGTATACGTGACTGCAGACACGCTGTTCACAAACAACAAGGGGATGCAAAATATAGGATTAATGCCAGCAGTGCAACAAGCAGCTGCAGTATTCGGCGGTCGCCGGAACCCAAACGAGCGGAGGAACAACCGAAAGCACTGATATACTTTATTTCCTCACAGGTTTTTTCTTAGAATCGTATCCTAGGAGAAGCTTTTCTACTCCGCCAAACTGTCTCCAGTAGTTGTAAGCTATTTTACACCCTGCGTGATACAGAAGATGCAGTATAATTGACTGCATATTATTCCTTTGATTTCTCCAAATCAGAAATTCAGTGGCAGTGCAATTGATGTTCGAGCAATTTGATCATGCTATTTCTGAATCGTCTTGAGGTTGGTCTGTCTGCCTACTTTGTGATGAATGTGGACGAATACGCTATTCGCCAATCATGCAACAGCGCTTAGTTTCAGAAGTCGGGATATGAAAAAACTTTGTGGAGTAATTATAGGAGTATTATTTAGTCGGCCATATTGACAGGGGAGTGATTCATGCAGCGAAGGAGGAAGCAACTCGCTCCGGATGCACAGTACCTACCAATAAGTTTACGTTCATTTCAGCTTTTCAAAGAATTGAATCAAATAATTAAATTTATAAAAAATATCAATGTTAATATTAAGATATATTAATTTTTCTTTTTCTTTCTCATTGCAATAAAATAAAGTAAACACATGAAAAAACACCGCCATGGAATCGAGAGAGGCGAGCCTCTATAATAAATCATTTGAATTGTGAAAAATTACTGCTTTCAACAATTTTGGATCAAATATTATAAAAATGTGTAATTTGTACTCAAATTGAACATTTTTTAACTAAAAACTTCAAACATTGATATTTTAGTAAATATGATCTTGAGACTCGTGATTTTACAAAGGATTTGCATTCTTTTCATCAAAAGCTTTATAAACCATAATAACAAAATTTGTATTCATAGTTGTTTGAATTAAGAGTAAAAAATGAAGGTTTTAGTTCAAATAAAAAATAGATACAAAAAAATCTTTTATTGTCAAAAAATTAATTGTATGTATTGTTCATCTTATACACTACAATTTGTCCAAATTAGGCTAAAAACTAATCAATTTTGTAATGTGTATTGGCAGTTCTTTGAAAAGTTGAATGAACGTAAACTTGTTGGTGGATATTGTTCAGTCGCCTCCAAAATTATCACTCAATTCTTAGCCAATCCCACTCGAGCATACCAAGTTTCAATTTTTAAAAAGTAAAATTCTAATTTTTGGTGGATTTTTAAAGCCAATTTTTATGGATTTATAATATATCTTATTGAAAATAATTGGTGATGACTTTTTCAAATTGGATTGCAAAGATATGTAAGGAACATACAGAGAGAGATGAACTTTGGTCTCTGAAGGAGACCGACGTGAATTAAGTGTTTGTTCGATCTACCTCCAATCCAAAGCCCACAGGATAAAGGTATAGAAGTAAAGATCTATTCCCCCCTTTTAAGTAAACGGAACATACATAACACACCTCTTGCATTGAAAATCACTCCATTAAGTAACAAAGTTTTCCTCTATGAAGAATTCAATGAAGAGTTATTATGCAAATAATTTTGTAAAATAGATATTTCTTTATTGTAATTAGATTTTGGCAAAAGAATATTTTAGTACTAAAATAATTTCTTCTTTCCTTCATAAAAATCATAAAATTTGTTTTTTTTGGTTTTCACCTTTTTAACTTAAAGGATGGACATCAACCTTTACTTTGACCGTTTGGATTGAGACTTTATGAACTAATGGAATCTCTTAGAAAGAAATAAGAATTATCATTCTTGTGTATGCAACTTATTAAAAATATTGTTTCAACATGCTACACTTGTCTTTTGTGTGTAATTTTATTTTTTCTGAAATTAGCTAACTTAGTCATCTTTGTTATGCACCAAAATTCCCAAGTCCATATTGCAAAAATTCCCAATTCCATATTGCAAAAAACTCAAGAAAAAAGAAGTTAGAGTTGTCAACCGAGTCAAAAATCATGTCAAAAAAGTTTGTTTTTAAATTTCATATGCTATAATCTTTTAATCCCTAAAGTCGATTATAACAAAATTTAATGAGCTATCTACTAAAATGATCTTTTTGAAGATTTTAAGGTTAAAATGAGAAAATATTGATTTTTTAGTCATTTATGCTTTGTACATTGAAAATGGGACTTTTGGAACGTTTTTTGGTGAATCATAGTCAAGGAACTTTAAGGGTTAAGATAAATCCCTGCAAATTCATTTCTATATGGCATAGTAAAAAAATACAACTAAAAAATCTTGTACACCTATTTTATGAGGTATTTTGCATTGTATTTTAACCCCTAAAAATCTAAGAAAACCGAAATGGGTTTTTGTTGTTTTGGACGGCCAAGATGAACGGGTCAAAATTCATATTTTTGCCTAAGATTTTTACTCAGCGACGCTATCTTGTGAGCGGTGAGCGGTGAGCAGTGAGCGGTGAGCACTAAATTTTCAATTTTTTAGGGAAAAATTTGATTTTTTTTTTTTTTTTTTTTGAAATTTTTTTGAGAGCAATCAAACAATGGTGAGCAATTTAGGACACTTCGTTGGAATACATGAATGCAAATAAAGTAGACCCTATAACCGTGGAATCAATCAAATGTGAATGGTTGGATATGAAAGCTTACTGTTCAAGTCACATACAGAATGTATATCCAATTTCTTAATTTTTTTTTTTTTTTGCATTATTGTAGTCGCGGATACAAGAGAAGAATATTTCCAAGGCATGAAGGAATATTCTCCTCTCGGATCCGAGAGGAGAATATTCCTTCATGCCTCGGAAATATTCTTCTCTTGGTTTCATTTTACGGCCAAGACATTCAACAGGTGGACAATATATACATAAATAGTTACCTTTATTTATGTTAAGCGGATTCCAAATCCATCACAAAGCCAAAACAAATCAATTCCGCTATTCATATAATGTACTCTTGAACTGTATTGGTCACTTGATTTCACAGTCTAACCATAAGAAACTACTGAAGCGGTTGAGCAACTTTGGCCATCTCCAGAACACGCATAACTTCGTTGAAGCTGAAGCTAGGGGCGTGCATAAAAGTATCAACCTTGTAATCCATCTCACATAGATAGCGGAAGATATAATAAACATGCTTGCAGTACTTCCACTGTCCTCTTTTGCCAAGTGTTTCCGAAGTCATTTTCATGAAGTCAGGGCAAGTACATCCAGGGAAGTCCGTGATGGTGATACAATATATCGTTTCACTTGGACTCTTCAAGGAGATGACGCAGCCAAATCCTGGATATGGAATCGATGTGACATTTGTAATCCAGTAGTTGTTCATGAGACCCGCACTGCTCCACTTGTTGCGGTGGTCGGAGGTAGGAGCGTCAGAACTTCTCCTGATGGCATATCCGTTTCGAGTCGTCGGGTGTGTATCCGGATCGACAGGAACCGGGAAATGACTCCTTGGAAGCGGCATATTAGCAGAAACTTGGAACTGACGACGAGGTGATAGTACTCCACGTTGTTGGAGTTGGAACCCGGCGTCTTCAAGAGCCAAAATCTCTTTCATGGTCAGGTTCGTGCCCCGTTTCACAGGCCAAGTCTGCGGGATAGATGGCCAATCGATCACAAACGACTTCTTTGTGCCCTTCACACATCTATTAATGTCATCGGCGCAAAACCAGAAGTCAGTAGAAATATGGCGATCGGTTCTGAACTCCTTCTTCAGCCCTACATAGGTAGGAGCAGGCGTACCATGTGTACCTCGGCGCACTCGGGTATCGCACTTCTCATTTGTATGAGCCTGCATAGCTTGGCATTTTCGGTTAGACTTGCCGGACAGTCTGGCAATGTGCCACTTAGACGGGTCGCAATCTGTCTCCTGCACTGAAGTAGAGTGTTCAACACCGGAGTCAGGTTGAGAAAGAGCCTCCTCAATGCGTGCTCTGGTGGATCTCGTGCCATCACGAGGAATTGAATAATTCACTGTATCATAGCGATGCGAGTCATGACTAGAACCAGGTGGCAAATCTAACTTCCGTTTCGTAGATCCAAAAATCTCTGCACCTTCCAAGCCTCCTTTCTTCGTCAGTAAATCCTCGGCTCCCGGGTAGGAATTAACTGCCTCAGCAATCAACTTGGGGTCACCAGAGCGTTGCGCGTGGCGTAAACGAAGTTCTGCTCTGTCCGGACCTTTACCGCCCTTTCCTCCCTTCAGCCAAGACCGGTAACTAGTGATCTGCATGAATGCTCGGATCATATCATCCACTGTTGCCTCATACAAACAGGTCATTGTGTTCCCTGATTGTTGAAGCCATCTGTTATGCACGGTTTCCGCAAGGTTGCAGGAAGGCATGTCCGCTCTTTCGTCAAGAGTAAGATCCTGGGAAATACAATAAAGGAAATCAGGTCATTTTCAGGATTATAGATAAAAAGAAAAGTATTCTACTGCTTCATGGGAGGTTTAGAAATGAATGAACTTACAAGCTGCATCGACCCTCCCCATTGTCTATATCGATAGTGCCAGAAAACCATCCAATCATTTAGATGACGCCTTCCTTCTTCAGTTGTAGCGCCTGATGAAAGCCACCACCCGCGGATGACGTTGTATTGCGCTTCTGCTTCCTCCTGAGTCTTTGCGTCCTTCCATACTTTGCACAAAGCTTTGTGTTGGTCTTGAAAGCTTGGCAATATATTCCGAGAAGTAGCCCTCTGAAGGCACTTTGTCCAGTGGAAAAGACAAGTGCGCTCCCGTTCTTCCATGGGATCATTGGGGTCTCCGTTCCCATACACCTTCCGAACAGCGTGCCAGTTGGCTCCAGCATTGTCAGCCATGAATCCTTTGAAATTAGTATTTTCAAGGCCGTTCTTGCGCATAACTTCATTGAGCTGGAGCCAAAATAACTCTTGAGCAGCAGCATCTTCGGATTGCATGTCACAAAGGGCAATTGTCATAACTTTACAATACTTACTGTCATAAACGTGGCATGCCATTGTGGTCCAGTCAGCTACACGCCTAACATGGTCGAACATGATCCAGCAGTCTTGAAGATCACCTCCAGGGTGCATGCGCTTCACCAAATCCACACCGCTTCCTGGACGATCAGTGGACATCTTGAACAAAAACACCTTGCCTTCATTCTGTCCAGGGAATTGATTACGGTGGATGAAATCAAAGTTGGAGTAATCCTTCAGCTCGAGGATGCTATCTGTGACTCCTCTCCCTTGACGGAAAAACCTCTTCGATCCAGAAACAAAATTGCGTATATTCGGTGAAGAAAGAGTCTCAAATTGGTCCATTACAGCATCCATAGATGCTCCGCGAAGATGACTGCCCCCTGCAGTAGGTCGGATCAGAGCATCGGCAAGATACTGCTTGCTGGCCGCTAAAACGATAGCAGAGTTTTTGGCGTTAGGTGTCCTCTGAACCTCCTTAGCTATGCAGTCAAACATGATATCCATAGAATCTTGGCATCTGCCTTGAGATACAGGATGTCTATGACGTCCTAAATGAATGGCCGCACGGGTCATACCATTGTCTGAAGACGACACATGATAAATTCTAGCATCGCATAATGCTAGACAACTAGGAGGTGTCTGACATACTTTGCATGTTAAAGTAGATTTCTCTGTGGGGAAGCCTCCCACAGAGAATGGTACTAAAGCTACGCCTGACCATTCAGTGCTATTTACCATCCCATCATTCCTGCAGATGTAATCACAACTCATGTTGGGACATTGTAAGTGTCCGGTACAGGTTGACTTACGATATGTGAGGCCATATTCGTTCTTGATGTTTGTGGTCATGGTCTTGCACCAGGTGTGGCCATCATACTGCTTGCTCATCCCGTCCATTCCACCTCCAAATGGATTTGGAACTCCTTCTGGTATAGGGGGCAGCTCGAAAATCTTGTCTCCATCATAGACTGGCGGTAAATACTTCACTTGTTCATGTTCTATAGTGTCGAAATCAATCTTCGATAATTCTGATCGGGAGCCCCTTCTTGATGCTGTCATTTTGATGGAAAACATAATGCTCTTGATTTTTTTGGAAGCAGGGTGAATAGGTGGACGCCCTGTAGACAATGACGCAGACATACTAGAACGACTACCCTGTCGAGATGGACGACCTGAGTCCTGGGATCCACGACTCTGAAATGGATTTGACCTAGTGTCTCCTAGCTTGATCTCACTCTGAGTGTCATCATCCGAGTCACTCAACAAATGTACTGAGTTGTCACTGGGTTCAATTTTGACAGATGCTAGACCAGGAACTTGAACTGTTGATGTGGAAGGAGGAGGGGTCAAAAGAACAGTAGACTCAGACATCTGTGCATGTGATAACCCATAAACCTTGAAAGTTCCAGTGCTAAGAGTCCAGACGTAACCATCGGGTGTACTATCTTTCACTTGAAATACACACTCAAGAATCTCACCATTATCATCAAAGACCTCTTCTTCCACGTAAATAGTCCCAGCTCTGAACCCAAACCTGAGGCTAAGTAATCGCTCCTCCACAACTACCTTATTGTCTGGACCTACCGACATCACAAAAGGAATACCTCCATCATGAGACCGTAGAGAGGCCATTCTAAGTGTACTATAGAAGATAGAAGAAGTACAATCATGCATTGAAGGAGAGCTTGTGCAAGTAGAGTGTAAGAAGATGTGCTTGGTGTGTTCCAGGTTGTAGAGATTATATAGTTGATAGTGGTTAGTGTGGTGGGACAGCTAACATACTCTAGAATGAAGTAGAGTGTATTGACGAATTCACCATGACCTGTATAGCTTAATTTAAGTTCGAATGTATCTGAAAATACAGAGCTCTTTCTTAAGAATGAAAAGAGATGTTAGAAGCTTTATCAAGCCTCCAATATATAGTGGCTGATCTTAAGTAATTAGCAACGCCACTTCGAAATGCAATACAATTTATAGAAGTTCTAATTCTATAAAAATATGATCTGTAAAGAATGGGATGTCATATTGGCAAGTATATTATTAAACAATTGATTTGATTCATAACAATTTATCATTCCCTTGACGGCTGCAACTACCAAGCCAGAAGCTGTCAAGTAATTTATTACTATTAATTGAGCCCGGCAAGATTGTTATATTTTGGCTGGGAATGACGGCTTCGAACATCTGGCCAATGGGCTTTTCCAAAAGTCAGTCCAGTAAGTGGCCGATTGATTTATGAAGAACAGCTAAGCACTACCAAAATTTTAACAAAGTCCAAAACTCCACTGACATCCAGCGTAGATACTCAATCTCACCAACTGCAAGTGACTAGCCACTACGCGTTTTCAATCAAAAGTAATTCTATTGATTTAGTTTATACTTATTATGGAGTTCATGCAGATCTACAAAAGCGGCTACAGCTGGCCTGCTTCAACACCCCTAGATGTAGTGGTTTAGAGATACGTTCTAGAGATTGTTGTCCTTAAGTACCACTATCATACAGATGACGAGTTCTTCACTGCATTTTGTTTCCGTTTGTCATTAGTATCTAAGAGTCTCTGAAACAGACACATGAGTCAAGAAGAGAGATCAAGTTTAGTAGTTCCGAGAGCGCCTAGGACATGTAGAGGTAAGGAGAAGGGTAGAAGAAGAAGTAGTCATTTCACAAACCCCAAGCAACTTAAGGCCCAACGAGAACGACGTCACAAGAAGACATTGTGCGAAATTGTCGATGTTGACGGGAGTTCAGATGACTCACAGGGTTTGAAGGTTAGGAGTTTGGAGGCGCTCACAAAGGTACGTTGTCTCCATGATGTAATGTTAATATAAGTAGGACTCCTGGAATATTGATATAACTATGTGTTCATTATCCACTAATTTCTATTCCTTGTCAAATCAGATTTTTTACGGGCTATTATTTTTCTCCTTGATATTAGTTAAATCATATGCATTGGTTACCAACAACGGGTCAGAACTAGGTTCTAGATGACATGGAAAAATTATAATACCTAGATAATTAGCTCGCCGTGACACTGCAAGTGAGCAATCTTGATTAACTCCAGATGTCTTATGGACTTGCCCGGCCATCTAGAATCTGATTCCAGGTCAGATCAAAAGCAAAGGACACGAGGAGATAGAATTGCCTCGTCAACTCCAATGCCGAGCCACGCCACAGACCGAAACGAAAGGCCGCGAGGAGATTGAACTCCCAGATCAAGCTGAAGTCGGACCCACAGATCAAAGCAGAAGGACGGGGCGCGAGGAGATTGAACACCCAGACCTACTCGAAGTTCGAGCTAACCTGGATAGTATATCACATGCAGCCGTCGCTGATAATCTCCTCTCTCCTCGGCGTCTCGTGAGTTACTCACCTTGCCAGAAGCCTTCTCCTGCTCTTGCTCTTTCGATTGTGCTTGAGCCCGGTTGAGTGTGATTGTGTTGCAGTCGGTTGACATGTGCTTTGTTTGCTCTTGCAGGATTCTGGGTGGTCTCCTTTTGCAGCGTCACATCTCCTCCAGTCTCCGCGCCCAAAGCTTGTATCGTATCCCGAGGTATTTATCGGTCTCATTTACTCTCGGTTTGGATGAGTGCACCTCGGTAATGTCATTTTTTGCTTATTTCTCTCATTTGCTGGTTGTGCCGGTACAGTTAAAATCTTTGCTCAAAGATGGTCGTGTTTGTAGTTGATAACTTGATAGAGCGTTCGTCTTGCTGCTGGGTTCCGTCATTGTGTCATTTCGTTTGCTAAGAGCATTACGCAGGCGATGTTTCTTGAGTAGGGTAGAAGCTGAGAGGTCGACTGTGGTTTCCTGCCGAGGTTGTAGCTTGTGCACATATCTGTTTAAAAAGATTTTGATTCGGTGTCAAGTGACCTTGTTGAGATTAAATTTCGGATATGAAACCCGCTACGACCGTTCGCTGAATTGATCGAAGCTCACTTCTGTCAATCTCCGGCTTCTCGGAAACGTCCCATGTCTCCGCCTGGGGCTTGAGGTCGAAGAGGACGTGTCCGTCCTTGTCGAGAATTCGGACTTGCTGTCCTTCCGGACGGGCTTTTTCACGAAACTGTTCGATTAGGCCGGCTGCTGTTAAGGCTAGCAGCCCCGATTCCGCGTGAAGGTCGAGGGAGCCTCCTTGCGGCCGTGTGTTCGTAGCCTCGTCTGCCTCGTACACTGATGCGCGCAGGCCGTGCATCTGCAGCACTCGGGCACACACTAGCCCCGCTGGCCCACCGCTTATGATGGCAATCCGCGGCAGCTGTGGACCCATGTCGACAGATCCCTGAAACAGTTTTGCTCTCTTCGGAGAACCTACACACAATTGCTCCGAGCCTAAACTGGTGCTGAAAGGAATGAAACTATTGCATTGAAAAGATTGGGTTTCAACGTCCTCCAGTTCCTTTTCCGTGTTCGTTGAAAATGTGTTGCCATTGGGAGTGCTCAATTGACATTGCAGCTTCCATTCCCTGCAAGGACATCTCTTCTTGATTTAACACAGCTGAATGAGTGTTGAACGTCCGGGTTCATTGAGGAGACTCGATGAGTTGAAATGTCTGTATGCTAGATAGTTTGAATATATGTTGTTAACTCTCAAGCGATCAGAATTGACGTGCGTTGACGTTTGGTGAAAACTTCTCTCATCTAGTTCTAAGTTTAATCCAGAGATTTATTGACAAGAAACTGAAGTGGTATCGTTTCGGTCAGTCATCTCTGTGTTTGAGCACTCTGAATTGTGAGTTGCATGTTTCCTTCGTTCGTGAGGTTTCGCTCTTTATTGTCACGGCTGTGGACTGGTGCTTGTCTGTGGACTTCTGCTTGTCAGAGCTCTGCGCTTCTGGGTTTGGAACAAGTGCATATCTCTGCCTTGTTCGAAGGTAGTTTTGTTCGAAGGCATGTTTAAATCAGCGGAGGTCTAGCATTTCGCCATGGGCCACAACAGACAGCATACGCATCTGGTAAGAAAATTCTCACGGACATTTTGAAACTATTCCAACCTTGATATTAACGACCTTGAGATTTGGGTGGGCCCTGTGCAGGTTTTGCAATCCTTGCCCGGAGCTGCTTCATTGGAGCAGCCACTGCTAGCCTCGGTGGTTGGGAGATCTTCACCACAGGCTAGTTTTTATCATATACCACTCCGTCTTTGTTTTGTCTATACAATACAGTAGGCTAATCCTTGATAAGTTGGGGATATTAAAGCATACTGAATATTTTTTGAGAAGCCTGTGCAACTGTTAGCCGGTAAATTAGAATCATTAACATATTTATTTAGTTTTCACAGTTGTTTTATATTATTCCTAAACAAATCCCGTCATTGTGGATGGTATCTTGTTGCATTGTCATTAACAGTCTTAGATAGTATCAAGATTCTTATTACCTCATTACTTGTCTAATTTTCCGTCATAGATACTTGGCATTAATTTACTAATTTATGTAATGACAGATTGTCGTTGAGATGGCTTCATCGATGATGGTATCAGAAGAGCTCGACTATATTGGCACCACATCTTTTGAGCAGGAAGAAGGAGGTTTGGCAGCAATGGAGGAAAAGCTCCGCCAAGCAGTGAGGGGAAATAGCCACGCAGCCATCCAACAGGCCATGGACTATCCAGGCCTTGAAATTGACGTGCCACTTTGTCGTATGATCCCTATGACGGACGTCAGGGATCCTTTGAAGACTGATATTGCAAAGTTGAAGGCTGAATTTGCTCATGGTTACAGGCGAGCTTCAGCCTCTTTTTATTTGTCACTGAACAGCTACTCAATGGAAGAGTCAGTTGTTACAGAGGAGCATCGTGGAAGGTGGTCATCACTGTGGCGTGAGCAAGATGAGCTATTTGAATCACGATTGAAGGAGGATTCTAGACTGGAGAAGTTCTCAAACCGTTTCTTCTACGTTTGGGATGGTAATCATCGCCATCTTGCATGGATGGACATTATCAATTCTCTTCATGGCGATGATCCTGCCTTCCACGTTTCAGTTCGATCCATGATCATAAACGTCACTCCTCAGAACCGCAACATGTTGTTGCATGCCATGACGGACTGGAACAAGTAAGTGATCTATTTCATATTTTTTATCTATACTGTTTTGACCCAAGGATGGGTTTTCTTAACACGGACTAAAAATATTGATCTAAACTTGTGATGAATATAGGAAGAATCAAGTTGACCATGTTGCAACACACTTGACACACGAGCTTAAGCGTGTCCAGCAATTAGGCTTGCTGGACTTTGATCAGCTCAAAGGCCTTGTTAATGAGGACGATCTCCAAGCTAGCATGATAGAATACAAGAAGCTCAAGGGGAAGAAGTGGTACCATTTGACACAGGATGCGTTTGTGAAATTTCTCTATGAGGTATTCGTCATTAACTATATTTCAATGTATTAATGTTTATCATTTGATTTTGTAAATTCAATTTCTAAATCTTGTATTTATGAATTCAGCGTGAAATATCTGCTGCGCAAGAAGAGGCAATAAGGAGCTACAGGGACAGTCTCATTTCCGGTACAGACAACGACAAAACGGGAAGCCCTACCGAACTAGAAGAGGTTGTAGCAGAGGCAGTTGAGGTGAAAAAGACACAGTTGTTGACACGTCTGACGCGCTTACTTGCAATTGCTGATCCCGCAAATGGCCCAAATTTTCTTAGAGAGGTAAACTCCTACACTTTCTGAGTGTATGACTTTTGTAAGTCACTATGTCATCTACATCATAAGGTTGACTTCAGTATCACTTGACACAAAGTTAACGTTGAGTAAACAACTAGTGAACTGTATGTTATCTGCAAGTTAACCTTGTGAACATTTAACTCCCAACTTGCTGATTTTTAGTGGTTACTGTAGTCACTTTTTAAAACATTTTGTATTTCCTGCAGCCTGCCCGTCCAAATCCATGTTAATTTTCCGATTTAGTTTTTTGAAATAAGGAACCATTTTGGAAATATTAAAGATTCTCTCCTCCCTCAATGAGGGTCTCGGATCCGAGAGGGAGGGTGGGGGTAATTTTTTTTTTTGTTTTTTTTAATTTTCTGTACTTGATATTTTTTAAAAATAAACCATTCTGTAAATATCGAACATTCTCCCCTCCCTCAATGAGGGTCTCGGATCCGAGAGGGAGGGTGGGGGTAATTTTTTTTTTTTGTTTTTTTTAATTTTCTGAACTTGATATTTTTTAAAAATCAACCATTCTGTAAATATCGAACATTCTCCCCTCCCTCAATGAGGGTCTCGGATCCGAGAGGGAGGGTGGGGGTAATTTTTTTTTTTGTTTTTTTTAATTTTCTGAACTTGATATTTTTTAAAAATCAACCATTCTGTAAATATCGAACATTCTCCCCTCCCTCAATGAGGGTCTCGGATCCGAGAGGGAGGGTGGGGGTAATTTTTTTTTTTGTTTTTTTTAATTTTCTGTACTTGATATTTTTTAAAAATCAACCATTCTGTAAATATCGAACATTCTCCCCTCCCTCAATGAGGGTCTCGGATCCGAGAGGGAGGGTGGGGGTAATTTTTTTTTTTGTTTTTTTTAATTTTCTGAACTTGATATTTTTTAAAAATCAACCATTCTGTAAATATCGAACATTCTCCCCTCCCTCAATGAGGGTCTCGGATCCGAGAGGGAGGGTGGGGGTAATTTTTTTTTTTGTTTTTTTTTATTTTCTGAACTTGATATTTTTTTAAAATAAACCATTCTGTAAATATCGAACATTCTCCCCTCCCTCAATGAGGGTCTCGGATCCGAGAGGGAGGGTGGGGGTAATTTTTTTTTTTGTTTTTTTGTAATTTTCTGCCTTGGCATTTTTTAAAAAGAAACCATTCTGGAAATATCGAAGATTCTCTCCTCCCTCCATGAGGGTCTCGGATCCGAGAGGGAGGGTGGGGGTAATTTTTTTTTTTGTTTTTTTGTAATTTTCTGACTTGGCATTTTTTAAAAAGAAACCATTCTGGAAATATCGAAGATTCTCTCCTCCCTCAATGAGGGTCTCGGATCCGAGAGGGAGGCTGGGGGTAATTTTTTTTTTTGTTTTTTTGTAATTTTTCGATTGGCAATTTTCAAAAAGAAACCATTTTGTAAATATTGCAGATTCTCTCCTCCCTCAATGAGGGTCTCGGATCCGAGAGGGAGGGTGGGGCTGCTTAGTTTTTTTTTATTTTTTCAGAATTTCCAATTTTTGTATTTTAGTGAAGGGCCCCATTTGGGGCCCTTGGTTCAACTGTTTGCTATTTTCCTTTGTGAATGGTTTTCTTTATGGGCACCTTTTATTAACTTCAGAATAAGTTGCTCTCCCTCAAGAAGGGTTTTGGAATAGAAAGGGGGGTGGGGCTGCTTCATTTCTCTCATTTTATTTGATTCATTCTATTTTATTTGATCAACTTTAGTGTAGATGTTCTTTTAAGTTATTGGTTCACTTAAAGAAACTTTTACTAATGTGACCATTATTTTTCAGATTTCACGCCATTTTGATATTTATCAGTCGAAGTTCGAAATGACTCCTGAGAAACTACAGCTAATTGCTACTGCCAAAGTGTCTGCTAAACACAAAGAGAAGTGGTTGAGGTGGTGGAACATGAGCAAATTGAGTCGGCAGGAATATAATTTCCCACCCAAGCCTGCCTCAGACAATCACCTTCGTGTCTGGATTGATCAAGCTGCCTTCTGGGCAGGGGTAAGTCTAATTCTAATCATTCATTTGGAATCCTTGTCATTTTTAATGAGCTTGAGTCAACTTATGATTTCAATGAAATTGAGTATTTTGTATCTATCTTACATGACAGTTGGAGGATGAAGCAGTCGCTCGATTCAATGATATAGTCGAAGAGGATGGTCTTGTAATTCAAACGAAGGGCCTAAACGTACCGATTGACGATATCGGAGATTGGATTGCTTCTCATTCAATCACGTTGTGGGGAAAGGCCTTTAAAGATTTCTTCCCTAAGGCTGGAACGTTCACAAAGAAGTTGCCATTCCTTGATCAAGCAGGAGCTGAAAGTGCCATGAAGCGGGCAATTCTAAGGTACTTTTGGAGAGAGCTCGTAGTCAAGGGTGCGATTGAAAGAAAAGACATTCCTATCCGCTTCAATAAATGGGTGGATGTTTCCAGTAGTGACTGTATTTTCACTGAGTACCAAAGGAAACAGTTTGGAAGGCCTCATTTATTACAGTGTCCATGGTATCTTGAGATGAAGGTGAACGACGGATGTCCAGGGGAGGAAAGGAATCTGAAAGCAAATTGTGAGCAACAGATGAAACAGAATGTGTCTGAGCACGTTGTCCTCCCCGATTCCCCTACTTTGGATGTTGGTGGTGAAGATGAACTTTCGGAGAAACAAAGGGAGAAGGAGGCCGCGAAGAGGACAAGGTTGGAGGCGCGATTGAAGGCCAAGGAAGACAAAAAGAAGGAGAAGGAGGAGGAGCTCAATAAAAAGAAGGAGGTCTTGGCCCGCAATAAGGAGTTGGCTAAGTTGGTGGCAAAAGAGGGTCCAGAGAAGCTTCTTTCTCTTCCTGGAATTTCTCCATCTGGTAGTAGCATGCCCACGACCTTCACTCCATTGATGTCTCAGGTACATCTTTCAGTTCCGCCCATTCCTTCGCAAACTGTTTACACCATTCCCTGCACCCAAGTGGAAGACAATCAGTGTGGAGTGGAGGTTATCAACGACAGCATTATAGGTATTTTGGAGTTGTTCACTGACATCACACGCGGAGGCGAGCCTCTGATTTGGTCAAACATCTTGAAGTGGATTAAGGCTCACCAAGGGAACAAGATTCGTCACAAGCAAGGAGATGTGGATGATACGGTTGTAGATCTCATCATATTTGATGTGCCAGAAGACTTACCGGTCCCGGGCCTTAGCCTCTCTGGTGAAATTCCTCTGTGGAATGTCCACCCCAAAAGACCTGTAGCTGGCGTGGAAGGGAAGTTCGAGTCAGACTGGATTCAGCACTTTATGGATTTTGCTTCTCAGTTCCTTCAGGACAATGGAGCGGTCATTGTCTTCTATCCCGATTCTAAGTTCATTTCGAACGAGCTCCTATCTTGGGCAGATTGGGCTGGCTTTGAAGAGGAGAGGAGGTGGTTTGCAATCAATGGGCTTCCATTGACTAAACCAGATAAACCTTCTCAGACTCACAAGTGCTTTATGGTCAAGTGTTTTGTCTGGAAAGAAAGCCCTATGGAAGGTCGAGCAGCATCCACTTTTGTTTTCCATGACAGGCCAGAGCAAGCTGCTAAGGGCATCACGTTGTCAACCGATGGTCATGTCAACAACTTTATCACTGTGGACTCTCTTACTGTTGATTCAGTGAACCGCAACCCGTTTAGAGGAGCTCGTGAGAAGTCTGTCAATTTCCTGGAGGCTCTTGTGGACCTTTGCACCGTCGAGAATGATATTGTCATGGACCTCAATGCATCCACAGGTAAGTTCTATATTCTCTGACTTAGAATTAGATGTTTTTTTTGTTTCCCATTTTTCTCCGCTTTCTAATTCTTTATTCGATTTTCAGGTGCATCCATTCGTGCTAGCAAAAGCATCAATCGACATGTCATCGCTTTTGAAGACGACAATGTCTTGTACAAGGAGGTACTACTGCCGCTCATTCCACAACCCGATGAAGTCCAATCTGAGCTGGCCACTTTACCTCCTCCAAAGAATAAGCGCCCCTTGGAAGATGACGATGAACCTGAGAAGAAGACAGCCCCCAAGCGCTCTTGTAAGTAAGTCTATACTATCAGTTTCTGGTGTTTACTGCTACTTTGTATTATTGAAATAGAATTTTCTAAGTATATCTTATTTCTCTTGCTTCAGACGGGGGCAGAAAGCGTTGAAGTCCCAAGGAATTGTGTCAAGGTATCTTAGCAAGATTAGAAGCCCAATCCGTCCTTTGGAGCTTCCTTACCACGTAGAGAACCTTGCACACGCAATGGCGGCGGCTCCTTCACCACCTTCTTCTCCAAAGCATCGGGGACCTAATCGTGACGCAGAGCAGTATTTTGAGTTATTTGCAGAAGTAGATAATGTGGTACTATGTGACGATAGTGATTCTGAGCACGGGAGCATTGAGTCTACTAGTAATGACAATGACTCCGAGCATGACTACATTGAGGTTTCTAGTGATGACAGTTCTTGTACTTGATTTATCATGTTATTCAGAATTGTGATACATTTTATACATTAATCTATTTCAGTTCCTTATACTTGATTCTTATTTTGATACTCCTGAAATATGACTCTTCATGTACTAATCTAAAACTCTTGACATTGGGCTTTGTTTAGAGTTTAAGTGTCGCAAAAAATTGGTTTCACCAATGACTTTTAATTTTGAGGATTCAATTCTAACCTAATAATTATAAAACTTAATTAAATTGACCTGCATAGAAATAGGGTATGTGCGTCATATCTAATGATAATATTTGTGTATTATCTTTGAAAAAAACTATTAAAAAAACCACGGTCATAGGGCTCCCTTCTTGATTTAGAGTACATTTTAATGGTTTTTTTTTCAAAATTATTGAAATTTAGCGCTCGCCGCTCACTGCTCACTGCTCACCGCTCACAAGATAGCATTCCTGGATTTTTACTTGATGCTCCCTATACTGCAAAGTGTATGTGGTAAAATTTTCAAAGCCAAATTCCAATTTTAAGACCTTCATCTAGAAGTTTTAGGTTTCAAGTCCAAAACGGGCAACTTAAAATTAGGGTTTTTTTTTTTTTTTTCTTGCAATATTTTCATAACCAAACCACCACTCAAATTCCAAAGAGACTCCAGTCAAAAAATAAACCAATTTTACAAGGGTAGAATCCAAAAATTACAAAGACAAGCTTCAAATTTTTGAATTATTTCTTTCAAGATTCGTCATAATTTGAGATTTTGAAATTTTTCAAAAATAATTTCGCCCAAAAATTAAAAATGTATAAAGGCACCTAACCATCGTTTAGATTTTTCTTAAACCAAGTATAAGTAACGTCATACATGTTTTACGATATCAACGGTTTTAGACCCGCTTCTAGAAAGTAATTTTTATGAAGGTCCTATAAAAGGAATAAGTCTCTAAAATTTTGCATGGAGGTACCCAACTTGATTACCTACATGGAAAAAAATATGAACAAAATGTTTGGGATGATGAACATCAAGTCCCCATTTTCACCATTTATCCTATGTCGTTCGGTTTATACCAAAAAAAACTTTTGCTGCAACTTTGAACATTATAATCTCACAAATGGTAAACATCCAACAGTTGAAAATTTCATCAGCACTTCCAAAAAGGATAAAGTACAAGATCTTACGGTTAGATGTCTAAAAAAAGGAAAAAAAACTGGTCCAAACCGTCATTCGCACAAAGCGGTCAAAAATGACAGTTTTGGAACTTGGAGCTTCCAAAAACGGTTGGATTTTTAGGGGTTTAACAAAGTTGAATATTCTAAGAATTTTTATTATAGTAAAAGAATAAAATTTAGATTCTATTTTTATTTGATAGATGCATATTTATGCATATCAAATGTATATTTTGTGAAAATATAAATATAAACATGGTAAAATTCCACGACGTGGCAAAACATTTTTACATTGATTATTAACCGCAGATTAAAATTTTAACATATTAAAAAAATTAGTTGTTTTTTTCATTTTTAAAGATTTAAAGATTTTCGAAAAGAAATTATGAATGCATTTACATTGCACATTGTGTAAAGATATACAAAATCATATAATTGAAAGACTGTACTAAAAACATACATTGAAATTAATTGAAGAAAATGAACATATAAATAACCCTTCAAGTTGTAAAAAGTGTGCATGTTTTGAAAAAACCATATAAATTGGATTTTCTGTAACCTTTTTTTATGGACGGATGGACATCAATGTTTTTATAATATAGATTAAACATTGCTTTTTCATAAAATATGGTAATAAAAAAATTAATCCACCCACGTAAAAAGTAATTTCTTTTCTTAGCCCTTTAACATTTGAATGATTATATATCTTGGTGCAAGTTTTCTTTCAATGAACATGGAATATTTTACACATATATTATTCAAGGCAATATCATTATTATTATTTTTTGAAATTCTAATCACCAACAAACAAAAGTACAAATTTATGTGAATGGATATTTTTTGTATATAAAATAAGTTTTGGATGAATAAATTTGATACGGGCTCCATAGAGCAAGACTCCATCTTATTTATCTTCTTTACTTCATCACATATTGCTACTTGTATCACAATAAAAGTAATATAAAATTTTGTTTAATTTTAATAAAAGTATCTTTACTATATATATTATTTATAGTAAAATATGGATTGCCAAATTCAAAAGGAAATGCAACCAAGCCGTTGAAGTTTTGGCTTTGAATTTATGGCATTATTTTCACTGGATGAAAGATAAAAATGTCTAAAACAAGAAGTCAAAACTTCATGGACATATACGCACCTACTATTGAATCTCATAGCATATAATTTAATAAACAAGCTAAGATTTAATGAAAACCATTGTTAAAGTCTTTTGTAGATAGACATGGTTTTTTTGAAGGTTTTTAAGCAATTTAATATTGAAATTTTGTAGCCAAACATTATCATATTCATCCATACTTTTCATCAATGTGTTTTTTATATTTTCATTAAAAATCACCATCTAAAATCTAATTATAATGAATTTTTTAGAATATGATTCCAATCAAAGTCTAGTTTTTGTAATGATAATCTCAATGTAATTGAAGGCCTTACCTATATTTGGCAAGCATTTTGGTACAAGAAGGTCTAGTTTGGACTCTTTTTTTATTTTATAAAATTCGGGCCATTCTATGACATTGCGAGGCAATTTTGGGATTTTTTTTTCCCAATGATTTACTTTTTGTAAAAATGATAATGTTCAAGATGATACTAAACAACTTGAAATTGGAATTATTTTTTAACCCCTAAACAGCCATTGTCCTGGAATGGGCTTTTTTGAAATTATGGCAGGTTCCTAAAAATTCAAATTTACTTGAAAATTTTTGATTTTTTTGTGGTAAAAGGTTTTTTTAAGAGATTTATGGGAATATTTTTATTATTATTTTTGGATGAAGTGAGAAAAATTTATGCTCCTCTGAGCATAAAATGCCCTTCCGCGGGCAGGCTCTCAGCCATTGTGAATGCAGCAATTTCTGCCCAAAACTGCCCAAAACTGCCCAAATCTGCCCAAATCTGCCTAAAGACGGAACTTTGAAATTCCACCAAAAATTGAGATTTATATATTTTTCAAAAATAAAAATTTCTATGTATTGATAAGGTAGTAGAGCATGTTCTCACCGTTCGGATTTTTAATCCAAAATTTTTTCATATGCTATTTTTATTGTCAAAAAACGGCCTTTGTTTGTGAAATTCAGTATACCCCCTAGCGGAAAATGATTGTTTTGGTAACCTTCTACAACTTTTTTGAATATAATTTTTTTAACACAATTAGCTAACTTGGTCTTCTTTGACGTGCATCAAAACCCCCAAAATCCATAATGGAAAAAAATGGTTTTTTGGGCCTTCAAAACTCTGCTGATCCCTTTTTGGCAGGGAAAAAAACTTGTTTTCCAACTTTGAACATTATGATCTTGCAATTGGTGAGGAATGAATGTGTAAGATTTGGTGGACATGTAGACATAGAAGTTAGCTACAAGATCTTACGGTTAGATGTACTAGTTAAGACCCCGAGTTTGCAAAATCCACCTTGCTTTGAAGAGGGGCTGTTTTCAGGCAGTTTTGATGAAAAACACCGTTGGCCGTTTAGGGGTTAAACCCAAAAAGTTTGGGTTTACAAATTCAACTCCAAAGTGCATACAACCAAATTCTAAATATCTTTTTGGATTGAAATAGTGTGATTTTTTAATCTATGAAGCTTAAGAATTTAAATTTAAATTTCTACGTTTTCAACAAATCTTTGTATTTTAATAATTGAGATATCCATGTTCACTCTCAATTACACACAAGGAACTTTAAAATCAATGATGTGTAATGATTGAAGAAAGCCTTGGACTCTTAAAGGTTAAGTTTTTATAGCCAACTATTTTCGTTGGGTGCATTTAACATTTAAAGAAATAAAACATAAAAATAATTGAAAGAAAAATTTAAATTAAATAAATAAGAACATGAAAGTGACGATTATTTTCCACCATTTTGGTGAATGTAATTTGATCTATTACTGGGTTGTTTGCATATTATGATCCTCTATAGTTCCTTAGTATATTTTAATAATATTCATACACAAATTTACCCCTTAAAGAACCAAGTGTTCGTTCCCCAAACAATTGGGACTTGAGGCAAGTATCTACAATGTCAATTATCAATGTGATTTTTTTGAAATAATTATGTATGTAGAATATGATTTTTTTTTTCCAACTAAATCCTTAAAGAAAAAGTCGTGCTCTTCTAACTCATTATTCCTTGATAAGTAGAAATTCCAAATCTTTGGCTACACTCCTCTTCTACCTTTGAGATTTTTTATACAAATATCTAATATGATTGCTTTTGAGACTACCAAAATAATTCTTTCTACATTGAAAATATTGCATTCTAAAAACCTTTCCTTCTAAAAATCTTCAAAGCTTTGTTACCTTGCCAAGTAGTGTACAAACAAATTATGTGGTAAACCTTTAGATAATTTGAGAGGAAAATATTCACCTTAGAAAAAATTATTTTTGGTAGTCTCAAAGTCAATCGTGTTAGTTATTTGTATAAAAAATCTCAAAGGTAGTAAAAAAGTGTGACAAAGTGTTTGTAATTGTCCCTAGTCAAGGAAAAATGATTTAGAGGAGCATATCCTTTTTTCAAGAGGTTTAGTGAAAAAATCAATTGTATTCCTACAAAGCTTTTGTAATTTCCTATGTTCACAGTTATTTTCAAAAATCACATTGAAAATTGACAACCTAGATATTTGCCCAAAATCCAATTGTTTTTTAATAGACAATTGGACCTTCAAGGGTTAGTAGGTTCAAGGCACTAGTGGCTTGAAGAGTATGTGAAAGTTTTCAATTTACAATATTTGATTGCAAAATTAAAAAATAGTATACTTTGACCTTGACAAGTACTTTCTATGTACTTCATAATCAACTTCACCTCATTTTTTTAAAACAATTACAAAAACTTAATACTCAGTTTTGAACCAAGTAAATTTTTGTGAAAAAAACTTTAAATAAAACTATAAATTTGTAACCAAATTGGAAAATCATCAATTTTTTCTATTATATGTCTAGATGTATATCATGATGTTATGTATAATCTAAAAAGTCATATAATTCTTTAACAAAAATGTAGAAAATATCTAAAAACATAGATAGTCAAACATAAAATTGTTTTTTTTTAAGAATATCTAAGGTAAACCAAACCTTATAAAGACTTGTAAATGATCATCTTCTATTTGTAATAATGATTAAAACTTGTTTTTCATATCAAAAGATATTTAAGATGATTTATTTTTAAGGAAATTTTTGAGGAAATTTTTGAGGGAAATTAAGTTCCTTACTTGCATAAAAATTCCAAAGGTAGCTAGAGATGTATCAAAACATTTAGGACTGGTCAAAAGTTGAGAAAATCACTTTCATCATCGTAAAAAATATATATTTCAAATTTTTTATTATAAAAGTATATACCGTAGCTTACTAGTAGCTTCGCGTTTGCACCAGCAAATATTTAATTATTTTGGAAAAATGATGTTCGTCTCTTGGAAACTGAAGTTCTCAATTTTTGTTTTTTAGCCAAAAATCAGTAAAAATGACCTTAAATGGCTTAGAACCAACAAAATACTTCAAAAACTAATTTATTCTGATTTTGTTTTTTTGACTTCATAATATTCTAATTTGTTTGTTTTCTATTTTTAGAGTTATTTTTGGATGAAGCTGCTAGTAAGCTACGGTATATATTCTTGCAAAGTTCTTGCAATTTGCTATGTCTACAAAAAGTTTCGAAAGATTACATTCACAATTAACATCATAGGAACCTGCCCAAAACCTCCAAAAGCCTATCCTAGATCCTTTTTTTTTAGGAATTGATGAAAACTTTGTTAATAAATTCATTTTATCAAAAAAAATAGAAAATATTTGGCATTTTTTAAATAACACATTGGTTTTTCAATAGCGACAAATTGCTATGTAAGGTAGAAGGCTCGAGAACAGTTCAGGCATTAAGAACCGCCCACTAGATGGGTGTGAAATGGACATGAGTTGGTTCTGAAATTGAGTGGATACAGTTAGTAAATGAACCAAGGAAAAAAAGAAATGAGCCAATCACTCTCTTTGTCTTCCCCATTTTTATTTAGAATTGCAAGTGAATAGTTTATGAAAGACCTATGAGCTCAAATAGCACCCTCTAGGCTGACGTCTTGAAAACAATATATCTAATTCATGGAGACTCGTAAATTTTTTATTAAAATTGCCACCCAACTGTTCTCAAATTATCTTCCAACCAAAAATATGTTCTGAAATTTTCCATTGACAGATTTCTTCACAGAAGGCAAAAGCTGCTTAGATGGTCCATTTCTGAGCCTTCTACCTTAGACATTTTTAGAAAGCTGATGAAAGGAAAAAAATGCATACAATGCAAAGACTATTGGAATTAAAAATAAGGACATCTTGTTGCAATCAAACATAAGGTTATCTGAGTGACAGCTAAATATTCTTTAGAATGTCATGTCTACTATAGTTTTATTCCTTTTCCTACAAAATTTTTAATCCCTAAACGTCCTCACCTTGTCCAACTTAGGTAGTTTTGCAAAGATGCATTATAAAATGCAATGAATATGAATATTTAGAACTTGATGTATGAATAAAAGTCTTACATTTTAAATTTTAGATTCTATCTATATGGTTAGATCTATGATTGCTATCACTAATCTTTATTTATAAATTTTGAAACATAAAATAAAAAATTATTTTGTAATTCATTTACAAATAAGATATTGACAATAAGTGGATGAAATTTATTGTGATGGGTTATAATGTAGTACTTTAGGTGTAGTGATTTTTGGAGAGTTTTTGGATGCTTGATTTTGTGAGTTTATTTTTTCAATAACACTTTTAGACTAAAATCTTCAAAATTTTGGATGAAACACTGCAACACAAAATGAAGCATAATTTCTTCAAAAATTGTTTCTTTTTCGATTGGATGACACATACAAGAAGCTAACTTTCCATAGAAAATTCAATAAAAAAATCACACCACAAAAAGTGCATGACGGATGAGAAAATGCAGATGGAATCTTTACATCAGTCCATTTTGGCCTGCTTGGGCAATTAGGGGTTAAATTTTCAAATGACAAATTAATCTTGGCATCTAAAGAAATTATATAGTGAAGAGTTGGAATATTGTTTATGTGAAAGGAATATTGTTTATGTGAAAGGAATATTTTTGGTTTCTCTTGAATGCTGTTCAACTTGCATATTTATCCAACTCATCTGAACAATTCATTATGCTGCTTCACTTACTCAATTCAGTTCAAACAATTCAAATTTCAAAGTTTGAAGTCACACTCATTTATAAAAGACTATGATCACATATGTCAAACAGTTCAAGGATGCAACATTGTGTACAGAGTACTTTGTCCAGTTGGAAAAGATAAGATTTAGTGTGCCAGTTCCTAACGTTGAGTGTTAAGCCTCGTAAAGATCATAATTGACGTGACAAAGTAATGGCATTTTGAAATATAACCATAAGCCAAATTTTGTATGAATTGTATTTTACCCAATTCCATAATTTCATACCTGGTTATCTTCACAGGAAGACAGTACTTTGTTCACGAAATAATTAACACATGTGCCATAGAGTCTAATCATCTTCTTCAGAAAGCAACATTTCAACAATCAACCTACCGGCACTCAAGGGGAAAAAATCAGACTCTATTCCTTCATTAAGGTAGTGGACCCGATTCTTAACTAAATTTCAGGTTTGCATACTTAGACTTGTGAAAGAAAAAAATATAATTTTTGGATGCTTTGCAAAGCGATTGTAAAGGCGTCTGAAAAAAGAAAGAAAAAAGAGAAAATATTTTTTGAACATTTTTATAATTTTTTATGAATTTTTACGTTTGAAAGCTTAGAGTGGTCATTAACTGCTAATAGAGTCATGATTTTTATGAGAAGTTGGATTATGAAAAATAAAGCACTTTTTCACCAATCAAAAGCTCTCACTTTTCCCAAACATAGACGTAATCAGAACACTCTTTGACACATTCTAAAACCAGGGTTGGCTGGTTTTTGGGACCCAACCCCAAGCAGCAGGGGGTCGTGAATTGAACCCGCTCGCAAACTGGTCCCCCACCTTACATACATGTTTGTGCAACTTGTTCTGCTAGCAGGTGCTGGATGGACCCTTATTCATGGCATGAAAAATCCTTGCAATTGAAGCAACAATGTCACCCTCATTCAAGGCTTGTTTGAACTCTTACAGATAGACAGTTGTTACAATTCAAGGTCTAATTCAATGTGTAAGAGCTCAACTAGCACACAAGACTTGAATGGGAGTGGCAATGCAACTTCAATTGCCATGATCTTCAGTGATCAGCCAGCAGTGCCTTGCCTTCCCATCAAAATGAGTTCACCCACACTAACTCACGAGATGACTCTGAGTCTATGACCATGCCAGACCCTCTTTTGTCGCTGGGCAGTTGAACAGAGACTCAATTATTTGTTGCTAGTCATAATACACCTGGAAGCCCTGGTGATGGCTGACATTGCAGTCAAGCGTAACAATGCCACCACAATGGGACCATTCATTTCACATCATAAATTGGAAGAGCAAGAGCATTGAGCAGATTTCAGATCATGAAGTGAATCACGAGCTCATGCCATGAAGTGTGCAGCCTTTGTTATTTCCTGGGTTACGGCCCACCACAAAATGATAGAACTGTTCATTTGATTACATTCCACTAGCAATGACTACATCACTACCCATGATAATTTGGGTTTGTGGTTTAAATAGTGAATTATGGATACTATGGGTGATTTGCCCTTGTGAGAAGTACAACAATGCAACCCATTCTCAACCAATTAGAATAGGGTGTTAATTCTAAAAAAAATACACTAGAAGTAATAAAAAGATTATCAAATCATCATATGGATGAAAACAAAATATATGAGGATTTCTGATGGAGAATAAAATCTAGTAGAGATTTTAAGCAAAAAGAAGTTCGCAATATGGTATTAAAGATAGGATACTAAGTAAACCTTTTGTCTTGGATTATATTATATTCATTATTATCTTCATTTGAATATGAACAATTCTAATTGTTTACAATTCTTCTTACCATTGATGGTCTTTAACATTGTAATAACCTATAGCATCTTATTGTCTACTACTGAATTTTCAGTATTTTTGGTAGCTTATAATGATGTTTGTTATGATAAAAAAAACTTTGATTTTTTTATGGTAATTTTTGAAGGTCATAGCTTGGTGAAATCCATTTTCTTGTCACACCTTACTTCTAAAAATTATTTTGTACAATCTAGTGTCAGTTTTTTCAACACATGGCACCTTGATTCTTTTTAAAAGGTATAGCTCATATGACGTACTTTAAGATTTTCAAAAAAGACTTGGTCCATAGTGCAAAACTTTCATTTTGTAATTAGAAGTTAGTTTTTTATTCTTTTGGATTGGAATGCAAAAATAAAATAAAATAAAATCCTTACGACATAAAGGAAAATATTGATTTTCTTTCCTACTTCAAAATTAAGCATAGACTTTTGATTTAACTCCATGGATTTATATTTTATAAGAAACTATGTTATAAACAAATTAAAATGAGTTTTAAGACTAATTACAACATGTGTCATTTTCAAAGGTTTCTTTTACAATGCTACACCCTTTTGCAACCTTAGAAATTTAATACACAAAAAATTAATATCATCTACAACTACTATTAAGAAATTTAGACCTTACAGGGTGGAGGGTTTTGGTAACAAAAGAAATTAAAGTTTGCAGTCATTTCATCTTTAAAAATCAACTTTCTTTGACTACCAAGTTTTTATATATTGAGGGGCAGTTTACACTACGAACCAATCAGATTAACCACGGCCCTTAAAAAATTTGTGGCCAAGAAAGTTGTCCCCTTCTGACTTTGCTTTACACTATCTTGAAAAAAAGAGATTAACCACAAAGTATGAGATTACCTAAATATGCTATTTTATGCTAATTGGATAATGTTTCAAAGTTCAACGTGTTTTCCGTTAAGTCAAGGCAAACATGTCAACTCGGCGGAAATCAAGGAGGTCGTTGGGCAAAAAAATAGTGATTGGCCGAAATTCAATTATTTCACTAATTTTTTCTAGAAATTTGTTTTCGCATATTCTTTTCTATATATTAAAAAATTCAGTCCAATGACATCCCGTTCCAAATACACTTTACACTGTAAGAATTGACCAAGACATTTAAAAAAATGGTTTTTGATTTTTCATGGTCACGGCTCTAGACCAAGAGCTGTGACCATGAAATGATTTTAATTCTTTTGGTCATTCTTCATGGTGTGTAGTGTAAACCGCCGCTTAGTATGAAAAGACCACCAAACTCTTTCATGTCTATTAGCTATTTGAAGTGGATGAATAAAATCATATTTAATCAGAATTCATGGTATCTAAGACAAATACTAAATGACTTTACAAATAACTCCATATACAGCCAGAAATACTTGAACAAACAGACAGACAAATACTGCTACTCTACTGAGCACTCTGTACTATACATGGCAACAAAGTACCCAACCCAGATGGCCCTGTATGTACTTCCCTCCACAGTGCTAGAGTGGCTACTATTTGCACTTCACCTATTGGGGGGTTGTAGGGCATAAGCAGATCACGTTTCTAAAGGAGGCCGGGCAAGGGCAGCCTGGAAGCACAAAATGGCGGCCTCTTTAGGAGCAGGGGTGGCACCGTGGCCCCCTTCTTTATCTCGTTTCTTTCAGCATAAACTGCACTCCAGGTGGGAGCACTGGGGGTGTCAGGGGGGAAACAATATTTATTCAATAGATTAATGGTCCCTTAGCCTTGCCAAGCTGGAGGGCTCCGTTCTTGAAGCAAGAGCTGAAGGGATTGAATCCCATTTCATTCCATGCCTACCTCATCACAAAGGGCTTAATGAATATTCATTTTGTGTTTTTGATTTTTTTAATTATAATTTTAATTACGATTTTTTTGCCTGGTTGTGGAAGAGCTTCGGGGGTCTTCCTCCCTCCCTGAAGTTGGCCCAACTTCCAACAAATCCAAACCAGGGGGGAGAGGGGATCCTGACAAAATATTTATGGATGGTGAAAAGGAGCCAATTTGGGGCAATTGAGTTGAGTGGCAGTGTAAACCTCCTTTTTTTGATGGCATGCCAGAGTGTCACTGCGTTGCATCAAACTCCCTCCCTCTCTCTCACCCCTTTCCAAGGCATGCCCAAGTTCAAATCTCAAAAATTAAACCCATCCTCCTCCTCCCTGATTCTGATTCCCACTCACTTCCGAAAAGCTGCCTGCTGCAGGTGCTCCTATCATTACTCTGCAGCTTGGGCTTGCAATTCTCTTGTGGGCCCCTAATTCTAGAGCTCTTGTGGGGCCCATGTGGGCCCCCAAATCTCATAAGGGGGCTAATTATGTCCCAACTAAGGTTATAATAAAACCAAATTTAAATCCGAAAGCCGTAGGTCATAGGAGGGGGGTGGATTCACAGAGCATTTCTTTATTGTAATGTCTGCTTGGCTCCGCCTATACACATATAGTATGACCTTGGTACATGACTTTGGGTATATGAGAAGCCTACCTGTTGGGCTATTTCCCACTTCCAGGTCAGCAGGTATCATTTTTGTATAATATTCTGCTCCCTGTTTGTAATCTCGATCCACTTGTTCTTCAGTGTGTTCCTCCCCCTTTGAGCTTATGAGTAGGCCTTGTCCGAACCCTCAGGCATTGTAATGAAAATATAATTCGGGTGGGACCTTGAGGGTAGTGGATCACAACATACTCAAGGGAATAAACCAGCGTTGTGGTGTCCTAGAATGTTCAGAGTCCCACATGGTGCTGACTTGGAAGCCGGAATGATAATGTTTTCTCTAACACAGACATGCAATAGAGTAAGCAAGATGGCGAGCTTTCCATGCTTCCAAGGAATTTGCCAATCTTTCAGTTACAAAACTGTGGGAAAATTAAAGGTACCATTTGTCCAAAAAAACAAAAAACTGTGGGAAAATTTTCAGGGATTTCTAGACAAATGAACTCCTAGAAGATGCTATAGACTTCTTCTCTTCTCGATTTATAAACTTATTTCAAACGATTTGTTCATTCAAGACTGTGACTGCAGTAAATACCAATTTAAAACCCATTAGCGGCAAAACCTGCCCTCCTTTGAATTAGCCTCACCCTCTAACTTAGTTGGCGGCACCCCTCACCGTTTTCAAAACACTCCCTCCGCTACAGCACCTCAACGAAATGATCTTACTCATGCTCCAAGATCTCACGAACCATTAACCCTAATCACCCAATCACCACCCAAAAAGAAAAACCACAAACCAAACTCCCCTTGCACAGCAATCATGCCCCAAACCATCACTGTACTCAAAAACCAGCACCATCTACCACTGCCCTACAGTCCACGTTGTTGGATCTATAACGTGCCTAGATATTGTCGTTGTAGCGAAGAGTGTTGTTTATGTGTATGCATGGCATACACATAACTTTCACTGTTCCCAAAACCGTTATTATCTAGGCATGTTATAGATCCAATAACGTGGACTGTAGGGCAGTGGTAGATGGTGCTGGTTTTGAGTACAGTGATGGTTTGGGGCATGATTGCTGTGCGGGGGGAGTTTGGTTTGTGGTTTTTCTTTTTGGGTGGTGATTGTGAGATTGAGTTCATGGTAAGTGGGGTCCTGTAAAAATTAAAATCCCTGGACACAACAAGACAGAAAACTGACAACGCGAGGGATGAGACGAGATTGGATGAACAGAGTCCCAGGAGTATGAGCGTTGGCAGAAGTTGCAGGTTCCGGAGAAAGCCAAAGCGCGAGCGATCGAGCGCAGGCTCCGAGGTAGAGCATGTAGACTATTTGCAGTACTGGAGCTGCGATCGGGCATCCGCCATCTGTATGTAACGATCCTTGCATGGTGCGATCAGCTCCTACTGCAGCTCACATTGCCAACCGATCTTCAATCAGTGGGTCAGTGAACTCTCTCTCACAATGCAACTGTCTGGACCTTCTCACACTGACTGCAAGTTCATGGTCCAGTTGATGTGAGGATGGTTCAGTTCATGTGAGGTGAGCAGAAGTTGATGTGAGGTGAGGTGAGGTGAGGTGATGAGCTTCCGAGTTGATGGTCTCATCGTTGGTGTATGATAGGTGAAGAGCGTGAGTGATGAGTTTTCATCATGGTTATTAAGTTGATGTGTGAGGTGATGCTGGTTTTTGAGGATTGATTGAGGTGTTGATCGTTCAATGATCAGTAAGTGCGTGTGGAGATGACGCAATGCAATGGAGGGATGAGTTATTTGGTTGAGGTTGATGTGAGGCTTTGAGGTGAGGTGATGATGGTTTGAGGGAGTTTTCAGAAGGAGTTGGAGGATTTGAGGATTTGGTTTTGGTGGGGGTGTTGGAGTGATGGAGATTGTGATATCGTGGTAGTCTGAGTTGGGGTGGGGAATGGGGTTGGGAATGGGGTGGTGCATGGATGATGAGCGTTTGGAGGATCACTAGGCGGGGAGCGGAGGAGGTCCGAGGAGGAGGCAGAAGGAGATGATTGAAATTCACGAGGATTGATGGGGAGGAGGAGGGTTCTGTAGTGGTGAGGTTTGTGGAGAGAGGGTAGGTATTGGGTTAGGTTAGAGGAGGAGGAGTTGGGGGTGACGAGCTATGAGAGATGGAGAACTATGAGAAACTGGAGAAGATCGGCGAGGGGATGTATGGGAAGGTGTACAAGGCGCGGGATAAGAGAACAGGGTGTCTGGTGGCGTTGAAGAAGACTAAGCTAGAGAATGACGATGAAGGCATTCCAGCCACGACGCTGCGGGAAGTCTCGCTCTTACAAATGCTGTCGAAGAGCATCTATTTCGTCCGGTAATCCGTTTTTTTACGGCTTCAGTTAGGACTTGGTTCAATGCGGTCACATTGCGTAGTAGACGTTCGGTAATTCGTTTTCCCGTTAAGACAGTTTGGGCAAGTTAGTTCGTCCGCCTGGCATTGAGTTCAGTGTGGTCAGGCTCCGTTGTAGGCGTAGTTGCGAACAGTAGTTGGGCAGAGACTGTGGCGGCTACGGAGACAATGCGTGTGATACCAACCTTGTTTCCCTCTTTGTTTGCCATAGATTGTTGAGTGTGGAGCACTTGCATAAGAACGGGAGACCTTCGCTGTACCTTGTTTTCGAGTACGTTGACACAGACCTCCGAAAGTTTATTGATATGTCATCCCCAGCTGGCTCCGACAACCCGCTTCCTCCATTGACCATCAAGGTCAGCAAACCTTCTTCACCTCACAATTACCTAGATACCAAAGTGTACGCTGATTACGTATAGGATTTGCCGTTACAGTGCTATACCATTTTTCGATTACACCCAGTAGCTCCACTTCAATTTCTATCGAAAGGCTTATTCTCGACCGTGTTTGCTGAATGACTGTAGAGCTTCATGTACCAATTGCTGAAAGGAGTCGCCCACTGCCACAGCCACGGAGTTATGCACAGGTATCTATGGACGCATTGGCTTGCATTGCCCTTGCAGTCTTGCTTTGTAACTTCTGCTTGGCTTCAGAGTCGTCGACGTAAAGAATCTGTGAGCAGGGCTAGGAAGGTTAATATCGACCTTACAGACGTTTCGTCAAGGTCTTTTGTTCTGAAGTGCCTACTCCTTTCTGCAGAGATCTGAAGCCTCAGAACATTCTCGTTGATTGGGAGAGGGGATTGTTAAAGATTGCGGATCTAGGATTAGGGAGAGCCTTTACAGTCCCGGTGAAGAGCTACACCCATGAGGTCAGTTTCCTCGTGACTTATTTGTGACTATGCTTTGTAACCAAATGCGAAATGGTTCTTCATTTTTCGTATGTCTGGGACCGTTGTGAACCACCAGGCAGTTGGGTTCAAACTTCAATCTGAATTCCATGCGTTGCACTGCAGGTCGTTACACTATGGTACCGGGCCCCTGAAATTCTGCTTGGAGCCAGCTATTATTCAACACCTGTGGACATGTGGTCTGTAGGATGCATATTTGGTGAGTGTCATTCCATACCATTTAACAGCTAATCACTTCGAGGTCGTCACCATGTGATACACTTTTTAATGTGCGCTTTAAATTTAATTTGTTGTAGCTTCCGCTTACTGACCTCAATTCGTTGAATGCTTGCAGCTGAGTTGTGCCGCAAGACGCCTCTCTTTCCAGGGAATTCGGAGCTACAGCAGCTTCTCTATATTTTTCGGTGAGAGCTTTTCCTTTTGTTTTTTTCCTCGTCGTGATGCATTTTGTGAAGTTCATGAATCTCCATGCTAGATACATCACGTAATTATATATGTGGGTCCCGCCGTTTTCATGAAGACATACACATCTTCTGCAAAATGCCAATACCGTAAACTTGAAATGCTCATTATAGCTATGGCTTATTGCAGGCTACTTGGCACACCAGATGAGACGGTATGGCCAGGAGTACGTTCTCTACGAGATTGGCACGCCTACCCACAGTGGAAACCCCACAACCTTGCACGAGTTGTCCCAGAGCTTGAACAAGGAGGTGTCGATCTTCTCAATGTAAGTGTCGTTCATTCACATGTCCAAATGGGAGATATTATATTGGAATCATATACTAGAAATTGAAGGTACTGTTAAGAGGTCTTGACCTTCTTTGCTTGCTCACTTATGGCATGATTTCTGGTTTGCAGAGCATGTTGCAATATAACCCAGCAAGTCGGATTTCTGCTAAGGAAGCACTGATCCACCCCTATTTTGACAGCCTCGACAAGTCGCAATACTGAGTACTGTAACCACTGACACGGAAATTGAACCAGTAGGTAATTTTTTTTAACTGTTCAATACATGCTGAAATGCATGAAACCCATTCTTACGTGCGGATGAATCAGTCGATTCTACATCCGATACCATGCGCACTTGCCATGGTAGATCTCCGCAACGTCAATAATTCGGTCGTCTACAGGAAGATGATTTGAGAGTATATTATACATTTTTTTTACATTTTTCCCATGCCAAATAAAGTTAGCTAGTAATGTAGTGAATCTCAGACATTTAGGCATTCTTTCCACTAATTCAAAGTGGTGTTATTATTTGATTCGAAGATGTAGTCAATTTATTGAAACCTCTATTGCAATTCTCATTGCACTTAATTTAATTTAAAAAACAAGTGAATATATGATTGTTTTCAATTGTAATTCAGCAGTAAATTGAGAATGTCCTCTTTATGACTCGGTTTGTTACTCAGTATCACACGTTGTAGAAACGAATTGTATACAGTATTGCGAACGGGGACTCACAAATCTATGTGACAGTAGCCTACAGGTTCATTATCTGTAGTTAATGGCAGAATGGCTACCTCTTCATTTTTTATTTTTTTATTTTTTGAAGACACGTAATAAAATTTTTACTAGCTACCTCTTCATTTGGCCTACACAATCTCCCATACAATATGTTTGGGCAATTTCTTAAACGAAAGTATTACCAATATCCTACATCCTCAAAAGCAACACTTCCTAGAAGAGTAACTTAGTAGAGTTGTATGATCTTCCCTAGCAGAGTTTCTACTGTATCACTTCCCAGAGTGCGGAAGGCTCTACTTAATAGTACTTCGACGAATCCTAGCTGTTCACAGGGTAAAGTGGACTAAGGACAAGACTGTAATCCTATAAAACAATGTACATAACTGAGTCCGTGATAAGGGCATTTTCTTCACTTCTTGGTTTGTTTCCTGTTTACAATCCTTGAATAATCAGTGAATTATTTAGTAATTGGGGAACAAAAGTTCAAGATTCTGTCCCTTCAGTGTCGTAGCATCTTCTGTACGTTGATGGCAACGAAGTATGCAGTTCTATATATAAATCTTGAGAGGGACTTCATAAATATCAAAGGCAGCAACCAATCCCTAGTCTCTGCCACAATAATTGTAATACGTGCTTTGTAATTGTAGAGCTGAAATGGTTGATGAAATAACTAAGAACAAGAATCTGTTCTGGGCATGAATTTCAAGCTTGTGGCCAAAGGACACTTCCGCCATGTCCTGGTGTGTTGCCCAACCTGTAGACTGGGCCGTCCGCTGCAAGCAAAAGAAACAACAATGAGAACGTAAGGTGTAAAATGGAAATCATATTTCCACACAGAAATCAACACTGGTCGAGTCTTACCACTGTATCCGCCCTGAACGGGATCCTCAGCCAGGAGTAGAGGAGTATCCAAATCTATGAATCTGTACATGAAAACAAACAACTGTAAAAACTGATGCATACGGTACTCAGTAAGAATGCAGAATCTCTTCGTTGTCAACTAGAAGAATTGGTAGCAGCCCGTTCAATTATCTTAAAAGCTGATGCGCATTGGCGAATTAGGACCTTTTGGACTCGTTGGTCACGTGTGTAAACTCACGACAGAGCGGGGCATGTTGTTGAACCCAACCTGAAGGAGGCAAGGCCTGCAGCAATGTGAGCTGCAAATCCCATTCCAATTCGCGTTTCAACCATGCCGCCTATCATTAGCCCAAGGCCTGCTTGTTGCGCAAAGGCCACCACCTGTTTGTCGACCACCCGGAACCGTTAGTGTAATCCAATGATCTCACTGAAATGAGGACAATTAATTCATGTGATCTTCGAGACAGGAATTGAGAAATATAATGGTTTGCAATTACGATCTGGTACTTCTAGTGCGACCAGAATCCCCATCTTGCACAGTTTTATGTTCACAACATGTGCCAGTTTGCTCTTGACAATACGAGTCACATCCTCCATGCTACGGCAGCTCTCATCAGCAACAACGAGGACACCGAATCGGTCAAAAGCTTCGGTGGCAACTTGATGAAGTCCGTTCCAGTCGTCTCGAGCCACAGGTTGTTCATATAAAACTGGAGTCAGCTCAAATTCTGCGATCAAAGCCTCCAATAAGATTATACTGCAGAGAGCACTTGATCAAGCAGCAAATTATGAATTAGGTTGAAAGAAAAACATACCGTGGAGTTGCCTGAGAACCTCAAGAGCGTCGCTAGCATTATAGCCCCCATTTGCATCGAGAATAAGTGAACATGTGGGGTGGTTATGGCGAATAGCTCTCAGCATGTCGATGTCATCTTTCAAATCCCTTCCACCCACTTTTGTCTTGATAGTTTGGAAACCTCGGTCTTTGTACTCCAGTGCCAGCAACCCCGCCTCCTTCGACGAGCACACTGGAATCTACATGGCACCAAAAACTCATTTGATGTTTTCCTAACATAGACCCATCTCATGAACCATTTCAAAGTTTCTGTAATCAACATATACTTCTTCATAAAGTCTTTTTGAGATTAATGCACATGTGCTTGTGTCAGTCATATCATTACAGAGCAGAGCCATGCACCCTGGTTGCAGCTGACGTAGAATAGAGGTCGAAAAAAATTACTTCAGATCAAGCAACTCATTTTTATGAATGTACAGCAGCCCAGATCACCCATTTTCTTCATCAAAAGCAGTAGAAAATAAGCGTGACAACTTAAGCCGGAAAAGGCAATCTTAGTTTCTGATACCTTCCCCAAATTTCCTACTAGGTGTTTGACAAGGTGCCCTATAATGCCAACTGCAGGACGCTTTGACCAACATTCTTACCGTAATATCAGTGACAATTGTATTCCCCTGGCCGCCAAACAACCACCACAGAGGCATGCCGACACTGTGTGCTAACGCATCAAGAATTGCCATCTCTAGACCTGCACGGACCTGCTTCATGTTCACAGCACTTGTCAATCCTGCAATCCTAAAATAAATTTGCATACAAAACTTGCACATGGATCCATACTAGCGGACGGATGGATGGAAACGAAATCACAAGAGACATGCATGAAGACTCGGATTTTCTCGTGCAGATAGCAAAATAGGAGGAGCAAATTGCATGACGACCTCGGCAAAGTGTAAGTTGCAAGTTACAGTAGAACGATCTGGCTTCTCCTACTTCGGTAGATGAAAGCTCGCAAGGGCAAGTAGACCCATGTGGAAGAACTATGATGAGACAAAAAAACGAGACTAGAGCCGGTGAAACAAGAAGGGAAACGTAGGGCGAAAGGAGGACATTACTGAGGCGAAGTCATGGCCAGGGAGCAGCTTCGAAACATTCTCCAGCGCGTGTCTGCAGCTAATGGCCGGCGAGTCCTCCAACATGGTGCATGCGAGCGAGGCCTTGGCCAGTGCCGTGGGCTGATCCTCAACCGTGACGGAGGGCAGAATTGGGGCCTCGCCCCAGCCCACGCTCCCATCCACCAGCACGATGCGAATTACGACGTTGCCCACGCTCTCCAACCTCGCTGTCGCGATCACGAAGGGCGCTTTGAGCGGCACGTTCAACACCTTCGCCTCCGCCCGCACCACATTTATGATCGAGAAGTCCAGCAACGTCAGCAAGCTCGTGAGCGGCGGAGGAACGGCAAATGTGTCTCCCCCGCGCGAGAATCCACTCATCTCGCCTCCTCTCCTCTCCTCTCCACCATCCACATGCCTCGATCCCTCCTCACATCCAGAGAAGAAGAAGCTCCCTACCAGAGCACCACTGCAGCAACACGCACCCCTCGCCCAGCTCACCAGCAACCTTGGATGGTAGAATACGACACATCGTCATGGGACTTGAGTCCTGAATACTCAAAAATAGCTCTGGTGGCTTCTGATCAGGGATGGTCTCCAGCTACCGATACCGCTCACGCTACGGTCACGCCCATCCCTCCTCAGATTCCTTGTCCGCAGCCACTGTTGCTGCTATGCCATGATCATTGATGTCACGCTGCCAGATCTCTGAAACATTCGTCGCTGTGGGGCCAACGCAGTGCTGTGACCGTGCATGTGCCAGCCTATGAACGTGGTCTGCGAGATGCAGATTCCGTTGCGGTGTCGTCATCTGGCGATGGTGGTGATGATTCTGGTGCACCATCATCATGAATGGTTACCGACCATTTTGGAGGAACTTTATATTTGACAAATGGGTTTGGTTGGTTTGGGAGAATTTGAGCAGCTTGCGAGAGCAGGAGCACTTGATGGTTTGATGGGCTATGTTGTACTTGGTGCTGAATCAGGGTTTTTGGCTCTTCACATGGGAGTTTTGGTTTGCGTCTTTCTGGGGAGATGGTGAAGATGGCGGTTCAATGTTTTGATTCTGGAGGCGGCTCACTCTCGCATGATAATCGGCTTCGTCAATTGTGTAGGGTTGTTCTCTGTGAGTCTCCACTCGCAACCATCTTAGGGTTTTTCTGAGATTTGGGTTAGGTCATGTTGGGCTTCATGCTTTTGCGGAATTTGGTGTGGCGTCAATTAGCTGATACGTTGTGAGGTTCCTTGGATGTGAGTAACGTGACGAGTTCATGATTTGTTTGACGGGATAATTAGGGTTTTGTGGTTGGATATGCACGTTGATCATCAACTTCAATTCTGGAGTTTATTGGTCTCGTGTTACCTACTTATATGGTGCTGTGCATTGAAGTTAGTTTTCTATTCAACTTGAAAGATGCAACTTCTGATCTCAATGCTGTGAAACTCACATGCCTCGATCCCTCCTCACATCCAGAGAAGTTTGAGTTTCGCAAATGAAACTGTCTGCAGCATTAGGTCATGGTCATGGTCATGGGCAATTGCATTCCATTTCGGAGCTTATTATACAGGCGGATGGCAAGCGCTCGAAGTGGCTTCGAGTTGCAGGCTTTGTAGATTAAAATTATATGATGTAGAAACGAGGATCAACTTACAGATTCTATGATGTTGTCCTTCGCTGCCATTCTGCAGACTTAAAATTGCTTCATGAGTTTAGGATGTGAAAACTGATTTAATGCATAGACAAACGTTGAATAATGAGATTGATCGAACGTGACCTTGTCTCCAGCTTTCTGGATTCGTCTGATCGCTTTTCCCCTGACTTAAGGTTCTCGTAGCTGGTTCAGAAAGTGCCTTACTTGATGATCGCGCATGCCAAATCCTTGAATTAAAACTCTTAAAACCCATGTTCTAACTGCCCATTTGTGTTCCTTGTTGATTACTTTCCCGAAACTTCTCTGTGCGTTGTGCATATGTATCTATTCTGAACAATAGTCTTGTGTTTGTTCCAGGTGTGGAGAGTTTAAAGCATCGACAGAAAAGTCTTCCAGCAAGCTGAAGAGGAAAATCGGCATGGTAAAGAAGACTTGCACAATGATAGGAAGACAACGCTGGTGACAACGATGAAGTTGTGCAGGTATTGCAAGTTGCCTTTACATAAGATTTCGTTACTCTTCTACATTCTCTTTGCATCTTGTGTTCAGTGCCGGTGTGGATGTTTACGTCATTACAAGGAGGAATCAAATGTCTTCCTTTTTTTTTTGCGAAATAAGAATCTTTTATAGATGCTAATAGTACTCCTGGCAGGGTCCATAAAAAATGAACTCAACTTCCATTTTATCGAGCATAAGCTCAACTTTGAGATATCTTTGTATGTAACTAGAAATACCATTAACTGAGAATGACCCTGTTTTGTAGACTACCATTGTGACCTTAAACCGTTTTTTAGGAATCTAGTGCCAATTGGCTTCTTGTATTTGCTCTATTTAGGGTAGAATGGGCTTCTTGTATTTGCTCTATTTAGGGTAGAATGGTCGGTAAGCCCATATATCGACTTTGAATTAGGTGTAGTATTAATTTGAGATGAGTCTATATAACCACTAGAGAATACGACAAACTTTTTACTTTGAAAAAATGTAGCAACATATCTACAAGCAATAAAAATATGAAATCACTTCCCTCTTCGTAATTTTTTCACCTCTATCTAGAAAAATTAAGCCCTTAAATACACTTTTATTTCTCATATGCAAATTCCCTTATTCTCACGACTTATAGTATCTGTACCTCAAGGTAGGCCTTACGAAAACCAGTAGCCTCCCATTTCCGTCAGACTAAATCTTTAACAATAAGCACAACCAAGTGAATATGATAATGTACCGTACAAGAGTTGGAGTCTAATCTTTCCTACCAACGGTTCTCTGGATCTCTGCAGTGTTAGTAATGTAATAAACATTTTAGGGCGTTGGAATGGTCCTCGAGTTGAATTGTCAATGAGGACTAGAACAAACTACTGCGAGGCATCGTGCAAGGAGGCTTTGTGCAAGTAGAGATTGCTGGGAAGCCCATACTTAGTATCCAGGTTGAAGCAGATGAAGATAATTCGAAGTCTGACGATTGGGTTGATCCATGCTGCCGATTATGTGGCCTTACCGCTGCATCAGTGGTCTAGTGGTAGAAGACGGCCTGTCTGTATCCACTTTTGAATCTAACCCCGGTGGGGATTTCACGATCTAGTGGTAGAAGAACGTCCTGCTACAGTTCAGACCCGGGTTCAATAATCGGCTGGTGCACTAATTCTCCACTTGGTTCTCGGCAAGGTCACCAGTTACTTAGAACTCAAAGATTCAATAAGGAAAGATTTCTGAGTGTGATAGATAGTGGCTGTTCCATGGTCAACAAGCCGCACTTCCACCGTCTTTGCATTATAACATTATTTTGTACTCATTTTTCATTGTATTGATGTGGTAATTATACTTGCTAGAAAGGCCTTACATGTCATATGCTGATTGTTCTTTGTTTGCCAATCCAGGGTCCGCTTCAATATAATGTTGTGCCTTGTTTCGTTCTGAGGCTTATCACTAGATACTTCAGAAGCAAACAAAATCTATCAACAATTGATATCGTCCAGGCACACGGGTATGCAGTTTTCAGTCTTGGTGACTCATATTATCCTTCGAGTCATTTGCTAGAGTGTTACTATGGTGCACTGTTTGGATTGGCTAGAACAATTAGAAGTATAGAATTCTAGTCCACTCGTCTAAGTTTTTTATAAAATTGGACTGAAATGATCATAATATGAGTTGATTCTTCTGTGAATGAATTATTTTTAACGAAACATGTTGGTGTTCAGATTTGGACGCTGTGTTCTAATCCAATTCTAAAATAATTCTCTGAAAAAACCTGATAGCTTTTAGACTTTGTTCCGGCAGTTTGAGAGGTTGAAAAATCCCGCACGCTGTTATCGTTCCAGCACAAAATCCAATCCCAAGTATTTTTTTCCCAACAGAATATCAGTAATGGATCACACACTCTATCGAGCTGACTAGATCATTCTGCCGTTCTTAGATGAATTCTTGATTGATTGTGGACCAGGCTCATGTGATGTTCGATGGTTGCAATGTTAGCTTCAGTGGGGACCGGCCAAAACAAGATTGATTGAATTATTGAATAATCATCTTCAAGCTTTGTACCTTCAAACACAAGGCTCTTATCCTCAGACAATGGCTTGAGAGCAGAAGCATCTAACAATGATGCCATTGTTCTTTCAAACCTTTATCAAAAATTGACCAGACCTGAAGTTGGTAGTTCTAAGGAGAAACTAAAAACCAACCATAGGTACTTCATTTTATATTTTCATATTTGAACACAGTTGAAACAGCAGAAGTCAATCCTTGCATTACAGAAACCAGATCTCACAACCCAGAAGTTGAATCTTCAGCAAGAATTGCCCAAATTCTTTGAATGAAGAGGCAGGATGCAGCTTAGAAGAAGCAATATGTTGATGCTTTTACATATACTCTTCTTCGATGATTTGAACAAAGCCTCTTCCCTAGGGTCAGAGGCAATAAAATCAATTCGTATCCCAAAAATAAAAACAAAAAACACAACCAAAAACGATGCTGGCCCATGACGGCCAGCAACAACTGCACCACTCACAAGAATTGTACAAGAATGACTGATACCAACTCCTAGTACTAATTGTCCTTTCATAGCAACCAGGTCAAGAACACGCCTCGAAGCAACCGTCAGGTCAAGATTGACAACAAACACCTCATGCACTAAGTTAGCCCAAGATTTGTGGTGAAACCTTCTGTAACTCTGGAGTCTGAAGAAAAATAAGTTTTCCTCTTTTTCTCTTCATCTTGATAAGATTAACATAATTTCTTGTGCAACATCAGCACTGCTCAGAATTGTAACAAACCCTGGGATTCTGGGAATGGAGAAAAAGCTTGACTGCAGCAAAAATTGCAAGACTCAATCACTGACTCAGCTGCAGACTATATCATATATCTTCAAAGTTGAACTCACACACTTAACTTATGATGAAGCCCAACTTCCAAGAGCTAAAAGTTTGTGCAGCTGTTTCTCAGTGAAGGACATAGTAATTACTCAGAGACTCTCCAGTACAGATTCAAGGGAGTTGCAGGAATACAAAAGGGGAAAGATTGACTTACTGCAGACACCAGGCTTTTACAGTTTTACCTCTCAGGCTCCCATGTCAGGAGACACTCTGCACTGTGTCCTAAGTTACTGTTGTCCTGCCATTGGAGGGTATTCCTGAGAGCATAGAAGTCTGGACAAAGGGACAATGCACTCCTTTTTGACATGCTTTGCGCAGGTCTGTGAATCAAAGGACTCTTTCCTGCCACAGTGCCACTCATGCCTTGGTCTTGCAGTTGCCACAGTTCTGTGCAATTACTGTGGGGCACAAAATGTGATGAATTGTAATCCAGCAGTAAAAATTGCAATTTCTTTCTCTTAGAATAGATTTAGTTCCAACTTCTAACAGAGTGTGACTCCTCCACAAAAATCTTGCATGGAAGTTTGAACATGAATCATAGCCACATGTCGTTGCATGGTTAGGAGGAACCAGTGTGAAAACATCATGGAAATTCAATGACAGCACCTTGAGACACACCAAAGGAAGTTTTTATTTAAGGTAATGAGAGCTTAAGATTTCATTGTTCGTACCCATATGGTAGAAAACTGAGGAATGATGCAAAGTCCTCAACGTTTAAATTTTCATGTCCAAATGGCAATGATCATGTGGTTTTTAGTATTTTGAAAAACCAAAAAAAATGTTCAAATAAAATTAGAAGTATTTTAAAACCATGATTTTAGAACAAAATTAGATATATATGAAATCATGACTTTATAACAAAATTAGATGTATATTTAATATAAAAGGTCAAATTTATTAATGAATATTTATTATATATCCTTAGCCATCTTAGACATCTTAGCCACGACATACTTTCAACAATATACCTTTTACTATTATACTTTGAGCCGTATGTTCTTAGTCATCTTAGCCATCTTAGCTAGCTCAACCATCTTAGTCATCTCGGTCATTTCAACCATCTTAGTCATCTCAGTCATCTCAGTTACCTCAACCATCTTAATCATCTTAGTCATCTCAGTTACCTCAATCATCATAGACATCTCGGTCATCTCAGATAGCTCAACCATCTTAGTCATCTTGGTCATCTCAGTTAGTTCAACTATCTAATTCATCTTATCTATTCTAGTTATATATTTTTAATGATATCAACTATTTGAACCATCTCAATCATCTTGGTCACATGCTTGTCTAGTCATCTCACTTGTCATGAGTGTCTCGGGCGTTTCGATCATTCTATCAGTCCTAACTATCTAGGCAAGACATCGCAGATATTGTATTTGTTCTAACTGTCTAAAGCACCTCACGCATCTCACTCGTCTTAACCATCTCAACTATATATTCTCGGTCGTCTTTGTCAACTCAATCGTCTCAGTCGTCTTAACCCCTAAAGGTTCTGGAAATCCAAAATGACTCTTGGCTATTTTGGGGAGCCTAAATGAAGGGGTTAAAAGTAATTATTTTGCCTAAGAATTTTACTGGATGCTCCCTATACCACAAGGTGTGCGTGGTAAAATTTGCAAAGCCAAATTTCACTTTTAGAAAGGGATATTTAAGTAATTCTGGACAAAACGCCTAATTCTGGACTTTTTAACATTCCGTCGGCTGGCCGCCGACCAAAATAGAAGGGTTGAAAAAAAAATTGCAAGTTTCGCTCAAAAATATGCTGTAAAAACCATTTTTTGGCTCAAAATTCATTGTTTTGACTCCGTTTTAGCCATAAATTCTACATTTCGACATCATTATGTCAATTTTTTGTGAATTTTGTGAAATATGCATCATTTTATAGTATTTATTCTATTTTTAAAAAAATCAATGATTTTAAGTTATTTACTACAAACATTTTGTCGACGGATGAGCAAACTATTAATTCTGGACTTTAAAAAGTCCAGAATTAACTAAATATGCCTTTAGAACCTTTGTTTAGAAATTTTAGGTTTCAAGTCCGAAACATGCAGTTTAAAATTAGGTTTTTCTTAGAATTTGTTTTTGGAAATGTGTTCATAACCAATTCACTACTCAGAATCCAAAGTAGCCTATGTCAAAAAGCTTACCAATTTTACAAGGGCAACCTCCAAATTTTTTTTAAAAAAAACAATGTTTACAATTTTTGGTAATTTTACAATTTTTCTTTCAAAATTTGTCAAAATTTGAGATTTAGGAATTTTTCAAATTTTGTTCTTCCAATAATTCGAAAACTCATAGAGTTAACTTTTAATCGTTCACTTTTTAAAAAAACCAAAAACATTTGACGTTATTTAAGTTTTACCATATTGTGGTTTTTGTACCTTTTTTTGGAAAATAATTTTCTTGAAGGCCAAAAAAACGTAATGAGACTCTAAAATTTTGCATAGAGGTGCCCAACTTAGTTACTTATATGGAAAAAAATATGAGCAAAATGTTTGGGATAACAATCATCAAGTCTTCATTGGCACCATTTAGGGTATGCCTTTCGCGCAGAGCCAAAAAAAAAAATAGTGAACTTTGAACATTACAATCTCACATATGATAAAAATTCAAACGTTGAAATTTGTTGAAATTTGACATGGTATTAGTGCAAGTAGTTAGGTTCAAGATCTTACGGTTGGATGTACCAAAAAAGTAATAAAATAAGAATCATACTCCAACATCTACAAGGTTGTCCAAAATCACAAATTTTGGTTTTGGAGGTCCAAAAACGGCTTGAACCTTTAGGGGTTAACCATCTCAACTATATATTCTCGATCATCTTTGTCAATCGTCTCAGTCAACTTAATCATGCAAGTTGTCTTAGACATCTTAACCATTTAATAATATATATAATCTTCATTGTCTCAAAATCTTTGTATCTGCACTTGTACCAAATAGAAGCACCACTCTTGGTTCAAGTACAAATGTTTGATTCTACACAAATCCAATTATATTATTATTCATGTGGTATGAATTGTGTATATAATATATAATAGCATAATTTTTTATTTGTTTACATAATGGATTACATATACATACACATGTATACCTTCAACTACACTGCTACATGTCTTCTTTCAAAACAAACATGATTCACCTTATCTTCCAATGCAAGCCGTTTATATTCATCTCATTTGCATAAAATTTCAACCTATTGCCACTAATCTATCATCTATATTTACCATTGAAATGAACTTGGTCAATAATAGATGTATATATGGATACTTCTAATCATTTGTTGTTCATACATAGGAGCCGATGGAAGTAATGGGCCCTTTTTCTCAACAGATCTCCAATCTATACAAAATTTTATAACATATTTTTTTATGTGTATGAATTGAGCATTTATAAAGAAAACCTTTGGTAGCACATTGAAAAAATAAATTAAAATAAATAAATATATATATATTATGAAAATAGGCATAGAGAGCATCCCCACCCCTGCTCCAAACACAAGGCCGCGGAGGTCTGTTGTGGGTCCGAATAGAAAAAAGCCACCAATCGGGACTCCCCTCTCCGATTCTTGAGTTGCAGGGCTCCTAAGTTTCACGTACCCGCCTCCTTTGTTGCATGTCCTAATTTTGGCATTTCCAATATCTGTCGAAGATATGGTTGGGCGGTCATGTGGGTGCAACGGAGGTTCGAGCATCGCCATTTGACGCAGATAGGTGGTGTCAGGCATTTTACCGCGGAGGGATGGAGGGCCGGTTTTTTTGCGAGCCCCAAGAGGCTACGAGGACCCTCAGTATAGGGTTTGGCGTGTCTTGCACATCGTGCAGGGATGCGGATGCTCTAACATCACAAGATGATATGCTCAGTCGCTCCCCCTCCGACCCTCTCTCCATCCCAATCTATCTGATTACCCCAATCTTTTACTTTATGGGCATTTCTTCTCCACCTAATAGTGAGGGCGTCCAGACATCATGCTCAAGATTGGTGGCAGTATGCTCAAATCTAAAAAGCTACTTTACAGCTGACCACCCCAGAGTAGTAATGCAGTAATGCAGGCCAACAGAGCAGCCCATAATCGCCTTTTTGCTTTCCTCCACACTCCAGAGTAATGTACTTGTGAATCTTACCTTATTCATGCATGTGATAATGTGATTCAATTCAAAGAATCCTAAAATATTTCAGCATGCAATTGTACAAGTGGAAACTCCATGCCACGTGAAATGTCAGTATTACATATGCTTTGTGGTACTTTCTATTTTACATTACAACCGTAAACAGTGTTTTACACTTGGTACATTCCTGTCACTTATTGCCGATTATTTTCATGGATGACTAAATCTGATTGTTGAAGCTCATGGAATACGGTTTGCCCCTGATATATGTTACCTTATAAGTGTTAAAATTGCATATGCAGTATGGAAAATTTTGCTCTCCCTAAAAGTTTTTAATAAATTTAAAATTAAAATTAAAAAAAAAAACCAAGAAATACATTAGTAAATGTTAAGTGTTCAATGTCAAGAGATTAACCTCTAAAGGTCAAAACTGAAAACTGCAGATTTTGACCACCGTATGGAAATTGATGTATGTTTCCAATAAAATTTTCTTTTCTCGTATTTCCAACCGTAAGATCTTCAACCTAACTACTTGCATTAACACCATGTCAAATTTCAACTGTTGGATCTTTACCATCTGTGAGATTATAACGTTCAAAGTTTACTATTTTTATTTATTTGGCTTTCCTTGAAAGGCATAGTCCAAATGGTGCCAAGGGAGACTTGATGATTGTTACCCCAAACATTTTGCTCATATTTTTTTCCATGTAGGTAACTAAGTTGGGCACCTCTATGCAAAATTTTGAAGACTTATTTTGATTTTTTGGCCTTCATGCAAATTATTTTCCAAAAGCAGGTACAAAATCGTGAATATGGTAAAACTTTAATAACATTAAATGTTTTTAGTTGAAAATTTCCAAAATCTCAAATTTTGACAATTTTTGAAAGGAAAAATTGTAAAATTACAGAAAACTTTGAAGCTTGTTCATGTAATTTTTGGCGGCTGTCTTTGTAAAATTGGTAAACTTTTTGGCTTAAGTCACTTTGGATTTTGAGTAATGATTTGGTTATGAACATACATGTAAAAAAAAATGAAAAAAACCTAATTTTAAACTGCCCGTTTTGGACTTGAAACCTAAAATTTCTAGATGAAGGTTCTAAAATTGGAATTTGACTTTGAAAATTTTACCACGTACACCTTGCGGTAAAGGGAGCACCCAATAAAAATATTAGGCAAAAATATTACTTTTAACCTCTTCAACTAGGCTTCCCGAAATAGCAAAAATCCAAATCGGGTTTCCTGGACCTTTAGGGGTTAAGTAAAAACTATGCTCCTTTATTCAGTAGATTTGACTGGAAAAGTGTTAATTAACATGAAAATGATGTTCTAAATGTATATGAATTGGATGAAATCAATTTATGTCCGTTGCATATTTTCAATTTTATTTTTATACCTTTCCACATTTAGTTATTTCTATTTCCATCTTAATATCATCCTTAGCTTCATATATTTACATCTTCTGTTTACATAATTGTAACTTTTAAATTCAAAAATCATATAAGTATTATTACATGTTGTTGTTTTCTTCTACACTAAGTGCTAAAGTTTTAACACTAAACAAGTGTTACAAATCTCCTAGCTTCTAAGTGTTAACCCCCAAAAATAGACTTTGACTTTGGATGCTCTATTTTGCTACTATAAATAATGTAAAATATGAATTTTTATTTTTTCTTAGCTAGATACACATGTTATCTACAAGCAATAATTTTATCAAAATCAACAGTTTCATTATGTAATTAATATAAATTTTTCAATCAAAGAAAATTCATATCAAATATTGGTCATACTAAAAAATTATGAAATATTTACCATAGATGTATATGACAACTACAAACCTTATACTCATTACCGTGCTAAAAAATTATGTTTTAATTCAAAAATATGATGGAAAAACCTAAAATCATGGTAAATCAAGTAGTAGCCACAGTTATATCCCTTCATCTTATACCAGCTATAAATCACTCAATTTTAGGTATTTTTCAGAATTTTAAATTGGACTTGAAAATAGATTTGTCAAACTACATTTCATTAGTTTACTTCAACTGCAAAAAGATCATCCCGATAGTCAAAATTGTGTTACAGCTGTCTGTATCACGAATTTTTTGAATACACATACAATATTGATGTTTTGGACTTTAAGGAGGCACCACAATTCATGAAACTGTTATTTTGAGGATTCATTAATGACATTAGATAGATTTCTCACAACTTTACAACATAAAAAATGTCATTTGGATGACAGTTATGTGGAAAAATAAGATCGACTAGTTTTGGGTCGTTTAGGCGTTTAGAGGTTAACAATATCGAGGATAGAATGCAGTTCTTCTTATTAAATTGTTGATCCAGTTTGAATTGCTTCTGTGTTATCATATTTGAATCCTACATTCTATAGTGGCAATAAAAATTTGCAGAGTTGATCAAAACTTAAATGCTCCTCACAACCTAATTAAGATTGTGACTTTAATCTTGATATGAAAATTTCATATTGTAAAGAAATGAATTACAAGAAAACAAAAAATCACAAAGACTGACGCACAAATTTGATTAAGTTAATTTGCGCCATATATAAATAAATAAATTAGGAAAAATCAAAATAGTCAAAAAAATTAAAATAGTGTTAAAGACTTGTTATTTGAAGAAAATAAATTTTGATTCATAAATTTGAATTTTTGCAATGGGAATAATGAATAGTGAATTTTTCCATAAAAAATGCATTTATTTGAAAAACAATTGTGAGAATATTTGAAAATAATTTGAATTAATATTACAAAATTGTATTCTCCATACTGAAATGTTGGTTTTTCCGGAAAAAAAATGGCGGAAAATGGTGACTTTCAAATTAATAGTGCAAAGAAGCCAACTTCTAGTGAAAACTAAAGAAAGAAAAAAAGCCAAATACAATCAAACGGGGTCCCGGATGAAGGGTAGCAAGTTCGTAATGAGAGCAAGTTTTAAGTATTATTAGAGCACCAAGTGGAATTATACTCTTACTTAATCAAAGCCTTGCACATATCACTACAGTTCTTCCAATTTTTAAGAATAATGTTTCTACGGACCATGCCACAGAAGATAGCCTCATTCCTTGTGAGTTGGCAAATAAGCAAGACACTAATAGGTTCTTGGTTGAAAAGGAGGCGGTTCCTACCACACCACATGTGCCAGAGAGGTTGGCCTAAGAAGCCAACTCATATGGCGTCCGAGGCCACACTCCGGTTGATTTGGAAGGGACAAATCTTGTCAACTAAAATATTGCTTTGGTCTAGTGGATATTTGGTTTGCAATGACAATTAATCTATTGTATAGAAGCAAATGTGTGTATTATCATGAACTTGACAAAACACATTTTCAAAAAAATCAAAAATAATACTCTTAATTCTCTTTACTATTTTATTTTTGATCTATTTTACAAATGTGCAAAGGAATAAGCCAACTCAATATGTAATAAAAATATATCTGAAAATTCTAACATATAAAACCAAAAGATTGAAAAAACATGACATGTCAAGTTCTTAATAATTTTCTTTGTTCATTGGGTATTCGGTAAAGCAAATACATCGATCATTGGAGTCAGCTTCCTTTTGTTCTTTCGCTGGAGAGCGTCAGACAAACTAAATCAACATTTCAGCGTACCTTGCAGAGTGATAAGAATTTCAATGAGGTGGCCTTGTGGCAGTAATGAGAAGAGTAGACTCATATGAATCATAAAATCAATGAGTCTGCAAGAGTTGTGCATTCCTGACACCTTGTAACCAATTCCAGAGCCCACTTGATGGCCAACTTACTGCTGATCTGAGTGCCTGACATTTTGCAACTTAGCAAGTTCCAGAGCCACTTGATGATGATGGTGTGACATGTCCACTTGGGAATTCAATTGAGATTACAGTGACTTAGAAAAATTCAACAACTTTCTTCTGAAATTCATTCATGTATTCTGAAATTCATTCATGTATTCTGAAATTCATTCATGTATTCTGAAATTCATTCTGAATTCAGTATATTCATTGATGCTTTAGGACCCTCACCAGAAAATAATCCAAACTGGGCTGATCTTCTGTTCACAAGATCCATAGTCTACTGACCAACTTTCTAATGTTAACCTCTAAAATTCCTTAGTCCGTTCGATGAACAAATCCGGTTACGATTTCTAGATGTCAATTTTTTTATTTTATTTTATTATTATTATTTTTATTTTTTTAAAAATTTTTTTTTTGGAACAAATGGTATTTTTCTAGATGTCAATTTTGAATAATATTTTTTGAGGAATTTTTTTATTTTTTTTTGGAACAAATGGTATCTTTATTACCACTGTCAAAGCAACAGGGACAAATTTTTTTGAGGAGTTTCGTGGACATGGGAATGACAAGAGTTTTGTGGGAATAGATATTCCTCTCATTGGCCTCTACAAAAAAAAAGCTATAGTAGGCCCCCTAAGGCGTTCTTCTTCGACTAGTTTCTGTTACTGATGTTATTTTAAGTGTGGCTGTTTCTCGTACTCTTCATTCGCCGGTTGGGGCTCATGGCCCTGACTCGGTTCATCGAGTGCTTTTGTTTCTTTTGTCTATTTTCATTGGTAATAAAAGTGCCATTTGTCCAAAAAAAAAAAAAAAAAAAAAAAAAAAAAAAAGCTATGCTCTTCTAAGTCATTTTTCTTCGACAAGGGGCGTGGGCAACTTCAAAAAAATTGCTACACCCTTTTACTACATGTGAGATTTTTTATACAAGTAACCAACATGACTATATTTGAAGTTGTCAAAAATAAATAAATCTTTGTATCACAATAAAAAAATTACTATACAAATTGTTGGGTAAATAAGTAATGTGGGTGGTCTAAGATTAAAAACGACAACATGACTTTTCTGTTAACCCCTAAAATTCTTCACGACCATATTCTGGTTGTTCCACTTTTTGGGCAGCCTCCGGGGACCTCATACTTTTAAAACTTTCAATGAAAATTTTAGTGTAGTTTCCAAAAACTACACTCTATATGTAGCACTTTGTTTGTTGCCCGATCTCGCTTCAAAAACTTCAAATGCTTATAACTTTTGCAATACTTATTGTAATGACGTATTTTTAATTTTTTAATTTTTTTCGGATTTTTTTATTTTTTTCTTGGATTCATGATTGATTGATCTTTATCTACGATTGAAGCTTTAAATCAACTCATTCTGACAATGGAATAAAAGTTATGAGGAGATATGTTTCTTAGGCAGTTTGGACAAAAAAAACTTTGAAGCTCATTTCTAAACTCAATTTTAAGTATATCTTAATGAAATAAAAAAAGCACTAGGTGAAGACTTCTAAGTACAACATTCTCACCGTTAAGATTGACATTTTACAATTCCATGTCAAACTTATAAATGATTTTCTATTTCCTTCTATTTTGTACCCACTTCTAGTAATTGTTTTATGAAAAAATTAATATGAGTTTTTTTCTCACAAGATTTTATATTTGAAGACTTAACTCAATTGTTAGCATGGCCTTGTCATTCAATCAATTTCTAACCCATTCAAAAAATATATATTAATTTTTAAAGTTCAAATTTGTCACCTGATTTGAACCCCAAAAATCTTCTTTTGTAACTTTGATCCTTATAATCTAAAAATCTAATGGTCATCTTGCTCTGAAATTTTGTGCTCACATGAAAAACCAAGTTGGTAGATATTAGATCTTACGGTTAAATGATGAAAAAACTAAAAAAGAATATTATTTCTTCTCCAACTTCCAAATGCTGCGTTTTTCATGGTTTTTTGTGAGATTACAGTCAAGGAATTTTAGAGGTTAATACAAACAATAGGCATTCTATTGATGAAATTAAAACATTGAACTCAGTTTTGTTGATATAAAACACACTAGATGCACTACATTTTCAGCCCAATTGTGAATCTAAATATATCAAATTTAGACTTATTTTAAATATAAATTAAACCTCCGTTTGAACTACCTCTAAGTACAGAATTGTTTTGTTACTCCGGAGATATATAATTCCATACATGGAAAATGACAATGTTCATCATAATGATGTGAAAGAAATATCAATCATTTTTATTTTTATTTTATTTTATTTTTAGAAAATGTAATAAAAAATAAAACTTGATCACATATTTTTCTACTTACACATTCGTTACATATTTTTATTTCAAAAAATAAATAAAAATTGGATCATTTCATACTATATATACACATGTATTTTGATGAGATAAATAATGTTATCATCCATTTCTTTTAAACATTTAAGATCGCATTTCACCCATTCATTCCATATTACCATATGCATCCTCCTATTCACACTCTTCCTTCAAAATTCAAAACAAATCTTACTCCTCCTCATTGCAACATCTATCCTCCCTCAAAAAACTACACTTCCTGCCTTGATTTTGCGGCGGTGTACTTCTCTTCTTACAATGGAATTTCACCATTTTTAAATTTTTCTTTTGAGGCACTCAAATTACTTTTTACAACTCATGGAAAAACTGATGAATTGCCTTTGGCAACCCATCGCCGGGGTTTTCCATCCAATAAAGATAAGATTTTACAACCAGTCGAAATTGAACCGTCAATCCCTTGGTACCCGGCAACAACTAATTGATACCCCTCTCCATCATCTAGCAGTTTAGGGTCATCACGGACCAATAGGTTAAGGTCGTTACTGACCATGAATTCCACCATTTGTCCCTCCCCAAAAAAAAAAACACAAAACGTTTGGACATTGTTACTTTTTCAAGATTAATTTGAAGCGTGAACACCCTTGTAAAAAATTATTTAAAAAAAATATAAATAAATAAATAAACAAACAAAAAAACTGAACTTGATAACCCAAATAACAAAAGAATCGAAACCAGAGCACAAACATATAAAGTATGGTAAAAAGTGAAAGCACACGTGACACCACTTCGAGTGAAATTGTTTGTACTATGGAGTAAAATCGTGAAGTCACCAAACGGGTCACGGGACGTCACAGCGCGTGCAGCGCACAGTGACGCCATGGAAACTGGAGTCATTTTATTTTATTTTTCCTGTTGAAAAACTGGAGTCATTCAGTCACCAGTGCCAGTGGTGTCAACTTGAGAGTCCATCCATGATCCGAGAGGAGAGTGAACTGTGATACTCGGATGATAATGTCTCATATAGCCTACAGTCACAGGCTACTACAGTATGTAAGTTATGTTGTGCTGCGGGAAAGGGAACTCCCCTCCTTGCGCGGCCTTTTCCAGGTTTCGCTGTGTCCTGCCCAAATTCCCCCTCCCCATCATGGCCCCAATGGGCGCCCCCCACCTCAGCCCAGCGCAATCCTCACACGTGAAGGCAGTCATCATTGCTCTGCCCTCCGCCCTGGCTCCCTGGCTCCCTGGCCCACCCCCGTGACTCCGCTCCCTGCCTTTATTTTACCATATTATTTCTATTTTATTCTGGGCCCGAATCGCAATCGCACCCGCGGATTCAAAAGCGGGGAAAAGTGGATGTCTGCCCCCAAAGTGCCCATGACCACAAAGCCACTGCTCCGTTTTCGTATCTCTAGGTAGTTAGATGATATCGTCCGAAGTTTCTTCGAAAGTGTTGCTTTTAGGTGCCCATGGAAATAAAGAGGAAAGTTCGCTTTGCCACATGGAGTGGTTTCCATGCACTTGTAATGTTACTATTTTTAGTTGTGAAGATTTTGAAGTGCGTTTTTTATATTTGATTTGGGCACTTTGGGGGTTGTGATTTGTTCAAATGCAACCTAAATATTCTAAAAGTATGTTTATATTGATTATTAGTGTCATGCACTATCTAGAGTTATGATAAATTGTTTTATAAATGAAGTTTTATTCAATATAATAATTTGTTTTGATAAACCAATGTTTGTGAATATGTAATTAACACTCTTCAAGCAATTTGGAATCGGTATTGAACATGACATAACGAGTTGGTGGCACTCTTTATTGATTTTACTGTAGTAAAACCAAATATTAAAAGTAATTTAAACTAAATCTTAATTCTAATTGCATCTTTAAAAAAAATCTATAAAATCCATAATCTAATATTATATTCAAAACATGGATAGTGTGTGATGTCATTTAATTCTAGTACCTTAATTGTATATGTATATGTGCCCCAAATATTCAATTCAAACTCCTTACCGTTAGTAAGATCGTAATGTTCTAAGTTGATGCAAAATGGATTTCAAGTATTTTGTGAGCTAAAAAAACCAATTTCTAAAGTAAATTTTATACGAGACTCTTCAAATTCTTGTTCCTAGGTGGTTTAGGAATATGTCCGTGCACTTTTTTCTCTCATACAACCTATAAAACCTTAAAAAACGCTTGACTTTTCACACGGAGGTATGCTGAAATTCAAATACAAAGGCTGGTCTATGATAGTAAGAAGGGCATATGGAGAAATATTGGATAGAAAATCCAAGCGGTGAGATCATGCCCTCAAATTTTATTTACTTGAAAAAAATAAAATTTCAATTTCTGGCAAATTTTTGAAGTTTTTATAATCTAATTACTTTTGAGCAAATTTGAGCATAAACTGCAGTTTTGGGCAGATTTTGGTATGCCTTAATAATGTTTTCAAACTTTGGTTGCAAATATCTTATAAAGTATGAGGAATTTGGAAACATGAATGGTCTTGTCAGAATGATATAATAGTTGTTTAAACTATGCAAAAATTTCAACTTCATACTATAAAAAATGACTTGTGGAGAGCGTGACCAAACTCTAAATCTTACCATTTTTGTTGAGTTGATGCTTTAGCTTAGGGGTTAACCCCTAAAGACCCTTGAGACCTGTTTGTGGTCCCAGCACTTTTGATCAGGCTATTCTCTCAGGTTTCAGAATTTTATTATTTTCTGAAAATTTTACTCTATGTAGCTCTGAACAATAGCTTTCCAATGACGGAAATTTCAAAGCATTTGGAGTTATGATGCAAAAGTTATGAATTTTAGAAGAATCTGCTTCAAATTCGGGCAGCCAATAACCAATGGAAATCTCCCATTTTCTGCCCAAGTTGCCCGTCATCCAATAGGACAGAAAGTGACAAGACAAATTTTCAAAGGGTGGGCACTTGGAAAATGATGGGTCCAATATTTTTTCATCTATACACATTTATGACAGTTTTCATCAGATAGAGATTTTCATCTAACTAACTATTTCCATCTAAAAAGGTTGTTGATATTTTTCAAATTTTCATCTAGAGCGTAGTTTGCATCCAAAATCCATTTTCATCCATATTAAATATTTCATCTATAAATTTTTTCATCCAAATGAATAAATTTCATCCAATTCCTATGATGTGGCACGGATCCATCCACAGTACGCCTTCTTCCCAAAACTGCCCTTTGAAATAAAAGGGAAATATACAATTCACACTTCAAAAAATTATAGAAATTTGATATCTACTCTGATTGCATTGAAATTTTTTGTGGTTCTTTTCTTTAATAACTTCAACACATCTACTGATCGGATTCTCAATTGGACATTTTTAGACTACCCTTTAAGTAGTTTTAATTTTGGAGAATGTAAGGCAATTTCAGCACACCCCTTTTCACAAAATCAAGGATTTGTTTGCCTTTCCAAGCCCGTATGAGGCTCAAACTTTGTGAGCTTATACCTAACTCCCATACCTAAAGGTATTGATGTTCTTCTATGAATCAAATGTGTTTGCAAAGTATAGTTTTTGGGCATCAAAACTTTGGAATACTCATGGGGCAGTGTCAAAAAAAACTTTTGTTGTGACTTCTATTATTATAATCTCGCAATCTCTACGGCCGATTGTTCTCAAAATTGGTATACACCTTTGTGAAGAAGGTATAAACAAGATCCTACGGTTGAATGTTTATTTTTGTGTCTAAAATTAGAAATCATTAGGTTTCTATCAGTAGGGGTATGTTTTTGACAGTTTTGGCTCCAAAAACACCAAGGGCGTTCAGGGGTTAATTATGTACATGCTTCTCACATCTCTCAGAACTCTTCTCCAATCACATGCCAAGTTAAGTCATTTTTTAACCTATAAATGGAATAACTCTCAAATAACTCATGTTGCATCTGGAACTTCTCCTTGAAGGACATATCAAATTGTTAAATTTTACTAAAAACTCAGCTACACTGCACTGTCTATCAAGAAACTCTATTGGAATTAATACGGTGTAGGGTTCTTTAGCGAAATAAAATAATGTTCACACTTACCTCCTTCCAAGCCCAATGTGGCTGATGAGTGTGCATCATTCGTGCTAAAAATTTATTCAAAGATAAAAGCTACTGAACTGGTGACATTCTCACATACAGGTCAGCCTGTTGTCAGCTCCTATATTACCAATCAGCATCATCCTAATATGTGAGTAAAATGATCAGATTTGATACAAATTAGTCTTATTTCCACAGACTTCAATGGAGCAAGTTGGTCCTGGATCCTTGCTTTAAGAATTCATCAGTAGATCCTATATTTGGTGAAATCGTGACAAATGTGATGCACATTCTGGGTCAATTGTAAGTCTAGGAAGATAGTCATCAAAGATTTTCATGCGATCTTGCCCTGGGCCTTGGCCCGACGAGGGTTGTTTCACTTTTGCTTGCAATGAAATCCTTCACTTGCTCCGAAAAAGAAAAAGAAAAAAAGAAGAAGAATTTCATGCGATCAACTGCCAGTTGGTCCATGAGTAGACACAAAATATGCATGCCATCTGTTTTTTTTGTTGCTATATGACAATCACAACAGGAGTGTGGTTTCTAGGTTATGCACTTGTCATATTGAGTGAAACTTCCATTCTAACGTTACAGGTGTACCTGTAAGTTGTGCCTAGTGAAGCACATCCAGGATCATAGACACAACAGTAAGGGATTGCAATCTTCAGAAAAGAAATTAAAAAAAAATTATATTACTTGAGTTGAAAAACAAAAAATGAAAATCTTGTAGCAACGGAAAATCCCACTCCAAAAATTGTCAAAGATACGTCCCACTACCTGATTTTTTTTAAAAAAAATTTAAAATTTTATTATTTTAATCTTTTTTTTTGTTTTGAGTCAAATTGCTAAAATTCGGCTGGTTTTTTCGCCTCGGTTTCCGCAGCGGTGTATTTTTCTTCATTTCAATGGAAGTTCACCATTTGACTCCAAAAAAAAAAAAAACTGCTAAATTCCATTGATTGCTACATTTGTTTGAAAAAAGAAAGAAAGAAAAGATATGTTCCCTTACTTTTTTTACAATGCCTAAAACAAAAAATCTTGATGATTTTTGTTGTGAATCTTTCACAATTAAAGGATTTTTTCTACACTCTTAATAAATAATTGACTTATTCCATGTTCATTTAAAAAATAGAAGTGATAAAGATGGTTTGAAGGCCATTAATCTATAATCAAACTTACAGAAAAACTCTAGTGGTGACATTGTGCAGATCAATCTCTTGGTTCAGAAGTACCCTGGTTACTTACTGTTTGTGGGTTCTCCCTGGACTCTCGTCCGATGAGGGATGTAATTTATCCTTTGCAATGAAATTCCTTCATTTGCGCCAAGGGGGAAAAAAACACCTACAGAAAAAAAATCTGAAATGGCATTTGTCTTCGATGAAACAAAAAATCAAACTTACAGCATGCACCTTTGTCTCCCAACACATGCTACAGATATACGTAACAGCACACCCAGGGAGGATTCTTCCGATTCATCTAGGATGCCAAATCAGATCCCTGTTCATTGCATCCAAAATCACACCCCTCCCTCCCCTCAACTTGGCTAATGGCATACCAAAATCCAGAGAAGGAGTCCATCTGGCTGGCTGCATAGGGAATGCGGATGAAATCCGATTCTCCAAAGGAGGCAAATATTCCACGTATCCTCCAATTCAGCAAAAATTGTATATTTACTGTACAGTACTCCAGCAGGACCCAAGTCAAAATTCCACTTGGGTCTCCCCAGTCCCCCCAAGCCACCTAACTTACCTCTCCTTCCATAATTGCCCTGTTTCCCAGTCTCTTCTCAACTCCACACTCCGAAGCTATTCCCCGAACCCAATGTGCTGTACTGTTCACTTTTTGCAAGTAAGTTCAATTACCCCTGTGCGTACAATAATATCCGAGCTAACTCTGAAAGTCTGATAGTGGTGCAAATATACCCTTTTTTATTTTACTATATCATTATTATTCAGCCCCCCTGGCAGCCCCCTCTCCTTTTTATTTTTCTGTCAGACACCTTTTTGCTTCTCCTTCACTAAAAAGTCTCTTCTTGGCCTCTTGCTCTCCACTCCTGCCCCCCACCACCTTTACCCCATTGGACACTCAACTCATTCTCCCTAACCTACCTTCGTGCCTTTCCTACCCTCCCTCCCTTCACCGCCTCACCACCTCCACAACTCCTTGTCTTGCCCCTTCCCACACCCATCTTGCCTCCTCCACTCCCTCCGCTACCAAACACTCCAACACACACTCACGCCCTCAAACCTTCAACTAGGGAGCCACAGGGGACCAAGCTGGCTATAGTTTGGGTTTCATCATTGACGACGATGATTGAGACTAGTTACTAGTACTACAACCCGAGTGAGTGTTGGATTTTCTTCTAGATTGGTTCACATATGCAGGAAGACTTCGGCAGTTAAATCCGGTGGTGGATGTTGGTTGAGTTAAGGAGGTGAATCTATCAAAAGAGGTTTTTTCGGAAGCTGGGAGTTGGAGTTGAGCGTGTGAGTGATCGGGAGGTGGATAGCAGTGAGAGTGGAAGCGGATGGGGGTGGTGGTGGAATTGGGTGGAGTTTTGGGGCGAATTGTGTGCCCAAGGTGCTAGTGTGGAGGTCATCGAGGTTGTTGTGAGGTGGTGACGTTGAAGTTAGCTTTGGAATGGAGATTGGGAGGGCGGCGAAGCGACTGAGATCAGAGGTGGCGCCTATGGGGGAGGAGTGTGAGGTAAGAGTGGGGGAGAATGCAGTGAGTGTGTCCGGGCAGATCATGGCGGGATTGCCGGACCATCTTGCTATGGAATGCCTGGCGCGGGTGCCGCTAGCGTCGCTGCGCGGCGTGAGCAAGGGGTGGCAGAGTGTGATATATGATCCGTATTTTCAGAGCCTGCGGGAATCGAAGGGGGTGGGGCAGCTGGAGTGGGTGTACACATTGGTGCAGACTGGGGAGAATCAGTTCAAGTGGCGCGCGTTCGACCCGTTCGCGTTGCAGTGGCATGACTTGCCGGCGCCGCCGAACGCTATGGAGTTCCAGCTCTTTAACCCGGGCTGCATTGGCGTGTCGTACTCCGTGCAATGCGCTAGTACGCGTAATAAGTTGGTCATGGTGGCGGGCTTGAAGGCAAAGCGTGATAACCTACCGCGCATGACCATGGAGCCCGCGCTCGACCACCCTTACGTCTTCGATACGCGTACCTGTGAGTGGAGCCAGGGCGCCCCGTTCACCGTCCCTCGCAAGTGGTGCGTCTGCGGCGTCACGGGCGAGAATCTCTATGTCGCTAGCGGCTCCGGGAAGGACTGGGACCGGGAGCTCTCCAAGTCTGCTGAAGTTTACAACCTCGAGAGTAAGCAGTGGACCAAGCTGCAGAACTTGTCCTCTTCGAAATTCTCTGGTGAAGCCATGAATGCGGTTTCCGACAGTGGGAAGCTCTACTTCGTCAGTGGCCGTGGCGTTTTTTCTAAGGACGGAGTTGTGTATGACGTCGCGACTGACTCCTGGTCGGAGATGGCGCCCGGCTTGAAGCGCGGGTGGACGGGTCCATGTGTGGTCGTGAACGGGCGGTTCTATCTGCTGGAGACGCCGGCGGGGAAGCTGAAGGTTTATGATGTTGAGAAGGACGAGTGGGAGACTGTTCTGGTGGACCCGCTGTTGCAGAATTTGGAGGTGTTTGTGGGTACCAATGGTAAGATTGTGGCCATTGAGCCCTTGAAGGAGAAGGACGGCGAGCCGGCGAGTGGAGGGAGTGTGTTGAGAGTGATCGATATTGCGAGCTCGGATGTTCCATTCATTTTCGACATTCCTGTGGAGGAGGGCCAATTGGTGTCTCTGCAAGTGCTGTCCATGATGCACATGGGATCACCACATCAATAACATCCGGCCCTCATGTTTTGACATACATTGACATTTAGATCAACGATCGGGGATCAGCGATCAACAACATAACCCACCTGAGGGACCCAAGGGCGACGATGATGGTGTATTCATGCTATTCAGCTCCAGCTCCAGCTTCCAGGTTTTGTTCATCTTGCGGTTGTGGGAGCGGCACCATGAAAATTCTCCTGCAACACGATGTATGTTGCTAGTTTAGAGACGACCAATGATGACATTATCCGCCAGTCTGATCTCACCGATCATATCATTCGCTTCGAACGAACGGCGTTATATGGCGTTATGTGCGTTATGTAGTTGTTGATCCAAATTGTAGACAGAGGACTCTACTATTCGGAGTAGTCTGTACATTGGACATTGTAAATTAGCGGCTGATTTGGCCTGTCTCACCTTTTTCTTAATTCATTATTTTTTCCCATCACCAACATGTCTGTTAACTCTCTAAGTGATCTTTAATTGCATGTCAAGTTCATTCGATATGTTTAGCAAGGCATGAATCATATCACACGATTCACTCTTAGTTAGCCTCAGCAGTGAACTCATTATACTCCCGTAGTGATACCCCTGCAATTAACATGAACATCCTTGCAGACAATGTTGGAATCCATGTTCACAGCCGTGATTTGAGACGAAAAACTCAGCCAAGCCCCACAGAAGGGTACCAGGCAGCGGGGCGGGAGCTAACCTCTTTTTAACATTAAGTATCACTAAACTCTTGGTAAACATGAGCTTTTCTACGATCACCATACTCATCAAAATTAAGGAGGATGTGATTCTATCTCGCCATACCGGTGTAGGCAGTTTCTTTCCATGCCAGATGATAAATACTATTAATATTAAGTAACTGGACTTGGTAAAAATGAGCTTGCAACGAGCACACCGAGTGTAGCACATGATGGACACCCTAAGGACGTCACCAGCGGAAGAGAAATGGCTAGAAGCAGGATTTTCTGGATTAAAAGGAGAGTGCGGAGGATTCTTGAAGTGTATCTCCCTCCAACTGAAGGTGGTCGACATGTCAAGGGATTGCGAAACACCAATGAATTTTTGCCAAACTCTTTAAGCAGTCCCGCAATTGCAAATGTAATGTTTTTTTAACAAGCCAATACATTAACCAGGCCTTGTTTTTTTTTTTGAAACAAATGGAGCTTTATTCCACAGTAAGAGAAACAAAACACCGCGCAAGACCGAGCTCGCCGGGAAGCCAGCTGGCAGAACCAAAACCAATTTTAATATTTACCTAACATAATACCTGAGACCCTGAGACCTGAGAGAACCGTAAACAAAGTTAAGGCGGGTGCAGCAAGAAAGCTGCCCCACTGTAGTTCCATCGAACTTGATCCTGGAGAACTTCACAGAAGACATTACGATGCACCCACAGTGCAAGGAACTCGCGGGTGGCTTTGGGTGCAGCAAGGGGTTGAACTCGCTCCAGCCACCGAATCCTAGCCCAGGCCGACCTCCCAAGGTCCAGAACCGCATCCCAGACGGTGCGATCAAGCTTCGCATCAGGCCACGGATCGTTCTGAAAGACACAAGCGTTGCGCCTGATCCAGATGACCCAAAGGACGGCCCCTCTAATGAGAGACCATGTATTTTCCACCTGCTGGAAGGGACCGGGGAGAGGAGTACCGAGCAAACATTGATCCCAAGTAGGCCCCGGCCGGTGTTGTCGCCCGGGAGGGATACCTACAGCGCTCGATAGAGCACGCCAGGCGATCTGCCAAGCTCGGGTAGCAGCGGAGCAGGAGAAGAAACAATGTATCAACGTCTCCGATTCTCCAGTCGAGCAGCAAGTACAGGCCTCGGACAGGAGGGGGAAAGCCCTCTGCCTCCAGTGGTTGACGGCAATAGCCCTATGATATAGGCTCCATAGAAAAGCAGCTTCCTTCCGTGGTCGGGCCGCGGTCCAGACCGCTTGCCAATTCGGCAAGAACCGGTCTGAAATTAATCCCGCCCATTTCTCATGAATGGGCAAGGAGAGGCTGGTCCGTGGGCGGTGCAATTGTCTGCCATGTTTGGCAGAGTAAGCAAATAGGGGCTTACCGTCTCGCCAGCGCCATCGACCGGGGTCGAAGGTCAGCCGCGAGAGGGGGGCAAGGTAACGATGGCGAAGGGGCGAGCGAGGCCTGGATGATACCGGTACAGATATAACTCGTACGCGATGAACACTGCCGCGGTAGGAGACCGGGATGTTGGTCTCGTCTGTAAGGAGAATCAAGTTGCGGGAGTTCAGACCAAGAAGGTACTGAGGACACCCTACAGGAACGGCGGTAATAGTCTCTTGCTCCGTGAGCAAGGGGCGGAAGTCATCAGTAGCTTGCAAAAGGATGCACGGATCCTCTGTGGAGCCGTGGGGGAAAATACCCATCCATTCACCTGCGGTAAGACTGTGACGAGCGTGAGTAAACAACACTCGCCATGTTTGGGGAAGGTGAGTTTGATACAGGAGGAGGCCGGGCCGATCTTGCTCCCGCAGGTGAAACCTGCGTTCGAGAACCTCCCAAGGCAGAATGGTCATGGATTCGGGTTCCCAAAGGTCCCGGAGACACTGGAGCCCATGGGCTGCCAGTTGTCGCGCACGGATTTCGGAGAAACCAAAATTATGTCCCACATAGGTTGTGGTCCACCACAAACTAGTATTCTGCACCTCCTCAAAGGACGTCGGGGGGACGGCATCAACATGAGGGCTCATGATGCGCCAGCTCTGAGTGAAACGATGCCACAGGGGCGGACCCCTCGGAGCATGGAAGCGGGGGAGGAGCATCCACTGGAGACTCCGCGGCCAGCGCCCTGGACCGGGGGGTTGAAAGCCAGTGAGCCTATGCCGAAGCAACACTTGTAGGGGCGAATTACCCGGTTCGAGAGCTCTGAGGGCCCATTTGCTCATGAGTGAGTGCAGGGCCTCCTGCGGATCGACCAGCCCAAGACCGCCCACTGATTTAGGGGCGCAGCAGTCATCCCAGCGGACCCTGGCGCGGGTGTTTTGATCTGTCCCGGCCCACAAATAATTTCGAAGGGAAGCACGGATGGTGTTGAGTACCTTGCCCGATCCGCCCCAAAGGCTGATGAAATACCATAACGTCGACAGCAGTACTGAATTCACTATCACTGCACGGGCTGCCAGAGATAGATGCAGAGATGTCCAGTACCCAAGCTTTCTGGTAATTTTGGCCTGGAGGAAGCTATCAACATCTGCGGTATTCAAGGAGACCCCAAACGGGGTGCCTAGAAGGCGAGAAAGTGACTGCGGGGGAGCTATGGTGCAGCCGAAGGACGCTAGCCAGAGAGGCGGGGGTCCCGTACCAAACCAATAGAGCGCACATTTTCGCCGATTGAGATGGAGTCCAGTAGCGATACCAAAATCAGTAAGGAGCTGGGAAGCAGTATGTAGGGAGCGAGGGGTCCCCAAGAGGGAGAACGTCGCATCATCCGCATACTGCGAAAGGACCTGCTGAGTGGATCCATCCGGCAAGAGAATGCCACGCAAGTGGCCCGTCGAGAGGCAGTGATGTGCAGCCGTGGAGAGCGCCTCTGCGATGATAAGAAAGAGGTAGGGCGCCAGGGGACAGCCCTGGCGCACTCCCCTGGCAATTGAAAAAGCTGGTGTGCATTCTCCATTGAGCGCGACTGAGGCAGAGGCGTCAATTAGCAGGAGACGTACCATGTCGATGAATGCAACAGGGGCTCCCATGCGCTCCAGCGCCTGAAATAAGAACCTCCAACTAACCGAGTCGTAAGCCTTGCAGAAATCGAGTTTGAGCATGATGAGAGCTTGATCTGATTCCTGGGCCCAATCAATAGTGGCATGTTGGATCATGACCGTGTCCAGGATATATCTGGAGGGGAGAAAAGCAGATTGACTGTCGTGAATTACGTCGGGAAGAAGCTTTTGGAGGCGTCCCTGCAACACCTTTGCTAGAATTTTATAAGAGGTGTTCAGGAGCGTAATTGGCCTCCAGTTGCCAAGGTGTTCCAAGTCGCCCTCTTTCGGTAGAAGCACGACGAGGCCACGATTCATCCCGGCTGGGAGGGAGCCCCGCGCTATGGATTCCTGGAGCATGGCCACAAAGTCAGCTCCGATGAGGTCCCAGAATTTCTTGTAGAATTCCGTGAGGACCCCATCGGGGCCAGGACTTTTGCCAGGAGCCATTGCAAATAGTGCTGAGCGGATCTCGTCAGCCTCAGGAGGGCGCCCGAGGGCCTCCAGTACGGGGGGGGGAAAGGCATTGCGGAAGGCCCCGGGGATCAGGTCAAGGAGGGCCGTCTCTTTGGCCAACTGGTCCGGGGACGAGATCGGCGCAGTGTAGAGATCACTGTAGTACTCTACGACGACTCGCTCAAGCTCGGTCCGATCTGTGATGCGGCGGCCTTGAGCGTCGTGTAGTGCTGTGATGAGGGCAGACTTAGGCCGTTCTTTAACCGCTGTAAAGAATTCCTTCGTCACTTGGTCGCCCCTGTGCTTCCAGCGCAGTCTGCTACGCACTCTACGGCCTGCGATTTGACGGGCTTGAAAAGCAACAAGTCGTTCCCGGACCTCCCCTCGACGAGCCAAGAGAGCACCGTCGGAGGGATGCAGCTGGGCCGCGGCTGTACTATCCTCTAAGTCATGAAGGAGAGCCTCCTCGTCGACCCTAATAGCAGTGGCCCGGGCTGTGCAGAAGCGGCGATAAAAACTTGTGACCTGTTTAAGTTTAGTAAAGAAGGAAGTGCCAGGACGAGCAGCTCGCCACAAGCGGTGAATTTCCGGAGAGGCTTCCTCCAGCCAAGTCAGATTCATTTTCCATGGTGTGCGGCGTTTCGGCGCCTCTGCGAATTGGACAGTAGCAAAGACCGGGTGGTGATCGGATCTTGGCAGGTTGCCACGGATCAGATATTGGAGAAGGACCCGGCCCGGGGCTGTGGGCGATGCCTGGAAAAGGTATAATCTGTCCAAGCGCGCAAGGATGCGGCCTGTATCAGGTCGATTATTATCCCAGGAGAATCGCAGGCTGCCTTCCGAGCGAGGATTATCATCAACTCCCAGGGCAGCTTTCATGGCCGCGAAGAGAAGACGTTCTCTGTACGGGAGCATGGCCGGACTTTGACGGGTTTTATCGGCACGATTCTCTACCATGTTAAAGTCGCCGAACAACATCCACCGGCATTGAGGAGGAAGGTCTCGGGCTAGAGCTTCCCATAACAGGCAGCGGGAAGGTGAGTCATTCGGAGCATAGATGTTCACAAAACCAACATCGCCACCAGGTAGGCCACGAAGCACAAGCCAGTGGGCTCGGTTGTCCATGAGGGAACCTGAGCTGTGTACATTGCGGGCCCACTTCGGATGGAGGAGCGTAAGAACTCCTCCACAACCTGCCCCTATATCTGTATCTGCATGGCCATAGCCCGGGGAAGCCTCCAGGCCAAAGGGGACCGCCGTGTTCCAGAGAGTAGCGCCCGCTTGTAAGAGAGCAGGGCCCCGGAGCTTATGTTCTTGAATGGCGATGATATCGAGGGGAGGTCGGCAAGCTTTAATATAAGCCTGAATTGTGTCCACAGCTGTCCCCTCATTCAGTCCACGGACGTTAATTGAAAGAAGGTTGACTTTCATAGATTAACCGAAGGAGATTGGGTCGCGTCTCCGCCGCTGAGAGTAAGTGGCCGTCTGAACCCCCATACATCATAGGGGGGAGGCTGAGGAGAAGGAGGGGTGACCTGTTGGCGGGCTGTGGCGCGTATGCCCCGAACAGAAGGGGCTGCCTGTGCCGAAGCTAGGCCTTCTGCTCGGAGGCGCTCAACGAATGTAGGTCGAGGAGAGGAAAATGCAGCCATTCTGAACCCAGCGTCGGGGCTACGGGGCTGGTCCACCGGATGCGCGATCATGACGGCCCGAAGGTTGTTGAGCTCTGTGACCAGGTCTGGAGGTCCGGGGGACGTCGGTTGGGAGGGGAGTTGATGACTCGCGTCCTCAAAAATGTCATCTTCCATGGGGGCGACAGGCATCGGGGGGGGAGCTGGAGAGGTGGGATTTGGCCTGGCAAGGGGCGGGAGCCCAAGAGCCACCGGAGGAGCATCGGCTGCACTGCCGGGAGAGAGGGGACGGGGGGCCTCAGATGAAGGGGGCGGATCTAGCCCGCAGACGACGGGAGCAGGCAAGCCAGAAGGTGACCCGGGCAATGCCAGCGACGATGGAGTAGTAATTGTAGGTTGGACCTCTGAGAGATGACCTGTAGGGGAGGGGGAAAGAGGTGCATTGCTGGAGGCAAGCACAGCATGACCACCGGCCTCACTGGGAAGAGCTGTGGGGTGGTCGGATGTCTCCGGAGAAGGCAAAGATTCCGTCAGCACCTCACCAGAGAGGTTAGGTGTCGGCCGGGAGTCATGGGCCTCACCAGAGTCAATATCCATTTCCTGTGCTTCGGTGGAGCCTACCTCGCCATCCGGGGACTGAAAACTCTCTGATGAAGAAGGCCCTGCATCTGGCGGGGCACGACTGCGATGCCGATACTGTTTCTTTGTCCGGTACACCTTTTCCCATCCGTTCCACTCATATTCCGGAGTGAGTCTGGATTCGCCATTAGAGTAGTGGTTGCCACTTCTGTCCGTGTCATTCAAGGGGTCATTAGGATCCAAATAATGGTCACTGGTGTCCTCGTCAGGCCGGGGGTGATGTCTTGGAGGAATCGGCGGAGGCATCAAGTGTCCGCCCGGGGTGGTAGGCCAAGATCCGTCCCGGAGAGCTGAGTCGCTCTGTAGGTGCATGGGACCCCCGGGGGTAACGTCCCAGCCAGAGGGTCTATTACGGCGACGTGGAGTAGTATGGACCCCGGTGGAAGCTGGAGAAGGGACGGCCAGGGTACCCGGCGAAGGGGGGGTTGGGAGCAAGGGAGGGGAAGGAATATGAGAGGGTAAACTAGGGGGAAAACCGACGGATGGGGCGGGAATCCTTGTTCAATGGTTAAAAAATTTCGCTTCACAGAGTGGCGGGATGGCTTTCAATTGCCATCCTTCGGGATAAAAGGGTAGGGTCTAAACAAGGCCAAGAAGCCACTCTGCACCTAAATATTCTGAGCGCGGATTTATTAACGTTGTGCGGAGATCGCCACTGAGATGACTATCCGGACACTACACAGATCCAAACTTGAAGATGTTAGTGCAAGGAGTGTTCATGGATGCAAAAAGGAAGCCTGACCAATGTTGTCTGAATTAGGAGAAACCTTCATTTGAGCCTCGTAGCTGGAATAATGTCTCGGCAGAACTTTCATGAGTGGTTGCTACTAGACTCAAGGATGACAGTCACAACTTAAGAAGTGGTCCAAATTGTAAATTTTCCTCTTGTTTCTTTGATCTCAAGAGGGTGTGCAACTTATCATGGCACTTGAATCATGTCACTTGGAATCTCCAGAAATTTATGTGTGGAGTGATTTGGTAAGATCTGAACGCTTTGCAAAAGCTGCAACCGTGGAAAATAGTTTCAGAATAAAACTATTGTCAGCTTTCTGTAAATCTTGTCCTATTTAGTAATAATGCACGTATCATCATGATAGACAGGTTGTGCAAGAACTAGGATTTGCGATCCTTGGGACTTCGGAGTTTCTTGATCAGAAATCAGAAGATCTTCACCCATTAAGCCTTGCCCGTGCAGCAGTGTTTCCTGGTACCATAGCCTGCTACTGTGTAAAATCTGCTGGGTTTTTAAGTTGTGGATTAGAAACCGATCAGAGGAAAAGACACAAGCACACACATCGTTAGAGATTAGGAACAATCTCCAGTGATACTCAAAGTTCCTATTAAGCAAGTAGGCATGAGCTGACATAAAGTACATATGCTTGGAATCATACAAGCATCCCTCCATGCTAATAAACATAAGGGAGTCTACCTCCTGCTGTCACTTATGTAGTTTAACGTCATTTTGGACCTTTTGAATTGCAATACAAGTTAGCACCTTTTTGACAAATATCAAATGAAAGTCAACATAGAAGCTTTAATAGCTCATATTTTAACTGGTGGGTCATATTGGGTCATCATGTAATTTCTACTACTTCAAATCACTTTTCCCATAAAGCTTTTCAACAACAAAGATTTTTAACAAATAGTTTGTGAAGTTATTGTCCTATTTAGCGGTTGGATTAGATATTGTTAGAATATGTTTTTTGCTAAAATTACAAAGACTAAAATATATTCAACTTTGGCCAAGCCAAGGCCCAAATCGTAATTCAAAAATTGTCTTAAAAAAATGAAGTCAAATATTGAAACAACAAAAAAAATTCAAAAATGGTTATATAAAAAATATCTCATTTCATAAATAAATGATAATAAAAATGTTAATATTTTGTTTGTGATCGATTTGGAAAATCCTTTTGATTACATTTATAAAAACTTACAATAAAATTTTAATAATGACATTATTGGATCTTTAATTATTCAAATAGAATCTAGAAGTCAAAGTTTAAAAAATTCATATATTAAGGATTTGAAGTGTGGTGAATATATAATTATATATGTGTATAATATTATAAAGTAATATTATATTATATGCAGCATCTCTAAGTACACTCCTGAAAGAAATAGGTTATAATGGTTTTCAAAAATCCATTCCGACAAATATCACCCTTGAGCGGTCAGTCAGGTGAATTGTGTCGTAGAAATGTCGGCTAACACAACAGTGCACAGTAAATGCTCATCAGTGCACAGAAAATGGAGACTCGTGATCGAGTCGTCGCTTCGCTAGTCACTTTGGCTCCGTCATGGCCCGGCTCTTCGCTGCTTTCCCTTCTTGCAATAAAATTCGTGTCATTTGTGGCCCAAAAGCAAAGGCGACTCGTCACTCTCTGAATAGTAAACTGCAACACATGAATCATCATTCATGATCCTTTTTAGACGAGTCTGACCATTTGTTGATCCGATTCTCGTTTGTGTGCTGCGACATCCGTGTGTGCCGACATATGTAATGAGTCTATGCACAGTGCCGAGCATGCAGTAAGTTATGCATTTGCACCACAAACTCGTCTTCCTGAGGATCCTTTCCACTTTCCAGACTTGGGTTCAAGCAGGCAAGATTTTGTTCAGTCTTCAATCAGCCTTCCATTTCACGAGGCCAGGTTTTCATGGTCATAATTAAGTTCTGTTTTAACTTATTGATTAAAATGACACTGTAATCCTTTTTCTCCCTTTTATTCATGTTATCTGAACTTGGAATTCAACCTGAAACTGTGAGGGACACCAAACATTTGCCGGCATGTCTCACCGGAATCTTGAAGTTAAGTGGCTCATGTATACTATTTTATTTTCATTATTGAAACTTCTATTTTAGAGAGGAGAACGGAGAGCCGCTAGCACTGATAGTGGCTCATATCGCAGCACAAATCACTGGAGCCGTTCTGAAGATATTTTTTTGTTTCAAAAGCAATGAACTGAGGCCAGACATTTTTTTTTTGGGACAAGTGCAGGATTCAGAGCCAGCCAGCGCAAGAACGTAAAGAACTTGGAGGATTTTGTGTGTAAATTCGTGAGGAATCCACGTTGATTGAAGCACTGGTGGGAGAATGTGGGTTTGCTTTAGAATTTACGAGAAGCATCCACGTTCCTCACGAAATTTGTATCGTTTGAAAGCCGTGTGCACGTTGAAAGAATGCACCGAAGCGTTGTGAATGTCCGGCTGCTCCCACTGCCGCTGCTTCTACCATGTCCTACATTAATGGTCCTTGTGAATGAGTGTTGTATACCATAGCCATAATCCATCATGGTGCACTGTAATTTTCATGGTGGGAGCTAGGCTGCGCCAGATAAGGATTTCTTTTGAGTTTTGCTCATGTACGCCGTCTTCTTGGACACATTGTTTTCTCGACCAGTCAGAAACCTGGCAGTACACTCTCTTTGTTTGTTCCTCTCTTTGTTTGTTATCTGTTGTTGTTCAATGAAAATAAAAAGCACGAGCAATTGTATCAAGGAAAGAAAAGAAAAGAAACCGGGCAGTCTTACACCATCTTTTCTACCCTGGTGTAGAGTTTACACTCCAGGAAGCGAAGTTTGTGCGGCAGCCTCCCGGAGGATCGTAGCTTATTTATTTTTATTTTTTTTGTTGCGGAAGACTCCGCGGAAGCCAGGCTCGCCTCGCAACATTTAGCTCGTCCAACGTCCCCGACACTGCCTTTGAAAGCTGTACTTTGCTTGTGGAGCTCATGCACGGATTTGTGACCAGTGGTTACTTTTCTGGGACTAGTCGGACTAACTGGGGAGCACATTCGTTAAGTGAGTGCTTCGCTGTTTCGTCAACTATTCAGCTGCATGCGCGTCACAAGTGATACCCAGAGTCCCAGACTGCTAAAGTTAAATAAATAAAACTAAGTTCTGCAAATGCGGTTTGATCTGCAGTACATACTTGCTTAACATTAAAACCGACGTATCTAATAATTAGGAACTTAAATTTACACAGACTTTAAAGAGATAAAATAAGAGGGACCTGGAAGAATTTTGCAGTACACTCAAGTGGTGGCCGAACCATCGCGCCCGTGGCATCCTCTTCTACTTAAATAACAACTGCTGGGCTCAGGAAGCTGAGTCACAGAATTAACTACATGGTTTAAGTGACTCATAAGGCAGTTACAATCAAGATATAGAGACCACAATCCTCCTCACTCTGAACCTCTGACGTTATCGGTCTAAAGATTGGGTGAAAATAAATAACTTACTAGCTATTATATTTGCATAAGACACGGGAACTCGTGCGAAATACAACTTCGCCTTCAAGCTGTGCTTCCTCCTATCTAGTGAGCAAAATTTTCGAATTGTACAACAGCTGCAGCGAGTCAGCTAGCTCATCTTTTATGTTCCCGGATCCGAGATGACATGGATCTCGTTGAATCCTGATGTCAATCGACAGCTCTGGCGGGCTGCAAACGTCGTTATGAGTTAGGATGATTGCAGTTGCCCCAACTTAAGGAGCTCAGGATCAGTCTGGTGTTTCAGTCAAAATGACACCAGACTAGTACTTGGTGGCTCTCGAGGAATTTGCTGATATGCAAGATAAACACTACAAGAGATTGAGGATTTTTCTAGTGGTCACTTTGCACTGGTGAGTGTAACTGTACCACATAATACAAAAATTGAGGTCATCAGTTTTGTCTAATGTGGTACAGTTACACTCACCGGAGCAAGGTGGCCACTAGAAAAATCCTCAATCTCTTGTAGTGAAATAATTGCTCTCAACTCAAGCTGATGAACCCGCGCTGCATGTACTTGAACAGCTGTGCATCATCAGCTTGAAGCAGGATTTGACGTGATTGATAATTTCACTCACTCAATCGACGACTGCATCATCGATCTGTTGCATGAAGGGCCGAGCAGTTAGAGTCAATCTGCACGTCAACTTGATTTAAGTGGAATCCCAAAGATTCCAACTTACTAACGCAAGACAATACTATGTGAAACCGACATGATGCGATTCTCAACAATCCGTCGACGTCGCCCATGTCATCGACTACTCCACGGAACTTCAAAAGTCTCAGGTCCCCCGTCAGAGCAACCACGGGGAGCCTGGGGCTGCTAGTGGTCTACATGATTATGGCGCTCCGACTATCTTGATTAAACTTGACAAAAAGCAGAACCACTTTCCAAACTCCAGGTGGTCATAGTCCCTTAATAGCAAATCCAGAGTGCCTGCATGCAGTGATCGCCACCGCTACTCTCTGAACAATCTGTCCTGACTCCTCACCGATGCGCAACAGATCCAGCGGATCCGAGTGCAGACATAGTTATCCCAACTTACCCTATGCCGACAAATTCGCCCTCGAATATTCGTATGATTAATGCCATCCAGCTCATTGTTACCGCGATCACGAAACAGGACGTGCTCATGATTACAATGGAAGCAGGGAGCTTATCGATTCCAAGGCTCCTTTTGCTCATCAATGCAGATCTGGTAACAACGTCGATCTTTACGTGTACGACACAGATTCACGGGAAAGGCGCAACGCTCTCATCTAATGAGGATTCAAAACTTAGCGCCTTCTGAGCTCTTACAAATACGAGGCATGTTTCTTGCTGGATCATCATCTGATCATTGCAGCTGCATCACTCAGAACCTGCGTGGGTTCGTCTGTTGGTGTCGAGTTTTTGAAGCGTATTATTTAGTACGTTTTGTACTCCAGCTTGCGCACATTGCGTAGAAATGGCAAAGCTCATCGTTGGACTTGTGGCAGCTGCATTTTTGTTTGCGTTCGTATCTGCTGGCGGCGATGCCGGTCCCATCAACGACTACTGCGTCGCTGATTTGAAGAGCCCTCTCGTCTTCAATGGGTTGGCCTGCAAGGCGCCATCGATGGTGATGCCGGAAGATTTCGCCTTCACGGGCTTCCGTGCTTCAGCTGACACCAACAACCCCCTCGGCATTGGCATCATCCCCGGGTTTGCCAGCGTGAACTACCCGGCGCTCAACACGCAGGGCCTCGCTTTGGCCAAGTTCAACTACGCCAAGGGCGGACTCGTGCCACCCCACACTCACGCCAGAGCCTCCGAGGTCATCACCGTGATCAAGGGCGAGGTGTATGTCGGGTTCGTGGACACCGCAGGGAAGCTGTTCGCCGCGAAGCTGAAGAGTGGCGACTTCTTTCTGTTCCCAGTGGGCCTGGTTCACTTCCAGCTGAACGTGGGCAGCGGGCACGCCGTGACGGTGTCAGTGTTGAACTCGCAGAACCCAGGAGTGCAGCTCATGGCCTCGGCGTTGTTCGGAGCCACCCCGGAGATCAAGGACGAGGTGCTTTCCAGGGCGTTCGGCATCAAGGACGACGTGACGAAGATGATCAAGAAGGGCTTCATGCCCGCCATGTAAATCTGAAGCAGCTCACAGCGACCTCCCGTGGAGACAAGCACTTATTTTAGGTCTCTCGACGAGGCATGTGGAGTTGTCCTGTTTTGATTTCGTACATTATTTCTCTGGATTTTAGATTTGGAGCATTTTTTGGTGGCTTCTAGTTTGTAGGTATGACCAACGCAGGGTTGAGTGGTTAGACTGTATTGACCCATCAAAGCCACTCAAATGAGGACAATGTTTGTTCAATTGTGACCTGAGAATCGGGTCGACATTAGTGTTCTTATAATTTATATTCTCGCAGAGAGAAGGAATTATGTTTTACATCATGAGCAGTCTAATGGTTTGAGGCCATGAATCGCGCATTCTGAACCTGCCTTTCCTGTCGCAGTCATGTGACATGTGCCCATCTAGTTACTCAAATTGATTGAACGATACAGAACTGCACCTGCTAAGCAGTATGTGTTGCTAAACTGATAAGGTATGTTTGGATGCCGTGTGATGTCCCTCCGCACCTTGAGGAGCACTGGATAGTCTGAACATTATATGTTATCAGAAGTTCAATCGACAAGTCCAGAATTTATCATTTCAGATTCTGCGTGAAGTTTCCAGATTCTAGGTTCAGGGTGGAGGTAGAAGGGAATGATGTTCATCTGCGATTTCAGTTACAAATGGAGCGGTTATAAATCAAAGAAGTGGCACCATCCCCGGGTCATGACTTATCCACATCAATCAAGTCTATCTGTATATCCAAATGGCAGACACATTATCGTGTTAATGAAGGGGAAGTGGGAAGAACGAAGCAAAATATACTTGCAAGATAGATTGGAGAATTTTCTTGAATAACAAGTCATCAATACTCTTCCACTCCCAACCAATACATATTTGCCCAACACGAATCTCAATGCCGATCCACTATCAAATAGTCAATACGGCCAGGCTAGCACTCCACATCATCTACGGTATTTTCAGCGACGAGGCATGAGCGGGGACTGTCTATGAGCTTGTCTTCTTGGGGGACACCTCTTCATGCATCCCTCAGTATGGGAATGTGTATCCTGAAACAAATAAACAAACCGATCCTCAGTTTCAACATTTGGTTCAAAATATCACTTGGATACATCCCAAGCCTGTGAGAACACAACTGGGGGCTCATTCGCAACTATGAGGAAACGAATGCAAAAACTATCAGCAAGTTGAAAGTCCTGAAGGGAAAAAACTCTGAATTACTAGCACACTGATCGGATGCGAGAGGATTAACCACTCACGTCCGCAGCGGAATCCTCGCAGATCGGTGCGACCACACTTCTTGGGCAGCTGCAGTCCGTTGTTCACCATCTGGGCTGGGAATGAGGACGACTTGAGCTGGTTGCACATGCAATTCTTGTCCACGCTCTTCACCACATTGCAGCATTGCGTGGACGGCGCAGGAGGGCGAGCGCCCTGAATGGCACGGAGGCATGGATAAAGAGCATTGGGGTTGCACACTCCCGCAGCGCTCGACTCCGCCACCATGGCCAGCAGCACGAGCAAGCCAATGCTCACTAGAGCAGCTGCAATGCGCTTTGACCCTGCCATGACTGAAGGGATCAGTTACTGTCCTTGTCACTGGAAATTGGCTGCGGAAACTTGCTGATGAGGAAACGGAAGAGTAATACAAACACAAATGAGCTGAGGATGATATTGAAGTAATAACGGCAGTGTTATATAGTTGCAGCCATGCAGACCACAAGCAATCATCGGCAATAAGCTTGTGAGTTTTCTGACAGGCCGCTGCATCGGCTCAACTGCTCTCTTCATGACAGAGCTCGCTCTGATACTAACTTGTGCATAAACTATTTCATATTTGAATCATTTGCAGAGTAACCTGGGTTTGGTTAGGTGTTTCCCGGGGCAGAATGAAGCTTGATGGTTCAGAAATGGCTAAATTACACAAGATGGAAGGCAATGTGACATGCACACAGTAAGATTTTGTGGTTTTGAAATACTGGAATTCGCCCTGTTCGGAATATAACTCTAATGACTCAGTCTGGGAGAAGTGCTGCATTAGCCAAATTTATCATTTCCTACGTTGCAGCCGGATATTGACATTTGAAGATCTGGGTGCCCACATTGATTGCAAGCGCTGAATTTGGGGTTGGTGATTAATGCGACGGGAGTCATTCCACCATTGAGCTTAAATTATGACTACCAAAGTTTCTGCGCCGCGGCTGCACAATTGAAATCTGATTGCAAACATGCATAATACAGTAGTTACATTTAAGTATAAGAAATGTGTGCATGAATCTTAATAACTACATAAGAGATGCAGTTGACATAAGGTCGACTGTCCTAAAAGCACCAACTTAAGCGACCTCACCTATTTTTAGCAGTATTAAATTTGAAATAAAAATATGATCACATTCAAAATTGGTTTTCACGAGGATTGAAAAAAATTGCAACATGTAATTCGCATTTCTGAATTTTATACAAAATTCCATAGTGCTAAGTAAGATTTGATCATTTGACCCAAATGCGCACTCTACAAATGAGGTACATTTGTCTTCTCACAATCAAGAGAATTAGAACAGGGCGCTTTTGAGTCAGGGGGCGCTTTTAGGATAGTCGACCTTATATATGATTGTAGGTAAGTGAAAACTCAAACACATTTTATGGTGTTATTTTGCATCTAGTTGCTTAAGTGTGTTTGACTCTGTCACTCTGCACAACTATCAATTGTGGCTAATTGAGATTTGATTGGGGACATGCATATTGTAGTAGGTAGATTAAAGTATAAGGATGTGTGCACATATGTTAGGAGCTATAATAATATGAGATGCTGTCAATTATGTCTTAACTTCTACAACTCTTTTTGACCACTTGTGCTCATTTAGGAAAATGGCAATCTAGAAATCACTCATGTGAAAGAATTTCTAGAGTCTTTACAAGATCTCATGGTAAATAAAGTTTATCTTAAGATAAAAATTAACGCCTTGCATAAAACTTGATATCCCGACTCAGGAAATTATAAGTCACCGAGCTAATTTTTTTATATTATGGTGAACCATATCTCTAAAGTGTGTTTTTTTTGTTTAGCCTAATATACAATAGTCAAGAGGTCATTGACTTTTTAGATACGAATCTTGGCTTATAAATTTAGATGATGGAGTTGACTTTGCTTGATTTAAGTGATTAAAGCAACATCGTTATACTATCTCAATTAGCAATTTTAAAATAATTTACATATAAGATTGCTATAAAGAGTTTTGAAAAGGAATAACTTTTTCTTATGTCGTGATGGAAAAAAAACTATAAAAGCCATTATTCCATTCAATTCTTTTTACAGAGGTAGACAAAATATTATGGCTAGTGCCTTAGGCTCTCTATATCCTGTTTGTGGTTTGTTGAAAAGAAAGGAGGTTGATCACAAAGGCCCTATGTTGTTGTATGGTTCTAGAGGTATGGGAGAAACACCATATGGTGTTTATGAACATAACCGTTGTTATGATGAAATAAAATTAAATGCACTAACAAAAGAACAATTAAATGAAGTAGTTGGAGTGCTTCTTAAATTCATGAGTGACAATTTGGATTATCACTTCTTGTCATGGACGGATGACTTGGAGGATTGGACAGGTCAAGACATGGGGCAGTTTATGGGCAGATTGGGTGATATACCCTTCACTACCATCGGATTGTCTAAAGACTTTTGGGCCGTTCCACACATTGACGCATGTGATGCTTCTTTGAGCTTTCCTTTGTGCTTTGAAAAAGATGTGTATTCTTATTTATTGCAAAAATTGCATAGGACACCGGAACTTGTGCGATGCATCAACTTCGACTTCAAGCTGTGCTTCCTGCTATCTGGTGAGCAAAATTTCGATTTGTACTACAGTGTAGCGAGTCAGCTAGCTCATCTTTTATTTTCCGAGATTCGGGATGACATAGATCTCTTTGAATCCTCATGTCAATCAACAGCTCTGGCGGGCTGCAAACGTTATGAATTAGAAAGATTGCAGTTGCGGGGGGAAGCACAATAAAGTGGACCAAAAAAGTGCGTAATAGCTTATCTTTTCCCCAATTTCAGCCCCTTCCGTAAACACTAGAGAAAGTAGGATCTTTGTTACGTTGACGCAAATTAAGTTTGAGATACGGAAAGTAGACTTGATCTTCTTCAACTTCCCAAAGTTGCGGGAAAAGAAACTGAGTTTACAATGGAAAACAGAGACGCCAAAGTCGGGCAAAGTGAATGCAGTCATTTGGAAAAGTGAACATAACGGTTTAGAGTTTTGTTCGAAATCAATTTTAATTTTGCGGTGCCCTCTGTATGTTTAAGAGGTATTCTAAAATAGTCAATTCATATACTCATTAATTGGTTTAGGATTCCAAAAGTATCGCAAGGATGTTTTTTAAGAGGGTCACTTCCGCGGTACTTTTTGGGCTTTTTTTTCCACCGAACATTGTTTTTTAATTTGAAAAAAGCATCCTCTAAATGCACATCAATCTCTTAAACTAGTACTGAATCTAAAAAAACATGAGAGGAAAAAGAAAGAAAACCTGAGGTCAATAAAAAAATGAGTTATTATTTCATCGAGTCAAGGCTCGGAGCAGCATATTCTATATTACCAGATGCTCATTTTCAGCTTTCTCTGCTACATAGAATTCTTTGAAAATTTACACAACACTCAGGAGGCCTAGACTCAGGAAACAGTAAAAAATCTCTCAATGTGAAAGCAGTCAAGTCTCATCTACTCCACCGTACAGAATACTTTATGATTACCAATACAGAATACTCCACACTTCCCACGAGAACACACGTCCTCAATCTCACCAAATACTAATAAAATACTCAACCATTTGGATATGCCAATAATATGCAACACTTCAAATAATATCTCAAAGTTAAAACAGAAATTAAGTCACTTCTAAAGGCTAAAGCCACAGCCCGTTCCTGCTATCAAAGATATAAAAACTCACTCCTAATCAAAAGAGCCAAACATTAACGTCACAGGTAAGTAAATGCACATCAATCTCATAAACCAGTTCTGAAACTTAGAAAACATGAAAAGAATAAAGAAATTACCTTTGGTCAATAAAAAAATGAATCATTATTTCATAGAGTCAAGGCTGAGAATGGCATATCAAAAGAGTAAAAAAATAAAAATAAAAAATAATTTGTGACTAATAGATATGTAGTAAAACAATTACAATGCGGAGGAACTACTTTTGAATCTCTACTCTTCTCTTCTTGAATTTTAACCCTTTTTTTTCCACTTTTCACCTTCTCCTCTTTGCATTCTTTAATTTTAAGCTTCTTCTCAATTTCCTCTCTAGCTCTTTTTCTCTATCTTTGGCTTAGGCTTTTAGAACCCATTCCTTCCAATCAAAACACCAAACAAGAATTAGTAAATAATATAAGATTTGCGAAAACCAAATGTAAAATCAAATTTTGTATCATATGTTGTAATATATGACTAAATCTAATATAATAATGTTGTTTAGGACCATAGAAACAATGGAAAGTGGAAAAAACTTACAATTTATTGGTAGGGAAAAGAAATTTCTTCCTTTGTCCACAAGTCCAATAGAACTATAGAGTTTCTTCCTAGGTTTTAGTGGATGAATACCAAAAACTAATATTGATATCCTAAAACCTACAAAATACCCCCTTCCAAATTTCCACACTTCTAACAACATTCTTATATTAATTCAATCCTCTACAACTACATATAACACAACCTCTCAAAAAGCCATGCAAAACAAGCCTTAATTATGCATGAAACTAATATTTCATTTCAATACCTCCTCTCAGACGAAGCACTACATGCAGAGTAGACTCCTTCTAAATGTTATAGGGAGCCAAGGTATGGCCATCTTTATATGGCATTTTCATCTTTACAGTATCGATGGTATCAAAGCTCTGAATCTCCAAGGTGATGGTATTGCCGGTCAATGTTTTCACAAAGATTTGCATACCACCCTTCAACATCGGTTGGAGCATAGTGAATTTACTTATGTGTTTGGGCCTATGGCCAAACCGCAAAGTCAGAAATATTGCAATGCTTGCAAACAAAGCTATCAATTCTAGTCTATAACCGGCTGTAGACCAGGGGAAGTATCCCCGGAGCAAGCTCTGTATTTCCTTCACACTCTGACCACTCCTCGCTGCCTGCAATTGTTCAACATATCTAGCAGCAGTTCAGTGTGCTATTGTAACCTTGCACAAACCTCTAATTGATAAGCTTCTGTTAATTGCTAAAACACTTCCAATGTTGCCAACAGCCATGGATGACCACCTCATTATTCATATCACTGCTTGTTAAGTTAAAAGGATTCTATGAATCAATACAGCTCAAGACAAAAGAAACTCACCGGAACTTCACCCTTGGCTGTGATTTTCGTTCAACACTATGTCTCCAGATCAAACGACCAAACTGCATACAAGACAATTAATCAGTTCCATAATGCTGAAGTACGTGCAAAATTTATGATGAAACCGTTTCAAGTCTAAACATATACTTACCAGCCTATCCATTGGCAAAAGACCCACCTCTACCCAAGTCGGTCCATGTCATTTGACTAAGGTGCAACATCTGCAAATACGAAATACAAAAAACATGTTTAAAAAATACAGAAAACGTGTTTTAATAGAACCAGATCCTTTCAAAATGCTTGTGCGGTAACCATTTATTTTCAATGTTTCGCTAGCCTAATAAATTACATGGAATAGATGGAAGATGGTCATTTACCTCATACTTGGACTTTACTTCCGGGTCTACTCTGTCCTCTGCAGATGTTGAGTCCTTTTTCTTCCGCTGTGATGCATTCTTCCGTACAAGTGGCGGCTTCCCTTCCTGCTCGAACATGACTCGGCAATGCAGTATAGCTCGGAGCAAGGATGTTAAGTGCTTTGATTCATTGTTTCCTTCATTGCATTTATAGGATAGGGCGTGTAGGTGGTTGACCTTGTCGGTCCAAACGACTTGAACATCCCAAACTTTCATCTCTTCGAGGCGAGGGTTGCTCGCGCACAAGACCTGGTTGTCGAGGACTATGCGAGCTGCATACCAGGTGTGTTGTCCGTTTATAATTTTGAAGGTCCTAGCATTCACACATTCTTTCCAATCGATGGGCCTTTTGCTTAAGTTCGGCATAATAGTGAGAACTGGCTTTGTAAAATTGTGCATCAACAGGCTACGCTTAATCTCCTCCCCACCACGTAGCTCAAAATCCCGATAAATCTTGCCGGATCTGTGATCACTAGGCTCCATGTGTCCAAGGCCGAGCTTAAACAACTAATCCCTTCCAAATATATACATGTAGTCAGACTCTCTCGTGAATTTATTGTTTAACTGAGATCTCTTCTTCAGATCAGCAAATTTATCTTCAATCTTTTTCCCACCTGCCGTTGTCACTATCTCCGTCTCCAGCTCATCTGGAATGACCACGGTCGGGTCGAGTGGCCTCACAGATGGATTTGAAGACCACTCTATCAGGGTCAAAATAGACACTTTCGGCGGCTTTGATATCGACAGTTTGATGATGTTGCAAATGTTGTCGACATGCCCTGTTAAACTGCCTTCCATCACAGAAGTTCCCTTTGTCGTAGTTTGACTCGCAGCTACAAGATCCCCAGCAATATTTCTCACGGGCGAAGCCTACCACCGCTTACTTGGAAACAAGCTCCTGGAGTTTCTTCGTCGTCTAGTCCTGGCTCTGAAAGGAGGGAGCAAGGGAGAGGAACGTGTGGGATCAGAGGTACGTTGAAAACCAATTTGGTTTTTGATGCCATATATCATCTTCTTCCGAGGGGGTTTTCCTCTCTGTGAACTTCCGGTTCCCTGCAAGGTCTTTGGTGTATCTGGATTTTGTGTCTCTAATTGAACACCAGCGCCATGACCTTCATTTCCTCCGCTGGAGAGGAACGTGTCTAACTGCTCTGGAAATATTGATTTCGGCACGCTCCGTGAGCGACAATCATCAATTTTTGTCTGCCTTGTAGGCTTCGGATCCCCTCTATCCTTTGCTCTTCCCATTCCGCTTCCTTCCTGTCCACTGAAATTTGTCTGCTTTGATTCTCCTTTTCTAGAAAGACCTGATGCATGGCAATCAACAATTCTGGTCAATCGGTTCCAAGTGGCTGCTAAGTTGAATGATCCTTGTTCATAACCTAGGAGAGGTCCTAGAGTTGCGGTAATAGACGTTTTCCATGGCTCAGCTAGTCCAATACCTCTTGACATTATATACTCAATATCAAATGGGTGTTTCTCTTCTAAATGAATAATTAGTTTTGCAATCGGCTCATTTGTATACAATGTAGCTATGACCACTCCTGGTCTACTGACCAAACCAAAGACCGAGACAAATCAGAGAGCTTTCCAACGGTAGGAATTTTCCCCGATATACTTTCCAATTGCAGTTTGAACAGAAGACTGTTCCTGTCAGGGGTTGTCTCTAGATTTATAGACTAGGCAGAGTTACAACTTCCATTCAGCGTTACCGCAATCTCTCCAGTCATAACTTCACCGCTCATGGACTCGTCTAATTGGGACGTATCCATTTCTATAAGGAGCGGCAACAGACTGTAGGTCTGTCTTAGAAATCTATTACCTTCCATTCTTGTGATTTCAACCACATAGGATAAGTAAGCCGCTCTATTAACTTGATGAGAAGAGTTTCCTACTATGTATGTTTTTGCTTCTTCACCTTGGATTCAGCATGTTACGAACGCGAGTTTGTTACTAATCTCTTCTTATTTGTCTTAGGACTTCTTGGCAAAGCTCTAGTTTCTCTTGATTGATAGGAACGGATTAGCCTGATTCCACCCAGACTAATTTTACAGCTATTTAGAAGCTTTACTTTTTGTCTTCCTAGACGTATCCAAAAAAATTAGTCCACGCATGTTTTGTGTACAGAGACTCTTCAGTTCTCTGGGTATATAGACCATTTATTTGTTTTTCAATACTCTCACAAGTTCAATAATCGGTCTCCATGTGTCGAACTTAAGTTTGTTTCCTACCGGCTAAAAAGTCCAAGCTAAGGTGCAGCACTTATGAACTGCAGTTCGTGAGTTCCCCCTTGGCATCTGACAAGCGAGATGTCAGGCCGTGCGTGTGCTTCTGCAATTGTCAGAATGGATTATGGTCAGAATGGATTCCGGTGAATGTGGTTCTACAGAACGTCTTCTTGTTTCTTGCAATGGAGGTGAGCAATTCCATTTTGGGCCTTTAAATTATGGAGTTCCAATTGCGCATGCTTTTGTCCATTTAATTCCTCTAACATTCCTTCCTCTTTAGAATACTACAATGTCGTAGACATAATACTTCAACAAATACTACATCGGTAACGATAGAGAGTGACATATCCAACGAATCCGGGACCACTCAAAGAAGGAAAACAATAAGGACATCTTGAGAACAAACGCTCTTTGCATTCAATTCATCCAAAGTTTACTACGGTGGACAACAACGTCAGGTACCATTCTTTTCACTCCTCGGAATGCGTCTACAATGGACACAATGTAGCAAGAATTTGTCATGAAGTAAGTATTCTATGCAAGATGGGAGTTACAAGGTTTGACACAGCAACAATCTGGCATTCAAACTCCGGGCATCCTCGACCACAAGTACATAGCAGTTGACGAAGCCATGGAAATCTGGAGCAATACATGTGAACCTTCTAGTACCGAAAATTATTCTAGAGTCATAAATTTTGTGTGACAAATTACCTTCTCGGTCATTGATGTCCTTACTGAAACACAGTAGGAATACGCAATGACCAAACAGAGCAGAGGAGACAACGAGCAATATTTGAACCTAACCTGTACACTGTAGACAGCATCAAGGAACTGAAATGCACCAGCGCCAAACCTCGTACCCTCGAAATATTCCTCTCTCCTGCGCGTCCACGTCCCTGTGCCTCCCCACCTCCCCGCATTAGAACTTCGCAATGGCTTACCCAGCGGACCTCCCCCTGCGACTGCCAATGCTCCCGTGTCTCCACTTCCGGCGTGTGTTGTTCACCGAGCTCGCGCATCCCCACCTCATTGTCCGTGTAACCTTCAACCCTTGTGACAACTCACCTCCCCAGCGTCACCTCCTTAGACACAGAATTGGAAGCATCGGAAACCCCCAATTTCATCGCCCACATGTCACCGAAATCATTGCATTGTCTTCCGCCGTTGGCTCCCTCTAGAAACCGAGCAACTGCACAGTGTTCGGCACCACAAAACAGTGATGTTGAACACCCGCCACCGATCACCTGCTCACGTGGTACTCGCAAGTCAAGGAATCACCATGTCGAAACACGGAGGAGCTCGGCGCGGAGGTGTCCGACCACAGAGACATGCGTCAAAGGAGAGCGTCGGATTAGGGTTTCCTGGGTAGGGGTGGGAAGTTGGAAGGCGGGTAGCCCGCCAAAAGAGCGGCTAATTAATGGGCGCGCCGGCTCCATCAGACGCAGTCTTACATCCAGTAACTGTTCTACTACAGTCATTAGTTTTGACTTTTTACATTAATAAAAATTTATAATAAATCACGGACATAGGAATGTTCATAAACCCAATGTCTCTCAATATATTCCTTTTTGGACCACAAAACAGAACAAGTTTATTCTCTTCTTTAAATTTTTTTCATCTCGCACTCTTCTTCCATCCCTTGTTCTCATTTCCTTCTTCTCCCATTTCCAATCTACTCCGTATTATTCTCTTTTGTAGTCCATCGCTACTCTCCCATTTCTTCAATTTTTTATTTATTTTTAATTCATTTGGTATCTATTTTCCCCATTTGTCTCCCACTATATCCCTTTTTTGGACCACAAAAGACAGCAACTTTATTCTTTTCTTACAATTCTTTTTTATTTATTATTCAATTTTTTTCTCACATCTCTCATGCATTCTTTGTTCTTATTTCCTTCTTCTCCCATTCAACCATTCTACTTTGTATTATTCTATTTTGTAGTCCATTGGTAGTCTTCCATTTCATTCTTTATATTTTTTTTGACATTCATTTTGTATTTATTTCCCCATTTGTCTCCCACTATATCCCTTTTTTGGACCACAAAAGACAACAACATTACTCTTTTCTTATTTTTGTATTTTTTTTATTTTATTTTATTTTCCTCACATCACTGTTCCATTCTTTGTTCTTATTTCCTTTTCTCCCATTCAAACATTCTACTCTGTATTATTCTATTTTGTAGTCCATCACTAGTCTCTCATTTCAATCTTTTTATACTTTTTTAAATTAATTTGCTATTTATCTTTCCCATTTGTCTCGCACTATATTCCTTTTTGGGACCACAAAACAGAACAACATTATTCTTCTTTTCCTTTTTTCTTAAATTCTCACACTACTCTTCCATTCTTTGTTCTTATCTCTTTTTTCTGCCATTCCTGTTTTACTTTGCATTATTCTACTTTGTAGTCTATCGCTGGTCTCCCAATTCATTTTTTAATTTTCTTTAAAATTCATTTGGTACTTATTTCCCTATTCTCCCATTCCCATTCTCCTCTGTATTATTCTATTTTGTAGTCCATCGCTAGTCTCCCATTTCATTTTTTATGTTTTTTCAAAAATTTATTTGGTGCTTATTTTCCCCAATGGTCTCCCACTATATCCCTTTCTTGGACAACAGAACAGAACAACAATATTCTTCTTTTTCTTTTCTTTTATTCTTTTTTTCAAACATTACTCTTCCATTCTTTGCTCTATTTTCGTTTTTCCCCCATTCCCATTCTACTTTGTATTATTCTATTTTGTACTCTGTTGTTAGTAATCCTAGTCATTTTTATTTACTGACTATTTCATTTTGTTTTTATTTCGTTTATGTGTTAATTTATTTGGGTTTTTATTTATTCAGTTATTACTTTCCCCTAACCTCCCCCCTCTCATAATCGTATTTCTTATTTATTTTTTAAATCTCACATTACTCTGCCCTTCTTTGTTCTTATTTCCTTTTTCTCCCATTTCCATTCTATGTTGTATTATTCTATTTTGTATATTGGGCGTTGGTCTCCCATTTATTTTTTTAATTTAAAAAAAATAAAATCATTTGGTATTTATTTTTCCCATTTGTCTCCTAGTATATCCCTTCCTTGGACCACTAAAGACAACAAAATTATTCTTTTCTTAAAATTTTATTTTTATGCTCATAGTACTCTTCCATCCTTTGTTCTCATTTCCTCTTCCTCCCATTGTTCTATGTTGTAGCCCTTCGTTACTCTGCAAATTTTTAATTTATTTATTGTTTAATTTGTTTTTGTAATATTTAATATTTTTCATTTTCTCCCTTCCTAGTCCCAAATTCTTTTATGATCAAATAATTCTTATCCCCCCATATTGGTATTTATTTCTTCTTATATTAATCTTCCATTTTTTGCCCTCATATAATTCCCCTGCATTCCCACTTCATTCTATAATTGTATTATTGTATTTTGTATTCTTTTGTTTATTTACTCTTTTATTTATTTAAATTGTGCAAGCACACGGTTATGCTCTAGGGGTTAATGACTGTATTCCAAAGAATCTCCTACATCCGTAATATAGAGGTTGGGAATTACGTACGTGACTTTGTTTCTTCATTTTCACACTTAAAGGATACACATCAATTTGTAATTTGAATATTTGCGCTGAGATTGTAGTCTAGCATACTAGTATTTCTACAAAAAAAACATGAATTAGCATTTTTTATTTTTTTCATGGAATAGCAAAAATATTGTTTTGGACATGTACACACTTGTCAATTGTGTGTACCGTTTTCAAGACAGTTAGCTAACGGAGTTGTCTTCTTTCAATCAAATGAACCCCAAGAATCGTATATAGCATGAATGTCCACCCGAAAAAGTTACATTCATGCTTTGTACATGTAAACTTATTTTCTGCGTGTCCTTGAAAACATTTGCCTTGCAAATCCATGAACAACTTTCCTTCCTTCTCTAACTAAATCTAGAGGGCAACATCATTTTTCATCGACTCCATTTAGAGTCCATAACCATGTTGTTTATAACATGTTATATGAATATTTATTTTTTTCACTAAAATATATCTATGAATCTTCCAGAAATGTAAGTTCCATCTATGAAAAAATTTCAATACAATAAGAGAATTCCAGAACTTATTGACTTAAGATAATTTACATTTGACAATGTATGCACTGTAATTAATTTTGGTCAAAATTAAGGCAGAATAAATTCATTGTGCAAGAATAATTTGTATTATCGCCGTTATGTATAAATATGATTCGTACTATGTATACATAGCATATATTTTACACTTATAAGAAAGGAAAGCTAGATTGTGAGGTTTGACTAGATCACAATTCTACAATTTTTATAAATATCTTGGCATGTTAATTATTTATATTAAATATAAGTTAGGATTTTTTTAACCATCTAATTGGCTGAATTAAAATTATGAAAATGAATCTTATTGATTACATTTGAGGTACTTATTTTCATTCACAACTTAGGGGATTGAAGGGCATCTTTTTGAAGTGCTCTAATTTTGATTTTGTTCCTTACACTTTGTTTTTTTCCCATTTCCACTTTCTTGAGAATAATAACAGTTTTCCTATCATCATATTGGTCTTTGTAAATCAATGAAGGCAATGTACCCTTGTTTTCAAACAATTTAAAACCATTAGGTTCAAAGTGCCGGCATTTCCCAAATCAATAAAGCATCTAGAGGTTAATTTTTCTAAATGTGTGCTAATCTTGGCATAGTTTCCTCGCAGCCAATTGTTGCCGCCTTTCAAAGCCCTACAATGAATGTTGTGTCAGTTGCAGTTGAGCAATCACGGGCAGCTGAAGGGACCCCGAATATCTGGGCAGGGCATCGTCGTCCTTTACTCTTGGGATATATAAGCCTTGATCTTAAACTTGCCCTCATTTTGCACTTCCCTTGATGACGCTCTTGTCCCCTCGAGTCGTCTCTCCCCAGTTTCCACAGTGCACCCTATTTGTTACAAGAAGCTGACGTCATTCAGGGTCTAGTCGTTGTCATCACTGACACACTGACACTGTCCGCACTTTTCGTCAGTGTCAGGGAGTCAGCAAAAAGTCTGACTTGGGCGGATCTGACAGTGACGTCAACATCTGCGGCTGAATCGCGTTACAAACTGGAGTTCGCAACTGTATTGCTGGGCCTTTCCCTCTTCGACTAGATGTTTTCCTCGGCTTATGTTTAACTTCCGATTGGTCGCGACGGAACGTGCTGCAACCTCATCGCCGAGAAAGCCTCTGTCCGGTGAATCCTATTTCTGGAATAGCTGACCCAGAGGCTAGAGCTCTATGTCAGAAACTGAACTTTCTAAGTTGCTCTATGTGTAATGGAATGGACAGTAGCTTGATCCTCCGTTCTGGAGAGAAGTTGCATATGTCCAGTATTCTATACAAATCTATCTACGCATTTATACATCCATTCATTGACATGGCTATTTCTGGTATATTTTGGAAGTTTGTGCTTTCTTGGTTCTTTTGGTGTTTGGGTTATTAGAATGTAACGATCCGGAGTTCGTAACTATATCCTCGGAGCCTTGTTTATTTAATATCTTAGTAGCCGTTCGCTTTGAACGGAACAATACTTGAATGTTTTGTCGGTGAAACATTGTGGCTTTCTCATGTCATCAATACAAAGCAATCCCTCCATTCCCTTCTCCTTACTTCAACTAACAACTGTTAAAGGGTGATTTAGCTCACCCTTTGGAAGCTAAGTCTACTGTCCAGATCTACAAAGAAACCCTCGAAATTTCAGTACCCACCTAACTAACTCTGCTTAACATCATTCTGCCCCTGAACAGCACCAGATTCTAACCATACTGCCCTGATCTACTGCTCCATAAATGCAAGAACCCACAATGCAAATCTACCTAAAAGCCATAGCATTCAATGTGCACAAACTCCAATGATCCAATGATCGCTTTTCTCATCATTACTGTCCTTCAAGTACAATCAGATCTGCTCCTAACAGTCCTGCTCCTCCTATCCTAGAACCTCATCAAATCTCCTCACATTCTACTCACCACACTAACCTCCATGGCTGCACAAACTCCAAGGGGAGACAGAGAGAGTGAGAGCCGCCACCCTCACTCCTCACTAACCCCCCCCAAACCCTAGCCGCCACCCTCCAATCAGTCCGTTTTTCATCCAAGTCGATTTTTCATCCGACTGTCAAAACTTCATCCAAAACGCAGTAACTAAGAAATCTGCAGTAACTAACTGTTTTACTGCTCCTAACTGCTTTTACTGCTCCTAGCAGTTTACTGTTCCTGCTCCTATTTAACTGCTCCTAGGTAAAAAGGCAGAAAATCCCTTTAACATTATCCCCCTTTTAGTCTGCATCTGCCCTCAGATGCTCCGGCTTTCTAGTTTTATGTACTTAGCCAAAAATTAAAAAGTGTCAAAAAATTTAAAACCGAGTCTACCACTGGTCCTACCAGTACTCTTCGTACTCAACTGCTGATTCTCTAGTGCCAATCGGTCGAAGTTGTTCAATCGGGCATTGGTCTTGACCTCCAACTCCATCCTCCTGGTCCTGAGTACCTCTGCCTGGACCCCCTGATCAACCCAAGCCTGGCTCTCCCTCTCTTGGTCCTGCTGAAGTGCCACTAACCGCTGCTGAGCAAGTTGGAGCTGGTTAGTCAACTCCCGAATCTTCTCCTCTTGACTAAGCCTGAAGCTGATAAGGTCTTGGTAGCTGGGGCCAGACCGATCCTCCTGCTCCTGCAAATCCTGCACACGAGATGCTTGTGCCAATGCCACTTGCCACTGCTGAACCAACATGCCCACCTCCTTGGTGATACTCACTTGGTCTTCTGATGCCTGCTGCCATGCCCCTCCTGATCTGGTTGAGATCGTGGTGTCTACCTGGCTTGTGGATAAATCCACACTTGGCTCCTCCTGTTGGTCTATAGGATCCTGCTCCTGTGGCTGGTCCATTATAACCTGGTCCTGGCGCTGCTCCTCGGACTGCTCCTGGGGCTGGTCCTGATGCTGATCTTGGTGCTGCTCCTTTTGCTGCTCCTCTAATACTGGCAGCTGCCTGGTGGGTGCCAACAGTAAAACCATGTCTGGGCTACTGGAGAGCTGTACTAGACTACTCTTCTGCCCACCCATCCTCTTGACTTGGTGTCCTCCTCTAGATCTCTGTGGCATCCTAGCCTGGTCTTTGGATCTTTGCTGCTCTTGTTCTACCTCCTGCTGGTCCCATTTCTCTTGGTCAGTTCCTTCATTTTTCTCTTTTTTATTTTTCTTACCTCCTCCATCTCTGGTCCACCTTGGCTGGTCCCTGTTTTCTTGGTCCAACCTATCCACTCTCTTTTCCAGGTCATTTGGACTGATGTCTTGCTGGTCCTTCTTTAGACTCCTGTTCTTCTGGTCCTCTATCTTGGCTGCTGCTTCATCTTCTTGGTCTCCAACCACTTTCTTCTGTTCTTCAAGCTCTTGCTCCTGGTCTTCTTGGTAACCGCCCCTACTATAATCCTGGCTGCCTCCTCCTCTTGGCTCACAATGCTCTTGCTTCTCTCTGCTTTGGCAGCCGCTCCTACTGAAACCCTGTCTGCCTCCTCCTCTTTGCTGATAGCGCTCCTTCTGCTGTCCCATCTCTTGTTCCTGTTTTAGAGGGCTGATTCCTACTACCCCGCACAATACTGCTAGCTGCTTCCTTTCTTTCTCTCCTGCCCCTTTTCTGATTACTTCCTCTTTTTTTTCTCTTTTTTCTATTATTTTTTTCTCTATTTCGCCCTCATCTCCTTTTTCTAAACTCTGGCCCTCTTCCCACCTGTTCTCCTGCTCCTGATCTTTGTCATGTCCCTCTTCATTTTGGCTGTCCTGGTCCTCTCTGTTCCTCCTCCACTCATCTTCGTCTGCTTCCTGATCCTTGAAAAAATTGTTGTCTTGGTCCTTGAGGCCTGCACTGTCTTGGTCTGCCTCCATGTCCTCTCTTCTCTTGCTCTGCTGGTCTTGGTCTTCTCCCTGGTCCTCTCTTGTCTTGTTCAGGTGGTCTTGCTCTTCTCCGTAGTCCTCTCTTGTCTTGTTCAGATGGTCTTGGTCTTCTTCCTGATCCTTGAAAAAATTGTTGTCTTGGTCCTTGAGGCCTGCACTATCTTGGTCTGCCTCCATGTCCTCTCTTCTCTTGCTCTGCTGGTCTTGGTCTTCTCCCTGGTCCTCTCTTGTCTTGTTCAGGTGGTCTTGGTCTTCTCCGTGGTCCTCTCTTGCCTTGCTTTGCTTGTCATGGTCCTGTGAACCTGATGTATGCTTCTCTCTGGTGCTAGCTCTGTCCTGGTAATCTAAACTGTTCCCTTCTTGGCGTCTGTGACCACTATCCCCCTTTTGCTGTTCGACCAGTCCCTTGGTCGAGTACTCTGGTATGGTTGTCAGAAACTCGTCCAGATAGGCTCTTTCTGCTTCTGCCACCGGGTCCTGGTCTCCATCTTTTTGGGGCAGTGCTACTGTCTCAACAACCAGTACATCTTGCTTGGTGGCCAGCCAATGTTCCTCCTCTTCATCGATGAGTCCTTCAGTAAGGTTGTAGCAGACCAATACCTCAGGTAAATCTGGTCCAGACTCTTTCTTCTGGCTTACTGATACTGTCTTGACAGTCCCGTTGCCTCGAATTGTGACCAGATTTCTACCCCAGTCATGATTGACTTTTGCATCGATCAACCAAGGACGACCTAACAGCATGCTATACTCCTCATTCACTTCCTTATTCTTGATGACAGTCAGTGTAATCAGATAGGGAATGCTATGGATGTGTACCTTCACATTTCTGATTATCCCTACTGGTTCCACCACAGTCTGGTCTGCCATCCTCAATCTGTATGGAGCAGGTTGTGGGTCCTTCAGTCCTAAACGCTTCTGCTCCTCTTCAGTAATGAGATTGACACCAGATCCACCGTCCAGCAATACCTTGTCCAAGGTCTCGTTGCCAATCTGCACAGTTAACATAGGCAATTCTGTGTCAACATCTACTGCCAAGCTGGGTATCAGACCTGGTTGACCTCCTTTTCTGGTCATCTGCTCCACCCCAGCCGTTTCGCCTTGACCAGAATCCTTACTGGCCCTTAACTCCGGAAACACATGTGCCTTGACAATCTCAATCATGTTTGGAGCCATCTGTAGTAGCTGACCCAAAGGCACAGTAACTGGACTGGCCAATATCCTCCTGCCCACCAAGTTTGCATAATCTTGCTCCTGGTCCCCCCTTGTACTCGTTTCTGCAGGTACTCCTGGTCCCTGTTGAGCAGTCTTTAAGCTGTAATTGAGGACGTCAGAATCTGGGAATCCTGCCCACTCATTGTCTTGTATCACTGCTTCAGCCAACTCCTGAGCTTCATGTGAGTGAGCAGTCTTGGTCTGCTCTGCTGCTCTGGCCTCCTGCTCCTCCTTGAGCTGAATCTCTTTCAGGGCTTCTAGCATAGAATCCCTGAGCCGTTCTTCCTCCTTCAAGTCTTCCTTGGTCTGGGCCTTCCTTGGTTCTGGTTCCTTGGACTGGTCTTCAATAGGAGGTAATCCTTCCTTCTTCCTTTGGGCCCTGGTCATACTGGCCACGTCCACTAGATCCTGTGGCTCATCCAGCCATTCAATTTCCACATTGCTCACATGGTGATGCTGTTTTTTGTTTGTCTTCTCCTGGTCAGCTAAAAATTGATCCCATTGTACCTTCTTGGGGCAGTTCCAGCTTCTGTGGTCTGCTCCTCCACACAAGAAGCAACACCGTGGTTGATCACCATAACTCCTCTGTTGACTACTGCCTGCCCTGGAGTTTGGTGGTCTCTGGTACCCTTGGCTGTAACTGTAAGTTCCCGCAGGTTTAGAAGCAGATACTTCATTGACACAAACAGGTTCTTCTCCTTCCTTCTTCGCACCTGACCCCCTCTGGTTGGCTGGGTTGTACCAACAGTTTGCATCGTCATGGCCCAACTTCTTACAGATTCCACAGGCTTTCCTTGGAGCCTCCTGGCTTGTTTCCTTCCTGGTCACTGTGGCTGCCTTACTGCTGGTCTCCACTTTCTTCACCTCAATCTTAGTGGGTTTACCACTAGAGTCAGTGCAATTCTCCTCGCATCTCAAGGCTGCATCCACCAACTCTGTCAAGCTCTTGACTGGTGCTACACTGGTAGTAATCTTGATATACTCCAGTAGTCCTGCTCAAAAATTAGTGATTCTGAACCCTTCTCCTGGATCAGATTGTAGACATTTAATTAATGTCATAAACCGATCGTAGTAGTCTTGTACCTTCTCTCTGTCCCCCTGGTAGAAGGACTTCAATTCCCTGTATACTGCCTCATCCGTGGTCTGGTCTCTGTACCTTCTCCTGAAAGCAGCTTTAACATCCTCCCATGAGCAGTAGACATGGTTCTCCAGGAAATTCTCATACCATGCACCAACCTTGTCCAGCAAAGTGGTACCCATCAGGTTGATTATCACCTGCTCATCAGTTTCTCCGTTGTGCCATAGGGTCCTCTCAAATTGCCGTATGTGGGCATCTGGATTCGTCCCTTCCTTGTACTTCGTGTAGGTCAGCGGCTTCCTTTGTGCCACAAGGACTGGTCCTGTCACTGGGGGTACTCTGGGTCTAGCAGCTGGTGGGTAGGTTGGTGGACCATGCCTCACTGGATAACTGCTGTCCGCTGTATCCCCTGGTACTCCTATTCCTGCAGGTGGCCTAGTATCATAAGGCATCCCTCTCATTATCTCCGCTGGTCTTCTGTATCCTGTTCCTGCGTCAGGAACTCCTGCTCCGGCTTCTGCTCCTCCACTTGGCCAGTATGCAGTTCTGTTGACTTCTGGTCTGTACTCATCACCTGTGAGGTGATCCACATAGGTAGAATGTACTCCTCCTCCTCCTGTTGGGCTCACCCGAGTCCTCGAGGTTGGGAAATGGTCTGTCCCTGGCCTTCCTGGTATAGCAGATGTGGTGTAGGGTGCTCCCATCAATTCTGCTTCCCTCAGCTGACCTGGTCTGTCCCCCTGGACCACTGATTGGTCATATGCTGCCCACGGATCCGCCCTTGGTTTGGCCTGGAGTTTCTGGCTCTCTTCCCTCAGTATCTCCTGCCATTTGTAAAGGGTCGCCTGCCGGGTAGCTTCTTTCATTTCTTCCTCCTTCTTTTTCTGGTCCTCCAATCTCTGTGCCTCTTGTAATAATCGCAGAGCCTCCTGTCTTAGCAAGTCGTGCTGCATTGCTTCTTTTCTCTCAACTGCCTGCTTCATCTCCTCCCTCCTTTGAGTCTCCTGCCAGGTTCTGAGAGCCTCCTGTCGCTGCTTCTCCTGGTCCTGCTCTTCAAGCCTCTTTGTTTCCTGCCATAGCTTCATGGCTTCCTTCAGTTTGATCTCCTCCCGATTCTTTTCTTCCCAAGCCTCCATTGTCTCTCTGAACCTGGCTGCCTGGCCTAGCTCCTCCATCTGCCTCCTGTACAGGTCCTCTGTTGCCTGCTCGTTTCTTCGTTCTCTGTCTGCCTGCCTTCTAGCCTGCTGTCGAGCCTTTAACTCCTCCAGTTGTCTTCTGTCCTCCTCATCTTCCTCCAGCTCCATTCCTTGGAACTGCTCTTGTGCAAAATGTACCACTGGTCTCCTGGGATTCACCTGTACTGGCTTACCCGTTTTGTACATCTCTGACAGTGCTGCTGCTCCTGTCTGGACTCTGTCCCCAGTGTTAACTTCTTCCAATTTCTTCTTCAGCGTCTCCAATGTCTCTGCCAAATCACCTGGTGTCTTCTCCCCTGGTTTTGGTGTGTCTGGTCTGCTGCCTCCTTTCTTTTCCTCCTCCTGGTAATGGTCATATGCTGATGCCATTCTGGTCTGGGGGTTCCAGCAATGCTGTGTGTCTCCTTCACCTGGCCTTGGGAATTCCCTCCTGCTGGTCCTGGGTGATAGTGGATGTCCCTCATACTTCCGAATTTCTTCCTCATCCTCCTGCCAATTCTTGAAGCTTGGGCCAGGTTCTCCTCTTGCTGACCCTGTCCTCCTGCTTATTCCAAGTATTGTCTCCTGGCTCGAATTTTCTCCCACCAGATCCATGTCAATCAAGTCCCTGGTCTTTCCTTTGGCAATGCTCTCCTCCGAGCTGGGCTGCCCACCCATATTCCTTCCTGGTTCAACTGCTGCTCTCTGCTGCTCCCTGAGCTCGTATCTGGCCAGCCTCTCTGCTGCCTGTCTTCTAGCCAACTCTTCCTTGTCCCACCCTTGGTAGCCGCCTTCCATGTTAGGGCAGTCACTGCTTCTCCTTCTTGGTCCCTTCTGCTGGTGATCTTCTGGTCTGTCTGCTTCTCCAGTAAGTCGAGTCTGCCCCTCCAGGTGAACTCTTGGGTAGGTACTGTGGATGTGTGTCCCAGTCCTCCTCTGGTCCCTGTGTGCTAGTCCTTCGTACTCCTGGTTCCTGTCAGTACATCCCTTTGCCACCCCAGTCTGGTCCTTTGTGGATCTGTCAGTAGCTACTGCTCCTACTTAGGTTGGTCTCAACTGCCTTTAGGTTGAAAAATTCGTCCTTAGTCTAGATTTCTACCAGATTTCAAAGCAGTTCAGTCTTACAGTTTGTTTCTAAAGGACTGTCCTGGTTTTCCAGTCCTGCTCCTTTAGTTTTTAGAGAAACTGGTCCAATTTTTCACACTCCTAGTCCAGTTTGACTGTTTTTTAACTAGATCTAGTGATTTTTAGGGCTAGTTTCCTTTCCAGACTCCTATCACTAGTCTCTAGCTTCCTTTCCTCATTTACTCCTGGTTCTTGTTTTTTTTTTTTTACTGCCACCTTTTTACCTTGACTTTTTACTGCTCCATTTTTTACCTCAATTTTTTACTGCTTTGTTTTTACCTCTCATTCTTACTGCGTCATTTTTTTACTGTCTTCACATTTACCTAGACAGTAGATCTACGACTGTTTTACTGACTGTTCATTTTTTTCACTGCTGCTCAAAAATTCCTCCTACTGTTCATTGCAGTGCAACCTCAAATCAGTGGTAACAGCAACTTACCTGAATTTGGCTGACTATCCCCCTTTTGCTATAGAGCTGTCCTCAGCTCCTGAGATGCGCCTCCCCTCCAACTTGCTGTTGACTACTCCCACCGGTTCTTGACTGCACATGTCCTGCCGTCACTGTTGATTTGCTCCCCATCATTACCCAAAACTGCTACTGTTGCAGATCTAGTCACTGTAACTTCCACTTGTCACAAATCTGGTTACTGTGACAGTCACTGTCACAGATCTCGCAGTGCCACTGTCAGATCTACACCTGCCCTTCTAGATCGCCACTGTACCTACCACTCCAGGAACTGTACGAATCAGGTACTGTCCTGGCGTGTGCAGCAAGAGCCACATGGTTTGAACTATTGCATGGTCGCCAATGTTAAAGGGTGATTTAGCTCACCCTTTGGAAGCTAAGTCTACTGTCTAGATCTACAAAGAAACCCTCGAAATTTCAGTACCCACCTAACTAACTCTGCTTAACATCATTCTGCCCCTGAACAGCACCAGATTCTAACCATACTGCCCTGATCTACTGCTCCATAAATGCAAGAACCCACAATGCAAATCTACCTAAAAGCCATAGCATTCAATGTGCACAAACTCCAATGATCCAATGATCGCTTTTCTCATCATTACTGTCCTTCAAGTACAATCAGATCTGCTCCTAACAGTCCTGCTCCTCCTATCCTAGAACCTCATCAAATCTCCTCACATTCTACTCACCACACTAACCTCCATGGCTGCACAAACTCCAAGGGGAGACAGAGAGAGTGAGAGCCGCCACCCTCACTCCTCACTAACCCCCCCCAAACCCTAGCCGCCACCCTCCAATCAGTCCGTTTTTCATCCAAGTCGATTTTTCATCCGACTGTCAAAACTTCATCCAAAACGCAGTAACTAAGAAATCTGCAGTAACTAACTGTTTTACTGCTCCTAACTGCTTTTACTGCTCCTAGCAGTTTACTGTTCCTGCTCCTATTTAACTGCTCCTAGGTAAAAAGGCAGAAAATCCCTTTAACAACAACCACTCTACCCTTCAAAATTTCATATAGTTTTCTCCCTTTTTATGCAATGCGTTTCTTGTGTAAAAAAAATTAGAAGATTGAAATTAAAGATCTCATATAAGGTAGTAATACCATAAACCGATAGAATAAGGAGTTTTGAGCAATTTGAACTATCATTTTCTCCGGTAATTATTGCAAGTACATAGACAAATTGAAAACAGAATGATAGAAGTTGTTTTCATAATTTTCTGATGAAAATACAATTTCCTAGAAATATTTTAGCTGAAAAGTTTGTCCACCCCATTTCTTGTGTTGTAGACTTCATAAAGTCTGCTACTGGCATAGGCACTATTCCAAAATCAGTTCTATCCAAAACCGATATAAAATTTCAACGCTTGTCAGGTATATCAACGGTTTTCAAAAAATCTCAACGCTTATCTAGCTGTATCGAAAATCATGGATCTTGATTCCTGTTGGTGCGGTTTCAGCACAAGTCTACTACACAGGTTATGGGGGAGGGGGTCTTGGTTTATGGTATTACTACCTTAGTTCATCATAGGAAGAAGCTAGTTTATGTTTAAGGTAAACCCCACATCCTCCACTTACAGAAAAGATATATTTACAAAGAAATAGATAATGTGTCTCTTCAATGTTCCGTATAAATTGTCGTCATTCCCAAAAACTATTTTAGACCATTAATACAACTCATAATATGTTCTTTAGTATACTAGATCACATTCACATCTGTTTGTATTAATGCAGAGTGATTGGTATTGTTAAGGAATGAAAGCCCAATGCTTTGGTCACCATTGTTTAGAAGATTACTCACTTGAAGTTCCACCTTCGTCATTGATAGATTGAGAGGACTCAACAATAGCCCCACGTTTATTACAAGCAAGAAATATACATCATGGCTTCAATCACCCGATAATGGCCGGGCGGTCATTACGAGCAAGAAATAGACAACCTTGCTTTAGTCACCCAGTACCGCCCACCTTGGCAAGTTCCTCCTCTGATGAAGATGATGACTACACGCCAGATTCTGATACACTACACATTAGTGATACAGACTCAACATCAAGTGGAGACGATGTTAGTGAATGGGTACGTTTTCTCCAAGTTTCAAGTTATGTTCCTTCTCTAAAGGTTGTTATCTATCATGTCTAGTGCTGTGGACTACAATTTCTTAATCTATATTCCTTGCAATGAACAAATATTCTTTTGAACGAAAAACTGTTAACGGGATTTTTCCCCTTAGTCTAGTACCAAGAGCAGTAAAATAGGGGGCAGGAACAGTAAACTGCCAGGAGCAGTAAAACAGTTAGTAACTGCGTAGTTACTAGTTATTGCGTTTTGGATGAAGTTTTGACTGTCGGATGAATTTTTGACTTGGATGAAAAATGGACAATTGGATGACGACGGCTAGGGTTTGGGGGGGTAGTGAGGAGTGAGGCCTTGGCAGCTCTCACTCTCTCTCACTCTCTTGCAGATTTGCAGAGCTATGGAGGTTAGAATGATGATTGGGAGGTTAGGGAGTTATGGGGAGTAGGGCAGGACAGTAAGGGGCAGGACAGTAAGGGGCAGGACAGTAAGGGGCAGGACTGATTGTATGTGGCAGGCTTTAATTGCTGAAACTAGGACTCTTTTGAGCACATTGGGTTTTGTGTACATTGAATGCTAGGGTTTGTGGGAAATGAGTGTTGGGTTGTTGGGTTGTTGCATTAATGACAGTAGAAAGGGGTAGGATGCTTAGTAACCTGGTGCAGTCCATGAGCAGGAGGGTTCTAAGTAGTGAAAGTTAGGTGGGTATTAAAATTTCGAGGGTTTTCATTCCTTTGCTTGGACAATAGACTAGATTTTCAGGGTGAGACTAAATCACCCTTTAACAAAAACATAAACAATGAATGATAATATAGTTTGTCTTAATATTCCAAAAATAGGCTCAGTATGAGTTTTTTTTAAACAATGATGTTTTAACAAGGACAATTATGAAGTTACAAACATCATCAGTAGAACATTATGTATAAACGTAAATCCATATTAGCATTGGAACTTTAGAAAGCGTTCTTTCTTAGATTTGAAACAATCTTGACATGACATTCTTCTTAGAAGACACAACTTACTTCATTCATCAATGCTATCACTCTTTATCGTGTTTCAGTACTTTAATAGGCATGTACTTCATAACCAACATTCTATACACCCTTGCTTTTCTACTATACATACTACTACCTCCTTTCCTTTCCAAGTAAGAATAGTCTAATTTGAGCAAAATTCACTAATACCATGTATGATATCTATCATTGTTCTCTAGAAAGTAGTAGTGCAGTAATGGATATCTCAGAATCATGGCATTGGTGTCACGTTACAAACTTAAGTTTGTTACCTCTCAATGTCGTTTCTTTTGGGACGTTATTGTGTTCTCAATCATTACCACCTTGAAGTTGAATAGAGACCGCAATATGCAGGGCACACCATCTACCTCCGACGTCTCCGATGACGAGAGGATTGACGAACACATTGACAATTCACCAATTCCTAGTTGCGATGATATTACAAGAGAAGACTTCAAAGGACTTACCGTGGAAGCCAGGCATGAACACAGAACCAAGTTTGCTACTGCACTTGTGACATCTACAAATTCATTGATGTCAGTGGATGGAGAGAACGACCTAGCAGATTACCAATTTGGTATTGTGGTTCTTGAAGTATTTGAAGGCAATTCTATCTTACGAGACCAATGTCTATATCGGCCGGTGCACTTGCTTTTTTATAGGAACGTTAGTGTCTATGATCATCTCCAGAGGCACTCAGCAACCATAGAAGAGGACGAGCTTAGAAGGATAGATCGGAAAGGGAAGCGCATGTACGATACCTCGAACAGACCATCTAAGGAGAAGAGAAGTCAGAAATGGAGGATTAGCGATGATGAGATATCCAAATTGTATATGGTTGATTGTTGCCACCGTCATTGCACCAGGGCATTTTCTCCAGAGACTATTCGTTTGTTTCGATATGGAATGTATCTACACAATCCAGAAGAAAGGCGCATGACAAACCTTGACCTCCACCAAACAAGAGTTCGCTCCTCGGATGGAAAGGAAGATTTGGTCATGCTTGAATTTAAAGAAGTTTGTATCAAAGGGCGGAAGCTTATCCATGGTGTTCCTGACCGAACGTTTTGTTGCTACAACAAGCAAGCTAAGGACGGCAAACGAGCTCGACCTCATTGGCAATCTTGGGAAGTTAAAGCCAAGACCAGCAACCCTACAAGCCATAGAAACTTTACGTACACTTGTTGACGGGCTTGCTGATCAAATGCCGTATACGTGCACACTTCCTTCAGGAGAACGAGTTTTGCAAAAGATTCTTTCAAGAAGAATTCAATGGAAGCAATTTCTGCTTCAGATAAACAAGGTAGAATATTACTACTCCTACATCTAAGTATCCATTATGCTTTCTCTGCATTCCATGATTTTCTAAAATTCATTGTAAAGTTGAAATAAATTACTGTACATATTATGGAACAGGTGAATGTTCAAGTTGGCTTGAAACCTATTTCCATTGCTCTTCTAAGTAAGATCCGTATGGGCAAATATGCGGACTACATGAACAAAAGAAGAGGGGACTGTTTCTCAAGGTGCTCAAAGTGTGACTTGTACCAACTCTTTGTAATGCAGCACCCCGCGGATTGCAGGAGCAAAAACAATGGGCCTTCAAATTCAACAAGCACACTAAAGCTCAGTGGGGCAGCGCGAAATGTGTATTGGTCAGATTGTCTTCATTCCATTAACCGACCACTGAAATTTGTATCTATTCTCCATGACAAAATGGATCATTCTAAAACAGTACTTCCATGCCTGCGGGCCCAGACAAAAGACCTCGATGGCTTCTTAAAATTGCCTATATCGGTGATTGGGATGTATGCCAATGGTCATGCTGATGCAAGGTATGCCCACTATACTCTAGATGGTTATCTGAATGATAGCAATTTCACAATTGGTTCCATTGCCAAATTGCTGTGTGACTTAGAGTATCCCCCAAAAACATACACTAGAGCTCTTTTTAAGGAAAATGCGAGCAATTTTTTATATGATGCTATGCTACATGGAAAAGAGATGTGTCTGCCGTCACTAAGAGAGCCAACAGACACTCCAAGACCAAACCAAGACCTTCATCTTGTATTGCATGTCTAGCTTGATAATTGTTGGAGGGAGAATAAAAATAGATTCGCATTTTATTTCTGGTCTCTTTTAGTTGCAAAGAAGATTGTCCAAGAGGTGGTAGTCTCATTCATGATGGTTGGACATACACATGATGACATCGACGCTTCTTTTGGAAGGTGGAGCATGGTTTTGAAAGAAAAAGACCATCCAACGCTACCGATGCTCATGAAATCTTACATGGATCTAGACGAAGATGGTCCCATGATTCCACATCTAATTGAAAAGGTTTCGGACTTCAAGAAGTTCATTGCTTCGTACATTGCATCTGGCCAGAAAATAAAAACTGCACGGGCATAGCAAAGGAGCCCAATTTAGATTCTTCTTGTACGAAAATGATTGGCATTTGATGCAATACAAATTAGTTTGTACAAAGAAAGAATGGAAACCTATACACGCACCTGGTATCAAGTTGTGGAAAGAAGACAACAAAGGTAAGTCAATCCTTCCTCCAGATGACGCTGAACCAAGTGCGGCTAAACCGCAAAAGCTCAAGCACGGTGCTAAGTTATTAAAGGGCATTGAGGGGTTTTTGGCTTAATACAACAAACTTCTGAAAGAAGAGGTTACGCCTGCATTCAAGGCACAACAATTGCATTACGTGGAATAATGGACTGGTGTACAAGATGCAATCAAATCAATGAGTATTCAATCAAGAGAGTCAGATACCGCCAGCACTCTTATAGAAAGTTCTCTTGATGAAGATGCGGAAGCGAGTCACTCTAGAGAAAGTGAGGACGAGGATGATGCATATGAGAGCGATGGAGCCAATTCCTTGGAAACATGTGAGGTTCCTCTTCATCCAGAAGCATCAAATGTAGAGGATCTACAGGAAAATTACACTTCAAATGGAAATGTGCACTGCGATATTCCTTTGCGGTTTGGATTTTGACCTAGAACAAGACTCCTGATCGATGCAAGTGTATCAAGGACAAATAGAGAAATTTCTTTACTGCAAGCTCCACTTTACAAAGGCGATGTAGATTCGAAAGAGCAGCTGTACATTGGTACAGTGGAGGGTAGACCCACTCCTCCATTTACAGTTGCGAGGGATATTCGGAAGGATTTTTTTGTATTTGTTAGACCGGGGGAAGGCTGTGAAGATCCAATCTGGTTAGGAAAAGTCATGGAGCACCCACAAATGAATGCATTGTTGCCAAATTATAAATTTGTCAGAGTTCAATGGTGGGTCCCAAATAATGCAAACAATGCAGCGGATGATGCATACCGTGGATGGAATACGATCCCTATGTTTCCATATAAACTAGACTTTAGTGCAAAAATCGAGGACAAGATTTCAACAGATAGTGTTTTTGCTTCTTAGAGACCAGAGAAGCCTAGACGGATTCAATTTGCCCGAACAATACAAAATCAATTTGCTAAGGACAACCTACGTCGGATTATCGAGTTTGAAAGCAGGTGCCCTTGAATTCATCATTGACAAGTACTATGAAGAGCACAAGTCCTGACATCTAAGGAACACTTTCAATTAGTGTAGTATATTAAAACTACCATGATGTTTTGCTCCACATTATTGGAATTTTACAATATTCATTCTAAACCTGATATATGAAAGCTTAGATGCAACTGTACTCTCTGCATTTTTGTAAATAGATAGCAAAGAAGAAGACAAGATCTCTTTTATCTAATGCCTAGACACAGAGTTAGTTTTTGAACGTGTGACTGCTATCATCATATGCTAACATGCTTTGAGGACTTATATAAATACAATATTGAAGTAAAACTTTGTGGTAGGCCTCTTATAACCCAGTAATTTGTACACTATAGTCATCCACCTCGGATGTTATATGACTATTTTTACAATTTTCCTTCTGTCCAAGCATCAAAACTCCTAAGCGGTCACCTTCAAAGTCATTTCCAGATTTTTAGAATCTATGATTGGTTTAACTTTTTAAATAATATCCTGAAGAAATAATACCTTTAATCAGATGGCAACAATGAAAGTGTGCACCCACCAAGAACATGAAGAATTTGAAAACCACATATAATCAACATTTGAGTTTTTGTAAGTAATTGTGTAACTAAATACCCTAAAGGACGGAAGAGTATTTTCACAATTTTTCAATACCTTTAATGCGATTCTTGCATTTTTAAAGTGAGACAAATTTGAGAATCACCATAAGCAATTTAACTGTAAAATCTTTGAAAGTAGTGAACTGTGGGCTACCAAAAGCTGTATCAATTTTTGGGTTTGGAGAAGCAACGGATTGGAAGATTATACCATGTGAAGTTTGGATGATTAGTGAATTTCTGAAATACTAATAGTGAGTTTCCGAGTTTGACTCAAAACTGCTAATTCAAAAATTTATAAAAACTTAACAACTAAAGCTAATTCTCTTGTCTAGTATGTTAGAAACATGCACAATTTTTTAAAGATTTTTTTGAGTTACCAATTTGGAGAATACAGGTTTGACGTTAATGGATTTGACATAAGTGTCACTCTGAATTTTATTTTTTTCAACATGGCACTTTTTGCAAAATTCAAAAAGGTTTCTGATAAATCCGAAATGGTGAAGCCATAAAAGAGTGGTCATACAAGCATTTCCAAAAAAATAAATGCTAAACAAATAAATCCACAATGAGAGATCTTCATTTCCATTTTCAATGTGCTCAAAGTTTGGTTGAAACATTTTCACTGTAAAAACACTAACTTCACTGTACAAACATAGGACCAACTCATGTTCTTTCTTTTTTCTAAAATCAGGCTTTCACTTTTTTACAATTTTTTTAGCATATTCTTATTGCCAACTTGATTCTAAAGAGTTTAGGAACAAAAAACACTCAAATCCAACCCTTCTAGGGCATTTTACGGGGTTTCCAATTTCTGGCGCAATCAAAAAGTGGTTGCTTCGTCCTTTAGGGGTTGACAAACCATGACTGTGCACCTTTAGTCCTTAAGATAAGTTCCAATCATAATACGAACTGAAGTTCGAAAGCTCTGCAAAGACTGCACAGAGTTGGTTGAGTACTAACATGTCATTCACTCTTTTCATTGATTAAGAAAATGTTTGCACCACACATCCTTCACTTTCAGTCTTTACCTCATACATCCATCATAATCTTTTTTCACAACAACTTGTTCCAATGAAGTTGTTGTATTCTATTCAACTCTATTATGTTCACGAGCATTGACTTTTACGCATGACACTGTTTGTTCACCATTATCAGTTCTCGTCTACTATGCAGTTGTCCTTTCTCTCTTTAAATAAACAAGCCTCTAATCTACTCCAACCAATTAATTAAAGTAGACTCCTGAGTTCGCCTTTAATTGTTCTTCTTTTACTTTATCTTTTACTAGAATTTCTTTTTCTTTGCTACATTTGCCTTTTCTTTAATAAAACTACTTTTACATTATTATAATTACTTTTCTTTTACTTACGTTACTTTTTTTAGTATGATTTCTTTTCTTTCAATTTCCAATCAGATCTTTTAGAATTATGCCATATCTTTTACTGTTTGCTCTTGTATTCCCTTAAATAATGTTTTATCACTTTAATTTTTATATGTCCATATTATTCCATATTGGCACCCCCATTGACACTAAAAGTATTCCTAATTTTTGAGTCCAGACTATTATGGACCCCTACTAAAGGTAATATTATTTGTCACCCGTCAAATAGTATGAAACCGAATAACGTGTAGTGGCCAATTTCATAAATATGACGTTTTGCTCTCACCTCAAGCTGATGAACCCGCGCTGCATGTACTTGAACAGCTGTGCATCATCAGCTTGAAGCAGGATTTGACGTGATTGATAATTTCACTCACTCAATCGACGACTGCATCATCGATCTGTTGCATGAAGGGCCGAGCAGTTAGAGTCAATCTGCACGTCAACTTGATTTAAGTGGAATCCCAAAGATTCCAACTTACTAACGCAAGACAATACTATGTGAAACCGACATGATGCGATTCTCAACAATCCGTCGACGTCGCCCATGTCATCGACTACTCCACGGAACTTCAAAAGTCTCAGGTCCCCCGTCAGAGCAACCACGGGGAGCCTGGGGCTGCTAGTGGTCTACATGATTATGGCGCTCCGACTATCTTGATTAAACTTGACAAAAAGCAGAACCACTTTCCAAACTCCAGGTGGTCATAGTCCCTTAATAGCAAATCCAGAGTGCCTGCATGCAGTGATCGCCACCGCTACTCTCTGAACAATCTGTCCTGACTCCTCACCGATGCGCAACAGATCCAGCGGATCCGAGTGCAGACATAGTTATCCCAACTTACCCTATGCCGACAAATTCGCCCTCGAATATTCGTATGATTAATGCCATCCAGCTCATTGTTACCGCGATCACGAAACAGGACGTGCTCATGATTACAATGGAAGCAGGGAGCTTATCGATTCCAAGGCTCCTTTTGCTCATCAATGCAGATCTGGTAACAACGTCGATCTTTACGTGTACGACACAGATTCACGGGAAAGGCGCAACGCTCTCATCTAATGAGGATTCAAAACTTAGCGCCTTCTGAGCTCTTACAAATACGAGGCATGTTTCTTGCTGGATCATCATCTGATCATTGCAGCTGCATCACTCAGAACCTGCGTGGGTTCGTCTGTTGGTGTCGAGTTTTTGAAGCGTATTATTTAGTACGTTTTGTACTCCAGCTTGCGCACATTGCGTAGAAATGGCAAAGCTCATCGTTGGACTTGTGGCAGCTGCATTTTTGTTTGCGTTCGTATCTGCTGGCGGCGATGCCGGTCCCATCAACGACTACTGCGTCGCTGATTTGAAGAGCCCTCTCGTCTTCAATGGGTTGGCCTGCAAGGCGCCATCGATGGTGATGCCGGAAGATTTCGCCTTCACGGGCTTCCGTGCTTCAGCTGACACCAACAACCCCCTCGGCATTGGCATCATCCCCGGGTTTGCCAGCGTGAACTACCCGGCGCTCAACACGCAGGGCCTCGCTTTGGCCAAGTTCAACTACGCCAAGGGCGGACTCGTGCCACCCCACACTCACGCCAGAGCCTCCGAGGTCATCACCGTGATCAAGGGCGAGGTGTATGTCGGGTTCGTGGACACCGCAGGGAAGCTGTTCGCCGCGAAGCTGAAGAGTGGCGACTTCTTTCTGTTCCCAGTGGGCCTGGTTCACTTCCAGCTGAACGTGGGCAGCGGGCACGCCGTGACGGTGTCAGTGTTGAACTCGCAGAACCCAGGAGTGCAGCTCATGGCCTCGGCGTTGTTCGGAGCCACCCCGGAGATCAAGGACGAGGTGCTTTCCAGGGCGTTCGGCATCAAGGACGACGTGACGAAGATGATCAAGAAGGGCTTCATGCCCGCCATGTAAATCTGAAGCAGCTCACAGCGACCTCCCGTGGAGACAAGCACTTATTTTAGGTCTCTCGACGAGGCATGTGGAGTTGTCCTGTTTTGATTTCGTACATTATTTCTCTGGATTTTAGATTTGGAGCATTTTTTGGTGGCTTCTAGTTTGTAGGTATGACCAACGCAGGGTTGAGTGGTTAGACTGTATTGACCCATCAAAGCCACTCAAATGAGGACAATGTTTGTTCAATTGTGACCTGAGAATCGGGTCGACATTAGTGTTCTTATAATTTATATTCTCGCAGAGAGAAGGAATTATGTTTTACATCATGAGCAGTCTAATGGTTTGAGGCCATGAATCGCGCATTCTGAACCTGCCTTTCCTGTCGCAGTCATGTGACATGTGCCCATCTAGTTACTCAAATTGATTGAACGATACAGAACTGCACCTGCTAAGCAGTATGTGTTGCTAAACTGATAAGGTATGTTTGGATGCCGTGTGATGTCCCTCCGCACCTTGAGGAGCACTGGATAGTCTGAACATTATATGTTATCAGAAGTTCAATCGACAAGTCCAGAATTTATCATTTCAGATTCTGCGTGAAGTTTCCAGATTCTAGGTTCAGGGTGGAGGTAGAAGGGAATGATGTTCATCTGCGATTTCAGTTACAAATGGAGCGGTTATAAATCAAAGAAGTGGCACCATCCCCGGGTCATGACTTATCCACATCAATCAAGTCTATCTGTATATCCAAATGGCAGACACATTATCGTGTTAATGAAGGGGAAGTGGGAAGAACGAAGCAAAATATACTTGCAAGATAGATTGGAGAATTTTCTTGAATAACAAGTCATCAATACTCTTCCACTCCCAACCAATACATATTTGCCCAACACGAATCTCAATGCCGATCCACTATCAAATAGTCAATACGGCCAGGCTAGCACTCCACATCATCTACGGTATTTTCAGCGACGAGGCATGAGCGGGGACTGTCTATGAGCTTGTCTTCTTGGGGGACACCTCTTCATGCATCCCTCAGTATGGGAATGTGTATCCTGAAACAAATAAACAAACCGATCCTCAGTTTCAACATTTGGTTCAAAATATCACTTGGATACATCCCAAGCCTGTGAGAACACAACTGGGGGCTCATTCGCAACTATGAGGAAACGAATGCAAAAACTATCAGCAAGTTGAAAGTCCTGAAGGGAAAAAACTCTGAATTACTAGCACACTGATCGGATGCGAGAGGATTAACCACTCACGTCCGCAGCGGAATCCTCGCAGATCGGTGCGACCACACTTCTTGGGCAGCTGCAGTCCGTTGTTCACCATCTGGGCTGGGAATGAGGACGACTTGAGCTGGTTGCACATGCAATTCTTGTCCACGCTCTTCACCACATTGCAGCATTGCGTGGACGGCGCAGGAGGGCGAGCGCCCTGAATGGCACGGAGGCATGGATAAAGAGCATTGGGGTTGCACACTCCCGCAGCGCTCGACTCCGCCACCATGGCCAGCAGCACGAGCAAGCCAATGCTCACTAGAGCAGCTGCAATGCGCTTTGACCCTGCCATGACTGAAGGGATCAGTTACTGTCCTTGTCACTGGAAATTGGCTGCGGAAACTTGCTGATGAGGAAACGGAAGAGTAATACAAACACAAATGAGCTGAGGATGATATTGAAGTAATAACGGCAGTGTTATATAGTTGCAGCCATGCAGACCACAAGCAATCATCGGCAATAAGCTTGTGAGTTTTCTGACAGGCCGCTGCATCGGCTCAACTGCTCTCTTCATGACAGAGCTCGCTCTGATACTAACTTGTGCATAAACTATTTCATATTTGAATCATTTGCAGAGTAACCTGGGTTTGGTTAGGTGTTTCCCGGGGCAGAATGAAGCTTGTCTAATGACTGGGAGAAGTGCTGCATTAGCCAAATTTATCATTTCCTACGTTGCAGCCGGATGTTGACATTTGAAGATCTGGGTGCCCACATTGATTGCAAGCGCTGAATTTGGGGTTGGTGAGATATGCGACGGGGAGTCATTCCACCATTGAGCTTAAATTATGTCTACCAAAGTTTCTGCACCACGGCTGCACAATTGAAATCTGATTGCAAACATGCATAATACAGTAGTTACATTTAAGTATAAGAAATGTGTGCATGTATCTTAATAACTACATAAGAGATGCACTTGACATTTATATGATCGTAGGTAAGTGTAAACTCAAACATATTTTATGGTGCTATTTTGCATCTAGTTGCTTAAGTGTGTTTGACTCTGTCACTCTGCACAACTATCAATTGTGGCTAATTGAGATTTGATTGCGGACATGCTTATTGTAGTAGGTAGATTAAAGTATAAGGATGTGTGCACATATCTTAGGAGCTATAATAATATGAGATGCTGTCAATTGTGTCTTAACTTCTACAACTCTTTTTGATCACTTGTGCTCATTTAGGAAAATGGCAATCTAGAAATCACTCATGTGAAAGAATTTCTAGAGTCTTTACAAGATCTCATGGTAAATAAAGTTTATCTTAAGATAAAAATTAACGCCTTGCATAAAACTTGATATCCCGACTCAGGAAATTATAAGTCACCGAGCTAATTTTTTTATATTATGGTGAACCATATCTCTAAAGTGTGTTTTTTTTGTTTAGCCTAATATACATTAGTCAAGAGGTCATTGAGTTTTTAGATACGAATCTCAGCTTATAAATTTAGATGATGGAGTTGACTTTGCTTAATTTAAGTATTTAAAGCAATATCGTTATGCTATCTCGATTAGCAATTTAAAAATAATTTAAATATGAGATTGTTATAAAGATCTTTTGAAAGGAATAACTTTTTCTTATGTTGTGAATCGTGATGGAAAAAAAACTATAAAAGCCATTATTCCATTCAATTCTTTTTACAGAGGTAGAAAAAATATTATGGCTAGTGCCTTAGACTCTCTATATCCTGTTTGTGGTTTGTTGAAAAGAAAGGAGGTTGATCACAAAGGCCCTATGCTGTTGTATGGTTCTAGAGGAATGGGAGAAACACCATAATATGGTATTCATGAACATGACTATTGATCTGATGAACTAAAATTAAATGCACTAACAAAAGAACAATTAAATGAAGTAGTTGGAGTGCTTGTTAAATTTATGAGTGACAATTTGGATTATCACTTCTTGTTATAGACGGATGACTTGGAGGATTGGACAGGTCAAGACATGGGGCAGTTTATGGGCACATTCGATGATATACATCATATACCCTTCACTACCATGGGATTGACTAAAGATTTTTGGGCCGTTCAAGACATTGACGCATGTGATACTCCTTTGAGCTTTGTTTTGTGGTTTAAAAAAGGTGTGTATTCTTATTCATATTTATAAAAATTTGATATTCAGTATAAAAAAAGATTTGATTTTTATCATAATTTATGGAAATAAGAAATAAGTTAATGATGTATCATCAAATTAAATTGTCACAATATATTTGAAATGTAAAAATATACATGTAGAAGATGCTTTGATCATGGCTCGATACCATTTCATTCTAATCAACGATTTGGTGCAATATGAAAATAGAGTTGGAAAGTGGAACTGGTGATTGCATCAGGCCTGAATTTCTTGTGCTTGATTGTGGTTATTACCTGAACCCAAGAAAATGTATAGTTGTTGGACTCAATTGTGTCCAAATCAAGCATGATTCAGTAATGAACGAGGGATATAAATAGTGTGAAGTGTCATTCACTTATAAAAAAAGAGTAATGACTGGATGTAGGAATGACATGTTGTCCCTTTGCTTACAACAGTTTCATTTCATTCAAATTTGTAAAGTGCCTTTTGACTAAAATTTGTCTCTTCAAAGTACTTGTTGTCTTTCCATTGAAAGGTACATCCATGCCTTTTCACTTACATTTTTTTCGTTCATTTATTTTCGTCAATGTCTTTCGTTGATTCTTTTTACAAAGGCAGATAGATTTTTATAGTATTTGTGAGTTACATGAGACACCGGGCATCCTTTGGCCATCATGGCATATATGGCATGCTAGTGGCCATGACCGTGGAAGCTCTAAGCTCGTGGCAATGCAGGTGAATGCTTTTTAGTGAACAAAATTTCATTTTGAACATTAGTTGGAGCACATCATGACTACAAAAATATTGCCTGTCAAGCAATCCCCTGGGTCCTTTTTAAACAATGAATTGAGTGTGGGCTAAGGGCTTGAAACTATACCAAATGTACCCCTCAAACATTGCTTGTTTGTACCATGTTAGGAGGATGGCTAAATGACGTTGATTAAAGTCCATATGGAACGCTGAAGTTCCCACATGATTTAAATGATTTCATGGTGGAGTTGATTATTAATGAAGGAGACCATTGTTGCAGTTTTCTAAATTCATCTGCTCATGACTAATTTGTTTAAAATTTTCTTTTCTGCTACTTTCTACAAAACCACATATATCTGGAGATTTGGAGACTTTCAAGCCCTTGGAGACGGTTGTGTATTCACACTGCACATGTTTTGAGTTCATGACTATTACAAAGTAGGCGACTATATCCAATACAAGGCTATCGCGTGGCAAGTTGATTGAGGAATTGTTAAAGAACATGAGGCACAATAGTATCGCCTTCCTAAAATTCCTGATATATATGAATGCGGATTTTGTAGATAGGGTAATACCCTTCTACAAGCACCGGATGGAAAATGCTCTGGAAGAAAATTGGTTATGAAATTGCTTTTTAATTAAAACAAAAAACAATAAATACTCTTGCATCCCATAAGAGAGGAATCCCCCATTAATTTTAATTGTCTTGAATTGTTTTTTTGTTAGTGCATTTTATTTTAGTTCATCAGATCAATAGTCATGTTTATGAATACCATATTATGGTGTTTCTCCCATACCTCTAGAACCATACAACACCATAGGGCCTTTGTGATCAACCTCCTTTCTTTTCAACAAACCACAAACATGATATAGAGAGTCTAAGGCACTAGCCATAGTATTTTTTCTGCCTCTGTAAAAAGAATCAACGAAAAGACATCGACAAAAGTAAATGAACAAAAAAAATCTAAGTGAAAATGCATGGATGTACCTTTCAATGGAATGGTAGGGTTCATGAAGAGGTACCACGGAGAATAGAAATAGTTTGTAGAAGGTTATCATCATTTACATTAATTTATTGTTTTGTAAGTTATTTTGTTGAACATTAGTTTTAATTTAAATTTAGTTTTTAATAAATTGAACTGTTCGAAGATTTAATTTTTAGAGTTATTTCAGAATTTTTTTAAAGATTTATTAAAGGAAAATCTTAAAGATTTAATTTAAGACTTAGGTAAGTATTTGAATACTTGTTGGGAGAAATAGTTTTTACTTTTATTTCAAGATTTATTTGAAGACTCATTTTCCCTCATAGGAATCATTTGTCACTTCAAAGTATTTTTAATTTTTTTTCCTCATTTCACAAAGATGGCTCCAATTCACAAATTTGATAAAGTATGTGATATCCTTAAAAGAAAGCATATCAATGATTCATCTTAGATAACACACATTCAAGGAAAAAAATCATAGATATAATTTTAAATTATAAACCTGCATTCTAGTAAGACTTCAATGATTCATCTACTCAAATGTACATGGCATATCTCTCATAGATGATAGATTGTTCTTGTTTCATTTATCTTTATGAGTTGTTTTTAATTATGATATCTTTTCTAATTTTGATTTAATTTTGAAGTTCTTTTTAACTTTGCCTCATTTATTTTCAAACCCCCGTGATGAACCTTTGAAGTACTCTAGTTCTTTATAGAGTTTTTGTGCAAATGGCCTTTGTATTCCTCACAAAATCAATGAGGTGATGAATTGCATGTTTTTTCTCAACCTTCTAGCACTTTGGATATCACAAAATATAAAGAGATATTGAGCTCAGGTGTCGTCTTGATGGACGGAGAAGAAATCATTGGCATATTGTGCATTGACTATATTCTAGAAAAAGAAAGACAATAATGTTTTAGAACTCTAAATCACTAGTAGAAATATGGTCCTTAATGACTCGTCCAAAATGACTTAAATGGTCCAAAATGTCTCAATTTGAGTCATTTTGGACCATTTTAAGTCAATATGGACCAGTCATTAAGGACCATGTTTTTACTAGTGAATTCTCTTTATGAAAAAGGAGAGTTTGTGCCTTGAAGGAAAGCTAGGGCGGATAGAAACATGATCATGTGTGGTTGGCACCATGACAAAGTTCTTCACAAGCCATGCATGTAAGTTACTTTTAGTCATGTAATTAGTTTTTCAAATAATAATATGAAATATATAAGCACCATAAAATAGTCGTTATAATAAAAATTGGTATTTCAAACTGATTTAAAAAAAAATTAAACACAAAATTTATACATACTTAATTTTAAATATTCCCAATCTAAAGGCAACAATAAGGCCAAAAGACAGATGCTATTCTTATGCTTAAAAGAATTAGACGTTTTTGCAACAAAGTGATGGTTCGTATAAAGAAAGATTTTAAATCCTGGCTCAACCTTTGAAAGGAATGAGATCAAAGTGGAACCCACAAAAATGGAGAAGGATTGCACGTACTCCATTTACAACATTAGAAATTTCAAGAAATTATTTTACTGATGCCCATAATGATCCCAATGATTCTAGCATGGAATTTATATTGTGGTTTTATGAAAGCAAATAATCATTTTAATGCATAGATTCTTACAAAAAGTAAAGATAAACAAAAACTGCAGGGTAAAGATAAATAAGTGATTCACTTGCAAATTTTGAAATTAGGTCTAAATTTGATGTTTTGCTTGTAAAAATCCAAAAAGAATTATAAAAGAAAGAAAGTTATATAATTTGATATTTGGTTTACAAAATTTCATTTGAACATTTTCACTTTCAAACAATCTTCATAAACTTCAATGAGACTTTATAAACTTTAACCCCTAAGGGCCCTTGAGACCCAATTCGGATTGCAGCCAGGGTTTTCTATGCCGTCGGGTCGTGACTTTTCCGTCGCGACGTCCGAATGGGTCGTGACGGGGGTCCTCCGACGTCACAATAGGGGTCAGCGTAGGGTCCTCTAGGTCCTGCGAGTAGCGTGGGTAAAAGAGTTACTCGGCCCCGTTACGTGGCGTCCTACTTGGAATTGCGGTGGCCCCGGACGGTGACGTGGATGTCCGGAGGAGTTCCGACGGCGGAGTCGGGCGGACAGAGACGGGCAACCGATTTAGGGTTCAGGGGCGGACGTGTTTAGGCCTGGCGGACGATTGAGGAGGAACACGACCGTTGAATGCCGGGGAAGTCCGCGAGTGGGCCGGACTGGTAGGCGGACATGGCTCGGACGGGCCTGTAGGCGGGCATAATGCGTATCCGGGTGGGCGGACTTGATGCCGATCGTATTGCGGATGGAGGTTGTCGGACCGGGCGGACGCGATGTGGACGAACACATACAGGGTGGTCCGCGATGCAGTGGGGTGTTGGGAACATGGCTCGGACGGGCCTGTAGGCGGGATAATGCGTATCCGGGTGGGCGGACTTCATGCCGATCGTATTGCGGACGGAGGCTTTCGGACCGGGCGGACGCGATGTGGACGAACACATACAGGGTGGTCCGCGATGCTGTGATTGGGAACATATTGTCTTCAATTTTCATACAGCTCAACTGCTTCACGAGCAAATATGAAATTCGAACCATCCGACACTACTGAAGTGACACACTGACCAACTACTTCTCAAACCGACATTGAATTCCATCAGATTATATATTGTAATCGAGATGAATCCATTAAAACATGGCTGTCTTGGTAGAAGTTTAGTCAGTGAAAGAGTATAGCTCTGAAGGTTCCTTATAAAAAACAGGACTTCCGTGATAGTAGCTTAGTTATCAAACGAGTATAGGTCCGAAAATTCCTTACAAACAGTCTTTGATCAAAGTTTTCCTGGTTCGGATGCACAGTTGGGAGTTTAAAAAAGGTAAAGTGTCTAAGCTACTGTAAGAAAATTCACTGCGTAGTCACAATGAATCCATTCCGTCGCTGAGATACAGTCGCAGTCTTCCAAGAAATCGGAGGTGGAAAACACTATTTTGATTTCCGGCGGCTTGTACAGGCCGACTTGTCCTTGCGCGCATAATTCCACCCTCCAATGTCCGAGTTCAAATGCTTGCGCTTCTTTTCTCCCTCTCCGGTATCTGGCGCACTGCTAATCCCCACTCGCGCTGTTGTAGCAAAACTCAGATATCAGTTCCGGACCAGCGCCCTGGACACTCTAATGCACAGTATCATGTCAAAAACGAATTTCAAAAAAAAATTGCTTATCAGATGCAAGATACAGACTCATAAGTCGGAAGTTTTTCATATTCGGTTCCGCAACGGATTCAGCAATACTGGAAATCAATGCACATGCGCGACATTGACGTACCTTCGCACTTGAAAAAGCCGAAGCTGTTCAACCAGTTCTCTGCGAAATGCTCCCCGCATCTTGCGCAGTTCTGACTAAGCGACGTCCGCACTGCAGCGCACCACGGGTGGTATGGGCAAGCGCACGACGCAGTCACGAGGTCCATCGCCGGAAACCCTTGGTTACAAAGGGAGCAACCTTGCACTGTAAGGGTAATTGACTCGATGTTCTGAGTGGGCGCTGCGATTCGAGGACTGGGGGCACGGAACATTGATGTAGACGACCATATCTGAAGCTGGCGGAGATTTTCTTTCAAGCCCATCACCTTGTCCCTTGCATCCTGCTTTGCAGAAGACAGGCGTTTCTCAACCCCGATGGCCACCGCGAGATCCTTCGCCGACGTTTCAGTTAAATCCTCCTTCATACGTTGCACTTCCTCCCCAGCCTCCAAGATTCTCTGTTCTTCGCCGAAAATTTCGTCTTTGAAGGAACTGAGGAATGTTTCATCAGCAGAGCCTTCGACGACGGACTTCATCGCCCCCCACTTCTGCAGTTTCGCCTCGGAGGAGTCCATAGTCTCCTCAATGCACATCAGCTTGATCTGAAGCTTGTACCTCTCCATATCCGTGAGCGGTGGCTTGGCCGTCTGCCTCAGAAGCGCAGCCCGTTCGTGTGCAACACTATGGATTGCCACGGCCGTCTCGAAGTCCTTCTCAGCGATCGCAATCTCGGCTTCCAGGCCCTTGTAGAGGGTTTCGACGTAGGTGGCATTCCGGTCAGGGGTGCGATACAGGACTGTGAGTTCGTCTCCGCTCTCGATTTTCTTACCCCTCCAGCGATCCTCCGCATACTTTGCCCAGTTCATTGGGTAGCGATGGAAGACCTCCGAAACGACCGCTCTCGCGAAGCTCTCCGGGAGGAACAAACCCGCAGGAAGCTCGGGAATTTGAGAGATTGCTGGGTACAGCTCCAACACTCTCGCCTTGACCTCTCCTGAATTCGCTCCGTCGACGAGATATCCCTTCCCAGGAACCCTCTCTCCGAATACGGACCTTAGCTCCTCATTGCTGACATGGTTGCAGTCGAAGGCGGGGTCCAAACCTGCATTTGGCAACCCAACCTTCACGTGAAAGTAATTCTCCTTCCCAACTTCTCCCATTCTGACCCCTCTCACTCGCAACAGGTATATCCCTCCTCTTCGATCGGACCGGGGCAACCTCAGACCAGCGAACTACAAGTTGGAACCAGAATGCAATGGCGACTCCAACCAAAACTCTCAGCGATGGCGTGGATTGAATGGAATTGCCCTGGCCATGGCTGGCCATGGCTACCCCTACAGGGAGCCGCCATATTTAACGCCAAGGTGGTCATCTCATTATGGTGATTTGAGGGGTTGAGTTCGGATTGGCGACTGTGACTTGACAACATACCTTTCAGGACTTCCTGTCTTCGTACTCCTCCTTCAACACTCAGTGTATCCAAGTAGGCTCCATCATTGCAACATGAATATGGTATTTCAAATGTCCTGTAGGCTGTGGGTAATAGACGGTTTAATAGATGGATGAACACGAAATTCATTGCATTCAAAAAAATCTATGCACCTTGTAATTCTACTGAAGTGTCACACCGATCAACTCTCGTGTTCGTAAGTTCTATTGGGAATTTTCGTTCATGAGTTGGTCAGAGTTTGAATTTCACGTTGTTGAAGAGGATTTGTGACATTGTCTCTGCCTAAGCACGGGACAGGAGCCGTATTTCTCGGCCAGTCGTTCGGTCTTTCCGACATTCCTCGTCGCCAGGTTTGAAGACCGAAGTGGTTTAATGTAGCGGACGATTGAGGCCGGACAGGCGGATGCGGATCGGGGTTTAGAGTCGGAAGGCAATGATATGCGGACGCGGCTGGGGCGGACTGGTAAGCGGGCATGATTCGGACGCCAGTAAGACGGATCGGAGAGCGGGCACAACGAGTACGCGGAGTGGGCGGACTAGATGTCGGACAGTGGTCACTGCAGGAGGGTGTCGGATCGCACGGATTCGAGGTGAACGGGCACCATCCGCGGGTGCAGTGGGCAAGGGGGTGGTCCGCGTCGCCGGACCATTTTCAGAGGGTCCGGCGTGGAATAAACGTTGGGTGTTTAGGGCTCTGGTCCCAATATTGTGGAATTACAATCACTCTATCATGGCTTCGGGGTCAGGAATTTGACAAACAAACTCTATTTACAAATTGATCTGTTCAGAGACGGTACATGACCTCCTATGCGCCTAACCTGGGCGAATGCAAACTCGGACCCTGGTGTTCAGAATGATATAGTTATATTCAAATTGTCAGACCACTAAGAAGCGGTACTTGCGCGTTGGACAAAACGTTTCTAAGGAGTTTTGCATACTCACATGTGATTTATGAATGGGTGTCCCGGAAACACATATTCGGTGTTTGCAGATTGTAAGGTGGTAACTTCAACGTCCTCACGACGTGTGTGACGGTTTGTCTAGCAGCCGGGTTGATCTGGGTCATTTCGTCTAAACCCTGCTCAAAGCGCATCTTAACCCCGTTAGGATCGCGGTTCTGCTGAAATAGAACCGATGTCGAGTCGGAGTTGTAAATCTGCCTTGCGAGTACTCCAACGCTATAGGACTCTGATTTGTACGTGTGAGGGTGCTGCTTTGCCATGCGACGTGGGGATTGGGATGAGCCTCTAGAGCCATGCACATGGAACAACTCCGGAGCGGCAGAACTGTACATTTCCATGTGCTTCTTTATCGCGTCTTCGCTCTGTACTCCGTAGTACGAAGGGGCCGATTCGGGCATGAAAGAAGCCATTCCCCAGTCACATATACCTATGAAAATAGCTCCGTCGCGGTCTGTTGGAAAGTGGAGCATGACATTGTTAGGGTGCAGGTCGCAGTGTAGCACTTCCTCGCCGTGTACCACATCCACGATGCACATGAGAGCCCAGGCCAAGTGAGCTCGATTTTTTCGGTAAACGACCAGCTTCTTCCGGGCCTCGAAGTCCAGACCTGCGTCTTTGAGGAGTTCCATTTCATGGGTTTCCCCAAATTTCAAATCGAACGCACGCATGTTCTTCAACGAGCCTCCGTTCCACCATAGCGAGTACGACTCGAGCGTCTTCCGGTTTAGGTATTGCAGCTTAATCACACCAGGGTGATCAACTGGACATGACATTGCCTCAATAGAGCGTTGATCGCGACTTGTCTTGAAGTCAGTCACCTTCATGGTCTTCCCTGCAAAATGAAGCGACTCCGGGATGAAACATGCCTCTGCAATTCGCACCCTTCGCACGATTCCAAACGAACCCTGAAAACTATTTTCGTCTACGGGGATGGCGTAAGAACCCTTCGGTAGCCACTTCAGACCGTTTCTGTCCCGAGAAGCGATGTCGTCGGCCAGAGCTCTCCCGACAAACTTCGGCAGTGTAGTCCTTCCCTTTCCCTTCGCGAGGATAGCACCTCTTTTCCAATTCTCCAGCTTCTGTAGGAGCTCGGAGTTTCCCCCACTACATCCCGAACCAGGTCCACACAACATGTTAAATGGCACTGTCGAATTGAACAATGCCTCCTGCACCTGTTCCTCGATCCACTGTCCCCAATTACTCTTCCCTCTATCCTCTTGGAACTCATCCCCCGCCATGCCCTCCTGCAGTAGTAACCTCAGAGCATTCGAAGCTTTCTCGAGTCCCGCCGGACCATCATTCAAGAATGTACTCTCCAAGTATGGCATGTCGTGGCTTGCAAACCAGTCCAGGATTATCTTTCTACAGCAAAGCCTAGCCTCCGTGGAATGCTGGTCACACGCGGCTACCTTCTTCCGATGCTTGTGCTTCCTAACCTCAGAACCGGACGCGGTCGACCCAGACTCCGTTCCTTGCGACCCCCCTGCCCGCTTACTTCCCCTACGCTCTTCAGTAGACGGCGGACACTGGTCGGACGGTGCCGATGTCCACAATACCCTAGGTAGTGGTTTAGGTGGCGGGACGATTTCCATGGCGGGTGCTTGTACTCCGCTAGAACTTCCCGAGCTCGCTGGACCAGACCTAGTGCCTTGGCTGCCGATGTTTTCCGCGGCGTGACTCCCTATCGCACCGTGTCGCCCCCCTGATCCATGGGTTGCACGAGAGCCGTGACTCCGGGAACCATGGCCACCCCGCGTTCCCCGCGCTCGCTGCAAGTGGCCTCCTCCGAGGTTTTCCATCGGGGTGAATTCCTGATTAAACCTGGTTCTCTCTCCGCCACGCCCCCCGCCCACCCCGAGTGCTCCGATGGGGCTCCCGTCGGATCGCCATTCCTGATGTATTCTTCCACTCTCGTTTGCCATGGTACCCTGGAAAGGAAGAAAACAGAACAATCAGCAATTGGTTTTTCGGTAGGCGAGTCAGTTCAGAACCCTGATATAAATTAGCAAGGGTTTGTCTCCGAAATCGGTCCCGTGCTCTACTGACCCTCCGGACCCGCGCACTGCCGCTGTCCCGACGGACGCAACAGAGTCTCGGATCCCAACGAGAGGCCTAGAGAGGATGGGAAAGTGAGCAGAAAATAAAGGGACACCTTTATATAGGAGACGAGGAAGATCATTGATCTGGGACGATAACTGATTGCTTGGCGATCACCCTTGGAAGGGATCGATCGGGTGGCAGACGTAGGATCTAGGCCTGTGAGCGAATTAGGGTTAGCGGGTTGGTCGGATCGCACAGTCGGACTTGGCGGACTGTGAATGCGGACGAGGCGGGTCGTCGGACGGGGGGGTTGCTATGTCCGCATGGGCTCGCGATCTTATGATGCGAACGGATGGGTCGATCGGTGATTGCACCACGCGTACTCGGACGCATGGGCGGACTCGGACCCGGACGCACGGGCGGATTCGGACTCGGACGCATGGGCGGACTCGGACTCGGTCGCATGCGCGGACTGAAGGGATGATACTCTTTATATGGCATATATCCAGACTTAGGCGTTGGTGACTCTAGGTGAGTCTTCGGGAAAGGAAAAAGCCAAATGAAGTTATGTTTATGCAATGGTTACTATAGTTATGAAAGAAAATAAAACATTGTTAATGGTTACCACTCTATACAGTTCTAGGAGTTCATCTCACTCCGAATCGTCTAATTGCAATGTATCACCTGATCCGGACGCTACACTATTGTGGCCAGGTTGCGTTGGGCCCTCGGACGGCGGAATCGGCGGTGTCGGGACTCTGGAGGGAGGTGCGGACTGGCTTGGGTTCAAACGGGTTCGTGACGCGTTCCTCGTGGAATTCCCCGGCGGTGTCGCGCTCCTTGGTGTGGCCCCTGAAGTTCCTGAAGTCGAAGCACCACTCGATAACAAGCGTTGACGACATGATGGCTCCTTCGGCTTGGGCCTCGGTCCTTTCTTATCCAGCCACCTCTTGGTAGCGGGGAGAATTTTGCATAACAATTCTTCTAAAGCGAGAATCTCTAGCCGCATCGTGTGGTAACCCTGTTCGTAATCCATCTCGCGACTACTGGTAGCACCCGTATATCCTCCTCCTGGAAATCCTGCCAATACGTCGGCAGATGTCGCAGGCAATCCTTGTGAATTCACTGGATTTGGATTCTCCCCTGGAACCAGCTGGCCCTTCCTACTGTCCCAGTAGTGTTTGCACATCTGGTAAAAGTATTGCCTGAGTCCACTATCGACAGGCATCCCTGGGTACAACAAATCGGCCGCTTGCATAATGGTCCTCGGTTTCTTTAGCAAGTCCGTAGGCTGAAATTGGTGCCACATCTCGAGCTGCGACGTGTGTAGTTGCCAGACCCACTCCATTGGTTTTCCCTCGAAAGTCCCGAGCGGATAGTTAAGTGGAAACTCCCTTGGATCGTACGCCCAGCCCCTGGGCATGAAATCCCTCAATCCGAATGTCAAATACAGGCGAGGATGGAGAGGGGCTGCGCAGATTGGACACGCACGTCTTCTTATCATCATCAGGATTAAACAATATGGGTGAAATCCATGTTTGCACGTCCCCAGTTGGTAGCACCCCTCCGGGCCAAAAGGATTAAAGCACACGATGCAATTGGTTCCGTCCTTTGTCATGTCGTGCGGGACGGGCCAAGTCAGCGCCGCCCGCAGCGCTTCGGTCTTGCCCATCCCCCATTTCTGATCCCGCTTCCAGTGATGATCAATCTCAGCAACATTCTCCCACTGAATGCTGCCCGTGCCGGACCGGATCCCCGGACTATCCTCCCATTCCGGAGGGTACATCGTCTGTAAAGGCGGCCAGGAGGTGAGGAGCAAGTGTCGCAATCGTCCATTCTCCGTCCACTCTTTCTGAATTGCCTCGAATTCCTTCTCGTACTGAAGTCGCCCCGCTAATGCAAGTATAGCGATCACGTACATATCCTCCGTTTTTTGGAGCGCACCCACGAGTAATGCCTTCTGCTCCTGAGTTAATGACTCCGACCAGCCCTGGATTGGATCATCGTTGGCACCACCTTCACTCACAGCGCCAGTGGCCTTCCCAAGCCGTGTTACCTCCTCTAGTAGTCGCAGGTTCTCTGTCTCCAATTCCACCACCTTGGCATTGTTTGCTTCTTTCTCCGCCTCTGCCTCCGCACGTATCAAGTTGTCGCTCGTCGTAGCGACTTCCCGGAGCTCGTTTAGTTCTTCCTGTATTTTCTTTGCCAAAGCTATTGCGTCCGAAGCCTTCTTCTTATTATCTTCCATTTTGGACTCCAGTCGCAGGATTATCTCTCCTTGCTTCGATGTATTCTTCTTCTCCTCCTCCAATTGGCGAGACAGTCTCCGACATTCGTCTTCCATTGCCTTCGCACGTATCTCGGATTCCTCTAGTCGGACAGCCCGCTCCGTGGATGTGGCTTCCGCCGCTATTGCTCGCTTTTCCGCATCTTCGAGTCGGACGCTCATCTCCCTCATTTCCGTTTGCAACCCAATTATGCGTTCCTCAGCGTCCGTGAGTTGGCCATTTAACTGCGTGGTCAGGTCCTCGGTCGTTTTCGCTGCGTACATGGAGGCTTTCATATCCTTTTCCCATGCATTAGCCCGTGCCTCCGCTCTCTCAGCGGATCTCAGCGCCTCGTCCCTTTCTCGCATCAACTCTGTGTCCGATGTTCCTGCCATCTGGTCCCCGCTGTCGGACACGCGAAGAGCCTCTATCTTCAGTTCCAAACCACCTATTGTTGCTTTTAACTCCCGAACGTCCGCGTCATGTTTGGCAAAAACTTCCTCTAGCAGACGCCGCATTACCGGGTCTGCTCCCAATACAACGTTTGCTGCACCTCTCGGCTGAGGAGGATCGTGATGGCCAGTGCTAGTTGTCGCACCTCGTCCGAATAACCGGTGTTCCGAGCCGGGCATCCGCCAATCCCGTGAGGTCGTCGGAGCGATTCTCCCATCGAATCTGTGGTCCGACCCACCTAAACCCACGTCCGACGCATCCAGACCCTCGTCCGACGCACCCAAACCCTTGTCCGACCTACCTAAACCCGGATTCGCGCTCTCGGTCCCACCGTGCGCCATGTCAAGGTCTATGTCAGCTCCAGAAAAGGAGGCTACTGTCGCGTTGACGATTTCTTCCAATCCGACCATAGCCACATCTGGCCCGGAACTCTCCTCACCTGCCTCGGATGGTCCCCATGCCGATCCCGTCCGATCGTTCCCCCCGTCCCTCGCATGGGATGCAGTCGCCGCGCGCGACCCTTCTCCCGCACTCCCGCCAATGATGGGGTCCGACCCACTTCCCTGCCAATCGGATCCGAGCATGCCAGCCATCTGATCCTCGTACGTGGCATTCTGTATTGTGCGTTGCCGTGGTCTCCCGGCCCTCGACGGTTCCCTGTCTGTCGGTATCGGACCCCCTGGATCTTCAACGAGGGAAGGATTACGCTTGAACCATTCGGGCACATCTATATAAGGTATGTGCACCGGCTTCTTCGCTGTCAATTTCTCTCCTAGACCTCCGAAAGTGGAGCCTGGAGTCTTTAAGGTAGACCAGTCGACCTTCTTCTTCAACACATGTTCGGCATACATCAGGGAAAGAATAGCCTTCGGGATCTCGTTCTTGGGCCACTTCGATTCATTGGAAATTGCCCGGAGAATGCAGAGGAATCTCCACTTCACGTCCACGTCTGTCAAGGATGCATATTTCGCGTTCTTCGACTTACAGTGTTGCGCGTGCGAACTATCTGGCCAAAGCCGATCGAAATGAGGAAAGTCGACAAAATGCATAGCCGTCGCAGCGTCCCAAGGCTCTGGCACTTCGTCCCAGCCATTAGCAGCCAGTATCGCTCTATTGTGGAAAACGTCCAGCTGCAAATCCAGTTCTTTGCGGGCTCTCTTCCCGGAACCACTGGCGGACTGCGATCCGCCGGCGGACTCATCTCCGCCCGGTCTGCTCGGCCTCCTCCTAGAGGGAGTGCCCGATCCGGTGGACATCCTCGTGCTGCGAACTTCGGACCTGCTCACAGTATCTTGGTTAGATCATGATACGATTACTCTTAAACCCTAAACGGACACTTCGCATATGCTGGGTTCAGGGGAAAAAATTAACATTAAGTATATAATGTGACAGAGCACACGAATAGGGTCAATTTAGTACATACGGAATATTCAGGTCGTACAAGGACCCCACGCTCACCCCGCACCCCGCGCGCCCGCACACTCAGAGAGAGGCAAGCGGTCTGGGCGCAAAAGTTGAGAAGTGTGGAGAACGAATGTGCGTCCGAACTTGCATTTTATACGAGTCCGCCTCTCCGTTCCGCACCCGCCCGACCCACTGGCCATCCTGCTCTTGCCCCTTCGCATTCCTCGCTCCCTTCCACATCCCCCGCTCCCTGTCAAGTGCACAACGTTCCCAGGAATCCGACGTCCAGTCCGACTACTGATCCGCATTCCGATTCGTAATTGTCAGTCCGGCTTGCAGTCCGCAGTCCGCGCTACAATCCGGATTGTAGTCCGCTGCATTGCGGACACGCGCGAACGTTCCAGAGTGACCTCGTCCGACCTCGTCCGTCGTATCGCTCTTCCAAGCTTTGGTGCTCCCCAATTAACACGCCATCTGGGACAGGGTTCCGCTGCGTCCATCCGGCTTGGTTTTTTATCGATTAAAGTTTTCCTTATTATTTTTTCATTATCTTTCTCGGATGTTTTTTGTGCCTAAGAGCAAACTTCATCTCAAAAGGGGGGTTGAGGTCCTCGTCGGACGACTTTTCACATAAAAGAAAGGATACTGCAGCATTGTACATGTACAAATGCATCACTAGTTCGGAAGTATTCCTGAAGTTTATAGTTACGGATCACGATGAGGATGAGTTCGAATTGCAAGGATGTGTCCGACCGGATGTTAGATTAATCGTTACACAAGTTCTCTGTGATGATCAGCTCTACAGTGAGTTCTTACTGGACAGTTGCACATTCAGAATCGTGTTCGAGAAAAAAAGGAAGGAACCATACAGATGGAGGTTGCATGCAAGATTTTATTTTTTTTTTGACGCAAAGGAATTCCATTGCAAAAGATAGATTACAAGCCCGCATTCAAGAGTCTATCACGCATTGCCCTGGCTAGAACACCAGTATCGTACATGAAGAGGATACACAACATACGCAAAAACTAATTAGGGGTAAGGCAGGCACATGACAGCCGTCAGAGCCAGATTTCCATAACGCAACGCGGACTCCATATCACGACAATGAATGATCCGAGATTTAATGCACGCCGCCAATTCCATTGGACGAGAATCTTACGAAATTGGGACTTTATTGGACGTTGCCAGAGCACTGTTCTATACATAGTAAAAAGGCACGTAAACTGATAGTAACAAGATGTCTAGCAAAGGTTCGTGCAGGATTAGAAAAGCCGAGTAATCCAACCCAGGATCACTTTCCGTAAATTAAAAATAGGAACTGCAAAAAAGGGATCTGTGAGACGTAAGTTACAGTGAAGAAAAGTTCTCAAAATGGAGCTTAAAAACTGCAAAGCAAAGCTCATTATGCACCGCAGCTCCAGCTTGCCCTCAAAAGAGGCGGGTTCAAAGGAAGTTGCATTGCATCGCTGGCGGATTCATACTCCAACAAAATTGTTCGTTCGAATGCAGGACCACCCTTCCATTGCGCAAATACCCGCTCCATTCTAATAAGCCCGTAAATTGTTCCACTTCATATGGCTCCGTAGTGTCCAGTTACAAATGGATTAATAGTTACACGTACATTCCGGCTCCGACAGAAGATCCACGAAATCGGTCTGCGTTCCCTGGTCGCGAGTGACGCGCCGGGGCGTCGTGGATCCGCGAAAAGCAGGGGGTTGAGGACGCATACCTTCGTAATCGCGACTAAGCCGGCGTTCCCGACCTCTGCGATGCCGTGCGACTCGGCCACCCCCGGCGAGAGTCCGAGAAGATATGTCCGGTCGGATTGGAGCGGAGATGTCCGTCTCGCGATGCGCGCTTCTAGGTGATACGGTCTGCGAGTTCGTGGGAGTTCCGCTCTGCGCGTGAGCCGAGCCGTGTGCAGTTTGATCTCCCGAGTTCGCAGCTCCGGCGGCGAGTAGACTCCGTCGCACCCAAGTGTAGTTCAACACATTGTTGACGTTGGTGAACTGCTCCTGCATAATGGGCGTCCACTGGAAATCTCGAGAAGTATTCAACAAAGACCTCACAATATCCTGGTGATCTGGTAAATACCGGAAATCTCTAATCTCGTGCATCACGCGGGTTACAAGCAGCCACTGCAAAACATCCGTGGCGGACTCAGGGTGCGGGGAGGACTCTGTCGGACTAGGCATTCTAAACGAGGAGCTCCCGGCCATGCTACGAGACGATGCGGAAATCAAGAGAGTCAAGTGGGAGTCTCAAATGACAGTCTCAAAAATAAGCACCCTGTTCATTCTAAAACGAGAGTCTCAAGAATAACCAAAATTACTATACGCATATCGTGGAAGAGCATAGGTAATCTACCGTGTAGACAGTAGACTGCCGTTGTAGAAGAATGAGTGAATAATGACTGAACAATGCATTTGACATGATATCCGAGAGCAGGGAAAGAGTGACAATGATTAGATCAAGCATGTTAATCATAACTACTGATGTTTTGGTGGGAGTGGAGACATGTTAGTGCATGACTTAAAGAAGAACGTCCACTCAAATCCGACATTGCCATCCGTCGTCCGACCTTCGTATCCGCGCTCTCCGCATCCCGTCCGCATGAACCCGTGTGCATTTGGATCCGACGAGAGCACGCTCCCGACCTGTCCGACCCACTGACCGCGTAATTCCCAGTGTTGAACGCAGGTTCCGATGGCTCAATCGCTCCGATTCTCCGATCACAGCGACTGTTACGGACCACGCAGCCAAGAATAAACAAAAATACGAAATTCGTGGAGAAAAGAAAACGCTGTGAATGAAGAAGGACGAATAAGCGTTTAATAAGAAATAAATATAAGGGAAAGTTATAGAGAAGTTATGAAATAATGTTTAAATAAGTATGATATAGAAACAAAATCGTGAATGATAAAGGAATGAGGTGGGAGTACATAATAGAATACTGAGCGGCTAAAGAATATATTAAGCCCTAAAGTCCTGAGGGTATTTTTCATCAAAACTGCCTGAAAACAGCTCCTCTTCGAAGCAAGGTTGATTCTGAAAACTTGGGGGTTTTTTTTTTAACATCTAACCAAAAGATCTTGTAGCTAACTTCAATAATTTGCATACATACGTACATGCACAAATTCAAAAAATGCCCAAATGTGGCAGATTGTCCTTTAGGGGTTAAAAACGATAAATACAGAGTGATTACTAACGAGAGTATTGCAACGATATTAAAATTAGAATTAATTGGTGGCAATGATCAATTAGATGGCATAAGAGCGAAAGTAGACTAAAAAATAATATAGAAGTCCAACTACAATTCCGATGAGGACAATTAAATTTCCTAAAAAAATATAACGACCGTATAAATTATACTATGATTTAACTAGGTATGACAAAGTTGGTTGGCGTGTAGGCAAAAGGTTTAACATATGTGGGCAAAAAGTTTTGGATATGAAAGGCGTTTCAATTAAATCTTAACCGCAACTTACCGCAACGCACCGCAACTTACCGCAACTTACCGCAACGTACCGCAACTTACCGCAACTTAACCACAACTTACCGCAACGTAACGTAATGTAACTTGCTTTAAACAGTAAGTTGCCACATTCCTTGACGAGTATAGTGGTACAACAACGTCCAATCCAGTGGTAGTAAAAAAGCCCAACCTCTCTATACTATAATTATTTGCTAAAGTTACAAGTTTTTAGCGTCATTATTGTTCTTGGATGACGATTAAATATTCTGTGTATTCAAAGAATGATTCACAAACAATTTACGACTTTTAACAAATTGAGTTCTTTAGCAATGTTACATTTGATGTGTTTATTATACGTTTCTCTTTACCTTTTTAATTCATATTTGACCAAATACATGTATCTCTTGTTAAACTTTATGTTAAACTTGGCTGTGTTTAACGTCTGGACCAACAGGGCTTGCAATTGGCTATATCATACTAAAGCTAATATACTAAAGCCAGCAAATCTGCAGGTCGACCCTAAGTCACCTGAAGATCCTCTAAGCGCTTGAGTTCAGCAAATGATTCGTCAATATCCATTGTTTCAAACGTAGCAGAAGCCATGGCCATCATTGGAGAAGACGTTCGTTGTAAATGGAACGGCAATGAGAAATTCCCTTCGCCGAACCTCGCAACTAAGCGGAGCCATGTGCACACGGATAACATGAAGAAATGAAGTAGAGAGACGACTGCACGTGCATTGTGAGGTAGCACTAGCCCATCGCCCCCCCCCCCCACCTTCCCCAATCTATCGATAAATACAGAGTGATTACTAACGGGAGTATTGCAACGATATTAAAATTAGAATTAATTGGTGGCAATGATCAATTAGATGGCATAAGAGTGAAAGTAGACTAAAAAATAATATAGAAGTCCAACTACAATTCCGATGAGGACAATTAAATTTCCAAAAAAAATATAACGACCGTATAAATTATACTACGATTTAACTAGGTATGACAAAGTTGGTTGGCGTGTAGGCAAAAGGTTTAACATATGTGGGCAAAAAGTTTTGGATATGAAAGGCGTTTCAATTAAATCTTAACCGCAACTTACCGCAACGCACCGCAACTTACCGCAACGCACCGCAACTTACCGCAACTTACCGCAACATACCGCAACTTACCGCATTGTGAGGTATCACTACCCCACCGCAGCCCCACCCCCCCCCCCCCTTTCGTAACAATGAGGATAATGGGATTTGGGTTTAGAGAGCACGTATGCACATGTTTCTAATATGCACATGTTTCTTATATGCACATGTTTCTTATATGCACATGTTTGTTATATGCACATGTACGCAAAATCAACGTAATTACTATACTCATGTGTTGGTTGCATAAACAAATATTTAAAAAAGAGATTAGAGATTTTACAGGAATCTTGGAATGTAAATGCCGTAATTAGTAAATGATTGTCACACGCTTTAATAACTTGTTATTTGGGCTTTTATAAAACGGATGCCAAAAAATTCCAATGTTTTCCTTATTCCATTAGTTTTTTATAATACATATTCTCACTCTGTTTGTAAATCACGTACAATTACATCCACATGTGGAATACTATACCAAATGGGACTTCCCACGATGCATGCTCTACAAAATAATGATATTTTTATTATTCGGAACAGGATAAAATAGACAAAATTGAGGGACCGCGGAGGGTGCACTCTAATACGGACGGAAGGGAAGTGAACTGTACGCAAACGGGGACGAAGATTACAATGCAACCCGTCCGACCTGCAGCGGACATCCGGCAACGGGATCGGACGAGTAGCCTCCGAGATCATCCAATCAGTATAGGCGCCGGACAGTGAGTCGGACAGTGCCATATCCGGGGTAGCGAAGAGTGCATGTCTGACACAGAAGTGAGGATGGCGCGAGGAGGGGAGTGCGAGGAGGGGAGTGCGAGGAGGGGGAGTGGGAGGGGCAAGACACAGAACACTAAAGGATCCACGGCGGACGAGGTCGGAGAGCCACCAAAAGGGGATATTAATCGTGGGCGGACAGAGGTCGCACATCTGTCGCGGAGCAGACCGATTCATGCGCGGACGGGTGACGAGGTTGTCGGACACGGCTCGGATAAGTACGGAATGGAGGTCTCCTCATATCGTAGTATGAAGACTAGGCGAGCGTTCACTCTCGGATCCGAACAGTTGGGTCGTTCGCTTCGTCGCAACGTCAGTCCTCCTCGGATTCATCTGTGCTCATGTCGTCATCAGACCGCGGACTTCTAGTGCTTAGCCGCAACTCATCGTCTCTGGTGATAACTAGCTTCTTCGTTGGACGGGATCCTTGAGGGTCGCGTATTCCATTTTCATCGAGTTCTGGTCTACCTTCGGAGTTGTCAGGTTCGTACGGGGCGAAACGCGACGCAGTCCCCTGGAACCTTTTCTTTCGCTTTACACCTCTTGTTGTTCGTTGGATAACACTTCCCCTTGCAGGACCACTGGACACTCTTTCCCCAGTCGTGCAACTAGATGCACGTGCCGCAGGGTCCCGGATCGACGTAGATGGAACCCCTCTCCGCACGGGCCGGCTGCGTGAAGAAGACGCGGTCAGAACAACGGACTGGCTACCGTTGGTTACAGCAGATCCTACTGCTCGACGTCTGCGACCCCGGCCGGAGGTCTGCTGCGGAAGGATGTGACCCCTACCAACGGGGGTGGAGAGCAGGGCAGAAGCTGGCTGTTGCTGGTTTACAGCCATACTTCCGGACGTACTAGCAAGGCTTCGAGTTATGGGACGGCGTATTTCCTCAGACGGGGTCTGAACTTCCTGGTCGGCCATCCTCCTTCTCGAATCTTCCTCCGTCATTTCATCTCTCCGGCGATTGATAGGTGGTAAATCCTCCTGAAGAACAGTTCGAATCTCTCCCTCCATGTTCGCCAGGTTCTCGTCGAAATCCCTCTGGCCAAATGACAAAGAATCACTCCAAGGCTGCGAGAAGTCCGCGTCGACGATAGGTATCCTCCGGGCCGGACTACCATCTCCTCTGTCCGACTGCATTTCTGCTTCGTTGATCGGACTCTGAGCTCGACGCTCACCTCCTGCATACGCCTGCCGTCCGACGCGACTATCCTGGCGGAGGATATCTTCAACCGCATCTCGGCGATGTCCTGCGTCGAACATATTGTGGAAGAGCTCGGCAATCCGGACATCGCCACTGTCGTCACCGTCAGATCCTGCGTCGTCCGATCCAGATTCCTCAAAGTCGCTCTCGGGCGGATCGTCGTCCGCAAGTCCGACACCCCCCATGCCCAATCCACCCTGTCCGACACCATCCATGCGGGCATCGTCCGCCACATCGTCCGCTACATGGTCTCCTCCCCGTCCGACGTCTTCCTCCTCGTCGTCCTCGTCCGGATCCTCGCCATCGAGGTCATCGTCGGAATGAACCTCCTCTAAGCCATACCACTGTGCCGGACGCGGGGCCCGGCGGTGACGAACGAGTCTACTGTTCGTGTAGATATACACGAGGTCCTCCGCTCGTACATGTTTCAATCTATTGCGCACCTTGCTGTGCACGTAAGAGTACATGCTCCAGTTGCGCTCACACGCAGACACGGAGCAAACCTGTCCAAGTATACGTCTAGCTATTGTTTGGAGAGCCCGGGCTCCACCTCCCATTGCGTCCCACCATTCGTGGATAGCAGTGCCGTGCGCCTGGGGATCGGTTGAATCAGCAAATGCCTCCCGATTCTCGAGGAAATCCTGATACTGGACAAGGATCTGGACGTAATTCTCCTCGTTAGAGGATAACTTGCGAAAAACCCGGTTTAAAATGATCCTCGACTCCTCGTGGTTATGAAGTGGCGCCCATCCACGTAGGGTCGGGTTGAGCATCGCACCTGCCCAATGAAGATCTGTCAACATCATAGCCCATCTGTGGTCGAATGCGACCATGGCGTCTGCTGCCAGGTCCGCGTTCAATCTAAACGGATGGGAGGAAAAACTGCGGACGTGGTTCTTCAAATCGTACATCGCCCTCCAAGCTAGGCCCATTGCAGGTGCCTTTCCATCAAAAAGGCGTAATGCCTTCACCACTGGGATGACCATGTATAAGAAGTTATGGCACGTGTTCTAGAAACCGTCCGCACGCACGTACTTCCGAAATAGGCGGACCCTCTTCCCTGCTGAGCTGTTCACATCAGGATAGGTTGCTAAAATACCTGCAAACGCCGGATCGATGACCATTCTCTCAAATGCATTCCGAAGTTCCACAAGGCGCTCGATCATAATGAAATTCGTCGCGAACCGCGTCTCAACGGGCAAACGGATGGTCAGATTGGGACACATCCTGCGAAACAAAGCCATTGATGAATGATGATTTCTAACCCATAGACAAATAAGTCTCGCCTTTCTGACTATGTGCTTCACCCAATCCTGCTTCCCCCAATCTTCGAGCAACAGATCCAAGCAATGTGCGGCACACCCTTGAACATAAATGTGAGGATATCGTGTCTCGAGCATCCGACTGGATCCAAGCATGTTCGGAGCATTGTCAGTGCAAACTTGGACCACATGTTGTGGTCCGGCCCGTTCCACAAACGGACGGATCTGAGAAGCGATGTAATTGCTATCTTTGTAGTGTCCCGTCGTGTCTATGGTTCCAAGGAAAACGTCGCCCCTGGTCCCACTCTGGATAACATTCAGAAGAGGACGACTCTGGACGTTGTCCCAACCGTCTGCACATATCGTAACACCGTATTTCTCTGTGGAATTGCCCGTGAGTTCCCTTACTTGTCTCACCATTTCCGCCTTTCTCGCGCTCAACAGTTTTGTGCGAATAGCATTCATCGATGGCGGCAGGTATGCCGGGAAGCGGGCTCGCACTGTTTCCCGAACGGCGTTAATGAAGGCAGGATGCTTAATAACGTTGAATGGGATATTGGCTTCGTAGAATGCCGTCGCCCACACTTTATCTAATCGAAGCTTCGTGGAAGCATTGAATCCTTGCACAAGATTCACTTGACGCATTTCCCTGGGTGGAGAACCCTGGGGTGCCATATCGGGCTCCTGCATAGCTGGCCCATCATTCGCGCGCGCCCCCTCGTTATCGGGAGCTTGAGGTATTACCGGATCTGGGACCCCGTCACCTCCCAAGCCAATGTCATGAACATCATCGGGCTCTCTTCTAGGAACTTCACCTCCGCAGTCTACGAACAACCTCCTCACCCGCGGACTCAGCAACCTGCAAACTTGTATACCGTAGTTACCTGGACCACCTAAAGGTTTGTATCCAAAGTGGGCGAACATTCTATCCCGACGGTACACAATAGTCACATTACAAATTCTACACCTAACCTGTCTCTGAGGCCTGGACGTAGCTTGTACGTGAGCGGAGAGCGTAGAGCGGAGAGCGGTGAGCGCAGATTTGGAGAGCGGAGAGCACAGAGTGGGGGACAGAACCTAAAAATAGCACTTTTTTTACTAAAAATAAAATATAAAATTAGAAGATTCGAATATTCTCAGTATATTTTTGAAAAAATACTAATTTTAGTAATTTTATTGACCCTATAACCGTGGAATAATTACAGTGTTTTCATTGAATTTGTAGTTCGTTTTCTCTTTTTTTTGATGATTAATTTTTTAACGTGCACCAATTACTATGCTCCAGCTCCTTCTAACTAGTTTAGGCATACATTAATTCCCTTTATCTCCTCAAATTTATATGCAAATTACCGCATAAAATGTATTGGTATTAAAGCTCTTAAGAGGGATAAAGTAACATTTAATATCGTAACAATTTCTTAACATTGTTAGAAATCATCCGCCATGGTCTACATGGTTTATTTCTTTTATTCTTCATATTAACTTCCATTACTCTATCTATCTTTCCTTTCCTTTAATTCTCTTTCATTTTCTTTTCTCTTTCATTTTATTCTCTCTTTCATTTTATTTTTCCTTTCATTTGATTTTCTAGTTCCTTTTATTTTCTCTTTCATTTTATTCTCTCTTTCATTTTTTTCTCTCTTTCATTTTATTTCCTCTTTCATTTTATTCTCTCATTCATTTTCTTGTCTCCTTCATTATAATTTCTCTTTCATTTTATTTTCCTTTTCATTTTATTTTCTCTTTCATTTTATTTTGTCTTTCATTTTATTCTCTCTTTCATTTTATTGTCTCATTCATTTTATTCTCTCATTCATTTTATTTTCTCATTCATTTTATTTTCTCATTCATATTATTTAGTCTTCCATTTTATTTTCTCTTTCATTTTATTTTCTCTTTCATTTTATTTTCTCTTTCATTTTCTTAGTCGCCTTCATATTATTTTCAACCTTAATATTTATTTTTGCTTTTTTTCCTTTTTGCTTTTATAATTTTTTTTTAATTTTTTTATTATTTTTTAATTTTAAAAGCTAATGACTTCTGCTCAACCCTCATCCTTTTCCATTCAGTTGAGGAAGATGCAACTTTCAAATGAATGAATATCCGATTTTCAAGGGCGCCAAGCATCTCCTTCACAGATATTTAAGTTAGGATTATGGAATGTCTCTTCCTCTTTTGTGTTGGAGTTATGTGAAGCTCTTTTCCGTAGTGCGGGACAGCAGCTATGGAAGACGTCAGAGATATTATTGTTTCACTTGCTGACGATGTTTGTCCATTTCAACCATATGTTGAGGTGGAGGACGAAGAAGACGTGATGGCCAGCAGCCAAGGGCGTCCTTTAACAACGGATGTTGACGTGCAACCGGATGTTAGAGCTGACCCTCCACGTTCAGAAAATTCGGATGATATCAGAGTGCTGGAGGAGGACGCAGATGTGCCTTTGCAATCACATGCATACTCCAAGGTTGGAAAGATCCCAAGGGGAACCTATTCCAGGGAATCAGTGAATCGGAGGCGGGGAGGTGGGCCATTGCTGAAACGATCATACCAAGGACACGCTCCAAGTGTGGGAACGAAAGTGAATGCGAATGTAGTTTGTCCTGTAGTACAGTCAGAGGTTCGCAATCCTGCTGATAGTGTAGTGGGCAACCCTAAACGTGTAAGGTTCGAAGATTAGGACATCTAATAACAAGTATATGTTTGCTGTAATAAAGGGTACATGTCAGAGGATACGAGGTGTATAGTGCACTTCTTCAAGATAGAATGTATTGAAATAGAATGCAATCAATGTGAACGACAAAGCCTTTAATATAATGAAAAAGTCAATACAGCTTCTGAATAGCTGACTTAGTACATGGTATATTACTAAAATCATTCACTACGTGACAAATGGCCATTGTGGAAATGGCAGTTCTAAAGTAGGAGGGCTACCTACTTCTTCGCCAAGGGGTGACGCAAGATTCCACTCTCTAGGAGAAGCTTGACCTCGTTGAAGCTAAAGGTAGGCGCATGGATGAAAAGCTCGGCTTCGGGATCACGGTTGCAGACCTTCAAGAGTATGTAGTAAAGGTGCTTACAATACGTGAACTGAGTCCTGCCTTTGAACGTAGTCATCGTCTTCTTGAATGCTGGGCAAGTGCAACCAGGGTAAGAACTGATGGTAATCTGGTAACGTGTGATGTGAGGAGCGACGCCCGAATCCAGCCCAATGATGCAACCGTGGCCCGGCTCAGGTATCATGGTGACGGAACGGAGGCGCGCTTTGAGAGACTCGGAGGAGCCCATGGATAGTCGCTGCGCCGGATTGGGACGAGTGGCAGTGCGCTTCACCATCTTGCCGTCTCTCTTGCCTGGGTAGCGGTCAGCGTCTGCAGGGACTGGCACAGAGTTGAGATTCGCAGGGGGCGGGGCAGAGGAGAAGAGGCGTCTTGGGGAGACCGGCTTTTTAGGCGGAAGTTGAAAGCCTGCTGCTTCGAGGGCAAGAATCTCAGTAAGTTTTAGATTAGTACCTAGTTTCACTGGCCAGACCTCTGGAATGGAGGGGAATTCCTGCTCCTTTGAGTAGTGCGCTACCCACTTGCGCTTAGAGCCTTTCACGCAGCGCTCAATATCGTCGGAGCAGAAGAAGAACTCAGTCTTCTCAACTAGGTTCCTGCGATAGTTAGTCCACAGCCCAGTGTAGGTCGGTGCAGCTGTGCAAAGGGGCCCCCTGACGATTCTCTCAGTGCACTTCTTCTTCGTTTCAGCTCTCTGGGCCCAGCAGCACTTCGCAGAAAGTTTGTGAAGTCTCGAAATGTGCCACTCCTTCACGTCCACCTTGGTTTCTTCAACCGCGTTGACATGGCGAATGCCGCCCTTGTTCACAGGTGAAGGTAAAGGGGAATCAACTTCCTGGGCAGGAGGTTGCGTACATTGTACCTCGGTGTCGTGTTCGGAGTCGTCTTCCACAATGACGGGCATCTGCATAGGGCGAGCCCTGACGGCACGTCTTGGGCCTCTTGGGCGTGAGAAGTTTGTCTTGTCCGGGCGATGAGACTCCTCGTCAGCTCCGATGGGGACGTCGGCTTTTCGCTTCTGTGAACCGAAGACTTCCGCTCCAGGCATGATAGGCTGACGGGTGCAGAACTCATCCGCGCCTGGCATATCGAGCATGGGCTTATCGAGCAGTGTAGGATTTCCCCATTTCTTCGCATTGCGTTCAGCCATCCGGAGTCTGAGTTCCTTCTTGGACGGTCCTGTTCCGCCGACGTCACCTTTGAGGAATTGGTAGTAGTTAACAACTTGAAGAAAAGCCCGAACGAAATCGTCCACGGTAGCAACGTAGAGGTCGTTCCCGTTGTTTCCAGAAGCCTGGAGCCACTTGTTGTGAACTGTTTCGGCGAGGTTACAGGTGGGCATCTCTGTCAGTTCTTCTTCCGTGAATTTCTGCAATTTTGACAGTAGGTGCCATTAGATTCACGGATTAGAGTTTTGTAGGTTAGGGCTACGAAACGAGTATGAAAAACATCAAAACAGAGTTCAGAGATAATACCTCGGTCATGAATCCCCCCCATTGGCGGAAGCGGTGGTGCCAGAATGACAGCCACTGATCGAGTTTGATGAGCCCGCTTTCGCCAACGACCCCGGTGGATGCCCACCATGCTCGCAACGCGTGGTACAGAGTTTCCGCCTCTGCCATGCTGGTCGCATTCTTGTACTGAGTGCACATCTTCTTGTGCTGTTCCCAGAGTTCTTCGGGGAAGTGCTTCTGCGTATACGCCACCATGTTCTGAGTCCAGTGGAACAAGCACGACCTCTCCCGGTCCTCCATTGGGTCCTCTTTGTTGCCATTGCCGTAAAGGATTCGCACTGCATTCCAATTCGCCTGTGCGTTATCCGCCATGAACCCCTTGAAGTTCGGCGCTGCAACGCCATTGATCTCCATGACCAGGTTCAGGTTTTTCCAGAAGACGAGCTGGGCGTCCGTGTCCTCGGACTGCATGTCGCAAGTGGCGATTGTCATCACGCGGCAGTACGTGGCGTCGTACACATGGCACGCCATGGTCGACCAGTCTTTGACGCGTTTTACATGGTCGAACATGATCCATGCGTTCTCCAAATCGCCACCAGCTTGCATTCGGCTGACCAAGTCGACACCACTTCCCGGCCCGACCTCCGACATCTTGAAGAGGAAGACTTTGTCACGCATGGATCCCTGACCAGGAAACCTATTCTCCTGGACATACGCCCAGAGACTGTTACCACGGAGCTTGGTGATACCGTCCATGATTCCGTACCTTTTGAATCTTTTGAAGGTGGCGACTTTGTTGCGGATGTTCGGCGACGCCATATCTTTGCATCGATCCAGAACAGGAACCAGCTCCTCCATCGTCAGCTTCCTCGGTGGTGCATCCTCGGGCTGTAGGAGGTAGGCTCCGATGAGGAGTTTGCTCGCCTCCAAGACAACGGCGCTCTTTGTTGCTTTGTTGTTCATCTCTACCTGCTCTTCTATTAAGCTACTAATCTCTGCTTTAGAGTCTCTGTAGTCTCCTACTTTCACTGGATGATCATGTGTTCCTATGTGAATACAAGCTCTAGTCTGATTCGGTTTGCCCACAACGTAATAAATCTTAGCCTCGCATGTAGCTACACATGATGGAGGTTCTTTACATACCTTGCACACTAGCGTGGAGTCAGATGGAGGAGGCTGGTCCGTGAGAAAAGCTTGCAGGGTACAGCCTTCGAACTCAGTCTCGTTAACCTCAAAGATCTTGGGAACACGCTTCAGGAAGTCACACTCCTTGTTGCTGCAGCGCAGCCATCCGACGCAGATCGAACTTCGAAAAGAGAGTCCGAAGTCGTTCTTGATGTTTGTTGTGATGGTCTTGGTCCACAAGTGTCCGTCGTATCGTTTGTCCATTCCTTGCATTGACTTGGCGGCGAGCTTAGAGGATCCTGCAGCAGCTGGGGGCAACTCAAAAAGAACCGGACCATCAAACTTCGCAGGCAAGTACTCTACTCTCTCGTGTCTAATAGTGGAATAGTCTATCTTCTTCAAAATGTTTTTGGACCCACGCGTCTTTGCAATCTCTTTAAGGAGCGGAACAATGCTAACTGTGACCTGGGACAATGGAGGAAACACATTGGAAGGAGGAGCATCAGCGTGGACCTTAGGCACCAACTTGACGGGACTGACTTCGTCATCAGAAGAGAGAGATATGACGGTGGGAGGAGGTTTCTCTACATCTGAAGTCTCGGTACCAGGCTCGACTTTGACCTTGACATCACGAGGTAAGGGAGTCTGAATTGTGCAAGTAGAAGAGCGACGGGGGGTGAGGATCTCAGTGGATGCAGCCATAAGAGAATCAGTAAGACCATAGACTCTATAGGATCCAGGGAGGAGTCTCCACTGCAACATGTTGTTGTCATCTCTCACTGAAGGTTGCCCGAGGGTGTGGGTAACCTCCGCAGTAACGTCATCAAAGATCTCCTCCTCTATACTGATGGAATCCTCACGGAAATGGAATCTGAGACTCAGGCGAAGAGAGGAAACTGTAGCTAGACCATCGTCATCTACGCGAAACCTAAGAGGGATGCCCATGCCTTGGGCGTACAGACAGACCATCCCCATGTTCGCAAGCAACTCAGTGATACTAGTGGAAGAAGGGAGGAAAGTGAGTGTACCAGCCAAGCGGTATCGCGAGAACAAAGTGAGAGGAAGGATGCATCGCTGTTGATCATTTTATTCAGTTTGGAATGTCCATGTGAATAGTTGGGGAATGATGCTGTCTGTTAGGTGACGAATGTATGATTTAAGAGAGACGGCGCTAACTAATTACAGTGCCACTTTTTGCAGGTCTAAGTATATGAGGTAAGGTTAATTGAACTCTACTTTAAAATTTGAATCGTAGAGCGGATTCTATCTGACATGATGTATTATAAGATTAGAATGAGCCGTCATTTTAGTTCTACATTTAATACAATGAATATAAAAAGGAGCATGATTGAAGTGCTTGATTCAAATCTTTCAATTTATAGTGTACTTAGATATATTCCTTATAATTAAAGGTTGATATTTTAAATCTAGCTTCAATTATAGAATTGTTAATGATATTCTTAATATAAAGTGGACAGAAAATGTGTCAGTGGTTGAGATTTTATATCAACTTAGGGTGCCAGGAGAATAGTTGTACGTGAGAGGTATTTAAGCAGGGAGAGGTTTTCATGAAAGTCTTTTTGTTTAGGAGTGCTGCCTTTGGTTAGACACATGAAGCAGAGTGGAGGGCCATCTCCCTCCACTTATGTTACTCCTAAACAGAGAAGGAAACCTGGCCGCACTGATTTTACAAATAGAAGAGCTAGAAAGAGGAGAGCATCACTAAAGCAGGTAGATTTTAAAAGTGACCACTTGAGTGCACCCGTGAAACGGAGAGGAGGAGATCTGCCTGTAGCTTTGAAGTTTTCTAGCCTTCGCAAACTCATTCTAGACTCTATAGTAGAGGAGAAAGACGAATTATTAGAGAAAACAGACATTGAGAATCACGAGCACGAACAGGAGGTACTTTTAAGTAGAGGAGAACGTGAGGCCATGACGGAGGAATTAGTCTTTAATTGTAGTCAAAGAGTAGAGTCACCACAACCTTCTATTGCTTTCAATGAATTTTCGACAGGGGAGCCTGATTCTCAATCAGATCTGTATTTAAGCTCCGATAAGGTAAGTAATTGCAAACCGTCTACAACAACGCTGTTGTGAATTCTATGTAATAATTACTATACTTTTTAAACGTTATTCTCTAAATAGTTTGATTGAATTGTATGAATAAAATGATTTAAGACTTATGAATGCCACTAACTCGCCATTTTTATTTTTGTCTAATTTTTTATAGAGCAAGAAATGGATAAGGGAGATGGGTGGATCGAGATTACTCTCACAAGGAGGAGAGAGTCGCGAAACTGAGCAGCTCAGACTTGTTGCGAGGCGGGTGCGGGAAGGGATTCTCGAGGCAGGTGAGGGTGGCCTTGCGATGGCGGCACGGGAGGCAGGTGAGGTTGGGCAACGAGTGGAGGAGGGAGAGCTTGCTGGTGGAGGAGGCGCGGCCGAAATGGCTGCTGAGCAGCAAGCGATTGGAGAGCCCCAAGGACTTGGAGGGCTCGATCAAGGAGCTGGAGATGAGAGTGAGCCCTCAGAGGGGTCCGATGGCAGAGAGGAGGACCCGCTTGAGCACGACCGGGACGAAGACGAGGTACCACCCTCAACGAGCAACTATTGTGTTAGGGTCTTGAATCAATCATGGGTTCGAATTCATATTTTGGGTTTATTAGGTTGTACGGGAATTAGTTGAGTACTAATGTTGTACGGTAATGATTAGGGTTCTCAAAGGTACAGATGAACTTGGTTTCGGGATTCGGGATTTGCTACAGTTGGGTTTTCGAAAATGAGGATTCGAATGTAAGTTGTGTTCGGGGATCGGAGATTGCAGTATTGGTGATCTAAAGATTGGGGAGTGGGGATTGCTTATGTTCATGGTGTTGGGTTGTCGTTCTCAGCTGTTGCTGCTTCATGTTGCTCTGCCAGCCTAGTCGCGTGCTTCCGGTTGCTCGGAATGCTGCTTCCGGTTGCTTGGAATTCTGCTTCCGGTTGCTCAGAATGCTGTGATAAAATGGTTTACAGTCCAGCTGCGAGCAGGGGCTCGCCCCCTTGCCGAGGAGGCTCGGAGCCTCCGATGACGCATGGGGCTATGCACTTGGCTTTGGGGGCATTTGGTTGCTTACAGAGTGCCTCGGCTGAGGAGGCTTCAAGCCTCCGATGACGCCTGAGGCGGTTTTTTTTTTTTTTAAATCCCTTCCCTGCAAGCGGCACGGTGTCTGCTTTCGGAGCAGACACCAGTGCTGCGAGCAGGGGCTCGCCCCCTTGCCGAGGAGGCTCGGAGCCTCCGATGACGCATGGGGCTATGCACTTGGCTTTGGGGGCATTTGGTTGCTTACAGAGTGCCTCGGCTGAGGAGGCCTCAAGCCTCCGATGACGCGTGAGGCGGTTTTTTTTTTTTTAAATCCCTTCCCTGCAAGCGGCACGGTGTCTGCTTTCGGAGCAGACACCAGTGCTGCGAGCAGGGGCTCGCCCCCTTGCCGAGGAGGCTCGGAGCCTCCGATGACGCATGGGGCTATGCGCTTGGCTTTGGGGGCATTTGGTTGCTTACAGAGTGCCTCGGCTGAGGAGGCCTCAAGCCTCCGATGACGCGTGAGGCGGTTTTTTTTTTTTTAAATCCCTTCCCTGCAAGCGGCACGGTGTCTGCTTTCGGAGCAGACACCAGTGCTGCGAGTAGGGGCTCGCCCCCTTGCCGAGGAGGCTCGGAGCCTCCGATGACGCATGGGGCTATGCACTTGGCTTTGGGGGCATTTGGTTGCTTACAGAGTGCCTCGGCTGAGGAGGCCTCAAGCCTCCGATGACGCGTGAGGCGGTTTTTTTTTTTTTAAATCCCTTCCCTGCAAGCGGCACGGTGTCTGCTTTCGGAGCAGACACCAGTGCTGCGAGCAGGGGCTCGCCCCCTTGCCGAGGAGGCTCGGAGCCTCCGATGACGCATGGGGCTAGGCACTTGGCTTTGGGGGCATTTGGTTGCTTACAGAGTGCCTCGGCTGAGGAGGCCTCAAGCCTCCGATGACGCCTGAGGCGGTTTTTTTTTTTTAAAATCCCTTCCCTGCAAGCGGCACGGTGTCTGCTTTCGGAGCAGACACCAGTGCTGCGAGCAGGGGCTCGCCCCCTTGCCGAGGAGGCTCGGAGCCTCCGATGACGCATGGGGCTATGCGCTTGGCTTTGGGGGCATTTGGTTGCTTACAGAGTGCCTCGGCTGAGGAGGCCTCAAGCCTCCGATGACGCGTGAGGCGGTTTTTTTTTTTTTTAAATCCCTTCCCTGCAAGCGGCACGGTGTCTGCTTTCGGAGCAGACACCAGTGCTGCGAGCAGGGGCTCGCCCCCTTGCCGAGGAGGCTCGGAGCCTCCGATGACGCATGGGGCTATGCACTTGGCTTTGGGGGCATTTGGTTGCTTACAGAGTGCCTCGGCTGAGGAGGCCTCAAGCCTCCGATGACGCCTGAGGCGGTTTTTTTTTTTTTAAATCCCTTCCCTGCAAGCGGCACGGTGTCTGCTTTCGGAGCAGACACCAGTGCTGCGAGCAGGGGCTCGCCCCCTTGCCGAGGAGGCTCGGAGCCTCCGATGACGCATGGGGCTATGCACTTGGCTTTGGGGGCATTTGGTTGCTTACAGAGTGCCTCGGCTGAGGAGGCCTCAAGCCTCCGATGACGCCTGAGGCGGTTTTTTTTTTTTCTAAATCCCTTCCCTGCAAGCGGCACGGTGTCTGCTTTCGGAGCAGACACCAGTGCTGCGAGCAGGGGCTCGCCCCCTTGCCGAGGAGGCTCGGAGCCTCCGATGACGCATGGGGCTATGCACTTGGCTTTGGGGGCATTTGGTTGCTTACAGAGTGCCTCGGCTGAGGAGGCCTCAAGCCTCCGATGACGCCTGAGGCGGATTTTTTTTTTCTAAATCCCTTCCCTGCAAGCGGCACGGTGTCTGCTTTCGGAGCAGACACCAGTGCTGCGAGCAGGGGCTCGCCCCCTTGCCGAGGAGGCTCGGAGCCTCCGATGACGCATGGGGCTATGCACTTGGCTTTGGGGGCATTTGGTTGCTTACAGAGTGCCTCGGCTGAGGAGGCCTCAAGCCTCCGATGACGCCTGAGGCGGTTTTTTTTTTTCTAAATCCCTTCCCTGCAAGCGGCACGGTGTCTGCTTTCGGAGCAGACACCAGTGCTGCGAGCAGGGGCTCGCCCCCTTGCCGAGGAGGCTCGGAGCCTCCGATGACGCATGGGGCTATGCACTTGGCTTTGGGGGCATTTGATTGCTTACAGAGTGCCTCGGCTGAGGAGGCCTCAAGCCTCCGATGACGCGTGAGGCGGTTTTTTTTTTTTTAAATCCCTTCCCTGCAAGCGGCACGGTGTCTGCTTTCGGAGCAGACACCAGTGCTGCGAGCAGGGGCTCGCCCCCTTGCCGAGGAGGCTCGGAGCCTCCGATGACGCATGGGGCTATGCACTTGGCTTTGGGGGCATTTGGTTGCTTACAGAGTGCCTCGGCTGAGGAGGCCTCAAGCCTCCGATGACGCCTGAGGCGGTTTTTTTTTTTCTAAATCCCTTCCCTGCAAGCGGCACGGTGTCTGCTTTCGGAGCAGACACCAGTGCTGCGAGCAGGGGCTCGCCCCCTTGCCGAGGAGGCTCGGAGCCTCCGATGACGCATGGGGCTATGCACTTGGCTTTGGGGGCATTTGGTTGCTTACAGAGTGCCTCGGCTGAGGAGGCCTCAAGCCTCCGATGACGCGTGAGGCGGTTTTTTTTTTTTTAAATCCCTTCCCTGCAAGCGGCACGGTGTCTGCTTTCGGAGCAGACACCAGTGCTGCGAGCAGGGGCTCGCCCCCTTGCCGAGGAGGCTCGGAGCCTCCGATGACGCATGGGGCTATGCACTTGGCTTTGGGGGCATTTGGTTGCTTACAGAGTGCCTCGGCTGAGGAGGCCTCAAGCCTCCGATGACGCCTGAGGCGGTTTTTTTTTTTTAAATCCCTTCCCTGCAAGCGGCACGGTGTCTGCTTTCGGAGCAGACACCAGTGCTGCGAGCAGGGGCTCGCCCCCTTGCCGAGGAGGCTCGGAGCCTCCGATGACGCATGGGGCTATGCACTTGGCTTTGGGGGCATTTGGTTGCTTACAGAGTGCCTCGGCTGAGGAGGCCTCAAGCCTCCGATGACGCCTGAGGCGGTTTTTTTTTTTTTAAATCCCTTCCCTGCAAGCGGCACGGTGTCTGCTTTCGGAGCAGACACCAGTGCTGCGAGCAGGGGCTCGCCCCCTTGCCGAGGAGGCTCGGAGCCTCCGATGACGCATGGGGCTATGCACTTGGCTTTGGGGGCATTTGGTTGCTTACAGAGTGCCTCGGCTGAGGAGGCCTCAAGCCTCCGATGACGCCTGAGGCGGTTTTTTTTATTATTGGGTTTATTATACGTTGCTTAGGATGTTTTAATTTGTGCATGGATTTTCATTATAGATGAGAACCTATTTACTGGGGTGAAAATAATTTTTCATAATTAACAGTATTGCAATTTTTATGAATTACAGGATACTTCTCAGCAGAACACGGGGACCGAGAGTGAAAGCAAGGGACCTGAGGAGACAGAGGTACTGTTACAGATGTTTTCATTTATTGTATTCGAATGTTCTTATTCTCCTTAATAAATTAAGTAGAGCATTTGAAATTTCTTTCAACTGATTTGAAAACTCTAACTTCCTCATGTGCCTTGTACTTGCAGGTAGGCTCTGATGCTCCCAACATGTCTGTCAATTCTCCAATCTCTGTGATCAACCTTTCAGACCTGTCAGACCCAGAGGATGAGCGTCTTTGTACCTGTGATATAGCCATTCCTTTAGATGTAGAGAATGGACCTTTCGAGGTCCAGTCACCCCAGTACATGCCTACTTCGCCTGTTTATGAGCCCACCTCTCCTGTTTACATGCCCACCTCGCCACGTCTTGGCACACCGCCGTCTTCGCCTAATCCCCCTGTTTCACCTTTGGTTTTGAGGAGGCCAGCCCATGTAGTGTTTGCCCTTCCGGCAATACTGCCCAGCGCTTGCCGTCAGACCAGGCGATTTTGGAGAAGGCGCCATCATTGGAATAGTAGAGAGGCTAGACAGTACTATGGAAGGGCTCCTCGTAGAATGGCACGGCCTTGATTCTTGGTGCCATAGATGAAATTTGAGATGTTTTTTTTTACTCTTTCAATTTTGATAAAATCTCTATGTGATTGGTAAATTCCATTTCTCAGTATCTACATTGTTGTGTTTGATTGTTCATTTTTATTGCTTACGGCAGGTACCCGAGTTGACGCAAACACAGGACGGGTTGCCATCGTCATCAAAGCCTTTGGACTTGAAAGACGCTGTTGAAGGGGAACTGCTTCATCGAACACAGCATAAAGTTGATTCGATCAACGTCATCAATGCCGTTCGTATTCAGCCCTTAAGGAAGTCTCGCCTGCTGGTCCCATTGTGTAGAATGGTCGCAATGGCAAAAGTCAGACCGGTTGGCGAAATGGGCGTGCAACATCTGGAGAGGGAGTTCGTGAAGGGCTACAGAGATGGGGACCGCGTGATGTACATTTCCATGTTCAACACTGAAGAGGTGTCAATGGATGTCACGGAGGAAGTGAAGGCAAAGTGGAGCCCGTGCTGGCGTAGGGCTAACGAAGCCTTCGAAGCCGACCTAGGTTTAGACGATGACCTCAATCAATTCAGTGGCAAAATGTTTTTTGTATGGGAAGGTAACCATCGCCTTTCAGCTTGGTTACGGCACATCAACAAGCATCATGCCGACGACCCAGCTTGGCACATCTCCGTGCATTGCATCATATTGGACCCCCGCGGCCAAGTGGGCAATCTTCTCCATGCCATGCACGACATCAACTGGTAAGAATTTTGGTGGAACAATTTTTCAATTTTGATTTTGGATCATCCTTCTATTATGATGTGTTTTCTAATCTGTTTATTTTGTCCACAGGTCTACTGAGAATGACCATGTGAAGAGTAATCTTCCAGCGAAGTTATTCCGCATCCGCTCTTTCGGTGTCATGAAGTTAGAAGAATTCAAAGATCTTCTAAGCCCCGAAGAGTTTGAAATCTGTGTGCAGAATAAACACGCAAAGGACCGATGGTTCACCTTGACAACAAAGGTTTTCATTGCGTTCCTATACCGAGTAAGAATTTATACCATGACTCAGCAAGTACATTCGTCTGATCCATATACTTTAAGTAATGCATTTCAAGTGGTTTGTACATTGATTTTAATATAATGTATATCCATGTACAGAGAGAGATTGCAGTCGCCTCGGATCAGGCCGCAAGAGCCTACAAGGAGAACACGCCAATAGACGATCAATCTGGATCTGGAGTGTGGGATGCGATGACGACAGCGTCAAACAACTACATTGAGGCCGTCAAGAAGAAGGACTTCACCAAGTACTTGGCCATTGCGAATCCCAAAAATGGTGACGACTTCCTTGCCGAGGTGAATCCTTAATCACTTCATCTTAAGCTATTTTGTTCTTCTCTCCTATGATATCTTCATTTCATAATGCTAACAGTTCTGTTCTAAATGCAGATTAACCGCCACTTCAGCGATCTCAACAAACCTGAGATGACATTGGACAAGCTGCAGAAGATTGTGCCGGCGGCAGTGGAACCCAAGTACAAAGCTCGTTGGTTGAGGTGGTGGAACTCCTCTCCGACTTCAAGGCAGTCTTATAGGTTCCCACCACCGGAGTTCAAGGAAGCTGACCTCGACCGTTGGCTAAACAGGGCTTCATTCTGGGCAGGGGTATGCTCCCTTATTTCCAAAACTGATAATGTCTTAGTCATTGTATCACTTTGATTGTTGTAGTCTAATTCTGCTGACTGTCTCTTGTAGTTGGAAGAAGCGGTCATCCAAGAGTTCGAGAACATGTGTAAGTCTGAGGAGCTGGACATCAATTGGAATGCCTCCCCTGATGTTCAGCGACCAGGCGATTACGTGGAGAGCTGGCGTATTCTGCTTTGGGACAGAGCATTCCCGACATTCCTTGGATCCAAGGCGAAGAAGACTTTTGATAAGAAGTCGATTTTCACGAAATTCCCTGGAACGGTAGATGTTGTCAAGCGAGTCATTTACCGGTATGAATCTTTTCTCAAACATGTGTGCATTTCGAATCCTGCATTTCGTCTCTCCCACATACTAAGTATTTTAAAATTGGCCCACATTAGGTACTTCAAGAGAGAGCTTCTTCCCAAAGGAGCCGTCACTGTCCACCAACTCCCGAAGTACTTTCCTTTATGGATCCAGAGAGGCACGGACGAGTGTATCTACTCTGCTCAGCAATTGAAGAGGTACAAAGCTCCCCACTTGGAGGCAGGATGTTGGTATCTAGATTGCCTCCGTGGTTTTACAGTCGATTCTGAGGCCGATGTCAAATCATCACTTGATCTTCGAGCGCCAGTAGTCGGAGACTCCAACGACGGTTCTGAAGAAGACGAAGAACATCAAAGTGAATCATCTGCACCTCAACCGAAGAAAGGGAGAGCTCGGCGACTGCGAACACTGGGTTCGAAGTCACAGACCTCACAAGATACTGGGGCTGAGTCTTCCTCACCAGGGAAGGAGACGGGCAACGCTTCTCCAACTGTAGACGTCCCAATGCCGACGTCGACCACAGCGAATGCGCCTTCATCCATTGGTGCTTCTGCGATCACGCGAAGTCTCATTGAGCAGAGGAAGGCCAAACTATATCCTCAACCAACTTCTTCCGCTGGAGCTTCGATTTCCACACATGTTTCCGTCTTCAACTCATCTGTGGATTCCTTGTTACGGCGAAATAGGAGACAGGAGAGCAAAGGTGGCGACCCGGATTGGATCAAGACTCAAGACTTCATTCGCAAGGTTTGTTCCTATATTTTGACATTTAATGGATTCTGCCACATGTACTCGTTATGTAGTTACTAACTCTCTTTTCTTGTTTCCTCAAGTTTGGAGCAGGCCGCGAAAACGAAGTTCCGGACCGGTGCAAAGAAGAGAACCATCTGGGAGTCGACTTGATCATTGCCGACATTCCTGAGAATCTTCCCGTCCCATCCGTCTCCGTTCCTCCCACGAGTATTCCGCCTTGGAACTCTCGCTACAGGGATTATTTGTACGACATCTTCCATTTTGCAGATGAATTCCTGCAGAAAGATGGTGCCATCTGCCTCATCTACAACACTGATCAGAAGCTGGCTAAGGATATCGAGGAAGAAGCTGCTGCTGGTGGATACGTGCTGTTCAAGGACTGGTGGGGTGTCAATGTACTCGGCCTGGCTTCTCCTACGAACCCCGAGAACTTGGTACTTTTCCTAAACATGCCCTTGTCTTCGCTTACTCATAACCCTTCCGCTTCATTTTACTCACTACTTGTGCTTGACTGCAGACTATGCGATTCTGGATTCGCGTCTACGTTCGTAGAGGCAGTACTTTCTCCTTCCAGACGAAGAAGGAAGACCTGATACATGGGCTCCTCAACATTACCAAGAGTGATGCCATTTTCAACTTCACCGATGCGGAATCTCAGCTCATGAATGGGGAGGTGCCGTGGAGGGGCCCAAGGGAGAAATCCCCTGAGATGATGCAGAGCATCATTGAGGAGCTGTCCAAGCCCGGCGACATAGTTGTTGACTGGAATGCTGGGACAGGTAACTCTTCTTACATATCTCTGCTTCATTTTTCCTCTCGTTTTTTCCAAAGTTTCTCATTTCTTTGTTTCTCTTCGAGTTTCAGGGGCCTCCATCAAGGCCGCCCAGGCTGTTGGTCGTCACATTCTCGCTTTTGAGGAGGACGAAGCGATATTCAACGCCCTTCTCAAACCATCAGCCATGGGTCCTCCTAAACATCCAAGACCGGCAGCAGCAGGCGAAGCGCCTCCTAAGAGAGCAAGACCTTCCAAGTGGTGTAAGTCTTCTATTCTTTGTTCAAATTATCCAATCATTACTTCTCTTTCCAGCTCTACGTACTCTATCTAACCACAACCGGTTCTCTATTGCAGAGTAGTTTCAGCAACACCGCCACGTGGGCCAAGAGCAGTGTCCACTCCATCGTGGCGTCTTCATTCCAGCCCGATTCAGCCTTTCATACTTCCGGACTACGCAGAGGACTTAGCACAGGCGTTTCAATCTGGAGTCCTAACATATGTTCCAAGTCGGCCAATTACTTTTGATCCCAGGGCCCTTCTATTCGTCGATGACGAGGCGGTAGAAGGAGATTCAGAGTCATCTAGTTCTGAGAGTGGAAGTAGCGATGGTAGCATTTTCTGAGTTTGAAGGAGGCTTCGGTCTTTCATTGTTTTCATTGGATTTGATTTGATTTAATTGGAGTTCATTGCGTAATCCTTCGTCTACTCTACTACCATGAATCTGTACTTGTTACGATTCTCATTTCCAAATCGTCTCCTCCTATGTAGAGGATGAAATGTCACAACCGTAATGCTCAAAATATAATATGAAGAATGAAATGTTACAAAAGAAATGCTCAAAATATAAATTCTGCTGTAACTTATATTTTACTTATTCAAAATCCCACATTTACAAAGCCATGTTACCTATTATTGACTTGGTGTTCATCTTGGTTTCTGCTACTCCAGTATTGTACAGGAACTCTGAAATATTCCACGAACTTTTAAGACCCTTTGTTTTAGTTGGTTTCCAGTTCTCTTATTTCTAGAATCATCTATATTATCTAAAACTATCATGCAGGAATACTCGTATCTAGATCCAATGAATGACCAAATCTTAAGGATTGTATTCGAACACCCCACTAGACTTCACAGTACTAATCCTTCGAAGGATATACAGTCCAACTCTTGTCCATATCAAAACAGCAAGTTTCGCCATCCGATATGATCACTTCGGGCAGCTGAACAACTGGATTCTCATCGACGTTCGATAGCAAGGGATACGGGATTAGGGACAACTCCATAATACGGAGAAGCTCATTGGTACAAAGCACTGTCCAACGCCATTCACCTTCACCAACATGGAGGTTTCCGATGTGCCTAAACGGTGGCAGGTCCATGCCTCGTTCCCTGGCGCGCTCCACCTCCAGCAGCCACGGCCGCAGCTCCTCATAACTCGCCGGTGCCTTTGGGGGCAAACCTACAGCCGCTCTCGTCCTCCTGGATCTCGCATTACACACCTTCGGCATCGCGCAACACACTGAATTCTTGTAGTCTTCAAACGTTACACTCAAGCTTGCATATTGTCATCCCCGAACTCATACGCTACCTTCGCATACACTACAGAATGCCAAGGACTGTGTCACTATCCTAATACGCCACCTAGAAACAAGCTAAAGAAACCAAGAGTGACCTCCTTCTCTGGAACCCAGCTTACCAAGTGTTGTTTCATGATGAAAATCTCCTACTTCTATCACTCAAATTCAGATGCTTCGCTGCCTAGGAAGAGAGAGTAATCTTCGATGAAGACAAGGACTCTGACAAGGTATATCTTGGTTTCAGCAGTCAAGATATTATACACGAATTTTGAAATATTCTAGGAAGTTTTCAAACCTTGCCTCCTTGATGTTCTGTGATATTTGTTTTTTTCCTTGTGCATTTACATAATCCTATGAAAGAATTATGTGTTTGATCTAAAACCTAACGCCTGATCATTGTATCTTGCCTAAACCCATGACAAATCTAAAGTAATGTTTGCATGACGTCATCATGACATCAGCCCTAATTTGTATCTTAGAGAACAAACGTAATAAATTCTTACCAGAGATAACCCTAATTTCCACGGTAATATACTCTTTTTCTAAAAAAAGTATCAAAGTTAAGCATAAATTTAGTAATTTTCCACGGTTATAGGGTCTACTTTGCTTTTGGAAATTTTCCTAATTTTCAATTCTGTGCTCTCCATTCTGCGCTCACCGCTCTCCGCTCTACGCTCTCCGCTCACGTACGAACTTTCCCCTCTGAGGCCTCGCACCCACCACGCCCAAGTCTTGCCACCACTGATCCCAGGCATCTACTCTTCGCGGCATGCCTGCGACAGAAAGCAAGAATCTGGAGGGTGAACGCACTATTTAAGGCGAGATGGACCTATTACAGAAATTGCGCCCGACAACGCACTTCTAGCGTCGTTGAACGAGGGTGGAGGGATGGCCTTGCCCTGATTATGTTCCAGATCTCCGATGGAGTTCGGACGGTCCGTTCCAGTGGGCTATGCTTGACCCCTTGAGCACACTTGGGTCTCATGCAGAGGAACCTCAGTCGAGACCCCAGAGTCCTGAGACACGCAGTGCAAAGAAGGGAGAACAGATCGTGGTGAGTCGCATCTTTTATGGCACTCCCCGAGCGTGTCCGGGACCAGGAAGCGGAACATCGCGGAGTTGTTCCGGGTGTTGCGGACGAGGTCGGACGAGAGCGGGATCAATGGCGGTCCAGTAACCAGATTCGATTTTGGTCCGCGTTGTAGGAAAAAGATGGTCAGGATCTGCATATTATGGCAGTCGTGTGCTGACATCGGGGAGGTGGTTCGCACTCCGTGAGATTGGCCCGTGTACGGAGATGGATGAACCACGGACGGGCGGACTACCTGAAATCCGATCGTTTTGCGGAATGTGGTAACTCCGCAATCGGACATGGACGAGGTACCCCGACGGATTAGAGGCTCGGACGTGGTCCGCCGATCGAAACGTGCGCGTTCCGGAATCGGTCGGACGCGACCTCGGGGCAGTAATGCGGCGAAGGCGGACATAGTTGATTACAGGAACGATTAAACAATATCGCGTCGTTCTTCTAGAGCATAGGTCAGGGGTCGGAACTTTGCGAAGCGGAATCCGACTTCGGAAAGGCGGATTGTGTCTGGACAGTGAAAACGGCGCCGGATAATACGAACCCCGCGCATCCACCCTTTGGCAGGAGATTGTGCCGGTCCGGTATAGCGCGGATGGTGATCCGGTACGGTCGGATAGGGGCAGCAGGCAACGGACGTTCGGATTCAATCCGAGGCAGCGTCGTCCGGCAAAGGGCGAATGGCGGACTATAGTGCGCGAGGTATGCCATGATATATAAACGGGAAGTGCGATAACACAGGTCCCTTTTGATGCAGTTAGCCCGCAAGTTATTGTGGACGAGTCCTCTCCAGTTACAAGATGGATCCTTGTGACATAACTAGTCTAGAGGATGAGGTATTAGAGTTCTTGCTCTCTTGGAATCCCGAGAGGAACGAAGTCGTTGGGGACAGTGATAAGGAAACTGCTCCAGGAGCGGGCAGTGGAGACAAGGACATCGGCGTAGACAAGGTACAAGTATTGGGGGGAGGTCTATGCATTCCAGGTAACGAGGGATGCAAGTGGAAGGACAACAACGAGTACCTGAAGCCCGGAGGAAGTAGTAATGGGAGGTCATCCCCAGCACTGGGAAGGAAGCATTCCACCGCTGCTACGACCGCGATAGGTCCGATACGAAGAAACTCGCGGGGGAGACCAGCCGCATCCGTAGAGACCGAAACTTCAAAGCCTAAGACTTACGTCGAGGAACTGGAGGCGATTTGGCCATCCAAGTACCAGAAACTTAAGAATGACATCGAACAAGCTAGGAAATCTAGGTAGTTACGAAGTAAATAGTGTCCGGTTAAATACGGAGAATCTCCGTTATCGACGCAATGCATTAGCAATTAGACAAGAGGTTGGAAGATGCATGTCTGCTTAGAAACTGCACTGGATGGATATTTCCGAAACAGAAAGGAGATATCAAACTACGGGGGACGTTCGGAATAGCTCCATCATTATAAAACATAAATATACTCTGATCATCGGAAGATCAGCATAATAATAAACGGGGAATAAATATTATAGTAAGGCCGAAAATTTACGAAAATTCTCGTCCCATATACAAAATAGTCAGAGAAAGAGAAGGCCAGAGTTAAGCATTCCAAGATTGGTAGTGAGCAGAATCATTAACAGCTGCAACACTCGTCTATTAAAATCAAGCGTTTTCCCAAAAACTCTGCTGAAAACCCTCCTGTTTGTTCACAATATCCGACATCTCACCGAGATAAGGCATCGTTCTCCAGCAATACCGTTGGAACTCGTAGTCCGTCATTTCGCGGGTCTCGTCACTTTCATGCTCGGAGTGGTCTTCCTCCTCGTCCACCTTACGCTTCTTAGCATCACCGGAGGATCCGCGTGTCGCATTAGGGGATTCTGCATCCGCCCTTATGGATCTACGAGATTCCAGCGCTGCGCCTCCCACTTCCATATGCAATGAAACCTGGCCAAGTCCCCTGATTCTATCCCGGCGGAGTGGCGTCGTCCTCGTCCGACTTCCAGCCCTCCACCATCGGGCATGCGCGCATGCACACCCCTCACGCACTCGATCGCTCGATGGACCCCCAGTCCGTGTCCGCACGATCTTCCGACCCTCCTCGTCCCCCCGGACCCCACTTTGCACCACCCGTTCCGCTGGAATGCGCACGCGCATCGGATGCATGATGCCTGTGCAATTCGCCACGGATTGGAACTGCAACACTGCGACTGGGTCCCAGTTCGACGCCCACAGACGGGTCTCCATGAGGGGCACGGCGGAGAAGTCGGGACACAAGAGGCCATACTCTTCCTGAAACGCGTCGACGGATTCGAGCCAAGTCCGTAGACATTCCTTGGATCTCGGCACATCTTTCGCATGTTGAAACTCCCCTCCCCTTCTCCTCGCTGCATCAACCCACACTGGCAAATCCGCGGATTCGTAGTCCGATCGGAGAAACTCGCTTAGGCACCGGCTACTCCCTTCCATACAAGATGGAGGGCACTCGCGCGAGCAAGCCATCGGGCACGGCTCGAAATGAGTTGAGGTTGGTGCAGGTCAGCGCGCGGAGAATAGACAACGCTACACCACGGAGGAAGAACGTTTTCCGCAATGGTGCTGCATTACCAACGGCGCTCAACACATAGAAGAAGGGAGGCGATGATCATCATAGTTCCAAATGGGCATTTAATTTTCCCTCTCAGTTGCAATAAAACTTATAATCCACCTAGATTTGGGATTATGAAATCAATCCCAAGTTGCGAACAGACGTACACGCAGTTATAACAGGGCCGACGGTATAATCATAAAACGTAACACGCTCGATATGTCTAGGGAGTATGATATCATTCATAATACACCCTATCACACGAGTATCACTCGAGAACAGAATTGATAGACGGCCCCGGACATGTAATGGCATCATGAACTTATTAGTGACCACGCATGTACAAGTATGATTACAGTATCATCAATGATTTAACAATTAAAGTTTCATGATTCCAATACTTACGGATTCAATATCATGATAAACCAGCCTTATTCGGCTGCAATGCAGTGTCCGACCCGTTGTCCGACAGGCGCCGGACAATGGTCGACACCAATCCGACCATCGCAGACCTGCAACTACGCTAAACCCTAAGCATTGCAGATCTTGATGTACTAAACTGCGATGTTTGGTACCCTACACCTTAGTGTTTCAACGAACAATATCCTAGGATTCGTCTTCAGAATCCATAAAAGGCCGCAGGTTGAATGCAAATCGGCTCTGGTACCAACGTGGCTGAATATCCACAAAGTTCCTCCACCCCCTGCAAACACAACGGAGGAGTGTGCATGTTCTGTAGTTCTCGATGTCGTCGTCCTCGACCATCAACATCTTCCAGATGATGCCCTCCGAGACGTCTCCCGGGATGGCAGGTAAGAAACTCGGCCTGACTCTCGTCCCCATCTCCACGATCGCCAAATACTCTTCATCGTCGCTAAAGTCAGAATCGTTCCTAAACTGGGCTGGCCCGAACAAGGCGATAGGACTCCCTGGAATCCCAGCACTGTGAGCCATCGCTAAAATGCAGTCAAAGTGTCACGTTTCAACGAGCCGTTACTGAAGTGGAAAATAATGCACCGATTCCTAGAACGACCATGAAGATAAAGCAGGCGTAGCATAGAACGCCAGTCCATTTGATGGGAGTCCACCGGGATATGTTGCCGGACATCCGAATTCGATATGCGTCGGACCCGAACTCAGGTCGGAACTTGGCCGTCGAAGGTACAATGTCGGGATAGTGGCCGAACCAGGGTCCGACCACGAGGAGGACAGTAGAATGTGGCGGACTTCGTCGGAGCCGACAGCAATCGGATGGCGGATAAGCGCCTTGAGGGATGCCGGAATGCGGACGAGATCACGAAGACCCGTCGAACGACGGGGCATCGATCCGGCGGAAAGCGGATGTCGGATCGGACATCGGACTAGGTATCGGATCGTACAGGGTGGCGCGGACGAAGCGGACTGGTACTGGGGCCCACCAGTATCAGACCACCTTTATCGCAGACGTGGACATCGGCTGTCCGAGGTGTCGCCGGGGCGGAAATGTAAAAGTGAAAATGTTGCCGTAAATATTTAGGCCGTCGCGATAAAGACCGAATGGGACGTCCGGTCGTGACTGTACACCGTCGTGACGTCCCGACATTATGACGCGAGAGGGGCACGTGGCGACGGAATAGAAAACCCTGATTGCAGCCCTTTTGGGCAAAGTATTCTAAGGTTTCAAAAACTTATTATTTTTTGAAATTTTTACTATGTGTATCTCTAAACATTAGCTTTCCAATGGCGCAAATTTCAAAGCATTTGGAGTTACGATGCAAAAGATATGAATTTTAGAAGAATCTGTCCAAAATCTGGGCAGCCAATAACCAATCAAAATCTCCCATTTTCTGCCCAAGTTGCCCTTCATTCAATAGGGCAGAAAGTGACAAAGACAAATTTTCAAAGGGTGGGCACTTGCAAAATGATGGCCCCAATATTTTTCCATCCATATACTATGACGATTTTCATCCAAGATTTTTTTTATCTAACTAACTATTTCCATCTAAAGAGGTTTCCAATTTTTTTCATCCAAATGACAACTATCATCTAATGTTTAGTTTTCATTCAATATCTATTTTTCATCCACATATCATTTTCATCCAATCCAAAATTTTCATCTAGTACCTATGACGTGGCAAAGGGTCCATCCAGAGGACCCCCTTTTACCAAAACTGTCATTTGAAATAAAAGGGAAATCTTCAATTTACATTTCAAAATATTCTAGAAATTTGAGATCTACTCTGATTGCATTGAATTTTTTTGTGCTTCTTTACATCATTGACATGAACATATCTACCATTTGGATTTTCAATTGGACAGTTTAAACTACCCTTGAAGTAGTTTTAATTTTTAAGAATGTAAGGCATTTTCAGCACACCTCCTTTCACAAAATCAAGGATATTTTTGCCTTTCCAAGCCCGTATGAGGCTCAAACTTTGTGAGCTTATACCTAACTTCTATACCTAAAGGAATTGATGATTCTCTACACATCAAATGTTTTTGCAAAGTGCAGTTTTTGGGCGTCAAAACTTAGGTGTACTCACGGGTCAGTGTCAAAAAAACTTTTATAGTAACTTCGAACGTTATTATCTCGCAATCTATACAGTGGATTTTCCTCAAAATTGGTATACACCTTTTTGAATAAGGCAGATATAAGATCCTACGGTCAAATATTCAATATTGAGTCTAAATTTAGAAAATAGAAGTTTATCAGTAGAGGTATATTTTTGGCGATTTTGGCTCCAAATACACCAAGGGCCTTTAGGGGTTAATGTAGAGAGAGAAAACACATTATTTTTGGTGTTGCATAGTTACTGGTGCTCCTTCTTTAGTAAACAATTCTCTGAAACGGTTTTGAATTTTCAACACTTCTTCAAAATCTTGGTTTCATTTGTATTCTAATCTCTCAATTATTAGTTCTATGAATTCAAGAATTCGACAAATTTTATAAGAGGCATTGCAATAGCTATTCTACTAGTTTCCCCTTAAATTCTTAGTGTTCATCAAAAACAAAACTCTCAAAGTTAGACCACTTAATTTCTTAAGTTGTTAGACCCTTTTCATTTTAATAGTTCAATATTCTTTCTTCTTCAAGAATAAGATCCCCCAAAGTTCTTTATAAATATTTTCCTTCATGAAAAATATATCCCATATCAATATCTCAATCCAATCATGCATAATATACCAAAATCAATATCCAAAATTATATCTTCCTTACAGATTAAATGCAAAAGATACAACTATTGCATTTAGTGTCTTTCTTCATTTTTCAAAGTCACTCCAACATCCCAAAGTATTTAGAAACACTTAGAAGACACACTCAAACTTTGAAAAACCATTTCCAATGCACTATAATACAAATCACCAATACCATGCATAGCCACCATATCCAAAACCCAAAACAACGGTGTCTGATACAGCCTTGAAAGTTGAACTCCAATACTGTGTATCTACATATGTACTCCAACACTTCAAATCATGTGCAGTTACCATAAATACTGGTTACCATAAAAACCAGTACCTCTATAACCCCATAATGGAGATACCTCCATTACCCACATTTATGGCCCAAACTTGTGGCCCAAACTTTTGATATAAACTTGTGGCCCAAACTTTTGATATAAACTTGTGGCCCAAACTTTTGATATAAACTTGTGGCCCAAACTTTTGATATAAACTTGTGGCCCAAACTTTTGATATAAACTTGTGGCCCAAACTTTTGATATAAACTTGTGGCCCAAACTTTTGATATAGATCCATAAAGATGTGTAATGGCCTACAATAAACCAATTATAACAATATGATTACTGAAGGACAAAACGATCTTTATTAAAATCAAAAATCAAAAATCAAATTACAAAAGCCTTGTTGGTCCATGTTTTTTTTAAATAAATACATTTTTAGGTTCAAAATTTATGGAACCACATGTTGTGCCCAGACTCTGATTCAACTTCTTCTTGGTAAAAATCCAAATGGTAGGAGGCAGAGCTATTAACCTACAAAAATTCTTTATTTTTTTGAGCTTCAATATAATGATTTGATGTAACCAACTCTAAATGATTCATAGATAGTAGCGACATTGAAAAGGATACAATCACTCCATTGCAACACTACCTAAAAAATCAATTTTTAAATTATTTTCTTTTCAATTAAAGTGGTTAAAATTAGAGCATTCTTATTATTTAAATAATATGGTGGCCAATATAAACAAGATTGGCCAATTAATGAATATGGCCATGGGTGTTCTATAGAGTTTAGCAAAGCATCCACTCAATGTTATACGGTCCATGGAATTTGGGGAAAAGAACATCAATGGAGCCGTTTTAAGACTAAAATACTACTTAATATTTCATAAGATCGTATATTGTAATTCGTGGAGAATATTAGTCACTAGATTTTTATTGTGAAGGGCTTTAATCTTCTTGGTGGAATTAAGAGTCTAGTTAGTAGAAGAGCCAATATTTAATGCAATAAATTGAGTTGGAGCATCTAATGGGTGTTTTGATGACGATGAAAGAGAGCTTTGAACATCATTAATGGGGGCCTATGAAATTAGTGATTAAAGTTTGTCAATTTGTAAAACACTTACCTTCGTTGATCTAAGTGCCTATATAGTACAAGTCACATAGAACTTTACTTCGTTTGTAAGAGTCATGGATCTACTTCTATATTGTATGTGAAGACATGCTAAAACAATTATTAATTGGACCATGCTAAATTGAATATATATTCACCGAAAACCAAATTAAGTGGAAATTACATCTACTAATTAAGATTGATTTAGATGAGAAAACAAGAAGTAGTTGAGTCTAAGAAGTCAACTGAAGTTGTAGGCTTTGGATTGGGGGTAGATCGAACATACACTTAATTCACGTCACTCTTTTCCAATGACCAGAGTTCCTCTCTCTCAATTGAAGCCTCTTTTCATTAGTAAAGTAAACAAAATTGGCCTCAATCTCTTTAAATAAAGAATTAAGTCTATTATATTATTTGAGTTTGTATTCATTAATTTTTTGATTTTTTTTTTTAAAAAAAAATTCCAAAGATTTTATATATAAGACAACTTCAAGAATCAAAAAATGAAAATACCATTTGAAAGACCCATTTTGTTGGTAGTTGGAATCATTGTACCACGTTGATGCGGTAATCTATCATTAACCCCTAAATGCTCTTGAAAATTTGAGGCTCAGACTGCCTTTTAATACCTCTTTGTAAACCATGTTGATCTTTTTAATTTCATAACATTCCTTTGCAATTTCAATCGTAGGATCTTATAATTAACTCATCAAAAAAATATTTCTCAAATTCTCAGAGTCAGAAACAAAACCAATTACAAGATAATGATGTTTAAACTTCCAAGACTAGTTATTTCCAATCCTTTAAAAAACTGAAATATTGTCTTCAACGAATTTAAAAAAAATACGATTTAGAATTTTAGAACGAGCAATTGCATATTCTATTTGAAGAATGACTTAAGATTCTTCACAAAAAAATTCAAAACATTAAACCTTGATTTTCATCTTCAAACCATAAATAATTAGAGTAAGATGTAGAATAGAGGGAAAAACTAAACTACTAATTTTGTCCACATAAAAGTAGATGTTTTCAATTCCAATTGTGAAAATGATATAACAAGTAACCAAAGACTTTTCCAATTTTTAATTTTGAAAAATTGCTAAAATCAAGTTCAAAATCAATAGTTGAAGTTATATTTGATGAAGAGTTGACCGATCTGCCCGCATAATTTTGACGTCTCATATCTCTTATCTTACTTGTTGGATTGGCATAGCTCAAAGCTTCCTATGTGCATATAAATTAATAGAAAACGATGATATTTTAATTTATTTATTGAGGTTTTTTTTTAATGTTGCCCGCGTTGAGACTTTGAACCTTCAATCCTTTATAACTTTTGCATTACATATCAAAATCTTATGAAACAAAGCTTGACATGTACATAATGACTGAAAGAATCTAAATACAAAATCTAAAAACTTAATAATTATGTTTGACGCAATAGCAGCCTACCCAAAATAGGCTGCGACTACATTTTGGTCGCCAATGCATTTAGGGGTTAAAAAACAAAAAGGCAATAAAAATGATGGTTTAAAAAAAGGGGGATGTATCGGTTTAAAAAATTAGCCTCCAATTTGACCTCCCTAAAATTGACCTCAATTCCACGTCTAAAGTGAGCTTTAGTACACTCTAACCTCTTATATCATATTTGTAAAAACACAATTGTTTTGAAAATGGACCATGTGCATAGTTCATAACTTCCTCCCTACACTGACTATTACATTCCATAATGACACAAGAATTTCACTACACTACAATATCATTGAAGAATACGTATTAAAATGTTTAACATTCATCCAAATATATAATAAAGTCTACTTCAAAAAATAAAACATTATGCTAAAAACTTGACGGAATATTGTTAATTTTGTAGGATTTTTTTTAATATGTTTTTGGAAACACCTCTTAATATAAAATTATATTTTTATTAGTCCAGGATGCTACAACTACTCATATGTGCCTCCTTGCCAACTCAATTCTATATACCACCACTAGGTCCAAGGGAAGCTGAGATGAGGACCGAGTGAGCTCCGACATTCCTGGTGAGGACACTCAGGTGTTAGCCGCAGGAGCTTGATCTGTGGCCAGAGAGAGGGCTGGCCTCTCTGTTGCCCCCCACTTATCTCTTATCCTGTGGAGTGTACCGTTTGAGAGGCGCTAGTGTTGGAGGGGCATAGTGTGAGGTTGCAGCAGAGTTGTGTCTAGTCGCTTTAGCAAGGTTGCAGACTCTCTCTATGCTATCTGTGCAAGCTGCATCTGTGTTGGAAGAGTAGCTCCCTCGCCCCCTTGCTTTACGCTCTACCACAGCCCCAGTGGCGTCCTCACACTTGCTGGTAGCTCATGTCTCTAGGATCTCGGTGCACTTATCACCTCTGCTGTCAGACCCAGGACCTCTTCATTTTACAATAGATTCTATCTCTATACCGAAGCCCTGTTGGCTTCGAATCCTCTCTCTCATCATCTTAGTTAGCATTACTTTCTCTACTACCAGCAGCACGATTCTGCAACCAGGACCCCATCTGCACAAGCCTCACCATCACTCAAGATTCAACTCTCTCCAGCTCCACCAACACCTCGGTTGCAACACAAGCACACATGCAGGACATCAAACGCCATCACGTACTGCAACAACATCCAGATCCGGATTTAGCGGATCTCACAACTTCGAAATCACCACTCGGAGTAACCTACATCACGGCGACCCTCTGCATCCTCAGGATCACTGGAGAAGACGACAGGCTCCGGCAGGTAAGTGCACTCAACTTCTTCTCTATTATAAAAATTTAAAAACTAACTCCACTCTATTTCTTTGGCGCAGCTTCCCAAGGGAAAGAGGCATACCTTGCAGATCTCACATCCACTCCACGACCAGTACGCTCACAGGCTACTCAGCCCACACCAACTCGAAACTCTACTCTGCTGAAGCGGAGCTGCGCATCACCACCAACGGAGGCACAAGTCACACGACCTTGCTGAAGACATCTGCACCTCGTAAGCCCAACGAATCTGATACTGACGGCCAGTGCCCAGCCCACCCGGCCACCTCCAAGCTCTCGATAGTGCTCGCTTCTCCCGATAATGCTTTGTCCAATCAGCCACCTTGCACACGGAGTTCAAGACCGAAGAATTGCAGCTTAACAACCGACTTGAGTGACATAACGAGCTGCTACTTTAGAATACAAACGTTGGAACGCCCCTCTGCTTATCAACTAGCAACAGCGAATTTCTTCGCCTGCCTACACCTGACGTTGCTCATTAGCACAACTTATCTCTTCACCGACCTATACACAACTCTATCACTTTGCCACTGCTGCTACTTCACAATACGTAAGTAGATTGAAACAGACACCCTTCCAAAGAGGCAACTGAAGCGTTCTTCCCATCCGAGACTCTCCCAGCAGTGTAGTCTCGCATGACAAGATCTCCAAGGTGATCAGCCCAAGCGAGCTGCTGTACAAGCTGCTGGAAACAACACGCCAGTCGCAGCGCCTCAAACCCTCAACCCTGCGCAGGCACCATCTCAGGTAAGTCTCCTCCCTCTCTCTCAGTTTTGTCAATTAAATCGTAACAAATCCCATAAAAAATCAAAACGCAATTGTTTCCTTCACATTCACTCACAAGTGGAATCAGTAGCCACCAAATTAGAAAAATCAAACAACCTACAACATTCAGAATTTAACCTAAAAACAACATTTTCATTTCAGTCCAAACAACTCTACATAAACCACATAAAACGAACTACACTTGCTGCAACCTACGTTTGGGAATGGAGGGAGAAAACAGATTTTGAGGTTAAGTTTGGAGCGACACATACCTTCAATCCAGCAGAAGAAGATGGCCTCACTCCCACGCAACCTGTAGCACACCCGCTCACTCCGTCTCTGCACACACACACTACAACACAGTCAGAACGAAGCATCGAACTGTTCCAAGCCTTTGGACCAGCGGCGGCTATGACATTCTGGAAAATAGAGCCTGAGAACAAGTCTGCTAAGACACATCCCTTTGGACCTCGTGGAACATGTGACATTAGTCGCAATATCTCATTCTGGAGTCGTCCACAGCGGGAACACGACAGTCACAAGCGCTGCTCAACACACCCACAATTTAACATTGAAGCTGTCACCTTCTTCATTTTCGACCATTAGGGGAAGATTGGGGTCTCCACAAGGCCTTTTCCATGAAATCTGTGCCTGAATTTTTGCCATTGTTAAAGGGATTTTTTGCCTTTTACCTAAGAGCAGTAAAACAGGAGCAGAACAATAAACTGCCAGGAGCAGTAAAACAGTTAGTTACTGCGGATTTCTTAGTTATTGCGTTTTGGATGAAGTTTTGATAGTCGGATGAAAAATGGACAGATTGAAGGTGGCGGCTAGGGTTTGGGGGGGGTTAGTGAGGAGTGGGGGTGGTGGCTCACTCTCTCTCTCAGACTTTGGGTGTTTTCAGAGCTATGGAGTTAGAGGATCGGAGTTAGAATGGAGAATGGGTGATTGTATGAGGGGGCAGAACTGTTAGGACCAGAACTGATTGTACTGTGAAGGCATTTAATGACATAGAAAGAGATCTTCTGATCATTGGGTTGTGTGCATCTTGAATGGTAGGGTTTGTGGGTGGATTTGTATGTTGAGTACTTGGATCAATGAGGGTTATAGGAGAAGAAGTTACAGAATACTGGTACAGTTAAGGAGCAGATTAGAGGAAAGGGAAAGAAACTAGGTGGGTATTATAAATTTTTGAGGGTTTTCATTTTTTTCTCTTGGACATTAAATTAGCTTTCAAAGGGTGAGCTAAATCACCCTTTAACAGCCATGCCCGTGCACTTTACCTGCTGGCACCAATGGTGCTAGCAGGTCGCCAAATGCTGCCAGCAGTGCCAACAGTTGGCATTTGGGGGGTCCAGCCAATCGCTTCCCTTCCCCACCCCACCCCCCTATTGGACAATACAAGCAGTAATGACATTGTCACCGAGCGTGTGCCCACTGCTGTCACCACATTGGACAGTAGCGGATCCTGTTGTCAGCGGGGCGAATTTTGTTGTCAGCGGGCAGAATATCCACCAATGAGATTTCGCAGAGAAGTATCAGCGGGCAGGAAGCTCACCTAATCCGGGCTGTCTTACAAGGCCTTGTGGAGACCCTATTTTTCCCCTAATGCCTGCATCGTCACCAACAAAAATACAAGTAAGTCTACTTCTCAAAGAATTTCCGCATAAGCTAAACAACGAACCCTACATAGCCAATCACTTTGTTTTTCTCCAATACAGAATTCATTCAATAAACTCTAACCCAACATCTTGTGTGAAATCTCTAAAAAGCAACCAAACCCTCATACGGCTAATTTTCATTACTTCTGTGTATGAATGCTTAATTTGCCATTACGCCGTACCTGCCTTGTCTCCGTGCCGTTGTAGTCCATGTTTGTTTGTGGGAGTGGGCTAGGACGAAACAACTTCCTCCTATCAGCAGCAGCTGCACAGACCAAAGGTACACCCGACATCTCCAAGCAAAGCAATCTCGAGAGAAATACAACCCTAAGTCACATGAAAATAGGTTCGCGACAACAGATTTGACTCCGCTTTTGGAGCCAGCACTCGCCACGAAGAACAATCGCCAACTACAAGGGGGTAGCTTGTATGCGTGCGGCGAGCGGCGAGCGGAGAGCGGCGAGCGGAGATTTGGAGAGCGGAGAGCAGAAAATGAGGCCCTAAATCTAAAAACAGTAAAATTCTTACTAAAAATAAAAACTATTATTAGATTATTAGATTATTTTAGGAATATTCTAAGAATATTCTAAGAATATTCCTATTTATAGTAATTAATGATGACCCTATAACCGTGGACTGAATTATAGTTTTTTAATAATTTTTACCAAGTTCCCCTGCTTTTTTTTTAATATTCCTAAAGTCGATACGACCGATAAACTAACTTTTTGAATCCTATGTCATTTTCTTTACATTACTACATTTCTACCAATCTCATCTACATGGCATTCATCATTTTTTATTGATTGTTAATCATTTGAATTAATTTCCCTTCCCATCTTCTTCGATTCTATCCATCTTCTCAATTCCAATTCTATCTATCTATTCTATCCCTCCATTATATGTTTTATTGCATTGATGTTAATTGCCATTTCATCTTCTTATTTTGCCATTCATTTGCTTCTTATATATTCTTTGTTCATTTTCAATTTAATATTTTTCTCCCCTTTCAATTTTTAATTTTGAATCATGTTTTTCCTTAATGTACACACACCCTCTTTCAGATGCATTTATTGAGTTTAATTTTTTTTTTAATTTATTTATTTATTTTTTAAATTTTTAAACGAACTTTCTCTAGTTTCCCTTCAATTTTTGGTTTAGAGTATGTTGTTTACAAATCAATGAAAACAGTGTCAACAAACCCAGTCACGCCATTCAGTAGGATGAAATTCGTTTATCATTATATGGTCCAGGTTTCAAGGGCGCCAAGCATCTAGCTCTTGGATATTTAAGTAGTGGCAATAGAAGGTCACTTCCTCTTTGTTCATTCTCTTCTTGAAGCAAGTCCAAGGAAGAGCGTGTTTCGGATATGGAAGATGTCAGGAATACTGCTCTCTCACTTGGTGATGTCGTTGGCCCATTTCATCCATATGTGGAGGTCGATGGGGAAGACGAGGCGAATGGGTGCAATGGAGGGCATTCTGGAAATGATGACGTGGATGTAGAATTAGACGTGATAGGAGACTTATGGCTGTAGAAGAGCCAGGTAGTCTCGTAGTACTTCAGGAGGAGCTGGTTGTGCCTTTGCCACCTCATGCATACTCCAAGGTCGGGAAGATTCCACCAAGGACTTATTCTAGGGAAGCATTACGTAGAAAGAGTGAAGCTTGTCCATTGTTGAAACGTCCCCGCCTACGATAAATGCCAACTAGGGAATGAGCAATGAACGTCAATGTAGCTTGTCCTGTAGTGCAGCAGGAGGTTGGTAATTATGCTGAAAATGATAGTGGGATACCTAAACGCATTAATTTCAAAGAATAAAATGGGTTTTGAAATGTATCGATGGCATTAGAACAGTCCAACTGTTTTAGGGTATAAAGAATAAAGGCCACTTGTCCAACTGAATGCTATTGTTACTCAATGTAATAAATGTGAATGACAAAACCTTTATATTGAAATATGCAATACGAGATTTGCATTGCTGACTCAGTACAAGGAAAAAGTCAATCACCAATGACTAAGTATCCCCATTAACCACCGTCCACTATGCGAATGCGTGTCTAAAAAAATACGCTCCGGCCTCCTCTTTTTTGGCCAAGGGGTGAGTCAAGATTCCACTCTCTACGACTTGATTGACCTCGTTGAAACTAAAGGTAGGCGCATGGATGAAAAGCTTGGTCTCGGATCACGGTTGCAGACCTTCAAAAGGATGTAATACAAGTGTTTAGAGTACGAAAACTGATTCCTGCCTCGAAACTTAGTCATTGTCTTCTTGAATGCAGGGCAAGTGCAACCAGGCTAAGAGCTGATGGTGATCTGGTATTGTGTGATGGTAGGAGCAATGCCGAAATCCAGCCTGATGATGCAACCATGGCCCGGGTGAGGTATCATATTGACAGAACGGAAGCAAGCTTTGACTCGGATTTGGAGGAGCCCATGTAGTGTTAGCGATGGTTTTGGAGTTGAATTTGGAGTTGAATTCGATGCAAATTCGCTCCAGCACGGGCTCTAAGGCTAGTGGCCGCGGGTAGTCCCCCACTGATTCCTGCCCCGGCCCCGGCTTCACTCTCTCTTGCTTGCCATTGCCCATGATTGCTCTTACACCTCTTCCGCTCAGGTTGCGCCTATTACTACAAGGAACTATGGAATTGGAGGTTGCAGGTCGGGGTTGTAAGACTGCTTGACGGATCCAAGGCGCCCCTAGAGTAACTATAGAGGGTACGAGAGTGGGAGAAGGAGAAGGTGGTGAGTGGAAAAGTAGCTGCCATAGGTGGCTGGTTTTGCAGCGAAAAGTTTCCGCGAGGGGAACCATATCATATCATTGTAGGAGCACCAGGAGCAATGGGAGGAAAGCCTAGGTTAATGATATGCCAAGTGGAGCCAGTGTAATTGCCCACCAAGATAAGTTTCGTCGGAAATGTCTTCAAATGCCTCATGCTAGTGCCTCGGATATGTATCAACGTAGATGAATTAAAAACGATTCGATCATGGCCAACACTTATCGAGTCTGCTTTTCGGCTAGTATTTGTTGATCACTTCATCTTGACTATCCCTGTGTATGAAGCAGTAGAACGACATTGAGTTGGATTCTACTAAATTTTAGGATTCTGGAGGTGATTTTACTCCGAAGCTTGTTTCTCTTCTTCATGATTTCAAACTTGTTTCCAGATAACTGCCATTCACATGAAACGGCAAGATGTGTGTGCAGAAGGATTTAGCCGGGACATGCGTAGCAGATGCACAGAAGCATCTTCATTTCCTTTCCGTGGGTGAACGAGAATTTTCCTGTTTAGCGCTTGAGAATTGCATCATTCATGCTGGGAATTGAGATGCCGAACTGCTGTTGTCCAAATAATAATCTGAATCCAGGCTTGCAATGAGATATCTCAATGCACTGCAGATATCTTTAAGATAATAGCACTTTTGAAGTGAAACCAAAACCCTTCTTTGACATTCTAGAATGTGCATTATAGTACCCTCAAACAAACAAGAGCCGACAAGCAGACCGAGTGACTGGCAACGTACTCCGTCGATAGAAACTATACAACAAGTACGGTTGTTGACTATTGCAATGAAGTGTAATGAACATCTGTTTGTAAAGAACTGATTGTTTACCTGACTTTTTATCTTCCAGTCTATTGGAACAATTTTCACCTTTCGACACAACCTTCAAGACGCCCTCCTACGCCCACTTGTTAATGTCCCATTCATCCGCCCTACAATCAACATCAAGGTGACTACACTTCTAGAAACAGACTAATCCACCAAAAGATCCCTGCTGTAAATTCGAAGCAGAGCACCTTTCTGGTTGACCATTTACTTGTAAGAAGCTGCACTCTTTCTTGGAGGTATCTGTGACAAACAAAATAAACATGCTACTCCTTTAGTCGGGTATTACAAACAGGAACAAAACCATACTAAGAGGCTCAATAATATACTTTGAAATCTGGCGAGTCGAATCCTAAAAGTTCCAATGTAGAATGTAAAATTGACAAAACATGATGCATGACTTAGTTAAAACCACGACAATCGCAATGTCTTGTTGATTTCAAACTAAGTAATCCAAAAAACAACACTAATATACACTCAACATCCTTAAAAACAAAGTAATTTCCAACAACACCTCCCATAAACCACAGATGCAATTCACAGTAAACCCTATAAACACATTCAACTACTAGAAACACACAAACTCCAAAAACTACACAAAACACAAAAGAGATTGTTGAAAGCAAAACCTAAACCCTCTCACTTCACGAAACTCTAAAACCAGTCCACCGAAGCAAGAAAACGACTATCTGGTGACAAACTCCAACACCGTCTTCTAAAACCTTGACTAGTGGGCTCAAAAAAAACCACAACAATCACACACAGCCTAATTCAACCCAAGTACTGAATTTCAAATTCCAGAGGTCTCGCACCATATACACATAGCATTCCTTCACTTGGAAGAGCACCAACTCCGCATTGCTCTCCTGATCATCAACCGCGACGCTCTCCATCCCTGCCGCCATATTTTCAAAATCGCGATTTCCCAATCATGCAACAATCCACTCACCAATATACCTCGATGTACCCACCCAATTGCCCAAATCGACAAACATAACGCTCTCAGACCAATCAATCTGCTTGCTCTACTCGGCTCACAATTCCTCACTCGTCATCGTCATCCTCAGCATTCTTAGCCGGCTCGCCCTCCTCTCCGGATGCGTGTATCCTGAAGCTTTGCCTCGAGCTGACTACTTGCAATGATCTGTAGACCCCAGTGGAGCCTCACTTAGGCTAGATAGAACGCAATATGATCACGAATTGGTCGATAGAAAGGAATTCATGAATCATAACAGAAGAAAGTCTGGTTAGAATAGTACAATATCTGCCATGACATTGTGACGTGGTGTTTTTACTCCTCTACGCAGCCTCTTATGAGCAGCGCGAGAGCTCTCTAGGGGTACTGCCGTTAACGGCAGTACCGTAAGGCTACATTTTTATGTCTTGAAGTTGAGGTTTTACTCTTCAACGCTGCCTCTCATCAATAGTGTGAGAGGTCTCCAAGGGTACTACCGTTGATGGTAGTACCCCGAAGCTCCTATTTTTAATTTTTTTGAAGTTGAGGTTTTACTCTTGAGGCTGCTTTTTTAAATTTTTAGTTCTGTTTTAGATCTTCTTTGTTGCCTTTCTTCGGAAGCCCCAGAGCTCTCCAGGGGTACTGCCGTTGACGGCACTACCCTAAGGCTGCTTTTATTTTTTCTGAAGTTGAGGTTTTACTCCTCTATGCTGCCTTTCTTCGGCATCGCGAGAGCTCTCTAGGGGTACTGCCGTTGACGGCAGTACCCTAAGGCTGCTTTTATTTTTTTGGTTTTTGAATTTAACCCCTTAAAACAGCAGAGGATATTTCTAGAGACGTGCCATTGACAACACAACCTCCACAGCAAATTTATTTCAACACATCATAAAATGACCAAAAGAAGTCTGAAAAAGGAGTGCCGTTAACGGCACTTTTTTTTAGGCCTTTATCAAGAGTTGAGAAATTATCAAGTAAACCTTCAATTGGATACTTCAAGTACTTCAAATGGCAGTAAAAAAGTACTGCCGTTAACGGCACTACCTTTGAAGGTCTTCAAAAAATTAATTTTGAGTCCGTAATTGATTTATAAAGGCTATTTTTAGGAGTTTGTCGATATTTTGTGCATCTCAAAGATACTTTTGGGATACTGCCGTCAACGGCACATCCTTTTTCATGCCTTATGGGTATTTTTGAAGCTCAAATTGTCCTATATTTTGATTTAGTCCCAAGTCACTTCAGCACCACCGTTTTCCCTAAGATATTATCTTAAAAGTAGTGTTGTTGCTTTGCTGTTGACAAGGCCGTGTAAGGGGTTGAAGTTGAGCACTTTTTAGACATCTTGGGAGGTCATAAAAGTAGTGCCGTTAACGGCACTCCCTTTTGACCCTCCCTTCTTATATAATTTTCCTCCCAAAACCGCTCCATGTCTAGTTTTTGCATCCTGCAGAATGGTACTTTGTTGTTGGTTTTCCGTTGACAAGGCCGTGTAAGGGGTTGAAGTTGAGCACTTTTTAGACATATTGGGAGGTTATAAAAGTAGTGCCGTTGACGACACTCCCTTTTGACCCTCCCTTCATATATGATTTTGCTTTCAAAACCGCTCCATGTCTGGTGCATCCTGTAGAATGGTCTGTCTAACGAAACGAAGTTGAGCACTTGCAAGACATCTTGGGAGATTATAGAAGGAGTGCCATCATTGTGACATTCTTTTCTTCCTCTTGTGATATATGTATTTTCGTGTGTAAGTTGTTCAATGTCTTGGTATTGCGTCGTGTGCCAAGCTCGGTTCCGTTTAGTGAATGACGTTGTGGTTGTTGGATGGAGAGTAGTGAATGAAGACTCTGGCCGGGTGTTCACGGAGATGATGACTTTAAGGCCTTTACTTATAAGATGTTCATGGTTTGAAATTTGGTTTAAGCTAAATTCTTAGGGGCATTCTTCCCAACTATCGGTAACGGGAGTGGGTTTGACAAGGGAGAAGGAGCTGGATTTTCTCAACTTAGGGGTGGGCAGGTGGTTAGGATCGAGAGGGACTTTGCTTGTCTAATTGCTTAATTTTGAGGAGCTCCTATCTCCCACTACCAAAAATTGCAGCGGATTCAAGAAGAGATAGGGAGGTGTATTTCATAAATAGTAAATTGAATTCATCTGTAATTGAATGGCTGGTCACTTTTGGAGAGATAGATGAGTTTTTACTTTATAAATGCCATTTAATACTCCGATTCTTCTTCTATATTTGACCCTAATTCATTACAATTTCCGATTACTCATTGTGCTGCACATATCTATAGTGGATTTCACCTTTGAAAATATGAAGAATCAGGTGTTTGAGATTCATGTTATTACCTGGATGTTTTTTTTTATAATTTTTATATGCGTGGATGCTTCACAATCTTTTGGACACAGTCCCCTAGAAATTTTCAATGCCTCTCCCTATCCAATTTCACTTGAATGCGCTGAAAAGAAATACATGTATGGAGTGTTGAGATTGCAATATAGTTTTTCTCAAAATCTTTGTCCCAATACTGGAGCCTTACTTGGTTCTCCGCTTCGCCAAAGTATGAATATAGAAATGTTTAAAAACAGTCTATTCTGTGAATTTTCCTACAACACTCAGAATTGGAATTGCGTGGAATCTTTTATTGTTGAACCACTGTGCATTAATGAGAATCCACGAGCGCAGTGCAAGCGAAACAAGTTGGCAGGACACTCAGAAGACTATTAAAGGGTGATTTAGCTTCACCCTTAAAAAGCTAGTTTATTGTCCAGATCTAAAGAGAAACCCACAAAATTTTTATACCCACCTAGCTAGTTCTACTTAACACCATTCTGCTCCTTTATTGCACCAGATTTCTAAGTCTCCCGCCCTTTTCTACTGACATTAAAGCAACAACCCAACAAACCCACATACATTTCCTATACCCTAACATCAATGTATACACTCAATCTACTCAAAAGAGTCTTTGTTTTCTCATTAATCTCTACCTCATACAATCAGTCCTGCCCTGTACAGTTATGTCCTGCCCTTATAACTACTCCTAACTTCTACAATCCCCATTCCAACCTCCATAGTCGCACAAACGCCAAGGGGAGAGAGAGAGAGTGAGAGCCGCCAAGGTCTCACTCCTCACTACCTCCCCCCCAACCCTAGCCGCCACCCTCCATCTGTTCGTTTTTCATCCAAGTCAATTTTTCATCCGACTGTCAAAACTTCATCCAAAATGCAATAACTAAGAAATCCGCAGTAACTAACTGTTTTACTGCTCCTGGCAATTTACTGTTCCTGCTCATGTTTTACTGCTCCTAGGTAAAAGGCAAAAAATCCCTTTAACAAAGACGACTGTCCATTATGTGATGAATGGCCGCACACTGAGGAATCTCAATGTCGTTGGAAAATTCAGTCGGATGGAGTCTATGTGTCTCAGTTCAGTCCTCCAAGAGGTTGCAAGCTCTTTCTTAAAAAACGTGAGTTCACACTGAATCCATACACATGGCTATTGGTCGAGAGACTTGGCGATTCCATGGTTACAATGCTTAATGACCTTGACCATGAATTGATGCTAGTTTACGGACCGGTAAATGGGGACAAGACTGTCAGAACACTTCCATCCCGCATTCAGAGACTTTGTGCAAATGAACGTACCACAGGAGTTATCTTGAGAAGGCATTCACATCCTCATTATATTACAGAATGGAAATGCAAGTTCATTTCTGTAGCAACAAAGAAAATCTGCAAAGATGTATTCATTTGGATACCACCTGATGATCCAACACGCATGACGTGTATTGATTGCGCTTGGAAAGCAAATGACACTGGTATTTATCTAGATACCAGAGGGTGTAACCAAGATAGACCAATATGGGTAAAACAATATGATTGGTCCAAAATTCGCGGATCAACTATGGACGTCGAGGAAGCAAGAGCACCCATGGAAGTAGACACTGCTGGTTCATGAGTGGAGTCAAAGATTGAAAATCCAAACAAACGTCCAAAACTTGACTACACTGAATTGTAACTATAGTGAGCTGTAAAAGGTTTTCTAGAATATGCGTTGAAGGATAATCTAACCATTCATAGATATCGGTAGATACAAAGTGCAACTCATGTAATTAGCCCGAATGCACATATAATTGAAAGACTCATAATATACATACATCACTACTCATATACAACTGTATTGCATTCATGATTTCTTAATCACACCAATCTCATCTATGCTTAGGAGAGACCCAAATACCATCACTAGGAATCAATTTCTCTCCCGGTTCCACCCATATTGGTTGATTTCTGTTGTCCATGAGGATCGACCTCAACTGATCTAACTCAATGCAACGAAGTTCACCAAATGACGCTATTTCTAACCTGCCATTGCGAATCGGATGTGCTAGAATCCAGGAACTCTTCAAAATATTCCAGTTCACGTTGAAGCGAAACGCTTCAAGGTCTTTCTTGGGAGTCCACTGCCCCTCTGAGTATGAATCGTAATCCCATTTTGCAAGTCGGAGGCAAGCATATTCAGTACTGTTGTCAATCTCACGTCTCCAGAGCTTCGACACAACACGAGCATTCTCCACATCTTCAAACGTGATCACTACTGGAGGACTACAACTTTGAGTTGTACTAACACACACTGATTCCCAGAGATCAGGTCCATCTGCCATCCGCCAAAGCAGATCCTGAAGAATTGTTTCACAAGCAACTACTTCAAAGGTACTGCTCATTCTCTCAAACAATGGGCCTATGAATTGCAAGATTCTGTGTATCGATTGATGACTCTAAACAAGTAGACCAAAAACTTCTATGGTTTATATGGAATTGTGAGACATAAAAAGCTAGAATAGATCTTATCTATAGCCGATGGAATTATCAGTGAGGACAAGCAAATTTGGGAAGGATAAATTTTTGACTAAGTAATACAATTATTGTACACGATTTTTTAGAAATCTCAAGAGGATTTCAATGGCATGCTTTATAAAGTGGCAGAAGCAACGAAGCTCAACTTATTTTTAAATCTATCTTTAAAATTATTTTCTAAAGTATCAAGTGCCAATTATTCACTGTTTTTATCGTATCCTAGATCATAGCAGGAAGATGGATTCCTATTGTCAATCGGCAAGGTATATGAAACAGAAAAAGATGTAGGATTTAAAACAACTTTGGAGGTGCATACTCAAGGCAATACGTCATCATGACGTCAGCCCTAATTTTACTTACTCCCTTTTAACTGTAGGTTAAATATGGGTTAGGAGAATTTTTCCACGGAATTACACACAATTACTATAAATTATTCTAAAAATATAACTCTAAATTTAGATACTACCCACGGTTATAGGGTATTTTTTTTAATCAAATGGGTGTTCAAATGTCAAATCTCTGCTCTTGAATCTTCGCTCGCCGCTCGCCGCACGCATGCTAACTTTCCCCCCAACGACAAGTACTCGCCATAGGCTCAGCGGCTGGTTCAACCAAGTACCTTAGAAGAGCAACCACTCGCGTGCTGAAGAGAAAGTGCTGGGTCCCGGCGCATCTGTGCCACCACAATCAGCTGCGGCAACTGCTACAAGGCTGCCGAGAATTCCTGCTCCAACCACCCCGGTGCCGCAGCCCACAAACTCTCGGTGAGTGCTGTAAGGTTGTTGCTCACCTCGCCAACGCCAGCCACTCACCCCGCCCTTGCTACCAAGTCCACGCACCGCCCTACTTCTACTGTCGAAGCTGCCCGACGCTTTTCGACGCCGTTCTGAAAATGTCTGCACAAAAATCCCTACGCCACAACATGGCGAATACGGCTACGTTTTTAGCAGTCTTCGGACCAGAGGAGGAGTGTATGGAGATTGACAATCCTACTCAAAGCCTTAACAAGTCACCAGCGGCGAAGGCAAAACAGCATGATCTCAGCGTAGGAGCAAGCGGCGCAGGATCAAGCAGCAACACTAAGAGACCAAGAGAAAAAGACAGTACCTTTGCCTCGACACCTCTCAGCTCCCCGCCGGCGCCTCTTCACGTCAGTGCGCCCTCCCACGCCATACAACGCCACCTATGGCTGGGTTTCGAAAATATGGAGAAGCTTGCTTTGGAACGAGGCTGTGAACTCTTGTTCACTGACGAGACAATTGCAGACAGGGTTACCCGAGGCATGCTCCAAGCAGAGGCTGTCGAAATGGAGAAGGTGAGTGTTTCTTTCCCACGAGTCCCATAGTTGTTGTATCCTAGCACAAGGGGAGACGGTACTGCAGGGCAGCATTTCAACCTTACGCAGGTACCATGCGACATTCCTATTGATCCCATCACTTGTTTCTCCTTTGATTTTCAAATCTCTATTCATTTTGAGCTCCCTAATACCCCCATTTTTCACAACCATGTCAAAGAGCTTGTAACAAAGAGGTTGGAACATATGAATATCTCTCTTGGTACTAAGCTTATTGAACCAATTTCAATTATGTGTATGAGTGTAAAACGGGGTGGAGAGAAGGGGGTGTGGGCTCGAATAGTAAAATTACACCTCCTGCACTCTGAAATTGATGGTATTGCCCTCTTGAAGGGCTTAAGACCATTTATCTTGCTACTTGACTCTTCATCAAATGTGGGCACCTTGGGCAAGGTATGTAAGTCTTACCATGCCATTGCAAGAAATAATAATTTATGCGTTAAAATTACGAATGACAATTTGGTGAATGTGTCTCCATATGCCCTCTTCTTTGATGTCTTGGAGAGCAGTTTTAGGAGAGGCCTTGATTTTGAGGTGGTGGATGTGCAAAAGAGCACTCCTCTTAACTATGATTACATAGTTGCACCCACCCCTCTTCAAGCCAAGAGAATCAAAGAGAACCAAGTGACCACTCATCATGAGGTGCTAGTAGGGCAAATGAAGGAGGGTCCATCACTTACCTTGGAGCAAAAGCAAAGGAAAGAAGCCCTCACTCTTACCCTCTACAATCTTCCAATTCTTATGAGTATTGATGCTACATCACTTGAAATTTACAATGTTTTTGGAACCAAAAATATGGTAAGCATTTGGTTCCACAAACAAGATGGCACTAAGCACAATGGTAGTGCTAATGTGGAATGTCTTAGTCCATTTGTTTATAAAAAATGGGTGGGCAAAGAGGTAAAAATTGGAGTTTACCACGTTGAAATTACCCCTCACCGTAGAAGCCTTGAGGGAAGTGAAAAACCCTCCAAGGAAGTGTTAGAAAAATTTGATTTTACTGACCCTAACATGTGTTCGGTAAATACTGTGGAAGCCATTCAAAACCAACCTCAAGGAGAAGCAAGTGCCACTAAAGGTGAGGTTTTTACTATTATGAAGGAGGCAATTGAGGAAGGTAACAAGAAGTTGAAGGTGGAGTTACACAAGGAAATGACTGAGCTAAAGAAGGACATTATCAAGGAGGCTCACCATTATGTGGATGATATTAACGAGAAGTTGAAGAAGCAGATGTTAGACATCCAAACTACACTTACCTTGGCACTTACCGGAATGCAACAATTTACCGGTGGACTTTTACTTCAAGACAAGCCAAATGTGGATTGACCACAAATCGCCGAGGTAAAAAGTATTTAGTGAAATACTACTATAGTTACTTATTAGTACATTGGCATAGTATTTTATTTAGATTTTACCGTGAGGTAAATATTTTTTCCTATAGTAGAAAACATTTGTTTTTACCGTGTTTTGAAGACGATATGAAATATAATTACAATTACTATACTTTACACTTATGTAAATGTAATTACCAACAAAATACTCATCCAAAACTCCATCTCCAACCAAATTTACAAATTCATCCAAAAGTTCATCCAAAATCTACATTTCATCTAAAACTTAGTTTTCATCCAAATCCAACATTTCATTCAAAGTTGAGATTTCATCCAAAATCTAGATCTCACTCAAAACTAAGTCTTCATCCAAAATTCAGAGTTCGTCCAAAATCCAGATATCATCCAAAACTTAAATTTCATCCAGAATCCAGATTCCATCCAAAATTCAGATTTCCTCCAAATTTTAGACTCTCTTTGGAATTCATACTTCATCCAAAAATCACTCTTTACCCAAAAATAAGACTTTACACCCCACATAGAGACAACCTTAGTACAAACCACCAGTGACCACTTCCAAATATCACAATACAACCATAAAATGGCCTCGGCCTACTGGCCTTGCCATAATACAAAACAAAAATACCAAATAACATATAAACTAATACCAAATACTGTAACTAAATATGGACAAATTCAAACCACACCATTTCCAAAACTCCACACCCAACTACAACAATTTAACGCACCTATTCCCATTTCCTTAAAAAAATTACAAACACCCCCACCCACCAAACCACACTCTCACAAAAATTACAAACAATACCAAAATACAAACCAAAAACTAGAAGTTACAGAAAAACTATCTACACCATTAATCTCCCTACATACTTCTTATCTTCTCTATCCCTTATTAACATCTCTTCCCACCTCTCTTCTTCTCCTTTTCAAAATTCCTTCTTATCTCTCTTCTTCCTTCTTTTCATTTTCTTTCATACTTTTTTTATATATTCATACTTCCTATTATCAAATCCTATATTTTCTTACCCTCCCCTCTCTCTCTTTCCGTAACTCTATTTATTGTTCCCCCTCCTACCTACCCTTATCTCCCCGTTGGCACCTTCTCCCCCCTCTACACTCTCTCTCTATCCCACAACCTCCAACTCTCCATCTTCAAACCAATAATTTCTCTAAAAAAAATCACAATCTACAAAATACTAAACCACCATTTCTACATATTCCTTATTCATTTAAACATTACACATATCACACTATCTCTAAAAATCCTCTAAAAAGAAACCCATCACACCAGAAACTCATACCAAGTGGCGATATTGAGACCAACCCAGGACCTATGCCAGATTTACTTAAAAACCACCCACCTGTACACAAACGACGCTGTAAAACCTACTTTTTACCCTGTACCATAAAACTCCACCCAGAATATCAACACCTTGCAAACTACTTTTCACCCCTCCTCAATACAACGCACCCAGACCATATCACATTTAATATTGATCACCTCTCACACTACATTTTACAAATGCAACATCACCCATCACCTAGAATCTTATACGCACTCATCACCACTCTTAGCCCATCACCCGAAACATGCGACCAACTACTCATCGAGATTCCCAACCCAGACTGGACAACTCTTCTTCTGGAAAAAATGTCCAATTTATCCAACCCTCGAGAACGCCACATCCTCACCAAACACCCTTACATAGAATTTACACAAAACAATCTTCCACTAATAAAACCACCAGACACCATACATACCAACGTATACAACTTTGTACATCAACACCATGATTCAATAGACCTTCAACAGTTAACAGAAAAATTCCCGTTCCTCCCAAATACACTATTAGAAGAAATACTTTGAATATATGAACCCATGCCAGAATATACACATCCCCCACCATTACCAAACATATCCCACGTCTCACCACAACAAACCCCCACAACCGCCCATACTACAAAATTCACTACATGGAACGCCGCATCACTCAATACAACCCTCCCAAACCTACAAGAATTAATTACCAACACAACAGACGAACCTGCCATCATAACAATACAAGAAACCAAACTCACTACTACAAAATCCACAAAATATATACAACACTTATTTCTAAATTATAAACTATTCTTTAATAACACACATGCCTTGACACGTTGCATACAACAACGGATGCCATACACACCGACAAGAGGCGGTCTCATCACAATGATCAACAAAAAATATGCATAACCAGGCAACATCACAAAAATCTCCACTCCAAAAGAAATATCTCCCTACCTACAAATAATACAAATTAATAACAAACCACTACAAACACTCCTCATACTATATATATATATATATATATATATATATATATATATATATATATGCCATCCACGTAGAGGACATACAATACATACCAATCATACAACAACACATTACACAACAACTCAATACACACCCAACTTTTACCCACATTCTTTGCGGCGATTTCAATCGCGATATTGCTCTTTGCAGGCGGCAAACTGAACACAACACTACACCTCCACAATCTGAAGACCTTGAATGGCGAACCTTTACAGATAACCTCCAACTCCAATACATCCCTACAAACTGCCCATTTACAAGACAAGGAGGAAATAACTATACTCATACCAGCCTTATAGACGGCTTCTACATAAAAACCACAAACAACACAACATTTACTTCCACTACAGACAACAACCATAACCTCAACTCCGACCACTCTCCCGTCACGTTACACATCCCACCGAATATACCACTAGCAAAACCTAGTCTCCCAATAAACCAAACTCCAAGACTACTCAACCCAATTCCACAAGAGAATATGGATAAATTTAAACTCAAATATTTTGAGGAAAATGCCCTGCTTATAAATGAACTCACTACACTACTCTCCACAGAACATCTTACAGACAGCCAATGGCAAACTTCCTGCACGCAACTAGATCATTTAATCCACAACATATCTGACAAAATCCAGGAAACTTGTAGTGCAGGTCTCCCCTCCCAATACTAACAGCCCATACATCCCCACAAGGAGGTTTTCTTCCTCGAAAACTACAAAAAACATGGAAGAAACATCTAGCTACATACCACTTCATCCGTGAAACCATTTATATAACAAAAATTTTACCAAACTGGCAAACACACCGCATAATAGAAGAACTAAATAATCACATCAATACCATAATCCCAACACTTCCAACTAACGAAGCCCTTCAACAAGCTTGGATCCAAACCATAGCTGACATAGCCAAACAATCAAAACTCCACACTCAAAAAATCACTACTAAATACACCCAACAATGTGTCAAAAAGCAATATTTAAATACAGACAACTATACAACAAAAGCCCAAAAAAGATAAACAAACAGGTCTTCAAAAACCAAGACACACCCCCACTAGATTACATTCTAGACCGTAACAACAACATTCTCACCAACCCAGAAGATATCGCAATTGAAATCCACACTCAACAATCCATTAGTAACCGACCCACAGTACCTACATCCTATTTCCAACCTGAACACCCCCCACAATGCACCTGTGGAGTTAGACAATACCCCTGGCACGACCTAGATGGCTTTGTCTTAGACAAACGCGGAAACCCCCATATCCCACTACACAAACATTTTACTAAAGAAATATTTGAAACATGTCTTAAAAACTTATCTAGCAACAAAACTCCTGGCCCAGACAAAATCCCAAACTCAATTCTTAAAAACATGCCAGAAAATTTCCACGAACTACTCTTCCTCTTTTTTACCCATTGCTATAAACAAAAACAAATTCCCACCTCATGGAAAACAAGTCTCACCATATTACTCTATAAAAAAGGAGACCCTACCCAACTGCCTAACCATAGACCAATTGCCCTAACAAACACAATTTACAAAATTTTTACAAGCACTTTAACATATATACTATCAGCATATGGGGAAGAATATCAGATACTACATGATAGCCAAGAAGGCTTCAGAGCCGAAAGAAGCACAGCCCGTCAGCTACAACTTCTCATTGCCGCACTAGAAGATGCAAAATTCACCAACCAAGATATATACTTGCTCTATATTGATTTTAAAAATGCATTTGGCTCCCTCGACCATGCCAGACTCCTTGCTGTTATGAAAGACCTCGGTTACCCAATCGACGCAATCATGCTAATTGGAAACATATACTCCCACTCTCACACAATAATTTCCGGTGAACATTTTGGTAAAACAAAACCAATACCGATTCAAAGAGGCACCATACAAGGAGACACACTTAGCCCCTATCTTTTCCTTATATTTCTTGAACCACTACTTCGCTGGCTACAAAAAGGGAACCATGGTTACACATTTGGAACATCTAAAATCAACAATAGCTCCGCAGCCTACGCAGATGACCTTGCTGCCCTAACACATACTTTAAATTCTCTACAAACCCAACTCAACAAAATTGACAGATTTTGCAAATGGGCAGGAATAGATCTCGGAGTTACAAAATGTGCTGTCACTGGTTGCCCTAACAAAACCAAAATGCAACCCACTAAATTCAAAACCTACATACAAAACTACCAAATCACCTATAGAAATCAACTACTCCCAGTACTTCATCAAAACAAACCCTATACCTACTTAGGCATACAATTAGTCCCCTCTCTTAAATGGAAAATTCAAACACATATTACTACTACCAAAGTAATCGACCAATGCAAACGACTAACCAAATGCCCAGCCACAATAAAACAAAGAATTAGCATGATTGACACAGTCATCCGAGCTGGCATTGCCTACAGTTTCTTTGCAGTCCCATACTCACTACCAACCATTAAAAAACTTGACAAAAAATTATTGCCATCCAAAAAACAATATGCGGACTCCTAGGAGCACTGCCAACATAATCACACAACTCCCCCACGAATTCTTCGGCTTGGAAGCCTTCTCCCTAAAAAACGCATACATCAGATGCATTAGTGAACAACTTCGCAATGCACTAAACAACAAAGGATGCCTCGGAACAATCTATAAAGGATTAACTCACCACATACTTGCCAAAGCAGGCGGTGCCAAAGATATCCCAAGAATTAAGCATCAAGACTGCGAACGAGGGAGACTTGTATGCGAGCGGAGAGCAAAAAATGGGGTCTGAAATCTAAAAACATTATTTTTTAACTAAAATTAGACACAAAAATTAGAATATTAGAATATTCTCAAAATATTCCACGGATGTTGCCTTCTAAAAGCTGAATTTATGACCTATGACCGCGGAATTTTTTCAAATATTCAGGATTATATACGACATTTTGATCCTATTACCATTTTATTGTTTTAAATATTTTTGGTGGGGGAAAAAATTGACGCATTCCTGTGAATTTCTGCTTGCTATTGATCCCATTCCGTCGGATGAATGTTGGTGTCGGGTGCAATGTCCGTGATTTAAGGGCGTCAAGTCAATACCTTAAGATATTTAAGTTTAAGATGAGAGGAATGTCTTCTTCATTTTCGCCTTTTTGTTTTGTGTAAGGGACACTTCTGTTTTGTATCAATCCTCGATTATGGAGGACATCGAGGTGGTTGCTGTTTTGCTTGGTGATGTTGTGTGCCCGTTTCAACCTTACGTGGAGGTTGACGGGGAAGACGAGTTGTTTGGATGTGGCGAAGCACTTACACTTCCGGAGGTCGTGGATGTTGGAGTGGAGTTGGGAAGAGACCCTTCAGTGTTACAAGATCCTAGGGAGATCATAGTGGTTGAGGACGAGGTGGAGAAGCCAGCTCATGCATACGCTAAGGTTGGGAAGATCCCACCCAGGACTTATTCTAGGGAAGCACTTAAAGGGTCAAGTGGAAGTAGTCCATTATTGAATTGTCCCTACCTAGGTTTAGGATTGCCTACAGTGGGACCCAAAATGGACAAGAATGTAGCTTCTGACATAGTAGAGTCTGATGTTGGTAGATATGCTGAGAATGCAAAGGGCAAAGCTAAACGCATTAAGTACAGAGAATGAAATAGCAATTTGCAGCAGTTTCTTGGTAGAATTAAAGTGATGACTTACTATAATAATTCCGTGCTTAAGGGGGTGAAGGGTACAAGTGGTCGAATGTAGTGATGTGACATGCATTGCATTATTAGTTGGACCAATTACTAGGCGTGGCAATCAATGTGAATAGTGGGTTCCTATATATTAGAAAAGACAATACAAATATGTATTGCTGATTCGATACATGGAATAATTCAAATAGCAACTACTCTGCAACATAGTTGCCACCGTCCACGTGAAAGAACATGGACTAAAAGTAGCTTGCCCCCTAGTTTCTTGCTAAAGGGTGTGTCAGGATTCCGCTTTCAAGAAGTATCTTGACCTTGTTGAAGCTATAGGTAGGCGCGTGGATGAAAAGGTCGTCGTCGGGATCGCGGTTGCAAACCTTCAATAGGATGAAATAAACGTGCTTACAGTAGGAGAATTGGACCCGCCCACGAAACTTAGTCATGGTCTTCCGAAATGCTGGGCAACTGCAACCAGGGTTGGAGCTGATGGTGATCTGGTAGTGAGAGACATTAGGTGGAATGCCGGAATCCAACTCTATGATGGAACCATGGCCAGGATGAGGTATCATGGTGACAGAACGGAGGCGAGCTCTGAGGGTGTCGGAGGAGCCCATGGACAATCGCTGCGGCGGATTAGGGCGAGTGGCACTGCGCTTCACCATCTTTCCGTCTCTCTTGCCTTGGTAGCACCGTAGCGGTCAGCATCTGCAGGAACTGACAAGGAACTTAGATTTGCAGGCGGCGGAGCGGAGGAGAAGAGGCGTCGTGGGGAGTCCGGCCTCTTCTGCGGGAGCTGGAATCCAGCCGCCTCTAGTGCACGAATTTCTGTGATGTTCAGGTTTGTCCCGAGCTTGACAGGCCAGACGGCTGGAATTGGAGGCATCTCTTGGGTTGCAGAGTACTTAGCAACCCACTTGCGCCTTGAGCCCTTCACGCACCTCTCAATGTCGTCAGAACAGAAGAAGAATTCCGTCCTCTCCGAAGTGTTCCGACGGATGTTGGTCCAAACTCCAGTGTAGGTTGGTGCAGCAGTAGCGTTCACGTTCCTCACATTTTTCTCTGCACATTTCTTCTTAGTGACAGCTCTCTAGGCCCAACAGCACTTAGCAGAAGTCCTCAACAATCTTGCGATGTGCAATTCCTTGACGTCAACGTTGGTCTCCTGAACTGCATTCATCTAGCGGATTCCAATCTCGTTTCGTGGGGTCTCCGGGATTGTCACTGCAACCTCTGTAGGAGACTGGCCTTCGTCGACCTGCGTGTCAACTTCGGTGTCATCCTCAACAATGATGGGCATTTGGGAGGTGCGATCTCCAACAACACGCACACTCTACCTTACAAAAACAGCAAGTGGTATACATCTCAAAAGCACAGAAGAAACCTTTCCGCTACATCAAACCGAATTAGAACTAGAATGGACGTCTATTACAACCACTGAACTCCCACATTTAGACCCCCAACTCTGTCACAAACTCTTATACTTCTAGCCCATAACATACATACAATAAAACATCTTACTCTCCCAAATGGCACACACTTAATGTCCCCAAAAAACTTTACAATATACTACCAAAAACCTACAAGACTAGAAAAAAGTGCCCTCAATTTAGCAGCTCAACTCTTTTTTAAACAAAAATGCAGTGCCCTCTGCCCAGATACTTGCCAATCACACTCACCTCCATACACATTAAACGACAAATACAAACTAGACAACCACCAAATAATACCACGTAGACCTGTCCAACCGATACAAAACCCTCTAAATCTTCAATTACCTACACCAAACCCTCCCCCAAAAATGCTAAAAGATCCCATTAAATACCCCATCTACACAATACTAAAACATAAAACAACCACAACAAAAGACAAATATAAAATTTCCAAACCATATAACTCTTATTTATGCCAATGGATTGACACAAACCAAATCATATACAAAAAATGGCTCGCCCAACGACACTTGTTCCCATTAAACCTGTGGGAAGACGTTCCCACATGTTTCCGGAAGTAAGCATAAATTTCCGGCTAAACCGGAAATTATAGTGTTTCTAGAATACTAGCTAGATAGGAATATTAGAAATATGATAGTTTTAGCTAATAAGACGGTTGGGAGAAACTAGAAGCCATAACCAGACATGGTGGCACAAGTCTTTGATATCGGCTAGCCGGACGGTTCCGATCGGAGTCCTGCAAGTTTCCAGAATCCGGAAATCTGAAGTCCGGAAATCCGGAAATCCGGAAGTCCGGAAATCCGGAAATCTGGATTCCGGAAGTTTGGAAATCCGGAATCCAGAAACTGTTGGACGAATACCGGAACTCAAGAATAGTAGATGGGGCTAGCTCCCACACTGACCGGAACCTCAAAGCCGGTAGGTAGATGTCCAAGATGCCGGAAGTCTGGCTCTTCTATAATTCCGGATCAGGTAAGAAGTAGAAATAGGTAGTTAGAAATCTCCCGACTCTTAATAGCGACTAACGATGGGGCTCAATTGCACCCGGCTATTAACAGGGAGTTAGATATAGTGATTTGTTGTTGTTGAGATCCGGAAGTTTCAGATCCACAATCCGGAAGTTTTAGATCCAGAATCCGGAAGTCTCAGATCTAGAAACCGGATCTCAGATCCAGAAACCGGATCTCAGATCTAGAAACCGGATCTCAGATCTAGAAACCGGATCTCAGATCTAAATTCCGGATCTCAGATCTAGATCTCAGATCCAGATCTCAGATCCAGAATTCTAGGATCTAGTGGGCCACTAGGCTGCGAGAACTCCGGGTAGGAGATAGTACTTAAGCCAGAAGTTTTCACAAGGCTTGCACCTTGTTTTTGTATTCCATTAGCTTGTGAAATTCAGAATATGTTTGGAGAAACTGTTGGAGTTTGAGCGAGTGACGGTTGCATAGCAGGTCCATTGTGGTTCCGGTTGGAAGTACCATTGTTGCCGGTAGGATTCCGGAAGTGTGTATTCCGGTTGAGTGAATCAGGAGAGCGCCCGGAGAGATTGGAAAGGTGTCAAGCGCCGAGTGTTGACGGTTTCCAACGTCCGGAAGGAGCCTGGTGACAGGGACAAAAGCCTGACTAGCCAACCGGAAACTGTCCGGAAGGGGTAACAGTGTAGAAACAGTACTTGTAGCCGGACCGGAATGTCATTGTAGTATAGGATTCCGTCCCTGTATCCGGTACTGAGTAGCCATCCGGCCCGGTAGAGTAGACATACGGAAATCATACCATCCGGTTGTTAGAATAGGACCAGTGGGTGTCCAGCCACTTTAAGTCATGGGACGGTGGAGAATCCAGCCACTTTAAAGCATAGACGGATCAGTGGGAACCGGCCACTAGTCTAAAAATCCGGAAGTTTGTCCAATAAACTGTAATAGACGTCCGTCCAAGTACCATCAGGTAAGGGATTTGGGACGGACGGTAACTAGAGTGGACGGATGGTAACCGTCTGGGAGCCGGTATCCGGACGGATCCGGATCTAGAGGGTGACAATCCGGAAGTCCACACCGGTAGGGAATCCGGTTGGCTAGGTGCCGGTCGGGGAAAGGTAGCTTATTGTCTAATAGAGGGAAAACTATAGGTCTTCGTGGGAACGAACACGGAGTGGTTTACTTTGGAGGGTATTTAGTGTGAATTAAGTGCCTTCCGGAGGAATACGGACACCACGTCGTGCTACATGTGATTTTTGGCGCCGCTGCCGGGGATCTGTATGATTTTCTTTCTGTCTATAGAGGAGGCTACCTAGTTCCGGAAGGCATCCGGATCGGATCCGGTTTCCAACCGGATAAATTTGAATTCAAGGGAGACGGAAGGACAGAGAACATCCGGCCCCAAGAAGAGAAGCAAAAGAGACATGGAGGATATACCGTCGAGCACAAGGAGATGGAGATTTCAGGAGACCGGAAGGCTTCAGACAACCGGAGTAGCACTTGTGCCGGAAGTTTCAACCGGAAGTGGTATCCGGAATTCCGGACTTCCGGATATCAAGTCCAACCGGCTCAATCCAACACTACAGTTGATGAATTCCGGATGACAATAGGTAGACCGGAAAGTGTTCGCGAGGACGCTCACAGGCAGGGAGGGGGCTATGTGGGAAGACGTTCCCACATGTTTCCGGAAGTAAGCATAAATTTCCGGCTAAACCGGAAATTATAGTGTTTCTAGAATACTAGCTAGATAGGAATATTAGAAATATGATAGTTTTAGCTAATAAGACGGTTGGGAGAAACTAGAAGCCATAACCAGACATGGTGGCACAAGTCTTTGATATCGGCTAGCCGGACGGTTCCGATCGGAGTCCTGCAAGTTTCCAGAATCCGGAAATCTGAAGTCCGGAAATCCGGAAATCCGGAAGTCCGGAAATCCGGAAATCTGGATTCCGGAAGTTTGGAAATCCGGAATCCAGAAACTGTTGGACGAATACCGGAACTCAAGAATAGTAGATGGGGCTAGCTCCCACACTGACCGGAACCTCAAAGCCGGTAGGTAGATGTCCAAGATGCCGGAAGTCTGGCTCTTCTATAATTCCGGATCAGGTAAGAAGTAGAAATAGGTAGTTAGAAATCTCCCGACTCTTAATAGCGACTAACGATGGGGCTCAATTGCACCCGGCTATTAACAGGGAGTTAGATATAGTGATTTGTTGTTGTTGAGATCCGGAAGTTTCAGATCCACAATCCGGAAGTTTTAGATCCAGAATCCGGAAGTCTCAGATCTAGAAACCGGATCTCAGATCCAGAAACCGGATCTCAGATCTAGAAACCGGATCTCAGATCTAGAAACCGGATCTCAGATCTAAATTCCGGATCTCAGATCTAGATCTCAGATCCAGATCTCAGATCCAGAATTCTAGGATCTAGTGGGCCACTAGGCTGCGAGAACTCCGGGTAGGAGATAGTACTTAAGCCAGAAGTTTTCACAAGGCTTGCACCTTGTTTTTGTATTCCATTAGCTTGTGAAATTCAGAATATGTTTGGAGAAACTGTTGGAGTTTGAGCGAGTGACGGTTGCATAGCAGGTCCATTGTGGTTCCGGTTGGAAGTACCATTGTTGCCGGTAGGATTCCGGAAGTGTGTATTCCGGTTGAGTGAATCAGGAGAGCGCCCGGAGAGATTGGAAAGGTGTCAAGCGCCGAGTGTTGACGGTTTCCAACGTCCGGAAGGAGCCTGGTGACAGGGACAAAAGCCTGACTAGCCAACCGGAAACTGTCCGGAAGGGGTAACAGTGTAGAAACAGTACTTGTAGCCGGACCGGAATGTCATTGTAGTATAGGATTCCGTCCCTGTATCCGGTACTGAGTAGCCATCCGGCCCGGTAGAGTAGACATACGGAAATCATACCATCCGGTTGTTAGAATAGGACCAGTGGGTGTCCAGCCACTTTAAGTCATGGGACGGTGGAGAATCCAGCCACTTTAAAGCATAGACGGATCAGTGGGAACCGGCCACTAGTCTAAAAATCCGGAAGTTTGTCCAATAAACTGTAATAGACGTCCGTCCAAGTACCATCAGGTAAGGGATTTGGGACGGACGGTAACTAGAGTGGACGGATGGTAACCGTCTGGGAGCCGGTATCCGGACGGATCCGGATCTAGAGGGTGACAATCCGGAAGTCCACACCGGTAGGGAATCCGGTTGGCTAGGTGCCGGTCGGGGAAAGGTAGCTTATTGTCTAATAGAGGGAAAACTATAGGTCTTCGTGGGAACGAACACGGAGTGGTTTACTTTGGAGGGTATTTAGTGTGAATTAAGTGCCTTCCGGAGGAATACGGACACCACGTCGTGCTACAAAACCGTCCACTAGTAATCCAACACAACCAACACCTTCTCACCAATTACTACACACAACACAGAAATCAACATTATCAACATATCATAACCACATTATTTACACCTGCTCAACCCCGAGACACAAGATTCATCCCCCCGCCAACTATCACTTCTAACATCAAAACCTCCACAATTGAATGTAACCCTGAAAGAGACATCGTTGCTACAAAATGTACCCTCCACACACAAACCGACATAACCCACATATACAACAACTCTGGAAAGTATCTCACCACCATCCCTACTACAAGGATAGCATGGCTATGGCAACAATATAACGCCAACAAACACAATAACCACAGAATCATACCTGCCATACAAAACTTTGAAATAGAAGTAGCTTGGTTATATCAAAGATACGCACACAAAACCAGCAAAACAAACCCTAAACAAACGCCACACCACTCCATCCCATCCTCAATTCTAGACACACTCATTACAACCTTTCAAATAACCCACTCATACTTCTCCTCACCAATTACATGCTCCACTACACATACCCAATTTTACTCACAATTTCCACGAGATAAAATATTTGGCTCCTTAGGCACTGCCTTTGAATATAAATGGAAAGGCATTGGATATGCTCACCCTCACAATGCTGCAACAGCACAACAAGCCATCCACTGGGCCCGATTAGCAGCAAAACAAGATCCTAATACCATCACCATCTTAGCTCTCCCAGACTTTAGCTGGTACCAAAATCTATCACCATACATAGGCCTTTATCCAGATACACATGCCTTTTTCCACTTTGCCGCTGATACCATCACATATGACAAACCCACTCTACTTCTCGACAAAACGACACCTGAACCTTTAGCATTACATATTTGGTGCATTCACCATCAAAACAACACTCTTGTTAACCCCAACCAAATCAATACACTAAATACAACCCTAAATACCCTACACATCCCACACTACCACACCCAAATTATACCACCAACACCACCCAACACACAAGTCAACAAAAATAAAAAATGGAACACATCATTATACCCTCCATACCAAAATCCACAACATCATCACACACCATCCATACCAACCTATGACATCCCTACCACACTCAAATTCTCACCACTTCACAGTTACTACACAGATGGCTCCTTCCTACCACCGTAAAAAGCAGATGACGGCCATTGGAAAAAAGAAAAAGCAGGCTATGGAATATACAACCCATCTAAACCTGACATACAAATATCAAAAAGATTACCTGGACTCCAAACATGTTTTTGTGCAGAACTCATGGCTATCCATGAAACACTCTTAATGCTTACAACTAAATATCATAACGAACCCGCACATATCTTCACTGACTGTCTCAATTGCATTCATGTTCTCAACACACAACTCCAGCACCCTACTCAACAGAATAACCATGCAGACAAAACCATCCTACAAGAAATGGTTGAGATGCTCAAAAAACGTACACAACCCACGACAATATACAAAGTCAAAGCACACTACAAAATTGGCGGCAATGAACAAGCAGATAAACTAGCAAAAGCCGGTACTATGAAACGCAACTATCAAAAAGCTGCTAAACCACACGAATTTGCACATACAACACCTTACTACTTTCATAAAGACACATGGCCCGGTCCACACAAACGACCAGATAAAGGACGAATCCGCAACTTAGAAGAATATATAAAAAAATACGACTGCGACAATAACCTCATAGAGTTAGCACTGAAATTTCCTAATATAATCAAATGGACATCAAATCCCATTATTGATAAAACACTATCTTATGACTTTTGGAAAAACCCCGAAATAACCGACTCCCAGAAGACAAGCATACTCAAATTCAGAACCGGTCAGTACATGGGAAATGCCCGCAAACAACTAATTTTCGGCATACAACGATTCCCCTCAAAAACCTGCTCCATTTGTAATACACAAGATGCAGATACCTGGCTACATGTACTATTATTATGTCAACATCACCACATTCATGCACTTCGAATAAAAAGACATAACAAAGCCATCTGGGAATTAAGAAAACTCATACTCTCCTCCCAAAAATCAAGATGTTACACCCTTATGAATGCGGGAACATTCAACAACACCCCACAAGAAAATACAGTACCTCTTTGGTTACTACCCTACACATGCCATCAACGTAGATGCAAATGCAATGCTAGACTCAAACCAGATTTACCATGCATCAAAGGCCTCCCCTACCAAAGCCTACCTCCACTTCGCCCCGACAAAAACTTGACCATACAATTTATCGAATTCACCTACACAAACGATAGATTTTCACCCGAAGCAATTGGTAGAAAAATTATAAAATACCTACCTCTAATTAATGACATCACTAACCACGGATGGAAAGTTGACCCTATCCTAATTATCACATCCGAAGCCCGAGGCACCACACACATTCCCTCAATGCAACAACTCGAAAAAACATTCAAAATCGGTGAAAACTCTATTAGACATACATTCAAAGCAATCAATACCATTGCCATCCAACATGCAGCCTCAATTCTACTACATAAACGCCGAATAGAAAATAACCAACTAGTACCAACAGAATAAATTTAACACCCTAACAATAAAACAAAACTCTGTAAAAGTGAGAGTAGTGGTAACAACCACTGCTAGCCACTCTTTTTTATTTTTATTTTTTATTTTTTATTTTTCATACTAACTCAACTTGTCTCAAAGGGATAGGGGGCCGGTTGGTTGCCACAAACTTTCCTGCCATGACCACTCACTAGCAGCACCAAGTCATGTGTATCACATCACCGCTCAAACGAGCCCAACAAGGTCCAAACCCGGACCAATTAAATGAGATACCACACCTCACTCCAAGCAACCACTGATGTCATGACTTGGTGACAATGTTCTCCTCAAAATTGTAATTATGCAAACTTTACTAGTATTCTCTACTATTAACAGACTAGTCACTTGTTCCCTGGTTACTATAGTGTCGATTCTCGAAAGGGGAGAGTAGTTTTGTCTCAATGTCCCTCTGTCCTGTGGACACCGGGTCATTGACATTACGAACGGACACTTTATTCACGCCGGCCCATGATTGGGTTGGTGTTTCTATCTATCTACCACCACTATCAGATTTTAATCACAAAATTAAACCAAAAAAAATCTGAAAAGCTAGCTTCGTCTTTGGTACATGTGCAAATGCAGAAATTGAAAAATATTAATAATGTGTCATTTGTCTTTGGTACATGTGCAAATGCAGAAATTGAAAAATATTAATAATGTGTCATTGAACTTTTTGGTACCATGGTAGGCAAAAATAGAGCATGATTCTGAAGTTTGGTCAAATGAGAAAATTTTAGTGGTCATAACCCAAGAAGTAAGTTTCACCCTTACTCCTTGAAGACTTTGACATCCTTTTTGTGAACAACTTTTACACACTTTGTGCAAATTGATTTTACCATTTTATAACCACTTCAATCAACTTCATGTTACCAGTATGGAGGCAATTTCTGTTCACAAATTTCCATTGATCCTACAAAGAATGTGATACCAAGTATACACCATTCTAGCACCAAAAAGTTCAATTCATAGCCAGCATATTGAAAGTAAAAAGGTAAAAGTTAAATGTAGCATTATAAATGCATGTACTTTGTGACAAACATTAGTTATTCAAATTTTCATTCTGCGAGCCAATTAAAAGACTTCAAAAGTATGGGCCCTTCTTCTTAGGAAGCCACGCTAATGGATGGTGAAAAGAGTGCACTCTACTCTTTATCTTTTGAGCCGGAAAGATAAAGCGATATCTATCTTTGAAGCCGGAAAGAGAAAGGGAAATCTATCTTTTATGCTGGAAAGAGAAAGGAGAAAAAGAAGAAAGTTGTCCAAAATCACACTTTGGAGAAGAGAGTGAGCTGCATTATGACTTCTCTGATGACTTTTATGCACATAATTTGTGGTACTAACTTGACCAAAGTTTCAGTGAGCCTTAAGCAAAGCTCATTGTAAATGTTGGATATCATATCTACAGGCTGTAGCCTATGACTATAGGATGATAGAACAAAAAAGCATTATTACCCAATGACAATAAATTCAACAGACATTCCTTGTTCCAAAATGTAAATATTTTCTTTATCAAGTTAGAACACGCTACCACACCCAGAGTAGAAAGTGCTCCGCTACACTTCTAATTCTGTGTTGTGTTGTGGAATAATACTGGTGTTCACAGCCCTTGCAGTCCCCAACTAAAAGCCTCACTAGATGATGCCTGGGAGAGCAGTGAATACCCCCAATGTCATGTTGGATCGTGACAATTCATAGTAAGTATGCTTAAAATCTCAAATAATGTGGGTTTAAAAAAAATTATATTATGATTTATGACTTATAAGGACATGTATTAAATTTTAGTTTTAAATGATATAGATCATAACTTAGTTCAAAAATTGTGATGTTTTAATTGAATTTACTTCAAAATTGATTTTGGTTTTGAAAAAAAATGTGAGAAGAAGCCATTGCTATTGAAATCAATAAAAAGTAAAAAAAATGAGTGAAGGGGTTTTCTTTTTGCAAATTTTTATTGCTAATTTACATGAAATATCTACATAAGGCCATATACTTGTTCAAAACAAACAACACATGAATTTTGATAAGATTTAACTCATACATGACATTTGCCCCAATAAAATTTTGACATGATCCAACTACTTTTGTAGCACATGGTTTTAACATGTACAATTGTGATAAAATACATCTAATTCATCTAGTAATTTATGAACAACAAAACACAATGATGAACAAAGACTTGAACATGTTATGGATCATGACCTACTTCACATCATTATCTTTTTTTAGTTGAAATTTGGATGTAGAAAAAATTTTGTTCCCACAACATTTGCGTAGAAGATGGAAAGGAGAAAGAAGATAAAAAATAATAATTTGGTAAGTGAATAGCCAATCACATTGTGCCACATTAGCTATACTGAATGTGGAGTAGGTTATGGGCAAGGGGAGATTTGTTTCAATTCTCAGATAGCATGTAACAGGTATGATAACTGGCCCAGTGAAGAGTATTTTCCAAGGGTGAGAGAAGCTGCATATACTGGATTGCACAGCATGAACAATATTCAAGAGGAAAGCAAAAGGTGATAATGCGTAAGTTGTTTAAAATAAAATCTCAACCGTCATGTAGGACAAACATATTGATTATAACTATGTTGACTGAGAAGTATAAAAGTGAGATAATGATGTGCTTCTTGAATACCTCACTCACATGTTCACAGGAGAGCCAGAAACTTGAAAACCTGCCTTAGGTTGAATAAAACATTATCCATGCCTCAAAGTAATTAGCCAATGCAAGGGTCTTACTCAAGTCAAAAGAAAAGAAAAAAAGCAACAAGCAGCAATCTGCCAACACATAAGTTAAAATACATTTTTTTAGAAATGAGGTATGTCTATATTTGTATTGATTGTGAAATGATGAATATTGGTGATGCTGAAGGTGGAAGCTTGGGAATTACAGATATGTTATTAAAGGACATTGCGGTATTCAATAATGTGCAATGATCATGAAAATGTCTTTATAGTGCAATGTTATTTGCCTCAGTTTGTGGAGTACATTACCCTCATTGAGTACCAGTATATGACTCTTACACTTGCACTTGTGGTTGATATATTTCCACACACATCATATCTGCTTATCACATGCTCATAAGTTATAACCTGCCACATCAGAAGACTCGGGTGCTTTATTTTGAGTTAGAAATGACATCAAGCCAATTCTGTGTTTTTGTATCATTTCAATGATGGTATTATAATTTCATTTTTTTATTTAATACAATGTAAGACTTTATTAAAGAAGCATCTAATAGCAAACTCTACAATATTAAGCATACGCCATATGCACATAATAATTCCATTTAGATCTAATATCAACGAAGGCACTAGTGGAAATGGTGTACGAGTACACCAAAGGAGAACACCAAGCAATGAGCAATTACACCAAAAATTTCAAAATTTTGGTGTAATTGGTCACTGCTTGGTGTTCTCCTTTGGTGTACTCATACACCATTTCCACTAATGAGGCATTATGTTGGTATCAAAAGACCTATCAAAAATAATGACATCAGATCAATGAGTCATCTTATTGAATTAATGAGCTATTTGATTCCCACAAACTCTTTGTCACAAAAATATTGTAATTTGACAAAGATTTAACATATTTTGAAAGCTTACAATCATATGCATATTTTTTAATTGTCAAGTTTTATATCTTTTTTAGAATAAACTTTATCAAAACTTTCAAAGGTATATTTAAAATACATTAAAGTTTTGTCAAATGCTTCTAGTATTTAAGGGGTAATTAGTCTTTTTATATAACCTAATTTATTATCACTATATAAAAAAAAAACTCACATGACTCTTTAGCATATAAAATGAATGAAAAAGCATTAACCCCTAAAGTTTTGAGGGTATTTTTCTTCAAATCTGCCTCAAAACAGCCCCTCTTCAAAGCAAGGTGGATTATGCAAACTTGGGGTCTTTTTTAGTACATATAACTGGAAGATCTTGTAGCTAACTTGTATGTCTACATGTCCACATAATCTCACGCACTCATTCCTCACCAATTGCAAGATCATAACATTCAAAGTTGAAAAACATGTTTTTTTTACTAGCCAAAAAGGGGACAGCAGAGTTTTGAAGGCCCAAAAAACCATTTTCAAAAGTAGATATGGGATGAGTCTCTCCATATTCTTGTTCCTAGGTGAGTTAGGAACATGTCTCAAAAATATCATATTCAAAAACGTTGTGGAAGGTTGCCAAAAAAATCATTTTCCGCTAGGGGGTATGCTGAAATTCACAAACAAAGGCCGTTTTGAGACAATAAAATTAGCATATGAAAAATTCTTGGATTGAAAATCCGAACAGTAGGAACATGCTCTATTGCCTTCTCTATACATAGAAATTTTTATTTTTGAAAAATATAAAAATCTCAATTTTTGGTGGAATTTCAAAGTTTCGTCTTTGGGCAATTTTGGGCAGAATTTGCTGCATTCACAGTGGCTAAGAGCTTGCCCAAAGCTTGGTTGAATGCAGCTTTTGATACTCAAAACCCCGTAACTTTTTTTGAGTGTGTTCAAAAATAAATAAATAAATTCTACACAAACCTCTTCAAAATGCCTACCTACATTATTTTTTTCAAAGATTTACGAATTAAACTGGAATTCTAGGAACCTGCCAAAATTTTAAAAAAGCCCATTCCAAGACAATTGTCCTTTAAGGGTTAAACATATGTTTGTTGTCTTAAAACTATGTAATATTTAGTTTTCAAATAAAACTTACAATTGATAAAAGATTGTATATAACAACAAATACAAAATATACTAGAAACGTCCAAGAATTTTCCATTGAACTTTTAAATAATACAAATTATTTATAGTTTATTAGGAACTAAAATGCAATGCATGTCTTTACATTAATTATAAGGTAATAAAAGATTCAAGATTATTTGACACACCATTCTAAAGTGTACTAATAATTTGGTGTATTATGAATGTTTTTTGCATAATAAGCCACTATTTTTAATTTTTCTTTGTCTAAGATAAACTTACAATTTATGATCTAAGGTTTATATAAGTAGCCTAAAAATTGAGTTTTTTATGATTTGAAATTTTAACAAATTTTTATTTTTATAATAAAAATGATGTTGATCTATAAAGGAACAAAATGATACAAAATACAAGTGTTAGCATTGATTAAGGGACCACCATGATAATCTGGATTGGAATTTATTTTTTTTATCAAAAAAGAACAATCTACCTAATCAAAACATCCGATTTTAAAACCAAACATCTTCAATTTCTACAATCAAAGTCTTTTAGTATCTTAAACTACAAGGATCATAATTATTAAAAACATAACTATAAATATCCTTATTGATATGGATGGTTTTTTGCCATGCATTGTGGAATACTAAACATACATTAAAGAACTCGTTGGCAAAAACTAAGCAACAACATGTACCAGATGTATCACAAAATTCAAAGATGGAAAAACACTGGATTTGGATCTTATTCAAAGAATAAAAAGTGTAGGAGCACTAAGAGTCCATGAGCTCATAGAGATATCATAGAGATAGCTCGTAGAGCTCAAAGATCTTTTTCTAGGAAATTCCACCATTTTCCTACACCACCTTCTAGTTGAAAGTCCAGTCAAAGTACAAACATAGAAATCAAAGATCAAAAACTAATTTTTTATGCTTCACATCGAAATCAAAGTTCAAACAATGTCTACGGGATAATATTTTTAGTGACATTGATACAAAGTGTATCGATATTTGGAAAGAATTGTAACATAAATTCAAACTTACATATTATCTGCATGTACATAATTGGTTTGTAGAATTGCCATTACTTCTTGTACCTTTACATTTTTAGCAAAGACATTGTTTTCACACTATTCTTTATGGATGGAAACAAATCCAATGTATTCTTGAATGGCAATAAAGCCTTTATCAAGAGAGTTTATCCGATACTCCCTAAAATTAGCATCTTTCTTTTTTCCCTCCCAATAGAGACTTGTTGCGGCTTTATCCGGCTAGAGACTTGTCGCGACTTTATCCGGCTAGAGACTTTGTTGCAACTTAATATGGAGTAGAGACATGTTGTGACTTACTATGACGTGGCACATAATAAATGCACAACCACTCTTCCACTGATCTTTTTTGTGATATGAAGAGCCCACATGGGACATGACACAGCCGGGGGACACATGGCACACGGGACATGGCACCTGGGCCGGAGCGTGGAGAGCCGGGTCCAGATCAGTCCTGACTCCGGAGCCTGATCAGGCTGATCAGTGATCAGGAGTGATCAGGAATCGATGAGCACGGCTGAGAGTGTCGACTTTGCCGTCGTCAAGCCGAGGCCGGGAAGCTTCAAGTGATGGAAGGGGAGAGCGGGGCACCAATTATGGATCGTCGCATACTAATGGAGTCCGAGTCATGTCCCCAAATCAAGCGCGTGCAGAATGCAATGATCCCCAAATCAAGCAAGGCGTCGGCTTCTTTCATGGGCCCGGTCGTAGAAAGGTGAAGGAGGGCATCTGCGAAACGTATCCCATGCGTCACGAGGCACGACCCGCTCCTGAGTCCTCGTCGTCAGGCTCGACGCTCCTTTGCACAATGCAGCTCCCAAGACCTCACCTACTAGGGCCTCGTACCTGTTCACACCCGAGGGCACTGTGGCATGCGGCCTCTGGTGCGGTTTGCAGGGCGCTGAGTGGACACTTTGTGCGTGAGGTTAAGTTTGAGGCTAATCCAGGCACGTGAAGACGGGAGGGATTTCGACAAGAGATTTGGTCGCCTGATCTTGCGTAAGAGTACTATCAGTTCTTGGTGCTCGAAAGATACGCGCGAGTCAGATTTTTGTCGAAGAAAAAATGGGCACCCAATTGAATCTCGACGGCCGTGTCAGACGTGCAGATGCTACACAGAAATGCGTGCTTGCTTTTTGTTGTTAACCCGTTGCCTTCTAGTGTCTGCAAAATTAATTGGCCAGCCCAGAGCCTGCCACATGCTCGGTGACACAGTGTTGAGGTGATGGAAGTGAACATCAAAGGTTCACATCTTTGCATGATAAATATTCGTGAGTTGATCACGCTTTGTTGATACCGCTGAACGTTTCAATCCAGTGCTGTAGTACAGTACTGTGAGCTGTCCAGCACCGCGAGTACATTTTAGCTGCCAGCTTTGAACATTACCCTAAGCCAAAGGAAAACCCAAAGTAGAATTCATAGTATTTCTTGCAGTTAAGTCTTCGAAATGAAACGTAACTACTTCACACATGATAAACGTTTGTAAAGAGCCATCCTGGACTTTTGCATCTTATATGATTGCAAGAATCGTTCACAAGAGACCGAGGGCTTTTGTAATTTATAAACAGTTAAAGGAAACCCCAACAGACCTAGGGCTGTTGTGAATTTTACCAACTCAAGCGAAGAATCTGGTCTGATGTACAGTAGAATGGAAAGCTAGGGCCCGGGTAGGCTCCTATTTTAATTACTTCACCTGAGATCAATCTCAATTGCTCTGAGCAGCAACCACCTTCTAAGTGACGAATGTCGGTGAATCGGTGTAATGAAGACCAACTTAGCAGCCAGAACCGCCAATTGCAACTTCGGTAGCACGCATTTCATGCAAGGTTACGATGAGTGGATGAATTTCGCCAAAAAAATTGAAAAGTAGTAGGACGCTGGGCCTTGGTTGCCATTCCAGCAGTGGCGCAAGCGTCACCACCACCAGGCCCCATTTACGCCCACAATCCTCAGGAGGCGGCATTGAATATAAATATAACCCTCCTGGTCCGGCCATTTCACTTACCCAACTTGCAATCTCTTCTGCCTCAGTGCAGCGTCCGTCTCTCTTCTGTGTCTGAGTCGAGTTATCTTTCTTTCCAGCTGAGACTCTGTCTCAGCTGAGAAACTAGTTCTTGTCATGCCATGTTTGCAATGGACGTTAGGATTCTGGTTGTGAGGCACAGATTTTATATTGTTCTAGGAAGTAGTGATTGTGTATTGTAGCCATTAATTAGTGAGATGTGTGGAGTCGTGACTGAAATATCTGAGGAAGCGGTGAATTTGATTGTTTTCTTCCACTAGCCTATGATGCAGATTCTTCATCTGTTTACTCGTCGTGTATAACAGATGAGATCTGCATCGTAGCCGAGGGGAAGAAAATCCAGTGTGACTGTCATCAGGAGCTCCCGGCCTATGTACAGTCCACAAATTCTGAAGGGGAAAATATTCATTTGCTTAGTTCAAGCTCAAGTTAAATGATTTGTTCTCTGCTTTGGGCGGTGCATGAGCTTAGCATTTGATCGCGAATGAAGTCATTCAAGCTTTAGAACAGGAGCTGAATGTATTGGAATCCCTGTCTTGGTTGTCCATACCGCAACAGAAGATCACGTATGCCCCAGATTTCTCTACCTCAAAGTTGGTCACGGATCCGAATGTACTGTGTTTCTCGCCTAACGCACGCTCATTGCGGTCTAGGAAATCTTGAACGTGTTCTGAGTGAATGCTACTGACTTTTGTGAAATAGAGGAGTTTCCGTTTTTAAACCTGTGAGAACCACTTTGTTGAATGCGATAGCTCATATCCCGTAATTATCATATACCATTAACCAGAAGAGTTGAATCATTACTAGTTGAGTCTCCAACCTTCTGCGTAATGGCGCAATAATGGTATCACTGGATTCCATGTTTCTTTCCTTCTTGTGAAGAAAGGCTATGCATGCTAATACGCGACGCCATGTAATTGACTGATAAGCTACCAGCTGCATCCTGCAAAGCTCATCTTGCTGCAAAGTCATTGTCCTGCTCTCAAACTGGTCCAAAAGGGGAGATTCAAATATTCTAAGCATATTTTCGAGCGCAATATTCTGTGACCTGTGAAGATAGGGTGCAGCGCCTGCTGAGTCACGCGCAGCATATGGTCAGAATCTAGGAATTTGTGTCATATGCGTAATCTGGATTTAGTAAGGTAGACCCTGAACTCCCAACAGTTAATACATTAAATATTAAATCGCCCTGCACAAGGCACTCGCTGAACACTTGTGCTGGACGCGAGGCCGGAAGATATTCCTGTAAAAACTCGTTTCCCAGAAAATATGAATTATGGTAGCTCTAAGTTCCGACCTAATCGAAGTTTACCGTAAGGTCATTTGCAATCGTAATAATATGGTTCTGCAAACGGACACGCCAATCAAGGTGTGCACTGTGCACTCACCTTGAAATATTCATACTCTGCCAGCTTCTTGTACTAATAGAACACAAGCTTTGAGATATTTCTGTTGGAGTAATGATAGTCATGCATGAGATTTAAGATATTTTACTTCGTCATGGCCATCGCTCAAGCGAAAGGATACGTAGTGAGGAGGAGTTTCCATGCATATAATATTGCATAATATCCGTCCTCAGTGGAGTAGAAAACTTCACGTCATAGGTCTCCCAGGTTGGCTCTCCACCTTCTCATACGGGAAGGGAAGAAAGAGCCAAAATTAGGGTTAGGGACTAAGGGAATCCCACTTTTTCTTAAGATAGCAGGATAAAGGAGGACCTTTGGTAAGTATTTTCTTATGGAGTTGAGTATGTTTTAATTAGATTTATAATTTTAAAAATCTCCTTCTAGGAAATTTTAAAATTATTCCAATAAATTTTCAAACATATTATTCGGATATTGTGTAACCAAATACAATTTTAAAAAAAGATTCCAAAAGCCTCAATTTATGTCAGTAGTTTGTCCACATTAAGCACATGGGCTGGACGGCTTTTGATTGATATAAAAAAAATTCTATAGTACTATTGAATGAATAATTTTTAGATTTTTTAAGTTGGCTTCTAAATCTATTCATATGCAATGGTTTTAGGAACATATAGTTTTTGAAGGTCTTTCGTTACCTAGTTTAAGCCATCTTTGATACACCAGGAAGAATAATTTCCTCACAAGAAAAGTATGTACATCTAGAGCTTAGACTGAGAAGTTTAATCTCTAAAATTCTTAACTATATTCTTAAAAACACTTCAAAATTCTCAATTCTAGTACAAAAATATAAAATGAATATAAAATGATTATTTTTCCTACGGTATCAACTATTAAACCTTGAATAAAATTACTTGATGAACGAGTACAATCATTTTAATAAACTTGATCACATAATTGAAGTATAACGAATATCAAATATATATTTTTGGAAGAAGGGACCTTGCATTTCAATGTTAGCTTGTCTTATTTCCTTCTAAAACGAAATCTTTGTTCTACAAAATATGATTTATCTCAAGAATCTAAAAAGAGTATATTATTTACATGAATATAAAGTTTAAAAATTAATAGATTGGTCTTACATCTCCAAAATAGAATTGAAATGGAGGGAAATCCAAAACTATGCCAAATCACATTTGATTATTCCTTGAATTAAACTTTTTTGACAATCAAAATCCAAAATAGTCAAAATAGATACCTCAATTTGAAATAGGAAAAAAAATCTAAAAATGAAAAAAATCTCAAAGTTTTATGTTGAAGAGATTATTAAAAATTTAAAACTTAATTATTGTTTGCATCTAGCATTGAAAGAATATAAAAAAATTGATTACTCTTAGAGTGATTACTCTTAAATTTTAATACACTACACAAAGGTTTTTATTTATTTTTACTTTAAAAAACTATATCAAGAAAAACCATATTAAATACTTGTGTGAAACATTTTAGGGATAGTTTTATCCATTTAATATGTTATTGGATTCTTAAAATGAGGATCTAGTTTGGATTTGTGACTTTTTCTTTGGTACCATGCCCTAGTTGAAGACATTCTTGCTGATTGTTATTCAAAGTTGCTCCACTCTGTGTTGTACTTTGTCTTCTACCTCTAAATTTGTTATATGACAAGCATTGGTACAACTTGAGTCACTCCATGTAGAATTTCAAAAACAAAATTACACATTTTGTAGATATTCTTCTTCATCATCATCATCATCACATCAACCATCACGTTCTCCATTGAGTCCATCACAATCTAACGCATTCAATTGTATTGCCTTTAGCCGCCCCACGACTCGAGAGTCTCTAGCAGCTCTAATAGATTTGGCATTGCATGGTTTGATGGAAAGCACTACCTAAAGTATTCCATTACTCTCATATCTAAAAGATCTACTCTTATACTTACCTAAGTGTCCTACTACAGGTCTTCCAATGAAAATCCCTCCTTTCATGTCAATAGGCCTCTACTTGCGCTTATACTTTCCTTCTTTGTATGTCTAGCCTCTATGTTCCTTCCATTCTTTGATTAGAGCTTTGCATCTCTTTCCTAAGTCTTTTCTCTCCTCCCCATGTACTCATGTTGCTATAGCCGCAATTTCATTCGTTTGCCTTTCTTCCCAAATTCTCTCACATTGTTGAATAATCTTTAGCAAAAGCTTGGATGGCCATTCAACAAACTTTTCTCATCTCAACTCACGGATTTCACCATATTCTCCATCATCAAAGAAGTCCTCTAATTGCTCTTTACAATAATTCTGTTGCTCGTTAATTTCTTTAACATAATTGTAACTAATAGACTACTTTATTTATATTGTTATACTTCAGTAAAAAAATGGATACACTTGGTGAAGCACTTGGTGCTTTTTTTCTTCAAGTTGCACTTATAAGTTTTCTGTTACTATAATTATTGAAATTTGGATCAAACTTATCTATATGTATAATATCATGAAAATTGATCAAGGTTGTTTGACCTTTTAATGATGTGATGTCTTAACATGTTGTACTATGATAAGCCACTTGTTCATCATTATAGGTTTGTTGTAGGGTTGGCTTAGATTGAAGCTATTAGATTGGTTTAAATTCTTATCTTGATTCTAAGATGGCATCTTAAGCAACATCAGAAGTCAACAACAAGAATAACACATTTATTAGTATCTTCATATAAAACTTGCCACAACACGTTTTAAAAGGATTTTTGTATATCTTTATGTGGATAGAATAGCAATTGCGTTCAATATACTAAATAATGTGTTTGCTATGGAAATGGTAAATAATGTATGTTTGATGTATTTATAGCATCACTCATTTATATACATGAAACATGATGAAATTCATATGTTTGTAGTACATTTTTAATATATTAATTCCTTTAGTGTTTAGTTATTGATAAAAGGAATAAATACCAATTTTTTAAGATCTGGCAAAGGCTACCAACACCACCACTCTATTTACTATTAGTTAATAAAAACATCCACGTTATTTTTTTGAAGATGTTGTTGTCGACATAATGTGCGGCAAATTACGGATAATACTGATGACCTCAAATGATAGTGACAATGCACAATCATTGATCTTCATACAATGGTCTCTTAATTTAAACCATAGAGCTCTTAGCCTTTGCGTACAACTTTTAACCAACCAACCATCATTTTCATTCAATGGCACAGTAATAAAATCAATTAATAATGTTTCTTGATATTATTGGATGACTGAAAGTTTTGAGTAGTCATTTATTCTTCATCTAATGTTAGATTTTAATATGAAGAAATTGGACTAGAATTTCAAATCAAGTCTAATTTTTGTACTAAGAATCTTACATCAATCCAAAGTGTTTTGAATTTTTGAAGGAAAACAGAGGTATGTCACTTCTCCAAACCAATGTCATTCTTTCAATTACTCATGCGATAGTCATTATCTCTCCCTTCAAACTTTAGCCTTACCTTATCACATTATTTTTTCTCATACATCTTTAACTTTCTATACATAATATAGTGTTGAAATGCCAACCTCAATGATTATACCGTGATTCTATAAATTATTTAGACCATAGCCGTATGATTACATTTAAAAAACAATAGTCATAATAACAAACAAAAGCTTCTTTCTTACAATTAACCAAAGAAATTTGTATTCAAAGAAATAAAGCTTAGCATCATATTAACATGAAATCACAATATATGTATATAGGTTCAAAATGCTATAGTCATTCTCGCAAAGAAATAGAAATTGTGACCATAGCTTATCTTTTAAACAATCTACTTTACTCCTTATCAATCTCCACCTTAGTTTAATGAAAACTTACTAAGGGCTAAATTTTTTTTAACTCTCCCATTTCTCCCTAAGATTACCTTATTTTAATTCTAAAATATTAATTGGCTCTTTTTAAAGGCCATAGTGCACTATTTGAACTTAAATAGTTTCAAAAGATTTAAATTTTTAAGGTGATTATATCAAATTAAATCTTTAATACCAGAATTTGTTAACTTCCTTCAATCTTTTAACATGTAAACATTTTCCTCACCAAAGTACATACCAAAGTACATACAATACAGTAACTTGTTTACTAAAAATGAAATTTATCATCCAATATTCAAATTTCTACAGTGTTCTCAACTTCTCAAGTACTTCTCAAGTACTTCAAACTTGATTTGGAGAAAACAAAAAACATCTTCTTACACGAATTGATTAATGTCTAAGAATTCATTAATATGCATGAATATGTATTAGTATCGAAGAGTTCTCAAAATTGACGACAAAAGTTTCCCGAAAATGTCATTCTTCGATCGAAAGCCACTCCGAACATGAAAGTGGCGTAAAGAAGTTGACGTCACGAAGAGGTGCTTGCAGATAACAGATTTAACTTGGTTGGTAACAAGCAAGAAGCACATGCTGTCGTGGTGAATCTCACGATGAAGTTCCCACGAGTAGCTTGTGCTTGTCACTTCATGAAGAAACAATATATCTACCTACGTGTCTGTCAATAAAGGACGACATCACAATCGAAAATCTGTTCCAGCAATGATAAAAGGATTTCAATCCTGCACGGAATTAACTGCAATTCTCTCACAATGCATGCCGGTCGTCAATCTTCACAGCTCAGCTCTCATCGCAAACAGGAAACGTGCATGGTCTTTACTGGCAGGCCAATACTTCTGATGGATTCTGGAGAACGAGAGAAATGAAATTTGATCGTTTACACATACATTTACCTAGCCACAGTGTTTTCAGGTCTACATCCTACTTCTAGGGACCAAAAAATCCATTATTTTGACGTACCTCGATCCTTTAGTGACGAGAAATGGGACAACTGCTTGACATGTACTAAGTTTCCTCTCACTCTGATTCTTTGCTTGACAATAGTTTTCGAAATGAACCAGTCTCATTTCGAAAACTATTGTCAAGCTAAGTATCGACAAATCAAGATTGGCGCTTAATTTGCTCTTTACAAGGAAGCCAAACCTTGTTGAACAAAGAATGTGAGATGTCCATGCTCAATTTTTCCTTGGGTTGAGCCACCTCTCTCCTCTGTAGATAGTGGTCTCATCAATGTCATGTTCGACTACACTTTTGGCTCCGCAAAATTCGTGACGAAATTATCACAATATTATCTAGTCGAAGAGGGCCAGATAGTGCCACTCTGCGTCATAACTGTGATCCTACACACACAGATTTCACGTTGAAGCAATATGCCATCAAAGTAGAATTTTGGACAAGTCATTGGCATACATATGAAGATAAAATTCTTCAAATTAAAATATCTTTTCACGTACCCGATGACTTAAGACACCATCTTGAAAGCATTGTGCTTGTATATGCATTGATTTTTCGCTGAAATGCCCTGCTACTGATAGCTACAATCAATGCTCACGCATGTTCTACAGTAGAATTTAATGACAGAATTCAACCATTGAACACGACCAATTCTTTTGAGCGCATTCTCCAAACACTCAGTCCGATTCAAATGCTACAAGAATGGAGAATCGAATGCAGAAACCTATGGTGAAGTTTTAGTTCGATTTATCTCTAATACCAAGCCTGTTTCAATCTGGCAATGCTATGGTATAATCTGCGAAGAAATTTTACCCTCTGAGATTCTAAAGTTCATTTTCCTTTCAATTGTCGACCTAAATCCACTCAACTAATGAGTCAATTCAGCTGAAGGCTGGGCTTAAGAAGTTTAGAAGCTTGAAGCAATATCATAGTTATTAACGTCTACCAGATCATACGAAGTAACTGTCAGATAATAGGACATACCTCAGAAACGGTGAAACGTCAATGAACCTCACTTAGCTTCAAATCTGGCAACACGATCGACAAGTCAAGGTAGTTCCAACGAAGTACCTGTAAATGACCTCCATCTCACTCATCTGTCAACCAACAGCTTAACGGTTACCCCATTTCATCAGTTGGTTTGCAGATGTGCACATCCAAGTACCGCAGTATATTTGCTTAAGAAACGTTGCGTAGGTCAGCAGAAATTTTGCAATGGAAAAAATTGAAAATTGGCTACGTCTGTCCATTTGAACTCAGGTTTGAATTCAGCTGATCCTTTAGTTGCGCGATCCAAAGCAAACGCGGCACTCTCGGCTTTGAATGACTACCACTACTCTAAGTTAGTTACCATAAATGTAACTGCCGCAAACTTGGGTTTGCCTTGCACCTCCTGGAATCCCGAAGCCGCCAGGCTCTGCCGGCTGCCGGCCGGCGAGAGTTACAACCGTAATGTCGCAGTATATATGCCCATCCGCGCTTTACTCGGTCATCATTCTCATTTTCCACTTCCTTTAGCGCCAGTCTCTGCACAACTGTCATTGTTCCGGAGCAATTCCTGCAAGTGAGGGATTTATACAGTTTTTTTCACCTTCAGATTTCCAAAGGCGAGGTTTAGTGCATTACCTTTGTTAGCGATTTCAGAGCATACAATCCCACCCTCTCGCATCTTGATCAAGCCGAAGTTGCCGGCTCATCACAACTTCAAAGATCAGAAAGCCAATTTGTAGTTTCATATCACCATGAGAGAGTGCCTTTCTATCCACGTTGGTCAAGCGGGAATTCAAGTAGGCAATGCCTGCTGGGAGTTATTCTGCCTAGAGCATGGTATCCAGGTGGGATATATCCATGCTGTGCTAATTCGGTTCTTGTAGTTGTCAAATTCCAATTGAGTTTAACGTACTTAATTTAAGCACAGTTTGTTAGTGCTGCATGCGTTGCAAACAGTGTTCACCATGCTTTACATACTTAAGTAATGTTTGCAAGTGTGTTAAAACGAGTCCTCTGTTGTTGTTCAGCCGGATGGCCAAATGCCAAGTGACAAGACGGTGGGAGGCGGAGACGATGCCTTCAACACCTTCTTCAGCGAGACTGGTGCTGGCAAGCATGTTCCTCGCTGTGTGTTCCTGGACTTGGAGCCAACTGTGATCGACGAGGTCCGCACGGGCACGTACCGCCAGCTCTTTCACCCCGAGCAGCTCATCAGCGGCAAGGAGGATGCCGCCAACAACTTCGCCCGTGGCCACTACACTAGTACGACTCAATTCATCCAATCCCAAATTATCACAGTGCCACCATGCCTCCAAAGAATTTAGCCCAGTGAGCACATTGATCGCCATTGTGGTAAACCATGGCTTTGGCTAATTGCTGCCAGAATTTCTACTTCTCACAGATCGTTCCAATGATGGTCTGGTGACAAGTTGGTGAATGTTTCTATTATGACTTCACATGAAGCTAATTTCTCATGAATTGGATCTGTTCTGCTGGCAGTTGGAAAAGAGATTGTGGACCTGGCCTTGGACAGAGTGCGGAAGCTGGCAGATATGTGCACGGGGCTCCAGGGGTTCATGGTGTACCATGCTGTTGGAGGTGGAACTGGCTCAGGGTTGGGTTCGTTGCTGTTGGAGAGGCTATCGGTGGACTACGGCAAGAAGGCCAAGCTGTCCATGTGCATCTTCCCCAGCCCCCAAGTGTCCGGCGCCGTGGTGGAGCCCTACAACAGCGTGCTTAGTTGCCACGGCCTCCTGGAGCACACCGAGGTGGGCGTGATGTACGACAACGAAGCCATCTACGACATCTGCCGCCGCAATCTCGACATCGAGCGACCAACTTACACCAATTTGAACCGACTCATCACACAGGCATTCACTCGTCTCAAATCCACTGTCACTCCTGGAATTACTTCAAGTATGTGAGCAGTCAGCTAACATTGGTTATGGCAATGTGAATTAGCTCGTAACCGATTAATCTCAAACTCCAGTTTCATACTTGTCATCCAAATGTATTAAGCACCAATTACTTGATCGCTTGAAATGATGTGCAGGTGATGTCGTCGCTGACAGCCTCCTTGCGTTTTGATGGAGCGCTGAACATGGACCTGACGAATTTCCAGACAAATCTGGTACCATACCCGCGGATCCACTTCATGCTGTCCTCGTACGCGCCAGTGATCTCGGCGGAGAAGGCCTACCACGAGCAGCTTTCAGTGAGTGAGCTCTCCAACAGCGTGTTTGAGCCGAGCTCCATGATGGCCAAGTGCGACCCGCGGCACGGGAAGTATATCGCGTGCGCCATGATGTACCGCGGCGATGTGGTGCCCAAGGATGTGAACGCGTCGGTGGGCACCATCAAGACGAAGCGCACCATACAGTTCGTGGACTGGTGCCCCACTGGCTTCAAAGTGGGCATCAACTACCAGCCGCCGACGGTGGTCCCCGGTGGAGATTTGGCCAAGGTGCAACGCGCTGTGTGCATGATTGCCAACAGCACGGCCGTGGCTGAGGTGTTCTCACGACTCGACCACAAGTTTGACCTCATGTACGCCAAGCGCGCATTTGTGCACTGGTACGTCGGTGAAGGGATGGAGGAGGGCGAATTCTCGGAGGCCCGAGAGGATTTGGCTGCTTTGGAGAAGGACTATGAGGAGGTCGGCGCTGACTCCACCGAAGGCGACGGCGAGGACGAGGGCGAGGAGTACTAGACTCCATCAAAACTCGACAAATTCTACTAATATTTCACTTCTTGTGAATATTGCGTGGATCGTTTCATAGAACTCGGTAGTTTGTAAAAATATTAGGATTATTGACAGTAGCAATAGACACCACTAGAATTCTTCCTGTGTATGATACATGAAGACTGGCATTTTTCAATACTCGTTGAAGCCATTCTTGTCGGTGACATGACTTTATTCACAAATAAAGATCAATCTTTACAATTCATGTTGCATTACTTTAGTGGTTATGGTTGCACCAGGGTACAATTTTTCAAAGTGCATACACTTCCCCTCATTATAAAAAAATACGGACGTTTAGTAGTCATGGATATCTTTCTGACAGCTCCACCGATCATTGACTCATTGCTTAATTACCGCTTCACACCTGCTCGCAGTAATGATTTCGTCCCGTAACCACCTCCTCAGAATGGTTGACCAAATTTGAGGGTTTGCCAGGTCAATCGACATTGAGACTATTCTTGTGATGAATGACTCCCCGTCGCATATCTCACCAACCCCAAATTCAGCGCTAACAATCAATGTGGGCACCCAGATCTTCAAATGTCAACATCCGGCTGCAACGTAGGAAATGATAAATTTGGCTAATGCAGCACTTCTCCCAGTCATTAGACAAGCTTCATTCTGCCCCGGGAAACACCTAACCAAACCCAGGTTACTCTGCAAATGATTCAAATATGAAACAGTTCATGCACAAGTTAGTATCAGAGCGAGCTCTGTCATGAAGAGAGCAGTTGAGCCGATGCAGCGGCCTGTCAGAAAACTCACAAGCTTATTGCCGATGATTGCTTGTGGTCTGCATGGCTGCAACTATATAACACTGCCGTTATTACATCAATATCATCCTCAGCTCATTTGTGTTTGTATTACTCTTCCGTTTCCTCATCAGCAAGTTTCCTCAGCCAATTTCCAGTGACAAGGACAGTAACTGATCCCTTCAGTCATGGCAGGGTCAAAGCGCATTGCAGCTGCTCTAGTGAGCATTGGCTTGCTCGTGCTGCTGGCCATGGTGGCGGAGTCGAGCGCTGCGGGAGTGTGCAACCCCAATGCTCTTTATCCATGCCTCCGTGCCATTCAGGGCGCTCGCCCTCCTGCGCCGTCCACGCAATGCTGCAATGTGGTGAAGAGCGTGGACAAGAATTGCATGTGCAACCAGCTCAAGTCGTCCTCATTCCCAGCCCAGATGGTGAACAACGGACTGCAGCTGCCCAAGAAGTGTGGTCGCACCGATCTGCGAGGATTCCGCTGCGGACGTGAGTGGTTAATCCTCTCGCATCCGATCAGTGTGCTAGTAATTCAGAGTTTTTTCCCTTCAGGACTTTCAACTTGCTGATAGTTTTTGCATTCGTGTCCTCATAGTTGCGAATGAGCCCCCAGTTGTGTTCTCACAGGCTCGCGATGTATTCAAGTGATATTTTGAACCAAATGTTGAAACTGAGGATCGGTTTGTTTATTTGTTTCAGGATACACATTCCCATACTGAGGGATGCATGAAGAGGTGTCCCCCAAGAAGACAAGCTCATAGACAGTCCCCGCTCATGCCTCGTCGCTGAAAATACCGTAGATGATGTGGAGTGCTAGCCTGGCCGTATTGACTATTTGATAGTGGATCGGCATTGAGATTCGTGTTGGGCAAATATGTATTGGTTGGGAGTGGAAGAGTATTGGTTACTTGTTATTCAAGAAAATTCTCCAATCTATCTTGCAAGTATATTTTGCTTCGTCCTTCCCACTTCCCCTTCATTAACACGATAATGTGTCTGCCATTTGGATATACAGATAGACTTGATTGATGTGGATAAGTCATGACCCGGGGATTGGTGCCACTTCTTTGATTTATAACCGCTCCATTTGTAACTGAAATCGCAGATGAACATCATTCCCTCTTCCTCCGCCCTGAACCTAGAAACTACAAACTTCACGCAAAATCTGAAATGATAAATTCTGGACTTGTCGATTGGACTTCTGATAACATATAATGTTCAGACTAGTCCACACTCACGACTATCCAGTGTTACTCAAGGTGCGGAGGGACATCACACGGCATCCAAACATACATTGTCGGTTTACCAACACATACTCTTGCTTAGCAGGTCCAGGTCTGTACTGTTCAATCAATTTGAGTAAGTAGATGAGCACATGTCACATGACTGCGAGAGGAAACACTACAAGCAAATGCGTCGTTTTTGATTGGAAAAAGCACTCAAACCGCGCCACTCTGACATAAAGCAGTCGAATCGGTCACAAAAGACAATTTTGCGGGCCCCTTTCCTCTGCTCGAATTGGTTGATTGCTCAATGTCCCGCATTCTCTGGAATCAAAAACGACATGTTTTCTACTAGTGAAATTAGCCAGGTTCAGAATGCGCGATTCATGGCCTCAAACCATTTGACTGCTCATGATGTAAACATAATTCCTTCTCTCTGCAAGAATATAAATTATAAGAACACTGATGTCGACCCGATTCTCAGGTCACAATTGAACCAACATTGTCCTCATTTGTGTGGCTTTGATGGGTCAATACAGTCTAACCACTCAACCCTGCGTTGGTCATACCTACAAACTAGAAGCCACCAAAAAATGCTCCAAATCTAAAATCCAGAGAAATAATGTACGAAATCAAAACAGGACAACTCCACATGCCTCGTCGAGGGACCTAAAATAAGTGCTTGTCTCCACGGGAGGTCGCTGTGAGCTGCTTCAGATTTACATGGCGGGCATGAAGCCCTTCTTGATCATCTTCGTCACGTCGTCCTTGATGCCGAACGCCCTGGAAAGCACCTCGTCCTTGATCTCCGGGGTGGCTCCGAACAACGCCGAGGCCATGAGCTGCACTCCTGGGTTCTGCGAGTTCAACACTGACACCGTCACGGCGTGCCCGCTGCCCACGTTCAGCTGGAAGTGAACCAGGCCCACTGGGAACAGAAAGAAGTCGCCACTCTTCAGCTTCGCGGCGAACAGCTTCCCTGCGGTGTCCACGAACCCGACATACACCTCGCCCTTGATCACGGTGATGACCTCGGAGGCTCTGGCGTGAGTGTGGGGTGGCACGAGTCCGCCCTTGGCGTAGTTGAACTTGGCCAAAGCGAGGCCCTGCGTGTTGAGCGCCGGGTAGTTCACGCTGGCAAACCCGGGGATGATGCCAATGCCGAGGGGGTTGTTGGTGTCAGCTGAAGCACGGAAGCCCGTGAAGGCGAAATCTTCCGGCATCACCATCGATGGCGCCTTGCAGGCCAACCCATTGAAGACGAGAGGGCTCTTCAAATCAGCGACGCAGTAGTCGTTGATGGGACCGGCATCGCCGCCAGCAGATACGAACGCGAACAAAAATGCAGCTGCGACAAGTCCAACGATGAGCTTTGCCATTTCTACGTAATGTACGCAAACTGAAGTACAAAACGTACTAAAAAATACGCTTCAAAACTCTTCGCCAACAGATGAACCCACGCAGGTTCAGAATGATGCAGCTGAAATGATCAGATGATGATCCAGCAAGAAACATGTCTCGTATTTGTAAGAGCTCAGAAGGCGCTAAGTTTTGAATCCTCATTAGATGAGAGCGTTGTGCCTTTCCCGTGAATCTGTGTCGTACACGTAAAGATCGACGTTGTTACCAGATCTGCATTGATGAGCAAAAGGAGCCTTGGAATTGATAAGCTCCCTGCTTCCATTGTAATCGTGAGCATGTCCTGTATCGTGACCGGGGTAACAATGAGCTGGATGACATTAATCATACGAATAGTCGAGGGCGAATTTGTCGGCATAGGGGTAAGTTGGGATAACTATGTCTGCACTCGGATCCGCTGGATCTGTTGCTCATCGGTGAGGACGGATTGTTCAGAGAGTAGTGGTGGTGGTCACTGCATGCAGACACTCTGGATTTGCTATTAAGGGACTATGACCACCTGGAGTTTGGAAAGTGGTTCTGCTTTTTGTCAAGTTTAATCAAGATAGTCGGAGCGCCATGATCATGTAGACCACTAGCAGCCCCAGGCTCCCCGTGGTTGCTCTGAAGGGGGACCTGAGACTTATGAAGTTCCGTGGAGTAGTCGATGACATGGGCGACGATGACATGGGCGACGTCGACGGATTGTTGAGAATCGCATCATGTCGGTTTCGCATAGTATTGTCTTGCGTTAGTAAATTGGAATTTTCGGGAATCCACTTATTAAAATCATGTTGACGTGCAGATTGACTCTAACTGCTCGGCCCTTCATGCAACAGATCGGTGATGCAGTCGTCGATTGAGTGAGTGAAAATATCAATCACGTCAAATCCTGCTTCAAGCTGATGATGCACAGCTGTTCAAGTACACGCAGCGCTGGTTTAGCTTGAGTTAAGAGCAATTATATATCTTGCAGATCAGCAAATTCCCCGGGAGCCACCAAGTACTAGTCTGGTGTCATTTTGACGGAGACACCAGACTGAGGAGCTCCTTAAGTTGGGGGCATCTGCAATCTTCCTAACTCATCACGTTTGCAGCCCGCCAGAGCTGTCGATTGACATGAGGATTCAAAGAGATCCATGTCATCCCGGATCCTGGAACACAAATGATGAGACGCTAGCTGACACTACTAAATCGGACCTTCAAGCAACTCGTTGAGGCAACGTTACTGACAAACTGCAACGCCTCAGCCGCGGAACCTAAGTTGCTTTCGTTACAAAAACCTGTCTTTTTATTTCTCCAAACCGGATCGACCCTCCTGGATGGTCATCGGAGATTTATGACTACGGAAAATGTTTTGTAGCTCGTAGTGGTTCACATATTTGTTGTGGGGGTTATTTTTTTCGCTTGCTTGGAATTTGTCATCCACTTTGGTGACTGCTTTGCCATAAGAGCACTTCTCTCGATTGATGGATTCAGCTGAAGCAGTATATCCACAAAGCCTTTGCTCAGCATCGGTAAGGAGGGAGACTTGTATGCGAGCGGAGAGCGGAGAGCGGAGAGCAGAGAGCGGAGATTTGGAGAGCGGAGAGCAGAAAATGGGGTCTGAAATCTAAAAACAGCATTTTATTTACTAAAATTAGGCACTAAAATTAGGAAATTAGAATATTCTGAGAATATTCTCCGACTGTTACCTATTAAAAGCTGAATTTAAGACCTATGACCGTGGAATTTTTTCAAATATTCAGGGAAATATATGGCACTTTGATCCTATTACCGTTTTATTGTTTTAAATAATTTTGGTGGTGGATAAAAAGTTTGACGCATTCCTGTGAATTTCTGCTTGTTATTGATCCCATCCCGTCTGATGAATGTTGGTGTCTGGTGCCATGTCCGTGATCTTAGGGTGCCAAGTCAATGCCTTAAGATATTTATGTTCAAGGTGAGAGGAATGTCTTCTTTATTTCCGCATTCTTTTCGTTTTGTGTAAGGGACACTTCTGTTTTGTACCGATCCTCGATTATGGAGGACATCGAGGTGGTTGTTGTTTCCCTTGGTGATGTTGTGTGCCCGTTTCAACCTTACGTGGAGGTGGAGGGGGAAGACGAGCTGTTTGGATGTGGCGAAGCACTTACACTTCCGGAGGTCGTGGATGTTGGAGTGGAGTTGGGAAGAGACCCTTCAGTGTTACGAGATCCTAGGGAGATCATAGTGGTTGAGGACGAGGTGGAGAAGCCGCTGCCAGCTCATGCATACTCTAAGGTTGGGAAGATCCCACCCGGGACTTATTCGAGGGAAGCACTTAAAGGGTCAAGTGGGAGTAGTCCATTATTGAAACGTCCCTACCTAGGTTTGGGAGTGCCTAGAGTGGGACCCAAAATGGAGAAGAATGTAGCTTCTAAAGTACTAGAGTCTGATATTGGTAGATATGCTGAGAATGCAAAGGGCAAAACTAAACGCATTAAGTACAGAGAATGAAATAGCTATTTGCAGCAGTTTCTTGGTTGAATGAAAGTGATGATTTACTATAATATTTCCGTGCTTAACGGGGTGAAGGGTACAAGTGGTCGAATGTAGTAATGTGACATGCATTGCATTATTAGTTGGACCAATTACGAGGCGTGTCAATCAATGTCAATAGTGGGACTCTATATTAAAAAAAACAATACAAATATGATTTGCTAATTCGATACAGAGAATAATTCAAATAGCAACTACTTTGCGACCTAGTTGCCACCGTCCACGTGAAAGAACATGGACTAAAAGTAGCCTGCCCCCTAGTTTCTTGCTGAAGGGTGTGTCAGGATTCCGCTTTCTAGAAGTATCTTGACCTCGTTGAAGCTATAAGTAGGCGCGTGGATGAAAAGGTCGTCGTCGGGATCGCGGTTGCAAACCTTCAATAGGATGAAATAAACGTGCTTACAGTAGGAGAATTGGACCCGTGCACGAAACTTAGTCATGGTCTTCCGAAAAGCTGGGCAACTGCAACCAGGGTTGGAGCTGATGGTGATCTGATAGTGCGTGACATTAGGTGGAATGCCGGAATCCAACCCTATGATGCAACCATGGCCAGGATGAGGTATCATGGTGACAGAACGGAGGCGAGCTCTGAGGGTGTCGGAGGAGCCCATGGACAATCGCTGCGGCGGATTAGGGCGAGTGGCACTGCGCTTCACCATCTTCCCGTCTCTCTTGCCTGGGTAGCGGTCAGCATCTGCAGGAACTGGCAAGGAACTTAGATTTGCAGGTGGCGGAGCGGAGGAGAACAGGCGACGTGGGGAGACGGGCTTCTTCTCCGGGAGCTGGAATCCAGCCGCCTCTAGTGCACGAATTTCTGTGATGTTCAGGTTTGTCCCGAGCTTGACAGGCCAGACGGCTGGAATTGGAGGCATCTCCTGGTTTGCAGAGTACTTAGCAACCCACTTGCGCCTTGAGCCCTTCACGCACCTTTCGATGTCGTCAGAACAGAAGAAGAATTCCGTCCTCTCCGAAGTATTCCGGCGGATGTTGGTCCAAACTCCTGTGTAGGTTGGTGCAGCAGTAGCGTTCACGTTCCTCACAATTCTCTCCGTACATTTCTTCTTAGTGACAGCTCTCTGGGCCCAGCAGCACTTAGCAGAAGTCTTCAACAATCTTGTAATGTGCCATTCCTTGACGTCAACCTTGGACTCCTGAACTGCATTCACCTGGCGGATCCCGATCTCGTTTCGTGGGGTCTCTGGGATTGTCACGGCAACCTCTGTAGGAGACAAGCCTTCGTCGACCTGCGTGTCATCTTCGGTGTCATCCTCGACAATGATGGGCATCTGGGAGATGCGAGCCCTGACATTACGACCAGGTGCTTTTGGATGGAAGTAGTTTACCTTGTCCGGACGGTGAGATTCTTCCTCAGCTCCAAGGGGTAGGTCGGGCTTCCGCTTCATGGATCCGAACACTTCCTCTCCAGCTAGGCGTGGCAGACGTGTGCAGAACTCGTCTGCTCCAGGCATCTCTAACATGGGGTCTTTAAGCACATGCGGTCTCCCTGTCAACTTCGCTCTGCGCTCTGCCGCTCTTAGCTTCAGTTCTTTCTTGGATGGACCCGTCCCTCCAACTTCCCCTTTCAGAAACTGGTAGAAGTTGACAACTTGAAGAAATGCCCGAACATAGTCATCAACTGTAGCCACGTAGAGGTCGCCGCACTTGTTACCAGAGGACTGAAGCCATTTGCTGTGAACAGTTTCAGCAAGGTTACACGTAGGCATTTCTGCAAGTTCATCCTCAGTAAATTTCTGTACATCCAAGGGCAGTACTGGTTAGATGTGGTTCGGCATTAAGTGCGGTGGGGGTAACTGTGAAGTAGAAAACGGAGTGAATGAGTAAGGAAAAAAATGTACCTCAGTCATGAAGCCGCCCCACTGGCGAAATCGGAAGTGCCAGAAACAAAGCCAGAGCTCCAATCTAGCTAGGGCCTTCTCTGAGACAGCTCCAGTAGAAACCCACCAACCTTTGATTGCGAGGTACAGGGTATCCGCCTCCTCCATTGTTTTCGCCGCCCCGTATTGCTGGCACATTTTCTTGTGTTGCTCCCACAGTTCTTCAGGGATGTACTTCTCAGTATTATTGACCATGGACTGCGTCCAATGAAATAGGCAGGTCCTCTCCCGATCCTCCATGCGGTCCTCCTTGTTCCCTGTCCCGTACACGATCCGTACTGCATTCCAGTTGGCCTGTGCGCTGTCCGCCATGAAGCCCTTGAAGTTTGGCGCTGCAACGCCATTCCTCTCCATGACAGCATTTAGGTTTCTCCAAAACAGGATCTGGACATCGCAGTCCTCGGACATCATGTCACAGGTAGCAATTGTCATGACCCGGCAGTACGTGGAGTCGTAAACGTGGCATGCCAACGTGGTCCAATCGCGTATCCGCTTGACGTGGTCAAACATCACCTAGGCGTTCTCGAGATCACCGCCGGGCTGCATCCTGTATACGAGGTCGACACCGCTTCCGGGACCCACTTCCGACATCTTGAAGAGGAAGACCTTGTCCAGATCTTTTCCTTGGCCAGGGAATTTGTTCTCTTGGACATATGCCCAGAGACTGATTCCACGCAGCTTTGTTATGGCATCCATAACTCCATAATTCCTCAACTGACGGAATGACATTACCTTGTTGCGAATGTTCGGAGATGCCATGTCCTTGCACCTGTCAAGGACTGGAATAAGCTCCTCCATGGTGAGTTTCTTGGGAGGTGCATCCTCCGGCTGTAGCAAGTAATTCCCGATGAGAACCTTGCTCGCCTCCAGCACCATAGAGCTCTTCGTTGCTCCAGGTGTATTCTCGACCTGTTCTGAGATCAAACTATTGATCTCGTCCTTTGAATCTATGTAGTCGCCAATCTTAACAGGGTGATCGTGAGTTCCAAGATGGATACACGCCCTGGTTTGGTTGACTGTACCAGACACGTAAAAAATTCGGGCCCCACAGGTAGCAATGCAGGCAGGGGGTTCTTTGCATACCTTGCATACAACCGTGGAATCTTTTGGTGGTGGCAGGTTGATACTAAAGGCTTGAAGTGTGCAGCCGTCGAAGTTGGTCTCGTTCACATCACGAATCCGGGGGCGGCGTTCCAGGAAGGGGCAGTCTTTGTTGATGCAGCGCAGCCATCCGACACAGGTGGAGGACCGGAAAGACAGCCCCAAGTCGTTGGTGATGTTGGTGGTGATGGTCTTGGTCCAGACGTGGCCATCGTATCGTTTGTCCATTCCTTGCATGGACTTTGCCTGCGACCGCGATGCTCCTAGTGCTGCAGGGGGTAATTCGAATAGAACTGGTCCATCGAAAACGGCAGGCAGGTACCCTACTCTCTCGTGACGCATTTTTGAGTAGTTTAGTTTTTTCAGAACGTTCTTACTACCAGGTCTCTCGGCAAGTTTGCGAAGTGAATCCACAATACTGATAGTACTATACTCTGAATTTTGAGAGGAAGTGGAGCACTTTACAGGAGGGGGAACAGGGGGCCTAGACTCTGCAGCGTCTTCTGTGACAGGAGGGGACGACATAGGAGGACTAGTTTCTTCATCTGAAGAGAGGGAGATGACCGGAGTATGAAGAGTAGCATCCACGCAAGACTCTACCTTGACCTTCACGTGACGAGGAAGCGGAGTTTCAACAGTGCAAGTAGAGGAGCGACGGGAAGTAAGAATCTCAGTAGACGTCTGCAATTGCGACTCTGTAAGTCCATAAACTCTATATGTTCCAGGATACAAGCGCCAGTACAAAATTCCATCTTCACCCCTCTTGGACAACTGATCTAGAGTGTGAGTGACTTCAGTTGTTATCTCGTCAAAAATCTCCTCCTCGACCCTGATTGTATCCTCTCTAAAAGTGAATCTCATACTTAGGTGCTGGGAGGACACGCTAGCCATACCATCGGCAGTGGTCTGAAAAGAGACAGGGATTCCAAGGCCATGAGCTTAAAGGACGACTGTGCCTTGGACTTCCCGAGGAGCTGCATACGCCATCGTGTAACGTAGAGTGTGGGGATATGACACTAAACGATTGAAGGTGCACAACAATGAGAGACTGATGAGGTCGAGTACAATGATTATATACAGTTCTAGTTGCTTGTTAAGAAATGAATCTGAATCACGAGTAACGGAAGTTAGTTAGACTGTAACAAACAGAGTTAATTATTCCTGGCGCCGTAATGAGAATTTAAGTACACTTATATTAACTCATGTCAGTAGCACTTTAGATCGTGGTATGATTTTTTGTTGAAGACAGCATCTCTAGGATTAGCTCTAGCCGTCTTTCATTCTGTAGTTTTGGCCAGGCCCTCTGTGTTGGCTGACCCATTGTCACCCATTCTATTTTAGTGGAGATTTTATTGATTTTCGATCAATTTTAATTATATTTATTCGCACGTGTACTTTAATTCAAAATTCATATATCTTTAGTTGTACAATGTCAGTGCCCATTTTTAGAGGTACATGTCTACATTTAAAACAATGAATATTAAAAAAGACATGCATTAAAGGCTTCATTCAAATCTTTTAATTAATAGTGTGCTCTGATTTAGAACTGTTATGGGCACTCTTAAAATAAAAAGGTCGAAAATGTGTCAGTTGTGAAGATGCTATATCAACTTAGGGTTGTAACGAAATAGTTGTACGTTATAGGTATTTAAGCTGGGAGGAAGTTCTGAAGAGAGCCTTTATTTGAGAGAGTCCTCCCTTTGGTTAGACACATGAAGCAGAGTGGAGGGCCATCTCCCTCCACTTATGTTACTCCAAAACGTAGAAGAAAACCAGGTCGTACAGATTTTACGGATAGAAGAGCTAGGAAGAGGAAGGAGTCACGTAAGAAGGTAGAATGTAAACTTGACCATTTGAGAGCTCCCGTGAAAAGGAGAGGAGCAGGTTTGCCTGTAGCTTTAAAGTTCTGTAGCATTCGTAAACTCATCCTAGACTCTATTGTGGAGGAGGGAAAAGAGTTTATAGAGAATACCGTCGTCGAGAACCAGGAGCAGGAACATGAGATACTCTTAAGTGGAGTTGAACGCGAGGCCATGACGGAAGAATTGGTTTTTAATTGTAGTCAAAGAGTAGTGTCACTGCAGCCGTCTATCAGATTCTATGACTCTTTGACAGGGGAGCCGGATTCTCAATTAAGCCCACGTCTCAAGTCCGATGAGGTAATTATTACTATACCTTATGACTGCTGTGGATTCGTTTTATTAATTCAGTATTATAAAGAGACGATTCTTTACATATCGAAATTTTACTTGTATTATGTAATAAGCAGAAGGGTATACATTAACTCACTTAGGTGCCTCGGAATTCACACATGTAAATTTGGAATGTATTTGCGAGATAACCAGAGGATAAGAGAAGATGATGATGCAAGTGGAGATGAGGGTACCGAACTGGACCATATGCGTTTGATTGCGAGGCGAGCAAGGTTCGATATTCTCAGAGCAGGGGAAGGGGGCGACGCAATGTCTGCAGCACTCGAGCAGATGAGAGGAGAGGAAGAGGAGCAGGTTGGCGCAGAGGCCGTGGGGCAGGCTCCAGTCGATATGGTCGCGGGGGAGCAGGGAGGTGGAGAAGAACAGCCTGAGCTGGCTGGGGATACGAGTGAGGACGAGGAGAGAACGGACAGAAACGTTGGAGACGAAGATCCCGAGGATGGAGACCAGGTACGAGGCCATGAGCTTGTGAGGAGGTAGACAGATTCCCACGTGTTTGAATGATGAGGATATTGAATGGGGTTTTGTTAGAATCTTTGGGTTTACTCGAAAGTACAGATTTGGAGAAATGGTTTGTACTTTGTGATAATCGTAGTCTGATGTGGGTTGTGTGTCAGTAATGGATTGAGTGATCTTTGGGTTGTGGGCTGCGGGGTTTGTGTTCGGTCGGAGGATTAGTGTTTGTTGGTGATGGGGGATGCAGATTGATTGAGAATGCGGGTTATTTGCGGGTTGGTTGGGTTTTTGGGTTCGTTATTTTCAAGTGGGTTCTGGGTTGTTTGTCGTCATTCATAAGTTGTGGGTTGTGGGTTGCTGCTGCTCGCGAGCTCTTTGGGATTTGCGTGGGTGAGATACCCTAGATTGCAGCCTGGGTGCTGCTGTAAGCCTTGCTTGCCTTGCTAGCGGTGTTTGCCTTGCTTGCGGTGTTTGCCTTGCTTGCGATGTTTGCCTTGCTTGCGATGTTTGCCTTGCTTGCGGTGTTTGCCTTGCTTGCGGTGCTTCGGTTTTTGAAATTTTTATTTTAATGATTTCTTTTATATAATTTAAAAAATAAAAAAACCCGTAGACCTACTGTCGTCAACGACAGTAGGCCGGGAGGGTGGGGGTCGGTTTGGGGATTTTGGGAATTTGTTTTTTTTTTTTTTTGTTTTCTGTGAATTTGTGTATTACTTAAAAGGGATTTTGGTGAGAAATGATGGATGCGAATTTGAATTTCTTTCGATTAATTTCCGTAATTAAATGCTTTTTAAGCATAATTGAAAAAATAAAAATACCCGCGGACCTACTGTCGTCAACGACAGTAGGCCGGGAGGGTGGGGGTCGGTTTGGGGATTTTGGGAATTTTTTTATTTTTTTTGTTTTCTTTGAATTTGTGTATTGATTAAAACGGATTTTGGTGAGAAATGATGGATGTGAATTTGATTTTTTTTGGGATTAATTACCGTATTTTAATGCTTTTTAAGTATAATTTAAAAAATAAAAATACCCGCGGACCTACTGTCGTCAACGATAGGAGGCCGGGAGGGTGGGGGTCGGTTTGGGGATTTTGGGAGTTTTTTTATTTTTTTTGTTTTCTTTGAATTTGTGTATTAATTAAAAGGGATTTTGGTGACAAATGATGGATGCGAATTTGAATTTCTTTCGATTAATTTCCGTAATTTAATGCTTTTTTAAGTATTGGGGTGGGGGTCAATTTCGGGATTCTTGCAATTTTGGTTTCTGTTTTTTCTTTCCTTTGAATTTTTGTTTTAAATAAAATGGATTGTGCTCACAAAGATATTATGAGTCTCATGAGTTTTCACGTGTTTTTAAGGTTTTTTTGGGAGCCTTGTCGCGCTTGTGGTTTGTTTTTTCATATTTGATGTTATTTCTAATAATTTTAACGTTGTTTGTGATTAAAGACTCTGATGGAGATCATCTGGGGAGCGAACGTCAAGACCCGACGCCAGCGGAAACTGAGGTATTTCATTCAATTTTCAATTTCTATTGTTTTCTGATGTTTAAGAATTTGAGTTCTATTCGGCTTATACCCATCTTTGTTTCCTATTCTTCTAAAAATTGAAGTTAATCCTCACTTCATTTCTTCTACTCTAGGTATCTTCCGATGCTCCTGAGATGTCCGCTACTTCCCCCATTTCTGTGATCAATGTTTCCGATCTTTCGGATTCATTTGATCAGTACTACTGTACCTGTGATGTAGCCAACTCTGTAGATGTGGAAAGTGGACCTCTCGAGGTCCACTCTCCACAGTACATGCCTACCTCTCCAGTGTACATGCCTACATCCCCGGTGTATGAGCCAACCTCCCCGGGCTATATGCCCACGTCTCCTCCACAGGGCTCTCCGCCGATGTCTCCACCCTCTCCTTCATCGCCGATTAGAATCAGGAGGCCAGCCCATGTCGTCTTTGCTCTGCCGGCAATTCTGCCGTGCCCTGTCCAACAGACCAGGCGATTTTGGAGGAGGCGCCGTCACTGGAACTGTAGACAGTCTAAGGAGTACTATAGTCGATCGTCACGTAGATAGTTTTATCAATCACGATTGATGATTGAGTTGTTACAAGAGAGATGACAGTATGAAGATATATTGTTACTTTCTTTTACATACTTGTCTTCTTTGCATGACTTTCTTCGATTGTGCTTGTTCTCCTAATTTGCGCACCTTCTGGCAGGTTACGCAGACACAAGATGTATTCGTGAAACCATCTTGTCCGATGAACTTGAAGACTACTAATGAAGGGGAATTGGAACATCGAACCCAGTACAAGGTGGACTCCAACGCTGTCATCAACAAGCTCAGGATCAAGCCATCGCAGAAGTCCCGAATGTCAGTGCCCCTGTGCAAGATGATCCCAATGGCAAAGGTTAGACCAGTGGGCGAAGTGGGGGTACAGCATTTGGAGCGGGAGTTCGTTAAGGGGTATAGAGATGGCGACCGCGTCATGTACATCTCTATGTACAACAACGAAGAGCAGACAAGAGATGTTACGGATGATGTCATGGCTAGATGGAGCCCATTATGGAGGGATGCGAATGATGCCTTTGAATTTGAGCTTCAAAGTGACGAGGAGTGGTCGCAATTCTCGGGGAAGATGTTTTTTGTCTGGGAAGGTAACCATCGCCTCTCAGCATGGCTTCGTCATATCAACAAGCATCATGCAGACGACCCGTCTTGGCACATATCTGTGCACTGCATAGTACTCGACCCCCGTGGCCATGTTGGCAATCTTCTTCACGCAATGCATGACATCAACTAGTAAGTACTTGTATATTTTTTCCTGTTTTTCCATTTGTTACTTTATCTCATCTCTATTATTCATCATACGTATTCTGGTTTATTTTCAGGTCGACTGAGAATGACTACGTGAAGAGTAATCTCCCCGCAAAACTATTTCGAATCCGCTCTTTCGGAATGATGAAGCTGGAGGAATTTAAAGACCTCCTCAGTCCTCAAGAGTATGACGCATGTTTGAAGAACAAGCCACCTAATCCCTCCTGGTTTCCCTTGACAACTAAAGTTTTCATCGCATTTTTGTACCGAGTAAGTCCTACCTCCTCTCTCTATTTGCTTCTTATGACTCAATACTCATTGAATTTCCTAAGGCTTACTTCTCTTTCTATAGCGGGAACTCGCTGCGGCCTCCGATGAAGCAGCCACTGCCTACCGCAAGAAGACACCCGAGGATGAGCAGTCTGCAAGTGCAGTTTGGGATGTCATGAATGAGGCAATGGATAGAATGGTCGAAGCCATCAAGAAGAAGGACTTTACCAAGTACTTGGCTATCGCCAATCCCAAGAATGGTGACAACTTCCTCAATGAGGTGACTCACTAGTCATTGTTCAATTCATTGTTTCGTATGACTTCAATAATTTCTGTATTAATCCTTATAAAAACTTCAGTGCTTCTTGCAGATCAATCGCCATTACAGTCTCAATAATAAGCCTGAGATGTCGCTCGAAAAGCTTCAGAGGTTTGTTCCAGCGGCCGTTGAGGCCAAATACAAGGCTCGTTGGTTGAAGTGGTGGAACTCATCCCCGAGTGCTCAAATGTCTTCCAGATTTCTGCCATCTGAATTCAAAGACACCGAACTCGACCCATGGTTGAACAAAGCTTCATTCTGGGCTGGGGTAATTTCCATACAAAATCCTTTCCGATTCCTTATTCCTTTGTTTTTTAAACGTATTCCTTCTTCGTTGCTACTTATATGATTTTTGAATAACAGTTGGAGGAAGCCGTCATCCACGAAGTCGAGGACATAATCAAAACGGAGAACCTCGACATCAATTGGATGGCATTTCCTGATGTCCAACAGCCGGGCGATTTTGTCGAGAGTTCACGTATTCTGTTGTGGGACAAGGCCTTCCCTACGTTCATTGGAAAAAAGGCTGATAAGCACTTCGACAAGAAGTCCGACTTCAAAAAATTCCCTGGAACCGCTCAAGTTGTCAAGCGGGTTACTTACCGGTACGTTACCTAAGTTAATCGCATTTCCATTTCATAATTTTCATTGCAATTGTTTCTTATACTTACCTTCTATATGTCTTCCCATAGGTACTTCAAGCGAGAGCTTCTTTTGAAGGGGGCCATCAGCGTTCAGCACCTCCCCAAGTACTTCAAGCTTTGGACGCAGACAACGTCGGACCAATGTATGTACTCTCCTCAGCAGATAAAAAGGTACAAAGCTGCTCACCTGGATGTTGGATGCCGGTATCTTGATTGTATTGGTGGTTACACTATTGACTCGGAGGCGGAAGTCAAGATGCTACACGATGCTGGTGAGGTGGTGGTCGAAGCCTCCTTGGATGGTGCAGACGAAGACGAAGGACAGGAGGATCAATCTTCGGCTCCTCCACCAAAGAAAGGGAGAGGAAGGCGACTGAAATCTCTTCGTTCTCAGTCGGAGGCATCACAGCAAACCGGTGCGGCGTCTTCCCAGCCAAAACAGAAGGAACCAGAGCCCTCTCCAGGTATTGTCGTTACGAAGCCTACTCCAGCCTCACCCAACGATGCCCGGCTCCTTGGTATGTACATCATAATCTTTGCTTGTCTTTGAATTCTACTAAGTTATCTTTTTAATTACACTTACATATTGTTGTTCCTCGCAGTCTCTTTGATTCTGGATGCGCGTCTTCATTCGTGGTGGTTCCCCCCCATCCAAGTTTTCTTTTCAAACAAAGAAATCCGATGTCGTTTACAACGACCTCCACATTACCGAGAGTGATGCCATTCTCAACTTCACCCAGCTAGACTCGCAGCTCATGAATGGAGAGGTGCCGTGGAGAGGCCCGAGGGAGAAAGCCCCTGAGATGATGCAGGGCATCATTGAGGAGATGACCAAGCCCGGTGACATAGTCTTCGAGTGGTCGGCGGGAACAGGTAATCCTCCAATAACAGTTTCTGCATTTCCAATCCTCTGATTTTCTCCACAGGAACTCACTACTTTTCTGTGCTACGTGTTTTCAGGTGCCTCCCTCAAGGCTTGCCAGAGTATTGGTCGTCATATTATAGCTTGTGAGGAGGACGAAGCCATCTTCAACGCCCTTCTCAAACCGTATATGGCTACGTCATCTGCCATGGGCCCTCCTAAACATCCTAGGCCGGCAGCAGCAGACGAAGCGCCTCCAAAGAGAGCAAGAAGACCTGATAAGTGGTGTAAGTCTTCTATTTTTTGTTCAAATTCTCCAAGCATTGCTTCTCTTTGCTCCTCTACGTATTCAATCTAACCACAATCGGTTTTCTATTGCAGAGTAGTTTCGGCAACACCGCCACTTGGGCCAACATCAGTGTCCACTCCATCGTGGCGTCTTCATTCCAGCCCGATTCAGCCTTTCATACTTCCGGACTACGCAGAGGACTTAGCACAGGCTTTTCAATCTGGAGCCCTCACATATGTTCCTAGTCGGCCAACTACTTTTGATCCCAGGGCCCTTCTATTCGTTGATGACGAGGCGGTAGAAGGAGATTCAGAGTCATGTAGTTCTGAGAGTGAAAGTAGCGATTGTAGCAGGTTCTGAGTTAGAAGGAGGCTTCGGTCTTTCATTGTTTTTATTTGATTTGATTTGATTTGATTGGAGTTCATTGCGTAATCCTTCGTCTACTCTACTACCCTAAACCTAATCTTCTTATGATTCTCATTTCCAATTACTCTCCGTGTTTGTAAAGGATGAAATCTCACAACTGTAATGCTCAAAATATAATATGAAGAATGAAATGTTACAAAAGAAATGCTCAAAATTTATATTGCGCTGTAATTTATTTCTTAAACATTCGGAATATTACATCTTAGTTTTCGCAGCACGATTACTATACACGAACTTTGATTTATTCCACGAAGGTTTCAGACCATAAACTTTAGCTTTTGTGATATTTTCTTTCCTGTACTTTTCTATTCAATATTTAATGTTGTGTTCTAAGAAAATGATGCTGGAATACTCGTATCTAGATCCAATAAGAGACCAAATCTAAAGAATTGTATGGATGACGTCATCATGACATCAGCCCTAATTTGTACCTTAAAAAGAAAACGTAAAAAAGTTTTTACCAGACATAACCCTGAATTCCACGGGAATACGCTCCTTTTCTAAAAAAAGTAAAAAAAACAATACCTTTTTTTAGTTTTTTTCCACGGTTATAGGGTTTACTTTGCTTTAAAAAATTTGGCTAAATGTCAAATCTCTGCTCTCCATTCTCTGCTCTCTGCTCTCCGCTCACATGCTAACTTTCCCCCATCGGTAAGCAATTTTTTTGACACATTAGAGTTATTCTTAAAGTCACCTTGTGTTTTGAAAAGATACCATGAGTTTTGTTTTATTGTATTATTATTTTTTTACTTCAAATAGTTGTTGGGAGATATGGACGAACTTCGTGGTTTCACTATATTTCATGGATGGAATGACGGTAAAAGTCGTTTTTCTTGAGTTTAGAGACCACCATTTGAGCTCTTACACACCAAATGTAGTGAGACCACCAAGTTCTTCCATGCCTCCCAACTATTTGAAGCAAAAAGAAATAATACAATAAAGCAAAACTTGTGGTATCTAAGTCAAATATTGGATGCCTTTACAAATAGCTCTAGTAATAAGATTATTTCTTTTCAAAAACGGGCATTTCATTGAAATTGGTTTTTAAGAGATATGAAGGAAACCCATAACGGGAAAAAGGAAATCCCCCCTCTCAATGGATACAAAATGATTTTGTTTAAGGAGTTATTTTAATAAATTAAAATTTATTGGGATCCATTCATAGATGTGGAAAAAAATAGATAAGTTATAGGGTATGCAAATAATACACTCCCCATATTTTTCAAGTATTACATGATATGATACCTTATTGCGTACACTAAAAATTCCAATGATACTTGAATGGTGTATTTAAATATTGGAGCTATCCAAAAAGTAGGAAAGACATCAACCTCTTAGGCCCCTACGTTGTATGACCACAGTGGTAGTCCATTATGCCAAAGCGCATGTTGTTGGGAACCATTAGCAGGGATGGAGCCACAGTATCAAAAGTAAGTTGGAAGAAATGTGTAGAAGAAAACATTACTGAGGAAAGAACATGCTCATGAAGCATACTTTATTGTAACACCAATGCTCGGATGGTACAAAATACACCTTTTCAGACAAGGTAGGTACAAGATCCTACTGTTACCATTCTATTTAGTGTCTAATTTTAGGAATCAATAGGTTACTATCAGCCTATCAGTTGACAGTAGGAGTTCATTTTTTCATTTTTTGCTCAAAAATACCAAGAGCCTTTAGTGACTAAGGCATGTCAAAAAGCAACAACATAGTCTACTTTGATTTTATTAAACATTAGCATTAATTGAATCTTAATAATAGTAGACATTACATTGTCTCCTTGACCCCTAAAGGCCCTTGGTGTTTTTGGAGCCAAAACCACCAAAAACATACCCCTATTGATAAACTTCTACTTTATCTAAATTTAGATTCAATATTGAATACTTAACCGTAAAATCTTATATCTGCCATTTTTAAAAAGGTATATACCAATTTTTAGGAAAATCCACTGTATAGATTGTGAGATAATAACGTTTGAAGTTACTGTAAAAGTTTTATTTTACACTTACCCGTGAGTACACCTAAGTTTTGACGCCCAAAAACTATACTTTGCAAACACATTTGATATGTGGAGGATCATCAATTCCTTTAGGTATAAGCTCACAAAGTTTTAGCCTCATACAGGCTTGGAAAGGCAAAAAAATCCTTGATTTTGTGAAAGGAGGTGTGCTGAAAATGCCTTACATTCTTAAAAATTAAAACTACTTCAAGGGTAGTTTAAAATGTCCAATCGAAAATCCGAACGGTAGATATGTTCAAGTCAATGATGTAACGAATCACAAACAATTTCAATGCAATCGGAGTAGATTTCAAATTTATAGAATTTTTTGAAGTGTAAATTGAAGATTTCCCTTTTTTTTTAAAGGGCAGTTTTGGTAAAAGGGGGTCCTGTGGATGGACCCTTTGCCACGTCATAGGTACTGGATGAAAACTTAGGATTGGATAAAAATGATATGTGGATGAAAAATATATATTGAATGAAAACTAAACATTAGATGATGGTTGTCATTTGGATGAAAAAAATTGGGAACCTCTTTAGATGGAAATAGTGAGTTGGATGAAAACCGTCATAGTATATGGATGAAAAAATATTGGGCCCATCATTTTGCAAGTGTCCACCCTTTGAAAAGTTGTCTTTGTCACTTTCTGCCCTATTGAACGAAGGGCAACTTGGGCAGAAAACGGGAGATTTTGATTGATTATTGGCTGCCCAGACTTTAGACAGATCCTTCTAAAATTCATATCTTTTGCATCGTAACTCCAAATGCTTTGAAATTTGCGCCATTGGAAAGCTATTGTTGAGAGCTATACATAGTAAAAATTTAAAATTTAAAAAAATAATAAATTTCTGAAACCTTAGAATACCTTGCCTAAAATTAAAGCGATCCGAATCAGGTCTCAAGGGCCTTTAGGGGTTAACAATTGATAATGACATCAGTATTGGATCACATTAATGGCTCTTTATTAATCCGCTTACTAGTTCAAAACTCCATATTATTAGTAACTTGCTACTACTTATTCTTACAAACACCCCTTATTTGTTACTAGAATTTTAGCTTTCGGGCCTTTGAAAATGCAGAGAATTTAAGACAAATCTAAAAAAAATGATTATTTTTTACCATATTCTCTATGTTTGCCTAACCTTCATGTATTTTTTTCAGACTACTATGTCAATTAGTAGAAAGACCCAAAAGTATTGCTTTCTAAAGACTAAATTTTATTGTTCTTCTGTACTACCATCTTATAAGTTGCACAAAGTTTTTTCAATTCTGAAATTTGATATATAAGGTTTCAACATATATAAGAGTATCATATAAAGTTTTGTGAACAAAGAGTGATTGGATTAGGAAACAAGTGGGCCAAAAGTTGACCAAGTTATAATAGATAGGGAAAAAAAAATTAAAGAAATAGCATTTGATTAGTGATATTCAAAAAAGAGACAATCTACGGACAAGGTTTTACCACAATAAGAAACCTTGTCATTTTTTGAACATCCACTTGCTATTTCTTGATAGCCGTTGTACTTGCATCTTGGAGTTGTGGTTGTAGCTAATGCAACGATTGTTGCCCCCTATGACTTTTGCTTGGTCAACATTTATATTCAAATAATGATTTTTTTTATCCTAAGAGCATTTTAACATACATTTCACCATTACTTGCCAAAGATGGGGTACCATGTTGAGGACAATGTGATGTCTATAATGTTGATCATGTCCTTAGCTCCAAACAACTTTGTTGATTTATATACATTTAAAAAAAAAGTGGAACACTAAAATTAGACTATGAAATGATTTACTACCTCTTTTTTAGCAACAAAATACAAAGAAGCAAGCTTGTTTAAGAATATGACAGATGGAAGCACCATCTAATCACCATGTATTCTTCAAGATTAGTTGGGGTGGATGGTTGTACACTTATATGGATAGAAAATTATACTGTGTGAAGAACGGCAACCAAGACCACTTTTGCTATGGTCCCATGAACGTCACTCTAGAGCACATTGAATGAAGTATTGAGAAATATGTAAATTACAAGACTTTGAGTCCAAGTTGTCACTCACAAGAATCATAAAGTTGGTTGAAGTATTTTTCACTTTCAAAATATAAGTACAAATAAATGTTCACATTTTCAATATGCTTTTTGCATGTTTAAACCCGGTTAGTGTTGTCCATTTTCAATTTCAATCCTATTACTTTGCAATAGAGGCATGGGCTTAGACAATGCAACTTCTTATGAGTCAATGCACTTTCCAAACTTGGTTGAGATGGATGATGTCACCAAACTCTTCTATTAGCTTAGTTATCCCGGGTCTAGACTCAGAGTTCTAAAATGTGAACAATTTACAGAGCAATTAACGGAGTCTGGTGAAAGAGCACTACATGACTACAATATTAGTCATAGATGACTAGGAAAATGATTTAATTTCTTGTCTTGTAGAAGCAATCCACCTAGTTGAGGATCTTTCCATAAGTAGAAGTTGTGCTATAAAACGTCAATGTGTTTCAATGTATACTCCAATTTTTGAAGAAGAAACAAATGCTGAAGATCATAGTTTCCTAGTTTCTCATTTGCTTCTATGATATTTTTCTTCTATTTTATGTTTTTACCTTCAAGAAATTTTTAATATACAGTGACTATTGTGATCTTTCTAACTTTTTTCCTACGGCCCTAGTTTTCTAAATTATTTTCAAAGTGGCTTTTTCAAAACCTTGTCGTTTTGGAAAAAATAATCTATTTCAAAATCATTTTTAGAGACATTCAAAAAAAATTAGGCTTTTGTGTGATCAGAAAAGACTTTGAATGTTGGATTTAAGATTCACATTGTGGATATGATGGTGGTTACAAAGAAACTTGTTTTTCTAACATCATGTTTTTCTACCCTTATATATCCATTGAGAACCTCTTTCTGCACTATGAAAACTTTTGTTTCATATACATTAATACCACCATGGTTCCGTAAAGATTCCATTTGCTTACGTGAATCCTACCATGGGTCCAAGTAGACCCTTCTTTTTAATCATGTATTAATTAATTTCTAAAAAAGTTGCTACACTAGATACACTTTATAAAAGTCCACTTTATGCCTTGTATGTGTTAATATCTTATGTATATATATAGACAACATACAAGGTGCCTAATAATCACATCAAAGAGATTTTTTTGTCACATTAGGATGTTAAGAGCTATGCGGTGGTCAGAGTCATACAAGATCTTTTTCTTCATAGATATCATCATTAAAACACTAAAATCCAATCATCTCTATAGGTTTTCACTACAAAAGAGATAGCCTTTGTGTATATGTTAGCCATTGTAAATCATTATAATGGCTAACATATACATAATTATTTGCTTTGAGGTTCTTAATGCCCATAAAGTTTTTTGTTGATATGACAAATCCGTGTTAGAATTTTGGTATAATACAAATTATTGATTAAAAAACCAAAAAATGTTTGATGAATAGTAATAGCCTTGAAGTAATTGTTTAAAGACAAAAGAGTTTCAATGTAATAACCAATGCAATAAAGTCACAAAATTTCCCCATTTTGCAAACCTTTGGCCTCAAAAGACTTAGCCATTTAATATGTCTCTTGGATTGGGTTGAATTGGCGGTTTAAAAACTTCTTTATTTCCTTTAGGTAGGTTAAATGTACTCAAGTGAGGCATGTATTTGCAAAGTAGCTTGATTTATGGAGGCACACTCAAATCCACATTTTGGCACAACCTTCTCTTTGCTTGTTTGGATATTTGCACTCTTCAAAGACAAAAACTTGCACCTTGGAGCAAAGTGAAATTTCTTTTAAACTACTTAGAGGTGCAAATTTAGAAGTGCAATTTAAAATGTTCCAAAAAAACAAATCATTAAAAGGATTTGACATTCAAGATTTCAAGCTCTAATGATTCAAATGAAGAAGAATAATAATAAGGCAATCAATTCAAATCTTATCACAATGAAAAAAGGAGGCTGCCAATGGGAGGTTGCATTTGGGAGAGGTGGAATTAAACCACAACCTATCATAGGGCCTCGTGCAGGGAGGGAAGGAATATCAATTCATAGACATGTAGCTGACCTCCAAATTAAAATTCTCTCTAAAGAAACATTCAAAATAGGAGTGGCAATTTTGAAGTCACTTATAAGAGACCGCTACTCCTCAGCATCTCGCTCTGAGCAACGCCAGGTATAGCTTTGAAGTTACAAAAATGATAATTATAAAACCTAAAGCATTTTTTTCCTTGTCTATTCCAACGATCATTTTATCCCCACTTTTCACTTTAAACAAAGAAATTGTTCTTCAAAGCCAATACTACACTAATACAAAAGATGTTAGATTTTACAACTAATTTATTAAGGTATTGTTACATTGTTTCAAATGGATCATTAAAAGAAATTCTTCCAATTTTTATTTCTAGGTTTTTTTGAAATAAATGAATTACAAATTATATTTATTATACAATATATTATAAGCTTCAAACAAAATTTTAATATTGATGTCCATTAGAAATTCAATAATTAATGTTTTTATGAATAAGTAACTCTAATGGATGGACATCAATTTGGGGTTTTAGTTTGAAATATTAGCTTAAATAGAAATTTGAAGTATCAAACTAGCATTTTGTTATTCTATAGAACATTATAAGAAGTAATTAGATGTTTAAAAATTAATTGCCCTTACCATCTAAATATTTTTTTTGATGATTGACTATTATCTAAGATTTCAACCTTTATCAAATTTGAATTTATGTTAGAAACCTATATAGACACATTTATATATATATAGACAATCATTTATGGTGCTCAAACTGGGTAAGTATTGCGTTGGATTCAAAGTTCTCTTTAGATGGTGATTTTGATTGGTACTAAAAGTGCAATGTTTACCTCACTCGTTTTCAAAATGGCTTTTAGAAGTTGTTGATCAACGCAATCTTAAGCATTATTCATTCATCAATTTAATTTAGATAAAACTCAAATTTGAATTTACACTAAATTTCAAAGGCAAGTGCATGGGTAGTTGTATTCTACAGTTTCCAGAGTCGCTACCATCCTCACAACTCAATTTACGGAAGAAGAATTTTGGACTGTGGGATTAAGCCTCTTCAAGGTTGCTAAGAAAGTGATTACTCAAGTAGATGAGTTAATACACATTCATGCATGTATCGACCTCTCTCGCAAATTTCTAGGAGATGATCGGCAAAGGAGAGAGGTTCTTGCAGCTGCTGCTAGTGTTTCTGGAGGGTCTAGTGCTATTGATTCTATTTCTATGCCCCACATTGCAAATCATCATAGTGAAAGGAGCAATGAAATTGATGATAATGAATCACTTCATCAAGAATTATTAGATGCCCAAGTAATTGCAAAACCCCTTTTGGAGATGGAAGCTATAAATCGTAACAAAGAAGAAGAAAAGAAAGAAGAACTCCGGTCCCTTTTAAATCAGAGCAAAGAATCAGAGACTTTGGAATTAGAAGAAGATGATGTAGTGCCAGAGCAAGAACTAGATTTTCCTGACGGTTAGTTTCCCTAAGTGCAAGAAATGAACTTATCTTTATAATGTGATTATAAGCATGGGGATGCAATGAAAAAGACATCATAATATAGTTTGTTGATTAGACTCTGCATCATTGCAACTATATAGTGCACTTTTTATGAAATGATGTTGACAAAAGAAAATAAATCTCAAGCTATATGTCCCACATTCTTCGTTTTTTTAAACAAAAACTTTGAAAGCCATATTTTAAGTTGTAATAGAGTATGATAATAGGTTGTTTTCTTATCATTACCTTTCTAAATTTTGCAATCAAATTTTTATACTTCTAATTTTGGTATTGTTTAGGTTTTATAATACCTGGATATAGTGCATGATATTTTATCAAATAGTTAATAACTAAAACCATTGATATGTAGAATTTTAATACTTAAATTTTTTTAAATTTCATTCTTGACTTGCATGCCTTTGATTAAGGAATTAATTGCAGAGGATCCTGACATGAGATTGGCCAGAATCTTGACAATGGAGGAATTGAGCATGGAGATTCAAGCCATATTGTATAGAGTGAATCAAACTTTTGCAGGCCAGAGTCATGCTTTAGCAAATGAGTTTGTAGGTCTCCAAGAAGCAATTCAAGCCACTCTACAGGTGAATTCAAAACATTGGTATAAACCTCAAAAAATGATTTCATTTATTTTTAGTTTGTTTATTTTTATTTTTAAAATACAAAAAAAAAAGTGCTTAAAAAAGTATAAGAGATAATACAAAAAATACAATTTTTTTAAAAATTAATTTTTGTAGGTGGTATTAAATTTTAAAATTTTAAACTAAACTTGAGAAATAAAAAAAGTTGAGCGGATACATTGTGTATGGAAATGCAGCATGTCCTTGGGAAAATAAAATTCTTTAACTACCACAATTTTTTAAAGGCATTTAGGGCCACACCCTTCTCTACGGAACGCTCAAATCACTAATTTCATATTTATTAATTCCACTATTTATCTTGCTAATTTTTTCTATATTTCATATATTTATGATATATTGTCAAATGAAATTAAAACATACGTTACTTAGTGAATGATCTTAAAAATTTGCACATAATCCTTTTGACTTTTGACAAGATAATACAACGTTAAAATAATTTATTCTTTTTTATTATAATGAGGCTAATAATAGAGAGAGGTTTTTTTTTTCCTTGGATGTGCAGGAGATCAATAACGCTCCACGAGGGCCACCACCTGCAGCAAAAGAAGAGATAGAAAAGTTGTCTATTGTAGCAGTAACAAAGCATTTGTTGACAACACTTGGGGAAGGCACCCAATGCGCAGTGTGTAGAGAACTTCTAGTTGAAGGCGACATCATGCAAGAAATGCCATGCTTGCATCCCTATCATCCTGAATGCCTCAGACCTTGGCTGGTAAGTCCAAACTTTTATTCAAAAATAAATAAATTATAACCTTAATTAAAGCTTTATAGCTACTTTCTATGAAGATGTAAAAGATACATCTGATTAATTTTATAGGGCAGATGTAAGGTACAAGAATTCAGTTGGATAAAGTTTCCATACATATGACTATTCTTAGTGCAATTTTTCAAAAAAATCATCGTATGACGAGTTTTAAACTAATTTTAAGTCAATTTAGAAACATGTAGCATTGATACACTTGAAAATAATCATATTTCACTTTTATCTACTTTCTAATTAAATAATTAAAATGTATTTTTAAAAATGGTTGAATTTGAAAAATTCAAGATTGAAAATCATTTTAGGGTCATTTTAATCAAATTAAAATGATGGTGATATGGTGTACATTTTAATCTACATTTGAATTTTTTTAAAACATCCTACCATTGAAATATCCACGAATCATAATTTATAATGTGCTAAATTAGAAAATTATTCAGCACATTATAAAATTTTAATGTATTCACGTGTAATTTTTCACAAAATAAACATTTAAATACACGTTTATAGTATTTTCTTAATATTATTAATTATTTATTTTAAAAAAATTAAGTATATTACAACATAAACTACTTACATACTATAAACTTTGATGCATAAATTATTTTCAAGTGTCCTCAAGATACATAAATTAGGTTCCATCTCAAGTTTTTTATAGAATTGGCTTGTGACTAAGGGAGGAATGGATAGACGGACCCTATTTTGAATTATATTCCCAAGAATTTATTTTTAAAGAACCTATGCATTCATACTTTTATAAAGTACAAAAAATAAAATAAAAATAAAAATAAAATATAAAATATATATATATATATATTAAAAAATCATTTTTGAACTATCATTATAGCTTTAAAAAGAGTTATAAACTCAAATACTCATATACAACCATGTTTTTGAACTTTTTTTCCATTGGTGGTAAAAGTTATAATTTGACAATGCATTTGATTGTGTCTAAGCATATAAAAGGGGTTATTATTTTTTAGAAAGCTGTTTTTGCCCTCATTGTGTGAGTGAACTTATTCTAAATCTATGTAAGCCTTGGAATGTTGTATAGGAGAAACACAACTCGTGTCCCATATGTCGCTTCGAGCTTAGAACAGAGGATGAGGACTATGAAAGACGAAAACAACAAGATCATGAAGATAAAGAACAAAGGAGGCGCATTCAAATTGCACTTAAAGAAGAGGAGTTGTTGAATATGTAACATAATAGATTTGTATCCAATCAATATCTTCACATGTAAATAAAGATTTGATATGGAAAAAGAATGAACATCAAGAGGGACTACAAAATAGTGGTTTATTCTTGTCATGCATAATTAATATAGTGGTGTATCAAAACCTTGAATTATTCATTCTACCAAAACAAAATAGAATAACCTATTGGCCTCAAAATGTGAAATATTTGTCATATTTTTATGTACTGTACAATAGTATTTTATTTCTAAGCAAAATGTCAAATTTTCTTTTGCTAAAATTTGTACCATGAAAAAAGCAATATACATATTGTTTCTATTATGAGTTGCTATGGGTTGAATCCTATTAAGATTACTTACATTTTTGGTAGTTGATTAATCTCATAAAAGTAAATCAATCTTCCTTCTTTGTACTACATGTTTGAAAACAAGGGGTTTGTAATAGTGTTATAACATTGGATTCAATAAAGATGACATGATGACTCTATGTACATCGATACGGTGAATATATTGAAATTTTATATATTGATTTTTATTTGAAATCAGGTTCAAAAATACTGTGACGATGTATGTAGCAAGGGTATTTGTAACCAATACCATTTTCTAAGGTGCATAAACATGAAGATTAGTAAAAAAAAAGATAAATAGAAATTATAAATATATATTTTTTTCCAATCAAGCACAAAACAAAACAAAACAAAACAAAACCAAAAAACAAAAACAAAAACAAAAACAAAAACAAACAAAAAAAAAAAAAAAAAAAAAAACTTTAAAGAAATTTTATCAAAATTAGATTGTTACGCATCTATTGGTCACCACAAATCATTATCTCTTACTTTGAAACAAAAAAAATTCTACAAGCTATTATAAATCTATATACTAAAAAATTATACATCTCCTATGTCAATATGTTTTAGCAAGAACAAAGTAATTGCAGGTTCTAAGTAATTCACATTACAATAGCATTATGAATTTTCAAGTTTTCAAATTTTAAATTATTTGTTTAGCTGAAAAATCTTTGTGATTTAAAAAGAAACTATGAATGTATGTTAAAATGTACATTCTATGAAAATTTGCACCGAAGTATACATAATTTCCATAATGTATCAAAAACATTTTGCATTGACTATATTAATTTTGGGTTCAAGTTTTGTATCCTATAAAAAAAAATTAAAAAATAAAATTTCAATTTTTTTAAATTTTTTTTAAGTTTCAAGATCTCAAAGATTTCAAAAGAAATCATGAATGCATTGTACAAAGAAATATTTGACACATATTTGACACATAAACACATAAACACATAAACACATAAACAAGGCAAGAATTTTTTATAACATGGATTTCATTGGATGGGGATGAATAGTATTTTTTGAAGTGTAAAATAAATAATACCTAAATCAAAATTTTTAGAGAGAATGAAAAACAAGATTAAATAGTGATACAATTAGTCTTAGATAGCTTAATAACAACCTTGTAATAAAAATCAAAGAAGAAAAAATTCTTGGATTTTGTATGTATTGTATGTTTTGAAATTCCTTTTATAATGAAGTTACTGCCCATGAATCTCTTCACTTTTACTCATCACTTCTACAAACAAGCAATGAAAAAAATCAGCAAAGGGCATAACCCTAGCACAAGCGATTGACATTATGTTGTAGATTATGTTATTCGAGTAGTTCATGGATACTTCCAATCCATTCCACAACCTTACATTGATAAGTTATTGGTATTGTCAATTGGAAAAAGGGCGTCAGAACATGCCGACTCCGTCATTGTATAACTTTGAAATTTTCCTCATATTTAAACTCATATTTAAGAAGTGGTGTCAACGTCTTGCAGGGTTTAGATGTTCTTTGGATTACCAGTGTTCCACTAAGATCCTTGGTCATGTTTATAAAGCTTTGGAGTCTTAAGGGCATGAGGAAGTATGTGTCTAGGTCCAAAGTTTATTCTAACGTTATGACATTGTAGAAATGCTTCCCAACTCTTCGATTGTGGATTTGCATCTTTGACGTGAAGATGCTTTTGTAACAAATCCACTTATTTAAGGCCTACATAATACAAGACCTCTCGCCTACACAGACAATTAGCATATTATCTGCTTATGGCTATATAAATGTTACATATTGGTCTATTTGTTAATGAATTCATCTTATCTCTATTATAGTCATATGTTGTTATATTCAGAAAAATATATCTGAGGTGAAGCTTTTCATAGCCGACGAGTTTCCAATGCAGATTTTTTGATTGTTTTGTGGATATATATATATATATATATATATATATATATATATATATATATATATATATATATATATATATATATATATATATATATATATATATATATATATTACAAATGAGCATGGATGTCTCACTCGACGGTTCCAAGCCGGAATAGAAGAACAACAGAAATAGTACCTCTTTGTCCCAATATTTATTGGAGATCAAAATGAATCATTAACAGTAAATTGGATATTTTTAAAGGGAAAGTAGGCCTCACTTGACAATGTTTATGGCTGGAAGTATTGCTCTATAAATCTTTTATATATTTTCTTACTTTATATATTGAAGAAATCAATTGACTCTCATGAAGGAAAATTACAAAGTCAAAATTATCTTTTTAATATCCAGAAGTTTATCTTTTAAATAAAATTCTGATTAAATTTAGATGTGTTATAATATATGGTTTCCACAATTCTAATGAGCTCATCAAAAGGGTGAGTAACCATGGCTGGAGGAACCCAACTTCTGAACAAAATGAGTCCACCTTTCCTCTCCCACCAATATCTGGGAATCTTAATTTTGGATAGTACACTACATGCTTACTACAACTATAAAGTGTAGCTGCAAACGACCACTATAATACACTTTTAAAAAAAATAGAGACATTTCAACGGTCAATGTCCAAGTTGATGATTGATCCAATAGAATGTTGTCAAAAAATGAAATAAAATAAAAAGAATATTTGAGGCTTTTAATGTATATTTTATTTTATTAAATAAATACATTTGATATTTTTTTTAATATTTTTTAATCAAGTTATTTTAAGTTTTTATAAGTACTTAACATTAAACTAATGTCAACGTGCTCAACGGCACGGGGTGCCTCTAGTATATATATATATATATATATATATATATATATATATATATATATATATATATATATATATATATATATATATATATATATATAAAATAAAAATTTGTGCACTCATAGTTTCTTGTGACCATCGTTAAAAGAGCAACCAACAACCTCAAAAATCTTTTCTTCCATTTCTGTTCCAAAACCCAAGCTCATGTGATTGCTCAAGGTCTTGATCAATCACTTCAACATTTACAATCTAAATCCTAAACCAAGTGTCCGGATATCTTGTCCTTGAGTAGTCCATCCTCATTAATACGCACGCTCGACATCCGGTGTCTTTCGTTGGCCGCGTCTGGGCCTCATTGCTGCTTATGTTACGATTGCTCCACTCTGAAGGCACTGAGAATGCAATTTGTACAACAAAATCGGAGAATAAAAATTTAAGATTTGAATTATGCTATTATTTTAAGCAAATTATATTCAAGGCATATAAACTTAAATACTATAATGGCTCTTTATTTTATGAAGATTTTATAAAAATTCATTTAATCCCTATAGTTGTTTTGTCCATTCTACAAGAAATTGGAATTTTGGACAAAATTTTATGATGTCAATTTTCAATGTGGTTTTTTGAAGATTTTTGTGGATGTAGTAAATTACAATAGCTTTGTAGGAATACATATTTTTTTTCTCTAAACCTCTAGAAAAATAGTTATGCTCTTCTAAATCATTCAACCTTGATGACGGGCAATTCCAACAATTTTGTTACACCATTCTACCATTTGTGAGATTTTTTATACAAGTAACTAACGTGATTTCCTTTGAAACTGTTAAACTTTTTTTATTTTTTTATTTAAAAAATAATAATCTAAAAAAATATATTATATTAAAAATATATAATCTCTAAAAAACCTTCACAAATTTCCTCCATTGTTTTTTTTAACCCTATGTAAAAATAAAACAAATCTTTGAGGATTTTTAAAAGGAATTTCTTGACATTATAGGGACTCACTCAAATTTCCAATTGTATGTGAAACGAGTAATAGATTGAATAATAAAGGTAGAATCTCTAAGCATGTTCTTTCCCAAATTACATCAGATTTCAAACTTTAAATTTAAATCCAATTGAAGAGTAAATTTTTTGATTTATTAATGTCAAATAGTCATGGAAATATTCCAACATGACAAACAAATGTTTCTTCTATATCAAATACTTATCATAGTTCAAGGTCCATTCTAGATCATGGAAACTGAAAGCGTCGGATTTTAATTTTTAATCGATAGAATTTACTGAAATATTAGGGTTGCGTGAAAATGAATTAGGAACCAAAGCTTTGCAATTTAAAGTACCATAGATATAGCAGTGAGGCATTCAAGTCTCTAGCTTGAATGTTGCCTACAAAGGGAGAGAGAAATGTTTATATTGACATTGTAAGATTGTAAGATTTTAACCTACTTAACGTCAAGAATCACTTTTTAAATGCATAAGTAAATAGTCATCTAATTTTCAATTTAATTTTCAATTAATACTTTTTCATACCTTGTATCCTTTACTCATTCTTCTGTAGTTGTAAGGATTGGTTCAAATTAAAGGATAAGATAAAAAAAAAAAAAAAATTAAAAATTAAAAATTAAAAAATAAAAATAAAAAAATACCAAATGCTTCACTACGGAGTGAATTCTTTAAATTCTTAGAATGTGGAATGAAATCTAATTAAATAAGGCCTATACTTTTGACTTCATGAACTTTGATAAAAAAGTCCAATTCAATTTAATAATGTACCATTTCAAGACTAATCAAGATTTGAAGAGTTTTTCTATTGAGAAAGTGTTTTATGAATAGTTTTTTGTTCGCAAGTAATTGCTACTTGACCTTACAAAATAGAAGATAAAAAATCTACACTAAATAAAGCTAATAAGTAATTTAATCCACTTTCATTCTAGCTTATTATTCCAACTTTATTTCAATTATATATGACGATGATACACATAAAGAATACGGACATATATGGACCACATTATAACACGCAAAGATTTCACAAAGGTTTAAAGTATCAAATTCATAGCAATTTAATTGCCAAAATATATATTTATGGATAACGATGTTGAAATTAAAGAAATTACCATTGTGCAACTTCTATCAATGAACTTAGTCTTTTGAATTTTGAGAAAATGCAATTAATTTTTTGCATTTAGCTTGACTGCTATAAAATTGAAAATGCTGGAAAGGAAATTTTTGAGAATTTACTATCATTTCTAAAACATGTTTTTCAGTTTTATAAAAATGAATATAAGCTCATGATAGTAACCTTGGTTCTTTGCACGTTGTCAAATTTTCAAGGTTCTTGAATAATGTAATGTAAGAAAATTATTTTCCTTCATGTTGGTAGGGTATGTAGCTACTTGTACCTTCCAAAACCTTTTGTGCAATTCAAATTTAACTCTACTCAACACCGAAGCCTTCATTTGAATGGTTGTGATTGCTCATTGTAATGGTTTTGATTGCATTGTTAAAAGCCAATATAAGAAATGTATAATAAAATAAACAATTCAAATTGGAATAAGAATGACAACTCCATCTACATATGATAGTAGTTGGTTTGCTCAAGGCCATGGAGGTTCTAGAATTTGGAGTACAGAATCAAATTCCATGTATAATGAAAAGCGTAAGGCTATTGAATGGGCTGCTTTGGAAAAACTTCTTGAGGGACAAGTTGATAGGCAACAATTGTTGGATAATGCTCTTGCAACAAGCGAACATAATACTGAACAATTGTTACAAAATATCAAACAACGAATTGATAAAGTGGGCATTGTTCTACCCACCGTTGAAGTCCGCTTTGAACATTTGTCTGTCAATGCAGAAGTTTATGTTGGAAACAGAGCACTACCATCTTTGGTTAATTTTACTCAAGATTTAGTTGAAAGTGCGTTGGCTTCATGTAGAATCCTTCCACCAATCAAACGTCCTTATACCATATTACAAGAAATTAGTGGAGTCATTAAACCAGGAAGAATGACTTTATTACTAGGACCACCTGGTATTTTTACTTTTTATTCAATAATTTTAAGTTATAATATTTACACTATTTTTTTTGATAATTCTGTATATTCTATGAGTTGATATTGTTAGTAATTTGAATGTGTAGTAGTTTTTGAATGTACCTACAATTGTTAAGTGATAGCATAGATTGACCGGAAGTAAATCATTTTTCAATTAACATGATAATAATGTACAAGAATTCTTTAAAAATTAAATTTATTGATTTTGTGTTTATCACAATTAGGACAGGAGCTGGAAAAACAACACTTCTTTTAGCCTTAGCTGGAAAACTAGATAAAGAATTGAATAAAAAGGGACATGTTACTTATAATGGTCATAACTTATCGGAATTCATTCCTCAAAGAACCGCAGCATATGTAAGTCAAAATGATGATCATATTGGAGAATTAACGGTGCGAGAAACATTAGACTTTGCTGCAAGGTGTCAAGGAGTAGGTTCACGGTTTGAATTATTAGAAGAACTAGAACGAAGAGAAAAACATTTAGGAATTCAACCAAATCCACATATTGATGCATTTATGAAAGGAACAGCTGTAAAAGGAATAACACATAGTTTATCCACGGACTATATAATAAAAATTCTTGGACTTGAAGTATGTGCGGATATTGTTGTTGGAAGCGATATGCTTCGTGGCATATCTGGTGGCCAAAAGAAACGTGTAACAACCGGTGAAATGATAGTTGGGCCTAAGAAAACACTTTTTATGGATGAGATTTCTACAGGATTAGATAGTTCTACAACATTTCAGATTGTAAAATCTATAAGAGATTTTGTACATCTTTTAGATGGAACTGTGTTGATGGCCCTTTTACAACCAGCGCCAGAGACCTTTGAACTTTTTGATGATATTATACTTCTTGCTGAAGGCCACATTGTATATATGGGTCCTCCTCAAGATAGTGTAGCATTTTTTGAGTCTGAAGGCTTCATTCTCCCTGAACGCAAAGGCATAGCCGATTTTCTTCAAGAAGTAACCTCCAAAAAAGATCAAGAGCAATATTGGTCACCTGATATGGGTCCGTATACTTATAAGTCTGTTGAAGAACTTGCAATGGCATTCAAAAAATCAGATATTGGTAGAGAACAAGGAAAATACCTTTCTCAACCATTTAATAAAACATTATCTCACCCTCAAGCTCTTATAACAATTCCGTATGCATTATCAAGTTGGGATATATTTAAAGCATGTATGGGTAGAGAATGGTTATTGATTAAGCGTAATAAATTTTTGTACATATTTCGAACATGTCAAGTAATATTATTATCGGTTATTTGTTCTACTTTATTCATTAGGACACGGATTCATCCAATTGATGAACAAAATGGATTCTTGTACATGGGCACTTTGTTTTTTGCTTTGATCCATATGATGTTTAATGCATTTACAGAAATGACTCTTACAGTGTGGCGTCTTCCAGTATTCTACAAGCAACGTGACAATATGTTTTATCCCGCATGGGCATTTAGTGTACCAGGATGGATTATGCGCATTCCATATTCTTTTGTTGAAGCTTTGATATGGTCACTCATATGTTATTTTACCATTGGTCTTGCACCAGAAGCCAAGTTATTTTTTAGATATTTCTTTTTGCTTTTCCTCATGCATCAGATGGGGATTGGATTATTTCGTACAATAGGTGCTATCGGAAGAAATATGGTTATTTCTAATACATTTGGTTCTTTTGCATTGTTGGTGTTTTTAGTACTCGGAGGGTTTATTTTATCAAAAGAAGATATTCCAAAAGGATGGATTTGGGGTTATTGGGTGACACCCCTTTCCTATGCTCAAAATGCTATTGCTGTGAATGAGTTTCGTGCAAAAAGATGGAAAATCATTAGTCCAAATACTGATATGCCATTGTATCTGAGTATTCTTACAAGTAAGGGAATGTATTATGAGAAATATTGGTTTACAATAGGGACATTAGCTTTAATAGGATACACAATTTTTTTTAATGCAACTTTAACATTAGCACTGAAGTATTTAGAGCCTTTGGGTCGGCAACAGGCAATTGTACTGGAAGAATCATTAAATGAAAAACTTGAAAATCGTAGTGGTGCACAAAATTCTTCAATCGAAATTGGTGTTGATAATCATCAACATCAAGAAAAAAAAGGCATGATTTTACCATTTCAACCTTTGGCATTAACATTTGATGATATGTCATATTTTGTCAATATGCCTCCTGAAATGATAGCAAAAGGAATAACAACACCAAGATTACAATTGCTTCACAATGTTAGTGGAGCATTCCGACCCGGTATTTTAACCGCTTTAATGGGTGTTAGTGGAGCTGGAAAAACTACTTTAATGGATGTACTTGCAGGGCGCAAAACTGGTGGATATATTGAAGGAATAGTAAAGGTTGCAGGATTTATAAAAGTTCAAGAAACTTTTGCAAGAGTCTCAGGTTATGTTGAACAAACAGACATCCATTCGCCTCAAGTACGTTCAATCACCTTTCAACCTTTCATATTTCATAGGCTTTTAACCAGAATAAAGTTAGTAATATAAATATTTTTAGGAGTATCATTTAATATATTATTATATATTATTATATTTTATTAATTTTTTAAACGTTTAAATTTAACGTTATATGCATAACAATGAAATCAAAAGATTTTTGTTTTTACAATTATATTTTCAATAAATATCCAAATACATTGATATCTAAATCAATTTACTAAAATAAAAAATATTGTATTAATTTATTTAGGTTACAATATATGAATCCTTACTATATTCATCATGGTTGCGATTGCCATCAGATGCTTTAGCAAGTGTCAAAAACTCTTTTGTAGAACAAGTAATGGAATTAGTAGAACTTGATGTTTTACGTAATGCCTTAGTAGGACTTCCAGGTATTACAGGTTTATCTACAGAGCAAAGAAAACGTCTTACAATAGCTGTAGAACTTGTAGCCAACCCATCTATTATTTTTATGGATGAACCAACTTCAGGACTTGATGCTAGAGCTGCGGCTATTGTGATGAGGACAGTAAGAAATACAGTAAACACAGGGAGAACTGTTGTCTGTACCATTCATCAACCAAGTATTGACATTTTTGAAGCATTTGATGAACTTATACTTTTAAAGCGAGGAGGTGAAGTAATTTACGTTGGTTCATTAGGAAAATATTCAAGTGATTTGATTGACTACTTTTCATCTATTCCTGGAGTGCCTTCTATCACAAATGGATATAATCCTGCAACATGGATGTTAGAAGTTTCAACACCAGCAATGGAAAAAAAACTAGGTGTTGATTTTGCTAAGATCTTTTTGAATTCAAAAATGTATCAAAAAAACAAAGATGTAATCAGATCATTAAGTGAACCTAAACCAGGAACAAAAGCTTTAAAATTTCCTACACAGTATTCTCAATCTTCTAAAGAACAGTTTTGTGCATGTCTTTGGAAGCAAAATCTCACTTATTGGAGAAGCCCATACTATAATGCAGTTCGATTTTTTTTCACCTTAATAATTGCATTGATGTTCGGATCAATTTTTTGGAAACGTGGTAATAAACGAACAAACCAACAAGATGTTCAAAATGTTATGGGAGTCCTCTATGCATCAGTATTATTCTTGGGAGTTAATAATTCATCAAGTGTACAACCAGTTGTATCCGTAGAAAGAACTGTCTTTTATCGAGAACGAGCTGCTGGGATGTATGGCCCTCTTCCATATGCATGTGCTCAAGCTCTTATTGAAATCCCTTACATACTCGTCCAAACATTCCTCTATGCAATAATCACATATAGTATGATTAATTTTGAATGGACAACAAGCAAGTTCTTTTGGTATTTTTTTTTCATGTTTTTGACGTTCACATATTTTACTCTTTATGGTATGATGGCGGTGGGATTAACTCCTTCTCAACAATTAGCTGCAGTAACATCCTCAGGATTTTATTCCCTTTGGAATCTATTTGCAGGGTTCTTGATATCAAAAGCACAGATGCCTACATGGTGGGGTTGGTATTATTGGATTTGTCCAGTTGCATGGACTTTGTATGGCCTTATTACATCTCAATTGGGAAATGTTCAAACCCCAATTTTTGTGGCTGGTATGGGTGAAGCAATTTCTGTACAACATTTTATTCACAAATATTTGGGTTACAAACATAGTTGGTTGGGAAACGTTGTTGGTGTTCTTTTAGCATTTGTTATAACATTTTGGTTAGTATTTGCGTTCTCAATTAAGTATCTTAATTTCCAAAATCGATGAGAAAACAGGAGTGGTCATTTCTTATTTTTGTATGTACCAATTTTGTGATTTTCACATGACTTAAGATTATGCCAAAATAAACTTAATTTATCCTACATGTTCAATGTTTGCTGCATTTGTTAACCAAAAGTTTGAAACTTCACACATACTCATTTATGTGTATTTTAAAATTTCATCATTCACTCAAAGGAAACATTTATTCTAGCCTAATATTATAGAGGATGCTAAATAGTGAAAAGCATCCATTGTATCAGCTGAAGAGCTATACAAATATATTATTATAAAAAAGATATTAGACCAAAAATTGGTGTTTGAAGAAAAAACATTTAGTCATAATAATAATGCTTTGATATCCATAGCTCAAGGTGTCTTTTATTAAAGCACTATTCTTAGGCTATTTTTTAGAGGATGTATACTAAAAAATCTAAAAGAAATTGACATATTGATCTTCATTCACATCAACATCTACTAGAGGCTACAATTATTTTATTATGCTTATAACTACAAGTTATATGCAAATTTAAGTTTAAGGAAATAGATGTTCATTAGATATTGGGTTCTTTTACATTTCACAACAAAAATACTTCTTTTTCTAGTGCTTCAATAAGAGACGAGATTAATATTAACTTTTTTCACCTTCAACAATTATATCTTGAACTAGAGTACTAGAGGAATGTGTGAGTTTTTTAATAGAATTATTAACATGATGGATTGCATGATTATGTTATTTGAAGCAAAGGAATTTTTGTTTTAGAAACCATGTAATATAGGGTTTGATTTATTGTAGAACAAGACTTTTGCACTCCTAAGTCCAATTTTTTATGAGAATCACAAAGAAGTCTTTGTTAATTTTCCTACAATTCATAAATGTAAGATAAAAGTATATAATTTTAAAAAAAAGTTGCAATGGAAAGAAATCCATAAAATTTCAAATATACATGTTAATTTTAATGAATTTGACTTCTTATAAATCCAAAATCTAAAAGATCAACGTCATGTTCATTATTTTTTGTTAAAAATGAGCGGGGATTCCAAAACATAAATCATATTTAAAAAATAAAAATAAAATTACATCTTCGTTGCTAGGATTAAAACCTTTGAGTGCTCTTGAAGTGAAACATTAGGGGAAAAATCAGGTCACATAGGGGCCTTACAAACTGGCACGTGAGAAGAAAAAAAACGGGGTGCCTGTGCATTTTTGACGGGGCACCGAAGGTGCAACTGTGGTTCCAGCAATGCCGGTGAGAGGGGTCAAATCAATCACCTCGGGCTCCCGCATGTGTCGAGCGTTGCTGCAGTGGAAGCGCTGACAGTATGTGGAGCCGCTGGGCACAAATCCCAAGTCGGCCAGCTTATGTCAGCAAACTTTCTGACAACCCATTCAACGAGGAAGTTATGAGTCAGCCCACCTACCTCCTCCACCGACGACGTGTGCTACTCCATCTCCGCCAAAGTTGTTGCCAGCGGTTAGGGAAATTGGGTGCAGCCAGCAGGGGTTAGTGGACTATACATTGTGCTTGCAACATCATGTTTGGTTTAGTATATGTTTTATCCTCCCCAGACCGCTCTGCAACCTTCTCCCTTGATGAACATAAATCTACTTCTAGAAGATCTTGCTGCCAGCAAAGTTTAGGGTTCATGACAATGGTGACAGAGTTGCTCATATCACAACGAACCTTGTCTAACAAGTGGTGCATAGCGTGCATCAAGCGAAACTCAAGGAATGTAGTTTGAACGCTTTGCCACTCTTACTGCCATCAAGAGTCAAAAATCCGAAGTAGTCCTTGAATCCCTTAATCGCTATGAACGAATTGCAAGTATGAAGAAAAACCTTCTTAAGATTGCCAAGTACCCAAAACTCCAGAGTTGTTAACAACCAAACCCTATACCATAGCCACTCAAGGAAATTGCAAATTGAAATGAAGAACATCATTTACCCTAGTATTGTGGAACACGACCAAAACTTATCATAGAGAAAACGTCACTTACAGTATATTTTCAGTCCACCCCAGTAGGAGTTATAAGAACACTCGTGCAACTGCTTCCTGCTCGAATTCGTGATTACTGCCAGCGGACATCTGTAAAGAAACCGCTCATAATTTTAATTGTCACCCTGAACCTCGTGCGCCCATGTGTTGACCCTAAACCCTTGAATTCCACCCTACAATGGTGTCTTCCGTTCTGCAACACTCAAATTCTAAGCATCCAAATTCGTGACTACTTTTCGTAGATGGAGACCAACCTAGGCACAACCAAACTTCACAGCTTCTTATCATTGTGCGAGCAAACTTCAAAATGCCGGCTCTCGAAACCATTGGCATCAATTACCCCTGATTCGATGATGGAGTGATTGCTTCCCATTACTGCTCTCCTTCGAACCGTGCTGCAAGGCAGTAAATGTCGGGAGTCGGTGGTTCGCCAAACACCCCAACCACCTCGGCGCCACTAAGCACTCCTCCACGCCACGCAACCCCATTTCGACACCATAAAGAGGGCCTCTTACCTCAGCGGGCATCAATTGTGGCATCTGCTGTCAGTATTAGAGGGGCCTTTGGGCAGCCGGTTCACCTAACCCGAGCTGCCTTAGAGGGCCCCTTTATGAGGTCAAATTTCACGTAATGATTTTGCACTATAGAATGGATTATTTTTCAATCTTAACGATTATAATGGTAGATACTTATATATCAAATTTCAGAGCTGATAGAGTGCATACTATAATTATCAAAAAAATTAACATATAGAATTTTTTGCTTAGTTCACAAAAAAATATTTGTGATATCTATTACAAAAACAAACATACATTATATACCTCCTCAAAGCTTTTGCAATTCCATATTTTAGTTTTTTATTTTAAAATCTCACACTCAAAATCAATACTATAGAAACTTGACTAAAAGTGTTAAACAAAACTCTATTTTGGAAAAATATCTTTTAGAATAATATTCTATTAAAAACTTATTGACTTTCAAGACACCAAAATATGCGTATTTTGAGATTTTGAATAATTTCTTATTTTATTCCTTATCATTTAAAATTTAGAATCATAAAACTTCTATAAATATCTTCCATGTACTTGAATAAATACCTATACTTATCAAAACTTTATTAATGTTTTCCAAAAATATAATTTGGAGATTATTTTACATGACAACTTGCACAACCTTTAAAATGCATACCAAGGGAAGAATTTTTTTAAATCATTCAAAGATTTTTCTTCCATTGGATTCGCAATTGTAGCCAATGATTATGCTAAATTATTAATTATAGCCAAGACACTATCTAATTGACCTCCGTGTCGATTGTTTCTTTCTTGATCAAGTTGAAAGCATTGTCGTTCAAGCTGCAATATGCTTTGACGAGCATGTGCATCCTTTTAATATTTTCTTCTTGGACCTCCATTATTGTTTGTCGAAAAGTTGTTTGTGTTGCAAAATTGTCATTCAGGAATTTATCTCTTATCTTCAATTGGTACAATGTCTCTTCCACTTTCCATTCAAACCTTTCTAGATGCCTACTAGAACCTTCATTGTGAGCTTTCATTTTCTTATAATATTGATGTTTTCCACATCAATATTATGGCCAAAGCCTTCAACACCATTAAGTGGTACATCCTCACCTACCATTTAAAGAATTTAGAGTCACTACGATGCCTACAAATTTTCTAAATGTTTCAAACCAACTATTCATATTGTCGTACATGGCTTTATTACTTGATGTAGATACTTTTGTTTTCTTCCAATCAACCTTGTTTGAGACCCGTGGATTACTTTTACTTAATGTCTTCACAATGTAATTTTTATACATTCTAAAATCCTTAACTAAATTATTCCATTTATTACATATTTTATCTAAATCAAGATTAATATTCTTAAATAAAGTCTTTTGAAGCATATAATTCTGAATTTTTTCCCGCTTTGCCCCCCTTAGACTTAAAAGCTGTATTTTTTTCTTTAATTTCCCACACCTTTTCAACAAGACCATTCAGGCTTGAGAATTCTTATTACTTTAAGAGATATTCGCAGTCAAAGTTTGAAAACACTATTAGGGTATGCTGAAATCTGCCTAAAACTGCAATATATGCTCATTTATCCTCGAAATTTGCCCAAAATTAATGAATTTACAGAAACTTCAAAAATTCACAAAAAATTAAGATTTTAATTTTTTTCAAGTTTTGTTTTTTGATCATGTAAATTTTGAGGGCTTTTGACACCAATGAGGCCAGTTTTGAGGGCTTGGCCTTTCGACTTTAGGGGTTAATATGGTAACCTAGATCGTTTTCCACAATGAAAGATCTATATGAAATAGGGGATTAATTTCCAGCTGATAAAACATCGATGACCATTTTTAAGATCAAAACAAACTTGAATATGTAAATTACAACATGGCCAAGATGAACTTCGCACTGTTCGACCCCACCGGAGAAGCCTGGTCCAGCGGCGCTTCTTCAAGAGGTAAGATGATGAGGGGAGGGGAAACCCTAACCCCAAGTTTGGGTTGCGAGGTGACCAGGGGGATGGGCCAAAAGGGAACCCAACTTCAACCATTCATCTGGCCTCCATTAGCACTGGTTTCAGTAAGGGCCAAAGGGGGCCAAAAGGGACAATGGGCCTTCATTGGTCAAAAGATTTCTACGGGACAATCGAAAAATCCCACTTGGAAATGTACAGGAAATGAGTGAAATCATTCTTTACATCGAATGTTGTTATCACTTAATCCTGGACATTGTAAATTCTACAATTAATTCAAGAGATAGAGTATTTATTCCAGGTAGAGACTTCTAAGCTGTTCGAACGGGAGTAAGAACGACTAAAACATAATCAACACAGCCGGGAATGTACTACGAACGTTGACTACCACCTGCCGTGATGAACTGGCACACAAGAGCAGGCTCGCCAATCCAAGAAACAGAATATAATAACAGCAGCATCCAAACACGTTTCCGTCATCGGAGTAACACCAAGCACAAATATTATCAACATCAGTTGAAAAGATACAAACAGAGTTGTGCTTGTGACGGTATTTGAATCATTAAAAATTCAGGGTACACACGCAAGTATAGACATGTCGTCTTCCAACAGTCAGTAAACACAAACTAAACCTTGAAACCTCTGCTGTTACGGCGACCACGAGCCTTCTCAAATTTGCGACCCTTGGAACGGACATAAGGCTTAGTGCTGCTCTGTGGTACACCAGGTGCCCTTCCGAAATGCTTCACTGCCTCACGGGCATTCTTGGGTCCCCTCAACAACACCTGCACAAGTAAAAACGTGCGATTGTTATAAACGGGGGTCACGAACTCCGAGTGTCAAAACACCCTAAGGGCCGCCGGGACTACATGAGCCTCAAACATCCTAATACAAATCATCCATCGTTAAGTTACCATACAGACTGCCGTTGACTATGAAACTTCTTCAAGTGACCAACAAAAAAGAATATAGGGCAAAATGGCGAAATAGTCCAAGGCTTGTGCTTGAATACGTACACAGTTGGATCCAGTTGGGGCCCTCAAGGCAAGCTGATCAAAGGTCAAGACCTCTCCTCCGTTCTTCAAGATACGGGCACGAGCTGTTTCGGTGAAGCGAAGAGCTACTACCTTCAAAGCTGGCACTTCGTAATGACGAATGTCGTCTGTGACAGTCCCAACAATAACAGCGTACTTGTCTTCCTGTAGGAGGTAGGACATTCAATGAGATGGCTGGTACAGTGATCGCCACAGTTGTCCAAACAGAATTCGAAAAGCTACCTTTCTAGGCACTCTACAACTCAAAGAGCACCACAATCGAGGGAAGAGATGTGATATGCCTACAGGAACCAGAATTGCGAGCTGGGCAATATAATACCTATTTGAGTGCTATTATCATCATCATGAAGTAGCACAGCAGAAAAACTACGGCCATACCTTGCCCTTCATGTATCTCACGAGGCGGGACATGGAAAGAGGAGCACGGTTGATGCGGCTCATAAACAAACGCTTCAGAACGACTCCATTGAAGGCAGCATCGGTTCTCCTGACCAAGAACCGGTACAGCTGCACAAAAAGAAATGCGTGAGTTAACCCTAATCAGAATAGCAGAATGCCAACTATACCCTAGTTTGCAACAAGTCCAGAAGAATCAAAATCTGCATTAATCCTTAATACTACCTTCACGAGAAGCTTCAGGTACACATTCCCGCTCTTGGGCGCTGTACGCTTGGTCTTCTTGTTGCGACCCCCAGCCTTCAAATCGATACCCTACAATTAACACCAGAGAATCTACTCAGCACACACAGAGACCATAAACCCTAACCTCCCACACTTGAATTCCAGAGAAGCAAAAAACCACCACATCCATCGTCAACGACATACAAAACCTAGATTGCCGATCACATCAAATACAAAACAAACAAAATGGTTTCAATGCGCCCGTGAAAACACAACAGGGAGACAAGGGGCGTTCAAACAAGGAATCGATTCACCTACGTCTCAGCCACAAATACTAAGCATAAACCCTAATTCTGAAACTCTGTTCCAGTACCCAATCCAAAACATTCAATAGAGAGAAACATCAAAATATAACAGGACGTATATTCAAACAAAGCAAACCAACCCCATTCAACGCGGTTATGCTAAATCCTGACTCCCCACCTAAAACCCTTGGAAAAACCCATACTGATCCAAAACAGCTGGCGTGAGGTACAGAAACGAAACGACAACGCGTGAGAGATGGAGATGACGACGACAAGGAATGGAAGAGAGGATGGGAAGCGGGCTCACCATGGCTGCAACAACGGAGCAGAGGGTCGCAGCGTCGAAGCTTGTGGGTTCAAAGAGACCGCTCTGAGCCTGCCTCCAACCCTAAGGCCAGTTCTGGGTCCATGGGGTTCACCGTCGGATGGGATGGGGAGATCGGACGGTGATGGGAGGTTGTTTTGAGGGTCGTTGGATGCAGGGGAGATCTGGCGGTCAGATTGAATAGCCGTAAAGCCATCATCGTTACTTTTAAAGTATACATTCACTTTCGAATACATATGAATGCGCCAAAATTCACTTTAAGGGCACACTTTTGTGGTGAATCACTTCAAAATAAAACGAGGCATTGAAAATCTACAAATAATCTCATGTCTACAAAAATTATACATACATAAATCTAATTAACTATAAAATCTTATTGTAATTTGTATTCACAACTATGGAACTATTAAAATTTATTTTTTCGGTCCAACAAATTGTATCAATGTAATACATGTTCATCCTTATGAAAGTGTATTGACCCCTAACATTCCCTTGTCCATTTATCACAAAAATAAACACTTAAAATTTATCATTTTAAAAGTAAAAGCAAAAAATAAAAACAGCTTTTTGAACTCTAGTAATATGATCTTGCTCAATATTAATAAATTAAAATACAAAAGTTTTTTTTAATGTAATTTGATCCCACGTGCTGGGAAGATTATAGAATTTGAAATGATTCAAATATACTTTTTCTATCCTACTCAAAGATAAGAAGACTTTGATTTTTTTTTATGTCAAATTTTTGCACTACATAATGCATATTTTTATAATTTTATAGTATACATGATGTTAGTTTCTTGTACACCAAATTTAATATGTTACAAAAGATTATAGCATTATAAAAAATATTGAGGAAAGATATAAAGGTTGTCAAAATCATTGTCAAGAAATTTGGAAAAGTATATATTAGATATGATGGTTTAATTAATATACCATTGTTTATTTTTACACTCATAAACATAGATTATTTTGACACCTATAAACATATCGAATGATTGTTTATTTCATATTCACAAATTAGTATGAAAACAACATTCAAAAAAAATGTTACTTGCATAGGATAAATGTTCCTTCTGATGATTTTTAATTTTGTATTTCAAAGTACTTATCATTATTATTAAACATGCTATCAATGTAATCACATGGAATCAAAAGGTTACTATAGTTACAATTATATCCACAAAAGTTATGAAGCACACAACAAGCAATGATTATAGTTGCTCCAGATTTGACATCAACATTTAAATTTTTATGCTTCATCAGTTCCACTAAAAGATTGTGGTTGATCAAAAAAATTGTCCCTAAATAAGATCATTATTTGGTGTATGATTACTGAATTTTGCCAACATAGGCCATTCTTTGAAGGCGAATGTCCTCTGAGCACACCAGAGATGTAAATATTGAAAGAGACAATATATATTCAATATATATAAAAAATGTAACGGTCCTTAATTCAACGTTTATATTTTGTTTTTCTATTGATAGACTAATAGACACCTTGGAATGTAGCCACGTAAGTAAAACATGGATAGAATAATCTTAATTAATATGTTCATCCATAAATTTATCTTCTGTTGAGCACTTTATCTTAATGGTGGCAATTGTAATATTCTTTTTTAGAAGATTTTGGCGATTTCATCCACTTTTTTGTTCATTTTTTCTAGTGTACAAGTAGCCACATTCTAATTGAGGTAGGATTTAGGCAAAAATTTGCCAAAAATTTAAACAATGTCTTAATCTTAAGATTTTAATGAAACCATAGTCTTTTAGTGGGACAGAGGGAGTACAATTTATAGTTGTCTCGTATGTTACATACTAACATCAAATACTCCAAAATTATTGTTTTTTCGATGTCATGATTACTTTAGATTTTGCAATTTGTTTCCTCATCAACTAATTAATGAAGAATTATTCCAATTGTTTTTTAAACATAAAATGCATCTTATAATTGATGTCTTGATGTTCAATGTAAGATTTCAAAATGACAAAAAGCTTGACATAAGTATTGTGTTTTATACATAAATCTTTAAACCATTCTTCATCTCACATCTCATAACATGTTACATAAATTTCTTCATACATGGCATTTCATTGACAAACTAATCTTGGAAATGTCCATTAATTTTTCTTAATAGAACTTTTTTTTCTAGATTCATCAATTTTTGAAATTAATGCTAATCATGATATCAAAAAAGAAATTTTTTGAAGGCATATTCCTTGTAAATAACAATTCCAACTTCAATTTTATATTGTTTTGGTAAAGTTAACCATTATTAGTATTTTGACAATATAAACATTAGTCTGATATGAAAATCAAAGATTCAAATTAATAATTGGAATGTTAGCATAGAATATTCAAGGATCAAAATGGAGGCTTGTAATAATTAAAAATACAAAAAAACTTCATCACTAAATTACTTCCACATAGAGTTGAACTGACAATTACCTTTAAATTTGGAGACTAATTAAAAATACATGGTTATTTTAAAACATATACCGATTTGACATATTCATCTAGGGCTATGTAATGCTACGCACAACCATTGATGAATATCATAATTTTTAAATTTGAATATAAAAAATGAAAGGTGTTCATGTAAAAATAAAATAAAATAAAATAAAACTTACACAAAAAACAAATGAAGCCGAGCTTTGCTTTTGTTTTTAAAATATGTCAATTGATTTTTAAATATTGTTTGAAATAACTATTCTCCATAACATTTTGAATAGCCAGTTTTATAATCTCTATAATCTATATAACCTTTTAAACAACCCTTCATGTTTCTAGTTCCAACTTCAATTTTTTTTATTTTTTTTTCACGACCAGATAGGACCAAAAAATACCAAAAGACGTGACGTTGACGGTCATGACGACTTGCAATGATTTTTTTTCAATATTTTTTTGGATTAAAATTCTAGTTGAGTGCCTCGTTGATGGAGTTAAAACAAGATAAAAAAAGGAATTCTTCTTTGATCCTACAAGAAGGAATTAATCATAAAGATACGATCTTCCCAAATCTCACTCCCCATTTGTGATGCATTAATTAATTAATGAGGGGGCTGGGAGTGGGGCGGGGGCTATGTGGCGCAACCAGGACGTTCGGGGGGGTCTTGGGGGGGTTTTATCCCGTATGGTTTGTACCTCCTCACCTCCCCTCAAAGTACAAGATGGTGGGTGAGGAGGGGAAGGAAATTAAAAAGTTCCCCGACTTACCATGTGGCACCCCTTTAAGGGGGTGCACGTGGCAAATGTCATTGAATGTGAATCCTGCATTATTTAATTAATGCAGAATTCACACTCAGTGACACTATGAGGGACAATCTCATAGATACTTATCTATTGAAGGTGATACAATTTTATATGCATATTTTATTTGTATTTAATGTTGTTACAATAATACAAATAATAATATTTGTTTTTATAGTTTATTTGTCATTGAAGGAGCATAATTAATAGATGTAAAGGAAGTGATGGTCCTTGAGGTTGGAGCAAATGTCAAAATAAAGGAGTCTACACAAATCCAATGTTGAGGCTTGGATTGCTAAAGTGCAAGCAGTTACAAGAGGTTTAGATGCTGCTAAAGTTGAATGCTACAAGTCAAAGTGGAGCTTTTGTCATTGCACATGACCAAAATGTTGAAAATATAAATGAAGACATTGTAAATGAAAATCTTGAAGATGAAAATCCAACTATTTAGACATTGCAATTTGAACTAATGTATTGGCCTTTAAATTCTTGGAAAAAAATAAAATTATACAATTTAATCTATTTAATATAAAGTAAAAGATCATAATTGGTTATAGTAATGAAATTTTTTAAAAACCTAGTTATTGAAAAACAAGTGAAGTCAAAGATTGATATACTAAAGAAGATATAAATTCTATAAAGAAAAAATCACAATGTGGCTTTGAAATTGCTTCAAATGTTTCAATGCAAAACTCTGGTTTTATTTTTTATATTTTATTTGGTATATGTCTCTTCTTTACCATACCAATCTTTGGCTTCATTTGTTTTTCAAAATATGATGTTTCCCCATAAAATCCATTGATTCAATCAATAATTATTTTCCACATATTCTTAATGGATTAGAACATTTTTCTTGAACTACTATGATGGTAATTCCAAAATGACCTTTAATGTAGATTCAAGTTGAATGTCCACTTGTACTTCATTGATGAAATGGAAATAATTGGATATGAAAAAACAAAAAGGTATAAGAAGCCATATATAAAGAATTCAAGGTTATAGAATAAGTACTACAACTATTGGTAGAAAAACTCAAACACCTTCAACAAGTAATTTAGCTAGTGGCCATGAAGCTCATGTGGATATTATTGGTCAATAGACATAAGAAGAAAAATAAGCAAAATTTGATTATGAAATTCAATATATGGTAGATGCAGTGTCAAGATTTGATGCATTGTATAATAAATAAGAGTAGTAATTAAAAAAATGCAAACATTAGAAACTTTTAGTATACAACTTCCTGAGATAATGTTGATATACAAAAGATCTAGGATTGAAATTGATGAAAGAATGCAACAATGAAGGAAAGAACTTGAAATAACGATGCAAAAGAAAGCATGCACAATTGTAATAGCATATAATGGAAGAAGAAGAAAATTTGAGTCGATTGTGATGAAGGCTTGAAAAAAGAATTAGTCATAGTATATATACACAATCTGAGCTAGCTAGTCGGTGAGCCTGATTCAATGTTTTTCTAGTCTCCAATTTGGTCCAAAGTTCAGGCTCGAAGCTTCGGGCCATAAGAAACCTTGTCCCAATTGCATCACTGACGTTCAAATATTTTGGTGCCAAAACAATGCTACATAAGATGTCACAGAGGATAAATTGAAGTTTTGGTCACGCCCTAATATAAAGCTCTTGAGCCCGATTAGAAAAAATCAAACGATCTTATTGGTTGAAAATTGAATAATCTGGGATTGCCCGTAACCCTTTACTGCCCGTGTGGATTCTAGAGAAACCACTATTTCTTAATTGATGTATCTTTAAAATTATATTTTCTAAAATTAGAAATACTTATAATAGTATCCAATTGTATGAATATAAGCACATTTTTATAAAACGAGTGTTGATTGATTCTTGATAAGATCAGACGGTTGGATTGGAAGATTATAATATGTCTTTGATATGTATAATGTACATTCAAAATTGAGATTATAAGGGGTGTGTGAATTTTGATTAAATTTTTAAAATTGAAAGTGAAGATGTTTAACAATGGCTTGTATCAACACCTCTTCATTGCAATCTTTCATGTCAAAAAACACAATTATACAAAATTGTTCTAGATTTTATCAGTGGGAGTGACTTATCCAAGTATGGTATAGAACAAAATTTACACCTAAAAATTAGAAAGGAGTTAGTACATTGCTCAAAATTGAAATATATACAATACTAGAACATGAAGAAGAGAACACAATCCAAAAAATATATATAAGAGAACAAACTTGCAAACACAAGAAATACCACATAGTACATTTGTCGTATTTGTGAATATTTGCTATATGTCAAGGTATGTTTAAGTGTTTTGTACATAGGTATTTAAACAATGAAGAAAGTAAATTTTAAATTTTCTTTTTACATCATCTACAAAGTCAAAAGTTGCATATGAACATCAGAAGTTGAACTGAGATGGTTCACAGATTTTTCAGCATTCCATTTTCATTCTCTGATGATCCAGTGACTTAGGCACTCAAAGGTTAATCCAGCCCAAGTTACACTTCTGCAGCAATACAACTATCCTTAAAATCACCTTGTGTTTTAAAAAGATACCATGAGTTTTGCTTTATTGTATTATTTTTTTTACTTCAAATAGTTGGGAGACATCGAAGAGATTCGTGGTCTCACTATATTTGGTGTGTAAAAACTTCGTGGTCTCTAAACTCCAGGTAAACTAGTTTTCAAGGATGGAATGACGGCAAACTTTAATTTTCCTTGAGTTTAGAGACCACCAAACTCTTATACATCAAATGTAGTGAGACGACCAGGTTCTTCCATGCCTCCCAACTATTTGATATAAAAAATAATAATACAAGAAAGCAAAACTCATGGTATCTTAAGTCAAATACCAAATGCCTTTAAAAATAACTCTAATGTCAAAGCAAAGTTTTCCGAAGCTATGCTCTTCTCATCCAACGGTTCCAGGGCGGAACCGTCGCCTTATCCAAAACCCTGGACGGAGGTCCGCGGAGTGAAGGAAGGGAGGGACTAGGGAGAGATGAGCTGAGGCGAGGGAGTGTGAAGAGCAGGGGCGGCATTGCTCGGGAATTCTTAGCAAATTCTCACCTCTGGCGATGGCGATGGCGAACACCATGGCGTCCACGGCGCTCCTGCCCTCCTTCGACGGCCTCCGCGCCCAGGCCCCTTGCCAGAAGATTGCCTCCTCGGCTCCCACCACCAGCGGCAGCCCCGCGTACCAGCCCCTGTCTGTGGTGGCGGACAAGCGCGTGCAGAAGAGGCGACAGGTTATCCTGACCGAGGACGTGGAGTATCTGGGCAAGACGGGCGCGCTGCTGGCCGTGAAGACGGGCTACTTCCGCAATTTCCTGTACCCGACGGGGAAGGCGAAGCTGGCGACGCCGGAGATTCTGAAGGCCATCAGGAAGGAGGAGGACCGGAAGGAGGAGGAGCGGAAGGCCGTGAAGGCGGAGGCGGAGGGTGTGGCGCGGCTGCTGCAGAATGCGGGCGTGTTCACGCTGCGGAGGAAGAGGGGAGGGCAGGGGAAGCAGATCTTCGGGTCGGTGACGTCGCAGGACATCGTGGACATCATTAGGGCGAACACGAAGCAGGAGGTGGACAAGAGGGAGGTGACGGTGCCGGAGGTGCGGGAGATTGGGCAGTACGTGGTGGAGATAAAGCTGCATCCGGAGGTGATAGCGCAGGTGAAGATAAACGTGGTGGGGCAGTGATGTCGCAATTCTGAGTTGAGCTACATATTTTTTTTGTTTCGTCAGTTTCTTCCATCTTCTTTCCCCTTGCATCGGTGCGAATGTGGAGGGGAATCCCTCGGGCGGGTTGGAGTAGGGACGTGGAGTTTCCACACAAGCTTTTAGGTCAGGAATTGAGCAGTTGTAACATGTAGGAATGGAGACATATGGACCAATTCATTTCGGTTGGGCTCGGAGTGTGCAACTCATGGCTGGGGACGCTTTGAAGGTCTTATATGTCGTTCAATGTTCATCGAAGGTTTTAGGGCAGAGCTGCATGCAGCACTGGCACACTGAGTGAGCTGTTACAGGGTATTTATTCATGATCAGTTACTTAATATGTCCTCGAGGCCCTGTGATTCTTGAGTGTTTTCTGAGAATGCGATGAATCATCAAGATCATTCTTGTATACTCATTTCCAAAGCTGAAGTCAATTTTATTTGCCGACTCTCCATTCTCTTGGGATTTCATATCCAATTCGATATTTCGACCTAAATTTGATGATGAGTTCGTGCGAAATGGATTCTGTTTATTTGGGCTGTTAATCTTCCATGGGACTGGAGAATTGGGCTTGAGGTTTCGGGCTGAGTTTACGTGCGGATTCATTGTGATTAATTGGAATTTCCTGTGTTTGTTGCTGAAACGGTCATTGACGTCCACTGTCTGGCAGTGTGGTCAGTAGTGGCTGTTTTGGAGTTAGCTTAGTTTCCTTTGGTAAACATGTTGGATACGATGATTTGTAGGCACTGCACTTGGAATATGTTGAGTTTTTGATATCCCTTTGCATTTGCACCCAGTTTGGTGAACTAATTGGCAAATGGTGTAATTTTATTTGAGTTGACAGAGGCCCGCAAAGTATATCATTTCAACTGTGGTGAAAACACAGACTATGACCAAGTTGAGTGGACAGGACGACCTTCACTTTTATGGACCAAAGTATGTCGGGAGGTGAGTCCAATGAGAACAAAGTTTGGCCTGTGGATGGAAATTTGGGTTGAGGATTTTGCCCAACTCAAACTATTACTCAAGAGGCCATCACCTTGGTATCATAAGTTCCTAAAAGTGCTACTACGTAGGCTTTATTCGAGGCGATGCCTTTTGGACTTTGGCCCATAGTGTTAAGGCTAAAAGGCCAAACTTTGGTTATTTTAGCATTTTCGTTGGTCCGAACCAGGGACCTCTTAAAGTTCGGGCGCAGACTGAACCAGCCCTAAAAGAACAATTATGTGGTTGTCTAAGATAAAAAGTATCATTGTGAAAAGATGCATTTCCTTCCTGTCAAAGACTTTCACACCAAAAACCTTCTCACATTATATTTTGATGCAAATGGAAATCAAGTCAAAAGTGTGAAATGTAATAAATAAATTAAATTTGAAATTGCAAATAAAAACTTATTTGATTAGAGATGGTGTTGAAAAAAAATCTTATTTTGAAGAAAACACAAATAAAGAGAAATCATATGTAGAAACCACAATTAATAGTTTACTACTACAAATCAAACATATGAACCTAAAATAAGGTTTTTGATTAAGTGATAAATAGTCTATATCCTGAAGACATGCCCAATTATATCTTAAAACTTCAAATTATTTAGTTTATACAAAAAAAAAAAAGTTTAAAAAAATTCTTGGCAAACCATGAATTTTAGAACATGTATCTAAGTTTTTTCCTTTGTTCACTTTGTCCCTTCTCTTCCATTATTACAAATGGTCTACTAGGTTTTTAATTCTTCAAAGCCTAGAAGCTAACAAAAAGAAGTAATTGGGCTCATGTAATTTACAATAACTTCAAACCATTTGCAAACAAACCTTTAACCTCAAAGTTCAAATGGATGTTAATGAGATGCTTCAATTGCAAAAATAACTTTAGTTGTTGGACCTCCGCATTACTTACAGTGGGCTCACATATGGTGATTAAAGAGACAAGAACTTACAAAATCCAAAGAAGAAATATAAGAGTATAGCAAAAAAGTTATGGTCAAGAGGGATGTGTCTTCCTAGAGACATCCATTGCAAAATATATTGTTTGTTGTGGCCTTGCTCTATTGATTATAAACGGGAAAATACTACCTTCTCCACGACAGTCATTATAAGGGATTTTCAAGGTCTCACTATCATCGACTTTAGGCAAGAAAAAAGGGAAGAACATCTACCATTTGAGATCCAATTTGTGCCTCTTTTCTAGTAAGCAACTCATCATTATTAAGGCTTTGAATTGAAGTTTGTATCCTACATTATTATTACATATTTTCTATTCTTTAAATTAAATGATAAGGTGTTGTAGATCATAGAGCAGAAGGAACCCTATCCAGTCTACTACTCTCTAAACTTCAAATAAACTTCCAATAAAACTTCAAGTAGATTGGTACTAGTTTTGAAGGCAAAGTAAAATTTTGGTACGCTTTTGTTACCAACATCTTACTGGCATTTTTGAACCACCTACTACTTGATAAACTTCAAGTAACGTACACCCGCCACGGTGCATGATTAGATGAACGATTTCCATCCATTTTTTGACGATCTACTTACAAATATCCAAGTTTTCATCCACATGTATGGATGTATGTCATCCATTTTAGATGGATGGTTTCCATCCAAACATAGGTTTTAGGTTGCGATGTTGATAAAAGTTGTATTTTTTTCTTTTTTATTATTGATAATAAAGAGTACATCAAAATGCATTCAAAAGCATCCTCCCTCTGAAACACATTCATATAAACTACCTCGCAACACGTTTGAATAAACTACCTAACAATTCAATTTCTAACAACAGTTACAGGAGGAAACGGTCATCCAGCAACAAAAGAGGGTGTCAGCAATCACAGTAGGAACCGCATGTCACTACACAACCCATACACAGGCATTCAGAGTTTGGCCATAGTCTGAACCGGTCCAGTACCCAATTGATGTCATTGATGGCAAATGACATCAATTGATGTCCAGTCTGTTTAAACGTTTTGATAAGGTTTGCAGTTTCTCCGCTCGAACATCTCAAACACTATATAAACATCTGTACTGTAAATGTTGCAGCAATAAGTCCTTGCAAGGTGTTCTCAATGTCTATGACTACTCAACCCTAAAACCGAAATCCACTTTGAACCCTGGTAGATTGTTTAAAACAAATCGAAACTATTTGTGTAGCATCTGAGTCTATGCCATTACCTATAATGACAAGAAGAAGAAAAATTTCTTCCAAGTAACCTAGGATTGATCAGTACGGCTCCGGAGGCATAAATTGCAACCAGCTCCATATTCCACATTCATCACGATTTGCTTGCTGTATTCCATCTTTTACGTAAATGTTATTCATGAGCCTCACAATCAAGCTCTACAAGCCAACGCTGTCAAGGAACAACATTCCATTTCAGATCACACATTACATGTACTTGACGATGTAGAAAATCACCACAATCCACATCGTTCTCTCTCCAAAAGTTTGGAATGTCGTATACTGGTTTACGAGTTTTCCTGTCGAATAGGACCATGCGTTGATGACGATGCTCAAACACATCTAAAGGCACATCATCTGCGACCACAAGTAAATACCGTTGACACGCAAATAGCCTTGTTCTGAGGCCATTTGGTGGCTCCTCCATTCCGAAAAGTTCTGTAGACCTCGTGAGCCAGCCGTTGTCCCAAACACTCTCTGACATCTCTAGCAAACACTGCTCCCGGTAATCCCCAACATGCTCATTATAATAGATCTCAAACCGATGATCTTTCACAAATGTGAGAGATTCAGGTTTGCTCTCGAGTGCTGCGTCTTCAAAAGGTTGACCATCAAACCTACATAACTGTTTTGAGCAACAGTCAAAGTAAACTTCACATCGCAGGTCATCGACAACACCATCTCCAAATACAAAACCAGAATCCAATGTACTCCAAAGCTTGCTCTTGGAATCATATCTTTCTGAACAGTATACTTTCCGTTCTCTACTGTTCTTTCCACTCCGAGTCACCAAAACCAATTCGTAGCATCCAGTTTTTGAGTCCACTGTCAACTGCAGTAGAATGGCCTCCGTGTCATCCTGATCCTTGCTACAGGTCAAACTCGATAGCGGAATATCCTTTTTATCGCCGGTTAATGGATTGAACACAAAAATGCTGGGAGGTTCCTGCACGAACTCAAAACGTTCGAAACAACTTGGCAGAATGCATACCAATCCTCCATCGTGTGCAAAAAGGTGCTTGTCGGTCTCGTGACACCCAAAGCAATTTCCAGGCATGTCTTTGATTTCCAAATCGAACCACTCAGTATGCATAGAATTGGATACGGCAATGCGATATGAATCAAAATTATAGTCCGTGATCAATATACCAAACAAATCGTCATGAGCCTTAGCACACGATTGTCTGAAATTCGTGGCCATGGGCATCCTTGACCAGGGCTTGCATGACTTCTGCAGCTCTAACGTTTTAGAGAGGGGAAGGAATGCACAAACATGTTGCACCACTTCTCTCGGAAGCTTCCTCCAGAGCGTAAAATCCATCACCTCTTGATGATGGCTACAATAATGCCGACATGTGTTCCCTCGCCGCTGTGGGCGTGCTCGTCTCTGGTACACTGCTTTGAACTCTGCGTTTGGATTGCTTGCTCCTCCCACACCAACATCCGAGCCCGTTCTAGGAGCACACATCACGTCTTCATGAGAAGCGGACTTGCCACATTCCAAACTGAAAATTTCATCACATACAGTCAAACTCTCTTGAATGTCTGGAACTTGCTCTCTGATACTTTTCACCAGGTTTTCCACAATCTTCAACCGGTATGTCAGTTCCCTTTTATGATCACGGGTCACAACAACATCCAGTACTGAATTGAAACAAGTCTCGTCCGCAAGCGAATCCACAAACCCTTGAAATATGTCGTTCAGTTTCTTCAAAGCCGTACTCTTGAATTCTCTTAAATTCGGTTTACTATCCGAACACGCCATCCTACACAATTTAACAATTGACGTAATGAGTTCCAAACTTCTCCAACTGAAGTGGATCATCACTCACACAGAAACAGTTCACGTATCTATCAGTATTTGAATCCAATCCTCAGTTGCCTCCCACAACACTAAGATTAAACCTAAAGTTGAATATTGACCACATCAAGTTTTGTTACGAGAGGTCAAGTCTTACAAGCAAACCAGGATAATTTCCACACCTTAAATTCTGACTTTCTGCTGTCAAGGCATTGGCGTTCTCAGTGATCTAGTAACGATTCATTCACCTGCATTAACAACGCACAGGTAAGAGACAAGGGACACACAAGGTCAGAGCATCACCATCAACCATATGGCCAGCAATGGGTGAGAGCAGTTGCAGAAATCTTGCAGTATAAAAGGATAAGAACACCTTGTAGGTGCGATGCATACCTAGATTGAGTCAGCCAAGCTATTCTGCATCGCGCATGCAACTTTCGCTTGAACCTGCTTAAACCCTAAACCCTGTGCATGCACTGCGCAGATAGATAGATAGAAAATTTCAAAGCTTGACCAGTTACTATATAGAGAGCTGGTCGCTCCAAGGACGGAGCCTACGAGAATTGATAATCTGATGACAGCGCGCCATGTTCTGGAAGAAGCAGACGATTTCTTTAGAGTCGAACCTGGTAAGAATGTCCTCGGTGATGATAGGTTCTTGCCGTTCGGCGTGCCATAATTTTGCGGCAGAGAGTAATGACTGACGAGAGAAACGACTCACTAGTAGAGAACCTGACGTTTTCCATTTCAAAAGTGTCGCTTCTCACTTGCGAGAACGCGGAAAAGCGCTCTTTTTCTTGTCCTATGTGACCAACTCTACTCAACAGTGTTCATAATCCTGAAAATAGTAAATGGAAAACGTCAGGTTCTCTACTAGTGACTGAAGACAACCCTACATTGCAGACTCTAGAAGAAGACATAGTTACCCTGGATATATAACAAGTAAGACTCTACAATGCCCAGCATCCAACCATCATCGCGTTACTGTTCAAAGTCCGTATGCTCTAAATCTTCAGTGAGGATCTGACCTTGTGTTGAGTGAGATTTTCTCTTGCTGCCGCGTAAGGTAGAGACACCTATTCGTGACAGAATAAGGAATTGATAACCTGGGAGTGCAAAGAGCATGGAGTGAAATCATGAATGTGTTAGCAAATCCAAAAGGAAGTGTTGGGCGTTGGAATCTGAACTTTTGGAGGCTTGTGCAATTTATCCAAATTTTTGAAGCAAGGGTGTTATAGACACCTACTCTTAAAGGTATATCCAAAAGAAACAAAGGAACAACTGTGAAGCAACACAAATGATAGCGAGAAAAGTTCGTGTATATTTTAAAAATTGGGAGATCCATCTCGTGACACCTCCCAAATGTCAAAAATTGCCATTTTCCATCCCTAAAACCGCCCATGTGAAGTTCTGGGCAATTTCAAGTTTACTCCCAATGAGTATATGGTGATATTATAGGGGTTTGAATTGGGTCGGTGTCATGAATGGGTGTTTTTACTTTACTAGTACGAAAGATCTCGCCTTGAAACAATGAGGAGTTTTCAAATCCGATCTCTTTTTAAGAGGTCGGCGTGGATGAAGTGTCCGTTCGTAATGCTAATGACCGGATGCCCATTGGACAAAGGGAAATTGAAACAATATTACTCTCCCTTTTCGAGGATGGACACTATAACTACGCTAGTTTCTAGCCTGCACTGCGCACTTCATACTTCTCCACACTTTGTTTCTCAATTGCACCACTGACACCCTAATACGACGAGGTCTCGTTGCATCATGTAGAAAAGAAAAGTGAAAACTAACTTTATTTTGAAAAGTGAAAAGTTTAAGAGTGTTTAAACTATTTTTGTTTGAAATTTAGCTTCAAATATGGGATGAGAGACCCTGAGTTACTTCATAATGAAACCTACAATTTGACCCCTAGAGATCGAAGAAAGCCAAAATAGCTTTTTATTATTTCGGACAGCCAAGATCTATGAAGGAGTTAAAATTAATAAAATTGCCTAAATTTTTTACTAGGTGTTTTTTTATAGATAGATATATAGATAGAAGAGATAGGTAGAAACTCCGGTCCCATTGAGCAAGGGGCCGGCGTGATTGATGTGTTCGTTCGTAATGCGAATTACTCATGCCTACTGGAAAAAGGGAAATTAGGACAATACTACTCTCCCCTTTCAAGGATGGATACTATAGTGACACACCATGTTATTGCCTAGCTAGCCACTAGTGCCTTGAAGATACCGAATATGGTATCCCCCTAAAGGAGGACCCCGACCATAGTTGGATAGACAAAAGTGGTGAGCATCATGCCAGCATGGTGAATAGAACCCACAAACTCCTCATTGGCGGCCATGAGCAAGCCAAGGTGTTCCTCATACCACAAAGTGTATGTGGTAAAAATTGCAAAGTCAAATTCCAAATTTTGAATTCTTTAACATAAATTTAAGTTTTCAAGCCAAAAAAAGGAACTTCAATTTTTTTTTAGTGTTATTAGATTTCTTTAAAAAAAGAAAACAAAATGATCATAACCAAATTCCTACTCATATTTCCAAGTGACCTAAGTTGAAACATTTATAAATTGCATAAGGGCAGCCTTCAAACTTTACTAGGCCAAACTTTAATTTTTTTCGTATTTTACATTTTTGTCCTTTCAAAAATTGTCAAGATCTGAGTTTTACAAATTTTTCAAGACTAATTTTGCTTGAAGTTCAAAAACTTATAGAGATACCTACTTACCAGTTATGATTTTTGTAAGCTTAACACGATTGACGCAAGTCATCTAGATATTGAATGGGCATACTCAACTTAGTTATTTACATAAAAATACATATATGAGCAAGATGTTTTGGGTACAATCATCAAGTCCCCCTTTGCAGAAAGTAAACTATGTCTTTCAAAGGATGCATAAGAAAAGCTTTGCATCAACTTTGAATGTTACGATCTCACAAATGGTGCAAATTCAAAGTCTAAAATTTTATATGGTATTTGTGATAGTAGCTAGGTTCAAGATCCTACCATTGACAGTGCTAAAAAACTGATCATGCCTCGATTCCAACAAGGTGGTAGAAAATCCCACTTTTTGGTTTTGAATATCTAGAAAACGCTTGGATTCGTAGAGGTTAAAGAATAAATCCTATAACTAATTTTTTTATTTTCTAAACCCCACTTATCTTGACGCGACGAGACCTTGCGCCCAAAACACCCACTTTTACCTTGTACAAATCAAAACGAATGCAACGGGTGTTTGAATGTTTTGATATGATTAAAGAAATGTGGCATTTATATTTTTTTAGTGGGGTGGAATATGGATAGTTCACTACACTATGAATTTAGTTAGTGTTTATGATAGTAATTGTGAATAATTAATATCCATGTAAGTACCAAAATAGATTTGTGGTAAAAATCTAATGTAAAGTGGGACATTAATTGTGACTTAAATTGACCAAGTTGGTATACATTCATTCACTTTCTCAAATGCTTAGGAAGACCTTTCTACATTAAACATTGACATCATTTATGCATTTTTACAATGAACTATCTACAATGAGGAGGACACTCTTTGAGAGACACTAAATGATTAAATTCACAACGTAAATTTCAAGGGCTTTAGGGATTAAGCCAAATTAACAAGTTGTCCAATTAAAAATATTCCTAATGTGGGTGTTATCACTAGAAATATCAATACACCAATATCTAATATAAATACAAACAAAGCCATCTTGTCTCTCGTATAAGAAAACTCATCTCATAACATGAGCAAAGATAATCAAATATGCAAAATTTATTAAAGTCAATACATCACTTATGATGACATCTCGATATGATATCTCTAGATAAAGTATCTCCATGATAGGATATTTCTAGGATATGGTATCCTCTACCACGATATCTACGAGGGGGGGAAGCACAATAAAGTGTACCAAAAAAGTGCTCCGCTCATTGCCAATTTCAGCCCTTATCGCAGAAACATAAAAAAGTGGCATTTCGGTTGTTGGTATGTAGGGAAGAAGTCTAGGTATAGAAAATAGACTTGATTATCTAAAGTGTTGGAGAATACGGTAAGGATTCGCGTCTTCTACAATGCCGTACGAGAACCTCGAAGTCCGACAAAGTGAATGCAGTCATTTGAAAAAGTGATAAGAACAAGTGTCAAATGTTGTCAGAAATCACTTTTGATTCCACGGGGACCTCCGTTTGTGAATTGCGGTTGTAGAAATGACAATGACCACTTCAAATGAAAGTTTGGATGGACGAGAAGTATTTCAAGGAGGTTTTTAAAACACTGTTTTCCGGGAAACTTTTTGTGAGGTTTTTTTCACCGAACATTGTTTTTTAAATTGGAAAAAACATCCTCTAAAGACAATAGAGGGCTCCAAATGAAGAAATTAAGACTTTGGAAAAGTTCATTTTCATGATTTAGAACTAGTGGTCAAATTAAGTTTCGATTAAAGATGTTTTTTTATGGAGATGCCTGTAAGATACCTTATGACACCTTAAAAAGTGACTAAAATGCTCAAAAACTACACCAAAATGCTCAAAATCAGCTTTGAGCTTCAAGTGGTCAAATTAAGTTTCGATTAAAGATGTTTTTTTATGGAGATGCCTGTAAGATACCTTATGACACCTTAAAAAGTGACTAAAATGCTCAAAAACTACACCAAAATGCTCAAAATCAGCTTTGAGATTCAAAAAACAGCACACTTCATATTCACTTCTTAGTGATCACATATTGCACTTTGTGGTACACTTTATTGTGCTTCCCCCCCGAGATATGGTCTAACTTTGAGACAGAAGGAGGGAAGTCTATCCTTGCCTCCATTAAAGAGAAAACTATACACATATAAACCATAGAACCAAGCCTCTAATCCAACAAGATTTTGAGAATAAGAACCAAATACCTTACCATGAACATAAACTACTGACATAACCAATCTATGCTAAAGTCAATCTAAAAATGATGAAAATTGACGAGCTACATGATAGTTATCCCCTCTATTACGGATGCTATGGCACCGTGTAGTATTCCCTCGTCCAAGACAATTGTTGAAATGAACTTCACCCCTTCTTGTGTTGGCTTTGCTACTATCAAGGGTAATCTACTCAATTGAGGGCGTTCACCATTGTGGAAACAACCCTTGTAATCCACAACCAACAAACTGTCTTTTTCTCTCAAATCGTCTTCAACTGCTACATTAGATTGAAATGCAGAGATGTAAGGACGTTTACAACATAAGCCAAGGCAATTGTTGTCTTTTGTAATGCTTAATATATAAGTCCTTTCATTTTTATACCGAATGCGACTCCATACTCTAATAGATTGGTTTTGTTGCTTCGCATCCCAACCAAATCTTTTCTTGAGCTCATCTGTAACGATAGTCTCAGGAGGTAATGAAGCAACATAAGCCCAAACTTTGAGTAATTCTCTAGCCTTGGATTCCTTTCCTCCCTGATGTATTGCTTCACCATCATCAGCAACTAGTAGTCCTCTTAAAAGTTCAACCATCTGATCATCACGAAGTTTCTCCCGCAATGCTCTATAGTTATGGATCCATTCAGCAGACCCTTTGGACAATAGCTCCGGCTCTATGACCGCAATAATTTTTGCCTCAAAGACACAAGGCTCGGACACCATTAGTCCTTTGTTCTCATCATATGTGCAATTGCCAGTATGGACAATACCTTCGGCATTGAATGATGTCATATGTCTCTGAAAACATTCCCAAGTTGGCACCATGCATTTCCCCATTTCCTTCAACTTAGGTCCATGCATGTGCAATAGATCCATTTCTTGGAGGTTATTCACGCTTGCCTTCATCATCGTAACAACAAGCTCCTTAGTAGATGTATTATCATATACAGGAGTGATATTCACGTTAGGATTGATAAGGCCAAGAACACCATACACCCTGTCCTTTTCCACACTACATTTGGCATATGAGGAGCATACAAGGGCGTTATACATCCTCATGTTTGCATGAAATTTCCATCTACGAATGAATGTAATGAACACCCGTATTCGAGGCAACCGCTCGGCATCCAAATTGTGAATAAGATTTGTAGCAAATTGATATAGTTTTGTATAGATATTGTTGCACTTTTTGAACCCGGACACATCGTAAGCAATGTCTTCGTCAACAGGGGCCATGTATATCCTCGAAGGTAATGCACATTCTTGCATTGTCCATAATCGTTCATACCACTTATCATCAGCCAGCGTCATGCACAATTCAAGAAGCTCCTCCCAACCATCTCTCATCACTTCATCGAGTAATGTCAATCCATCTTCTCCCGAGAAACATAGTAGTGTATTCATGGTCAAGGCCAGGGTCTCTGAGTGTGTACTATCCAACAAGACCAATGTCGCTTTGGTTTCCCGATACACAAAACCCATTTTCATGACTTCCCTCGACTTCTCATCGCCATCCTCCTGGTTGATACAAATGTTGTCTAGCCACAAATTCTCCCACCCTTCTCTTTTAGCAATGTTCAAGAGCCGCTCCATCTTCTTTGGGCTACTTATCTTGATCCCGTGAGATGCATCTTTCACATTCTCCACCAGGTATTGTGCATCACCCCAGACATGCGACACTGCCACTACATCTTTAATACCTCCACCAAGAGAATTCACTTCCTTCACACTAAGGCTGGCAATCATATCGATACCTCCTACCCTGGCACAGCCCCATGGTTGTATCTTAAAATCTACTCGCAAGAACTTTGACATCTTTTAGCCTGACTCACAGAGCGGATTGAACGCACGCAACCTTGATTGGTAGAGTACCAAAGTCCAACTTTACGAGCTAGTTTCCAAAGTGGATTCAGAAGATAACTGTAAGTTTGGAAAGGACGAGAAGTACATCAAGTAGAAGATATGAGCATCGCCCACAACGTGCTGACTTAAACCCTCATCAATCCGAAGCTTGCCTAGCTCGTTCAAGAATGAACTGAACCAAAGATCACCTGCAACATCCATAAATTGCACACCAAGTGAAACCCCAAGTCAGAAAAAACTACTACTTCGATTGCAGGCCGGCAGACAAAACTACAATTTCTAATGCCACACACCGCAATCTACTTCTTGAATCATGGAACAAAACGTTGAACAAAGATAGCGAACGAGCAGGTAAGTTACCTTCGCATCTATGGAGCCAATCCGCGGCTGCAAAACTATAAATTGAGCCGATGCTCGACTGGAGTCAGCGAGAGCACTCCCGGACAATAACCAACACCAATACAACTGTAGGCACCAAGGAGCGTCGATTACCGTTTGTTTCACATTCAGTGCACAGTACTTGGAAATACTCGATTAATTACCAGTCTTGGCCTCCACAACAGTTGTGGTACTCCAGATAGGTAGTTGAAACATCAAGCATCGACTCTTTTGGCAGACAACTCCAAAGAGCTAGCACTAATTGCGGGACGATCACCCACGCCGAGCCGACTTATCCCCTCATCCGTAGCTTGCCCAGCTCGTTCAAGAACAAACTGAACCGACGACCACCTGCAACGTCGATATATAGCATACCAAGTGAAACCCCATGTCAGACTTGAGCTTCGTGTGCACTTCCAGAACAACAGTACTTGCAGCAGGAGATCACATAGATCACGCAGCTAGAAATCCTGAATCTAGAGACTCACCAAACGGAAGCTGTAGACACACCAGATGGACGATCGAGTTGCACTCCGAAACCCGTTCCAGGTCGATGATATCAATACTGACGTGATTAGGCCATTCAGGATCAAACCGAAGTGAAAGACACGCTCGGCCTCGCACTCGACTCAGAACCTCTTCGAAGTGACACAGCGAGAATCCCTAAACCCTGCTCCCAGAAGCATGAATCATACTACCACTCGCACTGAGAAGGTTTAGAACTCAGTCATCTCGCCTACGGTTGTTTTTAACTTGCAGAAAGTGCAACAATAAAAAGGAGAGTATGAGACCTGAAGGCATTTATGAGAACCGAAAGCAAGGCTATGAAGAAATGGCAACACTAAGAGAAGATAGCAACACAGAGAAAAGAGAGCAATGCCGAGAGAGAAGGTGTTAATCTGTACAGAAGGTGCTCGGTTTATATTGAAGGAGGAGGAAGCCCTTTCATGAACAAAAGGGAGCTCCGGAGGAAAGTGCTCAAAAGAAATTTCCAATGAAGGTACCCCGGGCAGAAGCTCAAAAGAACGAGTCACGAGCAATTAGTGTCTTGGAATTTGTGGTTGGAGAATAAACTTGGAGAATGTGCACTAAACTCCAAATTAGAGTTAAACACTTAACACATAACAGTCCCTAGTGTTTATTTTTTGAGCACTTATCGAGGTAACACTTATTAATTCTTCTAAGTGTTGTTTTTTTATAAGTGTTACAAATCATCGATACCATGCTCAATAAGTGTTATGTGTTATTATTCTCTAAGCGTTAACAAAAGTGTGCTCCCAATTGTTAACACTTATCGAGGTGTGACTGTATTCAACGAGGATGTTCCTGACGAAAGACTTTTATGGAGCGACAAGGCTATTGGTAACGTAGCATGCCTCTTCGCTCAAGTAGGCTTAGTGATATCTCGTCCAGGATTCTTTAGTTTGATGCTTGTTGCAAATTTGTTAGCCATATTTTTTGAACTTATTAAATTCATGAAGTTGATAGTAACAGAAGTGACTGATTAAGACCGCATTAGTGGAGCCAAAGTGGTAGAGCAATGTTATGTTGGAGTCAACCTGAGTCCAAATGAACCGCTCTGGGAACACATGTTTGATGTTCTCAACAATGAGCAGAATCATAGGAGCATTAACCTGCACACTCTCCTTGACAACACTGGCCCATGCGAGCTGTATAACGTGTTGAGCCAGCCTGGGCTAAGGGCTCAACGGAGCAGACCGCTCAAGTAGCGAGCCTGAGTAATGAATTTTCACAAATTCAGGCTTCAGCCTTCCTTCAAGTTCCTTGCAGGCCATACCTATTGGGGACAAATTAATTTATTGCTTTATGGCTGAGGTAGATGACGGTATGGTGGCTGACGTTCGCCATTGTATATCTGCTTCCACGATGAGATGCTTGAGTTGTGGAGGTGCAAGTTGTTTGTTCCTTTCAGTCATCAGAATTTGGCCGACAATCAAGCCCCGGTCAAGCAGGCTTGCCTTTGGGGAACAGTGTTTTAAGCATCATGTATATTTTGAATATGATGTCCTTTTAGCATCACTGGGGTGTCTTTGTGTCGACACGCCTTTGGACTCTTCGAAAAGCTCAACTGCCTTAGTCGGATCCTCAAGCTCAACATGAGCAACAGCTAAATGAATTAGCAAAACCGCAAGGAGAAATGTCCATTCCCATAACTGCGTCTCAGGTTTGCCTCCTGTGCTTTTCCAGAAATTCATAGCAGCATACAAATTTGAGCTGCCTTCCTCCAAATTGGAGACAACCTTCTCAAGAGTAGAAACTGCATCGTCAGTCCTTCCCAAGGTATATTCTTGAGCATCGGCAACGGCAATCTCGTCAAATAGTGCTTCAGACCCCAAATTCTTTTCACCCAAGATAGTCCTCACAGCTAGTTGCTCTTCCAAGGCTTTCTCATGTTCTTCAAGTCCACTGTAAATAACAGATAGAAGATAGCGATCTATAATTTCGTCCACAAAATTATTACTATTACCTTTGACATGAATCTCAATCGTTTTTTCAACCAAAGATCTTGCTTCATCAAATAGCATAACCTGGGTGAATGTTTCACCAACCTGTTCAAACATTGAACACATATCATGTTAAAAGTGGCCAAAGATTGAGACGCTAAGCGATCTGATAGTTCAACAAACCCCAAATCATGTAACAAAATAATTTTGCGCAACCAAACACAAAAATCCAGACAAAAAGCTCCCCGTATAACAGAAGCCAACTAATGCTCTACCAGATGAACTCCGGGAAACGGACACACCTGCCAGTAATTGCTTGTAAATTATCAACCTACGCAACAAGCTCACATAATATTTCATCGTTGGTCATTTACATATATCACGAGCCTGAAATATGTACTTTCTCAAGAATATCTAGTGCCATGTAATTTGTGTCCTATCATATATAAATGCAGAAGTTTAATTTTTCAAGAGTCCTCTGGTTCAATTATTATACTATGTACCGGCTCATGGTAAAACGTGCACTAGTGATCATCTAAATTTCTATCGAGCTGGGGATGCTCTGCAGCTGAGAAACCGAAAGACTCCGGATGTTGAGTTTCGTGTTCCGGACTGAAGTCATGTCATTAGCACTTGGGCATTTCAGATTGATCACCACATGGTCGGCCTTGGTCGGTTTCTGCTCATAAGTGCGTCTGCACGTCCACGCCAGGATCAAAGCATCCGTGTGTGCAGACACCAACCCGTCGATGGCTGATAAGATCCCTTTCGCCATCGATGCGAGTGCCAAGATTGAAAACGGCTCTTCGATCACCACGCCCACTTGTTCAATGTAGAACAGAGCAGCGCTGCTGACAAACGAGGCGAGTATCGTGAGCCAGCCGCAGCTCTCCCACAGAGCAAACGGCAGAACCAGGTGCCAGAGAGTCAAGACTCGGGAAACCAAGCGAGTGTAGGCGACTGGGATCGGAGTCTTGAAGATCCGGTCGCATGCACCCAAATTATCGTGACATTGGGTAATGTTCCTGTCCATCGTGATCCTCTCCAAGTCCGGTATCTGGCACTGGTTGATGATCTCGGAGATGACTTGCAGGACGTAGAGCGGACGGCTCATGGAGCTGATCACATTCTCCACTTCATCTCTGTTCTTAAGTATCATAACGAGGTCCTCCTCGAGAGATCCAGCATTCTCCATCAAGTGGTGCTTCATACAGAACGACAGCGCTTTGATGTACCGCAACAAGCACTGCAGTTTGTCCGTGTCGCTCGGATGCCGAACCCAAGCTAGAGCTTGCCTGGCCAAGTCCCGGGACCTGGTCACGTTCGAGCCCCAAGCACGCCGAGCCTCGTCGAACCGGTGGTAAGATGTACTCGTCCGGAACACGAGCAGAAGCGCCAGCACAGGAGCGTTGAAACTAAACGGAACAGCTGCAACTTTGAACAGGGGAAGCCAGCTCGGTGCCAGACCTTTCATGACACCGTAGTTGATCACAGACACCATCACCGCCACCGAAGTGCAGAGAACCACCGGTGGAGCTAGAGCTCGAATCAATCCTGAAGGGACGATGCTGAGGAAGTGACGAGCATGCCTCCATGACGACTTGTGCTCGGCCCACTCCGCATGCCCGTAGACCACGTTGCTATACATTTTTATCTGATCAAGCTACTGATCGACTGATCGACTGATTGACTGAACTTCTTCACCTTGACTCGGAGTGTTATATGTGCAGATCAGTATAGTATAAGATAAGCAACTGGGAGCAATATTTAGAGGCAGAGAAGCTCCTGAGTCGAGGAGATGGATACCACATTGATAGAAATCTTCTGCTCTTATTCGTCTACGACGCATCGAAATACCGATTTCTTTATGTTGTCGCTCTCGGCCACTTGCAGAAGTAAAGCTCAGGAAATTTGTGATCACTCATGTGGGGTCGGCACATAGTCAACTTGATGATGGTATAACGGTGGACAAGACGTATCATTTTTGCAATGTTCAATAGTTCAAATTGAACTCTAATTGCCGTCTGTATCTGTTAGATTGATAGTTTTCCGAAGGTACGTTTGTGAAGCTTTTACCGGAGTAGAATGTTGAATCATGTTTGAGATAAGTACAGGGGCTATGAAGAAGTTTGAAAATTGGCAAGGTGTTAGAGATTATGAGAGCATTGTCATTCCGTCACCAGATTGTGTGAAAATAAAAGCTGAGAGTGATGACGACCCATTTGGAAAACTTTCAGTTTTTGTGATGATTTGTACCAATCTTCAAGTTAGAAATGTTTTAGGCTAACTATAAGGCCGTGACTTTCTCTTGCCAAGCAATCAAGCTTTGGCCAAGTCTACAAACCTGGCTTAAAAGTGGGCGATTAAGGACAACTCCACTGTTGGTGATGTCGGTGATGTTTGTTTCCGGCAGATTTGTGATGTTAGTGGTGTCTGTACAGCTTAACTGGATATTGCTTGCACTTAAGGACTCTCCAGAGCACTTGTGGAAGGATGTGACCTCTGGGGCATGATCTGCAACTTGCAGTGTTTAATTAATTCCCCAAGAGCCCATCTGAATTCCGTATATCATGAACTTTTCAGCTGCTCAAGGTTAAGAGATATATAGAATACATGTTTGATCCTTTGCAGTCAATGTACAACTCAGCATATGATTGACAAGAGAATCTCTTACCGTAGTACCATAATAGGTTTGTCCAAAAATAATTCTAAAAATAAAAATGTAAAAATTAGAAATTTATGAAAATAAAAAAACAAAAATAGAATAAATTAGTTTTTGCAATATTTTGTTATCTCTAAGCCATTTAAGGTCATTTTTACTGATTCTTTGGTAAAAACCAAATATTAAGAAATTAAGTTTTTCAGAGCACTTATTTTTTCCAGGTGGCAGACTTGCTCTGGTGTTATGGTGATGATTTTGAATTGAAATTCCTAGAGGTAAAATGTTGGAGACGTGGGCAAAGGAAGAACCCTTTTTAACAGTCTTTGATTCAAAAGTATTTTTAGAATATTACCAGTGGGAGAAGAAGAGAAACTACGGTCTCCGGAGGAGACCGAAGTGAATTAAGTGTCTGTTCGATCCACCCCCAAGCCAATGCCCACAGGACAAAGGTATGGAAGTAAAGATCTACTCCCCCCTTTCGAGAGTAGACACTTTAGTCACAAAGTAACCAGTAACCAGTAACTAGTAACAAGTAGCCAGTAATAGTAGTGATTATCAACTCAAGATTCATTTGATTTCAATTTTGTACACCAAGCCACGAGCTCATTTGTTGGTTGGAGGTGAGCGTTTGTCTCATTAATCTGGTCCGGGTTCGAACCCTGATGGACTCGTTTGAGTGGATGTGGGGGATGAAGTGGCTTGGTACTGCTGAGTGAGCAATTGCAGGCAGTAGATGAATTGTGCCAACCAACAGCCCCCTCTGTGAGAAGTTGACAAGAGACTTGACACCCGTATGCTATTACTTCAAATAAAGTAGCTCTAGCTACTAAAAATTTTATTTTATTTTATTTTAATTTTTTATTTTTTATTTTATTTTTTGATTATATTTTAGGGGTTTTCTTTGACTATGGGGGGTCTAATGTTTCGGGTAATGGTTGGTGGTTTTCTATTCTTCTTTTGTGGAGAAGTATAGACATGGCATATTGTATGGCAATAGTGTTTATGTTTTTAAAGGTGTTTTTGATGGTAAGCCATGGTATTTTGAAGTTGTCTGCAAGTAGTTTCATTGAAGGAATGTGTGTGGTAGCTCTAGCGCCTGCTGTGATGACAATGAGGGGGTCGACTTTCCATCCTCTAGCGGTAAGACTGGCAATTAGTGGGTTGTATTTGTTGGTTTTAGCTGCAAATGTTTCTGGTGAGAATCTGTCATTGCAGTATGTGAATTCAATGAATTGTATGGTAAGATTGGGGTTTATTTCTGTAGGGGGGTCGCTTTGGTACGGCAAGCCTTTAACGCAAAGAATGTCTGGTCTAAATCTAGAGTTACAATGACATCTTTGAGTGCCACATGTGCATGGAAGTAACCAGTTGGGAACGGTATTTTCTGGGGGTTTATCATTGAAGGTGCCCGCATTCATTAAAATAAAACAACGAGATTTTTCGGATGAGACTAGTAGTTTTCTAATTTCCCATACTGCTTTGTTGTGTCTTTTGACTCGGAGGGAGTGTATATGTTGTTGTTGGCATGTGAGTAATACATGTAGCCATGTATCCGGTTCGCGTGAATTGCAAATGGGACATGTGATGGATGGAAATCTTTCTCTTCCAAAAAACATTTGTTTTCTAGCTTGGCCCATGTAAGTTCCCGTACGGAATTTTATGAGGCATGATTTTTGTTTGTCAGTGATGGCTGGATTTTCCCAAAATTCGTTAGAAAGTACATTGTCTATGTCTACATTTTCCGTCCATTTGCAAATGTTGGGGGTTTGTATGGCCATGTTTTCTAGATTGTTTTCTCTGTCATATTTTTTGATTTGTTTTTCTAGAGTTCTAACTGGTCCTTTGTCTGGAACATCGTTTCTTGAAGGGGAAGAAGCATGATAAAGTGTACAGGAAAAGTGCTTATCTATTTGTCAATTTCAGCCCTTTTGCAAAAACTGCACAAAAGTGATGGAAAGATGTAATTGAAGTCAATTTTTTTTGCTAATATAGATTCTCAACTTGTTTTTGTACAACTAGGAAAAGTTTCGTGCAAAGTGGACACTTTAAAGTTATTGTATGAAGGCTTCAAACCCAAGCAAAGTGAATGCAATAATTTGAAAAAGTGGCTATAAAAGAATAAAAAACTATCTAAAAATCACTTTTGATGATGTGGGGCCCTCTATATGTTTAAGAAGTATTCTAAAATAGTCAATTCATATACTCATCAATTGGTTTAGGGTTCCAAAAGTACCGCAAGGATGTTATTCAGGAGGGTCACTTCCGCGGTACTTTTTGTCACTTTTTTTTCACTGAACATTGTTTTCTAAATTGGAAAAAACATCCTCGAAAGTCAATAGAGGGCACCAAATGAAGAAATTAAGACATTGAAAAAGTTCATTTTCATGATTTAGAACTAGTGGTCAAATTAAGTTTCAATTGAAGATCTTTTCTTCCTAAAGAAGTATATAAGATACATTGTGACACCCAAAAACGTGACTAAAATGCTCAAAAACTACACCAAAATGCTCAAAATCAGATTTGAGCTTTGAAAAACAGCACACTTCATAATCACTTCCATTTGGTCACATCGGTCACTTTGTTGTACACTTTATCATGCTTCCCCCCGAAGGCCAGTTATCTTTTTGGAAGTAGAACGGAGTGGCATGGGCATGTTCGTATGAGTGTAGGGCTTTTCTGTGTGCTAGTTTTAGACCTTGCTTTGCTAAATAATCTGCCTCTTCGTTACCGTCAATGTTGATGTGTGCTCTAACTTTGTATAGTGAAATTGGTTGTGTTCTTTGTTGGAGTAGTTCTACTATGGAGGCAAGTGTGGTTTGATCGGGGTGACTATTATGTAGTGTGGGATGTTTTATTTGTGTATTAAGTAAGTATAGTACATTTAGACAGTCGGTAAATATGTATGCTGGTTCGTTGGGGAATTGTGTGTTAATAATTCTAAGTGTTTTATGTACTGCCATCATTTCGGCACGGAGTATATTTTGGTGTCCATGTAGTCTTTTGGGGATATTGAGGCCTTTGGGGCTGTAAATACCGTATCCGGCTTTTTCTCTTCTCCATTTACCGTTGCCCATTTCTTTTGGGGGTTTGAATGATCCATCTGTGTAATAACTGAATTGGGGGTGGAATTTTAGTGGTAGATTTGTTTGGTAATTTGGTAGTTGTGGGATAGGTGTTGAGTTATTTGCGGGGGTGTTTGGGTAATATGATTTGGACCATTTTTTACTGGGATTGACATGAGTGTTTAAGGGAGTCGGAGATGCAATTTGTGTGTGAATTTGTAATATTTGGAGATTGTTAGTTGTGTGAACGAGTTGATTTATTTGCTCGTGTGTACCGATGTTGTTGTTTTGGTGATGGATACAGAATATTCGGAGCGTAGAAAGTTCTTTTCTTTCGAGTTTAAGTTCGGGGGGAATTGTTGGCTCTTCATATGTAATGGTGTCTGCAGAAAAATGGGCAATAATATGTGTGTCTGGGAATGGACCAGTGTAGGGGTTGGGGTTTTGGTACCAGTTAGTATCGGGAGAGATGAGTATGGTGATACTGTTTGGGTCATTTTTTGCCGCAAGGCGGGCCCAATGAATGGCTTGTTGTAAGTCGGTTTCATTGTGGGGGTGAGCGTAGCCAATTCCTTTCCATTTGTGATCAAATGCTTTCCCTAGAGAGCCAAATATTATATCTCGTGAAAATGGTGAGTAGAATTGGGTAAATTGTGTAGGGCATGTAACTGGTGATGAAAAGTAAGATTGGTGGATGTTGAATGTTGATATTAGAAAATCTAATATTTCAGTTGGTATTGTATATTGAGCACATTTAAGTGGATCATTTTTTGGGATACGATATTTATATCTTTGATATAGCCAGACAATTTCAGTTTCAAATGATTGGGTGGATGGCTCAAGGCCGTGTGGGGTATTTTTTGCATGTTGATATTGTTTCCATAGCCATAGTAGTCTAGTTTTCGGGATGGTGATGAGGTGCCGGCCATTATCTTCGTATATGTGTGCGACGTCATGTTGTGTTTGGATAATGTTTGAGTCTGTTTCGATGTCATTTTCTGGGTTGCATTCATTAATGGAGACATGTGCTAATGGGATAATTGTGGCCGGAGTAACGTATCTTGTATCTTTTTGTTGTTCTATGGAGAAGTGCTTTTCAATGGTGTCTAAGAAATGTTTATGTTGTTGTTTAGTGTAGTATTGAGTAAGTAATTCAGTATTGTGGAGACAAGTGTTAATGTCGCTCCACGGGAAAAGTTCGCATTGATTACGCCATTTGTTGTATGTGTTATTATTTGGCGTGGTCCATTGGCATAAATATGTTGTATCTTTGTAGTTTATCCCATTTGGATCTTTGGTTTTATTTTGTTTGTGGCTTAGTATTGTGTGTATGGGAAATTGTCTTGGATATTTAAGCATATTGTTGGGAGGAGGAGGACGTTCGGGAATAGGAGGGTTGGGGGGGTGTGTTGGGGGGTTCAATTGTTGTGGTAGAATGTTGTGGTTTAATAATATGTAATCATTTTTTAGAGTTCTTGGGGGGGAGTGGAATCGGAATCGACATGGTATTTGGCATCTTTGATGGCAAGTGGGTTCACAAAATAATTGATTGGCAATATTTAGCGCACTTTTTATGAGTTTTGTGGGATTGGAGTGGTATATTTTATATTCGTCTGGGTTCATTAGGGTGGTCCCGTTAGGCATGGTTATTTGTTCTAAGTTTATTATATTGTGTAATAGTAGTTTTTGTAGTAGTTTGAGAGAAGTTTTGGGGTTTAGGCCATGTAGGTATTGTGCTTCTTGCATCCATGCGGTTTCGAGTGGGGATGGATTTAATAGAAAATTTTCTATAGTGCTTTTAAGGTGGACTCCGGCTTCATGTTTGAGTAAAAACAATGTTCTAGTGATAGGGGATCTCACACAATCTTGATATTTGATGCGGTCTATTTCTTCGGAGCCTCCAAATTTTGCAAGTATGAATTGTATTAAGCCAAAGTAGATTTTACCGAGCCTGCCTTTGTCATTGAGAGCATTTTGTAATTGTTCTCCAATACATCGTAGATAGGCATTTTTTAACGAAAAGGCTTCCATTCCGAATAGATCGTGTGGGAGTTGTGTAGCAATATTAGATGTACTTTTTGGTAGTCCACATATTGTTTTGTGGAGTGCTATGATCTTTTTGTCAATTTTTCTAATGGCTGGCATAGAGTATGGTACTGCGTAGAAGCTGTATGCGATCCCAGCACGTATGACTGTATCGGCCATCTTGATTTTTTGTTTCATAGTGGCTGGACAAGCCACTAAGGCTTGACATTGTTTGATGACTTTAGCCGTGGTGGTGTTTATTTGTGTTTTCCATTTAAGTGATGGTGCTAGGTTTATTCCAAGGTATGTATAAGGATTATGTTGGTCCAAAACTGGTATTGGTTGGTTTCTGTAGTTTATATTGGTGGCTTGGATCTGTGCTTTGAATGCTATGGGGTTCATTTTTGATTTATTTGGGCATCCGGTCACTGCACATTTAGGTATACCAAGATCCATTCCGGCCCATTCACAGAATTTGTCTAATTTATTTAGTTGTATTTGTAGTGATGCTAATTTGTTAGCAATAGCTGCTAAATCATCAGCATATGCTGCGGATGAGATTGTAACTTTGGATGTACCAAAGGTATATCCATTGTCACCTTGTTGTAACCATCGAAGAAGTGGTTCTAAGAATATTATAAATAGATATGGACTAAGAGTATCCCCTTGTATTGTTCCTCTTTGGATGGGAATAGGTAGAGTTTTACCAAAATGTTCTCCAGAGAATATAGTAGAGGATTGTGAGTATATATTTCCTACCAAGTTTATAGCATCGGTTGGGTATCCGAGATCTTTCATTATGGCTAAGAGTCTCGCATGATCAATGGAGCCAAAAGCATTTTTGAAGTCAATGTAGAGGATATATATATCTTGATTTGTAAATCTTGCATCTTCTAAGGCTGCAATAAGTAGTTGAAGTTGTCTCGATGTTCCTCTTTCTGCTCGGAATCCTTCTTGGCTATCATGCAGAATTTGATGTTTTTCACCGTATGTGGAAAGGATAAAGGTTAATGTGCTAGTAAAGAGTTTGTATATGGTGTTTGCTAAAGCGATAGGTCTATGGTTTGGAAGTTGGGATGGTTCACCTTTTTTATATAATAAGACAGTTAGACTGGTTTTCCATGTTGCAGGTATTTGTTTTTGTTTGTAGCAGTGTTTAAAAAATAGAAATAGTAATTTGTGGAATCGTGGAGGCATATTTTTCAGAATAGAGTTAGGTATTTTGTCTGGGCCTGGGGCTTTGTTATTTCCTAGGTTTTTGAGGCATAAATCGTAAGTTTCTTAATCAAAATATGTGTGTAGGGGGATTTGTGGTTCTCCGCGTTGATCAATTGTGAATCCGTCCAAGTCATGCCATGGATATTGTCTAACGCTACATGTGCATTGTGGAGGGTGTGTAGTTTGATAGTGACATGTAGGGACTGTTGGCCGGTTACTAATGGATTGTTGGATGTAAATTTCTTGAGCAATATCTTCCGGACTAGTTAAGATGTGGTTTTGTCTATCCATTATAGAGTCAAGAGGTGACGTTTCAGAGTTTTTGAAGACTTTTCGGTTTACTTTTTTGGGGCTTTTTTCATATAGTTGTCGATATTTTGATACAGCTTTGTGGATGCAATCTTTAGTGTATTTTGTGGTTATTTTCCTGGCTTCTTTGTTAGCAATTTTAGCGATATTAGCTATCTCATCGATCCATTCGTTTGGTATAGAGTCTGTTGCTGGTGGATGTGGTATTTGTACGTATTGGTGGCTACGTATTTCGTTCAATATGGGGTGTGTTTGCCATTGGGGGTTGTTTTTTGCAATATATATAGTTTTTCTAATAAGATGGTATGTGGCAAGGTGTTTTTTCCATTCTTTGGCTAGTTTTCGAGGTAAAAAGCCACCTTGTTGTCTTGATCTATTTGTGAGTTGTGGTAGTGGGGGTGCGTTACATGTTTTTTCAATGGTTTCTGAGATTTTTTCTACGATTTTGTCTAAGGATGCGCAAGCTTCTTGCCATAAATCGGGGGTAAGATGGTCATTATTTTCTAGAAGTCTGGTTAATTCATTTATTTGTATAGAATTTTTTTCAAAAAATTCAATATTAAATTTTTCTAAGTTTTCTGGAGGTATTGGATTTAAGATTCTAATTGTTGGGGTATTGGTGGGGGCCGGTGGTCTGGCTATCAATAGGTTTTGTGGAATGTGTAAGGTGACTGGATAGTGATCTGAGTTTAGATTCAGATTTGTGTTTGTCGTGGAGGTAAGTCTAGTGTTATCTAGGGATTTTATGTAGAAACCATCTATGAGACTAGTTGATGTGTAGTTGTAACCACCTTGTCTTGTGAATGTTGTGTTTGTTGGGATGTATTCTAGATTTAGTGAATTTGTAAAGTTTTTCCATTGAATATCTTCTTTTTGTGGTGGGGTGTTGGTGTTGTGATTTTGTCTTCCGTTTAGTGCTATATCATGATTGAAGTCTCCACACAAGATGTATGTATGATTAGGGTGTGCATTTATTTGGTTTGAGATTGTAGTTTGAATGTGGGGGATGAGGCGGATGTCTTCTAGGTGTGTCGGCATGTATAAATGTATGATTAACCATGGTAATAACGGATGGTTGTTTATTTTTATTATTTGTAGATATGGGGAAATGTTTGCTGGTGTAGGGATTTTGGTAATATTTCCAGGGAAAGCATATTTATTGTGTATAAGTGTAAGTAAGCCTCCTCTTCCGGGGGTGTAGGGCATTCTTTGTTGCATGCATCTTGTGAGGGCATGTGTGTTATTAAAAATGAGTTTATACTCAGGAAATAGATTTTGTATCCATTTAGTGGATTTGGTTGCTGTGAGTTTTGTTTCTTGGATGTTTATAATTGCCGTATTCCTTGAAGAGTTGTATACGAGGTTTTGTAGGTTTGGTAGAGCTGTATTAAGCGAAGATGCATTCCAGGTTATTATTTTTGTTTCGTCATTAGTGTTAATATTTATTCTCGGGGGAGGTATTGGGATGTTTGGAAGGGGTGGTGGATGTGAGTATTCATTTAGACTTTCGAAACAACGTAGAGCTTCAGTGATTAATTTATTTGGTAAGAAAGGAAATTTTCTTTGGAGTATGGTAGGTGTTGGTGGTGTATCTTGGTTATGGATAAATTTGTATAGTTCATCATGAATTGAGTTTTTTGAGGATATTAGGTCTTGGTTCATTTCAATGAATTTGGTATAAGGATGTTGAGTGAGGATGTGTCTTTCCGGAGGGTTATTTAGGTTGGCTAGTCTAATCATTACTGTATTAGTCCAAATATCATTGAAGTGGTGAATGCGGGGATGAGCTAATATATCATTACATGTATTTATTGATGGGTGTATGGTAACGATTAATGCATATAGTATGTGAGGTAGTGGAGATTGTATTTGTATTTGTATGTATTGATGTAGGTGTGGAAATTCAATGATTGCTTGATGGTGTAGATGGTGGTTAGTTATTAAAATTGGAGCAAATGATTTTGCAATATGTTGGTATTTTGGGCGGAATTTAATTGTACTAGGTATAAAGTATCTTCTAGCTCTTTTCTTATGTTCGGCTGGATGAGTTCTAAGTATGTTGGGCATTGGCCCTGGGTTTGATTCAATGTCCCCACATTGAAGTAGGGCTAATTTGTTTACAAAGTAGTATCCTTGGTAAATACTAGTTTTAGGGTTTTTATAATTTAGTTTATAATATTTTGTTGTTATGAATTTTGCTGTGTTGAATAGATTAGGTAATGCAGGTATTGTTTGTTCTAGACTTAAAGGTAGATAATGCGAGGTTGTAGAGGGCTCAGAGGAATGGTTTGTAATTGAGTTAGTAAACCAATTGTAAATGTGTTGTTTTGTATTCTTTTCGTATTTTATTCTCTTACGATGTTGATAGGTTTTGTCTATTTTCATGTGGGGTTGGTAGACCATGGTAGTAGAGTGTTTGTTAATAAGGTTATGTTTTTGTATAATTTCAACTATTATGTGAAATTGATATTGTGGGATAATTCCTTGTTTGGAGTGAGTTATATTTTTTAAATAGAATTTGATTTTTTGGTGGATTTTATAGTTTGGATGACTACTATGTCTTATAAGATTTGGATGAAATCTGAAGTTTTGGTGTTTTTTGGATTTTGGATAAATTTGGGATTTTGGGTGGATTTGGAATTTTGGATAAATTTGGAATTTTGGTAAAGTTTTTAATTTAGGATGAGTTTTTAATTTTGGATGAATTTTTAATTTTGGATGAATTTTTAATTTTGGATGAATTTTTAATTTTGGATGAATTTTTAATTTTGGATGAATTTTTGGTTTTGAATGGATGGCGGATATTGTATTTTCTACTTGTATGTTTGAAGAATATGTATATGTATTTGTATTTATTAGAGTATGATTTGTTATGGTATTGGGTATTAATTTGTTTATGAATTGATATTTGTATTTTGTATTTAGGCGGGGTCGGTAGGCCGAGGCCATTTTATGGTTGGGTTTGATATAATGTGGTAGTTGGTGATGATTTTTTGTACTAAGGTTGTATACGTGTTGTGTATGGAATCTAGGTGTAGTTTTTGGTTTAAATTTTATTTTTGAATGAAGTTTGAATTTTGGATGGTATTTGAATTTTGAATGGGCCTTTGATTTTGAATAAAATCTGAATTTTGGGTGAAGTCTGAAATTTGGATGAAATCTGAATTTTAGATGAAGTCTGAAATTTGGATGAAATCTGATTTTTAGGTGAAGTCTGAAATTTGGATGAAATCTGAATTTTGGATGGAATCTGAATTTTGGATGGAATCTGGACTTTGGATGGAATCTGGATTTTGGATGGAATCTGGATTTTGGATGAAATCTGAATTTTGGATGAAATCTAATTTTTGGATGAAGTTTGAGTTTTGGATGAGATTTGAATTTTGGATGAGTTTTGAATTTTGGATGAACTCCAAGTATTGGATGAAATCGAAGTTTTGGATGAAAGTAGGTTTTTGGATGAAGGTAGTATTTTGGTTGTGGATTGTATTTGTACAAGTATGGAGTATAGTAATCGTATTTGTATTTCAAAAAGTATTCAAAACATTGTAAAATACTGTGTATAATACGGAGATATTCTATGTTTCTTCTAGTATATTCTATGTATATAAAACTAGGTCTAAATACAAATACGTATCTAGAGTAGTATTGTGGTAAATACTTTTTACCTCGACGATTTGTGGTCAATCCACATTTGACTTATCCTTGAGTAAAAGGTTTGGATTTACCAATCCAGTAAATTGTTGCATTCCGGTGAGTGCCAAAGTCAATGTACTTTGGATGTCAAGCATTTGTCTCTTGAGTTTGTCATTGATTTCATCCGCATAGAGATGGGCTTCTTTGACAATATCATCTTTGAGCACCTTCATGTCCTTGTGCAACTCAAGCTTGAGTTTCTTGTTGCCTTCTTCAATTACCTCCTTCATGATGGTAAGAACCTCGTTTTTGGTGGCACTTGTCTCCCCTTGTGGTTGATTTTGGATAGCTTCCATGGTGTGAACCAAACAAGTATTAGTATCTTCAAACCCAAACTTGACCAAAAGCTCCTTGGAAGGTTTTTCACTACCTTCTAAACTTCGACGGTGTGGGGTAATTTCCACATGATATGCCCCAATCTTGATTTCTTTCCCAACATACTTACGGTAAACAAAGGGATTCAAACATTCAACATTTGCACTCCCATTATGTTTGCTTCCATTTGATTTGTGAAACCAAATGGAGATAACATTTTTTGTACCTAATTCATTGCAAATAGCTAAGGTTGTGTCATCAATGCTCATCAAAATCGGAAGGTTATAGAAGGTAAGGGTGAGGGCTTCTTTCCTTTGTTTTTTCTCCAAGGTGATGTATGGGCCTTTCTTCACTTGGCCATCCAAAATCTCATGGAAGGTGGAGACTTGGAAATCCTGAATTTTCTTGGCTTGGGATGGTGAGGGGGCTACAATGTAGGCATGACTTTGGTTAGTACTCTTTTGTACATCAACAATTTCAAAATCGTGCTTTCTCCTAAAACTACTCTCTAGCACATCAAGAAAAAGAGCATGTGAAGAGACACCAACTATGGTCTCACTAGTAATTTTGATGGAGAGAGAATTGCTCCTTGCAATACCATGGTAGGACTTACAAACTTTGCCTAAAGTACCAACTTTTGAAAAAGGGTTAAGTTGAAGAATGAAGGGTCTAAGACCCTTCAACATTGCAATGCCATCAATTTCGGGGTGGAGGAGATGGAGTTTGATAATCCCAGCCCAAACTCCTTTTTCTCCCCCCCGTTTCACACTCATACACATTATTGAGATGGGCTCAATGAGTTTTGTGCCTAAGGGAATGTGCATATAGTCTAACCTCTTTTTTACAATGTCTTTGATGAAGTTGTGAAAGAGTGGGGCATTGGGGATTTGAAAATGAATGGCAACATGGAAATCAAGAGAGAGGTGGGAGATAGGGTCTGTGGAAATGTCAAAAGGTACCTGGGTTATGTTGTAGTGCTGTCCCAAAACTCCATCAGGTCTCTCAGATGGATACAACAACTGAGGTACACGGGGGAAGGCTGCACTTACCTGTGCCATTTCTTCTGCTTCATCTCTTGAAATTCCTCGCAGCACTCTGTCTTCAATAGTCTCATCACTGAATAGCTCCTCTTCTCCTCGTTCAACTGCCAACTGCTCCATGGTCTCAAAGCCTAGCCAAAACCTTGGCCGCTGGTTTGGCTCTGGTTCACTGATGTGTGTTGGTTCCGGTGCGGCAGACTTGGTTGGGAGGGTTTGTTGCGGCACAGTTGTTGTTGTAGCCTCTACTGTCTCTCGCGTTCTTTTGCTCTGGCTGGGGCTGGCGAGACTCTTCTCTCGGGCTTTCTCGGCAAGGAGTCTCTTGAGACTTTGCGATGTAGACTCTTGCGGCGTCTCCACCATCACAGTATCCTCGTGGCCGTCTTGGCCGAAGCAAGCCACATACGCTGAGAGTCTGGTGTGTTCCGCCTTCGCTTTCTCCATTTCCGCTTCCGTGATGTACACTCGGCGAGATGAGGACGCCGTCTTGACTGCTTTGAGAATTATGTGGGCGACGGCTAGGTGTTTAGAAACACTGTTCTCTGCAAAGGCTTTGGTACGTGCGATGAGGGTTTCGGTGACGGTGGTGCAGTGCAGCTTTGCTACGAGGTCACTTACAGCCTTTGCGTGGAGGGCCCCGGTGACTGAGTGTTGACGTTCCGTGCTCCTGCTCGTGAGGTATGTGCTCTCGATGAGTCTGATTTTGGAGCTCCTGTGTTTGATGTTCCTGCCTTCGGTGTGTTGATTCTTGTTGCTCCTTCCTTCGGCTTGTTGGGTCTTGTCGTTCCTATCTTCGACTTGCTTGTTCTTGCTCCTCCTGCCTTCCACTTGCTGGTTTTTGACGCTCCTACCTTCAGCTTGCTGATTCTTGATTCTCCTGCCTTCGGCTTGCTGATTTTTTCGGGGTTCACGTTCTGGTCGTTTTGATGCGCGGTAGCGATTGTGCCTGGCCCAAGCCCACAGACAAGGAACAGGGACGAATTTGCAGCCACAAGGGCCACACAAGCAAGCAAGGGTGCAACTCGATAGAGGGATTCGTTGAGATAGCCACAGGAAAATTTTATTTTTTCTTGCAGATTGCAGTTTAATTTTGTAATTAGGGATTTTTAGAGCATGGGGTTTGGGCGACTTACCTGGTACAGAGCCGCAGGATTGCGATTCTACTGCGATTCGATTCTCAATATCTCTTGTTGTTGCGATTTCTCTCCTGCAATTTCTCTCCTTGTGATTCTCTCGATGCTTCGGTTTCTCTCCTAGGGTGCTGCGATTTCTCTTCTTGCGGTATCTCTCGATGCTCCTCCTTTTGTGCGTGCTTTTGCGTTCCACGGGCTCTGCTTCTGCTCCTGATGTATACGTTGAGCGATGGGCAGTGCGATTCTTTGGACCCTGGAGAGCTTGGTGAAGCTGTGGCCAGCACCGTCGCAGCAAACGCGTTGCAGATGCGAAGGAGTTGTGACGAAAAGAAAGAGGTTTTGGTAGAGGCTTACCTGGTTTTGGTGTGTCAGATTTGGCGCAAGAATTTTGACAACGGGGGCACCTTTGGGGGAGCACAGGGCTCCTCGGCGTGTTGCTCACGTCTCGCTTAATCCTCCACTCCCAATCGCAGATCACAACAGGTATGGTTCGTTTTACGTGGTTTATGTAGAGTTTTTTAGGTTGAAATGAAAGTGTTGATTTTAGATTGGGAATTGAATGTTGTGGGTTGTTTAATTTTTCTAATTTGTGTCTGTGAATATGAATGCGTGAGGAGGGTAGTGCACTTACTTGAGAGATGAGGCTCGAAGGCGACCGTTTCCAACCTCCGCTGGTTGAATTGCTCCTAGCTGCCACGCAAATGTGACGTTGTGGTGTCTGGGGCCGGCGCTGGGAATAAACTCGGTAGTTACAGCTTTGGCGTAATTCAGGTGTCGAGCAGCTGATTCGACGAAGTGATGAGCTGCCGCGATGAGCTGATCCTGCAGCTGGTTCGGCGAAGCAATGTGCTACCGCGATGAATTGATCCTGCAGCTGGTACGATCTGGTGTTGAATTGCAGTTGGTTCAACGGTGCGGTGGATGGTATGTTCGATGAGCTGGTTCGACAGGTAGCTGGCTCGATGAACAATGCTTGATAGATAGCGTCGGTGCATAGGATCGCAGCTGCTGGTTTGATGATCAACGTCTGAATTTCGGTGCACAGGGTCACAGCTGCTTGTGCAATGAGCAACGCCGGAGTTTGGGCAGCTTCAGTGAAAGGGGTCGTATCAGTCTTGCACAATGAGCAACGCCGGTAACTGACTACTGGGTGGAGTTTCAGCTCCGAGTCCTGAAACAGAGAGCTACGGTGTGCTTCTGGGCCACAAAGATGAGATACTTTTGAATCTTGTAAGTCACGAAGTATGTGATGGACATGCTCTGCTGATACTGATTGTGAGATTTTGTGACTGATGTTACAAAGATTATGATCAATGTAGAGTGTTGAGTTGAGAAACTTACCTGGTGCAGCTTTGCAGTTGTAGCGGTGGATCTCTGGCTTCAGCAGGGACGCTGTTGCAGCTGCACATTTGGGTGGTGGCCGCCTACAGCAGTGGCCGGATCTGTACTGGACTTCAACGCGAGGCTCTCTGATGTTACAAAACTTTACTCCATCTGTGTTGGTGATGACTTCGTGGTGTGCACCAGATCCGTGAATGCCGGATCTTGGTGATAGTTGCTTTCGCAGGTCTTGTGCTTCGTCTTGCTGCGTTGTGCTTGGTGTCAATCTTTGCGACGTTGTGTTTCTCCACTCGGCAGGAGTCCGTGAGGGGCTAGCTATGTGTGCAGGGGTAGTAAGGCAGGTAGTAGAGTTGAGTGCTAAGAGAATGAGGAAAAGATTGCATACTCTAAGAGGTCTACAGGTCTTCTTTTGCAGGAGGTGGGGGGAGAGCCCCTGTATGCGAAGTGAGCCTATTGTGATGTGATGAAATGAACCTGGATTGAAGCAGCTAGAGAGTTATGCAAGAGAACTTCCTTGAGACATAAACTTTCCTACAAACACATCTGGATCTAGATCTATAACTGTGAGTATTCTGAAGTGAGTAATGTCGAGTCAGTTCGAACCGCTGCTCCTAGCTCTCAATCAGTTTAGCAGCCCTAAACTCAACGAATACTCAAAAACAGGTTGGTCACACGTTATGATATCAGATCTGAAGTGAGACGGTCCCTCCCAACACTCGTTGTCTCTCTGCAAGCTTGCAACACACTGAGATCAAAAGGCACATGGGACTCCAAAGGGCCAGCTCCACCTTGGCTGTACCTCTTCCCCTCAGCGACTAACACTTCTAACTGCCCTCACCAGGTTTCACGGAGCGCTTAGCCGTTCCTCATCAGTCCCTCGTCGATTACCAGTGGGATGACATGGGGGAAGAATCAACACTTGGAGGCGGCTAACTTATTTCTACAACGTGAAGCATTCAGAAAGCAATAACTTAGGTTGGAAAGCAGTCATTCAGAAAACTGCATCATTCCAGCTCATTTCAATATCCTTCCCCCCTCATCCTACTAGCAATATTGCCCATTTGCTCAAACATGGTGGAATTTGTATCTAGATTCTACACTTGCTCAAAGTTCAAACATAGAACAGTATTGTATTGTATCTACTTATACTTGCTCAAATAATAGATATGGTACAATATCGTAAGTACACAGTACACTTGCTCAAACAGGATACAATATTGTAGATTCTACACTTGCTCAATTATGGTACAATATTGTATTGACGCTTACTCAAACTCAAACATGGTAAAATATTGTATCTATATATACTTAAACATGGTACAATATTGTATCGACAATTGCTTAAACTCAAACATGGTACAATATTGTATTGTACATATATATACTTGCTCAAATATGGTACATATTGTACTTGACTATGATGGTACAATTTACAAAGTGCAGTACTTCTGTTTATACTATATTCTGCATGATACAGTTATAATTTGTGCATTTAGCATGATGTTGGGTAGTATATATCTGTATTGAACTCTAGTTAGAATTTCATGGAATGTTTTGGCTATCCAGAGCCGGGTCAACACTTATTGGAAGTTAGTTGTTACAATACACTAATGCAACTACAGATTTTAGAGCTATATACATTGGATATTAGTCACTAATGTTGCACATGAAACATCAAAATTGGCACGTAACTTATATTTTTTTTTTCTAGTGAGTTTGGGCGTTTGAGCTTGGTGCAGTCAACAGCCACACTTTTGACATTGTTCTGAATTCAGAAGTGCAATGACCAATAGGCTTGGAAATCTCTCTTGGAGACTAGTTCATGTTCATACAAAATGTTTAGCATTTTCTTTGGCTTTCATTGTCACAAGGACTGATTCTTATTGCACGTTGGCAAGAGCAGCGGTGTACTTGCCTTTATGAGAAGAAGATGAGAAACTTCAGTATCTAAAGGAGACCCACATTAATTAAAATTTTGTTTGTTTTACCCGTAGATCTAGGTCTCTCAACTCCAGCAGCGCTTTCTACAGCCGATACCCGGCAATCACTCGCCCAAAACCCATATCACACACCTGCAACCATTCCACAACAACATCATTACACATCTACACCACATTCTCTGGATTTGTGGTAGTTGATTAGAACGTAGTGCATGCTGTTGTAATATTGTTCGTTGCATAATACATTTTTTTCAAGCATAATCCTCTAAGTTTTTTCCAGGCGTTGTTGTAGTTGGTTTATGCAACTTGGTTGCCAACAAGTGAAGCACAATGGAGCCTTCTGGAATGCATTTTCAAAGCGGAGCATACTACAATGGCACAATCTATCTCCTAAGGAAGGTGTTGAGCAATGGCCTGATGAAGATGATGATTCTGGAGGTTGCTAATAATTTTGGATTATGGAGGGAGTTTACCGTTTTCCTACAGTACTATTGTGTGCTCTGGTTAAGTCATATATTTAGTAGGGGCTCCTAAATTTTAGTTAATTATTGAATCAAAATGATTCAATTGAACGACAATGTTAAGTTTTGTGCTATAAAAGAAATCTTGTCATATTTTAATATAGAATGTACATTATTTTTACCATGCATGCCTCATATTTTCATGTCATTTGATTTTTAAATTTTAATTGAATTTTGTTTGATCTGTATCAAAATGTTATGAAATAATTTCAAATGATGCAGAGAAAAAGAAATTCAAATTTAAATTATCATTTACTTTGTGATGTTTAGAACATCTATTAATTGTATTTATGATATTTAATATAGTAGTGTGTGATGCAGTGGTGTGTTGATGTAAGTATGATACATGTAGGTAAGTGAATTGATGAGTTTTAAAAGTGAGGAGTAGAGTAGGTATAATGTCGTTGGGCAGCACTTCTAATCCAAAAATAAGTTGATTCCCATTGAAATCCACCATTAACCCCTACAGGACAATCATCCACATTTGGGCTTTTTTAGAATTTGAGCATGTACCTGTAACTTCAATTTAAGTCGTGATTTTTTGAAACTTTTTGTGAATGTAGGCCGTAACAAGGACTTTGAGGGAATCTAATCTTTTTTTCAATTAGACATTTAAAAAAATAGTTATGTTACCCAAAGTGAAAATGGTGCTCGGTGGGCAATTCGGACAACTATGTTAAAAATATTTTTTACCTCTAAGAATTTTTCTATAAATACTTCATGTTGTCATCTTTGAGATTTTTCAAAAAAAAACTTCTTTCAATACAAAATGTTCACTCCACAAAATATCAAAGTTTTCTCACCGTTTCGGGCAGTGTACTAAAAAAACTTCTTCTTTCCTTCATGAAAGTTACAAAATCAAGTTTTTTAGGTTTTTTCTTTTTTATACTTAAAGTATGGACATCAATCTTTACTTTGACCGTTTGAATTGGGACTTTGTAACATAATGGAATTTCTAGGAAAGAAATATGAATTAGCATGCTTTTGTATTTAACTTAATAAAAATATTATTTTCAACATGCTACACTTGTCTTTTGTGTGTATATTTTTTTATACAATCTCGGGGAGATCACTCTTTGTATCTTTTGAGTATCACGTGTGAACAAAGGGTATTTAAAAGTACCATAAAAATTAAAAATAATTCTTACTATAATTAGTAATATTTCAAGAATATTCTCATTTTTATTCTTGTAATGAATTGTGAGCATCCTATATTAATGTAAATCATTTATAAAAATTATCTTCAAAGATTTATTTGGACCCTATCTTTGTTCGCACGTTGTTACGTAATATTTGGAAGTGACCTCCCCTAGTATACAATTAGCTAACTTAGTCTTCTTTGTCATGCATCAAAACCATCAAAATCCATAATGCAAAAACCAAAGAAAAAAAAAAGTTAGAATGTATTGACCTAGTTAAAAACTGTGTCAAAAAAGTATGTTTTTAAAATTCAATTGCTATAATCTTCTAATCACAACGGTCGATTATGATGAGATTTTTTGAGTTATCTACTACAATAATCTTTTTGAAGATTTAAAGTAAAATTTCAAAATAATGAGTTTTTAGTCATTCATGCATTTTACATTGGAAATGGCAGTTTTGAAGCGTTTTTTGGTGAAACATAGTCAAGGAACTTTACGGGTTAAACCTTTTTTTCATTGATTGCCAATTTTGACATGCTTTCTTTCTACATGGATGCTAGGGTTGTTCATGGGACATAAGGACTCGTCCGCCCGTCCGTTCCGCTCGTCCGTCCGTTAAGGGTCAGGGGAGGTCCGTTTGACCGAGACTTACGGTTGACCGTCCAAATGGTGAAATGGACGTTACCTTGGCCATCTAGGATGCCACGCGTCTGACATGTCACCAAATATTTCACATATAGAGTTGACACGGAGGATGACGTGGCTAAGAAGTAGGGCGCCAACGCCTTAGGGGAGGGGGGGCGCGAGCGGCTTCGAGGGGGGCGCGAGCGTCTTGGGAAGAGGGGTGCGAGCGAGAGGGCGGGGGGGGGGGGGGGGGGGGGGGGGGGGGGGCGCGAGCAAAGGGGTGGGTGGGGGCGTGAGCGCCTGCGAAGGGGGGGCGCGAGCGGGGAACAAAAATCAGGCATTGAAGGAAATTAAGACATGAGTGAAGTTTTCATAGTGACATAAATGAGAGAAGTTTCAATTCATGTCGAAACAAAATTACATTCAATAGCCTTAGCTAATGTTTTATGGACATTGACTAAGGTTAACATATAAGTATCTACGTATAAATATATATATTATACTTTTTTGTGATTTTTTAAATTTTTTTTGGAGTCATATATATTATACTTTGTCTATATAACTTCTATATGTAATATGCTGAAAGATGTATTACTTTTTTTTATTTTTTCTGGCAGTGCGCCGCTCCGGATTCCTTCAAGTACCGGGCATACCCAATGGTACTCTTAGAACAGTGTCTTCATCATTAGGTGCTTCTGCACGACTATCTTCCGATGAATTCGATCCATCTGAGGATTCTGAGCCCTCGTCATCTCCATCTCTGCAATTAATAGGCACATACTCCTCCACCGTGGAATGAATGTTGCGCAATTCGTGGTCAATTGTACCATCCACCACCGTAGTCACAATTCTTTTGACCTTCTGTCTTTTGGTCTTATCGGTGATCCCGTCCACATTCATTACGGGTCATCTACGTTTATCCACAGCCACAGGTAAAGACGGAGTAGTCCCAACAGTATATCCTGAAAAAAAAGGGCGAACGTTTGTTAGACCTTTACGTGACCGTATCACTCCATGACAAGTCGTAGAAGGTCCAGCCGGTAGACCTCCTCCAGAAGAAGTGAGTGGAACACTTGTATTCAATGTTGGAGTTATTGAATCATGCCTAGTAGATCTGCTTGAACGAGGTGGAGGAGGTCTACCCAACCCTGCAAGTACTGCTCCGATTGAAGGTGTACTCTAGGGCAGCGGTGTTTGAAACAATTGGCCAATAGGAATTTCATCCTCTTGTCCATTTCTAACTGTCTCTGAATGTTCATTTCTTGGAGGGCTCTCATTCAAACCTCCGGACCTGATTGTTTCCTCAACATTTTCTGGCAGAGCGCCTCGGAGTTGTTCAACTTCTTCTCCTCCCTCAACGTCTTGTGGAATTGGAATTTGCACTCCACTGTTGTTACCCCCTCCTTCATTGTCATTGTTGGAAAGGCTACGAACGGGGTGAATGTCATCATTATCGCCACCATCGTCGCTTTGATGCTGAGTCATTTCGACTTCAAATTCATCGTCAATATCATCGTCTGCCCGATTGTATGCGACCTCGCCTCTAGTTCGTATTTCATTGACAACGTGGTGAGGCGAAGTAGCTGCCTCTTCATCAAATCTTGCCCAGTTAAAAACTCCATTCGGCTGGTTAACGGGTTCAGTGCGTGGCATGTCACCACCAGCATTGTCCACGGGTAACTCTGGATACTCATCATCCATACTACCATGAGTATAATGAACTCCACCGTTGTCACCATCGCCTTCATTATCTTCAACTCCATCGTGGAATCCTTCATCTCCATCATCATCACATACTTCTTCATCGTGCATGGCTGCAACTTCTTCATCCGAGTCTTCGGAGAACGGTTGGTTGTCGTACCAAATAACAGGATCCACTCCATGTTGTTCTCGAAGGAGCTTATTGTTGGTGTAAATGTACACCAACTCCTTTGCCTTCTTCACGCCCAATCGGTTGCGAACCTTATTGTGAACAAAGGAATACATGCTCCAATTTTGCTCACATGATGATGCCGAGCATGTTAACGAAAGGATGCGCTTTACTATCAAGGGCAACGCATCGCCCCCAACCTGCTCCCACCATTGATGAGGTAGCATCCGAGTCTGTCGAATGTTTGGGGCCTCCAAAGGGCTGAATGGACCGATGCGTTCCTCAAATTGTGTTAACTCGAACATCACAGTATCATGGTCCACTCCAAGGCACTCACTTAAATGAATTAGCACTTGCAGGAGTGCACGCTTTGCACCACCCTTAATCAATAGCTCGTGGCTCTCCGGGAAAATGTAAGGATTCAACATGGCACCTGCGTAGTGGAGATCTGTCAACATCATCTTCCATCTCTTTGTAAAATGTTTCTCAAAGCGCCCTGCTATAGCGGGGTCTAGGAAAAAAGGGTCACCCCGTAGACGGAACACATGCTTCTTCAAATTATTCATGGCCAACCACGCCCTCCCCATTGCCGGTGTTTGTCCATCAAAGGTCTTCAAAGTCACAACAGCCGGCTTCATAACATGCACAAGATCCTCACAACGTAACCAAAATGTCTCATCGAGAATGGTACTCCGTACTTGACCTGCTAAGGCATGAGCACGATGCCCATTTTGGCGATTGAATCAAGTAACCACATATTCGTCAAATTTCTGATGGACTACCACCTGAATTAGTGCCTCCCTCAGCTCAAGCAATCAAACAATCATCAAGTATTGGCATCCAAATCTTGTCTCCGCTGGTAACAACAAAGACAACTTTGGGCTGAATTGGCGAAACAAAGCCATGGTCACATGACGGCGACGTATAAAATTCGGTATGCGTTTTGCCAAGATAATCAGCTCTTTGAAGGTTGCTTCCTTTCCCCAATCTTCTAGTAAGAGGTCCATGATGTGAGCTGCACATCCTTGCTTGTAAATGTGTAGGTAAGCTTCTACCACCTGGTCCATGGCTCCCAACATCGCACTAGCATTGTCAGAGCAAATCTGTACCACATTCTACGGTCCAACTTCTTTGATGTACTCTTTCAATTTCCCAGCTATGTATGCTTTTGATTTCTTGTTCCCTATTGTATCAATGGAACCAAGGAATATATCTCCTGCTGGACACACAAGCATGACATTCATCAACGGCCGACGAACAACGTTGTCCCATCCATCCGAGCAAATAGTTGTCCCGTACAAGCTAATACACTGCTTGGTTTTCTCCTCTATTTTCGTCTTGACAAGCTGCTTTGTTGCCTGCATGTGCTTGGTTCGCATTGCGTTGTACGCTGGTGGACGATAGACAATACCCGCTTTCGAGGTTGCCTCCACTGCTGCGATGAAAGTTGGATGTCTAACCACATTGAAAGGCACATTTGCTTCGTAAAAAAAGGCCGCCCATTTCTCATCCAAATCATTGCGCTTTCCAATCTGATAGGCCTTAGTAAAACTTTGTTGCCGCATAGATCTTGGTGTACATGAATCGCCTCTGCTTAAAAGCGGAGTTGACTGAGACGGTTGAACTTGAGAAATCCTTTCCTCTTGGACCTCCTCCGTTCCCTGAGGCACTCCCGTAGATTGCTCAGTAGGCATAGACTAGCTAGAACACGGTGCCAAGTCTGCCTCGCCATCACCACCGTTAGTGCCATAGATCTCCGCATGTGTCATTCTTTTCGGTATTACATTACCACAATTGGCAAAGCGTCTAAATACGGCGGCAGGGGCCTTGGAACAATGACTCTTGCTTGAACCTTCACCCCATCTATAGTGCTTCATAGCTCTTTGTCGTTTATAACGAAAAGAGAAATTGCACCACACACATTTAACATGGTCCTTATCAATGAACGTCCACCACGGAGCCCACTCAGCTGTCGATTGACGTTGTTGACCTGCCATTCTCCGTGTCTCTGGAAAAGTACAATGATCTCTTGTCTGCAAGTATTAGTATGACACATGTGAGAAAAAAAATGGTATGTGTAGACATCAACCACAGGCCAATGTGATGCACATAGTCTCAAGCAAGGAGCCCACAAGGAGTTCCGGGACTAGAGGCCATGATTTGAAATGAAATTAGGCTTTGCCTAAGTTGGTGGCATTTATACTCGTGAGGGGGGGGGGGGGGGGGGGGGGGGGGGCGAGCTCTTGAGGGGGCGAGAGCTTCTCACATGGGGGAGAGTGTTTGGTAGGGGAGGCAAGAACTTCTAAGTGGGGCCAGAGATTCTGCGAGTGGGGGGCGCGAGCTTCTCTAGGGGGGGGGGGGGGGGGGGGGCGCGAGCTTCTGCAAGAGGGGCGAGTACCTCTGGGGAAAAGGGGGGTGAGTACTTATGAAGGGGGGCGAGTACTTCTGAGGGGGGGGGCGAGCGCTTCTGTGGAAGGGGGGGGCGAATCCTTCTGGGGAAAGGGGGGTCGAGAGCATCAGTGGAGGGGGGGCGCGAGCTTCTGTAAGGGGGGGCGCGAGCTTCTGAGGGGGCAGTCCCGGTGAATGGGCCATATAGTTTTTTTCATTTTTTTTTTAAACATTTTTTCATTCCATTACAAAACCAGCAATATCATTTCATGTTCCACCCGAGCACATATACGCTAAAAAAGGATTTATTAAAATATTAGAAACGTGCAAACAAGGCCACATAGGCAATCAAAATGTTCCAAACGTAAATCACTATGGAAGTACAATGTCTATCTAAAACAACCATTGGGAGCTTGGAAGTTGTAAGGGGGACTCATCAAATCATCCACAACTTTTGCAAGTGAAAGCTTCTTCGCAGGATCTTTGTTAACCAAGCCATCCAACTTTGATGAGAATGCAATCATTGACATTGGATCCTTGAAGAGTTCTGGGCATTCTTCGTCTTTCCATATCTTCTTTGCCAAATGGCCTACCGAAAATGCATCAGATTGCGTCGTACATGGATGCATCCTCTTCATGCGCTCCAAATTGCGTTCCTCCTCATCTTTGTCGCCATATACAAAAAATAACTCCGGTGCAACTCCTACCCTCCTCTCCTTTAATCGTGGTAAATCATCGGCGTTCCTCAAACCATAAGGGGAGGCCTTCTTCTCAATGACTCTGCTTGCCATACCCCAATCGCACACACCAATATATACTTTATCCTTGTCATGAGGTGGAAAGTGGAGTAGAATGTTGGATTGCGTTAAGTCGTTGTGGAGGATTTCAGCCTTATGGACTATGTCCATAACGTAGATGAGACTCCATGCCAACATTCCTCGGTTCTTTCGATAGGCTACAATTTTCTGGCAGTTTTCCATGGGCATTTTCTTCAGCTTCAAAATTTCTTTGTAACTTGATGCCTCGGACGCCTTCTCATTTAATTTGAGGAAATTGCGGAGGCAATCTTCGTTCCACCACAGGGTATAAGCTTCCATGGTCTTGGAGTGACAAGCCCAAAATTTTATCACACCCGGATGCTCTACCGGGCAAACCATGGCCTCAATCGCTCGTTGCTCTCGCTGCTCCACTTCAGTTTTAGCCTTCGAAAGTTTTCCCGCAAATTCGATGTGAATTGGAATACGCTTCATATTGGCTATTTGCACTTTTTTCACTTTGTCATACCCCCCCTCGGCATTGAAGCCAGATAATGGCACAACTTTGGCTGTAATCGGAATCCAGATCAGTGAACCATACATGAGTGCTTCCAATGCTGAGTTCAAAGCTTGTTCATTCCAAGGCATAATCTTCGTTTTCCCCTTGGAAAATCTCTGACATGCTTCTTGAACCGTTGTCAGTTTCTGAATAAACACTTTGTCTTGGTTGCTCCATTCTTCGCCTTGTGGTTTCTTCACATGTGATTCAAACACATGAATGACATTTGTCGTAGCACTGCTCACTTGTTGTGCCAACCACTTCGGGCTGTGATAATACTTCGTACAATCCATGTAGAACTCTGACCCTTCCAATGCGCTCCAGAATTCCCTTTCCAAATCACGTTGGAGCTTGTAGATACCATTCTCTCCTTGATCGAGGTACATTGTCTTCAACATTTGTATGCTACGGGCCTTGTAGTACTCGACGGTCACCTTCTTGATGAAATGCGTATACTCCAATGGTGGATAACCCTCATCCTTCTCGTGCCCCCCAATACTCTTCTGCTTTTTCCCCTTCGAGCTAGATGAAGGAGTAGAACCAGTATGCGATTCAGCTCTTACACAACTCATAGGATCCACCGCGTCAGGAGCATCCAAATCTTCATAGATAGGCCGCTTGCCGGAGCCTTGTCTAGAAGACATCGCAAAGTAAATCCCTGAAAAAAAAATCAACAATTTCCCCCCCCCCAATGAAGACTTTCCACGTAAGCAGTTCCAAGCAAGGTGTGTTTTCACACGTCAGGACAAGGAGCCGCTCTGAAAAGGAGTGTGGGGGGCGAGAGCTTCTCCCCACTTTATATAGTCCCCCACGAACCCGCTCGCGCCCCCCCTTGAGCCCGCTCGCCCCCCCCCCCCCCCCCTTGGCCAAATCGCGCCCTTCTGACTTTTATTTTTTATTTTTATTTTCTTCGGAAAGAAGAGGATTCTCTGCACCATTTACTAAAAGAAAAAATAATAATAATTTTAAAAAAAATAAAAATAGAAACTCCGGAGATTTTATACATGCACAATCTCTCCACCAATCTTCTTCCACTCTATGCTATTGATTTTATTTTATTCCCTTTATCTCCCAAATCAATTCCCTTGAGCCCTTCGTAAGGATTCTTTATACTTTTAATTATATGTTAGAGCATTGTTTGTTTCGTATGTACAATAAAATATATAGATTGATTTTTCTTATGTCTAATCCAATCTTCTTCCACTCTATGCTATTGATTTTATTTTATTCCTTTTATCTCTTCCTATGTCGATCTTTTTTATTTTTCCACAGCTCTTGTAATATTAATGTTTTATTTTTTTATTATCAACATTTTATTTTTAATTGTGCATTAGATCATTATTCCGTTAAGGCATAGTTCACTTTCTAATCATTATGAGATTTATTTATCTTTATCACTTCTTCCGCCCCATGTTATTCATCCCTTTTGATCCCGAGTCTCTTTTTATAGTCATGATTGTTTTTATATAATTTGATCGTCTCATCTCCAAATTTTTCAAATCAGTATTCCTTATTTAAGTATTTGTTTTTATTATGGGACCTTAAGGAAGCGCCTACGCTCCCAACATTGGGAACGCAGACGCTCCCAAAGATCCCAATAAAAAAGAAGGCATATCACGTGATCTCGTGGTTAACAAGTGTGAATCGCAGATGAGCAGGGCGCTTAATATCGGAAGGTGAGGTCAAGAGTTCGAATCTTCTCGGGGTCGTCGAAAATGTGAGTCAATCAGACTTCTAATTGTGCCCTGTTTTGACCTCTTTATTAGGGTTTTGTAATGATATCGAGTGTTTATTTTCCGTGCCACCTAGATCATTGGTATTGTATGGGATTTTTAATTTCCCTCTTTGCTAGTTTATTCACGTTTAGGGTCTGTCATGAATAATTTGATTCCTAGTTTATTCACGTTCAGGGTCTGTCATGAATAGTTTGATTGCGAACCAAGATGGGGTAAACCCCCATCCAGCTAAGTAAAAGGGAACAGAAAAAGTTTCCAGGAAGTAAAAGAATTTTTACTCCACGGGCCGGGTAACCCCGGTTTGTATGTACCCGATTCATATTTCAACCCTCGTGGGGAATTCACACTCAGCAGGCTTCGGAGTTGAAATTTTTGGTTTTCAACATTTTGGTTTTCAACCCTCCCAAATTTACACATAAAGGAAATGAAAGGTAATTCTAATTTAAAAAGTCATTTTAATTAGCAGGGACTCGGAGGGATCCATGTATTTTAGTTCTACTAGCCTTTTTAGGAGCCACTCCCATTGGTTGGCTTTTTTCTTCCAAAACCCTGAAATTTTGAATTTGGACCCCCTCAAGGCCAAATTACTCTAGGAAGACACCTTTAGGAATTTTAAAATCAAAAATCAAAAACTAAAAGGCTCATCAACCCAGCCCCGTGAAAAACGCTCGAAGGACTACATTACAGTGATCCGGCTTGGAGGTAGGGACTTGGAGGTAGGAGGCTCTGAACTCTACATGTTGGCTGGTTTTACTTATTACTTATTTTTTGTTTTCATTCTCCATCAAAGTATGGTTGGAGGGTCACTTGGTAGGCTATTTGAGATTTGAAATATGTTTTTTTTCCCCTAAGTTTTAATATTGTTAATCATTTTAGGTGTCCATTGTCATGTCTATGTTTTGGGATGTTGTTGTCTAACTTGAACCTTAGTAGGAAACTATGGAGGTTCAAAGAGATCTCTGCTTTTGTTTTGGAAAAGCTCTGTAACACTATTGCTTGGATTTGTAATTTCTTCTATATTATTGTCATGCTCACTTTGGTTGATTTAATTATTCGACTGTTGTTATGCTATTGTAAAATTATTGGTCCCAAGGTGAAGTGATATTGTTGTTGAAATGAAGTATGAATGGCGGATGTAGTGATGTAATGCTTTTTAGTAGAATTTCAGAGCATGTTATTGTATGTATTCAAAAATAAGAGAAACATGTGCTACTCTTTGGTCTGTACTCCAGTACATAGTGAATATAACATCCTCCAAGTCGTTACTGTAGTTGGTCATAGAACTATGTCAAAGCCTTCGTCTTTCAGTGGCTTCAATGATTACAACCATTTCTTATCCTCATATGCGCTTATATTTTTATTCATGCACATGTGTAGATGTGACAGGCTGTGTGAGTGCGCTAGCCCTGTATTTTATAAGTCTATCTTGATTTTGACATTAATTTATTTAAGTGTGGATCTTGATGCAGAAGGCTGAATTTAATTGTACTTTGAATGTCAGAGAGCTGCAGTTTGTGCGCGATCATGGATTGAAATAATTACTCCTGAAGACTAGATCGATATGAAATGAGCAGCTTCTTCACCCAACTACATTAAAGAACATGTTGCATTTGACAAAACGCGGCGAAGATGCCTCAAGGACAAAATGAATGGTTGATTAAGAGATTTCTAGGAGCGAAGAGTTTTTGTCCAACGAAGACATCAACGATAGCTTGGGCAATGGCTCATGATACATTAAATCAGACATTTCTTGGGCTCATATGTTACGGAGGATTGCTATGGAGGTTTCCGACTACTTTAACGATATTGTATTCAAATTTACAATGAAGATTTCAAATTTAGATATTTTGATTGTAGATAGGTCTGCAATGCACTATAGGTGCAGCTCATCCAGATTCTTTTGATTTTCACTAGTGTGTACATAGACTCCGTAGAAAGTACAAAGTTTTTATTGGACCTCTAAGGTTCACCTACAAATACAAAACTTGGAGAAAGTTGAAACTAAAGTATACGGTATAAGGTAGGAGCTGATATAGCATTGTAAAAACCACTGGCACATGCTGTTTAAATCCTTATCTTCAATCTACAACCAGATTGTGAAAAGTAAGAAAGTCATTTTAATTATTGGTGAAAGTATCATAAGTAACACATCTTAATTGTCTCTTCGGGGGACATCACAAGGAGATTCTAGAGATAGAGTGTAAATCAACTACCAAAGAGACACGGTTTTTTAATACATAGCCTCACAACTAGCATATGCAAATCTAGCAGCATTGAATAAAAACTAATCACTTGAAATTCAAGCGAACCGCATCGTGTGAAGTCACAGAAATGAAGCCAAGCAAAACTTGTCCAGACCCCCAAATTTCTAAGTTTTCCATGAGAGTCGATTCCACCAGAGATAGTGACTTGACAACACAGATTCTAGTGAAGTATTCTTAGGGCCGGTTTACACTATGGTGGAGAAGGCCTCCGGTTGGTCAAGAATGCTTGGCCAAGACAAGGTTATATGAGGCAAATGGTGGATGTGCCGGAGAAGAATTGAAGGCAATAAAATATTTCAAAAGGAGTCTTGACCGGTTGTAGTCTAAACATCTAGAGGAGAAGCTTTAGAGGACAAGTCCACCGGAGAAGTGTACATGTGAAGAGAAGCTCACCAAATGGTGAAGTTGTTTTTGATCAAAAACCATAAGTCTCTACATTCACATTGTATCAAAAGATCTAAACAAGAATTGTGTTTCTAAAAAATGAATATGCATATGTATGACAATTTGACTTAACTTCAAAATAATTTTATTATCAAATGGTGCTGTAGAATAATGGTTTTTTTGGTTGATTTTGACTTTTCATTAAAAAAAAAACATCTCATGGTAATATAATATTCAATTTTATTCAAAAGATAATTTAAATTGCCAAATTGCTAATTGTCAATTTTGGCCCATATATCAAAACTTAATCAATAACAACAATACCATTAGAACATTATATTCTCATGTTTACGAAAACATGATAAAAAGCCCAAAAAATAAACTCTAAGCCCTCAAAATGTCTTTGAAAAAAAATTACAGCATGTAGAGCTAGAGTGGGAAGTGTATAAATCCAATTCTAGGAAGGTGGGGATACAAGAAGAAGGTGGAGAGGACCTGTCATTTTGTTCTGGAGGAACAAAGAAAAGGTAATTCTTGAAGCCAGCTCCAACTTCCGGACATCCCAACGCACCTCCCGGCTCCACCCGCCACGAGGAGTAGTAACTGAAAGCACCATATGCGACAAAGCAGGAGTGTAAGGAGTTGGGATTTACTTCTTCTCAAGCCGGGGCTTGGGCTCGACGGAACCTTTGCTTTGGGTCGTTCCGGCCTCGGTCAACCCACGCTCATCTGACACGTGGACGACCTCCGGGGTTGGTGTCCCCTGGCCCATCCGTGTTTCACGAGTTTTGTTCCCTTTTTTCTTGCATTTTAACCGCGGTGCGAATTTCAAAGAAGGTCGAGATGGACCACTAGCTGGAGAGGCTATTCTTGGCGAGCATGAGGTCTATGGATCAATTCTCAATGGTGGAATCTATGGTCTAGATTTGTTTTTGAAAATTGTTTTTTTAACCACTTAGGCTTCTCTAGAGGAGGAGTTTCTTCTCCGGCCTCAACTTTTACCTTTAGTTTCAACTTTCTCCAAGTTTTGCATTTGTAGGTGAACCTTGAGGTCCCACACGTCTTGTTTTTGTCTTCCAACCTTCTTCAACGCTATTCCAATGATTTTATACGGTTTTTATTTTATTGAAGCAAATGGTGTTTTGATTATACTTCAAAATAAAACAAAGACACCGCTATGCAACTGAGTAGACATTCTTGCTGATTCTATAATTCTGATGTCTCTTCCAATATTAAGGTTCATATAGTTATTGAAGATATATTTTTTTATTTTTTTAAAAATTTCTTTTGTAATAAATGGTATCTTTCATTTTTTTTCTTTTATATATTTTAAATCTTTCTTTAAACATTTTACTAATATCCTCTGTTCATTTATCTTCGAATTTGATGTGTACAATATTGGAATTATAGAAAGTGGGAACCACAAGTGAGCTTTTTTCTCAAGCTCCATGACCGTCTCGCGCCCCCCCTTGAACCCGCTCACGCCCCCCCTGAACCGCTCGCGCCCCCCTTGAACCCGCTCGCGCCCCCCCTGAACCCCCTCGCGCCCCCCCCTGAACCCCCTCGCGCCCCCCCTGAACCCGCTCGCGAATTCCCTTTCCAAATCACGTTGGAGCTTGTAGATACCATTCTCTCCTTGATCGAGGTACATTGTCTTCAACATTCGTATGCTACGGGCCTTGTAGTACTCGACGGTCACCTTCTTGATGAAATGCGTATACTCCAATGGTGGATAACCCTCATCCTTCTCGTGCCCCCCAATACTCTTCTGCTTTTTCCCCTTCGAGCTAGATGAAGGAGTAGAACCAGTATGCGATTCAGCTCTTACACAACTCATAGGATCCACCGCGTCAGGAGCATCCAAATCTTCATAGATAGGCCGCTTGCCGGAGCCTTGTCTAGAAGACATCGCAAAGTAAATCCCTGAAAAAAAAATCAACAATTTCCCCCCCCCCAATGAAGACTTTCCACGTAAGCAGTTCCAAGCAAGGTGTGTTTTCACACGTCAGGACAAGGAGCCGCTATGAAAAGGAGTGTGGGGGGCGAGAGCTTCTCCCCACTTTATATAGTCCCCCCACGAACCCGCTCGCGCCCCCCCTTGAGCCCGCTCGCCCCCTCCCCCCCCCCCCCCCTGACTATATAAGTGAAGTTGGCGCCTCGTCCCCTCACTTTTTTAAGCTCCACCTTGGCACTCAGGCCTTGAACTACCTTAGGGTGGCTTATTGCGGAGTACTTGGGTGGGGTCTACAGTATTTTGACAACGCCACGTACCATCTTTCAACCTTATTTTGTTCGCTCATCCGGAATTTGGGCCCTAAATTACCTCACGGTGGCTTATTGCTGAATACTTGAGTGGGCCACAAAGTATCGTTAGAATACCATAATCAACCACATAGGAGATTTGTAAAATCATTTGGGCGAAGTTTTGAGGAGTTGGTGTGTTTTTTAACACACTCAACTTTTCCAGTACACTACCATGGAGGGAAACCCAGCTCCGGCAGCGGCAGTGCCACTCACCAAGGCGGAAAGGAAGCGAATCAAAGATCGTGAACGGTAGCGTGGTGGTAAGAAGATGAAGAAGCGGCTTCATGTGTTGAACAACCCGACAAAGTTGGCATTTAGAGGTTGGCAAGATGAGCCGGAACCGTGGAAATATTCCACATGCGAGGAATTCATTGAGTGGTGCCACATCACAAAAATATTTCCGCACGAGCGCCACAGAAATCACAGGATCTCAGACAAGGCTAACCTCACCTTCTGCTTCAATGCGGAGTTTGTTGAACGTTGTATACAAGTTTACCAGCATCTATACAAGCAACGATCTGTAGAACACAATGAAGCACCATTGTTCATTTGCAGAATGGTGTATGCTGAGGTGGTGCTTCACAAAGTGGTGGATTGGTCCACCATCAAAACCACAAGGAGTGTTAGGGCGCCGACAGTGCGTGACATTCCCAAACAAAGGGTATACCTAGATGGTGGCCTGGGGAAAAAAATTAAGGTAAAGCCACAAGAAAGGGAGCCTGAGACGGAAGAATCAGAAACAGATTCTGATTCCGATGGTCATCGTGAAGAAAGAGTGCCACGTAGAGTTGCAGCACCAGCAAATATGGCTATAGTGCCTCCAATCAACCATCCAGCAGACGTTATAGAACCTCACGTTGATGCGAACATCAACTTCATGGAAAACGATCCGAATACGGCAGCTAATTTGGAAGTGGTCGGAACTGGACCTACGATGATTCTTGGCATGCCGGTTATAGTTAGAAATGACCAGTCTAACCAGAACGATGAGGTCGGGGAGTTGCAATTAAAGGTTATAGAAAAGGATGGTTTGATTGCAGAGTTACAAGAGACCATCCGAAAACTACGATTGGAATCAGCAGGAAAAGATGCAGTAATAACAGATTTGCGCAATCAATTGCAAGAACAAGAAAGACCTCAGTCTTCTCAAGCCAATGATATACCTGTAGTTCAAGATCCAATGTTGGTGGATGAATCTTACATCAACAACACGGTTGATGTTGCAACAGCCGGTGTGTTGGAGAATATTTCCACACCAGCAAAACAATGACGGGTTGGAGTAATATTGCCTCCACTAGCCCCATACGCGCGACCCTATGTGGACATAGATGGACCATTAAGTCAAGATTCCTTGTCATTTCCATCCAATGCTCAAACGGAAGAAGTAGAGACATTGATGAGAGCCAATGATGAATTGCGACTCCTTGTTTTGATGTTCGCTAAATCATACTACGAGTGGAAAGTGGCAACCATTCTCAGCGTTGATCGCGGTCGCCAAATCGCATTAGAGTACAAGAAGATCGACGAATCGTACTTGCAACACAACAGACAAAGGGATTTTGGCCTCACTTCATGGATTAATGCAGATGATATGTTTCCATCCACTCTGCCAATGCAAGAATCAGATTCTAAACTCATAGATTGGGCGAAGTTGGATTTTGATGTGGCGAACGCAACTTCGTGCCATGATCTTCAAATGAAGGAAGGAGTTAAAAGCAGAAAGCTTTGGCCAAATCCTCAACCATGGGTGTTGGATGGTTCGAAACAATGTATGGTGTGTCTAAATCCATTTGGTCCGGAGGGTGGATGGACAGTTGGATCATGTACCCACATGTTCCATCCAATGTGTTTAATTAACATTTTTTTGGTTAGGAGATTTTGCCCGATGTGCAAATCCCCGTTCCATGAACGCTTGTACGAGGTTTTTGGACTCACTCCATACATGCCACCAAGCCATGAGAGAAATCCCGAAAACACACCGGGTGAAGAGTACTGCAATATGTGGGGGGAAGATTTGATTTGGAGTTGGCGGGTGTTAAAGGGTGATTTAGCTCACCCTTTGAAAGCTAATGGACTGTCCAAAAGAAAAAGAATAAAAAGTCTCAAAAATTTCTAATACCCACCTAATTTCTAACCCTCTCCCTGTTCTACTCCTGGACTGCACCAGTATTCTGTAACCCTGCTCCCTTAACTCTCATTAATGTAAGTACCCACCATACAAATCCACCCACAATCCTCTCATTCAATATGCACACAACCCAATGAGCAAAAGATCACTTTCTATGTCATTCAATGCCTTCCAAGTACAATCAGTTCTGGTCCTATCAGATCTGTTCCTTAGTCTAACACTAATCCTCCATTCTCCTCCACCTCCTAACCTCCATAGCTCTGAAAAACACCCAAGGTCCGAGAGAGAGAGAGTGTGAGCCGCCACCCTCACTCCTCACTAACCCCCCCCAAACCCTAGCCGCCCTTCAATCTGTCCATTTTTCATCCAAGTCGATTTTTCATCCGACTGTCAAAACTTCATCCAAAACGCAGTAACTAAGAAATTTGCAGTAACTAACTGTTTTACTGCTCCTAACAGTTTACTGCTCCTAGGTAAAAAGGTCAAAAAATCCCTTTAACAGCGGGCCCTAACTCACTTGGTCTTCAAGAGCAATGTAAGTGACGAGTTGGGGTGGGAGAATGACGACAAGCAGATTGTGAGGGTGGCAAAGAAGATAATTGGATCAGCGAAGGAGGACCAAGGGAAACGAAATTTTTTCTATCAGACTTTGAATGGATACTGGGATGCGAAGCATAAGAAGTTCCAACTTGGTACGCACCCACAAGACCTCATATGGAACAAGGAGGGGAACTTGATTACAGACAATGAAGGTCAAGCCACTCTTACCGCCCGAGAGGCAGTCCAAATGTCTCTTTCGGAGTGGAAGTATCTTTTCAAAAATGAAGCTGTTGACTTTCTTCTAGAGGAACACTCTCCACAGACATTGCGTACATTGGCACAATTGAGGAACTCCCAAATTTTGATTTCTCTCAGTGAAACCGATGGCCCATTTCGACGGACACGGACGAGAGCCACGCGCACCTTGACGCTGGACGATGGAGCGGGACCAAGTGGCACGGCGGGAGTAGATGCAGATGACTAGTAATAGTTACAACTTAGTACTAAGAGTCTAGTTTTTGTATACTACAGTTTTTGTAATGTTTTGCTTTGAAATGGTAATGAAATGCTTTTACTTTCATAAATGTAGACAACATTGCAAAGTCCATGTATTTCGGCTCACGAATATCTCATTTTTCCTATGCTGAATTTACACAGTTGTCATTGCGCTTAGCCCCAATATATTATTCTGATGGAAATGTTAGTTTTTTTTGCATTGTCGAAAATTTACTATATCTACAAAATGGGCCGTACCCCAGACCCGCTCGCACCCCCTTCAAACCCGCTCGCACCCCCCTCAAACCCGCTCGCGCCCCCCACCCGCTCGCGCCCCCCCTTAACCCGCTCGCGCCCCTCCTTAACCCGCTGGCGCCCCCCCCTGACCCCGCTGGCGCCCCCCCTGAACCCGCTCGCGCCCCCCCCTAAACACGATGGCGCCCCTTTTGCATATGTGGAATTCCCCGTCAGCGTTGGTTGTCCATGTCATCAATATGTTTCCCCTATAGGTAAGTTGTAAAAAAAAACTAACCTAGTAATTTTCCTTCTCCCCTCAATGTCCGATTTTCACCCCGGACCGACCGGTCCGTCCGTTCGTCCGTCCGTCTGTGTCCGGAAATTTTGCCCATGTCCGTCCGTTATGACAACCCTGATGGATGCCAAGGCAAACCAAGGTCTTTTAGTGAGACGGAGGGAGTAGTTTGTAATTGACTTAACTTTATTGGCCCTACAAAAGTGAATTTTTTCATTTCTTGCATTTTAATTGGCATTGTCAGAGGCTATCCATGATATGTGTTTAAGACCAATTCATGTATTAGACATTTTAAAAGAAGAAAAGAGAGGTTTTTAAAAACCAATACCAACAAAATCTTTATTGGATAAATCTACAAATACTCAAATTTAAATAATCATTGAATAATTTTGTTCCTATAGTGTTGATTATTTCAATGATTATTGGCTTGGGAGTAATTCAAGAATCATTATCCCAACGTGATTAGTACTTTGTCACTAAAATAGTGCCTCATACAATGTCACAAAGGATAAATTAAAACTTTGGTCCAGCCTTAGTACAAAGCCCTTGGGCCTGATTTGAAAAAAGTTGAGCGAATCTATTGCTTGAAATTTGAAGAATTTGGGCCGGCTCTTAAACCGGGAGTCCGGGTATATAAAGTGGGGACACACTCTACACCATTTGGAACTCTAATCTTGTGGGTCTCTCCACCTCTCTAAGAGCTCTCAAGGAAACAAAGGAGTGGTCAAGTTATTTTGACTCAGAATATAGAATCAGGTGAGGTAACCACGGGAGTGAGTAGGGGACTACCGGTTTAATCCAGCCCAAGTCAGTACTGCTACACTTCTGCAGCAAGGTCGAAGCAAAGTTTTCCGAAGCTATGCACTTCTCATCCAACGGTTCCAAGGCGGAACCGTCGCCTTATCCAAAACCCTGGACGGAGGTCCGCGGAGCGAAGGAAGGAAGGAAGCCCTTGGGAGAGATGAGCCGAGGCGAGGGAGTGTGAAGAGCAGGGGCGGCATTGCTCGGGAATTCTTAGCAAATTCTCACCTCTGGCGATGGCGATGGCGAACACCATGGCGTCCACGGCGCTCCTGCCCTCCTTCGACGGCCTCCGCGCCCAGGCCCCTTGCCAGAAGATTGCCTCCTCGGCTCCCACCACCAGCGGCAGCCCCGCGTACCAGCCCCTGTCTGTGGTGGCGGACAAGCGCGTGCAGAAGAGGCGACAGGTTATCCTGACCGAGGACGTGGAGTATCTGGGCAAGACGGGCGCGCTGCTGGCCGTGAAGACGGGCTACTTCCGCAATTTCCTGTACCCGACGGGGAAGGCGAAGCTGGCGACGCCGGAGATTCTGAAGGCCATCAGGAAGGAGGAGGACCGGAAGGAGGAGGAGCGGAAGGCCGTGAAGGCGGAGGCGGAGGGTGTGGCGCGGCTGCTGCAGAATGCGGGCGTGTTCACGCTGCGGAGGAAGAGGGGAGGGCAGGGGAAGCAGATCTTCGGGTCGGTGACGTCGCAGGACATCGTGGACATCATTAGGGCGAACACGAAGCAGGAGGTGGACAAGAGGGAGGTGACGGTGCCGGAGGTGCGGGAGATTGGGCAGTACGTGGTGGAGATAAAGCTGCACCCGGAGGTGATAGCGCAGGTGAAGATAAACGTGGTGGGGCAGTGATGTCGCAATTCTGAGTTGAGCTACATATATTTTTTTTGTTTCGTCAGTTTCTTTCATCTTCGTCCCCCTTGCATCCGTGCGAATGTGGAGGGGAATCCCTCGGGCGGGTTGTAGGAGGGACGTGGAGTTTCCACACAAGCTTTTAGGTCAGGAATTGAGCAGTTGTAACATGTAGGAATGGAGACATTCGGACCAATGCATTACGGTTGGGCTCGGATTCTGCAAGATTCTTCAAGGGTTTTAGGTCAGACATGTTTAGAATGTATGTGCATGAACCTCCTTTCTCCTTTAGTTCGTGCTTTTGATAATCTGATACTGCAACAAGGTCATTACTGTACACTCATTTCAGAATTTTGGCCAATCTATTTGCCGACACTCCACTGCCATGAATTTTCAATCTTTATTCAACATACGTTGGATGGTTTATGTCTGTAGTGATATTCGGAATAGGGAGTCTGCGTCTCCTAGTTTCTTGTCCTCCATTCGCCGTAGGTATTGATAGCGTACCGGCTCATCTTTCGAACTGAAACTTTTAGAACACGTGTTTGTGTGTCTATGCGCAACCAGCCATTAGCTTGCTCATTTTGACATCCTGTTTAGATGTCGGCTTTGCGAGTCAAGATTCATTGTGAATGGTTTGTAGTCTTTACATTGCATGGATAGCCTCTTAGTACTCTAATTAGACCTATATGATATGCTGTGCTTAATTCTATTAAATGCATTTTCTGGCATCATTGAGTCCGCGTGTGCAATCCTGCTCTTACATAAGTGAACTTTAGTTATTTGAATTCTTGACGACCGTAGTTGATCAAACGACTACGAACGTGTTGTTTGGGCAGAGTCTGATTTGGAATATGCTTGTGTGGTTTCATGTTCTCATGTTCGGTGAATACCCTGATTGTTCGAGTCATGGCAATTTTTGCTCTTCTGTTCTTCGAGTTTCACATTCTTGGTTCTGGTAAGATGACTGAAGGGACAACATCACAGTAGCCTTGTGAAAACAACTCTGCAGTCTTATGGGAGCATGATCTTAGCTCTGAATGTACAGCTGTGCTCAAACTTTTAGTTAAGCAGAATAGGAAGGTGTGACAACGGAGTGAAATCTAGGAGATGAGAGTTTAATCCGTATCGGTCGTATTCTGTTTATCCCTGAATAAAAGCTCTTCACCCTTTAGATCGTGATTCGTTTTTCCTTTCAAGACTTTGGAAAATATATTTTTTCGAGTTTCAATTTTAGAAAGCTCTAAATGTTGAATCGTAAGTAGTAAGTTTAGATGTATTTTTTTTTTTTGTTTTTTAATTTTTTTAATTTTAATTTTCTGTTTTTGCAAATGATTATGAAACCTAAAATTCATTTAAAAAGCATATAGTTAAAAACGATGATATATTTCTCCAATGAATGATAATGGTAGGTTCATATGAACTTCCAATCATACATAAAAGGAATATCTTAAGAACTGTGCTAAAAGAAAGTAAGAAGGATTGTGTAGCTAATAGCAAGTAAGTATAATTGAATCAATGGAATATTTGGTTGTTTAAGTTTAAAAAAAACTAATTCTGAAGTCAATTTATCTTCTTCTTCTTCTCTTTCTTTCTTTCTTTTTTTTTTTTTTTTTTTTTTTTTTTAAAATATTGGGAAGATCTTATACCCGTATTTAATTTAGAATTTATTTTCTAAATAAGGTTTTTATAACAATGATTCAGACAGAAGTTGCACTCTTCAGTTATGTAGGCTTGCAAAATAAATTTGCACATTACTTGTAAAACTTTGCAAGCAATTACATAGTCACTTTATTATGGCATGATATGCTGAATAAGGTGTAAATCAGTGAAACCCACCCACCTCCCTTACACATGGCTTACTGGTAGTTACTCCAAACTTGAAGCTTACTTTACTTGGGGCTTACTTTACTTGGGGCTTACTACAAGCTTGAACTTTACTCTAGCAAGTCACTAATTTGTGACCATTTGATTTAGGTTAACCTTCATCTAAGGGTGAGAGATGATTGGACCAGCGAGGCTATTCCTGTCCATATAACAAACAAGTGAATCTCTAGAGACTTCTTTGAGGGTATAAAACCTTGGGAGTTTCTTTGCCACATGCATCTGTTTACTTGTCTGCTTTGAAAGTAATTCTAGTTTGCTACATGTGTGTGAGAGATTTTTAGAGCTTGTGAAGTTTTGGTATATGGTAGTGTAGAGCTGAAGCAAAGTGCAACATGGCTGAGTCTGGTGGAACTACTAGTCAGGTCCTCTAATTTATGATTGCAATTAGACTCTTTCATCTCTCCCTTTGATTTATATGTTTGGTGTAGGGTTTGATTTTTCTTGTGACTGCAATAACAAGCTGTAAAGGGCTGTTGACACCTTGTCTACAAACATAATCCTAACTGTAGTTTTGGTTGTGTTTATGGGGACAGGTGAGGTCCTTTACCTCTGGATTTTTTTTACTTTACTACACCAACATTCAAGGGATGAGAAGATTTCTGGAGACTCAAACTATTTTGTGTTTGATCTTGTATTGTCAGTTTTAAGACAAACTTTTCTCTATTATTTGGATTGTTTTGTCATACACTACTATATTGTAAGTAGTGTGTTGATTGAGAATTCTTTGGTGAAAAGCACTATGTGTCTATACTGGTAATTTGGAATCACAAGAGAGTGAACAGATTTGATTAGGTTTGAATTGAGAATGGGCTGATTGAGAATGAAATTTGGTGAGGAAGGTGATAAAAGTTGCCCTGTAAAGGGATGTCCCGCCCACCCACAGGGAAGTTTTTTTTTTTTTTTTTTTTTTTTTTTTGTCATTTACACATTCAGGATCAAAATGGATTGAAACATTTTTGTTGAGATAATTTCAATCATACATGAAAAACTTAATTCAAATTTATTTTGGTAAAATGTCTACATATGATGTATAGAGTTCATTGTTTACAACAATTGGTGTTTCTCTAGAAAGTTAGCATGGATGAGCTTTTGCGAGCCTTCACTGTAGTTGTGGTCTTTGAAATAATGGTGGATTAATGTCCAGCTTTAGGGTGGTTGTTTGTGTCTACATGGTTTACTTGCAGATTGCTGTTTGGAACTACCGTAGACAAAGTTTTTTTTTGAAGATGAGTACATTCTGCCTTCATTGTTGTTAAGTGTGTGGGAATCACAGGTGGGTGGTCTCAGATCCACTTTTCTTTCATTGTCCTGGGTATTTCTTGTCTGCTCAAGTCTGTTTCCGTAGTGTGTGGTTTCGACGGAAATCTACAACTTCATATCTTCTAGTCGCTCATATGAACCAGAAGTCATAATTTGTTTGTTACCTTTTTCTGATACACGTTTCTGCATTTACTTTCGAAGTAACCGTGTTTTCTTTGAACTTGCAAGCCTTGAACTTGAATTTGGTTCAGGAAATAATCTGAGTGGAATTTGGGTTTGGCTCTAGCAGTATTTCTTTACGACCATAGTTAACCTGGGCTAAGACGTTGAAGAACAGACATGGTCTTTACAAGTCTTTCTTCATGCCTATTTTTTTTTTCTTACAATGTTTTGGTTTTAACGGTTTGGTTAGAAATATTGTCTGCATGTTCTCTCACCTAATGTAGCCGCTGATTTGCTCTAGATGTTTGATGCCATTGACATAAAAGTATCTAGACAGACGTATTATCAGGATGGTGAGGAGAGCGTTACGCAGAAGGATACCCGTTCACATAGAGTAGATAGTAGTCACAAGATCTGAGATGCATAGTTGAGAACGGAAGACGAAAGAGTAACCTGAGGTGAGAAGATGTTTATGCGTAGCAACAAGAGGATATCCTAATGCAGTTGCCAGTAAACTTGAAAATGTGTGCTGCCTGATATTATTGGCCATGTTGAAAAGAACTGCAACTGGAATTCAATCCAATTTGGAGAACACATGTACCCTACCATCAAGTAATTCATGTATTGTTTGCAGCTTCTTCTGTAAGTGACAACCACTCTGTTATTTGTGTGGGGACTTGGGAGATATGATTGACATACTCAACCGTCAATGATCGAAGCATAAAAGCATATCTCAAGGTGGGCTATGGAGCAGAGACGAAGTACAACACTTACAAAGTACCAGAGATCAATAACGATGTTCAAACACCGACCAGTGGCAAGCAGGTCTCAGGAGAAGGTACGCAAGTTGGTTATGTACCATCGGAGTGTCATGTTGGGAAAAATCAGCACCTACTTTGTCTGGCCGTCACTCAGGAGTCAGAACTCCCCCCACCTGAGCCATAAATGACGGAAGAGGGAGATAAATCCTCCATTATTCTGAAAATAGAATGCGCCCACATGTTCTCGTGGATGACAATCCTCTGAAACGAGCTTAAAATATCATCTCTCACAATCCCATTTGCAAGAAGTCAGCTGAATTTTCACCCTTTAGGCTTTGTTCCACCAACTTTTGATAATATAAAATACTTAAGGTAGACGACCTGTTTCCGATCACTTTAAGCAATTCAGCATCCTTCCGGTGAAGTAACGGACACGCAAATAATTTTGGAGCGGAGGGAAATAGATTTGAGGAAGATCATATATTCTTGAACAAATTTTGGAGCAATATTGAATTTACTATGAATTTTCAAAGTGAAGATCCTCTCCAACCTATTCTCGCTATATAGGCTGATCTATTTCCAAGAACTAAAAAACTACATTCCAATACTGGTGCTACTTGATATCAAGAACACATGATATCCAAAAATCAAACTTTCTTCCAACTGGAAGTGAACACTTGTGGACTTTATACTATGTCGCCATTAACAAATGAATTCGAAAATAATGCGAGCCTCGTATGGGTTGGAAATAGGTCGGCCTATACTGAGTTATTGGGGGCCTGATCAGAAACAGGTCGTCTACCTTATTCCAACCCAAATGCAACGCAGTGTTTCTTGATTTTCCCTCACTTTTTTGGTATGTCATATGTAATGGCAAACGAATGTGAAGAAGATGGGATTGCACATTGGGTGCCTACAGTAAACACTGAATCGAAGGGGTCGAAGGTCATCATAAAAGGTTCAATCATGGTCACTACTAAAGACTAAGTTTACAACTTGAAAGACTTTACCGCTCTGTTCGTCAGGAGACAAGCATTCTTACCAACGTCAATCATCCAACTAACCAGCAATCCAGTTTGCGGCACTTGCTAAAAGTTAATTAGAAGGTCCGATTGTTCTGTGAGATCCACACAGAAGATGTGTCAGGAAGCTTTCCTTTCCTGGAACAGAGACACTGCCTCATCTGTCACTAATGAATCTCATTATGATATCATTCCCACAACCCAAGTGCCATCAATTAACCACTACTCAACGTCCAGCCTCATTAACGATTACACTGTTTTGGCTAATTACTGTAGTACCTGACCCTCTGCAACTATCTTCATTTCTATCAGATTGCATAATCAAAATTCTAATCAATCCGATTAACCAGTATACATCAACTAATTAACCGCAGAAAGCAAGCTGATTTGGACACCGAAGCAGGAAAATAGGAGATCAGCACACCGAAAATCCACATAAATTCGCGCACGATTCGTGGATGAATGCCACTCGAATTCGCAGGCACGCTGCTCCACGTAAAAGAAGCGCCTGTCATTGACTTGCGACAGATCATGAACATGTAGCAACGGCCTAGATGTGGGCGTGAATCGGTGGGCCGTCGGCCGCGGACTAGATCGGCGCACAGTGGAGCATAACGCCCGTGAATTGCGACGTCAGTGTCGCGCCAAACCAACAACTTCCTGGATCAGTCACGACTCATGTTCCTCCATCTCCACGTTCAACTCGCACCCCCAGTTGCGAGCTCCATCGCTGGTGGAACTCCGAAGGCGGTGCAGCGTCCCAACACCAGCAGCACCCTTTGGTCACCTTACTAGCATTCTCATATCACATCTAGCATCTTCATGTCTAGATTCTGAAGGTCCATCGATACGGAGTTTTCACTAGAGATCAGTACTGGTTATGTTTCTGAGAATGAGCAGTGAGTTTGGGATTGTTGGTTTTCTAGATCAAGGTTCTGCTGTTTGGAAGTAAGTGTATAGTTTGGGTTGGGTGATGTTGCTATTCTGAGGTGGAGGTAATGTGGAGGGGTTTGCGAGAAGAGTGACGCTCAATGGGGAAGGAGGTTTTGAGCTTGGTGCATTGCTGTTGTGAGTGCATTCCAATGTGGAGTTCTAGGGGATGTGAGGGGAGGTGGTGATCTCGTGGTGAGTGTAAGTGGAATCGTGGAAGTGGCGGCTTTGGTTTTGGAAGTGGAGGCGGGAAGCTGATGTACGGAGCAGGGACAACGATGGATCGCGTTTGGGTGGGGGCTCTCGTCGTTGCGGCTCTTGTTTGTGTGTTTCAAGCTCCGTTTACAGCTGCTCAAAGTGGAGGTGAGTGATCTCTTTCACATGGCCTTGCACCTTTAAGAGGGAAGTCTTCTGGAATATGCAATGCTGAAGCACAAGTTTGTGCGGACTTTGGGGTTTAAATCTTAGGGCGAGTTTTGTGGTGCATTGTCCGTGTCGGTTCCGTTTCTTGTGATTCGTTCCTCACAGTTTGGTTGTTGTGTCACGTGTCTCCTGCATTTGGTTGAACACCTCATGCCGGTTTCAAGTCGGTTTTTTCTTTCCGTGATAGAGCTTATTTTCTAAGCGTGGTTTCAAGTTCTTGTCACTGCTAAGTTACCTAATAATGTTTCTGTTTGGGATCCCAGCTCCTTTCGATGTGCGAATTGCTTGTGGGTCGAATACCGAATCGTACGCCCCGGACACTGGTCATTTATGGTCTCGAGATATGAATTACACTGGCGGCAGCTCAGGCAACTTGACTACAATCAGTCGGATAGCCCCACAGCTGAACACCATTCGCTACTTTGAGCTTTCAGATGGACCTGAAAACTGCTACAATGTCTCAGTGCCTAATGGCCAATATCTGATAAGGTATCCACTCTACCTTTTAGCTTCTTCTAATTATGGAAGCACATTCTTTGTTGTTTAAGCTACCACTCTTCCTTGATCGTTTTCAAAATTTCTTCATACTCATGAATTCAATGTTTGTAGCGCCCACCTCTAACCATAACTTACTTAAAAAAGAGGTGGCGATGTTGGATAACTTCTAATTTTCATTCACAGCTCATAGTTTTCAGAGTACGGTTTTCTTTCGAGTGGGGAGATGATGGCGAAGACATCTGCATTAGCATTCCGGTAGCTCTAATTTGATCAATTTTAATTTTCTTCTCTTCACTTGGTTTTTACAGGATGTATTTCAGTTTTGGTGACAAGGACAATTCTGGGCGGGAGCCTGAATTCGAAGTGTCTATAGAGGGAACACTGGTGTACACCCTAAACCGTGGGTGGAGCACCGTAGTGGACGATGAGTACGCAGATTCTCTGGCCCACATTCTGGATGGAGCTGCAACAGTTTGCTTCCACAGTTCTGGTCACGGAAACCCAGTCGTTGCCTCAATTGAAATACTGCAGGTCCTTGATAATGCATACGACATGGGAACATCTTTCCCATCAACGAATTTTATCCTGAGAACTGTGAAGCGGGTTTCCGCAGGAGCTGAGAAGTCTGGTTATGGGTCAAGTTTGCAGGCTGATCCCTGGGGTGGTGATCGTTACTGGGCGACTGACCAAACTCTCTTCACTCCTGGATCTGCTGTTAGTGTACAAACCACAGTGTCCAATATCACCAAGTACAGCAATCCTCCCAATGTTTACCCTCAGGCCATCTACCAGTCCGCCACTACAACTGGGCCTACGAACAAGCTTTCTTACACCATTCCTGTGACACCCAACCAGAACTACTCCGTGTGGCTCCACTTTGCAGAGATTGAACCTGACATCACAGGACCTAACATGCGTGTGTTTAGCGTGTCTGCGAACGGACAGCCTCTTTTCCCGGTTGTTGACATTGTGAAGATGGCTGGGGGTTCTCTGACAGCTCTTGTCCTGAACGCGACGGTGTTGGTTGAGGGAAGAACTTTGACACTCACTTTTGAGCCTCTGGCAGGGACGATCTCTGTGAATGCATTCGAGGTCTACCAATTGATCACCCGAGAGCAACCCACTTCAGCAGATAATGGTATGATTTCTTTTCGTAGTTGGCCTCCTTAATTTCGGTGCATGCAAGGGTCACAATAATCCTTGTTGCTGATTTGGCATCCATCTTCCCCTGTTGCAGTGTGGGCACTCCAGAGAATGAAGCAGAACTTGGAGCTACCTGCACGACTGGGCTGGAATGGGGATCCTTGCATTCCTCAGGTGCATGCTTGGTACGGTGTGAACTGTGAATTCGAAGCGACAGTTGGTGCCTGGTTCATCAATGGCCTGTAAGTTTACAACGAATTTTCATCCTTAGTGGTAATTCCCCTGCAGAAGCGTATGAAATGGGAAACTCCAATTTATGGGCTTCTTGACTCTGATCAGTTGTATTACATCAATTATTTTTCAGGGGCCTCGATTACCAAGGCATTCGGGGCCAGCTTGGAGACAGTATAGTGGCTTTGCAGCGTCTTCAGTCACTGTACGTTACTTTCAGGGAGCCCCACTTTAATTTCGTCTACTTTGTGGATGCCATTAGGACTGCATTGAATAAATGACCAGCCATAATCTGACCCGGATTTATATGAAGATCTTCGTGTAAACGAGCAGTGGTTTAATACTTACCATTTCGATCTGGATCTTGCATGAAGTAGAGAGAATTGTTTAGTGAGGAAATCTGGCTGAATGTGAGAAGCTTTGGACTTTTTGTGATGTTCCGTCCATATTTTGTGAGCAGGAATATGAGCAACAACTTGCTCACTGGAGTTATACCTGATGCTATTGGCAACGTCTCAACTCTTACTACTTTGTGAGTTCATTCACTCCAGCCTAAATTCTGCACTGAGCCAACAAGCACTGAGCTTGCTAATTTTCGTGAACTGCTTTTGCACATTCAACGGCAATTGCAGCTACTGCCTTGACAATACTGGGTTTAGTAACCGGCAGAATGAGAGTTGAGTGAGGGTTCTAGATTGGTTCACTGATACAGATGTAAGGTTGTCTATTTAGACTGACACTTTTCTTCTGCTTTGAATAACCTGTTCATTTATGATTGTAACAGAGTTTATTTATTCATGTCATTCTCCTGCTTGAATTTTATGCAGGGATCTTTCTTACAACCGACTGAATGGGTCCATACCAGCTAGTCTTGGCCAACTTTCCAAACTTCAAGAATTGTAAGCACTAAACAAATCATAGACCCTAAAAATTCTTGTCCACGTTGTTGAAGAAATTAATATACGTGCTTTTCCTATTTCTTGTGGTAGGCCCGGCTACCAGAATTCTGAATAGTCTCTTAGAATCTCGGAAGTTCTTTTTTTCTGCTCTCATGCCTCGGTGAATATTTCAGGTTGCTTAATGACAATCAGTTGACTGGAGAGGTGCCATCATCTTTGGGATCTTTTCCAATTCGTGGTGGTATGTTGAAGTAAGTACATTCACATAGGGCTGTGCTAGTTTCTTCAGGATTCTTGTTTTTGCTTCAGAAATTTGCATGTTTGTGAACCGAAGGACTTGTCGCTTCCAAGATTTTAGTTCTACCTGCTTTTCACATGTTGTGATCCTCCCTATTGGGGCTTGTGTTTGTACTGACGATCAAGGTGCTGGTCGGTGCAGTCTTGCAAACAATGATGGTCTCTGTGGACTGGGGCTGCGATCCTGCAATAACATGTCCCATGGTATGAAGACGGGAATTGTATTCGCGATTGTAGGAGGTTTCATCATCTTAGTTTTAGGTGGCTATCTGTGCTGGAAAAGGCGAATGAACATGATCCGAGGAGCTCAACGATTACGTAAGTCTAGGTCACTTCGATGAATTTAGTTCACATTCCTGATTACGAATCTACTAAGCATCGTTTACTATTCCATTTTCTGACGAGTGCCTGGATGCGAAGTCCTGAATTCTTATGTTCCTGTCCTGAGAAAAAATATCTTGTTTTGTTTTACAGCTCGAGATGCGCCGTATGCGAAGGCTCGGACTACTTTTGTGCGGGACGTGCAACTGGCAAGAAACGTTTTAGCCAACCACTTCAGCAGGCCTGCGCCTTCTTACACAGACACAACCCCTTTGAATCCACACTGACCATCTCAGGATGACTGAAGTTTTTTGAAGGACAGTCGTTATGATACAGACCTGTTCTCGAGAGAAGCATTCAATGTCCGAGCTCAGCTGCTTCTTGGAGGTTGTGGTTTTATGAATATCCAGTGTATTATCTGTAGGTAGGCAAGTAATATTTGCAACTAGCCCAACAACGTCGACGTGTGATGATGCGAACCATTCAAAGAGTGGCCAAGCAAGATAGGGAAGCATTAGGAAATGAGTCTGGTTTTGGAGGCTGACATTTGTAGTTATGGTTTGTGCTCATTGTAGGAAGTTGGACTCGGTTTTGGAACTTGGTGCTCTTCAGAGCCTGAGGGAACTACCATGGTAGTGGTTAACATAGTTTGATAGATACTCCAAAACCATCAATACATCTTTCTGGATTTCACTGAAGTCTTCTTTCGAGTGTGATTGTGAAAACACCAGTTCTTCTGTGGTACTAGGTCCAATGACTGTAATTTGCAATAGATTTGGATATCATAGTTTACACTAGGAAATGAACTATCTTCCTTGAAAATTCTTGGCGAGTAGAGATGATGTACACTACGGTATTTAGCGCAGAATGCCCTAAGATCTTACTTTGGAATGATGTTGGGGAATCATTCCTTATCCAACTCAGAATTCACATGAAAAAGTTTGTAGATTCGTATTGTCGCATGGAAATGCCTTCAGAGTTACCAGTTCTTCACAAAACTGTATGGTATCAAAGTTATCAGCAGCATTTATGAAGGCACTCTTGAATACACCAGCAGATTGAGTGTTCTGGGTAATGCTTTCATACTTTTTGTAATACGGTAGCTTTGTTTGTGGCGAGATTTATTCTCAGGACAGGATCTTTTATGTTGGTTTACAAGCTATGAACAGATTGTCTTTTCCTAAATGGTTTGTTTTGTTATTTGACGAGTTAATCTGTAATTTAATATAATATTGTCAAATACATTTTTTGATAAGACATAGGTAAATTTGAACAAAAGTGTGTTATTATGTTAACATGAATACAAATTCATTCTAAAGATCATTCGACAAGTGTGTTAGAACTTGAATAGATTAACACAATCAAATACATACTCTAGTATGGAGATAAAAGTATGTTAAAATTTTATCACTAAATAACAAATTTTATAGGAGAATTTGATGTGATCAATTCTTAGCAAATCTTATTGATTGATTATTTCAATGCTCTTTATTTTATATGAATTATTATTATCTAAATTGTTCTCATAAATATTCTTAGCTCAAGACAAAATCATCAATTTAACCTTGGAATTCTCTTCACTATATTCTCAAAAACTACTTCAAAATTAATAATATTTTTTGTGTTTTCTAATGCAAAAACAAAAAGTTCACATAGATTTTTTTTTTTTTTTTTTTTTTTTCACTAATAGTTATAAAACCTTCTCATAAAATACTAGAAAAACATGTGCAATTAATCATTTTGGAAATTTTAATTGCACATATTGGAAAATTGTAGCATTGTAAGTGAAGAAAATAGCTTTTTGGAGACTTTGTTCTACAAGCTAATTTTTATTCCTAGTTGAATGAAATATTTGCACCATGTAAAGTTTCAACCATTCACCAACTTAGGCCATCGCCACGAATTCCTCCAACGACCACACAACCCTCCAACAGCCATGCAACCCTCCAATGGCCACCCAAAAGGGGGTGGCCGGGGCGAGTCCCTGTATAGCTGCCACCACCGTCCCTGTAACTTTACATATGGTGCTAGTCACGCCATTCCAGCTGCCTTGGACGGCAGCTTGGTGTGAATAATTTTAGGACTGCAAAATTTGACTTTTTTTGAACTAACAGAAAATTTCAGCAATACAAGGAAAAGTGTAGGGAAAAGTGGAGGGGAGAGATTGTAAAAGAAGGTGTAGGGAAGGGAGGGAGGATGGTGGAAAGCACAAGGAAAAGGGCCTTGTCAGTGACCCCCCTCCAAAATGCGCCACGTCTCCGGTTGGCGGGCCACTGCCCGGGCCCGCTGACAAAGTGCAAGGATGCAGTCCTTGCATGAAGGCCGGCCCACTGTACTGTCAACCTCCCCCCATTGGCATTGGGGGGAATAGGTGGTGATGCCCTTAGAAACAATCAACATGTTCAAAAAACTTGAAATGGAAGGAGGTCTATTGCAAAACTATATTCAATTACATAAAATTGTAGGAAAGAGTGAAGCCAGAGTGAGGTGCAAGGGGAGCGAGTACACACCTGTCCTGCACACCACCCAACGAGATTGACACCCGTTGCCATTTCTCCAAACCCGCTTGTCATCACACTACACACCCCACCGCTCGGTTCTCAGACCCATTCCCATGCCGGAGCCACAACGCGTGTTCCTGATTATTTCGAACACTGCGCCACCGATTGTATCCTTCCCATTCGCCAAGTGGGCTGCCACCGATTGTATCCCATCCCATTCGCCAAGTGGGCTGCCACCGACTGCTGCCAAGTGCCTCCAAAAGATCTCCTCACACTAGCCTTTCTCCCAAACTTTCATATCACTGAAACACTCCATGAAGTCTAAGTCACCAACTTTCAGTCTGCGGGAGCTCTCAGGGACTGTGAGTTTGTCATCAGCTTTGAAACCTGGCTGCAAGTTAGTACTATTCATCTGAGCGAACAACCGCTTCAACGGGGAGCAAGATGAACTGGATTCACAGGAATAACCCATTCGAAGATGATCGAGACAGGTATGGTTATCCACCATCTGGGTTCGATCAAGCGGACATGAGATATGGGTATGGGTATTCATCAGGTTACGATTCATATGGAAATTCGAGGCGGTCCAGCTCGTCGATGGCGCCGCAAAGGTCCATGGATTACGATTACGGGTATGAAGCTCCGTTGAAGTATCAAACCTCCCACTTGGGTCAAGGAGCTTCGTCTTATGATCATTACGGTCGGTATGAGCCTGACGAGCGGTATGGTAGTTACGCTGAGCAGCCGGTGTACTCGCGGTATAGTGATTACGAGGAGCCATCGTTTTATGGGAATGGTTACAGGGAGAGATCGTATGGTGATGAGCCTGAAGATGGTCTGTTTCGTACCGAGTCGAAAAGTTATGACTTCCGCCAGGTGACGACGACGGCCGTGACGGAGCCGGGTTATGGAGGGGCTGCGGAGGTGCTGGAGGCGTCGGAGGATGTTTTGGTGAGGATCCGTGGCGCGATGGTGCACTTGGTGGATGATCAGGAGAGTCCCTTGTTGGCGGAAGGAGATTTCTCGGTGGTGCGGATTGAGCAGGAAGGGAACGGGATCGTTGCCTTTGTGAGAGTTGGGGATAATCTTCGTTGGCCGTTGACGAAGGATGAGCCGGTTGTGAAGCTGGACTCTAGCCACTATTTCTTCACGATCCGTGTCCCGCGTCGCGTAGACGACATGGACAGGGACACTGCCGGCGCGAGCCAGGAATGCATGAGTTATGGTGTTACATTCTCTGCGGCGGGGCAAGAACGCATGCTGCGTGAGCTGGATGATATTCTCGAGCAGTACAGCGGGTTCTCGAGCCCGCAGCTCGTCCATGGCGACAGAGAGCGTGACGAGTTTGACGGTGCGTTTGGCTATGGTCATGGCAATGGCCATAACCAACCACCCCGCGGAAGGCCTGTTCCGGAAGAAGTCGTCTCTAGCAAAGGAAAGCGGGTAAATCAAAAGTTGCTCTAACACCCCACCACGTTGCATAATTGTAGAGAATCACCAGACTGCTAACGAATCCGTAACCGGAATCCTGATTGCAGGTATCGGAGAGTGATGATGAAGCATTTTGGCGGACGATGGCACCTAACGTCGACGATTACAACAGCGAGCTCGCGAAGACGATGGCGAAAGGCACTGGCAACCTAATCAAGGGCATCTTTTGGTTGAGAGACTCGACTCTCGCGCAGCTCGAGAATGGCAGCGGGTATGTTCGGGGAAGAGTGAAACCCAGCTCGAAACCCAGCAACATCAGTCCACAAACACTCACCAACTTGAAAAGGTAATCCAATCATCTCAACTGATTCAACTCCATTGTTGCTGAAACTTAAGCTGATCACTCAATGATAGCTAATATTGTGGTCGATGACCCAGGGTGATGAACATGTCCATTGCCACCGAGCAAGTCGCAAAGAGCGTGTTGGACGGTGTTGTGAAAGCGGCGGGTTTCTTCTCCGGTGCTTTGATGAGATCACAAGCTGGGAAGAAGTTCTTCAATTTGCTGCCTGGCGAAGTGGCTCTCGTGTCTATGGATGCATTTGGTATGTTTTCAAATCAATTATCGGGACACATGTAGCAGAGGTGACCTCCGGCTATGGCCCCGGGGAATTGAAGGGTGGGGGCAGCGGACCCGGCGCTCACTGGGCGGGCAGCCCCATAGAATTTGATTTTTTTTATTTTTTTTATTTTTTATTTAAAAAAAAAATTGGGAAAAAAATAGAGGCAATAAAAACCAAAATTCAATGAGATCAACCCTAGCTACCCCGTGATCGTTGTTTTGAGTGAACCCTAAAATTACTTAACGGGCAACAGGTCCTACCGGACCCGTCGCCCTTATTCAAACCCTTCTCGCTCCGCTCGATGGGTTTGAAAAACCTTATATTATTCATATAAATTTCTGATACAATTTGTCTCCAAAAAATAAAGTTTAAAAAAAAATAAAAAATAAAAAAATAAAAAATATGAAAGTTAGGGCTGCCCGGTGAGAGGTGCCCCTGCTGGATGTCGGGTCCTCCTGCCCCCGACCCTCCACTCCGCCGGGTCGAGGAGAGAAGGTCACCTCTGCTACATTCATGCCTCAATGATCTTCCAGATGCAATTAAATCATGTTTTCACAGCATGTTGCTATGAACTTACCATCGCGAGGTGTCGATGTCACTATGATCTTATGTGCACTGTCTGATTGGTTTTATCTTTAGAAAATTGCATAAGGACATCCTCAATCTGTTGTTGCAGCGAAAGTGTTTGATGCAGTTGAGAAGGCGGGCACCGATCTCATGAAGTCGACAGCCATGTTCACGAAGGACGTTGTTGCTCACAGGTTTGTCCCATCTAAACTTTGTAGTATGAGAGGTGAGGTTCAGGGTTCATGATTATAATCCAATGCTCTGAATTCCAAGCAGTTGAACGTTTTCTGTGCATTTGCTAAGCTCATTGGTTACAATGAAAACGATGCAGGTATGGTGAAGAAGCAGGGCAAGTGACTGGAAATTCTTTGTCCACTGCTGGACATGTATTTGCAACAGCGTGGACGGTGTCTAAGGTCCGCAGTGCTCTAAATCCAGCGAAGTTCAGGCCTTCGAAGACGGGGATGCTTAAAGCTGCAGCGAAGGCAGCTGTTGCTGGAGGCCGATCGAAGTAAACTGCAGGTTTCATATAAAGCTCGTCTAATCACTTTTTCCCAGTATGTAAATATATATTATACAAAGTATTAAGGCTTGGCACAAGTAACAACAAATTTAGTATCTGTTTTAGGAGTTGAACTCAAAAGAGAGAAACTTTGTTCTGTAGGTTATACGGCTCGAAATCATCAATAGCACAACACTTAAAAGTCACATTTTTCAAAATGTTTGTGCTGTGCATCAAAATGATGTTTTACAGCTGGGCTCTTATTATCCTCTTCGTATCTCATGGCAAGGATTGAAATGGGTGCTAATCACCTTAGCTTTTAGTGATTTTGAGGACCTACTTGTCTAACTAGACTTAAAGACAGTTATTTGAAGAGAATGATGAATAATAGACTCAAGGGTAAATGTTGAGTTTGTTGTGAATCGTAAACTATGATGTTCTAAACCATTGCATTTTAGTTTGTAGATAGGATGAGTTTTCCTATTTCGGGCTGCCAACCTACTTCCGGTCCTTACCAAATGTTCAGAGATCAATAAATGATGAAACTTAGCACTCTTCCGAGTTCATGTGTGCAATGAAAGTAAGCAAGAACAGTAAATTTAAATCGCATTCAGAATTTTAGTATATGTATATTACGGAAGAAGCTCTAAACTTACAACAGCAAATAAATGTTTGCAGACATCACCTAGTACCGGTACAGAGATTTGAAAAGGAAGATTGTTTGGTTCATGACCATTAGCTAGCACCGTCGACTGAAATGAATCCCCGGCAATTGACAGTCAGGTGGTGTGAAAGAAATCTGAAACCTGGAAGGCTGCAGGAGCTGGCTCAAGTTAGACATGATACAATATCAACATGTTAGACCACGGCAAATTCAGAAATGGATGCTAATCACTCTGTTTCTGAAAAAACATTTCCATCGAATGAAGAATAGAAGCGACTATCTGCACATCCACTGTGCCATCTTTTACACAAGCAAGAAACACTAAAAAGACTGCCGATGAGAAGCAATGGGATGTCCTAAATTGCTTGTCTTAGTGAAATGGCAGTCTGCAAGGCGAAGATCGCATCATGTAGTCTAACATGTTGATATTGTATCATGTCGATGGATCTGCGTTGACATCTTACTGGATTGCAAAATACGCTAGAATTTTGACGTGCGAGTTTACTGCAACAAAGATGCGTGAGCAATTTATCACTAGTGTACACCTCGTAGCAAGTCAATCTTACCACTTGCTTTGTGCTGACAAGCGTTCAAGAAACCACTCTTATCCTCTTCCAAAACTTGCAGGGTATCGTAAGAATCGGTATCAAAGAAGTAATAACCGGAACGATGGCGATAAAAGAAGGACGAACTGTTCGAGGAGACAATAAGAGTGGACATAAATTCCAGGGAAGCGGGGAGCTCGGTGATGGATGTGCTTCCCCAGATTGGCAGGCCTTGCAAAGTTGTCAGTGCCCCCATCGCCTCGATTCTTCCACAATCCTCCAATACGAACTGCTTGAGGCTATGGAGTTGAAACAACAGGATATGTCCTAGAGACATCATTTGCTCAAAATTTCACTAGACGGAGTTAAATCAGTTAAAGAACGCGTAGAATGCACACAACACCCACCAGGGCATCGAGCAGCGTGCATGCGGACTTTGTAACCTGGATCAGACATGATGCAATGTAGCAGTTACACACCTCCGTGCTGTCAAGCAAATCCATAATCTCGGCTCTCCTCCCCTTCACGCACCTTCCCAGACTCTCCAAGTGTCCAAATTATCAAACACAACCTCGCTACGATCACCAAACAACCAGTCGTGGGTTAAGCTGCATGCTGCCCATTGGACTTTTAACAAGAAGCTCCACAAGTCAGCAGAAGGAAGCCAACACATCCAGAGTCACAATCCATAACACGAACAGACAAGTAGATTTCAAATTTCATGCCATTGTATTGAAAGAGCTTGGATTCGTGTATACTCCAATTTAGAGGAGTGAACAAAATATGATCCCTGAGACAAGGATTGTGAGCAACCTACCTCCGCTGCTAACTTTGGTGCGGGAATGCGGCCGAACATGATACCATAACACCATAGCAGTTTCGGTCCTGACCAAATTCCAGTGACGACCTAAGTCGGATCTGGTTTAGCATGGCTGGGAGGGTCGTTCGTCAACATGACAATTATTTCGTCACCCACGACAGTTCCATTTCGGCCCCCACGACAGTTCCATTTCGGCCCCCACGACAGTTCCATTTCGTCACCCACGACAGTTCCACTTCGTCACCCACGACAGTTCCAACATTGTTCCCGATACTTGGGTTCCCAGTAATCGCGTTCCCGGCGTTCCGACGTTCCAGGTAGCGGTTCACTTACACCGTTGCGGAATCTGCATTTTAATGGAAGAGTGAGCGGGAGTTATATACGGGGGAGTGTCGTTTGGTGTGCAATTGTTGTGGGTTATGTAGTCGTTATACATGGTACTGCTGGAAGTCGTCTTTGAATGCGGGAGTGAGGGGTTTTTGAGGGCTTTTTGGTGTTTGGTAGGTGCGGCCATGTGCTCGAGCTTGGGGATGGAGCCGGAGGAGTTTGTTTCCTTACCTTAATCTGTGAGTCTTCTGGGCGGATGCTCTGTCAATGCAGCAGGTTTTGGTGTTTGGGATGTAGTTCGGAGCTTGACGTTGAGAGGGTGTGGTTTTAGGCTTCGGTAGGGTGGTTGTGTGTAGAGTGCGTTTGATTAGAATGCTTAGGTTGTGTTTTGAGGGATCGAAAGGTTTGATGATTATGGACTCTTTTGTGGTAGAGTGTTCAATTAAAGTGTTGGCATGTGGTTTAGGCAGATGGACGGAGTGAAGGTCTTGAAGGCGGATTTGGATGGTTTCAAGCAGTTTCTGGAGAAGGAGAGACGGGAGTTTTTTCGGAAGAAGCAAACTGGATTGCATTTTTACACCAAAGATGACGTTGACATGTATGCCCTTCGCATTCAATTGTGGAGACAGATTGTAAGCTGCAGAGATATGTTTTTTCATGCCAAATTTTAGTCTTAATGGAGTATCTTCTCTGCTCAGATTGGAGAATGTGTCTTTTGCAGGTTGCTTGATGACAAGCAGGAAACTGAATGGGAAGAGAAACCTTTACCAGACTCCTTCGCAGTTAGATGTAATTATTTCGGGATTGTCTGGAATCTGTTTCTGACAAATGAAACTTGCAAATGTGCTAATGTTTCCACTGCGGTGATTCATCAGGTAATAGGCGTTGAAGGCCAAAATCCAATTGAATTGGTTATTCGCATTGGTTTTAAAGGAAACGAAGAACTTTTTAGTGTAGCAGTTGAGGGATAGGGATTTGTATGGTATGCAGGTGAACAAGCCGAATCTGCCATTGGCATCCGGAGAATTCTCTGTTGCAACAGGAATAGCATTGGTGACCACCTTCGCAGTTGCGGTATGTGAATCCAATAATTACCTACTCTTCAATTATCACAATGGCGGATTTTAATAAGCACAGATCGTTTATGTCGTTATATGTTAGTGGATATGGGATTGATTCTTTGGAATTGATTGATGTGTGGACAGAGCGTTGCGATGGGAGTGTATGTGGGATCGCCTCCGTTGCTGTGGGCTCTCTTGGTCAGCTTGGTTCTGGGCACTGCATACTCGGCCGATGTAAGCTTAAAATCATCTCTTCTTATCCTTTGAAATCAGTCACAAATTATGGTTATGATCATAGAAGAGATTCTGAAGTTTGAATAATAGTGAATCAAAATGATATTCTGGGACTGGTTAATGGAATTGTTGTTGAGCCTAATTTTGCGATAACCACTCACAGATGCCATTTCTGAGATGGAAGAGATCGGCTCTGGCAGCAGCATCTTGCATTCTGGCTGTGAGAGCTGTTGTTGTTCAACTTGGGTTCTACCTTCATATGCAGGTAACTTTCATCCTGGAAAGGAAATCTTATTCATTTGATGTGAATCAGCTCTGTGCTAGATCAGACGATGATGTAACGGACCTGGAGGCTGAAAGCAGAGAGGGATTTATATATTACAAAATATCAAAAATTGGTACTGCTATATATCCCAAAGTTTCACGCTGGGTACTACACCAAGGCCCTTTGTATCAATTGGTATCTTGTTTTATTTCCTGTCAGTTGAAGAAACTCTCTCTGGGTTTGAATTGCAGGTGTCTGTTCTTGGAAGACCAGCAGTTTTGTCCAAACCACTATTGTTTGCGACGGGCTTCATGTGTTTCTTCTCCATTGTCATTGCTCTTGCTAAGGTAGTTCCAATTTCAGTAACCAAATGTACCAAACCAATCTCTTCCTACCATCCCAGTTAGTCTGTTGTTCGATAGCTGAGTGAAGGCGAGGAAAGGAATTGCTGCAGTAGCACTCAAATGACATTATTACTGATGGTACAGTGAATTCATGGATACAGGACATTCCAGATATGGAAGGAGACAAAGTGTATGGTATTCGCTCTTTCAGCGTGAGACTGGGCCAAAAACGGGTATCCACTACTGTCCATGACCTCTGAAGCCAAATCTCGTTTTATTGCTATGAATGGTAAACATATGTTGATAAGTAATGTAACGAAAGTTTGGGGTTTTCTTGGTGGGACTGCAGGTGTTCTGGATGTGCGTTGCCCGGCGCGAGACGACGGTGTACTTGGTGGACCAATTGAGGGCGGATGGCGTCGTGTACCACAAGGCTTGCTTCCGGTGCAACCACTGCATGGGGACGCTGAAGGAGCATCTCTGGGTGTTCGAGGATTTCGCCACTTGGGTTTAACGTCTAGTAGCTTGAATGGGTCTGCATCGTCGTTTGGAAGCTCTAGCCAGGAGGAGGATGAGCCTGATGAGCCACCGGGGTCGAAGAAAGATGGTGAAGTGAGTTTGTTTTGGATTTGTGTGTCTTTCTTGGTTTGCTTTTGATGTGTTTGTTGTCGTTTTTTGGTTATGTGGAGTGGTTGGATTTGTTGTTGTTTGGTTATGTGGATTGGTTGGATTTGGGGAGATGACCCAGTGGAAGGGTTTAAGGATCAGGGTTTATGGCATTGATGTGAGGAATGTTGTTTTGGGGAGTTGGTTATGAAGTTTTGGAATGTTTGATTGAGGTTTTTGAGTGCATGGTTCTGTTGTTGTTAGGTGTTGGTGGTTGAGGTTTGTTGATGAAGTGGAGGTTTGGTTGGTATGCAATTTTTGTTGAGACTGAGGTTTGGCATTGTTTGTGTTGTGGTTTTTCAGGGTGAGTACGAGAATGTGGGAAGTGAATGGCTCGTGAATGGTGAGAGGAGTAGCAGTAGCACGCCATCTTGCACCCCTTCCAAAGAAGAGTTGCTTAGGCTCAGACGAAATGCCGAATTGAGGAAAATATATGATGACTTGGTGAGTAAATATTATCTCTTACACGTCTATGTTGGACGTGTCTTACTGTATTTGAATTTTCGTATTTCTGTTATACTGACTAGAGGGTGAGAATTGTAGCTAGAAGGGCTTTGCAAATTTGTTTTCAACTCTCGCTTACTTGATAAAAAGATTTTCATGTAGAGCGTGTATTGCATGTGAGGACAGGCACAGCATCGTTCTCGTCAGTTAAGTGAAGACCTGGAAGTTCACGAGGGTGAAGTTAGAGTCCCGTCCTGGGCAGCAATAGCTTTAACATTTCCAATTGCCTTCTCTGCTGGAGTAGTTTTAGCACAAGTCAGGGGTGATTTGAAATCAAGAATTAAACGAGGTGAGAACTGTTATGCGATAAATCTTGAGTCTTCTTCTGGATCACCTGCTTATGATCCATAATTTTGGAACCGGTACTGTTCTGGTCACGGTTTACTGGTAGCTTGTTTATGTAGGAGATTGTGATGGTTGCGAAATTACTGTATTCTCTTGTAATTGGTTTCATTTCCCTTTCCCTTATCACAAGGTTTTGTTGTACTTCTTCAAACAGCAAATATTGGGCTACGCAAATAAGAAATCAGCAATCCTTGTGTTGATAATCAGTTGGATGATTAAAATTTTGTCAGATTAAGCATTAACTACATCAAAACTTCATTATTTCAGTGTAGTGTTTCTACTCTCTCTTTGGATATGATCTTAGGTCTTGAATCTGTTGCAACGAAGTGGATGCACACATTATGTTTCGTTAGTAACACCTCGATTTGCCGCGTAAAGCCGCTGTAGATGTAAGGGTGGCACCATCTGGAATAGCGTCAGTTCCATACCCCGAGGAGGTAGGTGAGTTGGATACGTTATTTCTCTGCTTACTTTAATATTATGTATCCTACTTTGCATTTATCATTGCCACACCGACTGCCAGTGTAATCGAGCTTTCTTGTGTGTTTTATTTTACATGTTAGTTACTCGGACATTTTCGAGCTCAGGAGGCGCCCCAATCTGATCTCAAGGATGTTTTAGCTGACGAAAGGTGATTTTTTCTACAGATACAAGGACCCAACTTATCTGCTTAGTACTTGAGATTGATGTTTATATAATCAGGAAAGAAGAAGTGAAGCTCTTAATAATACATTGTTTATGATACTCTCCGTCTGCCCAGTTACTGAGAAAATCACAATGAGATGTATGAGTGAGTTAATTTTGCATCAAAATAAGGCACTGGCTCTGTTTGCATAATTTCTTGAAATAATTTTGTGTTTTTACGTATTTTCCACTTCACAAAATCTTTGAATTAAATCAGACGGTGTTGTGCAGTGTAAAATTGAGGACTGCAGCTGCAGATTCGTTCCTTAGAATGCAGGATGCAGCTAGAGAAGAAGGCGTCTGGTTGATCCCTCTCTGTGGGTGTGGTTCTATCCATGAGTTTCAAGTGTATTGCGTCATGGTGATTTCCTGGTTTCTGTATAATAAGGTTTTGCAAAGAAAGTAGTAAGAGATAGAATTTTCATGCTCTTTGCCGGTTGTAAATTCTAGTTTTGATTCTTAAATTATGCTTGACACAGATTTCGCTCAGTCAATTCACAACAGGGAGTGTTTTTCGACCTTAAGGCAGAGCGCAAGCAATCTGTAACTGAACGTGCTAAGGTACGCCATGTTTTAGGGATGAGGATTTGTTGTGCTGCAAAGCCTGTCATGGGCCTACAAACGAAAGAGTGGAACTAGTGGTACTCCGTTGTGACTGACGAAGGAGCGCTAATAGGTGACAGAGCACCAGGCCTTCGGTGTATCTCGATGATCTTGCAGAAGTAGCATGTCATCAGGCTTCAAATGGGTTTTGATATTAGGTTTCGTCAGGGCGTCGTGACTTATTGAGACTACTGGAAACTCAATTTTGCTCTATGCTCAACTTACCAAGCATTACAGGAGGTTGGTCACCCAGCTCACTAGGATTATCCTCGTTCGTGACAGATTTCTGCACCCCTAGGCTACAACATGCATCACACAGGCTATGCAATCGATATTGGTGATCCCACAGATCCCAAAACTTATTTCCGATCAGGTTAGAGCAGGTTCATTATCCCATATCGTGTTATTCCTTTGCTGATTGATCATTTTCCAGTTCAGTTCTATTTCGGCATTTTCATTAACCTGTAGTTTCATTACCGCTGATAGAGATTGAAGTCGGTCCAACATATAGGTGGCTCCAACAAAATGCGGCCATATAAATTCTTATTCCTACTGCCGTCGCATTAGTTTTGTCATATGCCAAGGAGATATTCTGTGTTCCGGTATCCCATCTCTTTAATTTGATGCATACCTCTGACCTTCTAAATATTGCTGGCAGGTTTCATTTTGAATTGTCATTTCCAAAAGACAACTTACAAGGCGTTCTGTACGAGCCATGGCATTGGCGGTTTGTTGGGGATGACCACAGCCTACTTACCTTCTATGCGCAACACAAATTTGTTACTTCCTTGCCTAACTGCAAGTCCTAGTTAGATGTCTGTTATGTGGGACTTTTTATTCGCAACAAAGGGACAAAAAGGAAACCATCGGAGCTTAGGCATGGTACTGGCTGTACCTTCGAGACTTTAGGTCTTGTGTTCGAAATGAATTACACATTCGGAGTACAATTAACTTGACAAACGAGACACGTTGCCACAATCAATTACATGAAGAAAGTGTAATGCACAATTTTGGCATTAAAATTATTGAAAGCACAAAAAAAATTGTTCATCGTGCCTCGCATTTCAAGGTTATGCCAATCAATATGAACCATATTCATTATAAAAATTCATCACCTCTATATATCATTCTTTTATATTACAAATAAATACTAAAAATCTTATCCTATTATATACAAATCTAACATAAAATATCAATCGTCACTGGTAATGCGAAGAGTAGCGAAGCCCTAGTGAATATTTAATTTTTTTGAAAAGATTAAGGTTCGTCCATTAAAAATTGAATTTCTTAATTTTCGTCTTATAGCAAAAAATTAGTAAAAATGACCTTAAGTGGTTTAGAAAAAACAAAATATTGCAAGAACTAAATTCTTCTATATTCATTCTTCATTCTTCATATTTTAAAGAGTCTATTATATGTATATCTACCTTTGTAGACATACATTTTAATAGAGACTTTAAGATTTATAATTTTTTTGTGGTGTTCCAGAAATATATTATAAAATTACTAGAATATTATTTCTCTTTGTAAAAGGGAAACCAAGAAAAATAAGTTTATTAAATATTGATTCCTTTAATGGATGTAAATAAATTGATTCATCTAAAGTAGGACCTTTAGTAATTATAAGTTTTTGCAAATGAATACAATTATTACTGTGAGAATTGTTGAATTTTTTATTTTTCTTGAAGACATTTTCAAAGACAATCCTACAAATTTTAAGACATATTATTTCAACATTATATGTTTAAAATTTGGTTTTTTTTTTTTAAAAGGTCGTTAGAGTTGCAATTTTTGTTTGAAGAATATTCATGCTAATTACATAAGCTCGAGAAGTTTTCATCAACTAAAAACAAAATTCTAGAGTGATATTGAATGCTTCAGCTAATAATTTCTATTTTTTTTTTCTTCCAATTGACTTCTAATCTACTAATGTAACTAAATAAACTAAGGTGTTTAGCAACCTTCAAATACTTTGTAAAAATCCTACCTTAATTACATTATAACAAAGTTAGAACCATACACATCCTCAATCCAAAAAAAACAAATAAAAAACGCCTCACTAAACAAGAAGATACATTCGGATAAATATACATGCAAATATCCAAGACTACACTTTCCAATGATGGGAGAACAATCACTACAGGAGATAAATCTCAAGCCAAGTCTCAAACCCTTGGAACAAGACCCCTGCAAGGTCCACCAAAAAGCACCAAAAAGTGCCATGAAATCGCCTTCCATACGCTTTAGTTGGCAAGTCCGAAACGCGTTTATGAGTGAGTCATCACCAAACTCACTCACAACAAATGCGCAAACCCAAAAAGGACACAACAATCCTTCCATCCATCCACAAAATATCTCTGCGCTTTTCACTTGCCATCCTTCCCACCCCCCCAAGCTCCCAGCCCACCACCCCCCGCCACGCGTCCCCCCCCGCCCCTAAACCCTGCCACATCACTCCAGTCCTTTCCGTTCCCCTCCCTGCCATGCCGCGTTCCCCCACGCTCCCCACCCCGCTCCCACCCCCATCGTGTTCCCAATGACCCCTTCACAGGACTCACCCACCTCCAACTCCCATCGACCCAAACTCTATGACAGCTGCCGCAATCTCACTTCCTCACTCTGATACCAATTCATGGCCAATTCCACTCCTGGACTCAATCCCCAGCTCATGAATTCCCTCTCCAACTTTGCAGAGTTTTCATTTTTCTCTCTGGATTGTCACTGCCAAAACTGCCACCTTGGGTGTGTCGGTGGGTTCCTCTGTCTGCCGAAGGTTCTAGACTTTTCTAGTGGGTTCTGGTTCAGTCTTGGGTGCAGAGCTGATTGATCTGTGGGAGTGAGAGTGTTGGAGATTGGTGTTCTTCACAGAGTGAGAGTGTTTGGAGATTGGTGTTGTTCACAGAGTGAAAAGTTGCACTGGGTTTAGTTAGTTTTAGTGTTATGAGGAGTTTTTTTGCAACTGGAGAGTGAGTGAGTGAGTGGTTTTGAGATTGGTGTTGTTAGGCTGTTGCGGGTGTTGTTCTTCTGTGGTGGTTTGGAGATTGGTGTTGTTGATGTTTTCTTTGTGGTGTGATCGAGGGTTGTGTTTTTATTAGTTCGGATGGGATCGTTTAGGTGGCGCTTGTAGTGATAGCCGCTCAATGTTCTACTACACTTTGCGGTAACGGTCTTCTTTGAGTTTTGTGGATGGTAGGTTTGTTCATATGATTGGCTTGTGTGAGTTTCTGGTTTGGGGGATTCTCTTGGAGGTTTGTGGTTGTTAAAGGGAGAGTGGAGTTTCTGGAATTTGGTGATTTGGACTGTAATTTGGTGATTTGGACTGTCTGGCAGCTGGGGCAGTCAGGATTTTTTCTGGCTCAAATTTGATCCACATTGGGTCGAGTCGGACATTTTATTCCATGTGATCGTTGTAGAAAGCAGGAGGAATTCTTTTACGATTTTTTCCAATTTAGAGAAAGTTTTAGTCTCTGTGACCTATTCTGGATTTGTGTGACAAGAGTATTCTTGAATACCGTGGATTGTTTTTCGAGCATTTCAATGGAAGGGGTGCGGTGGTGGATGGGGTGTCAACCCCATATTCGTGTTCTTCGCGGTGTGGTGCGGTCAAGTGTCGAAAACAGAGAAGTTGAGGCGTCGTTGCATAAATGTGTATCTCTATACATGGCTGATATTCATGAACATTCTGTTCTGGAGGACGAGAAGGTGCTTCACACTATCTCAGGTAATATCTTGGATCTTCTCCTAAATCAATCTTTGGAAATTAAGCATTTTCTGTCGCAGTGAATTAACGCTATATTCATTAAACTGACCAATCTTGATTGTATTGGCTGCTGAAATAGTGTGACTTAAGTTCAGTTTCTCTCTTTATTTGAATTAACTGGCCAATCTTGATTATATTAGCTGCTAAATAGTGTGACTGAAGTTCAGTGTCTCTCTTTATTTGAATAGTGTGGCTCAATATAAACAAGATTGCCCAATTTAACGAATATGACGATGAATTGATTTTCAAAAAGATTAAAAAAAGAAAAGGAATCGAGCACTTTCTGTTGAGATGAAACTTGTCAATTTTGTTGTATGACTTGTGATGAGGAAGAGGGACCTTTGCTTTTTATTTTCAGGGGGGTCAGTGACAGCCATCGAGGCTTCTTTCATGTGGTTGGGAGGATGGAGGCCATCATGTGCAATGATGCTGGTCTATTCTCTCATGGGTGTGCAACTTCGGGACGAGATCCGCAGTTTTGGACTTGGCACCGAGAAGTTGGTGCGCTCCGAAGCAGTATTATCTGACAAGCAAATCGTCAATCTGAGGAATGTTCAGAACCGTGCGCGTGGTGAAGAGAAGAAACTATCCAAGAAATTAGCATCAATACAGGTATTGTCGTTTGTACCCATTTCTATACCTTGCCCACGCTGATTATGTCTACTATTAAGATCACAACCAGAATTGTACTGAAAACGAAGTCATCTCATGCAGATGCTTGTAAGCGACCAAGATGTGCTTGCAGCCGTGATGCTAGAGTCGTCACCAGATAGGACCAAGAGGACTGACCTAAAAACTGTTCTCAAACCCCGAATGTCACGTCTAAAGAAGCTTCTGATTCAGGCAGACCAGCTTCGTTTGCAAACACTACATCAGCTGTTTTCGGTACTTAGTCCTGTTCAAGTAGCCCATTGCGCCATAGCTGCATTTGAACTGGCCTTCAGTATGCATGCGTTGGGTTTATCAGATGATAGTAGAAGCCATACAAGCTCGTTAGTCTCGTATGCCAAACCTTTGCCTCCCAGATTACCTACTCGCAACCCTCTTGGTCATGATTCCTTGAAACAAGCAGTTTGTGTTCATCCTGATGAGTCAAACCTTGCACGAGAATCGGCTAATATGTGGTGTCATTGAAATAGTTGCAGAATTAAATGATAAGTCTTGGTTAGGGAGAATTTAGTATTGTTTTCTGTGGGTTACAAGATCTTCAATTCTTGACCACCTGTTGCAAAGAGGATCAGACCAGACTCAGTTTGATGGCATAATTTTTTGGTTTTAGCTACAAATTATGAACAGGGGCTCAGGGATTTTTTCCATGTCCAGCATTCTTGATGTTAGAATCCGACAGGATAATGGTGAGTAAAATAATTTGCATTCTTCCGAGTTTTCTTTAAATATAATTCTGCGCAGTTTAGCATGCATTGTTAATGAAGTAGGGTATTTTAGGTGGTTTTATCAAATCTATTTTTCATGAGGAACGTTAGACAATAAGTCACTAGAATGGAGCTCTAAACTCTCTGATCTTGTCACAGATGGTGGTGCAGATACTCAAATAGGTAAGTACAGGATTTCAGGAGGTGTATGCAACCTGGTGAATGGCTGAAGAATCTTGGTTCTGAATGAGGGTGGTTTCTTAGATCAACTGAGCTAATTTTGAAAGCGGACAGAACAGGAGGTAATTTTCAGACAAGATGACATTTCTGCTCAATGCCTCAAAAGCTTTTGTTGGAGAAACATGAAGGATTGAAGGTTATAGTTTACACTTACCTTTGACAGGCAGTGACAGAAGACCCTTAGATAGCTCTTTAGCTTGTGTGGAATGAAAAATCGACATGGAGTTTACATGTTCTTTTTGAATCGTTGATTATGACATAAAGTTCAAGTGTTTGAAACTCATACATTTGGTTATTATTTGGACAAATTACGAGTCAATATAATTGAAGTTGTCATCCTCCCTATACTTGTAACATTATAGAATCTGAAGTGAAGAAAAGCATGATTTTGGAAACATTGTTATACATAATCAACATACTTAATTTTGTCTTTGAGATGAAAAAATTTAACTAGCTTTAATTGAGGTTTAAACCGTTACAAATATTATTGATTCCTTTTTTTGATTTCATCATTAGATGAGATTCTCCCTTAGTTTGTGTAGAATGATCTTAACCAATATAATGATGTGTAAGTGATTATAACCCTTCAAATTTCATGACTGTTTGTCACCAAAAAACGCTCTAAAATTGTCATTTCTAATGTAAAATGCATAAATGACTAAAAAAATTGTTATTCTCTATTTATAACCGTAAGATCTTCTACTAAATTATTGTAGAAGAGAGCTCAAAAAATTTCATCAAAATCGACCGTAGAGATTAGAAGATTATAGTAATTGAAATTTGAAAATAAACTTTTTTTGATAAGATTTTTGACTAGGTTCACACACTCTAATTTTTTTTTTCCTTAGGTTTTTTGTATAATTCCAGTGACGACCTAAGTTGGAACTGGTTTAGCATGGCTGGGAGGGTCGTTCGTCGACATGACAATTATTTCGTCACCCGCGACAGTTCCATTTCGTCACCCACGACAGTTCCATTTCGTCTCCTACGACAGTTCCATTTTCGTTCGACACCACGACAGTTCCAAGATCAAAACCACGACAGTTCCAACATTGTTCCTGGTAATCGCGTTCCCTGCGTTCCAACGTTACTGATAGCGGATCACTGCGTACGTTACAGTACCTGTGTTGCGGTGGAGGAGGGAGCGGGAGTTATATACCGAGGGAGTGTCGTTTGGTGTGCAACTGTTGTGGGTTATGTAGTCGTAATACATGCTAGTGCTGGAAGTCGTCTTTGAATGCGGGAGTAACCTTGGGGAGAGTTTCGGATTCTGGCTCTGTTGGAAGAGAGAACGAGAGAATGCTGGTTCAGGGACCAGCGTGTATCGAGAATTTTGTTGGGTTTGGTGGGATTTGTGTTTGCCGGAGCTTTACTTTTCTTCAAAGTGTGATCAATTGAAGCTTGGGTTTGGTGGGATTTCTGTCTGCCCTCTTGAATTGGAGCTTTTCTTTTCTTCAAGGTGTGATCAGGTTTGATCAGGTTTGGTACGTTTCTCTGTCTCTATCCAGCCCTAAGTTGAGCAAATGGTTGTTTAAGAGCCGGCGAATGATCCCCAACAACTACGTCAAGTATTCTGGACGACTTGCAGAGGAAATCGCAAAAGTAAGCCAGAGGATCCTCTAATATAATAGTCTCGTGGTTTGTGAAGTCATGTAGGTCCCCAGCTTTCATTTCTCTTAAATATATTTTGTAGCTTTCTTCTTACAATGGTTCCTTTTGGGCATGCCTTTGCTACCTGCAGACTAATCCAAACGGTGGAATCTGGGGAAATCAGGTGTGTTTCTGCATTTGATGGTCACTTTTATAAACTAGTCGCAAGTTGCTTACCTACTCCTGACTTCAGATTTATGTGCATCACATCGACATGAATTTCTTTGTTAGAAGGATGAGGTGCATCATAATCAAGTCATATCGATTTGATCAAAGTGCACATTGAGAATGTAACAACTTGTTGGGGGTGTTCCAGTTCGACAATATTGCGAACCGGCAAGCGCACTATGAGACTGCTGGTAACATTACTTCTAAGGATTATGGACTTGCTAGACATCAGGGTTGGATTGTGCTACCTGCTGATGATAGCCTCATGAGTGTCAAATTTGCATGTTCTTTTAGGATATTGTTAGGGGCTCCATCCATCTTGTTATGATGTTCATATTATTGTCCGAAATGGTGTTTTCAGTAACTTTCTTCAATGTTTTATGTATTTTCAGGACCGGAGATCTGGAAACAAACAGATGGCAAAGTTGATGGATTTATTTGTGCTATTGGTACTGGTGGAACGGTTGCTGGAGTGGGCAAGGTGAAGACATTTACTGAATTTCGCCATGTTTTGCTTTTCCACTGAATATTGCTAGAGTTCACTGCTTCTGAAAGTTGGATCTTTAATGTAGAATTATCCAGTAATGATCTACTCTTCATTCTCACGATGAAAATGCAGTACCTGAAGGAGAAGAACAAAAACATCAGGATTGGAGTAGCAGACCCAATGGGAGCTTGCATGTACAACTTCTATGAAAAAGGAGTTCTTGAATCCTCTGGAACTTCGGTACGTGCAACTCATGCTGCTTGATTTCTGTTATGTGCCGTTCTTAACATTTCACCTTGTTCATGATTACAAGGTGCTTTTGTATCTTTAACACTTCGACAGAAATGAGTCGGAGCATGAAACAGCACTTACAGAAAATGACTCTAAACTCGTTGTTCAGATTTCTGAGGGTATTGGACAAGGCCGAGTTACAGGCAACCTGGCTGAATGGGGACTTCCAGAGAAAGATGGAGGGTGCATTGATTTTTGGTGCCAGGTAAGCGAAATGTTCAATTGGTGTACCAAATGACATAACAACACCCTCATTTCCCGAAATCCAAACTTCAGACATTTAGTAATTATGTCTGGGTTATACTTTTGGTGATGCAGGTGACGGACGAAGAGGCATTGCCACTAATCTACGATCTGCTCAAGCAAGAAGGCTTCTGCATGGGTGGTCAACAGCCATAAACATTGCTGGTACGTAGCATTAATCTTCCGAATCAATCAGCTCATTGTTTCTTTCAAGCACTGCTAGGAGACACAAACTGGCACTGAGAGATTGAGCACTGGCATTTTCCTTTGCAGATTTTTGGCATCCTGACCGTGGTGATGTCTTTCGAGATCAATCCCATTCCCATGTTCTCTCCTGGCTGGTGAGTGTCTCTAACTCTCAAAAGCTCAACATCTCAATGTTGATTTAGTCTACGAAATTGTTGAAGACAATGCTAATTTCTGTTCCATGGACCTAGGTTGTTGATTCTTCTGGGCGCGACTACGATGATGGGCGGAATGACAGGCTTCGGCGGAACTACTCTGCCGTGTTGCTACAAGAGCCATGTCATCCTAATGTGCATCTCCATTTTCGGCACAGGCGTTTTCTGCCTCTGCATGTTTGGCCAGGTCCATCCCCCTGGAACGGTCTCTTTTTTTTTAGGATATGTTTCTGTTCAAAGATTTTCAGATATGTTTCTTCCCCGTCAAGATTTCACCAATGAGTTGATTTTTGCATTTTGATTCAACAATGTAGCTGTTTCAAGCCTGGTCGATGTTGTTTTGTTAGTTAGGTTTTGCTCATGCAAGGGGTTAACGTCGGTTGCTCTTTTTTTCGTGAATCTGGAATGAAGAATATGGTGAGAAGCTCCTGAATGACATTTATTTTGGTGTGTTAATACAGATGACCCTTCCAATTTCTGTGGAAGATGTGAAGCGAGAAGTGAAAATCTTACGGACTTTGTCTGGTCACGAGAATGTCGTGCAATTTTACACTGCCTTTGAAGATGATGATGTGGTCTACATTGTAATGGAGTAAGTATTTGTTGCTGCTGATTCGGCTACGTATTGTAGTTTATATGGGCTGTGTTTTGATGCGTACTTGCTTTTAGGTTTTCGGCAGCTAGTGATTCTTGGGTTGACATTGTCGAGTTCCGTTTTCTGATGAGATTGTGTGAAGGTGGAGAATTCCTTGATCGAATTCTAGCCAAGTAAACTAAAAAAACTTGCAGGGGATGTGTTATCTTTGTCTATTTGTTGTTAGCCGAGTTGTAAGAAACTTGCAGGGATGTGATACTTCTTGTTAGCCGAGTTGAAGATTAATATATCATTGGAGATATTTGGTGTTAGATAGATGCAGTTTAGATCTGCAGCTGTATACCATGTTGATGTTTCATGCATTATCAAAGTGTTTGTAAGCTTGATATTTTATTGACCTGTACAATGTACGTGTTTGATGAGAGTCTTGACTTTTCTTTTTGTGTTGGTTGCGCCCAGAGCAAGAAGGTGGACAGCAAGTGGACTTCAAAAGTGCGAGCACCTTCACAGGCTGCTGTGGAAAGAGCAGCTGTGAATGCTAGAGCGGGATTGGCAAGGAATATGGTTGCGCCAAAGACTGCTTATGAATTCGAGGCAACATGGAAAGGTTTTGCCAATGACCGTCAGCCGCAATCCCGTCTTCTAAAGGTATTTTTGTGGCTCCTTTCAGCGTTGTTATTCAGTTGTTGCACGATTAGGAACATATTTTTCTCACGGAGATACAGTTTGACCTCTCTAATACGTGCTTGAGAAACCGTAACTTCCACTGAATGACACACTTCACAAATATTGTGGCTTCATTCCCAAACTGATTGTGTTACCACATATTCATTTATTGTATGGTTGAGGTAAAAATATTTGAGAACATATTACTGAGCGAGAACAATGTTCAATATGGAAACTTCTTCGTTACTTGACGCTGATGGTGTTGATGTGGTTAGAATTAATAGATCATGGAGCCGTCTTTGTTACCAAAAGTGTTCAAGGATCTCTTGGGGGCTCCATTGCTGATGGAAATCATCAACAGTTTACCTTTACTATTACCGTAAGCTTTTCCATCTTATTCCTACTCGTAAAGTTTTACTGGTCGTAGAGTCCAGATCGTAGTTACATGATTGCTTGTTCTTTGACATGATTGACACGTAACTCCCATATGTTCTAGACAGCACTTCCACTTTAGCATGTTCTTATTTCTGAGTAATTGACATCTCATTCAAGCATTAGTTTTATTATATTTGGCAACATATGCAAAATGTTTATTCATATTCCTTAAGATGTTCATGTGAAGCAATGACTTAACAGCTTCTAAGTGAAGTTTAAACTTTCTTAACCATGTAGGTTTGAATTCATCATTTGTCGGTTTTGCAGTGATGATGCAAGGTTCGTGTTGCGTTTATTGGAGAATCTAGTGAAAGTTGGTCGGTTTGCCATTGTGTTAGTAGGGCTTGCTAGCAGCAAATCTTGGAGACAGTGGATTTATGTTGCTGAGGAACGGTCGAGCAATTTTCAAGCCACCAGTTCAACAACACCAATTCAATTTTCCTTTTCAATTGGAAAGTGGTGGAAGCGACTCTCCCAGTGCCGCTGAGGTTCTGACGTATCTCAATTGGATTGTTTATGACTTCTCTCAGCATTTCATTGCATAAATGTATTTGCCTTCTATGCTTTCCTTCACTATGTATTTGCCTTCTATGCTTTTCAGGACGACAAGCTAACATCATTTACAGGGGCTCTTGCATTGGCTCCTTCGGAATTGTGAACCCTGAGGTCAGTGCTGCACATTAGCGATACTGTCGAGTAGTTTTTACCTTCGTAAACAGATGCTTATTTTGTATACTTTTGGAATGTAGAATTTATTGTGCATATTAATTGAATCTCTTGTGTTTGAAACAGGTTATGCAACGTTTTGACATCACGGATCCATGTTTTGCCGTGGAAATGAACGTTGAACCATTTTTGCAGCTCTAGTGCCTTCGAGTCCTCCTGACCTACCCTTGATTATTCCAACAGCCCTGAGTAGCGGCGATGTTGTGGTGGAATTCCTTGCCCCAAATGTCACAGTAGAATGTGTTCCTAGAGACATGCAGCATTCTGGGGGTTGAAATACATAAATGTTTCTTATTTTCATACCACAAAATGCAGTAATTGTAATCATCATAGGTTGAATTGAACACTCTTGCTTGAGCAAGCATTTGCAACCTTTAGCTTAGCCTTACCTATATTTTCCCTGTAGCATGACAAATTGTAACATGTATGATCAGTTGATAACCTTTATTTTGTTAGTTGATTAAATGTAGCAGAGATTGTTTTGATGGCCTTATTGAGTTTTGAGCATCAGAACTCGCAAGTCTAAAGATGTAGCATATGTAATTAGTAAGTTTTATTTAAAATCATTACAATTTCCTGTGTTCAGCAAATTTTTTTAAGTAGTTTTTAGACTCTTGGAATTAAAGAGGTCATAAAGTAAATTGTAATTTATAACATCTTTTATGAGTTTGCAATCTGAGGAAATAAGAAAAGTATCTAAAGTAACAAGAAGATATATATTTGGATGAATGAATTGAAAAGTAAGTGGACCTTTTATATTCAGATGGTACAATGCAATTTTATTGCACTTTTCTACATAAAAAATGCATCCAAATGGTATATATACATTATATGTTTATGGAATATATCGCCATGGAAGACAACACAATACAATGCTTATTAAAGTTTAGAATATACAGAAATTAGGCAACCTTTACATTAAGTCTCTTCGGCCTAAGTGTTTTTTTTTGGAATGAAGTAGAAGTGATTTAGATTGGAATTTATGTGGATTTCACATTTTCATTGATCAAAATTCTCGTAGCCAATAAATGATTAGAAATTTGTAGGAGAAAAGATCTTGCTTATGATTCTCGTTGGAGGTGCTCATTAGTCCGGGATGACACAAGAGACAAATAAAAGTAGTATAAGTGGTGCTTAGATTCATTGGCCCAACCACTAAATCTAAGTACATCTTTTGCTACTTTTATACGGTGGTCATTATATTACCTCTTTTGCTACTTTTCGTACTATATACAACATACAATATTATATTATACTATACTATACTACACTATATATACTACACATATATATACCAAATTATATTATACTATATTATATATATACTACACTATATACTATATTACGAAGAAAAATTTCTACACTTGAAAATTCAATGGTAGAGACTTCCAAATCTATCATAAGATATCAATCGTCACTGGTAATGCGAAGAGTAGCGAAGCCCTAGTTGATTTTAGGGGTTTTGGTGCATGTCAAGGAAGACTAAGTTAATTAATTGTACAAATAAAATTACACATAAAAGAACAAGTGTGGCATATTGAAAACATTATTTTTATTAAGTTGAGTTCAAAAAAATGCTAATTCATATTTCTTTCCTAGGAACTCCATTATTTAATAAAATCCCAATCTAAACGGTCAAAGTAAAGATTGATGTCCATCCTTTCACTGGAGAAAAGAAAAACCTAAAATAATAATTTTTCTAACTTTTATTAAGGAATGAAGAAGTTTTTTTAGTACATTGCCCAAAATAGTGAGAAAACTTTGATATTTTGTAGGGAGAGCACTATATACTCAAAGAAGTTTTTTTTTTTTGAGAAATCTTAAAGGTGACATCATGAAGTGTTTATAGAAATATTCTTAGAGGTAACAAATATATTTAGCATGGCTGCGCGAATTGCCCACCAAACGGAAATTTTCACTTTGGATACCATAACTATTTTTATAAATGTCCAATTGAAAAAAAAAATGAATTTCCTCAAAGTTCTTATTATGGCCTACATTTACAAAAAAAATCAAAAAAAAAAATCTAAAATTGATATCAAAGGTGTTTGCCCAAAATTTTAAAAAACCCATTCTAGGACAATTGTCATTTAGGGGTTAAGCAGTAAGTGTGCTGGAGCCATGGTACTGAAAACCAAACCAAACCAAACCAAACCAAAAATAAGTAAATGAAATTGAAATAGACATTATGCCATTGTCTCTAAAATCATCCAACTTCCAAAATACAAGCCTAATTTCTTGTGGCTAGTGGTCATAGTGTATAGAATTAGAGGGAAACTTGGCGCTCTAATTTTGTTGGGTCTAATGCTCTAAGCCTTCCATTTTTTATTTTTTTTCTCCAAACCATGTCTTTCCAATCCAACGCTCTATTTCTTCTATATACATAGCCACGTTTTACAAACAAATGTAGTATGGTCTTCTTTATTTTTATTATATTTCAAATTATAAGAGATCCATGTCAACCATGTTTCATAATTTTTTTTCATTTTAACATTTGCCCCATTGTAAAAGCTAAGCTTTAGAGCAAACCCAATACACTATGCACTATGCACTGCTAAAATGTGCCTGCCACCCAGTGTTAATTAATTAATGAGGTGAAGGCGTTTGGGGGTATGGTATGGCATGGTGATGGTGATGATGATGGTATGGTGATGGCATAGAATTGGGGATTTTTTCCATATTGTTTGAGAATGCGGAGGAGATGACGTAGTATATAGAATGGAAGTTGTGGCCTAAGTAATTTACACTAACCCACACTAACTTATCAACTCACACTAATTCATAAGTGCTACATGGCACCCGCACAGGAGGTCCATGTGGCATCCTTCACAAGGGTCATCAATTAATTAATGCTTAAGGTCATTATTTACACTATACACCATTAGTGCTCAGTACATATGTTCAATTACACAACCCTGGAGTTTTAGCTTTTTTTTGCTATACCACCCAAAACTACTGTTTCAACTTTCTAGTGCTTTAAATTTCAAAAATATTCCAAAGTCTTTGTAAAATTTAACTTTAGGATCATGTATTTCATTTCTATAGATGTGTGGAAAAATCTTGTGCCATTCAACGTTAAATATATAGTTTTAGTTTTTATAGTTATTAACGTGGAAAATGGTGATGGACAAAGTGCTTACAACAGTCTTCTCATATCTCATATATCCAGAAGATTGAAATAGAGCCTTTCTATTGTATGTCTCAATAGCATATAGGCTTGTTGAATCATGTTGACAAAGGGTAGCTTCAACAATTATGTTGACTTTGTATTGTTGAAGCTACCCTTTGTCCTCAAAGGTGAGAATAAGTGTATAATATTTGCATTGTATGTCCAATTTGAGCAAAATTTGGACCCTCAAGAAGCTTGAATAATTTTCCATCTACTAAAATAATTTAAGAAAATCAAGCCAAATTTTGAGATTGTATAAATTTACGCAAACACCCATTTTTTATTTGTCTTCTATAGAGACAAAAATCCTTTAAAGATTAAACCACTTTTTAACTTTCTATCAGGCTTCATTAAATAATTTTGGCGGGATTGCTGATGGAATGAATACAATAACAATGTTAGGTCTAAAAGTAGAAAAGGGTGTAAGCACGGTAAAGTGGACCAGTAAGTGCAATGTGTGATCACTAGAAAGTGAATATGAAGTGTGCTGTTTTTAAAACTCAAAGCTCATTTTCAGCATTTTGGTGTAGTTTTTGAGCATTTTGGTTACTTTCTAGGGTGTCACATAGTATCATATTTGCATCTTCATAAAAAGAACATCTTCAATTGAAACTTAATTTGACCACTAATTCTAAATCATGAAAATGAACTTTTCCAAAGTTTTAATTTCTTCATTTCGGGCCCTTTATTGTCTTTAGAAGATGTTTTTTCCAATTTAAAAAACAATGTTTGGTGAAAAAAAACTCACAAAAAGTACCGCGGAAGTGACCTTCTTAAAAAACATCCTTGAGCTACTTTTGGATCCCTAAACCGATTAATGAGTATATGAATTGATTATTTTAGAATGCCTCTTAAACATACAGAGGGCCCCGCGTCATCAAAAGTGATTTTAAGATAGTTTTTGATTCTTTTCTAGCCACAATTCAAATGACTGCATTTGCTTTGCTTGGATTTAAAGCCCTCATACAATAACTTTAAAGTGTCTATAAATTGCATAAAACTTTTCCAAGTTGTACAATAACAAATTGAGATTCTGTATTAGCAAAAAAAATTGACTTCAATTACATTTTTCCATCACTTTTGTGCAGTTTTTGCGAAAGGGCTGTAATTGACAAACAGTTGAACACTTTTTTGGTCCACTTTACCATGCTTACATACACCCGGCACAGGAAACCAATGGTGGCAATGATCCCTGTGGGCGCTTGAGGTTCCACTATCACCCCATCGGTAGGGATTTTGGTTGACGAAACAGCATGTGTCCAAACAATACATCACATCGATCATCACACTGACATCGGTACACAGTTACAGTCACAGTCACATACAGCCTGCCCGCCGCCCGGGCTTGCGGAACCAGCATCTTCTCCACTTCCGGCATGAGTCAAGACACGCCAAACGAGACAAGACACAACATCATGATCAATACTTCAAGTACTTCGGAGCTGCGGATATTTCAGATCTAGAAGAACTTCTCCATAATTTTATATTACACAAGGAATCGTCGGTTGTTTTAGAGCCGAGCTCCTTTCGATAGAATGAACCACTGAACCTCAACTTGATCGAATGTGGGTCCAATCAACTTGGATCAGTGCACAGTTGCAAAACTTGCCACATCGAACAATACCTAGAACTCTGCAGAGTTTCAAACTCGAGGCCCCAGTTGAGCCCCAAAGCGGTGCATGCAGAAGGGCGGGGTTCCCCAAAGCGCATTCTACCTATGAAGAGGAACAAGGATTCCAATTGCGACTTTCGTGTACTGCTACGTTTGTAATAGTATTTTCAGATGATTCTGGGCTATATCATGCACTGGGCAATATGGTACCTTACTCTGAGAGTGCTTCCAGACCAGAAATTCATTGAACTCGAGTTCAGCTCCTTGGCCTTCTTTGATCTGAGGAATCTCGAAATTAGAAGAAATCGTACTACTTCAAGTACTCCTCCAGGCCAAACTCTAGGACATTTGAAGTACCTTCCTTCGTTATATATGGGGGTTTTGCATTCATGATCGACCCTGTGGCTTCATATATATACGGAGGTCCAAGTTTGGCTCTGACAATTGCGTTGGTACTCATCGTAGTTCCGTCTAAGTATTTATCAGTTGATTCTATCAAGATTTCCGATCTATGCTTGTGCTCTCTTATTCATTTCTGATCATGGAGAGCAGCGTAACAGAAAAGGCTCAAGGTGCGCCGAAATATTCGTGTAGCAAGTCGGATTATCCTTTGCGGAATCGACGAACGGCCAGGTTTCTTCAGGCATGCATACTTCTCATCCTTTGCTTGATACCTGGTTGTGTATATCACAAGGGGAGAGATTGTCCTAGGTTGAATTTCATGGCATGTAATGTGAGTAATCTCCTCTCATATACTGGCTTGCTTTGACGTCTAGGGGTGTTCATGATAGATTCTAGGAAGCTTGAGTGGTAACGCACTCCAGGTCTCTCCCCTCCTGGTCTCCACACAGTTCAAATGCTGTGAAATAAGTCGGTGAACACTCTCACTCTTACGCTACATCTGTTAGATAATTATGGGTCTAGTTTGACAGTGTCTTGTTAAGCTCCTCCTGTCAGTAACCACAGTAACTCGTAGAGTAGCGTCATCTTGCACATGATATTTTTAATTGTTATTTACAAATTTTACTCGAGAGTCTCGACCTGTAAAGAACACGTCTGTTGTTCTGGAAGTATGCTTACGTCGATAGTAAAATAGTGCACCCGTCAGCACTTGCATCCAAGAAAAACATGTTCATGCTGGAGAGTCTTCCGAGCCCACTTCTCATTGAATTATTACGTAGGATCCCAAAGTAGGAACTCCGGAAGTTAAGTTTTGTTAAAATAATAAAAGGAGTAATCAACCAAGTCACTAGGACTCGCCAGTTGGAGCCCTAGGGTAAAAGATCATTGGCAAACTTGTTAATTATGCACGGGACCTCTGTCTTGATTACCTTATTATAACTCTTACACACAACTCATTCCTGTTTCAATACACATAACAAACCACTTTCGGTCACGTGACATGCATGAATTGAGTAGAAGCTTGTAAAGTAGATGGATTCATTGAATTCCTATTACACAGCTCTCAAGCAAAAACTATATTTTGATAGAGATGATTTGCCAATATACTTACAGGGTACCTTCATGTTCATCATCCTCACCACCCACTTTCGATGGGTTGCATCCGAGCGTGATGAGACTTTAACCTGGTTTCAGGACGAGCGCCCATGGAACAAGAGTCTGTACAAAGTAAAACGGGGATGTTTGGATTTCCATTATCCAAATAATCCGTCCCTTTACTATTATTGGCCCGAAGCGGATCCTCTTTTTGATCATTGTTGCGGCCGTTATCTAACAATCTATCCAGACATACCGCCTGAAGGTCTTCTGTACGCCAATAACTTTACGTATGGGGTTTACGGGCCACTGTTGATATATTTCAAATACAACGACCTTGGCCTTCTTGACAGCTGCTTGCCATTTTGGAAGTGCGGCAGATTTTTCGATAGAATTGAACAAACTCACACCTACTTTACATATTGCGAATTCCATGACCTGGAGGGCCTCTACAGCCGTAGATTCTGGAACGGGACTGTGTTCAAATATGGTCTTCTTCAATCTGCGCTTCCATACATCTTGTCCTTGGAGATTCTTGTTCTACTATCTGCCAGCCTCTACTGCTTATGCCGACGTCAAGTTCTCAAATCGAGGTCTGTTATAAAAGTACTTTTAAAAACTTGGTTTGAGGCGGTAAACAAGACAGTTCTCATTGTGTGGGTACACCTGTGCCTTCTGGTAATCATAGGGAACGGTCTCATTGAGGCTATGGGACACCAATATATCTATGACCCAGCATCCAAATCATTCTACAACTACGCTCAGCTGTATATAGTACTATCAGTTCTATTATGGTATTCTTCGTTTCTGCAGCAGCTGTCGTATTGGATTGCTTTGGTTGAAGACTATGAGAAACTACCAGTTGCAGACAAGAGCACCCATCCCCGATCAGAAGCGCTGTCATTAGAACGTAAACAGACACCTAGCCAATCTTTGGAGAAATTAGAGGAGAGAATTGGATTGACTGATGACTGGAAATGGCAACCCATTGCTGCCCAAGTAGGGATTCTATTCTGTCTCTGGGGATTTCTGACCTATATTGATGACAACAATTTGATGGCATCGGGAATCTTTGGAATCGTTATTCAAGCGGCAGCGCCATGGAGTGGCTTGTACGCTTTGAAAATCATATTCCATACCGTTCCCTTTCTAGTCAGAAGTATTTTCACCAAGACCAAGAGTCCACGCCAAGTGCGTGCTCCAGCTTGGACATGGCGCACTGTGGTAGGGCTGAAAAGGTGGCAAGGACGAGCTAACCATGGTGGTCGACCAGAACGTGACCATGCTCAAAATGAAGACTCAACCGCTCCTCTAGTCGAGGAGCTTGAGATTGGGAAAGTTGAGAGGGCCAACATACCTTAACTAGTGCAATTCAGAGCAGTATAGACAGAAGTTTGTGACATGGGTGTTAGCAAAGAAGAGGGTGAGCTGACCACAAGGCTTTCTGAATTAATTAATGTGAATATTATTGCATAATTATTGCATAATTAACTGCTAGTACAAATCTCTGTTGTACTCCTAATGTTTTGTGCTTTTGAGTACCTTGCGGACTTCGTGGTACCAGCTTACAGTTTTCCAAGTTTGCGCAGTTCAATTTGAACATGAATACCAACCCTCCTTTCTTCTTCTTGGGTTTCTCCTCCTTGCTGAGGTCTTTGGGCCCGAGAGCTTTTCATTTCATTTGCACAGAGTTCTCTTCGACAGAGAGCATTTTTGTTAGCTCTTGACTAAAAATCTTTCTTGCACCGCATCCTCTAATTAGAATATAGTGAATTGCAATTCAGTCTCTTGCTGAATACGAGTAGCTTGTCTCAAAAACTATATGTGCACTCCAACCTTTTAGTATCACACTTGGTTGTTTGTGATAGTGGTATTAATATAGAATTGTGAGGGTAGATATTAACATTTTTCACCTTACTTACTGGTTTTCAATGATTATTGGGAAAATGGAAGAAAAATCAAATTTAAACTTTCAAAAAATACTAATCTAGTTACAAATGATAGAAATATTTCAAATAAAGATCGTTTTTGACTTCTAATAGTCAAAACTACTATTTGGGAGTAATTTAGCATTGATTCTATTGGTGTTGTAATAGAAAACTTAATGATTGTCTCAGGCAACATCGCTCACTTATGGTGAATTCAACAACCAACACTATGGCGCCAGATGTCTCCATCCTTAAACATGGTCACCTTTGGAATTGTACTTAGAACACCGCCAACCAATCTAGAAAATGCATCTATATGTGGCAATTGTAACTTTTACTCTTCATAGATGGCATTGCAAAAAAGCGAGGTTAACTATGCTCTCCCAATACTATAAGAGAAAACAAGGGTTTTCTTACAATAGGCCAGAAATATGTGGTCTGGTGTACTTTTTTACTACAAAGGAGACATCAAAAATGACGATCCTTCCTACCATTGACAATTATATGAATTTTGCATGTACACCTTCTTGTCATGAATAGTATTCAAATCAAGCTTGCAGTGTATTTAAGCTCATAGAAAGAACACTCAGATTCGTCAAAATAGGATAGTAGAAATGCATTAGCAAACACTTAGGGTCCTTGAATGCAAATTGATTGTTGAGTGTCATATACTTGCACAACTCAATGTCTTTGTCCTCGATAGCATTTTGGATCTTCTATACAACGATGGAGATATGAGCAATTAGGTTGATATTTCAATAGTCTATACTTTGTAGTAATTAGTAGCAACTTTATCATCAACAATATCTGTGGCCACTTGATTGACAAAATTCTTATCAAAAGGCCTCATGGTAGCATGGTTACTTTAGGCCTTAGTTTATAGGTTGTCTCTAATTGATCATCCAATATAATTTTCTGTCCATTAGAGAATTTCATTTTTGAGAGCAATAGTTGCATTCTTCAAAGCTCTCTCGATTCTAATGGCATCGTTGTGAGCAATATCAAGTTCCTCATTTTGCCTTTTCAAGCAAATATAATAACCTAGAATGTACTTCTTTGAGGACATCAAGGACCGGTGCAAAGTTTTCACTACCAATACAGTTATCTTCAAAGTCACTTTGAATTTTTAAAAGATACAATAAATTTATTTCTATTGCAATATTTTTTTTACACCAAATAGTTGAAAGGCATGGAAGTACTTGATGGTGTTACTTTCTTCATTGTATAAGAGCTTGATAATCTCTAAACTCAAAGAAAACTTGTATTCAAAAGATGAAATGAAAGCAAAATTAGTTTTCCTTGAGTTTAGAGATCAACAAGCTCTTACACAGCAAATATGGAGAAACCACCAAGCTCTTCTGTGTCTCTCAACTATTTTAAATGAACAAAAAATTATGTTCAATCAAAACTCATATCATATAAGTCAAACGCTGGATATCTTTTACAAATAACTCTAACATCAAGAATCTTTGGACATTGCCGAGATTTAGAATAGACACAAGCATAGGCATCTCCGTGATATCACCCTCATCTCCCTTGGTCTTTACTCTGTTAACTCTCTAGGGCCAAGAATGGTTCTAGAGAAACCACTGTTTTTTGGGTGATGTATCTTCAAAACTCTCGTTGTTGAAATTAGTGATACAATTAGTAGTATTCAACCGTATGAATGTAAGCATAGCTTAATGACACAAGTGTCGTTTAAATCTTGGTAAGATCAGACCATTGGATTGGAAGGTTATAATATGTATTTAATCTGTATGATGCACACTCAAAATTGAGATTTTTTGGGGTGTGTGACCTCAAGGTTTATTAGAAGTTAAGTTAAATTTTCTAAATTAAAAGTGAAGATATTTAGCAATGGCTTATATGAACACCTTTTCATTGTAGTCTTTCGTGTCAAGAACACACTCATATCTAACTATTGTAGATTTTATAGGTAAAAGTGACTTATCCATATACAGTTTAGGACAAAATTTATACGTTAAAATAAGAAACAAGATGGTACATTGACTAAGATCCGAATATGTACACTACTAGAACATGAACAAGAGAATACAATCCCAAAAAAATATATAAGATAACAAACTTGCAAATACAAGAAATACCACATAGTATATGTGTCATATTTATAAGTATTTATTGTGTTTGGAGGTATTTGGAGTATTTTGGTGTTCTGTACCTAAGTATTTGAATAGCTAAGAAAGTCAAACTTTAAATTTTCTTTTTGCATCATGTACAAAATCAAAAACGCACATCTGAACTTCACAAGTTGAAGTGAGATGGTTCACAGATTTTCCAGCATTTCATTTTCTAGTGATCCAGTGACCTGGGTGAACACACTATACTTGCAAAACACTTCAGGTTGAATTTGCAAAACACTTTCAAGCTAAAGTGCATTACAAGCTCATTAGAAGGCTAAAATATTGATAAAGCGAAAAAATTCTCAAGAGATGCCGGAGAGAATATTTAACACCATCGTTGCTGTTATGGTCAGTGGGTGACAATGACCAATAGACTTTCTAGTAGGTGTTTGACCACAATTGCTGATGATCTTTCGCTGGCAAGTTATAAGACTGCGGCTGCTACAAAATTCCTATTGATCATGTTACCAATTGGCACATCTTGCCATCCAACTGCTTCAGTGAATTTCTCCATCTGCAAGGCACATAAGAAAATCGAAATTCTGTAAACGATTCGACATGAAGGTAGCCTTCTTCAACATCGCAGCGATTATAGTTGTAATGCTAACAGGAGAAAAGTTACAATCGTTAGTGAAATCAATCGTAATCATAACTTAGAAAGTGGTTACCTTCATTTTGCTTGTCTGAAAAGACTGATTCATATATTCCATACCACCCAGCGTGTACAATGCATCGCCGAGAACTGCGGATGCGCCATAAGAGCGTGGACTGATCATAGAAGGCCCCTGCAAGATCACAAAACAAGCATCATTAAGTTAAGGCTGGATCTAAACTTGGTCAGAAATAGGTGTTCTTAGGATGTGTTGAATTACATGAGAAGATTACTCTGAAGCACCACGAGAGTGCTGCTGTAAAATGACATGAACTATACGTCGTAACAAGGACAGAATCACTCCAATTCTAACGTCACATTACACAAGACTATTAAAGGGGAACTTTGCTCAACGGATCTTACCGACATCCACTTAGTAGCACGTGGGTCATAAATTTCTACTGAGTTCAGAAAGTCTCTGCCATCAAAACCCCCAAGCGCATACCTGCGTAAACATATTTATGTAAGTACTTGGAACAGAACTTGCACACCGTAGCACCATGGCAGGCCGCCCCAAAAAAATAATTCTAAGGCAAAAAATGTTGGAAAATTACGATGCCAGAAAAACAAAACAGACTTTGTGATGGTTTGCTATTTCTAAGCCATTTGAGGTCATTCTTTATGATTTTTTCGCTAAGGAACGATAACCAAGAAATTTATTTTTTAAGAAGCAAACCTAATTTTTTTAAATAAAATAAAAAAAGCACGATGGGTGGCGACCATGCCATGGTCCTACGGTAATACCATTGGAAAGATTCTTGTGCGTGAAACCTAGGCAAACGCAAACAAATATTATAAAACTAAAAAAAAACTTACAATTTTTCATTAAGAACAGCTGCTGACAAACTTCCTCGTCGAATGCTCAAGGGAGCAATTGCTGTCCAAAGACCTTCTCGAGGATCGAACCTTTCCACACTCCTGCATTTACAAGCTAAATATGTAACTGATACATCTCCAACCCCTCAGAAGATTTAATTAACACAATGCGAATGCAGTGAGGGCAACTATTTAACTATCTCACCATCAAGATTCAAGATACACTTAGGGAATGCAACTATTATGCATAGGTTGAGACAGCACATACATTAAATAATTTTGTCCATCAAAACCCCCAAGTGCATAGATGACACCATTCAGCTCTGCAGAGGCCACACAGAAACGCTGATAGCCAGGCAACAAGGGAGCAGGTGTAAGTGCGAATAAATAATAACCAATGAGGTAGGGAGATCAAACCTCTGATCAAATTTAATTTAATGCGATTGTCTCCAAAAGAATCCTACGGAAAGGAGCTAACATTGAGGATAAGAAGTTGTCTAAAACACCCATTCATGACATTAGTAGCCATCCAAATGTAGCCATTTATCCGAAAAATTTCTGAAGTGATTTCCCCAGCTGATGAACTATATGAAAAAGGTACGATACGGTTAATGGTCAGAGGTTGCCAAGGGTGAAAAATTACTCTTTCAAGCATCTTTGCTGAGGCGGTCCAGATACCAACGACTGGGTCATAACATTCTGTATCATCAAAAGAAATCGCGCCATTACCGCCTCCAAGGGCATAAATCTTGTCACGAACAGTTGCTCCACCTAGACTCCCACGCTTTATAGCCATAGAAGGGCATATCTCCCACATATCACTAGCACGATTGTAACGCTCAACTGCAAAACCAAAATAAAAAAACAGAGTTCCACATCAGACAAAGACTTTCGGTAGAACGGAATATAAACGAATAAACGAACTTAAGAGTGTATGGGTGAAAAGGTATACCGCTGTCAGACCAGGATGTACCATCCCCGCCTCCATATAGATATATATAACCATGCAGGATACTTGAAGCAGCATAGGACCGAGGTGCAAGTAAAGGTGAAACATTTTTCAACTGATTGGAATGTGGTGAAAATCCCACCACAGAATCAAGCCATACATCAGCCAAACCACCCAATATATACAATTCATGTGGAGCTTGCGGAACCAACTGAGCTCCTGAAACAGGCGACCCTGCATAAGGGCGAGACGTTGAAAGGTGCTTGTTGCTTTGCACTTCTCCGTGCGTATTTAATATGTTAATTTGTGATTTAAGTTCGCTCATCTCCAATCTCACTTTTGCAAGCTCAGCAGCCATACTCGCCTAAAATCAATCACCCAACCACACCATCAGGATAAGTGGCACGATATGTCAGCACCTCTTCCCAGTGCAATAATAACTCTTCCATTATTTATTCTTAGAAATGCACAACTCTAATTCCTCGCAGAATACGATGTGCAGAGCAACTCCAGGTCGTAAAAAGGATGGAAGGGCAGACGAATGTACGACTAAAACTTTGAGAGTAGCATCGATATATGTATATAAATATTGATGGCAAGTCTTAGCAGATAAAGAACCTACTTGTGATTGTTCTAGCATTGCGTTGGTGGTAAGTAGCCTCTCAAGAGTCTTCTGTTGCTCGAGTTGCTGATCAGTGCGTGCGCGCAATTCAATCAGTAACCGATGGAACTCACGGGAATCTTGGCGCATCTGTCCAACAATACACTTTAAAATCAGAACTAAAATCCTATACATAAAAGGAATCTGAATTCACAGTTGGTTTGAATGTTTTCAGTACAACGATTATGCCACAAGAATCGAACATATCATAAACGACTTTATTGAAAGGATATGAAGATTAAATAAGTATACAATTATTTCAACCATGCAACATAGAAACAAACTTTGTACCAGTACAGCAAAAGCCAAAAGAGGACATGAATCCAGCAGAAATGTTTCCAAGAATCACGGTAAGAAATGCCTTCCCGAAAAAATCCGGGTCACAGCTTCATCTACAGTACGGTAGCTCTCAAAGACGCAAGTTATTCAATAAGGTCTTATGAAATTATGGCGTCGTTTCCAAGTCTTAAGTCTAAATCAACTGCTAACACAAGTGAGAGGAAACTGTACCTGGGCAATGGTATTGGCGGAGACTTCCAAACTCCTCTTGAAAACTCTAGCTGTATTCATATCCACTGCACTAGTCGTAACCCAAAGCCTGTCACGATCTTCTCTAAGCACGGCTTGCTCGTGTGCGGCCTTCTCTTCGGCGTGACGCTCCCAATCCGCATGCATTTTCCTAGGAGTGATAGCCACAACCGTTCCACCAGTAGAGTCGACTTCATTATAAGTACTGTATTGGAACCCACTCTGCGAGTTATCTCTCTGCTGAGATTGATCAACACTAGTGATGTTGAGCCCCTGAAATTTCTCTATTACTGTGGGCTGTTGCTGCTGACTTATATCAGCCCGAGAGGGATCAAGCCTCTGTAACTTCTCTAAAATACTGCGCTGCCGTGCAGCCTTATCAAATTCATTCTTATCAAAGTCACCATTGCCAGCGTCGACATTCTTTACATCAGAAGATTGGCCTTGGAAGCTTGCAACTCCGTAGGCAGCATAATCTCCTTTTTGTCTACTTACTTCCGGGTAAACACTGGGATTATCGTCACTCGTTCCGTCACGTGTGCCAGAAGCTGGCTTTGAAGCGTTAAAAAGATTTTCAGAACTCGTTTCAAATGCTTCCTCTATCAATTTACCGGAGTGGTGGAAACTGTATGATTTCACATCATCTGAAGATTCTTTTCCTGAGTCTACGGGTCCAACCTTTTGCCAAGCATTACCTATGGACGGCATAAATGTCTTACGCTTAGCAGCCCCGGGATCCTCGCTATCCCCAACTTTCTTCAATCCCTTCACTGGACCACCGATTTTCAGCGCCTGAGAGGGAGTATTACTTGAAAAGGACTTAGTAAGGCCTTGCATGTTTTTGGTGAAGAGCGATAGCAAATGATCTTTTTGAGAAATTGTTAACTCAAATGTGAATTTTATTTCAGAGAAATAATTGTCCAAAATGGCTTCCTTGAAGACTGGTTCTGAAAGCGGACTACAGCTTTGTCGAATCTTGAATTTAACCTGCAATCAAAACCAGTAGTCACATAATTTGAAAGGTCTTGAAACATTCATATAACACAACACAGAATACATGAGCTGCAGCACGATAGAAAGTTAGAGGAAATAATCACCTGAGCTGGAAATTGAGTTTTGCCTCTACCCTCAGTCCAAGCAGTCGGGTCAATATTGAGGGCACCATCCCCCACCGCCTCGTAAATTCCGTGAAGCAGTCGTCCAGAGTAGTTGAACAAGAAAAGACACATTCCTGGCCGAATGTGCTGAACATACTTAATATGCTGTGCTGGTAATCCTGCACACCAAGGGAGAATTGTAATTTATAACTAAGCAGCCTTCAATGGCGAACTTCAGTCAATTTAATGAATGTCTTGTTAATACAGCTCTGCCCTAAAGAACACAACACACGTTAAGCAATACAAAGCGTTCACCATCAGAAGACATTAAAATGTGAAGAATGAATCGGTAGGATCGAATAATAAAGAACGATGAAAGATCGACACGCCAAACTAGCTGTGCATTCAACCAAACTCACTACGATATTTGCTAAACTAGATAGGTCCAAAACAGAACCAGCAATACACCAATCTTAAACCCTAGAAGTGAGAAGGTTACCGAAGAGATTCTTGGTCAAGCATTCATTCATCGTGACATGAGTGCAGCCGAATATAACACCTCCTAGGTCTGTTTTTCCCAAGTTCCGCTGCGGTGGGGGCCCAATTGCTCCACCCCCGCTAGGTCCACCGCTCGCAGGAACTAGATACGTCTGCGTCTGCCTTCCCGCCCCCATTGCACCGGACTGGAATTAGCCTCCAGCCTAACACCAACTCCTCTGCCTAAACTGCAGTACGGAACTAGCGCATCGCTCCTCCTACCTGCAACAGTGAAACACGAAAGTCACGAAGCGGTCCACATTGCACCCCTCCGATTACCAATTCAAAGAAACATATCAGGCACCTCCATTCACATAGACGCTAAAGTGCCAAAAACCCAGAAGCCATTCCGAGCCATCACCCCTCCCTGTCTAACCTGACCATCACCTCACGAGATCGAAACGCCACCTACATACTGCACATTCACTGAAACTTACTCCCCAACTCGTCTCAACGACATCCAAAGACCGTGAACACTCATCCCAAATGCACTGAGAACCTAAACTTTCACAGACCTCAATCAAACGTTCAAGCATGACCTGCAAAACCCTAACATAACATATACCCAAAACACCACCAGACAAACTCCCCGTCTTCCTTCCCAACCATTCTGCGAAACCCAGCTAGCCTACAATTCCATACTCCCCAACGCAATTCCCAAACACATGAACAAACAATCAAACCCCATGGGCCATGACCATGAGCATCTAAACCCACCTCCAAAGCTCCCTCCACCTGAGCGATCGAGAATTGTTAAACCGATCTCGACACAGAATGAAGCCAACAGAAGCTGAAATGCACCCCAAAAACTAGAAGTAGCTTCCTGCCCTCCTTGGTTGTATAAGTTATGGGCGTTTTGCATCGATGATCGACCCAGTGAGTGGCTTCTTACAGTATACGGAGGACTCCGTCCAAGTTTGCATCTCACAATTGCGTTTGTAGAGTAACTTAGTTCCGTTTGAGAAGTTTCCAGAAGATTTCCGATCTGTAAGTTACTAGAGCAGCGTAAGTTGTAACACAAAAGCATGGTAGACTTAAGTTACATGCGCCGATCGAAATATTCTTCGTGTAGCAAGTCGGATTGTCCTTGCGGATTCCACGGACGGATTCTTCATGCATGTAACTTATGTATGCATACTTGTCATCCTTTGCTTCATACATACATACCTGGTTGTGTATAAGTTATCACAAGGAGACATGACTTGGGGAGAGATTGTCCCAGCCTGGTTGAATTTCATGGCATGTTAGTTAGAATGAGCAATTTCCTCGACTCATATACTGGCTAATTGCTTTCAAGTCTAGGGGTATCTTATGTATTCTACGAAACTTGAGTGGTAACATACGCACTCCAGGTCTTCCCATCATCCTCCTGGTCTCCACATGATTCACATGCTGTGATATAATAAGTCGGTAGACCACTCTCACATTAGCATTGTACATTTGAGAATGATGGTACAATTCTTTTGCCAAAATTTAATTACAATAAAGAAAAATATCTATTTTACAAAATTAGGACATGATAACTTTTCATTGAATTCTTCATAAAGGGAAACTTTGTTATTCAATGGAGTGATTTTTAATGCAAAAGATGTGTGTATGTATGTTCTTTACATATCTTTGCAATCCAATTTTAAAAAGTCATCACCAATTATTTTCAATAAAATATATTGTAATTTTATAAAAATTGTCTTTAAAAATCCACAAAAAATTAGAATTTTACTTTTTGGAAGTTGAAACTTGGTATGCTTAAGTGGGATTGGCTAAGAATTGAGTGATAATTTTGCAAGATAATATGGACCAATTTTATTGTATGTTATTTACAAATATCTGAATGCCTCAAAAAGGCATTATGTGTTTTTTTTTAGGTGACTTTACATACACACGCATTGTGTACAAGTGTAGTATGGGTCTTCCTTATTTTTGTTATATTTCAAATTATAAGAGATCCATGTCAAGTATATCTTGCAATTTTTTTCATTTATAGTATTTGCCCCATTATAAAAGCTAAGTCCTTAGAGCAAACCCGATATACAACCCTAAATTTTTTAGCATATTTTTTACTAGATACCATCCAAAACTGTTGTTCCAACTTTCTAGTGCTTTAAATTTCAAAAATATTCAAAAGAAGTCTTTGTGAAATTTAACCTTAGTATCATGTAATTTATTTCTATAAATGTGTGGAAAAATCTTGTGTCATTCAATCGTATAGATTACAAGATATGTGTCATTGAAGTTGAAGAAAAAGTTGATTTGGCTTTTGCAAAATAACTTTAGTCGACTTTGACCACTCTTTGCAAAATGTTTTCCTACTACAGATTTTGAGTTAAAAAATGTAACATATTGATTCTTATGTTACAAACCTCCATATCAAATTGCAAAGGTAGTAGACTTGTGCATCCTATAGAAAAATATTTGACAATACTTTAGTGAAAGAAGGTGCATAAAATTGACAATACACTCCTACATAGACCTCTTTCCGCCAGGAGTATCCCGGTAAAGAGTAACCAGCCATGGGAAGATCGGGTACCCCTTATCACCAATAAGGTAAGGCACGAACCCGTCTACCGCATTTGCTGGATCAAATAGAAGGGTCGTTGATGCCTTTTGGCAAAGCATGGATCTCCGCAACTGCCTGGCATCGTTAGTGGACCCGCGCATTCCGAAAAATATGTCAATGAATTTCCTGCTCCGATCCACTACAGCCTGGAATTGCATCGTGAAACCTTCAAACTTAAAATAAAAATAATCTTTGGGGCTATTGTTGGGCTTTCAAATGTGAAAGTGTGTCCCGTCAATTGCCCCAACCACCGTTGACAGCTTAGAGAACTCTCGGAATTGGACCATTACCAACTGCAGGCGATTCCGTGTGGGCCAATATATATCTCATAAAGAGTTCGTCATTGACAGCCTTGACCTCTTCCCGAATTATTCCCCAAGCCGTGCTCATCGAAATGGCAAAGAACTCCGATACTAGCAAAAGACTAGCACCCTGACACAGTTTGAAAAGCATACAAGCAACTCGAACTATAGTAGGAATTTCCAATCTGTACCGGGTATTTTGGCGCTTGATGTGTGGGCGCAAAAGGTTGGTGTGACTAAATACAGTTGACTTTGTCATCCTAAAATTTCCAAGTGACCTATTGTCGCCATACTCCTTTAAAACAAATCTGGAGAACCACGAAGTGGACTGAGGGAAAACTCAATACACTAACTCCCAATTGAGAAGAGTTGAGGCATGAGCGATTCGGAAATCATGGAGCATAGACGCTAGGATGCTATTCATATTCACGAGACTGTCGTGAACTTGGCCAACTAGGTCTGCACCATTGCTCTCGTCTGGAAAGATCATGTCTCCGGGGCGAAAACATGGTGTTCACCACGTTTTGCAGAAGGAGCACCAACAAAAGGAGAAAATAAGCTACATGTTGGGGGTCTAACCTCATGTCCATGATTGGGTCTAAAGGGGATGCTTATGGAAATTATAAACCCTAATGTCTATTGCATGCAAGGGTTTTGAACAACTTCAAAGCCACGACATGATCTATTCATCTAAACATATTACAAAATTATGAGAATTGAATGCATCGACTGCGTACCTGGCTACCAGATGATTAAACGGCTAGTCGCTTATCGATGATAGCACTCCAAAGTCACTCGACGCCTCAACAAGTGAATTGCAGTCCCCCCGCTCCTTCCCATTCAGAATTCCGCATGAGCTTCATTTGCAATTCCAATTGAGAATAGCAATTGAAGATTCAAAGTATGAGAGCGATCTATAGATTGGACAGAGACAGCAGTACCTGAAATTCATTGACGCCTCCCTCCTTCCTTCCGCCGCCAAAAGAAGAGAATAGGCAAGCAATCGCGGCGAGGAAGTGCTGAGCACAGATCACTCTCCCGGCTCCGCCCGCAACGAGAACTTTGAAATCTGTGTCCACCAAGGCGGATGGCAAGCACACTTCACCAAATAGTAACACTGATCGAACTCGTCCTCGGAAAGTCCCGCATGATCGGAGTTCCGCAATACAAAAACTAGTGAACGCACACAGGAAACACCGATCGCAACCATGGGAGAGAAAATGAACATTGTGAGAGAAGAGGGGGGGAGAGAGAAGAAGGTGATGCGCTGAAACGGGCTGCCAGGGATTTTTTTTTCGTCATTACTGCCCAAACTCTGGGTTGCAACTTGCGGGCTGTCACTATAGTCCCCTAAGAAATCTGTATCTTGTCTCGTCGGATTCGGGACATCATCGATAAAGGAGTGGGCCGTATCCACCCCAATGTGAATGAGGACATCCCTGCCACCAAAGTTACGTACCTGTCACTTCTCAAAAATCAACTTACAATTTTTTGTTTGTGAAGAATTTTTGGTAATTTTTCATGATATACGCTTAACGCGTTGCTACTACCTCGTTCCCACCTCCGGGCGGGAAGGGGCCATTAACAACAATATCCTTAGCAAAAGCTCGTCACAACTACATGGAATTGATCCCAACCAAGTGATGCAAACCTAAAACCAACACATTCATTAATTCCTGTTAATGAAATGTATGCTAACGCCTCCATTCGATTCTTATGGTTTGGGGAATAGTGGTGGTGTTGGCATCTCTTCTCTCCATTGCAATAAATCCAAGTCATAATATATATTTAAATGTGGAATACAATCCTCCTCTACACCAATCCCCCTCTACACCAAGGAATGCTTACTTAGAATTTCTACAAGCACCTCAGCAATAAACCTCGCCCTCGTCTTAAATATGGAGTCCCCCTAAATACAAAAGAAATAGCCATTGTTCACTTTTAACCCTAATTTTATACCTTCTTTTCACCTCTTTCAGAGTTTTTTTTCTAATCATATTAATTGAAGTTATTTTTGATTCATGAATGGAATAACTTGCTTTATGTATCCCAAACTTCTCCTCTAAGGCACACATTGGTAGAGGCAAAAAGTCCCCTAAAATACCAAAAATATTGATCATCTAAAATTAACTGAGTGGGTCCCACAAGAGTAACTTGGATTCCCTGGCTCCAATTAAAAACAAGAAATAAAAAATTACTAAAAGGGGGCCCGCCCTGCATTGCAAGGGTCTGAAGGACAGACTTGCAGAAGTCGGAAGGAGGCAGCGCGGGCGGGCGGGAGGGAGGGAGCGAGGGAGGGAGTTGTTGCGGAAGCATCGCACTGCGGGTGTGCAACCGACTCACTTCACTCCACTTCCGTCGACAGCAACCTCAGTCTGCCGCTGCGCTGCTCCAGCTTCGCCAGGCACGCGCTTCACAGGGACTCACAGAACTAGGCTTCGGAGAATTCTCTGGAAATTCTTTGGTGTAGAGGGAGCTTATTCTGAGCAGATTGAAGGTGCTTAGGGTTTGCTCGGGTTGTCGTCGCAAGCTTTTTGGCTGTTTTTCCAGGGGCGTAGTTCCTTTGCTGTGGAACTAGAGTCCGGAGGGTTTTGAGGTTTATTTGTCTGGAGGAATTGATTTTACCAGCGGAGGAAGCTTTTTTCTAGCCGGATTGGAGGTCCTTAGGGTTGGAGGGAAGCCCTTGGCTGTGTTGCCAAGGGTGCGATTTAGCCTCCGCTTAGGGCACTACCTTAGCATGAGCACTGCGGGCGCTGTGACAGCTGCGACAGCTGCTTCAAGTGATGGCGGTGCTTCAAGTAGAGTGGGCTTAGAGGCATCATCCGGGGGCAAGAAGAAGGCAGGGAAAGGGAGGAGGAGGAGGTCGGCAGGTGAGCAGCGGAGGTGGGCGCAGTACGGGGATGAGGACGACAAGGATTTCAGCCTCGTGGCTCCTACTTTTTCGAGCTCACGCAGGCGGAATTCGGATCGACATGAGGTAGAGCATTACTTTGACGTGCTGGCGGATGACGTTGTGGACCCGGACGTGGCTTTGGCGCTGTCTATTTCGATTGCGGAGCGGAACTCTATTTCTGAGGTTGAAGGAGTGTCGGCGTCAGTGATCGCTGCTATGACATATGAGAGTCTTGCGGACCTTGAGGATGTGCGTTGCGTAGCGTCTGCTGGAGTAGTGACTGAGTTGCCTGTGTGCTCCTTTCTGAATGAAGGAGGAGTTTTGGACGTCGAAGAGGAACAAGCAGATGATTCGAGGATGTGCGTGATTTGTCAGTGTGACTACGATCATGGCGACTCACAGGTGAGGCTACCGTGCCTGCATACCTTTCATCAGGTTTGTGGAGCTGAGTGGTTGCTCAACTACTCCAAGCATTGTCCTATTTGCAAGCATGACGTTACAACTGAGGCGACGTGACTGGTCTGGGTAGTCGGTTTCTTTCGCTAGTGTAGTTTAGGGATTCTGTACAGGCATTCTTTCACCATCCTTGATGTAGGTTTCCTAGGATTTAGCACAGGTGGATGTTCATACATTGTTCAGTCTTTGCAATTACATTGATTGCATTGCTTATCATTTTATTTCAGCCACCTTTAGCTTGGTAGCTCGTACGTTAGGGGGTGAGTGGAGGCAATTGGATTTCAACTCGAATTGGGATTCCCTGGAGCGCCATGATTGGATCTCACTGTTTTGTCAATCCTCACAGTTTTGTACTGATTTGTCTTCCACATTGAATTCCCGCGCTCATATGTCTTCGGGCGTCTTCCAATTGAAACGGGCCTCGTTTTCAGATTTTTTTTCTGAGAGCAGAAGTTACTCTGAATTGTCGTTCATTGGGATTAAATTGCTTCCTGGCATTTTAAGGATTCGTTGTGGCTCAATGGGTTTCAATTGCACACGGTAGGAGATTTTGATAGATTTTGTCCAATAAGAAGACAGTTGTTTGACTACGATTTGCATCAGGCAATTTCATGGTCGCATATGAATGCATGATTGTTGGTGCAGCTTATTGGTAGCACAGTTCCGTGGGCAGTTGGGATAATATTGTGGCTTGAATTGACGTGACGTAAGTGGTTGACCTCTTACCTATAGAGATGTCACTACCATGTTTCTCATTTTTTCTTGGCCGTTCATGTAACCCTGGGAACTAGTTGAAGGTTCCTGCAAGTGAGTTTTTTCCCAAAAACTATACTTATTAATCAGATACTTATTAATGGACAAGAAGTGTAAATGAATCTTAGAGAAAAATAGCTTCGGAAATTCTTGGTCAATTTCAAAGTTCAAAGTGATAAATGTATGTTATCTGTAATTAAACGCTGAATAATTCAGAGTTTTAGCAGCGTAAATCACAGGACTTAACCGGAACAGTGTAACTATTTAAAAGTGCTAATTTCATACAAAGCCGAGCAGCCATCAGGAGCATCGACTCAAACCGAGAGTAATGGAGGTCAATGTCTCGACTCAGAGAGCAGAGCGAGGCGGAATTAAATGGGCTATCTCTGTTTATATATCGGCACTCTGCTCCGTGTGTCGGCACTGCACTTCCGGTTTAAGGTGATTTGAACACTTCAACTTTAAAGATTTCATTTTCAATACATGTAACATTTTCACGGATACTGGAACTCCAACTTGGAGTTTTCCAGACAAACACTTAAATCTTAAGAAAAATGGGTTAGTGGTACATGCTCCTAGGTCAACTGGCCTCATGTTTTTGAGGAATGTAATACTAGTCATGTACCTCACGCATCTAGATATATTGTATCTCAACTCACTAAATTATGTACTATTTCCAAATACTTGCAGAGGAACGTGAAAGGTGACTGTATGCGGTCTTGGTCCAACGCAATTTTTCTCCGGACTAAGATTTGCTGAGGTTTCCAACTGGAAGGGTGAAGTACGAGTTCTCGTGTGTCAGTATCCCAGCGAAGGCGGTGTACCATGCAACGAGGGCAGTGACTATGCCGAAGTAGCCTCCGGCCTGAAAGCAACCACCCGAAAGCACGTGAACCATCAGTAAACAGTGAAGGTGAGAAACATCACGAGATCCGATTTGAGCATGAATTCAAACTTCAAGACACCTGTCAGTGGAGCGAAAATCTAAGAGCTAGAAACGTACCCGTTTAAATCCAGGTGAGCGTTTGAAGTCGGAGATAGTGAGCAGTGCCAAGGAAAGGAAGAGAAGTGCGAACATGGAGCTGATCGCGATGTTGGCTTTCAGAGTCCCCAGCCACATTAGGAAGGTGAAGATAGTCCACGCAAGGAGGAAGATAGCGACGGCGTCAACAAATTCCTTCTCGTGTCCGCCATTGTAAGCTTCCTGTATTCCGAAACCCGGGATAAGAATTGCGGCGTATGAGAGCCAGAAACAGGCGTAAGAAGTGAATGCCGTAGCACCATACGTGTTTCCTGTCTTGAATTCCCACATTCCAGCCAGGAGTTGTGCAAAGCCAGCGTAAAACAGCGAAAGCCCGGTGATAACATTAGGGGGAGTGGACAAGGTCATCCCGAAGATGCCTGCATTATAGCACGACAGCGTGAACATCGTAAGGGCGAACGCGCAGAGCCCCAATGGCGCAGGGTTGGCGATGCGAAGATCCTGCGTCATGATGCTGATCTATTCACCAACCTACTTGGAAAATCTTCCGCTTCGACAGTCAGGTGACAATTCTCCAGAGTCCGGACTTGATAGTCAGTCGCACCTATCTAAAGATGTTTTGCAATCTAAATGCTTCAACAACTTGCAGTAACTTATAAGTAGAGCCAATATGAGACGTGAACTTGCTGAAATCTTGTTTCAAACAAGCTGTCACAAACAGAATAGGGGTGTAGCCGCACTGTAATGAACTCTAGGTTCTTCGATAACCTTGCAAACAAAGCCAGTAGATTATGGAACATCAAACAAGCCTGGGAGATATATAGGACGTAGTCACTTAGCTTGAAGAGGCAGAGGATGGCTTGAAGCCTCAACTGATCAGATTCTCGTGATCGAGTCATCACAAGAGTACGATTCACATGTAGTCCCCCTGACGTTTAAAATTATGGAGGTACATGTGTAGAGACTAGATACAGCAGAAGATTGCACTGCGAGGTCTTGCATTCCAATGCTGTTTGTATGAGTGAGTCACATACTCACTTCGTCGTTACGCCAAATGTAGGTTCACACGCTCGAATAGAGATCTCTCCAGATCCTATCTTTTCAAAATGTGCCTGGGATGGAACCTGCGTCATTGAAGCGTAACAACCAGAGGAGGCCGTTTAGTACCTGTAACCACGAATTAAGGTATTAAGACCACAAACACGCTCCAAAAAAATGTAAGTGTTCCAAACTAAGTTAGAGAAAGCAAAGCAGGTGAGCCCCATTACATGTCAAGAATAATTAACCATTTTAAAATTCTCATAGAATGTCAGTGACTTCCTTATTTGGAAAGATCTTCCCACCGTCTCTGCAACTCTAATGTGGTGGCCATTTTGGATAAACGCTGCCTCAATCGCAATCATCTCAAGCATGGCTTGGCGTGAATATGCTGTTTAAGAATATTTTCTCACAATACGCATGAGTCATGTCATACTGCATATGAGGGCGGCTCATGGTGCGCCTGAAACACTTTTGTGGCGAGTTGACAGGGATCCCACAGGGATGACTTGGGAGATGTGGTGGCCCTCCATGTTGTAAGCAAAATCTACAGCTACAGGAAAAGCAGAATCAAAGCGCCAGATATGTGTTCATGAGCTTACCATGTCTAGCCCCCAAACTCCTTTACGTTTTGCTTACCTTTAAAATGTCTGATAAAACATGTGAAAATATAGTTGATGGGTTAAAATGAATATAGAGTGCTGAATAGTTTTTCCAGAAAGACTCTAAGAAGAATATGGCTAGTACACCCAGCTCTGTGATGTTTTGGATCTGCATATAGCCAGTTATTTCTGTTTTTTTATCCATTTTGTAATTATCAAACTCAGAGCCGTTTTCATCAAGAATTATTGAGAACAACTAGAAAATATCAGCAAGGTAGCCTCTGTCAAGCCACACTTTGCAACCAAAAAATTTTCTGCAGCAAAGTAGTTTCATGTATGTAAGAATGTTGTGGAACTTTTATTTAAAAGAAGGTAAATGATAAAATGGAAGATATGTATTTATGATGTTCTTAATTTTAAGTTAATGAAATAATAGTGTCTATCTACATGGAATCCTAAATAAAATTCGATTACGAATATCTTTAAAACTTACAATGTTTTGCATCAATTGAAAAGTTTCTTCTGTATCTTTTTAAAATCTTTAAATCCTATGTATCTTTTAAACATGACGTACATTTTGAAATTCATATGTATTTTTTTATATAGAAAAATATATGTATTATCCTACTTATTTATGTTTAGAAAAAATGTTGTAGGAATCAAAACCAATAATTAGTATTTGATGATAAAATTGCTTCAGAAATTAATAAAAATTTAAATTAAAAGTAATTAAATTCTTTTTGTAGTTCACTAAAGAATTCATTTCTTGATAACGCTATTGTAAATTGTAATTAGATTTCATTACTTTAATATGTTCCAAATACAACACAAAAACTAAATAAATATTCTATAAAGATGAGCAATCTTATGATAATCAATGTCAACAAACTTGTAATTTAAAATCTATGAAAAAAATCTTCACATTCTTTGTGAGCAATCACATCTATAGCAATAGTTGAATTAACCGAGTGACATCAACTAATTAAAATAATATCCTACTTCAATAAATTATTTTAAAACTTTCAAAAATTCAATTTTTGTCCATTACGAGCTCGTCAAGACACCATTAAGTCAACCAAGGTGTTTGACACCAAAACCTAAGCTTAAGAATGAAGACAATCTGCTCCGAGTGTTGAAGACCAAAGAAGAGAACCATGTGACAACCGTCGGCTTCAGGTGTTGAAGACCAAGTCGAGAGTTTGTAAGTAACACTTGCTTTTCTAGATTGCACTCAGAGGTAAGCAATACTGGAAATAGCTGGAAAAATCCAAGAGAGGTTTTCAAGATAAATAATATAATGAATTTACAAGATATGCTTTGATTGACTTACAAAAATGATTAGGATTGTTGACAATCAACTAAGCCTTTTAGAAACTCTAAGAGTCACAAAGGCAATAATGTGAATATACTTCAAGAACTCACCAAAGTCAATGGAAATCCATTCTATAAGATCTAAGATAAGATCTAAAAGTTTCTACAAAAGTTTTAACATTTTGTACAACAATGTAAATTATATGTCCATTTCAATAGAATATGTGCACTAATTGTTTATATTATTGTTCTTGGTCAATCATGGTGATGTAAAAAAATTTCAACAACAATCATATTAGAATGGAGGCATCCTTCCATCTATATAGATACATATATAGATGTTTATTTTTCTTTTAAATAGTTTGAATGTAGTCAAAATTAATTTAATATTTGTAGCTTTTGATAGAGCTTACTCCAATTCATAGTATTTTATTTAATTATAATTTAACATCTAAAGGTTACATGGAAATGATATACACACTACACTTTATTTGGCATCTTCTACAAATTAAAAAAATCTTTACATTGGAATTTCAACGATTCATTTTAACCATATTGATTAGACTTCCAACCATACTTTTGACCTCAAATCCATTAAGGTTGTCCATTTATTCCAAATCCAACCAAATATGTAGTATTATACATGCAAAAAAGGCATGTTATGACATATGAAAATTAATATTATTCGTTCAATTCACTTAAGAATATCAAATTATATACTTTGTTCAAAGAATGCTTGATTAGATTGTGCAATTTTAAAAAGCTTTTTAACTATATATTAAAAATCTAAGCTTATTTTAATTCCAAATCAATAGCACTTTACATCGTAAGAAATAACTAGGACTTTAAAAATACATTTTGGACTTCTTTTGGTGAAAGTTTTCAGCCATTTTGAATTATTTATTTGTCACAAAGATTTGCCTTGGTCACTTGATCACTTGGTCTCAGCTGTTAATGGACAATGATATGAAGGAGAATTTGAGATTTTCATAGGTCATGCAAATGAATAAGGTAATAACATTACACTAGTGGAAAAGGAGTCCTTCCCATTGAGAGACTTTGGAGGAATTGATAATAGTTCCTCCAACTATTACCAATTCTTCCAAATTCTTTAGAGGGGAAGGACTCATTTCCCATTAGTGTTAAAACCCACATTTTCCAAAGCTGAAAATGGTTAAATGGTACACTGGAGTAAAGATAAAATACTCAAGGATTGGATAGTCATAGAATATGGATTCAAAATTAAATATTAAAAAAACCAAAATCAAAATCAAAAATTGGATTCAACTTGAATTATTTGTAAATCTTTGGAGGTCTAAAGAAAAAGTTCAAATAATTGATGCTTGGAGGTAACTAAAATTATGTGCAATTGAATCAAAAATCAAAAACCAAGGAGTCTTGTTGATTTGAACTATTTCCATGTTGCCACTTGTTAATGTACACTACTCTCAGTGATTGGTGCACGTAGGCTCAGCAGTTCATACCCTCACAAGGTGTTGCTGCTTTGAATAATGTAGCTCACATGGATTGCACTCCTTTTGATCGGTTTCTGCAACAAATAGCCTCCTATGTGTTATACTACCATGTCAACCATATCACAGAGTCACATACTTTTAATCTATTCGCTTGGAATTTGTTTGGGTCTTCTGATTGATCTGTTCTTCACAAATTCGTTCATAGCTGTCAATTATTGACTCAGTTTTCAAAACATGAGGATTATTGAAATTCGTTTTACCGAAATTCAACTTTATCGATCAAGGTATTGTTAGTTTACTCGCTTAAAAATTAAAGATTCGGCAAACTTTTATTGAGTATGAATTTTATCTCAGATACCAGTTCAATTTGAAATTGAAAAATTCTGATTGTTTTGACTTATTCATTTCCAAATTTCCAATTATACAGAGTTAGTGAAATTTAGTTCTCTCATATATCATTCTACATCAAAATATTCTGAACACAGTGTCCTAGCAAGAATCAAGGCATCAATAAATTTCAAATCAAAAGTACTCACTTTCAAAATTTGGTCGAAAATTGACAAGATTTATTACACCTCAAAAATTGTACACAAAAATTATGACAGTTGCAATCGACCAATGTACAGTATAGAACAAGACACACAACTCAACAAAGGAACGTGATAGCTACTCTACATAACAGCCTCCACTTGATTACTGTGAAATAATTAGGCATTCAGCCAACAGACGACGCTCCTCTACGTCTCAATTCGCCCATGATACACTGAGTTGAAAATCACGCCCAAGCTCAACCGTCTTCATCAAATCATATGCTTCAATCACCGAAAAAATGCATTTCACTTAGTCCACAAGCATTCGATCAGTCGCTTAGTGGTGGATGATTCTGCCCAACAGTCCCGACCTCTTCTGCCTGGGAGTTGTGGGGTTGGAGGAGGTGGTGTGCCCTGGGAGACCAGTGCCGGTCACGCCAGTGCCGGTCATGCCAGTGCCAGTGCCATCGAAGGAGTGACGGTGATCTGTGATTCCTGTGCCGGCCACACCGGTGGTAGTGTCGTGGTGGTGGTCGAGTGGGTTGTGATGGTGTCCGTGGGTGCCAGTGGTGTGGATAGCACCTCCGTGCTCACGGTCAGAGTCGGATGAAGAAGACGATGAGCTTGTGGTTCTGTTCAGGATGCCTCCAGTCTTGTGGCCGTGCTTGTGGCCAAGCAGGTTGAAGTGGGATGGGTTGACGAACTCGCCAGCAGGAGCCTCGCAGTAGCTGCAAATAATAGAGGATTCACAAATGAGCATTCGCGTTTGGAGTCGATTTCAATAATGTTGAGGCTTCAGAAGAAAAGTTCAGCAGATTCTAGTATTTCAGGCGTAAATGAGAGAGTTGAGAAGAATTGTGAACTTACTTTCCAGTGGGCACCTCAACCATGCGAGTGACAGGAACCTCCCGCACGACAGGCACACGGATTCTCTCTTCGATATCCTCAACGATGACTCGGGGAACTCTCTCGATTCTTGGGGTGTCGACGTACTCGATGACAGGCACCATGTCAGTCACCTCACGCTCCTCTGGCACAACCCTGTAACCGGCAGCACTCAATGTATTAGACTATGAAATTGTCATTTCGCAACAGAGTATCACTGCCTTAGCGGGTCCCTTATGCCCAATTAGCATTAGTATCTATATGCTACTCATGCGATACTCATGTGATACCCAAGTAATACTACAGCAACTCTATGTTACAGACTAATATTAATATGCTGTAAGACTGTGTATGCTCTTTGTGCAAGTAAGAAAATCGTGACCACATTTGATATAAAGAGTGACATGATTAAAAAGTACTGAAGGTTATCTTTCAAGTTCATTTAACTTTACAATGCGCAAAGTATTTAATCATGATTTACTGCTGATAAAGGACCAGTAAGAGTGAAGTGATTTATTACCTGTGCACGATCTCAATTCTCGTCTTGGGCACTTCTCTAATGATAGGCACACGATCTACATGCTGCACCTCATCCATAACAACCCTAGTCTTGGGCACGATGATGGTGCGCTCTTCATTGACGATCTCCTTCACGTAATCTGTCTTCTCGACAGTTCGCATCTCAGGGTAGCGCTGGATGACCTGCACCCTGGTCTCATACTCCTTGGGCTGCACCAAACCATACATTTACCGATTCAGAACCGCAAATCGATGTATCCATCAGGATTTCTAGTGAAGAGATACCCAATGCCAAACTGCAGGATCATATATTTAAAGCTTAAAATTCGTAATTTAATAATTGTAAAAGGCATTTGATATGCATTGCTTACCAAGTCCCTCATGTTGGGATTGGGGCAGTAGGCCTCGCCCTCGTTGCTGACAACAGTCCTGACACCCTCGGTGAGGCCATGGTGGTGACGACGACGACCACCTTCCCCATCCGAGCTGCTCAAAGAACTGCTCCTGCTCCTGCTCCTGCTGTGTCCGGGCAACCGGTGGCGTCTGCGTCCGGTGCGTCCAGTGCGTCCGGCGGCAGCCATCTCAGCCGCCTCAACAGCTTGGCCTCCTACACCACGGCCTTCCATGCGAGCCTCCTGGGCGCCGATAGCGGCACGCTCTCCAGCAGTTGCCATCTCTTTCAAAAGTGTTCGAAAAAGCTCACAAAAACCTGTTGATTGCCAAGACTCAACTCTTAGTACTAAAACAACACTTCAGAAGTAGATCAAGCTCGATCGCCGCTCACACCACCAACTGGGTCCAACAAACTCCTAACGAACACTCGTACTGTAACGCTTCAGCTCACATGTGTGATAGCATTAATCAACCAAAATGGTGGAGCTCTGCATACCTGAGGACCGAAGGAGACGATCGAGATCGAGAAGAGTAGGTAGAAGGTAAAGAATAGAGCTGGGTCAGTAGTAGACAAGTGGAAGGAGAAGAAGGAGAGCAGGAGAGATGTTTGGGATCAATTCACAAGTGTAAGTTGGTTGAATATTGGTACCTGGGAGTATTTAAAGGCTTGACATTCAGGCTCCACAGGCACTCTGTTGAGCCAGAGTTTTCGCTCCTGGTACAGAAAACCAGCACGTGCCGTGAAGGCCGAAGGGGAAGGTGTTGAGTCACTCATAATATTTGACGTTTCTGCTAATTCGCACATTTCGAGTAAGGTCTACGAGCTCTCTAGATTCAAGACTGGCCATTGGGAGCTTTACTGCATTGTCCTGAATGACCAAGCTCATGTCGGCTAGGCACCCCACTCATCGTGTCATGCGATGGACGACTCATCACCTCCTGGTTTTGCTGCAGTAAGTCGAGTTCAATTCGTAGCTTCTCACATTTTAATTTCAATATTTCCTGGTTAAGGTTACTTCAGAGCAATAATTCAGAACTTGGCCATCCTATTACTTGCGTCAAAAAAGAAAAATATAAAAGAGTTAACCATCCTACTTCTTTGAGACATGAGCTTACAGTTCTCAGATATTTAGCATGAATATTTAAATTCAAACTAATGTAGAAGTATTGTCAACGCCACATTGTGGTAAAAATCAAATCTGCACTTTTGTTTTACAGTATTAAATTGTAATTGAATGTGTGGCACGAACTTGGCCTTTTACTGCACAGGCCTGCTGTAAAGAAAGGAGCAGCTCATGGACGGAGCTGCAGTGCCAAGGACAACATGTCGTGAGAAATGAGGATGTTCGACTGATGACACATGGCCATGGGAGGAGCAGAGCAGAGCAGAGGGATCTTAAATTCGTTAAGGACCGAGTCACCGGCGGAACAACTCAGCAAAGGCTCCTGGAATTAAGCCTTTTTCCGCAAACCTGCAAGCTGGAGGAGACCCGATCTTGCCCTATTTAGCTAATTGGAGAGCACAAATACTGGATTCGATGACAGTTGGGAGTTCAGTCACTGGTGGATTTTTCTTTCTCTTCTCTCCGGTTGCCAGGTTGCCTCATGTACTTTTCAAAAATGCGGTCATCTAATTTACCAACAGGTGTCGTAGATCGGGGAATTTTATTATATATTAAATTTATTTTCAAAATTATGCTGAGAGTTTCAAGTACCCATTAGATTAACCATTTCACCATTGCTCAACAGTAATGAATAATGTGGCAATGCAAAAATCAATGAGGCCCATTTTGTGGCACTAAGTCCCAAAGAAATGCAAGTTTCAAGGAGGGAATCAGGGGTCGACTCTCTTCCATGATGCATGCACATAGCACATCACTGAGCAGAATTCTGAACTCTTGAAATGTGCTGCTTTGAGATTGAAATCCAACACTGGTTTGCAAATACATTTACTATAATGTAACCACGTAACGGCCAAATACTGGAGGTAGCTCATTGATCTCTTCACCACAGCTGCCATATTTACAATTCTACATTGTGCGAACCACATTACTTGGGGCATTGTATTGCACATTATTTAAAAACCTCCGTCACTTGATTTGCGTTATGATCCACACTATTTGACTAGTAAAATTTGAACATATCTTTTTAAAACCACAAATTGTTTCACATCATGAGTAAATTTAACACATCCTTTGTTAATAAACATCACATCACATTAATTGCTGGTCCACATACGTTCAGCAGAATTGAAAGTGTACTCTATGATTGTAAAACTTATTATGATTGAAAGTACCGTAAATGACACTTGTAAAAATACTACTATTACAAGTTCTAGAGTAGTCAACCGGTTGACTGTATTACAATTTACCACTAAGTAAAACATATAGATGGTGACTCTGTGAAGGATGCTTTCCAGTTGAACTTACAGTTAACCGGCATGACCCAGTGAGCAAGTTACGTGCTGTGGATGTAACATAATATGTGCCGAACTTGTTGCATGTTGAATGACTAAGTTAACTGAGGAAGCTGGCCTGGCAGAGCCATGCAGAATCGACGGACAGCATTGAGAAGGCCATGCAGATGCAGAGGCAGTGAGGCAGTGAGGGTGGGCCATGTGGATGCCGTCCACTTGAGGTACACCTGGTACAGTCCGGGCTCAAGGCTCACACTATCATATGTAGGCTACTGCTTAAAATATGATAATCAGGGTAACTTAGTCACATTCTGGCTTGATTCTGCTTAACCCTTAAACGTCATTTTGGGTCCTGGGTGGGCAACCCGGACGGAATCTAAATATTTTTTCCCCCAAATATGGCTCTGCAGTGCACTGTAGCGCCCCACTATAGCATTGTACCATTGGAGCATTGCTGAACTTCAGCTGCCCCAACCTCAAAACTTGTTCAATTTGATAACTTTGATTGCTTACCAACGATTCCACAATCTATCAAATGAGGCGAAAATTTGGAATCTATATCGCTTTTTCAATAGCTTTCCAACGCAACAAGTCTCGCTTGATTTGGTTGAGAAATGAAACTTCTGTCTCCAATTATTCCTTTAAACCCAGCCCCTGGGGCTGGGTCTGACGTTTAAGGGTTAATCTGCTCTCCCATTTCTACGATTTCATACTCTGCTGACTCATTCTTAAATATTGGCTTCATTACTAAGTCTTTTCCTTTCTCTATTTGATGTCTTTCTTTTCTTTTTCTCTTTTTTTTTTTTTTTTTTTTTTTCTTTTTTTTTGGAGGTAAGTGGTGATTTACGGGAATAAAGCTCCATTTGTTTCCAAAAAAAATTAAAAATGGTGATTTATGATGTTTTTCTTTTAATTATGGTGGTGAAGCCACATCTTTACCTTGTAGCTTTAAAATAAACTACCCACAACTAGGGTGGAAAAGGGTATGATTGTTATTTGAAAAATAAGATGTATTTCTTAGAAAGTAAATTTTTTAAGTTCTATGAAATGTATGTATGCGTATTTTCATTCTTTTTTCTTAATTTAAAAATATTTTGATGCAAAAATGTTTCCATAACTCCTCATACAGATCTTTATAATCTATAATAAACCTACATAATGGATAAATTGTACATCGATTCTATTCACATACTTTAGCATAGATGAAGTAACTATATATAATAAATAATATATGTTATAAAAAATTATGATAGTTAAGTAATTTTCATTTTATTTATAAAAAAATCTAAGATCAATAATTGAGAGAAAAATGTATAAAAAATTGTATAGTTTGTGAAGATACATAGACACCTTTATTAAATTCTCTATATTCTGTTAATGTGTTTTTGCATTAAATATGTATATATGTACACAAGTTTTCGTTTTGAAAGTCTACATTTTTGTATTAATGATACTTAATTTGATTTATTTGAATTTCAAAAAAAAATTGATTAAATAGAAAGTATGAATGCATTTTAGAATAGGCATTTCTTGAAACAATACACATAGATATGTAAATGTGCGTCGTCTGAGTGTATACAAAAGCAATTGTGCATGTCCTTTTGTTAGTAACAAACCAAAACTACATAAAATTGTAGTCCAAAAATTTAATATTTTAAAATACTTTAAGAACACCAAATCCAATATGAGTGTATTTTAAAAGACTAATAATTTATGGTTTCAATAAGTATGGTCAAATATTGAGTATAAAATATTTAAATTAGTAAGATGTCTTTTTAATAATTAAGTTAAGTTTTAAGGGATATTTAATAGACTAAGGTATAATTTCCATCAATGCATATTGTGTTTCTCATTTGGCAATTAACATAGATGCACAAATAGTACATGACTAAAACTTTTTGTATACTTATACCAATAATCTTATTGACAAATAGCATTGATATAAATATGTGGTATAATTTATTTTGTTTATATTTCACTTATATGTTTATTTAAACTATAATTAACCTTAGTTTATGCAAATGATGAAGTGTAACATCTATGAACTATTTTTGTTGATTCATTTAATACATATGATTTTTCACAAAGTTATCTAATGAAGAAGACAATCATTAATGAATTAGTTTATAAGATTAAAAAACCATATATCACTTGCTCTACATGTCATTCTATTCATTTACTTCAACATTCTATCAAATACAATTTAATCAAGGAAACTACTAATCATGGTACATGTTTATCTAGAATGGTAGACGTTTAGAAGAATTATCCTATTATTCAATACCATTTATAGCCTTTGCTAAAAGAGTCTACAAACTTTTCTTTTAATGTGTATATACTAAGAATGACCATTTCTATAAGATGTTTACCTTTAATGACTGTTCTTTATAGTATTATCCTAGTGCAATGGCAAATAGTCTTGTTACATCATCACATTGCATCATATACATGTAAATATTTAACATTTGTATAGGCATTGTGTCCATTTTATTAATTAAAAAAAAATTTAAAAATTGTTTAGTAATCAAATTAATTATTCATCATTCTTCATACCAGCTTAACTTTAATACAATTTACAACTTTTTCTAGCATTTTTTTCTTCTTCATAGATCAATTGTTAAGTAACTTTCAACATTCTTTATTTTCGTTTTCCTCACCTACTACAATGACGCTAAAGTTTTTTTTTTTTTGGAACTATTGGTCTTCTAAATTATACAAAGGCTTGATGATTAATCCACTTAAGTATTTCACATGATATTATTCTTTTGATCTTTTTAATATATTATTAATATCATTTTATATATCACCTACAGTGGTCCAAGATACCATATGAGTTTACTTTGTGAAATGAATTATAAAAGAAGCTAATATTTGTCATTGTTGTCAATCAACAAACTATCTTGTTTTAATTGCTTTGCTTCTAAGAGTGAAATTAGTCCATGGAGTTTTCTGTGTAGTTCATGATGTTAATATACATAACATTCAATCAATGATCATATAATTATCTAGTTAATACAAGTTTTATCGTCATGTAAACATGCTATAGGAAAAGACATTCATTTGATACAATTTGTTTGGAAGGAGGTGTGTAAATGATAAAATGTAATGTTTTAAGTATCCAATTAGGGCTTTAACTTATACTTATGGAATTCTAAACTACCAATAAAATTAGATTTTGCTTAAAAACCTAAATAAAGGCTTGTTATTTCAATCTTGCCATCAATCTTAATGAAAAATAATGAAAGGAAAAATAAATTTAATTAGTTCCTTTAAATATCTTGATGGCATTATCAATTCAATAAGTTCTACAAGTTATAATCCTTCTTTGCACGAACCACCACCTAGTTCAACAATCCTACTCTCCATCCAATTATATCATACCTTCAGTTTGCTCTCTATCCTCTAGGTATTATTTCTCTTACTCTTTAATTGTCTTCAATAGCTTTTCATTTTATGAATGTCATATTTCCTATACGTATATCTTACTTCTTTCTGACAAAGTTTTACATCCAATTATAATTCTTCACAATTTTAATGGCATTTACAAAAAAAAAATAAAAAAAATAAATTAAATTAAATTATTAATTTTAATTTCAATCAATTGAGAAATTATAAGCAATAAAACCCCATATGATTAAAATACAACAATCATTATTCAATTGGTCCACTCATGTAATTGAAATGATCTCCAACTTCAGATTATCTTCTCATTATAATGTGATTCACTCACTAAAAAAATAAATCCAAGAATAAAATCTCAACTCGACTTCTCACATTCTTAGACTTTAAATCCATAAAGCAAACAATCCAGTTGGAAATTATACTGGTAGTTGTACATACCTAAAAGCACAACCACACAACATATATAATTAACATAACACACACATAAACATCACAATATCTCCACATGATGGAAATTAACCCCTAAAATTCTTTTAAACCCAATTCAGGCTTCTGAATTAAATAAGAAGTTAATTGTAATATTTTAGCGTTAAAATTTTTGAGGAGTATTTTTTTATTGCAAAATGATTGTGTGATTTCTTTTAGTGAATTCACGACTTTTAGAGAATTTTTCATTCACGAACATCTTTTCTTGGATAGGAAAAACTTTTTACTTTAAAGATATTTTAAAAATATTTTTATTGTATTGTATTCTTAACCAAATTCCTACTCAAATTACCAAGTTATTGAGGTTGGAGTACACATGAGTTTTACAAGGGTGGATTTCAAAGTTTGAAAAAAAACATTTTTTGTTGTTGCTAAAAAATAAATTTAGTCCACTTTGATTATTATGATCTCACAAATGGAGAATGATCAACTGTCTAATTTTTAATATGAATAGTAAGATTTAATTCTAAGATTTTACGGCTGAATCTACTAAACAATGCTTAGATTGAGATGTATGAAACCTGAAGCTTAGAAAAGAGTAAAGTTTTGGTATTTTTTCTTTAAAAAAAAAAAAACAAAAAAAAAAAAAAAAAAAAAAAAAAAAAAAAAAAAAAAAAACTTCCCTACCCCTAAAGGTGGGTGGGCGGGACATTCCTTTATAGAGCAGCTTTTATCACCTTCCTCACCAAATTTCATTCTCAATCAGCCCATTATCATTTCAAACCTAAACAAATCTGTACACTCTCTTGTGATTCCAAATTACCAGTATAGACACATAGTGCTTTTCTCCAGAGAATTCTCAATCAACACACTACTTACAATATAGTAGTGTATGACAAAACAATCCAAATAATAAAGAAAAGTTTGTCTTAAAACTGACAATACAAGATCAAACACAAAATAGTTTGAGTCTCCAGAAATCTTCTCATCCATTGAATGTTGGTGTAGTAAAGTAAGAAAATCCAAAGATAAATGACCTCACTTGTCCCCATAAACACAACCAAAACCACAGTTACAATTATGTTTGTAGACAAGGTGTCAACAACCCTTTACAGCTTGTTGTTGCAGTCACAAGAAAAATCAAACCCTACACCAAACATACAAATCAAAGGGAGAGATGAAAGAGTCTAATTGCAAACATAAATTAGAGGACCTGACCAGTAGTTCCACCAGACTCAGCCATGTTGCACTTTGCTTCAGCTCCACACCACCATAAACCAAAACTTCACAAGCTCTAAAAATCTCTCACACACATGTAGCAAACTAGAATTACTTTTAAAGCAGACAAGTAAAGAGATGCATATGGCCAAGAAACTCCTATGGTTTTATACCCTCAAAGAAGTCTCTAGAGATTCACTCGTTTGTTATATGGACAGGAATAGCCTTGCTGGTCCAATCATCTTTGACCCTTAGATGAAGGTTGACCTAGATCAAATGGTCATAAATTAGTGACTTGCTAGAGTAGAGTTCAAGCTTGTAGTAAGCCCCAAGTAAAGTAAGCTTCGAGTTTGGAGTAACTACCAGTAAGCCATGTGTAAGGGAGGTGGGTGGGTTTCACTAATTTACACCTTATTCACCATATCATGCCATAATAAAGTGACTATGTAATTGCTTGCAAAGTTTTACAAGTAATGTGCAAATTTATTTTGCAAGCCTACATAACTGAAGAGTGCAACTTCTGTCTGAATCATTGTAATAAAAACCTTATTTGGAAAATAAATTCTAAATTAAATACCGGTATAAGATCTTCCCAATATATTAAAAAGAAAGAAAAGAAAAAAAAGAAAAAAAAACCAAGATAAACAATTGAGTCTTTACAAAAACTACTCCATGAAGTTAGGGAGGAAGCGACTGAAGTTCCATAAATTGTAGTCATGTTTTGGTCTCTTCCTTCTCACTGTAATGCTTTGAATCAATCATCTCATTGGTAACTGCTCGGCCATCACACTCCTTGGTTTTCTAACCATTCACACTAGGACTTCATTTTAATCATAAACTCCATGTTGGTTGGCTCAATTTTCCATTTTCACTCCCTATCTGAATTTTGACATTTCTAAGAAACAACTTTCTCAACTAATAATCAGTCTACAAGCTTTTATAGATTTCATGGACTACTTATACACTCAAATTCTTTACATCAATTTACCATATCTAATACCTTTATAACTTCAAATTCAAATGAGATTATTGGTCATTGAATGCAAAGGAATAGCAATCACCAAAACCAAAAATAGATCAACATGAATTCTTTAATCATTTGAATTACTCAAAATCCACTTTATAACCAACCACACATATTTTCACACCAAGACTAGTTGCCTTTAAACAATAATTATATCAAGTGAGACAAAAGTAAGTAAGCTTGTAGTATGGAATAATGATTATAACCACCTTAGATCTTTTGATAGTTTTTTAAACTATTGGTATTCTAACTTCAAATTCACACTACATTTCCAATTACAAAGACAATATTATAATGAAATATTGTTTATTTGTGATTTGATATTCTCTTGATGGTTTTTTTATTTTTATTTTTTGATTATTTATAAACTCACACAATGCACTATACAAATGCATTCAAAATTTGTTTTTAAAAATCTTGAAAATCTTGAAAATCAAGAGAAGAACTTAAAGTTTTCACAGTTTTTAGATGTATATTCTGAATCTAAAACTAATATAATCAATGTAAGAGTACTTTAGTTCATCATGAAAATTTCATATATAAATTTATATATTTTCACAAAATTTTCACAATAATATGTGTTCAAGTTTTTTCTCAACCAAAATATTTTATATATTTAATAAAAACTGATTGTAAAATACCTTCTTATTTTTGTTTCAAATTGTTCTATTCTGTGCTCTTGTTTCGAATCGCGAATATGGGATCTAGAGTCCTAGATTACTTTTGTATACATTTATGCAAAAAACCAGATATGAAGATATTTTTCTGCCTGTAGTAAATCATCATTTTCCTAAAGTATAGCATTTTTTCAGATAGTTGTAAATAAATATTTTAAGAATCATTTTACAAGTGATTAACATTCACATTTCTTATTTTTCAAAAAAAAAATAAAAAAGTAAAAAATCAAATAACAATGTAAATCAAATAACAATATTTATGGCTTTGTGACTATCCTTCATTTTGTTGATCCTTATGAGAAAAAGAGTACATGAGTCATGATATTAATAGCTATGATATATTTTAGTTAAGTTGTATAATGTCATTGGCACTGTTTTGGTATTAATTAATTATTGGGGCCTTGAGGAGGTGCCACGTGGACCCCCTTAGGAGTTGCCACACGGCACCTCCTCAAGGCCCTATTAGTTAATTAGTACCAAATGAGCACTATTTTGAATTCTGCAAATTCTCCGTTCACAACTCATATACTTCCTTAGTTCCTCTCCATTTTCAAGTTACCAATTTGTTTCAACAATGTTATCTAAAGCTTCAAAAGAATCTCTAAAAACAAACAAAGATCCTACGTTATAAGCACCTTCTTAAACAACATATGCAACTAGATTCTATGTTAATCATTGGCAATCTTCAACTGAAACAGTAAAAGTATTTACATTTCATATAAAAAACATGCAAATTGTTTGTATCACTTGAAGAATTGTTTACGTGTCATTCATAATGAACAATATTGTGTAATGGCCTTTTTGACACCATAAATCATTGGCATCTCCAATGCCAATACATAATTTTTCTATAAGCAATTGTATATGTATATATATATATATATATAATAAAAAATAAAGTTATATATCGACTCTACCAATGTAATTTTACAACAACAATGATGATAGTTGTCAAGTAATTTACAACATAATATCAATGTATCATTTTTATTTTTATTTTTATTTTTAAATTTCCGATGATTTTTTACTTGATTTAATTTTGATTAAAAAAAATGAATGAAAATATGTAATCTCAAAAAGTAATTCAATACTTACCCAAGTCACTCTTGTCAATATTTAGTTTGGAGAAAGGTATTTTTGTTTAGCGTTTGGTAATGACTAAGGTCAGATGTAAATAAGAAAGATTCTATATTTGAGTAATTAGGCTATTAATCACAAGTTTTATTTATTGGGTTCTCTTTTTAACACTTGTTTCCCCTCATGTATGCATCATCATTCTTAAGTCGATTTGGCAGTATCCAGCATCAAGTATCAAGTCAATTAGATAGTAAGCACTGATCCAATTCTCATGGAGCCAGCATATGTCCACAGTTAAATTGACTTAGCAACATGTTAAATGAATGCATGTTCTTTAAGCATTAATTCAAGTCTAATTTTTAGTTGATTTAATTGTGATTATCATGTAAAACAAAGAGGGTAATGAGTTCATGTACTAAACTCAAGCAAACTCCCTTATCATCATAGTTTTATCTCCATTACTCTATAATTAAGATATATTCCCAATATACTCATAATCCAACTATGATATGTATTCTTTCAACTACTCAGCATTGATAAATTCTCATTCTTCAGTAGTTATGGACTTCCTATTTCCTAGTTCAAAGTGTTATAATGACTCTTGAACAATTCTTCTTAATAATCTATGATTCTCCGTATAGTCCTCTAAGGGTGATCAATCCTCTCGGGACACAATACAAGTTCACTCCAATCTTTATTTATTATTTAGAAATATCCCTTGGTCATTCTATTTAATCACTTGACTAAATAGCTATTTCAGTCAAATGGACTTCAAGAACTACTTTGAACTTATTCACTCAATCTGGTTCTCAAATTTATCTTTTATGATTATAGTTTGACGCATATACTTTACCACAGACTCTTTCTCTCTAGTATCTACGAGTTAACTTATAATCCACTATCACTCTTAGAGTCATACCTCTTAAATTCTCTTTGTCAGTTTGACTCATTTCTACTCTAATTCTCAATAGAGACTCTCCCTAGTTCTCTGGTCGTGAGTGGTTTGGTCAATATGACATCATTCTTTCATTTGCCAATTAGACTAGTCTCTTTCCTATTTTCATTAATTAACTCTATGCACTCAGTGTATAATTACAACCCCATAAAATGTAGTCAATTAGACAATGCATATAATTTATAATCTCTCTGATAATGGTATTTATGCAATGAAATATCAAGTGCAAAATAGAATACCAATATGTACCATTTCCAAAGAATCAATGTGATTAACAATGCAAAATCAATTAACTACAATTCACAACAATCAAACATGTGTATACAATAGCGACTCCGTTTGATTGCAATTATCCACACCCGTTCACAACCAATCAACAATCCAAAGTACTCCAGTCAAATAGACTTTTGAAATGACTCAATCAAATTGACAATCAACAATGAATACATACTTGCTTGAAGTTAATTTCTAACCATGTACACTAGATTGAGGACAATTTCTAACTATATACACTAGGACTAACAGTCAAAAAGTTCAATTTGACATAATATCGTACAGTGTGTCTTATCTTCTCTTTTAGTCCACTTACAGTCTTCTAATGGAATGGGTGCACCTACTAAATTCTAGATTCTAAAGGTTGCTCTTATTTTCAAAATCTTAACTTTTAATATATCCTTTATAAGCATCCTTTAGCCTAAATTTTTCACATTAACCTTCTATTTCAAAATACTTTGAGCTTCTAAGTCCTTTTTACACTATGTTTTAGAAAAGTACTTCAAATAAAAAATATTTTCATAATTTGTAATTTTTAGCTAGTGCCAAGGATTAGCAAATCTGCAGTGACATTTTTGTAACTCATTATTTATGTACTTTGGTAGAGGAGAGAGAAAAGATCTTAATACCGTGAATCATTTTAAAGAGACAATTTGAGCATGAATCAAGTTATCCAACTTCCTCGTACTGAAGTATATTGTGATGCTGCAAATAATATAAATGAACAAAGACTGCAATGTACCACTCTCTATGTCCACCTAGAATTGTTTACTATTCTTCATAGCTACAGAGAATTGCAATTTTGCAGCACTTCTTATTGAACCAAGTTGTTTGAAAACTAACAGACTGATTTCTAAAGCAAGACTATGAGTTTTTGATCTAACAAAAGCATGTAGTTCTTGTCTTTATTATTTCATCTAAACAAGTCCTTACATTGGTAGCTATGCTTCAATTTCAGCAACAATTCTTCCAATTCTTCCAATTCTTCCAATTCTTCTAATTCTTTTAATTTTCTTGGATAAAAACCCTCTCCGAGTATCTCGTTGACAAAATCAAAGTAAAGTTAAAAACAAAATTACTTGTTTTTTGAATGATAGTTGGCATTGTGTAAATTTGAGAATTGCTTGAAGACCACTTTGTGAAAATAATTACAAAAAATTAAAATTAACAAGTAAGAAATGATAAGCGTTCATATAAAAATGAAATAAAATAAAATTTACACAAAAAATGAATGAAGTCGAGATTTGATTTTGTTTTTAAAATATGTCAATTGGTTTTTAAATACTGTTTGAAATAACTTTTGAAATAACTTTTGTAATAACCTTTTGAATAGCCATCTATATAATCAATATAAACTTTCAAACAACCTTTCAAGTTACCAACTCCAACCTCAATCTCTTCTTTCTATTCACAACTATATAAGAACAATAATACCAAAAGATGTGACGACGACAGTCACCACAACAACGCTTTTTGTATTTTTCTCCAATAAAACCCTCTTCGAATTCCTCGTCAACGAAATAATTGAAGAATCTCAAATGACATATAAATAATCCTTCAGGTTATAAGAAGTGTTACATGTTTTGAAAAGACACAAAAATTATGTAAGGTTTCTTGTATAGTTGTCTCTTATCGGATGGATGGACATAGTTTTTTTTATTATATGGTTTATATTTAAATATGAATTTGAATCCAAAATAAATGTTGTGCCTTTGACTTTTGAAGTTTTAAAGAAGACAATGAATAGGGCTTCTTGCACTTGTGGCATTCCAATGACTCCCTCCTTGCAAGTGAATGCACATGCCTACGACCTCAGTGGACTCTCCATCCATGGCCGAGTTGCACAACCCTTCCAATATTACAGAAGTGATAATGGATTCACATACAAGTGAGGTCAAGAGTATGCTTGAAAGGCTTGACTGTCAAAGGAGCGTTTACTTTGTCATCAAGCAACTAAGGATGTCGCAAGTCTTGGATCCGACATTGAGTCCAACTTGTAGACAATGTTTTAAAGAAGACAATGTTGTATTTTTGCCCTTTGAAGTTTCAAAGATGACAAATGTTGTACAAAATCATTCACCATTCTATTGCACAAGTGATAAGATTCAACAAAAATGTGGGAATAATAAGGACATCTATGAATTAATGTTTTTTTCTTCAGAGAAGAATTTTTTGTTATTAGAGTAGAAATTTTTGTTATTAGTGTAATTCAAAAGTAAGCAATTGGGTCATTCAACTTGAAGCGATGAGAAAGTTATCAAAATGCCATCCAAGAACCATCATAAAACAATTTCAACTTTCAATTGCACTTATTTTTTTGCATAGATTTAGTACATTGTATTATCATTCTTTCACTAAGTCTCTTTCTGAAATATGCCACATTGTTTATGTAAATTATGATAATGTCTTTCTTAATTTTTTAAAAACATATCTAAATCAAGAAATATCAAAGAAAGTGTTTGAAGTCATTTCATAATTGAAATCAACCACTGCAAATCATTGACATCTTTAAGTGTTTGTATAATTATTTCTATATGCAATTATAAATACATGGAATAAAATTTATACATCCATTTTGTTAAGGTAACTTTGCTACAACAAAGTAGTAATAACTTCTAAATAATTTATATCCCAAAAGGATCTTTTTAAATTTAAACACCCCTAATATATTGATTTTAGATTCAAATTTTATATCTTATAAATGATACACAATTAAAAAAATTATTATGATTTTAAATATTTTAAAGTTAATTTAATAAAAATCATAAATGTAGTGTTAGAATATATATAAGGAGTGAAGAAAGGTATATTATGCCATATTTCCGATAGAACCATATTATTTATGATTCAAATGATTGTGTTGATAGCTTTAGTTTATGTGAGTTGTTTTTAAATTGTTGGAGCCTATGTGTCATGGCTATCATCATGGATGTAAGTACTGTCCAAGTAAAGTTCTTGGGTTGTATACAAGGGATATTCAACAATAAAGTAACAATTGAAATGTCAATTGTGATTGAATTATATTGAGCCATATCAATGTTGTTTTAAAATGCACTATGAGATAAGGCTTGTAATTCTGTGGTTACATGTACTTTGATTATGGCAAAGCAAAGTTTTCTTTGAAGTTGTCATTTGTTCTAAATAATATCGTATAATAATTTCTATTGGCATAAACATGATATTTTATTTCTATGTACTAATGTTGTCTATGTTTAACTATTACATTTATGTAGGATTTTCTAAAATTCTTAATGAAAAGCGATTGAAACGATGTTGATATTGTTGTGGTGGAAGTAGAGGGTGAGTTGAAGGTTAATTTTGTTTAACTCAAAAACTCCTATAATGCCATTTTGAGGCGTTTGGACAACACACCTTGTTCATTTGAATAGAGCAACAACTAATTTCATCATATATATCTTTGTGAATGGTTTTCAGTAGACTTAAGCGTTCTCTTTGATTTTATTATTGATTTTACAGGTTATTTTTAAATTTTATATGAGACTTCAACTTTGAAACAATAATAAAAATGGATCACCTTGTAGTGTATTTATCAAATTTTAGGACTTTTTGCCAAAACTCAATTTAGGCCATGAAGAGAGTCTTTAATGCATTTGAGCTTAACCAAAATAAAAAAGCCTAAATGGGTTAGTTTCGAGGATGTAAATATTGAGTGTTTTATTGCAATTACAAGTTAACACCTATTACCATAAGGTGGCAAATTTTACTAATTTTAGATACATGAATGAATTTCATCTACCATAATGTTTTCTATTATGATTTGCACACATTGTATAAAATTTGAAATTTCTAAGTACATTTCGTATTTGATATGAAGTTTCTTTACAAACACTTTTAAAAATCATAATTATAAAAAAAAACTACCAAAACTTATGAAAAAATTATGACACACAAAACACATACACCTTCATCTACTAAAAATATAAAAGTGAAATTTTATAACTAACTTAATGAAATAATTGGCTTTGAAGTTGAAGCCCAAATCCATGTTTATATGTCTGGCATTTAAAGGTTAAGGACAATCTTATGGTTAATGATGATATAATCACCTTCGAGAGTTCATCGTGGATGGTGATGTGGGCATGAAATGTGTCAGTGTGTTTGATAAATTAGGTGACACCAGAGTTGTTGAGCAATACAAAGTATACTTTTACTGAATTTTGTTGGTTTTGAATGATAGTTTTTGAAGTTGTAGAAGTCTATTATAATTAGGCTATTTGATAATTTTTTAATTTTTTTTTGAGGTATTCAAATATGTTGTATAACAACAATTTGTGTAGTATTTAAATTGATGTTTTAAGGTTAAGACTAAAAACGTTTTGGACTTCTCTCATCCACAAGGTATCTTTTTAAGGATCTTGTAAAAGAAAATTGGAATTTATGCTTTTCAAATGAACTTCACATTTTATTTTCAATAAAAAGATTATACTTGAGATGAAAGATCTTAGAAAATCATAGTATATTATAGGTATAATGTCTTGTAAACCTCCAAATTTAGCTCTGATAGGTTGCATCAATCTATTGGAAATAATTTCAAGTTTATTGATTTCATTTATTCCATTTTGAAGCTGTCCACTAAACATATAAGGTGGGCGTTCTAGATTGAAAAACGCTTCTATATGAAAGATTTCATGTGGATGTTGAATGACTACATTTGGTATTCATTTGAAAAGTCCGCATATTGTTTTGTACAATCCACTAATCTTTTGTCTTTTATTAATGTTAGATATTGAATATAGTGTCATTTATAAGTTATTGGAAATTATTATTATATGACCATATCTACCAAAAGTATTCTTTCTTTCATTGTTGGAAGGCAAACAACTAACTTTTTGAATTGTTTGATGAATTTTTGTAGTTTGGTGTATATTTGGATTTTTCATTTCAATGATGGAACTAGATTTATACCAAGGTACGTACATGGTTTGTTTTAGTGTAATATGAGCAAAGATTGGTTTTTATAAGCGATATTGGCTACTTGATTTTGGGCTTTCAATGCTATAGGGCTCATTTTAGATTTGTTGAAACATCTTGTATTAGTAGGGAAGTTAGTTTGTTGGCAATTGGTACCAATTCACTTATTTATGCTACAAAGTTAAATTTGTTATTAGATGTACTAAAGGTATATATGTTGCTGCCTCTTTACAGCCATATAAATAGTTGTTTTAAAAGAGATAATAAAAAGCTTCAAATTAATTGTGTCTTTTTGAATGATTCTTGTTGAATTGAATTGAGTTGGACTTTACCAAAGTATTTTTTATAAACATGGTTGTAAATTGTTAATACATATTTTCTGTAATGCTATTACATCTTGTGGATATCAAAGGTCACTCATTCTAGCTAAGAATGAAGTATGATCAAGAACGTTTTGTGATCAATTGTGCTTCTGTAATCAATATATAATATTATGTAAATATCTTGATTCGTAGGTTTTCATCTTCAATTGCACCTATGAGTATTGAAGTTACCTTGTTTTGCTTCTTTTAGCTTTAATTTTTTTTGGCTATTACATAATATTTGGTATTTTTTTGGCATACCAAACTAAGAGAATAGGTGGTGGTATGTTTACATTTAATTTATAGATAGTATTTGTTAAGACTATATGTTTATAGTTTGTAAGACATGATGGATTTGAATAAAATGGTATTGAGGTTTGATTTCAATTAATGTCAAAATCTGGTTTTCTTTGCAATAATGCATGAAAAATAATAAAAACAATCTGTTGAAACACACATATATTTTCTTGAAAATTGAATAAGGAATTTTACCAATGCTTGATGAATAAGGAATTTCTCAAAGCTTTTTAAAAACATATTGTATATATTTTTTTATTAAAGTATTTGTGAAGTGGGATGTACGATTTACTTTCTATACCAATAAAGACAAAAATCATTTGGATTCTTCTATAGATATTTTTTCACTCCGCACATACAAATTACTAGGTGATTTGATTCATAGTAACATGCAGAGACTATATGTAGTATTAAACCGGTACTCCCCCACTCACTCCTGAGGTTACCTCCCTCATTCTAACTTCGGAGTCAAAAAATCTTCAAGTACTACTCTGGTTCGTTGAGAGCTCCGAGAGAGGTGGAGAGACCTCACAGGAATAGGGTTCCAGAATCTCTCCTCGCCTTATATACTCGGACACCCAGTTTAATGGTTTGTTGTATGCATATATCTTTAAAAGGCAAATTTCAAGGTAGAAGAGATTTTCTACACGGTAAAAAAATAACAACAATCAAACAACTCATTCAAGAAAGGAACTTGAAGAAATCGATCAAAACCATTTCAACCCACAAAGTCACATCCAAACCCGCAAAGTCACATCCAATCCCGCGGAGTCACATCCAAATCCACGAAGGCACATCCAAACCCACAAAGCCAATCCGAACCTCCACCCTAACCAAGGACCAACACCAAAACTGCCACACCACAAAACGCCAAACCATGACCGAACCGCGTCACAGCGCGTCACAGCCACCGTCCCCGAAACGCCACAGAACGCCACAGCAGCCTCTCCCCACCCGAACCACATCCGAACCTGCCCCAACCAAGACCGGGCAATGCCTTTCTTCCGCCCCATCGCACGATCAACCTTCCCAATCGACGACGCCCGTCGCTCGGGAATCCGAACCCCAACTACCATGCACCGAGGCTCTGCATCCGCATCCGAGCCTCAACCGGACCTCCCCCGAGCCTGATTACCTCAATGCCCGGAAACTCGTCGTCCCTCGAGGCAGTATCTTCTCTCCATGGCCAATACTCAAAGCCGTTACCATTACTAACGGCCAACATCATCTACGACAATTTTGTGAAGTGTACTAGCGGTGTAGATGATGGTCGGTAAATGAGATCATCTTCTACGAATGAGTAAATTTTGGTGATTGTTTTGAGAGCTGTGAGGGGTTTAGGTGCGTCGTCACATTCCGTTGGATTGAGTGAGATCGACGGCGGTGGGGCGCGTGCGGGGGCGATCATGGACACAGACGAGGGTTTGATGGTCGAGGAGTTCGTCTTCGTCGTCAGGCTGAGGACGCTCTGCGCCATCGCCAGGGCCAGGTCGGAGGTCGGAGGTCGGACCAAATCGCAGACGGCGGGTGCAGGAACACTACTGCTCGGATTTGCCACTGCTCTGTGAGTTTTTTGAGCCCCTTCCCGCTTCTTTTGGTCCACTATCGCGTCCGGTGCAGGGGTTTTACTCGTCTAGATGTGGATTCCCTGGTCGGGGGTTCGAGATCGTGTGTGGAGGTTACTGGGAGTTTTTTTCCTGTGGACGATGCTGGAATTCGATTTGGATCAGTTTAGGTTGGAAGATGGTTTGAAGATGGTTTGAAGATGAGATTATGTTGGAATTTCATTTTTTTTCTGATAGGGTTTTGGTGGATGGTGTGTGGATTTGTGTATCTGGATATGGTTTGTTTGTGCGTGTGTGTTTTTGTTTTCCGATCGGTGTAGCGGTCGTGATTCTCCTGATAGGAATTCGCGTGTTGCCTCCGGGTTTTTTGCTCTGTAGCATGTAGATGGTGAATTATTGGTGTTGGTGAAAAGTGCGTAGTTCAATTTGGAATTTTTTAGTTGTGGTTCGGGGTGGGATCTGTTGTTTTGGTTGTTTTAGTTCGTCTGTGGGAGTTTTTTTTTTTTTTTTTTTTTTTTTTTTTTTTTTTTTTTTTTTTGCTTTTGGTATTGAATTGGAATTTTTGGTATGTGTTTTTCAGGGAGAATGGTTTTAGGATATGAAAATTAGGGCTTCATGAGTGGAGTAATTGTTTGTTGCGATTGGATTATTGGCTGTATTTTGTGGGCGCAATGTAGTCGTTTGAAGATTTTAGTATGTTTAGTATTAGGGATTCAGGGGAATTTTAGCCGGGGTTTCGGACCTCAATTTATGGGTTGTCAGCGTTAACTCATGGGTCTTAATGACCTGTTGTGTCATAGTAACGCCAGGGTGCGAGCGTTTAGTTCTCGTCAATGTAGTCGATGTTCACTTCGGTGGACTGATTGCAAGTACTGTAGCCAATTTGCCTCTTAGTGGATGCAGACTCCTTTTTAATAAGGGCAGTTTTTCAACGAGCTTTTCACAAGTATTTCGTAATGATATGAACATGAAACTCGATTAGATTGAGAAGGGACACATTTGTACAGATGGAATAGATGTTTCAAGCTATTAGCAACTTATTAGATTCTTCTTCATCACAATTTATCATCACACGTCTTGACTTTGCTGCTTGATGTTTGGAAACAGGTGTGGTGATCGGTTGGTTTAGTCAAGTTGATCTGGGGATTGAAATGTTCGAGCGAGTGTCCAGGGGGAAGATACAGCTCCTGCTGAACGTGGACTTCGTCTAAGCTGTGCGACCTGAATTTGTTGTGTGAATGGATTATTAGGTTCGTGGAGTAGGGAATGGAAAGGTACCACGTTCGTATTATGATATTGGAAATATGTATTTGAAAAGCGTTTTGGTTTTCTCGTGTAGGCTGATGTAGACTTTTCTCTTACACATGGTTCTGTTGTAATGCAGCTCCTGGAAATTTCGCTTTTGAAAGGATAACTTGTGTGAAATTCTTGATCTAGTTTGTATCAAGTAGCCAAATTCTTTTTTGGCTAAGTTGCAATCGAGAATCAGCTATGGATAGCAATAAGGATGAGGGTTTGCGGTGCATGAGAATCGCAAAAAGTGCATTGGAGTCGGGTGACAAGGTCCGTGCCTTGAAGTTCCTAAAGATGGCTAAGCGGATATATCCAAATCCTCAAGTGGATGTTTTCCTGCGGGAGTTAGCGGAGGGAGAAGAACCGACGGCAGCGAAGAAGTCCGACAGTGAAACGGATTTTAAGTTCCAGGCGGGGACAGCTGGTGGTGCACAAGACGGTGAGCATGGGAGGACTAATGGCATGCCTCGAAGCAGATCAGGCAACTTTGCGGCTGAGGGGAACGGAAATGAGGCTGAAAGGAGTAGGAATGGAGTTCCTCGTAGTAGGTCTACTGCGTCTATCTCTGATGCGACTCCTGAACAAATTGACATTGTTCGTAGGATTCGCAAGACAAAGGATTATTACGAGATCTTAGGCTTGACAAAAACTTGCTCTGACGGCGAAATACGCAAGGCATACCGAAAGCTCTCATTGAAGGTTCATCCCGATAAGAACAATGCAACTGGGGCTGAGGAGGCATTTAAGGCTGTCTCGAAGGCTTTTCAGGTTCATTACTGTACAACATATTACATAAAAAATTCTTTCTGTCATTTCCTTGTCACATCTGTCTTTGTTCGTGTATACAAAGATTGCGTTATCGTCTATTGGCTCCAGCAGTGTTGCCTTTGCTTTCTACATTTTACAACACTACAGCTACTTTACTAGAGATACTCCATTGGTTGGTCATACCAAATGCGATTGTAGTATGTTGTGCATGTACTCTGTGAATATTAAAGATTAGCTGTTGTTTGGAAGGTTGTCATATGTTTCAAATGATTCACGAAGGGCATGGTACTCAATTTCTCTAGTGTGTTTTGTGTTGTCTGTCGCTCCGAAACAGGTTCTTAGCGATGCGGATCTTCGAGACAAGTATGACAGAGATGGTCCCGAGGAAGATATTCAGCATGTTAGGCACAGACACACTGCGAGGCAGTACGGAGGATCTCCGGTTGTTTTCGAGGATGTGTTTGATGCAAATGACATATTCAATTCATTCTTCTTTGGCATGCAACAACAGAATGGCAATTTCCGCAGAACTCATTATGCTAGGACAGCAGCCCCTCAGTACACACAGCGTGGAGAGGCTCACTCCATCAACCTCCTTAGCCTGCTACAGCTTCTACCAATCCTCATCCTGTTGATTGTCTCTCTGTTTCCATTCTCCCAACCCGTCTTCAACTTGATGTCAGTGGCTCCCTATCAGATTCAAAAGAAGACTGCTGACCATGAGGTGCATTATTACGTCAAGTCCCACAACTTCGACAAAGACTATCCTCTCGGAAGTCCTGCCCGACGTAAGATAGAACAGCAAGTGGAAAGTGAGTATAAAGACATACTTGTACAGAATTGTCGAATGGAGCTTGGGATGAGAAGATGGGGCCAATCTTCCGAGACTCCTAATTGTGACAGGCTTGAGCGGTTCCAAAGGTCCTGATATGTACGTGTATTTCCTAAACCTTGCAGCTAAAATGTAAGTCATGTTTGAGATGATTCTATATGACACCAACTACAGTGGATACACTTTTTTTTCCATGTGCTCATCTTAGCTCTCTGTTTTTAGTACCTGGCACTCACCTGACTATATTCCCCAGAAATCGTGATCTAAACGTCTCTTGGGATTCGATATTGCCACAGCCTATAATAGTCAGGTCGATAGAAGCCCTGGTTAAACTAAGTTAGTTCTAGGAGCTTTGGCTTGCACGGTTGGACCTTGACCCAGAGAATCATCGTGTATACAATCTATTGGAAATGGAGATGCTCTTGGGTAGTCCACAATTCTTCTCCGTCATTTGTAGGAATCTCTTTTTTCTCTTCATATTTTTCTTTAAGACCGCTCTTTTTGTTTCTCATTTGTCTGCTCAGTCCTCGCAAATGATGATTTATTTTTAAATTCATCTTTAAATTTTTTTAGTTGTCTGTCTCGAGTAATCCGTCTTGCAGAATGCAGTCAATTAATGGGGTACAAACAGATGGTACAGAAGAGTTTCGCTTGGAAGGGTTCGTGTATTATACCTAGGACATCATGGGTCTGCCTTGACATATCACTGTTTTCCATTCCAGTAAAAGACATTTACTCTTTTAAACTGCCTCACTGAGGAGATGTGACTCTAATCATCGTGTTGCATGACTTTGAGGCGCCTCAATGAAAACTAGTATCATCAGTTCTTTATTATGTCATTTTTAAATACCTGATTAATTTTTTGACATTTTAATGATAATAACCTGAATCTAATGAACGGGGATCTGCCTATTTTCTCCCGACGAGCGGTGCTTGGGGGGTGGGTCGGAGGCCAGGCTCGGGGGTGGGGAGGTGAGGGGGCAAATCTCTGCCCCTATTATTTGCCTTGAGTGGGGGTCCTAGTGATCTCATGAGTACCTACTTAGGATAAATTGAGGCCTATGGCCTCAAATTTCAAAAAAAAAAAACCAAAAAAAGACCCAAGACCCCAAAACGGGGAGGGGCAGCAAAATGGAACCCACCAAGCCTAGCAACCGAACCAGCGGTTGTGGTTTGGTTGCACCTCTCGTCGGGGGAAAATAAAGAAATCCAGTGAATGGCATTGGATGAGAAGGTCTTGAATTAGTATTGAGTTGGATTAGTTTATGCGTACAGTACTGGAAGACGAAAATGGATAGTGTTCAAAATAGAAGGTAACAACTCTAGTGTTAACCCCTAAAGAGTCCTGAGGATGGAATATAGCCTCGGCTGGGATTGTAACATGAATTGAGGCACCTTGCAATGCATATTACTTGAAACAACCAAACAACAAAAGATGGGCCCAAAGATGAGGAAAATTGTGAAACCTTCAAAAATAAAATTGGAATCACTATGTGTATTCTATGGAGTCTTTTGTGCCCATATATATGTATTTGCAGCATATATAGGTGGTGGTGGTGGTAGAGTTGCTTTAAATTACTCCAAAAATTTTGGAAAAAATATATATCATTTATAGTACTAACATTGTCTTCCACAAAAAATTCAACATCACCACATCATTTTCTAGTCTTTAATGCATAAATACATGTGTAAACCACTGAACACACTCCGTATGCATATCCTTTTAGGGGTTAATCATCCGGATTTCTAGCTTCTGCAGAGAATGGAGATCGGCTCTGCGCTCTAGACGTGACGGTTGTTGAAAATCTTCCTACTCATCAAGTCAATGATCTAGTGAAAGATACGTAGAAGTAGATACATCTGCAATGTATTGGATTGTCCTGGGACGCTAGTCAAACAGAAATGAAATGGCTATGAATGGCTTGGTATTTCGAAACCGAGAGAAGTGCTCGGATCGAAGATTAAATGACATTGGTCTGCCTTGTACTTGAGGCGTCAAAATTAGATGTATTCCCCTAAAACATTCAATGTATTCCCCCAAAACCTCAACTACAAACAAAAGTCGGCCAACAAGTACACATCTACAACGTCTGGCAAGAGAGTGACTTGTGTTCGTCCAATTCCTTGCCGAGCCAGCTCCCCACGCTAGGCTAACGACGTGACTCAATCCAATGGCCGTTGCGTTGAGTCTTGTGGACCTCACTCACCAGTCTGGCCGGCACAGCACTGATTTCTTTGGTCCAATTTTGGTCGATATACGCGGTGACTTCGCCACGCTGGTTTATTGACACAATTGCTCTCCAGTAGGTGTGGTTGTTGCTCGTCTTCATGAGAACAAATCGTTGCGCGTGCGTGTGCTGAGTCGGACGTGATTCTATCCAACGGCCGTTGCGTTGAGTCTTGAGGACCTCACTCACCAGTCTGGCCGGCACAGCACTGATTTCTTTGGTCCACTTTCGGTCGATATACGCGGTGACTTCGCGACGCTGGTTTCTTGACACAATTGCTCTCCAGTAGGTGTGGTTGTTGCTCGTCTTCATGAGGACAAATTGTGGCCTTACCGGCGCTATGGGAGCTTGCGCGTACCTGTGCTGAGGACCATGTGTCGGCATGGCGACTTAACGCACGGCAGCGAAAATTCAGATAACAACCGAAAGGCACCCGGTACCCCTCAATCTCGCGGATGATCCTATGAAACAACTTGAATTGTGAGGATGTAACTTGAAAGATGTAACCAAAAGAGTGAATATAATATAAACTCAATCGCTTCGAAGTAGATGTGAAGGGCCGAAGGCGCTGAAGAATACGAATGCTATTCAATGCGACGCTCTCGCAAACGCCTCCGCCAGCGCACGCAATGGAGCTGCTGAAGGAAAATTGGAGTTCATAGACGTTGAAACATCAAGGTCTCAAGAGACGGGATACCGACAATCACGCTTCGTCTTGGCTCGAAGATATTTCGACCATTCTTCGTGGACCGCGTGTGTACCAGATCGAGACGCCACCTAATGAGAAATCAAAGATATTGGGTTCCGGGACCTGCCACGTAGTTGACAAGCACGTGAAAGTTATTGACATGCAGATGTCAACGTGGGCTGCTCTTGGGACTGGCGGAGTTGAGAGAGCGTCGCATTGGCGCAGGCGTTGTCAACTCCTGTTGACATTTCTGCGAGGAGTGCTCCGCAAGCTCTGGCTCTCCGGGGATGTCGGTATTGCAATGATCGTAAGCGGTCGCGTGAGGGCTTAGTTAGCTATTGCACCGTCGAAATCTTCTGCTCGAAAAGGCTAGTCTGCAAATTCTGGCTCTCCGGGGATGTCTGCATAATTGCAATGATCGCGAGCGCTCGCGTGAGGGCTAAGTCAGCTATTGCACTGTCGAAATCTTCTGCTCGAAAAGGCCAGGTCGCAGCGACTTGTAAACCTAAGCTACGTGGTGGCTTGGTTGCATTTTGAAGTTGCTAAAGACCATTGGGGGCCGGCTCCCTTGTAGAGACTCGTGCGCTGCTAGAGTGGGGCGGCGGGCGCGCTTCGTTGCCTGGAGGTCGTGGAGGATCCTGTTTGTCGGAGATTGTGATTGTGCGAGCGTGTGTCTGCGTGTATCAGGCATGTATTGTACAGTGTGCACTCTAGTCTATCCTTTGAATTGGGTTGCAACGTTGTGTCCATTGTTACAAGTGCCTTATTTCTGTATTACAGAAGACACTGCCGTTGTTAGGTTTACACAGTCGTTACGTTAGGTTTTTATGACTGACATGATCTTGATAATAAGTGAATAGAAAAAACTACTAATATGATAGTGGAAAAATTTATGTTTAAAAGGCATTTTGATTCTTTACAGAGAGTTGTAGAGTTTGTTCATGTATAGGATTTCAAAAGGTAGAAAAAGATGTTTTTAGTCCTTGTTTAAATTGATAATTGAACATTTCACATCTTAGAATTTTAGTTGAGAATCAAAATTTTAGTTGAGAATCAAAATTTTAGTTGCACATTTTCAATCACATGCTAATACTTGATAATAATGCAAATTCTACCTCAATAGCTTGTCTACTTTAGAAAGTTGTGTGCTTAAACTTTCAGTTTTTGCAGAAGTGTTGTATTTTAGCTCAAAGAATGGCTGGAGGAACACAATCCTTGAGGGCTAGTAGAAGTAATTGGGTGAGAAAAACAGAGGACAAGTTTGAACTTGTCACCATATTCAAGGTGCCGGAGAGCGTGCGGGTTGGATCAGAAAGAGATTTTGAGCCACAAGAATTACATGTGGGGCTTCTAAGAAAACCCAGGTCACATAGAAATCTATTGGACGAAGTGAAGGAACGCCTAGCCCTCCTACTTCATGAAAAAACGGACTGGGAAGACTTTGTGAGAAAAGTTGTACCCAACTTGCAAGAAGTGCAAGACCGTTATGATATGGACATGCCTCTCACTCTTGCTCCTTCATCATCTGTGAGTCCTCCTTCCTCTACAGGTCCTTTTGGATCTGCAGAATCTTCTCCTATACTAATTGTGAAAGATCTGAATGGAAGTCCCGAAGAAAGTTTGACTTTGGATGCTTTATTCCTAGTTTTGTATCTCCATGCGACAAACAAAAACTATGTTTTGAAAGAGTCCGAAAACGTTCTTGCCAATTACCCATGATCAGTTCGGACCTTATTCTGTTAGAGAACCAAATACCCATGGTGCTACTGGGAGCAGTGATCAAAGTGCTCAAGGAAAAAGGCATTACAACCACAGATGTTGACGAGGATTTGGATATGATTTTGAACCAAGCAGTTCGTATCTGTTACCCCTTCCTTCAGAAACCTATCGATTACCCGGAAACTTTCTGCCAATGGTTAACGAATTGTTTTCAGGAAAGACCTTTAACTTCACAAGGTTCTCAAAGTACACTTGCTTTTCCTCATGGGTCTAGTTCACTTGCTTCTCCACAGGGGTCTAGTTCACTTGCTTCTCCACAGGGGTCTAGTCCACTTGCTTCTCTACAGGGGTCTAGTTCACTTGCTTCTCCACAGGGGTTTAATACACCTTCTCCACAAGGGCTTAGTCCACCTTCTTCTTTACGTGCTACTTCTCCACCTGCTTCTTCGCAAGGGCCTAGTGGTGCTTCTGCACAAAGCTCTAATGAGTCATCCGATACATTGATGGACTATCTCAAGAAGTATTATGGAGAGAAAGATCTGATGAAGTGTGATCATATTTTAGAGTGTGTTTATCGAGTAGTTTGTGGACATACACCTGATAGACACAACCCAAATTCATCCTGGATTGAGGACAATTCAAACTTGGAGGATGATCCTAATGAAATCAGAATTGAACTAGATTCTATTGATAGAGTACAACCCGCTGTAAACATGGAGCAATGTAGCATTCGACTACGATCAAAAGCCACATCCATGAAGGAGATAAAATTCCAGAACGAAAATGCCACCCGAGATGGAATTTGTTGTAATAAACGCTGCTACAAAAGTGTATTCTTGAACTTACCCCAAGTGAACATGGACAACTCTACTGTAGCAAGGTTTCGGAATCTTGCAATTTATGAGCAAAGAGCTGGAAGGGGCAAGGATTTGCGCAACTACCTGCAGTTCATGAGCGAGTTGGTCAACAATGCTGCCGATGCTGAATTACTCCGAAAGCGTGGAGTGATCAAGAGTTTGCTTGGTAGTGACGACGAAATCGTTCAGGCGTGGACAAACATGTGTGATCGTCTGACAACTGCATATCCAACAAAAGCTTGGGTCGGAAGGGTGAGAGCAATCAACAAACACTGCAAGGTTTGGTATTACCGCACACGAAAGGAGTGTATCACAACGTACTGCTCTACACCAGGCCTCTCCATCTCCATTGTTGTGTTATTCCTCATCTTCTTATGCACACTCCTTCAAACATGGGCCAATGTAATCGGGACTGATCATATGAAGCCAGTATTCAAAAAAGATTAATTATTTGGTGCCCACCTGTTTTGAAACCCAGACCCTGATAGTTTAGGTTTTCAACAGAGAAACATCGTGTATACAATCTATTGGAAATGGAGATGCTCTTGGGTAGTCCACAATTTGTCAGCTCAGTCCTTGCAAATAAGTGGCCATGATGATTTATTTTTATTTTTATTTTTATTTTTATTTCTATTTTAGGTGTCTGTCATGAGTAATCCGTCTTGCAGAATGCAGTCAATTATTGGGGAACAAACAGATGGTAAAGAAGGGTTTCGCTTGGAAGAGTTCGTGTATTATATCTAGGACGTCATTGTAAAATATATTTACTCTTTCAAACAACACACATAGTGGTTCCAATTTTTTTTTTGAAAGTTTCACAATTTTCCTCATCTTTGGGCCCTTCTTTTGCTTTTTGGTTGTTTCAAGTAATATGCATTGCAAGGTGCCTCAATTCACGTTACAATCCCAGCCGAGGCCATATACATCCTCAGGGCCTTTTAGGGGTTAAGTGTAGTTGTTGCAAGCTAATTTCTATCTGCTCGTCTACAATCGGTACTGAATTTTCATAACGAACTCTCGGCAATCAGCTGTATTTGCAAATAGTGATTCAGTATATGTCAGACAAAACTCGCAACGAGATTCAAGCCCCTCTCTGCCTGGAATCTAAGACTGTACGCAGCCCTCATCTGGGGAATGTTGGTTAAGCCAGCCATTATCAGAAGCCATAAGAGATACTCACGTCACGGTTTGGTCCTTCATTGGAATCAACTTTTATTCCTGATGAAGAGCTCCAGTCTAAGGCTTTTATAAATACTGAATCTTACTGCCATTTACTACGAGGGATCAGGGGGCACTCGGTCGAGCGGTCTATACCTCTATAACCCCTAACCTCAAAGCAGACACTCCTAAATTTTAGCTGAGAGTTGTTCACATAGTTCACAACCAATTCATAGCTATTCATTGATGTTTCCATTGGATTCTTGTTGTGAACAGTATTTCAGGATCAGATTTCATCTCTTTGTATAGAAATGAAGTCACTTGAATATTTTGGATTTTATATGAGGTTAGAGCATCCGCACCCTGCCGCGCCAAGAGTGGCCGCGCAGGGTTTTTGCGGGCCAGGGCTTATCTGAATGCCCCACCCCTGCTCGCTCAACCACCTTCTGCGTTGTGGGCTCCACAAAAATGAGCTTGGACTCGCTACTTTGATGTACTCTCCTTCTGCTATTGCGCGCCCAATTCCTTCTGGTTGTGATAGAGAATTTGTTTATTTTAAGAAATGCGGCTCCTACCTCCTGCTCCTCCGACCATCTCAGCCGCTCATGTGCGGTTAAGCTTGTTTCGAGCTGGAAGCGGTCAAGCTTGTTTCGAGCTACTGAGGGACCTGTCAGAATTTTGATTAAATATAGACGCATGTGTAAGACCTCATTTGCGGATGGGTGAGGGAAGAAGATTTTACCGAGTCGCATCCTCGACTTTGCGCCCTCGAATTCAAATTTAAGAGTCTTGCACCCCGCGCAGGGGTGCAGATGCTCTTATGTCTACAAAAAGAGGTATGATGGTTTACTTTTGAAGTCAATTTTGTATTTTAGGATTGTTTTACTAAAATTTAATTGTGGGCATGGAGACAACCTGTATTACATTTATATTTAAATAATAAAATAAAGTTTTGGAGCATTGAAATATAGGAGTTCATTAAGTTAATTTAACAAATCTGAGCACTCACCCTCAAAAGTGTTATCAAACTCATAGCGGCTAACCTTCAAACTCATAGAATCATTTAGGAATAAAATTAATTGGTCCAAGTGGTGTAACTTGTAGGATTAAATTAGTTCATATTAAATAATTATTATATTAAATTATTTATCAACTTTGGTGCAAATACAAATGGATAATTTAAAGGTCAAATTTTTCTACTATTCATTTCTATTTACACTATAGAAATTAAACATCCCTTACATCTTATAATACAAATGGTCCATAAAACATTCACTAAATACAATATTTAGGACAATCCACACTAAAGTCTTTGCATCTCACACAAAATAAACGTTTATAAATTTCAAATGCCCTATTGTAGGCATTCAATAGATATTTAGAAGTATTCAAATATAAGACCACCAAAGTGAATAAACAACCTAAATATCCCATTCAAATTTCAGTAAAAGAATCTTTTTCATATGCAATACTGTAGCACAATACTAAGTTCACCAACCTACCTCATACATATTTAATTTTTTTGGGAAAAAAAAGATTCACCTCTCAAATTGTATTTTATTAGGGATTCTGATTGTTTAGCCATGAAATACTAAAATTATCCTCAAATGGCTCAGAAATTTTAAAAAATCACTGAATATAATTTTATCTTCATAATTCTCCGATTTTGTTTTCTTTTCAAAAGAATGTTTTTAGAATGAACCAGCTATCATCAATGATCAATAGTAAGGTAGAGATGGGTATTCCCGTGAGGGTTCTAATTCCGTGGCCTATCAGTGCACCAATATCTGAGCAGACAGCATTTGACTACCACATTCAACAGATTGTATAACAACCTATCATGTTCTCCATGCAAGAATCTTTGTATTGCATATACCTACTCACGGAAATAGTGTTCTACAATGTTGCACTTCAAATATTCATGAAAATTTGATAAATTTCGAAAAAAATATAAAAAAATTAGATTTGTGATTTTTGACCTAACTTCTATTTATATAAATTTTATCCCCATAGTTTTCTCAATCCCAAATATGCTGAATGGCTTAAACTCACGGGAATACCCATCTCTACCTTAGTGCCACAGTACACTCACAAACAAAACTCTGCCCATCCCCACCATATGATGCCCAGTAAGCACACACCGCCGCCATTTCCAGTACGTCAGCCGGCTCGAGACACACAAAATCATCATGAATGCCAACCTTCCACAAAATAAAAACAAAACAAAGAATACAAAAAAAAGAAAAAGAAAAGCTTCCACAGCAAGCTTCACAATTAATGTAGTCTTATAACCTCCAGCATGAACCACGACATAAGTTTAGTAATTCCAAGTGAAGCGGGATCGATCACGGCGCAGTCGAAGTCGAAGTTGCAGGATTTGCGTGGAGAAGTGACGAGGTGACCATGTGGAGTCCACGTGAGTAAGCCATCCTTGTGCCCTGCGTCAAGTGTATCCAAGCCAGGCTCAGAGGAGACGTACGATTGATAACAAACAACTAGCATTTTATTCTTACTGATTATCCTGAGGATCCAAGAGAAATTAAGATGTTTTATTTGGTGCATGGAATGCTCCTCACATTCAGTACCTTAGATTCATAACACTAAAAACATAATATTTGACCTTTCCTCAAGACACAAGCAATTTGGGGCCTTTCTAACAGCAACCTTTCGGCGGCTGTATACCCAAAGAAGAGTTCCTATCACAGAATAATACACTAAAAGAGACCCAAAAGTAAGTGAAATGCAGAATTACGTCATGGCATAAGGGAAGTCAGGGGCGATAGAGCTACCTTTGAGTGAGTGAAGAAGGTCACCATCAGCTGCGTCATACATAAGAACTCTGCTGCCCACAGCTGCTATCAAATGACTCCCATCTGTACCAAAACCACCTCAATTACACTTACCCTGAGTTGCACCGATGTTCAATTTTGACATTCAATCAAGCACAAGTCATCCGTTACTCTGTCATAAACAGTAAGAAAGAGCTCAATCGATGTACCAGGTCGGAAAGCAATATTGAAGCACACACTCCTAACTCCATCGTGCTCTGGCTGCAATGTACCCCAGTGACACAAAATCATCACAACAACGATGAAACAACATGATTCTTCAATTATAATCCACAATCACTAGTAACTACTTATAGAAACAAGAGGCAAACGGACAGAGAGTGACCCATTTTAGGGTTTCTAACACTCACAATTGTACATGAAAAGTGCAAACGCGAAGTGAATTAATGTGGATACATCCCACATGGTCTGTCCAGGCTACGTCCATGGCTCGCATGATGCAACTGTTGAGTTACGAAGCTACTGAATTCACACTCTCGCCTCAAAACCAGACAATGCTCAATGCCCATGAGCTTTGGATGCTAATTTATAGGGTACTACTATCTAACTTTTGAAACCCTGAAATGATACTATGAGCTTCATTTATGAAGAACGTGGAATGCTTGATTCGGACAGACCATAAGTTTCTATTAAACCGGGTTTCCGGGTATATAAAGCGGGGACGGGCTCTTCACCATTTGAACCCTAATCCTGTGAGGCCTCTCCACCTCTCTCGGAGCTCTCAACGAATTAGGACAGTAGTTCAAGATATTTCGACGCTGAAGTTAGAAAGAGGGAGGTAACCTCGGGACTGCAGGGGGACTACCGGTTTAAGTAAAACTGTGCGGGCTGCTCCACAGCCCAAAGAATTTCTCATCTCCAGTCGTCTGCAAAATGAATACTGTGCCTATTTGACAGGACAATAACTGCTCTCTTCGTAAGCGTGTTCCAAACAGCCACATTGCGAGGTAGTCTTTTGGGAGTGCATCTTTCGCAGTGCACATAGCTGACTAGGCCGGATTACAGGCGGATCCTGTAGTAAAATAGCCTGACTGTATCCTGCATCAAAGTAGTGACTGCACACACTGGATGGATGAATAGGGAACAAAATTGCCACAGTGAAGTTAGAACCGTGGAATTAACTTATTTTTTTATTTTTGTTTTATATGTTTTGGATAATTTTATTAGTTGATTTTTTGATTGAATTTTTTGATTTTGATATTTGATTAATTGGATCAAGTGAATATTTTTTGATAAATGAATTTGTGTAAAAGATTTTTTGTATCCTAAAATTTTGATTTTGATAAACTTGAGTTTTATTTATTTATTAGCATCATCCGGATGAAAATGGGGGCTATATAACCCAAAATTCAATGAGATCAACCCTAGCTACCCCACATTAGTTGTTTTGAGATAACCCTAAGACGTAACGGGCAACGGGTCCTGACCCGTTGCCCTTAGTCAAACCCTTCTCGCTCCGCTTGATGGGTTTGCTTTATGTTACTCATATTTTATGAGAAATAAATATATCATTTCTAAAACTTAATTTTAATTGATTAATTATTTATTTTATTTATTTTCCATATTTTTCCCCCAAAGGAGCAGTGACAGTACATAGTCTGAAACTGTTTTTTTTCATTTGATCCCCATGAATGTCCGCCTTCATCCTTCAGATTACCTGATCAGTGAATTCAGAACCCACTGACCGGGCCTACACGCACTGCGAGGGAACGCACTCTCAGAAGCTGTCCTCCCACATTGCCACGGAATCGAAGAGTAAAAATCACTACTGTTGCAGTTCAACTACTAAAACTAATTTCTTTGATACTAAAACTAATTTCTTTGATACTAAAACTAATTTCTTTGAGACCATCGACAAAGGAGACTTCTTGGTATCAAATGCCTGAACGCAACACCTCAATATCTCCACATTGAAGATTTGAGAATGCGTCGTATTTTTTGGAATCTATATGTCATGTTGATTTCACAAAGCTCAAAATGGGTACATTTTGGACATTGATATCTTGTAGCTCTATAGTAATGAGCGACTTGTTGACCTTCTATTTCACCTTAATTTGCTTCCTCTTGCTCCACATCAATTTGATGCTATTTCACCTTAATTTGCTTCCTCTCGCTCCACATCAATTTCATGCTGCCTCAGACTACAGATAGGGTCCCCTCGTTCAAATTTGCCAGATTCATCACCTTTGCCAGATTTGGCAGCTTTCACAAGTAAATTCTGGTTGAACCCAAAAGAGTTGGGAATAACTGTACCTGGCAAACAACCACATAATCTCCATCGGATAAAATCAGTTCTCCTGCATCTTCTGCTTTGAATGGGTGCATCACCTGCAACAAGACAAAGCAAGGTTAATCGCAGATCCAAACCAATACCGACATAATGAACAAATCAAAGCTACGTATACTCATCCACACAAGAAAATTCCTGCACAACTTCAATTCTGTCGAGCAGTACCTCGGCAAGGAAGTACAAGGACTTTGCTGGCTTAGGACCACCATCAGCAGAAGCATGCTGCGATGCACCGTTAACCTTGACGTCATCGTATGATGGTGGTGGCATGAACGTATCGCCTGTTGATGGTCCATTCTCCTCACTGCGTTGGCGCTCAGCCGCCATCTGCAAGTTACAGGTTCAATAATCAGTTACATCTTTTCCAGTCCCTATGAAGAGCAAGATGAGATACACAGATATTTCTATTATCAGTTAGAGTTTGTCCTATGAGGAAAACATAACTTTTCTTGAAGCTGATCCAAAATCCCTGCGGCCCGCTTATGACATGCCTTTTCAGCTTTAATATAAAGCATCATTTAAGGTCAGAACCGAACTCTAAGCCACATCAGAATTGCATTTGCAGAATTAGATGATCATGGAAGCAAATAAACCTGGCCCCATCCTCGGTCATTCAAACTCCTGAACTAGGACCTTCTAAAAGATAGAATGTAGCACAGGTACCGGAACAGTGTATACAGGTGTTGAAAATTCTCTGCTAGAGATTTTCCATGAGGTGCGTTGCTAAGCAAGACCTTCACTGTATAGTAGTCGGAATCCATACATGTGAACTTTCAAAGCTAAACAGAAATCATGAAACTGACCATGGATTTCAATCGCTGCACTGTTAAGCGCTGCTGCTGAGCTTCTACTGTAGTCATGGCCGCGACAGCCCCTTTCCAAGTACACCCACAGCTGACAGAAGTCGTCCATCTTCTGTTCACCCAATTGAAGCTTCTGATCGTTCTCCGTATTCCCCTCCTTGCTCCTGACCTGCCTTCTTCCAACATCCACAGCCTGCCCAAAAGATTGACGAAGGAAAAGTTCGTGCCTTCCAAACATGATTCTATACTACAGCATCATCTCACGGTGTTACAGTAACAACGCAAAAACATGAACGCGAATATTCTCGAAACCTAACGTAGCCGCTTTTGGCTGAGAGTTAACCTCAAAAGCAAATGCGCCTAAACAACATGCGGTATATATTGCAATACAAATATTGCACCAAACGCTTCAACGGATGAGAATGACATGACTGCGCTTCAGCCTCTTGGCATAAGCGCTCCGTCAAGTGACGCGCATCTTCCAAAGGAGCGCCCATGACCATTGCTCTCAAAGGTTCTGCTATCTGTTGATCATAACAGTCTGTTCTTAATTAGTAGATGCAAGAAAATAAAACCGGTGATGCTCACAGTATACATAGATCTCTGAAGACCAAAGCAAAGCTCCTGGCAATGAACAGAAAGCCAAAGCCGACGTTCTTCCCTCTACAGTCCCAATTCTTGCTAAAAAATAGCGTTTAGATCTCGACCGGCACCCTAAGCTAGGAAGTGGCAAGAAGCACAAACCTAGCACCTAAATCCACCAAGAATTACACTCCCTCCCTCCTTCAACTTAAAAAGCTTTCCCACAAACCCAAAGGAAACCGACACAAGTGCAACAACCATCACCAATCCGGCATCAACACAATCCCACAAAAAGCCTAACCGCACACTCCTCCCCCTCCGACCTCCACCGCAAACGTTAATGATAGCAGAAAATATTGCAACTTCTGGCAGCAATCATTCACAAATAAAAAACGCATGGTACGAAGCAGCAGCAAGCGAATATCCATCAAACTCACCCAGCGCTACCCAGCTTAGTAAGAATATTGTTGTACACCTCATCCCCGGGGTGGCAACTCCTGTATAATAAGCAGGGGTCACCGGCTTAAGAAGGGGAATTGAAGCTGAAAATGGAAAAATAATAACATATAATAAGCTTATTATACGATATAATAAGCTTAATAAGCTTATAATAATAATAAAAAGTTTTTATAAGTTTTTAAAACCCCCAAAAAAAGCTGGGGGGTCTGGACGGTGACCCCTGCATAAGAAAAATCCTTATTATAAGTTCTCAAAACCAAATTTCAGACCCCAAATGTGGTCTGATCAGAACAAATGTGGTGTCAGTAGAAAGCTACTATCCTCTACTTTCTTTTGGTATCCTATGAAGTGCATAAAACCTGTTTGTAATGCAATTATAAGCATTAGAAAAAATAATAATGTGCAAACCGGGAGCTAGGAGTTGCCACCCTGGGCCTCACCCACGGTAATTTTTGAAGCAAAAAGACCTTCAATTTACAGTACATGCAGACTTTGCGAAAACACACAGTTGAATATATATTGAGTACAGGTACGCACAAATGCGTCCACGGCTACAATTATTTCCCACACTAACAGGGATGGATCGTCAGGACCCTCAAACTGGCAAAGTCTACTCTCAATCGCCTACTCAACCCCTGGACTGCCTGGCGATTTCGACGTACAAGCCAGAGCGCTGTCTCCTATCATCCCTGCTGTAGCCTTTCATGCGATCAACACCACACCACCCCCCACTGCACTGCAGTACATGTAACCACCTTCCAAGTACAAGTATACCCGAGTGCACAGAAGGAGCCACGTTAAATTGAACAGTGCCCTATTACATATCGATACACATTTAGAACCGAAACAATTCACGCCCGTGATACATAATGTAGGGTGCACCACCGGGACACCCTCCAACCGTATCATTTCCCGATTGGCTCACTTCTACCAGCATCGGTTAACTAAGCCAATTCCACCGCAATCCCCACTGCAGCATTCACTATTACTACTGCAAGGAGTCATGCTTGGTTTGCACTGAAGTACTTCTCTTCCACAGGGCAAGTCCAGAATCGCACAGGCGGCTGCCTGAAGAGTGGTAAGCCCCTGAGGGCGCCTGTGGTCTTCGTCGTGTCGAACGCCAGCAGCATCATCGTCCAGCGTACGCGTAGCCTCCACGGAGGACGCCACCATCACCAGCACTATGAGGAGGACCGATGTTGTCCACACCACTGATTTTCCAACGCTCGCCATGATCGATAATCGCAGTGTACAACTTCACAAAGATGTGGACAAGCTAGTGGTGCTTGACAGTCAAGAGATGAGATCGCATTTCTCTAAGCCTTCTGTTATATACTTGAGCCACGGAATCTGGGTGTGCATGTGACGTGTGTGCATGAGCGGAGGACAGATGAGTTGGGGACCTTATCTACTCTAACAAACGGGATAACCGTGGGTACTCCCTGGACTCTCATCCGATGAGGGATGTAATATATTATTCTTTGCAATGAAACTCTTTAATTTGAATTATTTAAGGAACAAACGGCGTGGGACGGTTCAGTGGATGCTCGACCCTACCCGATCACAGCCTACAGCGGCCATTGGCACAATGCAGATCCACAGGTTCCTTGTGGGTGGACTAATCATCGAAGCGACATGGCGTGTTTATTATTCAGCTTTCTCCGGTCCTTGGAGTTACGTGTTCATGCTGTTCTCGTGGGATCGAAGATTAGAGACAAGCCGACTTCGTAGTTTGAATATACCGAGCTTTGGCATAATTGACAGAGCTGATTTTTGAGTTGAAAGGTGGTCGTGATCTGATTTGAGGGTTAGCATGTGATTAGCATGCTCTAGCCATGCGTTGATCTTCCTATGGATTGCTCAAACAATCCAAAACAAGCGTGGTACATCGATTTGTTTCCATATTCAAAAAAGGAAAAAGAGACAGACTAGTAGATTGCACACAAAGAATCTTATTGCCATCACTCCTGAAGGTACAGAACATGAATTATAATTGGCACCGTAATTTTAAATTTTCCACAATAAAATTGAAGTTGCCAACAATTACATTAATTCATGAACAACTGTACATAGATCGATTGTTTAATCTTTGTCGGACCATAAGCCCGTCTCTTAATCTCAAATTAAGAATGGTTTAAGCTAGTTCAGCTATGAGCATACCAACCTACTCCCACGATAAAAACATGACAGGACTAGATCGAGCTGCTTCACTCAGATCTATTGCGCCATTGGCTTTTTCTCGATGATTTCCGGCGTCCAGGTGTAGACCTCTTCAAAAGCTTCCATTGCTCAACCAGGGGCACCACTTTCTCGGGCACCACCAAATCTTGACTGTCGAAATTGTCGTCATCTAATGTGGTTCCTTCACGAAGTCGTTTTGCCTCGGTCTGCAGCTCCTGCATCATCTCTACAGTCGTCCTTGTGGTGATACCACGGACATAGCCACCGAAGGGCGGTGGGGGAACTATCACTGACTGCCAAAGCTGCTCACATGAAACCACAATGAATCCATCAGGACAATATTGAATTATGGATGCAATATAGATGTGATGAAGTGGAGAGTAAAATATACCAATGCAGGGCAGGAAATTCAATTGAGATGCTCTACCTGTTGTAAAGTAACCACAGATGCCACTCGTTCTGTTCCACTTTCAGGGGCTTGTACATGGGCGCCGGACTCATCAATATACAGAGGTTCAATTTTCCAAGTCCCTTCAAATCTCTTCATGAACCCTGTTTTGGCAAGCCGGTATTTCACCTGCAAGAACACTCAACATTAAGCAACGTGCAATATTTCCTTATAGAGCACACAAACTGCATCAAATGAATCAAAAGGATCAAAAAAACCTAAGAGGAGCAACCAATGCACAACATGGACCCAAGAAAGGAAAATTAATCGTACCACATGTGTGCTCCTATCCTGGTCCACCAAAACACAGGCACTCAATGTGCCAGAGAGCCATAGAAACCTCCAACTCGCTAGCTGCTCCAACTCCACTAGCTGGCGGTTGCCATCGTCTTCCAACACTTTCCGGTACTTCACCTCCTTTAGAAACAAAAGAAACGGTAACAACCACTAAATCAGCATTCTTTCACAATCTATAACAGATCTAGTATACAAATTTACATAGAGCAGACCTTGTTGTAGCAGCCTCTGCGACAAAGCCTAAATAAGAGATACTACGCATAACCATGAAAGCCCACCTGAATATTCTTGAAAACTCGCTTGTTGTTGGGATCGGTGAGGATATTGTACACCGCATCTGGAGGTATCCCAAGTTCGAACCGTGAATCAAATTTGCACAAAGTTCCTTTCGGTACCGTCACCTGCAGCCTCCATGCTACCGTCACCCCTTTGCTTCCATTCAAGAATTTCACATCCTAATTCTCTCATGAGGTCCTGCTGCAGCAAATAAGAACTAACCCTAAAACATCAGTAAACCACCTTCCCCTTCGGAAGCTAAAACCATATAACAAAATTAACACAGAGCCTCTCAAAAACCGTGCAGTAAACTGGTTAATGAGTCTCAAACGCCTACCTCCAGAGCCGGAACCTCATCAACCCAAGCGCTGTTCCGTCGCCACGCTGCGAGCTGCCGCTCCAACCGCTCCTGAAAACTTGGTTCAACTTTCGCTTCTACAACAGGTTTTAGTAATCCCAAGTCGTCCTTCGGTCCAGCAACCGACCAAATCCGGCTCGCAGAGTTCCCCCTCCCAGACTGCAACAAAAACCCCCACTTCTCCACAGATTGCTGTGCCCCCTGCGCTCACAGAACACCCCAATTCGACCCTAATCTCATCACTCAAAAATCTGACTTAATTAACAATTAAAAAAACCCCACATCCAACAACCAAACACAAAACCTTCTCAGTAACCCACAGCCCTAAAAACACTTACAATCCCAATTCCCACCAACATAACCCAAGCTCATATCCTTCTCAAAACCATCAACTTAGGCAACTCCACACAGAAATTAATCAAAACAAGAGCAACATGAGAACCCACCTTGATCACGCCATGCATCCAAGCAGTGGGAGCTTGCAACCGCATCTGAATCTCCTGCAACGGATTGCTAGCGCCTCCGTCCGCCATAGCTGAATTCGGATTGAGGCCTAGCATTGAACAGAAGTGTTGTCACTCGGCCGACATGGGCCTCCTCTGAAGTTATCCTCTGGCTACAACACAGCAGCGAGCGTGATGAAGAAAGTTGAGTCCGCTTTGAAACTTATGATCATGGTGGATCCGTGCAGTTGCTTTCCCAGCGAAAAGAAAGAAATATCCGAAGCCCAAAAAATCAGGCGCCAGTTTGTGACATAAATGACGATGAGATGAGGTTTCCATCATTCATGCCACTGGATTAGCCTTTTGCAAGTGGTCCTGGCCAACCCATCCAACTCTCACAAAAGTTCTACCATGCTATCTCATGTGTTTTGTCCGGTGCTGTGCAGTGTGATGCGCAACTTGCCACCTGCAGTGCATTGTTTTCGTTAATTAGTGTGGACAAGTATTTCGTTCACATCGATGGTGCCGGTTGTAGAAAACAGTGTGATTCACAGTTTTTGAAGTAGTACTTGAGGCTTGATTTGGTAACTTTCCATATGAAGTTTACGCTGCAAATTTTTTAGACAGAAAATTATATAGTATGATAGTTTACTTCAAAATGGTTCTGAAGATAAATAGGAAATGAGGTGATTGTCTTACAAACGTCGCAGAGGTTTGAATGCAGAGTTTTCAAGATCGAATTCTGCTGTTCAAATTTGAGTGCTTCTTTTTCTGAAACACCCTTCAGGTATCGTTTACAACAATCACAACAAAAGGCATCCTTTGATGTGGATTACGGTAGTTGTATGCATGTCATGAGAAAAGATTGTACTACTCTTTGCAAAACTGCTGCAAAGAATGTACCATATAGATTACGTATTTTGGGGAAAATAGGCAGTAGCATTACAGCCCAAACAAATATACAAGAATCGGGTACCATTGTACAATATGTTAACAAAGTGACACCAACTGAGTCTAAATAACAACGTGATCCTACCTCTGCTAGTTTCAAGCCACTGAACATAGATTAATGAAACAACACAGCTCCGGATTTACCTCAACAGGGGGAAGAGTAAGTCTGCTCTTGCGTGCAAAGTGGGGACTGGCAGTGACTCTAGTGGTGGATGATTCTCTGCAGCAGGCTCTTCCTCTTGGAAGCAGAGGGGCTGACTTGGTCGACTGTGGTGGTGCCATCGGCGTGGTGGTGGACGTGAGGCTCAAGGCTGTTTGAGGCGGTCTTTTCGTCGTCGGATGATGAGGACGACGATGAGCTCTTGAGTTTGCTCAGCAGACCTCCGCTGTGAGTCTTGGACTTGTGCCTGCGGTGCTTGTGGCCCAGAAGGTTGAAGTGACCCGGGTTGATGAACTCTCCAGCTGGTGCTTCACAGTAGCTGCAATAAACAACACGATAATATTAATTCAGACATCATGTTGAAAACACAGGGGTTCTATCTGATTAGAAGCCATTGTTTAAGTGGTTGCTTAAATCACAAAATGGTATGGGATTATTGACTGATAACAATGTGCAAATTAATCACCATTGAGATAGAGTTCAGCTGAGAAGTGGAAGTGTGAGCGATCACTTACTTTCCAGTGGGCACTTCCACCATGCGAGTCACCGGGACCTCTCTCACAACCGGCACTGTGATTCTCTCCTCCACATCTTCAGTAATCACCCGCGGCACTTGCTCAATTCTTGGCACGTCCATGTACTCGATGATTGGCACCATGTCCGTCACCTCACGCTCCTCAGTAACCACCCTGTCGAAACAAATAAGGAAACACATGAGGAAACAGTCTCTAGTCACTAAGGCCATGCCACTCTGAATCAAAGCAAAGCAAATAGCAACTGCTTCATTGACAGCACTTGAAGTGCACTCTACACAGAAAGCTAGACTTCCTATCAATCAATCCAGGAGTAAAAAGACACTGCATTAAAAACCAATTGTGTCATTGCACAACATTACCGAGATACAAAAATATTTACACTTCGAGCTGCATTATTATGATTTTCAAGATGATGATGACAGAATATAAGATCCGCTTGCCTGTGATAGATTTCAATTCTTGTCTTGGGCACCTGGCGCACAACAGGAACACGATCAACATGCTCAATTTCGTCCATGATGACCCTCGTCTTCGGTACGATGATGGTGCGCTCCTCGTGGTGAATCTCCTTCACGAAGTCGGTCTTCTCCACCGTTCGCATCTCAGGGTAGCGCTGGATCACTGTCACCCTCGTCTCAAACTCCCGCGGCTGCAATCCACATCATCATCAGTCCCAACCCATGCCTCCAAAGCAATCACCATAGTGTCCAACTATCAGGAATGGAAGTCCCACATTCCTTTGAGCTTCCACAGCTCCAGCTTATTGAAATTTGACTGAGCTTGTGAGCGAGTGAAGCATGTGTGAGTGACCGAAGTTTTGTTTTCGGTTCATATAAATTTGGGGAGAGAGAGTAGTTGGATTGGGGAGTACCAGGTGTTTGATGTTGGGGTTGGGGCAGTACGCCTCGCCTTCGTGGGTGACCTGCGTGCGGGTGCGTAGGCGAGCGAACTCCTCTTCGGTGTGGCCCAGGGTGCCATTGTCGTGGTGGTGGTGCGCTCCGAAGCCGTTGTTGCTTCGGCCGCGGTCGACCACCGCAGCGCTGGGGCCATCGTCGCGTCCCGTGACTACGTTCTTGACTGCCTCGGTGGCTTGGCCAGCGGGGCCCTTCCCCTCCAGTTTCGCTGTCTCGGCCCCGATTTCGGCTTTCTCCGTCGGGGTGATCTCCTTGCCGGGTTTCTGCAGCGTCGCCATGGTTGATGATCCTTCAGGAGGGAAATTCAATCCTCTTCTTAGTGTCTGCAATAAATGAACGAGATCTGTCAAGACGAAGGTCGCAATGGTTGTAAAATTCCTGCACATGATGTATATTTCTCGAAGCGAATCACTCGGTCCGTCAGTGAATCGGTCGTCAGTTATTCATCTGCTTGACTGTTAACTGTAGCTCATGTGTCAAACCATTCAATTTTCGGAAAGAAAATCATGCCTATCGCTTTGACAAACTATCTAAATAGCAGTCGAACCATGTGTGCATGTTCATCAAATAGCGATCGAGACCATGCATTGAGTATCTGAATTGAGCAAATTCGACTTTGAAACCTCTCAAGCGATCACAGCTTCTATCCATTACACGACCGTCCTTCACATAACTCTTCAGTAGTCGACATCAAAGTAAATCTCAGAAACTCTTGCAGCAGGTGTTCAGAGGAAGATAAACTCTCTACAACACTTTACAAGCCACTGCAAAGCCCTGAGAAACTAATTCACACAAAGACATACATGCCCACGGTGTCGGCAACTAAACCCCTCCAAAAGGAAGGGTCCTCCTTTAGCCCTCCAACTTGTGACAGTCACAGAGCAAGTACGGACTCTCTAGTATTTTCCATCACTCCCAAAAAAACTCTATCAAGCATAGCAGCTAACAGGATATGCTCAATCGATAAAACCAAAAAAGGCACCCACCTGACTAAAATTCCGAGGTGATGGTTGACAGCACAGAAACACCAATTGAAGAGAACTCTAATTGCAACCAACTAGAAGAAAAGTGAGGAACACTAATTTCCCGAGGCTGCAAGCCTTAACACTTATCCAACACCAAGGTGACTGTCGACTTGGGTTAACAGATGCACCAACAACCTGCTAGCCTGGGAGTTGCAGCTGAAGTTGTAGCAGTGAGCTTGAGACCGGATCCAAGCCTTCCTGAGTGAGGTCTACCAAACCAAACATGTGCAATCCGCCGGTGCAGGAAGAGAGGGTGATGTCCGGCGAGGAGAAGACTTGAACTCTTTGTGACGACGAGGCTTGATCGATTCAAGAGGAGATCAGTGCAGCTGACGAAGTCATTCCCAGTGGCAACTTGCAACCTCCAGTTTTGCAAAATCCTGGCATTGTTTTCTAACACCGCAGGCAGCTCAGCTAGCTGCACCAGGCACACCTTTCCGGGATTCAAGTCAGCTCGACCTGTGATGAGTTACTGTGGGTTCAATATTCTCTGCAGAATATCTCTTTAAAATCCTTGACACCTGCAATAAAGATATACAGTTTTGGAGGATTAAGGAACCATTGCATGTGTACTGGGAGCTACAGGGTTTACCAAACCTTGCTGGTTTTTGGGATCTATCATGAGGGAGGATTTCTACTATTTTGATGAGATTAAGTGTGTGTTTTGAAGATGTTGGGATGGTTTGTGTTTTTTGGTTTACTGTTTGAGTCCTGGGTTACTGGATGGTTTTGTGTGATTCCAGGGCAACTTGAATGTTGATGCCAGTTTGGTAGTGATGGGCGAGGAGCTTGGTTGGTCATGTGGTTGTTTTAGTGAATGTTAGATTCAAATGAAATGTGAATACCCAGTGGTTTTGGTGCAGTACTGAGATGGTTTTTTTGTTCTGGAAATGGCGATGTTCCTTTGGATACCTGACTGTGGGTGGGGAGGAATGATGGTCCCGGCAGGGGTAGGTAGCATGTAGGTGGAAGGATTGTATCCCTAGTCTGAATTGCAGTTTTCATCAAAACAATCATGGAGAACTTATGAATTCTCAGTCACATGTCCTGCGTAAGTACATGGCTTCTTGTGGAGGGGAAAAGCACTATGGGAAACTTGGTTATGGGGGACCAGCGAGTAGACCAATGAGCTGGTATAAAATGCCAGTCCACCAAGCTCATGGTGTACTCGCTGGTCCCCCACAACCAAGTTTCCCATAGTGAAGCAATGTAATTGATGTGTAGTTTTTGGTTTCTTTGCACTGGAAAAAACTTTAGTGGGAAAAAAAAAAAGCAAAACAAAACACTGCTGTAATTATGAAAGAACTCTGCTGATCAGGCCTATACCCATGTCTGAAAGTGTGCGTGAAGTCTGGTGAATTCAAGGTGTTATCCTCTTTGTGTTACAACTTTCCTGACCACACCACTTGTTGGCTATGTCAATGCTTGAATTCAGGAATGGTTGCTGGAGCCCCACTGCAAACAACTTGGGTCAGACTCTATTTCCATATTTCCAGATGCGCAAGCTATGCAATTCAAGTAACCCGGGCCATCTGCTGGCTATGACACAATTCTCAAAGTGAGTAACAGCTCACTCATCTTATACAAACTGCCATGCATGCACTTCACATGTGTCTGAACTATTCAACACTTAGTTTGACCCATTTTACAGGTAGGTAACCATGTGCCTAAGTACTCTTAACATCTATCCAACATGATGTATGCTATGCAGTGATTTCATTGGAAAAATCTAGATATACTGTACTATCTGAAACACAAGTTCCTGCATGGAAATGGCTATCTTATGCCTGTTGCATCCAACAACCTTGCCCTCCAGTAAGCCTTTGCTTCTAACTCATAGAACCAGCTGGATAATGTCATAACCAATGCCTGAATCAACTAATAACTTCACAATGGGAATGCAATCCTCTCCCCTCAATAACCATGCTGTTTGTCGTGCTTGGAGTTAGTTGTTTTGGTCTACGGGATTGTAAATGTACAGTTTGCATAGATGCAATTGGGCTGTTACCACCCCCAATATCCAGCAAATGATAATGGACTGTGGCACATTACAATGAATGCTCGAATATCCTGCAGATTCGGAAACCTTTCATGGAGATCTGTGATTTCATCATCTTTTGCACAAGCTTCAATGGTTCAAGGAAAATACACACATCCTTTTCCACTATAAGGGGAACATCTTTCTGGTCTGAGAAGCTCTGATTGTGAGCCCTGATCTTCTCCACCACCCAAAAAGATGGGCCCAAAGATTTACAGAGGCTTCATCTGATGCAGTGCATATTTGAAGGTTCAGTGTCTAATTGTTTATTGCATCTCAGAAGGAAAATTGGAAGATCCTGTGGAACTTTGGTGCTCATCCTGGCAGGGGACTCTGGATAAGATGATCAGTGTTACTATGGGCCGTGACTTTTTTGGGTTTGCACCAGACTTTTGGACCACAACTCACTTGTAACTCCCTTGTTTTAAGCAGGTATTCCGCTTACAATCCTCTCATCCAAGAATAATGGCCGCTTCCCACTATGGCCAAACTTCGAGAGGAGAAGCGTCCCACCCAATGAAAACGTTGGAACGGCCAAAGTTCCTCCTCTCGGTCTTCACACTAGAGGCCCAAGTCCAAAGGACGTCACCACCAAAGGAGCCTAGGTGGCAAGACTTTTAGCAAGTTTTGGCGCCAAGAGTTTCTCCTCTCAACCAAAGTATGGGTCGAGCAAAATGCTCGACCCAAACTTTCATCGAGAGGAGAAAATTTTTTTTCATTAAAATATGCACAAGAAGACAAGGCTCATGGGCTAATAAGAGCTGGTCATGCTCCACTAGCCTTGTCAATTTCTATTTAATGAACCTTTTGACAATCATTGGCTTTAGACCAATGCTGTCCAAAAATAAGCTGAACTTCAATCACTCATAACTTTGTCTTAACAATGTAGAATTTGCTGAAAATTTTTCCACATATTCTTCATTAGTTTATATACCTCCACTAATTTTTTCAGATTTTTTTGATTTTTTTTCGATTTTACATAAATGTCTGAATATTCGGATTATAGTTCTTGGCCTTTGGCCTTCTCCTTTGGGCCTTCACACTATGCCCGGCCAAAGCTCCCAAGTGGATTATTTTAAAATTAATTTTCAGCCCAAAGGCTTCTCCTCTCGACCAAGTTTGGGACAATGGATAGTCCCTCCTCCTCTCGACTTCAGCCATAGTGGGAAGCGGCCCTAAGATACCACTTGTGTTTTTGGGATGGTGTCCAAATTTGTGGTGTAAACCGGCCCGCAAGGTAGTGTTTATTCCTACTTCATTTGTAGGCCATAATATAACCATATCAGTTAAATTGGAAGTGTAAAAGTACTTCGTTCTTGTGAAGGACAGCCATCCACTATATACAATAAGGAAGGAAGGAGGTTGGTGTGAATAGAAAGTCTGGTGATCAGAGTAATGGTTTTTTTTTTTTTTCTAGAATTTAATAGAAATAATTATAACAAAATGTCCTTCGTTGGATGGGAGGGTACTTGTGCCTTTTTGCCCCAATTCAAGTATAAATATTTTTTCATAGATATTAACAAGTCCTTAGATTTCTTTTGTATAGAAAAACAATCACCTTATATCCTAAAAAAATAAGAAGCTTTTTAATATTCATAACCTCTTTTTCATGAGAATAATTTTGTAAAAATAAATAAATAACAAAATAAACATAAACCATAATTGAATTCATTGGTGAAATACTTTGAAACCATAAATGTAAAAAAATAGAACTTTGCCTATTTCTTATTATTTACAGACCTTGAAGTGAGTGTGGATAGGCTTTGGTCTTCCGGTTTAACACATGTGTAAAAATGATCTTGAAGTTCTGAACACTATTACAAGTCTTTTAAAGCACAACACAATTCTTCAAATGGAAAAAACTGTGCCAACTCAGACATATCGTAAACTAGACTACTTTCTAATATTTCACACTAGTTGAACAAGGGACTTGACCGTATTCTTGTGCACAGTTTGCCTCCAAGACAATGTCAATAAAAAAATGGATGTCAACAGTCAAGGTCTTCGCAAGTCAATTAGGTGCACTAGAGTCATTTTTAAGCATTAATAATGACTTCACAAACTACAACACTGAACAGAGGAATTCAGCTGATATACTTTAGAAAGTTAGAAATAGAGTAGGTCAGCCGCTAATTCCCTATTCAGCCCCAAATTCTGGTACAGAGGACATATCACTCCACTTCTGACAACTGTGGACCTGTTTCATATAAGTTATTCCTCAAGGGTCACCAAAAAAAATATTGATGTAAACCCAGGACTAGAAGAGGATTAAGAAAGTTAGCTGAAATTCTCTTCACTCAGTTCTTTGTGTGTGCCCCTAAACACAAGCATAGACTATTATCCAACCCATCTTTGGATTCATTGAGAGCAAGGAGAATGGTTATACAACTTTCACAGCCGAATCAAATTTCACAAGGTTCCAATTCAAAAGAGAAGATCATGTTGCTGACAAGTACTCCTCATACTATCATTTATAGCATCGAGTGCAGTACACTCAACAACATTTCCAATACCGGTGACTTCGATACAAAACTCCCTCGAGGTTTCTTAAAAACATGATCCACCATTCAGTACTTCAGAGAACTTCCAACTCTACCTGCCTGGTTCATAATACTTTGGTGGAAACACGTTTGTAGTCTGCTTGACAATGTCAATCAAAAAGTAGACATAGCCTCAGCTCGGGTAATATGAAAGTGGTCGAGTGATCCACCTCTGCCAGCCGATAAGTCGGATCCATGTAATCAGTCCATGACTTCCCAAAAGTAGCTGGTTCGTCATTTCCCTCATTTAATAAACCTTCATCCCAGAATAAAGGCTGCCTCTGTTCCTCAATTCCATCTAATGGATTACGTCCAGCTGAGTGAAGAGAATTCCACCATCCATGTGCATACACACAAGCCTTGATGTTCAACCATCAAGAGGGTGTGCAAGTGTATCAACCTTGAACAGGCGGCCATGCTGGAGAATAAAACGTCCCTACTGGTTCTTTAGCAGAAGACATCTTCTGAGGCAGATTGTCACCAGATTGATCACGGAGCGTTTTGGAATGTTCAGAAAGAAGCGCGTGGACATTTTGCACCAACTGCACATGCATCACAGAATCATAAGATGGTGTTGATTGATACTGGAGCAGATGGTGAAAAAGTTCTACGTGAATAACGGTGTGAACAATTATTTGGCGTGTCACTCAGTTGCGCTATCGGTAATGAAGAAACCAGTTTTCTACTGAGTTGAGAAAGCACCTCATTAAGACCTTGCTCTGTTTGCACAGACACTCTTAGAGAACCGGCTGGGCCTGCCACCGAGTACGACTCTGCCTCCTCGGCAGGAATCTCTACTGGAGGCTCTTCCAACAGGTCGGCTTTGGAGACAACGTCCATCCATGGACGTTCAGGAAACAGTTCCTTGACATGCTTGTATATTGAAAACTGGAAATAGACCAAAACGAGCGGTGAATATATGTGCTACATCTAGCTATTATAGTTGATGTTCTGAACCACAAGATAAAAGAAGTACTAACAAAGAAATATATACAAACCACGTGATTTTTAAAGAAGTACGAACAATCTTGTACCTGGTCAGGAACCGTTGTACCACACTCGCCTGTCAAATCATGGACATAAAGAACAGCCGTTGGTAGATGAGCTAGAGCAGCTAGTGTCAACTTCTCGATGTTGTTCCTGTCCTCTGTCAGCAGTATTATAAAGCGTCAGGAATGGAAGGACTTGCTTAAACCGCACTGATGAGGACAAAGTTCTTGCACAAAGTTCTTTGTGAACTGTATCAACAGCAAACTAAGGGAACATTGATTTTTTAAAAGGAAAGAACATGGATAATATTATTACCATCTGGGCGCTTCAATAAACCAGGAGTATCGGTCACCTGTATTGACAGCACCGCAAAAAATCCTGTTAGCTTAATAGTGCTTAATAACAGGACTTAGAAAGCATGGGCGTCATCTAAAAAGCATGGGCGTGACAATACAAGCTTGATAATGCAATGATAAGAGACAGAATCTGAAATCATGCTACCATCCAATAAGGAACGAAAGCAAAAGTTATAACTGTACTCCCTAAATGATAAACAAGTACCTGGTAGCGAACGGAATCTACAAAAAAGTGCCCCATAGATATGCCTCTTGTTGTAAATGGATAATTACAAACCTGCAAAACACTGAAACCACGCTTTAACTTGAGCCAGACAACTGGAATGACTTCAAACTTAGGAGTAGGACTTTTCGTGAGAAAAATAGGAAATCGACGTAAAATGAAATAAAACCAGGAACATCCAATGTCTTTGATTTCCAAATGTCGAGAAACCAACACAGAAAACCACGTCACAGTACAGGAGAAAAAATAAGAAAAGAGAGATCCAGCACCAAAAGAAAACCCCCCAAATGGCAGGCTATGAAGATTAGACCTATCACTGCAAAAATAGCAAATAGGCATTGCCCTCCTCTAGACTGATTTCTAGATACAAACCCCAACCCTTTTGATACATGTATCAGAATGTAAGTGTTTCCGAGACGTACCTCTGGTTTACCAGAAGAAAGTATTCGAACGAGGGAAGACTTGCCAACATTGGGAGCACCAACAAGACACACTGTAGGTGTACGTGGAGATACTACTGGCATAGCTCTTAAAACCTGGCAACAAAATTCAGCATGGCCTCAAAAATTATTGATCAGAAAATAGGAGAAAATCTAATTAAAAAGGGTAATCAATGGAAATCCAACCGTGTGGTTTCGAGTTTATGTATACGTTAGTGCTGGTAAAAAAATTGCTTGCAACGAGTAAAATGCATTAAGGTTAATGAAACAAGTCAAGTGTACATATCAAGAAAGAAGTTAATGCAAGGAAGTGAGAAAACCTTAGCAATCTCTTTTAAGTCGTCGACGGCTTTCCCATGCTTCTTGAACATATCTTCAAGTTTTGTAATTCCCTATTACACAACAGAACATACTACAGTAAGTCATTTTGAAAATGTCAATAGAATACAGATCTAAAATGAGCTAACTTGCTGCACTTGAAAGAGGCTTACATTCACACACGAAATTCAACGGATAAAACGAACACAATAGCCCAAATAAAATTCTTCGTTTTTATTCTACCTCTTCCAATCGCTCCTCCGCCTCACGTTTGCTGGTTGACTGCAAAAAAATTGCACAAAGATGAAATGGCATTTGAAAGTATTCAATTGTGAGTTCAGCACTAGAGCAGAATGAAAGACATACAATGTTTTTACGAACAGAATGTCACATTACACTAAAAATTTAGCTGGAGGTTTCACTACCTTAGCGCAAACAGAAGCACAATTTTTTCCGTAATCAAGTAGTCTCTTGCGTAACAGGTCAACCCGTTGTAAAGTCTGAAGCAAAAATCCAAGATAATCCTCGTAAGAAATCGTACATCTAACCTTGCTACTCAAGATCATTACCAGCGAATAAAAAGCAACAAGTAAACAACCTCTACGGCCACGCTTCAGGTCACTACGAAGATGTTGTAAGAGGCTATCAACATGAAGATAGAAGACTACAATGCGTTCATTCCAACAAGGTGAATTACCTCTTCATAAATGCCAGGTCCAAGTGTGAGCTCAAGAAGAGACTGCTCATAAGGATGTAGTTGCTGACACTCTGGAAAATTCTTCACGTATCCTTTCAGGGGAATTGTAAGCTCCTGCATAGACAAGACAAGCCACCAAATCAGCTCCAAGGTTCGCTCAGAAACCTACAACAGCCTGTGCTGCCAAAAGTAGCAGAACAAGGAGTCCTCACCTTAGTTAAAGCATCCAACTGCTTAGCTCCCCGGTTCCGCTCCCGCTTCGCAGCGTTCTGAATTCCTGGTTACAAATGCCCTCATTACAAATGGCTACACGTTCGACGTCACATACCAATTATGTCTAGATTTCAAACACCTGCAATCAAGAGTAACCCTAAACTCCAAAATCCCTCACAAAGCTGGCCCCTCGCTTAAACCCTAAACCCCACACCAGAGGACTGCCCCCAAAGAGTGTTAACCCTCCAAATTGAACAAATGAACATAACAAGCATAGGCGAACCGCAAACCTTTAGTGGGTTTGATCATCTTCGCACGCCGTAACGCAGTCCCCAGAATTTCAGATCCTGGAGACACCACCGGAAGCTGCTGAAAAGCACCAACATCCCTCCGTCTCCCAACCTATTTCAAAACAATTCAACCACCCCACCTTCCTCAACACAAACTCTTCCACCAACACCCATCCTCTGCGCACCCACCAAATGGACACCGCTAATTCAATCTCCACCTGTGCAACCCCAAGACTGATCACTTCCCCTCACTCTTCACTCACGAACTTAGCGCAAGGGAATGCCAACCTTAGCTTTCGTCTCGGGCTCACTACCCAATTCCGACTCCTCGTCCGCGTCCGCCACCTCCTCCACTCTCTTTCCCAATTCAGGCCCTTCGGGAGCTTCATCAACAGTCTGAGTTGTGGCAAGCCGCAGCTGATCCAGAGAGAAGCTGCGAGCCCTAGTGCTACTCAACAACAGTCCCCTCCTCTCACAACCTGTAAAACCAAAACCAAAACCAAAACCTCGTCATCAAAAACTCACCACCACTCATCCACATCATTCACATCCTACATAACGAACTCCATACACACACATGAACTCACAACCTCTTCACGGCGTCCTCATACCTGACACGACGCTGCAACCCGAACCCAAATTCCTGGTCACCAAAAAACACGAACCCGGAGCCTTGCACCAAGCATGAAGCGGCCGAACCCGGGACGCAGTCCAGCACTTGGTAATCCCATTCGTGAGCACAAAAATCCGTGGAGCTAGAGACTGCATTGCAACCTTCATGGCTACAACAACCTCCACAACCCCCCCAACTTAAACCCTCCGTCCACAGACCTCCTCAACCTTCAACTTCCCACATGTGAACACATGTCTGCAAACATAGAACAAAGGCTAAATCATAAACCAACATCAATTTCTTCACAAATTCTTCAAAAAATTCTTCATAAACCTCCGGATAACTTGACATGGAAATGGAAACGGAGCAGATGGGGGATATCATGGTCTCAGTGCTCACATCAGAAAAGCAAAAGCTGAGAGGAGCACCACATGGGCCATGTCCGGCAAACCTGGTCGATGGATGAGTGGGTCAAGTGTTTGTTCATCCCCAGGCAGGGTTGTCTGAGTTTGGGGGAGCCTTGAAGGCAGTGCAGATCATTTTGCTCGACGCTGTTGCTGGTTTTTTCTTCACAGTTTGAGTTTTGTCGACATAGTTTGAGTTTTGAAACGCATGTCAAATGTCGGCCCGGATGGTGAAGCGTGCGCTGCAGGAGCAGAAGCCGTCTGCTGCTGCAGTGGCTGCAGATGACGGCACCGACAGCGAGGATGATCGCAGCCAGGCGCAGACTGCGAAGATGAACATGTTCGACCTCCTCGGCTCCCAGGCACGCGCTTCTTCGCCTCTTCACTTCATGGATTTCGTTCCCTTGATGAATTTCTTTTCTGGAGTTTGAGGGTTAGTGGGTTGCATTCGGAGGATCCTTTCTCAGGTTTGGGTTTGGGTTTTCAATTAGGTTGTTGGTTTTGAAGCTCCTGCCAGCTGATCCCGTCTGGATTGTTTAGCTTCGGATGTGGGCTTCATTTGGAGTTCATTAGGGTTGGTCTGATTGTGAGAATTCATCGCATGGAAGTTTGGGGTTTCGGTGGTTTAAGAAGGTTGGAAGTCATGTCAGCTTCGTCTCCTCTGGGAAGTGTTGCTCTAGAGTGGTGAAGTTCGTGAATTTTCTGTCAGGTTCATGGAGGTTGAGATCAACATGAGAGGATTATTTGGGAGTCGGTTTTAGTCGGGCTGTAGCTCTGATTTTTTTCTCCTAGGTTAGGTTGCTTCTGTCGGAGGGCGATTTTTCTTCCAATTGAGCTCAGAGTTTCAGCGGCGTGGGGGTCGTTCGTTGAGGCCAGGGTTTTGTCAATCCGTTGCGAGGTTTTTCTAGCTTCAGGGTTTACTCTAGTGGGAGCCCATTTGAGGGTTTCGTTTTCGGGTGCTCTGTGAGTGTTGTTGTGGCTTACGAGTTAATCGTAGTGGTATGAGGGGACGTTTTGTCTATGGAGCTAGCAATTGACATGAATGTCAACCGTTTGAATGCTTTCTTGTGGATGATCATTATTGACGGTTGTCTGTAACGCTGGGTTTTGTTTACCTTTCCATATTGTGAGATGTGAAGTATGTGAGTCAAAATGTTCTCGAGAATAGTCTGCAACGACGGTACAGTGTTTTTCTTTTAGGGTTTCGATGGTGCAAATTCTGGTTGAGTATTTTTCATCGTACCATTGTGATACTGAATTTTTATTCATATGTTGCTTTTCAGGACGATGAAGATTCGGTTGCCAATGAAAACGAGGATGAGGAGGACAAAGAGGACTCGCGTGAAGCTGTTGTGGAGAAGAAAGTGGTGCCTACGGTAAATGTTACTAAGTCCAAGAAGAAAAAGAGTAAGGGTAAAAAGAAGGGCAAGACCTTGACATCGGCTGTTCCAGAGACCAATCCTGCTGCAGAAGAGTCTGTTGATGAATTGCTCGAGAAATTGGCTCTTGAACGTCATGGAGAAACCACTTCGACCTCTGATACAACTACTTCTTGGCCAGGTATTTGTTGCCTCAAAAGTAATTGCTGGAGTGTTTGATTTGGATAATGCATGAGGTGTGAAAGAGCTTGTGCCACTTATAACATTGAATAAGCCTTGAAATGAGTTCCAAGACTATTTCACAACAGCACATTTGTTTGCACTTTACATTAGTACATTGAGTATGTTCATATTCTAAGAGAGTTGTTGTTTCTCAAGGGAGATTTATTACTGGTTGATGTATCTTCGGCCTAGTTAGTTCCCTGGGTCTTTAGCGACCGACTCTGTTGTATATTTCATTGAAAATCTGTCCTGACGCCTTTCTCTCACTTGGTTATGCAGTTTCGAACGTATCTGATATACTGGCTGTGGATCCACGTCATTTGAGGGCTGAAGACGAACTAAGGCGTATATTTGGGTCAAAAGTTATTAACGCAGTTGAGAAGAGTGGTGAGGGATCTGGATTACTGAGTGGTCGCAGGAGACAGCCGTCCCGTAGAGGGGGCAGAAATCTACTTAAAAAATCCTTATTGGTAACTCCACTTGATAATTGGCCACGGCTTGAGGGCGGTCTCACCATGGAGTGCACTGACCAGGTAGCGGGTTTGAGCTTCTTCAGGTCTGTGCCTGTTACATAGCTTTACCAACTGATTTTTGGTGCTTGTTTGATATTTATTTTGGAAGACGATTTTAATAGTTGGCTAACCTTTGTGTTACTCGAAAATGCTCAACTATCAGTTGGTCCAGTTTCAGAAGAACTCGTTATCTGGAGAATCACCAATGGTTCGAAATGGAGTTGTGTTGATCAAAAGTGTCGTTTATTTGCTTTTAAAAAGTTCGGAGTTCTCTATTGTTGTCATTAGTTTTTTAAACAAGACTTTATCTTGCAGGTATGTATTTTCAAGTGCCTATCAGGAAGTGCAGAAGAAGTATGAGGAATGTGTAGCATCACATGATCCACATACGCTTGCCAAGCTAGTTTACCAACATCCCTATCACATTGACTCCCTTCTTGCATTGTCTGAGGTGTACAAAGACTTGGGCGAGGTTCAACAATCAGCTGAGCTTTTGGAGAGATGTATTTATGCCTTGGAGTGCGCATGGCACCCGGCGTTTAATGTTACTTCAGGAAAATGTAGGCTTCTGGAATTATGGGATGAAAATAAACCCCTGTTTTATGCTTTATTCAAGCATATGCAACACCTTGGTAGGCGGGGCTGCCATCGAACAGCACTTGAAGTTTGTAAATTAATACTCTCATTGGATTCAGATGATCCTATGGGAGCTCTGTTTTGCATTGATTATTTTGCATTAAGGGCCGAGCAATACGAGTGGTTACAGAGATTCTCAAATGAGTACATTACTCGAGAGGACTCATTGCAGCTTTTGCCCAACTTCTCCTTCTCGCTCGCGTTGGCTCAATTCCACATCGAAGCATCAAGGTCCAGTTCTAGCTCTGCCAGGTACTTCCGATTGCAGGTGCTTCTTGGTCTTGTTCTCTATTTGATCATTTTAGGAATCGTGGCATGTATCCTATGTATCTTTGTCTTTGATACTATCAATTTTTACTTTAACATCTTTAAACCCTTGTGGTAGGCTGTGCTGGCTTACTGCAATGTTCATGTTTGTACATATTCTACATTTTATTTTATTTTATGGGCTTCTAACGCTTTTGTACATTGCAGGCCCTCAAGTGACAAACGGCAGCTACCAGAATCTTCGAGTGAAGATAAACAATCCTCTCTAAGTCTAGTGCAGCAAGCACTTATGCTTCACCCTTCAGTTTTAAGGAAGATAGTAGACAAAGCGCCCATAAAAGAGGATGCTGCGTGGACAAAGATTTTGAGTCACAATTACTTCAGCAATGCTACCCCTGGGGGACCTACTCTTGAGCATCTGATTAACATCTACACTGAGAGGAACTACTTAGTTTGGAGAGCTCCAGATGTACAAGCATGGCTGAAAAGAGCTGCTCAAGCTGTGGTGGATGCTGCCGACAGAGCTGAAGCTGGAAACGATGGAGGAGAAATTGCCAATTGGGCTACGGTACGGCAGGAGGCTTTTTCTGCAGACAAGAACGAGTAAGTATTCTTTACCCAGAAATTACTGTGGGCTCCTATGTTTCAATATCTTCATTGTTTTGATACAAAACATGGGTTTATTCTTACACAATTGCCGGATATGTACCCCACCCGTCCCAAAACCTCATCTCCAATTTTTGCGGAATCTCATGTTGGTTGTTTAACTTTTGGCTGTATTGTGCTTGTGAGTGTGCCTGAAAATGTAAAACGATTAAAGAAAAGGGTTGTTAGAAATTAGAGAACTTTGTTTGGTTGGGAACTGCTTTCAAATTCTTGTTGTCCAGTCGTTGTTAGAGCAAGATTTGTGATGGAGAATACATCCGAAGATTTGTGATGGGCACTCAACGTATTTAGTTAAATTCCTTCAGGTACAAGCATCTGCTATTATCAGAGTTTTCGGACTCAGGGACTACATCAACTCTACCCCCAGAAGAGATGCAACATTTAGTGTTTGGACATGGGCCTGGCGATCCTGGAGGCCTTATGCCACCGCAGAATGTCTTAGCTGGGATGCAGAATGTAGATTTGGAAGGTGGAAATGCAGCTCTGCTTTTTCTGCGGTCATTGTTGGAGCATGGAATCCGTCTGGGTGCAATACCTCCTGGTGAGGGAGCCGAGAATGACACTGAGGTTGATGTAGACCTTGTAGGGGAGAATGAAGGGGCTTTTGACGATGAAGACTCTAACTATTATGGAAGTGATTAGGAGGTGGAAATGATCTCTTTTAATTTTTTTCCAATATATGCAATTACATGCTACATAGTTGCCAGAGTCGCAGTTCTACTGGATTCTTTACAGGTGTGCGCGAACTGGGGACGTTCTACCTTAAAAGCTAGTGTGTACGGTACTATTTTACCTTTGAAAATGGTCTTCAGAGTTACGCTGGTGTTGGTCTTGGGGTGCCTTCTGGCCACCGTCACTAGCACCAGTTCCGAACTGTTGCGTTCGGACTGGGACTTGATATGAATCTCGGCATTTATACCGGATGAGCTTCTGTCTTTGAGGAGGTAGGTAAAGGCGAGTATCGGTTGCAGGATACGGAAGTTGCAAATTTGAGCTCTGCCATAATCATTGTGTTGTATGGGAATAAATTCGGGATTTATTTGTTGCATACATCTGCGCTTGGTATGACATTCTCGGAGTAACACAGCAGTAGATTGGACTAGAACTTAAGTAAAATCTGGTTGTGAACAAGTTTGGCTTCTATTTGTTTACATAGAAGGATTTTAGAATAATTCATGTGTACGAATCTGAAAATACAATGTTGAACGCTAATAAAATTCCTGATGATGTAACTTCATGTAGTACATGTAAATGTAGATAATTGCACCTATAAAATGATTGGTGAGAAGGCTGACTACATAATGATTTACTGACGACACAGTACAGTCTTGGAACCACATAATGTGTAAACTCCGCTTGCTCTGTTATCTGTTCAGAACATGGCCAACATAATTCGTCCCTCGTCTCTACAGCAGGCAGGTGTATGTGACCTGCGCTTTTCAATATATGGCCCTTCTCTGCCGCACTAAAGTGGAAAATTGGACTACCCAACAATGGTCAGGGGCTATGCACAACAAGCCTGCAGATCTAGTGGATGAGAGGTCGACTCAAATTCAAGACACTAATTCCAACTCAATTCACGCCTGTACAGTACATGATTGTCACCGAAATGATTCTCCATCTACACTACTCGACCTTGCAAAATAAACCGACCTCAAGGGTACTAAATCTGCGGATCGTGGGGGAAACACTCGATGGCGGGCTCTGCCGATGGCCAATATAATTGTTGCAAGCTCGGATGTTCCAGCCTCTTCTTCTTTAAGTAAAAATGGTGACAACGTCCCTTCTGTACCCGCGCACCATGAGCAGTCTGGGGACGCTCTCAACCAGGAGGTCAATGTACTCCATGTAACAGTAGGCGGGGTGATGTGGAGGAGGTGGAGGGAGGCTGACGAGAACCACAGCTGCAGGTACCGAATACCGCATGATAATCGAGTTCAGCTTCAAGCACGTGTACAAAAATTTGTTCACCTGTACAAGGTATCATAATGTTAGCCATACCCAATTAACATGCAGGAGGAAAATGATACTGTAACTTAATCTTGTTTTTGTCAAATCGATCTTCAAGGCAGTTGCTGACTTTCATTATAAGAAGTCCTTCGAAGGCCAAGTCATGGCTTGATATTAAACAAACTTTGAGGAAGAATCTCTGAATCATTTTTAGTAGCATAAAACTCATTTTCGGGAGGTACACCAGAAAATCAAAAACACCATATCCAGAGCAAGATAGGCGGACCTGCTGTTCATCAACCGCGATTGGTGCTATTTCAGACTCGCTTGGGTTGCTGCTGCTGCTTCCTGTCTCCGTTCGAATTCTGGCGCCATGCTCGGCTATTCTCTTGCGGGCCCTGGAGAAGCTTTCCATCGCACCATCCCGTCCGGTCGATTCAGCAATTTGGGCATCTTCTTGATGATCTTCCCACGACTTCATGGTGACCACGATGACTTCAGCTTGCATACGCAAATCGTACAAAAACTTCTTCACATCTGTTTTCAACTCATCAGCCTCACTGTCCTCCTCTACCATGCAGAACACCTGACAACAAGTAGTCTCCGTTAGCTGATTTATGTACCTTTCCCAGTGATACAATTTAAAAAGGATCTTGTGTCTGGTTTATTCGGCAGTGTGGAGCGTTGATATTCAAGAATGGACTAACAGTCTAACACCAAGTACAAAGCACAGTAAAACTTTACCTGAATCTTGCAGCTCTCAAAGCAATCTTTAGCACGAAGTAATTGAGACAGAAGCAGCATAAGACCACCATCACGAACGATCCAATACAGGTCAATTGTTCCATAATGCTTTTGAAACTCTCCAGGCCATTCGTCTAGACCTTTCACTATAACAACTGCTTTGTTGGACAATGAGCAGTCGTTGATGATGCTGACAAAGTTCTCTGGGATATTGCTGCCTTTAACCTCCCTCCATATCTCAGGATAGCGCATGCACACAATATTGGGCTTCAGGTTTGCAAGACCCATGGCCTGAACAATCAAACGGAACCCCTCCACAATATTTGGAGCCACAATCACTTCCGCCACTCCCTCACATTTCTTATGCTCGATGTAGGTGGAAAGAAGTTCGCAAGCCTGACACAAGAAGCTGAATGAGACCTCTTGACGATCATTGCAAGGAAAACATCCCAGTTTAATTTTATTTCTTTTAAAAAAAATGAAAAACGTAGGAGATGCATCACGATCCTTAACTTCATTTCATTTATATTTAAGTACAGAAGATTCCAGAAGTGAAACATCAGTTCATATAAAAGACACAATAAGCTTCAGTTCAGGGGTCAGGATAGTACCACTCGGCTCTCTTCCGCTTTCTGTTCATAGTCACCCTCCACAATGGATGCAAATATGGACATACCACGTCCCTTTTTTTTCATGCAGTTGGCAAAATCCGCCAGCTTGGGATGACATGGTACATCATTAGGCAGAATACCCCAAGGCTTACAGAAAATGAGCGGTATCGGATACCAATTTTTAGGATGCACTGGAGTGGCTGCACAGCACACCAGCAGAAGGGAAAGCAGTAATTAGAAATTGCAACCAGTTCACATTGATAATTGGCTTGTTTCCATCCAAGGTGTGGCACTAATAAATCATCGAGCAAAACAACTACAAGCACCAACTCATTTACTTGTTAACTACGGCATTCGCTGCATTCTAAATACTATTGTAGGCAGCAGAAAAATAAATGGAACTAAAGAACACACATCTGTATTCAGAACGAACCTCCCAGCGATCGGAGACTGCGCAAGGCAAGTTGAAAGTAGGCACTTTTGAAGCCATCTCCCCAGTCACCCCCTTTTCCCTTGATACTAACATACCAGTAAAGCAGGCCAGCAAGCGCCAGAGCCACTATAGTGAATCCCCACGAGATCATGAACATTATAACTGCACAGGAACCGCAAGGGCATGAGGATAATTGAAAAACAATATCCACATAGCGTCAAGCACACCAAGCAAGTCAGAAGCACTTGAGAATCGTATTCCATACATAAAACGATCGTAGAAGAAAAAGAAACCTCGCAGTAAATGAGGATATTGAGAATTCTTTGTCCTTTTGCATAACATGTCCTCAGAACATAATGACACATTTTAGTCCTCAGAACATAATGACACAAATAAGAAAAAGTTGCAAAACTTACTGATGCAAAGGAGAGCACCAAGAAGAGAAAGACTCCAGTGATGGAATTTAAACCTAGGTCGCCAACTGGGTGCATCGAGTAAGTCCAGAAGAAAACAAGACAGATTGACTCCTCCATAACAAAGCAGAAAGAACATAGTAGTCACAGGACTGATGAGATCTAAATTGCCAAGGACGACACAGCCGAAGCAGATAATCATCGTGAAAACTGTAGCGACATAAGGTTCTTCATCATCAGGCGCTTTAAAGTATTTCAGCACAGGGATGATGTCATCATTTGCAATTGCAGCAAGTAGTCGAGGAGCCCCTGTCAGACTCTGAAGAGCTGCCCCGAGAGTGGAAAGAATGATTGCAACTTGTACAACCCACGGCACTGGCCATGCAATTGTTGCGGTCAATAACCTAGAAACAAACAAATAGAATTTTAATTTGGAATCAGAGTACCCTGATGACTATAGAGGCCCCAAAACAAAGCGATGATCTAGAACCCCGATAACATGCTATGACGTCTTCAAAAAAAAAACCCTTAATGATTCAAATCTCCCAGAAATTCACAAAATGGGGGTCTAACTAGGAGTAGATATGTGTTTCAACAGCACTCTAACTGCAAGCATCTTTACCTCAAGACAGAAACAGGAAGCAGGAGAGACAGTTTTCTTGCGAACTCACCTGTCGGTCAAGAGTTTTTCTCGAGTAGCAACAGCTCCAAACATTATAATAGACACCAGGTATAAGGTAGTGGATGCAGCAATGGCACCTAACGTCCCCCTAGGTATAGAACGTTGAGTGTCCTTCAATGAACCTGATCGATTAGATCCCGCCATAATTCCAGTAACCGCTGGAAAGAATAAACCAAGTAAACTCCTGCAATCATTCAATCGCTTCTTGAGTCTACAAAGGATTGATCCGTAAACAGTAATAAACGAGCGTTTCTGTGTTATTAAAACTGGCTCGTTGAGATAGACAAAATGAGGGCAACTTGACATTATTAACCATGAAAGACACAGTGTTTGGCCTTTGTTCAACTCAACAACGATGTGGAGAAAATTTGAAAGACGAATAACCTACTCGAAGTCCCAGTAAAAACCAGTAGGAGCCGGTATTCCTGCGTCATTTGTGAACTGGTAGGCAGAACCCCAATTATCTCGTAGTGTACTCGCACTCAATCGCGTAATCCCAACTGCATGAATCATTGGAAGAACCACATCTTATTACGTTAAAGAATGCATAACGTGAATAGTAAGTACTAATGATTTCCATAGAAAGCATGGTATGAATCATTCAAACAAGAATATCCTATACATGACTACTCATGAAAAAAGTACTAATAAACAAGGAAGCCTGCACAGTGCATTAGTCTTTCAATAACATCTTGCAAGGGGTGAGAGAAAAGGTGAGCGGTCGTACGTGAATCATCATATCGACCTGCTGTGAAGATACCAATGAATATGAAGAATATAGATAGAATCACAGGAACCAAAAATGCAGGGCCAACCCTGTTGACAGTTTTGACCCCACCAAATACAATTGCGCAAAGCACAGCTGTGAATATAAGTCCATAGACTTGAAGGTCATGTATACTAGGACTCTTCAATACTTGAGGCACTGCTGATGGAGAGGGCGCAACATATAAATCAGTTACAGTTTCTGTCACAGCAAAATCAACCGTTAGTGAAGGCTTTTGATAAAGTTTAGGATCTTCTCCATTCTTATTAATCTACCGAGATACCAACAACAGCATTCCTAACCACCAACTTCTCAAAAAGAAATTTCAAGAGCTAAATTCAGCTACCCATTTAATGATGCCTTCCAAAAAAAAATACTGTAATTCAAGACTAGAAATAAGCTACTTCGACAACTAGGTTATCAAAGTCACCATCAATACTCATACTTATTGGCACTGGCTTGAAAAACTCACGCTGAAAAATATCCGCCCCAGGGATGGCATCTAAAAAGGTCTCCACAGCTCCTAGAATATACCTGCATTAATGCAAGGACGTTCAGTCATTTTCGTGTAGTACTACACCTTACGAAATCCATTTTAACATACGTTGCAAACACAGAAGGTTCTGCAAAGAATGAAATTATGCAGAGCCACTTCACCAAGTAATATCAACATACGTAGCATAGGCACAGGACAGAAAAACTATTTGATTGAAAGTAGTCTAGTTTGCACTTACATAGCCGCAGCAACAGCATTTCCAAGGAAGAAACAGAGCCCAATACTGACGCCAACCTCTGGACCTAGTGCCCTTCCTATAAGATAATAAGGACCTCCACCCTGCATTGAAACAGTATTAGACTCGTTCTCATGTTGCCCCAATCCCAAATCGCGTAGTGCAGAAGGCAGGTAGGGAGGTTTCCATGCTAATTCCGGCCAGCAAGATGATGGCCCAGTAAATCCAGACCCATCACGAAAAAAATCTAGAACCTAACATTTTGTGCTTGGCTAGCTGGCCGGATCAACCAGCCCGTCAAACCATGACAACCTGCCCTGAGGGAATCAGTGCAGTTTCATTGCCCTGTAATGTTTAATCTAATATTTAGACTTAAAAAAGAGTACCAATCAGACATGAATAAGTGCTTCTGCAGTCCATAAACGAACCTTCATAGCCCCATTAGTCGCAATAGCACTGAGGGAGACAGCGGTCAGGGACGTGCAAAGGGCACAGAAACAGACTAGCAAAAGACTGTTCCAAATGCCAGCTATTCCTATGATCCTGCCAACCATACAGCACACATCCGGCATAAAGGTCACGAACTTTGATATTGTAATTGAGTACTAGATCAAAGCAGTAGGAAATATACACATCGAAATATTTCATCTCAGCTAAATGTCAGGAGTAAAAAGAACTTGGTGACAAGAGTTTTCCAATTGCATTCTATCCTAGAACATATACTCACCATGTGAATCGGATGTAATAGATGATGCCCATGATGTTTTGAAAACATGGTACAAAGACACCCATCAAGGTTCCCATCTTCCCAATTTGTGTCTGCAGATGTTAACAAAAGTTATTGACAAATTTTCTTCTATCCAAATTCCGAGGAAGACACCGATAGATACATGTATACCCAATTTCGTGAGCAGATATGGGCTGACTAGCTTTGATAGTTAGCATTATCAAAATCACACAAACCTAAAGACTAACCTCCTTGTGACAAGCTTAGCTAACTCAAAGAACACTCATAAAACCACGTGCAAGTGACTTGGATACTACAGCTCTCTCAACACAAGCAATCCAACGCGGAGTGAATCAATAACAGACTATTTCTAGTCTGTCTTCAGAATAAGGACATATATCGAAGTAGCATTCTGATTCCATACCTCTATAAACAAAGATACATAACCTGGATTATCACCAGGACCATCAGCATTCATCGAGTAATCCTCCCCGTCCCTAGGGCTTTGAGGCATCCCAGGTTGCTGGCCTCCCATACTGCATTCCAGAACGAAAATCACAAAAAAAAATCCCATAAAACAGTACAACACTCTCCTGACTAAACAACGATATAGCTCTTCTAGCCACGGCCAGGTCAACACTACATTGAAGTTCATAAAAAGAATTAGCCTTACAAACCGTAACTGAAGATTCTCATCAGAACGTAGTGAAGATTCGCTAACTCTCGAAACTCACCTCTTAAGCCCTCTGACATCGACGAGAGGATCGCTGCGGTAGAGCTCCAGCTTAAACCTGTCTTGTTCGATCCGTTCAAAGACCTCGCCATCGCCATCGCTATCGTGCGCGCCGTTCTGTGCTCGTTGTCGAATCTCTGATTCTCGAGTTCTGATCGGAGGCAACGCTCTGCTCGAAAGCCCCAACAATCACCAACCAATTAACCTACCTTGTACACTAAACCCTCCACCACCTCACCCCAAACAAACCATAAGCAGCATTCCCCGAACTCCCAACTGGAACCAGATAATCACACTGAAGATGAAGGAACTAACCGAGAGGTAAATCGCCCGGCGGAATGCTGCGGAACAGGAGCACGAGGAGAAGAGGACAGATCAACAGTCGTCATCTCCTGTGCATCATCGCCAGCTCCCGGAATGGCACCTCCATTTCCTGAGTCCTGGTGGCGCCCCCCATTTTCCATCTCTCGGCTCTCCTTCTGTGATCACCACCCACTTCTCTTCTCTCTCATCCCTAGTCTTCCCCTACTGTAGACCCGAGCAACCACACCCGATTCAGCCAACCTCAAATTCTCGCCAACCAAGCGCTCATCCCAGTCACAAAATTAGCTACCTAACCCAACAACAAAACGGCTCCCAAACTCGGGGTACTAGATTCCGAACGGCCATCATCCACACATTCAATTCGCAAACCCCACGAGGATTACCAACAACTAATCATAACAGATCCTCCCCGCTTGTTTGCTTGCTTGCTTCCCAAGTAACCTAAAATGCTTCAACTCATGATCGCCAAAACCTAAACCCTCACATAAAACTCCCACAGCGCAAGACGAACTGCTGGAACCCCGAACTCATTTGTTGCTGAATCGTCAGCTTAAGCCATCTCCTCGAAACACCACATATGATATGCCAGATGAGTTTCACTGCGAGATGCGAGATGCGAGAGAATGAAACCATAAACTAAACATGAGCGTCGTCGACATGGCGAAGTCAGTACTGCGAACCTGCGGCTGCCCTACTGTTGACCGGGACTGCGAGACATGGAAAGAGAGACGGCCGCCACTCATCCACAGTTGCCGCGAAGAGGCGCCATTATTGAAGCTCTCGCAACGTATGCTACTAGCTCAGATCCTTGCACTTAGGCTGCAACCATCTGAACCTGCACTTGCTTCACCTTCACCTACCTGAGACTTCACCGTCCGCTTCGGGGGCTAGAGTTTTCATCTCTGCGAAGGACAGGATCACATGAGCTGATGGATATGTCGATGCTGGAGAGCATCCGACCGACGCATCTGCGTGAGCGGCAAACTCGTTGTGATCTGGTTCTGGATTCGGGGAATGGAACTTGCTTTTGCTTATTTGGGCAGGTTTGCTTCTTTGTCGGTTGATGGAGTTCGGCGGCCGACGATCTAACTGACAGTGGTCGATCCGTACATCACTGTGACTGGGTTTTGACGTGCTTTGACGTGTAGTAGGTGTGTTCACAGAGACATTCTCGGTTCATATGCAGGTGAACTCAATTTTTGTAATGATGTCGATATTGAAAGAAGTGAGGTTTTCTGGTTCGGAATGTTGAAGTTCGTGGACATTCATAGGCTGGATTTATAAGTGCGTAGTACAGAGGTTCGATGTGATGAGAGAAGGTCGTAGGATTTACATTCCTTGATCATGTTGAGGGATTAGAGAAAGAGATCTGACAACCTTAGTTTCAATTCGGACACGATGAAGTAAATTCAGTAAATGGGATGGTGAGAATTTTACATACCATATTTCAGATTGAGGAGTGAAGCACTGCTTCAATAAAGCATAGACTGGTGAACCCAAAAGAGGCCTAGGAATATGAGACGAACTCAAAGATGGGGCCCAAGTGAACTAAAAACGAGTTGGTGTATGCAATGGGCATCACCTTCGGGTAAGTTAAACTACCGCTATGTATGCAATGAAGACTGATATATCCTAGTCGCAAAAGAATGGGAGAAACCAGCAATGGATGGTCGATGAATGAACGCATGGCGATTCTTGAGGAACCATCTCTCTTGGCTGGCAGGATTGTCCTGGACAGGGCTAAAACATGAATTGAATCTTTTACCGCCATTCTTGGATTGTATAAAAACCAATACTTGTGAAGGGTTCTCAACCGCATGGTGAACCAGAGCCTTCATGTGAGCTGTCGCGTTTTGTTGCTGTGTCGACTCCAGAATGGCAACTGCAAATGCTGTGATTATCGTTGGTGATGCTCCATGATTCGTCCAAGCCTCGTGACTAGCGCCCATTCACAGTGAAATGTTGTTTGACTGGAGTACAAACTTAATTTTGACCTGCGTATCGGATGAATTAAGTTAGTGAAAGTTTTAATAGATCAACATACACTGTCTAGAGTGAGTGCTCTTTTACATTCTGAAAACATTTATGCTTTGACAATTGAGGTAAACAAGAGATCCGAGGAAATAAATCGATATCCACATACAGATCTCTCTAAACGTAACTTCCACATTAAGCATTTCGTAATGCATGCCTCAATCCTACTGTATAGATGCCCTAGGCATCATCTTGCTTCAATTGCAAACGAAGACATCGAATTAAGAATACAGCAGTAGATGACATTCGCATAGATTTACCTTCTCCTTGCCGTGTGTTGGCACCCTCCTGGTCAGCCTCTTTGAACTTCCTGATCAGCCTCTTTGGTCTTCTTATCAGACTGGTCCTCGATTTTCGTCTCATTCCCAGCAGCATTGGAATCAGTTACTTGCTTTAATGTCTCATCTTTAGAAGAATCATCCTCTTGCTTGGGATCCTCCTGAGTAGAAGCATCTGTGTTTACCGTTTCAGCACTGTGGTCTTCCTGACTATTTTTCTCCAGCTTGCTATCAGAAGAATCACTTGAATCTTCAGCGCTTTGGCTATCAGTCTCCACTTGTGTCTCTTGGAGCTTTGCAGACTTGGTTTCTACGTATTCATCTTTCTTCTGTTCAGTATCATCCTGTTGTGACTCGCTCACATTTTTCGTTTCCCCACTATCATGGTCTTGCTCTGTCTCGGCCTCGTCCTTTGCTAAGGTTCCTCGAAAATCCTGAATACTTTTCTCAGCTAACAAACGATCCTTCTCAGCATCTAGACCAGTCTGACCATCAGCTTCTTCTTCTGGTTGCACGAGTTTGTTTTTCTCACCCTCTATCGCTTCACTTTCATCAGCCTTCTTCTCAACCTCAACATCGGCCCCCTCACTTTTCAACTCAGATTGTGTAGTACTTTCAGTCTTTTTCACCACAGCTTCTTGTTGAATTTGAGTGTCACCATCCTTCTCCTCAACCGCTTCTTCCTGTTTCTTCTCTTCTTGTTCTTGCACGTGAGAATGTGTGGCAAGCTTTTCGTCGACCACCTTACCTTCATCATTAGTCTCCACACTATCCTCCGTCTTCTCTTTGTTTTCATCAGGTTGTCCCTCAGACTGCATATCTAGATTCCTTTGTGTACCCTCCACTTCAGATTGATTGTTCGGATTATTCCCTGTTCTGTTTAATACTGTAGAGTCTTGGGAAGTAACAAGAGTTTCATCTTCGGCATCCTTTTCACCGATGACCTCATCCTCGTTGGCACTCTTCTCCTCTTCATTCTGATCGGCACTCTTCTCCTCTTCATCCTGATCGGCACTCTTCTCCTCCGCAACTTCCTCCTCGTTCTGATCGGCACTCTTCACCTCCCCAATCTGATCAGCAGTCTTCTCCTCCGCAACCTCCTCCCCAGAGTCTTCGCTAGTTTTCTTCAAAGGATCTATTGCTGAGTTAAGATTTTCATCCAAATTCACGCGTGAAGTGTTGTCTGTTTGGCCTTCGTCTAGTTTGTCAAGCTTTGGTTTAAGAATAGAATCGGCATTGAAGGCGCCCATGAATGTAGCAATCGTAGTCTCTCTTGCGACCTTCTCTTTATCGACAACGCCCGCCTGATGGTTAGCGTCATCAGATCCACCTTCGGTAATAGCATCAACGGAAGTGGTGGCTTCATTATCTTGAGCTTGAGAAGCACTGTCTTCGTCAACATCATCGTCTTTACCGGCCTTTCCATTCTCCTCCTGCTCGACTCTAGCTTGTTCGTTCTTGAGCTCCTCGAAATCCGTTCCCACATCATGTTGTACATCATTCGGCATCGTTTCGTCCTCACTTTTTTCATCTGCAAGAATACTTTAGTAAGATACACCTTTTCTCTCTTCTGCCATCACTCTACGATTCTAACTCTGTATATAATTGACCAAATTGTATACAAGAACACAATTCGATTTGCATTACAACCATCCATAGAATAAGTCTCCTAACGAGCACATTAACGAAGAACTAAGAGATACCATAAATGGCCTGATCAGGGTAAAGAGTAACAAAAGACCATATATTACCTTGGTCAGCGGCGCGCTCAATGTCCAGTTCACTTATATCCCTGTCTCCTTGATCGTCAGAATCCTCCTCGGTCCTGGACGCATCAAAATTCTCTGTTGACAACTCCACAGAAATTCAGTCAAGACTTCCACCCAACGATCACAGTTCCAATATGTTCGAAGATCTAAAGCTCGAGTTCTCCTCGTGTGCTATCAAAAGCATAATACATGAGAAACGGAAGTTACAGCTCGCTTGCGGTGAGACCAACAAGCTCTGCCATAACACTACAGTAGTGACGTGCAACATGATCTCAAATCTAGTATGAACCATTTCTTAGCGGCACAGAAAATCCAAAACAAGACATAAAATCTATCCCTGCAGCTCACAAATGGTACTTTACTTATCAAACCCACAACGTTACAGATACACATGCACGAAGCAGAGCAACAACGTGTTCATAAAGCTGGGGCGTGATGTAAAATATATATTTACCTTCTTGTGAAGATTTCGTCACTGAGTCATCTCGATCCGTCGCGAGCTCTTTCTGAACATCCTTTGGCATGGTGCCCTTCTCCTCACCCCAGCCGAACTTCCCTGGTCCGCCTTCTGGTTTCAGCGCCTTCCGGCCTAGGAACGCCTCTTGCTCTGCATCGTCGAAGACCGCGCTGCCCGTTTGTGAGGCCGGTTTTATACTAAGATTCAACTCGTACATCACCCAGGTCAACACAACAACAACAACCGCAATCTGCAAAACATGCTTCACTTTCAGGCCCTTCGCCAGATTCGTCCTACTGTAGCGCTGGGAATGTTGACGAAACATTCTGAACCGAGCGCTAGGAGAATTCATTCAATCCTCTCACGCCACTCCAGGGTCTTCAGCACATCAGCGTGTACTCGCTTGAACTCCTCTTCGCATGGTCGCTGCAATCAACACAAAACAAATCCATCAGATCCAAAATCCTAAGAAAAAAAAAAAACCCCCTAAAAAAATGACTAAACCCCAACAACGACCCATAAAATCTCTGCAACAAACACCCCACACTATTCCAACACAACACCCTCCCAGATCCACCAAAACGAAAAGAAAAGAAAACCCAAACCTATCCAAACACGTTCCAAATCGAGCTAGCACCGCTTCCGCACCGTGCGCAAAAACTGAAACCCTTGCCCTGGCCACAACCACACTCTCTCTATCTCCCTCCCCACAACTTAACAGAAACGTAACTCCATGATCATAACTCAAACACCCACTAAAACTCCATAACCCCTACATTAGCAGGAAATCGCACTAAAAACCCCCGACAACCATTAGCACTAACAACCTCCCAACCTCAAAGGCACCCGCATTCCGCAACCACGCACCGCACCAGAACCCTAGGCCCACACCCCGGAACTACGTGCCCTCTGTTCCAATCCACTCCGGCTTCCCGCCTCCCCCTTGCTGATTTAGCAACCTCAGTGCCAAAAACAACACTCCCCCTCCCACTCCATCACGTGAACCGCATCAACCTCCCTCTCCCTCTCCCTCTCCCTCTCCCTCTCCCTCCAATTCAATCCAACACTGGATCCCAACACATGAAACCCTCACCCGCCCACATGAACTCACCATCAACTAATCCATCAACCCCACATACAAAACATGCAAAACATGCAAATCTCCAAAGTACACAAAATGCAGAGCTCCAGATGTAAACTAACACTCCGATCTGGAGCTCCTAGATCGATCTACATCGGAGCATGGTGTGCAACTTACAGAGTGAGGAATTCACCTCGATGAGCTGAGCTCCCAGCAACCAAGTAACAGTCCAAACTCCTGCAAAGTTAAGTTATGAGAACATTCACAGCGACAGGGGGTGAAGCAGTTGTGATGGTGCATGCGGCGGTCTCGGTGGAGGTCCAGCAATAGCATGGCACGCACACTGTAGAAGCACCACAAGGAGGAATAAACAACATCATCAACAACAACAACAGCAACAACAACAACTTGCAGTGCATTGTCTGCAGAATAAGTTAGTGCAGTGCCCTGTTGCTAGTGTGCTTCACTGCTGTGCGTGGAAGCTCTATTCCGGCACTGAGGTGGGACTTGGGTAGGATGAAGATCTTCTAGGCTTGGATGTTGCGAGGGGGTAGATGGTGGTAAATTGAGGTGCAGTGCTGGTTTTTGGGTGCACTGAGGGTTTTCGGGGGAGGTGTGTGGGGAGCGGGGAGTTGGGGTGTGTACACTGTAGTTCACTGGAGTGGTTAATTATTTAAGAGCGGTGTAGATCTTTGGTTATTGAGTGTGGGATGATGGGTAGATGTTGATGGTTTTAGGTGCAGTGCCGAAAGGTGTATTGGGAGTTGACAGGGCTGTCATTAGGAAACTGAGAACTAGGGCGAAGGGTATAGTTGTTATACAGTTTTCAATCATGTAGCCACATGTATGGGATTAGTATGGTTTCCATGTTTTTGCTTTATATGCTTGGGACATGAATCAAGCAAATGAGACTCATATGGAATTGATTCCGATAAGAACCATATGGGAATTGTGCCTTCAAAAAGAAGTATAATGAAAATACATTATTTCAAAGCCCTTATTGATTTTGTATTGACTAATTTCAATATGGTATCTTTCCTGGAAATCTACGCACAATGATTTTAGTATAGAAATTGTAGAAAATTAAAAAGTTTGACAGAGTTACCATATATTTTTTATATCGTTTCTACTATTGATGAATTGATATAGTGCGTAAGTAAGAACCTTCCAAAGTTGATGGATTGATGTAGTGCATAAGTAAGAACCTTCCAAAGGTCATGCACAAAAGGAGTAGTATTGTCGAGTATTGGTGATGACAAAGTGCTGTAGGATATTGGTGCTCCATCACCCTCAACAGATATTCATCAGCTGGATGCGTCAGCAGTGTTCGAACCCAGATCCCCCTACTTCTGAAATAGCGACCTCCACCACTACTCTCCAGCATTTTCTCCTCACCAATATTCCACAAGAGTACTACTCATGTGCATGACCTTGATAAGGTTCTTATTTGTGCACTAGATCAATCCATCAACAGTAGAAACGATATAAAAGCTATATGGTAACTCTGTCGAACTTTTTAATTTTCTACAATTTCTATACTAAAACCATGGTGCGTAGATTTCCATGAAAGATACCATATTGAAATTAGTCAATACAAAATCAATAAAGGTTTTGAAGTAATGTATTTTCATTCTAGTTCTTTTTGAAGGCACAATTCCCATATAGTTCTTATGGGAATCAATTCCATATGAGTCTCGTTTGCTTGATTTATGTCCCAGGCAAATAAAGCAAAAACATGGGAACCATGTTGATCCCATACAAGTGGTTACATGATTGAAAACTGTATAACAACTATATCCTTCGCCATAGTTATCAGTTTCTTGATATTTAAATGGAGAGCATATTATTACATATCATTACAAGTGTTAAAAAAATGAAGGACAGAAAAAACAATGCTCTTATAACCACTAAAGTCTTCAATTTTTTTGCATTAATTTGATAATTTAGTGCTTCAAAAATTACCATTTTAGAGTCCGTATTTACTAAAGTTGTCTATGAATTGGTACTATAGCTTCCTAGTAGCATTTGTGACATTTTTACCTTGTATTTGTTGATTTTGAAGATTTCGATTAGAGAACTGAAAATTTGATATGTAAAAATATGGCATTATAAAAATACAATAAAATATAAATTAGGCATTCTTTAAAGCATTCTAAATTTAAAGAATATTATTCTTAAATTCATATAATTTATTTATTTTCTAATCACTCTTTTTTTGCTTTCAATCATTATATAGGAAAAAATTCATATATAAAAGCTCATATAAATTCACATATCAATACTCAGAGCTCTCGGTGAATCACAGGAGTAGTCAAGTTCCTTCGACCTCCAAATACAGAGACACCAAGGTAACCTCGGCATTGAGTGTGGATAGGCGCCTAATCTATCGGTTCAAATAAAATGAAAACCTTGTTGTTATTGGTCGAAATCTTTGCTATAGAATTAACAGAAATAAGATAGAAGGCTTTGCTATGTATGTATTAATGCATTGTACTTATTAAAATTTTAGACATTGTTTTGATGTACTTTTATTTTTTTATTCATAAATAAGATCAAGAATTCCAAAAATAAATAAAGACTTTGTCTAATTGAAGAGGAAAGAAGAAAAGATTGTGAACACACTATGATTACTTCATCGCTAGATTGAATGACCATATGTATATTATATAACGTGTTTCAGCTTAGCATCCTTATCTATTGCTAGATAATGTACACTTAGTTTTTAAGCAATTTTCTTACATAAACAAACCTACTCCATTCTACAGTGACTAGTGAGATTAGTTTGAAAGCGCCATCTAAGTGCTTTCACATGACACGTAGTTTGGTTAATCTTTTTCAAATCATGGATACCAATACAATATATAGTGTTGTTGAATACCTTCCCTTTTCATAAAAAGTGAAATACTTTCATTGATCACTGTAATCCATTGGGGTATTGTTGCTTGACACTTGCAGTACTCCTTTCAGCATAAAAAAGTATTCACGTTCTTAACAAATGCATCCACTACGGCGTTATGGAACATTCAAAGGCAATTGCATATCATGCATTTAGTCCCAAATATATTTTAGTGTAACCGTGGTATCCATACTGCTTTTCTGTAATTTTCAATACAATATCAGGAACTAAGTATAGGCCTAAAGTAACAAAAGGTTCCATACCGCCTGTCTTCATGCACTGAAATATAGAATTATTCTTCATTTCAATACCAGTAAGTTAATCAGAAAGCCCAAAGTTTCATGGCGCAATTTGGTGGCCAGATTTATCTTGATTTGCCTCCATTGGCGTAATTGCTGCAAAAAGTTCCATGAATTGTTGGCAATTGGCAAGTACTGTAACTTGCGTATATGCATTTACCCATATGTAAGTAACACAATATTGAACCAACGTCGTGTGGTTCGGTAAGTTATGAGTGAGTAACCGCGTCTTTGGCAAATGGACATTACTCAAATTACTCACTCATTTTGCTATAAATTGCTTACTAATATTCGACATAAATAGGTATTCATTACAGTAACGTAATTTCTGATGAAATGGCACAATTTCATGGTTCAATTGAAAAATGCATGGTGAGTGAGTGAGCCAGTTTGCTGGAAGCCAAGGTAAACATTATGACTATTTTCAATATTACTGAATGAGTTTTTTCTTTCCTCAACATAGGAATATTTTCTTTGTTTTTGTTGGCTCTGACTCAAGGGACGAGGCATTGCAGGGACACCCAGTTTTCAATTCTAAATGAAGTATTTGATCCATGTATTTATGAAAATTTCACCTATTTGTTAATTTTTTTTGGTTTTGTTTACACATTAGTCTAGGGTAAGAGCCTCTCGCGACATAGTTGCTTGTTCACTAAATTTTAATCTTTTTATAAAAGTTAAACTTCTTGACCCTCATATGTACTAAGGATATAGCCTACAGGATAATTTAAAAAAAAAAAAAAACATATTTGTATTGTAATATGCAACTTCTGCAAGCGTGATGAGTTTACTTCAAAAGAAAATATATTTGAAAAGCTTTTAATTTAAATTTTTAATTTAAAAAAAAAAGACAAGATGATAATTCTTCAAACAATATGTAGTAGATTTAAATAATTGATGCGTTTAGTTTTTATATATCTATTGTATTTTTAGATAATTTTAGACTCCCAAATTTATAATCGGGCAAATGGATTCATATTTTGAAGTTGGATCTAACGATGAAATTTTTTAAGAAACTGATTTTAGGGGAAAAAATACATTGTGATTTCCAAATGTTCTTCATTTCATTGCTACTTTCGCATGGATGTGTCTAAATTAATTTCTATAATTTCACTGTAAAACCTTAGAATGCCCAGAATTTTCTAAATTCAAATGAGAATACAGACTTAATAGAGCGCCTCCCAAAACACAGACCCAGAAACAGGATCGATGGCAGAGACACGATCACAAATCATCGGCAGAATTCGGAGTCCGGATTCAGTGAGTTAGTGGTTATGATCCAGTGCACCACTAACAAGCCCGTAGTTGCCAGCGAAAATATGAGAACTTTGAGGTGTACGAGGCATGCGACCTCCTGAAGTCGGCCATTGGGAATGCTGAAGGTTACAGCACTTTCGCGCACTTTATTGTACAACGAGGAGAAAAACAGTTATTGTTTTTCCGTAGGGAATGTCATGGCATCTAAAACTGAGGGCTGATGTAGTACTCTCTCTATACACACAAAAAATCAGGAAGGTATCATCAAATTCATCCCCCACAAATGCAATACTGGAAATGTCAGAACCCAGAAGACACTGTCGTTGAGGATAGAGGATATCCATTGTAGGCAGAATGAAATGCGGCATGAAATTTGCAAACCCCTGGTAAGGACTAACGAACTGCGACACGCTAATGAAGACTACAACCAAAGGCAAACTGAACAGAAAATAAAAGAAAACCTCCAGTCGCATTGAACACACAAATAGTCGACATGGTATTTCAATCGAAATCTTAAAATGTGATTTCCAACCACTGAAATATACAGATTTCCCTAATCCGTACTTTCCCTGCTCCAAAAGAAGAGCAAACAAAATTAACTGCCTAAAAGAGCGTTGTTCCCTTGCCCTTCTTGTCTCCTCCGATCTCGAAATGCTTGCATCGCTGTTCAATTAAAACAGATAGGTTAGACCGACGTGTGTATGCAACAAAACCAATTATGTAACCCGAAAATGCCAAGGCAACAAACAAGAATAAAGTGTGCTATATAATTACCCCCCTTCCTTGAGTCTAAAATCATGCAGCAGTTAAGGAGTAGAAAGAAAAACCACCTTGATGGGATGCTGTGTCACGTGCTTGCAGGCCTGGCACTGCAACCTCAGCACAATCTTCTTCGTGGTCTTAGCCTGAACTCCAATACAACCCATTGTTAAGAGCGGCAGATCCACTTGGAACAGGATAAATCATACCCACTGAACATTAAAATACTTGAAAGCCCTTCACTCCTTCTATTACGAGAGGACCGCATCCTCACTTCAGGACTACGCGTCAAGTACGATCATGAGAGGAAAACACTAATAAGAAGACTGACGCATGAATAAATTTGAATTCATGCAACTTCAAGAGCCAAGAACGAATCAAACCTTCTTGTGAAAGACGGGCTTGGTCTGTCCTCCGTAACCCGACTGCTTCCTGTCATAACGCCTCTTACCTGCCACATTCATTTACTCCATTATTACTTCCTCACGAGGGGAACATGAATGATGGGAGCATCTCACAGTCAACATATCTGTTATGTAATAGAACCTTAACCCTAAACCTATCTAATGTCTCGAACTTCCACAGCTCATATCAGGTCGATAATCAAATACATTATCCACTATCCATGCTCTTAGCTTTCTTACCCAGTCACCTAAATTAATCAGGATCTCGATGGTCACGATAGCCATTACGCAAATTGCCGCCAGAAACATCACAACGGATTTCATCACAAGTACAGAAAAGTGATCGTAGAAAACAAACCTTGGGCGTACAAACTGGCCTTGCCCGTCTTGTACTGCGTCACCTTGTGAAGGGTGTGCTTCTTGCACGCCTTCCCAGGGCAGAAGGACTTCTTGGTCTTCGGAACGTTCACCTAGAAACACAACCATTCAACAAGCACCGTAAGACGTCTCATACACACATAAACCCTAAATTCCTCTCCATAATCACCAAACCCCCCACCTCCCAAAACCCTAGAGACATACCCGCAACAGGCCCAAAACCCTAGTTAAACATTACGAAACAGTGGAAGAAAAAATGCTGAAGTGACATCGGCTAGAAGTTGTGCGTATTGAAGCATGGAGAGAACGATGAGGAAGAGGGCCTCACCATCTTGGCTGCCCGCCTTGCGTCGCGTCGCCTTCGCTTCCGGTGGAGCTTCGCCTGAGAAGCAAAAGAGAAGCAGAAATGCTCTGATTCTGGGCTTTGAGGGCCTTCCTTACGGCTAGGGTTTCCTTATACCCTGCTTCTGCCCGTGTCTTATTGATACCCTCTTGCACTGCCGGGGTCTCCCCACAGTGAACATATTCATTCAATGAAGTCCAACAGATGTCTAGATTCAGCCTAAGTTGTTTTCATCTATGAGCTAAAGATAAAAATCTATTACCGGAATAGATTTGAATGTGATGGTACCAATACACGGTGATTATATATTGCACTTCTGTGTTCTTAAACCGGAAGTCTGGAGCCTATCTACACTCAATGCCAAGGTTACCTCGAGGTTACTTCGAGGTTACTGACTTCGGAGATCAAAAGAACTTGAATAGTATTGTGATTGGAAGAGAGCTCCTAGAGAGGTGGAGAGCCCTCACATGATTAGGGTTACATATGGTGTAGAGTGTGCCTCCGCTTTATATACTCATATCCTTCGTTTAAGTTGTCATGCGAGTACGAGTGTAAAAATCTGTGTTGATCAAATGTCTTCTAAGTGTTTCAAATGTACCTTCTTCTTAGATTGGGGATGCGGCCATATACATCCTATATCAAATTGTGTACATTGTGAGACTGTGTCAATACCCTGGATTCCAAAATGCCATATCATGTCATGGCGGTGTTCACGGAGTATGAAGCAATTTATTTATTTTTATGCGACAAGGTTTCCAACACCTACATTTTGTTAGGCCTTGCCCTCATACAGAGGGCATATTGGTCCAAGATGAATACAAATCGCCTATTTGAGTCATTCCAATTTTTATTGCGTTGTATAGAAAAGTGTTAGAAATTTTTGTCTTGCATAATTATCATTGCATCCGTACACGCTTTTAATCAAGCAATACAAATTCCAATTCCAAAAGCGCAAAATTTCACTGTTGGTGAATTTTTATAGTCAATTTTCATGGTTTAACATAATGTTTTATTGCAAACAATTGGTGATGAATTTTTCTAATTCATATGCATAAATATGTAGGGGACATTCTTCTTTTCATACTATACATTATTCATATTAAAAAAATCTCATCAAATTTGATCAATGTGTATCTTTGAATTTTAATCAAAATGTAAAAATTCTTGTTAGGTTAGGAAGAGATGAGTAGCTAAGGAGCTCCACGTTTTCCGGTGAGGATGCTCATAGGGAGTTAGTCGCAAGAGATATGTGCACAAGGAGCTTAGTGCTCTTGCTCACTGTCATTATAGTCATTCTTACAGAATACAATGCTCTCTCTTCAACTACTAATGAACTAGAAAAAAATTCTAAAGTCGCTTCAGCTCTTGGCACGTAGAGTAGTCCACCAGATACAACTACTCAAAACCAAGAACATGATTATGCATCACAGCGCCGCAAATTGAATATGTCATCACCAGATTTGTACACGAGGTCGCCCCGCTCTCCAAACAAAGTAGGAGCACCGATACTCGGATTGTCCAAAAGGATAGCAAGAGCCACAAGTTTGAACTTTCCGGGTGGAACACAAGAATCACAAATTAGATCTGTCCGAATGGAGCTCAAGAATCAAGAACTTGTACTCTTGCCTTCTAGAAACAAAGACGCTACGTGTATGCCTGCAACAACAAGATCTTCATTAATAAATCGGATAAGGATTCTGAAACCACATCCATAGCCTCACATGGATTTCTAGAGACTTATTTAGAAATACAATGCACACGCCACAAAACAAATACTGGTCTTGTCTATGTAATCTCCACGACACTATAAAAGAAATGCAGAAGAAGACTCTAATTCAAGGCCAAAGATGCTTCAAGAAACTCTATACCAACGGTGTGCTGCAAGAGAGGTTGGTAAGCCAAATACGCAACATGGTTTGGTTTGCCTCTCTAAACGGTAACTCCATCACCAAGCATAGCACAAACAATTAAAATTTGACAAAGACAACAAACACACTGCACTACAAGCACCAGCCCCAAGAGTCACATAGATAGTCCCAACATTGACATCAACAAAACCTCGGAGCTGCTCAAAGCACATCAAAGAGGAAGTGCGGAAGAGCCAACCTATATTGACGTGAAGAATTGTAGCACGACGTGGTATCAGTATTCCTCCGGAAGGCACTTATTTGACACTAAATACCCTCCAAAGTAAACCACTCCGTGTTCGTTCCCACGAAGACCTATAGTTTTCTTCCTTTTAGATTTTAACGGAAATCACCACCCGTGTCCGACCGTACACCGTCTTACAGACGGTTGGACAAATCCGGTAGTTTTTGCCTCGTTCCTATTTTCCGGCTTTTTAGACTAGTGGCCGGTTCCCACTGATCCGTCTATCCTTTCAAGTGGCTGGATTTTCCACCGTCCTGTGACTTATAGTGGCTGGACACCCCACTGTTCCTATCTACCACCCGAGAAGTGGGGTAATAATCCTTCCGTACGGCTATGGACCGGTCCGGATAACTACTCAGTACCGGTTACGGATACGGAAATCATACTACAATGACATCACCTTACGGCTGCACGGTGTTCTACCATACTATCTTCCTTCCGGATTGGTTCGCAGTAGGGCGTCCGGCTTTTATCCCATCTACAGGAAGCGACCGGTCCGTTTCCGGATCCCGGTGTACACACGGCTCTCCGTGTCCTTGAGACTACCAGCCCTGCTACAATACGTCTCTCCTCCCCTACGGACTCCTTCCGGGACTGGAAACCGTCAACACTCGACGCTTGACACCTCCCCAGTCTCTCCGGGCGCTCTCCCGACCTTCCTACTGTTCAACACTCCTCCGGAACACTACTGAAGATAATAGTACCACAAACCATACGGCAACGGACCCGTCAGCAGCCGGTTGACACAACAAATCCAAAAGTATATTCTCAATTGCAACAACAAAACGGCGTACAAAAACAAGGCCCCGACCTTGGGAAAACGTCTAACTTAAATACTAAAACCTATCGGTTCCTAAAGCGACCAAGTGGCCCACCGAGATCCAGAAATTCCGGATCTTGGATCCGGGAATCCCGGACCGGTGGCCGCCTTCTATTCCTAGTTACTGCCGCTATCTATCCGGATTGGCAGCCGGGTGCACTGGAGCCCCATCGTTAGTCGCTGCCATTTTATCCGGTCCTTATCCTAAACCCTACTCCTTGTGCTTATCGAGCCGGGGACTGTGCCGGGTTCCGTCCAACCGTTCCTTCTTCTGTGGCCGCTTCAGTTTCTTCAACAAGGGGCCTTCTTCCGGAGCCTCAGATGCTGACGGTTCGCTGGACTTCCGGGATCGGTCTACTTGAACTGCCGGGGATGGAGATCGTGCCGCCACCGGAACTGCGCTGAGATCCACCTGGAGCGTTTCCGGAGATCCCTGTACCGGCATAAAATCTACCGGTGGTGGTCTCTGGTCCGGTCCCAAAGGAATGTTTCCGGGGTTAACAGTCTCGACTCCATCCAAGTTGGGTAGAGTGTGCAGACTGCTCAAGGTATCCGGAATAGGATCCTCCAGCGGGTGTCCTACCTCCTGTTGGGCTGGCCGGATGGCCGACCGTATCGGAGAGGCTGGAGGTGGCACCGGTGCCGGTTCCCTGGTTGGGGACGGTGGTCTGGGATCCTCTTGATTTGCCGGTGGCCCTGATGACGGACCGGCCTCTGCGTAACCGAGGACTTCCACCAGGTTCTTCATCTGCATCCAAGTGTCCTTCATCACCTGCGTCCGGTCGTGCATGAACTTTATAATATTCTTCATAGTCGGATCCGGTTGACGGGTCAGGAAGGCTTGGTAAACGGCGCACTGATTGGCCACATCTACCGGAAGAGCTAAAGTGGCCTTGATCTCGGCGACCGACCGGATGGCCTCGACTGACCGGTCACGGGCGTCATTGAAATCTTTCCGGGCATCACGCACCTCCTCCTCGAGCTTCCGATTCGTCTCCCGGTACTTCGCTAGCCGGTCCATGTGCTTGTCCTGGAGACTGGCCAAATCCCGGTGCTTGCGAAGAATACTCAGGCAATCCTCCACCCGGTCCGAACCCGTAAGGATCATTACTTCCCTAGCCAACCGGCCCTCCACCTGCCTAGTCGACTGTAAGAACCGGGCATACGTCGTCGCCTGTTCCGATAGGTTAACTAAGTCCTGATACGGATCTCCGGTGTGCTCCGGTGGTCCGGTGGGTTGTTGGATCTCCGTGTTTAGGGTTCGCTTGGCCGGTATGGGAGTCCGAGGTGATCCGGATGGCTGTCCCTTTTCCGGGCTGGGACGGGGTCTCTTAGCCGGCGTGGGGGAGACCTCGATAACATCATCATCGTCTTCCTGTTCGGACACTTCTTCCGGCTCAGCGAACTGCTGATAGCTTAAGAGCTCATCGTACTCCCGGACCTCCTCAGCACTCAACAGCCCCTTAGTACGGTAGAGGTGAATGAGGAAAGACGGAAGGCAGGTGGCCTGCTTCTTGGTCTTCCGGAGATTGGCCACCTGCCGGTCGATCATCGTCTTCATCATGACACCCCAGTCCACCGTGAATTCACCGATCATGGCCCCAATGAAAACGGACGCCCACTTGATGGTGATCCGTTTGGGCTTTTCCGGATGGAAAATAGGGTTCATAAACCCTACGACTCTCCGGGCCTCCGGATCCGCAATGTCATCCAGCTCCCATCCTTCTCTCGGGTCTCCGGCCCCCTTGAGATACCGGTGTACGAAGTCCCGGGACTCCGGTGTCGAGACCTCGCCGGAGTTCTTGAAACCATACGTCTCCCTCCAGAGTTGTGCCGTCCACTTATCCGGCTCTCCCCGGATGGTTCCTCGATTCTCGGGATTCTTGACGAGGATCTCCTGGGCCGGAAGGGCAAGCTTCCAACCCCATGCCTTGTCCAGTAGGACCTCACAACTCATAGACTCTAAGGCGGTCCGGAGGAGCTCCTTCTCCTTCTCGCCGGCCGGCATCAACGGCATTACCCGTTGTACCCTGAACGACTGTCCTTCCGCCGCCGGTTCCTTCCCTTTCCTACCCATTCTGCTAAGTCCTCCTCTCCGTCACTCCGGTAACACCTGCACGCACGATCCTCACCACAATCTCTCGCCTAACGGAAACACTTCCGTCTCACCGTCTCTCTCCTACCGTCTAACCCTAACTGCGCCCTCCGCCTTAGAGCACAAGGACCCGTCGTGCCACAAAATGACAAAGAGAAAGGAGGAGCATGGCGGTTCTTCCTCCTTTTATACCTGCCCTCGCGCCCACCCGTTCGTAGCTCATCATGACGGACGGTCGTAGCCCCTCATCATTGGACGGTCGCGACCGGCGGCGTTTTAATGGTTGCAGCCATTATCCCCGTGTGCGTTGTACCTTTTGGTGGTTATCCTTAAGTCTGCCGGGTCAGGGCTCTGTCATATGGACTGTACCCGTCTCTCCTCCACCGCAGATGACCGGATCTCACCCGGCTGGCCTTCCGGTCTCTTATTTATTCAGCCGACCGGCTTAATCGGTTGTTTTACTTATAGGCTTAGTACTTCCGTATTTCTAACATAAAATTTTTAATTTTTTTATCATTTTCCTACCGGAATTAGTATTCCGGTGTGTCAACCGTGGAAATCACTTTCCACATTACCCCTTTTTCACCCGTGAGCGTCCTCGCGAAAGTCATCCGGTCTGTACAGTTTGACTTGGGATCCATTCACCCTAGTATCCATTGGATATCCTTCTAGATCTGAAAGTTGTAATGACCCATTGGAATAAATCTTATCAACCCGGAACGGTCCCATCCAGCGAGTATGTAACTTACCCGGAAAATTCTTGTACCGGCTGTCATAGACTAGAACCAATCCTCCTTCTTCGATTCCTTTATCCGTTGTGATTCGCTTGTCATACACTTCCTTCCTTTTTGCTTGGACCTCCTTTGTCCGTTCCAATGCCTCCATCCGGTCTTCCTCCATCCGGTCGATGACCTGTAGACGGTCGTCGAGTGCATCCGTTTTATCTCCGTGGTTGGCTGCGAGTACCCTCAACGTCTCTACTTCCGTCTCGATGGACTGAAGTACCTCCTGTCCGTATACCAGATAATACGGAGTCCGTCCGGTTGTACTCTTTTGCGCCGTGTTGTACGCATAGACCGCCGATGTCAGTTTCCGGTCCCAGTCCGTCTTATGTGAGGTCACCACCTTGGTCAGAATCTTACAGATTATTCCGTTGGCACGTTCCGTCAATCCGTTCGCCTTAGGATTGTACGGTGTGGTCTTCCGGTGTTTGACTTCGTACTGGTTGGTCAGACCGGCCACCACTTCGTTCAGGAAATGTGTTCCCCGGTCGCTCACTATCTCCAACGGATGGCCAAATCGCATCATTATTCTTTCGAATATGAACCGGGCGGATGTCTCGGCATCATTCTTCCGGGTGGCTCTGGCTTCTACCCACTTTGTGGCGTAGTCCGTCGCCAAAATGATGTACCGGTGCCTCTGAGTGCCTAACGGTTGAATTGGCCCAATAAAATCCACTCCCCATTTTTCAAACGGTGCTAGTGGAACAATGGGAGTTAACGGCCAGTGATGCCGTACGGCCGGAGCTCCTATCCGTTGGCAGGGATCGCATTCTTTTATAAATTGATGAACATCCCGGTGAAGGTGTGGCCACCAGTATCCGGCCTCGCGGATCTTCTGTACGGTGATGACGGATGCATAGTGTCCTCCGGCCGGTCCATCGTGCAGAGCCCGGATGACCTTCCGGCGATAGATGGGTTCTAGGCAGCGTCGGAGTTTTTCATCCGCCCCTAGCTTGAAAAGCAATTCTCCGACCAGAAAGTACGGTGCCACCCGGTGCTGAAACACACTTTTCTCCTCCCTACTCAGGCCTTCCGGATACCTCTGAGTCTGGAGATAGTTCTTAATCCGCTGAAGATCCTGGTCCTCCCCTTCTTCCTCTTGAATTCGGTAGACGGAAAACGTCCCTCCTACGACCGGAAGGTCGCGGGGGTCCGGTATATCCTGTATACTGGTACCAACCGGGTATTCCTCCGGAAATTCATCCGGAAACTCTGAAGATATCTCCTCCTTGCTCTCTTTTCCCCGTTGTCGCGACAAGTAATCCGCATTGAGGTTAGACTTCCCGGATTTGACAATAACTTCGTAGTTGAACTCCTGAAGAAGTAATATCCACCGGGCCAACCTTCCGGACAGATCCGGTTTGTTGACTAGATACTTCAGCGAGTCATGATCCGTATGGAAGATGACTTTGTACCCCAATAGGTAATGGCGAAACTTTTTGCACGCATAAATGACGGCTAGAGCCTCCCGTTCGGTTGTCGTGTAATTCTTCTCGGCCGGATTCATCTGCCGGCTGGCATAATAGATGGGTCGTTCCCGGCCCTCGTCATCCAATTGCCATAGGATAGCTCCCACACACCAACCGGATGCATCCAAAGTGACATGAAAAGATTTCGACCAGTCCGGTGGTGCTAGTATAGGGGCTGTGACCAACCGTCTCTTCAGTTCTTCAAAAGCCTGTTGACGGATTTCCGTCCAGAGGTACTCTTCTTCCTTCTTGAGCAGCTCCGTTAGTGGCATCGCCAACCGGGCATAATTCTCAATGAACCTCCGGTAGTATCCCACACACCCCAGAAATCCTCTGAGTTCCCGGAGGTTGGTGGGAGCAAGAAGGGCCAACATGACTATCACTTTTGCTACATCCACTGCTATTCCCTTCCGGCTGACTATGTGTCCGAGCAATAGTCCGGCTAACATACCAAAAAAACACTTGCCCGGATGGAGCTTGAGTTTAGTCTCCCGGCATCGCTGGAACGTTTTCCGGAGATAGTCCAGATGTTCCATCCACCGGCTGAACACCGCGAAGTCGTCAATGAAAACTTCCAGGAAATGTTTTAAGAAATCCTGAAATATGTCCATCATCAACCGTTGAAACGTTCCGGGAGCATTGCACAATCCGAAAGGCATCCGGTTGAAAGCGTAGGTACCCCAATCGGTGGTGAAAGTAGTTTTCAGTTGGTCCTCTTTCCGGATGGACACCTGATTGTATCCGGAAAACCCATCTAGAAAACTGAAGCATTCCTGACCGGCCACGTGATCGAGCACCATGTCGATGAAGGGTAAAGGGAAATGATCCTTCTTCGTGGCTGCATTCAGCTTCCGGAAGTCCTGACATACCCGGATTTTGACTTTACCATCCGGACCCGTTTTCTTTGGTACTACCACAATCGGTGACACCCACTCGGAGTTGTTCACTGGATAAATAAAACCGGCTTCCAGCAGTTTATCTAGTTCCTCCTTCACCATCATGGAGTACTTTGGGTTGAGCCGGTACTGCCTTTGGCGAACCGGAACCGCTCCCTCCATTAGGTCGATGTGGTGTTCGCCCAATTCCGGCGGTATACCCACCAGATCCGATGGGAGCCAGGCGAAGACGTCATCGTATTCCGTAAGCAGTTCCAAATACTGTGCCCGCTCCCGGTCCGTCAGTCCTTTTCCCAAATAGAAAGTCCTACCGGCTTCCGTCTTCACTGCTTCGTAATCCTCCGGTGCTACCACATTCTTGACCGGTTCGGTAGCATCCGTTCCTACGGACCCCGGAAGGGCTGACCAGGGTAAGTCACTAGTCCTTGACCCGGATATCCCTGTTTTGATTATCCCATCTGCGAACTGTCCTCTAATCCATTCGGAGGTCAATGGAACGCTTGCTTCTCCTAAGGCCCTGTCATCTTCCTTCCTGCCTTCCGGCGGTCGGTTCGGTACTTCGGTTCCATCCGGCTTCTGTTCAGGTACCGGGTTACGGAATCCCAGATCTTCTTCTGATACCTCCCGGAATTCTTGAACATGATACGACTGCAGGGAATCCGAGTTTTCTGACCCTGTCCAATCGGAAGTGTAACCATCCGTCTCACTTGTTTCCCCCAGATGGAGCTCCGGTTTCCACGATAACAAAACAGCCGGATCCCCGAAAGTAAAAGCCTTCTTCGCCCAATTTACCTTGACTCCGGCTAGATATAGCCACGGCCGTCCGAGTAACAGTGGAAACGGATTTCCTTCCTCCACCCGGATAACCAAATAGTTGAGCGGGTAAGTGAGTCCGGAAATCTTTGTCGGTACTGCCGACAGTTTTCCCACTGGTACTACTCGAGACTGGTCTGCCATCCGTAAGGTCTGATTGGTAGGCTCAAAGACAGTGTACCCTAAATCATTGGCCGTACTCTCCAGTAGTAGATTTACTCCGGATCCTCCATCGACCGGTACCTTCTGGATAATACATCCGTCGATCTCCACAGCTATTTCCGGAGCCCCGAAATCCTCCATCTCGGCAAAATTAACTGCGACGGAAGGCAGCTTAATCTTCCGTTTCCGGGTCCGGATTAAGCCTGACTTAACCTGCTTCTGATAATTTGGATTATCATGTAACAGTTGTCCTATGGTGACATTGGCCGGCTGGGCTTGAATATCCTGGAGGATGTCGTACCTGTCGGCTTTCGCCCGGACCTCCGGTTGGATAAATTCCGGAATCTCGCTGAATGTCACCTTCCGGCCCTCCTGTACTTGAGGTAACCCAGCAATTACCTCCGGTCCAATGTCCGGCATAGTTGGTAGGGTCTTGACCCCTTTTTCAACCGGGACCGTCTCCGGGGGCACCTCCTTCTCTGATTCCCCGGAAGTTTCTGAAGATTCCGGTCGGCTACTCTCTTTCCTCTGTGACCTGGTCCGAACACCAGACTTCCTCTTCTTCTTTTCTGAATCCTGTCTCCGGGTGGAACTACGCGAACTGACCTGATGGATACCCACGCCGGTCTCTCCTCGTGGTTCCACCGGTAACCGTCAACTTGGCGGATTCTCTACCCCATCTTTGTGACCGTAGTTGAGCCCGGTACGCTCCCGGGGAGGTTCTTCCACTTGCTTATAGATAGCCCTAGGTCTAACCGGTTGTTGGCATTGGGGTGACTTATGGCCGTACTGACCACAGTTTTGACACGGAAGTTCCAACGGTGCGCCTTGACCTCCTCGGTGTGGACAATTGTTAGCATAATGACCGGCTTCTCCACAAATATAACAGCATCCAAACTGCCGTTCCACTGAGACAGGTGGTCGTGCCGGCGGAGCCGGATGTCCACCGGATGGATAGCCCATTCCGGGCCGAGGTCTGATAACCGGCTGTATCATCCGTCCACGGCCATAGGCCGGGTTTACCTGGTAAACCGGTAGCATCTCTACTTCCTCCTCTTCATAAGCAGGTTCCGCAAAGAATACTGACCCCTCTTCATCCACAAACTGCACTCTCTTGGGCGCTCCGTGTGGGCATTCCCGGTTGTAATGTCCCGGCTTTCCGCAGTTGGTGCACCACACGTTGTTCCGGACGGTGGGCAGCGCCTTCCGTGCTTTCTTCTCTTCCGCCATCTGGACTTTAAGTTCTTCAATGCTGTTCACCAAATCTTTGATCATCCGTTTCTCCGATGGGTATTCCTCCTTTACTCGGACTATCGTCCGTTCTTTGTCTTTCCGGTAGCCCTTGCTACCTGACGCCTTCCGTCGTGTGCGATCCTCCTCACTGCTGCTGCTTCCGGTTTCCGAGCTATCTTCGGAGCTGGATCCAGTGGATTCTGAACTAGAATCCCGGTTCCTCCGGACCTTTCGAAGACGTCTAGAGGTCTTCCCTGCCTTACGGTACTGCCGTATGGACTGCTTGGAGTTCTCATAGTTCTGGGCGGCCTCCATGGCCTCCGGTAAAGTCTGTGGCCGGGTCTGCCTTACTTGGAACCCCATCCGGTCGGGTAACCCAGCGACGTACCATTCTACCTGGATACTATTTGCAATTCCGGGACTTAGTTTATGAATTAAACTCCTAACCCTCTGTCCGTACCGGCGGACTGACTCTTCCGGCTCCATCCGGATTTTACTAAGTTTTCCCAATGTGCGGGCTTCTCCTCCTACCTCCCGGAAGGCCCTCCGGAAGGCATCGGATAGCAAACCCCAACTTCTTCGCACGTTGTCCGGTTCCTCTTGGTACCACTGGAGTGCCTCCTTCTTGAGTAGTCCCTGGAACAACCGTAACTTGATTGCTTCGTCCTCTTGGTTGGTAGCAGCCGTGGCGTTGAACTCGCTTAGCCATTCGTCCACGTCCTCCCGGCCATCGCCCCTGAACTTCCGGTACTTCAGTCTGGAGAACGTCCGGGCCATAGGAAGACCCGCTACCGGTCCTCCGGCCACCGGCCCGGGTGGTACTGTCCCACCCTGACCTCCGGATCCGGAAGTCCCGGCTATCTCTTGATCTGTGTCTTCAATAAATTCTGCTCTAGTAGTGACGAATGGTCTGGCTTCCGTCTCCTGATCACCCTTCTTCTTTCTACTAGACCTCCGTACTCCTTCCGGCTCAGAATTCGGATTCATGCGTTCTCTACAACCTGACTTGGGTTAGTGACAACCGTAGAAATCCCGAGAAAGAAAATCATATAGGTCCCCGGCAGCGGCGCCAAAAATCACATGTAGCACGACGTGGTATCAGTATTCCTCCGGAAGGCACTTATTTGACACTAAATACCCTCCAAAGTAAACCACTCCGTGTTCGTTCCCACGAAGACCTATAGTTTTCTTCCTTTTAGATTTTAACGGAAATCACCACCCGTGTCCGACCGTACACCGTCTTACAGACGGTTGGACAAATCCGGTAGTTTTTGCCTCGTTCCTATTTTCCGGCTTTTTAGACTAGTGGCCGGTTCCCACTGATCCGTCTATCCTTTCAAGTGGCTGGATTTTCCACCGTCCTGTGACTTATAGTGGCTGGACACCCCACTGTTCCTATCTACCACCCGAGAAGTGGGGTAATAATCCTTCCGTACGGCTATGGACCGGTCCGGATAACTACTCAGTACCGGTTACGGATACGGAAATCATACTACAATGACATCACCTTACGGCTGCACGGTGTTCTACCATACTATCTTCCTTCCGGATTGGTTCGCAGTAGGGCGTCCGGCTTTTATCCCATCTACAGGAAGCGACCGGTCCGTTTCCGGATCCCGGTGTACACACGGCTCTCCGTGTCCTTGAGACTACCAGCCCTGCTGCAATACGTCTCTCCTCCCCTACGGACTCCTTCCGGGACTGGAAACCGTCAACACTCGACGCTTGACACCTCCCCAGTCTCTCCGGGCGCTCTCCCGACCTTCCTACTGTTCAACACTCCTCCGGAACACTACTGAAGATAATAGTACCACAAACCATACGGCAACGGACCCGTCAGCAGCCGGTTGACACAACAAATCCAAAAGTATATTCTCAATTGCAACAACAAAACGGCGTACAAAAACAAGGCCCCGACCTTGGGAAAACGTCTAACTTAAATACTAAAACCTATCGGTTCCTAAAGCGACCAAGTGGCCCACCGAGATCCAGAAATTCCGGATCTTGGATCCGGGAATCCCGGACCGGTGGCCGCCTTCTATTCCTAGTTACTGCCGCTATCTATCCGGATTGGCAGCCGGGTGCACTGGAGCCCCATCGTTAGTCGCTGCCATTTTATCCGGTCCTTATCCTAAACCCTACTCCTTGTGCTTATCGAGCCGGGGACTGTGCCGGGTTCCGTCCAACCGTTCCTTCTTCTGTGGCCGCTTCAGTTTCTTCAACAAGGGGCCTTCTTCCGGAGCCTCAGATGCTGACGGTTCGCTGGACTTCCGGGATCGGTCTACTTGAACTGCCGGGGATGGAGATCGTGCCGCCACCGGAACTGCGCTGAGATCCACCTGGAGCGTTTCCGGAGATCCCTGTACCGGCATAAAATCTACCGGTGGTGGTCTCTGGTCCGGTCCCAAAGGAATGTTTCCGGGGTTAACAGTCTCGACTCCATCCAAGTTGGGTAGAGTGTGCAGACTGCTCAAGGTATCCGGAATAGGATCCTCCAGCGGGTGTCCTACCTCCTGTTGGGCTGGCCGGATGGCCGACCGTATCGGAGAGGCTGGAGGTGGCACCGGTGCCGGTTCCCTGGTTGGGGACGGTGGTCTGGGATCCTCTTGATTTGCCGGTGGCCCTGATGACGGACCGGCCTCTGCGTAACCGAGGACTTCCACCAGGTTCTTCATCTGCATCCAAGTGTCCTTCATCACCTGCGTCCGGTCGTGCATGAACTTTATAATATTCTTCATAGTCGGATCCGGTTGACGGGTCAGGAAGGCTTGGTAAACGGCGCACTGATTGGCCACATCTACCGGAAGAGCTAAAGTGGCCTTGATCTCGGCGACCGACCGGATGGCCTCGACTGACCGGTCACGGGCGTCATTGAAATCTTTCCGGGCATCACGCACCTCCTCCTCGAGCTTCCGATTCGTCTCCCGGTACTTCGCTAGCCGGTCCATGTGCTTGTCCTGGAGACTGGCCAAATCCCGGTGCTTGCGAAGAATACTCAGGCAATCCTCCACCCGGTCCGAACCCGTAAGGATCATTACTTCCCTAGCCAACCGGCCCTCCACCTGCCTAGTCGACTGTAAGAACCGGGCATACGTCGTCGCCTGTTCCGATAGGTTAACTAAGTCCTGATACGGATCTCCGGTGTGCTCCGGTGGTCCGGTGGGTTGTTGGATCTCCGTGTTTAGGGTTCGCTTGGCCGGTATGGGAGTCCGAGGTGATCCGGATGGCTGTCCCTTTTCCGGGCTGGGACGGGGTCTCTTAGCCGGCGTGGGGGAGACCTCGATAACATCATCATCGTCTTCCTGTTCGGACACTTCTTCCGGCTCAGCGAACTGCTGATAGCTTAAGAGCTCATCGTACTCCCGGACCTCCTCAGCACTCAACAGCCCCTTAGTACGGTAGAGGTGAATGAGGAAAGACGGAAGGCAGGTGGCCTGCTTCTTGGTCTTCCGGAGATTGGCCACCTGCCGGTCGATCATCGTCTTCATCATGACACCCCAGTCCACCGTGAATTCACCGATCATGGCCCCAATGAAAACGGACGCCCACTTGATGGTGATCCGTTTGGGCTTTTCCGGATGGAAAATAGGGTTCATAAACCCTACGACTCTCCGGGCCTCCGGATCCGCAATGTCATCCAGCTCCCATCCTTCTCTCGGGTCTCCGGCCCCCTTGAGATACCGGTGTACGAAGTCCCGGGACTCCGGTGTCGAGACCTCGCCGGAGTTCTTGAAACCATACGTCTCCCTCCAGAGTTGTGCCGTCCACTTATCCGGCTCTCCCCGGATGGTTCCTCGATTCTCGGGATTCTTGACGAGGATCTCCTGGGCCAGAAGGGCAAGCTTCCAACCCCATGCCTTGTCCAGTAGGACCTCACAACTCATAGACTCTAAGGCGGTCCGGAGGAGCTCCTTCTCCTTCTCGCCGGCCGGCATCAACGGCATTACCCGTTGTACCCTGAACGACTGTCCTTCCGCCGCCGGTTCCTTCCCTTTCCTACCCATTCTGCTAAGTCCTCCTCTCCGTCACTCCGGTAACACCTGCACGCACGATCCTCACCACAATCTCTCGCCTAACGGAAACACTTCCGTCTCACCGTCTCTCTCCTACCGTCTAACCCTAACTGCGCCCTCCGCCTTAGAGCACAAGGACCCGTCGTGCCACAAAATGACAAAGAGAAAGGAGGAGCATGGCGGTTCTTCCTCCTTTTATACCTGCCCTCGCGCCCACCCGTTCGTAGCTCATCATGACGGACGGTCGTAGCCCCTCATCATTGGACGGTCGCGACCGGCGGCGTTTTAATGGTTGCAGCCATTATCCCCGTGTGCGTTGTACCTTTTGGTGGTTATCCTTAAGTCTGCCGGGTCAGGGCTCTGTCATATGGACTGTACCCGTCTCTCCTCCACCGCAGATGACCGGATCTCACCCGGCTGGCCTTCCGGTCTCTTATTTATTCAGCCGACCGGCTTAACCGGTTGTTTTACTTATAGGCTTAGTACTTCCGTATTTCTAACATAAAATTTTTAATTTTTTTATCATTTTCCTACCGGAATTAGTATTCCGGTGTGTCAACCGTGGAAATCACTTTCCACAAGAATGGAGCAAGGGATAGCAACACGGAATTTTGAAAGAGCAAGGAACAACAATATAACAAATAAGTAATCCTATCCTAAACTCATATGCACCATTAAGAAAGCCTAGTAAAATTACCTGCTTATTGAGTAAAATCCTCTACAAAAGTTAAATTACCATTACACCACACTACAAGATGATGGGCAAATGCAATCCAATAGCAATTCCATTGTAAACCCTAAACTATTTCACTAGCCGCCATACAATTCAGTCCACCTAATGTGTGGTAGAAACCAATAAGTGAATCAAAATTTTAGGAGCAATTTGGAGTATATAACTCCCTCCAACAATGCGTTTTATCTCTCTCATTCTCTTTAGATAACCCTTACAGACAGAGAACCTATAGTCCTCAATTGCTTTCCTCTATCGGTAGAATCCTCTTCAGCTCTCACAAATAGTGGAGTTAAGTCCTCCTACACAACAGACAGAACAATTAGAGCAAGAGAATTCTCTGAGGAAGTAGCTAGGTTCATCGACACCGAATTGTGCTGGAGGCTGCTATACACCGGCTGAGGAAGGGCCGCAACTGCAACAGCTACCCTTATACTACTGCGGTCAAAGAAGTGCCCCAACGAGTTGAAGAATCCAAAGGGGCCGAAAGGAATCCAAAGAACAAGGCCGTGCATCCTTAATCAATTCAATTCACCATTCTCACGTGATATAAGATTTGAATCTCTAAGGAAAGCCTTTGACCATAAATGGAAGGAAATAGGCATTAGGTGCAAAACGGGGTCTGGAAAAGGCCGTGTAAGCCTGCCCAAAGTAGGTGAACCTCTTGCTTTGGGCACCTCTGCTGCTGGCAGCGGATGCCAAAGTTGCTGCCCGCACAGAACTGCGTGGCGCACTGTGAACAAAGGTCCTCGGAATAATAGTTGAGACATGAATGACTTGGCTCGGGCTTTGGTCCCAAGTGGGCAGATGGTATCAGCCTGCCTCTATAGCTTGTGCCCTCCACACGCCTCGCGGGGAGGTCATTGGTTCGAGCCCCCGAGGCGGTTGCTGGCACCACGGTGGCACAGCCAGTGCCATGTCAAAAAGCACGGGGGCAGCGCTCGTTTTTTTCTCTGACGTGCCGCTTACACGGCCTTTTCCAGACCCCGTTTTGCACCTAATGCTACGGCCAACCTCATAGAGAAACAAATTTACAACAAGCCATACATTAGGCCCAGCTTGTGGCTAATACCAATCAAAACACCACCACCATACTTATCTCTTCGGACACTAACTCATACCAAAACTTTAATACTTATATCGGACCATTCCTAGATACATACATTATTGCCCACTTGTCGCACACACCGTCAGATACAAATAACCTACAATATCCCCTAAACTTAATATTACTAGGAAAGAACTATATTCACTACAAAAATTCTATATACACCACCAAAACAACATTGGAAACTACGAACAAATGAATCGACTCACATATATAGTAATCAATCTCTCAATCCTACAATTGCAATATCCACCCTTCCGAACAGTCCCCTCAATCCTAGCAAAACATAGACTCAATTAAACTATCCAAACTCAATTGCAACTCATGACATACCTATTCCTCAAATTTTAAACTACCAAACAAATCTACCACTATGATTTTACCCGCAATTCAGCTACTAAATTGATGGTTCCTTCAAAAAACCTAAAGAAATTACCCCTCGTATGTAGAGAAGAGAAAAATCTCGATATGGGATCTACAACCCTAAAGGCATCAATATCTCCAAAAGACTATATGGAATCCAAAATATTCTACGTATTGAAATAATTGCTATCCACAAAACACTAAGACACAAATTAAACATTCCACACTACATAATAGCAATCCAGATCAAGTTATACTTGCCTCTATAGTACAATACTTCAAAACATGACACAACCAATCAAAATATACAAAGTTAGAGCACCTATCAACATTGTTGGCAACAAACAAGCAGATAAACATGCAAAAGAAGGTCTAGACCTTGCACACGGTAACGCTACTCGTCCATACAAACATGCCCATGATACCCCATACTACTACCAAAAAGACTCTTTTGGCCTTCGATGATGGATGTTACAGAGAAAGGCCCGGTTAGATTCCCAGAAAAACAAATAGTAAAATAAAATAAAATCAATAACTTGGAAATCACGGCAATACAAACCCCTAATATTTGTAAATGGACAGGAAATGAAAATATAGACAAAGACCTTTCTAATGAATATGGCAAAAACCCGACTATCACAAAGAAACAAAAATCATGCCTCATCAAATTTTGTACATGAATATTTATAGGCCATGTTATAAAACAAACCTTCTTTAATAAAACAAGACGTGTGGGACCTCAAGGTTCACCTACAAATACAAAACTCGGAAAAGTTGAAACTAAAGCAGAGGGTTCAAGGTAGGAGTATGAGCATACACAAGTAGAGAAAGAAGTGCATCAACAATGTACTTTCACTAGAAAATAAGTAGATTTCATCCATTAGTTTTCTGAGCGAGCATAATGTGTCATCAAATCGAGTTGAAGCCATAAAATGGATCTCCTTCCGATTGAAGCTAAAGTAGTGTAGTGAATTTAAGTTTTTCAATTGTAATCAAATTTGGGCTCATTACCGTGGTTGATTAATTCTTTTAAATATATGATTTTTTTTATTTTTTTTCGACACTATGATGTTATCCATTACAACATATACATAAGTGAAAATATTAGTTTTTTGGAGTGAATTCTGAATTTGAGATGAATTTTGTTCACTTCACGTTTCCTTCAAACATTCATTATGATTCCAACGCTCAATCTAAAAATATAAATTTTGTATCTGTTACCTAAAGCATTTAGTAGTAAATGTAAATATTGACCTAAAACATTTTGCATTTAATTTGGGTGTAGCAATGTAGTTTACAAAGTGTAAAGTATTGAAGTTTTGATGGTTATAGGTCCATCACTTTAAGATCAATTGGTATTTAATTATGAATTTCTACAACCAAAAAATACTTCTGCCTAAATTTACATGTTTTTTTAAATGGATGTCATACTTGATTGCATGAAAAATAAAGTCTAGATTTTTCAAGAGTTGTGGGAATAAACATATAATCAATCTTTTTGTCTTATTTCGTATATTCTTATTCTTGAGTACATAAAATAACATGCTATGAAATTCTACTAAAAAACATTCTAGCAATACATCCACCTCTTATACTTCATTTCAACAACAATATTACTTCACCTTAGGACGAATGATTTTATAATAGCATAACAACACAAGGCGAAAAGTTAGAGCAGTTAGAGTGAGCAATTACAATAATTACAGAAGAAACTACAAATTCAAGCCGTTGTGTTATACATCTTTTCGAAAACAATAACGCATATATCTTTCAAACCTCCCTAGTTTCGTGCTATAATTGAAGTTAGACAGCATCATCCCAAAACATAGACAAGATAATGCACACCTAAAATTATTAACAACAGTAAAACTTAGGGGAAAAAATAGCATATTTCAAATTCCAAGTAGCCGACCTAGTGACTCGGCAGCCATACTCTGACTGAGAATGAAAACACAAAATAAGTAATAAGTAAAACCGGCCACAACATGTACATTACCCTGTAACAAGTTTTGCAACCTCACATCAAACCTCATACTAAAACATTTAACACACTCACTAAAACAGGATGTTGACCATAAAATTTTGCATGTACCACCGCTTAGACATAAAAAGAAGGCTAAATTTTAGTTTACAGTAATTATACAATAAAGTGATTTTCTATTTTTCTCAATTTTTTTGTTATACCATACAGTTGTGATAGTAAGGAATAACTTGGTGTTACAAAAAGATGAGAAAAAGGTCATTTAATACTTTATTTTGTAACCAAACTAAAACTTTGGAATCATCATTAAAATTTTGAATTGCAATTGGACACAAAAATATCTATCAATACCATTACTTTTTATATCACCATATTGTTCCTCTTTACAACTTGTACTTTCTACAAAAAAATTGGATCCATGAGCTATTGGATATCATATGTGATTTTTTTTAACAAAAGCCCAAAAGTTAACAAATTAGCTCTATTTTATAAACTGTTCATTTCTAACATACCAAATTTTGCCTAAAAATGCTTTATGCCTGAACATTGGTACGTGCAAAATTTGTAGTACAGGTCCAACAGTAGAAACCTCATAAACATACAAACTAATTCTAGAGGATAGTGGAGTTACATCAGGACAAACCTTTTTGGAAAAGTGAGGAGAAATGTAGGACATAGCATGACCGCAATCTTTCTTGCAGCTGAAACATGCACATAATCCTTGATTTCGAGTTCTTCATATCTTTTCACGTTTAAGTCTTAGTGTTGTTGCCAATTATTAAAGGCTAAACCTCACCTATGAACACTACATAAAATTGGGTGAGAGGTGGAGACCATATGGAGCTTTTGTTGGTCACAATCCATATCTGAATTCAACATGCCAATTTGTAACTAGCTGTATGTGTTGCAAAACATCATGTCAAGGATTCGGAGGTACAGTGCTAAACTTGTTTCCCAAGAGCAAAAGACCAAAATATAATTCTGTTACGTAAATATACACCTAAAATAATTAACAAAAGTAAAACTTAGGGGAAAAAAAGCACATTTCAAATCTCAAATAGCATACCTAGTGACCCCGCAGCGATACTCTGTTGGAGAATGAAAACACAAAATAAGTAATAAGTAAAACCAGCCAACACCTATAATTGCCTACAAGAAAAATGAGGGTAAATTCTTTGCCAAAATCTAATTACAATATAGAAATATCTATTTTACAAAATTATTTGCATAATAACTTTTCATTGGATTCTTCATAGATGAAAACTTTGTTACTCAATGGAGTGATTTTTAATGCAAAAGATGTGTGTATGTATGTTCCTTACATATCTTTGCAATCAAATTTTAAAAAGTCATCATTAGAAATTAGAATTTTACTTTTTTGAAATTGAAACTTGGTACTCTTGAGTGGGATTGGCTAAGAATTGAGTGATAATTTTGCAAGATAACATGGACCAATTTTATTGTATGTTATTTACAAATATTTGAATGCATCAAAAAACATCACTCATCTTTCTTGTAGGCGAATGTACTGTACTGTACAGTTTAGAGCCCCCTTGAAGCCCAAGTCCCTGCCCAATAATTAAAGTGACTTTTTAAATTAAAATTAACATTTGCTTAAAAACAAAAGCGCTAGATGAAGCTGCCAAGCACGAGGGGGGGAGGTTACAATTTCAACATAGTAAAAGGATACTGCCACAATGGGATTCGAACCCGCGATCTCCGGGTCCGCGAATTGACTCTCCACTACGATTTCCTGCAGGAAGCAACACTAGTCAACCAGCAAGGACTTTCACGTGAACATTCGATCGTCATTGCGATCTTAGAGAGCGTCTACGTTCCCAATGTTGGGAGCGTAGGCGCTTCCTTAAGGTCCCATAAAAAGATATCCTTCTATTACTTGTCCCATTTGTAACTCACACGAACGAGATACATTGCTAGATGTATTAATTACTGACATGCAAACAACAACATATACACTCACTCCACATTCAAAGATACAATAAAGGAGTATGGAAAATAAGAAAATTACTTATCTCATTTGAAAAATCTAGTTGTTATACTCTTATGAATGTTGGCACCTTCAATAATAACCCCTCACGAAAACACCGTTCTTAATTGACTACTCGCTTGCACATGTGGTACACAAAGATGCCACTGCAACTCAAGATTTAGACCCAACATTCTAGATGTAAAAAATCTATCATATCAAAGTGACCTACCCACAAAAATTGATCCAAACATTACCATACAATTTATCAAATTCACATATTGCAACAATAGATTCTCACTAATAACACTTGAAGCTAAAACCTACAAATACAAACCACTAATTGATAGTATTGCTAGAGGATGGATAATTGACCCCCTAATTGTCATCACAAGGTGCGCCCGAGCCATTGCACACATTCCATCATTGAAACTACTTGAAATCAACTTTAAAATTTCAATTTCTACCACGTTGGACATATCTTTAATAATATTAATACCATTGCTATAGAGGGAGGCTATGACATGAGCAGTGAGCAATGAGCTGTAAGCCATGAGCGTACTTTTTACGCTCATGGCTCATGAAATGTGGATAATTATAGTAAATACAAATTAATGAAAAATTGCTCCAACGATGACTGAAAACTTGCTTCGGACAATTTTCATCCATTATTTCAAGGGTAATGTAACCAAGTGTACAGAAAGTAGGTAGTAGGCATGAATATACAGGATATATAAATCATAAGAGGCTTACAATAAATAAGAAGAATAGATCATAAGAGGCTTACAATAAATATGAACATATATATTTTATAGGATGATAACAGTAAATAAGGAGGTATATAGATTATAAAAGGCTTACAATAAACAATGCTAGATACTTATTTAATTGGCATAAATCCAATCAAATCCATACTAATTGCCAATGAATACTAGAATGGAAAATGAAACATATCCATCATTTTCTAAGACATTCTAACACTATACTTATAGCACTAAGGCATCCTTAGGGTACTCTCAAGTTAAAAGATACTGTGAACAAAATAAAGAATTAGATCTCCCAATTCCATCTGTCTAAAAGCATGCCAACTTCATTGAATGTCCAAGCTGGCCGGTGAATGAACTTATCGTCCACCGTACATCCCATGTATCGTTGAAGAAGACAATAAAGGTGCTTGCAGAGGATCCACTTCTTCTGACCACGACCAAGGGCTGTGGTCTTCATAGTAATAAAATCAAGGCATGTACAGGCAGGAAAATCTCCAATTGTAACCTCATACAGTTGATTCTTGGCAATGGAGCCAGGAGTGTGGATAGTGTAAACAACTCCATAGCCTGGGTATGGAACCTTCACATATTTTACCACAGAGCAGTCGGTGGTAATTGATTTCACAAACTTGGCAACATGCTCAGGTGAAGGTTCAGACACATTCTTGAATTTCTTACCATCTCTCATGGTGGGACGGTAATCTCCAGATGACTTCGGAGGTCTTGGACCATCAACAGGCTCAGATGGAGCGTAGATAGGATTGCTCCAATGAAAGGCATCAGAGGACTTCTCTCTAGGCGGATGGACATCCTCCTTGTCACCTTCAATCCCCTTAGATGGAAGAAGGTGATCCTCCTCCAACATGAAACCTGCAGATTCCAATCCGTCGACCTCTGCTTGTGATAAATTAGTCCCCTCCTTAATAGGCCAGACATTAGGAACAATAGGATAATACATAACATACTTGGATCGACTCCCCATCACGCAAGTAGCCAGTTTGGATGGACAAAACCAGAACTGCTTCTGCTTCGTATCTTGAGATTTGAATTTCCTTTGAAGGCCAGTAAATGTTGATGCAGCTGTAGCCCTTCGATACTTTGCCATCACAGCATTGCATCTCTTGCCTTCACTGTTATAGCCTCTGCATTGATCCTTGGATTGAGGTGAAATCCGTTCAATTCGCCAATCCATCGGATTGTAACAAGGAGTCTCACGAATTGGAAGGCCGTTGCGAGTAACCACATGTCCTTCTACAGAGCCTTCAGTGAGTGAAGGATTGCTTGTGGTGGATTTCAGATTCAACGAGCGGCTCTGTCTAGGCGTCATATTTTTCCCTAGCTTGGGAATAGTGAAATTCACTCCGTCATGACGATGAGAATCATCATCATCTCCAGGAGCCAAATCTAACTTCCTCTTCGCTGAACCAAAAACGTTCTCACCTTCAAGATGAGGCAACCTTGAATTCAAACCCGCCTCACCTGAAATTTGACCAACTATTTCAGCCACTTTTACAGGATTACCCTTACGAGTAGCCAAGCGAAGCGCCAACACATTCCGAGATGGACCTTGTCCACCAAGACGACCCTTGAGATAGTTGTGATACTGTGTTGACTGCAATGCGGCTCTGCAGTAGTCATCAAGTGCGGCGTTGTAAAGATCCACCATATCATTCCCAGATGCCTGTAGCCACTTGTTGTGCACTGTCTTAGACAAATTGCATGTTGGCATAAAAGCCTCTTCTTCAAAGGACAGAAACTGCAAAAAAGATACAGTAATTGATGTTATTATCACGTTATGTTATAAAGAGTGGAAATTATATCATGCTCAAAAGTGACAAGAAAATGTAAAAGTCAAAATTCATTAACAAATATATAAACCTTGGAAGCATTTCCAAAAAAAATATATGTAAAACAATGTAAACAATGTCAACGTAGAGTCTAGGAAACAATACTGAATCAACCCCGACAGAAAATTAAAAATCTTAAATGCAAAGGAAGAGGGTGTTCTGTGCAGAACACCATTAAGTGACAAGTTTATGGAGCTCATGGAATACAGAGAGTACGGTGTTCTGTACAGAACACCCTCTTCTCTTCCATTGTGGGGTCCAAGTTTTGGGAATCTAGAGAGTGTTCAGAACAGTAGACCCTCTAGGTTCCCAAAACTTGGACCCCAACAATGGGCGAGAAGAGGGTGTTCTGTACAGAACACCCTATTCTCTGTAATCAACATTGACCTCCAATATGGACGAGAAGAGGGTGTTCTGTACAGAACACCCTAAAACTACTCAAAACATGGAGCTCAAAAATGGACAATGAAGGGGTGTTCTGTACAGAACACCCTTGTTGATCCAAGATTACTTCACAATTGTACTGTGCCAACCGCCTACTTCTAGGTAGTTGGATAAGCATATCTCAATATAAAATAAATATTAGGGTTTTACATTCATACCTCAGATATGTGTGAGGCCCATTGATGGTAGCGAAAGTGCCAAAAATTTATCCAGTCGTGAAGCTCTTTTAAAGAGCTCTCAGCAACTGCACCGGATGAAAACCACCAAGCCTTGATGGCTGCCAAGGCGGTATCAGCATCGGATTTCGAACGAGATTTCCGATAGTCTTGGCAGAGCTTCAAATGAACTTGTTGGAGCTCTGGCTTGATGAGTTGCTTCGTGTGACGATCTAACGCTATTGTCTAGTGGAATTGGCATGTGCGCTCCTTGCCTTCCATTGGCTCTTTCGGGTTCCCTGATCCAAATAAGGATCTGACGGCATTGAAGTTTGCTTGAGCCGAATCCGCCATGAAGCCTTTAAAGTTCACATTTGTGATCCCATGCTTTTCCAAAACATTCAACATTGACAACCACATTCGTTCCTGAGCTTCTGTTGTCTCGGACTGCATGTCACAGACCGCAATCGTTATGACCTTGCAATAATCAGGGTCATATACATGAATCCCGAGGGTGCTCCACTCCTTCACTGGCTTCACGTGGTCAAACATGACCCACTCGTTCTCAAGGTCTCCACCAGGTTGCATCCTTCTTACAAGACCAACACCGCTCCCGACGCCACAAGTAGACATCTTGAATAAGTATACCAAATCGTTTCCTTGACGAGGGAATACACTATCATGTACGTAGTCATAAGTTGAAGCTTTCTTCAACTTCAGAATGTTATCAATGTATCCGCCTTTGCCACAGAAGCGCCTAGCCTCTGCAATCATGTTGCGGATACTAGGAGTACTAAGCTTTGCCCATTTGTCAAACACCTAGGACATCTCAGCCTCAGTCAGTTTCCGTCCCTCGCCAGTGACATCCACAAGGCCTTTAAGAAGCAGCTCCCGCCCGACTGCCATTCCTATGGCACTGAGCTTAGCGTTCGGAGTACGAGCCACTTGGGTCAGGACCTCCTCACGGATAAGATCCAATGCCTCTCTACATTCTCCATTAGCAACTGGATGATCATGCGTGCCTATGTGAACCGCGGCCCTCGACATGCACGGGTTCTTGGAAACAATATAGAACATCTTACACGTGCATAATTTCAAACAAGCAGGGGCAACTCGACAAAATCGACAAAGAAGTGAACACCTCTTTGGTAAAAGTGGAGTGGGTCCCGGTGTCATTATCTCTGGTGTGGAGCCTTCCCAATACATGTCGTTGTAGTTGCCATTCCGAATTATGTGAGGACATGTGGGATTCAAACATCGGAGATGTCCAAGACACTTCACGTACTTAAATGAAAGCTCTGAATTTGGATCTGAGATGTTTGTTGTAGCAGTCTCGGTCCAAGCATGGCCATCACTTCTTCTATCCATACCATCAAGCATGCCTGCACCTCCTCCCTTCACGCACGGTAATGGTGGCAATTCAAAGATAACATTCCCGTTGTACTCCACTGGCAAGTATTTGACCTTGTGATGTGAAAAAGAAGCCAAATCTGCAGATTTCAAAACACTCTTTGATGCCTTCTGGTTTCCAAGCGAAATGATGAAGTCATAAATGCTGACAATGGATGTCTCTGTGGTATCTGCCACAGACACTCCTGAAGGCCCCTTCTCCGTCTTAGCTGTTACATCTGTGGATACATGCTTCTCCTGTATTGAAGTCTGCGAGCCTAAAGGACAACTGACTTCACGTTGAAAAGATACTGAACATGGTGTGTCATAGGACATGGACTCTGAAACCACATCCCTGGATGGCGTTTCAGAGACCACAAAAGAGTCATCACCAACAACATCTGAAGCCTGACGAAAACTATCCTTTCCATCACTACATCCATCTGCGCTAAAATGAAACGCATGCATTGCAATTTCATCATCCTCATCATCGGAGCTCAGTAATGTGATTGTATTGTCCGGGGATTCCTTCACAGTTGGTAACAACCTAGTCAGACGACTATGACCATGACGCTCAAATGATGCTAGTGATCGAGGGGTGAGAGTGGACGACTGAGACATGTCAAAAGTAGCAAGCCCTCCTATGATGGTATAGCTGCCTGGCTGAAGCTTGTAAATTGTTCTCCCATCTATCAGATCAGGTTTCTGATAAATAGTCTTCACAACATCTCCATCAGCTCCAAACACCTCCTTCTCTACAATCAAAGAAGACTCATGTAACTGAAACTTAAGACATAACAATCTCTCATCGACGGTCACGTATCCCACATCATCAACTAGAAGGGTGAAAGGGACTGAAGAGGTGAGAAGGCGAAAAGAGACTACTTGGTTAGCCATTGCCGGAGATTGCTGGAAGTAGAATGGTGGAATGCCCAAAACGCAGATGGATTATATACTAAGTACAGATCCTAAAAGGAATAAGGGAACGGCTGTTAGAGAGAGAATGGGAACAATAGGGAGCCGGCGGGTTCACTACGAAATACCTACAATTGGCCTCGAATTAGAGTCACTAAATTAAAGCAGCACAAAATGAATGACAGCGACAACTACTGCAACTCTAAAAACTGCGTGTAAATGGTTGTTCGGCACAGAACGGGGGGAAACAGAAATCCAGTGAGTGATGTTGGAGTGATAAGATTCTTGTGTTCTGTACAGAACGGGGGGAAAAAGAAAATCACTATGTGATGTTGAAGCGATGGGATTGTAGTGTTCTGTACAGAACGAACCTTTCCATTGAAAATAAAACATATTGTTATTATTCTCAAAGTCGCAAATTTACTAAATATTTATTAAATAGTTATACTTTGATAATTATCACAAATTCCTAATAATAATAATCGGCCAGAAAGTGACGTGGAAAATAAACAAGATTAAACAAACATGTTTATAAAAGTCCTAGAGAGGATCCATAAAATCAGGGGTTTATACTGAGATAGTGTATAATTAACAATAGCAGATGTACTGAACAGTCAGAGATTCAAGGGTATGCGCAGATAATTCTTTATCAAAATAGTAGAACACTGCAAGTATTCGCATGCTAAATTGATCACTGACTGGAGCCGAAAGTGCCATGCCGATAATAGAGCGCAAGCAAGGACCATACTATTTGTAAATTCTTTTGCAGAGTCGTGTATTTAGAAGTTTGTACAAAATTCCTAATATGATCAATTAGCCGCCCTATCCAACATATATATACTAAAGATTCTATAAAAATAACTGCTATTCGAATCACTTAAAAAACAGGATTAGTATCAAATAAATGACTCACTATGTGCCAGAGTGGTGATAATTTTAAATCATATATTTGATCAATGGTGTAGGATGCAACAAATCTAACGGCTCTAAAATCCACCCTTGAAGGTATAAATATGATGATTTGAAGTACTTCTCAGTATCATTTGGATGTGGTAGTTTCATTATGTGCTTCTAAGATATGGTCGAGACGAGAGCTGTGAGAAGAGCGAAGGCATTGCGGGAGATTGTGGAGACTGGATTGAGTAGCGAGAAGAGATCGGCCAATACACCTGAAGCTGAGGGACGTGATTTCTATAGGAAGACCTACAGAAGACGAATCCCTAGCACCTTAACGGCTAAACATCAAGAGGTACCGCACATCCTTAGTTATGATGGCTTCTATGAATGCTGCTTTCATTTCAGTGTTAGTCATTATCTATGTTGTTGGTCTTGACATGTGGAAAATAATCTGATTGTTCCAGAGCGGCGATGAAGCCAAGTCCAGCTTTCAGTTTAAACATTGTCGTAGAGGTGTCCATTGAAGCTCTTCTTATTCTAGCTATTGGGGCTATATGTGTTACATATCTAATCGTTTGCAACAGAGATATCGCTAGAACAGCGCCAGAAAATGACATAGGTCTAGGTTTAGCACCTCCGTCAGATAGCTCCTCAGTAGTCTCTACTAGTACAGACCGAGATGCGGAGTATTACAGTGAAGCATCATGTGAGATCTGGACCCCTCAAATTTCGTACAATATGTACTGTGAGTTCTATGAAGGGCTTGGTGAAGAAGAGCTGCACAATTTAGAAAATCATATGGAATAGTGTTAATAAACATGCTCAACGCTGCATCTATTGCGAATTACTCTTTAGGGAATGTCATTATTTAGAAATTAGCCTTTAAGGCAATGTCATTATGTCGTAAGGCAATTTCTCAATGTAGCAATTATTTCTGTTAATCAGTTTAATTTTTTATATTGATATGATGACCTTTCTCTAAGTTTTGTACAGCAAGTACCAGGTTATTGGACCGAACCTTGTAATGGATGTACAGTGATGGGGATTGGATGAAACTTCTTTTCCGTTAGGGCAGGCGCAAGTGCCCTCTTCTTCTATACATTGTTTTCTTTATTCTTTGTGTCCCTGCGTGACTACGTGCAATAGGAGCTCTCTGACTGCGGTGTGGTTTGCAGTAGGCTGCGTGAATCAACTGGTGAGTCCTGAGTATGGAAGGATCAATTCAATGAGATGTTTGTGATGTTTGCAAGTTTAGCAGCAACTCAGTTAGACGATGCAGTTGCAGAATGGAGACTACAAACTCATTTTAGTGATTAGATCTGGTTCATAGCTTTTGATTACCGTGAATATTCGGGTGTTCGAAGAAGAGAGTTCCTAACGTGTGACTACCTATTTGGCAAGGTTCATGGTATGATGTAGATCTGGTTCGTAGTTATGTACATTGTTTGAAACATGGTTGAGTTCAGAGTGGACTAGTGCGTTGTACATTGATAGATGAATAATGTATCTATTGAAGGTTTCAAAACCTACGTTCTGTGCCGAACAGCCCATACGGGTGTACAAGTCACAGAAATGATAGAGCTTTGCTTGCTATGTTCTGTGCCGAACAGCCCTTTGTTAGATGTCATTCATATGCGTTCGGTGCCGAACAGGTTCAATGTATAGTGTAGATCACATGAATTAAATGACGGCATCGATCATATTCTGTGCCGAACAGCATTTTGTGCGCTATCTATGATCTCGGTCCGTTGCCACAGAGGTTCAATGGTCGATCATGTCGAAGCTCGAAATGCCGTTACCTAGTGTGTTCTGTGACGAACAAGCTTTTAGTGAGAGGTCTACAATTTAAATATTGTGCTTTAAGAATTACTTTGTCTTTTACCATTGCTTTTGGTCCTTTCTGCATGGTTCGTTCTCAAATGAATATTGCACATGACGACTCTGAATCCCTCGTTCTGTGCCGAACACCCTTTCTGGTCAACATAATGGTATTCAAAATGTGAGCCAATTTTACGTGTTCTGCACCGAACAGGCTTCTTAGGCATTGAATTCATGTGCACTATATCACTGTGTTTGTGTGGTAAGATAAGCAAGGTTCTGGTGTTCTGCACCGAACAGCATGAAATGATTCAATACTTCAAGAAATAAAGTCAATTTCTGTGAATTTGGGATGTGATTTGTGTGATTGACTGAATTTCATGTCAATAATACGCTGTTATGCTATCAAGGGTAATATATTATCATTGCAAGTATGTTGTTCTGTGCCGAACGACTAATATATCTGTTTAATTGTGAAGATTTCAATTACAGATAGTATCGAAAAGGAGGGTGACTGCAAGATGGACGACGCAGCAGTTGCTAACCAGATCCACATTCCTAGAGACATAGGTACTTCATACCCTGAGTATATTACTTTCAATTGGCCATGTAGTTTCTGAATTTTACGTGTTCTGTAACGAACACCATACATAGGTACTTTAAAGAGCCAGACAAAATTACTATGAATTGACTTAAGTGGCGTGCCAAAGATGGTAGGGGATGGGCAGAATAACGCAGGCTTCGTGCAACCAACTCAAGGTAGTCAAGTTGAAGCAGGTGTCGAAGAAGGAGAGGTCAACAACCATGTCAATATTCCATGGAGTACTGATCACGGTAAATTACTAATCTTAATAGATGTTTATAAGAGTGCCCACTCTAGTCCATTTTGAAGCCGTTCTGTGCCGAATGGGTGATTTGAATGATAGTGAACTTGAATAATTCCATATTAGCTCATTTTTTCATGACTTAAATGGGGTGGCAGACATGGTAGGGGATGGGCACAATAATGCAGGCTTGGTGCAACCAACTCAAGGTAGTAAAGTTGAAGCAGATGTCGATGAAGGAGAAGTGAACAACCAGGTCACTATTCCAGGGAATGCTGATCACGGTACATTACTTTACTTAATAGATGTTTATAATAGTGCCCACGCAAGTCCATACTGAAGTCGTTCTGTGCCGAATGGGTGATTTGGATGATGATGAACCTGAATGTTTCCTACTGTGATGTGGCAGGCGGAGGAAATGACTCATCACTGGATGGCCATGGAGATGATGGTGATGACGATGAGGACGACGCCATCAATGACGATGACGCACCTGATAGGGTGGAATTTCCTCTTCAAGATGACGATGATGATGAGGATGCTGCTCTTGAGTTCGGGCTGGAATTGAATGAACCGACAATTGATGCTACGGAGGAATACGACTTGATCATTGCTCACAGACAAACCAGGGTAAATTCAATCCAAATACTCAAGCGCCTAGAGATGTTCCCAGGGGGGAAGTCCCATGTCGACATACCGCTGTGTAGAATGCGAAAGTTGCAAGTGGTAAGGCCAGCACTCGAAGCAGACATTGCCAAAATGCAAGCAGATTTTATCCATGGCTATCGTGAGGGTGCTGCAGCATTCTATGTGCCGACAACAAACTTCGAAGGCCAGGAGAAGATGGTCACAGATGAAGAGCGATCGAAATGGAGTCCACTTTGGCGACAAAGAGATTTGGAGTTCGAGGACTTCCTAAAGTCAGACCGGGAACTTTGTCAACTTTCTAACAAGTTTTTTTATGTTTGGGACGGCAACCATCGTTTGGTTGCCTGGTATGATTTTATTAAAAAATCACATCGCAAAGAGTACGATTGGCACTTCAGGGTGAGATCAATTGTATTGCGCACAACAAACGACGTCACGGATGTACTCAATGCAATGCATGACATAAACAAATCGAACGAGAACTCACACGTCAAGCAAAACACGGTTCACACTCTTCATCGTATTCAGAAGCTTGGGTCCTTGCCCATTGAGCAGTTCCGGGAATTTCTCGCTCCTGAGGAGATGTCCGCTGCAATTAAGGCTCTAGATGTTCCTGCTGAGAAGAAGCCGTGGTATCCAATCCCAAGGGCCAAGTTCTTGGATTTGATTCATAGTGTAAGTATTTGCTCTACTTTATAATAATGCAATACTTTTTTGAATCATTTCGTCAGGCTGTTATTTGATTTCTTTGGATACTGATTTTTTAAATATCGATGCAGCACGAGATTACCGAGGCAGGGGATGAAGGACAGCGCAGGTACGAAGATGAGACACCTAGGCGCAGGCGCACAGCAAATGGATTGATGAAGGCAATCAATGGCGCCATGGATGCCAAGAGGAAGACATTATCCGCAGCGTTCACAAAATATCTGAGCATTTCAAATCCAGCAAACGGAAAGCAGTTTTTGATGGAGGTATGGTTACTGTGATATATTCAACAATGTTACTCAACCGGGTTTACGAAGAGTAAAACTTCTGAATTTTGAGCAGAATTTTAATGTTGATTTGTAACCTTAAGCACATGTTCGGTACCGAATGGGTGCCATAGCTTCCAGTATCTCATAACAGTCCAAGAAATCTGATATATTTTATCATGCAAGTCAAGAAGAATTTGACCATATTTTTTAGTTCATTTGTAACCTTATGCACCTGTTCGGTACCGAATGGGTGAGATAGCTACCAATATCTAATAACAATCCGAGGTAATTCAAATGCTTATCACGCAATTCATGCAAGTGTTCTGAGTTCTGTGCCTAACCAAATCATGAGCAAGGTAATTGAAACCAAGTCATGCAAGTGTTATCAGTTCTTTACCAAACGCAATACATTTTATTTCTCAGCTAGATCATTATGTTAATAGACTCAGAGCTAATGGTTACTTATAGGGTGATTTGGTGGTCGTTCGGTACCGAACGGGTACTGGCTCTGGCTAGTTCGATGGTGTTCGGTACCAAAGATGATACATTTTTATTTTCATTGGTGGCAGCAAGAGCTAGACATAAGGTGTTTATTATGTCATCTTAATACTTTTCTCACATCCTTTCGTGAACTGTGCAGATTGCCAAGCATTGGTCCATGAATTCGGTTCCGGAGATGACCATAGAAAAATTACAGAATCTCGCGGCCTCTTGTATTCCATCCACGGAAAAGGAGGCAATTTTGAAAATCTGGAACTCCACAAAATCTGAAAAGAAGATCAAGAAATTCCCACTGCCTCCTTTCAACGACAATGTCTTCAACACTTACCTCCATAAGTATGTGTTTTGGCATCAGTTGAAGGAGAACTCTCTGGAGTTCTACAATGCAATCATGAGTGATTATCCTACATTGGATGATCAGCCAAGTCAAACATTTCAGAAGTATATTGAGTCTAACAGAATCAGGCAGTGGGATTATGCGTTTAATAAGCCTATTCTCAACAAGCAGATAAGCAAGTCAGCAGAGTGGGGGACTCTTAAGCAACCTCATGGTGAACCAGCCATGAATCGACTCATTTACAGGTATGCGTGTAGATAGTTTTATAGTATTTGACATCTTGTTCTTGATTGAACTTCAATTTTTCTGTAGAGATCATGTTATTTGTTAATACTAATAGGATTTAATTGTCATGGTTGTGCTTAAGGTACTGGACCAATATCCTACAAGCGGAAGGAATTGTACCACAGGCACATCCATGCTTTGGCTCATGGCTTGACCTCCAAAATGGTGATTGCATGTTCACTATCGACCAGGCAACTGACTGGGGTGAACAACATCTGATGGCATGCCATTGGTATGTTGAAATGGACCCCATGGAGACACCTCTACACGAGATCGAGAATCGTCGACTGGTAGAGCCAGAATTCCAGCGCCCAATGCCCCTTGAAACTGCGACTGTTGGACGATCAACCGCAGCTGCTCCTGCTGTTGGGAGAGCCTCGAAATCGAAGTCGAGGGGTCCTGTGAAAGGTAATGCTCCAAGTTCGATATTGCCCCCAAAAGAGATCCTTGCAAAGGGTGGAAAACGTGCTGCCACAACCGAAGATGCACAAGGAGAATCGTCAAAAAGAGGGAGACGGGATGAGGATGCCGCTCATTCGGAGGCAAAATCATCCAAGTCCATCTCGCAAATTACAAGGGGTTTTGGAAGTGGATACAACCCGACTTTGAGAACGTCATTAGTTCACCGTGCCCCACGAGGAGTGAAATATAATGAGCTTGTGATAAACAACTCGGTGGAGGATTTCTTGGCGGCTAAAGCAGCATTGTTCGAGGAATTTGCAACCAAGGTAAAGCTCCTCCAAACTTACTTGTCTTCGTTAAATTAATTGATTTGCATTACGATCTGTGAGTGGACCCATGACATATTGTGATGTGCAATAGGCAAGGGCAGGCGGGGAGACCTTCCTTCGAGGCAAGGAAGATGAGTTCCCGGTAGCAGATCTGGTCATCATTGACCAGCCATTTGAGACCGTGGTGGCCGGTTTTGATGATGTCGTTCCCAAGTGGAATTCCATCAACGGTACCAAGAGGGACTGGTACACGCCAAGGTTTGAGTTCATCGATGACTATCTGCACGACGACGGCGCAATCTTGATTCTAATGCCGATGGGTTTGAGCCACGAGCTTATGCCTTGGGTGGTCAAGTACAAATTGAAGACGAAATGCGAGTGGCTGGTTCATCAATCCGAGCCTCTAACACACCCAGCTTATGACAACATGATGGTTAGTTATTCTTACAATCACTGTTATGTAATTTATACTTGTACAATTTCCTTGACATGAGTCGCTTGTTCCACTGGAGTGTATATTACGCATTGTAATTGTTGTTTAGCATGATCAGGTCAATGCTTACAATACATAGAGCCGAGAGTTCCCTTCTTCACCTTGGTTTGTCATGAACGAACACTCTTTGTTCGTGTTGTCGATTTCTATTCAAGTACACAAGATTCATTCTGATGATTAATGTTGACATTCCCTTATCTCAGACCTTCAATTTCAGCGCAGTTCTCTTGGTTAAAACCGACCGTAGCCAAACCAAAGCATGGGCACGGCTTCCAAAACCATTCAAGCTCAATTCAGATCCCTTGACGGCCAATACACCTGAAGATCCGATCCGGTATCTCTCACTTACCAATTATGTGGAGAAACCAGCCCTGGATGATAGTGGAAACCTCTGGCGTGGGCCTCATGAGAAGTCGGATGTCTTGTTCCAAATTCTCATCGACATGTGTTCGAAGCCAGGGGATCTTGTCGTTGATCTGAGTGCATCCACAGGTGCATCACTTCGAGCATGTCGCGCTTCAGGCCGCCGTTTCTTCGGCATCGAAGAAGACACCGACATATATAACGGTATTTTGAAGGAGCTTATCAAGGTACCGGAGCAAAAGAAAGGGAAGTAGCCTCGCGGTATGGATGGTTCTTCAAGTCCCTGACCTAGCTCAATATCATGTCTTCTGTTAGTTTCCGAACCATCTGATTTCAATGGCTTGCAGATAAATCACAATTACATTGTCTTCGTCAAACACCAGTGGACAAAACTCTTCGGTGGTCTATGTTCCTATCTAGTATGTTGTTTTCAAGCTCCATGGTGCAAGGTTCAGAATAAACCTTGATGGTAGCAAATTCGCAATATTAAAATTATTTACTTTATGTTTACACATTACCAAGAAGCTTGCAGAGTGATTACTTTGGCAAACAGAGTATATGTCATTGTCTTCTGCTAACTCAATAAGGTTACATTAAAATTGCTGATAGATTTACTAACTTAATCGTTACTTCAAATCGTTACTAACTTGGTATATTCAGTGAATGTTTTGAAATATTTATAGTGTTCGGCCAGTTGAAGTGATGTTTGAAGGTAGACCTGGTGTTTTCATCCTTAGTGACGCCATTCCAAGTGCCCCTTATAAAACTAGCACAATGAAGTAATATTAAAACCAACAGAATGAAGTCCTTGCAGAAGACCTTAACTTTGAAGTTACTTATCAGATTTAGTACAGGCAGCCTATTGCACAGTTGGGTTGCACATGGAACTCGCAAACCAAATTTTCTCTTCATCATGTAATTGTGTAATCTCCATCTTTGCAGAGCTTTATCGCAAACGAATTCCCTTTTTTGCAGATCCCCAGTTCATGCGAAGTCCTTCACCGACGTTCTCACTTCCTCCCGAGGCTGCAGCTGTTGCCTCATTTCTTGCCCTTCAACTCTCACCGAAGGTCCAACCACACGAAATTGAGCGCCTCCCAAAATCATGTATATTTGTGGATTCTGAAGCAGTCAAATCTGCCTCTGGAACTACTGAATCCATAGATATTTTGAACGACGAGTCATCTGGTGATAGTTCATTATTTTCATAGAGAAATGCTTATACTTTGACTGTCATGGAAAGACATGTCCATCACCGTATTTACTTGTATTTGGAAATGAAATATTCAATGTATCTTTCTATTAAATATATAATTCTATTATAAGAAATACTATTGTAAGTACTGTTTTGCTAATATTAGCTCTTTAGTGTATAATTTTAACTATATTGTTTAATATAACTTGATGGAATCACAAATATCATCTATATCTAATTATAGAAAATTTGCGATTTTGATATTAACACATTTTAGAAATAGACTATGTTATTTCTTATAATAGAGATCTTATAGATATAATGTATATTTGTTTGTTTGGTACCCTAAACCGGACACATATTAAAGCACTATGTACGTATATCTATTTTAAGTTTAATATCTATAACAATATTTTCTATTTAAATCCTTATACCAATCCTTAGCATAGTTGGAAACCACAAATAGTATATATGGACTACGGAATCAACATACATCACGAATATTTTATCTTCATACATTACAAAACAATATATTTATATATAGTTGTATTTTCATATAAAGTATTTATGTTATTATTTATAACAGTGTATATAAATCTATATGTATATGAATAATAATTTGTATGATTTTGAATATTTAGATGATTAGATCTGTATATAAATCAATATACAAATACATATACATTTAGAAAGCTAATTAAATACCTTATTATTTGAGTTTATAAAATAATAAATCATAATATTTATATGTATCAAGTATTTAAGGATGTATTTTAATAACAAAATATTTAGATAAATATATAAAACAGTGAGTCATAATATTTCCATCTTGTTATCAAAAGACATTCTTAAATACCTTAAGGTATAATAATATATCACCAACCCATATATCTATAATCGTTTAATTAATATTCTTGATTATTGTATACAATGACATATTCAATAAAATTCTATGGCTTTCATGTTATAGCCAATTAAACTTTTAATGTCATTGACAATCAAAATATGAATATTGATATATATATGTCATAGAAACAAATCTAATAAACCTAGGCATATATAGTAAAATTAGAATAAGTGATGGCACTCATAAATTTATAATAAAAGAATTTTGTATCTAATTAGAACTTAATAGCGAGTCTTTAAAAATGAATATATAAAATAGACTATGATAGATATGATAATAGCAATTTTTTGGATATTACATATAGTTTATTCTTTTCTACTATAAATACGTCATATACTAAAGATATATGTAAGTATGTATGTATAACTTAAGAATCAAACTTATATCGTCTATATTAATGTTAAATTATAATTATATATATGAATGTATCTCTATATGTATTTTGTATTCATAAAAACATGTATATAATACCTTTGTGTAGACATATAGATCTAGTTATTCTACTCATATAAAAATGTCTATATAACTTTATAGAGGTAAAATATATCTAACATTATATGCATTTTGAATATCTATAATATATACATACCCATACACTCCTTATGAAAGGTATTTATATTATATTGTCAAAAATATTGCATATTTTCAAATACTATATATCAGTACGGTGTTGTATAATGTATATTGTATCAAATCCAACTATTACACTACAATTACTTCATAGTAATAAGTTTTCGAAAATACCTTCTATTTTCAAACTAGAACGAAAAGTATTTTATTCTATTAAATATATTTAAATCATTTATTCATAAATATGTATATATTGTATCATGTATGAATGCGACTACAAATATTTTCATACATCAATATATTTATACTTGTATATGCCTTACTCTAAAATATATATGAAAACATATTTACATTATAAATACACCAATTGTATTGTAATTTGTAAGTAAAGTATAAAGTTAATTATTCATTAGTATTTTTAAGTGAACTTAATATAGTCGTGATATAATAAATTATTTTGAATTATTAATTAGTATATCATACTATTTCCATGTATGTTGGAGTCATAAACACTTAAAAGAATATATCTTCATGTATTTTATATTTAATGCATCAGTAATATAAAAAATATTTGATCTTATTTTATTATTTCGGGTATATATATATATATATATATATATATATATATATATATATATATATATATCAAATACTAATACATGCACGTAAAAGACATGCATATTAATATATTATATTTATACTAATGTAATATATTTATACTAATATATTATATTATAATAATCCATATAAGCTATCCAATATAATACATTTATACTAATATATTATACAAGTTTAATCTTCATATTAAGTAATTTATATTCTAATATATCATAATATATATAAATCTAAATATAAAACTATATATATATATATACTATGCATAGATATTTTCATATTGACGTATATGTATTGATAATTCATATACCCAATGACTCCTCTAGATTTGAAAATAAATTATATTGTTGTATAAATTTAAATTCATTTATTGTTTATTTGAAACACATTTATATTTAATCACTTTCTATAGTATATAGGTATACTTCTTAACTACTGTACATAGAGGCTATTTACTATTTATAATGTGATATTATTTGAAATACATATTTATAAGAAAATTCAATTTGACTTTGATATTCTATAGGACTACTGTATATTCAACAATAAACATCATTGTAAATATTTAAAACATAAATTTATATGGCTTTATGGTTATATAGTAATTTCAAATCTATAATAATACATACCAATATATTTATATGTGTATAATTACATATTTTATATTAAAATACATATAAATTTTTATGAAAGGAGTTATTGACTCTAAATGGGTAGATATGTACATCTTTGATAATTATACATACATATTGAAACTATATGTTACAAAAAAACACAACTTAATATATATGAGAATACATTTAATATACACATGAATATATAAAAGTAAATTAATGTAATAAAATAAAAATATTAAATAGAAAATTATATGTATATAAAAATATAAAAATATACTAATATATAAATATATATATATATATATATATACTAATATCCATAATTCCATATACATGTATGCATGTACATCATAAGTATATGTATATATGTACAATTATTTTTCCATATATAATGAATCAAGCAATTTAACATCTTCTTCAACAATTGAACACCTACTATACATCTATTATAAGAATAATAATCGGCCAATGTGAGGGCGTTCTACACGAACAGGGTATTGTTAGCCTAAAGAAAACTTAAAATAAAGACATGAATTTCAACTGATTTATCTGCTAGGACGCGACCGGATATGGTGTTCTGTACAGAACAAGGATATTTGTGCAATTGAAATACCTCGTTCGGCACCGAACACTACAATAATCAGGCTAACAAAGTGAACATGGAGAAACCTAGGTACATCATCTTAGGCGTTCTATACAGAACATGGTTATCGAAGAGACCATCCAATCGTGTTCGGCACCGAACGGCCTTTTTGTTCAGAATGCCATATCATTCTTAGGTAGGGGCAACTATCATTCTAATCTTATCCACGATGTCCAGTTACTATCAAATACCATGTTCGGCACCGAACAGTGTATGCTTGGTAATTCAAACAATAGACATTAATTTTACATGGTGGATTCTAGTGTATTAAGCACCCGCGTGTTGAACTTAAGTTAATACAGAAGTTTCGTTTTGCATGCACTTTTCATGAGTTCTACTAGTAGATTGCAAGGAAAAATTGTGCTACAAGATTGCATCTACCTTACATCCTAAGTAGGTCAAAGTATGATTACTTATACATCATATTTTTGTGCAATACTAAATATCATGTCACACCCTGTTCGGCACAGAACTAGTATATATTGTTCTCTTGTTTTCATCTTGACCAGCCAGTACTCACGTGTGCCATTAGTGAGATTTGATACCAAACAACGAAAGCCCACACCTACTGAAACTCTCGCAAACAGTTGACTTGATCGGGTTTTGGAACATACTGATCAGCTGGGAGATTCTGGAAAATTTACAAGAGGATATCTCTCAATAGACAATCAGATTCAGGAATGTCCTGGCTGATTGGTGATTGGCATGTGCCAATGCCCACAGGTACAATATGTCAAAATGTTTGTGATTGGAAACAACGAAATTACAAACAAATGAGCTATTTGAGATGGGAAGTTGTCGCAGTTTGTTTGGTGGTTTGGAGAAGATCCCATGGTGACATAGCTGGCCACGACAGTGTGGAAGATGCGCCTGCTGCCATGGATTTGGCGCTTTTGAAGATTAGAAAGGGTCCTGGATTCGGGAAGAGTATGAAACATAATTGCGAGAATTTCATTGAGATATTGGCTCGCCATGGTCGTCATAGCTCATTGATAGACAGAAGACCCGTGCTGCACCAGTATGCCCTAGGGTCATGCAATGCGATAATTGCAACCTCAGATGAAGATGTTTGTGCCAAAGCAGTGAAAGAAGTCAAGAAAGCTGGAGTGGATTTCGTGTGGGCTCAGTTTAAGGATCTGGATGCGTATTATGAAGACCGAGGGCGTGCTACAGAGGATTGGTCTACCCGCATGGCTGAGATGGCTGCCACGATGGCCTGCAGTGTTCCAGCCAAATTGGAGGGAATTTCTGAGGACTCGAACACAAAGCATGAAGCAAAGGCAGCTCATAGATCGTTACCTAAGTACTTGCAAAGAGTCTTGGCTGGACTAGATGAGCGTTTCAAGAAGCTGTACGACGCATTGGAACCAAATACCTTGCTCATAGTGGCAACCGGCCGTGGCGACACTATTAGTGTCCGGCGGCTGCAGGAGCTCAAGTTCACATGGTAAAATGTTGAAAAGATGAGGTGCAACAAAAGCAAAGATTCTGAACTCACCGTTCGGCACAGAACGGTTACAAACACAAGACCGACTAAGTCTGAATGGGTGATCATCTCATCCAAATGTTCAAACATATTAATCACTGAGTACTATGTCTTCGGTGTCCTAATGTTTTGTATACGAAGTCTGGAGTACCATGTTCGGCACAGAACATACTAAGGAAAGCAAAACTATTGTGTAGTTCTTGTGCCACTTCAAATGCCGGATGTCCCTTCACCTTCTGCCTTATTCTTGCGGGTTGAGTATCTTCTTCCTCTTGGTGTGAATTTGGTACCTCCTCGGTCTGAATTCAAATGCTTCTTCTTCTTGCGTTCCTTTTTCTCCTCAACAACTTCACCCTCACTTGCTCCTATATACAACAATTAGAATGTCAGCTGAAATTGTTTTGGTTTACTGTTAGTACTGTAATTTCGTGATTCCAAATTATTACTTCTAATACAGGTAGGACTTTAACATACCTTCAATCTTGACAATCCCGAAACTCCGTAGCCAGTCATCAGAGAATGCTTGCTTACAACCCGGCTTTGCACATGTACCTTCAAGCCGAGCTAATATGCCGACACACCATGGGTGGTAAGCACAAAAGCAAGGAGCCAAAACTACATCTCTATGTGGAAATCCCCTACCACATAGCATACAATTCTGAACTGAAATGTCAATGATGCTAGAAGAAGGAAAAATCTCATCATTGAATTGAGAGGGTTGCATGCAGATTGTTTTGAAAGGCTGTGCTTCAATCTTCTCAACAAACATCTCCATGCGTTTGGAATGGGCATGTACTTCTTCTCCTCTTCTTTTCATTTGTCTCAGCTCTTCACTTGCATGTAAGAACTTCTGCTGCTTGTCCTTGTAGCTGATTTCTTCTTTGAGTTTGAGGATTTCTTCGTTCTTCTTGTCCATCTCATCCTGGTATTGGACAATGAAACCAAGGATTTCTTCATACTCCTGGCCCAGCTCTTCCTCGGATTGGTCTAGCATGTGCTTCTGAAACACCTTCATATTTCGCTCCTTGGCAATTTTGTCAACATCTTTCTCTGCAGCTTCGACCTCCATTCGTTTCTTCTTCAACTCTGATTCTAGCACCTCCATCCCAAGACCTTGCAAGCCACCAATTGCTTCTCTTTGCATTTCAGCTAACAACCTTGCTTCTTCAATCCTCTGATCCAACTCTCTTGCTTCAAATTCCTTGTGGCCTTGCTGAATGTCACCCACCAATTTCTCCTTCATCATTGAGTACTTGCTCTGATTAGGATTATGCTCCTTGTACAACACAACTTCTTCATCAATGTGCTGAACTCCATCTCTTCTACAGCTCCATGTCTCCTCTGCATACAATGCCCAGTTCATCTGATTGAAGTGGCAAACTTCTGATATGATTGCTCTAGCAAAACTACTGGGTATGTATCCACCTTTTGGCAGAATCTTGGTTTGCCAGATGGGTCCATATAATTCTTCTACTCGCATCTTCACTCTCATCGATTTTGCTCCCAGGTAATAGTATCCCCGACCATGCACTCTTTTTCCAAACATAGAGTCCATTTCATCGTCAGTGACATGATGGCAATCTCTGGCTGCATCTAATCCACTACTTGATAGGCCAATCTCATAACCAAACCACCCTTGCTCTCCTTTCTTGAGCTGCTTCACTGCCATTGTATGCTTCTTTACGCCCTTCCAAACTCCAACAAACCTTGAAAGCACCTTACTGTCAATACTAAAGCACACGAAAATTAACAAGATGATCTCCGAAAAAAAGATACACATCTATCAACACATCAGTAAATACTAGACTATCACATGACAGTAGCGTGGACAGTAATGTTATTGCAAAGCAGTTTATATGTATGGCAGAGCATGCACTTGTAATCCGATCAGAGCTGAAATTTATTATCTATGCAGTATTTAAGTAACAAAAGCGTGAAGTCTAAAATAGTTTTATGTTGAGTTGTACTTACCTTACGCATGAACCACATACATAGCATGTCAATTACGCTTTCGCTAACTGATGAAATATTTGTTTATATGAGACCGTAAGCAAATACTGTGCCACATCAAAATTCAACGTGTTAGTAACTATCTTAGATCCAACCACCGAAACCTGACCAATGTATTCCAATTCCAAGCCTCCCATGTTCAGCAAATCTAAGTATCAAATAGCTCAAATTTTAAAATAATCGAACTCCCTGTTGTTTCAAAGTAGGCTTTCTATAACGAGCATCTATTGAACCATGAACCCTAATTCACTAAGGCCTGTAATCTGATAGTGATGAGCTGAATTAAAGACAATTAAGAGGTCCAGCTAGAAAGGTTACATGTTCCACCAAATATCTTACCACTACAGCTGATCGTGTGGAATGGGGACAAAACTATCAGATGTATAATTTGTAGAAATCTATTATTTTACGGACAGACATCTCTCATTTTGAAACATCTGAATACAAACGTAAAGAGAAACTTGACTCTGCTACCCATGACTCCACAAACTTGTGAATAAGTGTAATCAACAAGAAATTCAACAGAGCGAGAACCCGCAAATTGAAATACCTCGTGTCCGTGAACTTTCATCCTCAAGCCTGTCCGTTTCTGGCATTGCAGATCGGAATCAATCTTCTAACCGCAAAGGGGGCAATCACTCTCGCTGACCACTCTTGAACAAAAATCTGCTGTAATCAAAGTCCCAAACTACATGCGATTCCAGAAAACCTCGAACTCCACCTGATCTCCTTCTGTAACATGTACTCCGCCTCTCTCCCCCTCACACCACCATGAATACCTTCTCCTCCATCAGTCTCCCAACCGGCCTCCACAAACCATACCCCTCTCCCACCACCGCCTTCACCGCCCTTTGCCCAACCCAAATCAGCACACGCTTGACGTAAATTATCCGAACCAAATCTCACTCAGTCCGACGAAGCAACCTCCACATGACATAGAATGAATCAATCAGTTGAACCCAAATGGTTGTGATACTCTCAAGGTATGACAGTTGCTATGCTGGCAGTGAATTGAGCAATTTTCAGACAATGCAGTGCAAATTAGTGTGTACTTTCCACTAAGATAGTACTGTTGGCGCTTCCTTCAATTCCTGCGGAGACTCCACCAAGGCAGCGCAAGTTCATTATCAGCTGCGCAAGATACACATCTCAGCGTGCTCTCGGGAACTGTATCGATCAGCCCCACGGGGAGCTGTTCAATGTTGTGCAGCCCATTCCTGCAGACTGTCTCGGCCTTCGATGGACCTGATCACCATTCCAGCCTACATTAGCTTAGCAATTTGATTCATAGTTTGTGCGACGAAAAATTGCGTAGGAAATATGTTTGAGAATGTCAATATCGCAGATGCATCCAAGACAAGACAACTGCGTCACGAGTCACAACAAATGGAAACTAAATTGAGGTTCCTACATGATTCTCTGCCGACACTACGCTGTGGCGCTAATCCATGACAAGCAACAACGATATTATAATGAACTCAAAACCGGATGTGAATATCGCATGCGAGAGCAGTGAGTACTGTATACTTGTTATGTATACTACTTGTGTATCAGGAGCTTGAGCTTGTGAGAGTATATCGCTCTGGCCATGGCCATGGCTGCTAAGTGGCTATGGTTGAAATTGAACAAGTCTGAATTGTTATCAATCATCAATTGTAGTTGTTTCCCAGCAGACGTTTTGTTATCCTAAATTGACCATCAACTTGATTGAATTTGACATGTTGGTGTACAGGTCATCATTTCAATTGGAGTATACTTTGATAGTTGTCAAATAGTTCATTAGTCATGGATGATTTCATCCTCATATACAGAATGAAACTGTCTTACTAAATAAAGTAATTCATTCGCTCATGGCTCATGGAATCCTGCTCATGGCTCATGTGCTCATGGCTTTATGCTCATGCTCTAGCATTCCCCCATTGCTATACAATATGCCATGTCTATCCTTTACAAAAGAAGATTAGAAAATCACCAACCTCTACTTTAAATACAAGACTTCACTTAGTTACAACTTTATTAAATCTACCTCAAATACAAGACTTCTCTTAGTTACAACTTTATTAAATGTTAGTAACGGGTGCAATGTCTCTTGTAGTGCAATGTCTCTTGTTACTACATGTGATGTGGTGGGTTGTTGGTCGGGTGCAATGTCTCTTGTCACGCATGTGATGTGGTGGGTTTGTCTTCCACATGTGCTCAAACAAGTCCATCACAGTTTGAACTCTGACCACTTATATGAGATAAATGCTCACCAACAATGAGCTCGTGACTTGGTGGCCAAACTTGAAACAAAACTTAATTTATACTAACTGAACAAAACTTAATTTATACTAACTAAGCATGTTAGTGCAAGTAATTGGCGCGTTCAGTGTTGATCGTCAATTTTATACAAATTAAAAATGTCCTTTTGGCACAGAACAGTAGTGTCCCCCTCTACCGTGCTTATCCAAGGAATTAAATCTCGCTTGTTTGCTTATTTGTTACAGAACTTGTAAAGCATTATCAAATTTACTAAAATTAATGTAGCACCTGAACCAAATTTAAATATTGAAAAGAACGATCCATTTCAAGGTTTTTGATTTTTTCTTGAGACTTGTAGATTGAATATGATTTTAAAATTAAAAAAACTGCAATGTACTTTATTTTGAATCAAATACTCAAATCGATATAAATGTATTTGCCATCAATGCATTTACGTTTTAAATTCAAATTTGAATTAGATCACTTGTTCAAAACGATGATTCCACTTTTTCAAAGGAATTGCTTTTGACTAAATTCATATGACTTTGATATTTCTACAAGGTCCATTTCAGCTACCAGAATCATTATGTGCCAAACTTTGTTCAACATCACATTGAGTTGAACAATATTTTGATCCAAAATGATTCTATTTTTCTTATTTTTATTTTTTTAAATGAAAATTAAAATCATATTTAAAATAAATAAATAAAGATATTTAAATTTTCAGCTTTAACAAGGATTGAAAATATCTTGTTACTGGTGTTCAGGGGCTGAGAAGTTGGCCGCTCAAGGATGCTATCTACCGGTCTCACAGGAAGGTTAAGACCTGGATTATGCGCAATCATTTTCGAATTTCAGAGTTGATTCAAGTAAAACATATTTTTTCCCACTTCTACTATTCCCATCTTGTGCAGTGCACAAATTCGTGCAGTATGTGAAGTCTATGCAGTTGTTCAGCGTTACCTACAGCTTCAGAGTTCGGACCATGGTTCAGTCGTACCTATGCAACCAGGATCCGAAGAGTTCACATCCAACTTCAGGATTAACCAGCTATTTTAAACCATTTTAATGTTCTTTCTCTGATTTTTGGAGTTTTTGGAGTTTCTGGAAAATGATACAAAAGGATGGCAAATACCAGGAACACATTTAGTTCAATGGTTTTATGAAAATAATACAAAGGGGAAGCAATATATAAGAGATATATATGCTAGCAGCCTTTCATTCCTTGCATAGGTTGATTCTATCTGTACACTCTCTCAGGTTTCTCCTCCAGCTCTACTTTCCCATCACCAGCACTCCATTTCTCCTCCACTTCGACGTCTAACTCTACCACCCTGGTCTGATAATGCTGCCTCAGGCTGTCATGGTCCTCAGCACAGATATTTTGGAACTGCACAACGAACAAAAGCTTGTGAATTTCATGTGGAAACACATAGGAGAACGCTGGAAAAGCAACCAGAAAAATGCAAATAGGACCTAGAAAATCATTTTTAAAGGCAGATGAATGAGCGGCCATCACCTCAATCCATCACTTCAACAACAAACTTGATTCCAACTGTAGCCCACAATCCGTCACTTCAACTACAGTTACTTCCAACTCTCTCTTGCAGCAGTTGAAGGTGGGTTCACCATACCTTAAGAGCAATGAGAAAACAACTGAGACATAACTGCCAGGGTTCGCAACAATGCCGCGAAGTTGAAATTTCTATAGCAGCGTGGAACTCCTTGTGTGTCACTATGGGAAAGTTGAGTTCTGCAGCACCACTCTGTGTGTACAGTTGTCGAGCTACAGCTTCACCACACAATTGTCTGGCATGCGGTGTTGAAATGGCCGAAAACTTGGGCTGGCCGGGCAATCCTGTAGATCTAGCATCTGCAAATTCTTAAGCTGTGTAATAGACTGAGGCAGAGCTTTCAGACCACTACAGTAGTAGAGGTCCAGCTCTTGCAAGTTGCTAAGCTCTCCAAACGATTCAGGTAAATTCTCAATTTTGGTCCTACCCAAAGTTAAAGTCCTCAGGTTTCTGAGACTTCCAAACGAGACTGGGAGCATAATGAGATTCTCACAGCACCATAGATTCAACTCTTCCAAGTTGCTCAACCGTCCGAAAGACGAGGGTAAACTCTTGATTAGTGTTGAACATCTTAAATTCAAAACCCGCAGATTGCAAAGACTTCCAAAAGAATCTGATAGCTTGATGAGTTTACGACACTGGGTCATATTCAACCTTTCCAACGAGCTCAAACTTCCAAAGGACTCCGGCAGGCATTCAATTCCGGAACGGTCAAGTCGTAAGGCCCTCAGATTTCCAAGACCTCCCAACGAATCTGGTAGAGACATGAGATTACGACATGAACTTAGATTCAAATCTTCCAAGTTGCTCAGCCTTCCAAATGAATTTGGTAGAGACGTCAGCTCACGACATGAGCTCAGATTCAACACTTCCAACTGGATCAGCTCTCCATATGACTCTGGCAAACTTTGCATTCGCAAAAATGTAAGTTTCAACTTCTTCTGAACTCTGAGATGCTCACATGGATGTGGAAGCCTGATCAGATACATGTAAAACTTGCACAAATCCAAGCTCTTCAGCTGAGTAATTGACTCAGGGAAAAAACTGGTCTTCGAATCTCTAATCGTCAAGCTCCGAAGCTTCGGAAGACTCCCAAATGAATCCGGTAAGGAAATCAGCTCTCTACAAGAGCGGATGTTCAAAACTTCCAGGTTGCTCAGCCCTCCAAACGACTCTGGCAAACTTTGAATCCCTGACCCATTTAACTTGATCTCTCGAAGCTTTTGGAGACGTCCAAATGAATGTGGTAGAGAAGTCAGCCCTCGGCATGACCCCATATCCAATGATTCCAGGTTGCTCAGCTCTCCAAACGACTCTGGCAAACTTTGAATCCCTGAACCATTTAACTTGATCTCTTGAAGCTTTTGGAGACGTCCAAATGAATGTGGTAGAGAAGTCAGCCCTCGGCATGACCCCATATCCAATGATTCCAGGTTGCTCAGCTCTCCAAACGACTCTGGCAAACTTTGAATCCCTGAACCATTTAACTTGATCTCTTGAAGCTTTTGGAGACGTCCAAATGAATGTGGTAGAGAAGTCAGCCCTCGGCATGACCCCATATCCAATGATTCCAGGTTGCTCAGCTCTCCAAACGACTCTGGCAAACTTTGAATCCCTGAATCCGTTATGGTTATGTCTCGAAGCTTTCTGAGACTTCCAAACGAATGTGGTAGAGACATGAGCTCACGACATGAGCTCAAATTTAACACTTCCAACTGGATCAGCTCTCCAAAAGACTCTGGCAAACTTTGCACTCGCAAAAATGTAAGTTTCAACTTCTTCTGAATTCTGAGATGCTCACATGGATGTGGAAGCCTAATTAGATGTTTGTAAAACTTGCACAAATCTAAGCTCTTCAGCTGAGTAATTGACTCAGGAAACGACCCGATCCAAGAATCTTCAATCGACAAGCTACAAAGCTTTGGGAGACTCCCAAATGAATCAGGTAGAGATGTGAGCCCTTGACATAAGCTCACATCTAACACTTCCAGGTTGCTCAGCCCTCCAAACGACTGTGGCAAACTTTGAATCCCTGAATCCGATAAATTTATGTGTCGAAGCTTCTGGAGACGTCCAAACAAATGTGGTAGAGAAATCAGCCCTCGACATGACGCCATATCCAACGAGTCCAGGTAGCTCAGCTCTCCAAACGACTCTGGCAAACTTTGAATCCCTGACCCATTTAACTTGATCTCTTGAAGCTTTTGGAGATGTCCAAACGAATGTGGTAGACAAGTCAGCCCACGGCATGACGCCATATCCAACGAGTCCAGGCTGCTCAGCTCTCCAAACGACTCTGGCAAACTTTGAATCCCTGAACCATTTAACTTGATCTCTTGAAGCTTTTGGAGACGTCCAAACGAATGTGGTAGAGAAGTCAGCCCTTCACATGACGCCATATCCAACGAGTCCAGGCTGCTCAGCTCTCCAAACGACTCTGGCAAACTTTGAATCCCTGACCCATTTAACTTGATCTCTCGAAGCTTTTGGAGACGTCCAAACGAATGTGGTAGAGAAGTCAGCCCTTCACATGACGCGATATCCAACGAGTCCAGGCTGCTCAGCTCTCCAAACGACTCTGGCAAACTTTGAATCCCTGAATTTGCTAACTTTATGTATCGAAGCCTTTTGAGACCTCCAAACGAATGTGGTAGAGAAGTCAGTTCTTCACATGACGCCATATCCAACGAGTCCAGGTAGCTCAGCTCTCCAAACGACTCTGGCAAACTTTGAATCCCTGAATCCGATAAGTTTATGTGTCGAAGCTTCTGGAGACGTCCAAACGAATGTGGTAGAGAAATCAGCCCTAGACATAAGGTCATATCCAACGAGTCCAGGCTGCTCAGCTCTTCAAACGACTCTGGCAAACTTTGAATCCCTGAACCATTTAACTTGATCTCTTGAAGCTTTTGGAGACGTCCAAACGAATGTGGTAGAGAAATCAGCCCTTCACATGACGCCATATCCAACGAGTCCAGGTAGCTCAGCTCTCCAAACGACTCTGGCAAACTTTGAATCCCTGAATCCGATAAGTTTATGTGTCGAAGCTTCTGGAGACGTCCAAACGAATGTGGTAGAGAAATCAGCCCTAGACATAAGGTCATATCCAACGAGTCCAGGCTGCTCAGCTCTCCAAACGACTCTGGCAAACTTTGAATCCCTGACCCATTTAACTTGATCTTTTGAAGCTTTTTGAGACGGCCAAACGAATGTGGTAGACAAGTCAGCCCACGGCATGACGCCATATCCAACGAGTCCAGGCTGCTCAGCTCTCCAAACGACTCTGGCAAACTTTGAATCCCTGAAACTGAAAGATTCAAGTTTTCTAGATTCTTCAAGCCTCCAAAAGAATCTGGTAGCCCACACAGACGCCGTGTATACTCGAGATTCATCACTTCCAAGGTACTTGCGTTCCCAATTGAGGCACACAAAGTTTCAATGTTTGAGCCTTTTAAATTCAAGATCACCAAGTTATTGACGTGAGGAATTTCTGGAAGAATTTTAACTCCTTCATCCTTGTTCTCAGCTACCCAATCTAACCAGCTTAAGGTTTTTGGAAGAGACTGTACCATCAAATTACTGCTGCTATCACATATCATTATAGAGAGATTTTTCATGTGAGAAACATCAAGGTCAATATAAGATGCATGAACCATCAATGTTTGGAGATTGTGAAGTGATTCCTGCACATTAACATTCAAACACATAATGAATTAGACTTATGTAAAACTTTTATTAAACTGCTAGTATCAACAACTGTTTTTAACACAAATTCATCAAAACAACCTATGTTGAATAATTAGAATGTACTTATTATGTTCATGTTCTACTTCTAAGAACGTGACCAAAGATAAACACTCTAGTAAACATAAGATCCAAAAGCATACCTCATTTCTTTTCAATAATGTCAAGGACTCAGGCATCCACAAGCGTCTTATAACTCCCTCACGTATTCTTTTCTTCCTGGCAATTTCACGTCCCATGTCCCTCAAATGATCATGCATGCTCAAACAATCAAAGTAGTCCACTGTTACCAATGCCTTTTCTATAAGTGTCCGAACACCTAATGTAGATGACATATGATGATGGCTCCAAGTTCGTATTGCCCAATCTTTTGGTTTTCCAAGTAATGCACATGCTATATCCAAAAACATTTCTTGAAGTTCCTCATTAAGAAAATTGTAGCTGATTTGCAAACAATCAAAGATATTCCTTTGATCCATTATCCTTCCAGTATTCAGATTCTCCAAAACTTCTTTCCAAATCTTCACATTCTCCTCTTGCTTCAAAAGAGACCCACAAACCTTCACCACCAACGGAACTCCACCACATGCCTTACTAATGTTTTCCACCAACTCTTCAAATTCTTGTTTTATTGTCCAATAGCCTCCAAAGGCAAACGATGAAAACATTCGCATAGAATCAACCATGCTCAACCCTTGAACATTGTGAATGTAGACTTCACGATTGATATCAAATGAGTTCATCTTTCCAAATACACGACTGCTGCGGGATGTTACTATACACATGCTCCCTTTGGCCAACATTTTGCGAGATATCCAATAATACATACCATTGTTGTCACCAACTTCATCGTGAACATCATCTAGAACCAGAAGGACCTTTGTCTTGCTTAACCTCTCCTCCAAAATAACTTTCCCCTCAGATTTGTCTTTAATTACACCGGACTCATCTTTACATAGGCCCTCCAGAATACGATTTTGAACTTTCACTACGCCACCAGCTTCACTCACCTTGTCTGTAACATCTTCAATAAAACACCTTGCTGCAAATATGTTCCTCATTCGGTTATACAACTCCCTTGCTAAGGTAGACTTCCCGATTCCACCCATTCCCCATAGTCCCAACACTAAAACATCCTTCTTCTCATCAATTTTCTCCATGATTTCCACCGCTACTTGCTCAACACCAACAACATATTCACCTACATCCAATGGAAGTGTCTTCTTGGCCAATTCACATACTTTTCCAACAATCGCTTTCACCAAATCCACTTCCAGCCTACAAACAGAATGATACAGAACATGTCAAAATTAAACTGCAACATCATTCTCATCCTCTAAAACTCAAGTCAACATGTTAAATGCCCATATTTACCTCCGATCAGCAGCTGAATGCTCCCATCCCATAATTTTCGAAGCTTGGTCTAAATCTGCTCTCCATTGTTCAATGATCTTATCGTGATGATGTCTGGAAGCCAACTTCTCAAACCCACCTTTCAACCGGCCACTCTCAGGGAACCTCACTTCGCTGGGTCGAACATTGTAGAAGACCGGGAGCACCTTGACTGAAGGAGTATGCAACATCACATGCAATTCTCTGAGACACCACTCAGACTGTGCAAAACTCTCTGAAAACACAACCACGGCTAGAGGAGTCCTCTTGATGGCATGCTCTATACATTTCCAACTGTCATCACCAATATTGATTGATTTGCAATCTAAGAATGGTTGCAATCCAGCTGCAAACAGGTCCTTGTATAGAAAGCCCACGAAGCCTGTCTTCGTATCAGGGCCTCTATGGCTTATGAAAACATCATAATGTGCAAACTCATCTGCACAGCAAGTGCGAATGATTAGATTGATGTACAAAGCAATATATTCTGCTATCATCCGTTATCACATTCAAAAGTTGGTAGAAAATGACCATTGTGATTGATGTTAGAAAACGCTCACCGGTTTCTCTGTTGACCGTTTCTTCCATAGTACGAAGCCTTTTGGGAAGCCTGACATCGCCCTCCATAGCTTCCACCTCGGTACCCCTGCTGTCTTGACCTTAGAAACACTGGTTGCAAGGAAATAATTAGAGTTGACAACAACAAGAAAAACTGGCTTAGGATTCACCTGCACCACTAGAGTCAGAGCATTCAACATATTTTCCAGCAATATAACAATCGAAATCTAAGTCCAACGAACCAAGAAACTCCCTCTTAATTCGATCAACGTACTATTTTCATTACCAAATCATAGCATCAGTAAAACTTCGCATAAAATTCGCTACATCCTGATGCTGCAACAAATAATAGTTTCCATGGACCTAACGACGCTCAAAAATGCTATACCGACACAGGTCAAACACCATGCATCTGAGAAGGAAACGCAAAACACACCCTCAGTCTGCTACACTCATACGCAAAGTGCGGCACGAACAAGCGTCCATTACAGCTGTAATCACCATCACTTTCGAAACAAGAGAAGAAACTTACCAGCCCTTGTTAACGATCACAAGCTCTCCGACACAAAACCCCAAAACTCCCGAACCCCAATTCACCAATAACCCCCCGCTCCCAAATAAGATCAACGCTGCACACGAACAGAACCCCGATGGAGCGAGTCTAGCTTCCAGAGTAAACACGACAGGACGAGAAATGATGTCGATTGGTGATGCATCGAAGTGAGACGACGCACAGGAGTGCGAAGCTGATAGACTGAACATGAACAGCCCTACTACCTCATTTTGATGATGGCGAAATGACATGGGGGTGTTGGGGAAGCGAAGCTTGGGAAGGGGGTTCACCTCAAGGGGAAAGCCCAAAGCCCACAATAGACTCCTTCATAGATAAAGAGACGTAAATATGCCCAAGACATAGATAATCACTGTTTTGGATAGTATGACGGGTGTAGGGTCCTTACCGGGGGAGTGTGGAGATGAGGAGACTGAAGAAATCGCTCCAGTTTTGAGCGTCGAGAGGCTGATTGCGATGGCGATGGCGATGTTCTCCTGCAGCTCCGCTCTCCTGCCGCCTCTCTCCGCCTCTACCTGGAAGCCTGCGCTCGCTCCCGTCTCTCGTAAGTCTTCTCGCGCTCCTCTTTCCAACGATATATTGCACTCTATGTATTGTTCAGGATTCGATTTTATTGGAGTTCGTTTGCCATCTCTGTGGTGTTTGCATTGAAGTTGAGGTTTGGAGACTGAGCGATTGATGGTGTAAGGAGGAATTAAGTGGAGGTGGTTGCAATTGGTGCTGTGATAGGGAGGGCAATTGTAGGCAAGGGGAGGTTCACGCTGCGAGTGCGAGCGGCAGCGCAGAAGCAGAAGCGGGAGAACGTAGAGACGCCGAACATCTCCACGCCGCCGTTGCCGGCTGGAAGCTCCCCGTTGGAAGCCGGGAGCGAGGACGAGGACGCGGACGCCGTCTCCTCCTCAGGCCAAGACGAGGCCGCTGCAGCTGAGGAGAAGGAGCTCTCACCGGAAGAGATTGGCCAGCAGCTGAAGGCGATGCGGATTGCGCGAGGGGATGTCGCGCCCTCATCAGGTAACTTCTGGGACGGAGTCATAGAGGAAACGAAACTGGTGGAGTGGCCGCAGTTCAACAAAGTGCTCGGCACCACCGGCGTCGTGGTCGGGATCATCTTCGGCTCCGCCATTCTCTTGCTCACTCTGAACGCCGGACTTGCGGAGCTTTCCGACCAGGTCTTCAACGGCAGCAGCGAGTTCGCCAAGTCGTGGACTCGAGGAAGCTTTTGAGCGAATTCCTGTCTTTCATAACCTAATTTATTTTCAGAGGGTTTTGAAACCTTCTCGACACTCCTTGACCGTTGTGAAGCTAACATGTGAATGAGGCAGCAGCAGCTCAGGGTGTAAGTGTTCTACATAGCTTTCTTGCAAGGAGTTGATTCGATTTTTAGTGCAGAGTGATCTGTTTGCGTCCACTTTGTACTCGTGGCCGTGTAAATTACTGTGGCTTAGCAGTAGAGGCTTGCGGAGTGGTGCGTTTGTTGTACAGCTTTCGCAGTTGTCTGTGCAGACAATCAAAGCGTTATATCTGGAAGGGAGAGCGTTGGTTTTTTTTGGATTTGCAAGAAATTCTGTTTCGTTTTTGAAACTACTGGCGGATGGTTTTTGTTTTTGTTTCTGTTTTGTTCCAGGGTTGGAATGTGAGAGCTGATGCTGCATCAACTCTCACATGGTTTGCAGTTGGCCTTGTGGGTTTAGGATGGGAAGTAGATCGTTATGCATGCGGCAGTTATTTTATGCACAACATTCAGTAATTTTGAGTTTCAGAGTGATGGTTTGAGTGCGTTCTGTTGATTCTGGATTTTCGACATGTTTCATCCTCGTGGATTAGAACATTTGAAAACACAGATCAAGAATTATAGTAAGTCGCCTTCACTAGGATCTGATAAAAATTGTGTAGTGAGAAGGTTCTATAGTGAGACAATATTCACTATGTGCATCTTTGTTTGATCATTTGCGAGTTACCCATGCCACTGTTTGGAACTTTCTGATTCGGGTTAATGATGGAATACAATTGAGTGCAACTGAAGCAGATGTGTAGAGTAAAGAATCAATCAAGCACCCTTTTCGCGGGGAGCATTTTTATTTCTCTTTAAAAGGAATTTTGGCAACCTTGTACGGTACAATGTAGCATGTTGGCACTCTAGATTTTAAATAAGACTGAATCTTTCGTACAGCTGTTAACTAGGTAGCGAGCGAACATGGTCAACCTAGTTCAACGCGTAGACCATGAGCAAAAATGTACAGTTTCACATGCCTGCAAACACAACATCAGGTGTATCCTGACGTATTTGCATCAATCGATTTTCGATACTAGAGAGAACAGGTTTGTACCTGTAAAACAGCACCAAACCACAGGTTACAATGCAATTTAGAAACAGCCGAATTTAGAAGTCAACTTGGTCACATGATCTCACTTATTGTTGTACATTGCCAAAAAGACAAGGGATATCGTAGAGAACTCACAGATTGCTGAGACTTGTATAAGCCTGAACAGCACGATTCATATCAGCAGACTGCTGTGCCAGTTGTGAATTCATCTCCTCAGATCTTGCTAATGCCTTGGCCAACTCAATCTGTGAAATACATGTCAGGTTGTTCAGGAGAGAAAATCAAATAGAAAAGACAAAGCGTCTTGTAGACAAATAGAATCATTTAGTGCAATAACTTTCATAAATATGGCAGAAAGTGTCACCTTTAGCTTGGTCCTTTCAGCCTTCCAGCTATCTAATGCAGCTTTGTAACCAGGACTTCCATCTCCAGCATGTGGATCTACTAAGTCCGAAGGCTCTGCATCAGTTGGGGCAGTCACAGAAGATTGCTCTAGCCTTAACTGATTCAGCATTGTTCTCAGTTCATTGTTTTGCTCGATACAGTCTTGCACCTGAACATACAGTGAAAACACAGAAGTCACTGAGAAAGTCATCGAGTTTGCAAAACTCAGCTCCGTAACAAAAGAAGCTATATCCTAGGTATAGCCACAAGAACCTATATCAGAAAAGTAACGTAAACCAGGTGCAGTGGGATATGAGATGAAATTGATTATATAAAAATTCAATTGCTTACCTGAGCTTCCCACCTTGCTGCGATTTCAGTGGTTTGCTGCACGCTTAGTCGTAAACCTTCATTCTCAACAAACAGCCTTTCTATCTCCAGAGATTGTTTGTCTATCTGCAAAATCCACCCTCCCGTATTGTTTTACTTAAAAAAGTAACCTGATAAGTTTCCACACAATTTCTAAACAAACCACATTTATGACATCCTAATAATTCCCAAGGTTGCCTGGATACTTAGGTCCAAACCCTCCCTAACTAGAAACTTGCGAGAAAAACCATTTCAAACGAGAAGTGTCTAGGTTTATCGATTAAAGTAAAAAAGAAACATTAAGACTTCAAACGATACCTCAGCGAGTAATGTCTGACGACCATTCTCTTGTCGTTCAACCATATTTGCCAGCTCCCGAAGCTTCTTCTCAATTAAGGCTTTCTCTACCTGTGACATGCAATAGTGAGAGATCATGTTAAAAACGCCATAATTGGTTTTGCCGAGGTCAACACATGGACAACATCAGTAGACTAGCGAATTGAGCAAGACGAATCAACTAACTGTTAATTGATAACCTGTGAACAGATGACACTGAAAAAACCACATCCACAATAAGACACCATGAGGTGGTTTTGAGTACCTTAGCCTTTTCATCAGACAGCAATTTCTCCTCAGAAGCCAAACCATCCTGGATTTGAGAATCACAGCACACATCAATGTTGCTGTCATCCTAATGTAGTAAGAACAGATGCTGGTAACTGATGAGATGCTGCAAACAGTAGCAAGTATTGACTGCATTTACAACTCAAACAAATGTCTGCAAACAAAAATAACTTTTGGCTACTTATGCTAGTCATAATGAGTACATACTTTTGATGTTGCTGAGTCTGCAAGTGCTGCTTCAGAGAAGGGAGCAGTAACACTCGTTCGAGATTGCTTTGGTTCTTCCATCTCTGCATCTCAATACCACATACATCAGTCTGAGCACAATAAACAGCAATTGGAAAGCAAGCTTAAAAACAAGACTTACTTTGTACATGTACCTACAACACCTGTCACATTCATTTAAAGACATCCTCTAAAGAAAAACCTTTCCAAGGACTCCAAGGTATCCAGATTTGAAACTCACCAGCAAGTTTGGCACTCATGGTTAATAGCTCATTCTGAAGATCTTGGTTCTGAGCATTTAGGCTGGCAGATCGTTGGCGTTCCATTGATACCCTCTGCTGCTCTTGCTGAAGCCTCAATGCCACCTCCTGGTGAGTAGGTGCACAATATCAGCACCAGGTGACGACAATAGGACAGGCAATTATCTCCTTGTCAAACATGTCCTCGCTACAGTTCAAGCCTTAAGGAGGTGAACGATGGAGGATGTTGAAAATGCAATTGAGAAGTCCACACAAGGTCAACAAGTGCAAGACGCAAATGCCAAGACGAAAGTTGAAAACAAAAAATAGCCATATACCGAACAATTTCATGCTACACATCTTTATCATGCAATACAAACTGCCGTTAATGCCTACACTGTGAACTGACACAGCGACAGGGTGAAGAATAAGTGACAATTGTTGAAACCATTCAGGAGGATATAATGTTACCGTAAGAGGGATGGAGGAATCTAAGCTCACAAACGCTGTCACAGCAATATATGTACATCTGTATATATCTAACCTGAAGTTCCTTCTGAAGGGTATTGTTATGCTGCTCTGCAAGACGGAGCTGTTCCGCAGTAGCCCCTAAGCTTTCAGACTGATCCTCACTTGCCTGCAGCAACTTGATCTCGGCCCTCAAAGCTGCTGCATCCTCTTCTGCCTGTAAGTGGTCATTGAGAAGACAGAATCGACAAGAATTACCAAATGAGAAAGCATACGCAAGCGACTCCTAACACAAGACACAACCTTCAAAGTTCTACCAAATGTAGCCATCGAACTCAACAAAAATTCGTAAAATCAGAGAAGGAGATTTATAAGTAAAGAGTGGCATACATGAAATCTAATGGAAAGAGCTCATTCAAACCTTCGAATTATCAGATAAGAATATCGAGTTGTAGGGGAGAAAGTTCTGGAGTAAATTCTATACTACCAACAAGAAGTTGAAACTAACCTTATATTGCTCTTCCTCTGCTTCTTGCAGTCTTCTCTTCATGAGTCGTAGCTGAGCAACCATGTCTTCCTGCTCTATCCAGATCTCCAAAATTCAGATTATCGAAAGAAAAGCTGGTCCAATCTTTTCCAAGTGGGCTACAAATTGCTCAGGATTGTACAGAATACCCGATATCACCACGTACCCGTGATATGAATGCAGCATCTCGCTCCATGGTAATAGTGTCAAGAGATTTTCGCAGCATTGCCACAGTTTTTTCGTCCTACGAGGCCAGTATACACATCACCTAATCAATACACATTTTTTTTTCACGAGGCATGGTGTTGATATTGTCAAGCACGCTGCTCCTTGTAATCCCTTAGAGAGTACCATGAGAAGCCATTACGTGCATATGGCACTGCTCAACTAAAATTCTCAACAGCTTATCCCATGATGTAAGCTATACAAGACATCTGGAGATCTCGTTGTATCCTCCTGCAATCGCTTCCATTACTAACACAAACCGACTTCATATGCATTCAAAACGAAATGAGATGTTGTTCATACTTGAGAAACTTGACCACGAGCTCTATCAAGGTCATCTTGAAGGCTCCCAGCTTTCACCGCTGTCTCTTCCTTTTGCCGACGTAACAAGTCCCGTTCTGACTCAACTTGTTGCAGCTGCACGACACAAACTAGGGTCACAACTATACTCACAGTACCTCCATAATATCACGACGACTGCCTCACCCATGAAGATTCGACAACAACGTTCTACGGCATATAGGACACAGGAAGTGCCCTCTGTCGCGGTCGTAGAAGCTTTGTCCATGGACAAGAAGACCCCCACACAATGAATTGGAAAGATGAGAACAACACCAAGCACTGACCTTTTCCTCTACATTTTGTAGTCGAATCGTCATCGCTTCCAGCTCTACTTGAGCACCATTACCTGGAAATATTTCGTATCAGTCAAAATTCCCACAAAGCGGATAGACGAGTTTCGTGCAAGTCCCTTGATAACTAAATGCGACCAGTTGACATACACTACCTTCATCTTCTATACTAAAACTCAGTTGTACAAATTCACCTCAATGCCATCTCTATGCGATAAGCTCATGTGTCAATTAACAACAGATCACTAACCCAAAATTCATCCACTGTGTGAAACCAATGTCCATTCTAAGCGCAGGAATGTAACTGACAGCTCTAAATTGCAAGGCCGGAGCAGTCACCTGACAATGCCGCTGCCTTCTTGCGACGCAAATCCTCCAGCTGTAAACACAAACACACATTACGCATCAAAAGGATTAATCGTACAGGAAAACAAGTAAAAAAATCATAACCTAAAAAATATCCGTGTCTAACCAATTAAAGATGCAAACCCTAAGTTGCAAGCTGGAGCTAGAGCTGAAACGTTTCAGAAGAATATTATTCCTCAACCTCGCTGATCCAAAGTCAACTATTCTACGCGAAAAGAAGACCAAGGTGCCATGAAGATCGTTCTCTCTAAAACAGCGAGGACATGAAGAAAGGTTCCTTTAACACATCCCTGAACAATCCAAGACATGAATTCCACATTTATAATAAGTCACAATACGCCTCCCATGGTTCTCAGCTGAAATAGTTCTTTGACAGGAAATTGCATTGCCATGTGATCACACAAACCTTCAAGAAGCTTCAATAGTAAAAGCAGCGAGAAAGAGAGTAATGCACTACCACCGCTAATCGCAGGCTTGAGACAGCCAGCCAAAAATTTGAATGATTATAAATAAACTGAAAACGGGAATCTTAACATAGAAGCTGGAGTCTAAACATCTCAGTACAGCAACCTCGTCAATCGATCCAAGAACTCATGTCGTAGACTTTCAGCTAACAATTACATAAAATACAAAGCCTACTTTCAACGTCATGTAACTATTCTACACCAAAAGAAGAGCAACCGAGCTGCCATGAAAATCATTCTCTCTCTGAAAGCGATGCCACTAAGAGAAGCTCCTTTGACAAATCCGCTATCATAAATTTCATAGCTACCTCCACGCTTCCCATATTATGCACTAGAAACATCCATCACCTAGAAAATTCTAAAGCCATACGATCACATACGAAACTTTAAACAGGTCTACTGATAAAAACACACCGAGAGCTAGAACTTGCACTAGTTGAAAAAATTCTTCTATACTTCTGCTTATGAGCTGAAAATCCACGACGCAGGTTCCTACATTGGCTCCGGCACTACGAGATCGAAAAAATCGATCGTCTAAAATATTCCAGCTCCAGCTCCTAAAATAAAACCTCCAATCCTCGATCGATCCACGCCAGGTACTCGCACTTTCTCGCCACATCCTGGCTCCATGAATTCAACGTACTCACGGCGAATCACTCGCCTGAATACTCCTCGAAGATGCAGCTCCAAATCACGACCGAGGCACGAAACGCAAACCTGATCCGACGAAATCTGAAGTGCAGAAAGTACGGCATTGTTGTCTCACCTTCTGGCGCCCTTTCATGGCGTGCTGCGCATCCATCATAGCGCACGGAGCTCCGCTTCACGGCAGCGCTCCTCCTCCGGTCCACTCCACCAAAACTCCTCCTCCTCCTCCTCCTCAACGAAGACTCCTTCCCTTCCTCCTTCCCCTCCTCGACCGATCGCTCATGAAATCGATCCGCGGTGAAACCCTCGCAGCGTCAACAACCAAACCCTAGGCGCTCTCTCTCACTCACAAACCTCGCAAATCCATCGCAACTCTGCCTCGCAGCAGGGGACCGTGAACTGTTACTTTTGTGTCCAGATCCCATAATATCAATATGATTTTGAGGATTCTGAGGATTTAAATGTAGAGATTAGTAGATTTGGTGTCAGTTTTAGGTGCAGTGACGATTTTCGGTACTGCCCTCCGTCTTACGGTCTTCGTCAAAATTTGGTGGGGAAGAGAGCAGTGAAGTGCTGAAGACAAGACTTGTTTAGCTGTGCAGCTTAGCACCATCGTATTCTCGCTTTGTATTCTCGCTTTGTATTTTTTATGCCACAACCTAATCTGTATGTTTCGTTTATTTAAATGAAAAAATAAAATGTAGTATTAAACGAGACATACCATGCTCAACTTGCGTCAAATGTTTTAAACTAAGATCTTCTTGTAAATTTTTCATTTAAATATTTTCAACTGATATCTTCTTGTAAATTATGAAAAATATTAGAAGTAGATGATATTTTTTTTAAAACAATTTAATTTATTTTTTTGATTTATTCCATGATGAGGGAAAGAATTCAATTTAATCATGGAAATTATGGAAATAATTCTTGTGAAATATTTTTAGATTTTCCATAATTTTTATGGGACCTTAAGGAAGCGCCTACGCTCCCAACATTGGGAACGTAGGGGTTCCCTAAGATCCCAATCAAACTTACACGTTCTCTGTCACTACATTGATGGTTGACCTAATAAACAAGTATGGGGGATTGGGTAAGAGCGTCTATCTCTGGGTTCGGAGGTGGAGAGTTCGAACCCCGTCGCGGTCTGAAATTGCTGGTTGGAACATTCACATCTTTTGCTTTTTCTGATCAGATGCTTCTGGGATATACTTTGATTTTGCTTTAATTGTTTTTGGGTGTTGGTTAGTTTTTGGGTTTTGGTAGTGTTCTGTGTCGTATGGGGTTTAGTGTCATGGTTCATTGCTTCATTGGTTTTGTTTATTATTTGGATTCTTCTCATGAAGTAGGTTTGTTCTTCCTTTAGTGATGGGTTATGAACGGAGAAGAGATGGAATCTGAGATGAGATGACGAAATGGTTTAGAATTTTACTGAAATGAGTATTTGTGATGTTTGTAATGGGCACAGAAATGCGTAAATGCTTTAATCTTTAATCTCATAATGCTAGCGCAAATACTGGCTTCTAGAAGCTGAATTATTTGTAGTGTCCCCACCTAACATCCAATTTTCTGTAGTGTTCATTTGTGAAGTTTAGCCTTTAGTACTTTCCAACAACAATAAGACTTGAACGGGAAAAGGTATGAAGAACTCAAAATCAAGGATTATGTACTTGTTTCAGCTGCAAGAAAGATCGCAGCCATGCTATGTCCTACATTTCTCCACACTTTTCCAAAAGGATTTGTCTTGATGTAACTCAATAATCCTCTAGAACGGGTTTGTAGATGCTTGGGGTTTCTGCTATTGGGCCTAGAGCAATTGCGTTGCATCTAATTGCCAATCCTTCTTGATTAGCAATCTTTTGATATTCCAGACTTGGTGACGACTGCAATCACACAAACTAAGGCGACGTCATTTTTGGTCCTATAATGAAATTCCCTGATACTTTTGCTGTTAATTTCTGGTACTTTTGTTCTGCTCATCCTACTCTTCTATCTAAACTTGGACCTTGAAATGCATAAAAGAACTTTTTTGAAGGAAGTTTTTTTGCAGCATACTATCAGTTCACAGATTCTAGTGCAGCATACTATTAATTCACAAATTCTAGTGTAGGAAATTCCGGAATAACTTGTTGTATTAAATGGTTTCAAAACTATGACATGCTTACACTAATCACCTTTTATATCAACAACTTGCTATGTGAAATGATGTCCATTGCCACATTGAAATCTAAAAAAGAGCTTTGTTGGAAGCCTTTTACGCAAAGAATGTGGTAAGACAAATTACATCGTGCAATTTTTCAACCGTTTTGGAATGAAAACGTTAGTTTTCGAAAACACTATTTTTGCACCAAGTTAAATGAAATTAAGGAACTAAAAGTCACATGAAGGACTTGAATTTCATTTTCAAAATCATTATTTGAAGCCAAAATTCCATTCTAGCTTAGAAAATGAGAGGAGGGGCACACTAAGCCAAGTTTAGGTGAATTAAGATTGAGATTGTTGAGATTTTCAACCTCCAATTGGAAGTGTTCAATTTGAAATATATAGGTTGTAGAAGAAATTGAGTTTAATCAATCCTATTGAATAAAATCAATTCAATTGAGAATTTTCATCCTCTAGTTCAATGTTTTTTTTTTAAATGGTGGAGCGGGCATAAGTTCAAATTATTAGGTAAACAAGATATCAGTATTCATCAATAAGCATTTTAACCTTTAACGAATAATAGTCATTTTGTTACAATTATTGATTAGTGTGTGATTTATACCATCTAACTATTTAATTTTTAATCAACTGGATTAATTACTTACAGATAATATTCAAATGAAGAAAAAAATTGAAATTGATTGATATTCTTTGCATCCCTACTAAACTCTTGGGCAGATGCATCTTCATTGAAAAAACTTCAAAAAAATGAGATGCAAAATTGGCATCATAGGCACCTATCCAAATTCTTAAATGTCCTCTACATTGAATATAGTACATTCACTTCATTGATCAAATGGTTTTATTAGAAATGAATTTTATCAAGCACAATTCCAAAATGTACATTAATTTTTGGAAGTTCAAATGTAGCAACTTCTAAAGTTACTTTGGAAGCTTTTTACTAACTAGAAATTCACTATCAAGTGCACAAGGCATATTGGAAGGTTAAGCTTCTACTCTTGGTTTTTAAGGTAATATAGACACCCACACTAAAACTTGATGAAATATCCCAAATGCGTTTTTATTGTTGAATTTGAACCTTATGAAATATTGTAGAATTGATTGTACAATAACCGTAAATATTTGAGAAAAGCCAAACCACTGGATACAAATTCCAGTGACGATGTAAGTTGGAGCTGATTTAGCATGCATAGGATGGTCATTTGTCATCATGACAGTTCCATTTTGTCTTGTTACCACCACTGTTTTAGACTGCTTATAGGACAATTCTAAGCCGCATCAATTGAGGTGATTCTTCACGGTAAATCGCAATGGATTGCAGTTACATACAATTAATCCCTATGAGTGTATCCAACGCACGGTATTCTTTAGTAAAAGACGAAATAATAGTTTGCTATGTGTTGAGCACCCGATTGGGTGGAGAGAATGGAATGAGCGGGAGTTTCTATACGCGAGGAGCGACGTTTGCTGTGCAATCCTTATAGGATATGTGTATCTTGAGTTGAATGTGTGATCGTATGTCTGGCATTTCATGGTTGGGGATGGTAAGTTTGCTGAGAGGGAACCGTAACCAGAGAGGCTTGGGACTTTCGTTCAGACCGGATTGTTTGACACATTGGGGTGAAGTTGTTGTTTCTTTAGTTCCTACTAGAGAGCTGTCAATGCTACTCTCGGGAAGGCATTTAGATTATTGTGTCGTTTGTTGATTGATACTTGATTGGAGGTTTTAGTGGTTAATTAATCGCTATGCTGTGTTGCTGTAGCGCTCATTTGTATGGCCTTTGGGACATGCAGTTTATGATCAATATTCAACTTTGTTGTATATATTATTAATGTTTTAGAAGGATCTTATACGCATTGGTTAATTCCATGACGATTGTATGGTTCCCTGGCCGTAATCTTTTTCTCATTTCTTTTGCAACAAATCAACGATGTACATTTGTATCATTATATCCTATGGAAATGTTTGAAGCATAGTGTGAGTTTTTTGGTTTGACATCGCCCAACACAAGGCATAGCGTTAACTTGCCAATGTGGTTTTGGAATGATGTTATAGTTAAAGGATTCAGGCAATGTGAGTCTTAGATTATTCTGTGTTGATGGTGATGTTATTTATTAGCATTTGAAACAAAGGATTGTGGATGTTTCCAAGAGTCTATGGCTAAGCTAACTCGAATTGTACCAGGGTGCGAGTGTCTATAGCAGCTGCAAAACATGATCACTCTAGCTCGACTATTGGTTTTCAGCCGGTCATGCACTGGCCCTCATCAATTTTGATATTTGTTTCTTTTGGTGCTCACTGCTGATGATAAGCAAAGCAAAGTTCAGGAGCGTACTGTACAGAGCACATTGCACGCTTGCACATTGCACGCTTGCACATGCAGGCTGCTTCAGCATCTCGAGCTTCACACTGCCGAATCGTGATGCCATGGTGCAACCAGCTGCTACGGCGCTTTGCAGCACTAGCAAGCAGCCATTGTTCAAATCTGTCAAGTTTCATGATTTCTTGATTGAGTTTTGCATGCAAAAGCTTGACCCCCAGTTCATCAAACAATATGAATTGTATCTAGATGTCGTCTAGACAAAAACAAAAAAGAGTCAAGTCTACACACAGAAATGTTTGTAACCTCAGCAGATTGTTTTGTTGTGAGCTGATACTGGTGTGATACCCGTGCTCCACAATCAGAGATTCTAGATATCTGGTTGTTATCCATATGAAATTTGAGTCATGCCAATGTCATACCTTGCGCTCGCCTTGCAAAACGGATATGCACACTTCTCTGTGACCACTTCACTACTCCACTCTTTTTTCTCGTTTGTTGATCTACCTTTTCCATTCCCATTTTTGATACTACTTTTCGTACCCATGCAATACTCATTCATACTTGTATAATACCCTTTTCACTCTTGAGACCTTGAGGTGAACCAGCTTATGATCAACACAATAAGGTATCCAACCATTTGCAAGTATTGTGTGAACTTATCAATTTTTTTAAATTTTTTTTAAAGAGTAAAGCAACTAAAATCATAATTTTTATAGGACCTCCGGGGCATGCCTACACACTCGACATTAAGAGCGTCAGCGTTCCGAGAGACCGATGAAGATCAACGTCACCTCCAAGAGCTCCTTCTCCAAGAGGTTAAGAGCTTTTTTCCTTCCTTCATTATGGTACTACATCCTCTCTTTCCTCTTGCCATACTTTTAGGTCAAACGCATATTTTTGAAGTGAAGATAAGTTCTCGTGTACATGCTCGCTGCAAAATTACGGTTTGACCTAGAATTTAGGGTTAAATATCTTCTTTCCAACATCTTAAATCTTTACTTTCTCTAATTATTATGGGGAGCTTATTTTGAACGGACATAGCTGAATGGAGGTAATCTCCGGATAACATGTTGTGTGCGAAGTTAGGGTTTGGTATCTTCTTTCCTATAGCTTAACCCCTAAAGGACCAAGGTGCTTTGGCACCTCCACTACCAAAAACTGCAGATTTTAACCACCTTATGGAAATTGATGTATGTTTCCAATTAAATTTGCTTTGCTGGTATTTCCAATCGTAAGATCTTCAACCTTACAATCTTTACTTACACCTTGTTAAATTTCAACCGTTGGATCTTGACCATTTGGGAGATTATAACAATCAAAGTTTACTGTTTGTTTTTTTTGGCATTGCCGTAAAGGACTAGTCTAAATGGTGCCAAGGGAGACTTGATGATTGTTACCCCAAACATTTTGCTCAAATTTTTTTCCATATAGGTAACTAAGTTGGGCACCTCCATGCAAAATTTTGGAGACTCATTTTGATTTTTTGGCCTTCACGCAAATTATTTTCCAGAAGAAGGTACAAAAACCACAATATGGTAAAACTTAAATAACGTTAAATGTTTTTGGTTTTTTGAGAATGTGGACGGTTAAAAGTTACATCTATGAGTTTGTAAATTTTAGCAAAAAAAAAATTTGGAAAATTCTAAAATCTCAAATTTTGACAATTTTTAAAAGGAGAAAATGCAAAATTACAAAAAACTTTGAGGCTTGTTCATGTAATTTTTGGAGGCTGCCCTTGTAAAATTGGTAAACTTTTTGACTTGGGTCACTTTGGATTTTGAGTAGTGATTTGGTTATAAACATATTTCTAATTTTCTTTTAAAAAAAAAACTAATTTGAAACTGCCCGTTTTGGACTTGAAACCTAAAATAATTAGTTGAAGGGTCTAAAATTGGAATTTGATTTTGAAAATTTTACCACGTACACATTGCGGTAAAGGGAGCATACAGTAAAAAATTCAGACACAAATATTACTTTTAACCTCTTCATTTAGGCTGCCCGAAACAGCAAAAAGCAATTTTCGCTTTCCTGGTCCTTTAGGGGTTAATTCTGCACTCCTCTATAATTTTTGTAGCACCTTAAATTTGAACGGATGTATGTGGAGTAGAGGTGGCTTGGGTACCATACTATTATGTTAGGTGCAAAGTTAGGGTTTGGTAGCCAAAATCTAAGGACTAAAGACAGGTAGCGTGGTAATTTCGCTTGAGATTTGGACGGTGTGTTGATGCCTTAGCTAATTCTATATTACGAAGTTCAACTTAAAAATTGATGTTGTCGTTTGTAGCTCGTCATCAGCACACTACTAGAATATCTATCTTCACAAACTTATGAACAAAATTATTTAACTACAACAATTTTTTTTAAATGCATACTACTATAAATTTACAATTTAGAAAAATTATATTGGTAAGGTATCACTACATACATTGATGGTAAAACTTGTATTTGTATTACAAAGTTGTCACAAAATTTTGGGACCATGAAACCTTGGAAATGCAAAGCCGTAAGTTGTTGGCTTCATACACTTCTTTTTTTACTTATATATGATCATACTTTTGCCTTAAACCCTATACTTTAGTTTTGACTTTCTCCAAGTTTTGTATTTGTAGGGAACCTTGAGGTCCCACACGTCTTGTTATTTTTAAATGTATATTCTAAACTATCATAATATACAAATTAGATGAAAACATGAAAAGATACATGCTATAAATATCTTTTATAAAAATTAAAATTATGTGAATACTTACATACAAAACTAGAACAAAGATAAGCATAAGTTTGACTTTAGTCTCCATTACTTAGAATTAAAATGAATTTGCAAGTGTGTAAAATTAAAAGACGCAATTCTAGTAGATTATGGCAAACTATGATTGTATTTCACTTAGTTCTCTTTCAAAACTAAGCATTGCGTAATTCATGTTTTAATGCAATATTACTATTAACTTGTAAATAAATTTTCTTTAATTCTAATTTCTATAAAATAATCAATTATATCTTTTTTGTACAAAAGAATAATCAATTAACTATTGGAGAAAAAAATCTTGTTTTTCCAAAAAGATGTTTGAAGCTACATAAACAAGCTAAAAATGAGAATTTTTAAAGAAGAAAATATTTTTAAAAACACTTTGATTCTTTTTAAAGCAATATACTATTTTTTTTTACTTTTCACTTGAGACATCTTTGTATTAGAGTTAGAGATCAAAATCAAAATTATTTAAATGTCTTAATATTGAACAAGGCCTTAATATTAAACTTATTTTTTAGTTGAAAATTTATTATTAAAACATTTCTTCATTATTTAAAGTTTTCAATAATGTTGAAAGATTTATAACTATCATATTTTATTCTCTTAATACATTAATATATGGTACATTTAGATTTTCTTTTTCTTTTTTCTTTTCTTTTATAGTGCTTGAAAAATGAATCAAATTCATCCACATTTAAAGCTATTCATCCTCCTTTTTCCTTTCTCTTTCATTTCTTGTAAATATTTTTGAAGAACTATACAAAAGTTTAGAATTTTGTAGATTTTTTTTTAAAAAAATATTTCCTTTTATCTTTTAAAGCTTTTAAACTATATTAATTGTAGCAAAATCAGTGTCAGCATACTCTCCAACAACAATTGTTTCCTCGACTTCTTGACCATACACTTTGGTCAACTTCGAATTCATGAACGTCGATTTAAGGCGGATACTTCGGATCCATGACCAGCAACATTTTCAAGGCACAACTTTTTAAGAGTCTGTTTTTGTTTTTAAATTATGAAACTCAAGAAGCAAACACAATCAATGACTCTTTACAACAATGACAACCAAAACATCAATTGGCCCAAAAGAAGCATGAAAAAAGCTAACAAAAGCAAGGCAACCATGCATAAGCATTCCGATCGCAAGAATGCTGATAGAAAGAAACAATCACTATAGTCGTGATCAAGTACATAGTATCCGAAGGTCATTACAAACTCTTACCAAACGAATATTGTAGTGTACATATCCCCAAAAGAAATTCCAATCACCAAATCTAGGTAAAATTCCTATTGCAAATCAAAACTAGGTTGTGCGTTCCAAGTTACAAAATGGTTAAAACATCTCCACTGACAGACTCCTATGAATCCCACAAGAAGATAACGATTTCCATGTAGCCATGAAACCGATCACTCGATCCGTCTTTGCACAATGATATAAGAGTTTTTTAGAATTAGCGAGGGATGCAATATAAGAATGTATTGCATTCCTTGCTAATTCCAAAAACTCTTGTATTAGTAGTATAGATGTAATTGGCATAAAAACATATTTTTTAATATTTTCAGTATATATACATAATAAAAATAGAATACATTTTGACATGTTTTGAGCAAGCAGTCTCCTTAATCATCTGATTAATTTTACACCTTGATTTTATAAAGGTCTCCTATGTTTACTTTATATTTAATTTCTCACTTTCATCCTTCAAATTTAGTAAGTGAACAACCTTTATTAAGTTTTATTTCATAAGAGTATTCAAAGACATCAAATAATTTAATATACAAAAATCTCTTCATTTTATTTTGTATTACATACCAAAAGTTTTGTCATTTGCTTTAAATAGCAGTACATTATTATATTATTTAATACATTGAGAATTCATGTTTGCTTCTAAGCCTCTGTGACCATACTAATTCAACTTGAAACATTTAGCTATATTATTTATAATTAATTAAGCTTGCTCATTGTAAAGTTCGTATAGGCATCACCATTTGATTTTAATTGTTCTCTTATAATCTCCATAGTATACTTATTAAATGCTTGTCAAAATGCATGTTTAAATGGTTGCTAAAGTACAACATCCACAACTTGATAGATACTTGTGCAATTTATAATAATGTGTAAAATAGGAATTTTGAGGTGATGGATCTTCATGCACAATCAAGTTTCTTTAGTGGTATACATTCTCAAACAACAAATGATTGAAATTACTTTTTATTGTATTGGAAGGTTCGTTAACTGCACTTATGAATGCTTGTAAAGCAATATTATTTTTTCCACATTTTCTTAACATTTATCTAAAATAAAATGAATAGTTATGGCTATAAATGGTATTTATTTCTAAATGTACACATTCATGTATTTATCTTTTTGATCTTAATAGACTTCTGGTAATTGTGCTTTGAAATATAAGTTGAAATAGAAAGCATTTTTTATTACCAATCAAAACGACTGTTATAATAATTTGTCATTTGTCATCTTGTCCATATATTTTTACAGGCTTTGCATTTTTGTGTGCCATTTTTTATTACTATCTATAAGAATAAGTTGTATTTTAGTTTGGTTTGTGTTCACAAATAATTTTAAAAACATGTTGTGAACTTCCATTAAAAATGTACACCTTTTGAGACATAGCCTTGTCGTATTCATCACAATCTTTTAGCAATTTTTCTATAGTAGTGATTGTTGTTTGGCAACTCCAATTCAATTTTTGTTTTTTGAAGTTTCTTTTTTAGCCATGAGAAATATTAAATAAAATCTTATGCATATTGTTTGGTGTTCTACAAGTTTTGAAGCTTTCTCTTTGATTACAAACTTGATGAGTAATTTAAAGCACACTAAATACAAATTTTATCTTTTTTTTAGTTTATTTAAATAATAAAATCAATCTCAACTTTAAGACTTGACTCTCATGTTTAAAACTGAACATTGTTGTACAACTTAGGCATAGTAAGTGCCAACATCAATATAGTGCTTGCAAGTATTCTTCAAATTTTCACTTGGAAAAAAATCATTGCTCTATAATTTATTATAGATTATTAAACATTGCTCAATTTCATACTCAAAGTAATGGTTTTTTCTTTAAGTCCACATCTTTTTTCTATCTTTGATATTAAATAAAATAAAATTGATTTATTGTTATTTTGATGTCATTCTAAAAACTCTTCTTATAAACACCAAATTGCAAATACACACAAATGATTGAACATATATATACTAAAAAAAGATATATAAGAATTGCATTAGTTCATGCTTTAGATGAAGATTAGATTTGGAATTAATTATTGATTTTTAAAAGTAAAACTATATCAAATTAGTTTCTATTAACTAATTTTAAAATTTAATACCTCATTTAAAAAAATTGGCATAAAATATTTACTTATATTTTGCAGCCATTTGAAAAAACATATATTTTCTTACCAAAATATTTGAGGTGTTCAAAATGTTTAAATCAAAAATATTTTACTTAGTTAACTTTGTCAAAGTTTCATGAAGAAAATAACATAATTATGCTCACTCCAAATTTGAATTCACTCTACGCAAATTCACTCTACGCAAAAATAAAGTGCATTTTACGATATAAGTTATTACACTACATACATCTTAGTCTTTACTTTCATATGGAATGGAATCTTCTTTACCTTTATTAATTCTTTGTGCTTTACATCTCATTAATAAATGTTTATACATACTTTGATTTTGGACCTAAACAACATTTCTAGTTTTGTGGCCATGAGGCAAAATTTGTTCTTCTATCAATGAATCTATCACTTTTTATAAACTTAAAATATACATCACGTGCACCATGTCAAAATGTAATAATATGATTTAATATCAAATATTTATTTTGAATTTAAATTTAAAACAAATCATTTAAAAGTGAGATATATGACTTTTAATGAAAATTGGGAAATATCACATAGAGACACTTTTAAGATGTTTAAAAAAGAATTTTAAATACAAAACTCTATATTATCATTTGATGAAAAAGAGAGACATAAATAATCACATTTTGAAAATACATCTTAAAAATCAAATTCTAGGTGTCAAATTGAAACAACATGAATTCAAAAAATCTTTCAATACAATAATGAATTGATTCAAAATTTGACAGTATTGATGTGGCAATATTTTATTCAAACAAATGTTATAGCATACAATAAGCCAAAGCAAAAATCACATAAAATTATTTTCCAACTATAATGTTAAATATTAATATCATCAATTTGTCCTCTCCCTACTGATTTTCAATATACAAATAAATGTGATTAGCAAAGCCGAAAAAGTTTTTGACTACTTGGCCTTCAAGAATAGTCTATATATCATAGCCCCATACTTCACAAGCCAAACAGCCCATTAAGTTTTCAGAGACCTCACCCGCTAAAGGTACTTAGACAAATACCAAAGCATACGAGTATTATCGTATTTGTTATTAATATTTTTAAGTATTGATATTATTGAGCTTATAATATTCTGCAATTGAAATAATCATAAGCATTTGTTCATCCTCAGAACAAAATTATTCAATTCTAAATATTGCTCCTATCATTAGTCAAGCAAAGTACAGAATTTGAATCTTTAAATTGTTTAATTCACATAAATTTACTCTCGTTTTCCACAATTTTTTATTCACAATTCTCATACTTTGATCTGTTTCAATTTTTCTACTTATTCCTTCTTTCCTTTTTCATAAGTATATAAACAAATAACTCCTTAGTTTGAAGAAAAACAACCAACCGTCACATTTGCATAACAAAGCATGTCATAAAGATAATATGATGACTTTTTATGTTATATATTGTTTTTTGAAATTAGTAATTATTTGCAATTAATAAGGTCATCTGCTCTCTTAATTCCTGATCCAACGTTGGAGCCAACGCATTTTGGCCAAAACTAAATAACTTTCGTTAATTTTAGATAAATACCTTAAACAACTTAAGTTTTTACGGTAAAACCGCAAGCCAAAATCAACTATTAAGGATTGCATTTTTTTGTTTAACACTCTCATATCCTTTGATTAAGGCTTTAACTTGCTCTTTACTCTACTCTTCATACAAATTTCACTTAATCAAAGTGCACTATTACGTAAGCATAGTGCACTAAATATTTAAGTGTCAAAAGAGCCTTACTATGTTATTCTTGTGCTGCTAAAAGTAAGAGGCTTGTGGGTAGGTAGAAATTAAAGAATTTTTTATTTCATTATATTTTTAATAAATTTCTATTAAAAAAATTTGATGTATCAATTTATTTTATTTCTTATAATTTAAATTTTGTATATATGAATCAAAGTTTAAAAATATAATTTTGAATGTCTTCAAAAAACATGCACAAAAGTGGAAAATCAAGAATTTATTATTTAAAAGTAAATAAATAATATATAAATTCCTTCAAATGTAATTTAGATTAAGTTAAAATAATAATTGTACCAAATGTTTTTTATAACTTCAAAATTTTAAAATGTTAAAAAATGTTGAGGAAAAGTTCCACAAAAAAAAAAAAAAAAAAAAAAAAAAAAAAAAAACTTCAAAAAAATTATATTTGGAAGTAATGACTTCTACATATTTAAGAGGGGAAACATAAATTTTAGGTTTTAAAATTAAAATTGATTTGTAAAAGATTGAAATGAAAGTTAAATTTGAATTATCTCTACAATATTGTCCATTTCTTTATATGGTCACAAAAATGTAAGAAAGTTGGAGGACTTTCTTAGAGTGGGTGTATTGAGCACCATATTTTGAAGTTTTTCAAATATGTAATTTGCATAATTCCCAAAAACCTACTTATATAATGACGAGTTTTTTTCTAAACAACATTGAAGTTAATGAAACAAGGAAAGAATTGTTACGCTTTCATAAGTGGAAGAAATATGAGAGGGATTGGAAAAGTTGGATCATTTTTATTACTGGGTGACATTATTTTAAAAAGTCAATAGTATTTTTTATATACTATCATAATAAAGTATGTGTAAAAAAGAACCGATTTTTATTACTGCTTGAGTTTTTGGATTCAACTATGATGCAGTGAAATGAATCGATGAGGGAAACCGAGCTGCGGTGAATGTGTTTAGCGGCATGGTTCCCACTTCTACTATATTATGTTAAAAAATATAGATATTTTATCGGTGTAAGATTAATATCCATGTTTCAATTTGGCTTTGAATCTTTAGATTTAATATTATATTATTTTTTGTATGATGAAATTTTTCAATCATGAATTATTCATTCACAAGAGTGATCGTGACTCCAAATTGAATTAGAAATTGTGGACATGTATATATGTATGCTGTTGGAGCTTGGTCTGTGATTCAGTGTTTATTGACACTAGCAGCAATATGCCAATTGATATCTGGGCACATTGTGCTCACTTATGCTTTGTAAAATTAACGTACAATGCGGCATGTGAGGCCTTCTCAAGGTACCGTAGCTTCCTAGCCGCTTAGGCCAAAAATAATAAATTACAAGTCTACCTAATTTTTTTGAAAATTCTTGACTCTTTTTGCCCAAAAATATAAATAAATTATAGAACTGATTTAATATTATATCATTTTTTATACAATGATTTTATTTTATTTTTTACTCCTAGTATTGATGTTTGGACTTACAACAAGCTAAATAGTTTTTATTATCATCAATATAGTTATTAAATTCTTAAAAGGAAAACCACATCATTTTTATTCTTAAATGCTTGAATTTGAAATTTTGAAATATTTGAATTAAATTAATCAGGAAGGCAATGTAGTGTCAAAATAATTTGTAATGTAAACTGTAAGTTCTTTACAACAATCACCGCCATCCTATGCCTTTGATTCAATAAAAATTCTAATTGTATCTAAATTCACATTTTTTAGTTTTTTTAATGTATTTAATATGATTTTGAAGGATGTTTGTTTTTATTTCATATAACATTGATAGTGATGGTGTTAAATAATATGGTATTATGTAAGACACCAATTCATAGCAGAGAGGCTGTGATTCAAAAAGGAAGTATATGAGAGTGAATGTGTACATATAGGTACACAATAAAATCAAATCTAGAAGTTTATCTTGAGATTCATTTGATTCTAAATTGTACTGTCTTTATACTTTAATTTTTTTAAGAATACACTATAATTTCCAGAGATAAATCCTTGAGATGGACATAACTCAATGTATTGCGGTGATTATCCTAACACCATAAGAAATTTGCCACCTCGTGCATGAATATTTAAAAAAATATAAATCCGTCTCTCAAAAATTGAATTTTATATTTTTATTATTTAGCAGAAAGAAAAGAAAAGAAAAGAATCACAAATAGTTTAGAACAACAATATAATATATTCCCTCTGTCTCACTAAAAGAGCATGGTTTGCTAATAATAGCAGATTTAAGGACATTTCTAAATTTAGAAACAAGTTGGACAAATTTAGAAATAAATTGTCAAATTTAGAAATAACTATACTAAATTTAGAAATAATTAGGCCAAATTTAGAAACTACTTTTTTTTTTGAGACAGATTATATTACCAGACCTTGCTCTTTTAGTGAGACGGAGGGAGTAATAATTAATTTATTCTATTTTTTCTCTTTATGATTTTTTTTAAAAAAAATTATAATTATTTTTGAACAAACATTCTATGGCATAAATAAAACAACAAAAGATAAAAGTCCAAAATAACTAGAATATCAAATTATGCAGACATACATACATTCATACACACACTCAACATCTAAACACACATACACACTCAACATCTAAACACACATACACACTCATGAAGACCATCCTAACCAACACAGAAAGATAAAGATTTTTTTTCTTCAGAATGGCTTAAGTTATGGAAATCTTTCATTGAAAATTGAAATGAATCAATTGTAGGAGCCACTCTACATACCACGATTTTAAGACTCAGTAAAAGATATGAACTGGCCAACCACATGTAGTTTAAAGTTAGACTTACAACAAGACACTTAATTATATCCGTTGTCACGTCAAGCTAGAAATTGGTTCTTTGACAAGTTACCCGTGAATTAAAGCGGAAGTCCAGAGCACAGACAAAGAGTTACTTAGAGTTACTCTATTCAAAGGTAGAAAGAAGCTTAACTACTTCTGTGATTGAGAAAGAGATCCAAGAGAGGTGGAGAGTCCTCACAGGATTAGGGTTAGAAAGAACACATGCCCATTGCCGCTTTATATACCCATACCTCGGTTTAAGGTGTCATTGCTTAGATCACCTCAATTGCATTTACAAAGAAGTACAGAAATCTTCTGAACTAGCCTTGTCAGAAAACTCAATTCAAAGTGACCAATCAGAGCACTAAAAAAAGCTGAAAAAACTGGTGGTTTTGGATCGGATCATGAGTGAAATTAAGTGTAGCGAGGTGAAGTTTTAAGAAGATCTACAAATCAGTTTTGGGCTGTGAAGTACTTTTGTGTTTAAAAATTTGTATCTGTTCTAGTAATGGGAAGAAAATTTTGAAAAAATTTGCATTCCATTAGAAAACAACTTTCCTACATGGGAAAAATACACCCCAAAAATAACCCTGGAAAAAAAAAAAAAAAAGCCCAAAATCCTTAAGTTATTGGTTTTAGGAGGGTCGAACTTATATAAGTGAAGAGTGACCGACTGCTCCCCGTGTTCGTAATCACATCTTTGCCATTGAACAACCGTACCCTGATTCTAAGTAAGTTAAATGCAAGTGTTGGAAGTGCTAGCCAGCTATCTCGGGAGTTTACAAACGTACACTATCCCCAAATTCCAAGTCTAAAACGAGTTCCAAATCTGTTTCGGTTTCGAGAAGATCCAACAAGAAGTGAATGCACCGTTAATCCTTTAGTCCCCAGGGTTTTTTGCCAGCAACTCTGAATTTTCTGGCTTTCTGCGCTATTCTTGGCAAAAACAAAAATAGGTTTGTACTACTCTGTATCTAACCTTATAGTATTGTAGCTAAGGTAAGTAGAATACTATGGCCAAAACATCGACCTAATCCAACTGTGGGAACTTGAAGTATATAATCCGTATATGGAGGACAGTTAGATTGCAATTTTGTGTAATTTTTCACAGGGTGTAAGTTTGGAACCCCATAAATCTCGGAATACATTTCTAAATTTAGTAAAAGAGCGGTTCAGCTATGTCCCATGTTAACAACTTTAGGATAAATAAAAAATATATATGTGCTAAATTAGTAAAAGATTTAGAGGATTTTTAAGGTTTAGGCATGAGAATAGTATACGGTTTAGCATGTTTTTTGTACACTAGGCCTCATTGACATGACTCAAATGTAATGCAATCCACAACGGTTGAAGAATTAGAATGTAGGCATAAAAGAAAAAAAGTAAATAAAAAACCTCAAATCTATTGTATTTTCCTCTAAATACACTACATGTACAATATTATTGTAATACCGTATCGACAAGGATGTGTATCGTTATGGGAATCATCTTTAGCCTTACTCCAATGACACATCACTTCTTTTTCTAGAGAATCATCCATCTACATTTACAATGTCAACGGAAACAACCACTCATGGACTAAAACTTTCTTCATGAGCAAAGTTCATCCCACCAAGACCCTTATCTTTTGTACTCTCATCTCCGTATTTTCTTCAAGTCCGCCTTTCTTTTTGTTGCCGTATATTGCTACAGTGATGTATTCTTATCGATTTAGACCCTCTACACTACTCCAAATTGAGATCTGATTGTTGCATTGTGAGCCCCTCAGAAGAACGTAAATCTGAACATGTATAATTGAGAGCAAATTCATTTTGGATTTCAAGATATACATCTCCAACTGAGTTTCGCAACCACATTATGGTTCCCTGGGCACTAAAGGGTTAACTCATGCTCAGAAGCGGGGTCAGAAACCTTTCATGTCCGCAAGAATATTGCAGTCCGTGGTCCAAGCCTTCAGTGCTCGCTGCAACAACTATAAAAGATTAAAGGACTATCCGATTATTATTTAGAATATACTTTGTGATAAAATTAAAGCTTAAGATCGTGTTGAACAGTGACCTACCAGTTGAAGATGAACAGCTCGCTGCAATCTTCGCATGAGCAATGAAATTAGATCACGTCGATGGCGAATGAGGAAATGGAATTGGGCACTGATCTGAGGATAATAAAATGCAAACCATGATTCGTCCGTACTAGCTCGCCGTACATTTGTTCGTGTCCGGATCAGCACGAGAGAACAAATTCACATTCGGGCCGGTAGGATCTCCGATCGAGAGCGAGCTGACTCATTGCACATGCCACAACCGCGTGGCTTACTTCAGTACACGCCTTTTGGAGCCAGAATTGCACCCCAACTTCCAAGGCCTGCCAAAGTGTGCACAATTTCAACGCAAGGAATGCACTGGTCGGGAAAAGCATTCCAAGATTGTGTCCGCTGCAATCATCACCTAGTACCATAATTTTTGTATTTAATTTTCCACTGTATAACATCATTTGGTGGCAATATATACTACTGTACTCCGGGAGATTTGGATATAATTTTATGATTTGTTCTGATTCAGAGTGTTTGAACACTTACGTATGCATATATCCTTTCAGTGGTTGAGCACTCGATCGTAGCTCTGGCAGCTGGTTGGGAGTTATCGCTTGAGACAAGACCCAGGGTGGCAACTCCTCCAACAACAGCTACTTATTATTCCCTCCTAATCCATCTAGAAGGTTTATAATTTGTTATTATGTAAGCACAAACAACATGTGAAGAAAGAGGACATTGAGAGGAATCCAAAGAAATTTTAAATGTTCAAATCAGAATAGTTTTGGACCTCCAAAACTTATTTTAAGAACTTATAATAAGGGAGTTTTCTTATGCAGGGGTCACCGTCCAGACCCCCCAGCTTTTTTTTGGGGTTTTAAAAACTTATAAAAACTTATTAAGCTTATTATATCGTATAATAAGCTTATTATATGTTATTATTTTTCCATTTTCAGCTTCAATTCCCCTTCTTAAGCCGGTGACCCTTGCTTATTATACAGGAGTTGCCACCCTGGGAGACAAGAGGGGTACAGGAACCTCTCTACTCACACAGTGGGTTCAATCTTCTTCGAAGGTTTGACGTCGAACAGAATGATATTTTGGCCGACTCTGGGTCTGATTTTTTTTTGGCAAATTTGCTTTTTCATGTGATGCCAAGGCCTGCATATATGGTGCATAGAATTTTGGTCCCTCGGGTTATGGAGGTGCTTCGGTTTTATGAATTTGTTTGTCATGTCATAGGCAATGTGGATTAGGTTCAGCATGGATGTGCCGGATCTTTAATTTCAATCACAGAAAGTTTTTGGGCAGCTTAGAGTACAATTTTCTCAACTTTCAGCATTAGATGTGAAATTTAAAAATGAAGGTAATTCCATTGTTCATAATAAGGAATTTGAGAATATTACACATGTTGGGTTTGATTATTATTTTGTCGAATCAAACCCATGCATATATGAACACGGCAAAATTGGTGTGAAAAACAAACACACAAAGGGCAGAGAATCATAAAGAACATGGACGAAAAATTCAAAATTCATAAAGTTGTATTGAATTTTCTATAATTTATATTGAATTTTAAAAGGCCTAAAAACAAAAAATTTAGAAACAAATGAGGTTTCCAAAAGCATGTGCAAGTGAATCAAAAAGTAAGGAGTCCTACTATTTTGAGCTACTTCCATCTTGCTTATGCTACTCCCAGTTATTGCAGCACCAGGCTGAGTTGTTGATCCTTTCCCAGCCGATCCTAATTCCCAGTTATTGGAGCTCCTAATTTCCAGCATCGTGAGAAACATGCAGTGACTACTCCTGCAGCCTTGCTGTCACATACTCATTGCCACATGCATCATTCTACCGATCGTCTAAAAAGAAAAAGACACCACCAACTTGAAGAGATTCTTCTACCATGCAACAATTTGGTCAGAACACTAACTCGCCTTGGGAACTGTTCAGACTATTCTAAACAAGGGCAAACAACTCTGTACTCTCTCATGCAAATCAAGAATCTCGATTAAAACTCAACAGCCACAACGAAGAAGGAATTGAGGAGATGCGATTGGACATAAATCTCAGTCTGTAAATTGCCTTTAAATGAAGTAATTCTTCTTCCTATTTCACAGAACTGCACAGTCCGGACTCTCTGTTTTCACAGATTCGACTTTGCTGTTGCACAGTTCACAGCTGCAGCAAAATCACATTACTTGCCAGAGTACTAGATTATCACAGGCTATTACGTACTGGCTCCTGTACAGTACAGCGCCTACATAGTGATTCTGGTGCAACCTTATTACCAAACCAACTGCGAGGACCCTCAGATGTTTTTTCCAAAAATATGATCGAACTTCTACATATAATGCTAGATTGCAACCTTGTTCTAGGTTGGTGTCCGAAAGAACTAGCTGCCTTATGTTGATGACGATCTTCATGAAGAACTTGGAAACTATTCTAGACGAAACTGCATCTCAATACACGGCCTGCGGAGAGGATTTGGCAACATTCTCAAACACCTTCCAGACGTGCAGGGCCAGGTCCGGAGGAGGGATGGTGGCAGCTTGGGGAATGTAAACACCCACCCACTTGGCAGTAGTAGTACCTTCCTCGGGGCCAGGCAGGAACTGCATGACTGCAGACAGGTACTTGTACTTGGGGTCGCCCTGCAACACTGTGTAGCCCCATGTCTTGGTGGCACCGTCATTGATGTCGATTCGCTCCACCACATGCTTCCCACCCGGAATTGCTGCCAAAGTTATCACAAGTTCACAAGCTAGTATGTCAGTACCGGAATCAACCTTCGACAAACATGTTTTGTCGCAACGAAAGGAAGGAACTTTAAAAAATAATTGAAAATAATAATGAACAGAGTTCTAGTGTCACTGTGTTTGAAGATCAGAGGTTTGAAATAATTTTACGACAGTTGTGGTAATATTGTGCACATTTTCCACCATTGAAAGACTGCAAATTGTGCATATTCGAATACTAAAACGCTTCAGTAGCTCATTGCAACAGAACTAGTTTAATCCTCTTTCAATACGATCATATATTTCCATACCGTCATGAATATGTTTCTCAATATTAAATAGACAAGCAGCTGCATGATCAAGTTTTTTAAATTCAAGATAAGAGACTATGCCTAATTTGTAAATTTTAAAGAAAAACTTCGAAGAGTTCAAACATGATTCTTTAATTTTGATGTTTTTCCGCCTATGGCAATTTAAAGTCAAGTTTGCAATGTGCATACCATGGCCCAATTTCAAGAGGCGGATGCTGCCAGGCTCGCCATTGCCCTCCAGAAACTCGTAAGAAGCGATGATATGAGGAATGATCTTAGGAAGGATCACATCCTCGTGCATCAGGATGTTCCAGATGGTATCACACGGCGCCTCAAGCGTCCTATTGTGCCTCACAACCCGCTTCTCTGTAACAGCACGTTCAAATGCCTTCATCGTGATGATGACCATTTGCTTCGCTTCCTCCGGAGGACCCGCTTCACCCACGGGCTCGTACTTCGCCGTCCAAGTTACCTCCGTCGTGTTGTCCCCTGTGGCGGTGAACTTCATTTCTGAAACGAAGGAGCTGTACATGGTGTCCTCCTCTGGAAGGACAGTGTACCCCAATGTTTTCGTTTCATTGTCCACCTTGGTAACCTGATGCTTAACACTTCCACCTCCATGAATTGCTGCGAGCATAAAATCCACCAAAATTATCAAAATTCCAAAGTTAATTCACAGCTACACAAGTAAACACTTAGACAAGTAAAATCTCAAGCCTCAATTAATCATTGCAGGGAATACTCTTCAGCTTATCCAAAGAGAGGTCATCGTTGGGGAATCAAGGATCACAAGGTTAGATCGTCCAACTCCTGAAAGCTGCATGAGCAGTTTCTGTGGAACTATGAATAGCACGAGTTTCAGCAAGAGCACGAGATTAGTACCAGGTCCAAAGTGGAAGACGCCGATGCTGCCTGGCGCTCCTGACCCCTGTGCAAATTCAGCCTTGGCGAAGTACTCGGGAGCAAGGTCTGGGAGAAGAGCAACCGCGTGCTTGCAAGCCTCCCACAAATCGTTTGCATCGCCGGTGAGGTGCTCGGTGTGGACAAAAGTTTGCACCTTAGAGTTGTCCATTTCTTCGTGAGTCACTCCCACATAGCCAATGGCCTCCTGGGCAACTTCAGTGGTGGCCATGCTTCCGGACTTGGGTTAGCTCACACTGACTGCTCACTGGACTGAGGGTGGCGTACTGTTGTAATGGGGATACTGCTACTGATCAATATGCTATTGACGTACTTATATGGCTCGTCCACAGCTTTGGGTGCCCATGTGGCACATGGAAGGGAATAGAGGTTGGGAGAAGCTTCAAGCATTCACCGGGTTCCGAGCAAAACCCACTGGGTTCACTTTCCTCCTCTCTCAAGCTTTTGTCTCCAGTCAATGGAAGCTTTGGAGTTTTTTTTTTTGGTTGAGGTCAGTGTATGTTTAGTGATTTAATTCTTTTGTATCTAAGCTGTTGTTAGGGTACATCCATCACAGTAATTCTACTCGCAGTCGCATACTAACTAACTACGTTTACAGTTTCCTTTGCTTCCCTGGCCCACAGACCGCAGCTGCACTTTAGAAACATCGTACAGCGACTCACGAAACTGATTCATTGGAATGGAAGATGATATTCAAGAGCCATGGCTTGAATTTTTTTATAAATATAAAAAATTGTAGTTCCTAAAAAGTCTTGAAGTAATAAGAAGTTATGGTTTGGGAGTACATGGATTCAGAAAGAGCCACCCCATTTGACTCAATTATGCATCCTATCAACACATTCACTTAAATCATGCAAAAGAAAATCCTCATTACACCTACAAATGAATAATTTTATTAGTATCTCTCTTTTTCACCTGCCAATTTTCCATTTTTCACGGTTTTGCATGAAAATTAAGTTTAATCCCTTGGGCTCATGCTGTACAGCTCTTGAATGATACCTTTTAGTCAAATGAATATATATCTTATTTCAGTCACTGTACGGAAAATGGCTTGAATTCGATTATGAGGTGCCTTAGAGATTTGCTGAGGCTCAGGAGGTACCTCTTTACAGGTAGACGTAAGTTCTTGAATCCGAATAGGACACTGCTCATGGTAGGTGAATCTTCTGAATTCTAGAAGAGTAGAGTATTTGAGATTTTTTTATTAACTTGGTTAATGTCATTGCAAAGCATCATTTTGCTCTCCTAGAGTTTGCTCTGAAAAATAATCCATATCTCCTAAGTAAGTTGTAGTCCGACCAGAACCGGAATTTCTGCAAGGATATTATGTATCCAGAGTGCTGTGGCCTTGACAGTCAAGAATATTATCTGTTGTTAATTTGGGGGAAGTTGATTCTCAGGTGGGTTCAGTGTGGGTGACCTCATAGTCTGTGCTGGTAGTCAATTTTATATTAAAATGATGCATTCCAGAAGTAGTATAATATCTTAGCAGGGAAATTTTGTCCTCTATTTCCTAAGCAGTACTTCGGAGCCTTCTTCGTACATAGACAGTGTACCGAGATCGTTGAACGACTGGTATGCTTTTTGGAGGACCTTTAGCCTTTCAAAAAAACTGCTAAAGCCTGGCACAATTGTTCAACGCAAAAGTTTGTCTAAGTTTGTGGTCAGCTTCATCATGAGTTCTATTATTCAGAATAATTTACTCTACTGACCGCGTGTCCTTACTCTTCAGACGGCGATTGCCTGAAAAGATTGGTTTCCCAGAGGATGCATAAAAGTTTGATTCTTCATGGTGAAATTGAAGAAAACATGTTATTCTCGTAGAACAGAGTGGCGCACGTTAGCTCTCTGCTGCTGGTACTTACTTTCACCACAATTGCTGTACTCGAATGCCCCAAGGTCATAATATATTCGTGAAGTGAGAGTGCTCTAACAGCCTCCTAATCACATTCTTGTCATTCCCAAGCACAGCTCTGTCGTTGAAGAGTCATGCCCTGGTTCTCAGCAAGGTTGCTTATGCCAGCCTTGGCCATGAACTAGGCGTGTTTCTGAAAGTGTAAAAGAGCAATAAAACACGATCGTTTCATGCCCAACTTTAAACAAGTACACGAGAGGAACAAGTTGAGAAATGCTTCTATGAAATCACCTACTTGCAGAATGGATTAAAAACTAATTGGGTTCATCTCCTTGCAGAATCTCTGAACCCTTTGCTAATATAACGATAATCTGCTCGTTATGAAGAGTTTCCAGCTGGTTTATCAAGATTCATCAGAGAGTAGCAACACCCGCCTTCCATTTTTCGCCATGCCACCAAGTTTTCGCTCTAATTTGATAGATTCAATAGCGAGATTGTGAACTTGTGAACTTGTTAATTATCACAACTGGTATGTGTTCCAAGCGGAGTTAGCCACGATCTAGAACATGCAGGTGGGCCGGGGAACGATGCTACTTTCTTTTGGCACTTAATTGCTTTCAGGCATGCAGCAGAAAAAGAGTCGAAGGAGATCGACAACGCTGACCATTGACTCGGCCGTGGACTCAAAGAAATTTACTCCGGAAAGGTGCAGCTATCCAACCTCGGGCCCCGCTCGTGGCATAGTCGGACCTATCAAAGTGATAAGAGTACTCGAGTACAAGCTTCTCTTCGTTTTCATGAAGTCAATTCCCCCACCTGCCACCCTTGGTTGTCGAATTGAAACTCTCCCAAGAGAGAACGACAAAGAGGAACCAGCTGGAATGAATGGATTAATTATAGCTGCTAGTTTAAGTATCGTTTCGAAATTAGTCCGAGCAAGAAACCAGAGATCGAGGTTAGCTTCATCTGGGATTTTATTTAAGATGTAGTGTCTAATCATGATCATGAGGAGTTGAAGTGGAGAATTGTGAGAAGGAGCTAGACATTGTTGATATGTATATCAGGACAACACGATTGCTTGAGTGCGGGGACGTTGACAGTTGCCTTTCTGATTCCCTTTTCATTGCCTCATAGACTAATTTTTTTCAATGTTAGGTGCTGATTCGTGCTTGAATCGCAGCCCGGAAAAGTGGTGAGCAGTGGGAGAAGTTGGACTCAGAAATTTGTTTGACCAGTGGAATTTAGAGAGCTAAAGAATTATCAGATACGATTTTCTTCTTCCTGATGTACTTGTTCCAACTGCTGAAATACATGATAAAATTGCACTTGTGGCGTGTATGCGGAAGAAAGAACCTGCTGATGACGATCAGCACCCACTTCGTACCTAATATGAAGAAATTGGAAACTCTCCTTTCAAAGGTCCCACCCCGACTATCATCCGCCTGTCATTACTACTCGGCGCCTTGTGCCTTTTGTATGCACCCACCTTAGGCAATCCAAGACGTCTATGGGCGAGTGATCCGACACAGGATAATATGTACATGTCATGGCAAGTCACGTCCCTGCCTTCTCGTTCATGCCAGCCGAGGACTAAAATAGTCTTCTCCATTAAATTTGTCATGCCATCGAACATCAACCACGTCACTGCTCGGTCAGCTGTACAATCAGTGAGCACAGGACGGCGGAGGTCTTCATAAAAAATTCATGATCTGCCTAATCCGTTAATTCACAAGTGCTGTATGGCCTGCACAAATAGGCCCATCATCGCAGCTTCAAACTGCAGATTACAGCTTTTCCTTTGACACACGCCCAAAACTAAACCCTAAAACCTAAACCCGATTTCCAGTGCAATGAATCCGAGAAAACCATTTTCCTACGGTGGCGGAAGTTAGATGTAGTGATCATTAAGAGAAATTTAGATTAAACACCAGAAACTCACCTTTCAATGCCCAGCTTGAAAAATGGCTCAACGACGCCCACGTCACGTACACTTCTCCATTTGCAGGAAGTTACGTCTGGTCTCCATAACGACTTCTAGAATTTCAGCTAATTTATGCTGAAAAGCCAATTCCACATTCCCACTGTGAAGAAAACTCTCTAGAGCCATTGACCTACAGATTGGGACAACAACCAACTATGCAATAGATATTCTGACAAATCTCTGCCCTGCTCATACAGTTACGCATGGTCTAACAATTGCCAACGATATGTCATGAATTCGCAACATGGAAAGTGCAGCAATCGTCCCAATCCAAGGAACAGTGCATTGCACCTTCGAGTAGCCCTTCGCATTGTCCTTACATCACATTGCTTCATTAAACGCAGATACACTTGATCAGTTGGTCATCAGTTGGTCAATCTGACAAGATTACGAAGGGCTGCAATCAAACGTATTATTAGCTCAGCTGCAGACCTGCTCGATCAGCGATACAGATTGTGATGCGAGTGGAACAGCTGATAATCGGCGGTGTATTAATTTTTTCATTAGACTTTTACATGATTCTAGATCTAAATCATCAAAAACATGCCAAATCAAATGGGTGCTTCGATAACGGCAACATCACGAAAAACCTCTCAAGGTGTAGGTTGAAAATTTAAATTGGTCCTCATTAGACCAAATACCCCAATTCCATCAAAACTATCACAAGGACAGGAAATGCAAGTCCCAGTGAAGAAACCGCACCTTGAGGTCAATAGTAATGCCGAATACACCACCACGTTCCTTGAACAACTTACAGAAAGCTAAGTTAAACAACCATTGCCAGCAAAGGCGCCAGAATTCCAACGAAATTCTGGTAACTTCTCAGCTTGCGAAGCCCTCCGCAGCTCTCCATGTATATACCCAGCTGCACAACCAGGGTAAGCAAGCAGCCAACATTATGCATAAATGCACTACTGTGCCCCTGCATAATTCATGAAGCACATATATCTCAACAATTAGAGCACAGTATGGGTCAGGTAATTGTAAACTACAGTAGGTCCGATCATCAAAAATAATTGCAGGTTAGTAGCTTCCGAGCCGAGCGACGAGGAAGGCGATGAAGGTACTCATGACCTGTGATTGATTAATTCAGATGAGACCTACTTTTTACAATCACAAGAAGTTCTCAACTAGTGGACATGCTTTTAATTATATGCAACAAATTATGCAGCTGTGTAGAGCACATGTGTTGGTAATGCTCTTGCCATTATCAGTTCTAACCAGGCTCCTCAGTTCCAATGACCACTTCCGCGATGGCAAAAACTGGCTGCTTAAGTTAGTCTTTAGAGATTAATGTGGAGAAACACAATGTGCCACAAGACGCATGTCACTCACTGACCACCTGACATGGCCACAGGACACAAAGTACAGTACTGTCAGGAAAGATATTAAGTGATTTTTCTGAAACATGTATAGAATTGCTACTTTGGGAAGCTCATACAGATTCAAAATTTCATGGAATTTTGTGCAAAAGATTGCAATTGAAAGCTTTTAAACCCTGTTTCAATAATAGAATTTGCTTACTTAGGAAAAACCCAAAATCAATACACAATATGCTTTCTTTTTATATAATGTTCAAATTCTAGTATTATCACCTTTTGGACTAATTATTCCCTTCATACGTGCGGGCATGGTAGTAATAAGGTTTTGCAAAAGGTCTGAAGGTATCTCTCCCTATACTCTATGAAGAAATTCCACTAATTCTTCTTCATTGTGTGCTCCGAATGTACTCTAAACATCGTCTTTAATTATCATCCATGTATCCTCTATTAGGTTTAGATATAGAGAGTTGGCTGGCCACTTCAACTTCTTCATACCATGAGCTTCTCTCCACTGATTTGGCAACCTGCTCCGGTGACATGCAAAAACCACAAGAAGATATTGCAAACAACCCGGTGTGTTTATCCTGCAAATTTGTTGTGTGTTACGTAAGTCCATTTACTGTACTGTTAAATCTTGAAAACTTATCTCACGATTTCAAGACCATTTCTTCAATGTGAATCACCTTATTTAGGAATTCAAATGAGTCTGCCTACAAAACCCCTGTAGCTGTCTTTTGGTTCTAATAATCTACTCTCTCGTGCACGGTGCACCCTTGTGTCAACAGACTCAGAGTTCATGACAACTGCAAAGTCCTTCTACAGACATCACACTTTATCCAAAGTGATTTTCACTGACTTTGAATAGATGCCTCTTAATGTACAGTAATTTGGAGGTATTTGAAATGTACAGTAATTTGGAGGTAGGTTGGCCAGTCGATGATGATGGCGAGAATATAATGTCACTGTGGTGTAGCTAGCGTTCATATCATCTCGCAGCCATGCCTCCTCGTCACGTAGCCTGGTGGAGGCCTCTGTTTTTGATCGCGTTGATGCCAATCGGGGTGTTTGGCAACCTCGAAGGTCAGTTGGTTGGTTGTGCTCTTTGCTTTCAGCTCAGATTATTTTTCATTTTGGTTCCCTTGTGGAGATGGTATACGTGTGTGGAAGACTTGTTGCTTTTCTCATGCAGACGTAGAAGTCTTTAGACGCTCCGGCCAGGCCATTCTGTTTGCGTGCTACTTCACAAGATGTTTTTGGGGTACTTTTCTTATTTAGAACAGGCATCTATCCACAGTACCATAAAACGTATCCATAACTCCTAATGTCTCGAAGATGTGTTTCGAAGTTATCACCACGGGGATCAACAATTTTGAAAATCCTCCTGCTATTTCTGTGTTACGCATGCCTATGATGACACGAAGTGCAATTGTTGCCATGCAGGCGATGCTCTAGATGCTTTTCGGCAAAGTTTGATTGATAGCAACAACGTGCTGCAGAGTTGGGATACCACACTTGTGAATCCATGCACTTGGTTTCATGTCACCTGCAATGCAGAAAATAGCGTCGTTCGAGTGTATGTCCATTTCATGTTACGTCACTTTGCTGCAATCCTGACATTGAGTTCAACATATTTGCTAATTCATATCTGATTACTCTAAGTTCTCATATCTCATAATTGTCACCCTTACCTTGGAGGGCATTGATGTGTATAGCACAAGGCAATCAAACAAAACATAGACTATCCTATATATCCTTTGTGACTCAGAATCTTAAATGGAGGGTGAAGTTTTCTGGAGGTTTTCTCAACTTTTCTGTGTGTATGGAACTCGTGCATTGCTTGCTAGTGTGAGAGCTGAGATTTACAAAGTTTGTAATCCATTGTGTATCCTTTACAGGGATTTAAGGAATGCTGGCCTATCGGGAACATTGGTGCCACAACTTGGGCTTCTTTCAAATCTGCAATACCTGTAAGTATACTGAACCGCTGGCTGACTGGCATCAAACCTCAAAAACTTTACTGTGATTATTTCTTCGTAATATGCTCATAAATTTGTCGTATGCAGATGCTCACTGATTTCGAGTTAGAGGTGCCTTTCTCGAGTAAAGTGTTGAACACGTGAACTGAGCTAATGTTGCCCTCACTGAAAGAGGAGTTCAAAATTTTCACGCTTAGGTTAGGTGTTACTTGATTATTAGGTGTAATTTGCGAATTTTATTTCTTGTGGTCATCAGTATTTAGAGGTGTTACTATCAATGAGAAGTTCATGTGATCAATGCCGATTATATTTTTGCTCCTAATCCCATTTGTTGGTATCACCATTGCAGGGAGCTCTATAGTAACGACCTTGTTGGGATGATACCCGTGGAGCTGGGAAATCTCACAGCCCTTGTCAGTTTGGATCTTTATCAAAACAATCTCAATGGCACCATACCAGAGAGTCTTGGGCAGCTGAGCAAACTTCGATTTCTGTATGTCCAATTCATGCACAAGTTCGATCCGTGATCTTTATAAATTCACTGAAATTCTTCATTCTCTGTGGATTTTTCCTTAAGAAATTCTACTACTTCGTCACCTATGACTACTAAGACATCTGTTGGTTGTATGTGATGGGCAGTCGACTGAACGACAAGTACAGTTTCACTGGTAACATCCCTGTTTCTCTTACTACCATCACCGATCTGCAAGAACTGTAAGTTCCTTGTGACCCTGAGTCATCTAAGATTTTATCCAAAGTCCTCAATCGTCATCTTATCCAAAGTCCATAAATGTTTAACCCGCATGATTCTTGGTGTAGGTATCTGTCCAGGAACAACTTCACAGGGCAAGCACCAGATGTTTCCAACTTGTCAAAGTTGGAGTATTTGTGAGTATCGTCATAATCATATTGGTGCACACTGATGAATAAATTTATTTTTCTAAGACTCAGCTCACTTTGACTTGATTAGTTAACCAGTAGAGTGATCAGTGGCCTGTGCTTCCTGCCATAGAAATGACCATCTTTGCGATGCATCATATTCGCTCTCTTGAAATTCTTTGCAAATTTAGACTTAGACTTCGTCCCGGGGAATTTCTGTCTATGAAACTTTAACAGACTTATGATTTGCATTAGCCTTGCCACAGGGATCTGTCTGACAACATATTCACGGGCCAAGCACCAGATGTTTCCAACTTGTCGTACTTGTCCTCCCTGTGAGGGTCAACATTCCTCCTTGTTACTTGCTAAAGTTCTCCCGTATAGCAACTCTGAATCTCCGTGAGGTTAAGCAGCATCAGTTGTACTTATGATGTGGTGCTTGAGTTCTGTTGCAGGAATATATCGTTCAACACATTCATGTGCAGGACAAGCACCAAATCTTTCTCAGTTGGGACGATTGTCTGATCTGTGAGTTTATTCATATCAATTCTCCCTCGCCATTGATCATATAACTCAGTGACTGCACTAGATAGATTGAACTTCCCTAGCCACAGATAGGAGATACTACTGATGAGTAAGCCGTGCATTCGTGAGGCATGAACGAGTGCTCCCCTATTTTCGAGACTTTTGAAATTTTGTGCAGTTTATGATTAATATGCTTAGTTCTTTCTCCAGAGAAACAAATGGTTTGCATAAATCGCGACAAGAAGTTTTCAAGACATTCGCCCCAAAAAGGATCACATTACCAAGGCTAATGCAGAGTGCGTTTGCCCCCTGATTAGCCCCTTTAGACACCCGGCAAAAAAGCTGAGATTTCTTTTTTGCATTGGACTTTAGACCCAAAAAGGATCACATTGCCGGAGCTAATCTTTCCCGATTAGAAGAAATAGCACATTTAGCCGGAGTTAAACTTTTAAAGAACCAAGGATTAGCCCCCCTTATGATTTACCCTTGGTGGCTAACAGCTCCAAAACATCCGAGTTGCAAAGATCTTTCTACGAATAATGTTCAAGGCCCTCGTCCAGATATTTGCACCGGCCTAAGTTATATATGTTAGTGCAATCATTCAAGTACCATATTCCTTTATATAGAATTTGAATGAATAGAACTCGAAACATCAACAGTGCTAAGGCAGTCACTATGTTTGTTTGACGTGAAAAATAACTTTGTTAATGAAGGGGCTTATTTAAGAAAAATAATTAACAGTAAATTTCCTGTTGGAATTATGTTCAATATTGACTTGTGCTAAATAACTCCTGTCTCTTCGCCAACAAGTGGTTTGGATGTATCCTGTGCTGAGATCTTTCTTCGAACAACTTCACAGGGTCCCTACCTGAAATCCCTCCGGATCCCTATGCACATCTTCATCATGTGTAAGTGCTATCATAACCTGTACACAATATACAGTACTGATTCGATGGTCCTTCGTAACCTTAATAACACGATAATGCAATCACTTCGTTCTAGCTTAACCTGCGAAGTTGACTCTACGCAGAAACATATCAAACAACAAGCTTACAGGTTCAGTGTCGAGCCTCGCCGGAGCCACAGATTTGACTTCTTTGTAAGTGACTCAAAGCCACAGTCTTCTTGTCAGTTGCATATGCTTCTCAAAAACTATGCAGCATGTTTTAGTATCCCAGGTTTACCTGGCCTTCATGAATTCATCTTATTGCCAAAAAACTATTCGTTTTGTAAACCAAACTTTTTCAATGCCAAAGCTTCCAATTTTACAACACAGAGATTTATCCAACAACAAACTCGGAGGCCCATTGCCAGACCTACGCGACTTAAGGAACTTGGAAACCTTGTGAGTTCTTGGCAAATCCTTGTCACTTTTTGGTCTTGAAAATAGCAGCTCTTTTTATCGCAGTTGGTCAGGAAGTTGTGCTTGTTTGATGGTCAGCTCTTAGCTACATGCACTTGCAGACTTGTAGGGATGTTATATCATGACAGGAGTCTAGGCGGAGTTATTTTTTAATCAGTATTTCTAAATCAAGGTTGGTTACCGAAACTTAGAACATTGGTCACTATGAGTAGAGAAAGCCCACAAAATTTAGCCATCAGTGGAAGTAATAACAAGAGTACATCTTCGTCAAATCCGTGCTGCAGAAATTTGAGTTTGAACGAAATCATAGGGCTGTCGAACAATGTAACTTTTTTCCTCTGTACACTTCCCCAAAAGTTGGACGTGCTTGATATCTCAAAAGTTGGTGGTCCTATTCTCCACTGGGCCAACAGCAACATATCTCAACTACAACTATCAGAATTGTGAGTGACTTTAAGCTTTCATGCTGCTCCCTCAGACTTGATTAGGATTACGAATATCACATTCATCTTTGTCTTAGTTTCCTCCTAATAAACAATAACAGAAGTTGTCATTTGAGAAGTTATAGCATGGCTTGTTAAATGATTCAGCTTCGTATTGAAACTAGGTTCCTTCAATCTCGAGACTAAATTATTGGACGTTTTGACGTCTGTACTAAATTTGCTATAATTATCTCTCATTTGATGAACTGTTTTTTCAGATATCTTGACAAAAACAGATTTAATGGGACCCTGAACATTTCAGCATTTGCCGAGAGCAATATCAGCAAGAGTCTGAAAGTACTGAGCCTCAAAGACAACATGTTCACAGATGTTGTGAGTCTTGTGACTTCTGACGAACTTGTCGGAGCAGCTGGTTTAACAAAAATCAAGTGAGTTTGTGCTTGATCTTCCCGATCCATCCAAGTTCACGGTAATTTGGACCTCTACATGGGAGGCAGTTGTTTTCGAGCGCGCCATCTTAAAGTCCTTCTCTGTAGAGCTAGGGCACGCGGAAGGGTGCACCCGAAAAACGATGTTGTGTGTGCATTCGGTTGTGCGGTCAAACATGTAATATTCTGTTAGATTGTTCGCTGTGAGTTGGAGTGCTAGTTACCTGCCGCAATAACTGGAATTCGAGGAGTTACTGGAAAGCTTGTGAGGGTACCTGGCAGGTTATTTAGGACGCATTTGGACTTCAATCTTTCCAAGCCAGAAAGATGACACTGACGAAGCATCTACAATATATACAAGTGCTCACTTTCAGAATTGTCTGTCCGGCTCTAAAACGAACTAATTAGGACAAAACGCCATATTCATTAAAATGGCCAATCTTGATTATATTGGTAATAGTGTGATTTCAGGTCATTTTCCTCTCTATTTGAATAGTGTGGCGACCACTGTAAACAAGATTGGCCATTTTAACGAATATGGCGATGCAAGTTATAGTCATGATTAGGAAAATTGACAAGCTGAATATGCGCAACAGTCTGCAGGGAAACCCCTATTGCAACAAGAGTTGGACTGCAGAAGATGACTCGCGAAGATGTACTTTCTACTGTGGGCAGGGCCTGCATCTACTTGCCGCCAAGTAAGAATCTCATCAGAAATATTATCGGTACTCTTAACACTTAGAACTATCTTCGGAACTGATCCTATTTTCTGGTGCGTGCACGACTACTTGCACTAACTTATAAGTCACTATGCAATTTTGCAGAGTCTAACAACATGGGCTGGAACGTCATAACAATGGCCACTTCCATAAGTTTTGCAGTGATTGTGTTGGTAATCCTGGGCTTTGCCGTAATCCTCCGACGGAAGCAAAAGCATATACGAGATCTTCAGAAAAGTAAGTATTGGTACCATCAGACATATATCTAATTTACGACAATCAGATTCACAAGCTATCTTCCTCGAGCATTGCAGGTTGTACGTTCAGTCACGTCCAGGGTGCACGTGAAGGACGTTTTGGAAGAAAATCATAGTTAACTCCTACTTTCAACTTATGATTAAACTTACAGACCTACAGCACTTCTTTGCATGCTAGTATAAGGGCTTAAGTTGCACCTAATGACCTATACTAAGGGCTTAAGTTGGCTTAAGTTCTCACAATTGACCTGCCTTCTCCTGCAGAAATCAAAGAGGCTGATATCAACGCTAAGAGGTTTGAATACAGTGAACTTCGAGTTGCCACAAAAAACTTTGCTTCTGAGATGAAACTGGGTGAAGGAGCCTATGGGCCTGTGTACAAGGTCAAAACTTTGATTGAATTCTCACTCCCATAATTACCTGAGTCACTTCCACATCCCATTTACTTGAAAAGGTTTTCCAGCCCTTAGTGTTGTGGCTCATGCTCGCATATTGTAACCGTGAGCTTGAAAGCTCATCATGTAAAACGTTACGCTTCAAATTGTACGCAGGGCATCCTGGGGAACAACCTCGAGGTTGCAGTGAAGCAGCTGTTCTTGGAAACAAACAAGGGCAGGGATGACTTCCTCAACGAGGTTCTGCTGATTTCCAACCTACAGCATCGGAACCTCGTGACCCTCAAAGGCTACTGCCTGCACGGCAAACAGACGCTTCTGGTCTACGAATACGTGGACAACTGCGATCTCGACAAGCTTCTTCTGTGTATGTCAGCTGAACTTCCTCCATCGTCTATAGTTTCTGAGTTTCGTTTCAACTGCACGGAAAGTATCAGAAAATGAGGTTCACTGACTGACCTATTACGTCCGTCGCCGACTGATTATTGTGGTAGAAATTCTCATTTGCTCGCCAGGTCGACATCTCGGATTAGCCCGGCCAATTGAAGACGAGCGGAGCTTCATCCTGACACAGCAATGTGCTGGAACACTGTGTGTATTCCAGTCCCTGATCTTATCTCCGAGAATTCACAACGGCTCCTACTCCTCTAAAATCCATGTGCAGCTTTCAGATGCATTCCTGCTTTCGGAGTTGACATTTGACAAGTTGTTGCTCTGCGAAGAAGAATATTTAGCGCGATGTATATAAAGTCATTTCTTCGTACATGCTTGGGATAGTCAGTCTCACTGTGCAGTACTCAAGCTCACACATTCTCTTAATATTGTGCAGTGGATATTTAGCACCGGAGTACATGTGACGTGTACAGCTTCGGGGTTCTGCATTTGGAGATTGTCAGTGGGAAGAGAAATAGAGACCTCTCCACGCCAGAAGATGAAGTGTATCTACCCAACTGGGTATGTTTCCTGTCGACCAGTCTTTCCACGATGGCTTTGTTGTAGGTTTGCAAATAGTAGAAGTAAACTACGATATGAGCGCCGATCATATCGTACCAAGTTGAGAGTACAGTGCCCCTGAGTTGAGTTTCTTTTGCATATTATTTGTTCAACTTTGATGCAAATATTGAAATGAGTTCTTTGCAAGGACACGTGAATGAGCCATTCTCTAAAATTAAACAAACACCTGTGAAATCGTGATAACAGCAAGCACCAGGAGAAGTTTCCGAACTGCGGATGTGTGCTCAAATTACATTGAATTTCTGTTGTGGCGCAGGCATGGAAGTTGCACAAAGAAAGCCGGCTCCTGGATATGAAAGACCCATCGCTACTCCTGGGCGAGAATGAAGGTGAGGAGGTGCAACGAGTGCTGGAGACAGCGGTGCTGTGTGTGCAGAACGCTCCCGAGAAGCGTCCATCCATGTTTCTGGCGGCGGCAATGTTGGCAGGACAGGCGAATGTGGATGCACTTCCTTCAGTCGAAGAGGTCCACGAGAGCTGGTTGCAGGGCATTACAATGGAAGAATATTCCAGTGCCTTTGAGTGGCATGTTGTGGATAGAATATCTTTTCAAGTGGCAAATGTTGTGTGAGACATCTCCAGTGTCAGTGTGAGGCGGCCCTTCAACCTCAAATCGCCCAATTTGCAGGACTGATATGCAAGATCCGATTTGGTTACGGGAAAACTTTGGCTAAGTGCACCAAATTTAGTTTAGTTTTTTGTATTCTAAACAATCTGAAAACCCACGAGCGGTGGGATTATCAGAACACATTCATGTGTTGAAGAGAAATATTATGCATTATAAGCGAAGGCGCTAGAGAGTCTCGATCGAGTTAACAAAAAACCTACTAGTAAACATGTCAATCCATAGATCATTACTGGTGACAATAATTGTACAGTACAGTGTCAAATATGAGCGTCTCATCATGACCTAAGCAGAAATCTCCAAAATTTTCTGCAGACAACGCGCAGCTCATTCAACCTCTGCTTCTCTTCCGCAATGGTTATCTGCCAACACCAGATCATAGTTAGCACTGAACGAGTCACAACAGGAAGAACTTGCGTGCTCTTCGTTCGAAGAGCAAAGCAATTTTGATTCCCGTTATGACCATAGGCACCTACTAACATCAGCCCTGAAAGATTAACAGAGTTGCGTGAGAATACACCTTGAGTTTATAATCTTCAAGCTCTTTCCGAGTGGATTCAAGACGTCTTTTAAGCTGACGAAGAGCTTCCAAAGCTGCAGCTGGCTCTCCATTTGGATCAATAATACCAGCAGTCTGTCCAGCAGAATTAAATGAAGAGCGGGGAATCAACACAAATACTGGTCAAAGCAAAATACGTACCCTACCAGCTAAAGAATGATGTAAAATACAGAGCTGAAACTGCCAGTTACAAGCTCACAATAAGACTCCATGATCTAGTATACTTGAAGTGCCGGATCCTGATGTATCCTAATGTATGGAGATTAATTTTGAAACGACAAAGAACATTAAGTAGGCAAAATGTACCTCCATAATCCGACCACAAATGCCCGACAGCTTCTGAGATAAGTGCATCTTCTGGTTCTCCAGATTTAATGCTTTCATTCTCTGTACAAAGTACTCGTTCACGCTCTTGTAGTTTAGTTACGGTATCTTGGGCAGCAAGCACATCGGAATGCCTCCGGCTGGTCTCCTCTAACCAACTGCCAAACGTGTACAAGCCATAAGTTAAATTCGGTGTCGGATACAAAATGGTGACAGAAAGACTACGACAGGATTCACGAGTAATTAAACGAAGTTTATCAATCCCAGAGCTTGAAGCAGTTGAGAAATGTGAGGGATAAGGCGAACCTTTCTTGTTCTTCAATAATCTCGTTAAGTTGCTAGAGAAGATACTCAACTTCTTCATCCTGGAAACGACAAAATATGATTTTTAGGAAGATTGAAAAGTAAATGAAGCTGATAATCTTCGCAAGCGCGTTAGAAAAAAAAATCAATCAGGTGACAAGATTTGGCATATCATATCCGATAGATTAGACTTCAGATATTTTCCGTAATGCTGGTACCCGGACAGAGAACATGGCTCAATAATCGAGGGTAATGGGAGCATAAAATTTGTGCTCGTTACACCTTGATGTACCATTCTCTGTCACCTGGAGTCCTCAAATGCAACTTCGGTGTATTTCTGAGGATAACTTATTTGTTAGCATGGAACACAAGCCCAGTACCTTTTCCAAAGGTCCTTTCTGGGCCTGCAAAGTGTCTTGCTCCTCCTGCTCCCCAAGAAGACTCTGTGAAAGGATCAGAACGAAGAATCGTTAGACATTGTGAACTCCATGAGTGACTCATTTTTAAAGGATGGTGAAGATTTTTGTATGACATACCGCAACACTAGTTATGTCTGCCTTTACTCCAAGCAAATCCCGGAGAACCTCATAGGTCATCCTCTCAGCAGCTGCGAGTTTTCCATTCAGAATGCAGACCTGCACACAGAATGCAGTCAACTTATATTAGGGTCATCACCTCAAATATAACAAGCAAATCAACTGACATAAACGAGATGCTTCGAGAGATAGTTTACCTCCTTCTGTTGATTGCTGAGATCGACTTCTAACTCCTGTATCCGGTGCTCATACATTTGCAGTTCCACATTCAATTCAGAGTTCGCCTGGTGGCCCATCCCAATACAAGCGAATGATGATCCTGTCCCTCTGACTTTGGGCCCCCTCGGGACAGTATGCTGAGAATTAACCCCTTCCAATTTAGTTTCCACTGCTCTAAGCTGTTTATCAGAAAGAAAACAACAAATGTTAGATTCTATGACAGATACAGCAAAAAAAGGAACAATTAGAGATAATGAGAACTCAAGGCATTCTAGTGCAGAAAAGTTTACCTTCTCTTCATATTCAGCTGCCATATTCTCAGCCTCAGAAAGAATTTCCGCAATTTGAACCTTGGATTGTCGGATCTGGGGCCATAGGCAGGTACTGCCAAGATTAGTAATCAAGTACACAAATCTACACAAGTAGGCTTAGAACTACATGGGTTAGCGGAACCCAGATCTCGCAATAAAATAATTTGGTCCTGGCAATACGCTGTGGTGCATTCCTTCGCAATAATACCTTCTCAGCCTTGATTTCGGAATCTTTCTGAAGAATTTCCAACTTCTTCTGGGCCAGTCGCATCTCAGCTTCCTTTTCCTTAAGCTTACTGCTCTTGCATGGAAACCAAACCAAAAGCATCAACATAACATTATAAGAAACAGAAGAAACAGTTAATATAATATCTGAAAGCACTGTTTATTGAGCTGATTTGTAGCTGGTGCGGTGGGGACGAGTTAGTCAAGTCTAACCTCTCAGTTTCTTCCCGTGCCAATTGTGCTTCAAGAATATTATCTGCACTTCTCGCACTAGCCTCTTCAAGAGCAGCTTGCATGACTGACAGATGATTTTTAAGCCCTTCGAGCTCCATTTCCATGTCTTCCCTCATCAAACGTTGACGCTCGCTCTCCCTTTCTACAATTCCCAACTGTAATGGCATCCCACAATCAGACCAAATATGTAAAAACTTCAATCGCTCTCAACCGAATCCAAGGGTTCCGACACTTACTTGGGATTCAAGAGCGTAGACTGTACTCTCCAATTCCACTACAGATCTACCAAGAATTTCAGCTTCGATCTGCTTCTCTTCAGCACGAGCTCGACTCAATTCCGCGTACTGCAGCACAGAAGACCCACAATGCTCAATATCTGGTTCAACATAATGCTATATCAGCTTTCTCCAAGAACGGCAGGCCGCACGATAGGAGTGCAACGGAAGATGAACGGATTAGTACCTGACGAGCTTCGGAAGCGATAGCTGTCTGTTCATCAGCAAGGGCTTGTGCTTCTTGAAGCTGCTCACTGAGAGTACGGAGCTCGTTCTGAAGATTGTCCCGCTCAATCTCTAACTCCTTCAGATCTACCGACGCATCCTCAAGGCATCGGGCCATATTCTCCTCAACTGCTAAAAGCTCGGTTTTCAAGGCATTGATGGCAGTCATCTTTCTTGTAACTTCCTCCTCCAAAGCAGATGCTTTCGAGAGCAAATCGTCGACTTGAACCTTTAACTCTTGGCTTTCATGGGCAGCTAAATCCGCTAAAGTTTTCTTGGATTCCAATTCTTCACCAAGTACGGTGAGTTCCTTGTTCTTCACGGCAATATCCGCCTCAAGCTTTGAACGCTCAAGCGACATATTATCCAGGTTTACATTCTGCAAATTAATTTCTTTCTGTAAGAACTCCTTTCGAAGACCTTCCATTTCGAGCTGTAAACGCTCTACTTCAGTCTGTGAACTTTCTGCGTTCTTCTCATATACTGAGAGCTCCGCATCCAATCGCTCAACGATCTTTTTAAGCTCGGCTTTTTCCTCCTGGAGTGTGTGCAGGATTTCCTTTTCGGCAGCAACCTTATTGGAAATACCCCGGGCTTCACCTTCCAATGAACCTTCTTGCTTTCGTAGCTGCTCATAAAGTTCAGCAAAAGATCCTGCTTGTCGCTGCATCTCATCTCGTAACTCCATTCTATGGTTCTCTAACTCACTGATATGTCGTGCATTCTCTTCGAGCTGCTCTTCTAGTGATCGCACCTCCTCAACCCAACGATCATCACTTTTCCGAAAATGTTCAATGGTGGACTCCAACGCTTTAATTTTCATTTCAGCGTCCACTAGTTGCTCCTGAAGCTCAGCGTTCTCAACCTCCAGATTGAAGACCATTGTCTTCAGCTGCTCTTGCTCCTCCTTGAGCACACTCAATGTGCTGTCTCTATTCTCGACTGTCTTGCAAGAGAAGGAACGTCTCAGACTAGTGACATTTTCTACATCTCGGGTCAGGCTCTGCCGCAGGGTCCGATCTCTATTCATGCTTTGATTGAGGTGATTCAATTCATTGACAAGCTTCAAGATCATATTTTCTTTCTCCTGAAGCATTGCCTGCGTTCCTGCGTGTAGCGTTTGAACACCCAGTGTCTGTTTTCGGGTCTTTTCAACCTCAAGCTGAAGGGAAAGAATTGTTGCTTCCTTCTGAGACAGCACAACACTAGCGGCCTTAATTTGGTGCTCCCAAGATCGCCGCTCGCTGTCCATACACCTCGCAGATGCTACCTGCTCAAACGATCCAGAGGTCTCATGATTATTTCCTGATATTTCTCTTTTGAGCTTCAAGATCTCATGTGTCATATCCAACCTCATTATCTGGGCCTCAGTAACAAGTGCACGCATTTCACTCTCTGCGTGACCCATGGTCATGTCAACTTGTTCCTTTGTAAGAGCCACTGCTTCTAACATCTCGAGCACTACTTTGTTGGTCTCCTCATTCTGCGATGATGCCAGCCGTTCCTTTTCTCTTTTCCATCGCTCCTTCGCCTTCTCGTTCACTCTCACTAGCGCATTGACCATGGAATCAGCCTCCCGCAAAGTGATTTTCCATTCCTCGAACTTCACCAACATGTCCGATGCTTCTTTTCTGTTCTCCTTTGCTTCTACCCGGGCTTCCTCTCTCTCGGCTTCAAGTTGAGCCTTCTCTGTCTTCCATATTTGCTCGGCAGTGTTCATCTGCTCTTCTCCCTCGACTAACAACATAGTTAACCTTTGTAATTCAGACTCACAACTATGAATATGAGCTTGCTGCCTATCCACCTCCAACACAGTAGCCTCCAGCTGCTTCCGCAGATGCTGCTTCTCTGTGATCATTTCAATTTCCAGGTCTTTGTGCTTTGCGTGGGCAGCTGATAGTTCCATACGTACACTCAAGTAGGCTTGATCCTGCTCGCGTGTCCTGCTTCGTAGCTTAACATTCTCGGTTCTGATCTTCTCCAGATCTTGCCGCAGCCTGTCTCCAGATTTGGTGTTCGAGCTTGCATCAGGTGCTGGAACCGACCGATTCTCACTTAGATTTCGGAGACACACATCCGAGCTTCTGCGAATATCTGAGTTCTGCTCCCATTGAGAAAGCTCCATTCGCAAGTCCTCCTTTTCAGAAATCAAGTTCTGTCTCTCTGCTGCCCAGTCTTCGCCCATAATAGACACCATTTCCGTCAGCAATTTCACCTGTTCCTCTAAACTAGCCGGGGCCGTATGTGCTGATCTGAGTTCGGCATGGACATTCTTTGAGCCTGTCATCGGCGACCTATAAGCCGAACTTTTCAAAAACTCCTTGTTCTCATCCATCTCTGCAAGGCGTTTCAAACAACTATCTCTTTCGGCCTGGTAGGACTGGATCTCCAGTACCAAAGTTTCCAAGGATGACTGAAGACTCTTAACCTCTTCTTTAAGAAATTCCTTCTCGGCCTGCCAGCTCTTCTCCGAGCAGGTTAGCTCCTCGACCAAAAGAGTAAGTGCCACTACTTTCGACTCTGCTTGCGTTTGGTGACCTTCTGCATCCAATAGCCTCTCTTGCAAGGCAGACGATTTGACCTCCTTTTGTGCAACCATGTGGAGCTTCTTGCCCGTGTGGTCGGATAAGAAGAGTTTCTCATTCCGCAGTTCCAGATTTTCAGCAGTTAAGCGGTCGACTGCTTCATTTAGTTCTTCTATCCTATCCTCCAGTTGTGATTCTACTTCGTCTTCAACAAGTTTGTACATCTTAACGTTCTGTAGACCTGGTTTATAGCAAGCACCTGACACTTGTCCTTGAAGATAAGCTAGGTTTCTTTGCAGACTCGTAATTGTCCGATTCTTCTCGATGCAGCTGGACTCTGCTTCCCGCGTCGCTACCAGGAGATCTGATCTCTCTAGTACCCAGTTTTCATCTTGCTCCGCCATCTGCTCCTTCAGCCTACTATTTTCCTGTTCCTTCAGCTCAATCTATGATGGGACGACATTTAGCTCGTATATAATACTTAGCAATGTTATTCAAAAATAGGATTTCAATCATAACTCTTCACATAACTACAACTGAGTTGTCATTGTCACGCCAAGGGGGAAATGTACAAGAAATTCAGTTTGGCTGTGAACATAAAATCCAGTAATTTGAGGCATTTGAACTAGAGCAGAACGAAAGCGACCAATTTTAGGGACTACCTGATTTTGTAAGTCATCAGCAAGTACTTGGACAGCTTCTAAATGCTGATTTAATTCCTTCTCAAGTTTGGCCCTCTCATTCTGCAGCTCGTCCTCCCGGGCTTCCGCTCTGAGAGTACGGTTCTCAAGCTTCTGGAGCTCAATTTTCGTAGCACTAAGCTCCTCCTTAAGTCGTGTACACTGCTGGTCAGCTTCTGTGGCAGCCATCACTAATGCAGATTTTCCAAGGTTCCACTCCTCCTTAACAATTAACAAACTATTTTGTGCACTTGCAAGCTCTGTTGACTTCTCAGTTGCCAGCTGTAACCGCCCCTCAACCGTCTGAAATTGCAGATGGAGATGTTCTAACATCTTCGCAATCTGCCTTACTTGAGTCTCAAACCTTTGATTTATGGCAACTAATCGTATTCTTTCCTCCTCCCAGGCAGCTAGCTCCTTTTCCACTCTTAGAGCCTCAAAGTGTATTGTCCGGGACTCTTTCTCTGGTGTTTTCTCACGCTCTAACTGTAGTGAGAAAAGGACACCCTGTCTTTCATGTATCTTAGCGACAGCTTCTGTGAGTTCTATTCTCATTCTATCCTCGGCAACACATCTCAAGCCGGCTGTTTCAGAAAGCCACCAGACCGTAATGAATGCTATTGCAGACTTGCTCTCAACTTCCCGGAGTAATTCATCACAAGATTCTACTTCTACCTTCAACGTCATCGCATCTTGATGGGCTCGAAGCATCGACTCCCTGACCTTTCCAGTAATATCATTACTACAATACACAAAGTTGTCATGGCATATGAACTTGCTCAAACTATCCTGGAAAATCCTTCGGAAGGAATCAGCACGATTCCGGGCGTCTTGAAGCTGTTTCGTAAGACTCATAACTGCAGTCTGCGTCTCCAAAACTTTAGAGACTATTCTGTCGGTCGTTGTTTTCTTCCCCCGAGATAAAGATGTATTGAACAACTCCTGCGTTGACTTTGAACAGACAGCATCAACAGAAAGCTTGCCTGCAGCTAAGTAGTCGACCAACTTCGCAGCAGCACCTTCCCAATCCTGCTGGAGTGTGCAAATCTCAGCTTCTTTATGCTTAAGCAGGTCAGTCAATCTAGTCACATGTTCCCTGGCTGCTGCTTCCCTCTCCATTGCACCGGCAACCTCATCACGCAATTCTGAGAGCTCCAACTGAATTGACGTGCTACCGAGGCTAGCTTTCAATTCGACTTTCGAGTGTGCTGTGACCACCTGTTGCTCAAATGCCACTCGAGACGATTGCTCGCCTCGGATCCTCAAGCTCTTACTTTCCTCAAGCTCCCCTGTGGCCTTTTCGAGCTTCAAGTTAAAAACCGATCTTTTTGAATCAACTACTTGACTATACTTGCTCTGGTCCGTAATCTCTTTAGTGCAAAGCTCCTGTTCGTTGCTGAATTCTGACTCTAGTTGAGTTATTCTCTGTTTTAGTTCGCTCTTCATCTCCTCCATTTTCCTTAATTTCTCAAGTAGAGCTTGATGATCAATACGCAGCGAATCGAGCTCAAGTACTACTGCTTTCTTTTCACTTAGAAGCTGAGAAGATGTTTCTTCGAGCTGTATCTGAAGAAGTGCATAGGAAGCTTCAACACCCTTTCGACGTTTCCGCTCCGCTTTTAATGTGCCCTCCACGGATTCCAAGTCCAGCTGAAGCTGCATAATTGTCACAGAATGCTTTACTTCCGCTTCGTCCATCGCCTCTTCGTCTCGAGTTCCTTCTTCCCATCTGTAGCTCCGAATGGCCGACTGTGGAGCACCATCTATGGAATCTAGCTCCATTTGCAATTGCAAAATTGCATCGTGGTGTCTCACCCTCGTCTGACCTAACGAGTCATGGGATCCAGTACTGTCTACACGCTTTAGTCTCCTGCGTTCTTGCTTCCCATGATCTGCTAACTGTTCTTCAAGTCCTCTTCCACGTATGCGCTCATCTTCTAATGTAGCCTTCGTTTCACAAAGCTCTAACTGCAGCTGGTTTATGACGTGTGATTGATTTAATTCAAGATGTAGACCTTGATTTACTCCCATATAAGGAGAAAGTTGGTTTTGCTGTAATTTCTCCAGAGCTGCTTCAGCCGTCTTCAGTGAGTCCTTCGTCCACTGCACCAGAAAAATATGTGTTTTAAAGCAATTCTATTATATGAAGGAGTAATAGATGGTATTTTTCAGAAGAAAAAAAAAGCGGCACAAATTACTTGACAAATGTAGAGGTTAATACCTGAAGCTCTGGCTCAAGGACTTGAAGCTGTGTGTTCAGGTTGGTGCACTCTATCTTGTATTTGCTGCATGCTTCATTTGCGACTTTTAGTTCGTTTCGCAATTCATCCAGCTGCCTGTGGATGACAATGATGAACGTGATAAACATTCCCAGTTTAAATATTTTTTTTACTTTCAGATATTGAGTTACAGTCTTGAAATAGCAATGCCAAACAGATGTGAAAAAGTAGATCTTACATTGAGGTAATTATAAAGAAGCGAGAATATTGTTCCCAAAAGTTTTTGTTTTATGAACGAATAGGTACATCAAATCCTTAAATTGAATAAAAACTAACACGCACACAATACGCCTGACACATCACAGCGAATCGAAGTTGGCAGGTGGAACAAGAGGCTTTACCTTCCCATATCGTCATTAGAAGTCAAACAGGCACTGAAATTAGTCCGACATTCTTCAAGTTCTCTTCGGTAGGATTCAACCTGTACAGCCGACCAAGCTTATCATTCAAACTATATATAATATTAGTGAATATCCTTTATCTCATGGATAAAAGAGATATGAAAACATATGAAAAAATCACCTGCGTATGAAGAAGCTCCTGTTGGCGTCGCTCAGCAACAAGTTCAACCGCAGAAGCGTCCTTCTGTTGATAAGGAACAACGTTGAAGGTGGAGTCAATTAGTAAGTTCGGTATAAAACGGTCAGTCATAAGTATAGAGAGATTTAGAATCCTGTCATCATTGCAAATCCTATCTGTCAATGCTAGAGAAACAAACCTGTGAATGAGCAAGAGTATCGAGGGAAAGCTTGCTATCCAGCACGTCCCCCAGCTGCAAAGATCAGGAACACGTCAGAGTGAGCCGGTTTTCAGAATGCACGCCAGGAAGATCATTCACAAAGTAAGGTTGGAAGGTTCTATCATGAAATGAGATGAATTGGGTAGGGAAGCACTAACCTGATAACGTAGATCCGAGATCTCTTTAATCATAGCTTCTCTTTCCCCACTTGTATGAAAGTCCTGGAGCCTGTAGATTACTCTAGCATCAGTGGACATCCAATAAACTGTAAAAAGAGAAATCCAACACGCTTTTGAAGCATGCCTGACAAACAACCAACAACATCAAAATCGTAGAGCACATGGGACACATGCACAAAAGCAACAAGTGTCATACTTGCGAAGTTGCTCTTGGAGACGCATATTCTCCATTGCAAACCTCGTATCCTCGAGCTTGCAACCTTTCTCATCTCGCATTAGTTGCAATTCTTTCAAAGCAGCATCTTTTTCCTCCACGAGGAAAGTGTCCTTCGTCAGACCACCATCGCTAAGTGTCTCCAGTCTTCGAATTTTTTCTTCGCGGAACCGCAGAATCATCTTGATACACTGCGTCTCTTCTTCACGTTGTTTAACCTAAAAGACATAAAGGGAGCTATTGCTTAGGCAGAGGTATTGATGGTAGAAGTGTTGAACTGTTCAATGGTCGGAGAGAGACTTTCGGAAATGGAAACGGAAGGACAAGGATAAGCCATGACTCTAGGAACTTCAATGTATGCAACCGCGACAATTCAGTGTCGTACTCCCATGTCGCTCATGTGACTTGAGTGCAGTTTATTGACAGCTTATTGAACATTAGACGAGGGAGTTCATTCACGTACCAAGCAAGTCAAATGTCCAATTTCAGCAACTGATTTCTTCGCTGATAATTCCGCAACCAGCTCCCTTCGAAGAGCACCCGCCAACACAGCCTCCAAGGACATTATCTGAGCCATTAACGAAAGCAGTTCGTTCATATCAGTATGTTGTCAAGTAATCAATTCATATAGTACCAAGTTTATTTCCTTGCAATAGAAAAAACTTTGTATTGATAATAACCAAATCATTCCCGTGGTCAAGGAAAAATTGCATTTCAAATTTAAAAACCTTCTCATTTAGGACCGTCGGACTCTGAACTGTTCTTCCGAATTGCAAGAACGAACCCTCGATCGAATTGTTGAGTCCCTCATTTGAACAGGATGGACTGCCTTCATCTATGGCTTCCTCTCGTAAAACTCCAACTCCAGATGCCCGAACTGTTGGTATAAGAGATATGCTCTGTCTCCTCAAGCGTGCCAGCTCATCCTGCAATTACAAAAGATTATTGCAAAGATATTCTACGTAGATATCACAAAAGGTGATAGAGGATGTCACCAGAACGCAGTTGACAGGACACCAGACACAAACTGTTCCTCGCTACAAGAAGTCGAGAAGCTTAATGGAAGAAGTTGGTGCTGCAATTGTGATTGGAGAGAAGCAAGTAATATCACCAACCTTCAATTGTTGAATCTGTTGGCGCAAGGCGTTCAAATCTCCAGCTGTGTCTTCGTTGATTACAGCCTATAAACGCAGAAATTTATATCAACGTCCTCCGGTAGCCTTGATTGTAAGAAGACTATTTTATGTGATACCAGAAAACAACCTATGAGATGAGAAGATGACATACATTGTTTTGGATGAACTTGGCGCGCTGAGCAAACTTCAGAGTGCTCAACGTCTCCAGCGAAGCACTGCGCAATAAGAAGTAACTAAATTCAGAAACTAGCCCCCACTACCAGGTGCAATTGCGTGCTGCGAAATATCAACCGGACCAGAGGTCTAAGAGCTAGCTGAAAAATAGGAGCCAAAAGATTAGTACCAATTAGATGGGCTGATATTAGCAATTATTGTTGTCTTGGAGTTGCCCCCAAGCGAGTCCTGCATTACATATAGTCGAATGATTACACAGCACTTATTAGTTGCACATGCCAAATCACTTTCAACGAACAAGTTCTAAGGTATATGAACACGATATTTAAGAAAGAGTGCACGTCTACAATAGGCCCACGAAGACCCACATGTACAAGAATGCATGCGAGAAAATCATATGGAGGACCGCTCGCTCCAATAGCATCAAGAGCATATGGAAAGAGGTAGTGCAACTTTCACCAACAGAAAGAAGGGCAACTGAGGTGACATGGTGGCGTTGACTCTTAGCATGAGCCAAGTTTTTCCACCAACCGACGACCGTCATACCTGTAGGAGAAAAGTGAGCTTTGAATCACGGTAAGGAACATGTCTCGGTTTTCCATTAGCCGCATCCACCAGCACCATTATGACGAGCCTGGAGACAACATGTACAACTTCAGTAAACCGAATCCAGATCTGACTGCTTTCATCAATGGCACCAAGAGCTTTCCAGTGAAAAAACCATCGGTCAGTGGTTTAACTCTTACGTACCCAAGGGTTGAAAGAGACTTGTTGATACTAGCTGCCTCCTTCAATCGTTCACCATCAGCACCAGAAGCTCTTTGCCTGATGATTTCAAAGACACTAGATAAGAAACCCGCTAACGCACTTGCAGAACTCTTAAGATTACATCAAGCACAGAGTATATATAGGCGAGCAAGAGCTGGTATTACCTTTCTGAACCTGCAAGATCAACCAGATTTAAACGCCCAAAACGGTAGTTGATCATATGATCGCTCTCCCACTGCAAAACAATCCCACTCGCCCGAGAAAAATATTATACATCCGTAACACAAATGATTAAAAAGACATACTCTGCACATTTTCGGTATGAAAGATTACTCTGAACCTGGTGAGATGCAAGCTCGGGGAGAATGTAATGATGCAAAAACCTGGCTTTCAATTGTACACGTAAATACACTATGTGAACGACTGCTCTCCTTGTTCATATTCGTAGCAGCCACTTTTCTGTTGGCGGCACCCTGCAGAGCACAAGACGAGAAAAGGCGTGTGTTAAAAAATATTCTTTTTAAAACTATGCTGAAGGCTGCCTCTCCCTGAAATCAGAAAAGGACCTTTGGTGGTACTACTAGACTAAGTTCTTTTAGCGTCACAATGCTTAGATTGGTTCTAGTAGAGACATTGTAAAATTCTCTTCGGGATTACGCATGTAAGAACAAGGGGCAAAGCACGACAATGTCAAAACCTAGATTTCTTGGTAACGAGGAAATATAAGCTGAGGACCGTACTACCAACTCCTCTGTAAAGCTCATCTATATATACTTAACGCGCTAGAGATGATTGAGATTCTGTTGTTAAAATGCCAGCATATAGATCTACAACTAAAGGATGTGCAGACTTACCAACAGGAGAAGATGGATTACATCTTGGACATTTTGCACTTCGACTTCTAATAGGCCCTCGACATAAACGCCCTTGTTGGCATCCTCTCGCATCTGTTTAAGGCAGAATTCAACGCGAGGGAATCAGTTAAGCTCAAGATCCAGACCATCCACTTTAAAACCGTCAAATTCCCAAAGATACAGCACTTTATGGTAGCTCATGAAAGAGGATTGCGAGCAGACAGACTAATCAAACTCAACGAGGATGCATACATCAGGTCAAGGAGGGCAATGACCTGTAAGTTGAAAGAGGATGGCTCGAGAAGGTCAACAATCTGTTCATTGTAAATCTCCAGAAAAGAGCACCTACATTTAAATCTCAAGTTCTCTTGCTTCTGTAATTCTTCAGCCTGTAGTAAATTCCAACTAGCTACATTAGAAGGTGATGGATATGAAACCCCTTAACTATGTTGGGATAACTAGGAGATTTGGAAACCCCTCACACTGTCCCCTCTCGCAAGCATTAGTGCTCAAATTGGCGTCCTTGACAAAATTCAGAACGCTTGTTGTATTCTTAGCAATAATATCTGCTACTGGTGATGCTGTAAACAGGCTTTTCTCTTGGGTTGAATATTTTTATGTACGACAACTAGGCACAAGGGCAGTGGAAATACCATTTTTATTTTTGTAAACAGGGATTCAAACACTCGAGGAGTCATGCCTCGGTTGTTACTGGGTTGGTTATGAAGATCCGAGATGTCTCCAAGCATTGTATGTGTTTTACCGCTGCCAGTCTGCCAAGATCAATTCCACATTCACCTGAGAGAATGAGGAATCAATGAAATCCCAATCAAAAGTGGTATGCAAAGCTAAATGAACGGATAGAATACCGCTAGCAAAAGCATTTTCACTGTCAAACTTCCGGCACACGTACAGCATGAATTACAGTCCTGCTCGTTCAAAGGAGGGAATCTTCATGCATACTACAGGGGTTCTGCTTACCTGGCCGTAAGCAAACATACAGCTGTTGTACCCAGACATACAATTTTCAACCATTGGTAGCCCTGCCACTCTGAAGAGCTCCTCCTACACAATTTACAAATAGAGACTTCCAATGATCAAAAATAATACATAATAGTATATCACCGGGTTTTTGCCCTTGAGTAGAGTTACAGTAAAGTTGCATGCACACAAAACCTCGAGATGGCCTAATGCACAAATTCCTTCGAGATGTCGCAAATTCCAGGAAGTAGGAAGTCTACATTGTGGAGATTGATAGAAAATTGTGAGTGAAGTATGAGAAATACTTGCATCAGTATCTCTCAGGTGATGTTTCATTGCAAATTCGGCTGCAGGCAGTATTGCAGAAACGATAAATGCAGAATTCACTGGCCACATTTCCTAAGGAGAAGTCTCTAAAAATCCAAACCGGAATCAAGGCAAGAAACGTACTTGAGATATTGATTCGCCAGCCACATGGTCAAAGGTGAACCTCGCCTCTGGTTGCCCAATCCAAGTGATGGTGTGTGCACTTTCCTGCTTCACACATCTGCTATGCCCTTGCTGAGAGGCTTCTGAATTACTAATTGGTCGTGTCCTAATCAGAACCTGCAGAGAGATACACATTGACATTCACATTAACTTGGAAAGAACAATTGATGACTCACCGCGACTTTAGCTCTCCATCTTTACGACCTCTTTAACTCGTTCTGATTAATAAAACTCCTGTTTCAACTCTTCAAAAGAATGAGGCGGCTAATCATTGAAGACAACAGGTTTTAGTGCCAGCGATTCCACAGAAGAAGGATTGCACTGATTATCTCAACTTTGATCACATCAATTCCTCAAGAAGCACTTCTCCGAAAACCCAAGAAGAGGACAGGTTATGCATTTCATGCAACAAAAAAATCTAGCCCTAGTTAGGATATCTGATTCTGCACCCTACCCTGGAAGTTCGTCACTATGCAAAGATAATAGAATGATCCGTAATGCCGGTGTAACAGAGATAGAGACGATAGCCAAAAGATCCCCAAGAAAATCCAGTTTGTCAGCTAACCTGCACACTGTGATCCTGCCAGAAAGTTGGATCCTCCTCCAACTGAAACTGCGCCGGTTCCGTTGCGGCCTGATCTGCTTGCTGATTTTGGAGCAACGCCCTCACACCATTGGCCCGTGTACTCATCAGCCCCGCTGCCGCTAATGCATTCGAGGTTGAAGAATGGCCTCCATGACGCTTTGCGCTACGAGGTGTAGCGGCTGAGGTCACGGAGCCCAGTGAAGTTATGCTACTATTGAGCTCAGAGTTGCGCGGCTTCCTTGACCCTAGCGGGGTTGAGGGCATGGAATCAACTCCTCCCTTCTGTGAGTGTCCAGGTCCCGATTTGAAATTATTCAAAACTGAGTCCCTCGTACCCATCCCAGAGGATGACGCTGGTTGTTGCAAGCTTTTGACAGACCCGACGTCCGATGCGGCGTCAAAGCAGGATTTGTCGAATTGGCCTCGGGTTAAACTCGGCGACCTACCGAGCTGCGAGCTTTTGTGCTTGTCAGGCGATGCTCGCGACTGCCAGGTGAGCTTTGTCATCCTACGCTTCGGAGCTCGCACTGGAGTACTGGGAGCCGACTGGCCGTTCTTCGCCGATTCCAGAACAACATCCCCGTGACCTCCCAAATCAGACCGAGGATTCCGCTTCCTCCTCGCCTCGATTGCCTTCGGAGGCGACAAAGCAAACTCGTTGACATGTGCCCCCACAATCCCATGGTCCAATTTCGGTGACCACAGATTGCCACCGTCCCCATTCTCTCCTCGCGTCGTCACAAATGCAAACCGGGGCGTCACCGCCGGATCAGCTGCCGATTGCACTCCATCCTCGTCCCCAACGCTCGACCCCTCCCCGTCATAGTCCTCGTACGCCAGCTTCTTCAGCGACGGCGGCTTCGCAAACAGCCGCAGCGGATACATCCCTCCCCTCTCTCCCCCTTCCTCCTCAATACTCTCTCCTCTCCACCTCACCATCACACCAATACATTCACGCACCCCTCCGCTTCCCAAACTCACCACATTGCTCTGAATCCCGGCACACTGCCACAACTCACCTGACACAAGCACCTGCACACAGACAACCAGGGCCACAACCACTATACAATTGTCTGCTCGATCTCCTGGACCTCATTCCCAGGCTCACACGAACGATCGCACACAGATCCCCAAACCACTGGCACATGCACATGCACATCCTCTCTTCGGCATATGCCAACCAGCGTCCCAGCACGCCGTGAAAACCTGTAGTTCGTGCAACATCTGGGCATGAAAGGGCTGCATTGAGGCAAAGACGGGGCAAAACTCAAATTCGTCCCCGAATTCGGGAGGGCCTTTGTTCCGGAATTCGAGTGCTTTTGCCTCAACGGTAACCAGGTCGTGGGACCTACTGCTCGCGAGTCCCGTGCTCCCAGTTTCTTTTTCTTTCCGATCATTGAGTTGTCTCCGTCTCTCCCCAAAGTCTCTCCGTTCTTGCCGTCAACCGAGTGTTTGCAGAGGTATTGGAATGAGAGTGCGTCGTTGGGAGTGTACATGGCCTGACCAAGGCGGAATCTCTGCTGATTCTGTTGGAGAATAGCCTGCCAACAGTGCTGCGTCAGTGCAGAGCTCTCTGCTGCATTCCAAGGATCCACCGTACACACCGGATGAATGGGGAACGAAACTGCCACAGTGAATTTATGCTAACACCTTGGAACTTACTCATTTTATTTATTTTTGAATTTATATATATATTGAATAATTTAATTAATAAATACTATAATAAAAACATCTAAAATTGGCTTGTATCAATTTAATTATTATATTCGTAATTTTCTAAATATCAAAAATTAATTTGATTGATTGGATCAAGTGAGAATTTTTTGATAAATGAATTTGCATAAATGTTTTTTTGCAACCTAATTTTTTGATTTTGATAAATTTGAGATTTAATTATTTTTAGCATTATGTGGATGAATATAGGGACTATAAAACCAAAAAATCCAATAAAATCAACCCTTGTTACCTCGTGATTGTTGTTTTGAGTGAATTTTAAAATTACTTAACGGGCAACGGGTCCTAGTGGACCCGTCGCCCTTATTCAAACCCTTCTCGCTCCGCTCGATGGGTTTGAAAAGCCTTATATTTCTCAGATAATTTAATGACAAATATATAATTTGTTTTTTAAACTTAATTCAATATATTAAATAATTAAATCATTTCCTAAAAATTTCTTCAATGAAGCAATAACAAGGCACAATATGAAGCTGTGTATTTCATTCAACCTTGCATAAATGTTGGTTTACATCCCCAGCCATTACAAGGTCCAATATCTTTGATGAATTCAAATATGTCAATTGACAGGCTATGCGCACTCCCATGGATGCACTCTCATAAGTTGTCCTTGTGTATGCAGATGGAATTTAGGGTTTGTGAATACTGTATAGAAATTCAGTTGAAATCAGAAATGTAATTATAAGTCTCAACATTTGTAATCTCTAAAACTTAAGACATTGTATTCGAGATCTTTTGTGCAATCCGTTTCACAATAGTGGGCGAGATTTGTTAATATGTCGAAGTGTTGTCTGAGCCTAATATTACGCTTTCAATTCTTTCAAGCTTAAATTACACACAACTATTCAGTTAGAGAAGAGATGTCACTGGAAGACTTGAGTGATCCCTTGGTCATGATTACCAAGGTCTGATCCGATTTGGTCATTACATCGCTAGGGTACTCATAAAGGTTTGGCTACGCATATTGAAGTCCTGGTAATGCTACATAAGCTGCGAACATTTCCTTCCCTTCTGTGTAGCTCATTTCTCCTACATTTTTGCGGTCAGGTCCTCTCTCCTCTATCCTCTCCTTGTGGTATAGCCCACGTGGTCGCGATTGGTTCGCAGAGGTCTCCGGTTTCACTCCCCCAGTGTGTATATGCCGAAGTTGCCTCAGCTATCGCAGACGCTCCAAGCTTGATAGAGGTCCTGAAGAAGCTCGATGAATCGGGCGCCCCATACTTCGCGAAGCTGGTAAACTCCACGGCTTTGCTTTCGGCCCTCGTAAGCGTCTCCCCTATTCTCAACATTGTGTCATACACGTTGACAATGTGTGTGGTTTGAGTGATGTGGAATTTAATTGCCATCTCCCAATATTCTATGTCTGTGTGCCAGGAAATTTTGGGTACCTTCACGTCCAGCACGAGTTGGCTGGCGGGAGAGGATTGTGCGCTAATTACCTCTATCATCACGAGAACCGAATGGCCGCTAAAAGTTGAGCGAACTAAGGGGACGCGAGGAGGAGTCAAAGCAAGATCTGTCTGCACGGGATGGGCAAACTTCTTAGCTGATCAGGGCTGTCGTCAGTCAGATGGACAACACATTCAAGGTCGACCCTCGCGAGAATGACCTCAGTCATCTTTTTATATCTCTTTGCGTGGATGTCAGTGACGGAGACGGCATTCCCGAAGTCCATGAAGGCCATCACCCCGTACCTCATCCCGCAATAGCTCCTGTCGAAGCACAGATCCTAACCACGCGACCTCAATTCCGCAAAACACTCCGAAGTCGCACATGAAGAAACACAAATCAGCTAGAATGGTAAGATATTCTACTTGATTTGGGGTTCCCTTCCTTACTTAGTGGTGAGCAACCACGTTCTCAGTATCTTCTTGGTCACTCCTTTCGAAATTCTCTAGCCACTTGGGGGGAATGCTCATATGACTTGGGGGGTCTGTGTGTTTCGGAAAATATGGTACCTGCTTAGTGGCCCTTTATTGGCGTTGTTGGTGAAGACCAAGGTGCAGGAAACCGATAAGCAGACGAAGTGCTTCTTCACAACTTAGGAATGGGCGGATTTTTGCAGTGCTAACGAGCTCGTGGTCGGCGACACCTTTCTTTTCACAAAGGTACAGTTTGGGAAATTTCAAGTGACGAAGCTCTGATGAGTGGAGGTCGAAGGAGCACCACTTCTCGGAATAGTAGTGGACCGCTGCCTAGGTGAAAACGGCATTTCAATCAGTGTCCTTGCCGGGGTTGCTTAGCATGCATGTGCTTGGTAAGTTTTTCATGCAACTTAGGGACTCTTACAACGTAGTCTTTGAAGAGCGGGGATTGTTGTAAATGATAGACATTACTTGTATATGGGTAGTTGATAGTAAACAGTTATGGAGAAACATTTTCTAGACTTCCATATTTACCGTATCTTTTCTGTCTCCTAAGGAGGAGTTTGAAACAATGTCGGACTTCTATAATAATACCCTAAGACTCTTTCACATATCTCCTCTTCTGTCTATATCTCTAAACCCTAATTGTATCTTCATCAATTTACTTTTCTTTATAAACACAGTATGAAGGGGAAGAACATTTTGGAGTGTGCCACTCAAAGTGTCCATAGGCTGTCACCTGACAGGTTCCAATTCAGAAAATCACCCACACTTTAATGTCAAATGGGATAAAAACCAACATTCATGCAGTTTGAAAGAAACATACATTTTTTGATAATGTGTTCTTACAGTTACTACTCTTGTTTTATGAAAAAAATTAGGAAAATGAATCAAAAAATGAATTAATTGAATTAAAAAACTGAATTAATTGAATTAAGAAAATGAATTAATTGAATTAAGAAAACGAATTAATTGAATTAAGAAAACGAATTAATTGAATTAAGAAAATGAATTAATTGAATTAAGAAAATGAATTAATTGAATTAAGAAAATGAATTAATTGAATTAAGAAAATGAATTAATTGAATTAAGAAAATGAATTAATTGAATTAAGAAAATGAATTAATTGAATTAAGAAAATGAATTAATTGAATTAAGAAAATAAATTAAGAAAATTAAGAAAATGAATTAATTGAATTAAGAAAATGAATTAATTGAATTAAGAAAATGAATTAATTGAATTAAAAAGATTATTTAATTACGAGGCCCTTCAAACCCATCGAGCGGAGCGAGAAGGGTTTGAATAAGTGCAGCGAGTCTAATAGGACCCGTTGCCTGTTATAGCCCCTATTTTATCAAGCAAATAATATTAAAAATAAATAAATCTCAAACGTATCAAAATCAAAAAAATTGAATGCAAAAAACCATTTAAATAAAGTTATTCATCAATAAGTAATCACTTAAGTAATCACTCAATCCAATCAATGAATCAAATAAGTTTTTTAACTATTGAAAATCTTAAATATAATAGTTAAATTTCTAAAGGTTAATAGAAAATATTTAATAATATAATTTATCATAAAATTATATAATTGAATTATTCAGTATATTAAAAATAAAAAAATAAAAGACAAAGCAAAATCAGTGAATCACTGAATTCCAAGGATCCGATGGCTTCACTGTGGCAATGTCACTCTGGCTGCAAATTTTAGTTGCTGACTGTAGTTTTTGTCCCTTACAGATTTGGTGATGTAGCACCTATGTGGTCTATATTGCAGCAAAATCTGCCTCAATATATCCATGCGCACCCTAAATGACCCACTCCAAAAATACTACCTCAGTCCGAAGTGTGTCTTCATGCACAGTGTGAGGGGTCCTTCCAATCGCGCCTCACACCACAGTCCATGGACATTGTGGCGGTTGGGGGGCCGCTGTCGGAGGAAACACGCCCACGTGACGTCATCGCCCACTCTCTCCCCCATTGGCCCACGCGTCCGCACTTCCATCGCACCCGCATATGATCCCGCCCGTAACTAGAGGAAACCGCCCTCCCCGGTTTGCAATGTCACCAGGTGACCTTGGCAGAGGCATCACATCCGCTAAATTGGACCCTACCCGGACCTACTCCAACCCCGAAATCCGGACCTACTCCAACCCTGAAATACGAAGAGCTTGGTATCGCCTCGCTCACCCTGTTTCCACCCCCTCCGACTCAAACATTTATGAATATTTCAAATTTTACTAGATTTGCGGTTCGATTTCAGCCACCCCTCTTACACTTCACGTTCTATAGATACAAAAATTTACACGTCACAAACATCACTCTTCGAGCAGTAAATAACTTCGAAGTGCAGCACAGTCCCTAAATATAATCTATAGACCTGCTTTGCTCTGGAGCACAACCTTGTTAAGGGGTTAACATGGCGGCAATATTTTTCTGCCACTCTTGTTATCTAGCGCCACGCTGCTGTTTGTGGGAACTTCCATCAGTACAACATATAGACGTGTAACTCTGATGAGATCGATGTCCAATTTTTACATTGTCATGGACTGAGGAATTTTTTTAGATACATCTCTTCATGCTATCTAGTAAGTTGCTTATTCTCATTCTCTTGGGGCTCTCGAGTCTTGAGCTGTAGTATTCACATTTTGGCTGACATAGGAACGTCGAGTGAATACAATATTCCGAGCGATTTTTTTGGACTCGTAGAGAGAGAGAGAAACACCGGTCTCCGGAGGAGACCGACGTGAATGAAGTGTTTGTTTGATCCACCCCCAATCCAATGCCCACAGGACAAAGGTATGGAAGTAAAGATCTACTCCCCCCTTTCGAGAGTAAACACTTTAGTGAGGACTCACATACTGTTCGAGTAAGCAAGTGCTCTGCCGATCGAGGATGAGCTAGTCTAGTTGGAACTTTGTTACCATTTTTCTAATTCAAAGATTCATGATTTGAAGCGGACTCTAGATACGTGATGTATTGGACTGTGAGGACTTGGATTAGGCCTGCCTGCTTTTGTGTCCAGATTCACAACAAATTTCCACAAATTCTTTCAACATGGAAAATTGAGTAATATGTCTCTTTGAATTATTAGTTTTGTACTCCTTTACAACTTACAAGTATAAATTTTATGCCATTTTTATTGCAATGTATACAATATATAAATGAATTTCGTCTATGTAGTTATGATGTCGACAGCTATGTAAACAAAAATATAGATAATTATAAGTTGGATTTAACATCAAAGAGATTAGTTTCAAATTTTATTTCAATGTAATTAATGATGTGTCATATAATGAATTGTTTACAATCTTAAAAATATTCATGAGTTGTTTTAAATTAAAGAAAACCAAATCAATTTGAGACCACTTGCTATTAAAGTATGTACTCTTTTTATTCTTGTTGTCAGGGTTGGTGTTATTTTGGGAGAATCTTGCTCATTACTTCTAATATTCCATTGCACCAAATGGGATTTTTGAATGCCAAACTAAGCACCTTAAAGGGATATATACTTCTTCAAAAAAAGCCAAAGCAAACTAAGAACATAGTCATGTTTAAAATGGAGTTTAAAAGATATTTTGGGTGTTGTATCATAAAAACATATGTAATTTAAGCCTGTTAATATGAATTAGAGTCAACCAAACTCTACCATATTCTTTAATTATATAGAGTGAGCAAATAAGATTATGTTTAATCAAAATCCATGGTGTCTAAATCAAGTACCGAATACCTTTACAAATAACTCCATTATAACCAATATTTTTAATAAATAAAAAAGTAAAAGTTTCCTGCCATTTTTTCCGCAATTCATTCAAATGCAACCACGAAAGCGAAACTCCGCAACATGGGCTGCTCGTGTCCCAAGCAAGCACATCGCCTGACGTATCCCTTTGCGCAACGTCCCCGGAGCATGGAATCATCGAAGAATCAATGTCCACAATCATAGCCTTCGAACATTCCTTCCCCAGTGGGATAGCGTCCAGAGGGATCCCACCACCGCACCGTCGCCACTGCAAGCCACGTCTCGCTTCACATCATTAACTTAATATTAGTTTTATAATGTATCGACCAGCTTGATTGGACTCCAGCAGTTTCTAGATCAGTTTCTAGATAATCAGTTTAGACTAGATTAGGTGCCATACACACATACACGCTTGCAGACAAACTGGCGAAGGTGTTGTTAGTTTTATCAACCAGCTTGAACTTCGATCACCAGTTTCTAGAACAGAAACTAGATCAGGTTTCGTATACAATATACAAACTAACAGAGGTTGTTAGTTTTATCAATCTTGGACTTCGACAGTTTCTAGACCAGTTTCTAGACCTGTTTTCATGTGCACAGACATGCAAACTAGCAGAGTTTTACTAGTTTTATCAACCTTGAACTTGGGCAGTTACTAGATCGATACCAGGTTCTAGAACAGGTTCCTTACACACACACAAACTAGCAGAGGTTTGTTGGTTTCATTAATCTTGAATGTCGGCAGTTCCTACATCGATATCAGTTTCTAGAACAGGTTCCATATACCGACAATTGGGGCAGTTTCTAGGTCGATATCAGTTTCTAGAAGTACATGTTCCATATACACACACACATATATACAAACTAGCAGAGGTTTTAAATTCTTAGTTTTATCAACCTTGGGTCTCTTCGATCACCAGTTTCTAGAACAGTTCGATCCACAATATAGATAGTAGTAGAGATATATTATCGTTGTGCTCCTTCTCTAGAGGACTGTCGATGATGGCGGGGATTCACGAGGTGAAGGATGATGATAACATTCCTGGCGACGTTGCAGGAGGGTCCATGGAGATGGTCACTTTCACCGCCATCATCGACGACATTGTTTTCCCCGATGGTCGCACCAAATTGGCCTGTCTTGGTGGAGGAGGTGCTCATCTAATATATCACTCTCTGTCTGCGAAATTCTTGTTGGTTTCGTGGGTCACTCTGCTTCTTTCCCTCGATTTTCGTTTATTTGCTCAGTTGCCGTGGTATATCTTCTTGGTTTTAAGTGTGGCTGTAAAGGTTAGGTCTGTTTCTTCTTCACTTCTTCGTATATCCAGCTCTTGGTTGAGTTTTGGCTTGCTGCCGACTGATCGTTTATGAGCTCGTTTCTGCTTTCTTGTTGCATTTCCATGTGGTGAGATTGTGCATTGCAATCGAGTAGGGAATCTACTGTGGATCAGAATCTGTAGCGGATTAAGTTCCTCGAATCTATGGTGGAAGGGATGATCGGCACCAATTCGAAGCCAGGGTTTGAATCTATTCATCGAAGTGGCGTCGATTCTGGACTCCAGTTGATGTTAGGATACAAAGTTCTCACTCCCAATTACCTAGTCGCTCAAGCAGGGAACAGGCGGTGGGTTGTAAGAATTCTAGGTTATTCGAGTACTGTTTGAGTGGGTATGCTTGACCAGTTGTAAAACGGGTTTAGGTCACTGTCATCCAAGTTTTTCGAAATAGAAATTGCAAAGCAGATCTTTTCAACTACTATGGTTCATGACACATTTGGAATTCATGCCATGTGGGTAGAGTTTCAGGAATTCAAGACCAAGGTGTGTGTATGTTGCAGGACCTCAATCTGCTTTTGGAGCTCTTCTTTGGTTCTCAAATGGAGAGAGGTCCGTCTGTCTACTTCTCAAAAGTCTCGTCTCTATCGCCGTCTTTCAAACACATTATTAAACATTTTGTGTTGATCCACATGGCAAATGGTCGATATTTAGAGAATTCATCTGTTGGAGTAATTTTGTGGAAGGATATCACAAATTTGAGCTGCACATCATCGAATGGCGTTTGAGGGACAATTGGGCTTTGTGTGGAGTCTTCATTATATTGGTTTTGCTTTGCAGGGTGGGGCTCGCAGCAAAAGTGGGTACAGACTTCCCAGATTCGTGTAAAGATTGGCTTGAAACAGCGGGCATTGACACAAGCGGCCTTGTACTCTGGCCAAACCCTACTTTAAGGACATGGCAGTTCAGGTGCATTCAACTGACCGGAGCGTCGTCTGGATCTGATCAGATTTTGGAGAAGACTTAAATTCCTTGTCTCTTCTTTTTGTTTGCTTTTTCCCTTCCAAGTCAAGTGTGTTATCTTGACGAGAAGATTCCATATGCAACTTTGAAGTAATCCAATGTGTTCATTTATTTGCTGGGAAAACGTAAATGAACCTTTGCAGTGAACCTTTGGATGGGTCTATTCATGAGATTCTGGAGGATGAAGATAGAGAATCAGAGGTATAATTTGGCACGGCAGACCTTATCTAGCTCTGATTATTACTTTTGACGTTATAGACTTGAAGGTTCATTCTTATTCTAAAACTTAGTCATCACCGCCCTGGTACCAAAGTGGGCCTTCAAGGTTTGAAAATATCAAAGTCATATCTCTTTACTTGTGTTATCTTGCAACATTTGTAACTTATGGATGTACATGTGGCTGATCAGTCATGGGACATGGTGCTGCCAGAACTGAACATGCTCCCTCCACTTTACCAGTAAATTCTTTACACCATCACTCAATAGTTGCAATACCTGCATTGTAACCTTGCCCACTACAATTATGTCCATTTCCAAGTGTAGCTATTTTTATGTCACCAAGCTGTAGATTATGAGTCATATTGGATCGTCTGCTCAGAATCGTTTGGTGCGGAATCTAGGAAGGCAAAGACATATCATGCGGGAGTGCATCCAAGTGGACTTGACGTTCCTTTTCTTCGGGCCTTGCGAGACTCAGGTGCAGAAGTCTTGAGTGTTGAAGTCTACATGTACGCCGAAGAGGTCGTCCCGTATTCTGAGCTCCAGTAAGAAATTTGCTGCATGTACCCATTTAGACGATTGCACATAATTAAGAGCTTGTCGTAGGCTGCAAAAATGTTGAATGGATTGAGATGCTGAGCACAAGACGAGTAACATTTTTGTACCGCAGGGCCTTGGTTTCAGCTGGTCACATATTCTCTCCGAATGAGAGAGAGGCTGCTTCCCTGGTTGGAGCTGGGACACCTTTGGAGCTCATTGGGCGGCTGTCTAAACTCGGTGCTGAGGTACATTTTTATAAAATTCACTTTTAAAGAGATTCTTTTCCTCTTAACGTCCAATTAATTGTTTGTATCGAGTGGTGTCCAAGACTTCATTAAAGAGCACAAAATTGTATGAAGTCTTCATGTATACCCTTTTTTATGAGGACCTTTGAGTCGAGCCACAGCACTTTTGCAGATTGTTGTGTTACGTCGAGGACCTCTGGGCTGTATTGTGCACAGGTAAGACGCGTAAGACGCCAGTTTGTAGACATTCAGATCCAGTTTCTGTTTAATCATACCAAGCAGATAGATAGCTAAGCACGAGAACTAAAACAATTTTTATTCATTCTGCTTAAGTTTTGCTGTTCCTCTCTCAAATCTGTCACCAGAATCCTGCATTTTTTTTCTGGTTGATTGGCAGAGAACATTACTCTGCTCTCATCAGGTTGTAGCTTGAGCATTCTTTTTGAATCCCTCCAAATTTACATGATGAAATCTGACAGCTAAACCAGAATTCACATCGTTTGGTGGTGCTCAGATCGGATACAAAGGAGACTTGGGATGTCCCTGCCTTTCACACTGTATTTTATGAAGGCAGAAAGGAGAATTGTGACACAACTATGACAAAATTGCAAAAAACTGGTCTTGAAGGAATGGACGTGGAGGCTATTTTGGATCCAACAGGATGCGGCAACACATTCTGTGGTGGCTTTTTAGCAGGATGGTACAAGACACGGAACTTACTCACAGCTGCTCTGTGGGGAAGCATCTCAGCTAGCATCAGTAAGCCACTTACTTCATATCTTTGATCACTACTGGAAGACATGTCGTTTTTCATTTACTATTTTGAGGATTATGCACAGTGTTGAGTGGTTTTGGTCACATAAAACAAGAGAAGAGCACTTTTCTCCTTCCTAGAGAATGAGAAGCGGCACTTTTGAATGTCGCATTTTGCTAATCTGGTCAAATGTATTTGAATAAAATACAAATAGAAATTATGCTCAAAACTCTTGAAGTCATGTTTATGGGTGTTGCTACCTTAGTTATGGTCGGTGCGGTAGTACCATCAAGGATATATTGGCTCATTGGCACTGGGGACCTGATTGCAGTGTTGGAGTATGAAGGCATTCCTCCACCTATGGTCTCTCAATGGACGGCCGCGGCCCAGCAACGTCTTAATTTTCTCCAACCACATGCCAGAAAAATTGTTTTTACTTAGAATCAGCTGAGCCCTGAGTAGAATCAGATGTTGTCAAAGCCTAGGTTACCATTTGCTAGAAGATAGTATCATGGATTCTACAGCAAGGTCCTGTAAGGCGAGGAGTAATCACCTTAATTATGAAGCCTACTGATAATCTGTTTCTGAAGAGATAAGATCTTGATTGTAACAAGACAGTTCAAGCACTACAATTGCTAAATCACAAGTGTGATCAACCTGCATTTCGAAGAAGTCCATTGTGACCTTTGAAACTGCACAAATTTTTCATGTAACTAGACCGGTAGTGTTTAAATAAAAATTAGCATGCCTTGTCCATGTTCAGATTATTGATCCCGTTCCTGTTTCTGTCCTTAGAAGTTTGCTCCTATTCGCGTTCTTGACCGAACAATGTCCATTGAGGTTATTCACCTTCCCATCTGAGTTAGAGGCGAGGTCAATTGTAGTTCTTTCTCAAGAGTACCCAATCCGTCACCCATTGATGTTCCGTCTTGTGAATCTACTTCTTATATTGATAAAATATCTCTAAGATTTAGATGGGACATCTCATTCGGAGAAGAGGAATGCGGAGTCTCTCATTGTTGGTGTTAGACTAAGAAGTAGGTGTTGCAAACCATGAGGAAATGCTCTCAACTGGTTCGCAGTCTCTCACTGTTGGTCGATCTGCAGGGATCTTCCTAGTACAGAGCAAGGTGATTCTTTGTATGAATTAGTGTCAAATCAGAAAAATTTAGAAGCAATGGGTCATGCACAGACTCATGCATTCTGCCCACATTTTGGAGCGTATTCGCTTTCACCCAGTCATCAACATACCATCTCTCCCCACAGCTTGCATGAGTTGGTTGTCTTCCAGGTAAGAGCACGCTTCCGTACTTGGATGATTCAAGATATATGGAATCAAAAGGATCCATATCTGGATAATTGAAGATTATTCATGGTCAAGAGATATGGATTCAACAACATATTTCATGCAAGGCGAAATACTGTACTGAGGAAGTCAGCAACATGCCTGGCAACTATCCCTAGACCTGTGCAAGGTGAGTTGTAATGCATTGACAACCAGGAACAAGTACCAAGTCTCCAATTGACAACAATCAAGAGCGCTTGCTTGGCAACTGAAATATACTAAACATTGAGCTGCGGACTCAACAGCGGATTGATATCACCAACTACTAACCTGGAGCTCTTCGCGGCCAATAGCCCTCAATCAAGGGCGTCTGTTGTGTGGTTGGCCTTTTATTCAGGTTCCAACCCTCAATGTTTAGTAAATTTCAATATAATACGTCCAATAATTTTGAGCTGAGATATAAAAATGGTGGCCTAAAAGTCCATCCAATTCTCTACTTATATATCAGCTTCACAATCAATGCAATCACCTATCACGTCGCAATTCCAAACGTCAGCATCCAGGCCTCCCTCGACAAGCATCTTGGGTGCAGTGCTCTCTGGAGTCCTGGTACCTTCTTTCGGAGGGGCTGGCACTTTGTCTCATTGTGAGCACTACTGCCGGGTAGGAAGTTGGACTTTGGACCATAGAACTGGAACTACTGTTCCAAGTCTCCAGATGAGAATGTCCAGCAGCCAACGTGTTCCCGGTTACCTGCATCCAGGAAAATTGCTCATCGAAGAGCAGTGGGATGGTGTTAAGAGGCAAGATAGTAACTTATGTCATCGCCAGCTAGGGTGGCTATAGAGGATAGTTCTTGACTGACGTAAAGGGTACCCATGGAGGCGTTATAACCTCAGGTGGATGAAACATACAAGGTTGGGTGATCTGCCCTGAAGGTTGTCAAATGAAACAGGAGAAGAATGGAGGCGTTGCAACTCACCAATCTATATGCGTCCTTATAGTATTGGGTCATTGAAGTTTGAGTTACCGGAAGTGGGCGTAGGGAAACAACTGCAGCAATACCCCTCGTATCACCAAAAATCGCCACAAGTGCAAACACCATCCCGGAAATGGTGAAATCTATTTGCATCCCTGGCGATGATTTCTCGCTTGGTGATCTTCGAGATGAACTTCGTGGCAGTATGGCAGTCACCGCACACCCGAAGATTCTTTGAGATGACAATAGGAGTTGGAGGGGGTGTCGTCAGAAGGCCAAATGCAATTGCAAGCCTCTCACTATGATGGCAAAGAGCCCGTTCTTTCTCACTCTCCTCCACATCATGTAAAACATACCGTGTGTCTGGACGATAGCCAGCCTGTTTCATCTCCCGATGCAACCTTCCGAGCTCCGCATGGATCTCTTCCGTCTGTGGATGTGTCTTGTCATCGGAATAGAATGTATGAACCTGACCACTCACTTCTATCCAGCTTTGTCCCGGCTTCTTCACCACCCCTCGATCCTGCATCACATTCCTCATTTTGGCAACTTCGTCCCACATTCCAGCAGAGGCATATATGTTTGATAAAATCACATAGACTCCATTATCAGTAGGATCTAACTCGAACTTCTTCTGGGCAGCTCTCTCGGCTAGCTCTACGTTACCATGCACTTGGCAAGCCCCAAGCAAGGCACCCCACAAACGAGAATCCGGCGCAACTTTCATTTGATCCATAAACTCTACTGCTTCATTCAGCAATCCAGCACGACCAAACATGTCAACGACACATCCATAGTGCTCCATGGTTGGCTCAATGTTGTAGTCTTTCATGGAGTTGAAGTGGTGTAGACCTTCTGTTATAAGGCCCGCATGAGCGCATGCTGATAATGCACCTACAAATGTAACCCAGTCTGGTTTCACTCCTTCCTGTTGCATCTGAGAAAATAGCTCAAGAGCTTCCTTCCCACGCCCATGCTGTGCATAGCCTGTTATCATAGCTGTCCATGAGTACACATTCTTCTCTGGCAGCTTCTGGAAAGTGTTCCATGCATCCTCAATGCTCCCACACTTGGTGTACATGCTTATGAGTCCAGTTCCAACTAGCACGTCATTATCACATCCCGCTTCAGTGATTAGGGCATGAAGTCTTCTTCCTTCAGGTAGTGCGTCTGGGCTTGCACAAGCATTCAGCATCCCTATAAACGTAATCTTGTTTGGCTTCATGCCCTCCTGCACCATCCTCTTGAAGTAACCAAAAGCAACTTGACTTTGCCCATGTTGAACAAAACCTGTGATTATGGTATTCCAGGAAACTAAGTCACGCTTGAGCATGTTGTTGAATATGTTCTCAGCGGACAATATATCACCACATCTGACAAACATACTTACAAGAGCGTTGCTGATATGAAGATCGAACCCTGAATCAGCTTGCACAATCAGAGAATGAACCCATTTGCCCAAGTCCAGGGCATTTGGGCTCTTACAAGCATTAAGGATGCTTGTAAATGTGCTATTGTTTGGTTTAACTCCTTCTTTCAGCATCGCTTGGAAAGTAGCCAAAGCATTATCGTATTGCTCGTGTTGGACATAAGCTGTAATCATAGCATTCCAAGAGACCACATTCTGCTTAGGAATTTTCTCGAACACAGCACGGGCATCCTCCAAGCTGCCGCACTTGGCATACATACTAAGAAGTGCAGTCCTCACTCGAGGATCTGAACCATAACCAGCTTTGATGATGTGATCATGAATCTGCCGACCATTCCTCAATGCTGACGGACTTGCAGAAGCACCGAGAATACTCATGAAAGTTACCCTGTTAGGTTCAATCCCTGATTTGATCATATTGTCGAAGAACCTGAAAGCTTCCTCCATCCTTCCATGCTGAGCGAACCCCGCAATCATTGCAGTCCATGATACAACGTTCCGCTCTTTTATCTTATCGAAGACTTGAATCGCATCCTCCATACTCCCACACTTGGCATACATACTCAGCAGAGCGGTACCCACGTAGACCTCTTCATCTAACCCGAGTCTTCTCATGCGAGCATGGATAATCTTCCCTTGATTCAAAGCTTCCGGACTACTGCATCCCCTAAGGAGACTCACAAAAGCCACTTTATCCGGTTGTACACCTTCTTCTTCCATGCGCTGAAAAAGATCACAAGCTTGCTGAAACCGACCATGCTGAGCCAATCCAGTTATCATAGATGTCCAGGTAACCAAATCTCGTCTTGGCAGCTTGTCAAAAACTTCGATAGCATCCTCTATACTCCCACATTTGACATGCATATTTATCATTGCAGTGCCGACATAAAGGTCTGTATCCCACCCAGCTTTCAAAACACGGGCGCATAATTCTCTGCCAGTATCTAAAGACTCTGAATCTGCACAAGCATTTAGCATACTCACAAAGGTATGTTTGTCGGGTTTCATTCTCTCCTGTACCATCCGCTCATATAACGTAAAAGCTTCGTCAAACTGCCCATGATGGACGTATCCACCCAGCAGCAGATTCCACGAATACACATCTCTATTCAGCATTTCATCAAAAACTTGTTGCGCGGAACCCAATTTTCCACACTTTGCATACATACTAATCAACGAGTTCCACATGAATATGTCAGGCTCCACGCTTGAGCCCTTGATGTGATTGTGAATCCGCTCTCCATCTCCCAGGCTCTTCAACTTTACACACACCTGCACACCGAAACGGTCACCCTGTCATATTCACATGGAAAAAGAATATTCTAACCAAGCATACATCATCCATTCCATCGTAAAGATCGACCGAAAATCTCAAGAGAGTGCTCCTCACCTGCAAAAGAGCGGAATAGGTCTGCCGGTGAATCCGAATGCGAGGATCGTCCACACGATCAAGCACTTGCATTGCCTCCCTCAATTGTCCTGCCTTGCTCAACCTATTGAGAACAACATTCGCCCTCTGCGTGTCCTTTATCTCACCAACCTCAAATCCTCTTCCACTCGAGAAGCTTCCACTCGACGATGTGCCAAACTCACGACACACTGCTTCCCCCGATTGACATGGCATCGACCATGGCAACGACCATTCCCGCAAGAATCCCCCGTAGCTCCTGCATAACTCAGAATTCCCCAAATTTTACAAAAAGCAGAAACTCCCCAAAATTTGCAAAACCACAAATTCCCCAAATCAGAAAACCTTCCCCAGAAACAAAACCCTCCCCATAAATTACAAACCCTAAAATGGTACACAAAAAAGAAGATGATATCTAACCTGATGCCAATTTGGCGACCAAACATTCCAGCTCTGGCCAACGCCCTCGGCAACCTCGACCTCCCCATCTCGGGGCTCCCTCAGATGCTGGCACCTGAATGATCCAGTGTGTAGAATCATCACCATAACCATGATGAACATGCAACACGTGAACAAACAACCCAGTGCAGGATACACACTTGGATTGTGGAATTAAAGAACAGAGAGATTGGAAAGTGGGTTAATGAGGAAGTGGCTACCTTAAGCATAGTGCGATGGGTGGGATTCTGGTCCGTCTGGAATTATATCCTCCATCGCCTGCAACGGTGTCGCCATCGCCATCGCCATCGCCATGGTGCGAGAAGCGAAGAAACTTGGGCTTAAACCCTTGGACTTGCGTTCGAAGACTCGGGCTTGGGCTTAAACCCTTGGACTTGGGCTAGAAGACTTGGGCTAGAAGACTTGGGCTTAAAGGTTCGGACTTGGGCTCGAAGACTTGGGCTTAAAGGTTCGGACTTGGGCTCGAAGACTTGGGCTAGAAGACTTGGGTTTGAAGGCTTGGACTTAAACCCAGTTTGTTCTTGGGGATGGAATTGAAGAGTTTGAATTTATTCGAGGGTTCTGATTTTTTTCCATTACAAACATAAGCCTCATTGCGGCTGATTGGAGTAGCATCTGGGCAGAGTCCAAGTCATAGAAATGTGCTAATACTCATCAGAACTTAAGCACCTAATCCAGCTTCACTAAGCATACGTCAAAACCATTTTTCAAGTACTAACCACAATCCTACACTCAGTTATTAAAATCCGACCATGGTTACAGTTAGTGAATGGGTGACGAAAATATCAAAATGATTATGAGAAGCACCAAGTTCGACCTTTTCCATAAAAGCTTTCAACAGAAATTTTCCATAGAGATTGTAAGCATGCATGGTACAAGTCTCGAAATGAAATCCAACTCCATGTCTGAACATGTCAACGTGCCTAAAAATCATGTTCTTCCATATACTAATGTCAACTCTCGTCAAAGGTACAAACAATTAATGTTGAATCTTCGGAGATCTAGATCAGAGAACACCGAGCACATGATCTGTTTTGTCAAGCACTCGGTGGAGCTTGGAAGCTATTACGAAAGTTGCTTCTCTAACCCTCCTGCAGAAGGTGAAAGCCATGGAGGAAGTGGCTTCCCTTCTCCTCTAGCACAACCACATTATGATAAAGGCTCGCCGACTCTCTCTTTACAACCATGCTCATGCTTTATTTGGTGCGAGGTTCATGAGGTTGGACTTCGACATGTCGGAAGAATGTTGACTTTACTCCGGGAACAGACACAGCCGAGCATGATCTCGAAGAATGCAATTTACATCAGATGTTATAAGTGCAATGTTTCGATGATGTGTTAGATCAACTCGGTGTTTATCTGTTTCTGCAAGTTGTTCAACATGGGGAGGAGTCAGGCTCATGTTGTGGCAGCTGTGGTGATGGTGGTAACTATGGTGGGGATATGTACTGCTCCGGGAGTACATGGAGAGCTGGAAGTTCGGAACAGTCGGAACGAGACACTCACCGTCTTCTACCCGCCCCTGCAGACGTGCTGTGCGCATTGCTCTCCGGGGATTCCATGCCCCCAGTTCTGCACGGTGTGTACAGACGTGGTAGTGAAGCCCCAGGGATGTGCGACGCTGAACTCGAAAGCTGGGCCATATCCTCTGGAGTATCTCAAGGTTCAGATAGTGGATAAGTATTTCTGCGTAGCAGACAATGACCTCAAGCTCCTCACTGCGAAGGCTCTAGTTGCGGTTAGCGGTGTGCAATGTAGCTCGGCCCGCAGCAGTGGCGTTGCAGCTTCGGTAGCAGAAACTTCTTCTGAAAAGAATGTGTGCAGCTCGTCGGCGGTGACTGTCAAGAATTTAGGGGTAATTTGCCTGGAAGTATGTTGAATTGTATTGACAAGTCTTGAGTCAATTCAATTTCGAAATGGTTTTGGACTTGTAGAAGTTATAATGTGATTACAGTGGAACTCGGATGATTTCACCTTACAAGTGGGTTTGTCTTCTGTAAATTCTATACTAATGGAAGGATATTACTATGATCAGCATGTTATGAGTATCATTGCTATGAATGGACATAACCAAGCATGGAATTTTCAATTCTGTTTTCTGAAGCAAGATGATCAACATGGGTCTTGCATCTGAAAAAAGTACAACCCTTCGTGATGAGGCAGTTGTGCTAAATTAATTATAATGGTTCTGTTGCGAACAAGTGCATCAATTTTGAATGCTGCAATGATCTAACTTATCAGGCTTTAAATGAAGGGAGTATTGTAACACCTTCAAGTTTTTGATGTCTCTAGACCTGTGAACTTGGAGGCAATTGGAGACTTCTACTTGATAGTAAGGTAGAATGACCTTAAACCGTGCGAATAAGAGATTCAGAATGGTTGTGGACCTCGTGTGTACTATTTGTAATTTTTCTTGGATGGGGAAACAGGAGGGAGAGTGAATGTAAAAATTTCCAGAAATTAAATAGCGAAAACTGAATTTACTACAAATTTTTGAAGCGAAAAGTGTACATGACCTTAAAGTGATCAGTAGACTCTCCTTTTTATCCGGCAAACGAGTACTTTGTGGCGCTCACGCATGTAGCTAAAACCGTGCAAAATAGAGTTAATGAACCATGAACCATGAACCAACCACCTCCCTACACATGTCCATATCGAGTCACTATTTATGAAATTGCTGTGCACGCACTAAGGTCCATGCCGTGGGCGGCTACAGGGGCGGTCTACCCTGCGCTTCTGGGGGCCGCACGGTTTAAGGTCATTCTACCTTAGAGGCAGCTTCGAGAACCTGAATGATCGGGAAATTGAGATGCAAGAAATTTGCAAGTGTATAAATCGCTGGATTGTGCTGTCAATGTTTCTAAACATTCTGACGGATAGGAATTTGAACAAAGGCACGACGGGTGGAAATCGAAGTCAAACCACATAAATAATCCAACCAAATATGTACCGTTTGTGAGGTGCATTGGGCCATTAACATGCCTTAGAATCAGAAGAATTTCACCTCGAAACCAAAATCACGAGAAAATCATTTTCACCTGGCCAGATGCCATCCCACTAATTCCGTAGACTGTTGTTCTAGTTTGCAAACACACTTGTCCTCTAGCAAGTTAATTACTTAACACATTTTGTAATCGAAGTGAAAATCATCTCAAAAAAAATTGGCATAACTTTGTTATGAAGCTTATCATCAATATATCATATGTGTAGTAGACATGCATCTCACTCGAGATCTGTCTTGGAGAAGTTATTGTTTTAGGCAATCACAAATTTCAAATTCATTAAAAAATATCAAAGTTTTCATTTTGTTTGAAAATCCATAGCTTTTTTTTAAATTATTTATAAATATTCTAAAACACTTTAGTGATGTTCAATCACATTGACAGGATCTTGAAATTGTATACTGTAACATCTTAGTAGGTTCAGTCCTTAGAAAACGATTTTTTTATTTTTTTTGAATATTTAAAATTTGTCTCTTAAAAATTGAATTTCTCAATTTTCGATTCTTAGCCCAAAAACCGTCCCATAGGCTTTGACATAGGCTGTTCCTGAAACTGTGCAAAATCATTCTGATTCCGTCTATGGCTGCAGAAATTGAGTGCTTGTGATTGGTGCAGAAACGTCCTATTCACAGAATCCAAGTGGTCATATTAACCATGACTCTAGGGACGGTTAGTGGAGCACCTAGGGCTGAACATTCAAAAATTCATAGGAAATTGTAGACTTACTCAAAAAATGATTTTTTTTTTGGGATGGCTTTGCACTAGCTTTGCACTTCATCCAAAAATTATAAAAAAATTCCACCACTATTCCAAATGAGCAAACCTGAAATTCGGACGGTTTCTGAGCGCATTACCTTAAATTGTTACAATCGAGATGGTGAAGAACAAACGTCATTGGTTGTATTTGTTCAAATTCCTAGACACGGCATTACCAACGGGTGGCTTATAGAATTTTTATACTAGTACAAAATTGTACACTGAGTTTTAAAAAATAAAAAATAAAATTCTACCCTAAGCACTAAAAATTCTGATACTGAAGAATGGCATTATGGCCATTGTCATGTTTTCCACTGTGTTCTCTTTGCTTTGCACAATGACCAGCAGAACCATTGAAACACTGAACTGATATTCTATTAGTGTTTGATGTTTTCTCCCTCTACTGAATGTGCAAAAAGATTGACTTCGGACTTTTCTATGCATAAACTCTGAGTTAGGGTGTTGGTATAAGGCGTCATCTATAATGTACTTTAGTGTTGACTATGATACTATTGAAGTTAAAAGTGTCATAAAATATTGAATTTTGTTCAAATCAAGAAAGAAAATAACAATCTTTTAGCACTCAACATGTCATTTCTAAAGAGCTAGAAGACAACATCTTATGATAAAAATTAGAGGAGATATGATATTCTAAAGTGTAGAGTTTAAGAAGTTCTTATTTTCTTTGTAAAGTACTTAGTTCTTTTGAGTAAGGTATGCGTCTTGTAGCCCTTATTTGGTTGTTTCAAAAAGCCTAAGACCATTACCATACAATTCATATTTTGGGAGATATGAGCTTTTTGAAATCACATGTTATATTATTCACATCTTGCTTAAAAATTACTCAAATATTTCTTGTCATGTATGCATTTCATAGAATTCAAAAAGATCTTTTCAATTCACTCAAGATCACATGCTTACTCTAAGTAATAAATGACATATGGACAATTAGAGTTGGTGATTGAGAATATAGGTGTTTACAGTGATATTGTAGGTTACTAGCAGCTTGGCCATAGTTTTGCCTAATAATTAAATAAAGTGCAAAAATAGGTTTGGCAGTTTGAACAATAATATCTCAAAGTTGGGCAGTTTTAACTTACACTTTGCAGTGTATTCTTCAAAACCATCACATTCCATTACCAGGATTAAAATTTTATTTTATATTTTTTGAGCAAATAGAGTCAAGAATTTCCAGAAAAATTAGATGGACTTGTAATTAATCATTTTTTGCCTAAGATGCTAGTAACCTATGGTAGTGGGATTCAAATAAAATCATATATGAGGCTTTCTACAATTTTTATATATACCAAAATCATGGATTGAAGGCCATCTTTAACTTGAAAAGCTAGGTGTCCAAGGCCATCTTTAGAAAGCCATGGCATTTGAAAGTAGTTTAAAGTGAAAAGAGTCCATGAAGACCAAATCATTCATTATTTTATAATAGAATTGATAAAAAAATGACTAAAATAAATTCAAAATCAAAATTCAAAGTAATAATAAATAAAATTTAGTAATTGAAATTCTCTTTGGATTTGGAACTAAAACTATATAATCATTCCATAATCATATATATGAAGCTACGAAATTGATGTTTCTTTCATTTCAACTATATATAACTATTATAAGGACAACTTCTCTACAATTTGTGCCTACTATACTTTTTTGAAGTCAGCTGAATCCAATCACAAGGGACATTGTTCCCATTCACTTTTATGCCATCGAGGGAAAAAGGGTTTGCCGCATTATCTATTCCTTCAACATCTCTTCGATTCAAAGTCAATTTTTAATGGCTTCTCAATTTCAGCCAATCACAGGCTTCAAAAAAACTCATACTCGTGGCTTCTCGAAATGAACTCTAATTATAAAGAGGGGGAGCTTGGATTTCAGCAAAGCTAGAAATGGTTAAGTTATATGTGCACATGAGCTACTTGGTCAAGATTGAATGCATGTAAAGTAGGGTGAACAAAAGATTGTTGCCTTTCACACCACTACTACTAACAAAATTCCATTCACTATCACACAGAACTGATATTCTGGGAAACACTCACTCTATACTTTGGTCTTGATCCAGTTACATGTGACGTTATTATGTTAGAATATGTTAGAAAGTGGGTGAGTATCTCAAGAAGCTTCTGTTCAAGCTTGTCTTCCAGCCAAATGGTGGAAACAATATAGCAATTCAAATATGAGCTCTAATCATATGCATGAATGAAGTAAGGAAGAAGATAATTTAAAAAACAGGGAAGTTTCTTCAATTATGTCGATGTTTTTTGTTATTTTATCCATAAAATTTCTTGATTATTTGTAACCAAAAATATTATAATATTGCTGTTTCCAAAGCAAAGGGTGAAAGTTTCAAAAAAATAACTTTCTTTGCATCTCCGACTAGGACTTTGCAAAGACTACTTGAAGATTATGCATGAAAATTTACCATTTAATTTAACTACATGAATTTTTGAAGATTATGTAGTTTGTAGTAAGAATATCTTTTTTTTTCTATTCCACCAAATCAAGATCACATGACTTTAACTTCTTGCAGTGAATTTTTTTTTGCATTGGATAAAGTCTAGTTATATATTATTATGGTTTACATAATTATGTTAAATTTTTTACACCAAATTTTAGAGGTAAGAAAAGGGTGCAACATTGTAGAAAAAATAGTGAAAGAAACATTGGTTCATATTATTACTAATACTCATTTTATATATTTGTAAATTCATTATCTTGTAGAATATGAATCAAACAAAGGTTTGAGTATATTCTTGAAGTAGAGAAAAAGAGGAAAAAAAAAGGAAAATCTCTACTATTTATGTAATAAAAGAAACATTTCTTTTGAATTGGCACCAAAAAGGGTGAAAAAACTTTGATTCCTTGTAGAATCAAATTTTCCACTATGGATGAGGTCTTTTATTCAACAATTTCAAAGCAATTATTATGTTAGGTATTTGTATAAGAAATCTCACAGGTAGTAGAGGGGTGTAATTTTTTTTTGAAGCTAGTCCTAGTTGAGGAAAAATGACTTAGAGGAGTATAACTTGCTTTTAGAGGCCTAGTAAATAATAAACATAAATTATTCCCACACAAATTTTGAAATTTTCTATATATCTAAATTTTGAAGCTTGATTTTTTTAAAAAAAATTTGACATCTTAGGAATCTATTCAAAATTCCAAATACCCATCAAATCAATCAAAGGAATTTTAGGAGTACATTTTTATGGACTAAAATAATAACTATATTGGATGAGGAAGATAAACGTCAATCATTGTTAGCACAAGTTGAATACCTATTATCATAGAAATGTGAGCTCTTTCTGATCTTCAAAAAATATCCAAAATGATTTACATCCACCATTACACTCTCCAAAAGCTCCTCAAAAGCAACCACAGTCCTCCTATCCCAAAACCCAAGCTAGTTGTCTGCAAAACACTCAGTCTAGCAACTCACAATATTCCATCCCCACAAGTGGATGGTGTCCAAACATGAGCCTTGAACCAAGTTAAGAAATCACCACAAGGTGCAAACGAACGTTGTGTGGTCACGAAAATGAATAATATACTCATGGTAGGTATTGGGAATTGGTCAGACCAATGCAATGTTTGTCCACAGTGGACTGTTGTGATCAGGATCAAGCTTGACTACGCGCATTAAACACGGCATATAAAAACCTGGCTGCGGACTCAGTCGTAGACCGAAGCAGATTCATGCCCGGATTCATCACCAAGGCGGTACTTGCAGACTGGAATCCAGCTACGGATAGTAACCGAGATTGGACTTGTACGTACAGGCTGAGATTCTGCAGTAAATTTTATGCTTCCAATGCCGTGTTGATCCGTTGTTCAGACTGCGATCGAGACTGTCGAGTGTTTGCAAACTATTGGAACAGTGAGCTCAGTATCTAGTCCTCTACCCGTGTGGACATCGTCTCCCACCAGCCATTCTAGTACTGGTGGTCTTGCAACTAGGAAATGAATAGTGTTATGATGTGTACCATATGTTGTGTACCTTTAGATTTCTAGACTGGTATGTACAGGGGCGAATATGCACATGTATGACCTTCTCTTGCATGATTCTTCTTACGTGAAGAGTCAAGACAGTTGAGATGTATGTTGCAGCATCGTTGAATTGGGCGATGGTGGTAGAGAGATCTGGATACTGTCTTGGATGCTTCATACTAGTTTGGGCATCGATGTCCTTGAGCATGGGAGATATATATGATGATCGTTTGAAACGTTTTTGAATGTCGAGAGATGAGACTGGGCTGAGGTGAATGAGAGTCAAGTGTCCAGGGCAAGTTGGTTGGCCAGGTGGGGGGGGGGGGGGCAGTGAAGGAATTCGTAGCTTGCCGTGACTGGATCCCTCTGAATCTCCACAGTTGAATCTCTGCAGTGACTGCCTTGAGCGGAGTGAAGGTGAGGAAGAAGGTAGCTGGTGTTTGTTTGATGAAGGGAGCTAGCGTACTGGAATCGGTAGAGTGTTGAAGACAGTGAGGTGGGGGATAGACTTAGCAGCTGGTTGCGATGGTGAAATTTTCGAAGGAGCTGCAGAGCCAGCTCGTACCGGAATGGCAGGAGGCGTACTGCGCCTACGCCGAGCTGAAGAACGACTTGAAGCGCATCCAGCAGCACCGCACCATGGGACCGACGTATACTCGGTCCGGGACGTCGTTAGGAATCCTGCGCTCGATCGCGTCCACGAAGGCGGCAAATCTCACAAAGACCTTCACCCGGACGTTCTCGCGCGCCCCATCGCCGCGCGGCCGACCGGATTATATGGCCTCTTTGTCGGTCAAGCCGGGAGTGCATTCCAAAGACGTCATAGCCGTACGTCACTATCTCGATTGTAACTAAGTTAGACTAAGATATCGATCTGAGAAGAGCAGTTTGTGAAGCTCGGCACGAAATACGTTTTGAGGGGCCCCGAAATTTTGGATTCATTATATGGGTCCATTCTATATACTGGGTTGTAAGCAAGTAGAGGACGCATGTTGTGACAACCCCTCATACCTGGATTGTGCCGTAAAGCTCCAGTTCAGTTCAAATTCTAGTTAGAATTGATTTAATTTTGCAAATTCTTTGATTCCGATGAACTGTCACATAATTGCGGTATGAGGATCCTTTATGAGAGTTTGTGAGAGTGCTTCTCTGGGTGATGAAGAGGACGGCAGATGTGAAGCCAATTGAACTTTCATCTAGATAGTAAATATTGTAACCAGTGCTCTAGAACTATACGAGCTCTAAGTTTGATGGTGTTGTGACTTTGGCAACAATTCTATTGCTGACATTGAATTGTGCACAGATAAACAAGAGAAAGACGGAGGACGGGGACGTTTACATGACCGAGCTGCGAGAGCCGATTTCAATTTCTCCCCAAGACATAACCTACTTCGCTCGGCTTGACGCACAGTTGACGAAGGTCAACAAATTCTATAAGAAGAAAGAGACGGAGAACATCGTCCGAGCAGGTGTTCTGGAGAAGAAGATGTACGAGTTGATCCATGCGCAAGAGGCTGTAGCTCGTCAGGGGATTCCTGTCGAATATGCTACGCCATTGGGCCCTGTGAAGCAAGATCACGACGCACACATGACTGGTCATCATATGCAAAGTAAGCTACACAGCAAGTTTTGAGGCATCTGACGGCGTTGATACTTATCAGTACACATTTCTTAGTGTCGAATAGCTTAAGTTCTAGTGTCTTATGGAAGCATTGAGGAAAGAGTTGAGATATCAATTTGCTACTTGTTGCAGACCCGAAGGAATTGTCTGATGAGCTGCCTCTCATATCGGAGGACACGGAGAGATCGGAGTCATTTCTCATGGAAGCGTCAGCCCCTGCTGGCAAGCACCAGGAGGATGACGACGACGATGGCGAAATTGACGACGCCATTTCACGTTACATTGTTGATCAAACTGCGTCAAAGAATTTGAAAACGGGAAGTGCAGAACATCGTTCGAAAGAGAGCGCCGCCTCTGGAAGCATACTCAAGCTAAGATCGGCTATGAAGGCAACCTCTAGCGTGGTACCTGATCCTGTTGATGAGGACAAGGAGTTGGAGTATATTCGGGGAGACGATGACGTTGAAAGCCAGAAGACTTATACTCAAAAGGAGTTGGACGAAGCCAAGAGGCTGTTGCGGAGGGCATTTGTGGATTTTTACAGAAGTCTAAGCTTGCTCTCGAGTTACAGGTATAACTGCTTCATCACTAGCTCAAACAAATATGTGTGCAAGCTTTGCTTTCAAGATAGCAACTTCTGAGAGTCTCTTCTCCAAAGTAATATTTCAAGTCTGTATTCACAGATGTTTGATTTTCGAAATAAGGTTTCCTTCATGAGCAGCCGGTGATCTTTGCAATCGTTGTAACCTGGGTAACTTCTGATGCTCGCGCAGGTCCGTAAATATAACAGCCTTTGCGAAGATTACGAAGAAGTATGATGAGATAACAGGGTGGGCAATTGCACCAATCTACATGAAAGAAGTCGAAAGCTCTCACTTCGTCACATCAAAGAAGGTGAGTGCTTCAGTGGTGCACCTACATTGTTTCAAATTGCAATGTTGGCTTGGAATAACTTTCTCAGAGTTAGGGCTGTGTTCCTGCAGACCAAAGCACTACAGATAGAAGTGATATCCTGAGAAATAGTTTGAACGCCTTGAGGAAATAAAAAACATATAATTCGAAACTGTTTTTGTGATGAATATGCAGATACATAAGTTGGCAACTAAGGTGGAGGATATATACATAAAACATTTTGCTGATGGAGAGCGAAAGAAGGCTATGGCGCAACTGCGGCCGGTTCGAAGGCAGGGCACCCACAGAACAACATTCTTCTTAGGTGAACAGATAGAACTTCCAGAACCAAATTCTCGGATTTCCCTAAACTAAATTTCCTTTCAATTAATGTAAGACTGTCACAAGACAACTTAGGGTTACAGATCTATATGGGTTTGGAACTATTAATCCGAAGGTGTCATTGTCGTCTTGAGCTAGTTTTAAAGTCGATGATCAGTACGTTTTTGATAGTAATAATCATGCATAATTCGATTGTTCTAGATACCGTATTAAAGGAACCTCGTCTCAAATTGCATGAGTTCAAATTTGAGCTAAGTAAATATTTTCCTAATCTGGCAAATGTTTTAAATTGGCTTGGCTAAACCAGGTCTTTTTTCGGGCTCTTCAATTGCACTACTCATTTCCTTCTTCTTCTTAGTGTCCAATCCGCTGGCACTAAAAAAGGGTGGAGGCATGGGATACTTAAACACGGTGTTCCCCGTGTTCAGGTTAGTTTCCAACTGAGAGAAATGCTTATTGTTTCTTTCTTAGCAACGAGAGCGCATGCATCGACATAGATCAGTTTCTTTTTTCCGAGTACTTTTCAAGATTAAATGTGCCATTTGTTCAGATGCTAATGTGTGTAGTTGGCCTCTGCAGTACACTTATGTTGGTGGCAATTCATATGTACTTCTACGGCTGGAATGTGTACGCATGGCAGAGGACTCGAATAAATTATCCGTTCATCTTTGAATTCTCCCCTGGCACAGAACTTCGATTCCGCGAGGTCTTGCTTCTGAGCACAGGATTCACAACCTTCTTGCTGGCAGGCATGAACATTCACATTGCAGTGACCTTGTTAACATATCAAGATCCCCAGGTTTCACCCGGAGTGGCTCTAGCCCCTAGTGCATTGAACGACACGAGCACGGCAGCTGATGTTATTCCTTTGATCCTCGTATTGGTGAGACCCCTATCCCAACTTCCGGTCTGTTCTCCGCTTGTGGCTCCAATTGCTTATTACCATTTGGGAGCAATTACAGTACATGTAATCTGATGATAATGTCATATTAGCTTTGCCTGGACTCTGTGAACTAGATGATTATGTTGTACATATGTTTCAACTTCCACAATAAAAAGCTTTAAGTATTTACATCCTGACATGCCCAACGCTGTGCAGACCTCTTTGTTGGCTTTATTCTTTCCATTCAACATTCTGTACAGATCATCGCGAAAGTTTTTTCTGGGCTGCTTTCGACGTCTCGTTATTGCACCTTTGATCAAGGTGAATGCGGAATCCAGTTTAGATCAATTTGAAGACATTTACCATGATAACTTTCTTTCTGCTGATGTAATACTGTTAATTCAATCTAACGAATCAAGCCTTGTAAATTTTTAATTTGGCTCAAATGTTCTTGTATTAGCGACCAACTAAGAAATTTAGTCAGCTTCTGTGAAACAATTTCTTTCTAATCGATTCGTCAAATTTATGCCCTAAAATCTCAAGTGGCTGAGTTGCGCAGGTCAAACTATCCGATTTCTTCCTCGGTGACCAGTTCACAAGCCAAGTGTTGGTATTCAGAAACCTTGAGTATGTAACTTGCTACTACTCCAGCGGATTCTTTTTGACCAACGAACAGGACCATGTATGCAAGAAGAATTCAGTTTATCAGGGATTTGGATATGTGGTGGCGTTACTTCCATACTGGTGGCGTTTTTTACAAGTACTGTTCTGCAACCCTAAAAACTCTTAGAATCATAGCATTGTTTCTAATTAAGTGTACTGTACAGGTTCTATGCTTCATTCGGTTTTCTTCTGTAAGCATTGACACAGCTGTGCCGGAATCCTATCAATTGTTATAAATAATTACATTACTATAGACTTCATACGAAATCACTAGCTATGACCAATTTTTCAGGACAAATGAGTTACCATATCAGCGATTGCCATTGCGTGCTCTGCTCTCAGTGACACTAAAGTTTGATTGTGTTTCATGCGAATAGTGTCTGAGAAGATGGATAGAAGAGAAGGACGTGCATCAGCGAGATAATGCTGCAAAGTACATGTCTGCGATTGTAGCTGTGGGGCTGAGACAAGCATACACGAACTACCGTAAAACGCCTTCCGAAGTACCCTTGTTGGTCTTGATGATAGTTGCCTCCATCGTCGCAACCATCTTCACAAACTACTGGGATCTGTGTATCGATTGGGGTTTGCTCAACAAACAGTCGAAGAACAAATGGCTCCGGGACAAGATAATCTTGAAGAACAAGTCCTTATACTTTATTGCCATGGTGAGTGACCTAATTGTGAACAGCATCTCATCCTCCGTTGTATGTTAAAATGATGATTTCGTTTCCTAATACCTTAATCTTTTGTTTGTCTTCTTGCCAGGGAACGAATTCTGTCTTGAGGTTAGCGTGGTTGGCTACACTTATACAAGCTCCGGTATCGTTAGGCCTCAACCAGAATGCATTCGATGTATGCATGGCTGTTCTGGAGATTCTCCGCAGAGGAATTTGGAACTTCTTTCGGTATTTATCCACCACTCGACTGCTAATCGAAATTAGTGTCTGAACATCTCTTAATTTCAAGTGTTTCTTTGTACAAGCTTCAAAACACCATCAATGATCTGATCATTGAGGTGTGCAGTTACGAATACTTCTCTGAGATAGCTGCTTAGTCTTTATGTACATATACTTCTTCAATTTGAGTCGTTGCCAGGGCCTTCAAACTACGATGGTTTTAAGTTAGAAATTACCAGCTTTTGGATAATATGCACATAAGTGACTGACTCGAGATAATCATCGTATAATGCGTGCAGGATTGAAAATGAGCACCTGACTAATGTAGGCAAATACAGAGCTGAGAAAGCCGTTCCTTTACCATTCAATGATGAGCTATAGACAGACGGGGCTGGATCGCTGCAAGACCTGGAAGCTGTCAAAGTAATGACCTAAATTGTGACCTCAGATGCGTTACAGATTCACCATCATCCAAGGTGCAGGAAACGTAGTGGACATGGCACTCATATTCAACGTGGAACTCCACCCTGGAACTTAGTGAGGGCACATTGAATAATCGTCAAGCATCACGATGCATGGACAGGAAGGTCTAAATTTCTCCAACTAGAAAAAGTTTAGAACCACAAAGCAGTGATAGCTGAGGACTAAGATTCCAAGACATCAGACTCGTACATTGATGAGCTTAAAGAAAAAATTAGCAGCACGTGCGAGGGACCTGTCATAGGAAATGTCATACGAGTAACAGCAAGAATAATTCTTTTAGGAGCTCTCAGAAGCTTATGACGGTACTCTGCTACCTTTGTAGTATTCGGTGTATCATATCAGCAAAGTTTTGATTCATAAACAACTCAAGTTTAGTCTGTGTAAGACATTCTTAGCCAACGATCTCCTCTACAGGTATCACACCTCAAAACGACCTCAACGCCGCAAAACATACAAAGTTACATACGCAGCGACTAAGAAAGGTAGCAGGTCAAATCGTCAAAATAATGTTGCGTTGAAGACAGGCAAGCGAGCGTCTTGGCTTGAATAATTTTGAATTAAAGAATCTGCTTCACCTTGAGCAGTGAATAAAGAATTGATAAAGAATCGATAGTAGAATTAAGTACAAATCGTAATCCATCTAATACTGATACCTCTAAGCATTGGCAGCTAGGGTTGTAGAAGAGGATCTATGCAAAAATACTTCTCGCTAGTCTAGTTTTCATACCATCATGGACAAACTGTCTAAGCATTTGCAGCTTCTGAGATACATTCCTTTCCGATGCTCTCAAGAAGGCTCGCCAGGTGATCAAAACCACCAACTCATCTTTCACTCTGTGACTACAGAAGAAGCGTCTCGTAAGATGATGAGGGGCTAAAACAGGTTTACCAGGAGGCGTCGGCAGCGTCGAAAGCAATCCTTGTCGAAAAACTTCTTCGACGAAGAAATGCCAGATCCTTGTCGAGAATGGTGTTTTCCGACACTCTCCATATAAGAGGACGTTGATTCCGGCTCCGAGGCCCAGCCTAATTGAAGCTGCTTTGTGGAAGCCTTAGAAGACTTTGTAGACGAGGTGGGGCTCCTGATGGTTGGTGTACCTGTTGGCTGGCTGCGCTTGACTGAAGCCGATAAGAGCCTTGGCGGCAGTTGCAACGCCGGAGACACCTCCTCGGGCTTGGCCTTGTCCTCCAGGTCAAACTTCGCCTTTCCAGGCTCTTCCTCCCACTTGAATGGCACCGAGAATGGCGACTTTGGAACGTCTTCCTGCTCCTTTGTGGCCTTCGCTGCTGCCGGGGTTGATGTCCTCAAAGGCTTCAAAGCTGGAGGAGCAGCGATGTCGGAGATGGTCACAGTACTCACCTTCGCGCTCTCGGCCGGTTCCCTCGCACTCTCTGCCTCCTCCCTCACGCACTCCGCCTTCTCAAACGCTTTCTCTACGCCACCATAGAATTTGTGACTGCCACCGAAGCTGAACTCTGATTTGAGAGACTTCTTCGCAGCGGTACTGGAGCCCTTAAGAACTTCCTGCATTGGGGTTGCGGAAGTTGTGGAGGATGTAGACATGTTCCAGTTGGGTTTCTTCGGCAAAGTTGAGGACGAGGACGTACGTGAGTTGGGCTTCGGCGGCACTGTCGAAGTCGAGGATGTCCGCGAGTTAGCTGGCTTCTGTGACACATTTGAAGATGAATGTGTCCGCGAGTTGGCCTTGGACTGAGACACAGTTGATGTCGACGATGTCCGAGAGTTCGGCTTCTGAGACACAGTTGATGTCGAAGATGTCCTCGAGTTCGGCTTTGTTGAAATCGAAGACGCCCGTGAGCTTGGCTTTGTTGAAGTCGATGACGTGCGCGAGTTAGGCTTCTTCGGCACAGGATCCCTGGCCTTACCAGAAACATCCTCCCACTTGAACGGAATTGCAACCATTTCCGAGTCGGAGACGGAGTGGTCATTCTTCGCATTAGGAATGTCATTCTTCATGTCCTTCTTAGCGTCCTTCATCAAAGCGTCCCAGGCAGCAGTAGGCCCTGAATGTCGAGGTCCAGGGGTCTCAACCACAATCGCAGCAGGAGGCGAGGAGTTGTAAATGCCATCCGCACAGATGTTGAGTCCCAAAATCTCTCCGCTTTTGTACCCCCTCGCAACTTGAGACTTCTGCTTCGCGATGGCTTCACTGATGCCTAGCTCCCCGCTGACGCAATTCCGAGCCGGTCCATACTTGCCCGCTCTCTCAGCGAACTCCGCATTCGCTCGCGCGCGGCTCTCCGCTGGATTGCTAAGATAAAATGTGCTCGGCTCATCATCAGCCCAATCCGCATCGTGGTCGTAATGTCCTCGAACAGACTTTCCTTCCTGACTCGAACCCGCCCTGGAACCGGTCCTGGAACCGGTCCTTGAACCAACCTCGGGGGATTCCGACACGGAATTGCTATCGTGCTGCCCGTGGTAAATCTTCGCCCAAGTCGAGAATTCAAAATCAAAGCTTTCTGTCGTTGTGGTTGAAAAACCAGAAAGAGGCCCACTGAAATACGGTTGGCTCGGAGGGGTAATGGTCGGAAGAGGGCCGCTGTAATATGATCTGTCTACTCCCTGAGGAGCACTAGGAAGAGGGCCGCTGTAGAAAGAAGATCCTTGAGGAGCGCTGGGAAGAGGGCCGCTGTAATAGTTCGATCGAGCAGCTGAAGGGTACGATTCATACATTCGGAATGTGTCGATCTCTTGACTCCCACGTGGCGAGACCTGCTCTCGGGGCCGCCATGGCGACTGTGGCCTACTGGGAGTGGGTGAAGCGCTCCGTAGCTGGTAATCACGGCGAGAGGGCGACATCGGCGGAATGCGCACCATGGGCTCATCGTAGACTCCCGTGAAGGCTCCCATCTTGCAACCTACTTCAACACCATTCGCAAACCATCCGCCAACCTTATCCTCCTGTGCGCAATGTGGGTCACTTCCGCTACCTCCTTGAACCTCACCGTCGGGTACTCCTCACCAGCACACTCTCCCTCTCTCTCTCGCCCCGCACCATCACTTCGTCTTACCTCTCATGCTACTGTTGCAACGACATTGCCCTCACAGGCACCACATAACGGACCACCAACTACCCGCTCCCGAAATGTCTCAACCACAATGCATGGCCTCTCCGAAACACCTCGTCAAGCCTCCACTCGCACATGCATCTGTGCTACAAGGAACGCAGATCGAAAGCAGCGCGCATGGCACTTAGATGTGCGCAGCCACAGGTAACCTAACTTCGGGTACTCACCCCCCTCCTGACCTCATCAACACAATGCACGAGCTCTACGCGACACCTGATCCAAACTCCCGCTTTGAATCCACAACGAACCGTCCTACAAGAGATTCTAAAAAACTCTCCAACCCGAGGCGTCTAGCAGCAGCAGCAATAAAGAAGTTCAGCGAGGCAGCTCACACCTTCTGGCGACCTACTTTTAGAACACCGCCATCTCTCGATCTAGCATGGCATTTGAGAAAACGACAGTCCGTGCTATGAATGTCTAGGAATCTGTGCAAAAAGATGGACTGATCTAACTCAATTGCTACTTCGGCTTCGAGGGGAGCCTGAAGCAGCGCCAAAGAAGTTGGATGGAGCGGAGGGCGCGAGGCTTGGGTACAGTATATGGCGGCTGTGCATTGGGAGCAGCCACGGCGCTTTGGCAATGCGAGAAACGGGCAGATTATAATTGTGGGAGATGCAAATAGAGTGGTTGATAGAGAGCGACGTGCCGCTAGTGCGGGGTAGTTGGCATCTCAAGGGGCTGTATTTGGGCAGTGAGCTAATCTGGAGGACGAGTTATGGATGCATCCCGTGGCAATTTTCTTATATTTTTCCAGTGACTTTTCTGGAGCCATGCGAACAGTGCAAGACTATTTCTGAGCATGGATGCGATTAGATTTCGTTAAAGAATTCACATCCGGGGACAAGTGCCATAGCATGAGCAGGAGCAGGAACGGGAGCTACAGACGCAGCGTCGCCCGGTGGCGGGATCAGGAGCTTCCGGACAACCAACCTCTCCAGCGCAGCCTGGGCCCTGGGACCCTGCTTTCCGAGATATCATGCAAGCTTCAAATACTACGACAGTCATCCCATCCTTCATCGATTTCCTCCAAAATAAAATCATTCTCCACATGCGCCTACCGTTCGGATTGAACCTGGTCTCTCTCGGTCGAACGCGATCCACGGTCCTGTACAAATCCATGGAGCGGCGTATCTATGGTGACCCAGCGGCTTTTGAGGGGTTACGCAGATGTAATTCTCCGATTACAACTCCCGAGGTAACAGTAATATCAGCCATTTTCTTCGAAGATGCATCATTAATCTTTAGCTCGTCGTCATTCGGAATGTCAAATTCCTTATTTTGGAACGTGACAATGGCTGTTAAGTTGGCTGTATTTGAGATTACGAAACATTTGCCGGGAAGCAATGCAGAACGACAGGATTCAAAGGAGTCATTCTCGTGGACGGAGTCTCAAACTCTCGGTCTCTGAGTGCGTCATTTGAGGAATGTGGAGCTCTTTGGGACTGGAAGGTTGGATATGAAGCTGGCTGAATTTGGACGCTTAAGGGATCATCGACTTCATTTTCAGTGTGTCTGGAGTCCATGAATGGTTTGCAAGTACATCATTTATGGCCCTTCAAAGCTCATTTGAATTTCTGCTTTGCGTTGCTGGATTGAACGTCTGTGGAGTGCCGTGTTTCCAACATTTACTCGTTTTTTGTTTGCGGTATGTGGTAGACTTGTGATTTATGGCTTTGTCATGGCATCAACTATGCGTGTAACTTGAGAAATTAAATGCATGGATTCTACGAAGGCTCCGAATGCAAAATAAAGCATTTTACTCGTGTCAGAAAGGGAAATTGAAAAGAAAAAGTAACGACATTTGTGTTGGATTTTAAAGGATAATGTTAAGGCTAAAAGAACGAAGAATTCAAACAAAGTATGATAGAGAAACGACAATAACAAGAGAGGAGAACTTTGGTCTCATATTGGGGTTGGCATGATTAAATTATTTGTTGGTTGAGTAATATTAGTTTATTTTCAAATGGAAAACAAACTAAAGATATTTGACTATAATTGTTTCAATGGAAGGTAGACAATATAGAGAAAAACCTAATTTATTATTTTTTGTTTTCCATATACCAAAGAGGGGTGTGATGGTTAGGATGTTGTGTTTATTATGAAAGAGTGTGAGTTTGGGTTTGCAAAGGCATTAGCTTAAAATGTATTAATTGAAATGAATGTTTCTAATAGAGTTGGTTCAAATCTTCATTGACTGGTTTTAGCCGTCTTTTGCAAAAAAACTTCTTAATATTTTTGATGATATATTATAATAGCTGAATATATTGAGATGCAACCAATCAACTTGGCACATTCCTTTGTAAAGCCAACAATACTCTTTCAAGCAAAGATTTGATATTGTAAATTTATGGTATATATAGAGATTTATATAAATAAAAATGAGTAAGAGAATGTTCTTTATTTGTATGGTTTAGTAAAAGGAGTTGGAGTTGAAGTCATACGCTGATGTCGTGTCTCCTCAATAGAAGTGTTAGACAAATGATATAGCCGCTTCAAGTAACCTTTTTAATTAATTTCATCTGCTCTACGAGATAGAAGTTGATAGGCTTCGCCAATCCCTCTCTCTCTCTAGAGCCATCTTTTCTTTTCATGATAAAAGAGAGCACACATAGTTTGTATTAGCCATCATTAACCCCTAAAGGCCCTTGGTGTTTTTGGAGCCAAAACTGCCAAAAACATACCCCTACTGATAAAAATCTACTGATTTCTACATTTACACATTAGATTGAATATTTAACCGTAGGATCTTGTAGCTAGCTTATTCAAAAAGCTGTATTCAAATTTTAAAGACAATCCAACGTACAGATTGCGAGATTATAACATTTGAAATCACTGCAAAAGTTTTTTTTGACACTGCCCCGTGAGTGTACCAAAGTTTTGATGACCAAAAACTATACTTTGCAAACACATTTGATCTATAGAGGATCATCAATTCCTTTAGGTATGAAAGTAAGGTATAAGCTCACAAAGTTTGAGCCTCATACAGGCTTTGGAAGGCGAAGAAATCCTTGATTTTGTAAAAGAGGGTGTGCTGAAATTGCCTTACATTCTCCAAATTAAAACTACTCAAAGGGTAGTCTAAAAATGTCCCATTGGAAATCCAAACGGTAGATATGTTGAGGTCAATGAGGAAAAGAAACACAAAAAATTTCAATGCAATCAGAGTAGATCTCAAATTTCTAGAAGTTTTTGAAGTGTAAATTGTATATTTCTCTTTTATTTCAAAGGGCAGTTTTAGTAAAAGGGGGTCTTGTGGATGGACCCCCTGCCACGTCATAGATACTGGATGAAATTTATGAAGTTTGGATGAAAATAGAAGAGTAAATGAAATCTTTCATATGGATGAAAACTAGATTTTGGATGAAAATTAAGTTCTAGATGATAATTGTCATTAAGATGAAAAAAATTAGCACCCTTCTTTGATGGAAATGGTTAGTTAGATGAAAATTTTCAATTGAATGAAAACCGTCATAAATGTAAATGGATGAAAAAATATTGGACCCATTATTTTGCAAGTGCGGACCCTTTGAAAATTTGTCTTGTCACTTTCTGCCCCATTGAATGACGGGCAACTTGGGCAGAAAATGGGAGATTTCCATTGGTTATTGGCTGCCCGGATTTTGAGCAGATTCTTCTAAAATTCATAACTTTTGCATCGTAACTCCAAATGCTTTGAAATTTGCGGCATTGGAAAGCTATCGTTGAGAGCTACATGGAGTAAAAATGTCAGAAAATAATAAAATTCTGAAACCTTAGAATAGCCTGACCAGAAGTGCTGCGACCCCAAACGGGTCTCAAGGGCCTTTAGGGGTTAAACCGCAAGGATAATGCACCAGCACACGACATTAGAAGCCACGCTTACTCAAAGGTAGGAGTTATTCCACATGGCACCTATAACAAGCAAATGCTACGTAGAGTATTCAACGACAAGGTGCCAAGCTGCACTACAAGAACACATCGTTTTTTGTGATGTCTTCTACAGAAGTGGGGTCACTTCGGCGATGTCTTTAAGACAGGACAAATGTCTAGCAAGACATGATGATGTCTTCCCCATCTTTTGGGTACTATAGCAAATTGGTTAGTATGAAGACAATCGTATCTTTTAGAAGACACGAAGATGTCTGCGGAGACATGGATGTCTTTGTAGATGTCTTCTCAGACATCCCTAAAGACGTCGAAGTGCCACATTGGCAAGGGATTCTAGTTTGACCAAGGATAAATTTCTAAAAAGTATTGGTATGTGGGATAGAATGGAGCCCGAATAATAATATAATGGGTAGTAGTTTGTATGAGTAAAGGAAAAAAAGGCTTCATCCTATAGAATACTATTTTTTTTTTGTTCATTAAAAAAAAATATTATATTTATTAGAAATTTGAAATATTAATTTTACAATATTTTTATTCTAAATTTTTGGTATTTTTCATTGGTCCATTTTATAAAATCAAATTAAAAATTAATATTAAAAATTATTAATTATTAATTAAAAATTTGAGAATAAATTAATAATAAATATTATCAAAATATTATATTTAAATAAATAAATTACTTATTATTAATTTTAAAATTATTACTTAAATATTATTATATCATTAAAAATAGAAATGCTGCAAAAAATAGAAATTTATAATAAAAGGCAATTTTCCAATATTGAAAAATTGAATAAATACGTAAACAAATTGTTCCCTTTATAATTTACCACTCCTTAAGGCTTATGTACATGGCAAAGAAAACTCCACATCAAACAAGCTGACACGTCATTAAATGTTTAGGCGGATGTCTGTGGAGACATCCGATTGTCTTTCACTATAATAATAAAAGGATGTCTTAGTAGACGTCCAAGAAAATGTTCATCAGGAAGTCTACCGAGCCATCTTCGTAGACGTCGTTACAAACATCGTCTATTTAGAACGCTAGTCGGGGTTTTCAAATTCCCTCTTCACCACTCCTCGTGGATTTCAGCATTGTTGACTGTGTTTGTTAAGGCTGAACAAAGCACCCACCCATGGGCGCTAGTCTTTAGATTGCCATTAGGTGCAAATTGGGGTCAAGAAAAGGCCGTGTAAGCGGCACGTGAGAGAAAGAAATGGCAGCTGCCCGCGTACTTTTTGACATGGCACTCGCTGTGCCACCGTGGTGCCAGCAACTGCCACGGAGGCTCGAACCAATGACCTCCCCGCGAGGCGTGTGGAGGGCATAGCTACAGTGGCAGACTGACAGTGGACTGGCGAAGCAAGGACCGGATCCCGAGCCGGCCTGCTCATGTCAGCAAACTTTCTGCTAGCATTAAGACCGAGGAAATTATGAGTCCGCCCACCTACCTCCTCCACCAACAACGAGTGAATGCCGAAGTTTTTGAAACCCGTAGGAAGAGTGAGTGCAGCCAGCAGGTGTTCGGTTCTACGAGAGAAGCGACGCACTCGGGAAATTGTTTGCAGCCAGCGAGAATTGGGGCTGAGAGGATCCCAGTTGATTTGGGAGAGTGGGTGCGTGTTAGTGCGAAGGGAGAAACACGTGATTGTGAAAATTCGGTGCCGGTTGCAAGAGTTGGCACTTGCTGGGAGTTAACCAGGTGATTTGGGGTTGTGGGTGTTGTTTATGTAGCGAATTGTGCTTGAGTAGGACATCCTGAATCAAGGCAAGGAAGTGCGGCTTTCTTCGCTGTCAACTCAATGTGTCGTTCACTGCGAGCTAGCTACAAAACTAGGTAATTTTTTTTTCATATCGATCAATTCCCTGTCTTGACATGATCGAGGCTTTTTTGCCTCCTGGGGGCAACGTTGTGACTAGGCAAGATTAGGAAAAACTTCATCTTTGATAATTAACTCAGGATTTTGCTCTCCTTAAGTGCCCAAACTATGTAAATGTGATTTTCCCTGTGCTGGCAGCATGTTCCCTCGCCTTGATTGGTACGAAAGGGAGATGTTATAGTTCATTACTGTGTCCTCCAATACCTTGGGGTTTAGGGAAGCATGGCTAGACGGCCAAAATCGGTAATTCAGAGCGTAATTTTGCACAACGATCAAGATGTCCATGGCAATTGGATCCCAATGAGGCTGGACCGGGATTTGTGGGTTCTGCTGCAACCAAAGTCGGAAGGACCTTGGGGTAGAGAGGCAAGGCGGCATGGTGGAGATAATTTTTGAGGGGCCTTCAAGGCTTAGATCATGGATTTCTCATGGACACCTGGTGTGCGTGGAGCAAGCAACCTGGATAAGGTGCTTGTGCGGCATGCGTATCAGCCTCGCCAATTAAGCTTAGATCCCGCTGTGGCAGCAAGTAGGCAATGCACGGCCAACTACCTATACTCCTCGCACTTTGATGATTGGGTGCACCCCACGTCTATCATCAGTCCCATTCTTGTGCTCCATGCAGAGATTGGGGAGGCGACGCGGAATGGTCGAAGCCATACAAACTTGTTGGACACGGGTACATTCTTCCTTGGTGGCGTATATTTTCCCTCGGTAGAGCCTACGTTGTACGGGAGCATAGAACCAATCCCGCTCTCTGGTTTCAACGACGTGGAGTGGCCTTTGCCAGACATGCACACCTCTGAAGCCTTCAAAACGAAGCTGACAGCAAATTTTTTGAATGCGATGAAAGCGTCCACTGGTAGTAGTTTCGCCCATGAGCAATGGTTTATACCTGTCCACGTTATGGTGGACTTGTTTGAGGTCGCATGTGACAGCATTCGGCGGACTCCTACACTCTTCGTTCTACACTCTCCGTCTGAGGCACTCCTAAGTAGTCTGATGAATCCTAGATGGGCTGAGAAGTTTCACATTGGCCAGGATGTTATCAAGTGCGTTGTGAATAGGTCCAGCGTTGTTTTCCGGTACCATGTGGGCAGGCAAACACTATACACCAGGTTCTAGTATACAAGGTTTCGGGGTGCTGCCAACAATAGATGGAATGCGATTGACCATCTACCAGAGGTGGAGATGGTAGAAGTCTGCTGTACATTTAGAGGGAGACCAATCCAGCATTTGAAGTGGGCAAGGACTGGCCTGTATCCCACTTGCGCCATGAAATTGCAATGACGCTCGGAGACGATGATCCCAAAGAGTACAACATGGTTCTGGTGGAAGCAGACGGTTCACGTGAAAAAAAGGTACATGTAAGCAGCATCACCCCATTGGTTTTAGATATGGAATGTGCTGCTGCTTGGTATCAGCAAAATTGTACTAACGCATTTTGTTGGAGGCATTGATGTAGATCAACATACGTAATGAGAGGCGTGTACTTCTTGGTGACGTGGCGGTTCCCAAAACCATAACACCATATTCGTTATTTTGGGAGATATTCTTGAATTTGGGAAATCAGCGTGTAGAGAAATGGCCACATTCGTCCCCTCCCATTTACTTCAATCTTGCGGAAATCAATATTGAATCATGAAGAACACCTTAAAGGAACAATGAGGCCCATGTCATTTAGTTCGAGTGGACCTAAATGCACGAACATACAGGAGAAAACTTAGTAATGTTCATTGATTCATTAAAAACATGTTTAAAGAGAGATGATGATTAAGTCATTTAGGTCGATCACACCTAAACGCAATATAAACAAGGAAAAAGAATATACCACGTCCCCTGTATTTTTAGTAGTAACTATTCGTTACCTTTTCTAAACCAAGGTTTCAATAAAAGGCAATGTCCAATCACATAAATTACATTCGGAAATTTGAATAACACAAAAAGTGTGCAAGACAATGAGGCAAAAATAGCAGAAGAGAAAATTTGACAAACAGATCAATTGTTTTATTCAAAACATAATTACATTAAAATAACACAGAGGACTCTTATAATCGTCTACATTGTCTGCGCCATTGCTATACAGTACATAGTATCCTCTATATGGTTATGGAGTCCCTCCGTAAGCCTCAATTCTTGACTTGACAAATTCCCGTTGGCGCTGACGTGTCCACGACATTCCCTCAACCTGCATCATTGGACTATCAAGAAGACGTTGCAACTTCTGCCTACGTCTGTCACCGATGCTTGACTCTGGCAGAGAGTGGCGACGGGTACTGGATGGTTTAGAGTGGGAGTCGGCGGACTTCCTTGCCCCGGATCCTGTAGTTGTTGATCGTAGCCGAGCGGCATCTGCAAAGGGGATAAATTAGCATTGGGAAGAGATTTCGGTTTAGGTCAAATCGACCTAAACTGCTGAGTGCAAGTGTAAAGGTCGAACGGACCTTGAACGAAGAGGCCTACATAAGCTAGAACCAGACCTAGATGAAAGTATAAAAAGATCAATCATTTTAGGTGGCCTCGAGCTAAAATAAGGACATCAGAATGAATCATCATGAAAGAAACTTACGGGATGAAACATCAGAAAGGAATGAAAAGCGAATACTGAGGAATGAAAACCAACCTTTGCCGGTGGTGGTGACGGCATGTCCTCCACATTGTTATAAAGAGCACGCTTCGTAGGGGTAGAACTCTGTCGTTTCGGAGATAGAACCTGCAGTACGGTCCGTGGCCACATAGGAGAAGGGGATTTCAGGGTCTTGGGAACGGACAGGTTAACCGGGCTGTCCACAACCCCTTCGTCGACAGCCATAGTTGAGTAGTCCATCGTGGACTGCGCTGTTGCAACTGATTGCAACAGAAGCCCTGTGCTACGTAGAGAGGGCCCGCAGCCATAAGCATAATTCAAAGAATCCACAGAGGCTCGACATGCATTATCCTGCAATACATAAAGCGAATAGAAACATACATCCACCAATAATTCAGCAATGGTTTAGGGTTCGTCGCAAGGGGCAGAATACATCAAGAAAGAAATATAAACTTCGTATTACAAAAGGAGTAGTCTGGATACAAAGATTACGCAAGTGGTTAAGATGTACAACATACTAATAGCTCCGCGGCAGTTCAGAAATGTCTATTAACAAAGTAGAGAACCGAAATCATGCCAAATTATGGTCTACGACTAATTGCCTCATTAATCTTAGCGTATTGTTCACAGGTAGAACGGTCATCATAATACATTTTCTTCCCGATCGGACGCTCGGCCCTGAATCTAGCGATTGTCCCCACAAAGTGGTGTAGGTCTACAAGATATGGCAAAAGTTTCGACAACAAAAAACGATCATCTGCGGCATCGTGATTCTGGTTGTTCCAAGTGGAGAGTAAACGGACATTGTAAGAATTATTCTGACAGTGCTTGATCGGGCTGTTGTCGATAAAAATGGTGTTGGCTTCGGAATATAGGCCACCAAATTTACGAAAGAGACCAAATTTTTGTCGTCGAAGTCTTCATCGAACTCCAGACGGTTATGGTTGCGAACGTTGACAACCGACGAAGGAAATCAGAGCAATTGGGCCTGACACAAACAAGCTTGGGGCCCACGACTGCTCGCTTGGACGCTGAGTGGATGCTAAGGTCATGGCTAACGAATGATTGTCCAGGCCAATTAGGAGTACTGGAGCAAAGTATTCTGTTGCCGGCGATACCATGGCAACCACGGAAGACTCGGAAGACCCAGACATCAAGGCAAGACCCGGCCAGCTAGGAGATAGAGTACTTAGAGGGTAGGTCAGCTAGAATATAGACTACCTAGGATACTAGGCTAGCTAGGACCAGGGACTGAATCAGCGGTGCTAACTGCTGTTCCACCGTAGTGAGGTAACAGTACTAATAGGGAAGGACAGTCGAGGAAGACACTCTTTTACACTTGGAGTCCAGTGCCACTCTTAGACTTTACTGATGTATCCCGCCTCGCCCCTCTTGGAGCCTGGGGATTTTCTCTAACTCCATGGACATCATGGTCTCCCTTTGCTCACCCTCGTCTCACTGCTTTTAACTCTTCCCTGTCCTGCTTCATGTCTCGGTTGCTTGGTTGGATGTAGTATCTGTTTTGCATGCTGTTCTTTCCCCTAGACTGCATTCCTTTACCTCTTCTTGTTTTCCCGAAGTCCCTTGGTAACCAGGAACCATCCAAGGAGAACTCTGACAACTATGACTCTTCCCAAACTGGCTCCTCCCATTCTATAACTTAAACATTGTCTTTCCTGCTTCTCAACACAAGGCTCTCTGCCCAAGTCCCCTTGCCCCATTTCCCTGGACTCCTTGATTTCCATGATCACCCTACACTGCTTGGTCTCAGGCATCACCATTTCCCTAACCCGGACTAACATTTTGGCGACCATGCTGGGGATGGTATGCTGAGACAACAAAACCACGAACTCACCAAGAGAAACTAAAACAACATGCCACCAAGAAAGGTTGCTGCCGAAAGGAACAATGAAGCTGAAGAAGCTGTACAACAGGATGACCCTGACGCCACCAAAGAATTCCTTCAGTGGATGAAACAACAAATGACAGACCTTGCTGCCAAAAACGATGCAACAAACGCCAAACTGGAGATATTGAGCATACAATATCAGAATATCCAAGATGGTAGAACTCAAGAAGCCGCCCAATCCACACCCCAGGGATCAGAAGCCGAGCGAGAAGCCCTGAGATCCACGTCATTACCTAGGGATAATCATACGGCGGCCACGCAGAGCATAAGTGACCTCAAACATGCAAAATTCCCCAAAATCTCTTATCCAGTATTTGATGAAACCGGTGATCCTGACTGGCATATTCGCAGATTTAAAGTCATTGCTCGTACCAATGGAGTTACTAATACTGAGGACTTGCAAAACCTTTTTGGGACCACGCTCCAAGGAAATCATATTAACTGGTATATTGATTTCGAAACCGAGAATACCCAAGCTAGCTGGGAAGACATGGAACGCAGTTTCTTACATAAATTCAGAAAACTAAAGACTAGCTCTGAGATCTTACGAGCACTAGGCAGTATCACCCAAGAGAAAAATGAATCTGTGGATGTTTTCTATGACCGGTTCAAACAGTTGGCCGACAAGCTCAGCCAACGACCAGAAGAGGACTACCTATGTGAATGGTTCAAAAAGGGACTCCTTCCCTAGATCCAACAAGGCATTGTCATCCGAGGCGTTAAGACACTCAGTGACATCCTTAACGCTGCCAATGACATCAGCCGAGAGTTGAGTGTGTTAAATAAAACACAGGCGCCCTTGCTGCCCTTACCCCCTTACCGTCCAGACAATAGATCCGCCCCTGCAGTGTGCAACACCTGTGGTATAGTACACAGTGGCCGATGTTGGTTCGCCCCTGGCAACAATCGCTCTGAGGACCCTCGACAACCCAAACCGGCCACGGCTGCCATGTATACCGAGGAAGTTAATGTGGATGCATTTCAACCTAGTCGTAGCGATGCCTGCTGGGAATGTGGGTCGCTTAACCACCGAAGGAGCCAATGCCCTATCCTCAGACAACGTTGGGCCCAGGCACGCCCCGAACCAGCAAATTACCCAAATCAAACCATGGATAACTCAAGGAATACACCTGCTCCACGGCGCGGCGGGGTCACACTCAAGGAGGTCCATGGTACCGAGACTAATGTCTCAACCATCAGTGCGGCAGTAGTCAGTACGAGGTCCAAGGCTACCCTGCCCGACCATATAGTAGAGGCCAGAAAACCTTTCCCTGATCAGCACTGGGAGAGACTACATAACATACGCAAGGATTTACGAAAGGGACTGGAAACACCTTCGTTTAATTCTACTCTTCAGCAAGTGCTAAATCACACTAACGTAACTATCACATTGTCAAAACTCTTGCAGATTAGCCCTGAACTTCACCAGTACATACAACAAGCTACGCTCCAAGAATCCACGGAAAATCCAGCGACTATAGAAGTCAATGCCACCACTATTGACCCAGATGCGGCTGTAATACACTTGCAATTGGGGAACCATGAACTTACCAATGTACTCGTCGATGGTGGTTTAGGGGTAAATGTTATGAGCAATCATTTATGCCAGAAACTAGGACTGCCCGCCCCCAAACTCGCTCAATTCATACTTCGAATGGCTAATGATGCCCCAGTGACGCCTTTAGGAATCCTGTCACACGTAGCCATCACCACACACGGCGTGTCAACTCCAGCTACCTTCGTCATAATTGACATGCCCAACAGTAGCAACTTTCCCATCATCCTGGGAAGACCATGGTTACGCGACATGGACGCCATCCACGATTGGTCCAGGAACCAGATCAGGATACATCGCCAAGGAAAAACCGTGATAATTCCAGTAGACAGTTGCATTACAAGGGCGAGGGCCCATCAAATAAGACAATCGGCTGGGACACATTGGGGAGAAGGTCTGTCCCAAAAACAAGAAGCCATGGTTTTCCAGGCCAACCCAGAACTAATACCCCTGGCAGAAATTCATTTAGCAAGCTTAGTAACTGACCAAGAAAAATTGGACATACCTTCCCATTTTTCCAAGGAAGTCATAGAAACCGTGGCAGTCGACGCCACTCCAGCCGTACAAGCTTTACAGAAAGAGGTAGTAAATGGTTGGTCCCATGGTGCCAAGGATAAAGTAGAATTAATAAACCTGGGAACCATAGAAGAGCCAAAATTTGTCAAGATCAATGCTGAGGCTCCAGAACACATTAAACAGGCAGCTATCTCGTTATTTCATGAGTACCACGACATCTTTGCCTGGGGACACGAGGATCTAAAAGGTATACCTAGCTCCCTGGCCGAACACACTATTGACTTAGTGCCTAATGCCACACCGGTGCAACAACGGAGATATAGGATGAACCCGAATTACGCAGCAAGAGTAAAAACAGAGGTAGATAAACTCCTTGCAGCCAAGTTTGTCTCACCTGTGGACTCCGCCCCCTGGTTGTCTCCGATGGTCATTATTCTCAAGAAAAATGGGACATTGAGGATATGTGTGGATTTTCGTAAATTAAACGCAGCCACGAAAAAAGATCATTACCCGTTACCTTATATGGAAGAAATAATAGATGAGGTTGCTGGCCATGAAATGTACTCGTTCTTGGATTGCTTCTCGGGATATTACCAAGTCGCCATGGCTGAACAAGATAAAAATAAAACTGCATTTTCCACGGAATGGGGACCTTATCATTTTGAGCGTATGCCCTTTGGAGCTAAAAATGCACCCATGACTTTCCAACGTGTCATGGAATTAATCTTTAGGCCATACCTCAAACGCTTTTTCAGGATTTACCTAGATGATGGAACCGTGTATGGACCTATGAAGGAACATATCACACATTTAAGACAGATTTTCCAAGCCTGCCGAGCCAATGGCGTCAGCCTAAACGCCGATAAGTGTATGTTTCTCTTCTTTGCCGGGGTCATCTTGGGGTATATAGTCTGCAAACATGGAAAATTGCCAGATCCTGAAAAAATCAAAGACATACTCAATATGACACCACCTACGGATCAGAAGGGTATCCAACGACTGCTCGGTTTGTCACAATTCAATCGAATATACATTGAGAAACTTGCACATATTACTGCGCCAATCACGGCACTCAACCATGCTAAGTACACGTACCCTCAAGATTGGACTCTCGAAGCCCAAGCTGCCTTGGAAAAAATCAAAACGGCATACTCCAATGCCCCCATTTTAATTGCCCCTGATTGGTCCAAACCCTTCCACGTTCACACCGATGCATCAAACATAGCAGTTGGGGTTATGTTAGCGCAAAACATTAACGGAAAACATGATCAACCAGTAGCTTATGCAAGTCGACTATTGAACCAAGCAGAAAGAAATTACTCCACTACTGAAAGGGAAGCTCTGGCCACGATTTATGCTGTCAAAAAATTTCGACACTATCTACTGGGAAACAAGTTTCGCTTCATGGTCGACCACCACAGTTTGTCTTACCTAGTTAACCAACCTCTAGTTACGGGTCGGGTAGCCAGGTGGATAATGATACTTTTAGAATACGATTTTGAGGTCGTCTACGTCCCTGGGAAAAGACATGTCATAGCTGACTATTTGTCCCGAGACTCCATGGCTACTCAGGAAGGCGTGGATGATTCATTCAATGAGCCCTATATACAATCAGCCAGTTTTAACATAGACAACATCCAGGACTGGAGAAGGCCGATCATGACTTACTTGATTACGGGCAGCGTACCAGCACACCTGACCGGCACACAAAAAATTAGCTTTGTACGAACCACGTTACCATACACGGTCATCCAAGATCAGCTCTACAGACGAGGCCCAGACTCGGAAATCAGGCTGTGCGTAGCAGCTGAGGACCAAGGTAAAATCATCGCCCATTTCCACGACGGCCCTGCAAGAGGACACCAAGGCCCTGACACCACGATAAAGAAAATCCTCACTGCAAAGTACTGGTGGCCTACATTATACAAGGACGTCTTTGGGTACATCAAAAATTGCCACGCCTGCCAGGTTTCCACGACAAATTTTCAATATCAGGGCAAGGTGCCTTTAAAATCCATACCCCCGCTCGGACCTTTCCAACGTTGGGGGCTTGATTTCGTAGGACCTATTCGCCCTGCTACCAAGAAGGGCTACAAGTATATCCTAGTAGGGACAGATTACACAACAAAATGGGTGGAAGCAAGAGCGCTAAGGACTAACACTGCTATAGTCACCGCTAGCTTCATTTATGAAAACATAATCACCCGTTTTGGCTGTCCCCTGGAAATCATTTCAGACCAAGGATCACACTTTGTTAATGCAGTAATTGAGGATCTGCTAGACAACCATATCATTAAACATAGGACTAGCACCGTATATTACCCCCAAGGGAATGGCCAAGCAGAATCAACAAATAAAACCTTAATAAACATGTTGCGAAGGTTCATCCACGCCAATCAAATCGACTGGGATGATTGCTTACCTGCTGCCCTATGGGCTTACCGCGTTGCCACCAAAACGGCCACCAAGCTTAGCCCCTTTGAGATGGTATATGGGACTCAACCATTACTACCGACAGAATATGTGGCACCCACATTCCAGTCATTACATCCACGGGACTACACGCCCCATAAAGTCCTTGCAGCCCGCTTGGAAGACATTCATCACTTGGAGGAAGTTCGCGCCCTGGCCATCAAGAATATCACAACCAAGCAGGGACTGAGTGCCAAATATTTTCAAGCATCCCAGCCCCCTAGACTGTTCCAAAAAGGGGATCAAGTGCTCTGGTGCCCAAGGGACCCAAAAATCCGAAAATCAAAATTTGAATCCATTTGGCATGGACCATACCGCGTACAATTAGTCCTGCCTAATAATACTGTGCTACTGATCAACAATGAAAATTATGACAAATATGCAACCATCGTAAACACCACCAAGCTCAAACATTACCACACTAATTCCCCAATTGTAATTCCCAAGCAGAGCCTTGGCGAAATTTATACTGCCTTGGAAGCCGAGGCTGAAAATAATACACAAGCCGACACCATGGATTCCCAAGACCAGCCCCAACAAGATCAAGCTATCATGGAAGTCTATGTCAGCCACATTCAAATCCTACTATCACCCCCCTATGACATGGACCAACCCAGCCACCAAGGAGACAAGACCACTCGAACCCACTCTAGGGGCCGCATCCATAGGGAGCCGCCGCCACCTTCCACGCTAGACCTCGCTCAAGTAAATTCCTTCCAAGGCTGTCCAAATCTCAGCTCTCCTGTCCCATTCCTCCCACCACGTCCATGTCACGTCGCCACCCGCCTCTTGTCTTCTCTCCCATTTCCCAATCTCCCTCGGCATCTCCCATCACCCTGGGTCCCTTCCACTCCTTGGCGACATAGCATCCAGGGTCACCATGGTCCGCATTCTCCTGGTTTTGTCTCTCTCGCGCGGTCTGTAGCTCACCGCCCTTGTAGTTGGTGCTCCTCGCCTCACACAGTTCATCTACACCATAGCCCACGGCAGTTAGCGAGTGATCCACACAGTAGACAGCAGCAGATGGCAGCCATGGAGAGCAGAAAGGTTCGCCCACCATTCTACGTACCTCGCATGATTTTGGAGTGGAAGAGGCGCCCGGACATCATCTGGACCACGCGAACAGGACTCTCCAAGTATTGGACACTGTTGGAAGGCAAGGTGGACGTGGCGAGGTGTAAGGCATTCGTCACTTCAATGCGGGAGAGAAGCGAGGACGAGCCGTATCCCTCGGGCGTGGTGGAGGGCGTGCTGGTCCAATATTCCAGTCGCTACCTCCACAAATTCTTCGGCTGGGACGGCACCGGTGCCACGGAGTGGAGCCCTGCGTGTACTTATCCGAAGCCCGACCTGGCTGACCACGTCCAGGGACTCCAGCCGCGTGACGACAAGCATGGCAAGAGGTATGATGTATTTGCATTAGGGAAGATTTTTGAGGAGCCATGGTTCTCACGGATGCGGGGTATTCTCAGTCAGGTATACTTCAAGAATGACTGTAATGGGATAACTCCCGACCAGCTTACCTTGCTGCTCATGGCGGATAAAGGGGAGCGCATCAACTGGGGGCTCATCGTGGAGGAAAATTTCCGGGTGCAGCTGCGAGGCTATCGGCAGAGCGAGAGCTACCACAGCCTCATTGGTCCATTCTTGACGGCCTACATTGCACATTATCTTGCATTCCATGAGCGCCACCAGCAGGGTCCAGTCATGGGTACGTTTCTCGATGTGCAGAGGGAGATCGCCGCTGCCGCAGCTAAGGATCCATCCAGACCAGGACCCAGCAAGCGTCCTCGCCCCAGTGAGACCGTCACCGATGAAGCCGTGGCCATCTCCTTTGTCCAAGGATCGCGTGCCACACAGCTGCAGCAGTAGAGCCTCGCCCTGACGCCCTTGACGCCCTCCAACGCTGGGTACGCACCACGGAGCATGAGTTGGAGACCCTGCGTGCCAACCAGGTGGAGAGTGAGGAGCGCATCAAACGGAAAGCTGCCTGGGCCGTCCACACAGCACAAGAACAGGCCAGAAAAGCCGTGGAGGACGCACGCATGGAAATGCAAGGCCAGATCGAGGAAGCCCAGCACACATTAACTAACCTCCGGAACAAGATTTCTAACCAGGAACTGGAGCTTACTAACACACAGGAGCAGGTAGACGCACTTACCAGGGAGAAGGCATGGGCACTGGAACGCGCGGCCAAGCTGGAGCAACAAAACAACGACATCCTCAACCAATGCAAAGCCTTGACCAGCGCCAACGAGGCCTTCACAAAAGGGATGGGCACCCAGTCCGCTCCAGCCGTGACCATGGGAGACATCGAGCGACTGCAACAAGAGAAGCGCGCAGCAGACCAAGCCCAAGAAAATTTCGAAGCTAACAAGCTAGCGTGGGTACATGCCGCAGCCAAGACTATTGCTGTCCAAGCGTACCAGTTACTGCTCGCAGCACCTCCAACCGGGGCCGAGCCCACCCAGGAATTCTTGGGCAGCTGTATCGACAGCGCTTTGGTCGCCCTCGAGCTTGATCAATCCGATCATGACTGGGAGAGCATCGACATGGAGGCAATGTCACCACGGACGCTGGAAGACCCGGTCATAGACCCTGTCCCCGGAATGGAACTTCCCGCCCATGCTCTCTTCGATTCGGCAGTTCCAGCGAGCCCACCAATCCACACAGGCGGACAGGCTGATCGCGTCGACATCCCAGAACACCTGACCGATGTCGAGCCCAGCCCCCCGCCATCGCCACGCGCCGCTCCTCCTGTCCAAGCTGGTCCAAGCTCCCCTGCACCCATGGTACACTCCCGACCCAAACCTTTCAAACATCATAAGGAATCCCTAAAAAGAATCGAAACAGAATTTAGCCTAGAAGAGCAGGCAAGTGATGAGAGTGACGCCGAGGCAGAACTAGAGACCGCGATTTCTGAGGTCAAGAAGTATTTCGCAGCCAACCCGGACTTGGCATCTCTTTACAGTAATCCCGAGGCCGAGCAGGTCCAATGTCCTGCATGTAATAGACTTCTGGGAAAAACCGTATACGACGTATACCAGCATGCGATTACATCTAGATCTTCGCATCATCTAATCCACAGGGTGTTGCTGCAGCCATAGCCGCCCTCTACGGAGATCAAGCTCCACCTCGGCGTCACACCCAGCTCCAGCGTGAAGAAACTCGGCCGGATCGACGACCTGCCCATCGCCGCACCCGTGGCTAACCTACGCAATCCAAGGACGAATTGCACTCTCGAAAGGGAGGCAAAATGTTGCCGACGATACCATGGCAACCACGGAAGACTCGGAAGACCCAGACATCAAGGCAAGACCCGGCCTGCTAGGAGATAGAGTACTTAGAGGGTAGGTCAGCTAGAATATAGACTACCTAGGATACTAGGCTAGCTAGGACCAGGGACTGAATCAGCGGTGCTAACTGCTGTTCCACCGTAGTGAGGTAACAGTACTAATAGGGAAGGACAGTCGAGGAAGACACTCTTTTACACTTGGAGTCCAGTGCCACTCTTAGACTTTACTGATGTATCCCGCCTCGCCCCTCTTGGAGCCTGGGGATTTTCTCTAACTCCATGGACATCATGGTCTCCCTTTGCTCACCCTCGTCTCACTGCTTTTAACTCTTCCCTGTCCTGCTTCATGTCTCGGTTGCTTGGTTGGATGTAGTATCTGTTTTGCATGCTGTTCTTTCCCCTAGACTGCATTCCTTTACCTCTTCTTGTTTTCCCGAAGTCCCTTGGTAACCAGGAACCATCCAAGGAGAACTCTGACAACTATGACTCTTCCCAAACTGGCTCCTCCCATTCTATAACTTAAACATTGTCTTTCCTGCTTCTCAACACAAGGCTCTCTGCCCAAGTCCCCTTGCCCCATTTCCCTGGACTCCTTGATTTCCATGATCACCCTACACTACTTGGTCTCAGGCATCACCATTTCCCTAACCCGGACTAACATATTCCATTGAGGTCGAGGACAACGTTCAACCAACCACTCTGAGGTCGCGTCGGGACAGGACTCAATTCTTCACTAGAACTTACGTCACATCCAGATGCCTCGCGCACCTGGAGAGGAAATACCGATGAGAGATGGACATTACTATATTATACTAGGACGGAGTTATACGAATGATACAATGAGGACAGTCGCAAGGCAAGTCATTACCCAAGGAAACAATGCAACGAGATATAATGATGGATGAAATACCTGAACATCCTCGGCTTGACCTTCTACAACATCCCGATCCTCCACAGGACCCATCGACCCTAATGAATCCTGAGGTTGATCGTCAGGAATGACCTCTACGCACGTTGGCAAGGTCAGAGCACACTGGGCCGTGACATCTAAATCCACATTTGTGTGTACAGGCTCATCCGCTGTTTGGGCCATGACAACATCATCCACGATCGGAAGATCGTCCACTTCCTCATGCTCTTCGTGACCTAGGCATTGCAAGAGAACTATTGAATCATCAGAGAGTGATCAATGAAACTGACATAGAAGGGATTGGTAAAAAGTTGAACGGTTTAGCTCGGGTCGAGCTAAACAGCCCATTTGTATTAATTACAATCGTTTTGGTACAAAATGCACATTTCAGTGAACTACTCCGGTATTAACACCTCATCTACAAAATTCCGAGTTCAATAATTCTAAGTTTGGGAGGGACCTGAAGATGTCTCGGGAGCATCTCCCTGAGTCTGATTGTGGGAGGGAGAACGGGGTGGACTGGGACTAGGGTCACGCATGACCTGGTCGGTGGAATGATGGCTTGGCTTCGGCAGTGATGCGGGACTCGGATCCGACTCTGGCAATTTTGCACCATCGGTAGGGGAGCCCAAAATCTCTAGTGTTTGCGGAGTAGGAGGGGCGGTACCTATCGGCTGGACATTGGGCAGAACTAGACCCGCATTCAGGAAAATAGGGACGTTACTGATGCCTCGCATAGCCGCCTGCACTGTCGCCTTCACAGTCTTCTCTATATCCATTTTTTGCTGTGCCATCTGATCTTTTAAGTCTTTCTCCCTATCCTTGGACGCCTGTAATTCTGCCATAAGAGCTTGAACATCGGGAGAGGGAGCGGCTCTCCCCAACAGAGAGGCTTGCCGAGCTGTAGGATTGACCTTCTTTTTCTTCTGTGCCGGCTTTCCAGTACTTCGCGCACCGCCAGTCTTTCTCCCACTTCCGGATCCCAGCTCCGGTGCAGAACCCGGTCTCTCATCGTCCGTACGTGTAATGTCGACGTCAGGGAAATCGAGTCTTCTCTCCACTCCACCCTCAGATGCGGTCTGACTTACCGGATCAGAAGGCGGAGCATCGCTCTCATTGCTAATGTCCGCAGCACTGGAGGAGGGGGTCTGTTCCTTGGTGGGGGCATCCTCCTCCAGATCAACATCGTCACCCTCCTCCACAGCCCTGCCTTTCCCTTTCCGCACGGCTCTGCCATATTCCGGAAAGCGTTCCATATTGACATAATAAGCGTCGACACTAAAATCGGTTGGGTCCAGAGTTAATCCAAGTGATTGAGCTTCGATCATATGAGACGAGTCACTATCATCCGCGACCAAGAAAGCCGAGATCGAGAGGATCTGAAAAAAACAAAGGCAAGGTAAGCGAGGTTTAGCTCGACTCGAGCTAAAGTGTAGAAGTGTATGCATACATGGTGCATAAGATCAAAACAGTAAAACGATTTAACTCGACTCGAGCTAAAGTGTGGAAACACTTACCGCGGCGGCCATGAGGGCCTTCATTCCAGCATAGAGCTGATAAACCGCCCCCTCCCCCCCCCCCCCCCTGTATTGTAGAAAGTGTCGTGGACTTGCAGGTAGAACTCCATCCTTAACTCGGATGGATACATTGCGTACCTCCTTTCGTTGAACTTCCGGTTGTCCTTGTACAGTGGGTGGTCCGGAGTTGTGTACTTGATCAGAGGTTCAGGCGTTGACCCGTCGTTCTCAAGTACATTATCATCAATGAGAATCAGGAGTTTGACGATTCCATCGCGATTCTGCACTTTGGGGGGTGTCCGCCGAGTCGCTCGTTAAGAGCGGGTAAATACTCAGAATGGACTCTTCTACGACCACTCAAGGTGTTTCGCTCCACCCAAGTGAGCACCTGGGCGAAGTCCTCATCGTCTCCGCAAATAAGAAGCCAGTGGCGAACATCGTGATAATGGGGCTGCCCATACTCATCGATCATTTTGAAGAACTCCATGAAGAAGGGGTTCTCCAAAGTATAGTTGTGCCTTGTCTTGTAGGTTGGGAGGAACCGGAAGTCGATGATTCCGAATGTGAGTGCGTCGGACGACAACCTCCATATATCGGAGGGCCAAGATCCAAAGGCGAGTCGAGGCTCCCTGATAAATGGGAGGAACCACATCTCAGCTGAAGGGCACTGAAACGCATGTCGAACCTTCAGGAAGGTTTTAAAGAACTCAACCGCATATGGGGAGAGATCCTTGGCCGACTTGTTGCGGAACTGCGTAGCTCTCGAGTTAGTCCAGTACGAGTCTGGAATACCCCAATCAAGCAGAACGTGCTTCGACTCCTTAGAGACATAGTAAGTCTTCTTGAAATGCTTCCAAGCGGGTACATCAAAGCCGTCTCTCTTGAATAAATGGAGCGTTGGATTAATGTTGTTGAACTCCGCTTGAGCTACAGCCTTACGTTTTCTCCGCTCCGCCCACTCCTTGACCGAGTAGCAGTCCTCCAATACACTCGTATTCTGCTTGATGGTAACCTTCGGATATGTGTACTTCCGACTAGGCCCAGACTTATGCAGGATGTGCTTACAGAGCTTGTGGTGATCTGCCTCTGTCAAGTTCCCGAGCCATTTGAAGAACTCCCTCGGAAGCGTCCCATCCTTGTCCGGAACGAACCCCTTCTTCTCATAGAATTTCTTATGAGGAGCTTCGGTGTCGGGATCAATGAGTCCACCACATGCCGCAGACGCGATCACCTCCTTCCACAGGTCCCATGTTTCATCACTGGATGTGATGATAAACAGCTCATTTGTTAGGGAGATAGTGTTCTTCCCTCCCTTCTTCGCCACCATGGCTTGATGCTTCGCCACATCGATCATAGCAAAGCGCTCCCTGATTGCATTCAGAAAGTTCTGCATATGCACAGGAAGAAACCTTAGACGATGCTGTCTCGGAACTACTCTTTAGCTCGACTCGAGCTAAATTGCTCGAGATACACCAGAATATTGAAAACAAAGAAGATTATCAATATTTAGCTCGAGTCGAGCTAAACTGCTAATGCTAATGAATCAGTGAACTTACGTCGTATGTCTTCGACGCTGGATTACTTTTTGGACCTGTACTCCTGCGCTCGGCAGCACCAGCGGCAGCATGTTTCTTTTGGGGCTTACCATACTTCACCCACACTTTTCTTGAGGCAAGTATATTGCTCGCCCAAGTTGGCTTAAAGGGTGCGAGATGGTTCACCCGATTATAGAATGCTGAGATCTTTCGCAGCTTATCTATATCAAGCGTCCAAGCGATGTACGCATTCCACCTCCTAAAGTCCCTCACCAACTCCTCACTGGCGTTATCCTCGATGAGAGATTTGGACGCCGCCACGCTGTGTTGCCCGTTGATGATGTGGAATGTACAGCCCCTTAGATCCTCTTCTTGTTGAGGTCGTGCCTTCATGTCTGGCATCAGACACAGGGTTTGCTTCTGTGTCCTATCCGGCATGTTGACCAAGTAATTCTTCATCTCCTCCATGCCCTGCTTCTCATATGCACGGATAGTCCAATGGGCCGGTGCGGGCTTGCACCGCGTCCCGTCCACACTGAACTTCTTTGGTTGCCCATTCGTTTTGAAGACAAACTCGTCCTGGCAATCAGAGAAGAAATTTTGGTAAATTCGATTGGCATTATCGAAGTCCAGGACCTCTCCAACCTTGTTCACCTTTGGGAGTTCCCCGAGAACAGAGTTCAAACTTGTTGCCAAGTCCTCCGCAGATAAGAGCAAGTCCTTCTTGGGCTTTGGCTTGTCAGTTTTCTTCTCGAGGCCTTTCTTCTTCAATGGTGAGAGGGGTGTGGGAGTTGCAGAAGCGCCCCGGCTTTGGGACGGAACTATTGCTCTCCCCCTACTGCGTCGTGTCTGTTGGCTTCCCATTTGGCTCCCGGTTGTTGTCACTCCAGAAACGTCAATATGAGATTTTCCAAGGTTCTGCTTCACCTTTGCCTCCGTTGCGCGGAGCGCAAGGGTGCTGACAACGTTCCTCAGTTTCCACGCTAGGGATTTCGCCGGGAGAGTTCGTCCATCTTTGGTTGCCCACTTCCTGTCCAGTACTTCTTGCCTCATTGTGGTCACTATCTCGTCGTAAGGTGAATTGGACAGACTTTCCATAAAGGAAATGGAGTCGAAGAGGTTCTCTGCTACGTCTACTACTATGGAGAAGAGGTATGGATGAGTCCCCATAGATGAGCAGAGGATCTTTATTTGATCTCTCCCCTTATGGTCAAACTCGGTGACCTTTGTATCCATGTCGATGACGTGGGGATCATCGACTTCACCCTTGAAAATGGTTGCGAACGTTAGATATGGTGTGTGTGCAACCCATTGCAATGTCCAATTTTTGATCTTCGAGGGGTCTTTGAAGGTCCACGGCTCAAATGTGTTTGAGTCATCCCCGTCATCGTCATCTGAATCCGAGATAGGAACGAGCTTGAAGAAATGTTGAAGCGCCTCAAGTACCCTTGCTTTCTCCTCACTGCAAGGAGTAGACTTTTACCATTAGAGAAATTCGAAGCCATTTAGCTCGATTCGAGCTAAATGTTGGTTCTATTAAAAAAATAACACATGACATCCCAGCAGTTTAGCTCGAGTCGAGCTAAACTGTAGAGCTCCCATGGTGGGAGCCCAAGCAGTTTAGCTCGAGTCGAGCTAAACTATAGAGCTCCCAAGGTGGGAGCCCAAGCAGTTTAGCTCGACTCGAGCTAAACTGTGGCCAAATGTTACTTAGTACACTGCGGTTTCGCGCAAATCGAGCTTACCTGCACTGTACAAAATAGTATTTGGCTGCAGTTTAGCTCGAGTCGAGCTAAACTGTAGCAATTAATGGACTATTTTTAAAGTATTTTCATTTTATTGATCTTTTTAATACATGTTGTATGCGAGTTTAGCTCGAGTCAAGCTAAACTGTCAAGCGAGAGTTGTCTTCCGCATGCAGTTTAGCTCGACTCGAGCTAAACTGTTCTTGACTTTTGAGGGATTGATTACGCAATTTGCATAAATTTTTAGTACCTGTCGGCCATTTCATTGATCTTCCTTCAGATTCCTCCGTTGTAGAGCTGATAAGACGTGCTCTGCGTGCAGAAATGAAGGATTTTCGAAGGTGAGAACACAAATCCGAGAATAAAACAACTGTTTCACATCCCATTACAGTAGTTCCGAAAAAGGCGGAATAAAAACGAGTACGGTATTTTCAAAAAGCCCCATAATTAGATTCTAATGGGACTGTAACTAGATAGAAATCCCAAAAAACATAGTTCGTAGACCAAGACACAATGCAAATGATGTTGACATGTAATACACAAGAATGGAAATATGCTATTGCAAGCATATAATAATACACACATGCAATTACACAGACATGTAGAGAAACAGACATTGATTCACATACAGACACCGACATACACAAGACAAATACAATTCAGAGAGAGATACACACAGAGAGACACACGAACAGAGACACAAAACATACACACAGACAGACACACGAAGAAAGGCCCACAAAACATACACACAGAAAGACACACGAACATAGAGACAAAACACATAACTAGACACACAGTAACGAATTCACCTAATCCTTCATTCTGGAGTACTAAAATCAGACACAATTCCAACAGGAACTCAAATAAGCAATGAAAAGAACCACCACATGCGTGCAACTGATAAAAAGAATAACGAACAAGCTCAGTTGAGAAGACCCTAGATTGCAAAAATTAGGGGAATTGAACTGCAAAAAACAAATAACCAGTAATGTTGATTTCGATACAAACCTGAGACTTCTTGAGCACCGTGATTGTCGCCTCCAACAACCCCAAGCCGAAGTGGACGCCTTTGTACACCGTCAAGGAAGTCCGTAGAGGGAGAAAAAAAAATGAAACAACTAAACCCTAAAGAACCAGAAACAGCCCAGCTACGAAACACCTTAAGAATCTCTGTACAAACCCTCGAACAAGTTCAAAACCCACTCAAAGAACACCTCAAACAACCTCCGTGCAAATAGACTTCAAACCATGAAGAAACAGCTAAACCCTAACCCGAAACTACTCCAAACACCAAAACTACTCCAAACAATGAACGCGCACACCCTCTGGAAGGAAGCAAACTAATTCAAGGTGCTCACATGCTTTCGTATACCCTCGGAACTCGCCCGTGCATAACTATCCCTCACTTATACGATACATCAAACGAAATGAATTCCCGCCACGACCAGAACCACCACGAAAACGCCACAGACAGAGAAATGCAAAAGAAAACCAAGTGCGTGGACAGGGTCTGCGGGGGGATGTTCCTCGCCCTCGCGGGGGCCTGTGACCGCGCCGCCAATTCGTGGGGCCACGTCGCCGCGGGGTTCAATGACCCGTCCTCGTGGGTTAAAAAAATTTATTATTTTTTTTTAACTTGTAATTTTAACCTCGGTTCAACCAATACTTTTTCGCATTTTTAAAATATATAAACGGAACTTAATTTCCTTACTCTTTTATATATATTCCAAAAATAAAATCCTCATTTTATGGATTCAAATGAATTGTCCTACATCAATGGACATCATTGTTGTAGTATTAATATATGATATTGTGTAATGGTGTAGACACTTGAGCAAGCACAAAATCTAAGTAGGCAAATTATTAACAATTTTTAGAGAATTGAAATTTTTATTTTTATTCATGAGAAGCAAATATTTAAAATTTCATAAATATTCATTTCTATCTAATAAGGTGCAATTATATTACTTTAATAATATATTCATGAGAATCTAATATTTTTGTACGAATTAGCTTTTTATAAGAGAAACTTAATTTCTACGAAACTACAAATATTCATGAGTAGTAAATATTCTACTTTTTTTTAAATATTCATAGGAAGCAAATATGTGTAGAAATTTATCACATTATAACAAGAAAGTAGAATATCTGGTTCATGCGTATATTTTAACTTTACTAATATTAATTGAATATGCGACGTCTTCAAATTTAATTAACATCATAATCCTTTGAGATACACGAAGTTAAAATTTGTTCAAAGACAAATTCAATTTTAATTACACAAGATTAGAGTTTAAATAATAGTTTGTAATTATATTACGAAAGCATCCAATATGAATACACTGTTAATTATGAAAATTAATTTACTATACTCCAATTGGTAACATATTTACGTAAATGTTATCATCATATTATTCTTAAAATACATGATAGTACAATTATGAATTAGAATTCTATTCCAAATAATTTCCATGCAATTTTGAAGATTCTGGTAATTCAGAATTCATATACAAGCATGTACATGGATACCGCAATTTAAAAATTTAATTTTCATTACGGAATAATAATTTTAGTTTAATCAGAATCACTGAATGGTATTATTAATATTTGTAAGAATTGCGAGTTAAATATTACTGGCCCTTTTTCTATTTTATTTTTATGAACCTGATTCAGGTAGTGGGAAAGCGAAAATAACTTTTTATAGGAATTTACTTTAAAGATAGATAGTGCAATTCAGTCTCCATATTGTTAACTCCATATGGTATGGTAAACCTGCTCTTTCTTACGTTAAGAAGAATTCACCATGATGGCTCCAATAACTCACATGGGATTGGAGAACCATGACCCTTAATGTGTACTGTGAATGGGGTTGAGGTTACCAACCCAGTGTGAGTTTCAATGAAACCTAAACAGGATAGGGAACTTATTTTTTCAGGTTCTGTTGAAAAGTATTGGTACTATTTTACAATGCTTCACAACATGCTTGCATTATGTGAAGTTGGTTTAGGGTTTTGATTGTATTTGCATTTATATACATTTCTGAATCTACATTAGATTTTGATTTTTGATTTTTTTGAATTAACTAAATTTTAATCAATTCAATAATGCTTCTTCCAATTTGGTAATAATAATTTGTAATTATTTGACTAAGCATCAAATTCAAATACACTATTTGCAATGATAATGAATTTCATATACTCAAATTGGAAACATATTTACCTAAATAAAATCATCATATTCCTAAAGTACATGTTAGTAACATAATTTAATTATAATATAATAATATAGTATAATATACTAAGGTACTAATATATTCATTTATAAATTTATTTTTAGTTATTGATTATGAAACGAGAATAATAATCTATATTCAAGTATACACAAATCTAAAAATGATATACAAATATATTCAAGTATATATATGAAGTACATTGTTAAAAAAAAAGTATTAAATTATAGAATTCAATTCATTTATTATGGCAAATTCTTTATATTTTTTAAAAGGTTTATGGTTTTTTATATTTATTCATGAGAAGCGAATATTTAAACCATGGTATGCCTTGTATGATTGGCATGTATATTACAATAATCTTAATCAATTCATTCACGTTCTACCTTGACTAATATTCTTACAATTTTATTACATTCTAATAAGAAAGTGGAATGTTTGCTTCATTTGCATAATTTTAAAATACAAAATTCATAATTCATAGATTCAAACAAAATTAACTACTTCATTTACTAGATAGCATGGACATATTAGAATACGAAATATACAAATATGAAAGCATCAGATGAAACACTGGTTTTCGTCTAGAAGAACCCCGTTTTGAAGGCATTCCATTCCAAAAATAGTTTACAATCCACACGGGGAACACCATCAGCAAAAGTTACCAAAAGATGAAAGTCATTTGTTTTTACATCTATGGTTTCCAAATATTGTATAATCTAACGCTCCTGCTAACTACTCCTGAAGTCCCCATTCCATATCTGAGGTGATTAGCAGCAAAAAGTAAAATCGTAGAAGTATATCGAAGATGCCTGCAAGTTCAGGAGCAAAGAAAAAAACAGGATCAGATGGTATGATGTTTAGGGTTTAAAACGGAAAAGTGCATGTCAAAAGCAAGGACTCATCCCCCTGACAATCACCACGAACTCAGCATCAGCCATTAAAATTCTGCGCAATACATATAGCAAACGCAATCTATTACTATGAAAACATCAAACTACGGGCAAGGTTAAGGGTTCTGAGGAGATAACAATTCACCTACTCACTCATGTGGTGGGCTCCCCAAATCCACGCTCCCCTCCTCATTAGAATCAGGCATAGAGAAGCCCTCGCCGGAGGTGAGGGGAAACTTGATGTTGGAAGCGTTCATAATCTCCAGTTGCTCTAGACCATGTGCAATAGTCCAATCCCACTCCACACCAGGCTGCATTAGGCGTGCAATGAGGTTCCACGGTGGAATCTCTACGCCGCGACCACGGGCGCGTTCTACAGCCATAAACCAGGGACGAAGCTCCTCCACTCCTTGTGGGGAAACAACCACCTCCCACTCGTCTGGCGGGTAACTTGACACCCTAAAACCACCGCCCGACCTCCTCATCACAGCAAATGAACTACAAGTAGATGAAACAGAAGGGAAACTAAGAATGAAACAACTGTTTCGTCGCCCAAAGGAACTTATGCTTATGAAGCGGCATGGGCGGGAAGCCAAATGTTCCAGAGTAACGAAGGGGACTTTGACCAGACTCGGTAACGGGACTTTGACCGATGTGGGCTTTCGAAAGTCCGGATTTACTTAAATGTGTCATTTTAATTTATTAGTAAAGAATTGATTAATGGGATTGTATGCTTAGACAAGGATCTAGAGCCTTTCTCGATATTATATATTAATACTACAATTATAATTATGATCATTGGTTTAATACATTTCATTTGAATCCATAATTTATGAGTTTTTTTTTAAAAAATGAATGAACCAAACATTCCACTTTCTTATTAGAATGTAATAAAATTGTACAAATAGAACTCAAGGGAGAACATTAATGAATTGATTAAGGTTTGTGTAATTTCCATGCCAATCATACAAGGCATACCATGGTTTAAATATTCGCTTCTCATGAATAAATATAAAAAACCATAAACCTTTTAAAAAAAAAAAGAATTTGCCATAATAAATGAATTGATTTCTATAATCTAATACTATTATTTTTAACAATGTACTTTGTATATATACTTGAATATATTTGTATATCATTTTTAGATTTGTATATACTTGAATATAGATTATTATTCTCGTATTATAATCAATAATTAAATATAAAATTGTAAATGAATATATTAGTGCCTTAGTATACTATACTATATTATTATATTATAATTAAATTATGATACTATCGTGTACTTTAAGAATATTAGGCTTACATTTAGGTCAACGTACTTTCACCCCATGCCAATCATACAAGGCATACCATGGTTTAAATATTTGCTTCTCATGATTAAATATAAAAAATTCAATCTTCTAAAAAACGTATATAATTTGCCATGATAAATGAATTAAATTCTATAATCTAATACTATTATTTTTAACAATGTATTTCGTATATACTTGAATATACTTGTATATCATTTTAAGATTTGTATACATTAGATTATAGTTTATTATTCTCGTACTATTCTTAATTGGACATTAAATTGTTAATGAATGTATTAGTACCTACTTGTAAATGAATATATAATTATATTATACATATTATAATACTAACATGTATATTAAAAATATACATGTTAAGATGTAGAGTTCCAGAAACGAAAGAACAAATCTACACCATTCACAGCGTAAAGAACACATTATGAAATAAATAGAGACATAAATAAAAGTACATGAATATATATATACATGATAATCATATCTGACTAAATATGTAGAATAAATAAATAATTCTAAATCTAAAAACATATCTACCAAGGTCTATCAAGAACTATTCATGAACTCACATATAATGATTTGATTTCATATATCATATATAATAATGAAATTGAGCAAAAATACATATTTAGTAAATGGAGGTATGAATATTTGCAACAATATACTTCCCTGTATCAACCTGACTCACGAAATTCAAATAGGTTCAAACAATTTTCGATTTAATTTTATTCCATGTACGAGATATTTAATGTCCCTAGAAATGCCTTAACCCTATACCCTAAACCCTTAACCCTGAACCTAAGACCCTAAACCCTTAACCCTAAACCCTATACCCTAAACCCTGAACCCTGATAGAGGAAGAAAAGTTCGCGGCCAAAAGTCAACACTCTGTCTGGCGCTATAGGGACTTCCAACCCATCCCATTTGATTTAATGCACCAAATATTTCGCATCTGCATCTATCTAAAGGGCCGAGAAGTATGGAAAGTGGTAATTCCCGCGCTTTCTGACACCCCGAAATGTGGAGGGACGAATGGTCATGCATGATTCCCGCCTATTTTCAAAACTCAAGCGGCATGAAAACGGTCAAACGTTAGAGAATGACCTCTGGAATCGTCCCCGCTCGAAGTCTTTTCTCTACTCACTTGCTTCTCCCGCTTGTAGGAGCTCTCGGCGCTCACTTGGAGGTGGTTGTTTTCTGGGCGGAAGCTGTATTGCGCCGTTTCTCTTGTACGTCTTCTCTTTAGTTTTCTCCGATCATCAGTACACATCATTGATTTCTGGTTGTTGTATGCTTTCCATTGTTTCAAGTCATGGTGTATTTGCAGTGTCTCTCTTTACTTCTTACAGACGTTTTAGAGCGGACACCGTAAGCATACTCTGAGTCTGCGTCTCAGAATTCCGAAGATGGAAGCACCTATTAAAGCGCCGCTTTTTGCAGAACGGCACTTTAGCTCGAGTCGCTCGCTAAAGTGCTGCATCCAGAGGGCATCATGAGTTTAGCTCGAGTCGAGCTAAACTTCTGCATCCACACGGCAGTCGAAGTTTAGCTCGACTCGAGCTAAACTCATGCTGCCCTTTAGATGCAGAAGTTTAGCTCGACTCGAGCTAAACATCTGTATCCAAAGGGCAGCATGAGTTTAGCTCGAGTGGAGCTAAACTTCTGCATCTAAAGGGCAGCAGCAGTTTAGCTCGACTCGAGCTAAACTCATGCTTCTCATAGTCCAGGAACAGTTTAGCTCGACTTGAGCTAAACTGCGCCTGGGATAAGTTCTCAAATTTAAAGATGAATTCTCTTTAAGGAGTATAATATGTTCTCATAAAATTGGATCTGTTGCATTCCAGGTACAATGGACTATGTCTCAGATGACGAGGTACCCGTTGAAGTGCCCGTAAACCCTCACCTTCCAGACTTCGTGGTTGTACCCTCAAGACAATGGCAGAACAAGACTGTAACAATATATAGTGACAACAATATCCCGTTAGCAGAGGGTTTGATTCGGAACCCACGGTCCAGCTTGGTATCTGACACGGTTGGTCCCCTTGGTGATTCCGTTGTCATCGTCCAGGTATCACGTTCTTTGGTCGAAGAAGAGTCAGAGGATGATTGGAGGTACTCCTTCAAAACGTGGCCTATCAGCCACGTCTATCTGGATGGAGTTAGCCTAGAGCACCATAGTGAACGTGATGTGTATAACCGTTGGGTTGCGGAGCGTAACCGATCCCTGGGAGATCGTACCCAATCGTATGATAACTCCTCTAGGAATACCCCCCATCTATATTACGTCACGCTGAGTTTCTGATGACCGTGCCATCTATCAACTCTGTAGCAGCAAACACGTGCTGCGCTCACCTATGCGTCCAACACTATCCCAGAGATAAAATCTCTAGTCTACGGTCGCGTATGTACGACAAGACCACAGTGCAGTTCCGTAACCACATAAAACTCGACGTGCATAGACAGATCCACAAGAATTAAGCGGGGATGAGTGTGGTGACTCTGGAGGGCATAGATGTTTGCCCCTTCGCCTGGATGAAGATTATGGGAGTGAGCTCCAGTACATTCTATAGAAATGCCAAGTATGCTGCTGCTGGTTTCGAAGCTCAATTTCACGGTAATACTGGTTTACGTAAACCTCGAAATCACACAGTGGTAGCAACTGCCGTCCTAGGGGCCATCCTGGACAGGCATGCCGACCACATGCCCCACAAGAGTCGTGTTCTGCCTTCAGGGGAGACAGTTGTAGCTAAAGTTCTGCCTTCCAGTTTCAAATGGAAGGAACAGATTCCCATCCTCGATGAGCATTTAGCGGACTGCGGATTGCCTCCTATGTCCGCTTCTAACTTGAGCAAGATCAGGAGGCTTAGCTATCCAGAATATTACGCCAAACGGGCAGGAGACAACTTCGCTCGTTGCTCAAAATGTGATGAGTTCCAGTCCCAGAAGAAGTTGACGGTTACGGGATCTCAGGCGTCCCTGTTGTGGTCTAAGAAAATGAGGCTGCACAATGACTCTGCAATGGCGCATAGGGACTTGTACTACCTAAATCAATTCAGGTCGAAGGCTACTCCGCATGAAGTTCTTACAATTATGCATGACAAGATGGACCATTCGAAGACGGCGTCGCCGGCGTTATCCCACAAGGTCAAACACTTAGACGGTCTCATGAAGCTTCCTCTCCCTGTGACGGGAATGCTTGCTCATGGGCATGTGGACCAACGTTACGCCCATTATGGCCTTGACATTTACTCACACGACGCTAATTACACGGTTGGATCGTTTGCGAAGCTCCTTTGGGACCTTGAGTCACCCCCTAAATCCACCTCTAGGGAACTCTTTCAAGAGAATCCTTCCCACCCATTGTATGCCGCGCTTTTGCATGGTTCAGAGATGTGTATGGATCCTCTTGGCCCTCCTCCTGAGGTTCCTGTTGCTGCTAAACCCTTGCCTCCCATTCTTAACGTCCAAATGGATAAGGCTGTCAGTGATAACAAGAATAGATTTGTATTTTCATTCTGGTCCCTATTAGTCGCGAAGCGGGTGTTTCGCGAAGTGTACGTGAATTTCATGCTGGTCGGCCATACTCATGACGATATTGATGCCCTTTTCGGGCGATGGAGCATGGCTTTGCAGAGGGAGGACTTCCCCACAGTACCTCTCCTCATGAAGTCCTTCATGAAACATGAAGCAGTACCAACAATTCCGCATCTTATTCAGGAGGTCCCAGATTTCAAGAAATTCATCGCGGAGTGGATGCTTGATGGCGACGATACGTTAATGGGTCACACTAAAGCTCATCAGTTCAAATTCTATGTAGATTCTTCAGGATGCCTAGTCATGAAGTATAAAATCTTCTGTCACGACGACGACTGGTTGCCTAAAGGAGATGGTTGTGGCATCAAGTTGTGGAAGGAGGATTCAGAAGGTCGATCTTTATGGCCCCGTGGTGTTCCTGGTTCCGTGGCGCCTCGCGAGATGCGGCACCTGCCTGATGTGATTAAGGGCTTGTCGGGTTTCGTAGATCATTGGGAGAGGCTATCTTCGGATTCAGTGGAGTCCAGAAGAATCTATGAGCCACTCTCATACTATTGAAACGATGTTAAGGAGGCTCTTTCCATCCCCTTTGATGCTGTCCCCGCCTTGGAGCATGGTTTTTGGCCATCCACGCGGCTCGCTCACTCCGTCGAAGACGAGTTTTAGGAAGATGGAACTTTGCGCGAGGAGTTCGCAGAGGATGATCACTTTGTTGGTCACAAACGAGATCGCCCAGGACCGTAGTTCCGTGTTGCGCGAGACCTTTTTGCAGGGTACTTCTTAGCGCTTCGACCCTGCGATGAAGACGATCGTCCTTTTCGGCTTGCGAGGGCCTTGACTCACCCTAATTCGAACCCTGACCTCCGGAACACGCTCCAAGTAGAGTTTTACCGCCCAATTTTCCGAGATGAAAATGTTTTGAAATTCTATACCGGCTGGGATGTGGATGGAAGACTTCGTTGGACAGTTGAGAAGGATGTACCCGAGTCGTGGCAGAGTACTGATGCAGTCATAACAGCTTGGAAATCCAAAGTTAAAAAAAATGTCAACGAGCGGGGCGTTTGCAAGGATCCAACGCTAAAGATCCCACTGAAACAATTGGACATTATAAAGGCCTCCTTGGAGAGATTTGTGTCTCCGGATTCTGAATAAACATGTAGCTTTGAAGTTGGTGGTCTTGAAGTTGGTGGTCTTCGAAGCTGGGCTTCTTCGGCAGCCTTGCTTGCATTGGCCATCTGATCACCACCGAGACGAGCCAGAGCATCCAATTGCTTCTTCTCTGCCGTGTTGCTAGCGGCCGCAGCTATCTTGCTGGCAGCACGGTGGGCAGCAATCTCCTCATAGAACCGGCCCTCCTCATCCTCCTTCTCCTGCATAAAGGTCTTCTGGTTCTTGATATCTCCAAGAAACAACTCCCTCTGAGCCTCCTTCTTCGTGAGGTCGGCCTGAAATCTTGCCTTCTTGGCCCTGGCCTGGTCCAGCTTCGCCTTCGGATCCGTGGTGGATCGGTCTTCATCCTTGCTGCCAGCAAGTATAGACTTAGGCAAGCTCTCCTCCTTAGTGATCAAGGGCGCCTTCGACTTGAGCTGGCTTTGAGGGCGACCCCGAGCTCCCTCTGCTGCAGGCGCTCCCTTGCTCCTGCTCCCCGTAACAAGGACCCCGTGGCTAGGTCCAATGCCGACTCCCTCAATGGCCAAGAATGGTTGCCAGCAGAGGGTCTGTCGTCGATGTGGCCAGCGAGCACGTCGATGAGGGCCTCGATCTGCTCTCTCAAGGCTGGGGGTGTGAGCTTGAGAGGGTTGCGGGCAGCCCTCTTCTCACGTGCCTTCTGCAAGGTCGCGGCTTTTTCTGCCCAGTTGACTTCTTTGCAGAACTCGAAGGTCAGATGACAGCCTCGAAGGAAGGAGGTACCAAATGTCTCGTTGTCAGGGCCTTCACCTCCATACACCTTCGCATGCTAATCTGTGTAAGCCTCGATAGCCTGGTTGTCACTGCAGTCAGCAATGTGGTGGCGCCCTCCATGTCGTTCCGGCCAACTCTCTATGAACAAGGATTTCTTGCATACCTTGTCACTGCTGAGCTCGGTGAAGGATATCCCTTTTCTGCAGAGGCCAAGTGTACGGTGGAAGAAATCGATGTCGTAGTTTGCGCTCTTCCTACTAAGAAGAAAGGACGCAATCACGAGGAGCTTGTCCAGCAACCATGGCTGCGACACAACATAGAGTTGTTAGAGTCCCCAGCACCTGAGCTAAAATCGACGCACTCTAAGTCCTATGTAAATAGTGAAGTAGGAAAGAGAGTAAATTCAATGTTTAAATTCTAAACTTTACAGCAAGCACTACTACAACATCTGAAGGAAAGCTTCTTGCATACAGTTCATCACACACTCATTTACACAACCAATTACACAACCATTTTGACACAACTACTTGCATGTAGAAACAAACTGAAATTCAAACCTTGCAAAGTAGACTCAGCTCAGTTAGGCGGTTGAGCTGAATGCACAAATCCAAAGAAACCCAAGTAGGATAGAATATCCCTTACCGGAGTTTGTCTGGACCGGCGTTGTCGCTCCACTATTGATGTCGCTCTGCCAACTCCCTTCTACCTCGCACCTCCTCCGCAGCACCTTTCCTCCCGGCGTCAAGAAAGACTCCGCAGCTCCCGTCCCCGGCAGCACCCTCTGCGCCTTCCTCCCTTGCTGCCCCCCTCCCCGCACCTTTCCTCTCGGCGAATGCATTGCGCACCTCCCTTCCGCAACGGCGTCTCTGCCCCTCTTCTTGCCGTTGTCCCTCCGCACCTCCTCGGCCCGCTGTATCCCCCGCACCTCTTCTCCCAGCCTCAGTCTGAGCTTCTCGCCCTCTGTCCTCTCCGCACCTTCCCTTCCCCCTCTTCGATGTTGCCCCCCAAGCTGTCGGCAGTGAACTTCAGCCGAGCTCCAACGCCGTGGCCTTCAACGGCGTTGCTCCTACCTGCTGGCAGCAACGACGGCAAGAGAGGGGGGAAGGAGGGCGCTCCTCCTCTCTCTACCCCGCGCGGGAATGGGCGCCACGGTCACAAGGGGTTGACCGGCGCCCATTATAAGGCAGCCTCCTCTACAGTCCCATCACATTAAAATTATTTAAGAAAAAAAAAATTAAAAAAAAAAAAAAAAACATACAATACGATAAAAATCTAAACAAAACAAAACCTTAAATAACGAAAGATAAGAGAGCTATCTAAAATCTATATGGAAAAAGAATCAAATGAAGATATAATAAAAAACCAAATGAAAATAAAAGTAATTTAATTAAAAAATGACAAGGGAGAAAAAAATAATTAATAAAAAAAAAAATGGAGGTAAAAAATAGAATGGGAGGACAAGAACGGGAAAGTGACAAAAAATGGGGAAGAGAAAAAAGAAAAAAAAAGGGAGGGAAAAAAAATTGTCAAAAAAGGAAAAATGAAAAATTCAGGGGAAAAGAAGAAGATAAATAATGAGGGGACCATGGCATGACAAAAAAGGGAAAAAAAAAATCAAAGACCATAACAAAGCAAACTCAAAAGTAACAAATGTTAGGAACCTTAACAAAATTGGGAAAAGATTTAAAAATAATACATTGATCAGAGGACCTAAGAAAAGAAACCAAAAAAACAAAATAACACTCAAACATATTAAAGACTGGAACAAAACAGAACCCTCGATAATGAACGATAAGAATACAATCTTAAATTAGAAACAAAATAATTAAAAGAAGTCATAATAAAAACAACGTATAATTAAATAAAAATAAAAATAAACACCTGCAAAAAACCTCTAAAATATATCCAAGAACAAATAATAATTAACGAGCTTCTATCCTGGTCCCGGTCTTGTAGACTATATTTATTAATATAAATTAAAACGTATCAAATCATTTTAGTAAGATTTTGATTATTCCACTTCCCTCCAAAGGTCTAGATATATACATTATGAACATAAAAAATTAGAAATCAAACCTAAAAGGAAACAAAAATTCATAAAATAATTAAATTCCAAAATGACCAAATCGAGAAATCGAACATGATAAGAAGCAGAACAGAACAAAAACCATTCTTTTAAAAATTATTAACTCCGTTATCAATGAGTGTAGTTCACATTACAATATTGGAAGAATAAAATAAATATTAAAACAAAATAAAAACCCAAGTAAATAAAAAATGAAAGGTAAGAGGATTATCTGAAATTGGAAGGAAAAGAAAAAACAAATGGAGCCATAATAAGAACCAAATGAAATTTAAACCTTGTTTGGCAATTACAAAAATTCTTAAATGTGGGGGAAAAAAAAAACCATACCAAAATCGAAACAAAATATCATGAATTTTGGAAATAAATTTAAGAAAAGCGCCTCTCATTAATTATAAATGAGAAACTATGTAATCAACAAGTAAAGTTCACACTAAAATATCAAAAATTCGAACATCACAAAGGAATTTAGAAAACGTCGTCTTAGAGAAATGAAAGAAAAGACATGAAATAAGATAAAATTAAAAGTATGAAAACCATTAAAAGAATGAGAAATAAATTTAAAAAGATATAATAACTAACGAGCTTATCTCCTCTTCCCGGCCTCGTAGACTATTTTCATTAACATCAATTCAAACGCCAAAGATTAAGTTCAAAGGATCTTATGTATTCAACTTCGATCTCAAGGTCTTACAGAATACATGTACTCTTTAAAATATTATTTGGTAGTTCTCAAAGGAACTTTCAAACACATCATTCTATAGCAATGAAAAAAAACATAATAAGAAGTAAACAGAACAAAACCATGAAGTACCCTCCTACAAAACATTGTATAAAAAGAAAAAACACATCAACCGTGCTGAAGTCTCTGAGCCCCCTAGCCGCTGTCAGCATGTGCAATGTCGACATCGGGGGCAATATCCTCCCCGGCACCCCTCTTGCCAGCATCTGCGATATCCTCATAATTGCCAGGATTCCCCCTCTGTTCATCTTCCTCGCTCCCACTGCCAACCATGTCCCCGTTGACATTCCATTCCGGCTCTTCTTCCATCATGCCATGTCCTTCGCCCTCCACGACTTCTTCAAGAACATATGCTCCTCCAACACGCCTCCTCCTTGACCTCCACTCCTCGCACGCGATGGTAGCGTTTGATTGTTGCCACCGCTTGCGTCTCCTGGATGCCGCTAGGGCCCGTGGTCTGTCATCCGGGTCAGGTACAGCTCCCTGGATCTCTATTTTTTTCCTATATCGATGTTCTATGTTTCGGTACCAATGCTGGAACTGCTCGAGAATCGCACTAGTACGGGCTTTCCCACCACCATGGGTTGTATGTGCTTGATGTGCCACCTTCCATTGGTGGTGTGATTTCTCCATACCTTGGCAGCTCCAGACTCCAAGGCTCCCATAGTGTTCCACAAACCAAGTGGAGTGCCGTACAATTACGTGTTGTCAACAAGAAGAAGGAAGTTAAAAGCTGAATACTTAGGTCAAGTAGGCGGTTCACTGAAGAAAGACCAAAAACAACAACAGACAGAGCCGTGGGTATACCATATAATGGGTAACATGCTCCTCTCTGAAGGCCTTTAAGTATGCCTTTCCTCACTTGTGTATCTTCTGCTTGAACTGCATCCGTTGCTGTGCTGTCAACACCAATCCTGTCAAATATGGTACGACCTCTTCAAAGGCTTGCCACGTCTGATACTTTGCAATGCGGTCAGCTCAACTTTCGGCATTATTATTCTCAGCTTGACATATATCCTTCCAGGCCTTATCAATGCCAGACCAATAGCTTGGCCTAAAATGTTTGCTAGCAACATTACAACTCAAAGAGGGTTTTTGCGGCACATTTCCAGTGGTGCCACTGAGCTTGGGGTCCCTCTTAATCTCCACGTTTCTACCATGAGCCCCAATCGCGTGTACCATGAGCCCCAATCTTCTCCGTCAATCGAACCAAGGCATGCAATGTACAAATGTGCACTCTGGACAAAGGAATCGGCAGGATAGGCCTCCACCTAGTAGATGTTGTCATGTCACAAGGTCCCTCAGATATGCTGTTGGAAAATAGCCCCCCTACCCAGTTTGCTTCACCACGGCTCTTCATGGCAACGTTTGTCTGACTTGCTGTCCCCACAGTGGGCTTTATCCTCTTCTGGTCGCAGTATATGCAGTTCATTGCACACGACAGCCCCGACTGAAGCCCGTACATACACTTGATCGTCTTTATGTCCGCAGCAAGATGCCACTCCACCTGGAATTCTCCAACTTCAGGGACCATGAGTTTCTCGCCACTTGACTGTGCTGCAATCACAGCCGGGAAGTTCGACTTTCCAAATATCCACGAGAGAACATCGTAGGACTCCTTCTCGACTTGAAACGTGGCAATTGGCCAAATCTCCTGCTCTGATTGTACTGAGAAGTACCTCTCGCGGTCCACCTCAATGTTAGCGTCCAAAGCCCTATTCATCAACGTGATGCTAACACGTTCAAATTTCTTCCCGTTTACAATCTCTGCCTCATCCAGTTTGAGGACAAATATCAACGGAGCCCCTTCCAACTCTACAAGAATATCGTCACGTGAGAATGTTTCTATAATGCAATCGAATTAGCTTCCTTTATTAAAGACACACAATGCAGTTGCTGGCAGCAAACGGACATTCACCTTTGCTGCCAACAAGTAAAGAAGAGGATGCATACCTGATTCCGTGATGCCATAAAATATCACCATGCTCTGCTGGACCACCTCAAGGTCCGTGAATAGCGAGTTTTTTTTCATCTAAGACCACCTTCTTTCGCTGCTCCTCGGATTTCTTGGTTTTCTTTGACACTGCTAGCAGTTCCATCTTTCTCTCAGTGTGGTAGTACTAGCCAATGAATTGTAGCAGGTTCGCATTTAGCTCCTGCCGAAGCCTTCTAACGTGGTAGGAACTAGGTAGTATGTTGGATTTGCCATCTTTGGTCAAATCCCGAAGTGGATCCTTCACGGCTTGATAAATTGCACCATAGCCGTGATAAGACACCCCTGCTTCGTTGCAGGCAGCAAGAATATTACCAGGCCCTACCCTTTTTCCAATTGCCTTGAAGACGTTACTAGCAATCTTTGTCTTTACATGCTCCATAGATAACTGAGTTGCGAGGGTTAGACCTTCATGCCTAGACAGTATCTTTGCTAACGCTACAGCACTTCTTGTTTGGGAGGCTTTATCCCTATGAAGTCGCTGCTTCTCATGGTTGACCCGGTTGTTGTCGTTGACAGCATCCACGAGATGAGGTTGCAAATGCGTCCTAATGAGCTTCACTCTGCGTTTTGCCCACCCTGAAGCATGATTCAACTCATGAATCCCCCTGAGCGGTCGAGCCCTACGTCGCATCCCTATAGGCGTGTCCTTCAAAGGGCTTGGCCCCTCCTATAGTCGCTCACTTGCATGCTGCCATCGACGCACCTCAGTCTCCAAGCCCTGCACCGTTACCCTATGATTTCTCTCCATGCTGCTCATCGCGAGACGAATAGTCTCCAATTCAATCAGCAATTGCATGCATGTATTCTCTATGTCCCTGTTATGGTCAAGCCTCTCTCTGCTGCCAGCAAGGTCGTCTCTCACCTTCCCCAATTCTTCTTCTAAATGTCGGCACCGCATTTCCATCTTACGCCGTGTAGGTCCTCCTCCATCAACGAGACCCAATGTGCAGGCATATCCATACAGACCTTGCTCTCCATGACACATGAATTCCAGGCAATCTCAAAGGGTTTTGAATGGAGGTGGCCTTTCTATTCCTAGATCAACTGGGTAAATGCTGCCATTGACCCACAAGTCAATGTTTGTATCCCCGGCTGCCCTCCGTCCTGGAAATGTTGATGGGCAGGGTTGCTCGGATCTCAATGAACCTCTACTAACAAGTGGTGCATAGCGTGCATCAAGCGAAATATTAACACGGTAGCATGAAGGCTCCACCACTCGTGCTGCCATCGAGAGTCGAGAATTCCGAAGCAGTGATTCAAGCTCTCAAGGCCCCGGATCGACCTGGAAGTATGCAGAAAATCGTTTTTAAGATTGCCATATACTCAAAACTTGAGAGTTCTCAACAACCAAATCCTATACCATAGCCACTCAAGGAAATTGCAGGATCAAATGAATAGCATCATCTACCATGCCCGACCCGAACTTCCCATAGAGAATACAACACTTACACAACCTCTTCAGTCCACGGCAGTAGGAGTTGCAAGAACACCCTTCCAATGCTTGTTGCTCGAATTTGTAACTGCTGCCAGCGCGTATCTGTAAAATCATGCTTACTGGTTTAGTTGTCACACTTTCCCTTGACTCTCTCGAATTCCACCTTAGAATTGGGTCTTTGGTCCTGCAACACCCAAATTCTACGCACTCAACTTTGATTCACCCCATTCCTAGGTGGGGAGACCAACCTAGTCTCGACCAAGCTCCATGGCTTCTTCCCGTTGTGGCAACAAACTTCGAATCTTGAAACGGTTGACACCAATCTTCCGTCATCTCTCCTTCGAATCGGGCTTCATGGGCAGTAAATGGGACAAGTTGTGGTTCACCAAACAATGGAGCCACCTCGGCGCCACTAGGCACACCGACCCCGCCCCGCAACCCCATCCCGAGACCATTAAGTCGCCCTATTAACTCTGCGGGCAGCGATTCTGGCACCCGCTGCCAGCAATAGAGCGGCATTTGGGCAGGGGGTTCACCTAATTTGGGCAGGCTTACACGGCCTTTTCTTGACCCCATTTTGCACCTAATGCTTTGTCTCCTGAAACTCTGGTTGTAAACCTCAGAAATCCGCGTTGTCACCAATTGTAATTCCACTTGCCACTGGCTACAGATGTTATACTGCTGTATGCCGACCTCGGACGTCTATTTGGCACACAATCTTCCATCCGTAATTGTTGGGGTCATCCAAGAAGAAAACCTACTGACAATGCAAAGGGAATGCAAATGAATCCAGATGCATTCTGTCGTCCATGTGGTTGAAGTTTGCCACGTTCAATCCGTACTTGTCATGCTCAATGTTGCGCACTCGCATATCCTGTGAGGGTCTTACCCATTTGCAGAGCAACATTGTTGTGCAGTGATTACAAAAATCCAACCCTAGTATTCTTAGATGTACCCCACATGCTCCGCAGTATGGACAATGGGCCTCCCATTTTGAATCCCCACTACAAGAAATATTGTGTCTTCATTGATAGAATGTTGCATTAGGGGAAATTTGGGGTCACAAAGGGGCCCTCTAAGGCAACCCGGGTTAGGTGAACCGCCTGCCTAAACGCCCCTTTGCTCTTGGCAGCAGATGCTAGAATTGTTGCCCGCAGAGTTAAGAGGCCCTCTTTATGGTGTCGGAATGGGGTTGCGTTGCGTGGAGGAGTGCCTAGTGGCACCGATGTGGCTGGGGTGTTTGGTGAACCACCGACTCTCGACATTTACTAGCTGCGTGCGGCAAGGTTCAAAGGAGAGCAGTAATGGAGAGCAATCATACCATCATCGAATCAAGGGTGATTGGTGCCAACGGTTTCGAGAGTCGGGGTTTCGAAGTTTGCTGGCACAACGGTAAGAAGCCGTGAAGCTTGGCCGCGTATATGTTGGTCTCCACCTACAAAACTTGGTCACGAATTTGGGTGCTTAGAATTTGAGTGTTGCAAAATGGAAGACACCATTGTAAGGTGGAATTCAAGGGTTTCAGGTAAACACAAGGGCGCACAAGGTTGAGAGTGACAACTTAAATTATGAGCGGTTTCTTTACAGATGTCCGCTGGCAATTGCCAATAATTACGAATTTGAGCGGGAAGTAGATGCAAGGGTGTTCTTGTAACTCCTACTGCGGTGGACTGAAAATATGCTGTAAGTGACGTTTTCTCTTTGATAAGTTCAGGTCGTGTTCTACAATACTAGGGTAGATGCTGTTCTTCATTTCATTTTACAATTTCGTTAAGTGGCTGTGGTTTAGAGTTTGGTTGTTGACAACTCTGGAGTTTGGGGACTTGGCAATCATAAGAAGGTTTTTCTTCATACTTGTAGTACATTGACAAGCCTGCTGACGCCATCGAAACCTCAGCAGTGCCATAGATTTTTGTTTTTTTTGTAGATAGTGCCATAGCGGATTAGTATTAGCGGCATTGATGTTGTTCCACATTTTATTTTCATGTGCTGCCTTGATTTCCGACTCTATGTTCTCAACTGCGGTGGCAACGAGTACTTGTTGTGAGCAGTGTGTAAGTAGTTCCGATAGTGAGGGGTCAGACCTTGTGGAAATCGAACGTCCATTTTTTTGACACTTATAATGAACGACATCCTATTGTATTTGCATTTTGTACATGTGGCTGCCACCTTGTTGTAGTATTTTGTGAAAGTCGCCATTGTCTTGAACCCTAAACTTTGCTGGCAGCAAGATGTTCTGGAAGTAAACTTGCATTCATCAAAGGAGAAGGTTACAGACCGGTCTAGGGAGGATAAAACACAAACTAAACCAAACATGATGTTGCAAGCACAATGTATAGTCCACTAACCCCAGTTGGCTGCACCTAATTTCCCTAACCGTTGACCACAACTTCGGCGAAGATGGAGCAGCACACGTCATCGGTGGAGAAGGTAGGTAGGCTCACTCATAACTTCCTCGTTGAATGCGTTGGAAGAAAGTTTGCTGACACAGCGTGGCCCGCTTGAGATCTGTGCCCAACAGCTCCCCATGCTGTCAGCGCTGCCACTGTAGCAATGCTCAACGCACGCGGAAGCTGGAGGTCATTGGTTTGACCCCTCACCGGCGTTGCTGGCACCCATGTGGCACCATTGGTGCCCCGTCAAAATTGCACGGGCACCCCCTTTTTTTCTCTCACGTACCAGTTTGTAAGGCCCCTTTCTGATGTGATTTTTCCCCTAAATTAGCTCTTTATAATTCTTGGCACTCGCATGCAGCCGATGCATTTAAATCAGCTTTACATTTCAATTTGTCAAATAATTCCATGCAGAAAATGAATTTTACACTTGGCTAACTACAATTTGGTCATTTAGAAATCCATCACTACATCATCACTACTATGGGGTAAACCTGTTGATCATCGTGGAGTTATAAACGCACTTCATCTTGCAATTGAATCATAATTTGTAAAAGGAATTACAAATGTTTCCAAGTAAATTCTAAACGGTAAATGAATACATATGACACTGTTTGTACAGCCAACCTGGCTATTTGGGCAATTGGACATAACGAAGTCTTACTTCTCATCTCCAGTTTTATGCTCTACACAATTCACTCAATTCTATTCCTCATTTTCAAGAGACAAACTATTTGGCTCCCTTGGGACAGCCTTTGACCATAAATGGAAAGCAATTGGATACATCCATCCCCACAATGCGACAGATTTACAACAAACAATCCAGTGGGCCCGACTAGCAGCCAAACATACTCTAATATAATAACCATAATCATTTTCCTTGATAACAACTGGTATAAAAACTTTAACCCATATATTGGCCCATTTCCAGACACACACATCGTCGCTCACTTTGCCGCGGACACCATTACTTACAAAGAGCCCACAGTACCCCCTGAACTCAACCTTGAAAGAAAAGAACTCTCTACGCTCCAAATACTTTGCATTCATCACCAAAATAATAACATTGGCTCGCACGAACAATTGAACCAACTTAGTCATATAGCAAACAACCTCAAAATCCCACAAATTTACACAAAAATTGCCCATCCTACCCCCCTACATACCCCTGTTAAACCCAGCAAAAAATGGTCTAAACTATATTATTCAAACACCCCCACCAGTGACCATATATCCATTCCACAAATTCCAAATTACCAAACAAATTTACCATTAAAATTCCACCTACAATTCAGCTACTACACCGATGGCTCTTTTATACCCCCAAGAGAAATTGGCCCAGGCGAATGGCTAAGAGAAAAAACTAGATTTGGTCTTTACAACCCCAAAGGCCTCAATATCCCCCAAAGATTACACGGTCACCAAAATATTCTATGTGCTGAAATGATGGCAATTTACAAAACACTAAGAATTCTCTATATACAATTCCCTAACGAACCAGCATATATATTTATCGATTTTCTAAATGTATTATACTTACTTAACACACAAATAAAACACCCCACATTACACAACAGTCATCCACATTAAGTCACACTTGCCTCCATGGTAGAACTAGTACAACAAAGAACACAATCAACTACAATACATAAAGTCAGAGCACACGTAGATATTCATGGCAACGAAGAAGTAGAAAAACTAGCAAACTAGGGACACGCAAAGTTCATAGAAAGGCTGAATACACACACGAATTTGCCCATGCAACTCCCTACTACTTCCAAAAAGACGACTGGCCATCCATGATTTCTGTCCCAGACAAAGGCCCCGTTCAAAATTTAGAAAAACAAATCAAGAAATATGATAGAGAAAACAATTTAGAAATAACGGCCATGCAAACCCCTAACATTTGCAAATGGACAGAAAATGAAGACATAGACAATGAACTCTCCAATGAATTTTGGAATAACCCAGCTATTACAGATAAACAAAAATCATGCCTCATGATTCATCAAATTCCGTACCGGAACTTACATGGGCCAAGCTAGAAAACAGATGTTCTTTGGCAGGGATAGATTCCCGTCTATTGCATGCCCAATTTGTAACTCTCCAAAACCGGACATATAGTTACACGTTCTACTCACATGCCAACAACAACACATTCACTCACACCGAGTCAAAAGACATAACAAAGCAGTCTGGGAAATCAGAAAACTACTTGTCTCCTCTGAAAAATCTTGAAGCTTTATCCTTATGAATGCTGGCACCTGCAACGATAAACCCCCAGAAAATACCGTCCCTAATTGGCTACTACCTTGCATGTGTGGCACACAAAGATGCCATTGCAACTCTCGATTTAGACCAGATATTCTCTGCGTCAAAGGCTTACCATACCAAAGCGACCTCTCTACAGAAATTGACCCCAATCTCACCATACAATTCATCGAATTTACATACCGCAAGGACTGATTCTCCCTGGAAACACTAGAAACCAAAACCAACAAATACAATTCATTAATTGTCAACATCATTGCTAAAGGTTGGAAAATTGACCCCCTCATAGTTATCACAGCTGGCGCCAGAGCCGAAACACACATCCCATCAATGAAACTACTAGAAGATCAATTCAAAATTTCCATGCCAACCATCAAAAACACCTTTAAAAATATTAATACAATTGCCATACAATATGCCATGTCTATCCTTCTTTACAAAAGAAGAATAGAAACCCACCAACCATTTTTGGATCATGCCCTAGCCGAAATTGATGGTAGGCATGGAAATTTTTGAGGAAGCCGAGCCCAAATTATAAAACAAAACATTTTAGTAGCTAGAGCCACTTTATTTATATGTTAGCGCACGTATGCAAAGTCGCTTGTCACTGGGTGGGTTGTTGGTTGGCACAACACATTTCTTGCCTGCAATTTCTCACTTAGTAGCACCAAGCCACTTCATCTCCAACATCTGCTCAAACGAGTCCATTAGGATCGAACCCGAACCAGTTACATGAACTCACTTCCAACCAACAATGAGCTCGTGGCTCGTTCAAACTACCCCTGCAAACTACCTTATACGCCCGTTTTACTGGTTTTTTGTTACTGGTTACTTGTGACTAAAGTGTCTACTTTCGAAAGGAGGGAGTAGATCTTTACTTCCATACATTTGTCCTAAGGACATTGGATTGAGGGTGGATCGAACAGACACTCAATTCACGTCGGTCTTCTCCAGAGACCGAAGTTTCTCTTCTTTTGGGCAATTGTTTTTTCATTACTTTGGGAACGAAACAATTCGAGAACCCCAATGCTAATAAGGTCAAGGCACCCATAGCCAACCAGGTACCCATAAGTGATTCAACAAACTTCTCTATTTCCGACCAATTTTCAAATTCAAAATCTTGGGAGATCTAGAAGAAAGTATCAAGCATGATTGGTAGAAAGGGAATCATATAGGAATGTTCTGGTCGTAGCACAGTGATCAAGTTTTGGTGTCATGGTGGTCGGCTTTAGGTGGGCCTGCATATCGGTTATGCGTATTACCAAAAAAATGTTTTTCAAAATTCATAGTAAATTAAATATTGAAGTAAACATTTAACCCCTAACTTTCCTTGTGTTATTGAAAGCTTGAAACTTCAAAACTGCGATTTTTTACCTCTATGCACTTCCATGGGTGTAGACAAATTTTAAAACTTTTAAAAGATTTTCAATTGTAAGATCTTGAATCTAACCTTATTTGTGGTTCTAGTTCCAAAAACTCATTGTTGGATGATTATCGTTTTTATGATTGTAATATTCAAAGTTTGTGCAAAAGTTTTTTAAGGCATTGCTCGAGAGGCATTGATTCGAAGGGAGACTTGAAGATTTTTACCTCAAACATTTTGGTCATATTTTGTTCCATGTAGCTAACTAGGTTAGGTATGCTCATGCAAAATTTTAGGGACTCAAAACGCTTTTTAGACCTTCATGCAATTATTTTCTATAACAAGGTATAAAATTGACAAAATAGTAAAACATGCATCACAAAAACAATTTGTGAGCTAAGGAAAAAGTGAATGGTGAATAGGTACCTTTATAAATTTGTGATTTTTTGGAAAAATAATTTTTTAAAAATTCAAAAATCTAGAATTTTGACAAATTTTTAAAAGAAAAATTCAAAAGATACTAAAAACTTTGAAGCTTGTCTTTCTAAATTTAGGAGGCTGTCCTTGTAAAATAGGTAATTTTTTTTACTTGGGTCACTATGGAATTTGAGTAGTGATTTGATAATGAACATATTTCATTTTTTTAAATGACCTAATTTTAGACTACCCCTTTTGGACTTGAAACCTAAAATTTCTAGATGAAGGTTCTAAAGTTGGAATTTGGCTTCAATTTTTTTACTACATAGACCTTATTGTGAAGGGAGCATCCAGTAAAAATTTTGAAAAAAAATATTACTTTTAACCCCCCCATCTAGGCTGCCCGAAATTGCAATAACTAAGATTAAGGATAGAGGTCCGGAATGACCTTAAACTATCAGATGATGGACTTGGGTACCTTTGGTTATTGCCGGGGTGCTAGGAGGTTGGCGGTTCGATTCCGATCGGCTGTAAAATCTCACTTGTACCGGATGGACAACCCCGGCGATGGGTTGCGAAAAGCAACTCGTCCGCTTGCCGCCGATTGCGAAAAATAATCTATGTGTTATCAAAAAAATTTAAAAAATAAAAAATAAAAAATAAAGGATAGTTAGGGGTTGAAGTTACATTTCTCCCTAAACCTGTTTCCCTTTCAAGGAAAAATCTCCCTCAGCTTATACACCACCAATCTCAATGGCAAATCTCTTAAATGGTCGGTTATAGGTGCCTCGACCTTAACCCATGAATTGTTAATTGGCTAATTGATCCGGCTTTGATGGAATGACTGCTTCGATCATGTTTTATTCTTCAAAATCTGAGTGTATACTGCCACTTGTGATGTATACGACAAGAATGCTACACCGATCATTTGATATGTTAGCAAACTTAACCAAATATCACATTCATGGCATACAGATGCCAGTACGACGGCCTAAACCTGAAAATTAGTTGCAGAAAAATACTCTATACTATGGTGCAGCGGGATGCATCCCTTGCTAAAACGTCGACCAGAGCTCGGAAATACAGGTGTGCTGCTCAGAACACATTCTTGGAGGCGCTGGAATAATGTCACATTGTAAGCAAAATATAACTAATATTTCATATAATATTCAGTTAAGGGTTTAGGATTTAAGCATGCTTCAAATGTGTATTTATGGGCATTGATTAAACCATTGTAGTTGAAAAGGAATGGTATTTCAGGTATGGTGTGGTGTACTCTTCCGCAGTCTGCAGGTGGCTTAGCGTAATGGCTCTACAGCGTACAGTATTGTATCATTTTTTTTTTTTTTTTTTGAGGCAAATGAAGAATATCATTGCAAAAGAGTAAAAAACAACCCTCATCAGACCGAGGTCTAGGGCGTAGAAACGGACTTCTGGACCATGAGACTAAGTCAACACAAAGCACAACCAACTAAAACCAGTTAGGGATAATCCCACCCGGGGGTAGTAAATTCCACTTAACGGTTAGACCTTCTCTTCTACCCAGGATATGCCTGTTCATCCACCTAGAGTCGAAGGCTTTGAGCGCATCTTGGATCTGAACATCAAAGGTCGCTCTGGCAATTTCCTTAAGCGTTCGTTTCCAACTGATTCTACCGTAGTCCAGTAGGTTATCCCATATAAATTGTCAAATTTTAAGTATAGGCCATGGCTCGTTCTGAAAAATCACACTATTTCTAGCCAACCAGATGCACCAAAGTCCAACGCCTCGCAGCAAGGACCACTTCTTCTGAATCCCTTTCTTCCCAAACCGAAGTGGCTGACCGAATAAACATTGAGCGAAAGTGAGCCTTGGAGGAGGGGAGAGGTTAGCTCTGCCTTTTTGAATGATGTGTAGCAAATAGAAACAAAAATTCCACACTCTCTTGGCATTATGGCATTCGTAAAAGCAGTGAGTATAGGATTCAAGTTGTCCACCTGAACATAACTGGCAGGACTGATCGATGGCTGGATTAAACTTCCCTCGCCAAGCATTGGTAGCAACCGCTCTATGCCAAATCGACCAAATAAACGCAGCCTCCTTCTTACTCCTCTCAGATTTCCACAGCTCCTTCCACTAGTAGAATTCGAAGAAACAGTGACTTGAAAAATGACTGAAAGCTGAGTCACTTCAGACACGGTGTGCAATAAACGAGTTGGAAAAGTCAAGTCACAACGGACTAGTCGCTGATTGGTTCCAGTCGCAATGGACAGTTTTCACCCCGGAGGTAAATCGGACTTGGCGGAGGCTGTTTCAGTTCCAGGATCTTTCTTGCTGGTACAGTACTGAATCTTCGCGATCCGAAGCGCGAACTCACTGAAACTATGATTATCTCCATGTTCACAGTCGGAACTTATGAAGAATGTACTTGGGAATTCTCATTTACGAAGAAAGAATTCGCATCGCATGAAATCTACGACCGGAGATAACTGTTTGGTTCATTCCAGGAATGCACACGCGGCTTTCCGTGGGAGTTCCTCTCCGACTGTTCACTGGTAGTTCGGGAGGCTTCATGGTTTGCCAAGCTAATGACACATGGTGCGCGGAGGTAAGTCCTCTATAATTCAAATTAAAATCATCCACGGCTCGCAGGATGCAATTGTAATCAACGGCTCATGTTAAACAACATCGAAGGGGTCGACAAATAGTGTGTCTGAATCTTTTAGGGGTTTTTCCACGACGCCCCTCTGCATTAATCAGTGACTGAGAATACAATAGTGGTACCACACTTTCTATCCACTGTAACTGCCATACTGCCTGCAATAATGCTTCTCCCTGGACCTATCAGCTGTTTCTTTAAACCTGTAGTCAACGACAAGCGCTAAATCTAAACAAATACTTAGCTTTTTTTGTAGATCGGTAATCTAGAAGAGTAAATAATATACTTACTCTCGGATGTGTGTGAGACCTCGGAACCAGAGTACACTTGATCCCCGAGCGTCGTTGAGGGTTGTCTGCTCCGCCTCCTCAACTGGAATCATCAAGGGTATATTAACGGTGACATCTTCTATGTTGACTCTAACGTACTCCTGCGGGATTGGTCTAGTGTGGAAGCATCCTTCTCCACCTAGGCCGATAACCGTTCCAGTTGCTACGCGAGCTGCAGGGTCCAGTGTGTCCGCTAGCCATACCTTGTCCCCAAGTTTGATCTGCGATCATTGAAAGTCATTTGATTATATTTACAGTGATGCTCTTATGAATAAATCCTGAGTTAAAGCCGCAGTACCCCCTGGCTAGTACCACACATGTACGAGTGGCTGGAACTGCAGGATCGGTCCGTCTTTCTCGGTTCCAACGACACAGTTTCAAAATCTACACTTCCTCCATGTCACAAACATACAAGTTTCCCCACTGCTCTGTCCTCCTTACGAATGCCCTCTACTATCTATGAATAATATATAAAATAAAATAAAAGATAAAAATAGAATTAGTCCAACATTATGCAATTACTCTTAAAAGATGGACATCACTGTATTGCAGCTTAGTTTTTCATTACCTTCGTATTGTGCCGGGGGACTCTCTGAAGGTCTCTTTCACCCCTTGCCTGCAATACATAACATTGAACCCATAGCTGTTAGTGTCCAAGTAACATAATGGGCGTTCCAATAGGACTGAACTGATGACGGGAATGATAGTCAGAGCTCAAAATATGAACTCCATGCACATGTGCTAACAGTCACGGCCATAACTAAGCTGACTTGTGAAATTTTATAAACCAAAAACAATATATTGAAGAAACTGCAGATACGTCTGCATCAGCATGTATAAACCAATCCATTCCGCCATGGTCTTTCCAAACATTCACGTGTGTCTGAGCATCAACACTCCGTTATGTACATTCAGCAAGCCATTGCGTCCTCTGTGAAGCAAACGTGCATATTACGAAGATATTCAACGGTAGTTAGTATGGTTTAGCAACTGATTTACCTTTCGAGCATTAACAGGTTGACATATATCCACTGAAACTGCCGGCACCTGACAGCACATACGCAAACCGCATTACCATTTCAGTGCTTTCAATAAATTCGCGAAATACTAGATTGCACTTACAGCCATGAGGAGCTACAAGTCACACCTCATTTGGATAATTTATACTCGGAATCCTCTGTTTTCCCTATCCTCTATATATCAAAATCGAACAAAGTCTGTAATTGTTTCATACCGCACAGGAAGTGGCAAAGTATGAGCGGCAGCTAAAAAGTCATTTAAATTCATATACGGATTTACAATTACTAAAATTTGTAGGCATTGTAATGTATCGAAAACTCTATCTCAAAATCGGGCATAAAAAAATGGTGTAATAAGGAATTTTATACTGAAGCCAATCTCGTTTACCGACAGAGCGTGAAATACGATACTATGTTTTACACAATACCTGAAGTCCAGAGGAGTTGATTTTCGCTTCATGATTTGCTGATCGTGTGCCAACACCGCAGTCCTATGGCAACAGATTCAACAAACTCTAACTGCGTCATTCAGAATTTCATATCAAATGCAACTAAGTAGATAGACATTAATTGCAGATATAAATTCAAAGATGCCGTCCTCTGAAAACAAAATCGCGCATACTGTAATATATATGAAAAGTATTGGAAGCAGTGAAGACAAATAAACATGCTCATGTTTTCCTTCTTTAGCGAATGACATGTATGAAGTAAATCATTCATTCCGTTAAACCTGCATTAAACCCTACTCAAACGCGTATTCCATCACCGCTACTCCAGAAACAAAATGTTACATCTCACCTTCTTGGGTCTCTTGGCGATTCTGGTTTCTTCTTTTCCAGTATTTTTTTGTGCATCGTCTTCGTCTTCCGATGACCCGCAAAGCTTATCCCACCATTTCTCACTATTGTCCACACCCTCCACGTCACCATCCACAGAATTGTTGACAGGAGCAGCACTTCCACTTGCATCTCCAAAATTTTTCGCACTTGCGCTTCCTCCAGGAGAACATCCTGCGACATCAGAAGTGGTCAGAGTGCCCAACACAGTACGCAACATATTCTGCAGTCCGAGGTTGCTCTTCACGACGTCTTCCAGTCTTCTGTTCGTCTCTAATTGATTTTTCTCGAGATTTTTCTCCAACGCTAATAACCTGGTAGCATTTTGTTTCTCCATGTCCTGTGCAGCAGACTCATAGGTTTAGAGGTCGAAGATTATGTCCACACCAGGTTTCATGAAATCGATTTCAAGATTTTGCCCGCACACTAATCACAGAATTTAAAAAGAACTGAATCAGCATTGAGATAGTATGAGAAAAAAACTTATTTCGGACGAGGCGAGAAAGTTGTATGGAACCAGATATGCGTGAGCTGTTTAGTTATCACCAATGCTTGCATCCCTTTCACGCAATGACCGAGTACTGAAAAATTCGTGCGTCCTAAAGAAAAAAATCATGAATACAAACTGACTATGTAATCACCCACTCCCCTTCTGAACAATGACAGACTTACCACGTTTTTCGAAGTATCTTGAGAGGTTTGTATCTTGTCGGCTACGTCTGTTACATCAGGTGAAGTATTCCTATCCGTTCTCTAAATATGAATACCAGCAAGCCAGAAGTCATAAATTTAGTTTAATGACACTATTACGAGCAAAGCACAAATACTCTATCCAAGGCAGAATGTTTTCTAATCCAACATAATCCGAAGAATCAGAAGTCCATAAAGTAGAATAACAACTACTACGTAACGAGGTGTAATTAAAATGTAATAAGGAGAAATGTAGTGCACTAACTCACCACGGTAACGTTTCTGCCTGCGTAGCCATGTCTACCACACCTTGGATGATAGGCTACCTTCTTTCTGTATTCAGACATTTTTTCAGATTTCATCCTGTAATCAGGGGAATCCCAATACTTACGCATCGACTCCCACTGTTCCGGAGTAAAGCGTGCTGGTGCATTCTCATCTCCTCCATGCAATCTTCTGACTCGCTCCCTATCCCTTCTCAACCAAGTTTTAATCATTTTATGGAAAGACTCTTCGGTTACCTCATGGTCGACAAATTCGAATTTCACTTTGAAGCTGTCCCAGAGAATCTTCTTCGATCCCTCGTTTTGGTCCTCATATTTAGGAACTCCCATGTCCAGTATACGAGGTGTAAGGAGCCTCACGTACTCTTGCCACTTGAGGTGACCTTCACACCCGCTGTCGATTATACCTTCCGGTCGTACTTGAACTGCATAAGGCCTCTTACCAGCAGCCTCTCGTCTTTTAGCATCCTCGGCCGCCTGTCTATGAGATGCTCTTCTAAATTTCCTATTCACAGAATCTTCCTTAATTGACGACGTCTGCGATGTTGGATTTTCAGCAGCCGTGGTCGCGAATGTACCCTGCAACCCTCCCATGTTTGGTCCGGACTGGACTCCACCCATAACCGGCACTGACGGACCGGGTACTGACTGCCAATTCGATGGAATCCTACCCTGTGACATCGCAGTGTACATGTCCAACATACCTGGATGAGGTTGAGCATTGGGCACCTGCACCCATGTCCAAAGTGGAGTGCCATGCATGGGATTTGAAGAAGGCGTCGGAAATTGCTGCTGCAATCCGGGATTGGGCCGGTCAGGAATGTTCGTTCCTTCTCCTCTATCATCTTTAGTTGTATGCCTCGGTTGTCCATTTCTGGTTTGCTGAGATCTGTTCACTCCGGACTTTGATTTTTTGTAACGATGTGCGGAGTCGTCTGCAGAGTCTTTCCCTTCACTTCCCGAGTCGTCAGAGTTGTCCTCACCGTCTTCGGATCCTGAACATATAGTTACCAAAACCCCATACTACTGTTACACACTCCGAACCCTAATGTTATAGGCACCAAATCCAGTCGCAAGAGGAGATGACATCAGGGTTCTTATTTTGTACGCGCCGCATGCGACGTATCAGGTTAACCTCTTGATGAGTCTTACGTAGAAACCCAAGATCATTCGGAAACGGAGAAAAAATTCGGGGGAAAATAACTGTACCCTGAACAACCCTGAATGCGAAATTCTATAGCTTACAAAACGACAAGCTCAATGCCAACTGTAGTTTCTTTACAAGTATCTCAGATATCGGAGTACCATAGAATTTCAAGGTTAACATCGCTTACCTTGTTCGCTGTAGTTGGAAGACCGTCCGCTTCGGCTTCCACCTTCTTCGGCAGATGAATCAAGCAACTTCGACGACTCATGTGTAGTACCCCCCCCTCCGTCTTTGTCCTTCAGTCTGCTGCTGCGTCGACGGTATCCACTGCCTCGCGACCTATCCTTAGATTTAGGCTTCGCTCTTCCCTGACGGATGCTGTCATTGCTACACAGTGAAAAATCCACAATTATACTGTGACAACAGAACCTCGACACTTTGGACGAAGTAGTCTCTGTAGAATCACCGATGCGGATACTCAGAAAGAAGGTCCTTAAGGCACTTCTCTCAATGCAAGAAGGCACTGTTGCTGTAATCTGAATCATTCGATTATACACGTGTCAAAAATCCAACGGTTTTAGGGCCGCGGGTAGGGTTTATGGAGAACAGAACTTACAAGGCTGTCGCAGCCTGGACTACAGATTGCATCCTAGCTTGATTGTCCGCAATCCTCGCTGCACACTCTTGCTCGTACTCATTCAGCTCTTCACCTTCTCAAACTTCAACATGTGGTGCTTGAGCAGAGTCGAGTTCATTTTTGGAACCTCCTTTCCGAGGCATCTCGGAATGCCCCGGATGCGGAACCCGATATCGTACTGAATATCACCACACAGAATACGACCTACGTATGTCCTCTATGTGCGCATGCAGAGCGAGGTGTGTTCGGCGTGCACGAGAGAGTGAATTACAAACGGCCGTCGCTGCTCCCGGGAGAACACGAAACGCAGAACAGCAATTCCAAGCCATCATCGGTAAGTGGGAGATCTCTGAATTCTACTGAACTGATAGTGAAGTGGCGCTCCTTTTAGGAAGTTTTCTACTTTTCCTTCATTGCGTACCGGAGTTCACTTCTGATTCATCCATCGCAATTGAAGTCCAAGGCACTCGTTAGACTCTTCTCGCTGAAAGTGTTTCCCCAGACTTGTCAACTGTATACTACGCCGAGCTCAGTGGATACGTGGGGAACTAGATCCGGGCGAACACAAGTGCTATGTGCAGTCGAGTAATGGATATGACGATACCTCTATCCTGATTAGGTAAGTGAAGACCCCTTCCTTACGTATGTTTCCCACTTCAGTAAACTGTCATCTTTTGCGTCAATATCAACCCATTCACTAAACTCTTGCGCGGTGCAGTCGTGAAATTGTGTCACCATTTTGCCAAAGACTTGACTGTTAATGCAATCGCAACATTGTTTGTACAGGTATTCCTGTGTTTGATGTCGTCGTCATCGGAAGATCTTCAGGAGCGTCATAGTTCATGAGTGTAGGGTTTCTGCCAATCTCCTTTTCCTAATGCCCATTCTTATAAAGATACACTGGTAAGTTTCCACACATTCCGGTAATATTCGTCTCCAATGCCTTTAGAGTTGAATTGTTGTGTTTGAATCAGGGAAAATAATTTAAAATCGCTGGAGTCATCAAGTTTCATTCACCTTCTTGTTTTTAATATTTGGATTTAGGGTTCTGCCATCTTCCGGTTTTATATTTTGATTTATGGCCAGACAGCACGTCAGTATTCTTCGGAAATGTGTTGGCTTGCAACTGCGTTATATACAATCGGTGTTCGAACTTCAGTGTGATTTCGGTTCAGCCAATGTTAATTTTGTAATACTCGCACTACGGCAACTCGGATTCCTGCCCTGACAGTGAGTTCCAAAACAAAGCATCCATCTCTTTGTCTCTCATTATTTACAGCTATTGTATTCTGTGTTTACTTTAGTTTTTTTTTTTGTTACACATGGAGCAGTCATAGTGTAGTTCCACAGGAAACTAATTATTAGTTAACTAGCTCTTAGGCCTCATGTCAATCACATTTTCTACTCAATAACCAGGACTGTATCGTTGAGCGATGTTTTATATTTTTTACAATCACAGCTTTGTCATTCTCTGATGTTAGCAGTGTGTTCCGTTAATTATGATTCATTATCCGAATACTATGTCAATTTATTATTTAGGAAGACATGTCATGCTATATTTATAAGAATAATGTCTAAACAGGGTAAAAAATTAGTGACACATTTACGACCTGAATGTCACACTTGTTGTGGATTATAGGATGGAAACACGGTTACCTCTTACCGATGAGCGACGAATTAGAAGGCGTGACAACAAGTTATGGCGGCGTGATAAACAAAGAGCGGCTTTGTACAATTTTAGTCGCATTCAGTGTCCCTGCAAGGAACACAGAGGAACAGGACATGCCTTTCGTATCAGTGAAGTTGAGCGTCATCTTATTCGTTACGGGAGATCGCCCGACTGCAGAACTTGGCATGGTCCACAGGAACTCGACTCTTCCGATGAAGAGTGGGAATCTGATGCCATCGCAAAGATCAGCGCAGCCGTTGAACCACCGGCTGAACGAGACAATGGATTGGAGATGCGGCAGATGGTTCAGGACATATATCAGGAGGTACATGATCTTTCTGAAGCCGAAGAAAGAATCAACGAGATTACTATGTCTGCTTTAGAAGCTTCTGATCGTATCAATGGAATAAACGGGGACACTCTACCCGACGATCAAACTGACATGCCCGAGGTCAGAGAAGACGTAGAGGAGAATGTGAATGGTCAAGACGGTTTACCTCCCGAAGATAATGATTGTGTACAGGAGGACGCACATCATCGATCAAGCCATGACAACGCGGAACAAGGTCCATCTGAAGAAGCAGGGGAATGCCAACGCGAAAATGCCAATGAGGAGAACGCACATTGTTTACCGAGGGAGAACAGCGACCAAGACAATTCTGCTCGTGAAAACAATCATGGCTCTGAGATGGAGGAGGAGAGAATCCGTGATGCGAAAGCACTAGAAGATGCAATGTGTACGCTGTATGAAGGATCTAAGCATACCAAACTGGGAGCTACCATTATGCTCGTTAATTTAGTAGCCACGCATTCTGGCGTCACTGAGAAGGCTGCGGATGATATGCTGGCGACTATAAAATATATCCTACCAGAAGACAACTGTTTACCGGGATCTATGTATCAGGCGAAGTCATTGACGCGACGCTTAGGGTTGGGGTTTCGCAACATTCACGGGTGCATTAATGGTTGTACTCTATATGATCTACCTGAAACAAAGCACTTGGACCGCTGCCCACGATGTGATGCTGCGCGATTCAAGGACATGACCAACCAAAACAGACCACTGAAGGTACTTCGTCAGTTTCATATCATCCCCAGACTCCAAGGGTTTTTTCGTATACCTATTCTGTCGAACCTAATGCAATGGCATAAGCAGAATGAAAGCAGAGACGGTAAAGTACGTTATCCCGCAGATTCGCGTGCCTGGAAGAAACTGGATAACATGGACCCGGCCGTTTTCGACACCAAAGGTTTCGGCCGTGATGAAAGAGATGTGCGAATTCAGATATCATGCGACGGTATTTGTCCCTTTAAACTCCATAAATCTACGTGGTCTGCTTGGCCTGTCATTGCTACGTTTTTGAATTTGCCTCCTTGGCTTATAACAAAAAAATTCTTTACAGTCCTAGCCTTGTTAATCCCCGGGAGATCGCAAGTGCCATTCGAATTCTTTGACGTGTGGATAAGGCCTCTTATAGACGAGTTGAAAGAACTATGGGAGGGGGTCCCGGGATACGATGTTCTGAAGCCTGTGGACAGCCGGGTATTCAACCTTCGAGCAGCTGTGTTGTACACAACGCATGATTTTCCGGGCTACGGAACGGTCTCCGGTGCGGCTCATCAGGGTTACGTGGCCTGTCCACCCTGCGGTAATCAGCTCAGGGCGAAGTACGCATACGAAAGCCGGAAGTTGACTTACCGAGACGCAAGGAGATGGGTTCGACCCGACCATTATATCAGATCGGAGAGATATAACAAACTGTTTGATGGTCTACCTGAACACAGGCTGTCACCAGTGCCAAAAACCCCTGCTGAACAGAAGGCGGCCTTAGAGGAGTACCAAATGTATTTGACCAGAAGAGCTGATAGAAGCTGTCCTAATGTAACTGGTACAAACCAGTCTCGGCATTCAGAGGAAGCAATGGACAATGATACTGTTGGACAGTGTATGCAAGGCAGAAATCCCACGCAGGGGGAATCGAGCTCCATGTCGACAGCGAGGCCACATCATAGAAGGCAGACACCGCAATCAAGCAGTACGAAGAGGAAAAGAGCTTCTGAAGCCCCGGATGGAGGTTCACGACGTGATGACCTGCAGAGGAGGAATGCTGAACGAAGCAATGCTAGGGCGCCAACTGCTCCTTCCAGGAGAGAGCGAATGCAAGATCCTTCGAAAGTCCACGGGATCAAGCGAGGCAGCAGTTTCTACGAACTGCCGTACTGGGAGGTGAGTTCAGACACAGTACTTCTTGTGTTCTTCACGTTAGCACCATAAACACAGTCCAATACTTATATGCTGTACATCACTGGTAATTGAATTTTCATAATTTCCATATGTGTTATACCATGCAATATGATTAAACTGTGATTTCCCTTCTGCAGCATTTGGAGATTCGTAATACCCTTGATATCATGCATTGTGAGAAGAACATCTGTGAGAATGTGTTGAAGACCATTTGCGGCTATAAGGAAAAGGATAGTGTTAGAGTCAGGAGAGATATGCAACGGGAGGGAATTCGACAGCATCTGTGGATGACGAGGGACCCAAATAACAATTCCAGGATGCTCAAACCCAGGGCCAACTATGTTCTCACTGCCAAGGAATTCGACATATTTTGCACCAGACTGGAGAAGCTAAAGGTCCCATCAGGTTACTGTTCGGAGATTGGTTCTCATATTCGGAACAAGAAGTTTGGAGCCCTGAAATCCCACGATTACCACATTCTGATGCAGACTTTACTTCCCTTGGCTTTGCGCGGACTTATGGATCAAAATACACGAATGGCCATCATGAGATTGTCTCGTGTGTTCAGGAGGATTTGTTGTAAAGTACTGGATCCGGCACAGGAGGATAATTTAATGGAGGATGTTGCAATCACTATGTGCTTGATGGAAATGACATTCCCACCCACTTTCTTCGACATTATGTCACACCTACCCATGCATCTTGTGGAGGAATTATTTATTCTGGGACCCGCTCAAGTGCGGTGGATGTATCCCATTGAGCGGAACATGATGACTTTAAAAAGCCATGTGAAAAATCGAGCTAGGCCGGAGGCTTCAATCGCCGGGAAAAACATAGGTGTGAGCGTAGAGCGTAGAGCGTAGAGCGCAGAGCGTAGATATTCTGCTGGCCTACGCTCTGATCAAAAATATTTAATGGAACATGAAGACCCTATTACCACGGATTTTTACATTATTGAATTTTGTGGAGTTCTTTTCTAGGCAGAAGGATACTCTAAATCCGTGGTAATAGGGTCCTAGGAACAAATTATAATATTATCTATTGTGATAAATTATGGCTGACGTCATCATTAAATAATTGATTAGTAAAAGACCATTATTAAATGGGAAGATTGCCGATGGTCTAAATGTCTAAGGGGTTTATTTAATTCTTCGACTAATTTATTGGTTTAGGATATAGGGTAAGATTAGGGCTGACGTCATAATTTATAAGGGTTTAGACCAGCATCCACTTCTACTAGCAGTTCATAGCTTGGATGAATGTCTGACAGTCGCTACTGATGAAACCCTAGCAGACAAGAGGAGTTCCGTTAACATTGTAGTATAAATTACATCGGGGAGACTTAGGAAGCCATTCTCAGGACCTTCGTTTCTTGTATTTGCTGCGTATGTTATTCTCTTGATTGTGGTAGTGTGGTTTAGCAGAAATGGTGGACAGTTGTAGTAGTCGTGGAGGTTTCTCCGATAGAAGAGGAGTGAGAGAAATCGCTGCTTTGATGGTTTGGGCAGTGGCGGCGTTGATGTTGCGTATTTGCGAAGTCCTGTTTGAGCAGATTGATCGATGGTTTAGGGAAGGTTGGAGACAGGGTTTTAGAGTTCAGATTGTGCAGGCGGAAGAGGGGACTACGGAGTTGCTTCAAGAAGAAGATGTTGTGGATTTGATGAGACAGGAGGTGCGATTGGGTAGGGAGATGTCGAAGACGAGATCTAGGGTTTTCACAAAGAAGGAAGGGAGATACTACGCTGTACGACGAGGAAGAGAACCGGGTGTGGTTCGAGATTGGGATGAGTGCAAGAGCAGGGTGCATAGATATAGTGGCGCACAGTACAAGTCATTTAGTACCCTAGATGAAGCAGTTGCGTATTTGCAGAAGGGCTAGCTTATCAAACAAAGGTTGTATCATGTTATGGAGACAAATGATGTCTATCATGAAGAAGGACATGTAGTGAAAACATGAAAATAAAGAGCCATAGACTAAGTAGAAGAAGAATTATCACTACAAATGCCATGTAGTGTAAACATAAAAATAAAGAGCCATAGACTATTAAGTAGAAGAAGAATTATCACTACAAATGCCATGTAGTGTAAACATAAAAATAAAGAGCCATAGACTATTAAGTAGAAGAAGAATTATCACTACAAATGCCATGTAGTGTAAACATAAAAATAAAGAGCCATAGACTATTAAGTAGAATTAGAATTATCACTACAAATGCCATGTAGTGTAAACATAAAAATAAAGAGTTATAGACTATTAAGTAGAAGAAGAATTATCACTACGAATGCCATGTACTGTGAACATGAATATAAGAAGCCATAGACTAAGTAATAAGAAGTCACAGACTATTTAGAAGGATGATCATCACTCAAAGAGTGGTCACACTGATCAGCTTCGATGTCTAAAAAACGGAATACTCTATTGCTATACCGGTAACGACTAGTATCATCGATAGCAGGTGAAGTTGCACGTGTGAATTGTTGTGCGATGCCCTCGGCATAGGAAGGCAGGGAAAACGTGGACGGGGGACTCTTGTAGAGATCACAGTTAACGCTCAGTCGATGTTTGAGGCCTGCATGCCTAGAAATGTAAACATAGTCAAGTTGATTTCGATTGGTATTTAAGATAAAAATTTGATAGGAGGTGCTTTAGGGAAGAAATTGTTACGCACCCATATAAATGCGCCCCTTTTTGGGTGGAGGAGAATCACTATCAGAGTCAAATTGAGACTCTCCACTGTGCTCGGTGACAGTGGGACTATTCTTGTAGGGTGCAAGCACTCCTTCAAAAATCTCGCTGTCGCGCTCCAATGCAAGCAAATGTCGCTTTGAACGTGCACAGGCAATGATCGAAGCTCCTGAACAGTTACAAGTTCAAATTAGTAATTAGAATTTCACACAGGATCAGGCACAGATAAAAAGCATTCCAACTGACTACTAGGAGGTTGTGACTAATTAGAATGAGGAAACAGTCAGATTGAATTGTAAATACTCGACATCAATGAACTAACCAAATAACACATACGTCACCTTACAAAGGGAGGGGAGATATGGCTCATGAGGCATGAAACTGAAGCATGAAGAAATACATTTAACAGAATTAAAAGGATCTGGATTAATATTTTTGGGTCAAGCAAAGGAAAGGAAGAGAAAACTGACATGGATTCAAATGGAATAAATAAAACTATTTATGAATACTGTTACTGTAAGAAATCATGATCAGAGTGAGGTATAAGAACAATAAAAATTAAGAAATAGAGTGGGAATAGTTTAAAGGAAAAAGCATTGGTCCGAACATGAGGCAATCAACCAGAAAAAAACTCACATTCCCGGAAGAAGTATGGACAGTCGAGACTAATACGAGAGAAGCCAAGAAAATTAAAATTGAAAGATAAAAGTCAGTGATTAATTTCGATAATGGTGTTTTAATATACACAAGTTGATTCAGAATTAACATAAACAGTAAGTCAATGAACGAGCAGAATCTGAACAGTCGAGGTTGCATTTCCATAAGTAAATGCAAGGTGGACTGTATCTTAAAGTCCTGGCTAAATCGGAAGTAGTACGTACAAGGGTTTACCATGATTATCAATGGAAATTTAAACAAAGATAATAAAACTCATGATTGGCAGGGGCTATGATGGGGGCTGTAAGCACAATGCATACATCATATAAACAAAATCGGTATAAGAGCTCAATCACACCAGAAGTACTTACTTGACATTAACCATAACGAAGAAAACAGAAAGTGATATGAACATACCTGTACTGGCACTCCAGTCAAATACGATGTCTCCCTCGTCAGTGAGTAAATCCACAAAACTCTGGATAAAGGAAGGGTCCTTCTCTCGGGAGCCACGCCATGGTGTTCCATCAGGACGGAGAAGCTGAGACATATCGTCGGTGAAGTTACACACTGGATCATCCTGCTCGTCTGGTACGATGTTAACCCCTGCGTATTCTTGGTTCAACTGCCGAGTCTTGAATTTCAAGCCCACGGTCTTGCGCGCGTAGACCTTAATGTTGAAATTGTGCGTCTACACACATGGCCGGAGTTAGTTTATAAGAGATTTAGAAACAGAAAAAGAGAATGACTGAATGAAGATGAAGTACTTACGAGTTTCTGATGAGGTAGAGTAGAGGCCATAGGGAGAGGATTGTATCCCCACCAATCGCGAACTACACGGAAATCATAAGCACGGGAACGGTCATCCAAGACGCGTTCAATTTTTCGATCCTTGGCGTGCATTAGAAGGATACATCCCACATCTGTTAAGTGGTAGGATGCAAAGTAGAAGAGATTCTCCACATAGTCCTTTTCTCGTACATTCCACGACGGAACTTCATGCTCTGAAATCACTGGCACTGGCAATCCCTCTGGAGCATCTGCAATGATCAGATCAATGCCTGGGTGTTTGGGACTGAATTCCATCGCCGAGACGGGATAATGTCGACCTTCTCCAATCTGCAAAGAAAAGGTTCAGAAGTGAGTGTAAACTAACAGATGTCCACAAAACCATGTTCGATACAGATACTCGTTTACTCAAATATTGACATAGTTCAAGTAAGTGCAATGAGTGCCAATTAGCACAGAGAGAAATTATCTTACAACTATGTGAATCTACGCCCTATACACAGTTTACTAAGATGTCTGCATGCACACATTGTAAGTCATAATTATGGGACCAAATTTATCGAAAAAAATTAGCTAGACATCCTATAACTGCATCGCAGCGTACAGAATATTCATTCACAAAGGTTCGGTAGATACTGAAGGGAAACTGCATTAAACCATATTAATCGTGCCGTTGAAATGTATTACACACAGAAGAACTTGAGTGTACCTATTATGGATTAGAAACCTATTGCAAAACAAAAGCTTAACTACCAAATTACAACCACGTCGACAGTTTTAGAAAACAATCTGAATTTTTTGAGGACTAGGAGAAACGTAGAGCATTGAAAAAGGTCTTGGCTAAAACAAAATTCAAGAACCAAGCTGTGCACAGTGGATAAAAAACACGCACAATGAACAAACTCACTGTAAACTTGAGCAGAATTAATACAGACCATCCATTGTATCCATAAGTTGGCAAATTGCAAGAGTAAATGACGGTGCATGTACCTTGTGTATATGATGGACGATGTCCATTATTTGAGGTACCCATGTACCTTTATGGTTTGACTCGCAAACCAAGTCCACCGGGTTCCCCTTTTCCAAATACATAGGTAGTATTGGTACCTCTAGACCAGATGAGGTTGAGGGAATGGGCTTAGGCACTGGAATGGGGCGCTTAATTAGCCTTGCCTGGCCTCCGCGACGAGGAGATTGTGCTGAGTCTCCATCCAATTTAGAGGAAGGTCGTGAGCAGGCATTGAAAACCCCTCCCTCAGATGCTTGGGAAGAATTCACTCCATGTTTACCTGCACTAAGCCCCTGAGATGCCTGAGACAGGATTTCTGCAGTTGCACCCGGAGTTCTAGGTTTAGTCGGCATTGATGCATTCCCAACTGCCTGGTAGAGCACCTGTGGATCAACAATGTTGTCATTGTTTCTTGCTTCAAGGGTCGGTGCGGGTGGATTGTTTTTCTGGTTCTTACGTTTGGTGCCCCGAACTCCACGACCCCTGCTCTGCTCTACAGGCGCCACGGATGCCGATGGTTCTTCTTCGAAATCAGGCCCATCTCCATCTTCGAAATGCATTTGTGTGCCTCCAGCTGCAGACGGGCTAGGGGGAGGGACCAAGTACGCCTCCTCCTTGTGCACAATGTTACGTTCGCACTCAAGGAACCAGGCCCCGGTCAATAAGAGGTCTCTATCAAACCGGTCTTTCTGATCTGCAGTGAAGATGCTAGGTTCAGATTCAAGCAATGCCTCCTCTTCAAAGTGCTTTGGCATGGCCCAGGAACCCAGCGCGCCTTTGCGAACAAGCTCATTTCGAAGGTACCTGCAATTAGTATAATTAGAAAATAAATGACGGATCATAAAACAACACAAAAAAGAAGAAGCAATAGAACAAAAAAAATTACCTGTACAGTAGACGATCCCCGGCCATTTTGCCTCCCTCAATCTTTAGGAGATCCGACCCCTTATGAAACCTGGGGTTTGCATTAGCATTTAGCAGGTAACCGTACGCCTTGTTCCAGAAGGAAACTCTCCACTTCTCCACGTAATCCATGGGTTTCAGGACTTCCTCTTTCCAGTTTATGTGAAGGTTGTGCGAGGTGACCAGCTTATGCAGCTCAACATCGAGGTACCTCTCCAACTGAGGTTCCCGGGAAATTGTTAGAAAATACAAGTAAAGCAGTTTTAAATTTCAATTGATATATTAAACACAAGTTTAGGTTGTTTTAAGTACCTGAGCCCATAGTGATGCCACATGGAGCCAGGAGTCGAGAACCTTGTCTTTCATGGGACTGTCGTCTGGGAATCGCACTGTCTTGCGAACAGCAAGTGTGGAATTCCACCACTTGAGCCATTTAGTTTTGTGATCAGCGGTGACATTTGTCGTTGCAATTTTGTGTAATCGCTCAAGAGTCATATCAGGTATAGGGAAATAGGAGTAATGATAATTGATCTGCAAAGATTAAAGAGAGTTAATATAAGATTCATATTAAGAAGTGGAAATCGAGGGATAAGGAGTTGAGAGTACCTCTTTTTCAAAAGACTCTCCTAGAGATGGGTTTGCAACCGCTACCAACTTGTCGAAATTTTTCCCTCGGATTGTCTTGATGCACTTCTGGACAGCAGTCTCCATAGCTTTCCAAACACCATGTCCAGTTGGTTTATCTGTCTTCTCGTAATATGTGGAGCATGCGATGTCCGAAGCCTTAGAAATTTCACCCTGAACATCCATTACATAAGTCAGATGATGACAAACCCCAGATTACTCGAAAAACAACGACTCTGCTCTACTTATTAATGAGTGTAAACTAATTTTCGGTACTACATTGTGATTTTATCGTAACCTAGTATTGCAGTGTAGGACTCAGAGGTCCACAGTAATCCATAATTCTGCATGCACTCTGAAACAGAAGCAGCATTGACTCTACTGAATAGTCTAACATTCTTGATAGGTAGGAAATTGAAAGATTAAACTCAAAGCATTGCAATGACTCATTCCGCAAAAAGAAGCAACAGAACATGTATGTATGTTGATACAAGACTCTGTCCCTAAACACTCAAAAAATTTGAAACCCTCTAAATTATAAACTTTGGAAATCATTCCTGGATATTTAACCATCTACAAAACCGATCCCCGCCATCATAGACAAAACGAAGCCCCTACGACCCAAACAAAACCAACAACCTACTGCGAAAGCCTTTATCGACATGAATATTGCTGACTGAAGCCCCGGAAATTGCTAAGGGCATGCTATGGGCAGGCCACGTTACCGTAGGCCAGATTTACGTACAAGCATGAATGATAACCAGCATGAATAATAACCAGCATGAATTAACAAAGGCACTCTGGCCCCCAATGAAAGCCGCGCTCGGTACATGTTGCAGTTGAGCATTGTTCTCCTTCCAAGATAACCTAGGTTGGTTAAATATTCTGAGTTTAATTAAAACCTTCAAAAAGGAGAATGCGAAAACAAAAAAACCTCCTGAATTCACATGAGCGGTCGATGATCCGAAACGGTTATCAAATCACCACCAGCATCGGACCACGTGAAACAACTTCTCTGACGCATTCTAAAAGATGCGATCGAACTAGACCGTATTCAGCACAAAACAAGGAGAACAACGCTCATGCAGATCAGGACATGCCAGCATGAAGGTAGAATCACGAGATGCTAAGGGCACGCTACGTTACCGTAGGCCAGGTTTACAAACTGAAGCGGATTCATTAATAATTGATAAATGGGGGATCGTTTATGACCATCATCTAGCAAATTCAGTATTCGACGGAACCGGCAGAAGAGACTGATCACTTTAAAAAAATTAACAGTATATTGAAACGATCTAAGTAAACATAGGCTGGCTTGAGAAAAATACTCTTTAAAATTTCGAAGCCCCCTTAATAATACAGGAAGGATGCTGAATGAAGCGTGAGATATTGAAGAGGAGATATATCTGGGGCAGGCTACGATACCGCAGGCTTTTGGTCTCGAATGTGAATAAGACCAAAACAGAGTTTATCGAAGCTGAACTGAAGTATAATCAAAGAAAGAAGAAAATCACAGAAGACATACTAGATTGATTGGATAAATAAGAAAGACATACCGAAAACAAGAATTTGACGAAGACGTCCATCGTCAATGAGTACCAAGTCGGTTGCTTTGCTTTGTTTTTAAGGCAAATCTCCATGTCCTCGTCAGATATCAATTCCTTGAAGGATTGAAGATCAAGCTTCCCGAAAGTTCTAACTCTCTGTAGTTTAGCTGGAAGACCTTGTTTCACATGGTCATTCTCGGTTGACCTAGAGTATGAGTACAAAAAGATTAATTAGTCCCAAAGTAATTAAGGTGCATAAAGAAAACAAGTAAGGGTGTAATGAGATTACCAATTGATGTCGTTCATGGCGTTCAGGAGAAGTCCATGTTGACGGCGTCCATCTAAAACGATACAATCAGGGGAAATGTACCAATTAGGATCATCTGCATGGAGGATTTGAATGTGACGAGTCCAGGCAGTCACCCTATGATTCCCCTCGTACACATGGAAGAACTTGTTGCTAAACTGCAGAAGATCTGGATCCGCCTGAAGTCGTGCCTCAAATCGCTCGTTCTCACGCCTCCAAATGGGATTGAGCCAAACTTCTTCAGAGCCAGTCACTGGGGTCTCCATGTCATGTGCATCATATAGACTTACGTACATGACTCGATCGCCTACGCGGTAACCTCGAACAAAGTCGTTCTCTAATTTTCGAACGTCCAGTTCAATGATTGGTCGAACAAGAGGGCAAGTAATCAATCGACAAAGAGGAATACATATCCTTGATTTCTCCTGCGGAACATTCCGAAGTCGACTGATGATTCCTACACAATCATTTTTGTGCAAGAGTCTCATCTCGTTTGCACTAAATACCGGGTCCTGGTCTAAGAGATGAGCGGGCATCTGTGGCTGACCAACATCCGCTTGCGTAGCCAAAGGGGAGGTCACACCCAAGGGACCAACTGCCATGGAGTCGACTTGCGGCACGGAAGGCATGGGCTCTACTGGAGCCACGACAGGAATCGGGACAACTGGCACCGCGGACCCAACAGAAGCATCGACAGTCGGAATAATATCGGGAACAATAGGAGCATCGCCAGCCTCCGGAGATACGAGTTCTATAACAGTTGTTGGAGATGCCGTAGCAGTGGCATTATGATCTTGACCTTCTTCAGGGAATACCTGACCACTCAAGAGGATGGATTTCATTTGAGTCGCGGAACTTGAAAGAGCCATCTGACAACAAAATAAATCCATGTTTAATTATTTATCAAATTTCAGAACGAAAATGGTAGTGCATAATTTAATTGAAACATGTCCATATACTAGAATATTTGATTAGAAAGAAACTTATAAGGAAACCTAGATTGAATAAAATAAAATGCATTCATGTTGCATCTCTTTATAAGACTTGAATGGACCCTGCAAGACAACAAATCAATAACAGAAATTGTAAGTTTTCTGAGAATGACAGCAAAAGGAAACGGAACGAAGATACAACTCAAAGAAACACGTAAAGAGAAACGGAACCATTTATGATAAAAAGCATCAGGCTTAACCTGGGGAGTCTACTTTACCGTAGACTGCCTCGAAGCATACAATTAAGTAAATTTGAACTGGTCCCCTTACAAAACCATAAGTAAACCATGAGAGCTATACCCAAGAGTAAATCAGAATGTATCCACGGGTGCAGTATGTAATGCACCCCCATATGAACTACATCCCCAAATGATTTACATGCATGCACAAGCATATAAGTCACTTCAAATAAAATCTCTCACTCGGGGGCCATAGACTGCATTTGAAAATACTCAAAAATAAATCTCTAACCCACCCCATCCAAAATCTGTGAAGTAAATAATTTCAGGGGCAGTCTACATTAACGTAGGCTGCCTTATTGAAGGAAATCAAAATATCTTGTTAACGCAGCTCACCAGGATCAAAACCAAAAGCTCCCGGGGGCTGCCTCACAAACGTTTGAAAACCACTCTCATTTCATAGCATCAAAATGCATAAACCAAAAAAAAGGGACTTGCAACAACATCATACACATAATTTGTGAGCAGTCTACGTTAACGTAGACTGCATTTACAATGACAGATCAATTAATTTAACAGCACTAGATTAACGTCAAGTAATGCAGAATTATAACGCAAAGACTGTCCATCACGCATACCCTGGGCAGTCTGCGTTAACGCATGCTTCCTTCAAAAACTTTTGAAACCTTTCTAGCCTAAAAAAGGCAAAATAAAAATCAATGAACTGGCATTGCGATTACTTTATGCAAAATCTTGGTCATCCGGGGACAGTCTACGTTAACGTAGACTGCCTTATGTAACGCAGCTCACTAGGTTCAAAACCAGAAGCTCTCGGGGGCTGCCTCACAAACGTTTGAAAACCACTCTCATTCCATAGTATCAAAATGCATAAACCAGAAAAAAGGGACTTGCAACAACATCATACACATAATTTGTGAGCAGTCTACGTAAACGTAGACTGCATATACAATGACAGATCCATAGACAGACTAACATCAAGTTATGCGATTGTAAAGATCTCGACAGATTCGTATGCATTATGTATAGCAAGAGGCAGAATTAAAACACAAACACTGTCCATCACGCATACCCGGGGCAGTCTGCGTTAACGCATGCTTCGAAACCTCCCTAGTCTTAAGAATCAACGAATCACATCGCTCATCCGGGGGCTGTCTACGATAACGTAGACTGCCTTCACAATGCCAAGCAAAATTGCTTGATGCCGCAGGTCATGAGACGCGAGACAAAAAGCTCACAACCAAACCAAAAAATAAAGACAACTTACTCGGGGAAAAGCCAAAGAAAAAAATTAATACCCGATGCTAACTTTAATCCAAACCAGGATTCAACAGCATCAATTGACAATTAACTGAAGTGAATTCTCAGACTTAATCATAACCCAAAACTTAAATCACAACCCATAAGCCTCTCCCCTAGTAGTTCACAACGCATAAGCAACCACATTCACAGTCACAAATTGTCATGAGCAAGTGAATTTCATGACTTAACATTCGTCAACATATCTCTTGGAACCAAAACAAGACTAACAATTCCAGTTCAGAGAAACAAGATTATTGGACCATGAAAATAGCATTTCAAGAGTACCGAAGCTCAACTGAAGATACTCGAATGCAGTCTGCTTTATAAAGCCAAACAAAAACTCGTGAATCTCAAGGTCACATTAATCACAACCATATACTCACCACCGAACCAAAATTCAGGATTAACTCTTTCAACCCAAAGTACAATGTGAATAACGCATGCATACTTAGAGGCAGTCTGCGTAAACGCAGGCTGCCTTCACAAAGCCGAACTGAACAAAGTGAATCCCCAGTTTACAGTAATCCCGACCATATGTCCAATGACGGAAACAGAATTCATGATAATTGAATATTAAATACACATACCGAGGATCACCTAAACCAAAATCTCAAGCTGACATTCAAACCAGGCTGTAACATGAATCGAAAGTCAAGAAAGTTGAAATCATGCATACATACGTAGGGGCAGTCTGCGTTAACGCAGGCGGTAATTACGAAGATACAATGCTAACCTAAAGCGTGATGGTACGCTGCCTTATCGGAGAGATAAAATTTGTAAACTCTGTTTTCCATTATAAATCATCACATAGTAGATACGAGAGAATAACGAGAAACTAACCTCAATAGAGATTAGCTCGTTCAGTCGCTCTTCGTGAGACCTGGAACTGTAATGTCAAAGCTCCTTGAAACGAAACCACCTGATGTTCGAAATTGTACATTCTCTGGCCATAACTTGAATCCGCATTTCATTGCATTTCAGTAAAGGTTTAGGGTTTAGATGGAAAACTCACATTCTGTACTTCCGCCTCCAAGCTCAGCGCCTCTTCGCAAGGTACAGCGACTTCTCCTTGGATTTCCATCGCCATTCTCTGTAATATCAGATTAGCAACACAAACGTTATCACAGAGTTGTTGATCAATCAAGCAAAAGATCTCCACCATCAAACACCCCCCTTTCACTACCCTCAACTCGAAATGTCTAAACCAAGGCATCGCCACTTCAGATTCCACCACTTGCATATTTCTAATCTTGGAGTCCATTTCTGTAAACCCTAGTCTCAATTTCCACCCATCACTCTTCTCTCAGACTTTCCCTACGGCCACTCTGCCAATGAGATTAATATTTTCTCAAGCGATTCTAATCCTGGAAGTCCTTTACACTCTGTGAACCATAGCTCGCAAGTCAATATAAGAAGTAAAGGTGCATCTTCAGAGTTCGCAAATTCAAAGAGTCTAAGTCTATTTCGATCACAGCCCGATCACCCACCCCAAAAAGGCGATACCCCAGAAAGGCGATACCTCGATTCTCTCTACCCGGACTGCTATAGAGACCCGACTTACGCTTCAGGGAAATATCCGGCTTCAGATATCGGTATATATCCGTCTTCTGTTGCCGGAATATATCCGCCCAAATAGTCCGGTATATACCCGGCTTATGTTGCCGGTATATACCCGGCTAAAGAGACTGGTCTAAACCAAACTATTAATGCTTATTATACCCCAGGACATCTCCCTTGAATGTAGACCTACTTTCTGGAATTCTGGTCCTCGTAACATAGGATTAGTAAATAACTATTACACTCTACTTCTCCAAGTCTACAATAAAGGAAAATATTAGAAAATCAGAACCCGTTCATATAGTTTTAGAACTAAGCATAATTAGAACTAAAACTATAATAAACTACTTATTAATGAAGCCACTCTATCCATGTTTAAAGTACGTACCTCCTTCCGTACTGGATCAATCTTATAATTCAAAAAACTATCAAACCCGAGAGAGTCACAGTGTGAAGGAGATTGATGCATGGAGTCTTCTTCTTCTTGAATGTCTTTTCCACCTCCCCCGTTGTCCACGTCTTCATGTTCTATGATTTCTACAACAGACTCCAAATTAATGGAACGCATCTTCGTCTTTCTTCTAAACGAAACTGATCCCTCATCATCGGATTCTTCTATTTCGTTTCCACGTCCTTCCTCTCCTCTAGACATTGATGCCTCCTTTCTACGTTGAGCGTTGCGCTTCAACGCCTTCGTGTTACTAAATTTCAGGGCACTCCTCTTCTTTTTCCTCTTCTGCGTTGTATCTACCTTAACTCTCTTTCCTACATTGTCAACTAAGTCCATACTACATGCAATCCTATAACAAATTTCTAACTACAACATTGCCACCTTAAGTCCACTATAACGTACTCAAGTTCAAAGAGACATATCTCTTGCATTCTACCCCTTTATACTCACATTCTAGATCTAAATCCTCTAACTAATTTTATGAACGCGCTCTATACTTTTCCAAGATCCACCTATGCCTAACAATATGGCATTCCGCGTCTGACATGAATTTCTAATCTCAATTACTATAGACGTACAATGACGGCCGCTGTCGCGTTTCCATTTTATCCAACAGACTTGGAACTTTCTAATCTCATTTACTATAGACTTACAATGACGGCCGCTGGCGCGTTTCCATTTTATCCAACAGACTTGAGACTGGCATTTCTTACTTGTATGGCCAAATATAATTTGCAGCATTATCATGGGACCTATCACACACCAAGCATAATCCTTTACTACATTATTTTTAAATATACCAACATAAATAATTTAAAGGCATCTTTAATTATCAGTAACCACTCCAAATATCATCTACTGCAAAATAATGCAGTACTCTTTATGCAGTATAAAGAGGTTCACAAAGTCTAAACAATCCCTTCTCATGTGAATTGTCCATGCTCACTATCACCCGCTCTCCCCATGGCTTCCTCCTCTTCTCTGCCTCCAATCCTCACTTCTATTGAGATTTCTACTGTTGGTTCCATTGTTCCCATCTGTATTCCCCCTGGTCTCGATGGGTTGGCAGATATTTCTTCTCAATGGCTAGGAATTCGTTTTGGATACGATGCGTGTACTCTCTGGTTAGAGACAGAAGTTTTAGATCCTGTAACTCAGCAAGTTCAGTACTCCAAGGTCGTAGAGCATTCCTCTTCTGTTAACAACGTCAAGATGTGGAAGCTATGTCCTGGGAAATACCGTCTGTATGGTTTGACCGAGTCTGTCATGAATGCCTCCACAGTTCTCCTAACTCCTCGTAGTTCCTCTACTCTCTCCACCGTGGTTCCGATGACCGCTCGTGTCAAGGTTGAGCCCGGAACTCGTGTCAGTATAGATAATTCAGATTCGTCCGATGATGAGAATAAGTCTTCTGTTGAGGCTCGTCCCGCCTCGTCAAAACTTCCTTCTCCGTCGTTTTCATCTCTACACTCGCATAGGTCAACACAATCTCACTTACCCTCTCCTCAATCTACAAAACAGAAAACCATTCTTCCATCTCTTCTCGCTCTCTCTAGTATGGCTGGTAGTAAAAACATCCTAAAAAAAATAAACTTCAGATCCATCCGTACTGTAACTACATCTTTCCTACCCCCGTCATTCAATGGCGACGTACTCTTCATTCTCCCTCCTGCCCGTTCATCGGCATCCCAGAGGACTGCGAAGTCCTTGGACGGCATGGACAAACGATACGATGGTCACGTTTGGACCAGAACTATGACCACCAACATTAGCAACACACTAGGGTTGACATTCAGATACTCCCACTGTGTAGGGCATCTGCAATGCCACAACCCTCAGTGCAGTTTCTTGCAACGTCCAGACCGTGCGCATGGAGTGAACGAGTTGGAATTCGAAGGCGTCACTAAAGACCTATTCCCTGTGGGGGAGGCGCCTCCATCTGCGTCAACTCTGCTCTGTAAGATCTGCAAAGAACCCCCTGTCTGTGTGAGTCTCTGTAGTGCCAAAATCTTCTACATTTTCGGTGAGGACAGTCAAGAGCGTGCCTGTGTGCATATTGGTACTCACGAACATCCGGTGAAAGTAGGAGACTACAGATGCTTCCGAGGGAAGGTAGATGAGTTGATAGAGGAACATGTTGGACTAACCCCCGATGCTACCATCTCAAAGATAGTTCTAGAAACTAGTAAGGACCTTCTTGGTAATTTCCTTCTTCGTGACGAAGCTGACCCACAGACTTCTCCCCTCTCTCTTCATGATCTAGAACCCGTCTTTGAACAATGTAGAGAACTGAACTCCCCGGCATTACGAAACCGTATCTACAGTTTCAAAATGTTACGAAGATATGGCGTCATAGATGGGATCACGAAACTCAGAGGTCTCAGTAATTGGGCCTACGTCCAGAAGAATATCTTTCCCGGCCAAGGCGACGACGCTGATAAAGTCTTCATTTTCAAGATGTCAGAGGTCGGTCCTGGAAGTGGTGTTGATTTAGTCCGCCGTATGCAGCCCGGTGGGTCCCTCTCTCAAGCCTGGATGATGTTTGACCATGTCAAACGGGTGAAACCTTGGGCCACGATGGGGTGCCACGTTTACGACTCCACTTATCAACGCATACTAACTATTGCATGCTGTGAATTCCAATCTGAGGACACAGAAGCACAGGTGTTGTTCTGGACGAATCTCAATGATGTTATGGCAAGGCACTGAATACCAATGCCCCAATTCCAAGGATTCATGGCTGATAGTGCGCAGGCCAATTGGAACGCCGTGCGCATTGTTTATGGCTCTGGTGACCCCAGTGTCCCGATGGAGGGCCAAGAAAGGACTTGCTACTTTCATTGGACGCAGTCACTAGAGACTCACACCAAGAAGTATATTATTCATGACTTGCAGGACCAGCACAAGGTTTTGTGCAAGCAATATAAAGATGCACTTACAATGGATGAAGCAGAGACACGTTACTTGGCGATCAGGGCTTGGTGGTCATCCTCAAATGCTACCACAGAAACAGGACTCTATCATCTTGGACACTGGCTATCATATTGGCATCATCGTTACAGACAGTGGGGTGGATTCATGGAACTGGTCAGTTCTCTCTTACTTTAATATACTTTATGTTTATCCTTTTTTCTTCTTTTATCCTTTTTTATACTTTAAGTAAATTATAAGAAATTATAAATTCTATGTTTAGGAGAGGGTTGCGATACCGCAAGCCTCCCCATGAGGTCAAAGTATAATTTCATTGATTTATTGCTCATCGTTTTATTTGCAGGAAAACAAATATTCTGCCGAAGAGCTGGCTGAGATGCCGTCATGTAACCTTGCGGAGTCTATTCACAATAAATGGTTACAAGCTTCTGGAAACAAGGGTGGGGACTTGTATGTGGCAGCTGTCGATGATTATGTACGAGCATTTCTCCAAGTTGTTGCGTACTATCAGTACACAAAAGGTGGAACGGCTGGATTTGGTCCATCCAGAGAAGAACTTAGGCTACGTAGTGCTCAACGTCGTGCTCAACGGAGCGGTGATCCTTCGGCACTCAGTAAGGCGGTGACAGAGTTCCCAGGAGCAGAAGAATTCTGTACTCGTGATGCGCACTTAGAAGGAGCAGAAGTATTTGGTACACGGAAACGTAAAGCCAATGTTCCAATCGGAGCTGAAGAGGAAACTCATAGACCAGACACCGTGAATTTCTCACGTCCTCGAATTGGAAGAAGGGTTACCCGTGCCCGTGGTGGAAGCTTGACTACCATCCAAGAAGAGGATGATGTTGAGATAAACCCTGTTCAACCTTCGTCGTCTATTCCGTCCGAAATTCAGCGCGTCACAGCTGTGCAGGAGACTTCTGTGGATGTAAAGCAATGGCACATTGCTCGGCTAAATTACAACTCGGCCAAGTCCTGTTGGGCTCAAATGGCAGTGACAAAGAAGAAGTGTGAATCGCGCATAGTCCAGAACGGGAAGTCCACCCCTGCTCCAACGTACACCGGCATATGGATGCCTCCTCAAAATGGTCAACGCAAGAAGGTGGAAGAATTTTATTTCTGCCCCGACGATATTGAGAGGTGTGTGAAGGGTTCTCGTCGGAAGTGGGTTGAGCCATTCTCACTAACTCAATCTAGACCCCCCCTCCCAACAATATGGCCCGTGAAAATTGGGACCAATTTGACTCGTTCAGAAATGGAGGCCTTGGAGAATGCTGGTTTTCAACTACCTCAGAAGGAACGACTTCCTCCTAATCTTTCATTCAATAATACAGTAGTACCTCGGGACTTGTCCAATGTTCCGGTGCCGGACAATGCTGATGTCTTCCCGAAATCAAGGAAGTCAAAGACACTCCGTCGCATCACAAACGTTAGTTCCAAGCATACAAGGAACATTGATTCAGCCCGGGCGATGCAAGCAAAAATCTTGAAGGTCACCTTACTACCGCATCCTGGTATTGGATGCATTATTTCAATGGAGTCGGACTCACAGGCAGTATATCAGCTGTCAATTGGTACATTCCCTGACTGCACCTGTCCGGTCTTTAAAACCACGATTGCTAAGTTAGGGCGTAGAGGAGAACCTTACAGACCTTGCAAGCACCTGTACTACGTTTTTGTGTTAGTGTGTCAGTTAGAAGCAGATGTGGACCTCTTCATCCACGCACCTACCCTTAGTTTCAACGAGGTGAAAATGATCATGGAGAGGGGAATCCTAGACCTCCTCTCAGAATAGATGTGACTTTACATAAATATAGATAATTTATAGAGTAGATGAGATAGTACATTACATATAGATTACTCATATAATCTCGTGGTTCATACAATATGTAATATTGTTACACAGTACTGTGTAAATCAATATAATAGACACTACTATCATAACGATGCATACGCCATAGCAAACATCTCATTCCCTCCGTCACTCAGACTTAGGCCTTCAGAACTTGAAAAGTCCTTACAGCAAACTCTGCACTATGAGATCCAGTTTCCTGTTTCTTACTGTAAAGGACAACCCGTCCAACTCTTGTCGATATACAAATTTGCGCCATCCGATATGATCACAGACGGCAACTGAACAACTGGATTCACGTCGGAGGTGGAGGTCAAGGGATACGGAATGAGGGACTCGGTCATGATCTTCACCATCTCGATCGTACAAGCCACTGTCCACCGCCATTCCCCATCACCAACACGGAGGCGTCCGATGTGCCTAAACGGCGGAATGACCACGCCTCGTTTCCTAGCGCGCTCCACCTCCACCAGCCATGGCCGCAGCTCCTCATAACTCGCAGGTGCCTCTGGGGCTAAACCCACAGCCGCCCTTGTCCTCCTTGACATCCGATTACGCACCTTCGGCATCTCTTCCGACGCTCTCTCGTTGCCCCTAAACCGATTCAAGCTACCCCGGAATGAACTTTGCCTATCGTTCTATTGCAACTCTTGACACATAGTGGATTGACACGGCCCGCGTCAGTATGCTAAGTCCTCACTCCAGAGCCCACAGAAAATCCAAAAACTGGATGTAGATAGGAATCATAGACCTCCTCTCATAAAAATCCAAAATCGAGCTGTAGATAGGAATCTTAGACCTCGTCTCACAATAGATGAACTTTACATTATGTATAGATTATTCGTATACTCATGTAGTTCACACGTTTAGAAAATCAGAAATCTGAAACCTTAGTAATTAAATACAATACTAAAATCTATGACTGGGTCATTTCTCTCCATGTCGCACTAATTCATGTAAAGAGTTTCTATATAGACTTCACCGAAGTCCACATTTTCACCCTTAAAACCACGGGTTTGGGTAAGAAATTCCACGGTAATAGATACCGAAATATTCGAATATTTTGTCTAATTTCATCATATTCATGAGAATATTCTATGAATCATTTTTTTAATTTTATTTTTAGTAAAAGACTGACTAAAAATGTACCCTCACCGCTCTCAGATCTGACATTCTACGCTCTACGCTCTACGCTCTACGCTCTACGCTCACACCCGAGTAACGTCCTTCAATCGCCCATGGATATTTGTTAGAGGAAACAATGGGCTTTGCCACATCGTACATGCACGGTTTTGATGTGGTCAGACGTCGAGTATGGGATGCAGATCCCGAGGACTGCGCTGAATTTGAGGTTTTGGAGGGGGCTCCCACTGATTTGACATTATCCAGAGCCGACAGAGATGCCATCCACAAGTTTGTTCTCCGAAACAACACCCTAACAGCACCCCTGTACAGGTTGGTTTTCATTTTTGTATGTGATGCGGAGTATATTTGTTTCCCTACAGTGTCTGTCTGTATCACAAAATGGTCATTGTGATTGCCTGTTTTAAAAGTGTTATACGGCTCATTGTTAATATTGACCAGAATTGTCTCGGAGTACAGACATCGTCTCCTCTTAAACCGGATTACAGTTTGTGATTGGAAATGTCCACTTCCGCTTCTTTATATTTCAATTGTTTGCGTATTGTATATCATTTCAAGGGTCCCACTCTATGTGTACTGTATCGTTACTAATAACCTGCAATCTGTGCGTACTAATGAAGTACCCTTGTTATTGATTCCTATAATATTTAACGACCATCCCCGCCGGTGTCGACGGCGTTACATGCTGTGGGGTTGGTGGAGTGATGTGTCCTCAACGTTCAGTGTTTGCAATTGACGGGAACCAGTGATCTGCTGTTAATCAATTTTTTTACGAGAATGCAGTTCAGTGACAGAGCGTGAGAATCCTAACTGCGCATGTGCAGAAAACGTGCGAAGCAGTTGGATCCACGAGAGGTAGCTGTTGCTCCAGTCCTATATATGTATGATTTCACCGGTACTTGTTTTTTTGACTTATATTGCTTATTGAGAGCAGGGAATGGGAGAGTCAGTGGGAATCTTCCGGAGGAGCAATAGGCCCAGTGGAGTTGTGGATAAAACGAAAAGTGCACGACCTCCAATTGGATATGACAGACCCGAATGATGCAGATTTGGTTTTACTGTCGAGTCCGCCTTCTATGGTATGTAAACGGTATGCCAAAATGACGGCCTACGGAAACCACTGGAGGGTGGACGACGAGGCAAGCAGAAGCTGCGATACTTTTGATGGCGGGGTAGCCTGTTTAGAAGCTAATGAAAATTCATCAGGTACTGGTAATGACTATGTCGGTATCCTCGAAGACATTCTACGCATGGACTATGGAGACGTTCAGACAGCGGTGGTTATATTCGTGTGTACGTGGAAGAAGCGTCACGATAATCTTAGACGAGACACGTATGTGCGAGACTCTGATGGCTTCCTTGTGGTGAATTTTCGACACAATACGTCGAAGGCAGTTGACCCTTACGTTTTCCCGAGCCAGGTCACTCAAGTTTTCTTTTCCGACGATGATCTCCGTCCTGTCGGAACAGATTGGAAGGTTGTTTTACGTAAAGAAGCGAGATCAAGAAGGCAGGTAGAAGAAGACGACGATGTTTTTATAACAACAACTGTCGAGGCAGCTGGAGTGGTGCCCAGTAGCACATTTATAGCTCCTCCTATGGAACCCGACCTAACAGGAGCCATTGTTTTGAATGAGGCTGAAAATGCACTTGCACTGCAGAGATTCGAAGCAGTGCATAGAACAAGCTTAAGGGGACAGAACAAGCGGAGGCGAGGTCCAATACAAAGAGCGACTATCCGTCATCCTTCTCGAAATTGAACCATTAGAAAGGTGCTCGTTAATCCTCAAATTTTCCATATTCTCTGGGCGAGCAGTACAAAACCATTAAGTACTTTCTGAAATATTCGATTTTTTTTTTATTTGAACCATCATTTGTTTATAGCATCTACTGTCTATAGAGTCGATAGGGATGCTATGCTTTACGTAGTCACCGTGCTAAGTTTGATGCAATTATATTGTTAGTTGATCTTAACTGCTGAGTCAGTAATTTAGTGGAGGACTACTTACTCTCTTGTTGGTCGCAGTGGGTTGTATACAGTTTCTTTGAGATTGAAGATGGTATTCTTTAGGCATGTCATCCAAATTATTGTACATGAATAGGTTGTGTCCTTGACGTACTGACACTCCTCTCCTGTTCTGAGATGGGGTGACTGCCTATAATATCTTGACAGCCTGTGATTAATGTAGCTTTTGCAGTGCCGATGCTGCACTATACCGGGTTGGTTTATGAGATACAGGCCGCTAAATAGCTTCGAAACAGAATATACTTCGTGGGAGCACTTTATTGTGACGGAGAGGCTGCGTAGCAACGGACGTTTCATCAAATAACGAGTCACCGCTACTGCAGAAAATCCATACCGAGTTGGAGGATTCTGGTACGGTTGAAGATGAGAGTAGCGTGGGCATTTACATTCGGTCGGGGAATTGATTCGAGGTCCAAGCGGAAACAACTTTTCTGGAGAGTCTTCTCTAATCTTCCTGTAAGATGTGTTAGTTTGGTAGAATCTTCTTTGTTACATTTCTTTAAAAATGTGGATGCTGATACTGTTCGTGTGCAGGAGCGATCATACTGAAGCAGATGCAAGAGTGCCTGAAAGAAAAAGAAGGAGGCTGGCAGCGGAGCATGGGTTGAAAGCTTTACCGATGTCAAAGCAGGACATGAAGCTTGGGAGTTTGTTGATGCTCAATGAGACTGATATTAAAAACACGGTTTCACATGTCTGCGGAAAGGTAGTTCCGAAGGTCAATTTCTGTGATCTTGTATAGAGAATCAGGAAACACATTCAATTTACCAGTCTCAGTTTTTTTTGGGTACCTCAAACAATCTACTAGTATTTATTCACAAAGTTTCATAATTGAAATGGAAAACCGATGCGACGTACGATTATAAATAGATTAAGGAAGTGTTACGATAAGTCCTGTAGATGTTCCTTGCACTAGTGTATCTGTTGCTAAGACTCGAGAATAGAACATTTTTAAGCTTATAAGTATTTTGTGGGTTCTCGGTATTGCAGCTATCTCACGACGATAAATTGTCACGGTTTTGCGACCCCATGGTTCAAGGCGCCCTAATGTGACCGCTGACTTTGATGGGTGGACATCAACTCACCAGGTATGATTGTAAGATTATTGGGTTCCATTGCTGAATGCTCGAACTTCAATGATGATATAGGACGGTCTCCAAGGTATAATTACAAGCTAATTCTCTCTTGTCTGGAACTTCATTTCACAGGTGTGACGCGAGACAATGGAGTCTAATCAACATCGTGGGCATCATTGGGGATGAAGGAAGATGGGGTACTTGTGGGATGGGTGTCGTTTGTCAGGCCCGTCGCCCATCATCTTCTCCAACTGCTGCACATATAAAACCTCCCAAGCTTACGATAAGGCGATCATTGTTTCTGAACTCATCTCCTAGATCTTCAACTGTTCTCAGTTTACGCTTGCAATCTGCTGCATCTTCTGTTCGGACCTCGCAACGCCGTTGTTGGTCACCATGGCTGATCTGCGATGGACAGCGCAGTTCAATGAGGCGAAGAAGGGACGACTGGAGATGGTGGCGCAGCACGTAATGATCGACCACGTGCTGGATTTCGCCTGCGTTCCGGAAGATTTCTGGGCTCGTGTAGATCGTATGCATATCAACAGGCAAGCACTTTTGGAGTTGATGCCGCGACTTGCGTGTCTTTCCAAGTCATGGAATCAGGCGATGCGGTCCCGGGTGGAGTATGCAGCTCTTCGAGCTGCGTCGTCACTCAACAAGTCCCGCTTCTGGAATTCTAACTGGCTCCATCGACAGGGCTCCAACCCTATGGAGGAGTTCGACCGCGTCTTCTACATTTTCTCCAAATCCTGGAAAGTTGCAAAACCCCTCCCAGTGAAGTTGAGGACGGCGGCTTTGGGCGACCTCTCCAACTCCGACTTGTGTTTGTTGCTTCAGTCACTGAGGAGCGGGTGGATGGAGGAACTGGAAGTGATCCCGGGTGATGGTCAGGAGTTGGTTGACACCGTGTGGGTAACTCCTGCACAGCGCGCTAAAACATTGTGACGGTACACCTTCTACAGTTTTAACCCCTTTTAAGCTACATGTCATCGTTCTAAGTCATCACTCAAGACAATTAGTTGCTGAGAACGCTTTCCTCCTCTTGCAAAGAGGATCGCGACATTGGTTTTATTTTCGATCATCGTTTACGAGACAGTTTGTAAATGTATTGTGTTTCTAACCGCAGAATCTTCTATATGTTGCAGATGCATTTTGGTCGCGGCCGATAGGATTGAATACGCAGGAATGTAATTAGAGCATAGTCAGTTTACGTGACTTTGAAGGATTTTTGTAATATTTTTTTGGTTTTCTTCCTCACTCATTCTGTTCTTCTGCTGATAGAACTTAATCACATGATTTTGGAACATGGTATTCATCAGGCATGTCTATACGGATTATAAGATGTTCACCACAGACAAGTAGGCAATATTGCGAAGCAGTGGGTTATGCTTACTCTTGTTATATTTGGTACTTGTGATGAGTTTGATCATATAAATACCAGAGTACAATTACAGTTCGTCGTGGTCAATGAATTACAGATGATTCAGATTCAGTGCTATCAGTCAGAGGATGTAATGTTTTTTCCAATTTCTTTTTGGTCATGCGAAGTCCCTGTTGTAGGTGTCGTGCGTGTACTGTCTCCTTAAATCGAGGAGTACTGAAAGGCAGAACTGAAAGTGAAAGACAGTGATCGCTGCAGTTGCGTCTGGTAAAGGTAATTGCTTTCATGCATGGGGGATGCATATGTGCGCACATCCTCCTGAACTGCATTCTATTCTCACATTATTCTGTGTGTTGATAAGTAATGGATCAGAGTAGGAATTCGGGGAGCTCTTCACCGGACGCTTCCAGACCGAAGCGTCAGAGATGCGAGTTAAGTGTGCCATCGAGTTCGACTGCGGAAGAAAGCAGGAGTAGTGTAGAGCGGGAGCTAGATGAACTCGAAAAGAAACGAGAGGAGGAACGGAACCAGCGCGAATGGTTCTCGGGTGTAAAAATCTTCCTAGCGCCCCCAATCCACACAAAGTAAGTGTTGTTTGACTGAGTTTAGTTGTTTATTTGATTCAGATGACATACCTTTCTCGTTTTTGATATATATTTGCACGATTGACAGGAAACCAGAAGCGAAGTTCATAGCCTCAATCAACCTACGTAGGCTGCGTAACTTGGCGTCAATGTACGGAGCAGAGGCCGCAGATATCATCAGTGTCACCTCAGGGGTGACACACATCGTCACGTATAGAGAACCAGGAAAAACAATTCGTAAACAGGATGTTCTGGACAGGTGAGAGTTTTCTTTGATGAATTGGAATTAATATTTATTTAGAGATAGACAGGACGTACTGTTCGTTTGAAGAGTTTTTATACGCAGTGTTTGGTTCTCTTTCGAAATTAATTTTGTGGTTTGATATGGTGTTTCAGCCTGGGCGGGCAGGAGGTACAAGACATTGTCAGATTTGGTGGTTTCTGGCATCCTTCTGGGAAGTTTACGGCAATTGTTTATCATGACTGGTTGGAGGAATGTCTCGCCGCAAGGAAGGTTTTACCAACAAGGGATTATGAAGTGTAACACGCCCACTTGTATTCGTAGAAATGTAATCGTGAGTTTCAAGCCGCAGACTCGAGTAAACGCGGATTTTATTTTCCCTGTGAGTTACTCACTTTGTACTAGTTTCGGCGAAATAAATAAAGCGATAAAAGACATATATGTGGGGTATAATTCTTTATATCACTTATGAACATATTTTTTGCGTCTGAAAACCCTTTCACTCTTCCCAGTCCAGAGTAACCGCACAGTTTGCTTATCATTGTGTTTTAGCGAAATGTGGCTGTAATTGATGTAGAGTACCTGAAGTTGGTAAGGCCATATTATCTTCTCCAGTTTATTTGCTTTGTACATACACAGTGTCTATGTAAGTAATTGCATTCTTTCTCGAATCTTTCAAGTGTAATCATGTTTGAGTTGCATTAGCTTTGCTACCGGAACACTGAATGAAATACTGAAGGAGAACACATAACTCTTATTCTATCATCGAATGTTGAATTACACAAAACATAAATAACAATGCCCACTTGTATGTAAACAAATTGAAGCAAGAAATTACATAAACAAGAGCCGAATTGAACATGCTTGAAGATACCAAACGAAGTGTGACAGTTCTTGTTTGTCGACTCTGATGAAACAGAAACCTGGATGACGCCTTACATGACAAATCATTCGTGATGTTCATCAAATGACACAGTTCTACATCCATGAGGTATTTGCCAATGATGACAAACTGATACAGTTCAGGTTATCGTTGTTGATTAAGTTGATGATGTGCTATTTTATGCATGATCATTGTGACCAAATGATACTTTAAAATATCACTGAGGCTGTAATGAGTATGATTTGCCCGGATGAGTCCAAAACGTCTTGTAACTAGCCGTCTCAACTGATGGCTCCCTATTAAGCTAGAGTAGAATTTGACATCACCCTCCTAAGTAGCATGTACAGTATGAAAAGATTTTAATAAACGAAGATTCTGAAGATGTTCCTTAATATAGATTTCCTGAATTTGTTGTGATAATGAATTCCTGTTATGTTTGTCGGTTGTACATTTCGAAGGAAGCAGCGATGTGTAGTGTAAATGCACATTGTGGGCGAGGCCGATTACACATATGCAGGAGTACTAAATGCTGCGACCAAAGTGAGGAGAGGAAGACATTTGTGTACTGCACTTACAGATATCGGAGCTCCGGAGACAGCTCTGCACTGTGTCGCCATTCTAATGGTTTCTCGATTTCTCTCCCTCCATGTAGCTGTTTCCTCTGTTTGGTAATTCGATATTTTGCTCGTAGAGGTATCTGTGAACTCAATGTGTGGAGCTTTGGCTGAGCTCACTACGTTCACGTGATATACTCAGTGCCCCTCCGAGGTTGGCTGTATTCAAATAAACACCATGTATCCTGCGGAGTGTAGTCTAATTTTCTTCCAGGATCGCTATCAGTGTTTAAGTTTGATAATCACTACGGGCTTTGCTGATGTTGTTTTTTTTTCTCTACAGTAATATTGAAGCGAGAGCTGTGCGGTTATTTCTCTCGCAGCGTTGTCGATTTGAACATGTCGGCATCCGAGAGTGTGTACACGGTGACGTCGTCGGGAACATCTGTGTATGAGACGGAAGGTAATTCTCCGAAGGGAGCCCTGTTTGTGTTGATCTATATTTTATGTCTTCATTGTCTGGTGGTTTTTGCGCTAAGTTTGCCACATGAGTGATATTGAGACGACAGTGCAGAGTAAGGTACTTTGAAATGTTGTAAGCAGTTTTGCGGTTAACTTAGCAGTTCTTTGTATTGTCCATTGAACCAACTATTGTCTGGTCATATACTCTGTGAATTAGAAGACAATTTAACCAGAAACAACCCGCAGTACTTGTAGTTGGTTGTGCCAAGCTTTAGTAAATTCAATCTGTACTTGTTGTTCTGAATCGACCCCATATACAACTAAGATATTTGGAAACTTTTCGCAGACTCTGTGGAGGAAATGGCTATTATGGTGGCCGTTGAAGAGGACGGTATCAGTGGCGTGAGTTATCGGACTTCATCTCAACATGTAGACTCGCAGGGGATAGCTGAGAACGGAAATCTTGAAGTTCAAGAAGGAATTATGAACGGGGGACAATTGCGTACAGCAGGCGCAAACGTTCGTGACGTGAACTATGATATGCTGACCGATATGAATGTTATGGAGAACGGTGACGACCATGGAATGGAATCTCGTACTGAGGCCGCAGTACTTGAAGATTCATGGACAGCATATTTCTCAGCCACTACGGCGTCTGAACATGGATTGAATGTGTCGAATAGCATGACACACCGCGAGCGTCAGGACCGATCAATCCCTGCGGATAATTCATGCGACAGCGACAACTCCGACCACTTTCGCATAAGGAATGGCGTGCAGGAGCTTCAGATCTCGGACCTTGACCTCATGTCAGCATTGGCGGCTGAGGGCACAAGAGAGGGCACTGAAGTGGCCAACGTAGATGGCTCTGGTGCAGCACAAATTGTATTGTCGTCTGTTCCTCCTCCAACGCACATAAGTGGGGTGTCTTATAGCAATTCCCGGAGCGGAGACGACATTGGTCATGTCATAAGCCTGTCTTCGCGTTAGGATGATCCCATGGAAGTGGACACGGAGAGGAAACCCGGTGATGGCGTGGATAACGTAATCGAGCTCAGCGACGATGACGACGATGACCGACAAACTTATGGAAATCGAGATCATGATGGACAGAGATGTATTGAGAAATGTATGTCCCATGCCGATGAAGAACTTCAGAAGGAGCTGGGAGAAGGTAGCGGCGCTGGGAAAATGGCGATTCTAGACCGCATGGAGGAAACAATTCGCTCGCGCCCGAACATGTTATACACTCCACTACAGAGGTGGGAATACGAAAACAATCTACCAGTCGACGGGGTGGAAGACACTGAGGCGTGGGCAAGAGAGGTTGGTCTTGCTGACCTATTACTGGATCACAGCCTTCCGGGCAAGAGGCAGAAGATAGGAGGGTCGCATGAAACACCGAAGTACATTGTGTCAGAGCCAGTAAGCTTCGAAGAACTAAACTTGGTGCACAACGCTCCATCAACTGATGCCAAGGTAGGGCAGAACAGTGACAAGGATAAGGAGGCAGATTCGAAAAGGAAGGGGAAGGAAAAAGTTGATGATTAAGAATGTGAATTCGAAGGGACCGTAGGACAGAGTCGATCTTCCAAGGTAAATGAAATAATCGGTATTTGATTCGTGTTCCTCTCCATTGATATTATCCGTTTTTTGGATCCTCAGTTTGAAGTTTGGGAACCATAGAGGTAGTCGCAATAGTGTTGTTGAGGGGCTTAACTTACAGAAACTAAGAACATCGCAGACTTAGTGGAATCAAACCTCACAGACTGATCATACAGATGTTGTCAATTGCATGTCGTTAAATACAATATTTTTCTTATTGTTTTTTTTTTTTTATGAACATTACTTGACATGTTTTACACTTCCTATCCGATACTCAGTTATACACAATCAATACATGTGCTGTTTTGTAGGAATTACCGAGGTGGTGTGTCAGTGGAGCATTAGGAAAAAAATGAGGGCAACGACGGGTTTTAAATTCTTCGTGTTGGGCGTGACAATTACAAGAAGTGCTTTATGAGTACTGCCTTGAAATGGAATCTGTAATTGCTATAATGATATGTGACAAGAATACGGCGATCTCTTGACTGACAGTCGAATTTTCTCACAGTTTCGAATGGTTTGAAAAACAAGGGTCTTGAGCGGTGGGACTGATTTTGCTTCTCACAGTCGTCAGGAGATTACGTTGTACAGGACCTATCGCAGCATTTATAGTTAGAAGAAGTACATCGGGTTCCAAGTTTAATTTTGTTTCATGGAAGTCTATTCTGTACTCTTCCATATTTACATAGAAGAATACGGTAACAATCCAGTGATTGTCTGAAAGGTATATTGTTTTTTTAGAGGTCTAAAATGATGTACTCTTTGCTGTTCAGATATGACAGGATGATGCAGGTCATACGAGGGCAACAATACCGTTTTTGTTATGTAACAACCTTTTATGAAACAAATTTGTATGTCTGCCGTCTAATTCTGTTCGCGTTGTCAATGTAGAGTCCCCAGTTGACTGTGTAGTTTTATTTGAATCGGAATTTGCCCTGCTTGGCAATTTCTATATATACTATACACAATTGTGATGTCTTCAGAAAGTACGGAAGGATGTGCGATGGTTCTAGCATAGTCGACTGCATCACTTTTAGAGTTAATTCCGTGCTTCTTGTACATTGGAATAAATGCCGTAGTTTCATGTGACTCAGTATCACCTTTGCTGCATATACTTTTGAATCATATTTTCTCGAAAACACCCGTAGTTTGCGACTGTAGCCAGTGGTAGGTAGATGTCAAATAACTCCACGTCAGTAGCGTAATGAGAGAGAGAAACAGGTTCGCGCATCAATGGTGTCAAGGATTCTATTGTCGTCTGCCCTTTTCATTGTCTCACAGGAAGCCTTTTAAGTGCAGAGAGTGTACCTACCAGGAGACAACTACCAATGTAGAACTCAGGTGAGCCCTTCCCCAACATGCTCGTTCTAAGTCTTTATAAAAAGTTCTTAGAGGTAACTCTAAGATCACAGACTCTAAAGAGCCTGCTTTCACTGACTGTTTTGAGGTAAAGCGGTAACTTACTTTTCTTTTCTTCCTTGAATCAACAGATATGATGAGGCGGGAAAATCATGTCTTGCTGTTGACGAACGTTGGAGCATAAATTTTGGAAGAACGTGTGAAGATGTAGCAGAGGTCGTTCTGGCACCTCTGCTAGTTCACCATGTCCTGCATGAAAGATATGCAATCTCTGAAGCGGTTTTTGCGAATAGACCTTTCTATGGTTCAACTGGAGCAGTCATATGTTGAAGGAGGAGTTCAATGCAGGCGATAATACCAAAAACTAGTTTCGACAGTAGTTTCCAACATTATGAGATCTGGAATAGGAAACAGTCGGAGGGTTTGAGGTCTGTAAGGTACATTTGTTTTTTCACAGTAGGTATGGATCGTATGAGAGATGAAGGGAGCGATGAAGAAAATACGAGTGACGGCGGTATTACCCTCCGCTCTTATGAACCTCTGCCGTTGCCTGGTGCGAAACTTGGAGGTGCCTCTTCATTCTCCATAGCTGCGGACGATCAACTGGATCCATTCAACCAGACAATACTGAGAAATCTCGATGAGCGCTTCTGTTCGCTACAAGAACCCAGGAGAGTTAATAGATGTCAGAAGAGAGGGAGAGATACTGAGGAGGGTGTGACAATAGTGAAGTCGGTTGAGGGAATCTTTCCACAGAGTGAAGACATGGCTCCCGTAGAGCAGACACAAAGTCCGATGAAGGCTTCGTACACTGAGATGCAACGTAAGTACACCGAGCACTGCGCAGAAGTGGATGTGGACTCAGAGTTTGGAGAAATGAAGCTAAGCTGGGATGAATTTTGTTGCCAAAGGCCAATATGTGAAGCGGAATTTGGGCCAGAAGACAATATAGATACTGTTTTCTCAGACAAACTTCAAACGAAATGGGCCACCGAGCTTGAAGAAAGAGAGTGGAGGCTGAAAGTTCACCGGTTCAATGAGGTGGCAAAGATAAAAAGGCGTAGACAGGAATCGCAGGGAGTCGCTGGCTCATCATCGGAGGTGGCTGAGTCTGAAGGAGTTGAACTTTGCAGAGATTTGAATACTTCTGGTACGTTTTTAGTGTTTCAGTTTAATCCTCATTTCATTCCAGTTGCTGTAATATTAAAAATTACGCCCCTACCATCAGTATGTTGAAATGAGTTGTTGTGGTTGTGCGTTTTTTTTATGTTTTTTTGTTTTTTTTTTCCCCAGGTGAATACTGAATAGGTGGGAGTACAACGACATACCTGAAGTTTTCCTTACTGAGTGTACGTGGATTTCAAATCCTCCGCATCGTGATGTGGTTATCTTTCAACACAGTATGAATCTGTTTTGCAGAAGTAGGAATGCCGTTTTAGAAGACCAGAAGGTGCACCTGTTCACGTTGAGTTGTCCTGGTTTTGTGGAACAGTCGTCGACTACTTAGCCGATGATGGTGTGGTCGACGTCGTCACATGTTAATAAATTTTTATTTGGAGATTGTACTTGTTTAGAAGCCTGACAGATTCAGAGTTTGCACTGTAGTACTCAATGTTGAAAACTGGAATTGTGACACTATAAAACGAACTGTTCACATAGTGGCATGCTGAAGTACTAACCGCAAACAGAGTAGAGTTCATAGAGAACATTGTATTACTCAATTGGTGCGAAGTCTGAAACGGACACTCTAACCTCAGGGGACTAGTTGAAATATAGTACTGCTGCCATGTATGTGAATCGGGTGAAAGATTTAGTACCGGACTATGAACATGCAGGCGAAATCATCAAGGGCCCAACATTCTCCTGATAAATCTGTGCGAGCGCTAAAACAAATTATGGAACCGTTCTTGAAAACCGCCGAAGAGGTCCGCCCATGCACTGACTCGTAGATACTTATTCTCGGTTTCGTAGATACTCGGCAACATCCACTACATCGCGTTTGTAGATTCAGTCCGGGGCAATGTAAGACTCTGTCCATATGTACTTCATCGGCACATGCTACTGTCGAGGTAAATCCAGCTGCACGACTCTGGCTGAGACGATTCACGGGAGTGAAAAACCAAACTCGCAAGAGACCGCCACGCCACTACCAGTTATACCAACGGAGTCCGTAGTGACTTCAAGTCATTTTCCAAGTCATTTAAAACTGTATCCGGACATCAAGTCATTTAATGTAAGCCCGCAGTGGACAGGATTCCTACTAGTGTTCCAGTCTAGTGAGAAACCGATACGTTCCTCATGAGTCCATTTGTCAGGAATCGATTCGCTGAGGGCAGTGCTTTTCGAGATGAGAGCTCTACCCGTCCTCAACGAGTACATAGTAAAAGGAGTTCCACAGCTCCATCTCCAAAGTTTCGGATCAATGCCTTGTATATTTCCCAGGGAGCCATAGTAGACATAGAGTTCCTCTTTTTTAGAAGTGCGGTGTTTATCAATTTGGTATTGTATCATTTTTCATTAAAGCATAATTAAGCTTCTCCTTTTCCAAAGAAAATAATGCAATTCATCAACCCTTGTACATTGATTATCCTTGTTCTGAGTAAATTGTTCCTTGTGCATTGATTGCGTACAATCCATCCTCTATAAATGTTACACTTATAAGTGTTAACCCTCTCTAAATGTTAAATTTCTTCTACTCCCCATACATTGCACACTATAAATGTTAAACGTGTTAAGTGTTAACAAAATGGTACTCCCTTCTTTGTGAATTTGACTCTTTAATTGTTAACAACTGAAATACAACCATAACATAGATGATAAAAACTACACATTTAGTTACATTCTTTTCTCTCTACACATTACTTGATATTGAATAAAGTTTTGATTGGATTTGCAATTTTATGAATGGTATTCTCTCACAAGGACTCTTCACAGTTGCTTATATTTGTAAATGTTAAGAATTGTATATTGCTAAAAAAAGTAATTTTATTATTGTAAACTGTTAATACCTCTATAAATGATAACTTTGATCCACTCCCGAGGGTTAACATTTGTAGAGGGTAAGGTGGACGCACCCATAGCCGACCAGGTACCCATAACTAACCAGTAGACTTCTCCATTTCCGACCTCCATTTCCAACCACTTACTTTTCAAAATCTTGGGAGATCTAGAAGAAAGTATGAAGCATGATTGGTAGAAAGGGAATCAAAGGGAATCAAAGGAAATCATACAGGAATATTTTGGTAGTAGCACACTGATCAAGTTTTGGTGTCATGGTGGTCAGTTTTAGGTGGGTCTACATATCGGTTATATGTATTACAAAAAAAATGTCTTTCGATATTCATAGTAAATTAAATATTGAAGTGAACATGACATTTAAAGTTACATTCCTCCTTAAATCTATTTCCAATTCAAGGAAAAATCTCCCTCAACTTATACACCTCCAATCTTAGTGGCAAATCTCTTAACTGGTCGGTTATAGGTGCCTCCACCTTAGAGTGTATCTGAGAGCTTGGGACTGTCATGGAGAACTATACCGTAAAACCAACTTTTCTAGCGGTCACGGTTGCAGGAAGGGGAGGTAAAATGACTTTGTAGTAAAAATTAGAGTTGGCAATTGGCAATTGGCATGGGGTGAGATAAGGTAGTGGGACCAATTCCTTACCAAATTTCAGGTTTGTATACTTAGACTTATGAAAGAAAAAGTTTATTAATTTTGGAAGCTCCTTAAAGTTAGTGCAAAAGCATCCCTCAAAAACACATTTTTTGAGCATTTCTACAATTTTCTGTGAATATTTAAGTCCGTCAACATAGAGTGACCATTAACCGATTATAGGGTCATGGTTTTCATGAGAGGTTGGATTCCTAAAATAAAGAACTTCTTCACCAATCATAAGCACTCAATTTTCCATAGCAGGGACGGAATTAGAGCACTCTTGGGACATTTTCTTGATTCAGACTTTGTGATATATGGAACCAAGATCCAAAATAGTAGGGGTTGGGAATACAACCCGGTCGGAAACACAACCCTCTACCTTATATAAGTGCAGGCAAAGCCAATCAACGTTGACTTGAAGCACTGTACTTTTGGCTAATGGTGCCATGTACACCACTTGAGTTAATCGGTTTATTTGCAAAGTCAAGAAAAGTTTCAAATAGATACTCTCTTTTGATTTAGTATACTACTATTTGTTCACTCTAAATAGTTAGTAGATATGAAAAAGTTTGGTGGTCTTATAATTGTAATATTTATTAAATATGGAAGAACTTGGTGGTCTTTAAACACAAGTTAGAAGTCTTTTAGCCACCTTTTAGAAACAAAAAAAAGAAGTCATGTTGTACCAAAAATCCTAGTCCTCTTTTCCTTCTTGAAGTGATTATAGAAATTTAGAAATATTAAGGGCTAATTTTAATCATTTAAATTCAAAAAAAAGAGGAAATATTTTTCAAAACAAGGGTAACCTTTACAAACAACTTTAATACTATGACTTTTTGTGTGATTTTTTTTTTTGGTAAATGTTTATAATTTTTGTTCCACTTAGATAGTGTCAATATCTTCACTTTTTGTAAAAATGTTCATTGATGATGAAGAATTAGAAACTGAGTAAATAGTTGCTGTTGATGTGAGACAAATGTAGTGTACCTTCAAAGTTCCATGTGGCAAGCAAGAGCAGTAGATGAATTCCACCATCAAAGAGGAATGACAAATTCAGGAAAAACCAAACTGGGAAAAAGAGAGCACCTTCACCCAGTGGTTATCCTGTATTATCTCATGATGGCTAAAAGATTTCATTCTTTTAATGAGATGAAGAAAAATAAATATTAACATTTACTTTGCGTGATTTATTTCAAAAGCAAAATTGAAGAGAGTGAAATTTTGTGCAAATGGTTATCATATGATTCTTCTATCCATGTGGGGATTTCTGTATGGGATCTGTATATAGTCCAAAAGCAAAGAGACAAGCAATGCAATACTGCAAAGAGCCAGGCACATTATATTGCAAGTCAAAAAGATTTTCTTGCTATTGACAGTTCAAGTTTGTTCTATGAAATACACTCCTTTGAAGTGTTTACCTTCAAAAAGGAGAAGTAGCTCTATATTCATTGTTCTTTGTCCACACAAGTGTTTACCTTCAAAAATGGGAAGTAGTTCTATATTCACTATTCTTTGTCTAGTGGCCATCAAATTAGTGAATAGAATGAACAAATACTATATTTACACTGACTCCTTCGGGGTTAGATTTATTTCTTCCAATGATGTCTTTTTCACCGAGCGCAACAGCGCTTGCCATTGACAGTTTGCAAAGCATATTAGTCATGCCTTCCCATAGCTCTAAGGTCATTGCCCCTCTTGCTTATCCTCTTCTTTGGACTTTTGTCATTCTCTCTCTCTTCTCTTTGGTTTTGTAGGTAAATTGGTATAGGTAGTCACTGAGGTTCCCGGAGTCCGTTACTCAATGTTTGGGCAACTATTCCTCGGTTTTATTAGATTCTGAAAATTTTACAAAAAATTCCTTGCCGACAAAAAATTCCTTGCCGGTGGGGTCACCTCCAGTTGGTTTGCAGGTTGTTATTTCTTTTTTTTTGGAATTCATAGCATCTTTTGTTCCCAAATTAAAAAAGAAAAGAAAAGATACGGCATGCTATGGCCACCGCATTTTGAGCTGAAAAGACCAACAAAATTACCTATTTCCAACATACCATATACATGTCGCCATCAAAGCCTCTCTATATTATCAAGGCTACTGTTGTAAAAAAAAAACACAATCTTGGATTCAAAATCTACAATTTGATTGATATCTTTACACTAATAAGTTGGAAAAAAAAAACCAAACCCAATTGTAGTGGAAAGAAGATAAAAAGATGAAAACTTGAAATTTTCTATTTTTGGCGATTTGAGGGTGGCCTTGAATGGGCTAAAATTTAGAGGTCGACAGCTCTTTAGAAGTCACAACTTCGATGAGAAAGATGTTTAGAGGTCACCATTTGGAGTTTAGAGGACCTTTAAGCCTTTAACCCGGTGGAAAATGGATGGAGGTTTAAACTAGTAGTCCCCGCATCAATGCCAAGGTTACCTCCCTCTTTCCACATTCTGGGTCAAAAAATCTTGACTAACTGTGATTCGCTCAGAGCTCCGAGAGAGGTGGAGAGGTGGATTAGGGTTCCAAATGTTGTAGAAGTCTGTCCCTGCTTTATACATCCGGACTTCCGGTTTACGGGACGACTGGGGATGCTCTTATGTAACACAAGTGTTTGTCGATCAACTAGTTTCTTCAACACGAGTTCGACTTCGTGACTGGCCAGTTGCTCCCAAGTGCCCCTCCTTCAATTCCTATTCTCCTACCTTCGTCCACTAGGTAGAGTCAGGCCCCCAGTATTTCTCTCGATTTGGTGTGATCACCTTTGCGTCACAGATGCGTCGTCTCCAGACTAGCTCTGCCAATCCCGGTCCAACTTGCTCGCCACTTGCGTCTAAAAGTGAAATGCCATTCACTCCAAAAGAATAAACAGAAAGGGAAGTACAATCCGCCAAGCTATTTCTGGTCGACCTCTTCTGTTTCTATGTGCATTTTATAGCTCCCACAAATGTTGCTCTGGTTGCTTGCGTGCGTGCGTTCCACACTGAGCTATGAGCTATGTCTCCCTCTAAACCCGATGCAGCACGCCATCCCACCGTGATATTAAGGCTCACTTCAGGTAAGGGAAGCAGGAGGGAGCGACAGGAGAGATTGCACAATGTGCTTGAGGATAATTAGTTCATAGAGTTTCAATTCCCTCTTGTACCTTCACACTGATGGCAAAAGGATTGTCTCTACATCAAATTGGAGTGTTTTTGAGCAGTAACAAATCTCAATCAACCAATTTGTTTTCCCAGTACTCCCTGAAATTTGGGCCACTTCAGACTTCTTGTGGCCCGAGTTAGTGGGAACAGATGGAACCATATTTCTGAAGATAGAAAAACACGGCCTCTTGTGTGGGTAGATTTACGGTGGGACGGAAGCACACCGAAGTTTCTAGATTCCCTCGAGTCCTTGGGGTGATATTTCAAGTGAAAGATTTGACCGCTTCTAGTCGTAGCTGCTGGGAATGATCGACTGTACGCTTGGTGGCAAAGCAAACCAAGCTGATGCATTTGACAGAGATTAGAGACTTGAGAAATGGCTTTTCCATCCTTGCTTGTGTGGGTGTCGAGTAGCGCAGCAATGGCATACGTGTACTACGGAATCATGAGGCTGCCCAAAGGATTCATTCGGCTGACTGCGTCACTGCCATTGATGGCATTCTACGTGTACATGGCGCCCAGATTTGAAACTGTATTCGAGCGAGGAAACTACTCGTTTTTCTTCATATGGTTGACCTCCTTCAAAATTATATTGCTGTGCTGGGACGATGGCCCTGCGGCCGATCCCTGGGCAATGGCATCTTTTTCCAGGTTCCTCATCGTGATGAACCTGTCCTTGCAGATCAAACGAGAGAGCTTTGGTGAGAGATCAAAGAAGCAAGTAGTTCACACCAGAATGGTTAAGAAGCCGAGTACTGCAGATTCACCTAGTGAGAGCCATATCGAGACTGACATGGTGGCCACAGCTCGCGACAGGAAATTCAGCGCTGCTGCAACCAAGCGCACCATCGTTAATCACTCAGATGTCGTTACTGGATTCAACGGGCATGAAGCCAGGACTGCCGAACGAGCACCCACCCAGCTGCCACCACGTGATTGGAAAGCGTGGGTGAAGTGGGTCGACGCGTCTCAACAATGGCATATCGTGGTTCTTAGGTTGCTATTGAAACTGATAGTTCTCATGTTATTAACCAGCTCGTACATATACCGTTCTTCCATTCCTTCACTCCTGCTCTACATCATATATTCACTGCACTTGTACATCAGCTGCAGTCTATTGTTTGAAGGCATTACAGCAGTGGTATCGCCCATGTTGGGAATTCAGCTTGAGGCACCTTATAATACGCCCTTTCTGGCTCACTCCCTCTCCAATTTCTGGGGGCAAAGATGGAACCTGCTGGTTAGTAATCTTCTGCGGGTATCCGTCTACGACCCAGTGCTTCGCTGTCTTCTGAGGAATCATGTGCATGGGCAAGCCTTCACACTACTCCAATCAAAGAAGGTAGTGGCAGATGGACAGATCAGTATTAATAAGCCTGCCTTACTGGGCCAGAGCGAGACTTCTTCTGGATCGCCGGAGGATTTCAAAGGTGAGTGAGTCCTATTTGATACACTGTCTACAGATTAGACCAGACTGTCTGGTCAACGTTAATCTCTCTTTCAAAAGCCCAGAGTTAAGAGTGTCTAACTAATTGACAGAGTTTTGCATGGGCAAATTGTTTCTTGCTCATCTTATCAATAACTACTTGAGAGTGTCGGTGATTGCATAATTAATCACCTGTTAGTGGTGTTGAGACCTATAGACAGGACTACAACCAAACTGAGACTCTGATTCGTGTAATATGTGCAGTAAACACGACATCATATGCTGCGGCGTATGCATTCAACCGGCCACCACTACTGCCGCGCTGCATAGCCATGTTCTCAAGTTTCCTCGTCTCGGGTTTAATGCACGAACTGATATTTTACAACATGAGCAGAAGCAAGCCCACCTGGGTATCTATGATCTTTTTTCCACTAAACGGTGCTGCTACAATGTTAGAAGTAGCTGTTCGACGGAAGACACGGTTACGACTCTCCAAATACATTTCCATACCTCTCACCCTTACTTTCGTGCTCGTCACTGCCGCTTGGTTTTTATATCCAGCTATCATAAACGAGGCTGGAACCGACGCCGAAGTCATCGCGGAATTTCAATATTTTTTCCACAGATTACGCCAACTGGTCGGAGGATCATAATAATTTCAAATAATAGTAAGTATCGACCCCGCCTAAAGTCTTGGTACTAACTAAATTTTTTCATAGGCAGCAAACTCAGTGCACAAGCATCAAAATGTGTAAGAACTCTTGATTCTAGGTTGATTACCTTAAAGATTTGCTTGGCACTCAATGTGCTGAGCCATACAGTACGTAGATTCCGCTGCTTGTTGTTTACCAATCAGTACACATCTTTCAGCAAGGAGTAGACGGGGATAATAAGCGGAACTCAAATGAGGGCAATGTAAAACCTGGAGTATCATTAACTAATATGTTTATATTTAAATGGAACAAAGAAGCCAGCAGCAGCAGTTCCTATCTGGGTAGGGAAGCGCTTCATTTCTCATGATTAATATACAAGAACCCTAAACCCCTACATATCACATCCTCTATTCGCTCATAAATAAACACATCGACAATCAGCAAATGTATACACTTATACCCTCATCAATTTTGTCGTTCTCTATGTACAAAACTTAAAAGGCAAATAAAACATCACTTCTACATCACAGAGCAACACAATTAGCCACTAGCAGAGAGAGAAAAGAATGGTTTAACGCAAGTGTTCCGAGGACCTCCTATCTTGTTTGAAGTTTAGGCTACTGTCATGTGTGTAGAATCACCATGGGGAGGATGCATACTTCATTGATGGGACGCGATGGATAGGAGTAGCAGATGGGGAACCTGGTGAGACTCTTGATGCTGGAACAATCTCTATTAGTAAGATGTTATCTATCTTAAGTATAAATAAAAATATCATTCTACTACGAACAATTGTAAGTGTGAATAAGTACTGTCACTCTAGGATAATGAGAATAGTTAGATTCTTTTCATGTTCCCTTTATTCTTATTTCATGGCTTGTAAAGCTCAGATTGACAAAATTTGCAAGAAAGACATATTAATGGAGTGGACCACGATGATGGCAGGACCCTACGGCAGAGTTTATGCCTCGGAGATTAAGGTAGCAGTACCCATTCCTGCCAGAATAAGGATTTTGGGAACCTGGGAGTGCAAAGAGCATGAAGTGAAATCATGAATGTGTTAGCAAATTGGAGAGGAAGTGCTTGGTCTTGGAATCAAAATTTTTGGAGGTAAGAGCAATTTTACACAAATTTTTGAAGTGAAGGTGTTGTAGACACCTATTCATAACTCTAGACTTACCCAAAAGTGACAGAAGAAACCTGTGGACAAAACTTGGTAATGCTTCCATCTCATTGGTTCCATCTCATTGATTCTAGTGAAATTTCAATACATTTATGTTCAAGTTTAGGTTCACAAGGAGGCACTTTCTGGTCAAAAAGTAGGAGGCAGGAATGGGTCGCTGGCATGAATGGGTACTGCTACCTTATGGAGCACTGCAGACAGAGGCTTAAACGGTTGAGAGATTCGACTGATCCCAGGGCAGTTCTTGCAGATGCTACTAGGCGAGCAAAGCGCCCAGGACAAGCAACGGCAGTAGTAGCTTCATTATTCGACCGGGTAATTTCATATCCAAATGCACAGATATCAGCTCTTGAATTTAGTAGCTCAAGGCCCTTGATCAGAATGAAATAATTGGCTGGGGTTTGTCACAATCTCTTAAGGTTGCATGAAAGCTTAGTATGAAGTCAAATCTGATTGATTTGAGGTGGCATTCAGAAACTTCGAGTGGCCAATGTTGGCAACACTGACTTCATAGTCGTGTGAGACTCCACCATAATTGCAAGGTCAAAACCCATGTTCCGCGAGTTCGCCAAACCGGTTCTAATTGGGAACGGAACAAGCGCTGCAGAGGTGGCAAAGATGGCTAAGGTCTGGACTTGTGACAGTTGCGGATTTCAGTATGTCCTTAAGATCAGTCAGTCAGCGAATGTCTTCGCAATTTGTTCCACAGGATACTTCTTACTTAGCACATATGGATACGAACTTGAAATTCAGCACCGACTAATGCAAGATTTATCAATGAAACCGCACTCAGACACATCGTTTAAATTTTATATGGGGAGAAAATTGTACCTTTGTCTCCACTCGTCTCCTGTAGTACCAGGGTAGTAGTTGTCAAAGCAAGCTCCTCTTTAAGCATTACGAAAACTACATAAGTGTGTAAATAATCATCACCCATAAGCTTGAGATGTCTTCTTACTTGATATAATTCCTTGCTATGACTCCTCACTTAATATGACCCTTCAACAATTTTTACCCATATCGACTATTACATGTAAAGACCTCAGCCTTCGAAGGATACAGATCAAACGTTAATTCAACTTTCGTAGCCCTGTTAATGAGTGGAGAATGAAATAATTGAAGAGTGCTTACCTTCAGGAAACAACAGAGAATGAATTCAAATGAGAGAATAAATTCAAATGAAGGAGGTAATCGCGTTATCCCAGAGGCTTACAGCAAAGCTATTAAGGTGGCAAAGTTTTGATCAAATGAGCAATGCACATTCTCGAGCATGTGAGAATTGCAAGAGATAACTGTGAGAATATGTGATGAGCATTGAAAGTGGTAAACTATTGTTTCTTGTGACTATTAGGAGAAACGCATCCAGATGATGTGTTCTTACCAAAATTTCCGAAAACTAACAAACATGGGATCTGAAAAGTCTAAAAAACTACGCATAGTTATAATACAAAGTGAGAAACCCTGTAAAACCGAAGGCACAATCTTGAGCAGGTCTCTTCGAATATGTATATAGGATACATCTCAACACTGGCTATACACTCCATCATTTTTGGAGATGTTGCTGTTAAGGCCTTTTACAAAAACCTGCTCTCAAGGAACAGCATCCCACTTCAAGTCGCACATGAACTGAAGATTACGATCTATGAAGTTTGGTTCATAGTAAACCTTTGTACTAGTCCAAAATTGTGGAAGGACACACTCTAGAAGTTACCTTGTCATAGAGTACCATATGATGACGACAATCAGAGCCATAAAGATCTGCAATTATAAACACATAACGAGTGCATGCTAGAAACCCTGCTTCGTCGCGCCCATATGGCAACTCCATTGCCAGCTTTACCATCGACTTCTCATTCCAGCCATTCTGCCACACACACTCCGATATCTCGGCCTTACAGATCAAATGCTCCTCAGTAGATGTCTCAACATCCTCAACGATGTCCAGCTCGAAACGATGATCCCTCACGAATATGAGGAACGGATCAAACGTTAAGTCTGGATAAACATTGGGAAAATAGACATGATGAGGGTTTCTCACCGACTTTCCATATTCTGCTGGTGAACAAAACTTTTTCAACCTGCAGTCAAAACAAACATGACAGCATTTGCCATACAAAAATCCATCGCCATGTACAAATCCAGAGTCCAATGCGCTCCAAAGCCCGCTCACTGAATCATATGATTCCGAATAATACACTGTTCCTCGACTTGGGTTAATGATTTGCGTCAAGAAGACCAGTTTGTAGCATCCCAGTTCTTCATCCATGACCAACTGCAACAACACGGCATACAACTCGGACTCCCTATCGATAGATGCAGTAAAGCTTGATACACGAATGTATTTCTTGTCACCTGTCAACGGATTGAAGACAAGGATGCAAGGAGGTCCCTTAAAACGATCGAAGTCATGTGATATAACACACATTAATCCACCATCACGTCCATATACTAACTCGCGTCCTGAAGGCAAACTGCTCAGCTCTAAGTGAGACCACTCTTCGTGCTTAGGATCACATATCGCAAGGCGAAATGATTGTGAGTTTTCACTAAACATCACAATACCGAAGAGATCGCCATGGGCCTTTGCACAGAACTGTCTGAATCTCGTGGCCGTTGGTAGTCTTGACCATGGCTCACACAACTTCAGAAATTCAAAGATTTTTGACAATGGAAGCAAAGCACATATACGTTCCACCACCTCTGCCGGAAGTGTCCCCCACAACGTGATGTCCATCAATTCTGCATGGTAATTGCAAAAATGCCGACAGCTGCCCACTTCACCCTCCAGGTTTGCAGACCTCGCTCTTTTGCTGTGAAGGCTTGAACCGCTTAACCGGCCAACTTGTCACCTGAAGCAACTCTCGAAGGAGTGTCGGTCCTCAACCTCCTCAGCTGCTCCAACTGATTCTTCAACTCCTCCGTTTGGCACAAAACATTGCCAATCACAATTGTTTCGTCCTCAAACAAATCCTCTGCATTGAGAATTTCCGTAAGAGAACCCACAAACCCTCGAATAACAGCTTGGATCTTCAAAGCCGTATCGCTACACCTTCTCTCGAGATTGCCGTCTGGTGCCATCGTGCAAATCAGTAAAGCCCACAAACCTCTCGTTGTTATTCGTAGCCTTAAGTATGTTCAGCAACTACTCCAATACAACCTCGCTACAAGTTCCTCAAGCAAGCAGAAATTAACCACTCCAAACAACGAAATGAACTTCACGCAGCTTCAACCTCCCAGAACTGGACAAATTGTAACGACACTAGTCAACAGAACCGTCCCAAAAATCCACTTCACTTTAACTACTCGCGGCCACTGCTACGATAGCGAATAATGCATGATTCTGCCCAACACTAGTAGTCCAGTGCATTTAGTTCCACTCCATCACTCTCAACATGAGACAAAAAACCACGAGCAGCAGCTTCTGTTCATAAACCAGGTCAACGACCGGACTGTATCCTGTGAATAATACCATACCTCGTACGAGGAGAAATTTTCAAACAGATAATACGGTGAGTAACAAAAATGTCAATTCAGTCGAAACTGTCTTCGTCCTATAAAGCTCGTTCACCGAGATATGACACTCAATGCCATAGATCAGTTCATCCAAATGCTCACACGCATAATCCTCGCATGCTCTGATTCCAAAAATTGAATACGAAACCAGCAAACCGAGCTAATCGCAACACAGTCTCCACACCGAAGCTCAAAATCCCCCACACAACAAACCTAGACCATCTCCCGCTCCTCATTTCTAGCCTCCTCACGCAACTGCACTAAACCTAGCACTCACCTTCACATCCACCACACCACTTCCAATCACGCCACTCCCTAATCCACTCCACATTCCTGATCCACTTCCAACACTCAACCTCCACTCCACTCAAACCACACTCCAATCCTTCCACCACCGAAACGAAAAAAACCACAGTGTCGGTAACGCACTCCGAAACTCACAACGACCGCGTCAATGCCCCTCCCTCCCTCCCTCCCTCCCTCCCTCCCTCCCTCCCTCCCTCCCTCCCTCCCTCCCTCCCTCCCTCCCTCCCTCCCTCCCTCCCTCCCTCCCTCCCTCCCTCCCTCCCTCCCTCCCTCCCTCCCTCCCTCCCTCCCTCCCTCCCTCCCTCCCTCCCTCCCTCCCTCCCTCCCTCCCTCCCTCCCTCCCTCCCTCCCTCCCTCCCTCCCTCCCTCCCTCCTCCCTCCCTCCCTCCCTCCCTCCCTCCTCCCTCCCTCCCTCCCTCCCTCCCTCCCTCCCTCCCTCCCTCCCTCCCTCCCTCCCTCCCTCCCTCCCTCCCTCCCTCCCTCCCTCCCTCCCTCCCTCCCTCCCTCCCTCCCTCAGTAGGGTAAGGTAAGGGTAAGGTAAGGGAAGGGATGAGATCACGTGACGGTCGTACTGCTAGGTACTTATTTCCCAAACGTCACCACTCACAAGTACCACTGCGGAAACATCCAGTGAGAAACACCGCACCAACTGAAACTAAATCTTCACAAAGGCTTTGTAGCGATTTTGGTTCGCATGTGTGTGCCCCGTGAATGTTGAGCACATTCCCAAGTGAGGATTAATATTACCTAATAACAAGCCAGTTAAAACAAGAAATTATGACAACTTGATCCACCCTATCCCTCACATCCAACCTGCTAAAATGCTTCAATTTTTTGGAGCTGACACAGCGGTTTCAGAGGAGTCTTTTCGTGATTCAAGTTCCACGAGCCCTAGTATACCATTCAATAAATAACTTTCGATGCAAAGAATTCCATGTTAATTCAGTCGTTATACCAGCATGAACCAATGACATTCTACACATGAACAGGTTGTGTGTTGCATGATTTCCTTGCTGCGGTGATCGCAAACTTCCTCGTCATTAAAAAGTGCCGATGAACACGATGATTGGAAACATCATGGAAGGCATATTGAGATACTGAGCAAACACAGACTGCGAGCAGCTTTGAGATCACATCGTTGAGCATACAAAAAGCTAATACCACACAGGAAATTTGAAAATCTTGACGCTCAATTACCATTCCACATTGTCTTCGGCCTTCTCAAGAAGAGCCAGGTGACCAACAATTATCTTTCACGCTATGAGTGTAGAACAAATTAAACCTCAACTGGGACGATTGAGCACGGTCTGCACAGTAGAGGTTTCTGTCTCTTAACCATCAACATATGTAACAAAACCTATCATAGATACCTGGTGCATTCATCTGGATGCACAAAATCTGGATCCGGTCTGGTCCCAATATTCAATCACTGCGTTGTCACAACCCCTATTCCCTTCCACATAACACCGACACTTTATATATAAGTAGAGCTCAGATTCTCATCTAAGCCTTTGCGGCAGCTTCGAAGGCCTTCCACACTGCAACTATGAACCTGTTGTCCAGAGTGCCATTCTCCTCGACTGGCACAAAAGTTGCAGCCCAGGTCGCTGTGGTGGTTCCTTCCGTCGGTCCGGGAAGGTATTGCACCACAGCCGAGACGTGCTTGAAGCGCGGATCGCCCTTCAGTACCGTGTATCCCGCCTTCTTGGTCGCATCGTCCAGCATGTCCGTCCTTTCCATCACCTCTCCGCCATTCGGAATAGCTGCAGGCACAACACAACAGATCAATCCCACATCATCATTCAACTCAAAGCGATCTAACAGCTTCCTAAGTTCTCTGTCAATACTGCCATTACCATGCACATCCCTATCCCCGCCCATGTTCACTTCAGTGTTCAACAAAACACCTCAGGTATACTAATTCCTCTGAAATCGGTTGATGGGTTATAAGAGATGTGAATTCTGAACACATCCATGCCCTTCGATTGTTGTTCTAATCAGAAAATTTCCCGTTTTCAAAGTTAGGGATTAGATTTCGATGAAGTCCATGTCACAATATACCGGTAGAGAACAGAGTTTTCCTGGACTTTAGAATCGGTTGGTTACATAATAAATCGAGGAGTGTTTAGCAATTTTGAGCTTTAGCTGTGCATACCAGGGCCCATTTTGCAGATGCGGACGCTGCCAGGCTCGCCGCTGCCCTGGATGTAGGTGATGGACTCAAAGATGTGAGGCAGTGCCTTGGGGAGCAGGGTGTTCTCTTGCTTGTGAGCGCTCCAGATAGCGTCGGGCGATGCGTCCAGAGTCTCGGAGTGGGAAGTCGTTTTCTTGGCTTGGATGGCTTTCTCGAACGTCTTGAAGATGAGGATGCTGATGTTCTTCACGTGCTCGGGAGGTCCTGCTTCACCGACAGTGTCGTACTTGGCGGTCCAGGTTGCTTCTGTCTGGCTCTCGCCCTTGGGTTCGAAATGCACCTCGGCTGTGAAATTGGTGTACCGGGGATCACCCTCGACTACTGTGTATACCAACGTCCTGGTGGATTCATCGACCTTGTCCAGACGCTCCTTCGCAGCTCCAGCTTGCGGAATGGCTGCACAATTATGCACATCAAGTTGAGAAATCTATGGCGTTGCAACGATCAAGCAGATGTGACATACGTTATCAGCTATGCAATTGTCAATGACTCAATCTAGGATCGTCAACTGTCACAACGGCCCATCTGTCTCAGAAATTTTGAGCAACGATCAAATCCTACAACTCAATTGAGGAGACAACTTTTCTTGCATTGTAAATCTAGCAGCTCCAAGTATTTCCGAGATCCACACTGTCATTGAGAGTGCAGAGGATTGTGAGTGCAGAGGACGCAAAAGATGATGGTGGATCCAACTCGGCAGACTGTGTCCACATGCCATGACCTAATTCACAACAGAGTGCAAATCATTTTGAGGACGGATTGATATGTACCAGGTCCGAAGTGCAAGACGCGGACGGTGCCAGGGCCACCATTGCCTTCCAGAATCTCAGAACTAGCGAAGTACTCAGGCAGAAGGTCGGGCAACACCTTGTCAGAATGCTTGCAGCATTCCCAGGCGTCCTGAGCTCCACAGTTAAGCAGCTCGGTGTGAGACAGAGTCTGGGCCATCTTCAACTACTCTCACAAACAGAAGACAATCTAAATTATGCAGGACTTCTGATGCAAGCAGAGGAGGCTGTGATCTAGAAGTGAATGGACGATTGATGATGATGAGAGTGTGGCATGCCAGGTTCATATATATTGCATCAAGGCATTCACAAAACATCACTGATCAACTCTTGGTTGAGAGAAGTCAAATGTCACAACAAGTCAAGTTGCAGCAGAGCGGATTTCAAGGAAAATTTTGCAAGCTTTTCAACTCAATTGAGAGATCATTCTAGATTACTGGGAAAAAGAACGTCTTTGCTTTGCGAGTATTAGCCCAAAAGATTAATACTATTAAACCACTAATCTAATTCTCTGCTACCAGGTCCTGTCGACAGAATTTTCCTTGAAGACACTACGTCAGATAAAATTTCTATAAATCGGCGTCCCAGATTGAAAGAACAGGTGAGTTTTAAGGACCTAGTCGTGCACTAATCAAGCTTCCATCAAGCTTCGATCAAGCTAAACGTCAACCATATCTTGTAAGTATGTGTCAAAAGTCCAAACTCTCCACACCAGCTCGGAAAGGTGAGCAGTTCCATGAACTTTGTTGAAATTGGATTTGTTTAAAGTTAAGGTCATGGATCTCAACATGGGAGCTTGAAAAATGGCTCCCTCACACAGATTTGGTTGGACCTGTGTCCCATAATTGAGGCCACTGTTTGAGATTTGGGTCACAGCCTGATAGTGTTGGTGTTGACCCTACTAAGAGTGGACGTCACTGTGTGCCTGTTGAATTTTGGTCCACAGGGTCCCATCCCAGGGAGGCCACTCCACACGACCATAGTCATCTAAGGGAAGAATTTACTTTTTACTATGGCAAATTCTACATGTTACAGGAGGTGTCCAAAACAGTTGGGGAACCTGGTAATGTATCTCACCCTCATTTTAATGAAGGGCGGGCTCTCCTCCCCTTTTGGATTCTAACTTTAATATTTTGGAATGTTTTTAGGGATGAGAGACCCCAAGTTAATCTAGGGACCGCATAAGATAATTTTAGGTAATTTGTGATTTTTTTAAACTTGTTATTTTTTAATTAACAACATATTTCTAGGGGGCTTTTTGCCTCTACCAATGGGTACCTGCTTGGGGCTCAAGTAGAACATAATGAGGATTTGTTCATTGTAATTAAAAAAATTAAGAAGTTTGAAAGTAAAGATCTACTCTCCATTTTTGAGAGTAGACGCTTTAGTCATGACTAACCAGGAACAAGGAACAAAAATAGTTAGTTTTTTTTAAGATTTATTTAAATGTGAGCTTGGACACCAAGCAACGAGCTCATTGTTGGTTGATGGTGAACGTTTGTCTTGTATACTTGGTCCGAGTTCGAATCCTGATGAGCTTGTTTGAGCAGATGTATCGCATGAAGCTTGGTACCACTGAGCGAGAAGTGGCTTGGTACTTCAGAGCAAGCGATCGCATGCACCAAATGAGTTGTGCCAACCAACAACCCATTGTGCAAGACAAGAGACTTTACACCCGTTTGCTAATATTAAATAAAGCAGTTCTAGCTACTAAAAAAACTATTTTATATTTCTAAAGGTATTTTTTATGGTAATCATAGGTATTTTGAAATTGTCTGCAAGTAGTTTCATTGATGGAATGTGTGTAGTGGCTATGGCGCCTGCTGTGATCATAATAAGCGGGTCAACTTTCCATCTTCTAGTAACAATATTGGCAATTAATGGATTATATTTGTTAGTTTTAGTTTCAAGTGTTTTTAAAGAGAATTTGTCATTGTAGTATGTGAATTCAATAAACTGTCTGGTAAGATTGGGGTCTATTTCTATACGAGGGTCGCTTTGATATGGCAAACCTAGAGAATGTGTGGTCTAAATCTTGAGATACAATGGCATCTTTGTGCGCCGCATGTGCAAAGAAGTAGCTAATTAGGAACAGTATGTTTTGGAGGTTTATCATTGAAGGTGCCAACATTCATGAGAATAATGCAACCAAATTTTTGGATGAGACTAGTAATTTTCTAATTTTCCAAACTGCTTTGTTGTGTCTTTTACTCAAAGTGAATGTATATGTTGTTGTTGGCATGTAAGTAATATATGTAACCATGTATCCAGTTTGCGTGAATTACAAATGGGGCATGTGATAGATCTTTTATAAAAAAACATTTGTTTTCTAGCATGGCCCATGTAAGTTCATGTACTGAATTTGATGAGGCATGATTTTTGTTTACCTGTGATAGTTGGATTTTTCTAGAATTTAGTATATTTTCTTAGGACTTTATTTATACATTTGGCAGTATTTGAAGACTGCTTTAAAAATACAATCTTTAATGTATTTGGTTGTAATTTTTTTGGCTTCTTTATTGGCGGGTTTTGCGTTGCAGCTATTACGTCAATCCATTCATTTGGTATAGTGTCTACGGGTAAGTGATTTGTATATTTTGATGATTGCTTATTTCATTAAAGACAAGGTGTGTTTGCCATTGTGGGTCATTCTTTGCCATGTACAGGTGGTATTTGGAAGGTGTTTTTCCGTTCTTTGGCAATTTTTTGGGGTATAAAACTACCTTGTTGTGCAATTCTATTTGTGAGATTTGGTAGTAGTGGTGTTTTACAGGTTTTTACAATGGTTTCTGAGATTTTGTCTAGAGATGTACAATCTATTTTTCATTGATTGAGTGTGAAGTAGTCGTGGTTTTCTAATAATTGAGTTAATTCATATATTCTTATAGAGTTTCCTTTGAAGAATTCTATATTGAATTTTTCTAAGTTTTCTGATGCAATTGGATTGAGTATTCTAGTTTGAGTGATATTTACTAAAGGTGGTGGTCTAGATATTAACATGTTTTGGGCGATGTGTAGGATGACTAGATAGTGGTTTGAGTTTAAATTCATGTTTATCTTTGTAGTGAAAGTGAATATTCATGTTTATGTTTGTAGTGGAATCTATTGATGTCTGGTGAATTTTTGTAAAAACTGTCTATTAGACCGGTTGATGAGTAATTAGAATGTTTGAGCCAAACTTGGATATGTTGTTGAATATGAAATATCTTGAATGTACTATTGAGTTTCAATCCACAAGAACTTTTTTGAACTTTTTTGAATTTTGAATTTCGTTTGTAACCCTAGATTTGCATAAATTGATGCAAAATTTATTACTCATGTAGTACTAGACTCTTATTAATAAGAATACAAATGTTCTGTAATTCTTGAAGTTCTTTAAGACTTGATTCAGGTTTAGGATTGTAAAGTATTAGTTGTAATTTTAATAATGACTTCTACTTTTATAATTCTTCAATTTATACATACTAATCTTTTTGAAATTGATACGTATCCTTGCTTACAAGGTAGGTATATGGTTTTACAATTATATATCTAATAAAATCACTAATTTAAAAAGTCGGTATATAGGTTTTGGAGCACCCTTAGTAGAAAGTACTTGTTTCAATGGTTGCTTAAATTTTTGAAAAAATTGTGGTCTTGTGTGTTTAAAAAGTGCAAAATTGCAGTTAAATAACGCCTTAAATTACAATATCTCATGATCATTTGTTGAAAATTTTAAAATTTAAAATTTAAAATTTAAAATATATATTATATAAGAAATGAGTCGTTGTTGGATTTGAATATATAAATCAAACAAGGTGTAGAGCATGATGTATTGTGACCACAAGTACTATTGGCAACATAATTCACACTTGGAAAAGTATTTAGGTTAAATAAAGTTGCCATAGATATAATGACAAAATCCATTCATACCTAACTTAATTTAATAATTATTTTGCATATGCCTAATAATTTTAAAAATATATCTTTTCAAATTGCCTAACTAACTTTTGTATATTAATTAGTTATTAGGGGAAACGCACCAGTGGAAATAGCTTGGTTCCTTTTATTTCCTTTATTCTTCAACTCTAGAATTGTCTTAGTTCCAAATTTGAGACAAAAAGAACAATCCTGAATATCAATTTATAGTGAAGTAGTTTGTAAATTTAGCTAGAACAATGTTTAAGTCATATCTATGTTTACTTTTAACTCTTGATTTGGTGTTTTACTACATTTCTTTATTTATGAGAACTTTAAAAAATGAGCTATTTTTTCCACAATCTAGAAGGACTATGATTTTATGACATCTTTGTCTTAAAACTATATGATATGCTTAAACATATACTTAATAAAGTGCATGGCTATTCATTTTAATTAAAAACCTTAAATATATAGTCATTTTACTACTAAGTGCTAGATATGATAAATTAGGAAAAAATTCAATTTTTGAATTTGACCTATATAGCACATGATTATCGTGAATCAACATGTTGTCTATAACACCATGTAATTTTTGTAATTTTCCAATCAATTTATTATTTCGAAAAGGACATTTTTCTAATGTTTAAACAGTTTGGGAAGGGATACCCGATCAAACTCTTGCAAATCTATAGGCTATATTGTGCATGCATGTGACATTGGATTGAAGAATGGCTTACAATTCTGGAGAGGATTTGGAAGCCCCTATAGGGTGGAATCGTGGATTGGTTACTTTGGTATCAAAGTAGAAACTTATTGGGGTCAAAAGATGAGAACCACTATCAACAAGAAGTCATACAACAATATGGGTTCGGATGCATGTGATTTACGCACCTACAAGTTAAAAATTTCTCCAACTCACGAAGCATGTGTTGAATTTCATTCCATGCATACGCTTGAGTGAGTTGTAACGTCCTTCATGGTTAAACCCTAAATCCTAAACCCCTCCCCTCCCTCATATTATAATACTGCCATGTTTATGGTTGTGGACAATACCACTGAGTCTACCCAGTAGGTGCTTGTGAGAGCTCTCCAAACATGTACCACACTCCTTATCCCTAGCTTGCATGCAAGCACAATGAACATATGAAGTTCCTAGAATCCAAACTTCATCTATGCATATCTCATGGATAAAGCGTTTGGTTTCCAAGTGCTACACCATTTTGGCAACCTTCAGCTAGAGCCCACGCAGATTGAGGAAAAAATTGATCAAAAAAGTCAAATTGGAGAAAGTCAGAACCCGTTCAACCGAGGTTAAAGTATCTATGTCTTGCAAACGGCAAAGAAATTATGATTTTCATTTGCATTTAACAAATCATTGCCCTCGAAATTAGGAAGTGGATCCCGACGCACCCGCTTAACCTAGTCGACTTTTCCTTCCTCGACAATCCAAAAGAACCTTTATCATCTGGTTTGGAGCTCTACTTCCGCCCAATTCCTTCCCCCACTCATCATCAGATACTGATATCCTTATTTGATGAGGAGAGGTTGAAACCCAATAAGGTAGGAATACCATAAACAATTAACGCCCACAAAACGTGTTGTAGAGTGAAACATGGACATGGTGGACTGAAAACGGAGAAGTTCTGCATGAGCAACCAAATTTTGGTGGACCAATGAGGTTTTGCCACATAATGTCAATTGTGGTTTTCTTATGTTCACTTTTCCATGGTCTTAGTTAGCCATTTTAGAACACCATCACGTTTGGTTCAAGAAGAGTCTAGTATACAAGAAGGGGGTTTGATGAACTTCCCACTTTGAGAAATTCTAGAGAATTATTTATGGGGAATAAAAATACAAATCAAGCCGCATTCTTCATCATTTCTTCATCTCAAAAAAAATTCACATAATTTCTAACTCCATTCCTTCTGGTCAAATCACCTTATTTTCACCGTTTTTGCTATTCCTACCGTAGGTGGACGTTTAATTCCTCACTAGGGTTGTCTTACCTTAGGTGGACGTGAGCCTTGACCACTTGTGCCAAATAATCTCCTTGATCATGCTTTTGAATATGATAGTGCAGCTGCTCATGTTCATGTGCTCATGGAGGGCATGAGCAAGTTCCAGTATTTGTTCACATGGAGGACATGAGCAAGTTCCAGTATTTGTTCAGGAGCTCCTTTGCTTGCTCGATATCACTTGGGATCACTGTAATGTAGTGCTACGAGCATTTTTCGAAGGGGCAGGGTTGATGAGCCCTTGGTTTTTGGTTTTTTATTTTAAAATTCCTAAAGGAGTCCTCTTAGGGTAATTTTTGAATTTAAAATTACCAAAAATGGCATGGGGGGTCCAAATTAAAATTTCAAGGTTCTTGAAGAAAAAATCCAACCAATAGAAGTAGCTCCTGAAAACGCTCGTAGCACTAAAATACATGGATCCTATCACTTGCCGTCAATGTTATCAATGTATGTTATTGTTGTTCACTTTCCTACTGAATTGAATGGTACTCTCTGGAAGAGTAAGGTATACACACCTATGACTGATCACTTAAGAATTTCAGCATAGTAAATCTTGGGTTTTCAATAAAGAGTTATTTTTTGTGCGTAGTATCATAAGGTTCATGAAGAATGAGCATTTTTTCAAAATTAATTCTGTAAAATTCAAATTACTACAAATTTTTTTGTCCAAAAGTGGCACTGATCCATGATTGACATATAGGTGTACCAATGGCCGACCATACTCAAATTAGTGAACAACAACATGTCCATAACACTCATAGAGGCATTCTATTGGAGGATGCATCCTAAATCTCTTGTTCATCAATTATCGGTTACTGGTTTCCGATTGCTGAGAGCTCTGGAGTTGGGAAGCCTACATATTAGTCATGGGTTCATTAACCCTCATGGGTGTGTATACCTTAGAGCCTGCAAAGTAGGCGTCCAGCCAAACAGCATGTTGAAGCCAGGGAAATTCTCATGAGAGCTGCACAACACCACAAACCACTCACTTGGCAGGAGGTACATTGTAGCTTCCATTTTGGAATTTAGATGTACTAATGGTTTACATTTTAGGCTTAGTGGTTTTGGGTACACCTATGAGTTCCACTTCCAAAATTCATAACTAATTTAACATAAATCCAAAATTATTGATTCTAGATGGTCCACTTTTCTAAATACTTTGCACATCTTCCAAAATTGATTCACTTGGTTGCTCCTCAACTAGATTGCCATTCTGAAATTTGAGGTGTTTTTCCAACTATTTACTGTAAATGGAAGATTGAATCAATTGCAATCACATATTTTGAACTTTTTTTCATTCAATATGAATCACTAAAATTGAAGCTACATGTGAGGTAGTAGTTTGGAAGTGCGTCCTTTAGGTGTGTGAGCCCATATCTAGGCTATTTTTGTAAGAATGTAAACCACCTGCTTAATACATTGAACAAGGTTGTAAGTGATGGAAACTGAGTTAGAGATGGAAACTTGATCCCAACTACCACAATGAACCCACAATTACCTTAGAACTCACTGATTTCTATTTTTTTTTTTTTTTTTTAATATACCAAATAGTTTAATTAAATAATTTTATGATAAATTTTAGAATGAAAATATTTACAAATTAACTTTTTTAAATTTAACTATTACATTTGTGATTTTCTTAAAATAAAAATAATTTTATTGATTGGGTCAAGTCATTGTTTATTGATAAATGATTTTATAGAAATGGTTTTTTGCACCCTGAGTCATCGATTTTGATAATGTTGAGTTTTATTTATTTTTAACATTATTTGGGTGATAAAATGAGGGCTATAAAACCCAAAATTCAATGAGATCAACCCTAGTTACCCCACGATCGTTATTTTGAGTGAATCTTAACACTTAACAGGTGACGAGTACTACTAGACCTGTTGCCCTTATTCAAACCCTTCTCGCTCCGCTCGATAGGTTTGAAAAGCCTTATATTATTCATATAATGTCACACGAAATGTGCATTTTATTAATAAAACTTAATTTAATTAATAAATTTTTAAATTTGTTTCATAATTTTTTCCTTTGAAGAATAGACATAGAAAACAATCAAAATTGTATATTTCATTCAACCCCAAACAAAAATTTGATTCCAACCCTATCCATTACTTGTTCAGTATCTTTTGGGACTTTAAACATGTCAGTTAACAGGCCGTCACTCACCCTAAACCATGCACTCCTGAAAGCTACATGTGTACAATAAATGGTACACCTTATAATGTTCATCGTGAATACATCAAAAATCAAGCATCAAAGCCATGGATATCTGAACCTATCCATGGATATCTGAACCTAGTGCACCAATATTGAACCTGTGCTATTTCTGAGCCGGATGCCTTATCTATATCTGTACCAATTCACGGATCCCAAGTTTCCAACTAAAATGCATGCCTTAAATTGTGCATGTAAGGACAGGTTTCCACTCGGAGCCTACCCGTGGCACAGATGTCGTGCACTGCCGTTGCAGACAGGACCATACTTTGCAGTCTGCACTGAATCGTCCGTGAGATTCTTGCATCATCAGTGACATGGGATATCGTCACTACATTGTACTAAATGCTCAGGTGCCTACGCAATCAATCTGACAACAGTCGGTAATGGACAAGCATAAATATCATCCCCAGCACCTCATTGATCACCAATATTGTTCCGATCTGTTGCGCGCATTGATCGATCAATATGGCAAGCGGTGATCATGTTGTTGTGGCACTGGCAGCTCTCATTCTGAGCGTGGCGCATGGAGCTTCAGCTCGCGACTGGTCAATCGTGGAGGACGGACTATCTGCCAACCACTGGTCCAGCTTCGTCTCCCAGGAGGCTTTCGACAGGACATTCTTCCCGGGCCACATCGGTTTTTACAACTACGACAGCCTCAAGGCTGCTACTGGCGCTCCGTTCGGTGCTTTCGCTATGCAGGGTGGCCCGGACGACCAGAAGCGAGAGTTAGCGGCCTTCTTCGCCCAAATCAAGCACGAGTCTGGAGGTAGCTCGCTCCTTCATTGCCGCTTCGGTTATTTAGTCGAATTACAGTCTTCAACTTGTTGTTTGTTGTAGCACAGAATACATTTAGTCGCGTTTGGGGAGAATGACTCATTTGGGACCCCGGCCATGCGCACATATGCCCCGTCGCGTTTTGTCGCTCACGAGTAGCAAATGTGTCATTTTTGATTCCTATATGGAGCAGTTAGAGGTGCTCATGAGTTGGGTTCGTCACACCAGACAAACAAAAGTGACAGTTTAGTCAGTCAAAAGGCGACGCATCTGCTTCCAGTGGGCTCTGTGTTAACATTGTTATATATGCTGGCGAGCAGGTTTGACGCAACAATTCGAGCAGAACTGTAATGAAGAGTGCAAAAAATCATATTGTGCCCCATCGGATAGGTACCCTTGTTCCAGGGATCATCCTCCCTATTATATGGGGCGAGGTCCCATTCAACTTTCTTGGTGAGTGTACTCTATAATTTGAATGTATTGAAGCAGGGAGCACATGTACTAGAAGGAAATTGTGCATAAGTTTGGTATTGTAATTCGAATGCTCACGAAAAATGTTGATTCTTTCCGATGATTGTGTGCAGGAACTACAACTACGGTGCATGTGGTGATTATTTAGGCAAGGCCCTTCTTCGAGACCCAGGTCTGATTTCCAACAGTGCGGTGACGGCATTCCAGACAGCACTGTGGTTCTGGATGCAGAATGGCTGCCATGACAGTATCCGATCAGGAAATTTCGGCGCCACCACCAGAGCCATCAATGGCGACCTCGAGTGCAGGTCTGGCTCACACTGGTCCGAGCAGGGGCGCCAACAGATGCTGGCTCGTGCCGGGTATTATCGAACTTTCTGCCGAGAGCTTGGTGTCGATCCCGGCAACAACCTCGAATGCTGATCATGCAATGCTGCTCTCGAGATCACTCTACTAGAATGACGACGGAGTCCAATACATCATACGTACTGCCAAAGACTCGGTTACTCCGAGCTAGCCACTTTGCCGGAGTTTCTAGCTCTAGTACCAATATAAGATAAAAGCCACAGTTGTTTCTAATCTGTTTATATAAATAAAAGGCTCATCCCGTCTGTTCGACATGTTTTGTGACCGTTCAATCTTGCAAGTTACATGATTGCCAAGTTCTATAATTGCCAATTAGTTCTGGTTATGACATTGCTACATGCGATCGACTGACTTGCATTCCGGGCTCGAATGCAGCAAAGGTGAAACAAACATAAGATATGTACATGGATCAATTTACAATAGGGTAACATCAATCTTCTTGCAAGAATGCAAGGGCTTAGTGATGCAACATAGTGATACATTGTATTTGCTTCACGAGCTCCTTCATCGTTGTAAGACGTTCCGTAACCCTTAAGCGCCCAAGCAAGCCCCTCACTTATTTTTTAATATCATGTCACCTTCTTCTAAAGCGCCATTCATCACAGAGTGAAATTTTACAATTCAAATCACAATTTGTACAAGTGATTTGTGCTTTGAAAGGATTGTGGTGCACACATAATTTTATAGGAGGTTGCAAGGTCATCGTTGATTGGTTTATTCATGATACCCACTTACAAAAAATGTTGCGATCCAATTTTGGGCTCCCACTGGGGAAATGTGAAAGGGCGTTCAAAGGTTAATGAGTAGCCTGAGTGTCTTCAGAAACGTCTTACACCTTCTGTGAAAGACCTATCCGAGATGATTCCAGGATGATTAATGATCAAACTACACTACTATCGTAAAGCCGAAGTCAAAGTACAGAGCCTTAAAGGCTCTTGAAGCACGGAGAGAGCTAAGTTTTACACCTTGTTGGTTTTGTATTATATATTTCATACATGTCAAAATTATACAAGATGGAACTAAAGTAAATGTTATGAATTCACGACTAGACGAATCTAGCTACTTCTGGTATAAACATAATCTTGGCTAGTGATTTTTTTTCCTCGATTTGCTTTAGGCACCGAGATCGGTGTGCCAATAGGTATGGCGGAATAGCCGCATGGCGCAATGGTGGGATGTTGGTGTTGCCAATTTGCCCGAGTTCACGACAGTCAAACGATGCTTGCCAACAAGATGACGAGAATGAGCCATTGGGAGAAATCTGAGGTCTCTAAAAGGCCTTTGGGTTTCCCACGTGCCTAAAATTTTGGTGAAACCCGGGTGCACTTTATCTGCTGGCACCAATGGCGGCACATTTTGCCAAGAGTAATTTTTGTAGGTCCAGCCAATTGCTGCTAGCGACGGCGTGTGCTACTGCTGACAGCGCAGTCAACAGTGCCAACAATAAAGATGCTGCCAAAACTGTAGCTCCTAATGCTATCATTGGACACGATATCCACCAATGGGATTACTTAGAAAGGCATGCGTGGGCAACAAGTTCAACTACCTCGGGTAGTCTTACAAGGCCTTTTGGAGACCCCACATTTCTCCTAATGAATTCGTTGAGAGTAATATTCTCAAACAAACCCTCTCTTATCTTATCGCTTACTTGATAAAACGCAAGCCTGCAAGCATTTTTTAGCAAGGCCATACCACGAGCAGTCACTAACATGACAATATTGCAAGTCTCTAACTGTTACGACCAAGTCTGCACACTAGGTCTTCACAGCTGGACTTAGAGCATGCGGTGTAGCAGTTACAACAGACAGTCACGGTAGTTACAGGTTGTTCAGCTTCGACTCTCTCTCAAGCCTAGAAATACCAGGATGAGAGAATTAGCTCTCATGTAAACCTCTTGTAATTTCCAGGAACTGTATCAATTCGAAATATACTCTTGCTATTAGCCTCGCAGGTATTGATATCCAGACTTCCTTTATTTTGATTCCATTTGTTGCATGATGTCATGAAACTCTATCTGATTGAAAGTATTGATGAGTGTCGACAAGTCATGAACTCAGGAATACTCGAACCGTAACATTAGGTTTACATCTCCATTTGTCCACACTCAAGACGGACCTTGAAGGAGTGAGTATACATTACTGTGAGATTTGCGTGATTTCTTGGAACAGTAGATAAGGGAGATTTTTTCAATAGGAATTTTTATTAATGGATCAAGAGGCACCTACAATTGAGCATGGACAACAACCACCATGTGCGACCCAATCAGATTGGGCAGAGTTCATTCAACAACAGGTCCAACTCGTATTCAGATCTGCTCTACCTGACATGGTGCAACATCTTGCGAACGAGCTACAACTGGGATGCCTCCAACTTCTCCTTCTCGAGCTTTTAGAGCTGCGGACCGACAGCTGCAGAAACCGGAAAGAGACGACGACAGCGGAATCAAAGAACCGGAATCCAAAGTCGCTGATCCAGAAAAGTTTGCTGGAAAACGGGGTGGAGAGGTATATCGGTGGTTTGCCTAGCTTCGACTGGTATTCATAGGAAAACCACTTACTTATTGACATGATGCAGAAAAAATTGTTTATGCTCTCTCATATATGAGTGGATCAGCTCAGAGCTGGGCAATGCCACTCCTACAAGCACTTGATGAAGGACGTCCACATGAGTTATTAACGAGTTATGATGCGTTCAGAGCAGCAGTTATTACAGTCTTTGGTGACATTGATCGAAGGGGTAATGCAGAGGACCGCCTCGGAAGAATTAAGCAGACAGGTTCAATAGCTGGATATATTTCCAATTTCAATGAACACGCGGCCCAGGTGGAGTGGAACGAGTCCAGTTTAGTGGCACGATTTCGTGCAGGATTGAAGGACAAAATTCTGGATTCCATAGCTACAGCAGAAACTCAACCAAGAGGACTCCAAGAGTGGATGGCAATGGCTGCGAGAATTGACGAAAGATTGTGGATTCGACATCAAACTCGAAGACCTTCGAGTTTACCGTTTCAAAACCATTTGGTAAATATAAGAACACCACCGTTGGCTGCAAAAGAATCTGCTGGTCGATTCCAATCATCACCGCAACTATCAGGCCCAGTGCCGATGGAATTAGGTGCGGCTCGAGTAAGCACAGCGTTAGCAAAGACACCTGCAGAAAGACTAGAGTATCAACAACAAGGAAAGTGTTGGGGATGCGGCAAGATTGGTCATGTTCGGGCCAAGAGCCCAACAAATCCCTCCACAACCTTATCAGTGGCAGGAATAGCATACCTTGACGTAAATCAGGAGGGGTCGGGAAAAGATCAAACCCGGGACTGAGAGGATGCTCCCAGTACCCGGGCAAAATGTCAACCAATCAATCGAGTAAAGAGCCATGTTGTATACAAACAGGAAGAATGATAGGACCATTATATTTACGAGCCACATTGGACCCGGGAGCACAATTGACCATCAACGGTGAAATTAATCAATTGAAGGTACAGCCTCTCGTGGATTTAGGAGCTACAGGAATCTTCATGCACCCAGATTTTGCCAAGAAGTGTCAAGCAATGGTGCGACCAAAAAAGTTCTCTCGGGAGGTGAGGGTCATAGATGGAAGAATTATTAATTCAGGATTAATTACCCATGAAGCTACGGTCGAGTTCAAAGTAGGAAACCATCGAGAAACCCTGGTAGCAGATTTGACAAACACAGGTCGATACGCTTGTGTCTTGGGAACTCCCTGGCTAGTACAACATGATCCGATCATTCGTTGGGCTAAAAAAGAAATTAATTTTGAGTCACCATACTGTAAGAAAGTATGTCTGCGAGAAAAGACAGGAAGCAGCAAATTACAACCACAAGCTTGGAAGCATGCCATCGTCTCGCCATCCGCCTTCAAGCTCTCGGCCAAAGAGGCCGAAGTACATGCTCTCGTGATATCAGAACTGGACAGTCATTCGCTTAACGCAACCATGGATGGCGTGGACGAGTCAATCCCGCCGGAATATCAAGACCTGCATGAGGTTTTCAGTGAGAAATCCTCAAATGAGCTGCCTGAACACGGACCCTCGGATATGAAAGTTGAGTTTAAGGACGGTCAGGAACCACGGAATTCTGGATTGCAACCCATGTCGCCAACGGAATTAGAAGAGCTTCGAGGATATTTGGAAGAGAATCTTGGTAAAGGATGGATTCGTCGATCTAAATCTCCAGTGTCGGCTCCTATTGTGTTTGCTCGGAAAAAGGATGGTTCCATCCGGGTTTGTATTGACTATCGAAACCTTAATCAAGTTACAATTCGCAACCGATACCCGTTGCCACTTATTCCTGAACTTACAAATCGACTAGTAGGAGCCTGTTTATTCACTAAATTGGACGTGCGACAAGCATACCATCGCATACGAATGGCAAAGGGCCATGAATATAAAACTGCTTTTAAGACTCGCTATGGTTTATTCGAATATCTGGTTATGCCGTTTGGCCTCACTAATGCTCCTGCTCAATTCCAAGCACACATGCAAAATATTTTTGGTGACTTATTGGACATTTCAATCGTCATCTATTTAGATGACATACTGATTTTTTCAAGATCTAAAGAAGAACATGTGGCCGTGGTGAGAGAAGTTCTCCAACGCCTTAAAACTCATGGTCTCTATATCAAAGCTTCAAAATGTGAATTTCATCGGTCTTCTGTTGAATTTTTAGGGATGGTTGTATCATCTAAAGGATTAGAGATGTGCCCAGACAAAGTCCAAACTATAAAAGATTGGCCAATACCAAAAAATCTAAAAGAAGTTCAGTCATTTTTGGGCTTCGCAAATTTCTACCGTCGTTTCATACCCAATTATTCACGTATAGCAGTTCCGCCTATAAATTTGACGCGTAAAGATCAACCGTTTTATTAGAATTCGGAAGCCGATCATGCTTTCAATGATCTCCGGGTAAGATTTTGTCAAGCACCAGTATTATTGCACCCAGATTTCGAACGACCCTTCATTATTGAAACTGATGCATCCGACTTTGCTACAGGAGGCATTCTTTCTCAACACGGCGATGACGGACACCTACATCCTTGTGCGTATAGAAGTTCCAAAATGTCTCCAGCTGAACATAATTACGACATTTATGACAAAGAACTGTTAAGTATTATTCACGCATTTCAGAATTGGCGTGTTTATTTGGAGGGGTCACTGTATGAGGTGAAGGTCATATCAGACCATAAAAATCTTGAATATTTTTTAAAAACTAAGCTGCTAAATCGCCGACAGGCTCGATGGTCGGAGTTCCTTTCTGCATTTAATTTTATAATCCAACATCGGCCCGGATCCTTGAACTCTCGAGCAGATGCTCTTTCGAGACGCTCTGACCTAACAGACACAATGCCACATGAACCCAGACCATTTCTAAAGCTCGCGGCCCTTGAAGCATGTGAACCAATATGGTCAGACACCGTTATCTAGGCCCACGTTAAAACGGCAATAAGGTTAGATCCCACCCTTCAGCCACTGTTAGCTTATTTTGAGAATGGCAACTCGAGCCCCAGCAGACGTCCGCCGAAAGTTTGAAGGCTATGAATTAAGAGATGGTGTTATATGGTTTCATGACACTCTATTTGTTCCAAACGATGAAGAGCTCCGTTGCCAAATACTCCGTTCCAGGCATGATGCTCCCGCTGCCAGCCACCAGGGTCGAGCAAAGACTCTTGATTTAGTGGCAAGGAGTTTTTATTGGCCTTCTATGAGAAAATATGTCCACAGATTCGTAGATGGGTGTGATATTTGTCAACGTTCCAAGCCCTCGCGCCATGCACCGTATGGTCTACTGCAACCTATTCCGGCTGCACAAGCACCCTGGAAACGAATTACAACTGACTTCATTGTTAAACTTCCTTCTAGCAAAGGATTCGACTCAATTCTTGTTGTGGTTGATAAAAATACAAAATTGGCACATTTCATACCAACGAATGAAAGTATTGATTCTGCTGATGTTGCCAATCTCTATCTTCACAACATTTGGAAACACCATGGACTACCGAGTGAAGTGATTTCTGACCGAGGCTCTGTTTTCGTTTCGAAATTCATGAGAAGACTGTATCAATTATTACGAATTCGCCCTGCACCTACTACAGCTTTTCATCCTCAATCGGATGGTCAGACAGAACGTGTAAATCAAATTTTGGAGCAATTCCTCAGAATGTTCACCACAAGGCAGCAAGATGATTGGGCGGACTTATTGCCACTTGCAGAATTTTCTTACAACAACGCGACTCATTCGGCTACAGGTGTATCCCCGTTCTACGCCACTTATGGCTATCATCCCTCAATGTCCTTTACAGCCCCATCGACATCTCTGGTTTCGGCAGCTGAGGATTGCATCCGACATCTCCAACACATTCATGACGAAGTTAAAGTAATGATTCAGATCGCTGGAGATCAAACCAAAAGAACATACGACCGCGCTGCGCATCTCCATCACACATTTGAAGTTGGCGACAGAGTGCTCCTTCGGCATGATAATATTGCAACAACGGTACCTTCACGAAAACTAGCTTCTAAGTACTTGGGACCGTTCCCAATTATATCGAAAATATCTGATGTAGTATACCGTCTGCGATTACCCAAGTCTCTACGAATCCACGACGTTTTTCATGTTTCCCTTCTTGAGAAATACCGGCCAGACACCATTGAAGGACGTCAAAATAAGCCACCTCCACCCATTGTCACTCCACAAGGCGATGTTGAATGGGAGGTACGCGAAGTCCTGGACTCACGGCTTTTTGGACGATGGAAGAAGCTCCAGTACTAAGTTTCATGGGAAGGCTACGGGTCCGAACAGAATTTATGGGAGCCAGCATCTAACTTAAAAAACGCACCGGAAGCGGTCCAGGAATTTCATCAACGCAACCCCACTGCCGTCGGCCTAAGAGGGGGGGTGATGTTACGACCAAGTCTGCACACTAGGTCTTCACAGCTGGACTTAGAACATGCGGAGCTAGACTTAGAGCATGCGATGTAGCAGTTACAACAGCCAGTCACGGTAGTTACAGGTTGTTCAGCTTCGACTCTCTCTCAAGCCTAGAAATACCAGGATGAGAGAATTAGCTCTCATGTAAACTTCTTGTAATTTCGAGGAACTGTATCGATTCGAAATATACTCTTGCTATTAGCCTCGCAGGTATTGATATCCAGACTTCCTTTATTTTGATTCCATTTGTTGCATGATGTCATGAAACTCTATCTGATTGAAAGTATTGATGAGTGTCGACAAGTCATGAACTCAGGAATACTCGAACCGTAACACTAACCTTCGATCCCAAAATTTGCAGCTAACTGCCTTTGGTAGAATGCTGCATTCCAGACCCCACTTGAATGCATGTCAGTATTGCACACATATGAGTTGCCTCAACCACATCTACTGGATATGAATAGCCAAGGCCGAATTTTAAATGCAAGAGGTGTCCTAACTACCTTAAAAGTAAGCTATCACATTGATCATCACCAATGTTTTGTCAATTGTTACGTCAGAGCCTGTAAGGGATATTTAGGTAATTCTGGACAAAAAAAAGTCCAGAATTCAAAAATGACCAATGCGAACTCAGCGGACCGCCGATGGATGGAGACCACAGATGAACAGTGTCATTGTACATGAATACCACAGAATATGGAATGCAAAACTAGACATCGAGATGTGCATGGGCGGAATTTGCCAGTGATGGATATATGAACCCGAAGATTGCGACATATAATGCAGAATAAGAGTTACAATGAATACTTTAAAGAATATCATGTTGATTCAAGTAATGAAATGTACAATACAGAGTCGGCGACCCGCCGATAATAGAACCAGTAAACTAACTAGTCCCGTAGCACTTTGAGTCCTGAAGTCCTACAACATTAAGTCTACACCCAGCACTATGTACCAAGTTGACGTAAATCCTATCACATTATAACCTACTCTGAAAACTATTTCCCTGAAAGCATAGCCGTAAGGTCAATGAGTAAATCATATATTTGAAGGCCGCACAAACGGGTCGACCAAGTCGGCGGGCAGCCGATGGAAGGTGTTCTGTTGGTCAGGAGGAGGGAAGAAGTGCAAATTGGAGGCGAAAAAGTCCGCCTAACTCAGTCCCAGCAAACTTCAGTCCAGTCCACTCGTGCACGTCCAAACTTTCTCGCAGCTTCAATTGCCCAGTGCACTTGCCCCGGCCTACAAGCCTGCGCCATATACTCCGGTACAGATCCGAACTTGTGCAAGGGATAAACCAGAGGAAGGATATCTGTAGCAATGTTAGGTATAACGCCGTCATCGTTCGGAAAGTTTAGATGACCCTGAAAAGGCCAAGGAATGTAGCACATACAGTTTGGTGTCCTCCTCAATGACCTCGGGTCAACATCCACAAATAGCACCTGATCTAGTTTGCAGACGTTTCTAGACTGTACCTTGGAGCAAACTTGACCTAACGTCTTATAACTCCAGGGGAAATTCTCCCGGTCGATAAGGTCACTTCTGCTATACACGAAGGACAACCTCTCCATTACACCGGCCGGCAGAATATGTGTGAGTAAAGGCTTCAGTTCTCCCAAGGGCATCTTCGACCACAGACCAACATGGAAATGCAAGAAAAGCATGTCGAAAAGCTTCTTCAAACCTGGGCGCTTTACTACATTCCGATGCGTATCCCATGGCAAAGCCTCTATCCTGGGATCCACATAGCAGAGAAGGCCATTGACGCATAGGACAATACATTTCTTGACATGATGAGGTGGACCGTGAAGGCATTTGAAATAAAACGAGGAACCCTGAAGAATATGAAATGCAATCAGTGAAGGAAATCAAAGAACAGGACGAAGTATATGAAAGAAATGGACTACATTCAAAGTCGTCGATGCATTGAAGAAACCTCAAAGGTAAATGTGCAGCAAGTGAAATGTCATGCACGCATCTACAAAAAGAAGTACCGAATTGCAGCACTGGAAACAATTGTGTGGTGCAGGGAAGTTCAGAAAGGGAACAGTCTTAGCGTATTAAACTAAAGAGTGCAGAGTATCATATGTGATTTTTAAAACTAGTGGCGCCGATGATGTAGGCTCTAATCAGTCGGCTGCCCGCCGACGATGGAACTACCAGGGGCCTCCGGAGGACAAGGTAAATTCACAAACCAAGATCCAGGATCACCCGGGACGTCAAACCCGCATGCATGAGAAGGAATAACCTCCCTATACTTCTGGTATTCGCGAGATTCTGGAAAAAGACGTGGCTTCCCCACGCTAGAATTCCTCCTACAATACTCCTGGACATCCAATCCAGACTGCTTAAGTCCTGCAAGGAATGGAGTAACTACCCTAGTTAAATAGGGATTGGGGGTGGGCTGAGGTTCTTTGCACTCTGCAGAGTCCCAGAAAAAAGAATTAGGATGGACAGCGCTAAATGGATGATTAAGTACATTCCTATAAGGGCGGTCGTCTACCAGTAGGGTATTCTGGACAGTGGCACCTGATCGAGCCAGTAGCCTAGTGTCGCAGAAAAGTCTATCCAGACGCTTCAACAAGTACTCCCGTTTCCCATGCGGATTAGTCCTTGTTGAGATATCACACCAGAATCCTGGAAGGCGTCTGTAATTGCTCCTGAGCAAGGGATGAATGGCTAACAGCTTCTGGAAGTGACGATCGAGATTCTTTTCAGAAACCGTGGACCAAAAGACTACCTCGAAATTCGCCGTGCAGAACTCTAGAAATGAAAGAAGTCCTGGTCTAGCCCGGATATGAATTTTTGTCTTCAGGTCATCACCGATATACCCGTGGTGCTCCGCGATGAGCAACCCCTTAATGTCAAGGACAAGGTAGTATCGTTGGAGAGGTACCTCAATATTACGCGCAATAATATCAGTGCTGACACTGACGGAATCATCGCGCGGGGAACCGGTGCGCCGAAACGCGACGTTGGTCTCGACGAACGAGGTGGAAGCCATCGCACACCGGCCAGAGCTATGTGCAGCAGACAGCGTCGGCGGCCCGCCGAGTGGATAGTCGTACTCGTCCTCCCCATCACTTTCATTCTCGGCTTCCGCTCCCGGAGACTCTTCTCTGAGAGCATCACCATCAGGAGATGTTGGGTACTCCTCCAAGAGCATACTAAGAAGGGAAGGTCCCTGGTGCACTTTAATTTCAGCGTCATCCTCCAGTGACTCCTGAAAAATGAAGGACAAATTCCAAGAAAATTCCGGTGATCAATCGCATGCTCACAATTCATACTTGCTCTAGTGTACAAATGGAGACACAATAAGACACCCACGACAGAATACACAGTCTCGACACTGAGTTCCGTTCTCATATATTTAAAAGGAGGAAAACTTTATTTACTGTAAAAGTCTAAATACATGAAGATCCCATCGGCTGTCAGCCGACTGAATCATGTGCATGCTCTCTAAAACAGTTTCTACATCTACTATGTTCTCTTTCGTTTAGGGCAATCAATGTGTGGAGAGAAGAGACTATAAGCTTCATCCCCCGGAAAAAGACGACGCTGACCGAATTCGGAATGTTTCTGGCAGTACTCGGGCACGGGGAGTTTGGATTCTTTCAAACTGGTAAGCCAAGGAATCAATTCTCCAAGCAGATAATTCCTCTTACTTTCGGACTCCTTCGACTCGAAGGTATATGGTGTAGGGTGCACAGCGTTCCAAGGAGTGTTTGCCACATTCTTATAAGGGGAATCATCAACCAAGAGAGTGTTAATTGAAGACGCCCCCGTCCCCTTCAGCCCGTCATCGAGGTCAAAGAGGGTCTGGAGTCTCTTCAAATAAAACTCCCTACTAGCCTTATGTACGCAAGTCTCGCAGAAACTCTGGTCGAACTTGTAGCGCACTTCGGCATCTAGACGAGGACAGCGCTGCTGCAACGCTTTCCACAGAATCTGAAACCTCTTTTCCTGAACGCAGCTCCAGAAGACCACCTCGAAATTGTCCAGGCAGAACTCTAGGAACCTCTCTAAACCCGGTCTAAGCTTAGTATTCCACCTAGTACCCTGCTTCGTCTGGACTAATAGCAGGCCGTTAATATCCAGAACAAGAAAGTACTTCAGCACTGGATCGTGTACCTGAGTACCAGCCTGTTCCGGGGCTATGTGAAGTGGATTCAGAGGTGGAGGTCCCTGCTCCAGAACTGCACTGGGTCTATCTTCGTGAAGTTTTCCATGGACTTCCTTGTCCGCGGACTCTGGAGTGACAGAAAACGAAGCAGAGGACAAACGTGACGGTTAGGATGACGGTCGGCGGACAGCCGACTTGCAAGCAACATTATTTGAAAAAAGGGAAAGCGTACAACTTGGCATTTACCGAAAATTTATTCATACTTGGCAGTACAAACATCTAACACAATCCTAGAGCCCGATCACTACACTAAATTATCAATGCAGGCATTTAAAAGATGGACTGGGCCACCGCCTGATTCACTGACCTCCACCTTTGTGCTTCTTCGGCCTAGGCTCCCGTTTGGATGGCCGCACAGGTGACAGAACGTCCTGTGGAGCGTCCACATTTTTGGGACTCATGTGCTCTTCCCCAGATGTGCCCTTCTTGGAGGAAGTCTTCTTCGAAGCAGCCTTCCGTTTGCCCTTCCCAGAGGACTCCTCCCCTTCCTGAACCCCTGAGGAATCACGGGATAAGTTACCCACAAGAGAGGAATCCTGCGTAGTACCATCGGTCTTACTTCTCTTCATTGATCGTGTATACACCAGAGGGTTCTCATCCGGGCCAATCATCCGAGTTGCGCCCTTCACACCTTGCGTGACGAATGCGATTGACTTCCCTGTCAACTTGGTCTTGGCAGAGGGGTTAGATGAGGTTTGCTCGTCTGCCGTCGGCTGCCCGCCGACGGCAGCAGGAGGAACATGCCCTTCAATGCTCACTGCAGGCTCTTGGGTTGGCTTCTGGACACGGCGAACCACTTCATCGTCAGGCCTCGATGCTAGAGGAACCTGCATATTCTTTGGACGCCCCGCCTGGTCTAAATCACGTTCTGGCTCGGCGGGAGGAGTCCCCTGCTCTTGAAATGTAGGAGAAATAACACCGAAGCTCAGGGAGTCAGTTCCGGTCTCCCGTAGAACTTGCGACAGCGGTGGGTTCACGTAACGAGGATTCGATTCTTCCAGTGGTAATTCGTCGGGTTCTGGTTCATAGTCTAATTCCTCCGTGTCTTGCTCCTCTACCTCTGCATCTCCACTTGGAATGCGAGCCTCAGCTTGGTCGTCCTCGTTTCTTGGCTGTTCCTCAGCATCTCCTGCTTCATCTTCAACGTCTGGGTCGGGTACATCTGGTGGCTCCTCGTCGACATCGTCGTCAGAGTCCAGAAAACTCTGTGAGCGAACCCCCGCAGTCTTCCCCGAACCCATACATCCACCCTTCCCGACCAAATGGGCCTCCTCCGCATTCACACCCAAGTCGGCAGCCGTGAGAGAGCCAGCCCTGCCTCTAGCAGAGGCGGGGACAGACGGCCCGGCCCCAGACTGCGTGGTCTGAACTGGAGCTTGGACGGGCACGTTATAGACGCCAGGAATGAACGTCATATTCCGAACCCGACAGTGCGCTTCGTATCTCTCTTCCTCGGTACGCACGATCTCAATTACAGTCAAATGGTTTTTCTGCAGCAGAACAAGACGAAACGGTTAAGGACATCTTCTGCCCAAGAAACACGAAGGATTCAATCAGCGTCGGCTGCCAGCCGACGATCGGTGAGCAAACAGCGAAGGCACCAGAAGAGACTGCAGTAACTTACCAGAGCGAGGGCCGTGACGTTCCCCCCTCCCCAGCAATTGATCACCCGAACGTCCTCAATCTGCATCGCTTTCTCCAGAAGAGATTGGAGGAAAGAGAAACTAGCGTGGCAGTGACCATTTGACCAATCCTCCCCAAGATGATCTTCTCCTTCATCCACATAGGGAGGAAGCGGACGTTTCAAACCAGTGAAGTCTGAGAAGGTATTCCATGCATCCCCGGGCGTTGTTCTTGGATACATAACGGACACATGAACCTTGGGTCTAGAGTCAATGAGAGAACTCCTTTGAAACCCGGCGGAACTATCAGGGAAGTAGTGCATAGTATGAACCGTCCACGAATTAGTGGACAGCCTTGACACGCCTTGAAGAGTGTGATTACACTCAGCATCCAGTAGCCACAAGGATGGGGTGACAAGCTTATTCACCTTAATTGTATCTACCTCCCCATCCAGAATGACCTCCTCCTCCACCTCACGGTGAATCCTGTCAGCGACAGTTATAACGTGTTGTTGTCGCATGTTAGGCATCTCCTTTCCCGCTGGATCGTAGCCAAAGACCACGAACATCTCATACTGCGCCTTGTTGAAGGAGAATGCTCCGCGAACGTCAAGAGCTGTGCACACTTCACCCAGGTCCTCTGCAATCCGAACATCGAACTGTAGAGACGACTGCGAAGACTGGTCCACATCCGACTTACAGTATTTTTGCACAATGTCTTTGAAGAATTCTGGAGTTGGCCCTTGCAACGGCGTGAGCGGATGATTCCGTCCCTTAAGCCACTCCTTCCCCTCAGGACTATCTTCCAAGTCAGCCCGAATATTACTAACCATTGTATCATTGAACCCCTTCTCGACTTCAAGGGAATTCCAGTCATCCATGGTCCACTCAATCTGCTTCCCAGTCCCTGGTTTCCTCAGTGCAAAGCCCCTGTAAATACACATGAGCTCGTTCCGGACAATATACTCGAATTTCACACGCTTACACCAATTCTCCACTGATGTTCCATCCCGTTGAACCACCTCTTTCCCAGTGACCTTGACGAACACTTTAAGGTCCAGAATTTCCTTGGCCAGCCTCTTGCATTCGTGGTCCCGAAGACCGATCACGTACTGCATGTCGTTGAATGTTATGTCCCGCCGGGCTGGCTTTGGGGGAAATCCTGGTTTCAGACCGTCCTCCCCGATGATCCTCCCCTCCTCCCAGGCGTCGAACACCAGTTGCCACTCGTTGTATGTTTCATCAGAAACGAAGACTAAGGGCAGCTTCAAGGTTTGGGACGTAGGGGTCTTTCCGAGAATCGGACTGAGGTACTCCTTGCAGAACTCCTGCAAGGAAGAAAAAAATGACATTGATAAAAAAATCCCACTTCGGCAATACGGAGAACCACTTGAGCGTCGGCTGTCCGCCGACGACTTTCAACTACTTCGAAACAACAGGAAAAGAGGAAGATGTGAATTACCTTCCATGCGCTGTAGTCATCTTTCTTGTCGATCCTCCCCCGCTCGATCCATTTGGCGCGCATCTTCGCCAGCTGGGACCTGAAACTTACTTCGGCGACTTTATCCTTCACCTCGATGTTTAATGCGTTAGAGACCTTTATGAGGGTATCCTTGTCATCAGAATATACAGGGATGATATCGTGGTTAAGGTAATACTGCCGCATAGGCGAGTCCAGTGGTTCCTTCTCTCCCAGTTCTCGACAAGCCTCAAACGTGTGCTGGCCCCCAATTATGTACCAGTGGATGCCCTCATCTTCATACCAAGGTACCTCCTTCTGTGTGCCGTCATCCTGTCTAAGTGAATACTTGATATTTAGCCCCATCCAAGGTCGAAGAAGTCCTTCCAAGCCTTTAAGCTTAACAATCTCGCCCGTCACTGGATCCTTTACTCTGGGGTCACCACTCATAGGAAGGCAGTACAGCTCGGGCTTCTTCCGGATTGCTCCAAGTCCTTTGTAGAAAAGACTTATCTGATCCTGCCTCTTCCTGAATATCGCTCTGTACTTGAATTCGTCGGGAGCTATGTGTATCCTGTTATATGGAATCTGACAAGGAAGGGCACGTTGCCCGTTGGGGAAGCAGTGCCCAAGTCCCTCCTCCAACGTCTGGTACATGGCAAGGACGTCGGTGTCCTTTGTTTTGGAAGTGAGATTGTTTGCGAGCATGAGAGCTTCCGCCACGGTCTGCTTCTTCTCTTCCTTCTTCCCACCTTTCTTCTTCGCACCGTCGCCCTCAGCAGCCGCTGCCTTTCCCTTCTTCCTTCTCGATGACTCCCCTGTCGTCTGTGTCTCTCCGGTCTCGGGGGTGACTGTACCAGTGCCCGCTTCTACAGCAGACTTGCGGCCGCCTCTTTTCTTTGCTGCAGGCTTAACCAAGTTCTTCGTCCTCTCTACCATCACTTTGTCCCCGAGCGAATCAATCACGTCGAGTATCTGGTCAACAGCTATGTTCTCACCCCTGCCCCAAGTAGCCGCATCCTGTACTTCTTTAGAGCACAAGTCGTCCATGCACTTCTCAACGGGAATTTCAACCGCGAAGCAGTCCACTGGTTGACCCTCCGCGACAGGAACCGATGCAAACACCAAGAACACGTTGTCGTCATCGTCGCATTCCCTGGAACCAATAATCTCAAATCTTGGTCCACCTGCCATTTGCTTCTGACCTATTTTGGTCACGAAGCCCAGCGACATGGGAGTGTCACGCCAGGTGATGCCCCACTCCGTTATCCTCGGATCAGCGAGGAATGTCACCCTCGGTTTCAAGCCCCGTGCGAGTATTTCTACTTTAGGATGAACAACCTTGTCACAGAGCCACCGTAACCCATTCGGTTTTGCGGTGGAGGCGACCTTCGCCCTGCAAAATTAGAATCACAAGATTAGACCATCAGATTTTCACTCCATCGGCGGACAGCCGACGGGGGGAATAACCCATGTGAGAAAATAGAAAAATGAAGGACTCAGAAAGGGGTGGCGTCGGCGGTCAGCCGACGGAGGAACAACCCCATGCGCCAGAACACAAAACATGAAGGGCAAAAGAAGGGGTCACGGCGTCGGCGGACAGCCGACGGGAGGGACAAACTCATGCAAGAAAACAGAAACACGAAGGACAAAAGCAGGGGTGGCGTCGGCGGACAGCCGACGGGAGGAACAAACTCATGCGAAAAGCAGAAACATGAAGGACAAAAGAAGGGGTGGCGTCGGCGGACAGCCGACGGGAGGGACAAACCCATGCGAGAAATTGAAAACTAGAAGGACTCAAGAAGGGGTGGCGTCGGCGGACAGCCGACGGGAGGGACAAACCCAGGCGAGAAATTGAAAACTTGAAGGACTCAAGAAGGGGTGGCGTCGGCGGACAGCCGACTGGACAACTTACCCACTCTCGGTGGCTGCCATGTCGTCGGCGGATGGCCTTTCACCGTCGGCGGATGATCCACGAACAGCAGCCGACGCGCGCAGGCGAAGGAGCCGACGCCCTCAACCCTAGCAGCCGACGCAGAAAAACCTAGCAGCCGACGCGACCTCTGCGGAGCGCTGAGAAGAGGACAAAAGAGAGCTGAGAAAGAGAAGGCTGGAAATGAGGAGGAAATGTCGGGGGTGGCGGGTGTATACCCTGCAGACCCCCACCTCCCGAGACTGAATCGTCACGCCCGATGGGTCATGACGTATGGCTATGTACATACCATCCATGCATGGATGGTCATCCCTAACATCCGTCCCATCACGCCACGTAGGATGATGATGGGACGTCTGTAGACTTTTTTTCAATCCGTCACCCAGTCATGATGGCCTGCGCATGTGATATGACAGCTGCTCCAATCGCCACGTTCAAATTCGTAATAATGAACCAACATTGTTCTGTGACGGCGGGGGCATCTCGCCGCCATGATGGGATCTTGATCTGTCCAAGGCGCGCAAAATTGAATTCGATTCTGGCGCCAATTTGTACTCATGGGAATTCATAACTAACCCCCCGTCAGATGCGCATACTTCATTCTATTTCTGTCATTGCACTTTCGATTCCCTCTGAGAGTGCTCCTGACGCACACGTTTCCTGAGAGGACCGTTTTTATTCCCGCATGTGCTTAACTGTCCCGCACCTTCTGTTGCCGTTTCTGTTCTCTTCGTCTATCGTTTCTAATTGGACGGTTGAGAGGAGTCTCTGATTGGACAGGTTAGGGACATCATACTGCTTCTCGACTCAGGTCCCCTGCAATTTCTGTCGGCGGACGTGTCCGTCATCGTCGGCGGATGCTATTTCTGTGCACACTCCGAGTCGTAGGATCCGCGTCGGCTGCCCGCCGAGTCGTCTTCGTTGTCGGCGGATACATTTTACTCCGTCGGCGGGGACACTTCCCGTCGACCCTGTCGGCTGTCCGCCGACGAGGTCTTCATCTCTTATCCAATGGAAGTAGAGCCGATCCAGACGTTTCTAAGGAATGGCCGATCAGGGCGCTGGAAGGTTAAAAAGGGCGTTGTCGTGGCCCTTACTCATTCTGGGCTCTATTATGCAGGCAGGGCAGTGATCCAACGTGTTGTAGAATTTGATCCTATAGTGGTGGTGGTAAAAGTGATTGAGGTTTCAGACAGCATGGAAATGAATATACCATTTCCGGATGAGGGTGCGAAGTCCTTGAGCAACTGCTTAGGACAAATGATATTGTGGGAGGCGGCTGACCTCAGGCCTTTCGGAGAGGTGGAAGACGATGACATCAAGGCCGTCGGCTGCCCGCCGACGGATGTTGAAGACGATGTCAAGCCCGTTCAAGAATTCCTGGACCTCGCAGAGCAGATGGAAGTTGCGCTCCTCGAGGAATCCGGAGGCTCAAAGCGTTGTGTTGCCGCTGGAGTCATTATGGAGTGCTCTCCTAAAGGAACGTGGGAGGGGTTCTTGATTCCTCACAGCTTCTTTCTAATAGTGAGAGTGTCGTCCGTCAATCCAGAATTCTCTGAAACACCTGCTTTCTGCGAGTTACCGGATGTGTTAACGATCGGGTGTGCTGTGGGGCGATTGGTACTTTGGAGTGGATACAAGGTCTGTCCACTTGTGAACGGCGCGTTGGCTGGCACATGTCCCGTCGGCTGCCCGCCGACGGAGCCTCACTTGGGGAACGAAGATGAAGAAATTGATGAAAGCAACTCCGCTCCGTCTGAGCACGATCTGGGGACTAGGTCTCCAATGAATATCAGCAGTGACGACGATGTGTCTAATCAAGGGGAATCCGACGTAGAAACAGATGATCATTGTTGGGGTCCGGATTCCGGGACCTCGGGTATTCCTTCCACTCCAGATGCTTCTTATCCTGACCGCCACCTCTGGAGAAATCGGTATGTCGAACTTCTTAATGATGATCTATCAGTCCGTGGTAGAGCAATGATTCAAGTATGTTTACCGGACGAGGCATGTGATGATGAAGTCCTAGGGGATACAGAGGTTGGGGTTCTCTTCGTCTCTGAAGACGATCATCTGCAGATGACAACTCTCAGATGGCGTCTGACTCACGCTCGGTTAGAAGGGGGTCACCTCCTCTCTGATATAATTACTTACTGCTCCGAGAATTTAGCAGACGCCGACGCGGACGATGGTCTGGATGGTGTCCCGAAGAATGCCTATCGATCGGTGCGGAGGAAAGTCCGCGAAAAAGATGACGTCTCTTCCACTAAGCTTCGTCGAATGGTTGTCCCTGCTGAATGCCGCTTAGTGAGCTCAAAGCGCTGTTGCAAGGACCGATGTTGCCAGACTTTTAGATGGGAAGATACTGTGAGTATTCGGCGTAAATTTTACGCAACAACATTCCAGTCGAGGCGAGAGATGTCCTTCGCTGTGCAAGGGCACTTACATACTGTACCCGGCAAGCGGAAGCTCTATGTTACTCTTGCGAACGTTGACGTATGTGAAGTGGCGTGGTATATCATTCACGGAGTATCGAAATCCGCGTACTACAGCTACAAGGCTGCGGCCCGAAGTGGTCGTGTCAGTGGGAGTCACGGAAATTCCGGTGTACATCGCCCCCAGATTCACACAATCCAGGCCCGCGCGACGTTGACCACTATCGTTAATGAGAATGCCGACCAAATGCCCAATGAGTTTCGGATGATTGGCAAGAAGAGAGTGGCCGCGCTCAAAGTACTCCCGTCTGCGATGAACTGGAACCACATGCGCGAAATGGCCAACGCCGTAAGTTCCTCCTCATCTTCTTTCACTTTGGATAGTTTACTGAATTGTAGTGATTACTATCGTCGGCTGCCCGCCGACTGGATGACGAACTTCCCAACTGATCGACCTCACTGTGTGCTATTCAGGTCAATGAGCAGTGCAACGCGAAGCTGATTTCGCAGTCCTCCGTTAGTCGCATGAGGAAGGAGTACTTCCGCAACGTTGAGGTCAAGGCCGTAGGAAGTAATTTCTCCAAGTGCACTGAGTGTGACTTCCTCGTTGAACTCATTGCCAAGTATCCTAGAGGGTCGGACGAGTGGCAGAGCTTGACAGAGGATAGGACCAGGCATTTGAACTATCAGCGAGCTTGTCGCAACATTTATTACGGATGGACAACCCAATCTATACAGAGTCCTACTGAGTTCCTATGCATCATACATGATAAGATGGACACATCGAAAACAGCGATCCCCCGCATGCAACGTATCACGAAGGCTACGGCAGGGCTTGGTCAAATTCCGATTTCCTGTACTGGAATGCTGACTCACGGTCACGGAGATGGCGCCTACGCACACTATGCAACTGCCCTGTGGCCAGGAGACCCAAATTTCACAATCTCCTCGTTGTGCAGGGTATTCCGTGCCTTGGAGAGACTACCTGTCCGGGAGTCAAAAGCACTCTTCCAGGCACCGCCACAGAATGAATTCTTTGCAGCGCTAATGCATGGATCGTCACGTTGCATCCCCTCAATTCCACCTTCTAGAGATGAGCCACTCACTCCACCTCTGCCTGGTAGGCCTGCTGTTCCTTTGCCGAAGAAGTTGTATCTGCAGCTTGACAATTCTGCGAAGGACAACAAGAACCGGTTTCTCCTAGCATTCTGCTCGTTGCTGACGGCGAGGCGAATATTCAAGGAAGTTACAGTTGGTTTCCTGATTGTGGGACACACACATGAGGACATCGACGCCCACTTCAGTCACCTTTCGAAACTCATTAAGCGTAAGAACACATACTGCCTTGCAGACCTTATGAAGGCATTCATGGATTCTCAGAAGACAGTTGCCTTTATTCCAGAGGTTGTTCAGGAAGTGGCAGACTTCAAAAGTTATGTTGCTGATTTTCATCACGACGGAGGTAATGCGATAGAAGGTCACAGTGAAATGCATCTTTTTAAGTTCTATGTGGTGGAGGATGGGGAGGATGCGGGGTGGCCCGTAATGAGGTACAAGAAGCGTGCAACTGATCCGTCATGGCTTCCACCTGGCAAACCCGTGAAAATGTGGAGGGCAGACAAAGAGGGTAAACCACGTTTGCCCGTCGGTGATCCCAAACCGGTTCCTCATAAGCACTTATGGGGTAGTGTTGAAGTCGATGAGGGCAAGAAGAACGCGGATAAAGAGGTGGCAAGGGCAGCGGAGTGTTCAGAGAAGAGAAATTTCATTAAAAGTGGATTATCTAAGTACATTGAGTACTGGAGAACTGGCATGGCTCGGGATAAGAAATACGCACAAGACATGTTACCATATGTACTGTATTGGGAACGAATTTTAAAGGAGGTCAACGAGCCACTGCCCCCCAATTCCGCCACCTTACAGGAAGGATTCTGGCCTATCTCAGACTGGAAGCGGGACCACGTCACCACATTCGATGCACAGGACGAATATATACCGGATCCGGATATTCGTCCCGGTGACGAGGATGAGGTGGAGCCCTATCCTTTTTGTGGTCCGAAAAACTCTAGGCCGAAGTCTGTGTTTAACCCATATCGTGACGTTTTACGTGGCGATTGGGTTTTCTGTCGTCCGTGTAAGGAAGACCACCTACCCATTTGGATGGGTAGGGCGATAGAGCCTGTTATTACAGAGCCTGGTCCTAATTACGGTAAGTTCAAGGTTGAATGGTGGACTCCGATGAAGGGCAAGAAGGAAGGTAAGAAGAAGGTTGCGAGAGAGTGCTGGACAAGACGGTGGGAAAGGGAGTTGACTCTTGCGGAGTGGGTGGAGTGTAAATCCGTTGTATACACTCATAGGACCAAGAAAACTACGCATGAGGGGCCCCCAAAGTCCCATCTAATACCCGAAGATGTTGTGATTGCTGCCATGGCAAACTTCGAATCGCATGGAATCTCGATGAACTGGAATGACGAGGAGGAAGACTAGTCGGCTGCCCGCCGACGATTGTGATCTTAGCTCTAGAAGATGTAGGTAGTGATGGTTTCCTCTGTAAACGTTATAGTTGAATATTGTAAACACTGTGATTCCCTCGAATAAGAATTGTATTCTACCATTGACCCAATACTAGTCATGTATTACACTTTGTCTTCTATTTGTTGTTCTGATACCTTACTTTTCCTTCTTCGGTGGTCGTCGGCTGTCCGCCGATGCCTCTAACCATGTTAGATAAGCATCATGATCGGTGACTTTGTGAGGCTGGTCTATATTGTAGGGCCTGTGATTTTTACGGTGGACACTGTTACTCTAGTCGGCTGCCCGCCGACGCTTTCCACAACATTGGTAGAACCACTATGCGCTTTGAGAAACTGGAAAAAAATATTTATCCATTTCATTATATTCTTATCGGAGTACAACGGTAGTGTTCCGCCCTTTACATGTTACTTTGTATTGTGTATACATCAGAGATGCCACTACTCCTAAAGCCTCAGTAACAAATACTAACCATGAATTCTACAACTATCCGAGTGTGTGAAGCAGCTCTATTGAAAACGAGCTGGACAGTTCTAACACACAGTAATTCACCCTAAAGCCAAAAAACCAAAAAGCTGCAGATGGTCGCCAACGCCATGAAGCGATCAGTCCTTCGCAGTAGACTTGGCTCGGACAGCACTACACCCAGTATCGACGGATGGATGCACGGATCCAAACGACGAATACGTGGACTGCGGGCTTGCGTTCCCTCCGCACCACTGATCTTGGCCAGAGCACCGACTTCCAGCACCCTCCAAGTTGTCGTATGCTTCGCCAACAATGCGGAGCCACCCTGCCGTTGACATGGTCTGCGTTGACACCTCCCCTGTGTGGCTGAAGTGAATGCTGCCAACACTCTCGGACTCCTCAGACTCCTCGGACTCCTCGAATGTCATCGGGAAGGCGATGCCGGAAGCGTCAGCGATCTCCATCAACTCTATGGTGTGAGCAATACTCCAAAACCACACCGCACCTGGCTGCAGAAGGCGTGTGATGTACTTGAAACGTGGAATGGCGGTGTTGCGAGAACGGGCGACCACCGCCCTATACCATGGCCGGAGCTCCTCGAGGTCAGCCGGTGACTCCTGATAACCTAGTGGTCTCACATTGCTACCACGCCTCACCATAACGACAAAATATTGGACAATATGCGACTAACTTCTACAGTATGCGACCTGCTTCTACAGTATGCGACCTTCTTCTACAGTGGACAGCCGACGAGTTCGTCTAGTAAACTGGTAAACGTTCTAGTAATCCACTTCTCTAGGGTTTTCTGGACGACTAATTGCCAACGTCGACCTAGTCTAGTAGCCCCTACTCCCCTACTCGGCTGGTAGCCGACTAGGACTAGCCTACTCATCATTTGGAGTCATTAGGACTAGGACTTATTTACTCATCAGTAGGACTAGTAGCCCCTACTCTCCTACTCGGCTGGTAGCCGACTAGGACTAGCTTACTCATCATTTGCATCATTAGGACTAGGACTTATTTACTCATCATTAGGACTAGTAGCCCCTACTCTCCTACTCGGCTGATAGCCGACTAGGACTAGGTTACTCATCATTTTTATCACGAGGACTAGGACTTATTTCCTCATCATCTTTATATGTATTTCAGATTCCAGAGGTCGGTTCAGTGAGGAAGAGGTTGGCTCTCCTAGTCGGCGGCCAGCCGACTACAAAGGACTTCCATTTGTTGTGACCGTGAATACTGTTCATTCTAAACGACGACTCCGGAGTCCTCACAGACGGACACCCCAATGTGAGATTCCTGGCAGTCGTGTCCACTCAGCGGGTCGCCGACGATCTTCCCTTCACCCGCTTCACTTCACAGATCCACATTTTGCAGAGCAAGTATTTCCTTTTATTAGAACAGATAGATTTCTAAGGATAGGGTTTCTAGGGTTTAGGGTTTCTAGGGTTTAGGGTTTCTAGGGTTTAGGGTTCTCAGTCAGCCACTCGCCGAGAGATTCGGCCATGACTGTGGGACTGGGATGTCCTCTATTCAACATTATAATAAATTCACTCAAATGATTTTATCCCTTGTAAACGGAATGCATTTTTTCATAAATATTTGACATCTTTGTCTTTAAATTTGAGGGATAACACATGAATTGGACGTCTACTGATGATGCAAAGTAGTCCATAATTGAGCGTTTTGTCCATAATTACTTAAATACCCCTTCTGTGAACATCTCGGGAAGCTTCTAATTTGTCTCCACTAGGCTCCATACGTGTTGTGCCACCGCGCCCATGGACTTGTGAATTTGTTGCAAAGCAACAGAAGAAAAATGAAGTAGAGAATTCAATGCTGTAGATTCATACGTCACAATTGGAGAAGCTTAGTTAGTTTGCGTATATGACATAGATTTGCATATTGAAAGTAACAATTTGAGTGGCTAATCTAAATCTTCACTTAGACATGAATCGCTAATGCTTTAAGTTTTTTGCTATACTTTTTCATTGAGTTTCACATGTATGATTTCAATGTTGTAAATTAGTAGCCGCAATGTCAATGATTGGCATTTTACCTTTATACTTTGACCAACATAGAATAAAAGTCACATTTGTATTATTTTTAGCCAATGACATGTATGATATTCAAATAATTATCATATAATTGTATAGCCAAAGTATGAAAAAGTCAATAATTGGCTAAACATCCATGCATTCATTTTTGAAACAATATATACGCTTTGAAGCCTCCAAACAACGTCACCTTCTGGCTTTTCATTGTAATTTTATTTTATTTATTTATTTATTTTCTTTTTTTTAATAACAATTATATACCAATCAAAAAATGTTTCGAATGTGAGATGTTATTTTTTAGTAAATATTTTTCCTTTAAAAAAACTTTTTAAATTTCTTTTTTTTGGAGAGACAAACCTTACTTATCAAGAAAAAATAAATATTTATTTCCGAGGGTGAATGGACCTACAATCATGTGCGGTAATCTATGCTCAGTGATCTGTTTCAAATTTTTCTTGTAGCCAGGGTTATCCAACACGCAGATGATACTATGGTGATGTTGAGGCGATACTTCGGTAAAACCCTGGACTCCCATGAAGTTGCCAATTCATGTGAATAAACGGCGCCAAGAGTAATATGCAATACCCGGCCGGGCATGACCCCAATCTCTAAATCTCCATGAACCCATCGCCGGAGGAGACTCACATTTTGTTGAGCACAGACAGATCGATCGATCGATCGATCGAGAGAGAGAGAGAGAGAGAGAGCAACACGATTCCTGTCAAGAGCGAGGAAGCCAAGGATCTGTGGGAAGACACTGTGTGTGCGAGGGAGGGAGTGAGGAAGTGAGCCAAGATGCACGGCAGGCCGAGGCAGCGGCCGGGCCAAGCGCCATCGCCGCTCCACCACCAGGAGCAGGCCTATGCTGTGGAGCTTCAGAAGCTCATGCCTCAGTTTCTTCAGAGCAATCGCACATGCTGGTACCAAATTTTCTCACCTGGGAGATCGGCCAATTTATTATGCGATGTTTGCCGGTCGGGTGGTGTGATGGGTTATGTGAATGGAAGAGTTGATGAGGGTTTAGGGTTTTTGATGTTGGGGTTGTATGTAGTTACTCAGCGGAGGCGATGAATCAGAATGCGCGGTTGTTGGAGCTGAACCCTGAGTTTTATACTGCTTGGAACTATCGGAAGCGGGCTGTGGAGGAGATTTTGGGGCGTGAGACTGATGAGGAGGCTCGCAAGGGGATTGCGCAGAGGGAGCTTGATGTGGTATGGATGTGGATTTGAGGTGAATTTTTGAGGTTTGGAGTGGTTGTTGGTTGATCGGGGTTTAGGAGTTTAGGGGTTTTGGTGTTGGTTCGCAGGGTTGAGTGAAGTTGAGACTGCAGCAGGGGTTGGGGTTTGAATTAGTTCAGACCAGGGGAGTGAGATTGCTGGAGGTGATGGAGACCAGGATTGAGGGTGTGCGGGGCAGGTGGTGAGAGCGTTGAGAGTGAATCACAAGTGCTATGGCGCGTGGTATCATCGCAAGTGGGTCATTGGGCTTGGTCTGTCTTCTCTGGATGCTGAATTGGTTCTCCTGAAGAAGCTGCTCAGACTGGATGGTCGTAACTTTCATGGCTGGGACTATCGCAGGTAGGTTTTCATCTTAATTCATTTGGTGATTTTGTTTCATCTCACTTATTATCTTTTACGAAACCACACGTCGTATTTTGAATGTCAATGGTGCTTGTATGGGTCAAAGGTTGATAGTGAGAAGTTCACTTCTGATGGGTTTGCAGATTTATTGTGAAGACGAAGGGAGTTCCTCCTGAGGAAGCGATACTCTTCACAACAGATAAAATCAACGAGAATTTTAGCAATTATTCAGCCTGGCATAATCGCAGGTATGCAAGTGCATGGATGATATGTTTTGATGTAGCTTTCCTTTGGATCAACTCCGTGCATGGTTTTTTCCTCCGGCCTTGTTTTTGGGACTTCACGATCTGGGTTTGTTAATGTTGATTTTGACGACCAAATTGTCATGTTGGGATTCGTGTAGTGCTCTGTTGTCAGAGATATCCAAGAAAGAAGGCACAGAAATTAACAGAGTTCAAGCGATGTTAGAAGACGAGTACGATTTTGTGAAGAATTCTTTCTATACTGATCCTGATGACCAAAGTGGATGGTTCTACTACTGCTGGCTACTTGAGCAGACAATAGCTCTAGTAGGGACGCCTGGATCTGATGTATGGCTAATGAAGGTATTGGATAAAGAGATTGAAGCTTGCCGGGAGCTGCTCGAGTTGGAAAGCAACAGGTAATTACACTTACATTTTGTTATATTGTGCTATGTCATCCTCTTCAGGTTTGATTGCGTTGTTGAGCTATCTAGCTTCTTTTAGGTCATGCATGTTGTCTAAATTATCTTGTCTGGCCTGATGACCTTTCTTTAGTTGCTGAGATGATCTAATTTTTTTACATCGTGGTAGATTTATCAACGTACCTAACTTGCTCCTTTTCTCAGCAAATGGACAAAGTTGACGCTGGCAAGATTACTATTGACACATGCCTCATACAACACAAGTTCCCGTAAAAGCGACACGGATGAAGCACGAACGCATTTTGAAGAGCTTTGCAGCTTGGACCCAACTCACCGGGAGTACTATCAGTATCAATTGAGCATGCTTTCGTCGAAAGAGGTGTTTATCTTGATCAGAACTTCCATTTTTCATATAACCACAGATTTGTGAGATTTGAATCTATGTTAGTATTATATGTATTTTCTTGAGATTCTTCAAATTTGCAGATCGTTATGTCCGGATTTCGTTCACATCCAGGGTGGTTAGTTATTTCCAGGTTTTCGTTTCTGTGTCCCCTGGCTTCATTTGATGATTTTGTGCAATGCAGTGGGCCTTAACAAGCTCAGCGGCTTTCTTGTGCTCTTTTGTCACAAGAAAGAAGCTAAATCATTCATGTTGTGCTTGTTGGGATTTGATGCAGCTGATCAAGGACAGAAGCAGTCTCACGACGCAACATGAGGGAAGTGAGGAGCTACAGCTGAAGAGTTAGCATTGGATGAGACTAGAATCGTAACACAAGCATAGAAGTATTGTAGAGCTACTAGAAATTGTCTGCTTACCCTTGGTACCATTTACCTTCTCCTTGTAAACGGCGAAGGTATCGGACCAACGTATCAGACGCAAGCTTTTGTTGATTGATGTGATATCTCATTCTCACGAAACATCTTCAAGTACATAGCGATGATTTGAAACAAAAACTATGCGCTCTGTGAATGTGAAATATCTATAATCCCTAAACCTTCGTGACGATCGTCTGGTGAGCGTCTTCATGTCGAGCAGATCGCACGCTGCTCCAAACCAAGTGCACAAAATTTCGATCAAGTATCAATTTACGTCACATACCCCTTCCCATTTCAAAAATGCAACTAGTTTCCACATCAACTCAGAACTACACTATTCACAGAACAAGATAAATATAGTAAACATCCACATGTAGCCTGCGTGGAGGTCCAACTGCGGTAATAGGGAGATTGTCGGACATCTCCCACGGTACCATAATCCACAATCTTCATGAACTCACCCGCGAAACTGCACATCTTCATCATCACCACAACTTGATTGGAGTTGCTTCGGCAGTCAAGGCATCGAACTTCATCATCTCCGACTCATAGGTACATGTGATACTTTAAATGTGGATTACTTGTTTGGTTTAGCTTTCAATCAGTTTCGTATACCTTTGTGTTATTCTAGAAGAGAGCTCGGTTGCTTTGGAGTTTCTTCCTGAAAAAGGAGAAACGGTATTGAGAGGATTTGTCAATTAGGGTAACTGAGGGGGATGTGAGGAATTTGGGTTGAGGGAGAGAGAAATGTCGCACACGGTGAGTAGTGTGGGATCGTTGCACGCCGTAGCTCGTTGTTTGGGCATCTCACAGTCGTCACGATCGGCTACTTTGGTGCCTTCGTTTCTGGGGTGCAGGTCATTCGCACTGTCGCTTGTCAAGCAGAGTAGCAGTCAAGCGGAGAGTCATCGAGGAGGAAGGCGCGCCGCAGTTCTATCCGCTTCCCGTCCTGAGCCAGGTGAGGAATCTCTGACCCTATTTCGATCGTGACGTATGGCAGCCCAATTTGGAGTAGTTGGGGAAACGCCGTATGTGTGATTGCATGTGGGAGATTTGCTTTTCATCTTGGGGGAGCTGTGGAGTAGAATTTGCAATGTGCTTGAGGAGAGCAATGAATTGGTTATGTGTTTATGAGTTTGGAATGGTGTGCAGAGTCTGCGCGTTCTATTGCTACTGCAGAGATGGGGCAAACGAAATGCGAAACGCCGTATGGAGCTTGGAAGTCTCCGTTGACAGCAGATTTTGTGTCAGGCTCGTCCAAGCGCTTGGGGGGAGCCGCCGTTGATTCTGACGGCCGCTTGCTTTGGCTCGAAGGTCGCCCTTCAGAAGCTGGGTCAGTTTGCAATCCTCTATACTACAAGCCTTCTGTTGGGCAATGGGGGCTTGGTCATTGCTTGAATCGGGAGGTAGTAGGTATTCGAAGTGTGTGATTGAAGGTCCGAGGTGAACATCTATGATTAGGGTGCAAAATGTTTGCTTAAAGGCATGGATTGATATCTAATACCAATCAATTGACTATCCAGGCATGAGTTCGTTTTAATCCAGGAGTTTCTTGTCGATCTAGTACTGTGAATGCGGGCCCCTTGCTAATGTGTAGAGTTTATGTCCGTGCTCTGGTTTTTTAATATGTTTGTTGGATGCCCAGTCGTGCGGTGTTGGTGAGGGAAGGAGCCCATCCAGGGTCACCTGCAGAGGATATCACTCCAGCGAACTTCAACGTGCGAACCCTTGTGCATGAGTATGGCGGAGGAGCATTCACTGTAAAGGGAGATAACATTGTTTTCTCCAATTATGCTGACCAGAGGTTATACAAACAGTCAATTAATGGCGGTACATTTCTCTATGCCCTAAACCCTAACCTTTTAATGAAATTGTGTGTTGCAATTATCTGGTGTCTCGATTTGGCTGAGTAATTATCAAAACAATGCGATTGCTATAAGTTACTTCTTAAAACACTGAAAGTTATCACCTGTGTGTTGACAGATCGCACCCCTGTGCCACTTACTCCGGTGTACGAGAATAAAGCAGTAAGATATGCAGATGCAGAATTCGATGGCAGATTTAATCGTGTTATTGCTGTTCGAGAAGGTAGTTACATCGCGGATTGATTCTTAGCAGCTAGTAGGTTGCGTCGGTTTATTAGATGTATATCAGTAACTCGAAGATAATAAGAACATTAATATGACCGTTCAACATGATTTTGTCCTCAAGATGTTTGTGAGAACCTTGGTAATTCTCAAGTTCAATGGAGCTGTATGCATGGACATAGTTTAAGGCTTACTTGCTTCTGCAGATAATCGCCAGGAGGGGATTGAATCCTTCAACGAGATTGTAGCCGTGAGTCTCAGTGGCGATGCTAACCTTGGTATGCTTCTATATTTTCATTACTCTGGTGGAATGATGGACTTGTATTTTGCCCCTGCAAATCTATTCTCATATTTATGAATTCTCACATTCTTTGGACTGTTTGGAGAAATGATCTTCGGCGTTGGAGTATTGGCTAGAGCATGATATAGTAGACCTAATTGATGGCTCTTATTTGTTTTTTTGGTTGCAGAACCAAAAGTTCTTGTGAAAGGCAGGGACTTCTACATGTTTCCAAGGCTGAGCCCAGATGGTCAAATGCTTGCTTGGATGGAATGGTGTCACCCAAACATGCCCTGGGATCGAACCTCTATTTGGGTTGGGAAAGTTTCAGATGATGGGTAAGTCTGCAACTGATATTTAATTCTTGTCCTCTAATGAACAGCTGTTGGATGCCGTGCTTGTGTCGTATTTCAGCAGGGGTTGTTAGTCAACATGAATGTACCAGTATATCCTAGACCTTATACATGGTGACAATCACTAAATCAACCTTGTTTCAGATTTATTTGTGGTAGCACCCTCAAAATGATTTGTCTGTACTCTCAATCATGTATAATACTTGCTTGAAAATATCATTATTATGAGCAGTGAAGCAGTCAGTATATGACCTCGTGTCTGTACGCATGTGCAGGGGCATCACAAATCCAGTCTGTATTGCGGGAGGTGATGAGAGTATCGTGGAGGCTCCTACCGAGCCAAAATGGTCACCAAATGGTTTGATTCAATTCTATCTGGAACATAGGATAATTTTTTATCAGTTTTAGATGGAATAGGAGTTGTATGAGATATTTTATTTGTTGTATGCATTTAATTCTTCTTGACATGCTGCAGTTTTGTAGGATAGCATTTCTCCTCTCATAAGCTAAAACTCCCAAAGAATCCTGTAAAGTAATATGCAATGTAAATGAGGTCTTTCTTGAGTCACTGTGATTTTGATAGTAAATATAAGAGTATATCGTTGTAAAATATGCCCCTTTTGTCATGCATTCAGGTGATTTGATCTTTGCCTCAGATCGTGGGAGTGGATATTGGAATCTCTACTCCTGGGTATAACTTCCCTCTTCATTTGAAAGTTCATCCTCTTGTCAGTTGTTTCATTTGTCTGCTGAAGTAGTGGTTTAACTACTTAAATTGTGTAAAATGCTGGCCTTGTTGTGCCGATATTTTCTATTGAAACTTGAATCTCAAATGGAGTCTATGTCTTGTTTGCTTCTTCAGGGCGTTGGGAAGAAGGTGCAAGCACTGTGCCCGTTGGAGGCCGAGTTTGCAAGGCCACCATGGGTTTTTGGTATCTCCTCATTTGCTTTCTTTGGCGAATCTGGAACTCAGATTGTTTGTACTTACAGGTATGTTTTCATCTTTAGTCTTGTTGCTGGTATCCATGTCTCTTTGCAACACTTTTTCCATAAAGTTTCTAGTTCTTTTCCTTTCTGTTTGACCTAGTTCTATGCATAAATGAATCATAAGTTAGCCCAACACGTTTTACCTATACGTTGAGAAGTATTTTGTGAACCGGCAAACTTCATTCCTTGAAAATAGCCAGAGTATCTAACATTAAGAATGGACACCTTTGGCTACCTCTATAATATTTTGTGGGTTTCCTTTTCATGTGTAGGCAAAGGGGTGTGTCTCGTCTAGCTACACTTGACCTATCCTCTGGCTCGTTATCCCCTGTTAAGACAAGGTTCACTGACATTTATAACCTGGTTAGTACTCCATGAGCACCCACAAGAACGTGGAGCTTGGTTTATTGAAGCTTTGTATTAGTTAATGGTATTCAATCTTTGCAGAGATGTGAGTGTATAGTTCATTGGTTCAGTGATGTCTTAGACAAGGTTTCAACTATCATCTGTTATCACCCTTTCTGTGAATTGATCGGAAGTATTGATACAACTGTATTGTGGTGCCAGTTTACCAAAGGAAATGAGGTGTTTTTTAGTGCTGGGTCATCTACGGACACCCTCTCTCTTGTGAAGGTGGGGATATACTGGGAGCTTGATTTTTATCGACGTGCTAAGCTAAGAAATGGGCAATATTTGGGATTTTAAGGTTTCTTTGCATTGGTGTCTGTTAACCAATTGGGAATGCACATGATAGAGACTTCTTTCTATGAATCGATTCTGAAATATGTCCAGTCTGTAAGAATCATAAATAGGATAAATTCAATTGATCTTCATGAGTTGCTTGTAGGTCATAGGAACTCCTATTGAATATGCTCAGCATCAGTGTTTCTCTCGTTTACAGCATTGTATAACTTGGTTTTAGTTGTTTCTCACTTCATGCTTCACAATATCGAGGCACGTGGCCCCTTAGCTCACAAGTTTGGTTGATTGTAGGTTTCTTTAGCACAAGGCAATGAGGGAGCTGTTAAAGAATCAGTGCTCTGGTCATCCATTGGTATCGATTTGGAGAAGTACAAGCCCTACTTTAGCACTCCCAGGGTGGTCGAGTTTTCCACCAATGTTGAAGGCGAGACAGCATTTGCTAATTTCTACCCTCCTGTAAATGGAGACTTTGTTGGTCCAGCCGGAGAGCGACCACCTCTACTTGTGAGAAGCCATGGTATGCTGGTGCTTTGGTTTGTGAAAATCTCTTCTAGTTCTTTTTGTGTTGAATGAGTACCTTGTGTTGAGGTTGCTTCTGACTTCTGCAGCTGTTACTTACGTTTGGAATCTTCTAAGGTGATTTTATTCCTCCCTTTTTGTGAGGTCCTACAAATACTGATAAGCCTGAAATGTTGGCTTAACAGGGGGTCCAACGGCTGAGGCAAGTACAACTCTGGATCCTGCTATTCAATACTGGACAAGCCGAGGTTGGGCTTTTGCTGACGTAAACTATGGGGGTAGTTCAGGTATACGTTTCGCTGCAACTATATTTATTTTCACCTTACGTATCGTATAATTGAATTGATACTTTTGTTGTGAAAGTTTTCTTCTAATTTAGGAATGCATGATTTCAGTCTTGCGGGTATAATTTATAGTGAAGATTTGGGTAGTAAACATCTCATTACCTATCACGTTCCTCTTGCATCATCGATTTTTTTTATTCTGTTATACTTTCTCTTAGTTTGACATTCTGGAGCAGGGTATGGGAGGGCGTACCGAGAGCGACTCTACGGTCAGTGGGGCATTGTGGACGTAAATGATTGCTGCAGCTGTGCTGAATATCTGGTATCTCAAAATAATTTTCTGAGTACTCTTAGCTATATTTCAGTCTAACCTATGCTTCTTTACGACAGCAACTTCTGTACATTGGGTCTTTCACATCTAGTTTAGTAGTTAAAATGTTTGTGCATATAGCACTTGTAGCTAGCGTTACAATTTTTTCTTATTTGAAAATTTTCTACTTTGATTTCGGAAAGGATCACGAACTGTAAAAGTAATTGCAGGTAAACGTAGGAGAAGTTGATTCCAAACGGTTGTGCATAGATGGACGTTCGGCAGGTGGTTACACCACCATGGCCGCCCTTGTATTCAAGGACACCTTCACAGCAGGAGCATCACTTTATGGGGTATCATCCTGGAACTCAATCAATGCAAGATATTTCGTCTTCAATATCACCGCTCGTCCATCCTTGTAGTGCATGAGTAGACTGAATGACAAATGTTTAAGTGGACATCATTGCTTCTGTGTTTTTCAATTGCACTACGGCATTAGTGTTTATTCTGTGTGTTTACTTGTAACCACTTGATGTCAACTGTATTCACTCCGTATTCGGCAGATAAGCGACTTGAAGAGCTGTTTATCAGATACTCACAAATTCGAGTCTCGTTACATGATTAATCTTCTCGGTGTGTAGCAAACTGCTCCTTAGCTCATACTTTCTGTTTTGTTTGTATTTGATTACCTATCAGAGTTCATGCTGTGCATATTTTTTATGTCTTAAGATTTGCAGTTCACAGATTTGCTCAATAATAACTCTGCTTTGTGCAGGTTCTGAGGATGTCATTGAAAAGAATATGTATGATCGTTCTCCCATCAACTTCCTCGAGAAGCTTTCATGTCCTATTATTCTCTTCCAAGGACTCGAAGATAAAGTACGTTTTTCATCTACTCTCTTCTTGTACGACTGCGTTCTTTTGGTCAGTTTTGCCTGGCAGCTTCTGATCTCTTTGCCAATGTTTGAATGATTGATGTCTTGTCTGAGCATGGCCTACTAACCTCCTTGTTGCTGCAGGTCGTCCCACCCAACCAGGCACGCATGATTTATGACGCAGTCAAGACGAAGGGTATACCCGTTGCTCTTGTCGAATACGAAGGAGAACAACATGGGTTTAGAAAGGTCTTATATCTTATCCTTTCACGCCATTTCTCTTTACTTATCTATTGGTTTCTAGTGATAGCCCTAAAGTATTAGATTTGTCTGAGAACACCCTATGCTGGAGTGTAATATTAAGCGTATTACAAAAGGTAATTAGTACGATAAAAGAACCTCGAATATTCAAACAAATCGCCTTAATATGACTTATGGGCTTGGGTTGACAGGCTGAGAATATTCGAAACACGCTTGAGCAAGAGATGACATTCTTTGCCCGTCTTATTGGAGGATTCGAAGTTGCAGACGACATTGTTCCAGTCAAGGTGGACAATTTAGACGACTAAGATACAATTAATGAGAGGAACACGAGAAGTTTTGTTTTAAGCCGTAACGTTGATAGCACTTAGTATTCATAATCTCCCTCCTGAGTTTAGTGCAACAGTTCGTAAAGATCTAGGAGATGAGTAACATTTCACATCCTAGAAGACTACAAGGCCACTGAATTGTTCCCATTATTGTGTGGTGATGACGTGTTTTGCCATGCGGCAATTTTGTGTGGTGTTAAAAGTTACATTTCCGATGTGACAGACTCATCTTCAGAAGGTTTTGTACTAGATTTTACCAGATTTATGAATCGTATGGCAGTTGGCTGAAGCTTGATTTTACAATATAGCACATAAGGTACATATCATTTTTGATATTATGTCTTAACCCCTAAAATTCCACAAAACCCAAAGTGGGTTGCAGGTACTTTGGGCAGGCTGCCACAGTTAGAATTTTTAATATTTTTTGATGCCCTTTTTATTGTAGATTCAATGAATCATACTCTATTGGAGGTACTTTATTTCGTTGCATTTGGTTCTTTTTTGTGAATACAAGACATAATCAAAGTTGACTGCAATCAACTCGGCAGGCTCTGATAATGATGTTGTGAATTCTGATCAATGAACAATGTGGCAACTTTTTAATGCGTCAATGTCCGGGTGCATGTTGGGCTTGATTTTGTTTGCAATAATCTCAACTTATGAACATACCACCCATCCATGCATGTCCACCATCCCATCGGACTATAACCACATTTCATCATACCATATCAACCTTGATCAAACTTTGAAATTGTTCTTGGTTTTTTTTTTCCAAGCCCTTTTTTTTTGCATAATCTCAACTTGAAGCCCTACATATGTATGTAATTTCTCAATTCTGGTTGCACATAGAACTTCAGTTATTGAATTTCAAAGTGTACAAACACATTCGGGTATGTGGGAAAAAAAGAAAGAAAAAAAAAGAAGGTTTGACCCTTATTATCTTGAGATCCGTACGGTCAAAAATTTTGAAAATTTCACCATATCTTTGATTCAATGTGAAATACAACATCTTTTGGTTAAAAGTTGATTTTGGGATTTTGGAATTTTTTTGGGATTTTTTTTTTTTTTTTTTTAAATCAGTGTTTTAGAGGTGGAAATTGGCAAAAACGGATGTGGAATTTTAGGTGTTAATTAGTGCTAGCAGGTTTTTTATCAAAGTTTTTTGGACAGTTATATAAATAGAACCAGTGAATACATAGAGACACGGAAGACCAAAGCTGTTTCAAGACTGTCGTTGATGAAGAAAAGGACGAAGTGCCCTGTAGATTGAAGGGGCATTGATACAGCACATCCTAAGTGATTCAGTTGTGACAAATCAGAATAGGGCCCTGGCTGCTAACAACGTTAAGTACATGTCTAGTCTCTATTGAGCTAATCACACTCAGCGGTTGGAAACCAGGAGACACTTTGAAAAAGAATGACCACTTAAAACAATCTCAATATAAAGCATCTATGCTTACACATGCTACAACTGAAATGTGCTATACAAAAAAAAAATTTAAGTGCCAAGAGTTACACAGAAGGGCATTCTTTATGGTCTATGAACCAGCCCCTGGTTTCGAGCCTTGCCGATCCCGAAAGCAAACAAAGTGTGAAAGTGATCCATTCGGGTACACAGCAAAAACAGTGTTACCAATGCGCTTCTGGCAGATGGAACATGTCCTATCAGTAGTAACCTTCACCATCCGCTTCCGACATTCCGTCAATTCTTCTCGGACCTGAAATTAGAATCACAGTAATGTCAAAATACTCGCATCGAAGGAACTATCCAACTCAAGAACAAGTGTAATGCTCGCAATTTTTTCAGATATCGTGCACATACCTGGAGGTTCTCACTCCTACGCAAGTTTTTGATGACTGACCCGTTGCGTAAGGTTTCACTAGACTTGCAAAGCAAAGGCTCTAGGAACGATATCAAGCTCTGCAAAATACAAGCCGCATAGTCAGCTGTTAATTAGCTATTAGTGAAGTTTAAACCCATACGGTTTCATACTTACATGTTGGAAATCAAGACTAGGAAACCCAATAGAAAATGAAAAATGTCACTAATTAGTAGTTTTCACTTAGCATGCAAAACTAGAAGATAATATTGTGCGGTTCTCAATTAGAGCACCTGAAGAGTTGTGTCAGAAGGCAACATTCGCAAAGCCTGCGCACCATCCATACGCTCCCATCTTTTGCCGAGTAGGCCGAGTGCTTCCTCAAGCATTATCCCTTGATCTGACACGGTACTCTGCTGCTCAAGTGGCTCTAATTCGCTTTCACTACGGCCATTCTCAGGTGTAGTGTCTGTACTAGGGCTCCCATAGTAAGCACCTAATTTCCAGAAACAAAATAATCAGCTGTTCTTCCTCAGCATAGATTCTGAAAACAATCTCAAAACTAATATCAAAAAAATGAATTGACAATCCGAAACTTAGAATCGAACAGGAAACGGGAGTAAATTATAAGTTATAACAGAAATTGCACTACAAGAAACAGACATTGAAAAATATGAAGTAAGCAAGCCAGAAGGCATATTGGGAAAGCAAACAAAAAGGAACGACAGGGAGTTACCATCTTCTATTTGTGCAATCTTCCTGGCGCCTCTCGTACGTGGCGCAGCAGTAGCTCGTTGATTAACAGTGTTATTAACTGGGGCAAGACTGGCAATGGAACGATCGAACTCTTGTATTGCGGCTTTAGGCTTCAGATAGACTTCCAATAGCGTCAGGTAGATATTGGCAGCAGCTGGGTCCTTCGGGAGGGGTCTTAAAGCCAGAGATGCGAGTGAGGCAGTGTTTGGATGCATGCCAGAATTTGTGGGTGCATACACACGATCACAGTAGGCTAGGGCTAAGTCAGGTTCATGGAGCTGCAATAACAACACCAGTTGAGAGACAAAAAGTCGACAGATATGATGAGTAGATTGCGTCGATACCTTGAATTGTTTTTGTCTAAAAATTCCATACCGTACTTAGTGCTCAAAAGTTATTTGTTACAAAGACCACAACAGTTTTCTTCCAATTCTAGACCAAGAAATTTGGAGAAAGTTTAAATTTTAGGGAAGGTGAATACGGCACACACCTTGTGGGCATAAAGTGTAAGAGCAAGACGATGCTGTCGCATACGGCCCAGCAAAAATGCCCTCTCTTCATACAGGCCATCAACAGGTAATCGCTGCAGAACCTTCTCTGCATTAAAGCGAGAAGAGTCTAAGGCAGCTAAGAGCTTCAGCCGGGCCTCACTATGACTTTTCTCATCCCATTTGTCTTGAGACATGAGCTCAGTACGCTCTTCTAACACCTTTGTCAAGTACAGTTGTACCTGCGGCCACACAAACGTTCACTTTGAGATACGTTGAGCTTTATGCTAACCAAGCAATTCTCTACTGTTAGCACACGCATCCACACCTTCATATGTGTCATAGAAAAGAGAAAGAAACCAGTTTGCACGTAAACTTGCCAGAAAAAAAAAAAATCAAGCCAGTCTACTTCGTTGATTCACAAGACCCATTGTAGCAGACACAACGGCCTTTGTCCATACCAGTTCATTTTCAAGTTCCATTGATCTAGTCTCTGGTCGTCGCTCCATGACTTGCTCCAAATAAGGAACTTGTAGCTCTGTAGCATTGCTTTTAAGATGTGAGAGCACCAATGAGGGTGGAAGTGGTGGGTCAATAGTAACGAATAAGTTGAGTGCTTCTTGAGGATGGTTCTTCAGAAGCCACTGGGAGCAGTCTATTATGAGTGCATGGTCTACACTGTCCAGTGACTGTCAAAACACGTGCATAATTCACACAATTATTAGTGACAAAACTGGTGATTAGCAGGTTTCTTATGATAACCATGAAGAAGACGGTGCAGATAATATAAGGGGAGTGATGTCCTCGTTTCAAAAATTCAAAAATTCAAAAAATTCAAATCAGAAAATCAGACCAGAGTTCATATGAAACGAAAGGTAGAATTTGAAAGTTGAAACTACAGAAGTAATACGCGAACTTGAGGTGTCACAATCAAACCTGAAGGTACTCCACAATTGCTTTGGGGCCGAACTGCTCTGGATTCTTTGGTGGTGTAGCGAAAGACTCTGGGTGCTCAGCCAAACGGTTCAGGAAAAGAAGAGCTTCCCGGTGCTTATGATTGCTCTTGTACAGCTGAACGAGCTCAGCATAATGCCCACCTGCCACAATTTATCAATTCAACATTCATTCTAAGAAAACCCGAGTATATCTAACGGGTAACAGCAAACAAGGAACTCAACTACTGCACGTCAAAGCTCATTGATTTCACCTTGAGGAATTTCCGTGCAAAATTACGAGTTTGAGAATGAAATCAGAACAATGTAGATTCATTAACTCCGAAAGCCTAAGAACGATATTGATGTGTCATGATTATGCGTTGTACTGTAAGAATGACCGTGAACTCGTAATTTGAAGAAGATTTGGCCTTGTTTCATAATATTATGAAGTTCATCCATGAATACTAGGACTATCGTTTACCTTCTAGCATGACGTCGTCACAAGCATCAACGTCTGCATAATTTGTGCCACTTAGAACTTGCAAAGCCATTGCTAGATTATCTGTAGATAGTAGTGCTTGCACCAAGGCCGTGTCTAAAACCACTGCGGCTTCTCGAGCACCAGGTTTGTGACCATTTCTTTCCTCTCCAGTCTCTGCATGCTGCCACGGAATAACACTAGTTCACATATCGACGCATCACAATGTTAAGACACTTCGGGCACCTAAACTCCACCTAAAACTCACTCTGTTTTCTATTAAACGAGACGGACAACAAGATTTAGAATATCTTGGAAAGTCCTTGAATTTGGAGTTAAGAAAATTTGATACAACATAGCCGCTAGTCATGTAAAATCCAAGTCTTCAGTTACTTACCCTGTCAATACTTTTAGCTCGCCGGTGAGTAGATCCAGCCACCTCAACCATGGCAGCAACTGCTGCTTCAGTGTCTTCTGCTTCTGCTTTTGCAATCACGGGGCCCCTCTTCTTGATCAACAGTGTTACGAGAGCCCCCAATGCGATCTTTGTTTGTCTTGCATCAAGTCCTTGATTCGAGGCAAGACTTTGCAATGCACTTGCGGTATCTGCACCCGCCAGAAAGTATTAATAAATGCATTATCTCCTTGTCTGGCTGCACATGCAATATCCACACGCTCATCTCCTCTCTGTACAACCAGCTATAAACTGAAAGCAGAAAAAATAAATCTAATTGCATATCGTATGTAGACATCATTTCTTAAGGCGCTACAGCTCCTCTCACTCATTAGCATTCAACAGTAGTTTTTTGGAGGTATGATGAAACTCCTTTACCCTCTAAAGTCTCCGACGTAGAAAGAGTCATCGACCCTCTTGGGGACGGACCATCAGACTCGCTCTCTTTAACATTTGCAAGGTCCTTTGATGCACCCACATTTGGGAGCTTGATCATAGGGAATAGACGTAGAATTGTGGGTAAATCAAGAGATGAAGCAGCAAACTGCTCCATTGCTTCTGTGTAATTATGCTGTTCAAACAGGTACTGCCCATACCTGCATTTATATTAAAAGGAAATAATCAGCACTCTGTACCTCGTATTTGGATTTGGAAAAAAGGACTTCATCGCAAAACAATCTGCAATCTACATAGGCCACTGGTATAGATTTAAAATACTGCGCTCTAAGCTCCAAATGCTTTCAAAGGCAACATCAATGTCAACTACTCAAAATCCTGAGAAGAACCAAGCCCAAATAGCCTCTCTTGACCTTGCCTAGTTCAAAGAAAGCTTACACTGAGGATAGCCTTTACAGATTTTGCATGAGGATTTAACAAAGACATGAATCATGATGACATAGGTCAAGAAAACATTTTTTCAAACATGTTGAGCACATTCCAACGTTTTCAATAATGTGCTCAAAAGTTGGAAAGTCGTCGAGACAGGAAAACGATTACCGTATGTGAATAGCATCTTCTTTAGAGGCCCGTAAAGCAGCATCTTCCGGTGGTAACAGCTTGCACAGAGCTAGAGCATCCTCGAAGTTCCCAGAAGCTGCCAGTTGAACTACCTGCGATTTAGTTTAAAAGGTTTAATTAGGCTCAACTACATGCAATGAGTACAAAAATCCACATCAAGAACAAAAAACCACAGATGTTGTTGCCATACACAGTCACTGTCTGAATATCCAACTTCGCCCACGTCTATGAGCAGTACATCGACTCAAAACCATTATTCATCTGCATGCTAGGACTGTCACACCTGTTCGCACTCATGGATATGCTCCGTACTTACCTGTACCCCAATAGGAACTGGCAGGAGGCGATAAATTGAGTAGTCAGATGCGGCAATTGCGCCGGAATCAGTCGCAAGCAGGACCTGAGAATCACGGAGTGGAAGGGTCTGGACCAACCCAAATGGTGCTCTCAAGGACCTTACCTGCAGATTATGTTTTAGTCAGGTGCTTCGACCAACAATGGCACAAGATCGAGAATGACCGATTGTCCGAAAATCCTTCTGCTGATATTTTAAAAGGCACTGCAAATAAGGAATAGAACAAATGTGCCAGAAATAATAGTACTCCTTGTATTCCACCAATTTGGAGTAGGGAGGAACCTCTATGAAACGGGACAACCGAGCCAGTGCATACGGAGGCTGAATGACAACACTGCTGGGGGATTCTGACCAGCTTAAGTTGCCTCCACCAGAATGCGACAGCTTGCCGTTGCGATCCACTACAACACCAATGTTATCCTGCAGACATAAGTGGCCTCAGTGAAGCCCTTGCAAAAACTATGCAAACGACACAAAAAGACTGAGTAATGCTGTAATAGTTGTACACAAACATCAGGAAATCTTTGACGTAAGCAAGTATCTTCCGCTTCAGAACTGTATTTTAAAATATTATATATGGAGATAGGATCAAGCCAAGCAATACCCTTAATTTACAAGGTGCAGAGGATAACATAGAAAATGCCACTCAGTAGAAAGAAACACTATGAAGAAAAACCCTTGGCACCTCACAACTTATCAGGGCTAAGTGAACTCAAGACTATGTTTGAGGACATTGAGCAATGATTCGACATCGGCCTAGTGAGACAAAAGCAACGCAACCCAATCCCATTCTAAATTCCACACTCTAAAATGTGGTCCGATTGTGAACACGATGTCAGCAACAAACAGCTAATAAGGCAAGACTAACACTGTACTATAGACCTTAAAGGTGAAAAAATCTCACGAAAGAATTGCTTACCTTGCCAAGCAAAAGCTCTCCGTTTGGAAGAGTTACTGCAAGAGGATTTGAGTGTCTGCCACAGGGAAAGACGTCAAAACTGGCACCAGTTGAAATGTTCAAAATGACGTACTCGCGCTTGATGCCTAGACATAGTGAGTCTCCAACCCAGGCCATGCACTTGACCACATCAGGAGCTGGTAGCTGTTTCACCTCTGCAAAATCTTTATCTCCTGAAACAAAAGCGGAATTCGACATTGGTCAGGAAAATGATGTTGATCTCGTACAAAACTCACATAATCATTAAGATGACCCGACTTGTGTAGCCTATGGAGGATTAATGACGACTAATGAAGCAATATGCATACACAAAAGCTTTCAACGAATTTCCACATACGTAAGAACATTCAGCACAGGCGAATGACGAGACGGAGTTCCGACGTACCATCATACTTGTATATAAAGAGTTTTTTGGCAATTGCAACGCAGAGCATTCCTCTCTGCTCATCCCAAGCATACAAATTTGCACCTCTGGTCTTGGTCAGATATGCCACGACATCAAACTCCGGCAAAGAATGAATTGCAACCCCATCAGACAGTGAGATCAGCAAGTTCCGTGATTGCAAAACATTCATAGACGTCACTGCCTTCTTCGCAAACCCAATCCGTGTATCTTTAAGAGTGTACGATGCAGTCGATAGGTCGGTCTCCTTGAACGAGCCCGGGTTGTCCATAAACTCGGGCACATACATCCGCAACGACCCATCCATGCACCCGACAAGGAGCCGGGAACCCCATAACCCCACACTGTCGATCTTCACAGGACAATCCTTGAGAATCTGAACCAAATCGAAAGCATTGTGAACCATGGCTCCCAGCTTGCGCTAGAGCCTCTCCGATCAGCCCTCTGACGATCGTTGCAGAAGAACAGCTCGCAAGCCGCTGAAACACAATCTCCCAAATCCCAGCACCTCACCCTTGCTCACCCATCCTACACTAACTCAAATCCCTCCCACGGATCCATCTGCTTCCCTGGTTGAGCGAAATCAAAGGTAATCCAAACACATCAATACAAGAAGCACCACTCTGGATGATAATGAATTAGGGCTCAAACTCTAGATAACACTCCTCACCAGCTGATTCCCATTCACTACAATCGTACAACCATCACATATCCATTACACTTCACTCTAGTAAACCACTCCAATCAAATAATCTACAACAGAGCATCCAAATACTCCCCAAATCCACCCAAAAGTGTGTTCTATGCATTGTCCATCTCCCCACGTGGAAATCTCCACTAGGCCTTCTTTCCTCCAAAGCCAGATCACTTCTCTAAAACCCTACATCACACCAAATCGTACCCCTACACCCCTTAGCTCAGAGAAGCACAAGCCATTCACCAGATTCAAAAATCGTCCGAGTCTTCAAAAATGTGCAACCACAGCACAACCATCTAATGACATGGTTTCAACCCAAAACACATCTCCTGACACCACCCACTTCGCAACTAACCCCCCGAACCCATCTCCCAAACCATCACTAGATCCCTAGATCACCCTCATCCCACATGAAATCCATCGCAAGCACATACCTGCCCACCTCCACTTCCAAAACGCATCCACCAGTTCAACCAAAAAATTAGGGTTTTAGGTGCAAATTCCCAACACAACCATCTCGTGACAAGATTATTCACACCGAAGCACAAATCTCAGAGAATTGTGGCATCATGATCAAATGGCTGAAATCATCACCATCCTGATCAAGACATCATCACCATCCTGATCAAGTCATCATCAGACCTCACTGACAATCTCTTCTTCTGCTATGATCATACAGTGACCGTAACTTAAACCCTACCGAACTCTCATGAAATTCCAATGCATTGAAGAAACTGAGTCATCGTTTTCGGTAGTAATTATATGCACCTGATCGATAAGATCATTACAAAATACATAAGTTAGAGCATCCCCAGTGAGGCCTGAACCGTAAACCTGTAATCGGAAAGATGTAGAAAGACGTGAATTGCGGTTCAGGCCAAGCCTGTATTCGAGCTTGTAAGTCTGTAATTTACAGGTCGAAACCTCATTTTGGAAGGTTTTTTGGGGCAAACCTGTAAATCTGTAAACGGTTTTGGAATGTTTTGCTTCGGAAAGGCACTCAGGTTTGGGAGAACGACGTTCTCATAATTACAGGCTTACAGGTTTACAGCTCACTGGGGATGCTCTTACTTGAAGCAGCACTGAATTGTGATGCTCTTGCAGTTTTGGAGTCTACATAAAACCGTCACTAAACACAAAACCATCTATGTCTACTGAAAACTTACACTGAGTTCGTTCATACTATCTATGGAGGTTGTAAGGTGCCTTTGGCTTTGGGTGTAGTAACGGGTTTGGGTATTCAATTGATGCGTAAAACATTTTGAATATAACTTTGTGGATTGATTGGTAAAATGGTCTGTACAATGGTTGGTAAAAAGGCTTACACTTTAAAATTTGGTACCAATAAATTTATTTCCTTCACTTGGAGGTGCTAAAAGGTTGTTGTTGTATTTGGAACCCCTACTGATAACTAGCTATTTAACTAGCTTGCATGCTAGTTTCAAAAGCAATGAGCCTAGAAATTATTTACAGATCCTTCCCACAGTTGGGATACGTAATCTTTAAGGTTTTTGACCCGTTCTTTCACTTCGTAGATGTCCACCTTCAACGTCATCTTTTGTAGCTCAATTTTAGACATTCCAAGGTTATAAGAGATGTGCATATTAACCCACATAGATATTTCTGCATCACACATCATCACATTACCACTCCTTTGAAGGGCATTCAATTGCTTAGATACTTCATCCAATTTGAATTCAATATTTTGGCCAAGTTCTGCTTCTTAACGCAATGCTTGGCCAATCACATTTTCCACACTTGGGCTTATGGCCTTGCCTGTGGCTTGAGACCTCTCACACATAGAAGTATGGAATTCCACATTGGATGTAATAGATTGGCCAAACACATTTATCATCTTTTCAATTTTTTCAAGCTTTGTTTTCACTTGGTCCCTAAGTTCCATAGCCGCCTCAGTCACTTAATGGAGCTACTTTCTCCACCATTGTATGAGCTAGCCTTGCCCTTGTAGGAGTTACCTCCACCTTTGTTAGTGAGGGAATGGCAATTGACATAGACATATTGAATAACAAAATAATCACCACTTTTCAATATGTATCTCTAAAGAAGATTAATTGAATAAGAGGCTTGATATTCTTCCAATTTCTGTAAAAACATGAAATGAAAACAATAAATTTGATCAAATCCCCATGCCATTCCCTTCATATACTTATCCCCCCCCCCCTCCCCCCCCTCTTTTATATTATTTTCTAAAATTTTGGAATCTAATTTTCTAATTTTAGAATCCATTGTCCTAACTATAATAGCCCATTTTCTTAATTTTGGATTCAATTTTCCTAACTCTAGAGCCATTTTCCTTCTTTTGCATTCTAACTCCCTAATTTTAGAGTCCATTTTTCAATTTGAGTACTCGTTTTTCTAAAAAATTTAGAACTCTTTTCCTAAATTTGGATTGTAGTTTGATAATTTAAGAGCTTATTTCTTGATTTTGGATTAAGTTTTCTCAAGTTTAAAGTTCTTTTTCTAATTTTGGAATTTACTTTCCTTATCTTAGAGCCTATTCTCATATTTTTGGATTCTAGTTCCTTAATTTTAGAGCCTATTTCCTAATTTGAGAGTCCATTTTCATGATTTAGATCTCTTTTTTCCTAAATTTTGATTGTGGATCCCTAATTTCAGAGCCCAATTTTTAATTTTGGATTCAACTTTCCTGATTTTGGATTTTATTTACCTAATTCAAGAACTCGTGTTTCACATCTTATTTTGTTCGTGACGGCACAGTGGTCTACACCTTCAATTGTCAGGTGTAATCAAAGCAACTTTGCCTTGGAAAAACGTTTTAGAGGAGGTTTCAGTAGTGAAAACATTGAATAGATATCAAAGTAATTTTAACATAGCAGGTCCTATCAGATAGTGCATAATAGAACTGATTATGTTGTTAGAAATGCTTCAGGCCATCCGACCGCCAATATGACGTGGAGCATTGTAGAACGTCGTCAACGTGTATAATCACACAAACTAAGCTGGATTTGTAGTTCTTGACTTCACTAGATTATAAGTGGCGGTCGAGTTTAATTGCACAAATTTAGCTTGATCTGTTGTTTTTGACTTCACAAGATTAGAGCCGGTTGAGTTCGTAGCAAAAACCAAGTCTTATCATGGATCACTAGTTGTTGGCTTCACTAGATCAGTAGGGGTAGTTCTGGAATGGATTTTTTTGAGATTTTTGGCAAATACTTTTGTGCAACAATTTATATGTAAAGTATTGTAAATTGATATATGAATTATTCCTTAATTTTAGCTTTTATGATGTAATACTTTTCTGCAAAAACGTATATTCTTTTTAGTGTTTTGGTGCTAAATGGTTTGTGCCAAATATAGGTTAATTATAATAAAATCAAGAGCTATCATTCATACTAATATTACACACTTTTTATAAAGCGTTACATGCAAAATGGGGTCACAAAAAGGCCCCCTAAGGCAGCCCGGTTTAGGTGAACTGGCTGCCCAAAGCCCCTCTACTACTGGCAGTCGATGCCAGAATTGCTGCCCGTAGAGTTGAGACGAGAGCTTGGTGGCGCTGATTTGGCTAAGGGTGAATGGTTGAATATTTAAACTATACTAAAGTGTAGGCCCTTTCATTAATACGATGCGGAATATCCCTACTGACACAAGCAAGCCGACTTGAGAGGTGTGCTCGGCGGCTCTGCATGTTGTTTGCATTGCCACTGTAGCTGCGCACGACACACGCGGAGCCCGAGGTCATTGGTTTGAACCCTGCTCCGACGTTACTAGCACCACGGTGGCACCATTAGTGCCCCGTCAAAAGTGCGCGGGCACCCTGTTTTTTTCTCTCACGTGCCATTTCGAAAGGCCTTATTATGATCTGAATTTCCACCTAATGAAGTTAAAGTTTATAGAAAATCACACCTTAAACACATAATCAAGCTACTTGCTACCTTGAAATATCTAAATTTTCTGGAAGACTTGTGAAAAGTTTCTAAGGTAAAGGCACTAGTAATTAAATAGAAAACCAATTGTGAAGGACTCGTGCACAAATAACTTCAAAAGATTAATTTTTCAAATCTACTATACAATATTCAGCTTTACATAATAATTAGATGATTCAAAGTCAAGAAATGGCACAATCTCAAAAACTTTAAATGTACTTGTAATTAAACATTATAGATTCTATTTACAGATAGCCAGGATTTAGCAATTTAGGGTGTTTTATAAACATTAAGATCAACAAAAAAACAATGGACTATAGCTATGACAAATTTTTTTCTTCTAAAAATATACTATAAAAGAGATCATGATTCATGTCTACAAAAGAATCCAAAAATTCTCTCATTATTTGCAATGTACACTTTAAGTATTTGTTGTATTTAAACTACAGGATAATCGTTTGGATCAAGCAACAATACCACCTATAATCAAAATTCATAAAATCATAAGAGTTTGCCAAGGCATCTATACTTTTTTCCAAAAAGGCATTCAGTCTAGTTCAGAAATTTGAGTCACAAGGATGAAGCAATATGGTAATCTTCTTCAAGGCATTACAAGCATTCCATGTACATTGACTCTTTGGATTTGGACTTCGCCAAACACAATCTTCATGCCATTCTCAATCAAATACAAGTCTCTAAAACACGAGTCTCTAACAGAAACCATTCCAAAACCTAGAGTCTTCTCCATCAAATATATAAGTTAGATTGCAATCGCAGCACAGCACAGCCCAGCCCTGTAAATGAAACTCGTCTAATGAATGAGCGGGAACTAGGGCAGTGGATCGCTGAGACTGAATTCTATATTATCGACCACCAGAAACTATAACCCGTCCGATTCACTCAGGAACTTAGCTGCTTGCAACGGGGCAAACCCGGGTGGTGTATTGCTACATTAACTCAACCCACACTAATCCAGTGTAGCCAACAACTATATATCAAGCTTGGTTTGTGGGATTCATGAACGCGTTCACGACGTTCTGTAATGCAGCATGTAGCTGCGCGCAGCTGATCATATGGGCGGTCGGACGGGCCTGAAGCATTTCAAACAACACATGATCAGTTCTATTTTGTCCCATCAGACCGGACATGATGTGCTGAAATTCAACTTTAACGTGTGCTCAATGTTTTCACTACTGAAACATCCTCTGAACGTTTTCTGAGCCAGAGTTGCTTTGATAAACATACCTGACATTCGATATTGTAGACCACTGTGCCGTCACGAATAGAAATGAACCCAAACACAAAATCCACACCACGCCACACGAGGACATCACTAATCCGACCAAGCAGGACATGATGTGGGTCCCGATATGGTAACATGACAGTAATAAAACAGCCATTTCCGCAAACATGCATAGCGACGTTGGCACCAAGGTATGATGCCATTGTGGATGGAGCGCTTCCGCGCGCCGGTTGGGTGACCACGGCAGTCACTCCATTGGGGTCACCTGTGAAATCGAAACACACAAGGCCCGTGTTGGCGGCCGGTGGCTTAACTCTCACATTGGTCTGTAGCGCCGTCGCAAGCGCCCCTTCTAAAGTTTTGATGCGTTTGATGGCACCCTTCAGCACGGATGCCTGAGTGTCCATCTGCAATCAGAACATGAAACCAAATAAACTCAGAACACACCAGGTTTATCCACTAGTTCGCTCCATGCTGCAGTTGTTGCTTGTTTTCGATCTCCGCCAATCCAAAGAAACAGTGCGATGATACTCACGTGCTACAGAGCCACTTACCCTAGGAGACGATGTCCTTGATATATTCCTCTGCAACTGAGTGAACAGGTCACTCACCTCACGTGCGCATTCGCGATCACGGTCTCGAATATGGTCTGCTGCACACACAGTCACCATTCCCAGAGTTTACTACTTTCAGATACTTAAAACGGTCATCACAAGATATGGTGGAAAGTCTGGACACACAAGGTTTACAGAGAGTTGTAATCCAAGGAGTGGCAGCAGCACCATGCGATGCATATCCAGCAAGTGTCTCTAGAATTACACTCGGCAAACGCCGGCGATATCTCGGTAGCAAAACTTCCACCAAACTTGGTTGATAACCATGACTCTGCTGATCAACTAAGTTTGAGACACTTGCAACCTCCGCGGCCTGCCAAGTGAATAAAACGTCACAATGAGAGAGTGAAATCTTACCGCGAAGTGCGGCAAGGCGCGCCTCTCGGCGGTTGAGCGTAGGATAACTGTTGATGCGCTCGCCGTTACTTGGCAAATTAGCCGGCTGCTGCGATGCAGGTAAAAGAGGTGGAAGTCCATTGAACAGCGGTGTGGGGAGCTGTTCAGCAACTGACGTCGTGAAACCGGATGTTCCGTCTGAAGGACGAGCCAAAACGGGGTCAAGGGGGCGCGGCAGTGCCAACACATCCCTAGCCACCAAAACACACCCGGGTTCTCGCTTCGGAAACGGCAACGCCACCTGAGGATGGTTCGTCACGGCATCCTGCAAACCAGAGCGCTGCATCTGATCATCTGCATGTGCAGGCCGAACGTCCAAATGGACACCATGGCGGGAGGGACCTGCCATATTCAAGAGCGCCAAGTCTAACAAAAGGGAGAAGGACTCAGAGTTCAAGCTGCATGCAGGAGAATCGAGCGCACACAAGAAACTACACGAAGATCGACCTGGAAAGTATGGCTCCTGTGCTCTGCCGGATCACCTTTATAATGGCCCTTTCTCCAAGAGCCTTCCGGAAACCTGTGCAAGGGGAATCGCGTTCTGAACGCATCAGAACTTCGCATCCCTGGGTGCTGGCCCGACAGAGAGTGACGGGCTGCGTCCCCTCTGTGTCATTGACAACGAACCGCAACCCGTTCTCTGGCACTCAGGGTCCCGCACAAACCTCCCCGCTACAAACTATTTAGCAGCGGTAGTGTACGCAGCTTCCCGTTTGCAGCTTCCCTTACTCTGGGTCCCGCATCAACGTCCCCATTGGAGACTCGGCCTCAGTGGAGTACACCGAATTGGTCCGCATTTATGGATGCCCAGTGGAGACGCCGTAACAAATTAGTGACGAATTACTTGTTCCGTGATCCTTTACTTCTCAGAAATGAGAACTCAAGAGCAGCTCCAGAGCTGCAGGTTATGGTGTCACAAGAATTGCGCTGATGAGCCATGACATGTCACAGTACCGCCAGAACACTCCTCATCATCCCATCAAACTAGTCTAGCTTTCTCCACTTCCAGCGCCGAGAAACGGTACAATCCAGCTCGAAGGCTCGAAGGCTCGAAGGCTCCACTGGCAGGCCCGCCATCGCCATCGATCCCAGGGGTCGCCTGTGCAGGCGACCTGAGAAGAGGCTGCCTTCTTGGCGGAGGTGTTCTTACCAGCAAGGCCTTCAAATGAACTTTTAATCCCTGCAGATGGTCCGTAGCGTAAACGATCTGTGGTTTAAGTTCCTTAACTCGATCATGCTCCTTAATAGAATGTTGGTGGATTTTTGTGAAGGCTGATAATCTCGATATTTTCATAGTGATGAGTGTTTTCTATTTCTTACAAAACATAGTCTGAGTGAGACAACTTCAGGACGTTTTCCACATATGGTTTGATGATTATATATGTACATGTTTGTAGATGAATTTGTTGAAGTTCGTCATCAGAACATCTGACTGATTGTGTGGATTTTTTGCCAATGTATGATGGGTGTGTGAGGTGTTTTTCTTGGACTCCAGTGTAGCATTTTCTATGAACCTCATGGATATTCTTCAACATGAAGATTGACGAGAAGCTCTTGTTCTGAAATCCGGGGAGCTCAAAATAGTTCTTTTCATGAAAAAGTACGACTTGACGATCAACCGAAAGCTCCAATTCTGAAACGTGTAACATCCAAAGGAATTGTATATGTTATCTAGAGAATAATATATTCAACTCAGGCAAAGACATTTGTTTTGTAAATCTTCTCATTCGTTTGATTGTTGTCATGGCTTTCTGGTGCTAACTACATCAATTGAAACTGATCTCGGGTTGTAAAGTATCAGGACGCACCAGTTTCTTCTTGCATAATGACTTCTTTTTTTCACAAAATATTGCACAATGACATGTGAAATCTTAGATGAAATTCATCCACAATTCTAGAGGAGACGTATCTTCTATTCAGAATTGATGGTTGATTGTATGAATGTACCTTTTAACAATAAAGATATGCCAAGTTAGCCACTTTCTTTAAAACATGTAAGAATGCAAAAACAAATTATACATCCTATATAATGTGTATCAAAGTGATTTTAATTTATCTAAGTAGATTGTAAAACAAAAGAATGTGAGTTGTTATAGCCATGGACTTTAGTATTCAGCTGTATTTTAGAGAGTAAGGTATAATCCCTCTTTTACTTCCCTGGGCACTTCCAATTTGTGATGTTCAATCTTTAAAGGAAAGATTGAATTTCAAGTCTTCATCTGAAGTTTAGCACATTTGGCCTAACTGCCTGTGATCCAAAACACTTTGCCACGTATCATCGAAAGCTGTTAGAGGATCCGTATCAAATTGGACTACAGATTCCAAAGGGATTAAGATCTTCACGTTTTGTCAATCTTAGGGCCCCACTGATGGCTACCGTCCCTAAAGGTGAATAGGGATTTTGATAAGGGCCCTTGAGAGCTGGCAAGTTGGGCCAATTGCCAAGCCGACTTGCGCGTTGTCTTCCGAAACTTGCTATCACCAGGGTCTCATATGCAATTTCCTGTGTCGTTTCCCGACATACATAGGGAATTTGTAAAAAGACAAAGGGGAAGAACAAAGACACATAGGGAAAACTGAGACACAAAGGGAAAAATAAGACAATATTCCCTGTGTGTTCAATATTCCCTGTGTGTCTTTGTTCTTTCTTGTGTACTCTTTACAAATTCCCTGTGTAATGAAATTCACATAGGGAATACACATAGGGAAATTGGAATCCACTTTAAGCTCCTAACTGTGTATAACTCCATCATTTTGACCATCATGGTTCTGGTCATGTGTAGTAAATTACGGTTGCCTTTTATATGGAACATGTAAACTTATAGGAAAGTTTCCTATCTTTTTCAGTCTAAAAGTTGAGCGCCCTCTCTTTTTATTAGCTCGCATCAATGTGTTTGCCATCTAAGTGCTTTTGAGAATGCTTGATTCACAAATCAAGGATGACACTATTGCATTAGCAATGGCACTTTAAGAAGGCTTTCCAAGTGAAGTATAATCTAAGGATCTTGGAAGTTGATTGAACTTCACCTATTATATGTTCAAGATAAAAAACAGGCTACAATAAAAGATCATTTTCAATTGTAAGAAGTCTCTTTAGATCCAACAATACTACATTATATAATACAGTTTTAAGATAAAATATTTTGAAATTTGACGCATGTACAACTTGAGAAGAGACAAACGAAGTACTCCATGTATTTTCAAGGTAGCATGCAAATCTAACTTGCATACTATCTTATCCATCTAAATAGTACTATGTTGGAGGGGCCACTGCGTCCAGGTAGCATCTTTTTGCTACTTGAAGTCTTCAATTTTATATTTAAAGAACTCAATGGTATGTGCCTACCAACTTCAAGAGAGACTTCATGTCCTTTTTTATCACCATAGAATTTTTGGCTCCTTTGGGCCACTTATCATTGTTTATTTGTCTCTTTTTAAATTCTTGACATTGAAAACGCAAAATCCTTTGCCGCAAGAACATGGTACTTTTGGGTCCCTTGTACAAAGGTACCAAGGGATGTTGACAATAATTCAAAATATAATAAGAGATTTTGAATCTTGATCGGTTCTTGTCACGCATGTTTGCATACAAATTCAATGTAGAACAAAGTACATGTCTCAATCATCTTGAGTTGTATCAACCTAATGCCTCAGCATATCTTTTTGAAACTTATTAACCTTGTCTATTTGCCCATTTGAATGAAAATGAAAGGCAATATTTAAACATGGCTTATCCAGTATCCAATTTATGACACAATACATTCAAAAAAGACTTGCAAATCTAAAACCTCTTCCAAGTACTAACTTGGAAAGAAGATTGTGATGTTTATGTACTCTATATATAGATATATATAAGCTTGTGGTTTCTTCTATAGTGCCTAAAGTCCAAAAAATAGGCCACCTTTTTAAATTCATCTACCTACAGTAATATGGCATCATGCGCTTGTTTTGTGAGTGTTAGAGCTAGTATAGAATCATGTTGACTAAGTTCTATAAGTTTAGCTTGGTTTGCTCAACATCTATTTCACAACAAACATGTTGGCTTTCACATTGACAACTTGTCAAAAGTTCACCACATGTGTTTCTCCAACATATATATCATGCCAACTATATTCACCTTCATATTTGTGATAATTGAATGGACATCAACATTTGCTTCTATATCATGTATTTTACAACAACTATACTCACTTTTACTTCATTAGGATTTGATGACCTGATTTTAAAGGTGACCACCTTCTATTTGCAATTCTTGGAATATAGATAATGTTGTTGTAATATCCCATATCATCTTCTTGGTTTTTGATTTAGATTTGGTCAAATTTGTTTAATGTGTATTTGAACAACGTCTATCCCTTTTTTATTGGAACGTTTTAGATGCATTTAGACGTATTCTTAATTGATCACATTATGGACACAACATTGGGCTACATGTAATATATAATAATTTTTTTGACTTTTAGTGTGTTTAGTGGAAATTCGAGATATTGGACTAGTTGCTGCAATGTCAATTTTGAATGTGATTTTTGGAATCATTTTTTGTAGATTTAAGAAATTACAAGAGCTTTGCAGGATTACATACACTTTGGCACTATTTATTTTAAAACATTATTTATGAAGCCCAAGGAGGTTTTTTCTATTATTTGAGCAACTCCAAAACTTTTGCTTCGCCTTTCAAGACAACGGCTTTGGAATTGGCCTTATTTTAAGAATTTGGCCGGGTTTCTAAATTATCAATTTTGAATGTATTTTTTTGAATTATTTTATGAATGTAGGGAATTGCCTAAATTTTGCAATATATTTGTATTCTTATGAGTGTACATTTACTTACCTTATTTATTAGTTTATTTTGTCACAGTTTACAATGGAAAACTATGTCATGGTACAAGTGGGTTACCCCACACTTTGGGCAACTCCTATTTGATTTCTATCCTTCAACCACATTTGGGAAATTTGTATGATAGACACAAACATAATTCTTTTTGAAAATCGTCAAAAAGTATCCTTCTGTAGTAAAAGGGTCTCACTTCAAACATTGAGAAAGGTTTAACAAACATTTTTAGATTGCGGGTTTCCCAGTATTAAAAGAGATTTCTTTAAGATAATTTAAAAAACAAACATATTAGATAATTGTATATACAATTGTCAACTACAAAGGCACTTTAAGATAATTTCAAAAACAAACATATTAGATAGTTGTATACACAACTACAAAGGCAATTGTTGATGCAAGATACAATTTGAAGGTCTCCAACAAGTAAAAAAATACCACTTCAAGATGGCACACTCCTTTGAGGGACACTTCCATATTTTTAATAACCTACGTGTGGCAAAATATAGGGTACATTTAAATAATCTTACGTAAAATTTATAAGAAATTTAGATATAAATTAGGTGACATTGAAAGCGGCATGTTCTTTATAAGTAACATAGGGCATCAAAAATAAGGCCATTAAATTTTAGGTAGATATAAATTATGGGCAAAAGAATTGGATCTTAGAAAAAAAATTAGTATGTTCAACCCCTAAAGTATTAACTCAACAAAAAAGATATGATTTAGGGTCCGGTCAGGCTCCCATAAGTCAACTTTTATAGGATGAAGCTATAATTTTGGCAGAGTATAGACAATTATCATATCTTTCTAAAGAAACCATTTATGCTTCAAAATTCTTCATACTTTAGGAGATATCTGTAGTGAGGTATTTGTTGGTCACTTGTATTCTCATTATTTTTTTAGTTAAATTTTTTCTTTACAAAGAAAATAGCCTCTTATATATTCCATTGGCCTGCATATTATAAGTAATAGTAGATATGATAATATGGATGATTTTTTTGCTTTATGTAATAATAGGGGTCTTTTAAATGCTTTCTAGGAGGTAAATAGCCACCCAAAAAATACCCCACCGCCGCACGTGGATCCTCAAATACACAAGAAGTGTCCCTTCCTGAAGCACACTAATCTATATTAAGTTCTAATGCAAAACTAATTGTTGAAAAATAAATAAGAAGTCTTGTGGCGATATAGCAATCCTAGCTTGGTGATACACCCATCACTTCCAAGAAGCATTCTCAACTAAGTCTAAGATGTAGAGAACTGATAAATCTGCGTTCTAAGGTGAAAACTATGTTGTCTTTGAATCTTCAAACACATTATGTGATTAATTTTGCAAGCAGCAAATATTAACAAATTGAGTAAGGCAAAGAAAATAGGTGGAGAATCAAGAAACAATAAACTGAAGTTAAGATGGATTGGCACCCTTGTCTACTTGTTTTTCCATTTTGTTTTCCTCATTGCTTACTTCATATTCATCTCACTGTTCCTATTGCATCACACTAGTCATTATGTATTACTAGGGGGAGAGCACAATAAAGTGGACCACAAAGTGCAAAATGTGACCACTAACAAGTGAATATGAAGTGTGCAGTTTTTGAAGGCTCAAAGCTGATTTTGAGGATTTTGGTGTAGTTTTTGAGCATTTTAGTCACTTTCTAAGGTGTCATAAGGTATCTTACACACACCTTCATAAAAAGAACATCATGAATTGAAACTAAATTTGACCACTAGTTCTAAATCATGAAAATGAACTTTTCCAAAGTCTTGATTTCTTCATTTGGGGCCCTCTATTGTCTTTAGATGATGTTTTTTTCAATTTAAAAAACAATGTTCGGTGAAAAAAAAGTGACAAAAAGTATCGCGGAAAAGACCCTTTTAAAAAGCATCCTTGTGATACTTTTGGAACCCTAAATCAATCAATGAGTATATGAATTGACTATTTTAGAATACCTTTTAAACATACAGAGGGCCCCGCGAAATTAAAAGTGATTTCGGACAAAACCCTAAACCATTTTGTTCACTTTTCCAAATGAGTCCATTCACTTTGTCCGAGTTCGACGTCTCCGTTTTCCATTGTAAACTCAATGTCCTCTCTCGCAACTTTGGGAAGTTGAAGAAAATCAAGTCTACTTTCCGTATCTCAAACTCAATCTTGCATCGACATAACATAGATCCCACTTTCCCTAGTGTTTACAGAAGGGGCTGAAATTGGTGAAAAGATAAGCACTTTTTTGGTTCGCTTTATTGTGCTTCCCCCCACTATCATAATATTAATTGAAAATGACATCAATTGTATACAATGGTAGTTAAACAAATTGAAAGACCTTTTTTCTCTCTTCACAAAATCATCATAGATTTACAATGGTTAAAAATGACATTGATGCTATGCATAGCTGGCTTAATGAATCCACTACTTACAAAGAAGCCTTTACTATATTTGAACATCAAAATATTATGTCCATTGATTAAAAATAACAATAGTAATCAATAATGGGAGGTTGATAAAGTAATGCAAAATGGAGAAGTTCTTACTATCTTAGTTGTTAATGAGTAATGGATAACTGGACGTGGCTACACTAAAATACACTAGTATGGTTTATAGTAACTTCTTGTAAATTGACTTTTGGGGAAGACAACTAGACAACAATTTTTATCATCACAAGTTCACATTTATGTAAGGATTGAAAATGACTTTAGATGTACTTAGGGCATCCCCAATTGTTACACGTCAAGTAGCCTCTCCAACGGTGCTAGACGAGTCAACTTAGTATGGCACGTTACTATAGCGTGCAAAACGCCCCAATGGTTTAGCGTGGAGGGGGGTCCCGGGATCAAATCCTGGTGCTGACGTGGTGGTAGCAGGTTGGCTACATCAGCCTTGGGCTTCGCTGTGTGGGTGTGGGTCCGGTGGTGGATCCTTGATGTCAGGAGCCCCCGGCCAATGTGTGGGTTGAGGCAAGCATTAAATAGTTTGCCGTTTGCTTGGCGTGTCGAAATTATCTCCCGGTACATGGAGAAAATTTGACGTGACCGGGGCATGTTTGCAGAGTCGCGCTAGGGTAGCGTGGACAATGGAGAGACCATTGGGGCCTTTTTTTTTTAGCCGCTCGGTATATTGAGTTAGCGTGGCTGTATGGCGCCCGATTGGGATGCTCTCAATGTGACAAAGAGGGTTAGTGGCCCACACTTATTGATTCATTCACGAAGCGTGGTTACTTGTTGTGAATCAATGTGAAACCATATAACCTTTCTTATTGTCACAGGTGAATATTTATGCATAGAATGACCATGAATTATTGGTATAAAAAGTAGCTGCTTTTCTTATTGTCACATGTGAATATTTATGCATAGACTGACCATAAATTATTGGTATAAAAAGTAGTTGAGAGAAGTAGTGAGAGAAAGGGATAGATTAATGAGTTGATGTGCAATGAAGAAGAATTTTTACTACATGACAAACAAACACACTATGGAGTTCAAAACATGTGGTTTGGTAATTTACCATGCGGAAAAACAATGCTATGAAGACTGCATAGACTAGCATGCCAAACAGAGTTTGCCAACTCAGTAAAATTGGCTTGATGCAATGCTATCCCTACCTTCTAGCCGCTCTAGAAATCACAATGAATAATGGGCCTTGTGGTCCACCGAGCCTAGTGGAGTTAGTTGATTCAACTAAGTTAGGTGGATTTCTATGCTACCCGTTTCCTCTAGCCACTCCAACCAGTTTTGCCAATTCATATAACCTTCCAAAACTCCAAAGAAACAAATTTGGGCCAATGTTGTTAGTGACTTGAAGGCTTCAAGGATTTGGTGTGGTTTTTTTAAAAAATAGTGCACAAACGTGTAGCTTTATGAATTGATGCCATGTGAAGTAGAATTCTTGATGTTCTTACAAACTCACATGCAATAGAGTACAACACTTGCACCTCGGTAACTCATTTTTATATGATGTAATTCATGGACTCTTGTTTGGCCTAGCCACTTTGAAGTTATAGCAACGTAAAAGCTGAATATTTACTGGACTTGATGAAAGTGTTCAATCAATAATGTGAAAGTCAATGGGTAATGTATGGTAATACATGATTCAATGAGGTTCATAAATATTGTTTTAGTAAAACAAGCCTTTGCTTCCACTAGCTTCTAGACCTCCAACTATTCTATGGTGATTGAATGCATGTACCATGTAGTAAATATTTTCACACCACCTAATAATTATAATGTGCTAGAAATGGGGCTAGTGAAAAGTTCCCTTCATGTACCTTTTGGAACAACCCTGCTATCACAGACAAGCAAAAATCTTGCCTCATCAAATTTCGTACCGGAACTTACATGGGCCAAGCCCGAAAACAACTATTCTTTGGCAGAGAACGCTTCCCTTCCATCACATGCCCCATATGCCACTCCCGTGACCCCGATACTTGGCTTCATGTCCTTCTAACATGCAAACAACAACACCTTCACTCCCTCCGCGTAAAACGACACAATAAGGCAGTCTCGGAACTTCGCAAACTCCTCATTTCCTCTTAAAAGTCTCGTAGTTTCATTCTCATGAATGCGGGCACCTTTCATAATCAACCACCAGAATATACCGTCCCCAATTGGCTACTTCCTTGCACATGTGGCACGCAACGTTGCCATTGTAATTCCCGATTCCGGCCCGACATTCTTTGTGTCAATGGCTTACCATACCAAAGCGACCCCCCAACCGAACCTCACCCCAATCTTACTATCCAATTCATTGAATTCACATACTGCAATGACCGATTCTCCCCAGAAACACTTGCTGCCAAATCCAACAAATATAATCCCCTAATTGCCAGCATTACTGCCTAAGGCTAGAAAGTAGACCCCCTCATCGTCATCACCGCTGGCGCCTGCGCCACCACACACACTCCTTCCATGAAACTTCTTGAAAACAAGTTTGACATCCCCCTACCTACCATCAAAACTACCTTCCAAAACATCAACACTATTGCCATCCACTATGCCATGTCTATTCTCCTCCACAAACGAAGACTTGAAAACCACCAACCCCTACCTGAAAACCTTGACCCTCCATAGATTACACTCTTCAATCCTCCCTACGCCTGCATGTAAACCTTAAAAGCTCCTTCTCCATACCCACCCTGCGCATCTTGTCACACTCTTTATTTTCTGGTTTTTTGTTGTGTTTTTTGTTCCGGTTACTTGTGACTAAAGTGTCTACTCTCGAAAGGGGGGAGTAGATCTTTACTCTCATACCTTTGTCCTGTGGACTTTGGCTTGGAGGTGGATCGAACAGACACTCAATTCATGTCGATCTCCTCCGGAGACCGAAGTTTCTCTCTCTTTCCCTTCATGCATTGAAACATTGAAGGTTTGTAGGTAGCCAAACCACTCAAAGTGGTTGCCAACAACATCTAATCATTTGTCACTATGATGTATAATATACTTAATTACTTTCGCATCTTTCAAATTTAAATGTATTGGATTTTGCAATCACAATTTCACCTTGATTATCCTGTTTGGAAACTCTTCCATTGAATTAGAAATTAAATGTTTAGCCTTCAGGGATCACCGTATCAAACCAAGCATGATGAATTCAGTTTTTTTATCTTGCAAACTAAATAACATGGACATATATTGATATATTATTATTTTCTGATAACATATATATAATCTCAGAAACTATATTTTCAAAAATCCATTCAAAATTTAAAAATTCAAAATTAAACATTATAAACCTCACCAATTTTTTAATTTTTTATTTAAAAATAAAAAATAAAATCACTCCCTGCGTTTAGAATGCAAATACTGCCATATTCAGGCGTTAGTACCAAAAAATTACAAGTATAGATTTGTCCCTTAAGGGTTAAGGACTTGGATATGAGGACTTCAAACCAGACGTCCTCTGGAATTTGCATAAGAAGACGGCGATGGCAGGCTGCGAAGCAAACCCTCAACACTCGCCGTCTTGCACAATCTCTATCTTCTCTCGACTTCTTCTCGAGATTTCTTCTCATTTATGTATGACCAACCAGCATGTGGTATTGTCTCTAGAGTGTGTTTAGTTCATTGTGGTTTCGGGAATGTGATATTTTCATGTTTAGGGCATCTGTCTGATGGCTAGGGTTTGGGGTTTTGAAGGATAGGGTTGCATGTGTGTATGGTGTATTTTGTTGTTATCCCTTAGGCTACACTTATGTGGAGTTCGTTTAGTGTTTGTGTTGGGTGAAGGAGCAGCGTGCTGGAGGTTAGGGTAGCTCATTTTTTACGTAAGTTTGTGGGGTTTGTTTCGTTGATGTGGATTGATGTTTGTGCTGGCGGGTTGGATGGTGGTCTTTCAAACGTACACAATTAAGCCGGCGTGCCAGCAGAGAGCTTATCGCTTATGGTGGTTGGCATGCGACTATGTGTTACGGAGATTGAATGGTAGATGCTGTCTGCTCAGCTTGAATGGCTCGTGGGTCTTGATGGATTGGGCCTGGTTATTCTACATATTTCTTTGTGCCTGCTTTCACAGGCATAGAAGATTTATAACAGTTTTTATTTGTGTATGTGAAAGGAGTAGTGTGCTAGTGAACGTACACAATTAAGCCGGCGTGCCAGCAGAGAGCTTATCGCTTATGGTGGTTGGCATGCGACTATGTGATACGAAGAGAGATTGGTAGATGCTGTCTGCTCAGCTTGAATGGCTCGTGGGTCTTGATGGATTGGGCCTGGTTATTCTACACATCTTGAAGCTATCTGTTAGTGAAACATTATTGTTTGTTAAAGGAAGTAGACCGTGTGTCGAATCTTCCCGACCTTTTCGGACAGAACGTTGTAAGATCCATGTAAATGGTCTGTCAGGGACCTGTGTCCAGAATATTTGGATTTGCAGTGCTTAAGTGTCGGTTTCTGTTAAACAATGCTTTCAACGGTCGAGCACTGACCAAAGACTCACGGACAGTGTTCAACATATTTTTGTAAGCTATAGCAATCCGCTCTGCAGCAAATCTCTTCGTGGTCCTGATTCCTGGTGGACTCCGGATTTGCTACCGTACAGTTACTCCGAAACTTTCATACGTATACTTGGTGTTTTCGTGAACCTGTAGACGGATCTGTCAATAATATGCACCACATAGCCCCCTCTTGGCCGGAGTTATGGCTTAAAGGGAAGATCGAGAGGGTTACCGGTGCAATATTAAACAGGGGCCATTTTTGAAACCTCGCTACAACTTCAGAAGTACAGCAGCTGTGGACTAATGCCCTCTACAGTCGATTAGCAGCAGTAGTAATTCCGCTGCTACATTTATGGTTCTACTGCCATTTAATTTATATAGATGCTACCTACCGTTATGATTGGGATGTTGGTGTAGACCCTTGCATGTGGGGCTTTGCTGGTTTTACATTGCATCCTTGTGTTCAGGTGCCCGGAATGTCATCTCATCTTCAAGCAGACATCTATCAAGCATGTCTACTAGAAGTGTTAAGGGTGTCGAAGGGCTGTCTTAACAGTCCAACCTTTGGTAACGTTCAAACCCTTCTTGAACACCTTCAGCACATGTAGTGGGCGTCTGCTTACGGCCTATTCTGTCATACACATGAAACCACCTTTGAAGGAGAGGGTCTTAACACTCATAAGGCGAGCAAGCGGTTCTGTGCCTTCAATTTCAGGCTTCTATGTTTTATGCTTCACAATAATCAATTGCAGTCCTTATTTGTACTCTACATAATCAGAAACGATTGTCTTATATATAATTCTCATGGCTGTACAGAAATGTCTGGCCTTTACATATTATTGGATTGATGTCTTTTCAACTACGATGGTATAGACTGAAATGATTGAAATATTAAACTAGATACGAAAGATCCCGACTGTTAACCCCTACAGGAAGGAGGGCTATTTTACAGGAAGGAGGGGTATTTCCACAGTTTTTCAGTACCTACTGTGCCATTCTTGCATCTTCTACCTACTGTGCCATTCTTGCATCTTCTACAGTGATACAAGTTTGAAGATGACCATAAGCAATTTAACAGGAAGATCATTGAAAGTAGTGCACTATCAAGTTCTGTCCCAAATTTTGGAAGCAACGGACTGGGAGATAATAACATGTGAAGTTTGGAAGATTAGTGAATTTCTGAAATACTAATAGTGAGATTCCGAGTTTGACTAACAATTGCTACCTCATAAATTTATAAAAATGTGGCAACTAAAGTTAATTCTCTTCTCCAACATGTTAAGAACATGCACAATTGTTTTTAGATGTTTCAGAGTGATAAATTTGGAGAAAATGGGTTTGACATAAAACTTACTGTGAGTGTTACTTTTTTTAACATGGCATGTTTTGGCAAAGTCAAAAGGGTTTCTGATAGATCTAAAATGGTGAAGCCATAAAGTAGTGCTCATAGAAGGTATCCCCAAAAACAAAATGCTAAAAAAGAATCCACAAGTAGAGACCTTCATTTCAATGCACGATGTGCTCAAAGGACAGTTGAAACATTTTCACTGTAGAAACACTAACTTCAGTGTAGAAACATAGGACTGACTCATGTTCTTTAAATTTTCTAAAATCAGGGTTTCACTTGTTCACTAAAATTTCAGCGTAGTCTTATTGCCGACTTGATTCTAAAGAGGTTAGGAACAAAAAACACTCAAATTCAACTCTACTAGGGCATTTTACTCAGTTTTTAATTTCTGGCGCAACCACTAAGTAGTTGCTTCATTCTTTAGGGGTTAAGACTCCTCTTCTGGGAAAAATTAAATGTGAAAGAAACCGGTTGCCACAATCCCCACCATATCTGCGTGTAATTGAAGAGAGGAGTGTGTAACTGCAAGAGAAGTGTGTGTAATTGCAAGAAAATAGTGCTGGAGAGGACAACTTTTTGAAATGAGAATGTGTTCTATCTCTGCCTTATATGCCGAAACAGTTGAGTTAATCAATAAACGCACCTTTTAGTGCCCGACGTTGTTCCTAGTCTGGCTTCTATGCTAAAAGAGCATTGTATATTTTATGATGGAACCTCACACAATGACATTTATACAAATATTTACACTACTATATCAAATTAGTTAGATTTATATCTATTGTGCTGATCTAAATGAATTAGTAAATATTGGAGTTGTAAATCTGGTTTAATGTAGAGTATGTAACCTAGCTTTTGGTACATCTCTTATTGTTATTTTCAATTGTAGATGGTGGTTTGTAAAAACAAGAAGCATTCTTATTCACCTTACATCAATTCATAAAACTACATATTTGTGCCATTATTTTATAAAACATTCACACCAAATCATGAGAGGCCCCAACCACTAACAAAATTGGCCCAAATTGATTTCTTTGCAACTTTGGGAAATTATAAGAATTGGCAGAAGTGGCTAGAGTGGCTAGATAAAAGTAGTAGCATAAAAATCCACCTAACTTAGCTAGGTCAACTAATTCTATTGGATACAGTGGTCCACATAGGCAATATATAATTATGTTGTATAAAGAGGCTAGAAGGAGTAGTTAGCATAGCATCCAACTAACCTATCTGACTTGGCATGGTTGACTACGCAGGCTGGTCCACGTAGCTCACATATTATTGTCTTGTCTAGAGATGCTAGAAGGTAGGGATAGCATTGCATAATGCCAATATTGCTGACTATGCTCACTCCATTTGGCACGCTAGTCTATGCGCCCTCAACAACATTGTCTAGCTCCACAAAAAGTTATAAAGCTAGCAAACTTGTTGTATTCTATAGCTTGTTTCTTAACCTAGACAAAGGAATTCTTCTTTTTGCCATAAAGTCTGTTCATTTGTCCAAGAAAACATAAAAATAAAAAAACAAATTCATCTATGTTGTACGTTAATTCATTAACATAATCCTTTGAGAGGTTGACAACCTCTCTCAGTTACTTAGTATACCTCTATTGTCATGCTCAGTCTATGCTTAAATGTTCATTTGAGGCGATAAGAAAGGTTGTCTGGTTTCACATTAATTCACAACAAGTTCTCAGGCGACTAGCGTACTCTAGTGCATGTCAGTTAGTTTGCCGAGTTAGTTTGCCGGGTCATAGATATTCTTTTTCATCACGCATTAATTCCTTAACGTACCCCTTTGTATAGGCCACTACTGTACCTCTAGAGTCATTTTCAATCCTTACATAGACTTTAATTTGTGAGGATATAAATTGTTGCGTGGTTGTCTTTTTTTTAAAGTCAATTCACAAGAAGTTGCCGTAAACCAGACTACCGGTAGTGTACTTTATTGTTGCCACTTACAACTATCAGTTACTCAACTACTGCGATAGAAAGAACCTCTTCATCTAGCATTACTTTACTAACCTACCATTGTCGGCCTTTAATGTAATTTTCAATGTGAGGACATAATATTTTGATGTTCAAATATAGTAAAGGGTTTTTTGTGAGTGGTGGACTCATTAAGCCACCTATGTAGAGCACGAATGTCATTTTCAACCATTGGAAATCTATGGTGATTTTTTGAAGAGGCAAAAAGGTCTGTTAATTCATTAAGCTACCATTGTACACATTTGATGCCAATTTCAACTACTATTATGATAGTAATATATAATGACTAGTGTGATGCAATAGGAATAGTGAGATGAATATGAAGTAAGAAATGAGGAAAACAAAAATGGGAAACAAAAAAGAAAGGGTACCAATCCACACTCACTTTAGTTTAATTTTTCTAGACTCCACCCTCTGCACCTCTTCTTCTTTGCCATACTAAATTTGCTAAATATACATATTTGTCTATGGAATTAATCACTTAACAAAGACAATTTGGCTCAATTAAAAAAATGACTATATTCCTTTTATTGAGACTTTTCTGCAGTTTTGAAACATAATACAAATTTTGAAACAAATTACAAATTTTGAGGCAGAATACTAATTTCGAGACAAAATAGTTATATAGAGATAGAATACTAATTTTGAAATAAAACTATGGAAGGTATATAGGTCCCTAGTTAGGGATAGTGGCCAAATCATTCAAAGGGGTTGTCATCATCATCTAACGGCTTGTCACTATGATGCATCACTCTTTGGATGACTTTTTCGATTGTTGATTAATTCTAGAATTCCAATTTTGATATCTATATTATTTGAAAGTGGTAAGCCTAATAAGATCTAATGGAAGCATATGCATGTGAGCGTTGAACCACAATTCTTCCTAAGTTATGCCAAATGGAAATTATTCTAAATTTTTCATATATGAAGAAGAGGGTATCATTTGAAGACCTCATTATAGGTAATTATATTCCTTGATTCAAGTTATTCTATCAAAGTACCTCAAATACAAGTACTACTAAGACACTATATTGCAAAAAAAGAAGAGAATTTTGAGATTTTCTTGCGGGCAAGATCTCTTCTATGATGTAGCTTCAAAAGAAATTGGCCACCATCTAAGAAGAATTTCATCATAGCCATTTGCTTTTCTATTGCTCTTGATGTTAATAGAGGCCCTTCGTCAACTTAATCAATGCTATTTGTATGTGGAGCTTTCACCATTTTAAGACAAGGTCAATAAAAGTTGTAGAGGTTGTGCCATACTCTCATCATGAGTCGTCTAGGATCACGAGTTGAAAAGGTGGTATTAGACATCAATAGATAATCTCTTATATTTTCTAGTTGTGGAAAGTTATCTCTACCTGGTGCGGGAAGTATGAATAAATGTTTGACTAAAATTGGATAAAATAGTAATCCGAGAAGACTAGCTAGGTAGGAATACTGGAAGTAGGATGAAATGAGCAAATAAGACGGCTATGTGTAACTAGAAGCTATAATCGGACATGGTAGCAATAAGCTTAGATATTGGCCAACCAAATTGGTCCAGTCGGAACTGTTGGTTTCCAAAATTTAGAAATCCAAAAATCTGGATTGCGGAAGTCATGAATCCAGAAACTACTAGAGGGATACCGGAAGTCCCGTCTTGGCCAAAAAAGGTAGTAATTGCACTTTCACCAGTAGGACCTTCAACATCAACTCAAGAATAGGAGACAAAGCCGACTCCTACACCAGCCGGAACCTTGAAGCCGGTATGTGGGTCTTCAAGATGCTAGAAATCTAGGTCTTCTATAATACCAAATCAGATCAGAAGTAGAAAGAGATAGTTAGAAATCTTCTAGTTGTTGATAGCCATTAACGATGGGACTCATTTGTACCAGGATATTAACTTGGAGTCATAAATAATAAGTTGTAGTTTTTCAGATCTAAAAGTCCCTGAATCTCAAATTCAGAATTCTAGGGTCTATCTGAGACTTAGGTTGCGGAATTTCCGGATAGGGTTAGTACTTAAACCGGAAGTTTCTAATAGGCAAGGGCCTTGTCTTGTTGTTCCATCCATAGTCTTGCATTTTAATACTAGAGTGTATCTTTTATTATTCTAATTGGGATGTTGTGTAGTGGAGAGACAAGGTCCATAGTGGCACCATTTCGAAGATTATATTCTTTGAATTGATAAACATTTATTTTCTATCCTTTTCAAACATGAGGATGATCGGATTTTGTTTTTTCTCTATTAAGTTTACTTTCTTTCTATCCATATCATATACATGAATGAATTAGTAAATATTAGGGTTTTAATTGTGGTTTAAACTAGAGTATATAACATAGCTTGTGATACATCTCTTATAGTTTTTTCCAAATGTAGATGGTGAGATAAATTGAAATTACATAAATACCCATTGGTGAATTTTCATACTTTAACATACTTGGGTGAAAAAGATCATACAAAAATCACAAAAAGAACTTGCAGATATTATGAAAATGGTCAAATTTTTGTTGATTTATAATGATTAATAAGATTCAAGTATCAATATTATGTAATTAAAAGCATGATCACTCATAGGCTGTTCGCCGTATTTTTTAATCAACCACCCTTATAAACTCACATATGGCAACCAATAGAAAAAGAAGGCACTCGACCAATAGATTGATAAATGATAAGAAAATCTCCCATCATATTACATCCTTCAAATGCGTAGATAATGATTAAAAAGTTCTCCATAGACTTCTTTTTTACATGTGTGCCAAATGTGGTTATGTAGATAGAAAACAATTGTAGTGAATAGCATAGGGTAGCAACACAAATGGCAAATGGTGAAAAGACGCCCCACCAATAAATTGCCAAAAGGTAAGAAACTCCCCCATAATAATAGAGCTTTCACATGTATAGCTAATGATAAGAAGTTCTTAATAAATTTACACCTTTGACATGCATGCCAAGTGGGATTGACTAGACATGGGAGAATTGTTGTGATAATGATCAGATTACCATACAAATGGCAAATAGTGAAAAGTAAAGACACCTCATTTATAGATAAGTTCGGAAAAGTGGCTATTTTCCTGGCTTTATGCACCATAGGAGAAACCACAAGCTTATATATATATATATATATATATATATATATATATATATATATATATATATATGGATGATATACATAAAGATGACAATCTTCCTTTCAAGTTTGTTCTTGGAAGAGGTTTTAGATTTATAGGTATTTTTTGGATTGTATTGTGTTATAAATTGGATACTAGATAAGTCATGTTTAAATATTGCCCTTTATTTTCAATAAAATGGGTAGATAAAGAAGGTTTAATCAATTTCAAGAAGATATGATGAGGCATTGGGTTGATACGAGTCAAGGTAATTAAAACATGTACCTCACTTTAAATTGAATTTGCATGCAAACGTGCATGATAAGAACCAATCAAAATCACCATTGTATTTTGAATCAAAGTCAACATCCCTTGGTACTTTTGTACAAGGGACTCAAACGTACCATGTCCTTGTGGCATAGGATTTTGCATTATGGATGTCAAGAATTTTGAAAAAGACAAATAACATTCACAAGAAGCGTTATACTGTATACAATAAAAAAATAAAATAAAAATTTAATGGTTCAGGTTTTTATTTTATCTTGAATATACAATAGTTGAAGTACAATCATCTTCTAAGATCCTTTGATTATATTTCACTTGGAAAACATTCTTCAAGTGCCATTGCTTATGCAACACTCTCATTCTTAATTCCTGAATCAAGCATTTTCAAAAAGACTTACAATATGGCAAACACACTAATGGCACAACCAACATTAAGAGAGGGAACTTCATCTTTAGACTAAAAAAGATAAGAAACTCCTCCACAAGTTTACGTGTCCCATATATATGTGAGCCAACTGTAATTTACTACATATAAATAGAAAAGGGGTATTTAAGTAATTATGGACAAAACGCTCAATTATGGACTACTTTGCATCATCAGTAGACGTCCAATTCATGTGTTATCCCTCAAATTTAAAGACAAAGATGTCAAATATTTATGAAAAAATGCATTCCGTTTACAAGGGATAAAATCATTTGAGTGAATTTATTATAATGTTGAATAGAGGACATCCCAGTCCCACAGTCATGGCCGAATCTCTCGGCGAGTGGCTGACTGAGAACCCTAAACCCTAGAAACCCTAAACCCTAGAAACCCTAAACCCTAGAAACCCTATCCTTAGAAATCTATCTGTTCTAATAAAAGGAAATACTTGCTCTGCAAAATGTGGATCTGTGAAGTGAAGCGGGTGAAGGGAAGATCGTCGGCGACCCGCTGAGTGGACACGACTGCCAGGAATCTCACATTGGGGTGTCCGTCTGTGAGGACTCCGGAGTCGTCGTTTAGAATGAACAATATTCACGGTCACAACAAATGGAAGTCCTTTGTAGTCGGCTGGCCGCCGACTAGGAGAGCCAACCTCTTCCTCACTGAACCGACCTCTGGAATCTGAAATACATATAAAGATGATGAGGAAATAAGTCCTAGTCCTCGTGATAAAAATGATGAGTAACCTAGTCCTAGTCGGCTATCAGCCGAGTAGGAGAGTAGGGGCTACTAGTCCTAATGATGAGTAAATAAGTCCTAGTCCTAATGATGCAAATGATGAGTAAGCTAGTCCTAGTCGGCTACCAGCCGAGTAGGAGAGTAGGGGCTACTAGTCCTAATGATGAGTAAATAAGTCCTAGTCCTAATAATGCAAATGATGAGTAGGCTAGTCCTAGTCGGCTACCAGCCGAGTAGGGGAGTAGGGGCTACTAGACTAGGTCGACGTTGGCAATTAGTCGTCCAGAAAACCCTAGAGAAGTGGATTACTAGAACGTTTACCAGTTTACTAGACGAACTCGTCGGCTGTCCACTGTAGAAGAAGGTCGCATACTGTAGAAGCAGGTCGCATACTGTAGAAGTTAGTCGCATATTGTCCAATATTTTGTCGTTATGGTGAGGCGTGGTAGCAATGTGAGACCACTAGGTTATCAGGAGTCACCGGCTGACCTCGAGGAGCTCCGGCCATGGTATAGGGCGGTGGTCGCCCGTTCTCGCAACACCGCCATTCCACGTTTCAAGTACATCACACGCCTTCTGCAGCCAGGTGCGGTGTGGTTTTGGAGTATTGCTCACACCATAGAGTTGATGGAGATCGCTGACGCTTCCGGCATCGCCTTCCCGATGACATTCGAGGAGTCCGAGGAGTCTGAGGAGTCCGAGAGTGTTGGCAGCATTCACTTCAGCCACACAGGGGAGGTGTCAACGCAGACCATGTCAACGGCAGGGTGGCTCCGCATTGTTGGCGAAGCATACGACAACTTGGAGGGTGCTGGAAGTCGGTGCTCTGGCCAAGATCAGTGGTGCGGAGGGAACGCAAGCCCGCAGTCCACGTATTCGTCGTTTGGATCCGTGCATCCATCCGTCGATACTGGGTGTAGTGCTGTCCGAGCCAAGTCTACTGCGAAGGACTGATCGCTTCATGGCGTTGGCGACCATCTGCAGCTTTTTGGTTTTTTGGCTTTAGGGTGAATTACTGTGTGTTAGAACTGTCCAGCTCGTTTTCAATAGAGCTGCTTCACACACTCGGATAGTTGTAGAATTCATGGTTAGTATTTGTTACTGAGGCTTTAGGAGTAGTGGCATCTCTGATGTATACACAATACAAAGTAACATGTAAAGGGCGGAACACTACCGTTGTACTCCGATAAGAATATAATGAAATGGATAAATATTTTTTCCCAGTTTCTCAAAGCGCATAGTGGTTCTACCAATGTTGTGGAAAGCGTCGGCGGGCAGCCGACTAGAGTAACAGTGTCCACCGTAAAAATCACAGGCCCTACAATATAGACCAGCCTCACAAAGTCACCGATCATGATGCTTATCTAACATGGTTAGAGGCATCGGCGGACAGCCGACGACCACCGAAGAAGGAAAAGTAAGGTATCAGAACAACAAATAGAAGACAAAGTGTAATACATGACTAGTATTGGGTCAATGGTAGAATACAATTCTTATTCGAGGGAATCACAGTGTTTACAATATTCAACTATAACGTTTACAGAGGAAACCATCACTACCTACATCTTCTAGAGCTAAGATCACAATCGTCGGCGGGCAGCCGACTAGTCTTCCTCCTCGTCATTCCAGTTCATCGAGATTCCATGCGATTCGAAGTTTGCCATGGCAGCAATCACAACATCTTCGGGTATTAGATGGGACTTTGGGGGCCCCTCATGCGTAGTTTTCTTGGTCCTATGAGTGTATACAACGGATTTACACTCCACCCACTCCGCAAGAGTCAACTCCCTTTCCCACCGTCTTGTCCAGCACTCTCTCGCAACCTTCTTCTTACCTTCCTTCTTGCCCTTCATCGGAGTCCACCATTCAACCTTGAACTTACCGTAATTAGGACCAGGCTCTGTAATAACAGGCTCTATCGCCCTACCCATCCAAATGGGTAGGTGGTCTTCCTTACACGGACGACAGAAAACCCAATCGCCACGTAAAACGTCACGATATGGGTTAAACACAGACTTCGGCCTAGAGTTTTTCGGACCACAGAAAGGATAGGGCTCCACCTCATCCTCGTCACCGGGACGTATATCCGGATCCGGTATATATTCGTCCTGTGCATCGAATGTGGTGACGTGGTCCCGCTTCCAGTCTGAGATAGGCCAGAATCCTTCCTGTAAGGTGGCGGAATTGGGGGGCAGTGGCTCGTTGACCTCCTTTAAAATTCGTTCCCAATACAGTACATATGGTAACATGTCTTGTGCGTATTTCTTATCCCGAGCCATGCCAGTTCTCCAGTACTCAATGTACTTAGATAATCCACTTTTGATGAAATTTCTCTTCTCTGAACACTCCGCTGCCCTTGCCACCTCTTTATCCGCGTTCTTCTTGCCCTCATCGACTTCAACACTACCCCATAAGTGCTTATGAGGAACCGGTTTGGGATCACCGACGGGCAAACGTGGTTTACCCTCTTTGTCTGCCCTCCACATTTTCACGGGTTTGCCAGGTGGAAGCCATGACGGATCAGTTGCACGCTTCTTGTACCTCATTACGGGCCACCCCGCATCCTCCCCATCCTCCACCACATAGAACTTAAAAAGATGCATTTCACTGTGACCTTCTATCGCATTACCTCCGTCGTGATGAAAATCAGCAACATAACTTTTGAAGTCTGCCACTTCCTGAACAACCTCTGGAATAAAGGCAACTGTCTTCTGAGAATCCATGAATGCCTTCATAAGGTCTGCAAGGCAGTATGTGTTCTTTCGCTTAATGAGTTTCGATAGGTGACTGAAGTGGGCGTCGATGTCCTCATGTGTGTGTCCCACAATCAGGAAACCAACTGTAACTTCCTTGAATATTCGCCTCGCCGTCAGCAACGAGCAGAATGCTAGGAGAAACCGGTTCTTGTTGTCCTTCGCAGAATTGTCAAGCTGCAGATACAACTTCTTCGGCAAAGGAACAGCAGGCCTACCACGCAGAGGTGGAGTGAGTGGCTCATCTCTAGAAGGTGGAATTGAGGGGATGCAACGTGACGATCCATGCATTAGCGCTGCAAAGAATTCATTCTGTGGCGGTGCCTCGAAGAGTGCTTTTGACTCCCGGACAGGTAGTCTCTCCAAGGCACGGAATACCCTGCACAACGAGGAGATTGTGAAATTTGGGTCTCCTGGCCACAGGGCAGTTGCATAGTGTGCGTAGGCGCCATCTCCGTGACCGTGAGTCAGCATTCCAGTACAGGAAATCGGAATTTGACCAAGCCCTGCCGTAGCCTTCGTGATACGTTGCATGCGGGGGATCGCTGTTTTCGATGTGTCCATCTTATCATGTATGATGCATAGGAACTCAGTAGGACTCTGTATAGATTGGGTTGTCCATCCGTAATAAATGTTGCGACAAGCTCGCTGATAGTTCAAATGCCTGGTCCTATCCTCTGTCAAGCTCTGCCACTCGTCCGACCCTCTAGGATACTTGGCAATGAGTTCAACGAGGAAGTCACACTCAGTGCACTTGGAGAAATTACTTCCTACGGCCTTGACCTCAACGTTGCGGAAGTACTCCTTCCTCATGCGACTAACGGAGGACTGCGAAATCAGCTTCGCGTTGCACTGCTCATTGACCTGAATAGCACACAGTGAGGTCAATCAGTTGGGAAGTTCGTCATCCAGTCGGCGGGCAGCCGACGATAGTAATCACTACAATTCAGTAAACTATCCAAAGTGAAAGAAGATGAGGAGGAACTTACGGCGTTGGCCATTTCGCGCATGTGGTTCCAGTTCATCGCAGACGGGAGTACTTTGAGCGCGGCCACTCTCTTCTTGCCAATCATCCGAAACTCATTGGGCATTTGGTCGGCATTCTCATTAACGATAGTGGTCAACGTCGCGCGGGCCTGGATTGTGTGAATCTGGGGGCGATGTACACCGGAATTTCCGTGACTCCCACTGACACGACCACTTCGGGCCGCAGCCTTGTAGCTGTAGTACGCGGATTTCGATACTCCCTGAATGATATACCACGCCACTTCACATACGTCAACGTTCGCAAGAGTAACATAGAGCTTCCGCTTGCCGGGTACAGTATGTAAGTGCCCTTGCACAGCGAAGGACATCTCTCGCCTCGACTGGAATGTTGTTGCGTAAAATTTACGCCGAATACTCACAGTATCTTCCCATCTAAAAGTCTGGCAACATCGGTCCTTGCAACAGCGCTTTGAGCTCACTAAGCGGCATTCAGCAGGGACAACCATTCGACGAAGCTTAGTGGAAGAGACGTCATCTTTTTCGCGGACTTTCCTCCGCACCGATCGATAGGCATTCTTCGGGACACCATCCAGACCATCGTCCGCGTCGGCGTCTGCTAAATTCTCGGAGCAGTAAGTAATTATATCAGAGAGGAGGTGACCCCCTTCTAACCGAGCGTGAGTCAGACGCCATCTGAGAGTTGTCATCTGCAGATGATCGTCTTCAGAGACGAAGAGAACCCCAACCTCTGTATCCCCTAGGACTTCATCATCACATGCCTCGTCCGGTAAACATACTTGAATCATTGCTCTACCACGGACTGATAGATCATCATTAAGAAGTTCGACATACCGATTTCTCCAGAGGTGGCGGTCAGGATAAGAAGCATCTGGAGTGGAAGGAATACCCGAGGTCCCGGAATCCGGACCCCAACAATGATCATCTGTTTCTACGTCGGATTCCCCTTGATTAGACACATCGTCGTCACTGCTGATATTCATTGGAGACCTAGTCCCCAGATCCTGCTCAGACGGAGCGGAGTTGCTTTCATCAATTTCTTCATCTTCGTTCCCCAAGTGAGGCTCCGTCGGCGGGCAGCCGACGGGACATGTGCCAGCCAACGCGCCGTTCACAAGTGGACAGACCTTGTATCCACTCCAAAGTACCAATCGCCCCACAGCACACCCGATCGTTAACACATCCGGTAACTCGCAGAAAGCAGGTGTTTCAGAGAATTCTGGATTGACGGACGACACTCTCACTATTAGAAAGAAGCTGTGAGGAATCAAGAACCCCTCCCACGTTCCTTTAGGAGAGCACTCCATAATGACTCCAGCGGCAACACAACGCTTTGAGCCTCCGGATTCCTCGAGGAGCGCAACTTCCATCTGCTCTGCGAGGTCCAGGAATTCTTGAACGGGCTTGACATCGTCTTCAACATCCGTCGGCGGGCAGCCGACGGCCTTGATGTCATCGTCTTCCACCTCTCCGAAAGGCCTGAGGTCAGCCGCCTCCCACAATATCATTTGTCCTAAGCAGTTGCTCAAGGACTTCGCACCCTCATCCGGAAATGGTATATTCATTTCCATGCTGTCTGAAACCTCAATCACTTTTACCACCACCACTATAGGATCAAATTCTACAACACGTTGGATCACTGCCCTGCCTGCATAATAGAGCCCAGAATGAGTAAGGGCCACGACAACGCCCTTTTTAACCTTCCACCGCCCTGATCGGCCATTCCTTAGAAACGTCTGGATCGGCTCTACTTCCATTGGATAAGAGATGAAGACCTCGTCGGCGGACAGCCGACAGGGTCGACGGGAAGTGTCCCCGCCGACGGAGTAAAATGTATCCGCCGACAACGAAGACGACTCGGCGGGCAGCCGACGCGGATCCTACGACTCGGAGTGTGCACAGAAATAGCATCCGCCGACGATGACGGACACGTCCGCCGACAGAAATTGCAGGGGACCTGAGTCGAGAAGCAGTATGATGTCCCTAACCTGTCCAATCAGAGACTCCTCTCAACCGTCCAATTAGAAACGATAGACGAAGAGAACAGAAACGGCAACAGAAGGTGCGGGACAGTTAAGCACATGCGGGAATAAAAACGGTCCTCTCAGGAAACGTGTGCGTCAGGAGCACTCTCAGAGGGAATCGAAAGTGCAATGACAGAAATAGAATGAAGTATGCGCATCTGACGGGGGGTTAGTTATGAATTCCCAGGAGTACAAATTGGCGCCAGAATCGAATTCAATTTTGCGCGCCTTGGACAGATCAAGATCCCATCATGGCGGCGAGATGCCCCCGCCGTCACAGAACAATGTTGGTTCATTATTACGAATTTGAACATGGCGATTGGAGCAGCTGTCATATCACATGCGCAGGCCATCATGACTGGGTGACGGATTGAAAAAAAGTCTAAAGACGTCCCATCATCATCCTACGTGGCGTGATGGGACGGATGTTAGGGATGACCATCCATGCATGGATGGTATGTACATAGCCATACGTCATGACCCATCGGGCGTGACGATTCAGTCTCGGGAGGTGGGGGTCTGCAGGGTATACACCCGCCACCCCCGACATTTCCTCCTCATTTCCAGCCTTCTCTTTCTCAGCTCTCTTTTGTCCTCTTCTCAGCGCTCCGCAGAGGTCGCGTCGGCTGCTAGGTTTTTCTGCGTCGGCTGCTAGGGTTGAGGGCGTCGGCTACTTCGCCTGCGCGCGTCGGCTGCTGTTCGTGGATCATCCGCCGACGGTGAAAGGCCATCCGCCGACGACATGGCAGCCTCCGAGAGTGGGTAAGTTGTCCAGTCGGCTGTCCGCCGACGCCACCCCTTCTTTTGTCCTTCATGTTTCTGCTTTTCGCATGAGTTTGTTCCTCCCGTCGGCTGTCCGCCGACGCCACCCCTGCTTTTGTCCTTCGTGTTTCTGTTTTCTTGCATGAGTTTGTCCCTCCCGTCGGCTGTCCGCCGACGCCGTGACCCCTTCTTTTGCCCTTCATGTTTTGTGTTCTGGCGCATGGGGTTGTTCCTCCGTCGGCTGACCGCCGACGCCACCCCTTTCTGAGTCCTTCATTTTTCTATTTTCTCACATGGGTTATTCCCCCCGTCGGCTGTCCGCCGATGGAGTGAAAATCTGATGGTCTAATCTTGTGATTCTAATTTTGCAGGGCGAAGGTCGACTCCACCGCAAAACCGAATGGGTTACGTTGGCTCTGTGACAAGGTTGTTGATCCTAAAGTAGAAATACTCGCACGGGGCTTGAAACCGAGGGTGACATTCCTCGCTGATTCGAAGATAACGGAGTGGGGCATCACCTGGCGTGACACTCCCATGTCGCTGGGCTTCGTGACCAAAATAGGTCAGAAGCAAATGGCAGGTGGACCAAGATTTGAGATTATTGGTTCCAGGGAATGCGACGATGACGACAACGTGTTCTTGGTGTTTGCATCGGTTCCTGTCGCGGAGGGTCAACCAGTGGACTGCTTCGCGGTTGAAATTCCGGTTGAGAAGTGCATGGACGACTTGTGCTCTAAAGAAGTACAGGATGCGGCTACTTGGGGCAGGGGTGAGAACATAGCTGTTGAACAGATACTCGACGTGATTGATACGCTCGGGGACAAAGTGATGGTAGAGAGGACGAAGAACTTGGTTAAGCCTGCAGCAAAGAAAAGAGGCGGCCGCAAGTCTGCTGTAGAAGCGGGCACTGGTACAGTCACCCCCGAGACCGGAGAGACACAGACGACAGGGGAGTCATCGAGAAGGAAGAAGGGAAAGGCAGCGGCTGCTGAGGGCGAGGGTGCGAAGAAGAAAGGTGGGAAGAAGGAAGAGAAGAAGCAGACCGTGGCGGAAGCTCTCATGCTCGCAAACAATCTCACTTCCAAAACAAAGGACACCGACGTCCTTGCCATGTACCAGACGTTGGAGGAGGGACTTGGGCACTGCTTCCCCAACGGGCAACGTGCCCTTCCTTGTCAGATTCCATATAACAGGATACACATAGCTCCCGACGAATTCAAGTACAGAGCGATATTCAGGAAGAGGCAGGATCAGATAAGTCTTTTCTACAAAGGACTTGGAGCAATCCGGAAGAAGCCCGAGCTGTACTGCCTTCCTATGAGTGGTGACCCCAGAGTAAAGGATCCAGTGACGGGCGAGATTGTTAAGCTTAAAGGCTTGGAAGGACTTCTTCGACCTTGGATGGGCCTAAATATCAAGTATTCACTTAGACAGGATGACGGCACACAGAAGGAGGTACCTTGGTATGAAGATGAGGGCATCCACTGGTACATAATTGGGGGCCAGCACACGTTTGAGGCTTGTCGAGAACTGGGAGAGAAGGAACCACTGGACTCGCCTATGCGGCAGTATTACCTTAACCACGATATCATTCCTGTATATTCTGATGACAAGGATACCCTCATAAAGGTCTCTAACGCATTAAACATCGAGGTGAAGGATAAAGTCGCCGAAGTAAGTTTCAGGTCCCAGCTGGCGAAGATGCGCGCCAAATGGATCGAGCGGGGGAGGATCGACAAGAAAGATGACTACAGCGCATGGAAGGTAATTCACATCTTCCTCTTTTCCTGTTGTTTCGAAGTAGTTGAAAGTCGTCGGCGGACAGCCGACGCTCAAGTGGTTCTCCGTATTGCCGAAATGGGATTTTTTTATCAATGTCATTTTTTTCTTCCTTGCAGGAGTTCTGCAAGGAGTACCTCAGTCCGATTCTCGGAAAGACCCCTACGTCCCAAACCTTGAAGCTGCCCTTAGTCTTCGTTTCTGATGAAACATACAACGAGTGGCAACTGGTGTTCGACGCCTGGGAGGAGGGGAGGATCATCGGGGAGGACGGTCTGAAACCAGGATTTCCCCCAAAGCCAGCCCGCCGGGACATAACATTCAACGACATGCAGTACGTGATCGGTCTTCGGGACCACGAATGCAAGAGGCTGGCCAAGGAAATTCTGGACCTTAAAGTGTACGTCAAGGTCACTGGGAAAGAGGTGGTTCAACGGGATGGAACATCAGTGGAGAATTGGTGTAAGCGTGTGAAATTCGAGTATATTGTCCGGAACGAGCTCATGTGTATTTACAGGGGCTTTGCACTGAGGAAACCAGGGACTGGGAAGCAGATTGAGTGGACCATGGATGACTGGAATTCCCTTGAAGTCGAGAAGGGGTTCAATGATACAATGGTTAGTAATATTCGGGCTGACTTGGAAGATAGTCCTGAGGGGAAGGAGTGGCTTAAGGGACGGAATCATCCGCTCACGCCGTTGCAAGGGCCAACTCCAGAATTCTTCAAAGACATTGTGCAAAAATACTGTAAGTCGGATGTGGACCAGTCTTCGCAGTCGTCTGTACAGTTCGATGTTCGGATTGCAGAGGACCTGGGTGAAGTGTGCACAGCTCTTGACGTTCGCGGAGCATTCTCCTTCAACAAGGCGCAGTATGAGATGTTCGTGGTCTTTGGCTACGATCCAGCGGGAAAGGAGATGCCTAACATGCGACAACAACACGTTATAACTGTCGCTGACAGGATTCACCGTGAGGTGGAGGAGGAGGTCATTCTGGATGGGGAGGTAGATACAATTAAGGTGAATAAGCTTGTCACCCCATCCTTGTGGCTACTCGATGCTGAGTGTAATCACACTCTTCAAGGCGTGTCAAGGCTGACGAGTAATTCGTGGACGGTTCATACTATGCACTACTTCCCTGATAGTTCCGCCGGGTTTCAAAGGAGTTCTCTCATTGACTCTAGACCCAAGGTTCATGTGTCCGTTATGTATCCAAGAACAACGCCCGGGGATGCATGGAATACCTTCTCAGACTTCACTGGTTTGAAACGTCCGCTTCCTCCCTATGTGGACGAAGGAGAAGATCATCTTGGGGAGGATTGGTCAAATGGTCACTGCCACGCTAGTTTCTCTTTCCTCCAATCTCTTCTGGAGAAAGCGATGCAGATTGAGGACGTTCGGGTGATCAATTGCTGGGGAGGGGGGAACGTCACGGCCCTCGCTCTGGTAAGTTACTGCAGTCTCTTCTGGTGCCTTCGCTGTTTGCTCACCGATCGTCGGCTGGCAGCCGACGCTGATTGAATCCTTCGTGTTTCTTGGGCAGAAGATGTCCTTAACCGTTTCGTCTTGTTCTGCTGCAGAAAAACCATTTGACTGTAATTGAGATCGTGCGTACCGAGGAAGAGAGATACGAAGCGCACTGTCGGGTTCGGAATATGACGTTCATTCCTGGCGTCTATAACGTGCCCGTCCAAGCTCCAGTTCAGACCACGCAGTCTGGGGCCGGGCCGTCTGTCCCCGCCTCTGCTAGAGGCAGGACTGGCTCTCTCACGGCTGCCGACTTGGGTGTGAATGCGGAGGAGGCCCATTTGGTCGGGAAGGGTGGATGTATGGGTTCGGGGAAGACTGCGGGGGTTCGCTCACAGAGTTTTCTGGACTCCGACGACGATGTCGACGAGGAGCCACCAGATGTACCCGACCCAGACGTTGAAGATGAAGCTGGAGATGCTGAGGAACAGCCAAGAAACGAGGACGACCAAGCTGAGGCTCGCATTCCAAGTGGAGATGCAGAGGTAGAGGAGCAAGACACGGAGGAATTAGACTATGAACCAGAACCCGACGAATTACCACTGGAAGAATCGAATCCTCGTTACGTGAACCCACCGCTGTCGCAAGTTCTACGGGAGACCGGAACCGACTCCCTCAGCTTCGGTATTATTTCTCCTACATTTCAAGAGCAGGGGACTCCTCCCGCCGAGCCAGAACGTGATTTAGACCAGGCGGGGCGTCCAAAGAAGATGCAGGTTCCTCTAGCATCGAGGCCTGACGATGAAGTGGTTCGCCGTGTCCAGAAGCCAACCCAGGAGCCTGCAGTGAGCATTGAAGGGCATGTTCCTCCTGCTGCCGTCGGCGGGCAGCCGACGGCAGACGAGCAAACCTCATCTAACCCCTCTGCCAAGACCAAGTTGACAGGGAAGTCAATCGCATTCGTCACGCAAGGTGTGAAGGGCGCAACTCGGATGATTGGCCCGGATGAGAACCCTCTGGTATATACACGATCAATGAAGAGAAGTAAGACCGATGGTACTGCGCAGGATTCCTCTCTTGTGGGTAACTTATCCCGTGATTCCTCAGGGGTTCAGGAAGGGGAGGAGTCCTCTGGGAAGGGCAAACGGAAGGCTGCTTCGAAGAAGACTTCCTCCAAGAAGGGCACATCTGGGGAAGAGCACATGAGTCCCAAAAATGTGGACGCTCCACAGGACGTTCTGTCACCTGTGCGGCCATCCAAACGGGAGCCTAGGCCGAAGAAGCACAAAGGTGGAGGTCAGTGAATCAGGCGGTGGCCCAGTCCATCTTTTAAATGCCTGCATTGATAATTTAGTGTAGTGATCGGGCTCTAGGATTGTGTTAGATGTTTGTACTGCCAAGTATGAATAAATTTTCGGTAAATGCCAAGTTGTACGCTTTCCCTTTTTTCAAATAATGTTGCTTGCAAGTCGGCTGTCCGCCGACCGTCATCCTAACCGTCACGTTTGTCCTCTGCTTCGTTTTCTGTCACTCCAGAGTCCGCGGACAAGGAAGTCCATGGAAAACTTCACGAAGATAGACCCAGTGCAGTTCTGGAGCAGGGACCTCCACCTCTGAATCCACTTCACATAGCCCCGGAACAGGCTGGTACTCAGGTACACGATCCAGTGCTGAAGTACTTTCTTGTTCTGGATATTAACGGCCTGCTATTAGTCCAGACGAAGCAGGGTACTAGGTGGAATACTAAGCTTAGACCGGGTTTAGAGAGGTTCCTAGAGTTCTGCCTGGACAATTTCGAGGTGGTCTTCTGGAGCTGCGTTCAGGAAAAGAGGTTTCAGATTCTGTGGAAAGCGTTGCAGCAGCGCTGTCCTCGTCTAGATGCCGAAGTGCGCTACAAGTTCGACCAGAGTTTCTGCGAGACTTGCGTACATAAGGCTAGTAGGGAGTTTTATTTGAAGAGACTCCAGACCCTCTTTGACCTCGATGACGGGCTGAAGGGGACGGGGGCGTCTTCAATTAACACTCTCTTGGTTGATGATTCCCCTTATAAGAATGTGGCAAACACTCCTTGGAACGCTGTGCACCCTACACCATATACCTTCGAGTCGAAGGAGTCGGAAAGTAAGAGGAATTATCTGCTTGGAGAATTGATTCCTTGGCTTACCAGTTTGAAAGAATCCAAACTCCCCGTGCCCGAGTACTGCCAGAAACATTCCGAATTCGGTCAGCGTCGTCTGTTTCCGGGGGATGAAGCTTATAGTCTCTTCTCTCCACACATTGATTGCCCTAAACGAAAGAGAACATAGTAGATGTAGAATCTGTTTTAGAGAGCATGCACATGATTCAGTCGGCTGACAGCCGATGGGATCTTCATGTATTTAGACTTTTACAGTAAATAAAGTTTTCCTCCTTTTAAATATATGAGAACGGAACTCAGTGTCGAGACTGTGTATTCTGTCGTGGGTGTCTTATTGTGTCTCCATTTGTACACTAGAGCAAGTATGAATTGTGAGCATGCGATTGATCACCGGAATTTTCTTGGAATTTGTCCTTCATTTTTCAGGAGTCACTGGAGGATGACGCTGAAATTAAAGTGCACCAGGGACCTTCCCTTCTTAGTATGCTCTTGGAGGAGTACCCAACATCTCCTGATGGTGATGCTCTCAGAGAAGAGTCTCCGGGAGCGGAAGCCGAGAATGAAAGTGATGGGGAGGACGAGTACGACTATCCACTCGGCGGGCCGCCGACGCTGTCTGCTGCACATAGCTCTGGCCGGTGTGCGATGGCTTCCACCTCGTTCGTCGAGACCAACGTCGCGATCCCGCGCACCGGTTCCCCGCGCGATGATTCCGTCAGTGTCAGCACTGATATTATTGCGCGTAATATTGAGGTACCTCTCCAACGATACTACCTTGTCCTTGACATTAAGGGGTTGCTCATCGCGGAGCACCACGGGTATATCGGTGATGACCTGAAGACAAAAATTCATATCCGGGCTAGACCAGGACTTCTTTCATTTCTAGAGTTCTGCACGGCGAATTTCGAGGTAGTCTTTTGGTCCACGGTTTCTGAAAAGAATCTCGATCGTCACTTCCAGAAGCTGTTAGCCATTCATCCCTTGCTCAGGAGCAATTACAGACGCCTTCCAGGATTCTGGTGTGATATCTCAACAAGGACTAATCCGCATGGGAAACGGGAGTACTTGTTGAAGCGTCTGGATAGACTTTTCTGCGACACTAGGCTACTGGCTCGATCAGGTGCCACTGTCCAGAATACCCTACTGGTAGACGACCGCCCTTATAGGAATGTACTTAATCATCCATTTAGCGCTGTCCATCCTAATTCTTTTTTCTGGGACTCTGCAGAGTGCAAAGAACCTCAGCCCACCCCCAATCCCTATTTAACTAGGGTAGTTACTCCATTCCTTGCAGGACTTAAGCAGTCTGGATTGGATGTCCAGGAGTATTGTAGGAGGAATTCTAGCGTGGGGAAGCCACGTCTTTTTCCAGAATCTCGCGAATACCAGAAGTATAGGGAGGTTATTCCTTCTCATGCATGCGGGTTTGACGTCCCGGGTGATCCTGGATCTTGGTTTGTGAATTTACCTTGTCCTCCGGAGGCCCCTGGTAGTTCCATCGTCGGCGGGCAGCCGACTGATTAGAGCCTACATCATCGGCGCCACTAGTTTTAAAAATCACATATGATACTCTGCACTCTTTAGTTTAATACGCTAAGACTGTTCCCTTTCTGAACTTCCCTGCACCACACAATTGTTTCCAGTGCTGCAATTCGGTACTTCTTTTTGTAGATGCATGCATGACATTTCACTTGCTGCACATTTACCTTTGAGGTTTCTTCAATGCATCGACGACTTTGAATGTAGTCCATTTCTTTCATATACTTCGTCCTGTTCTTTGATTTCCTTCACTGATTGCATTTCATATTCTTCAGGGTTCCTCGTTTTATTTCAAATGCCTTCACGGTCCACCTCATCATGTCAAGAAATGTATTGTCCTATGCATCAATGGCCTTCTCTGCTATGTGGATCCCAGGATAGAGGCTTTGCCATGGGATACGCATCGGAATGTAGTGAAGCGCCCAGGTTTGAAGAAGCTTTTCGACATGCTTTTCTTGCATTTCCATGTTGGTCTGTGGTCGAAGATGCCCTTGGGAGAACTGAAGCCTTTACTCACACATATTCTGCCGGCCGGTGTAATGGAGAGGTTGTCCTTCGTGTATAGCAGAAGTGACCTTATCGACCGGGAGAATTTCCCCTGGAGTTATAAGACGTTAGGTCAAGTTTGCTCCAAGGTACAGTCTAGAAACGTCTGCAAACTAGATCAGGTGCTATTTGTGGATGTTGACCCGAGGTCATTGAGGAGGACACCAAACTGTATGTGCTACATTCCTTGGCCTTTTCAGGGTCATCTAAACTTTCCGAACGATGACGGCGTTATACCTAACATTGCTACAGATATCCTTCCTCTGGTTTATCCCTTGCACAAGTTCGGATCTGTACCGGAGTATATGGCGCAGGCGTGTAGGCCGGGGCAAGTGCACTGGGCAATTGAAGCTGCGAGAAAGTTTGGACGTGCACGAGTGGACTGGACTGAAGTTTGCTGGGACTGAGTTAGGCGGACTTTTTCGCCTCCAATTTGCACTTCTTCCCTCCTCCTGACCAACAGAACACCTTCCATCGGCTGCCCGCCGACTTGGTCGACCCGTTTGTGCGGCCTTCAAATATATGATTTACTCATTGACCTTACGGCTATGCTTTCAGGGAAATAGTTTTCAGAGTAGGTTATAATGTGATAGGATTTACGTGAACTTGGTACATAGTGCTGGGTGTAGACTTAATGTTGTAGGACTTCAGGACTCAAAGTGCTACGGGACTAGTTAGTTTACTGGTTCTATTATCGGCGGGTCGCCGACTCTGTATTGTACATTTCATTACTTGAATCAACATGATATTCTTTAAAGTATTCATTGTAACTCTTATTCTGCATTATATGTCGCAATCTTCGGGTTCATATATCCATCACTGGCAAATTCCGCCCATGCACATCTCGATGTCTAGTTTTGCATTCCATATTCTGTGGTATTCATGTACAATGACACTGTTCATCTGTGGTCTCCATCCATCGGCGGTCCGCTGAGTTCGCATTGGTCATTTTTGAATTCTGGACTTTTTTTTGTCCAGAATTACCTAAATATCCCTTAGAACCATGATGGTGAAAATGATGGATTTATATCAAATCAAAGACAACACGCAAGTGGGTTTGGCAATTGGACCCACTTGCCAACTCTGAAGGGTCTTTTTCAAAATCTCTATTCACCTTTGGGGATGGCAGCCATCAGTTGGCCCTAAGATTGACAAAATACGAAGATCTTCATGCCTTTAGGATAAATAGTCCAATTTGATATCGATCCTCTAACAACTTTTAATGATACGTGGCAAAGTGTTTTGGATCACAGACTAGGTCAAATGAGCTAAACTTCACACAAAAACTTGACATTTAATTTTGCCTTCATAATCGAGTAAGTCAAATCTGAAACAAATTAAATTTCTTAAAAAGTGGTGACTTTTAAACTTTAAACTTGTAACTTGAAGATCACTCTTTGCAAGTTAAAAAGTGAGTAACCTAAAATCAATTCCTTTGATATATCTTCCTTAGAATGTGTAAAATATATGATTAAAAAGTATGTATAGTAGAAACCACAATGAGAATGCAATAGTCAATTTTTTTGTGAATAATTCTTCAGAAGAAGGTATTCTATTTCAAACCAGATGTTCACCAAGTTTGTTCATCGATAGCAACCAATTATAAATTTATATACTTAGTTTGTTTTTTACTAGCAGTCAAATAAACAATTACTTTGTTATTCTTTGAAGTCAATTAAATATATATATTTTTAATTGTTGATGTTGGATACAAAGTGTTTTTTGGTCACTGAAATGCCGAAAAAAATTAAACAATATTGTCTAGCACTAGGTAATAGGACTCAAAGATAAAATTGAAAAACAAACATGGATGAAGAAGTTAGATTCTTCCAAATCAAAAAACTAATCAAAATATCAAAGTGCATGGCTACAAAAACTCACATTTTTTTCCTTAACAATCTATCAAGATAAATCAATATCACTTTACTACACTAGATATACAATGTATGATCTGATTTTGAATACTCCCATGTTTAGTATAAAAGATATGTCTACTCTCCAATTGTGGATAAATTTCATATAAAACTGATGACCTCCTTCAAATTCCTGTGAAAAAAAACGTCACCATGCATAAAGGAATTGGTGGATTTCGTATTTACATTTACAGCCATATCAATTTCAGTTGGTGCACTTTAACATCTATTACCCATGACAAAAATCACAAACTGCAATGGAAAACCAAGAAGATGATATGGGATATTACAACAACATTATCTATATTCCAAGAATTGCAAATAGAAGGTGGTCACCTTTAAAATCAGGTCATCAAATCCTAATGAAGTAAAAGTGAGTATAGTTGTTGTAAAATACATGATATAGAAGCAAATGTTGATGTCCATTCAATTATCACAAATATGAAGGTGAATATAGTTGGCATGATATATATGTTGGAGAAACACATGTGGTGAACTTTTGACAAGTTGTCAATGTGAAAGCCAACATGTTTGTTGTGAAATAGATGTTGAGCAAACCAAGCTAAACTTATAGAACTTAGTCAACATGATTCTATACTAGCTCTAACACTCACAAAACAAGCGCATGATGCCATATTACTGTAGGTAGATGAATTTAAAAAGGTGGCCTATTTTTTGGACTTTAGGCACTATAGAAGAAACCACAAGCTTATATATATATCTATATATAGAGTACATAAACATCACAATCTTCTTTCCAAGTTAGTACTTGGAAGAGGTTTTAGATTTGCAAGTCTTTTTTGAATGTATTGTGTCATAAATTGGATACTGGATAAGCCATGTTTAAATATTGCCTTTCATTTTCATTCAAATGGGCAAATAGACAAGGTTAATAAGTTTCAAAAAGATATGCTGAGGCATTAGGTTGATACAACTCAAGATGATTGAGACATGTACTTTGTTCTACATTGAATTTGTATGCAAACATGCGTGACAAGAACCGATCAAGATTCAAAATCTCTTATTATATTTTGAATTATTGTCAACATCCCTTGGTACCTTTGTACAAGGGACCCAAAAGTACCATGTTCTTGCGGCAAAGGATTTTGCGTTTTCAATGTCAAGAATTTAAAAAGAGACAAATAAACAATGACAAGTGGCTCAAAGGAGCCAAAAATTCTATGGTGATAAAAAAGGACATGAAGTCTCTCTTGAAGTTGGTAGGCACATACCATTGAGTTCTTTAAATATAAAATTGAAGACTTCAAGTAGCAAAAAGATGCTACCTGGACGCAGTGGCCCCTCCAACATAGTACTATTTAGATGGATAAGATAGTATGCAAGTTAGATTTGCATGCTACCTTGAAAATACATGGAGTACTTCGTTTGTCTCTTCTCAAGTTGTACATGCGTCAAATTTCAAAATATTTTATCTTAAAACTGTATTATATAATGTAGTATTGTTGGATCTAAAGAGACTTCTTACAATTGAAAATGATCTTTTATTGTAGCCTGTTTTTTATCTTGAACATATAATAGGTGAAGTTCAATCAACTTCCAAGATCCTTAGATTATACTTCACTTGGAAAGCCTTCTTAAAGTGCCATTGCTAATGCAATAGTGTCATCCTTGATTTGTGAATCAAGCATTCTCAAAAGCACTTAGATGGCAAACACATTGATGCGAGCTAATAAAAAGAGAGGGCGCTCAACTTTTAGACTGAAAAAGATAGGAAACTTTCCTATAAGTTTACATGTTCCATATAAAAGGCAACCGTAATTTACTACACATGACCAGAACCATGATGGTCAAAATGATGGAGTTATACACAGTTAGGAGCTTAAAGTGGATTCCAATTTCCCTATGTGTATTCCCTGTGTGAATTTCATTACACAGGGAATTTGTAAAGAGTACACAAGAAAGAACAAAGACACACAGGGAACATTGAACACACAGGGAATATTGTCTCATTTTTCCCTTTGTGTCTCAGTTTTCCTTGTGTATCTTTGTTCTTCCCCTTTGTCTTTTTACAAATTCCCTGTGTATGTCGGGAAACGACACAGGAAATTGCATATGAGACCCTGGTGATAGCAAGTTTCGGAAGACAACGCACAAGTCGGCTTGGCAATTGGCCCAACTTGCCAGCTCTCAAGGGCCCTTATCAAAATCCCTATACACCTTTAGGTACAGCAGCCATCAGTGCGGCCCTAAGAATGACTAAACGTGAAGATCTTTATCCCTTTGGGATCAGTAGTCCAATTTGATACGGATCCTCTAACAGCTTTCGATGATAAGTGGCAAAGTGTTTTGGATCACAGACTATGCCAAAATGATACGGATCCTCTAACAGCTTTCGATGATACGTGGCAATGTGTTTTGGATCACAGGCAGTTAGGCCAAATGTGCTAAACTTCAGATGAAGACTTGAAATTCAATCTTTCCTTTAAAGATTGAACATCACAAATTGGAAGTGCCCAGGGAAGTAAAAGAGGGATTATACCTTACTCTCTAAAATACAGCTGAATACTAAAGTCCATGGCTATAACAACTCACATTCTTTTGTTTTACAATCTACTTAGATAAATTAAAATCACTTTGATACACATTATATAGGATGTATAATTTGTTTTTGCATTCTTACATGTTTTGAATAGAAGATACGTCTCCTCTAGAATTGTGGATGAATTTCATCTAAGATTTCACATGTCATTGTGCAATATTTTGTGAAAAAAAGAAGTCATTATGCAAGAAGAAACTGGTGCGTCCTGATACTTTACAACCCGAGATCAGTTTCAATTGATGTAGTTAGCACCAGAAAGCCATGACAACAATCAAACGAATGAGAAGATTTACAAAACAAATGTCTTTGCCTGAGTTGAATATATTATTCTCTAGATAACATATACAATTCCTTTGGATGTTACACGTTTCAGAATTGGAGCTTTCGGTTGATCGTCAAGTCGTACTTTTTCATGAAAAGAACTATTTTGAGCTCCCCGGATTTCAGAACAAGAGCTTCTCGTCAATCTTCATGTTGAAGAATATCCATGAGGTTCATAGAAAATGCTACACTGGAGTCCAAGAAAAACACCTCACACACCCATCATACATTGGCAAAAAATCCACACAATCAGTCAGATGTTCTGATGACGAACTTCAACAAATTCATCTACAAACATGTACATATATAATCATCAAACCATATGTGGAAAACGTCCTGAAGTTGTCTCACTCAGACTATGTTTTGTAAGAAATAGAAAACACTCATCACTATGAAAATATCGAGATTATCAGCCTTCACAAAAATCCACCAACATTCTATTAAGGAGCATGATCGAGTTAAGGAACTTAAACCACAGATCGTTTACGCTACGGACCATCTGCAGGGATTAAAAGTTCATTTGAAGGCCTTGCTGGTAAGAACACCTCCGCCAAGAAGGCAGCCTCTTCTCAGGTCGCCTGCACAGGCGACCCCTGGGATCGATGGCGATGGCGGGCCTGCCAGTGGAGCCTTCGAGCCTTCGAGCCTTCGAGCTGGATTGTACCGTTTCTCGGCGCTGGAAGTGGAGAAAGCTAGACTAGTTTGATGGGATGATGAGGAGTGTTCTGGCGGTACTGTGACATGTCATGGCTCATCAGCGCAATTCTTGTGACACCATAACCTGCAGCTCTGGAGCTGCTCTTGAGTTCTCATTTCTGAGAAGTAAAGGATCACGGAACAAGTAATTCGTCACTAATTTGTTACGGCGTCTCCACTGGGCATCCATAAATGCGGACCAATTCGGTGTACTCCACTGAGGCCGAGTCTCCAATGGGGACGTTGATGCGGGACCCAGAGTAAGGGAAGCTGCAAACGGGAAGCTGCGTACACTACCGCTGCTAAATAGTTTGTAGCGGGGAGGTTTGTGCGGGACCCTGAGTGCCAGAGAACGGGTTGCGGTTCGTTGTCAATGACACAGAGGGGACGCAGCCCGTCACTCTCTGTCGGGCCAGCACCCAGGGATGCGAAGTTCTGATGCGTTCAGAACGCGATTCCCCTTGCACAGGTTTCCGGAAGGCTCTTGGAGAAAGGGCCATTATAAAGGTGATCCGGCAGAGCACAGGAGCCATACTTTCCAGGTCGATCTTCGTGTAGTTTCTTGTGTGCGCTCGATTCTCCTGCATGCAGCTTGAACTCTGAGTCCTTCTCCCTTTTGTTAGACTTGGCGCTCTTGAATATGGCAGGTCCCTCCCGCCATGGTGTCCATTTGGACGTTCGGCCTGCACATGCAGATGATCAGATGCAGCGCTCTGGTTTGCAGGATGCCGTGACGAACCATCCTCAGGTGGCGTTGCCGTTTCCGAAGCGAGAACCCGGGTGTGTTTTGGTGGCTAGGGATGTGTTGGCACTGCCGCGCCCCCTTGACCCCGTTTTGGCTCGTCCTTCAGACGGAACATCCGGTTTCACGACGTCAGTTGCTGAACAGCTCCCCACACCGCTGTTCAATGGACTTCCACCTCTTTTACCTGCATCGCAGCAGCCGGCTAATTTGCCAAGTAACGGCGAGCGCATCAACAGTTATCCTACGCTCAACCGCCGAGAGGCGCGCCTTGCCGCACTTCGCGGTAAGATTTCACTCTCTCATTGTGACGTTTTATTCACTTGGCAGGCCGCGGAGGTTGCAAGTGTCTCAAACTTAGTTGATCAGCAGAGTCATGGTTATCAACCAAGTTTGGTGGAAGTTTTGCTACCGAGATATCGCCGGCGTTTGCCGAGTGTAATTCTAGAGACACTTGCTGGATATGCATCGCATGGTGCTGCTGCCACTCCTTGGATTACAACTCTCTGTAAACCTTGTGTGTCCAGACTTTCCACCATATCTTGTGATGACCGTTTTAAGTATCTGAAAGTAGTAAACTCTGGGAATGGTGACTGTGTGTGCAGCAGACCATATTCGAGACCGTGATCGCGAATGCGCACGTGAGGTGAGTGACCTGTTCACTCAGTTGCAGAGGAATATATCAAGGACATCGTCTCCTAGGGTAAGTGGCTCTGTAGCACGTGAGTATCATCGCACTGTTTCTTTGGATTGGCGGAGATCGAAAACAAGCAACAACTGCAGCATGGAGCGAACTAGTGGATAAACCTGGTGTGTTCTGAGTTTATTTGGTTTCATGTTCTGATTGCAGATGGACACTCAGGCATCCGTGCTGAAGGGTGCCATCAAACGCATCAAAACTTTAGAAGGGGCGCTTGCGACGGCGCTACAGACCAATGTGAGAGTTAAGCCACCGGCCGCCAACACGGGCCTTGTGTGTTTCGATTTCACAGGTGACCCCAATGGAGTGACTGCCGTGGTCACCCAACCGGCGCGCGGAAGCGCTCCATCCACAATGGCATCATACCTTGGTGCCAACGTCGCTATGCATGTTTGCGGAAATGGCTGTTTTATTACTGTCATGTTACCATATCGGGACCCACATCATGTCCTGCTTGGTCGGATTAGTGATGTCCTCGTGTGGCGTGGTGTGGATTTTGTGTTTGGGTTCATTTCTATTCGTGACGGCACAGTGGTCTACAATATCGAATGTCAGGTATGTTTATCAAAGCAACTCTGGCTCAGAAAACGTTCAGAGGATGTTTCAGTAGTGAAAACATTGAGCACACGTTAAAGTTGAATTTCAGCACATCATGTCCGGTCTGATGGGACAAAATAGAACTGATCATGTGTTGTTTGAAATGCTTCAGGCCCGTCCGACCGCCCATATGATCAGCTGCGCGCAGCTACATGCTGCATTACAGAACGTCGTGAACGCGTTCATGAATCCCACAAACCAAGCTTGATATATAGTTGTTGGCTACACTGGATTAGTGTGGGTTGAGTTAATGTAGCAATACACCACCCGGGTTTGCCCCGTTGCAAGCAGCTAAGTTCCTGAGTGAATCGGACGGGTTATAGTTTCTGGTGGTCGATAATATAGAATTCAGTCTCAGCGATCCACTGCCCTAGTTCCCGCTCATTCATTAGACGAGTTTCATTTACAGGGCTGGGCTGTGCTGTGCTGCGATTGCAATCTAACTTATATATTTGATGGAGAAGACTCTAGGTTTTGGAATGGTTTCTGTTAGAGACTCGTGTTTTAGAGACTTGTATTTGATTGAGAATGGCATGAAGATTGTGTTTGGCGAAGTCCAAATCCAAAGAGTCAATGTACATGGAATGCTTGTAATGCCATGAAGAAGATTATCACGCTTGTTATCACACTTGTCATGAAGAAGCTTATCACATTTTTCACAAGATCGATGCTGCTATTCCTTCCACAACGTTTGATGTTTCTGGAATTTGTCTTGAAGGAACAGAGGGAAAGGTGATTGTGCATGGCATCTTTTGATGTCACAATGGTACCATCATCAAATTTGATTGTAGGGAAAGACAAAACACTTTGGGAACTTACACTTTCAAGAAGGCAGGATCGCTGAAAAGAAGTGTCAACAACACCACAACAGCCACCATTTGGGTGCATGTATTGAGCCATCTTGAAGAATATTGACAGGTTATCACAATGGCCCTAGCAATGGCATGATAATGTACCTCATATCGCTAGCTACCACACTTGTTTCCAGCATGTAAGTTCAAAACATTCACTCCCAGAGCCTGATTGGTACCCAATCGAAACACACTAGTATTGACGCAATGGAAGCAATTAGAAGACAAGAGGGCTCTGTTCTTGTGAATTTTGCACTAATAGAGGGATTCAAAGTAGGTGAATCTGTTGCAGGAATACTTGAGGGGCGTGCACGCTTGTCAAATCAATGATCATTGTTTTGCAGAACCGTCTTGAAATTAGAAATGCAAGCCCAATATGGAGTATGCACTATTGCATTGAGCAAGTTTATCGAAGTGCAGGGAATTCTGAAATTTGTTAGAGGTTGAGGACACATCATCCCACTCTCTCCTGAACCACACACATGAATATACCCAGGCAGAATGGTTCACAAAGAGACCTAATGCTAACCAGATGGATTCCAAGCAGCCGGGCCGAAATCAGGAGCATACTACCTTATGCCAATTTTGTGTACACATATTTCAATGCCTGGTGACGGTGAACATTCTTGTGCTATCTTGTCCACAGAAAAGTTCATCTAAAAGGTTTGAACCGAAGTCACACTACCTGTTCAAAATATATAACGAACATCAAATCAAAGCTGGAGATTTACAAGTACATGTTGAGACATGATTGTCCAATTATAGAGAAAAGCCCAACACAGATTATGGATCTAGATAGCAAATTGATCTAAATTGTGGAAAATTACAAGCTAATAGTATCATCAACCTATACTATAGGTGGGTTACTATCAAGAAGGGGTTGGGCTTGTTCGTACGACTCATAAGAAGCCTGGATGCTGTGAATCCTGCGAGCGCGCTTGCTGGAGAATTGCAGCTTGGCAAGGAGGAGCCCCAGCTTGCTCCCAGGTAGACGCGGATCCATACGGTACGCACTAGTGGAGGCAGAGCGAGCTGTGTACGTGCATGACTGTAGAAACCCCCGGAGGTAGCCTAGCAAGGGCGAGACTTGCAATTTCACTCTCCTTCGACGCACTCGGATCCCCCAGCGAGACTTCCTCGGCCGACGCTCGATAACATCACTTTTGAGGTGCCGAGTCATTTTGGTTGCCTTGCGATGATCTCCCAGATGCAGTGTCTGGAGCTTGTCAGCGATCTCGGATGTGTCAGATGTAGTTTGGGTCACTCCATCAACGTTTGGTTCTAATTTCAGGTTCTGACGAGATCTAGACTCCAGGGACCGACTCATGGTTGAAGTGATCAGCTATGGACATTCTACTGTATAAATGTACAGACAGGCATGAGCAAGTGTGCAGAAACCTTCAATTGGGAATTAGCCATACTACCATGAGCTCCAGACCCTAGATTCAAAATAAGGTTTGTGTCCTCTTCATTTCGACAGACATGGCGTAGATCTGAAACAGAGTTAGCTACAGAAATTGGAAACAGACAAAGCTAAAGGGTGAATTGAGTAGCTAGTAGCTTATCTGACTGGAAGGGCTACAATCAGGAGCCACCCACATCTACAGACACGTACAAATTCAAAAATCGTTGTCTAGCTTGTGGCTGCAAATTGAACAATTGCCTAAAAAAAAGTTGGTGGTACAGGGGCACGCTCTAGGGTACAAGCGAATAAAGCTAGATTTGCAACTCCTCCATCTCCAACTGCAATGTCTCTCAAATGCTACATGAAACAGAAGAGAAAGGTGAGAAAGGTGACAACCGCAAGCAATCATGTAAGGAATCAGCAGCAGTTTGAGAGTTTAGAGACTCCTACAGCTTGCAATTCAGAGAGCAGGGTCAGAATCCCACTACCTTATGGTCTAATTCATATTTGGAGTCTAATAGTGCGAGAATCACATGAGATGAATACGGAATATAAACACAAATTGTGGTCTAGAGAGGACGTCGCTTGTAGATATGTGCCTCCGTTGTACTTGTCTCTCTCCTGTTTGCGCTGCCGGCCAGAACCAACCTTTGCCAACTTCTGGTACAATCCTTGCCTTGTCGTCAGTAGGGTGGTACTGGATAACGAAAGAGAGAAGAAACGGACTATAGATGCAATGGTTCACATGAATCCTTCGACAAAAGGTCTTAAACCTGTACGTGATGTTCAAACTCCGGTTGAAGGCCAGTTGTCTTTGAAAAAAATTCACACTTCAGAGCGCAAAACTTAAGAGCTAGGAAGGGGAAATTTTTCCCTGACATGCACTGATTTTAAAACAATTTTTCCAACATGTTTTCAGGAAAGTACAATAATGGGTCTAGAGTTCAGAGATTGTCAAGAAAGCACATCCAATCTGTAACTACCAGCTTCGACTTCAACAACAAACGACCTGGACTAAAGAGCCTTCCACAACTGAATTGCAGAGAGGATGGTTGGAACCATGATGTCATGTGCATCTGAATTACCAAATCTCGCAATTCGAGTGTTTGCACTCAGAGCTGGTCCTACTTTATACCTTACATGAGCTTTCCACCATGCATGGTACAGACTACTGCGGGTCATTCTCTTGGAGAAAACACTGTCACCCAACTTACACTGAAATGATCTACTGCAAATGTTACAATTAAACAATAATGCAGAAGAAAAGAAAATGCCAAAAAAAAGAAATCCTACACACTTCAAGGTGATCGTGGTTGGGAGTCGGGACCAATATAGTACCGGTGCTCACGTGCAGCTCGTCGCACCGTCGCAAAGCTGCGACTCTGAACTGCACGTCTCTGGCATGACAGACGACGAGGAGACCTTGTAAGTTGTTGCAGAGTTTTGCTCAGTTCTACCTCTACAGAGGATGGTCTTCTGGAGTGGCGAACAGGGGACAACCGATCTGCACAAGCAAGATATCTGCTGACAACAAACTCCAATCATGCTTCGATTGATCCTTGAAGTCGGCTGGGCCCAGCCTCATGTTGCAGAGACTGGCATTGTCGCACAGTGAATGTGAAATTGCTTGATTATGGTAATCCTTGCAATTCTGATTACAGAAATACAGTAGAATATTACGGTGGTAATATCATCTGTAATGCTCATCGCAAGCTCGATATTATCCTAACCGACCTACTCAAAGCCGTTAGAAACAGCAATATAACTCATGAGAACGAATAGGGTTTAGAGAACTCAAATCATGATTCGGCTGTTCCGTGAAGATAGCTGAGCTCTGCATCATCCTGCAGAGAAACACTGTCGCAGCAGTAGAGAGAAGAGTTGCTTGATTATGCCAATGATTGCCATTCAGAGAACAGCGAATACAAATCGGTAATCACACACATCACGTCATGTTCATCAGAATCTCAAGACTGACTCAACCAGCCAACGCAGACATTCAGATATATAAACTACAGTTTTAAGCAGATAACTATCCAAGAGTCACATACCAAGCAAACACAGAAAGACGCATCTCTTCCAGCTCCACTATAACCACATGCATGAAAATTCCTCCCACATGCCACCCACACACAGAAACCCAAATTACTGATCACATCCTAATTCTTTGCTTCTCAGTCGTTTGTAGGTAAACCCTCACCAAGACCATGGTGAGGCCGGGTAACGTCCTCAACAAGGGCGCTGCCCCTCGCAGCACCCGCTACTTCGGACGACAATTCTACGATCCTCGAGATGTGCCCGAGCCGCCGAAAACCGCAGGGTTCCTCCGCGCCCATCTGAGCTACAGGTATCCTCGCCCATGGAAATGCCAGGATCCCGAGGTGTGGCGTTACCCGGATCACATATTGCCGACGCCGTATCCCAAAGGGGAGCACCCGGGGCACGATCTGATCTTCACTCGCTTGTGTTATCGTCGTGATCACGTTGATAAGATTTCGGAGGGCCTAGTGAAGGCCCATCCGCATTTGGTAACAGGAAAGAAATCTGGGAAGCCTTGATCACCTCTGTGTCTTTGATCGTTTCGCTTTTGCTTGCGAGCTGACTGATCATCCGATATAGTTTCTGATAGGAGTTTCTGATTGCGGGGTTGCGAGACTGAGTTTCTGATTAAAGTTTTGATAGGATTCTGTGATTAGCTCAGCTGCGACACCATAGCAGGTTCGTTCATAAATAATTCCCAAAAAAAAAACTTAAGAATTTGAAAAATATGAAAAATAAAAATAAAAAATAGAATAAACTGTTTTATGTGATATTATGTATTATCTAAGTCATTTGAGGGTATTTTTTGTGATATTTTACTATTAAAAAATCAAGAAAATCAATTTTCGAGAAACAAATCTTATTTTTCGAAAAAAATAAATATTTGTTTGACAGGGGAACGAATCTGCTATGGTGTTACGATAATTATTTGGATAGGAGGGCGTTTTTCAAGGAATTTGTTTCTTGCTTCTTGTTTTGTAAGGCTCATGTGACTTGTTGGCTGGTTTAAGCCAACTCTCAGATATATTAGAGTTATTCGTAAACTAAAGAGTGTATTTGGCTTGGAGTTTCCTTTCATGTTAACGGAACATGATGGTCCTAAAATTTTAATTACACAATTTTAATTAGTTTTGATGATCATAAAATAGCTAATTTTTTTTGTATGTTTCGGACCCACAATTATATTCAGAGTTTTCACTGGGTAATCCGTATTGATTGATTGTTGTGTTTGATTCCACTTTTCATTCCACTTGGTGTAGTTTGTCAAATTGAATATGATTCTCAATTAGGAGGTGCATTAAAGATGCTTAGAATTTACAATAGTGTTGTTCATGATTTTAAAATTGCATTGTCATTTATGATTCACAAGGGCTTGTTTGAATTTATGTTATGAAATTTCATGGATCTTAAAGTAGCCTAAATGATGTTTTTTTCAACTAGAGTGGCTTATATGAGTGGATGGTTTTCAAATAATTAAAAGTGACTCCAAGAAATTTGGCCTACCATAAGTAGAATTAAAAGTGAAGCTTTATCTTTGTCATTTATAATAAGAAAAAAGATGTAAGAAGGACTCTAATTCTTGCAAGGAATTGGAGTGAATTATACGTGTTCATCAAAAGATTACTAGTAGAAGACTTTTACAACAACTATTGAAGTCATTTATACAAAGATTTCAACTTTTATGACTTTGTTTGCAAGGTGAAGGGAAGATGGATAGGCATTTTTCATAGAATTTGTGTCTTGCAATGTACTTGTATGATTTGAAGCATCATTTCAACGATTCCAACCAATATTTTTTAGGCTTTCAATAAGAGTATCTTATTAACAAAGTTGTTGGTGATTATTTTCATAAAGTTCAATTTGGTGAAGATTTCTTTGAGTCTTTGAGGGACAATAAAATTATCGATCGTCTTTGTTTGTGACACTAGCTTTGTTCCCCTATCTGCAACAAAACCAGTTTTTTAATTGAAGCTCAAATTGAATAAATTAGAAAATGCAATAGTGAGATTATGAAAGTAAAAATTGCAAAAATCTGTGAGCAACTTTGCCAAAAAAAAATTCACATGCTTTGCCAAAAATTCTTCACATCACCTTGGCATGTTTCATATGATACATTCATTGTACAATCACATACTTTAAGCGTAATATGACTTGGATACACACATGAAATATCCTTTTTCAGTATAATAAATGATTTTATTCAGATAAAATTTGAAAAGTTTTTTCCAATTGGTTTATTTTTTTACAAGATTATTTGAAAAGATTTTGAAAATCCGTCTCGACTTCTTAAAGCTTAATTTGTAGAATTTAATTTTTTTTTAAATTGTCAAAAGTAATATATGATTTAATTATTTATTAATTTTAATAGAGGATTAGGTTAAAAATAAAAATAAAATGATACACCTCATGTGAATTTAGAAATTTCATCACATTTTTCCATTGTTTCAAAGTAGGCAATTGGCAAATCATACACTTGATTTAGGCAAATCCCTGGCAAGAGATACCAAAGTTCTTATTTCTTTCCTTTATGAAGTTCAACATACAACCTTGGTAGGATTTCCTACCTTAGCAAAATAAGTTAGAAGAAGCAAATGCTTGGACTTGCAACAAGGAAAAGCATTTTTTGAGCCAAGAACAATCATGCATCATAATTAAATCCATGTGGAATACACAATTGGGGACAACATTCAATTAACTTATGCTGTACTGCGGTTTTGAATACGCAGAACTCTTTCTGTATTCCAGTCTCATGAGCGGTCCTTGAAAAAATAGAAACATATTCAAAGCCTCAAGTCTGCATTCATTTCTTAATTTGTTGCAACTTCTGTTTGTTTCATACTTGGATCAGGTTGCGATTTTGTTTACATGCTCTGATTTTGTATCACTTGTGCAACTGGGGCAACTGCTAATTCTGTGTATAAAAATTCTCATAAAAATCCGAGAACTTATGCAGAGCTTCTAAGTATTACATCAAGGTCATGGACTGCCATGGACAATCCAAGCAGTTCTGTGGTACATTGTGAGAAATATTGTGAACTTTAGAAGCTCTTTGGTTTAGTGCAGTATCAAATATTGTGTGTAAATTTTTATCATACACCGGTCTGTAACTTTCATGGGATTGCATGTCAACCAAAAGCTGGCTACCCTCGATGGTCTCTGGTTCTGTGCAAGCAAGGAGATTCTTTTGTCATAGACTTAAAGGTCAGCAAGTTGCACATAGGAAGACATATTTTTTTTATTTTTTTTTAAATTTTTTGAAGCAATAAAAGGAAACTTCATTGCAAGAAAATAGATTACACGCCCTCATCGAACAAGGTCCAGGGCGGAGTAGTCACCAAAGAAAAGCAGAAACCTACTCTACCAGAAGATAATCGGGACATAGGAAGAAATATTAGAGCATCCCCAATGGTTTGTTATCAAGCAGCCCCTCCAAGGGTACTCGGTGAGCACTTCACAATGGGGCGCGCTATCATGGCGTGCGAGAGCTCCAATGGCCCGCTATCTACAGGTCCTAGGATCAACCCCCATTGCCGCTGTTTCGCGTGGTGGTAGTCACCACTTGTGTCGGGCTTCATGACATGCTCGCGGGCCCCTCGGTGGTCCCTTGTTGTCAGATGACTTGGCGAGAGCGTGGCAGAATTGACGAGGCTCGCTAGGATAGCAAGGACAATGGAGAGACCATTGGAGCAACCATTTAGGGCAAAGGCCCGCTATTTTCCGTTGGCGTGGCTGGATAGCGAACCATTGGGGATGCTCTTAGAGTACTTGTGAGGGTCCTGAAGTTTTTTTCCAATTAAGTTACATGTAAGTGAAGTTTAAATGGGATTGAGTTGTTCAAAGTTGCAAGGGAACAGCACCATAAAGAATGACTTTTGGAGCCCCCTTGGCTGGGGGCTTGGTCAAGTTGTCTTAGGAAAAATAGTCACGCATCCTAAAACAAAGAGGATGTGGAGCAAAAAATATATATACTTTGTTCCCAAATGTATTAAATTATATATGAATTTTAAGATTCACTAGTGGAAAAAGGTGTATAACTACACCAAAGATGAATACCAAAAAATGACCAATTACATCAAAAAAATTAAATGTACACCTTATCGACCAGTGATTTTGCATTGATTATAGGGACTAGTAAATATGTACAAGTGAACCAAAAACCAAGAAGATGTGTTGGTTTGAGCTAATACTATGTTGCCACTTATTGGTTTATGCTACTCCTTGACATTAGTGCTTCTACTTTATTGGGATGTTTGTTGTACCTTCTGCTTTGAGGGAGGGCATATTGCATTGTTATTAAGATCTAGTACTATATATATAGATCTAATTCATTCTATGCTAGTATTGTTCAATATTACATGAGTTTCTACATAGACCTTGTATCTTGTTGAAAGTCCACATAGCATGGTACAGAAGCACATGCATGCTGGTTGAGGACTGTAGAGAACAAAAACTAGGATTAGTTACAACTTACAAGATACATGACCTAGTCAAGGCCAGCTGGAAATGTATGGCTTGACTAATGAGCCTCTCCGTTATTCTCCTGGTATAGGCTAGCTGTTCAGGTCTTCAGCTATCACAACTTAGACTGGGCGGCATGGTGCATTTTTCTAGGTATCTGGTAGAAAATTCATGTGAAAGAACAAACATCAATGATCACTGCCCAATGTCAAGCCTCTTGATTAGGAATTGGCTGAGTTCCGAAATTTTCAACCCACTAACTTAGAACCATTCAGATGGATTCCATGTAAGGTGGAACCACCTATTTCCGAACACTCAAGGAAATATCCTTGATGCAAAGCTATGCATGAGCTGAATTTTTTTCCACAGATTAGCAAATACTCCCTCTGTTTCCAAAAGAAATCATGGTTTCCACAAAGTCTTTGTTTCACAAAGAAACCATTGTTTCATTATTACCAGGAAGTCAACCATCAATATACATATTGAAAACTGTGTTAAGCCAAATGGCATTATGGCACTGGAAGTCAACCATCAATATACATATTGAAAACTGTGTTAAGCCAAATGGCATTATGGCACTTGAAATCCGTGTTAAGCCAAATGACACTTTCAATTAAAATAAGCAAAATTAAAGGCAACATCACTGTGCTTAATCCTGGCCCGAAAAGGAAACCATGGTTTCTTTTGGAAACAGAGGGAGTACTAGGATATAAGAATGGAAGTGAAATTATATTTTTCTCATTCTAAATGAATTTTCAGAGTTTTGTATGGGTTGATACCTATGATTGTGCATAGACCCCTCCTAAAAGCGTGCACAAAGACAACTCACCTTTTGGTGACTTGTGCCAATCAATGAGTGCCTTGTGTTGGATTTGTTTTAGAAATAGAATCTTGCTTGTACAGAAATAGGTTATGCATTGCTTGTGAATGCTGCCATTTATAGGGTTGAGTTATGGGATGATGTTTGCCAATAGGTGGTTCTACCTTACAAATTGTCAACATTCATAATTTGCACAAGCAGAAGACCATGTATACTAATTTCAGTTATCACATGCATCCATGAGAGGTCACATATCACATAAGGTAGTGGTCCCAAAAACCGAGTGAATTTCATATGTGCATGCTTAAAATAGGGGTACCAAAAATTTTGAATTTTTGGATGGTTTGCAAAGTTAGTGCAATTCCATCTCCAAAAAAAAACACATTTTTTGAGTAAGTCTAGAATTTCCTATGAATTTTTGAAATTGAAGTCATAGAATGGCCATAAACTGAGCATAGAATCTTAACATTCATGAGAGGTTGGATTCTGAAAATAAAGCGCTTTTGCACCAATTAGAAGCATTCAGTTTTTAAAGCATGGACGGTTTTAGCAGCAGTCTTGGACAGTTTTTGGAAAACATACTGCACAAGTTTTTGGGACCCTACACTTTTGTCTACTACTCGGTTATTGGAGGTGCTCGGTATTTGGTACCACTACCTTAATGAACTTCATGTGCATTGTGCTTAGTAAGCTTCATTAACCCCTAAATATCCTCACCTATGTCCTCTTTAGGCAGATTTGTAAAGATGCATTATAAAATATGAATATTTAGAATGTGATGTACAAATAAAAGTTATACATTTTGAATTTTAGATTTTATATATGGTTAGATCTATGATTGCTATCATTAATATTTTTTTATAAATTTTGAAACATAAAATAAAAATTTACTTTGTAATATAATTACAAATAAGATATTGACAATAAGTCAATGAAAATCTGTTGTGATGGATTATAATTTAGTACTCTAGGTGTAATGATTTTTGAAGATTTTTTGGATGCTTGATATTAATAGTTTTTTTCTTCAAGAACAGTTTTTGACCTAAATCTTTAAGATTTTTAATGAAACACTAAAATACTAAACAAGGCATATTTGTTTCAAAAATTATTTCCTTTTTGATCAAATCACACATGCATGAAGCTAACTTCCTATAAAAAATTCAATAAAAAAATCACACCACAAAAAGTGCATGATGGATGAGAAAATACGAATGATATCTATACATCATGCCAAAAACGCATGCTTGGGCAGTTAGGAGTTAATCATCTTCTATGCTTTTTTGTTCACCCCCTTATTCCGCATAAGTGATTAAGGTTGAGACACCTAAACTAATCACTTAAGGATTTTAGCATATATGTTTGATTTGTTTCAAGAGGATTTCTCATGTGTACAAATATAAGGTTCTTGTTGAATGCAAGAAAGTTTTGTAATTTTATTTCCAATATCAAAATAACTATACTTATTCAAAGCAAAAAGTTGAAATCGCACATGGTGTAGATATAAGTTAATGTAAAACTGGCCACCATGATACCAAAACTTGATTATGGTGTTACTTCAAAAAAAATCCCAAATAATTCCCTTTTTATTGATCATGTTTAATATTTCTTTTAGATCCCTCAAATTTTGAGTTTAAAACTTTTGTAAGATGGATTTAAAGCTTCTCGGAAATGGAGAAGTCTACTAATCAATTATGGGTGGCGAGCTAGGTATAGGTGTCTCAACCTTAGGAGAGAAAATTTTAATCACACATTGTGCCTCAATAGTCTTCACAAACTAGTGTAGGAAATTTCTTGCCGAAACAGCCGGTAGTGGGCTTATTCTTGCTTACTACAATCAATTCAAGAGTCAACTTTGATCTAGATTACCACTCTCATCCACATTCAATTTTGTAGTAACTAAGAGCATCCACACCGCTCCTCCCCACGCCGGAACTACGTTAAATATAGTAGGGCCGCACTGTTCTCCCTCCCGCATCGGTGCTCGCCAACGGAAACGCCGCTTTAGGCCCCTCCAAATGTCAGCCCTAGCTAGTCAAGCAAGCAAGTGAGATTTCCCACTGTGAATCTGAAATTAAAAAAGCCGTTAGGGTCAGGGGAGGCATCAAAGTTTGTTTTTAATAATATGTTGATTGTTAGGGAGGGACGTCGATTGCTAGGGTGCGAGATCAGGTTTTGGAGGTTGCTACTTGCGGGATTTTGGTGCCACATGTCAAGACAATGCAATGGCAAGTCCCACTTGAGGAGGACCGGTGGAGGCCCTATATTGCCGGCCACGATATGTTCAATTTGGGGGCGTGCAAAGGGTTTCATGAGGCCCGACTTGAAGGGCACTACCGTGGATGCACTAAGGACATGACCACGGGATCCCTCCAACAGGATGTTTAAAAAAAATAAGGTTCGTCTCTCAGAATTTTTATTTTTTATTTTTTATTCTTCAAAAAAACTAAAAATAGATTAAAATGGATAAAAAGACAAGTATTACATAAAATAAATTTTCATTTTTTTTTTCTTTCCAATTTGTCTGTTTTCTTTTTTTAAGAATTATTCATGAACGAATCTGCTATGGACCTACAATACCTCATTGTGAAAGGTTGGTAAGTCCAATTATTTTTTTAGTCGTCCAGGTTGATAAGCTGGAATCCTTAAAAAGCCTGGATATTTCTGACTTGGTCCAAGTCTACAACTTGGGGGCATTTGTACCGCACTTGTCATTTACCATAAGGGAGACATGACATAGCAACTGACAACTTGGAATTCTTCTTGCAGTATCTTGAGCGACAATTCAATATGTATGTAGATTACTGTACTAAGTTACCTTGTGAACTTTTAACATATGACTCATTCAGAAACTCCCAGTTGCATGCAAATACTGAGAGAAGAAAAGGCATAGTCTGTGTAGCTGAAATGAAAAGATATCATTATATTTAAGTTCTATGCAGTTTTTCTGGAAGACTGTAAATTTGATTGCATGAAATTGTGTATGTGTGAAAATGTGTGGGTATGAAAATGTGTGGGTATGAAAATGTGTAGACTCAATTGTTTTTTGCACTAAAGACGAGAAGCCGTGGAGAAACTCTCACAAGGGTCATGGTTCATCCTTGAGAAACCAAGGATGAATTTGATGGCCTTTGGATGCAGAGTGAAGTGAGAAGGAACCACAAAATAAAGTGCTAAGTTTTTAGTATATTTTCTAAATCCGATTGTGAGATTTTTTACCAAACTACTCTCCGGATTTTGCGGTAGGTTTAGAAGTGGTGGATCTTATGCAAAATTTTGAGGGATTGAAAAATGTGTAGTTTTGTTGCCACAAAGAATAAAAGTGTTGTCTATGTCATTTTCTCCTCTTTCCGTCCATTGACTGAAATTTTTTGATCTTCTTGGTCTCTAGGCTTTCCATTGGCTCAAATTTCTCTCCTCATGACTTCTCGCCTATAGTGCAAAGGCCCCAAATCAAATAAGTACCTTTGAGTTGGAAGGAAGATGAAACTTACAAGTTGTCAAGCTCACACTTGAAAGGACTGCAGGAATTCAAAGACACATGCAAACAGCATGTTGGGGTCTAGTTTTTCTTTGCAGTAACAAAGTCTTGTCACTTATGGTACATTTGAATTTTTTTATTTTTTAAAATTTAAAATTTAAAAAAAATCAAAATAAACTTCATTTGAAAAAATAAAATAAAATAATAAAATTAAGTGGGTTTCTGGAGCCACTACGCTGCTGAATCAAACCCTCACAACTGCCTCAATTATATGAACTGGAGATTGAACAAATCCATGATTATGTTTTGCGCCATTCAGTTCATTCTGCGGAGCTTGTTCAGTAAGCACTAGAACTCGATGACGCTTATTATCATGTTGTATTCGAGACTCTGATCCTCATATACCTTTATTGTACCTAACCAGCTGGTGCGATGTTTGTTTGTAGAGAATACAACGCACAGAAATCAGCAAGACAGGCTGCACATGAGAGTTTTCGTACTGAGCAGCGAAGGCAGAACCGGAATGACTCAACAACCCCACAGAGGTTTGTCTTCCCTCCAAACCTCCAAGGGCCCTTCCCTCCGATGTCAACGTGGATACGGAACCATATCCAGTCATTGAGATTGGCTGAGTTTCCAATACCAATGGAGGTTTTGGCCCTCTCACAACCTCCTGACTCTGTAGCAATGAGCTATGCCTCTATGTGGGCGTATGGAGCGCACTCCCGCACAGACTGATTTTCATGTCCAACATATGTCACATACGACTCCGGCATCGCCCATATCACAGAAGAAGGTCTGGAAGAGTCAATCGATGTGGGAGTTCTTAAGTCAATCCTACATGTTAACTTTGGGACAATGAGTGCGGTTCTCATGAAGGGAGAATGGTACGAGAAGAAAGACCAAGGACGGACGGTGATCAAGAAAGACAGGTATGGCTTCTGGACAGTTAAGCCCTCTGCGAAAGAAGACCCGGATTTGGTGAACCCTTTTGCATACCCGGAGCACATCAGTCAGGTGTTTTTTATGACCGACTTGCGTGATCCTGACTGTCTGGTCGTCATTAAGAACGATGTGCGGACGGTGCGAGTGGTAGGGGAGAGGGAATTGCCCTATTTTGGTGCTTCTGGTTCAGAGGAGGGGACGTTGGTGACACCGACTCTTCCAAACCTCAATGGACACACAGAGGCTCAGGGTATGGGGCCAAATTATGATGTGGTCCGAGAAGGAACTGTGCAGGCCTTGGACGCAACGATAAGGGTTCAAGTTCAAAACGGTGTAGAGGATGACAACCTCTCAGAGGATGATTTAGAAGAGGATCAGGAAAGGCTCCCATCATTTCCATAGGCGCAGGTTTCATTCGTGACATGGAGTACTTAGGGTATGAGAGTACCGGTCCATACCGGTTTATACAGATGGTATAAGGCATCTGTAACCGGCGTTGATTGAGTTTAGAACACAGTCCTTATTACTTATTGTAATGATAGGACAAATATGACTTGCATATGGACTTCAATGAAAATACATCCTGAACTATTTATCTTTCGTAGTTGTACTCAACTAAATTTCCGCATGAAACTGTTAAGCGTCGAGCGGATTTGCTTCCAATTTCGTACTGCGTCGTGATACGATACTGCCTCCAAGGTACAGAAGAGTTCAATTTCTGTGTTAAGGTTGTTCGCATGTGAAAAACAGCTCTCTTCTCTCTCAGAATAATAAGGATACACCCTGTTTTTTAATTCGAGGACTTATTACAGCCACTTGATACGAACCCAAGTACCTTCACTATTGCTGCGTAATGTACCAGCACAATCTAATCCCCTGTAAGTGCACCCCAATGGCAATCCCGAGTACAATCATTCATTTTATTTTTCCTACAAATTAGACTGTTATCATTCGCATTGTTGTCACTGAGGTTTACATTTTATTAATTGCTTCTCATCAAGGAGCCGTACATTGCACCTGTGTTATTAATGTTAGCCGAATAATTCATGATGACAGATATTTTTTGGGAAGGACAGACTTATTGAGGAGCTGGACTATGTAAAGGGCGACGCAGAAGTTGTTGTCACTTAGTTCTGTAATGAGGGAGACATTGCATTCGACGTCTTTGCATTCCCATTGCAGCGCCCGTCTTGTACTCCGTCAGAGTCATTCAGAGACGCCATAGCTCGGAGCTTACTTCTCAGGAATTCAAATGGCGGACGTCTTCCAAAAAGTCATCAACGAATTAGACAACGTTGGTGCAGTCTACTTCTCCGTTATGCTTGACTCCGATGAAGCCCTCGACTCTCAGCTGGTGAGTACGTAGTATGGGAGTCTCGGGACGGCTAGTGTTGTTTTCTTTTCCATGTCTCCGCTTAGAATGATGCGCTTCCATCCCGGAATGTGATACTGCTCTACCGTGTCGTTGTTAATAATTTGACGTCCGCTGCATAGATCATCCCCGCATCTTTTACGAGACGATGCGGATGGTCTGGCCAAACGGAGTGTGGGATTCTCACTTCGATCTCAACGTTGCGGGAGTGGCCGGTGACCTTCGACTTCAGAAATGGTGTGTGGAGTAGCAGTAGAAATGGGTGGCAGAATTTTCTCCGTGCACATAAAATCAATCCCGGAAAGCTCATCGTCTTGGAGCAGGTGCACGACAGATGTCTTAGCGCACAAATGTACCCGCGGAATCCACCACTCACGTTCACGAAGAAAATGAAGCGTACGCATACGCGTCCAGGGTTAAGTTCGAGGCTGGTAAGTATAACACCGTCATTGATTTCTGACTCTGTTTAAAGTTATACCTCATACTGTGAATTGTAAATTGTTCGAAGTATCCTGTTAGCAATGTCGTTGTTATCTTCTTGTGCAACATCGACATAATGTTTTTTGCCATGTACAGGATGTCCCCTGCAAATTCTGGCGAGAGGTGGGTGAGGAGAACTTCAACAATGTGTTTTACAAGTTGCGTGGACCCAAGTCGAACGTGGTAGTGAAGTCCGCACGTGTTATTCTACCTGCCCAGACAGTCTGTTACTTGGCATCTCGATGGCATGAGTTCGTGAAGAAGAATTCCTTTAAGACCGGAGATTGTCTACTATTCTCCCTCGTGGATACAACTGTGTTCGACGTGCGTCTCATCGAGCAGTGATAAATGGTGGTCGATTATCCAAGGCGCAACTACTGCCTTTCTTATCGAAGTGACGGAGCATGCATCTCATTCACTAATTCTACTGAGACAATGTGATTTAAAAATTTTGAGGCCGGATCACGTACATGAACTCTGAATATCTCATTTTAGCAGAGTCACATTAGCTTCGTTATTGATGGTGGAAGTGCTAGGATCTGAATATGTTGACGATCAGTTCGACCGGCGTGAGTATCACTATATTAAATTTTCGATTACGCACTGTAGGTCGTGTACGTAGCAGTGCATGGACGCGCAGACTATTTCCGGAGAAATAGTGGCCATGGACATTACCGGAAGTCAACAGTCGAAGGTTATCCGTGCATGAATGAGATTCCGTAACCACGTTCGTCATTACTTCGGACCCAGTCCAGATGCAGCGGAAGCGTGAACGTAACGCCTTCGAGGATGAATGTCTTCAGTGCTCCAGCCCTAACCCTGTTCTGGGAATGTATTCTGGGGCCCCTCATTGTATATAAATAAAATGTCATTCCTCTACTCCCTCAGCAGTAGTGTCTCTGAAAGTCAGGTATGGATGACAATCTTGAGGAGCGGCGCGGTAGCGATGTAGGTTGTGTCGATACAAACTCACGTACACGTAGTCTTCACTCTTGGATCTGCAAGGGATGTGGTAGGCCAATGTTCCGGGAATGTTGTGCTGCATGGTCCTTACAGTACATGGATTGTAACGGGGAGCCCCTGAGATTGTCCGAAGATGGTTCACTTGCGAAGGTGTGGAACTTCTCGGACCTGGATGCGGCTCTCGAGGCGGCTGAGGAACGCATTCTAGATGTACATCTTTCGACGACCCCGGTAGAGGTCGATAATTCACTCCGAGATTCTGCGGAGTCTGCGGCGACTGGGGAGCTTATTCACGTCGTCGGTATAAATTCGTATCCAGTATCGCCTTTCACAAGCGCTGAGGTCGGAATTTCAGCGTCTCAGGGACGGGGACCGAAACCCTCCCAGACGTCGCAGCAGATTTCTAATGCGGTATTGCAAACCGACTGCGTACTAGTAGAGACGTCTGTGGGGATAAATGCTGAGGCAATTACCACTTATGTTGTTGAGTGAGACATAGGAGTGGAATGGAGAGACCAATTTATCTGGAACTTCTAAATTCTGTTTCTCTTCACAAGTATCAATAAAGAAAAAACTGAATGATTTCAAAAGAGGTGCCATTTGCTATCAGTGTCTACTATTCCTTGAATTGGTAATAGAGATCACTGTACGGAGTGGTAAACATTTCATCGCATAATCCTCGAATCGCATTACATTGGAAATCAGTCCCGTACAGATCAAAATATTTCCGTTAACCACAGAGTTTGCCAGTGAACCTTAAACGTGAAAGATTTCTAGAACACCAGCACAAGTTCTTCCAGATGTCTACACAGTAGCGTACGCATAAAACAGTAGTTCATATGTCCAGAAATCAAGGGAAAACCGTACGTGCATTGTCAAATACGACAACATGAAGTCCGACGCCTATAACTTCTGAATGCTCCCCGGAAAGCATCTGCAGTCCAAAATAATCTAATTAAAAAAAAAACCAAAAGAAAACTTATGGACACAGAGAAACAGACCGAAACATTTGTACAGAAGACAGAGGAAATATAATTCGCAATGTCTGAAGTCGTGGAAGTTGACATGCATCTGCCCCGATGTTGCTGTAATTCTTCGCACAGTGGACGTGCACGAGAACTTGGACTCCACCCTTGCAGAATCCTAGGCGAATGACTGTGTACTTGTCGCCGTGAAGTCGCTTCCGATGTCAATACTGCAGGCGCCCAGGGTTGTTGCTGCGGAATAAAAGCTCCCGGATTGTGTGGACGTCGTTCCGTCGTTGGAGAGGCAAGTTGAACAGGTAGAGAACGTCGTCTCCTCAGCTGAGCTCCATGACGGTGTCGGAGGTCCAGTCCCGTAGGATGTCGCTGTCGATGGTCCTCCACATCGTACACGCCGCGGTGGTCCTGACATTACTTCGTCGCCTTCATTCGAAGAAACAGACTGCGATGAGCCCGAACGAATGCCATTGCCGACTGCAGCCGCCCTCAGACGAATTCGTGTAGCCCTGGACGGTGGATTGAAATACTCCGAGTCACTCTCCTCGTCTTCGACGATGTTGATCGGATGTGAGGCAACAGTACTAGCGCGACTAATCGGGACTTTGAGGGCAAGCAAATACTCGCGGAAAGTGAACCCTGTCAGATTCCCAAGGTCCTCCATTTCCAAGTAGCACTGCTCGCTCCAATCGTACATGTTGGAGTTACCGATCAAGGCCGCCAACCCGGGAAGATTAGGGAGGATGATCTTCTCTTCCTGCTGCCGCCAATGGATCGTTGCCAACCATCCCAATATCGCCCCCTTCTCCATCCTAACTAAACCCTCCACGTATCAGACTCTGTCGCACAGATGCTATGGTTCCAACTCGAATTAAGCGAAAGAAAATCATGCAAATCGAAGTAACACAGAGCACCACTGACCTCCTCGAGCGGTGAATACTAAGCAGCAGAGGGAGAGACTGTGTAATGGCGTCCATGAAAGTGCAGTACACCATCAATGTACATTGAACGAGTAGGGCTGCTTGACAAGACATCCTAGACTGAAAACACTTCCCTGAAAGCCTAATGCTATTCATACAAGCGATTAAGCTAGATTTACGCAGATCACCATGTCTTGTTTCCCAGATACAATGTCCTTCTCAACATGATTGAAGATTTATTACAATCCTAATAAGCGACAGTTATGAAGTACGTCCATGAAGTATTTGGGAAAGGGGTATTGAACGGGGTCCATGTCACCGGATATCAAAAGAGACATAGGGGACCGGTTATCGTTCCGTTGTACTATGGTACTAAACCCTGTCGCTGCACCCAAGCCGGATATACCGTCCGTGCCGGGTAAAAAGAAGGATCCGGTCATGAACTTAGAAGTCCACTGCGCATCCGGACATCATCCATTGGGACCCGATTTCTGAGTAAAGATTCGAACACGAGGAACTCGGGTACTGCATGCTTCCTGACCCGGACTCTGGTTAACTAAATTAATTCGCACCTGGACTCAGTCCACCTACAAGCAATAGTAAACCATCATCCACGACACTTTCTGAACTAATTTTGTAAGTGACCAATTAGAGCATCCCTTCTTTCCAGGAGTCCACCTCGAGTCCACCCTGTGCAACCTCTGCGTGGAGAGGCTGGGTGGAGCGCGTCCCGGTTTCCACTAGTGCAAATGGACCAGAACAAAGTGAGAAAAAAAAATCTAGATGATCAATTAAGTCCATTTTTGGAAAGGCAAATTAAAAGGTAAATATTATGACTTGCCTGGAGATCAACCGGAATCAATCCGACCTAGATCAAGTGTAACGTAAGGTGGAAGTACCATAAACATGAAAATAAAGGAATTACACATTAATAAATGAGATTTTGTTAAGAACATAAATTTTAAACATAAAAAGAAGAATCGTGTGAAGATGAATTAATTTCAAATTTGAACTCTTTTTAATAAAATCTAAAAAGAATCAAAGCCAAAAGTTTCACATCTATAATCATATATATTGGCTTCTTCAATATCCATTATAGATTAATTTGCCATTTAATCTAAAATAGAGAAAATACAAGAAGCTAATTTAACCCCTAACTATCCTTAAAACCCAAAATGGGTTTTTGCGAATTCAGGCAGCCTAGATGGGGAGGTTAAAAGTAATATTTTTTTTCAAGATTTTTACTGGATGCTCCCTTTATGGTAAGTTCTATGTAGTAAAAAATTTGAAGCCAAATTCCAATTTTAGAACCTTCATCTAGAAATTTTAGGTTTCAAGTCCAAAACGGGCAGTCGAAAATTAGGTCTTTTTAAAAAAACAAAAATTGAAATATTTTCATAACCAAATCAATACTCAAGTTCCATAGTGACCCAAGTCAAAAAGTTTACCAATTTTACAAGGGCAGCCTCCAAAACTTACAAAGACAAGCTTCACAGTTTTTAGTAATTTTTTATTTTTTCCTTTAAAAATTTGTCAAAATTCGAGATTTTTGAATTTTTAAAAACTTATTTTTTCCAAAAATCAAAAATTTATAAAGGTACCTACTCACCGTTCACTTTTTCTTAATCTCACAAATTGTTTTTGTAATGCATGTTTTAATATTTTGTCAATTTTATACCTTCTTATGGAAAATTATTTTTTTGAAGGTCTAGAAAGCGTTTTTTTGGCCTAAACTTTTGCATGTGCATACCTAACCTAGTTAGCTACATGGAAAAAAATATGACCAAATTTTTTGAAGTAATAATCATTAAGTCTCCCTTTTGCCCATTTGCACCATGCCTCTCGGCCAAGGCCCAAAAAAATATCTGCTGAAACTTTGAACACTACGATCTTACTAATGAAAATCATCCAACGGTTGAAATTTGGATCAGTTCTTCCAAGCAGGGTTAGGTACAAGATCTTACGGTTGAAATTCCAAAAACAGTTTAAAAATTTGTTTCATATCCTCGGGAGGGCATAGTGGTAAAAACTCGCAGTTTTGAGGATTCAAGCTCTCAAAAACACAAGGAAATTTAGGGGTTAATGGCAAACAATGGATAAGGGTCATGTGCATGACCGCCTGTTTCTAAATCTATATTTAACCAATATGCTTCAATTTTTTATATTTTTGTCAAAGAATCTCTTAGTTTATCATTGGGTGTAATGTTGTCCTTCTCGAAAAACAAGCTACTACATATGGAACAAACAAAAGTTTGATGACTTTGATAAGAGACAATAAAGACCAATTATAAAGCTGAGCAATTTCCTTTTATTTTTACCACAACACATTTTCCTCCTTAATTTGTATTACACAATAGGCTTAAATATATTTCAGAAGAAGCAAATGGCTACCGTAACACCATAGCAGGTTTGTTCCATGTTGCATATATATATATATATATATATATATATATATATATATTGGAAAATTAATGATTGCCCTCAAAAAATGATTTTCTTGATTTTTGTTTATAGCAAAATAAAACCAAAAATAACCTCAAATTCGCTTAGATATATCAAAATATCACCAAAAAAAATATTCTATTATTTTGTCTCATAATTTTCTAATTTTGTATGTTTTTTTTGGGAAAATTATTTATAAATGAGCGTGCTATGGTGTTACAATATTAGAGCTGAATGGGCCTATTAGAGGATATGCATCACATTTCGAGTAGCTCATTAACTTGAAAAGATCAAAGATCTTTTCAAGTGGTGGTTTGAATGGTAGAGCATCTACACCCTCTAAACTCTTTTTTGGAATTTTTGAATTAAAAAATAACTAGTATCCTATGAACAAAAATACAAACTTGGAGGCACTTACCAGACTTGATTTATTTTCAAATTTCACATTGATGCTTATTTATCTATTAAAATGTAAGTAATTATCAGATTCAATATTTATAAATAGAAGTATGAAAAGTATACGGTATAAGATGAAAGATCATATATAAAAATTTAGGTAATGAATCTGAAAACAAAGATAAAAAATCTGAAACCCCTAGTACACCAGAGTCTATAAAAAATAATTTTTTCATCTTCAATATAAAATTTAATCCATCAACCAAATTGTATTTACATTATCCATTTTAACTATGTGGCTTTATATAATACTATAAAATAAAACTAGAATAAAATTTTAAATTTTAAAACTTAATATAAGCTTAACTAAACTTTTGTTGGTTGTATAATTTATATCAATCCTATGAAGAAATGATATTTGAGATTAAGTTATAATTTGATGATAAATATTTAAAATAAAGTTCTAGATTATAAACGACAATCTTCTAGCAATAACAATTTGAAATGAATTAAAATTAATCTCAAACTAAATTTAATATAATATAAAAGAAACTAAGTAGAATTAACTCAATCTCAAATTAGCTATAAAGTTTATTGTAATTAATTTAAACTTATTTCAAGTCAAATTAAATTTGGTAGATTAAATATTGTATTATTTTGTAAATTAATTTCTTTTAAAATATTACTTACCTTGATATTAAATATTTTTCTTAACAGATATTTTGTTAAGGTTTACTTCAAAGTTTTAGAATTTTTATGGATTCATTTTTTATATCATGAATATTATAATATAAAATTGAATATATTAATGTATTATCCCAATATTGTACTAGATTGAAAAATTCATGCCGTTCTCCCTCACAATTCGTGATATATTATGTGGAGTAATCATCAGCCATTTTTCCTTTATCTTACTCATATCAACATAATCTTCTAAATACCAAAAATCTCTTAGATTAAGATAATTTATCCAATCTACTCTTTGTCCTTCATCAAATCAAGATGACATAATAAAGCATGTCTGCAATACTAAAATGTCTACAAAATCTAAGCTGATAAATAAAAAAATGACATGTGTTTGTGCTTCATCGTTATCATAGACATGTATTTTATCCACGTCGACAATGAGGATTTAGTAGTTCTTTTAAAAAGCCATCCACTATAACGGCCGTTATAAAAGCTATAGATAGATCTTGTAATTATTTTTTTCATTATATCAAGCAGAAGAAGTTTTATAAAAAAATATACCAAGGTCATCAACAATTTTCCACTTTTTAAAAACGGATTCAAGTTATATATAAAAAACTCACTAAATGTTTTATTAATGATCAATAGTATTTTCATAATAATGTGATTTGAAACCAAAGGATAATTTCACCTGCAAAATCCATACGGGAAAATATGCATATATTATAAATGAAACAAAACTAGCTTCATTTATACCACTCGTAAGCCTTTGAGGAAGCTTGGAATATTTTACGTGAAATAAATCATAGTTAATTATTCATTGATTAGTTATTTTTTAATTATATGTTTTATTTTTCATGAACAAAATTGTATAGATCCAAAAAATAAAATTGTCCAAAATTGTTTAAAATTATTAAGGGCATAACCTCTAGACTCTTTTAGTTTCTTTTACTTTAAAACTTGTTTTTACTCCAAAAGTACTTTTAACCCCTAAAAATCCAGCCGTTTTTGGAAGCACCAAGTTCCAAACCTGTCATTTTTTACCGCTTTGTGGGAATGACGGTTTGGACCATTTTTGTTTCTTTTTTTAGACATCTAATCGTACGATCTTGTACTTTACTCTCTTTAGAAGTACAGGTGAATTTTTCAACCGTTAGATGTTTACCATTTGTGAGATTATAATGTATAAAGTTGCAGTAAAAATTTTTTTTGGTATAAACCGAACGACATAGGGTAAATGGTGAAAATGGAGACTTGATATTCATTATCCCAAAAATTTTGCTCATATTTTTTTCCACGTAGGTAATCAAGTCGGGTACGTCCATGCAAAAGTTTAGAGACTTATTCCTTTTTTAGGATCTTCATAAAAATTATTTTCTAGAAGCGAGTCTAAAAACGTTGATATCGTAAAACATGTATGACGTTACGTATACTTGGTTTTAGAAAAATCAAAACGGTGGTTAGGTGCCTTTATACAATTTTCATTTTTTGGCGAAAATATTTTTGAAAAATTTCAAAATCTCAAATTTTGATGAAATTTGAAAGAAATAATTCAAAAATTTGAAGCTTGTCTTTGTAATTTTTGGAGGCTGCCCTTGTAAAATTGGTTTATTTTTTGACTTGGGTCTCTCTGGAATTTGAGTGGTGGTTTGGTTATGAAAATATTTCAAGAAAAAGAAATTAAAAAAAAAACCTAATTTTAAATTGCCCGGTTTGGACTTGAAACCTAATTTTTTTTGATGAAGGTCCTAAAATTGGAATTTGGCTTTGAAAATTTTACCACATACACTTTGCTGTATAGAAAGCATCGAGTAAAAATCTTAGGCAAAAATATGAATTTTAACCCCTTCATCTTTGCTGCCCAAAACAACATAAAACCCATTTCAGCTTTCCTGGATTTTGAGGGGTTAATTTGTTATTTTTATCCTTCAGAATTTCATTTTACTTTAGATTGGATATATTGGATAAATATAAGGGTGCAGGCTAAAGAGTCATTCAATTTCAACAATACATGGCTTAAAAATTCCTTGCTCACTTCTTTATTTCTTGAATTTTGAGATTTCATACATCTTCTTTATTCTATTTGTTGAATCATTCATCTTGCATCGCTTATAATTTATTTTTTGTTGGCATCGTAGATCTACCTATCTACGAACCAAGAAACAAAAGTGCTCATAGTAACACTCTTCATTTGTTCCAAAGATTTGTGGAGCAATTACCTTACATTGTCATTGGCCTATCTATCTACAAAGCATAGAAGTATGTGCTTAACCTTGCTCATGAAACACTGAAGAAGTCACACCCTCACGAGGAGAATCAACAGAAAACTACGTTGATTGAGACGCCCAAGATCTAAAATATGATCAAGACAAAGGGTATAATGTATATCAAACTTTGTGATCTTCTTTCTTCACCATTTGATTAGAATGCCTTACACAAATGGGAGGAAAAATGTGATTTAAAATAAATTATAAATTCCAATTTAATCATTAAAAAATAATTTAAATAGTAACCAAAAAATACAAATGTATTATCGTAATATTACACTAGATTGAAAATTTCATTTAGTTCACCCTAACGATTTGCGATATATTATGTGGAGTAATCATCAACTATTTTTTCCTTAATCTTACTAATATCAATATAATCTTTTAAATACCAAAAATTTCTTAGATTAAGATAATTTATCCAATCTATTCTTTCTCATCCATCAAATTGAGATGACATCATAAAGCATGTATGCAATATTAAAGTGTCTACAAAATCCAAATTGATGAATAAGAAAATGAATTTTTTTTGTGCTTCATTGTCAAGGAGAAATATAGTAGTTCTTTTATAAAACCATCCACTATAACGGCCATTATGAAAGTTATAAATGAATCTTATGATTATTTTTCCATTATATCAAGTGGAAGAGATCTAATAAGCGTACTGACGTACAACTGGTCTTCTATTTATGATTTTCACTCTTCTACTTATCATTTTAAAATTTTTATTAGCAAAATAATTCATCATTTCATACAATGATTTTACTTCCTACAAAAAACAAATTTTAACCATGATTAATTTTTGGTCTCAACACATTTTATGACTTAAAATATATCAAACTAAAGAAGATGCCAATTAAAAGGGTGGAGAGAGGGCCTAAAGGTCCTTGCGATGTCAGAGGAAGAAGAATATTGGAGGAAATTCACGTCTTTAATTTTGCGGTGATGCAAGTTGAGCAATCAAATTCCAAGCGATTGTGGAAATTGAAGTTGCCAAAACTAATATTTTGTGTGAGAAAAAAGCTCTTATAATATTAGAGTATTCACATTCCAACACAAATCAAACTTAAATGATAGGGCCTAAATGATTTTGCGATAAAAATAACTATTTTGTATGCTTGACTATGTTGACTTTTTAAATGCCAAAAGAAGGTATAAAATAAACGATGATTAAAAATATTATTAATATAAAAAATCAATTTGGCTTCCATCATAATTTTTGAAAAATGTTTAAAAAAAGAATTAATAGCTTCCGGAAATGTTAAAAAATATTCATGTGATTGATAAAAAAAGAATACTAAATATTCTACAATGAGACATGATCGGTATGCATTGATGACACCAAGATTCATATTCATTAAAGATTTAAAAAGATGTTGATTTTAAAAATTATTTCATGTTGTATTACTACTTTTTGGAAAATATTTGAGACAAAGATTCAAATGAATTAATAATCCAAAGAAGATGTCAACATCAGTAATTTTAATTTATAACTGACATTAATTACTTTATGAAAATGGCTCAAACAAAGATATGTTTTTGGACACATGTGGATTGATGATTTGAAGTAGCTGTCACAATTATTAACCATTATAGATGACATTATCTTTTTCTTTACAAGATTCAAGTTTGGATCCATGTAGACCGTGGAAGTTATCAATGTCAATAACCATTCTAGGTGACTCTACCTTTATCTTAACAAATATCCGTATTTGAATCCACATGGATTCAATGAGCTGTTAACATCAATATTCCTTCTCGATGGCATTGTCTTTTTCTTGACAAAGATTGATGTCTTGATCTATGACATCATCGTTTTCTTGACAAAGATTGATGTCTTGATCTATGACATCATCGTTTTCTTGACAAAGATTTATGTTTGGATCGATAAAGACCAATATAACTGTTAACGTCAATAATCTTTTTGGATATTAGTATCCTTATCTTGACAAAGATTTGTATTTGGATCCATGTAAATTAATGATTCAGAAGAGGCTGTCGATGTCAGTAACCCATGAAGGTGGCATTATCTATGTCTTGACAAAGATATATATTTAATTTATGTGGATTGATGGTTCAAAAAACCTGTCAATAGTCAATATCAGTAAGCCTTCTAAGTGACATAATCACTTTTCAAAGATGCAGAAAAAATAACTACTTGAAGTGATATTATGAATATTTGAAAATCTTTCAAATAAAGTTGTAATTACACTGGTAGTCCAAGCAAGCTATCAATATCAATTATTCTTTCAATTGGCAATACACTTCACTCTAAGTTCAAACAAAGATAAATTCTTCAATTGGCATTAACACTTTCTAAGAATGTCTCAATTAAAGACTCATGATTAGACTTATCTTGGATTGATGATCCAAAAAATTGTCAATATCAGTAATTCTTTCAAGTAGACATTACTCCTTTTTGTATATTAATTTGTACCAATGTTGCATTATCAAAAATAAAATTCAATTGAAAACTTTGATAGTACAATAATATGTTATGAAATCAAGGTTGTTATGTCATATTGTCAAGGTTAGAATATGGATTCAATACATGTTAAATATGTAGCACTCATTGTTGTTGCATGTACAACTCCAGTAAATGTAGTGACAATTTTTTTGACCGAAATTGTGAGTTGCTCTGCTGGGGTGCAGATACCCGTATCCCGGCACGGGCACCGGCACCAAATGGCGCTTTCCCAGTCAGGCACCCAAATGCAACTTTCATCCGTTTACGATAAAAGCCCATTCGTACCGTTGCACTGTAGACTACAGATCATACACTCTAATCCTTTTTGCAAGCAACAGAAGCATGTGCCAACCACTTTAGGTCACTCTACTAGTGACTCACACCCGCGTACTTTGCCAATACTAACGTACCCATGATCTAATTGCGGCATGATGGACCAATAAATTAAAAATTAAAAAAAACTGCTCTTGAAAACTGCAATTTCTATTTCTGATATAAATCCACTTCTGAGCCGAAAGATCAAGCGAAAATCATCATTCAAGCCTGAGCGAAATGATTCCTCACTGTGCACATGTCAACTGGGTGCCAATATTCTACAGTAACCAGGGCTGCTCATGCATCACTGTAACGTCTACTTGAGTCATAAATTACTACTAATTTCCCTCCTTGCATCAGGATTCCTGGGAGATATCCAAGCAGCCAGACATGGGCCGCCGCTGATACATTCACAGAACTTGCCAAAGATTGTTAATTCATTGACTCATTCTTCACGGAACTTAGAGAATGTCGTACACTTAATCCTCCCAATCTGCACAAATTACTGCTCAAATCTCTAGTAAGCCAGGACCTTTGTAAGTTCAAAGGGCTAAGAATTGTTGCGGTGTAACATGCTGGGACCAGCTTGTTACGGCACCGGTATTTATCAAAGCTCCGTCCACAATAAGCATTGATTGTGTACAGCTGAGGTGGTCCCAATGTTTCTGTTACCGGTACCTTCAGAACTGGTTTCAGTTGACGGGATCGAATCGTTGGAAAACAGAACGGATACTGCTTTTCACCGGAGCAAACATGAGCTACTGTAGACATACCTGTACAGTAACATACGGAGTTGTGATGATTCTTGATAAGTCATGCATTGGGCGGTGACCGAATCAGAATCACAAATATGATGATTTCACAGCCAAGTAACCAGAACTGGTACCCCCAATCTATCTATAGACAGACCACCACCCGGAGATCCTCAATATGATCTCTCGAGATCGATGTCTCGCACATTGACGCCGAATTGCCGCACGGGAGTCTTAACGCTTCCTATGATTCATAGCCACTGTCGGGCGGCAGCGTCTCTCCGCGGCTCTGGTACAAAGTTCCCGCTCCTGCACGATGGCCCCTCTTTGGGACTCGGTTGATGGATTCGAGCATGGGAACTGTCAACCAGAGAAAAGAAGAGGAATTGGCTAAAACAATAATATTAAAAAAATATGACATGTTCTGATTTGCTTACCTTTCAACGCTTTGGGCCAGCGACGAGTCACTGCTGGGTCCCTCTTGAGCAGCGTCGTACACCATGGTGATGAATGATTGACTAGTCTGCGGCCATCGCATGCGGACGGTTCAAGCCGGTGCACATCGAGGGGCCCCTTGGGTTGGTGCGAGGGATTATCAGAGCGGAGTGGCCTGTGTTTTGTGATGATCGTGTGTTGGTATGCATCCATACGCAATGGGCTCAGTGGCTCTTTTTTGACACCGAGTGAGAGCCGTCACTGAGTGGTGGTTGGGTAGGTGATCAGTCACGGAGTACTTATTAAGCGCGTCTGATTTTGTCGATCGAGGTGGCGAAGTGGGTTCAAGTTTCAAGTGTAAAACTTGGAATCTTTGGGGCCAAGTTCAGTCACAGAAAAAAGGTCGAGAAAAATTCTTCCCCTTTAGCGGTGGAACTCTTCTCATATGAGCTAGCTGGGGTGGGGTGGCCTGGACCCACGTACTGGAAGACTTGTAAGGTTTTCGTGAAGGAGATGGCAACATTGATGTGAACTAGTGTTTTGTGGAGCGCGCGCGAGTTGTGCGAGTTGCAGGCCGTCACATCAGAGACAGGAGCTTGGAGGAGGAGGGGAAGTGTTCTTAAGGCGGAGTGGAGCTGGGGATTATACCACAGTAGTCATCAACACAAGGCAGCGTGGTTCTGGGGAATTTAACACCAGGTGGTGCTTGTGCAGCTAGCGGTTCCTCCGCGGGGTGGTTTTCTGGGGTTGAGTGCCCGCTTCCCCATCTCGTGTTTAGTGTATGTCCACATCCGTTCTACTCGTGCCGCATCTTGAAGTCCCACACGGTTACTCTGTGATTTCTCCCCAAATCCAGGAGGTTTGCACCAAGAGGATGCTCACGAGCTCCAAGCTGCTCTTTCTTTTGGTATTTTCTGTGTACATCTCCTTCCACCGGCTGCCTTCAGAGCTTCCCTGAGGACCGACACTCTCTGCTTCATCAAACTCATCCAAGCTGCGTGCTGTGGTCGGAATTCGCCGAGGACTGACCATTGGAATGCGCCACACAACTGAAGTTTAGGTGAACTACCGTGTCTCTACCATTTTTGGTTAATTTCTTTTCTTTGCTTCTGGCTACTCATACATAATGGGTTTATTGAGTCTGCAGGCGTTAGGGTATCATGCCGACCTAACCTTGTTGAATCGTTTTGGAGCACAGCACTTAGTGTGGCCTGCTGCTCAGCCACCCGGCTCACCATCTTCCTCAACACCCTGACTCATATGCTTCAATGCGTTTGTATTTTAAAGTCTTTATTTCCCCCCTCTGCTATGATTGTGTTTGAGAACGAAAATCTAGTTGTTTTCTCGATCAATGTGGGTTTTTCTTCGGAGGAGTATGGTCAAGAGTGAGTAGTAAGAGTAGCTTGGAGAGTCAGTGTCAATCTTCCTTTATTCATCTTCAATAAATCCATCTGAAGGTAAAATCTTGAGCTAATTTGAGGATGAGGTTTTGAAGTGCGGTTTGTTTCTTGGTGGCAGGCTGCAAAGGATGCTATGGTGACTCCAAGGTGGGAGGCCTGGATCAACATGCGCAAGCCACCAGCTTCATTGTAGTTCCATTGCCGCAGATGATTTGCACTACCACGTTTTAGTTCCCCTAGTCTTCTAGCTGGTGAGTGGTGCAAAAAACCAAGTGGATCTTAACAGCCAGCACATAAGAGCCTCGAGATCATATCCTAAAAAAGCAGCCATCTAAGCTGCACTGTGTAACTCAGCGAGAGAGCCTTGTTGTTATTGCAGATTTGAGTTCGTCTTACGAGGAGGATGGGGTGGCTTGACTCATTTTTCGGCTCTGGAGCCGCTGATCAACGTCGTTATGGAGAAAATGAGGTCTACGAGTATCCAAGATATGGTTCGAGCTCGTTGCATGGCGGTGGCTCTGGAGGATGGCAGGGCGGAGGATGGCAGGGACCCAGCTCTGGAGGATGGCAGGGACCCAATATTTTTGAGGTACAGTATTTGCACTCTTCTAAACCCAGCTGTGTGGAATTTCTCTCTTGACTGCTCAAATCATGTAAACATTCCCTTATACATGCCTTGAAACACATTCTGTGCCTAGTCAACACAATTTTGTGAAGTTCTTATGAACTCATAAAATTGTGCAAGCTCTGACAGTCCGAATCATATGCAAATAATTTCTTACGAAAAATGCTGGCATATTCTTGCAGGATCCTTATGCAAATGTTTACTCGAGCCACGGTGGGGGATATCCATACCAAGACAGTGGACGATCGAGTTATCAGGACAGTGGACGATCGAGTTACAGGGACATTAGTCCCTCTTACCAAAGCAGTGGACGCTCCTACCAGGACGGCGGACATCCAGCTTACGGTTATATGGGCCCTGGCTTTAGTGGATACCCCCAATATAGCGGGAGCTCTGAGCCAAGCTATCCAGCAAGGCGTAGTATTGAAGAAGACAGGCAAAGCAGCAAAGGGGCGGCATCAGACGATGATGAGAGTATGACCTCCGTCACATGTAGTAGAGTATTTCATCAATATATGTTGGAAATCTAAACGTCCCAAAGATTTTATGCAAGTGATGCATGTAATATGTGAATTCTGTAAGTTCTCCATTTGCTAGTGACGAAGTTTAGTGTCCGTAGCTGATATTGTGTTGATGTTGGTTCACAGGCGAAGATGACGAGGATGGGGAATCTGGTGAGGTGGAAGAATTATCTAGTGGATTGCAGGTACTCGGCCTTCGGTATCCTTCACCACAGGTCACTTCAGTCACGGCGCCTTACCATCCGAACACGATGTCTGCATCAAGGTAGATTTTTTTTCTTTACTAAGTATTTTCAATTAAATTTTGTAACTGATGAAGCCTCCCGCTCACACTGCTTGAATGCAGCCCACAGATTATGCTCTTTGAACAAATCAATCTGAACAAGGATATTGCTACATCCATCAGTTACCACCAGCGTCTTTGGTGAAGCAATTACAAAGGGTGCCTGAATCACATCTGAATAGCTTTGTGTTGCTGGACAATTTTGCTGAATAATTGTGTTTTAACATGTTTCACAGGTTTGAAGGGATGAAAACTTGTGCTGGATGTGGCGAGTCACTTGGCTATGGGAAACATTTGACGACTCTTGGTCGGGATTGGCATCCTTCTTGTTTTTGTTGCGGTTCTTGCAACAAGGTCATTGTTGACCGCGAGGTAGGCATCTCCAAATGACTTGTTAATACAAAGTTTGACGAGTAGAGTTTTGTCCGTCTAAATTTGTAGTTCGATAAAAGGCTGAAGTTGAAACTTATATCAAATTTCTTGTAACTGTTTGAAATATTTCATATGTTGGATTTACTAAATCAGTTTGTGGTCGCATAGTTCTCTGTGCAGGGAAATGCGCCTTATCATCGTGAGTGTTACAAGAAGAATTTTCACCCAAAGTGCCAGATTTGTCACAATTTTGTAAGTTAAATTTCCCTTTTTTAAATCCTTTCAAGTTGATATTTTTTCTCCTATTTAAGAAAGTGCGAAGCAGATTCATGATTTGGCAAATATCTGAAGACACTTGTTAAGCAACGTCTTTGATTTTGCAGATCCCTCCAAACTCTGAAGGATTGATCGAGTATCGATCACATCCATTTTGGGATCAGAAGTACTGCCCATCACACGAGAGAGATGGAAGGAGACGATGTTGTAGTTGTGACCGTATTGAGGTATTACATCTTCATCTCCTAGCATCGATATGGTATAGACTACTTTATTATAATTATAGAATTCCATCCGTACTAATTACTTATAATTGGGTGCCACTGTTTCTTTCTTTCTTTTGTAGACTGTGGATGAGCAATACACTAGCCTGGGAGATGGCAGGAAGGTATGCTCAATATGCTTGGAAACCAATGTAATGGATACCAGGGATTGCCAACCTCTCTACCGAGACATCTTGAAATTCTACAAACAACAACTAGGGATGCCCATCGACCAAGAAATACCCATGTTATTAGTGAAGAGAGAAGCTCTTAACAATGCCAGGGAGGCTGAAAAGGATGTAAGTTCATTCTCAAGCCATCTTTGTAGTCTTTTTTCTTTGACAATTTGCTTTGAAATATTTGGAAGTGTATTGATTTTCCTTGCCTTGCTTTGAAATGTACGTCTCTCTATCTTCCATACTAGATTCTACTGTTATATTAAACTAGGCGTGTAATATGAGGATTTCAAGGTATTTACGAATGTGCAAGTGTTTTGTCGTTACAGGAACACATGCATGCTCCAGAAACTCGAGGCTTGTGCCTCTCAGAGGAACAAACCATAACTACGGTACGTTTAGTGTTCAGTATTTCATTTCTGAAGTTTCTTTTCAAGACTGTCATTCACAAACTCGCTTTTATATATATTGTTCACACATGTGGTTGGTGCATGCAACAGGTCTATGGATCTAGTCCAGATGAGTATGGAGGATATCCTCATCATGAGACAGAGAGCAGGAAGTTAACTCGCCATTGTGAAGTCACTGCCATTTTGGTTCTCTTTGGTCTGCCCAAGTAAGAAATCATCACTTACCTTCTATTTACAAACGATAATTATTCGTGCTTACAACGCTGGTGTGTAGTGTTTTCTGTATCAACTCAAGCACTTTGGATAACAAAGTATTGTTGACTCGCAGATTGTTAACCGGCTCCATCCTAGCTCACGAACTGATGCATGCATGGATTCGTCTCGATGGTAAGCAACTCTATTTTCTGTTACCTGCTTCCAAATCCATTAGTTTGTTTAGTCGTGGCCAATAACGAAGTGTGTACTTATTAAATACGTCTTGTGGACATGCAGGTAAATTCCCAAATCTGGCGAATGAGATAGAAGAAGGAATCTGCCAAGTGATAGCTCACATTTGGCTGACCCAAGAGATGGACAAGCTCAAGAAAAAAGGTGCATCATCCGCCACCAAAGAATTGGCTGAATTTTTCAAGCACCAGATTGAGACCGACTCTTCACCTGTCTATGGTGATGGTTACCGAGCTGCCCAGGCTTCAGTTCAAGTTTATGGGCTTCGAAGGACGCTTGACCACCTTAGGGACACAGGCAGATTACTCCACTAATTGATTATTTCTTTCTTTACTACTAAGGTCCGCTTAACTAACTGCTTGATAGATTCAGGATCCCCTTCCTGTTTACTTTAGTGCTAAGTAGTGTAATCTTCCAAGTAGTTACAACTAGATAATGTATGTACAAAAGAGCTTAGGCAGATGAAATCTTTGGCTTAAGGCCCTCCCAAGTTGAATTCCTTCGAGAGCTTCCGGTTTTGTATCGGATTTACAGAGCTCCAGGGGATGTTGTAAACCTCTGCCTGAAATATTAATTTGAATATATACTCTTAGGCCTTAAAGATCGTATCATCTGATTAGAGCCCGGGTGTTTCTTGTGTGTGCATAGTGGTTGTAGAGGAATCACCCACTACAGTATGTGCACTGTACACGGGTAAGAACTGGGAACCAACGTGAAATCTGCGATCAGAGATCCTAGTTTCTGACAAAGTCCACAGACGACTGAGTAGGCTGTGACTGGGCCATTGAGTGGGATAGTCGATCAACCACAACAACATTCACACGTAATTTGAATACGCCAATCACCAGCTCACCATCAAAGGCTTTACAAGCACAGGAGTTTTTTACACTTTGCAGCGGGGCAATGGCTTGGAAGGAAATGTTCTTGATGACCGGGCTGGTTTCTCATCCAGAGTCTTGATGAGAAACCCTATTTTTTGCTTTCTCTCCACCTCTCTCTCCGAGCTCTCTTCCAATCAAAGCACCAGTCAAGCAACTTTTGACCTGTGAATGGAGTAACTAACTGTCTTCACCCCAGACATCCCCTTTAAATGAAACCTAAATCCTCAAGTCACCCAAGGATGACATCGCTTAACTGGTATTTCACATTACTTGGCAGCTGTGCTTGGGCAGATTTGCACTAGAACTAGGAACAGCGCTTAAGTCAGTTACTTCACTTGTTGATGACTTCAAAGAAGCCACTGAAATGGCAGAATAGGTGACAGGAACGTCAAAGGAAGAGAACGAAACATATCGAGCTTCTCTTATAAAATCGGTATCCTTATAGATGCAGAAAACGGATGATAGGTCTGGCTCCTTTCCATGGCCAACCATAATGACCTCCGTCTGTTTATCGATGCACACCCACAGATAGTTTACAGCATTTTGTGGCTCAATCAGTCCAACATCAGCGAACCAAAGATCAGGCCCCTTTGCTCTCCTTCGAATTATTGATTTTGTGTTGCTCCATCCTCCTACAACAATCTCGTACATGGGATCCGTTTCTCGATCAGGTTTTGAAGATATAGCAATGTGCACATCGCTAAAGCATTGAGCTCCAAATGACAGAAAGCCTCGCCCTGGTTCCGGGAGCTGAAAGGGCCTAGCCCAATTGTATGCTCCTAGTTTTGGAGGTACCGTAAAACGCAGATCTGAAGGCTCCTTCGTGATTGTGATTTCCATCATATGTTGAAACATATGTTCGATAGAGTCTTCACCAGAGGGTAGAGAAGCCACTGAAACGGCAGAATAGGTGACAGGAACGTCCCAGGAAGAGAACGAAATGTATCGAGCTCGATGTATAAAATCGGTATCCTTATAGATGCAGAAAACGGATGATAGGTCTGGCTCCTTTCCATATCCAACCTGAATGAGGTTCGTCTTGCTGTCTATGGAAACCCATAAGTAGCACACAGAGTCATGTTCTGTTTTGATCAGTCCAACTGGGACCTCGCAAACCAGAGGTCCGTGTATCCTCCTTCGAATTGCTGACCTTGTGTTAGACCATCCTCCGATGACAATGTCGTACATTGGTTCCATTAGATGCATTACGCGAGGTTCTGGAGATATGGCAACGTGGACATCGTTTGTGCAGTCGGCCGCAAATGACACGAAACCTTCACCTTGTTTTGGGAGCTGATAGTGCTGAACCCAAGTGTATGTTCCGAGCATTGCAGGTACCACAAAACTCTGCATCCTTTGAAATTTGATTCTCATCACTTCAAGCACTATTTGTTTCCGAAACTGATAGTCGTCACTGCAACAGCAACATTGCTAAGAGTCATGGCGTTGCGATTTTATAAAATTACGGATTAGACCTGATTATCATGCACCTAATTCAACTGTGTGTAAGGAAAATCACCTAAGTCAGGAAAATTAGTTGACCAAGAAGATATATACACGGTCGATTCTGATATCTGACCTGTACTCAGATCGATCAAAGCCTTTGATCTCAGCTACGTTCTGAAGTGCTCTCACCCACCGTTGCACATTTTCAGAATCCTCGCGTTTTTCATGTTTTTTGAACGCCTCCTCAAATGGTCCACCTTGCTGAAGGGGCCGTCTCACGTGCTCCGGCTTCACATCGTAGAATACTGGTATGAGCTGGGACTTCTGGGACATCTGATACATCTGATCTAGCTCCTCGAGGCAGTAGGTGGAGTGAGCATAATTTCTGGAGAAGATGGCTATGTGCAGGTCTGCACTCTTTATGGAAAGTTTGATGTTTTCGATCAAATTATCCCCAGGTTGAATATCATGCCTGTCCAAGAATGCGCTGATGCCTTCCTCGCGGAGTTGCTGTTCCAAAGGAATAACGAAACCCTTTTTGGTATCAGGTCCTCGGTGGTTAAGGAAAACGTCGTATTTTGGTGCGGGACGTGCCATGCTTTCAATCACTTCGAATTTTAGGTCATCGTTTTACAGAGCAATTCAATCAGCCAGTGTTTCTGCAAAGTTGGGGTTCGCAAGCATCCTGCACAACTTGGGAAATGAGACAACGCTTACATTCGATTCGTGACAAGTATAAGGACAGCATCGTTCGAGAATCAGAGGAGCCTTGGGGAAATTCCTTGAACCATTCCAGACCAGCCACTGAGTAAATTTCAGAGGGACCAACCGGGGATGATTCATAGATGTTCGTCAGTAACCAAATTCAACCGTCTGATTATGACAATGACCTAATACCCCCTTACAATTGCCCAACCGCTGTTTCCAAAGCGGCTTCAAGAATTAAAGACAACTTCTGACCTTGACATCCCGCTCACATGAAACATTATATATAAAGCGCGTAACAAGCAAAACATACCTGTGGCCCTCGTCTTGTACTTGTCAACATCTTGTTGTTGATCCTGTCATAGCCGTTAATTAAGCTCCAGAATGTGGTGAAAACTATTCACGATGGCCATCGAAATAAATTATACAGAACCATAAAAGATCATTGCAAACGCTCCTAAACGCTAAAGCCCTCACTGCAGACGCCACCTCGTGCTAGAAATTCTTAGAAAACTTGACAACAATATCAAGCCACTTGGCAGTCGAGAGAACAAATGGTTACCGACGTGACTTAATGGGTTAGCTGTATTGAGCCTTTAACTCCAACACTCCGTTACCGATTCAGTCTCCTGAACACACCCGAACCTGCTGTATCATACAGTGCATCTACTGAACTTCCCGAAGCAACTGTTCAATTGTTTGCGAGCAACTTTTAGGTGCAATTGAAATATCCCTGGCCTAGCCTGCACAGATCCTAAGGTTAAATACTGCAAACGAAATTAAGTTTCAGAAGGGGTACTACTTCGCTCGTCTCATATATCTTCCTAAGCGACTGCAATAAAACCTGACAAACTAGACAACGCTACAGCTCGAGGGTGAGAAGAGATGACGCAGAATATATACTTTGCGACAACATTGTCGGAGTGAATTAAGAATAACTAATATGCATGGCCATTCATGTCGTGGGTGGGTTGCGTGTACGATGAGTGAAGCAATATCTGGGGAAGCCTCTCGAGAAGCTTTCTGAAGATGTCTGCTCACGAAGATTGGCCAGATTCATTGCAGTCAAAGATTTGTTGCAGTCAATGCTCCTTTGGTGGTCACTGCTAATGATAGTGTAACACAAAATATCCATGTACTTGATGTTTAGAAGTGGATCTGTCTATTTCCCCCCATCAAGCGGTGCTTGGGGGTGGGTCGGATGCCAGGGTCGGGGTTGGGGAGGGGAGGGGCAAATCTCTGCCCCTATTATTTGCCTTGAGTGGGGGTCCTAGTGATCTCATGAGGACCTCCCCGGGGTAAATTGGGGCCTACGGCCCCAAATTTATAAAAAAAAAAACCAAAAAAGGACCCCATGACCCCAAAACGGGGAGGGGCAGCATAATGGAACCCACCGAGCCTAGCAACCCAACCTGCGGTTGTGGTTCGGTTGCACCTCTTGATGGGGGGAAATAGAGAGACCCTTTAGAAGTCCACCCTCTATAAATATTAACCCTCGGAAGTGGATCAAAGTTAATTTATATAGAGGTGTTAACAGTTAACAATTATAATATTACTTTTTTCAGCAATACCGTATGTGATAGGCCAGTTTGACGGAAATTAAATTAAAATTGAAATTGCCAAAAAATCCGGAAATTTCTATTTTTAGAAAAAACGATATTTGTACTCAAAAAACTTGGAATTGGCACGGAAATTGAACTGTCGAATTGGAAATCCCAAAATAGTAATAATTATCCGACAGCAAGGTGTCGAACTGGCCTATCACGTACGGTATACAAATCTTAACATTTATAAATATAAGCAATTGTGAAGAGTCCTTGTGAGAGAATACCATTCATAAATTGCAAACCTAATCAAAACTTTATTCAATATCAAGTTCACAAATCACGGGTGAAATACAAATCAATGGTTCTTTGGTGAGATTCACGTGCATGCCCAACTTGCAAATATTTTTTAATTTGCACCAACAAACCCATATATTTAGACACACTACATTAACGTGATTTCATGTACCTTCTAATGGTACCAAAACTATATTGCAAGCCACTATAAGATGGAATGGATTCCACCTCACACTCTTCTCCCTCACAATCATCATCTAAGACATTAGAATTATGATGGGATTATAGGTACACTTGATGCTAAACAAACAAGAGTGTATAGCAGAGAAAATATTTACATTAAGAGTGTTGGCTCGAATATCTTGACCGCTTTACATGCTTTGCAAATTCAAGCTTTGGGAATCAGTTCTTTACCACTCTGTTGCTATGCCGCCACCCCACCCTCGTTGCCCTATGCCTCGCCCAAACGCATGGTGAGAGAGAGAGAGGAATATAACTGGATGTGTAGTTTTTATCATCCATATTATGGTTGTATTTCATTCGTTCACATTTATAGAGTCAAATGTACAAAGAAGGGAGTACCATTTTGGGAACAATTAACACATTTAACATTTATAGTGTGTAATATGTGGGGAGTGGAAGAAAGTTAACATTTAGAGAGAGTTAAGTACACTTATGAGTGTAACATTTATAGAGGGTGAATTGTAGATGAGTGTTTTTACAATGCAATGGTGTGATCCCAACAGATCTGACTCATTAACAATAGTGCGATTATACCAATTACCTTGAGTGACAATGCTACCACTGATGTGTCTGAAATGGTCATGATTTTACCCAATGAATGCTCTAGTGTATATTTTCTTCCAAAATGTGAAGACATTCATCAACATAAAAGGTGTATCTGTATCACTTTACCCCTTTGTCTTTTAAATTTAATTTGGTTTTTGGAGGTTTCAGTCACTCTAGATGAAGTATCAATATGTATTCTTCTGTTTTCAAATTTTCACTGAATATAACGAATTTAAAGAACTTTGTGAGGAACCAATTTTGACAAGAAGAAACTCATGGTTTGGTAATTATGAAACTTTTTAGTTTTAAAACCCAATTGGGGGAGCTCAAAAAAATCTACTTTCAAGAAATTTTTGGGGTTATTTTTGTAATGTATTCTTAACCGGATTGTTGGATTTTGCCAACTAACCCAAGTTATAGTATATATCAATTTTACAAGAGCAAGCTTCAAAGTTTGACACAAGGTTGTCATAACGGACGGACATGGCCCAAATTTGGCAGACCGGACGGCACTTTGGACGGAGAGATCCTGTGAACAACCCTGGTTTGACATAAAGAAGTTTCATTACGTGCAAAAACAGGTCTAGAAAAGGCCGTGTAAGCGACATGTGAGAGAAAAAAAATGGGGCCTGCCCGCGCACTTTTGAGGTGGCCGCACTCGTGCCACCGTGGTGCCAACAACGCCACCGCGGGGGGTCGAACCAATGACCTTTGCAAAGGGCGTGTGTTGGGCGCTGCTACAGTGGCGCGCTGACAGCAACCTACCGACTTGGGACCAAACCCCGAGCCGACCAGCTCATGTCAGTTAAGATATTCCGAGGACCCTTGTTAACTGTGCGGGCAACGATTCTAGCATCCGATGCCAGCGGCAGTGGGGCTTTGGGCAGGGGGTTCACCTAATTTGGGCAGACTTACACGGCCTTTTGGAGACCCGGTTTTGCACGTAATGCTACAATGACCAAAAAAATAAATTTAGCACCCTTTGATCATTATGATCTTTAAATAAGAAAATTGAATGGTCCAACTTTGGCACAGGAGTAGTATATCAAGTTGAATTTACCCTCCTTCCTTCTTCTTCGAAATTGATCTTCTTAATCCCTAACTTTCCTTGTGTTTTTGGAAGCTTGAAACCTCAAAACTGCGATTTTTTACATCTATGCACTTCTAAGCGTGTAAACAAATTTTTAAAACTTTTTAAAGACTTTCAACCGTAAGATCTTAAATCTAAGCCTATTTGTAGTTCTAGTTCTAGAATCTGACCGTTGAATGATTATTGTTTTCAAGATCGTAACATTCAAAGTTTGTGAATAAGTTTTTTTGGACATTGCTCAAGAAGCATTGCTTCCACGGTGCAAAGGGAGACTTGAAGATTGTTACCTTAAACATTTTGGTCTTTTTTCTTTCCATGTAGCTAATTATGTCACATGTGCCCAAAATTGCGAACCACCTCACATTGACATTAATTAATGCGGGGGGGGTGGGGAGGGCGGCGGGGGGGGGGGGGGGGGGGGGGGGGGGGGGGGGTACGTGGCGCAGCTAGGACGGTCTTGGGGTCGGGGGGATCTTGGAGGGCTCTTGGCGAAGCGAGTCTTGAGGGTTTTATCCCATAATGTTTGCAGGTCTTCATCTCCTCTGAAAAGTACAAGAGGGCTAGGAGGTGGGTTGGGAAATAAATTGCACCCCACGGGTCCATGTCGCACCCCTTCAAGGGGGTCCATGTGGCAGAAATGTCCTTGGTGTCCTTAATTAATGCAGAAATGTCACTTGGGACACAATCAGGGATAAACTGGCTAACTAAGTTAGTTATGCTCATGCAAAATTTTAGGGACTTATAACACTTTTTAGACCTTCATGCAAATTATTTTTTATACAAAGGTATAAATTTGACAAAATAGTAAAACATGCATTACAAAAATAAATTGTGAGCTAAAAAAAAAAGTGAACAATGAGTAGGTAACTTTATAATTTTGTGATGTTCAGAAAAAAAAAAAAAAAAAAAAAATTTCAAAAATCTCGAATTTTGAAAAAGTGTTAAAGGAAAAATTCAAAAATTACTAAAAACTTTGAAGCTTGTCATTGTGAGTTTTGGAGGCTGCCCTTGTAAAATTGGTAAACTTTTTTACTTGGGTCATTATAGAATTTGAGTAGTGATTTGGTTATGAACATATTTCAATTTTTGTTTTCTTAAAAAGACATAATTTTAGACTTCCCATTTTGGACTTGGAATCTAAAATTTCTAGATGAAGGTTCTAAAATTGGAATTTGGCTTCAAAATTTTTATTACATAGACCGTACTGTAAAGGGAGCACCCAGTAAAAATCTTGAAAAAAAAGTATCACTTTTAACCTCTCTATCTTGGCTACCTAAAATTGCAAAAACCCATTTTGGGTTTCAAGGATAGTTAGGAGTTAATATAAAAAATTGTCGATGTGGACATAAGATGAAACAATTGCAATTGACTACATTCACTTCAGCAAAAGTGACCATATTACTGAAAATGTAACAAGATGATAGAAACATGAGGCTTTATCCTCAATAATGATGTTTTATTTAAATAATTATAAATTGTTTGTTGAACTTTTGGTGTATTTAAAATAAATAAAATGTAAGATGTTGCACTGTATTATTTCTAGAAAAAAATAGAAGAAATTTTATAACATAGAACTTATACTATAGAATCAAATAAACAATTACTAACAATGAATCTATAAGTTGAGACAGCCAAGGTATGGATATCACTTTTTGTCAAGACTAATTAGGTGATTTTTGGTTGAAACATCCAAAGTTCATCATTTTTTCTAGTTTTATCAATTACAAAGATAAAAATATAATTTAAAAATATAATTTAAAAATATTGTTTATGTAATTGAGATCAAGATGCACATTTCTAAGAAAAAGAATTATTCAATTTTTTTAACCACAGTAAATTGCATATTGGTGGGATTTGCAGGCATCATAGTGCAAAAATTATTAATTATTAATTTGTCAAACTAACTATTTTATATAATGCATAAGTACATGTAAATCATATCCAAAAATGGTATCAAAATGAGATCATTTGATGTATCAAATGATTGTTATTGAGGATTTTGTGTAATTAAGACACAACTTACTTTCTCAGCTAAAATACCTATTAAAAACTCTTAATATTTTTCAATTTGAATGATTTTTTTTGTTTGGTAGGCTACAAGTGTTGAAAATTGAAACCACATTTGGAGTTCTCATACTTAACTTTATTTAGAAGATGGACATATTTGACACACTTGCATGAACTGAAATTGTACCTGAGACAGCTTTTTTGGATACCCTTAGCTTAACTGTCCTCAAGTTGTAATGTGTAGTATATTACATTCCACTAATTTCTTATCCATAACTACTACCATAATAAAATCTTTTAGTTTTTCTGATGTTGTTTGATTAGATGTACAATATTAGATCCTTATGAAAATGGTGATCTCAATTTATCATAAAGATGAACTTTTGATTTTTATAAAGCGTGTAATATTTTAGCCAAAGCTTTTAAATAAGAATTATTTGATTTGAATTATCTTTGTTTTTTCATTATTGAACAGAACTATTTAATAAAGCATATGAAAAAAATTATTCAAACAAAATTGTTCAATCAAAATTATTTAGTCAATTTTTTTTGAATAAATGTATATTTCTTTTCAATTGTTAAAACAAGACCGTTTGAGCAAAACTATTTAGGCAAAGACAGTGAGGATGTAGAATCAAAGGTCATAGAGTGTAGATGATAAATTGTAAAAGAAAGACTATTGTTGGAAGACTAACGATAGAAGAATGCAGATGAAAGATGAAAGATTAAAGATGGAATAGGCAAATTAACCATACAAATCATAGTTGTGAATCAACTTCAAAACAATAATCATCACAATTGCCTTTCCATTGGACGTGTCGTCAATGGTTGATCATTGCAATTGATGAATGTCTGCACTACAACAATCTCCGCATGATAGGTATTAAAGAGGCCTCCTCTCAAAACTACTGATAGCAACATCTTTTTTCTATTGAGCAAAAACAAATGAGGTAGGATAGAATAATAACATCGGAGATTATTCAAATTAATGAGATTCATTTGGCGTTCATCCAAAGCTCTCAACAATGATAAGGTTCTTCTTAGAATTGGGACAAATTAGAACCAAAATCATTGATTTGTAGGGGTCAAAGAAAAACACATGATTTGAATTACATTGATGGAATCATCAATTTACCTAATCAATACTCCACTATGCACAAATAATTTTTCTTGTAAATATTCAAAAAAGAACTCTTTTGGTTGAACTCTTGTTATCAATATGGATCTTTGTATTAGATAAGAGGCATTCTATCAACAACCAATTCACAATTTTTGCAACTTCACTCAATTTTCAAATTCATAGTCATATTCACCTATAAGCTGAAAGCCCAATAGTACCGATGGAGAAAATGGGGATGAATATGACTCCAAAATTTTGAACCTAAGATATGCATCCTATGATAAGATAACTAAATACCTAGACAAGATCTTCTCCTCAATTGCAACATTTCTACTATTTTTATTCATATTGTACATAGAAACAAATCAATTTGATGCACTACAAGAGAAACGACATGTAAACCAAGTAAAAGTCAAGTTAAGCCTCTCAAAATCAAGAGCGGGCCAAAATGAGGGATTCGGGGAAGAGTAATCAAGAAGCGAGAACCATTAGCCAAGAGAAATCTTTTGTTGTTCTGGGGGCGGTTCCAAGACTGTGGAGAGTGGGTCCAACACATCAATCCAGTGTGTCAGTATTACAGAATGTGATAAATGTGGTAATGACTTGGAAATTAGATGGCATCGTACTAGGAGTCGGGTGCAGCGTACGATCGATTTAGAGTTGCAGATCTACGATTGTGAAGACAGATTACAAGTTTTCAGTTTACATTCACGGCAACGGGTATTTTAGAATGCACGACACGGTTGGCTTGTATACGAAGTGCACTGTACGCGAGAAATACAGGGAAGCATTCATCGACAATCAAATAACAGTTTTTATAATACTAGTATGACATCATATTCGACATTGAAGAAAATCGTCGTGCACTCTCCCGTCACATGTCCTTAGGATTAAGAAAACGTGAAATAGGTAAGGGTTCAAAACTTTATCTATGTTAAGATTTCCTTCTTACATGTCATGAACGATGATTTTCCGTCCAAAACAACCCGTGCACCGAAGAAATGCAGCCGCAGATGGACTGAGTCTTCAATAACATAGTCGTATGCAAAATTGCGTCTGAATTGCGTTTATCTTTTATTGTATTCTTGGCTCTAAGTCTTTGCAGCTATTTGACGCTTCAATTATTGTATTCTGTTTACTGTTTTAAACTTTAGGTTTAAAGCATATACAACAATTCAAATGCAGGTATTAGTATTAGTTTTACTACTATTAAGACTTTAATCATAAATCAAATTTTATTTAGAAAAAAATGAAATGAAATAATACAAGAAAAAAATATAAAGCAAAGAAATCATTGAATATATTAAGTCTACCACTTCTGATTTTCATTGTTCTGAGGGTCTTCTGTGTACCACTCATTGTTTTTATATGTTAAAGCTCTTCCTTCTTTTAACTGATTCTGCAATCTTGTATGTAACCAATTCTTATTTATCATGGCAACACCTAATTTGAAATCATTTAGAGAAGTAGTTCCAAATGGTAAAGTACCATGTGTAATATTCTTACTTTTTATAAAAACTTCTGCTCCATTATTATTATCAAATTTTAAACAATGTTGAAATACTCTAAATAAACCTCCTTGAGGTGCACCTTTAACAAACCATGTTATAAATGAAGCTTCCATATCTGAAAGGTCTATATGGGATTTAATATAAGAGTTTTTTTATACATGAAGTTGATGTACTTGCGTCTCGTATCCCTCCAATCCAATGGGTATACAATTTATAGGATAGAATTGCTTTTTAAAAAACTCTTCTACTTCAATGCCAAATTTTGATAAGCGCTTCTAAATTGTTGAACAAATATTATCTCCCAAAGTTCTATAATTCATTTGAATTTCATCATTTAACTTATTGTTATTATACATAACAACACATCCTTTTGAATTTTGTCCTTTATGTGCGCTATAGCCATGGCAAATGGATTGATATTGTCCCCTCCTGGGATGGAGTTGATTATTTTTGGCTTTATAGGGAGATGTGAGATAGTAATGATTTACTTCATTTATTATTGTTTTATAAGCATAATCTTCCCATAATTTAGGATGATAAATCAATAATATCATTTCAAAAGTTAAATTTTTGAAATCCAAAATATTACCTTCTATGATAAAACTTCCATTCAATATCAACAAAGGCTCAGATTGAGTTGTAATCAAATTAGATGCATAATATTCTTTCCACCTTGCTGAATATGTACCATCTTGCCAAAAAGGCAATGGTTCATTGCTTTTTGATAAATCTTTCCTCTTCTTTGAACTTTTCCCTTTTTTTAATGTTCATTTGGAACATGTGAAAAAGATATCATAACACATATATTTGATTTGATGCCAAATTGTTTTAATACCTCTGATTTAGTAAATCCTTTAGATATAAACTTACATTGGAGTACCATGAATGGTGATGACTTCATTTTTTTCTTTGAATTTAACTCATTTTGATGTACAATATGAGATTTAAATCTCTTATAAATATCATGAAATTCTTTGAAATCATGAATTGTAAAAATTGTGCATAACCACATATTCATTATTCTTTACAAAAAGAAAAATCATATACATCCAATTTTTCTGCACACTTGTTACACTTGATACAAGTAGAGTCTTCCATGTATAAATCTTCCATGCAGTTCAAACATATTTTATGGCACCAATGCATAAAATATTGTTGTTTTTACTTACATATATATCAATATCATTTGAAGGTTTCTCATCAAATATTTTTAAAAAATAATCACATAATAAAGTTTTGGGGCAAGGGAGAACATACAATTTTTCAAATCGTATAGAAATATGATCTTCATTTCTACATCCAACACCTAGGCCTTCATCAAAAGTTAATTCAATCACATTTCTTGTAATTAAATACTTGACTTCTATAACTTGCTGCCTTTGTTTTCTATTTTTTTTAATTGCTATTTCCGTTGCCATCATGAAAATTTTACTCATCAAATATATAAATGAAATAGATAACTCTTGAATATAAAAAAAAATATTTAAAAAGATGACAAAAGAGTAGTAAATGAAATATTCATATAAAGATATTATTGGATGATATGGTAGTAGTATGAGTCATTATTGGATGACTAAAGAAGACCAAAAAAAAAAAAAAAAAAAAAAAAAAAAAAAAAAAAAACTAGATCTAAGAAAATGTAAGATTAGGTGAGAATGAGAGAATGTGTAGCCCATTGCATTAAAAGAATAAATCCAAACTTCATCAATTGCACCTCGTTTTTAGCTTCATTTTATCTCACAAAACTCCAATAATTGTACCATGTTGTCATCCCTAATTTATTTTTAATCAAGTAGGTTTCTAAAAGATATTTTTCAAATGTATGAAATATTTATATAATTCAAATCCATAAGCTTTAGTGAAAGGGCCTAAGGCGGTGCACAATGATAAGAAGCAAGGCTTCAAATGAGGTGGGATACATTGTGATAAGGGGCTTTACATGAAGGGTGGTGCATAATGATAAAGATTGTCATAGAGTGTGAAGTGTGAAAAGAGTTGTAGATGGGTTATTGGACATATTGATCTAATGAGGAACGTCTTTGCACAATCTATACCCTGGAGGATGGAGACAATAATTGTTTTGCTAGTTATCATACATTTGTAACCTGATGATTGAGTGTCTTATAGGATGGCAACAACAAATGTGCCAACGTACCAACCATCCAAATTCAACCAAGTTCAATCAAAATTGCTAGATGGAAGGCTACTCCCTTTCCTCCAATCCTCTAATAACTCCAAGCAATTGAAATTACTACCTAAAAGTCCATAAGATCAACTCAAGTTGATGTTTTTGATGGCTGAATCTGTGACTGATCCACTATGGCCCTTTATCATCCTTATTCAAAATATAAGGAATTCCCTAATTTGAAGACACCATAGCTATCTGGCCACAAATGTTTAATGCTGAAATACGCAACGTAACCCCCTTGGTGATTTTCTCTTTGATTGACCTCCCGTCAAGGAACCTTCACTTGGAAATACCTATCGGATTTTTCTCCAAAATTCCCGCCCTGCAAGAAAACCCAAATAATAAGAAAACCCAAATAATAAGAAAACCCGAACACCCTTTGTTGGGTGGACAACAAGGATTACGCCGGAAGAGCCCCTCCCCACCGGGACTGTTGGCGATATGGAGGCCCTTTGACTCGAGCAAGGGCGGTACCCGCCCTTGCACTTTCGCCTCGGGACCCTCCCAAAGCCGTGAGCCCATAAATACGTCATCATCTTACGCAGTACTACGCTGATATGAACCACAGTGCTCAGAACCATGGTTTCAGATATTCAGGTCCTCCCACCAAACCCACAAGACCCTTGTTTCGAGGACTCACTAACGGACATGCGAGCCCCAGTAGTCGTCACAAATATTTTACACCCAAACGAGAGCTGCCTCGCTGGACATCAACACCCCAACCAGGAGCCGTTACAACTCCAACCAACGGCCTTATTCGTCCGCGGCCACTCCGAACGCGACCATATCCGTTACGTCGTCAGAGAACTCGCCGTCCCGTCTGCATACCCACGATCGACAGCAACAGTCACTGGCAACGCCGTTTGGACCGTGACCGATCCTTGAAATCACGGCACTCGCTGAATTATTCTCAAACCGTGCTCCTCATCGATCCATGTGGCCATCGCTCTAGCCTGCAAATCACCTCCCTCTCTCTGGAGCTTGTTTACATCGGCTGCATTCGTGACACTGGTTGTAGGATTGTCATGATCTTTCTTGTTGTGCAGTGTATCTGAACCGAGTTTCTGTGAGCTGTGTGTTGCGGTTTTGCTTCTGAAGAGGTAAGCAATCTTAGATCTGTCTCGGCGTTTGTTTTTGGTTATGTAATGGGATGGATATGTGAGTGTTTATGGCATTCTGGATTTGAGTTTGGGTGTGTGTAGTTCTGACCTGGAGGATGTAGTTTAGCTGGATCGGTTTCCGGGGGTTCAAGTAGCCTGGGTATGTCTTTGAATTCTGTCGAGGATCTGTGTGAGGTGTTGTGGAGATCGACATTGGGTGAATCTACCTTCCCTTCATGATGTTTTATTCTGGAGAAGCCTAGGTTGGGGAGGGATTGTGGATAGTGATATTGAAGGATAGCTCCATTAATCTGTGGGTTGAAGATGAACCATCTTTACGTGAGAGAAAGTAGAGAAGTGTTGAACAATAGTTTCGGGAAGGGGTATGGCTTGGTTGTGTGGGTTGATTGTAGCCAATCCGTCTCTGGATGTCAGGAGGCTTCTTACAACCCCTCCTGGCTGAGCTAGAGGAGTTTTGGTTTTCAGGGTGCGGCATCATCGCTGTCTCGCCGAGGTCGCTGCAATTGAATAGGGCTTGCGAGGAGTTAGTAACTACTAGTGGGCAATTTTCGTTTGTGCAATTTTTTCCGAAGGAAATTGTGCCTAAAGCTAGTGATGAAATTGCACGTATTGAGAAACAACCTGATTTATATTTTGGTTTTGAAGGACAGGGTGAATTAGAATGAAAGGCATGGCGATGCGTCGAGTTCTGCGCAGGTTGGACCGCATTCGGACGCCCAAGAGCACTGTGCCTGTGATAGAGTGTGACAAGGAAGACATTTACGCCCCACCTTCCACTCCACTACTGGCGAAGCGGTCGCGCAAGCAGACAAGTAGCGAAGGTGACCGCGCTCCTCCTCGCACTCCTTTATCTACTAAGCGAACGCGGCAGCAATTAAACAGTAATGGCATCTGCGATAGCCCGCTTACCGACTCTAGCAACATCTTGTGCCCCTCCAATCGTACCACCCTGGGATGCGTTTCGTTCGGCAAGCGGCGGAAGAGTTTGGTCACTCTTGTAGTTGGCAAGGATCGGCAGATCTTCAAGGTGGAGCCACAAATGATGGAGCACCGCCTCCTGGAGTGCCTACTGGCTCGGACAAATAGCGCAGATGCATTATTATCCTCATCCTCAAGCGGCTCATCTCAGGATGCGTTGTGGGAAGAGAAGGAGAATGTTGTCGTCCATAGCAAGAAAGGTACCGCTGCTGAGAGGCCTATTCGCCTGGATTGTGACGCCATTCTTTTCGAGCACATCCTGTGGTTGCTCAACAACGACGATCCAGCAATTCGGCAATTAAATATCGAGGAACTGATGGAATTTTACGAGTGATGTGTCCCTGAGAAGGAAGATCACTTTTCTTACCGGCTCCTGGACAGGTTTGGCTAAATTGATCCATCACGGTTTCGCTACCACAAACTATGTCAGGAGAATTGCACCGTTTGGCAACCTCCCGACATGTTGCACTTGCAGCTTCAAGCTCGTACTTCAGTCGAGATGGAGCATAACCTTCACCCTTATCTCTTACTGCGCTCCTCTTCAAACTCAGAACAGGAAAGCCAACGGTGATATTATAAACACCGTTGGGCTTACGCATGATGGTCAGCGTTGCACACGACAGATACTACACACTCCTTTGCATGTATATCTTACTTACATCTGGAATCTCCAATAGCCGATGAGGAGAGCGTGTACCAAGTGCAATACATAGTGGGTTATTCCGTAGATTGCTGTAGAGCTTAGGCTCAATGCATATTCTGTACAGAGCATTACCCTCCACATCTCCAGGGTCGTCAACTTTCAGGACACTGAGAGCGCTGTAATCTGCCGGAGTGGGAGCGTGTCTTTTCTACCAGGAAATTACAACTGGGAACGTATTAGCCACCATGACAGAGTACTTTTCTGTGTAGAACCAGGTTGACAGTGGCTTCGTTTTACATACGACAATCTTCTGCCTAGGCGATGCGACGTGAGCGATTGAGTTGCATCTCAGACAGGTTCCACATCGTTGGAGCATGTATGTAAAACCCCTGAGATCAGGCTTTGGTAGATAAGCCGAGACACAACGGCCATGTAATTTTCGCCTGCACAGTAACAGATATCTGGAAGATGTCTGAAACGTAGGCTGCTCACTATCTGTACCGATTTAACTATCCTTCACTCATCACCTCTTCCTCGCATCATCGTGAATGATCGCAGATTCTCGTCCATAGTGTTTGAGGACTCCTGCTAATTCCCTTAGCAAAATACTATCATCACCTTCAATATGTCACAAAGTCCCATCCATATCTTCCTTTGAAACATGAAGTTGGAAAACATTGTTTTCAACCTTTCACCCAACTGTTGCCCTTACTACTATTACCCTTTTCTATGCGAAGAAAAAGCTGAACAGACGTGCCATTACCCCCGAACAGTTGTTCTGGGGAAGTTGGATTGGAAGTGGCATGCTACCCTTCTCTGCTAGGAAAAGACCACTTAAGCGGTGCCGTGGAACCTTCTTCTAACACTAAAACGAAGGTATAACATATAACTTAAAGCATTTCAGCATATAATATCTTGAATTATCAAGAAGGAGTTATTTTTTGTGTGCAGGAAGATAAGGTTCATGAAGAACGAGTTTTTTTTCAAAATTAATTAAGTAAAATTAGAATTACTACAAAAAATTTTGTTCAAAAGTTGGTCACAACCCATAACCAACATATAGCCTCACCCATAACCAACAACAACAAGAGTAGTGAACAAACATAAAACTATTTATTTCCGTAACAGTCACAGAGGCATCCTATTGGAGGATGCATCCTAAATCTCGTGTTTATCAATCATCGGTTTCTGGTTTTCTAATTCACAGCAATCACGAAGTCTACTTATCTACTATGGGTGTGTTATCGGTTATGGGTATGTATACCTTAGAGCTAAGCACAACCGTCGGCAAAAAATCATAATCTATCATGTCCTTTGATACAAACTCCATATTTTTTAATTTGGAGATAAATTAAAATATTTCACAATGAAGTGTCTATTGCGACACTCGTGAGAGAAGTGTGAAGTCTCACATTTAAGAAGTGAATAAGTAAATGTATATTTAGGAAGTTCCAAGCAAAGGTAGGTGACGACAATTACAACCACCTCGACGCCGATGTGACCACGCCTATGCCTTCCAATTTCCTTTGTAATTTTCTTGGGTAAAAACCCTCTTTAAGTACCTTGTTGACAAAATCAAAGTAAAGTTGAAAACATTTTTTTTTTTTTTTTTTTTTTTGAATGATGGTTTGTAGTGTGTAATTTTGAAAATTGCTTGAATACCACTTTGTGAAAAAATTCCAAAAAAACTAAATGAAAGGTGTTCATATAAAAATGAAATAAAATAAAATATACACAAAAAATGAATGAGGTTGAGCTTTGCTTTTGTTTTTAAAATATGTCAATTGATTTTAAATATTGTTTGAAATGATGTTGCTTCGCATTCTTATAGAACGTTGAAGTACCCAATGTTTAAATGTCCTTTCTAGTGGGACAGAGGGGCCCACTTCTATAGTATTCGGAATTAATCATCCACAGTATATTCTGTTTGAAATCTGTTCGAGTGTCTCTTTTCTATAAAATTACCTTGAATTCAAAATTAGATGCCCTTGTCTTTACAATCTGCGGGAATGAATTTACACTGCAGGTTTCTGGAGCTCGTTACAACTAAATCAACGACGTCTACTACTAGTACGTAACCGCCGCGTGGCTAAAGAACCTTGAGTCGTCAAACGACACTTCTTATAAGTATACACGCTTAAGACGACGTCTCGTGTAGGTGTGAATGTAGAATGTACATAGATGATCATATCCGACGAGGTGCAGAGGAAGGCATATACCTCAGTAGCACATATTTTATGAAATTGAATTTTTTATTTTAAAACAATGAACAAATTACTACTGTGTCCAAAAAGTACGGAATTGCGCGGAGGTAATGTAAATTTGAGAAAACGAAGCCAGAACTAGGTGAATGTAACACCTACTCTAGACGACCCTATCAACGATAACTTCAAACTTAGCTAGATCCTTACGCTCACTTTCATTGATTACCTCATCTCCTGGGTATATACACATCACTCGAATACACATCCAGATCCTTGGACTTGAGATCAAATAATCCTACGCTAACTTCAGTAGGTAAGTTTAATTATAACTTGAGAGTACGTAAGTTTAATTATAACTTGACAGAACTTTTGAGATATCAGAGGATGCAGCCACATCATTGAATTATTAGGGTTGTTTGGAGTCCATAGACGCCTCATCAAATACCCGTGACTTCCTTTGACTTCCTCTCTCAGATTCTAATCTCCAACGTCTCGCTGTTCTAACCGGTTGACCTAGTTGATAAGAAATCGGTCTCCATAACGCCGTGACATCTTTCCCTCATCCTGATCGTCAAAGGTACTTCAGTCTGCTCCTTGGCGTAGGTCCTCTACTTCAGTTTTTGCTAGCCACATGTTTTGGCGATGTCAAACTCTGCGTTGTTAGAAGGGTGACCAAACTCTCGCTCCTATTCATTCAACAAACGTTACGATAAGCATCTTTGTCTCTTACATCACCCACAATTAAACTTATGAATGCAACTAATACTCACGATTAGTGATGACAAAAACATATACATTAATCTTCCAAAAAAGAAACTCAACACTGGAATAGATCGGATACGGAACCTATCATGGGATCTCGGAACTTCATGGTCAATAGACCTGCGCTTCAACGTTGACTACATGCGGCTTTTCCTCCTCCTATAGATCATTGAGAGTGACACCCGCTCACATATATGGTAGTCCTTCAGATAATCGAACGACATACTACAAACTAATAGAATTGTCCCACACGGCTTTTGCGAGTTCTAATCATTGTCCCCTCCTCTGAGCTCATAAAGAATCATACAACTTACTCAAGGAGACTTTGTCTATAATCAATATAAAATACAGGTCATTCCTTCAAGAGTTGTTACTTCCCTAAATAATGTAATCTTTCCTCGCCCACATGCTTATTCATAACTCCCACATTAGAGTCAACAATTCATAACAGTACACTTGTAGGAATAAATACGTAAGAAACAGCTCGTAGGATACAACCACAATCATTGCCCTCACGCATAAACTTTAAAAAAATTTGAAGGTGATCATTTGTAAATTGTTCCAGCCACAGACTGAATAACATATCCACGATACACTAATTACATTTCTTAGGAACAATCCAGACCGCCATATACTGTGAAGTGCAAGCAATTCATAGTATATCTGCAAGTGGTGCAGATAAACTTACAATCATAACACACACTAATGGTGTCACAAAATCTTACAAATTTCATGATGATTCCCTCCTAACCTCTCCTATTGCAGCGATATGAGAAGCTTTAACTTCCGGATAGAAGCCTTTCTATGACCTTTTAAGATATGACCTCTGCAAATTTTTTCTTCTTAAGATCCTCTGTGTCTTTCCGAATCTTACACCATGACTCAAATGTGCATCCTTGGGGCTGTCCTGCGCTTTTCGGATCTCGAGGCACCTTGAAGCGAGCTTATAGCCGAGTCCTCTTTTCTCTAATAATTTTCTCCACTGCTTCCAACACTCTCTAATTTGATTCCCAGCTCCCCGGATTAAACGTCCTCACTCCTCTAATAAAATTCGCTTTTAGTTCAGGGCATTGCTTGTATCACTCTATGTCTAAGGGAAGACTTTGGCACTTCGATTGTACAAGTATGCTTGCATGTGCTCCCAATATGCACCACTCGACATACTGAATGGATTTACCTCAATGAGGGGGAGAGGAGGGGGAGAGGAGGGGGGGGCACGTCCCTTATGATATCCCACTATGAGCCTACAGTAGACTCTGGTCCATCATTGTGTCTAGGCATGACAATCAGCCTATTCCTCCTCCTTCCAAATGATGTATTTCACTCAGAAATGAACTTTGGCATACCACCCTCTTGGTCGTCTACTTTTCCATTCACCCATTCTCTACATATTGACAAGTTCCCTCGGTTTGGTCTTGCAGACCTCCCTTTGTCGTTTACTTTGCAGCTACTCCTATAAAAAGCCAATCCACGAGACCTTTTTGCTTCACATCCTCTGCCTCCGCTAGTTGCCTTCGCAACCTTTGTATTTCTAACTCCACATACATTTCCTTTTTGCCTTGTCCTCTCACTTGGTTGCTTGTTGATCCCTTGAACCGCTGATCTTCAAACCTTAATTTAGAGTTATTTTCCGACGCGCTGCGCTATGCTTACCTTGACAGTGGCGTCTGCTCCGCTAATTCCCAGTTTTCAAGACTCACGTTTGGTAGGTCGCGATTTGGCTTCCCAACCCGAGCCCTACTTCTCCCAATGTCGGCCCAACGTGATACCTAACCTTTGAAGGGGGCGTGATTTGCGGCTCACCACACGAGCAGGGTCGTTCCGGGATGCTCTCGTCCAAGTAATACCTACTGCATCCTTGAAGTGAAACAATCGGTGAGTCCTCCAATCTCTTTGTTGTGCCAAATTTTCCAGAGACAACGTATTGTTCCCCAAGGTTCAAACTAGGCAACTCGACGTTCCTCTACTGAGCTGCCTCCACCTATTATGTGCGCTTGGATGAAAGCGGCCTTTTTTAGCGCAATCTAGTACGTCTAGCAGGTTGTAAAGACGTTGCAACGTCTGAACCTCAACCTCGTGATCAACGTCACAACTCCTACCCTTCTCTGGGAAGGTCAAAGGCGATTGTCTAGAATTTGAAGCTTTGTACACGCTAGTTTTTGCCCAGCTCCCGCATGCCGTCAAAGAATCATTGGCGCTCTCTAAGTACCTCAAGCTATATACAATAAACAACGCGATATGCACACATGTGCCTAAACACAACACCTAACACCGAAAGTACGTTTATAAGTGTAGGGTTTGAAGTTCAAAGTACATATATATTGTATTGAGACCTCACATGCCCTTCGGTTATGCTCCCCGGTTTCAGCAATGTTGCTCATGTTTATTTGTCCAAGTGAGATACGCAGGTATCTCCCTCCTTCCCCCTTGACGTTACCAAATTTCAGTTGGTCTTCAAAACACTTTGTCCGGACTCCGCAGCTCCATTGTGCGATTCACTGGAATTGTCTTCGACTCGGGCTGTATATAAACTGTCCGCGGACTGTAAACTTCCTCTTCTCACTCACCCCAACGTCTACGTTTTCTACTATATTGTAAGACCACTAGTTCCTTTCGGTCCACGCACTCACTTGTTTTGCTTAAAATCCCGTCATTGTCCACATCATTACGACGGTCTCTTACTTCTTCTTGAAACCTATTGTCATGCAACACCATGTGTGCTACGTTGGACGACAACGATGTCCTGATCAAAGACGTGAAACTATGGAAAACACTACATTGTCTTCTATTCCTTGTTCAAATAGAATGCCGCTTGGAGACGAGTTCATCAGAAAAGTTGTATGTTGCTATCAACCGTAAGGTTACATGAGCCCAAGATATCTGCATGACAACCGGAGGACTGTAGTTAAAATCGCATTTTCTCCAATAAACATCCAAAAACTATGCATCCCATACAAAAATTAATTTTACTTAGCGAAAGTTGTGGCCGCTGTTACATTATTTACTTCTGAATTTTCAAATGGTTTTTGTGCTTCTAGACTCGCACTGTCCAGCCTATGTAACTATGGAAATTAACTTATCCGTTGCTCTTGCTGTGAGAATGTTACACATGATTTGACCCATAATCCTTTTCCAATTGCAGAGCTCACGCAGTTATACTGCATCGGCATCGCCCTACACCACTACACCAAACTAGCCTACAACAACTTGGAAGGAATCAGTATGGTTAGAAAACGTAAGTCTCATGTTGTAGACAATTGGTTTACTGTCGACGTAGATTCTTCATCGCCTTCTGGCAATAGACGAACTACCCTACGCAAGAACACGCAAGTATCCATGCACAAGAGGGTTTTTGGCATACAAAACCCAGACGTCCTACTCCACCGTAGGTCTTGGTTGATCCTGAAAAATTCTGAATAATCTGTCCTTGTTTAGTTTGTTGCCGAGATGACAAACCTCACATTTGCCTTTATAGCGTGAGTATGCTACGCCACCTCAGAAACCAGCAGATAGAAGAAAAATAAAAGGTGCATATCTTACCTCCAACTAGCCTCATTCCTAAGCGCAATTCTCATTTAAAACTCTTATGGTATTCAAATTCCCACTAATTAATTGATACAATATATTTTATTTTTTTTAAATTCCTCAATTTTTTGTTGTTTTTGAAGTATAATTCATGGTCCTCTCGTGTTCATATATCTTTTGAGAATGTGGTGTGCCTTTTCCTTGAATTTGTACACAATTTACTGTTGATTTCTACTCCGCTCAACATTTAATCTAAACTGTATATGTTTAGGCATCATGCATGCAGCTTGAGTTTTGAGTTAATTTACGTTTTGGCCTTTAACAAACATTCTGCGGTTCAATGTGGAATCCTTCTGTCAAGAACCAAGAGTAGATCCCCAGTCTCTTAAGTAGTATACGATTCCTCGATGCCATCTTTAACATTGTTGTAGTTTTCATGACTTGGTTTGATTGTTCCGACACAGAACCTTCTTTTGCAGTTGTATTAGAAGTTCAAAGCAAAGGGCGGAAGTAGTACAAACAAGTCTCCAAAGTTAATGTCAAAAAAATTAGTTGATGGAGAGCTCAGGTATTTCGGAAGCGAGGTCCGTCCACTCCACGCAAAGCCATCAACTAGTTCTATGGATGATATAGCTAATATTTTTGGCAATGATTTCCAATCTTGTTAGAAGGTATGCTTTCTCATGACAATTGTTATATGTCATTGATAATGTATTTTGATATCATGTGCTTTTCTAAAAAAACTTATTCCTTCTCAAAATTCCTTAGCGTCATCAACCATTTAGTCCATATGGAATGACACTCATGAATTATTGTAAATGAACATTTTTAGACACTAGCATATTAGGCAATTTGTCCTTAACAATTAACCATTTGAAATGCAATTTGTGGTAAGCAATTCAAACAGACACTGAATGAGGACAATTGCCAATTTGTAATTTAAAACAAACATTTAGCTTAGTATTCATTCAAGTCTTTTGTTGATAGTTTGTGAATGTTTGTTGTTGATTCCATCTAGAATGGGCAAGTGCACTTGTTGTGGGCCTTGAGATGAAGTTATTGAAATTCAATTTGATACCTCCAAAATCACTTCATTTAGTATTAAAGTTTCCATGTGTATAAACATCATGTTGTATTTTTGCAAGATCATACACTCAAACTATGAAAAGTTGAATATGGATTTTGTCACATGTAGCTTGAGATTGTGCACTTCAGTGCACTACTTCTAAGCTTGACCATATTTCCAACATCTATTAACCTTGGAAAAAAATTGTGCACTTCAAGGCATTACTTCTAAACTTGTCTATATTTTTAACATCTATCAGCCTTGGAAAAACATTATGAAATGATTTGATCGAGATTACAAAGATGTACACGACAACAACATGAAAATCGGGTTGCACTTGTGGCATGACATCGTAATAGGCATTTTGAAAATTCATGACTTATTAATTTGGTATTCAAGAAACGGATTCTAATTTGGATTCGAACCATCTTTCTCTACCAGATAAAATTCAATGAAAAAGTCTAATATATCATGTTGGTTATGAAAATGTCTAGAAGGAGGCGGGTTTTTATAGCAAACATTTGGGCAACCAAACATTAGAAAGAATGTTGGATATTGTGAGCATGGCAGCAAGGTAAGTTGTGAGCATGAGAAATGGATGGAGCCTTGAAGATAGAGGTTAGGTCATGGATACTGTGAGCATGGCAGCAAGGTAAGTTGTGAGCATGAGAAATGGATGGAGCCTTGAAGATAGAGGTTAGGCCATGGATGTTGGAAGGGCATGAAACTTAGATCCGGCTCACTACACAGCCACTGTGATAGGGCAGTATCTTTGAAAGTCGCACCGCGGTTCAAACAAGAAAGGAAGAACAAACCAAGGCCATGAGCCCTAAGACCCCAGGCCAAGGTGCCATGCCGGAAGCCTAGATCCGAAAGGAGGCAAAGCCGTTACAGCTCTACCACTACACGCTACATCTATTGCAACAGCACAACAAGTGCCAAAGAGGTCGCAGCTAAAGTTATCATCGTGAATGGTCTGCGACCCCAACTACCACATCAAAACTAATCAGCCTTTACAGCAAATACAACATCAAAAGGCAAGTTAACCTCAATGAGAATTATCTACAGCCAGAAGCAACTAACTCGTGCAGCTACAAACTAGCATGAAGAAAAACATTAATGGTGAGGTGAGAAAAAAAAAGTGCAGACATTTCCACACCCTCTTGAAGCCTTCCTCCACCTTGAATAGCAAACCTAGCCTAGGCCTCTAAGACTTGGGCTAAATCCACTTTGAGCAGCGAAACACTACAAGCTGCTTCACCACCTACACCCACATCCATCTTGACAATTGCAGAAGCACGCCATATCTCTAGAGATTGCTAAAACCAGCCTCTTTGAAGTAGCACCAAACCACCTGAGCAAGATCAAACAAAGTACAAAATAGAAGAAACCGCATCCATAGTCGGCTCGCACCTACACTATTATCAGAAATGTACTCTAATTGGATATGTAGAGCAAATGCCTAAACCAGAGTGTCCTTGTCCAAACCTCCGTCGCTGGGGCAATAATCCATCCTCTGAGTCTCAAGGAGACTCAACACAACTGTTGAGCAAGTTACTTAGATAATTGGTCATGAAATGCACTACAACTATATGCAGGAATCAGATTATAATCCTTAACCTTGCATCAACAAGAGCAGGAAGGAGGCTACTACAATAGAAACAGCTAACAGCTACCTAAGAAGCACTAAAGCTAAAAACCTCTTTCTACAAAACGGAATGGCAAGGAAGGTAAACCCCATGTTGCCTCCGCCTCTGCCTCTCGAGAATCACCGGCGTCGTAGACTCCGCCTTTGTCCCTTAAAGCACCCTCGTCGTAGGGCACCAATCTGCCAGCCGCCGCTACCGTTGCCTCTACTCCTTACACCTAAAAAGAGTGCAGCCGAAGACCGCCCCGCCCCAAAGAACAAAGTCGCAACCCCGCCTCAAAGAGCGAATGATAGGGCAGTATCTGCTCAGCGGAGAGGGATCATTGTTGAGCCACCCATGGTGAAGCAAGGACGAAAGAGAGAAGCGGAATGGCACTGTACATGTTCCTGGTACCCGGCACATGACCAGGTTTGATGTCGCAGCCACCCTCCTTCGGGTATTGGAGGGTTCCGGGTATTGGAGGGTTCCGGTTCTTGTGGTGTAGTTGGGGCCTCTGGCCCCTTGTTTTGTTCTTTTCTCCTTTAAGCCAGACAGGTAATTGACAGTTGGTGATCACATCAGTCTAACACACTGAAGGTCTCCGGTTCGAATCCGGGGAAGAACACTGTTGATATTTCCGTAATAGTCTAGTGGTTAGGATACCTAGCTTTCACCCAGGCGACCCGAGTTCGAGCCCCGGTTACGGAACGGCACGTGGCGTAGAGTGACACGTGTCATGCGGGGATAGCTTAGTTGGGAGAGCGTCAGACTAAAGATCTGAAGGTCGCGTGTTCGATCCACGCTCACCGCATTCAATTTTCTTTCTAATTTTGAACAACCATATTTTTCCCTTTTAGGCCATTTTTAGATGATTCCAACGCATTAAAACATTTGTTATTTGAACATCGTATGAATGAGCTATGAATTTTCAAAATATTTTATCAAAATACACCATCTCCTTGGCAAAACCAAAACTAGCTTCCACCCTTTATCTATTGAAATCATTTGTAAACTCACCATGTTCTTTTGGCATTGAACCTACAATGTTCGCATTGCAACACATCCTTCTATCAAGTCAATCAAACACCATGGCACTAAAGAGTGTTCTTCCATATCTACATACTAAGATCAAACTACCCGATAGCAATAATGCCACACAAATCACAATATGGACAACTCACATTCGTCGATAAAATGCTACAAATGCCCATGCACAACACATGCAAAGGATGCTCGTTTCTGCATCAACAAGGTCCATTGGCTGCCCACTTCCGCTTGTAACAACCTCTGATGAGGGGGACTCAAAGGGTCACATGTGGCTTCAATTGGATAGGTTGCCTTCATCTTTACATTTGAAAAACACTAGGGTGTCTCTAAGAGGGGGTAGAAATATTTTTTATTGTTTTAAGAAAAAGCACCCTAGTGTAGAATATTGTGATGGCTTTGAACAAAAGTTTTGTTCTTCTTCATGGTAAGTGCTACATGTACTACTCCGTCACAAATCACTTCAAGTAAGCATGAATTCCAAATAGTTACCAAATTAATCATTTTAGAACATAGCTATAATATGGTGATATTATTGATAATGCCTTACGATAAGAAACCACAAGCAATGTTGGACTTGTGAGGGATTTTTAATCTTAATCTTATTTTGCATTATTTTGGTGTAATTTTTTAAGAGATGATTTTGGAACTATTAACATTTTCATAAGATTTTTTGTATACAAAGTAACTTGCCATAAAGCTCCATTTGCTACATTGCAATTTTGTTAAAATACTGCTATGATGCCTTAGTATTTGAGGTGGCATAGTCGCATAGCCCACAACTGTGACACCATGGTCTTGACTCTTCTGTATGTGTAATGATGTCTGAATCACCTTCCAACAATCGTTTTACATCTTGTTTATAAAGAATTTGTTCCCTTCGTGAAAATACTTATCAAATGACTCATGGTGGATTTCTGTGAAATACATTCATAATTTCATAGACTACCATATATACAAGAATTTGTTAACAGGTTATCTTTTACTTCACAAAGTCACTATTACCACTTTAACATTGGCCTCAATTCTCATTTTCAGGACAATTAGAACAAGAACTGAACTCAATCGGAGGAGCACCATTCATGTTGCAGTCCAGAAAAGTGTTTTTGAAAACAGGTCCCCAAAGTTTTGGAGGTCATCCAAGAGGATGGATACAGATCTACAACGGAGTCCTTTTCTTTGTTGACCTCTTGTTTAACCCTTTAACCCCTTGGCGTCCAGATTCTGGACACCAGACGAATTTAAGCAGCGCAATTTATGTGGTATTGGATGTTTTTCATCCATTTTTTTATTTTTTTAAAATTCTTCTGCTAGTTGAATATTGTTTATACATGTCAAGGTCTTCAAAACAAGATCTTGTGATTTTCTTAAAATCTATAGAATTGGTTTATGTCACGTTTCATTCTTAGTTCAAAAAGTGAGATCTTACATATGATTTTCCAAAATAAGTAGAATTAAATAATGGAAATTATACAATCACCTAGTGCATGTTTTTCCAAATTGGTAACAAATTTTTTCAGTAAAAAGGTGTTAATTTCAAAAGAAAAGCTTGCAAAACTAATTTAAAATTATTAATGACTTTTTTTGATAAATCCGACCATTCAGATGTGATCTCCATATTGAGATTTACAACTATTGTTTGTATATCTACTCCATTTTTGTGAATCGTCAAACATTTTATAACACATTTTTGAAATCAGTAATGGATTGGGATGTTAAAGGGTTAAGGTCAGCCATAATCTTGAGGAAAATGGTTTCAACAAATTGTTTCCTTAAGGCTCGTTCACACTTAGCCTTTTTTCTACCTCCTCCTAAAACACCCTAGTATTCTCAAGTGTAAAGATGAAGGCACCCTATCCAATTGAAGCCACATGTGACCCTTTTAGTTCACCTTATCAGAGGTTGCTACAAGCGGAAAGTGGGCAGTTGGTGGACCTTGTTAACCCCTAAAGGCCCTTGAGACCCGATTTCGGTCGCAACACTTTTGAGCAGGCCATTCTAAGGTTTCAGAATTTTATTATTTCCTGAAATTTTTATTGGATGTAGCTTTCAACGGTAGCTTTTTAGTGGCGCAAATTTCAAAGCATTTGGAGGTACGATGCAAAAGATATGGATTTGAGAAGAAACTTGGGCAGCCAATAACCAATCAAAATCTCTCATTTTCTGCCCAAGTTGCCGGTCATTTACGAAGGCAGAAAGTGCCAAGACAAAATTTTGAAGGATAGACACTTGCAAAATGATTCTATCATCCATACACATTTATGACGGTTTTCATCTAGTAGAAAATTTTCATCTAACAAACCGTTTCCATCGAAAGAGGTTGCTGAATTTTTTCATCCAAATTACAATTATCATCTAGAGTTTAGTTTTCATCCAAAATACTTTTCCATCCATATAACCTATTTCATCCAATCTTCATTTGTCATCCATACGTAATAAATTTATCCAATGTCTATGATGTGGCAGAGGCCCAGAGGGTCCATCGACAGGACCTTCTTTTAGCAAAACTACCCTTTGCAATAAATGAGAAATATACAATTTAAACTTTGAAAAATTCTACATATTTGAGATCTACTCCGATTGCATTGAGATTTGTTGTGATTTTTTTTTTTTTTTTTTTTTTTTTTTGAGTCAAATGGTGAAATTCCATTGCAGTAAAAGGAAAACAACACCGTCGCGGAACTAAGGTAAGAATAACCTACCTGGCGGATGGATTTTTAAGAACCTATAATTTTTACCTCCTGATAAAAAACCTGAAACCAGTACCTAACCTGGACACCAAATCTACCGAAAAACTCGACATGCAGGCCGTTGGTGATTCCAGATCGGCCGGGGCCCTTGAAAGTCATAAACCAGTTTACTTCGCGCCCACCTGCTCCGAAACGCCACTCGAGCGATTCTTTTCTTTTCTCCATTGACTTCAACATGTTTGCCGTTCAAATTTCCAATTTGACAATTTTAGATCACCTTGTAGATAGTTTTAAATTTGGAGAATGTAGAGCAATTTCAGCACACCCTCTTTCACAATATCAAGGATTTTTTTGCCTTTCCAAGCTCGTATGAGGCTCAAACTTTGTGAGCTTATACTTAACTTCCATAACTAGAGGAATTGATGATTCTCCATACATCAAATGTGTTTGCAAAGTATAGTTTTTGGGCATCAAAAGTTAGGTATACTCTTGGGGCACAGCCAAAAAAAACTTTTACGGTGACTTCAAACAATATTATCTTACAATTTGTCCGGTGAATTGTCTTCAAAATTAGTATACTCCTTTTTAGATAAGATAGGTACAAGATCCTACAATTACATATATAATATTAAATCTAAACTTAGAAAGAGTAGGTTTCTAGTTCTAAGGGTATGTCTTTGGCAGTTTTGGACCAAGGGCCTTTAGGGATTAATGTTGAAACGAGCATCCTTTGCATGTGTTGTGCATGGGCATTTGTAGCATTTTATCGACGAATGTGAGTTGTCCATATTGTGATTTGTGTGGCATTATTGCTATCGGGTAGTTTGATCTTAGTATGTAGATATGGAAGAACACTCTTTAGTGCCATGGTGTTTGATTGACTTGATAGAAGGATGTGTTGCAATGCGAACATTGTAGGTTCAATGCCAAAAGAACATGGTGAGTTTACAAATGATTTCAATAGATAAAGGGTGGAAGCTAGTTTTGGTTTTGCCAAGGAGATGGTGTATTTTGATAAAATATTTTGAAAATTCATAGCTCATTCATACGATGTTCAAATAACAAATGTTTTAATGCGTTGGAATCATCTAAAAATGGCCTAAAAGGGAAAAATATGGTTGTTCAAAATTAGAAAGAAAATTGAATGCGGTGAGCGTGGATCGAACACGCGACCTTCAGATCTTTAGTCTGACGCTCTCCCAACTGAGCTGAAAGACCCGAATCCGGAGGAAGTTTACTGAGCAACGGAAAATTACAGAGAATGAATGAACATTCATCCGATTGAACGAACGAACATTCATCCACAGTAACAGCCCGAAGCGGCCTGACCAAACTAATTGGCAAACAAGGCAAGGCAAATTAGTCTTGAGACTAAACGGGGGGAAGACACACGGAAGACCAGTCCAGACAGATGTTGTCACAGACAAAAAGACACAAGGGCCAGAAAAAATCAAACAGAGTCTCTAACTAAAACCGAGAATTTAAGGCACACCTAGACTAATCTGGTTCTAAGGGAAAATTAACAGTCTTGAAAACTAATTGCGAGTTCTCCTGCGAAGACGAAGAAGGCTAATCTTCAACGGGGATGTGTGCACGCCGATGAGGAGAGCAATCGATCGTGAGATGAAAAGGCGTAGCCCTGGACTTACCGAGCTGAAGAGATTGAGCAGGCCGTGAGCCAAATGGGGGAGGTTGGATTGGAATGCTGGGAGTCCAGCTGTCCCAAGGATCCTGAGTAAGCGGAGGAGAGGGGTTACCTCTTCCCGGGAGAGAAGCTAACCAGAACTCGTTTTGATCTCGTAAATCCTGTGGGGTCTGGAGAGAGTCCAAAAGGAAGAGCTCATCTTCATCATTGATATTAGCCATCTGGGAATCGATCTCCCAACTGAGCTGAAAGACCCGAATCCGGGGGAAGTTTACTGAGCAACGGAAAATTACAGAGAACGAACAAACATTCATTCGATTGAACGAACGAACATTCATCCCAACCGAGCTATCCCCGCATGACACGTGTCACTCTACGCCACGTGTCGTTCCGTAACCGGGGCTCAAACCCAGGTCGCCTGGGTGAAAGCCAGGTATCCTAACCACTAGACTGTTAATTGCCTGTTTGGCTTAAGAGAAAAACAAGAACACAACGAGGCAATGCCCTCGCAACACCCCCGAAGGGAACCACGCCAGCTCAATGCAAGCCAGCCAGACCACAGGACGGGTCTCAGCCAGACCAACAGACTGGATGGAGGGAGAAAGAATCAACCCAATCAACAGCAACAAAGTCGCCGTGCCAACAGAAGGCGGGGAAAACCCCCCCCCTGAAGAAACTACCAGACTAAGAGCCTAGATCCATAATCAACCGAGAGGATGCACCCTCAAGTTCAATTAAAAGGACAAAAGAACTAATCCTGAGGTCCTAAAAATCCACCACCGAACACATCGGGGGGCTGTCCTAAAACTAAAACAGCGAAGCCCCTGGCCCATTAGTCAAAGCGCGAGGCTAAAAAGCCAAGCTTGACCTACTGAGCCCAAAGCTAACTAAGAAACTAAAAAAGATCCGAATATCGGATCAGCAAAGGCCCCTAGCCCCTCAGTCCAAGGTTCCATGCAGAAAGCAGAACCGAACTTACTCGAGCTAAAAGCAAATCAAAGAAAGCATAAAGGTCTGCTACATACAAAGCCAAGTCCTAGGACTACCAAAAAATAACGCTAACACCTATCCAAAGGGGTCCAGAGGCAGCGCCAGAACTGGATCCTGAGCCCTCCAGTTCGGGTCCTCTTCGAGGTCTGAGTCTTCAACAAGCTGCAGCACAATTGCTTGAGCTAACTGATCCGCCTCGCCCGGATCCCTAGCATTCAGTGGAGTGAGATTAAACGCCCAGGCCCCAGGGGAAGGAGGCCGAAAGTCGGCACTAGGGGGGTCAAAGTGAGACTGAGCCGGACCATCCTGAGCCTGGTCCGGTGCTCTCCCACGAGGGACTCTGGTAGAAGTGTATCTACGAGCAAAGTCCCTTGGAAGAAATTCGTGATTCGGAGCAGGCTTCCATTGCGGTTTACCTCCAGCATCCGAACAGAATAGGTTGCCTTGGCACCAGATGAGGAGAAATAACTACTCCATGGCAGCGTGCTTCTCCGGGTTTCTCTTACGTTTATTTTTCTGGAGTTCCTTCCAGGCGCCCATGCCTACCTGGACAGTTACTTGCCATGACCTGTAAATCGCGATGCCTATGTGAAAAGTGCCGTCCCTCAAGTCATGCTCACAATGCTGGCACCAAATGTTCCAGAGTAGAGCGTGACGAATCAGAGACCAAGGTGTGGAGATGTTAATCTTGCACGGTTGGCCTGCGTCCCAAAGGGTCTTCGAGTCCTGATTCATACGACCAGGTGGAATAGGATGGCCAAGGTCTCCATATAGAACTTCCTCCCATGACCAAAGTCCAGGTTGCAGACCCGCCAATGTACGAATGTGTCTAAGTCGCTGCCACCCAACTATCACCGCCGGACAGGTAAACAGTCCGTGTTCGTTAGTCTGTAAGGCATCACCGTCACATAAAGGGCAAATCCCCGAGTGACCAATCTTCTTCCTCCACGCCCCCAGGGGCAGGCCCTCTGCTATAGTCAACCAGACCATGCAGGAAATCTTACGGGGTGTCCAATGATGCCACAGCCTTTTGAAAAAGTCTCGTCTTTGCTGAATTGAGTATCCCATGACCTCCATATGTCGATCAAACTGTAGCTGTCTGTGCTGTGATTGAATAATGATCATGTATCCTCTCTTTGTGGCATAAGAGAAAAAAGTCTCCTTCTTGAAAGATCCCATTTTTCTCCAAGACCATTCCATTGGGTCGAAGCCCAGCTCATTGACCCTTCCTGTACCGAAGGGGAAGAGTAGTTCCCCCTGTATGGAATTCTTTGGGTTAAAGCCTAACACCTTCCCATCCTGTGACTTCTGGACTACTCTGGCCTCTGACATAGGCCTATCAGCAAGAAGCTGCGGGTTGATGGTATGAGGGATAAGTCTTCCGGTAGAAGAATCCACCAGGTAAACTCTAGCTTTCCACCAGTTACTCTTAAAAGTTAAAAGTTGAAAAATCTGAGTGGGAGCAGTCGGGGGAATGTCGTCCGCTATATACCATGATCCGAGGGTGGGTATAGTCCTGGCTGTGAGATCCCATGCCTCGCTGCATGCACGCATTATCTCAGGACGAGAGATACTCAACTTCTTTGACTTGGTTAATCTGAAGAGGTTCCTCGAGGAGATAAATGAGTTGGAGGCGTCGGACCATATGTGACAAACCATGCCAACTCCTTTCCTAGACCAGATACGGTACGGAGAATTCCTCTCAGAACCCAGGGGCCTTCCGGTCGTTGACTGGATCAAAGGATTGAGATACAGCGGTTGTCTCAACACCTGATCGTGAGTCTGGGGTTTGGCTCTATGAAGGCCGGTGGTCACGGCCATCCAGGAAGACCAAATGGCTTTCCACAATGGTGAGCCCAATGGGGTGATGTTCGGTGCTGTGCAAAGCCAAGCCTCGGTGGCACCCCAATCACCATCTCTCCTCAGCTCTAAGTTGGAGATGCGGTGTCTTATCAAAGTCTTCCAAGGTTCTGACCCGCGAGACAGGGCTCTTGGAACCATTTTTGCCAGTAAGGCTCGAGTCTGGGCGTACGGGTCAAACACCTTCAGTCCGCCTTTCACTGTCGGAATGACTGTAGTGTCCCATGCGACCCTTGCCCGGACTCTCTTGTCTGGCTGATCGCTCCAAATAAAGTTACGCACTAAGGTGCGAACCCTCTGTAATACACCTCTTGAGATGTCACAGCAAGAGGCAAAATACCATATGCTGGCGAGAATTACTTGGTTGGCGACCAGTACTCTCGCTGCAAGAGACAACTTCTTCCCAGCCCAAAAATTGAGCTTGGATCGCACCTGATACATGATCTTGGCATCCTTCAAATGCTGGGGAAGGTTGTGACCGAAGGGAAAACCGAGATATTTGGTTGCTTCGCCGTCCTCCAACCAGACTAACCCGAGGTTCTCCCCCCACGTCCAAGTTCTAATCGCATTAGAGACCCATATGGCGCATGACTTACCCCAGTTGAGCTTAGCTCTTCATGCCGCACAGAAGAGCTCAATTACTTGATAAGCCCGGTCCATGTTCTGCGGGTCTCCCTTAAGGTATAACGCAGAATCATCCGCAAAGCATTGAATCCTAACCATAGTTCCATCAGGTAGACGGAACCCTCGAATGTCGAACTTGGGGTCATTGACCATGTAAGTTAAGGCATCCGAAATAAATAAGTACAAGTAAGGAGCTAACGGACAGCCCTGACGGACTGACTGTTGCAACTTGAACTTAGAAAGCTTTTTCCCGTTGACAAGAAGCGCCGCCTCAGCATCCCTGTACAGGGATGACGTCATAGTGATCCATTCCTTGTCGAAGCCCATCTTCTCCATTGTAGCCTCCAGGAACGTCCAATTAACCTTGTCGTATGCCTTTTCAAAGTCAAGCAAAAGGATTACAAGATCCTGATTGCTTTCTTTTGCCCAATGCATGGACTCCGAGGCGAGTAGCACGTTGTCCAGTATAAACCGGTCCTTAACGAAAGCTGTCTGTGTATGGAGAATAAATTCAGGGAGCAGCGGCTGTAACCTGTTGGCTAAGGTTTTTGCCGAGATTTTGTACGTGGTGGTTAAGAGCGCAATGGGTCGCCAATTCTTCAACAGGGTCTGAGAGCCTCCTTTAGGGATTAGGTTGTAAATACCTAATTTAACTGACGGTTCCAGGTAGCCCCTTGCAAAGGATTCCTTCACCATATCAGTGATATCGTCACCTACCGAATCCCATAACTCCTTGATGAACTCGACGGGTATCGTGTCATGGCCAGGAGCTTTGCCTGAAGGCATATCCTTCAAGGTAGTGTGAATCTCCTCCTTGGTGAACTCTCTTAAGAGTTGCCTGTTCATATCTGCCGTGATAATAGTGGGGATGCTCTGCAGACACTCCTCCCTAGCTGCGACGTAATTCTCCACCACCTCATCGTTGGTGTATAACTCTGTGTAGTACCTGAGGATATACTCCTCCAGCTCTTTCTGTGATGTAAGGGATGTCCCGTTGTCTATCAACTCTGTGATGGTTGATTTGCGTTTGGGATCCGGATGGAATTCAAAGAATTCCTTAGAGCATCGATCGCCAACTCTGCACCAGCGGGCCGCATTCGCATTCTTCGAGGCTTCAAGTTTGGATTGTCGTAGCTCTTCTAACTCCGCTTACGCTGAGTTGAGTAATGACCAGGCCTCCAAATCAGACCAATCGACTTGCAAACGAGTCTCAGCCTCCTGAATAGATGAAAACTGCACAGCATAAATGCTGTTAGCTTTGCGCTTCCTATCCTTGGAGACTGTGGCACTGATCCTTCGGATCTGCTCAAGGGCCGTCGAAACACAGGTGGTTTTTGATGATTCACCCGGGTGCTTCATAGCTAAAGACCATGAGTTCTCGAATAAGAGAGCTGCTTCGCCATCCTGAATGAGCGCCTTGTTGAAATGCGGAAATTTCAGAATTGGTCTCCTAATAAACGGGATGTGAAGAAATACCGGTGAATGATCGGAAAGGTGGGATAAGTGCGGCCAAATTCCATGACGTCCCGCCTTTAACCGAGGATCGGCCGAGGTGTAAAACCTATCAATCCTGGACCAGGTCGGATGCTGACCCTGCCTCCTCCAGGTATGGTTTTTCACGCCGATTCTTCTATATTCATCCGAGTGGAACACATCTCGGATACCAAGCTTCTGTGAGAAGTTGGACCATGCCGCTTCTTCTCTATGACCCATGTTTCTAGACACGTAGTCTTGGCTCCTATCCTCGAGGAGTTCAGTCATATTGAAATCCCCGGCAACGATCCAATGATCTGTAGGGAATTGAAATTCATAGAGAGAATTCCAAAATCTTGCTCTCACCCTTGTCTCATTCGGTGCATATAGGTTAAAGATGCCGAGGCTCATACCATTGACATTAAGCACAATGAATTGAGCACGTCCCTCAACTATGACTCCACTGGAAATGAGTTTTGTCTTAAGTAGCTTGGATAATGAAATACCCGTGCCAGCAAAAAATTTATTCCCCTCAGCCGTAAAGAGTGCATTATTCCAAATGCTGGTGCCCGCTTTAAACTGTAATTGTTGGGTCAGTTGGAAGCAATCCTCCAACGGAAAACAGTGCTCTTGTACAAGAAGCACATCAGGTTGCGGCTCAGCCTTGTGTATGAAATTTCTCATATCACAACGCTTTCTCACTCCTTGAATGCCCTGCCCCAGGCTACGCACATTCCAGGAGGCTACTGTAATGTCGGACACCGTCATTCAGCAGTGATTCTGTTGGAGTCCTTGCATCTGGATGACTGAATGCCATCCTCCTCATCAGTGGGCACGCAGCCTGGCTGGTGTCCTTCAGCCTCCGGGGCAGAAGACGTCTTCATCTTCTTTTGACTTGGCCTGGGCGGAGAGGGTTCAATGTCGAACAAATTGTCTCCTAGGAGAATGTTCATCATAAGTGCCATGTCGTCCTGGATGGGAACTATGTCTCCCATCTCAGCTGCTCCAAGCACAAAGTTCCGGATCTCGTCATGAGTCGGATCCCATCTGTAACGCTTGGGTTTCTGGAGTGAGAGCTCACTCGGGACAATAATTGGAACAAAAACCATAAGAACACAGTGACTGGCCCCTAAGCCATCCTCGATCCAGCGGTAGAACCAGAGTGCATTCTTCCACTGTTTAATCGGGTTCTTAAGGTTATGCGAGTTAAGAATAACTTTACGCAGGCTGAGAGAGGATTCATTGACTAGGTGGGATCTTGCCTCTTCAGATGACCAAGAGGTTTGAGATTCCAAGACTGTAATCTGTCTGAGGGCCATCGGTGATGTACGCTTGCCCTTTGAACGATCAGAGAGGACTCTGAAATCCATGGTGTTGTCCGGTTTAGCTGAGCCTGAGACAAGAATGGGAAAGACTCTCCCTCTTCTCACTGTGGAAGACGAGGGAGGGTTCAGTCCAACCGCTTCCCAGAAGGCACCCGGAATGTTGGACAATCTGTGCCCTCTTTTCTGTTGATAAGGCAGAATGGTAGCAGTCATACCAGGATCCGTGGCCTGCTTGGAAGTCTGAGGGTGAACTGACTTCCAGATGAAGGAGTTCTCTGGTGTACTCAGCTGGTCCTTAGTTGGAAGGGGAGAGGAGCTCTCCGATGCCAAGGAAGTCGCCTGGCCCTTCAACGAGACTTGTGAGGGTCTCGGTTCAGTGGTCTTGATTGGTGTGGTGGGCGGACCTTTGAGAAGGGGCCGCGGCTCAATAACTCCAGAAACGAAGCCCGGAACTGATGAGTTTGAGTTAGGGTTATCCCGAACAGGGTACTTCTGTTGGCGAACCGGTGACTGATTCCTTCCTCCTCTGGCTGGTTGTAGAGGGGGAAATTCTAAAGGGCTCGAAAGCTCCAGTGGACAGTCTTCGGGACGAGTTACTGGTGTCACTGACTCCAACTCGCCTGTGGGTGGGACTTCTACTGTCGAAGGGATCCTTTCAACCTCCTGAGTGATGGGAACACTGGCAGGAGCCAAGGACGCCTGAGGAGCAGGAGCGCTGGGTTGTGTAACCGTCTCCCTGGAGATAGACGGTGTTGTCGTTCTCTTCTCCCAAGGAATGGGAGCATCTCTCAGAAAAGACTTTGATACCACAGGGCCGTGCGGTTTACCTGTAGGTGCGGGAGTCTTCAGTGGAGTGCCGCCTTGGGCGTCACCCGATCTTGAGGGCGTAACCTGACCAGAAGGGTCCTTGCTTGGAATCGCCTTCTCTTTCGATCGTGCGGCCTTGTTAAAAAGAGCATCGACAAAAGAACCCGATCTTCGAGAGGTAGAAGAATTGCCTTGTGGACGAGGATCAGGGTTCTTGGGTGGTGGGTTGTCCGGGGTATGCGAAGAAAGATCGTCTCTCGGGATTTCTTCAGCAGGAGGTCGCTCAACCGGTGCTGGAGGAAGTGTACCCCGAGGACGCGGCCTCGATTGCTCTCTGACGCCCTGGCCACCAACGGCTCTACGCGATCTGCTCCAATCCCTGCGAATGTCGTCGGGTTCTCTCCAATCTTGGTTGGAGTGCTGATCTCTCCCCCTGCGGGTAACTTGTCTCCAGCCCTGCTCTCTGGGAGCGGACGGTGGGACTCTGGAATCAGGCCTGGGCCTCTGTCTCCGTTCTGATCAGGGAAACGCCCTGAACCTCTATTTGGACGTAAGGGAGATCCGGTTCTTGGAGGTTTCTTGTTCTGGGGGCAGACACGTGAGGGGTGTCCTAACGAGTGGCAGATTGCGCACTGGTTTGGGTGTCCGGTAACCAAGATTTTGTATTCCTGAAAGACACCCTCAGAGAGGCCGCGGAGGCGAACTCTCTCCGGGATCTTGGTTATGTCCTTCACCAGAACCTTGACCCTGGGGCCAGCCGTTCTTCCCAAGAACGAGGCGGAATCCTCAAAGTACAAGACCTTGCCATACTTCCCTCCAAGAATTCTAAGACAAGTCTCGTTCCTTAAAGGGAGGCCTAAACCAAGAAACTGTAACCAAACTGGGTGCTCCATAAGGGTGGAAGCTTCTGGATTCTCCGAAGAGAAATCAGCATTCCAAGGCACAAAGGGTACTTCTTTCCCTTCATAGAAGAAGGCGTGAGATAAAGTATGCTGAACACCTTCTTCCTGAGCAAAAGAAATCTCGAAATAGCCGTTGCCCACTAGTGCGCAAGCTGTGATGGACTTGTGAAGTGTCAGAAACGACCACTCCTTCAATTTCTGGTAGCCAGGACTCGGCCCAGGAATCTGGCCGAGGATGGTAAGTCTGCTCGCCTTGTCCCGAAAGGATTGAAGAATAGCGAGTTCTTCAGGCGACAGTTGGAGCTCAAGAATCTCCCCCCCACAAGGTGACATTGCTACATCGTCAGCAGACGGCGCGAGGCCAGGCTGAACAGGATGTGCCGGCGTCCGGCCAAGAGTGGTAGGTTCTTGGTGCGTAGCTCTTTCAAAATTCCCCGTAACTCCCGCTGACTCTCCTAACGGACCCTGGCTATGGACTCCCCCTAGTGCATTAGTGGTATGATCTATCGCAGAAGATCCCGGAACGCCCTCCCCTTTACGGAAGCACGGAAACATCAAGAAAGAAACCAAAAAGAGACCAAGAACTACCGTGATAATCAGCGCTAAAAAACTAATTACCTCTCTTGACTGTGGGGGGGCAATAAAGAAGAAGGACTCTCTCAGCTCAGAGCCAAGAAACCAGGCTACTGCGAACGTAAACTACATCCGCCATTGCCGGCTTCTTGGAGCTCCAAGAACGCTTCCTCTCCAACTCCCCTCCTAACCACCTAACCATCTCCTAACCACTAGACTATTACGGAAAAATCAACAGTGTTCTTGCCCAGGTTCGAACCGGAGACCTTCAGTGTGTTAGTCTGATGTGATCACCAACTGTCAATTACCTGTCTGGCTTAAAGGAGAAAAGAACAAAACAAGGGGCCAGAGGCCCCAACTACACCACGAGCGAACCCTCCAATACCCGGAACCCTCCAATACCCGGAGGAGGGTGGCTGCGACATCAAACCTGGTCATGTGCCGGGTACCAGGAACATGTACAGTGCCATTCCGCTTCTCTCTTTCGTCCTTGCTTCACTATGGGTGGCTCAACAATGATCCCTCTCCGCTGAGTAGATCCATCGATATATTGTTGACTCCTACAACAATTGTCTATACTTATTGAAGTTAATTATATTGCATACATAACCTACTCCACTCTTAAGGTAGAGCATCTTAGGTGTAAATGAGTTGTTTCCACAATTTGTAAATTCTCTTTAACTAGAAAATTTGAGCAAAACGGAAAAGGCTGATCTGATACACTTCACAATGGCTAGACTAGAACTAACATGTTGACGATCTATCCTTTTTCTAATTTCCTCACCAACTATTCCTATCTATATTTTGTTTTCAGGTAGGTTGTAGGAACACCTTCTAATTAATGTTATAGACTCAGACTGTAGTTACATCCTGAGTTTCGTGAGCTTTTTGGCGATGAAAGGATAATAGACGAGTTCTTAGACAACGGTCACCTTATTTTAAAGGATTATCACTGAAACAGAGTCATCAGTCCATTAGTGGTCCTCCATTACTTCCCGATATTGTAGTGGCGCAATTAAGCTTCTTTACAGATCATACAGTCTGGCTGTTCCCACCATTTCCACCGAATAGGTGTGAATACGAAGATAGCATTCCCTCCATTTCCAATGGTTATGAATTGCAGCAAGAACACGATGACATTGTATATTACAGAATAGACAGATCCTTTAATCAGTTGTATATGAAAAATACAATCTCTTGAAAAATCAAGAGTTTCTTGCACATATAGTTAACAGGGAGGGGGAAAGTGTATGTGCCAAAATGTGCAATTCCAAAATTTGAGTCCAATATAAACACGGCTGCTTTGCAGCTTAGATCCAAGTGACCCTATCTCTACAACCATCCTGCTGAAGAGAATGGAGAAAACCATATAATCATTGTGGGTAGGCCAATGATGAAAATCAGGGGTCAACAATACGCGATCTTTGATCCTCTACGATGCTTTTCACAAAAAAAATCCCTGACTGGTATTGTACATAGCCGATGCACATTTGTGCTGATGGGGGCAATCTTCATAGTCTCATATTGTGTTGTTCTTGTTCCGAGGGACTGCTACGAATTACACGTTCCTGCGGTGCTTGGAAAAAGTCGCTGCTGTAGGGGAATCGACTGGGACATCAAGCATCTACGCTCCAGGAAAACGAAAGTGAAGATAAGATCAGTTTGTGCAATCTTCGGTAGAAATGCTGTGTAGGATGCGATACCGGCCATCAGAGGTTCAAGGTCAGAACTATATAATTGCAGACGAGTAATTGCTATGATGCAGGTGCCACGAGCTGTGTCGGTATCGACTGGTACTTTCTAGTTAACCTGCATGGCCATTCCACAGTCGAGGTCAGGCAAATGAATCAGAATTCGTTGCGGAACGACAGAAGTTCTAAATTTCTTAAGACAGAAGGAAACCAATTTAGAGATGAGAGAGGCTTCAGTAGGTACCTCGGTGAAGTGAAACCCGGCTGGTGGAAGTGTGTCGAGGACTGGAGAGCCCAACTTTGACTTCCCTTTACTGGTGGAACGTTTCACAGTGACTTTCGACAATATTTTCTTCATTGCCTTGCTAATGGTTACCTGGAAACATCCGAATGGCGAAGTGTGAGGAGTTGCTGTGAAACAAGCAAAACAATTGCACGAGGTGAAATGGCAGCAACAACCTTGTCGAAGGAAATTTAATATAAGTTGTGGATATGAAGCTTACCATCATGGTTTGAGAATCGTCAGAAGAATGGCGCCGCGTGCTGGACTTCGACTTAACCCTTTCCCCGTGGGTCCACGAGCTCTTAGCCTTCCTCCCCTTCATCGACGAGGAATGAAGCTCCGAGGTCTTCAGAAATTCAATAGTAGTACCAGAGTAAATGGGGGACCGATCTTCGCCGTCAACTTCGTGGGGCGGCGAGAGCGTTGTAGCAACAAAGCAGCTATGATTGGACTCGTGGGAAGAAATCAACCGCAATGGGGAAAACATCACACCGAGACGTGCAGTAAACTCGCCATTTCGCGATTTTGACTTCTGGATAACAATCGGCACTTGAACCTCCTGCTGCTGGCCCTCAGACGGGGCCCCACATGTGACCCGGCTCACAGGCCTAGAAGAAGAAAATTCTTCCAAGAATTCAGATCCGCGTTCTGAAGCAGCACAAGGACTCTCTGGAATGTCCGATCGTGGCGAGTCGCAAACTTCGTAGCGTGCGGAGAATGTGGCAGTCCAGAGCTCCGGACTCTGCATCGTCTCAGGAAGAGAGACCAACCCGTTCGCGTTGAACCGATCATCACACCCGAGCAGCTCGATGTTCGAGATAACACTCTCGCTTGCATCATCAACTTTAACCACCATCTCCTCACCGGAAGGCCGAGCAGGGCCAAAGTCGCGGAAGGACAAGCTCACGCGCCGTGACTCCACAATGATGCACGCTGCTGTGGAGTTGAGGTCGTAAGTCGTCTCGTACTCACATGAATCATTCAGGTCGAAGGAAGCACTGCAGCTCGACATCGACTGAGAAGTACTGGATGTAGGTATAGCCGAGAATGCGGGAGTACCAGGGTCAGATCGCAGAGAAGGATTCGACGATGGGATACTGCCGTCGTCAGGACCTCGAAGGATGCTCCTCGGGGACGACGAGTCTATGAAATCGCCAAGATCGTTCTTTCGACCCAAAGGCGAGGGGCCGCGAGTCGATCCAAATACCGACTTGCGCAGCTTCGTGAACAATCTGTGATCCTGAGAGTTAAGCGTCCTTCGCAACGACCCTTCTGCATCGTTCGAAGATCTGGATTTCGTAAGGATCAAGTCTGGAATTACGGAATCCTCCTTAATGGTGGACGTTGGTGCGCGAGGAGGTCGTGGCTTGGTGATACCAGATTGGGCCGCCTTTGGTACGATTACGTAGAGCCCATCCAATGGCGCGCTCTTCGACTTGATAATGTACTGCTCACGCAGAGATTCAAACGGCGATAAAAATCCGTCTTTCGTCTCAAACGATGGAGGTTGTGGTGTCTCAGTAGCTGGCGCTACTTCGTCTGCTCTGAGCTGCTTCCCTTGCAGTGCTTCCCACTTGAATGGAACCCGTCTCTCGCATAATTTGGTTGCATCATCTTTCTCCATACTGTGAGGTTTGGATAGTAAAGGCGCGACAAAATCAATCACGTTTACGAACTCAGCTGGATCCTCAGGAGTGGATGTCCTATCCTTGAAGTGTCGTGACTCCAACTCCTGCAACTCATCTTCTGCAAATGTCCTGCAGCTGGCGTACTCGGACTGTCCATCAAAGAAAGCTTCACATTGTTCTTCATTACTGGCACAAGACAAATCCTCCTCAGAACCACTCGATACCACGAGTTTGTCAGTAACAGATTCTACGTCCTTTGCCTTCACTGAGTTCTCATCCATGAACTTCTCCCTCACAGCCATTTCAGGCAACCCATCGGCAGGAATTGGCCACGCCAAACCATTCTCGGGCCTCGCTCTCTCCACAAGCGACTCCGGCCGCGAGGAGATGTCCCATGCGACGGCAGAAGATGTGAAACGTGTATCTTCCTCCGTGAGCCGCGAGAAGCTCCCATGCTTGCTGTCACCCGACGTGATCCCGCACTCGTGATCCCACTTGGAGGGGTGAAGGAGCTCCCCGCTCTGGCGCAACAAATTCGACGCACCTGTGGGACTCCGCACCGACCGGCTCTCCCCGTTGCGAATCTTCTTCGTCGCATTGCTGTACCACGACTTGGAGGCATCGTGCAACGACTGCTGGCTCGGCTTCCTGTCAAGAGAGACACGGGGAGTGTCTCGAGAACATTTGGGGTGCACGGGCGAGCTCCGCCCAAACCTTCGCATAGCTCCCAACCATCGAGGCGACTGCGTAGAGAGCTTCATCCAACTATGATCCGTTGACGCCGGCTCCTTCTCCTCCCACAGAGCGAGGCTCTCGCTATCCTCAGACCGGAAACTGTCGCCGTGAGAATCCTCAGAATCTTGCGTAACCAGAGCTGCACTCACCTTCATCTTCTGCGAGCTCATCCTTCGCTCCACCTCGCGCCGCTCGGACAACCCGTCACAGCACGCCGTGCTATGTCTAGGCGGGCTGGGTTGCATCAACCCCTCCAGGTTCTGATGTGACGCCACGCGCTTGGATTGAAAAAAGCCAAACCCACGAACCGGAGAATTGCTCCTCGATTTCCTCCCGCGCCGACTGCTACCATCTGAGCTTGCAGTGCTACTCGAAGAGACCTTCTGGCTCGCTTCTAACCGCGCCGCCGGATTGTAACTCCCCGCCTGCAAGCTCAGCTGGTACCCCCCCATCGCTGAATCTAGCTTTCACTTCAACACAGTCTTCACCTCAAGGCCGCATTCCTCCCAAACACACACCCTCACTCTCACATACACACACAAATCACATCCCCAGGCTCATCCTCTGTCGAACACCAACAACTCCGAATTGTAAGATCCTCCCAACATTGTTTCTCAAGTGCTCATACCCAGCTCACATTGTCTGGCACGAAAACTGAATCCTGGTTGAGAGTTAATCCAGCTGCTTGAAAGACGATCTAACGAGTCGAGTGAACTGGTGACTGTACTGTGTATGAGATGGTTGTGTGCAAGGCCGATAGAGCTCGGTCAGTCTCGTCCTCAAGTGACACTAGCAATTGAATGTTGTGCACAATTAGAAACCAGTGGGTGGCTTTGAAGGAGAAGAAACAGCTGAGGAGTTGTTCTTCACATGGGTCCTGGAAACGAGGCACCCAATGCTGGTGAGGGGGCCTTAACTGCATTGAAGCCGCGGGGCCACATTGCCGCACTTTGCCTATTGCTGTTCGGCCGGGCGGGAGGCTATTGGCTGGGGAATCCCGGATAGGATTCCTACATCCGGAATCTGAATTCACTGCCCCCGATTCATCTCCGAGAAATTCGATGTATTTCGAAATCCTGATTTTAAACCAGAACAGTAAACTTCTGAGTGATTGTTTTAATCAATTGCAAATTTACTGCGGTTTGACTTCGCATTCGATCGTCGTTGGCGACGGGCGACCTGCTAATCACATCTAATTCTGGCGTTGAAACGACCTTCTAATCACAGTTAATTCTGACTTCATGGCGACCAGGAAATATTCAATTAACATACTTGATTAACTAATGTTTCTTAATCGTTTCCTTGATTACCGTAGACCATGGCAACTTCTACAGTTCAAACTGCCGCGCTATCCCCCTAGTAACTTCTTCCACATTCAGTTTCACTTCGTCTGGTTTGTCATAACTCGTGGCTTTGCTACAAGGATCGGCTTTCAGAAACTAAAAAAAATCGATTTTTAGTATGAAAAATGGCTTTAAAATGCCTTCAATGGCTGAATCAACACTCTTTCAACTTAATGGCACATAACCTGCATCCCAAAACCTAACCAAATGGAAGTTAGCTCCGCTCTTGACCACCAACCCACCGGCCCACTTGTGGGATCCCGGTGATCAACATTGCTTGATTGAACGGTAACCCACTGCAATTTGTGCTGCACTAGCTTTGCGTTTCCTCGAACGCATTGTCTGGCGGGGAGTTGGACCATTGGAACCTTGGAAAGTATAACTGGTAAGAGGTATAACTGAACAACTTGCAGAACCTCAACCTTACGAAGGACTGGTTTACCTCCTCTGCAAATGCAAATTGGAATTGTGCAGTCTTGGAAACTTAACTACCGTATCCCTCATTCATTTGAGCCATAAAACAATTTAAATGAGTTTCAAGAAAAGTTTTAAAATCCGACTACTAAACGGCCAATGCTGATTTTCTAATTATGCGGATTGGGCTTAACCTATTGCGGCCGAAGACCTTGACATGCTGCTCCTGATTTGACCAAGACTACATTCTCAACTGATGTTCAAATGCACTAAGCAACTGTATTTTAATACCATATTTCACAGCTTAATTGACACTTGTCAATGGGGCTTACAGTCGCACACGAGAAGAGCGCAGTGGGTGACAAAGATCACAGTCCAAACAGTAGTTTTGCTATCTCTGGTGGCGCTCTCGACCATAGATAGAGTTGGTCCGGAACCCAATGTAGATTATTGTAAACCTAATTATGCCAAAATTGGTTGATAGCGGTGGAATATTTTACAATATCAAAGACCCTGCGCACGGTTCACCATTCGTTTTTTAATTTGCTATCAATAATGCATCTATTACTGTTGCTTTCAAAAAAACACCTGAATGAAAAGCAAGCTGGGGCACCTAATGAGACTTTTTTTTATTGTTGAATGGACTTACTGTTGTGTGGTTTGACCTAGCATGGCAACCAAGTGCCTTTCAAGTTTCAGGTATTCTTCTTGAAACTTGAAAGGTGGTTCAAATGGGCTTTGGAATGTGGCATCTGATCAAACTGACAGTTGTGCAAGTCTGCCACTAGATGGGGATTGAATTTGAGAGTGTACAGAGTTTGTACAATGAAATCACATTTGACTTGGTATTTTTTCAATTAAAAAACAAGGTGCACATAATAAGTGAAGCTTTGTTTTACAGTCAACCATGGGCAGATATAGTTTGGAGAAGGCAAAATGGTAGAGGAAATATTCCAAGTTTGCATGAAAGTTGTCAAGCTCCTTTCAGGGTAAAATTACATTTGGATGGTGATTTGATCATCTTTTTCCTTTTGTGCAAAGTTGTGAATGAAAAAGGAGATTTCATTCCAAAAAGACCCAACAACTTGACTCACCATTTGGACAGCGGGTTAGCTGGTGAATACGGCTTTGCAATATGGCTATGCTCATTAGTTAGAGCATCCCCAATCGGGCGCCATACAGCCACGCTAACGCATAATACTGAGCTTCTACAAAAAAAATTGCCCCAATAGTCTCTCCATTGTTCTCGCTATCCTAGCGAGACACTGCAAACATGTCCCGCTCACGTCAAATTTTCTCAATTAGAGGGAGATAATTTCAACACTCCAAAAACGGTCAATGTTTGCTTCGACCCACGCATAGGCCGGATCACCTGACATCAAGGGTCCTCCACATGACCCACACGCACATAGCAAAGCCCGAGGTTGGCGTAGCCTACCCACAAGCGCGAGGTCGGCACCGGGACTTGATCTCGAAACCTCTCAACGCTAAACCATTGGGGATTTTCGCACGCCATAATGGCGTGCCTCACTAAGCAGACTCGCCAAGCGCCCTTGGAGGAGCCGCTTGATGGTTAACTATTGAGGATGCCTTTAGAGCATCCTCAGTCGTGAGAGTTTTGCTCCCTCTATCACCAAAAAGTGGGAGCAAGAGCTTGTGGCACGGGCCAGCGGCCTCTCTATGTCTCCCGTCACTATGCGAGTCTCGCTAAAAGAACTTCCGCTCTCCGCAAATTTTGCAGTGAGGGAAATCCCTCCCGCTACGAGTCTTGCGTCTGTGTTAGAAGGGCTAATTACAGCCTGATCCAAAATCTGGAGGCTACAGGACAACAGGTGGGCCAACGCAAGCCAACATTAGGGAGCCACGTGTCCAGAGGGTTTCGAACCCGAGACCCCTTGCCGGAAGCGCTCTGGACCTGTAGTCCGCTATGTTGATCCACCACCAAACCGGGGGCCTGTCAAGTTCCGTTTGAGGGAGCTTGAGACGTGACGGGACTGAGGATGCTCTTAGAGCATTGCCACCCCGATCGATGCTCTGCTGGAGCTATATTCAGCCCTGCCATGGTCCTATACGGCCCATCCTCCACTATCGGTGAGCCCTCGTCCTCGCCTTCATCTTGTTTTGGGGATCTTTTGAGGCCGTGGTTTCACAACATATAGTTATAGTAGTACATGGAGTATGTCCTTCCAAACACATTCTTGATATATGTAGTCAAATTTCTCCATTAAAATTTTGGACACTAAATTTTACTACACATTTTTTAAAATAAGAAAATATAATCAAATATCAAATAAATATTAAGGTCATTGGACTAGGTAAAATCTAGATATTGGTAAGTGTTTATCAAAATATGACTTACAATCATCCTAGTATCATATGAGTATTAAAAAAAATTGGTTTTCAAAAAAAAATTCAAAAAAAAAATTAAATCACTATTTCCAAAGCCATAGCCGCTTTCCAATTAAAGCAAGACTTACAATATATGCTTGCAAAGTTAGCCGAATGCATCAAAAGTAAAAAAAAATTGTATTTCCTTCATTTGTATGTATAACGTTTTTTTGTCAAACTTTGTCAATCTTCACCAATGTCAATCAACAAGATCTAGTCTTCTTTTTTAAAAGTAATTTCCTTCATTCATCACCATTGATGACTGACTTTAACATGTTGTAGTCCATTAACTTTATTTCAGGATATATGACAAGACGTTATTGTCTTCTCTCCCTCAACTTCTTTGGTATTTTGAAAAGTATGTCATGTAATTTTTTTAAATACAATGTCATGTCATGATTTACCTAAGTTTCTTAGGTTAGTCACAATTTATATTTTGTTGTTCAATATCATTTTTTATCAAGAGGGTATCATCAATGAAACTCCACTTTTCATTAATTATCACAACGAAGGATGTTTTAAGCAATAACTTCATATCCCATTACTTAATGAAGTTAAATAGGTGCAAATTGCAAGAACTAAACATGCATGTTTATTACTAGAAGCTCAAAAGCTATAGACTTTATAGTAAGTTCTTTTGTTATTATATTTTTTAGACTTACAAGTAGTTTGTTGATAGTTAGTCATGACTAATAAGTTGGTAGTTCAACTTGATAGTTTGCCAAAGGTTTTATCTTTGAAAGTTGATATGAAGCTCAAACCACATGAACTTTATATTGTTATTTCTATGTGTGTTTTATTTTTAGTTGAGAAAGATAATCTAACGAGGTCACATCAATTATTACCTTGAAAATCTTAAATTTTCAATCCTATATACTTCAGGATTTTTAAATTGAAGAAAAACAAATGTTGTCTAATCTAACATTCCTTGTATCTATCATCATTTTAATTTTTACCAAAAATAATATTGGAAAAAAATTCATGCTATTATAAAACTTCTAGCACTATTTTTTGAGACCTCAGACAAGTATAGTGGTCACATAATTCAATGTCTAAAATTGAGTACAATTATATCATCCAATAAAGTGGACATTATAAAATGATTAGATAATCATGTCTATATCCACTATTTAAGGAAATGTAAATGCAACAATACTTGATGAATACTATAAAACCTTAATTGAATACATTTAATAACAAAATATGAAGAAAAAAAAATTGAGAATTAAAGAGTTAAGTTGTTCATAAAGTAGCACAAATATTAACAAAGCATGAGTGTTTTTAGCTAATATCTCCCAAACTACATGTAATTGATTGATTTTTTTTCGATTGGTCAAGACATTACCAGAAAACTCCGCTTATAATGGCACCTTTTATGACGACATGTAAACATGCCCTAAATCTACTATTTTTCAAGTGTTTATTCAATATGTAGAATTTGTATTATTTTGTTGTTGACCTTATTAAACCATACAAATAATTTACATTCTTAATGTGTATTCTATACATTGGCGTTGAAGTATATAACGACATGGTTTAAAAAATCTTATTTACTTTGAAAGTATCCATAGTAAAACTATTTACCATGGCAACAAGGTGGACTAAGCTACAATGCACGAGTCGAGAAATGGAGAATGCACATTGCAAATATTGGTTGGGTGCAAATGTTAGTGCTTATAGAAATACATCCTTACATACAATGAGCAATATACATATTTCAAAAAAAATAGTAGACTTAATTATTAAAGCCATGAGCACACTAGGCGCTAAGGTTGTTAGCTACTCCTAATTAATGCTTGTAGAGGTGTAAACTAGACTCATTTGGATTATCAAAGGCAACAATATATAAAACATAGATATTGCAATATCATTGGATGTGCCATCTAAAGTTTGGTGCTAGAATCTAAGAAGAAGAAGAACTCCGGCCCTGAAGGGGCCGACGTGAATATAGTGTTTGTTCATTCTATTCACTAATCCGATGGCCGCTGGACAAAAGATAATGAGGTAAACCGCCTTTCGAAGGTAAACACTTTTCAACATTAAGTGCCTCCACACTAAGTGCTTTGAAGACAATCAACATGTTATCCCCCCAAAGGTCTTTTTGAGTACCCATACAACGAGGTCTCAAGACCCTTCACTATAGTTGGGTGGACTATGGTAGTAGGCACCACGTCGGCATAGAGATTCAAACTAACAACCTGCTAGAATCTATAAATTGTGTATTTTGTGCATCGTGCCACGAGGATTGTCATGTAAATCTTTTTGTTGTTGGTAAGGATTTTGTGTATGTTGAGAGGTTGCAACAAGAGAGCTTTAATGCAACTTTTTTGTTATTTTTTTGCTCAAAAGTAGAGTATAATTGCACATTTTAGAATCCTTTACAATTAGAGGTTTACAATTATTGTTTACAATTAGAAGTCATAACACTGTAAAATCATTCAATGTAGCTCAAAGTGGTGTATGCCATAGACTTCTATTCAACCCCAATATTGACTTAAATCATTGTTTAACAACTTTCTTGCAATTTTCATTCATTGAGATTTTACTTCAATTTTACTCAAATCAAATGCAATAGATTGAGTGCTTTTGTTTCTTTTGTGTTTTATCATTGGTAATAAAAGTACCATTTGTCCAAAAAAAATAAAAAATGCAATAGTCAAGTGGGCTACTTTCTCCCTCTTGAAACTAGTTTTTAGCAGCTCTAAGTGTTCAATACAAAGTAATCCATTCAACCAATTGTGCAGTTTATAAAATTCTCTTTTGACTTAATCTTTAAATGACAACTTAGCCTCTTGGATTGTTTTCTTTCAACATTAGTGTTACTTTGTTGTTGTAGCTTATTCTCAAATCTATCAATGCAACTCAACACAAGTCATTTAATACAATCACTAATAACTCAAATTCTTTTGTGCCTATTCACAATGTACACAAAAAAAATTGGATGATCATTTTGTTCTCGCCCAATTTCCCAATTAATTATATATGTGATTGTTTCTTTACAGTGTTGGGTCATGCATTCCAGCCCAACCTTGTAATCCATATTCTTGCTAAGGTGCTTTGGGCTGCCTACTGAGGACCCAAAATGTAAACAAAGGGCAGAACCCAAGAACTCCTGCAACATGAAGCTCCTACACAGGCTACATTCAATAACTTCATGCTGGACTACCTATTAGGTGATTGCAAACACATAAGGTGAACTGAATAAGCTGGAGATAAAGTTCATCATTGATATATAAATATAATGCCCCAAATAACTTATGCCCAAAATCTGTTCGTAGTAATGTATCAATTTATACCATGCAGATAAACAATGCCAGATTGCATGGACTTTTTGAATCTTTTGCAATGAATATGCATTAATAGTACTTTAAAATTGCATATCGATTCCTTTATTGCAATGCACAGAAATTTTAATGAAATTAAAAGTAAAAAATATTAACCCTAAATTAAAATTTCGAATATGTTGATTGGCGTCTTCAATACCGGTATGCAGCCTAATGGATGAGCTTGGAGAAAGTTTATGCTCATAGAAGAAAAAGATGAAACAAATGATACAAAGGTACTTCAGCTAGTATTAGCGTCATTTATTCTCAAATTGATGCGATGAGAGTTGACTCACACCAAGTGCTGCAGCTCAGAAACTATTGAAACCATCACAAATAATTCACCAATTATTGGTTGAATCAATGTTAAACACTAAAATTTCAATTTTAAAATTTTATTTTATAACTGAAAACAAACATATGCTCAGTTCACTGTGCAATGTGTTTGTTTTGCTATGTAGTTTTAATTTTTTTAATAATATTTTTTGCGCATTCAGAACCAAAAGATTCAATTGCAATGCATGGGACAAAATACAACGGGACCTGCTACAATCCAACAGGGGAGAACAGATTCATTAAACTTGAGCCTACCGAGGCCCAGGTCACTTCTTTTCTATATTGGCCATGGATAAACTCAAATTTGACCTCAATTGAAGTTGAACTTACGGTGTAGAAACCAAAATCCGCGAAAACAAGGTGATTCGAACATGAAGAACGGAGATAGAAACTCTCTGAATTTTTGTTAAAAAAAGAAGAAGAAATGATGAAGAATGCAGCTTGTTTTGTATTTTTTATTTCCCGTAAATAATTGTCTATAATTTCTAAAAGTGGGAAGTTTCTCAAACCCCCTTCTTGTAAACTAGACTCTTTCTAAACCAAATGTGATGGTGTCATAAAATCGTTAACAAATATTATAGAAAAATCTACGTAAACCTACTAAAAAAACCAAAATTTAACATTATGTGGAAAAACTTGGCCTGGTCCACCAAAACTTGGTTTGTCAGACTAAAATTCTCAGTTTATAGTCTACCACCTCCCTATTTTATAGCAACTCTAGTACATTCACAGTTTTTGGTTTCTCTACCTTAGCAATCACCAAAATGTTGTTTAGAATATTCCTACAAACTCTTACATGACACTTAACTCCATTCAACCTTCATGTATTTAATGAAGCTTTTCCATATGACTTCTTCAAGAGGCACCACGGCCATGGTCTAGTGGATTGAGTCATGGCACACCTTCAAGCTGGTCGTGAATTCAAATCCCAATGCCAATGCAGTGCTTACTACCATAGACAACCCAACCATGGTGGGGGGTCTTGAGACCTCGTTGTATGGGTACCCAAAAAGACCTTGGGGGGAAGTTTAGGGCATATTTAAAATATATTTCAATTTTTTGAATTTCACAATGTTGTAGAATTTTCAATTATAAAAAATTCATGTATTTTTCAAAAAAACAATATGACTTTGTTCTATGCAAAATTTATGGTCAAAAAAATTTATAGTAAGGACATGGACCCAATGGGGTGCAAGTATGACAAGTGGAATTTTTTGAAGGTGTTGCATAGAGAAGTCTGCACCATCCAAAGCTGCTCCATCCAAGGGTTGAATATGGATTAATTGATTTTTTCTTCAACAATTCAAGTCATACCATTACAATATTCTAACCATTCACTTTTTGCATATATTTTTTTTAATTTTATATTGGTCTTAATTTTTCCTTGTAATAATATGAAAAGCAAACCTTGACTCATTGAAGACTCATACTTCATGGTTTTCAAAACATTTTTGATTTGATCTTTTTAGAGGTTGTTCATAACACAAATAAGTACATGAAAATGTTGAAGCACAATTTTTTAAACATGTAAGAAAACCTTTAGAAAGGTTTGATGGTGGCTTCACAGTCATTGGGTGAAAAAAAAAAATTGAAAATGTATGTAAGTTATGATCTTGCAAAACTTGTCCATCCAAGGTATAAATGTTTACCATGATCACATTACCATGATCTTTGAGGTCATCTAGTAAAGAAAATCTTGATTCCTAAATTTTTGTGAAAAAATATTTTTTTACTGGAGTTCATTATTAAATCTTCCAAAATGCAATTCGTCCTTTAGGGCTTACGGTGACTCTTTCAAGTAAAATTCAGTGCCCTCCAACTTGGTGGCACCATGTCTAGGCATGCAATATACAAAAACCATGTTGTTGCATTCATGTATAGCTTGACGAACATCCTTGGCCGCCTCTCATAGGGGATCATTCCTGATCTGACACTCAAGCTGGTGAAGAATTTTGTGTGAGAAGAACCCTTCTATTTGTACAAATTTGCATGATCAAAATTGGTGGAGCATGTTTCCTTGTTTATCAATCAAATAAACCGGACACAATTGGTTAATTCAATTCATTACGGCAACAACATAGCAGGTTCATTCCTTGTTGAACAAATATATATATATATATATATATATATATATATATATATATATATATATATATATATATATATATATATATATATATATATATATATATATATATGAAAATTAAGCTTCTTCCATCTAATATTGATTTTTATGATTTTTTAAAGCAATAAATCACTTAAAATTACCTTAGATGGCTTAGATATAACAAAATATCACAAAAATAATTTATTCTAATTTTTTTTCTTATCTTCATAGTTTTCAAAATATATATATTTGGAAATTATTTAAGAACAAACATGCTATGGTGTTACAGTATGTGTCCCAAGTTTTATTCTTTTTGATGTGAAATATATTTGATAAAATTCTATACCATTTATCTTGCACTTTATTAAGGCAGGATTCTTTTTCTTTGGTTGAGTAGGACATGAAGGAGGTCTTATGTGACTAGTTGAGTCTATATGGATTATATTTGATGTGCTTCATCTTACCGCAGAATAATATTTATTTTTTATTTTGGCCTTGTTTGAAAAAATCTCATTAGAGAAACTGTTACTCCTGTTATCCATTTGAATCATATATTGTAGTAAGTACACCATGACAATGTGATAGTAATTGATTGCATTGTGTTACACTTGTTGTCTTTATCAGTATAAAAGCTTCCGGAATATATGAAAAATGCCATAGTTGAAGTGACCAACCTATTGCAACAACCGATGAGATTAAGTTTTCTAATGATTAATAAATTACATACCAGTTATATGGAGAATGTATTCTATTATATAATCTATCGGATGAAAAATTGTTTGCCGCTTTGTTATAGACAACTAGATATATATTTCCATCTTGTGAATTCTTCTTTAAAGAGATAAGATGTAGTTCACACGTCGTCTCTAAAGCAAAATTGCGGAATTGCAAAGGGCTCTAGAGCACCCATCAAATTTCCTATGTACAAATAATGAAGTTGTATTTATTTTCTTTTATTTCGATTTTTTAAAAATAATAATAATAATTTTTTATTAAAAATAACCACAACTAAAACTGAAACCGAAACCAAATGAAGTCATGTTGTGATCCAAAAAACAATATAATCATAGTCTAATTTTACAACAGTACGCTAAACATTCTTATTGCTGCACAAAACAATACCCATGATGTGAGTCCACTTCAGAGAGAATCCCTCTAGCCCCTCAAAGTCCTTTACATTTAATGAGATCATAATACTGCCAAAAACTATGCAGCTCAGAACTATTTGAATATTGAATTGAGTTAAACTAATGCTAATCATGTCCAAGTAAGACAACCAATTTTCGTGTTTGATGGAGAAGGTGACTTTATTTTAATTTGGAGGGGATTCATTTAAGACGGCTGACTGTAGAATCTCCAGATCTCCAGGCACTTCGTACAGTATTTCCACTATTTTTTTTACTTTTTTATTTTTTGAAACAAATGAAACGAAATTTCATTGCGAAGAGAAAAGTGAACATACAAACCAAACCAGCCACAAGTGGCCTGGCCGGCAAAGACCGACTGACTGACAAACGATCTGACAAGAGACCCTGGACAACTAACAAGAGAAAGGAGCTCGCAGCACTTGCAGAGCTTGGTGAGGGGCCTGCGGCCCCTCACGGCCCTGCCGTGGGGGCCTGGAGGCTCGGCGAGGGGGCCTGGAGGCTCGGGCCTTGCCGGGGGGCGATTCAAGGTCGTTGGTAGACAAAGCCAGCAATAGGGCCAGTAGGAACCGACTAGGCCGCTCATCCACCATGCGCGCGAACAAATCAAACTTGCATCGTCTTTCAACAAAGGCCTCTTGGTCCTTAACAACCCGTGCAACATCCTTGTCCGTTTTCGGGACCTTTGCTTGCAGACTCGCCTACTCTACTCGCTCGTAGTCCACCATGCCCGTCCACACTTGATGCAGGAGCTTGGACGGAGGCCACACCTTGTCATTAAAAACTTTGTCATTTCGCTCCATCCACAGGGTCCAGAGCACTATCGTCCGAATCTCCTGCCATAGGCGCTTAAGATGGTTGAATCTCCTAGGAATGTTATCCGAGAAGATCCCATGGCGCCAAGTCAGAGGTCGCTAGGGGCCACGTGCATCTTTTCCTGCAATGGCAACATTCATGATATGAATGGCCCACTGCCACCCCCTCTGTGGTGAGGCACATTCCCAAAATCTGTGCAATACTGTTTCCTCGGAACGTCTGAGGCAAATTGGACATCTGATATCAACAGTGCCATCGGCCCTTCCCCTCCAGTGGTTCACAGCCACGGCACGATGCCAGATCAACCACAGGAGACCCGCTTCCTTCCGCGTTTGCTCTTTGATCCATACCGTTATCCATTGCAGTCTGAAGTTCCCCGGGAGCACGCCTCTCCATTTCCTTGTTACCGGGTTCTCTACCTTATGGTGTCTTCGAAGGATTGCTCTGCCTAACTTATGTGTGTAATCTATGAGTGGCAGGGGTCCCTCCATGGTGTTCCATTGGAATTTACTAGGGTCCCACTGAAGCTCATCGACCCTCCCATAATAAAAGAGGACCGGGATCTAACGAGGGCCACGGACTACCTGTACCACTCTCACCCGTTGAAAAGTCCCTCGATCCCTGAAGGGAATTACTTCTGCTCCGAGCGAATTATCTTGGAGGCATTGGGACCGTGGGAGGACAATAAAACTGGGGCCTGGGAGGGGGTAGGTCCACGCCTGGACAAATCCTCCGATTCTGAAAGAGGCCTTCTTTGATACCTGCAAAACCAAGCGGGGAAAACCGGAGGTCTTCGCGGGGAACCATTCCACCCAGGTGCTGGCAGTGGCCGGTGGGGAAGCTACATGTAGCAGTCCATGCCACCGGGCATCGATTGCAGTGATGGCTGCTTGCCATGCCCCGAGCTCCGTTCGCTAAAGACCAAACCGCTGCACAGCTTCTTCCTCTGTAATAAATCGGCCATCGATCCTCGTATCTCTGATTTGCCAAAGGCCTTGCCAGTGGAGGGCAGCTGCCCTGCTCTTTGAAAAACCAGGGCCGATGAGAGATAAGAAGGGGGACCACCATAAGGATTCAATCGCCAGCTCCTCTGGCAGCGAAGGTCGAACATGGAGAATGTCTTGTCTGAGCTTGCGCCATGACACTCCTGCTCGGTTCCAGGCTTTTGAGCCTTGGTGAGCTTGGAACCGTGGAAGAGTGAAATAATCTAGGCTCGGCTCCCATCATCCACCTTGATAAGGCTGGAAGTGGCTTAACCTGTGCCGAAGCAAGACATGTAAATTAGACTCTGCCAGGCTCATAGGCCTTGAGCACCCACTTGCCCATGAGTGCCACCACTGCGTCGTCCGGGTGGACTACATCAATTCCGCCCTCATCCCTGGTTTGGCAACATTATATCCATGCCACTTTCGTTCGTGCTCGATGAAGCGCACCAGACCACATGTAGTTGCGGATTGGGGCCGTCACTTTTTTAACCCCTAAAGTTCTGAGGGTATTTTTCATCAAAACTGCCTGAAAACAGCCCGTCTTCAAATCAAGGTGGATTTTGCTAAGTTCGGGTCTTATTTAGTACATCTAACCGTAAGATCTTGTAGCTAACTTCTATGTCTACATGTCCATCAAATCTTAGACACTCATTCCTCACCAATTGCAAGATCGTAACGTTCAAAGTTGAAAATCAAGTTTTTTTTCCCTGCGCAAAAAGGGAACAACAGAGTTTTGAAGGCCCAAAAAACCATTTTTTTGCATTATAGATTTTGGCGGTTTTGATGCACATCAAAGAAGACTGAGTTAGCTAATTGCAGCAAAAAAATCATATTCAAAAAAGTTGTGGAAGGTTGCCAAAAAAATCATTTTCCGCTAGGGGGTATACTGAAATTCACAAACAAAGGCCGTTTTTTTACAATAAAAATAGCATATGAAAAAAAATTGGATTGAAAATCCGAACGGTGGAAACATGCTCTACTGCCTTCTCTATACATAAAAAAATTTATTTTTGAAAAATATCAAAATCTCAATTTTTGGTAGAATTTCAAAGTTTTGTCTTTGGGCAGATTTTGGTAATTTTGGGCAGTTTTGGGCAGTTTTGGGCAGAATTTGCTGCATTCACTGTCATTCTCATTGGCTAACTGACTGCCCTTGGAGGAGCTTTTGCGGTTCAGAGGTGAATAACTTTTCACTCCGACATCGGAATTGAGAGTAAAAAATACCGACACGAAGCTCTCACCAAGGCCTACTTTCATTAAAATTTTCATAAATTTTGAATTCAAATTGCATCCGCAGGTACATGCCCAAACTCCAAAATAGCCCCATTTTGCCACATTGTCCTTTAGGGGTTAATTCCTTCTTTCGTCCCACCCCATATAGAAATGAAGTAGATGAGTGAGGAGAGAAGGACACTGTTCACTATGACGCCTCTCCCGGTTGAGCTTATGCGAGTTGTGCACCAATATTTGAGTTTCTTGAGGACTCGATCCTGTAGGAATTTGTTTGCTAAGCCGGCACTAAGCTTGATGCCGAAGGGCGTCCCTAAGAGCTTGCTGACATTAGCCGTGTCCACCCAGATTATAGCCACCTCGTTCGTCAAGAGTGGTCGGGCGGGCTCCAATACCGAGCTCCAGTAGCCGCATGACTTCTCCCAGTTGAGGGCCAGGCCTGAGGCGAGGCAGAAGCTTTCGAGGATTGCAATTAGTGCTTTTGTAGGTCCTTCCTCTCCAAGGATGGTGAAGGACGTATCATCAGCGAATTGCGCTAGGACTTGCTAGAGCCTTCCTCCCGGGAGATTGATGCCTTTGACGCTTCCATTCTCAACTCTACATTTAACCATTGCGTTTAACACCTCAGCCACAATCAGAAAGAGGTAGGGTGCGAGAGGGCAGCCTTGTCGCACCCCCCTTTCAATCAGGAATTGCGGTGATTGAGAGCCATTCACAAAGTCCAACTTGAGGAAGATTAAGGCTTGGTCCGATTGCTCTGCCCATGCCATCGTCTCATGGGTCAAGGGTATGTTATCCAGTATGAATCTGAGGAGGAAGAACGCCGATTGATCAAAGTCAATGACTTCCATAAGCACTGGCTGCAGGCGTAATTGCAGAGCATTGGCAAATAACTTGTACGCTACATTAAGTAGCGTAATAGGGCGCCAATTGGTGAGTCTTAACCTAGAGTCACCCTTGTGAATTAGCAAAATTAATCCACGGTTGACGCCGAGGGGGAGATGGTGTGACCTGATTGCGTGTTGGAGCATCTCGAAGTAATTATCCTTGATCAAATCCCAGAATTGTTTAAAGAATTCGGTCACCACCCCGTTTGGACCCAGTGCTTTGCCAGGACTCATACCTTTGAGTGAAGTGCCCAGTTCACCCACTGTGATCGGTCGGCGAAGCGCTTGCTTCATGGTCTCTGGCAAACGGTCTGTCAAACAGGCAATTGCTGTCGTAGCAGCTTCGGATTGCTGGGCAGTCCTTGCCGGCTCTTTGTATAGTTTCCCATAGTATTTGGAGCAGACTTCTTCGAGCCCAACTTGGTCGGAGCGAGGCCTTCCTTCCTCATCTTCTAGCTCCGTTAAGTTAGATGCCCCTCTGTGTGCCTTAGATGCTCTGAAGAATTCCTTTGATCCCTTGTCACCGACCTGCTTCCACTTAACGCAACTTCTGATGTGTTGGCCTTTGGCTCTAAACCTCTCAAAGTGACTCAGCTAGTCCCCCGTGACTCCATGCCGATCTTGTAACTCCAAGTTGAGGGGGTCGTTCTGAAGTGCGGCTTTCACAGCCTCCAGCTGTTGTCTTAGGCCGCGCTCGTCCTTCTTCCTATCATCTTCTTTTCTCTTGCAAAAGTCTCAATAGAATTTGACTGCTCGTCGGAGCTTACCTATAAATCTCAACCGAGGATTATTCTTCCATATGTTAGTGATGGCGATTTTGACGTCCGGGTCTTTGAGATGAGCTCTGCTCATCTTGTACGCGGACTTCTTGGGATCAGCCTACAGCAGCTGAACAGTAAGGTTGACGGGGAGGTGGTCGGAGTGACCACAGTCCCCTTTGATCCGGTACTCCGTGACTGGTGCTTGTCCAGTGCCTACTTGGACAAATGAATAGGAGCGATCTAGTCTAGCTAACAACCGCAGGCCTATGCGGTGCTTATTGTCCCAGGAGAACTTAATTCTTCCGATCCTTGGGAATTGGTTATCAATCCCTAGGGCGTCTTTAAGCAAGAAGAAAACTCTGCTCTCTCCCACAGAGATGATTCGACCGTTGAGGTTGGATTTATCCTCCTGCGTCTCTACAAAATTCCAGTTGCCATTCAGAATCCACCGGCAGTCACGCGGTAATGTGGTGAGGAGCTCCTCCCATAATTCACAGCGTTTCGGTGGCCTCGTCGAAGCGTACACATTGGCAATTGCCAAGTCTCCTCCAGGAAGTCCACTTAGCCTCATCCATTGGGCACAGCCGCACCGAGACTGGCCGGTTTGGGTTACCAGGTGGGAGATGTGGGGCGCCACCCACATGCAAACACCCCCCGTCCCTGCTCCAGGATCCCTTGGTTTGTGCCCAAAGCCGACAGCTGCCTCAATACCATGAAATGATGCTTGTGGCTAGAACAGGAGTTTTAGATTTTCAGACTTAGCATCCCGTAAGCGGTGCTCTTGGAAGCACAAGATGTCTATCCCCGCTAAGAGGGGCCGATAATAATGTCTAACTACATCTACCTTCAAGGCCTCATTGAGACCTTGGACATTCTGCGTGTAGGTTTTAATCTTCATGATAGGGGTGGGGTGGTTGGGCTGGAAACAATTCTGCATTTCAGGATCCCTCTCCTATTCTCGGGGCATCTCTTCTCTGTGCCAATGTTGTTGACCGCTGCCTCTGTGTTGACTCTGAGATTTCGTTTCTCCTGGCAAGTTGGTTCGGGGTGAATCCACTCTTTCTAGATTGAGGGGTGAATTCTGAACCGCCCTGCCTGTTGCTGAGCCAAGCATAAAACTCTGCTTGCAACTCACTGTTAATGTTGCTCTGTGTCAGTGTACGCGGGGTGGTAGTTTCGGAGCCTGCCCGGCTCTGCTCAAGCTGGAGTGCTTCTATCCTGAGTTGCGAGGGGTAGACTTGAGAGGCATCCCCGCCACTACAGGCTACTTGTGCCGAGACTGAAACCGCTGCAATGGCGTTGAGACCAATATGTCTGTCTTCCTCTGGTCGTCGGATAGCTCTGCAGTCTACCACACCTGAGTTGGGAGGAGCTGGGGGCGGCATTAGGTGCACCAGGGACCTCCCTTCAAGTGTGATTGCTCCATTTGGACCAGAGAGTCCCTCACTCTCCTCAACTCGTGCTGGTTGAGTCAACTCCAACCTTTGTTCGTCAATGTCCATCTGCGAAGAGCTGTTCATTTTCCCTCTCATCGCGGCAGTCGGTGCTGGATCTCCCACCTGGCTTACTGTGTCAAGGTGGCCCAGCTCTGCAAAACCTCCTACTGCTGCTGGGGTACTGGCAGACGGTATTCTCGGGTATGGGCCATTCTCCGGCTGCGGGCACCGTGGGATTTCGGAGATGTTTGGTCTGTCTTGAGGTCAGCCTTGTAGTCGGGACTGGTCGCCCTCCTTCAGTGCTGCAGCTCGATTGTTGGTCTCTGTGTGGGCACCATGCTCATCTGGATGCGATCTTCCCCCGGGCTTTTTTGTTTTATCATCCTCCCGCCGGCTCGAGCAGGGTTGAGGGCGACTACTTCGGTTGGATTTCTTGCTTCTCTGGACATGCTCCCACCCATTCCACTTGAATTCGGGTGTCTCTCTAGAGGATCCATTTGAATGATGGTTCCCGGACCGACTGGTTGTATCATCCGCTTCCAGTTTCTTATCTGCATTACCTGAGGATTTTCCACTTCCAATTAGGATCGTTGGGTTCTGCCCGTTCAGGAGGGGAGGAGGGGGTGGGGCGGGGCCTGAGTCACCCCTCGCTTCTCCTCCAGCTTCCTCTGTGTCCAATTTTGGGGCACCACTATCTCCTTCTCCTGCTCCCGTTTCGCCCACCGTAGGCTCCCTCTTGTATCCCACACAATCTCGGATAAGATGCTCAGTCGAATGGCACAACCAGCAACGAATAGGCAAGTTGCAATAGTCTACGGAGATGATGATAGTTTCCTTCATACTATCATTCGACACAGACAATTGTGTGGTCTAGCCCATACCTGATTGGAGGGCAACAGCTTTAAAGGCATTGCGCTTGTCGCTTCCAAGTAGTTCACCAAGCCCCCCTGCGATATCTTTAGCTACTCCCAGAAATTCTCCAGGGATTCCACGCAACGTTACCCAGGTGGGGACTTTGAGTCTCGTGGGGTGACTCGCGTTGAAGCCAGTTGCCCACGTTTGCAAAATACACGTCCCCCATCGCAATCGGTGTGGAGTCCGCATTAAAAGTTTCTGTGTCGCTGTAGAGTGCCGAGTGAGGACTTGGAAAAAACCCTGCCCTAAATCTCTCCTAATGCCTACCCATTCCCCGATTTCGGCTTGCATCGCCACGGTCCATTGATTAAGAATCACAGAGGATTGCCGTCCCCCAACGAAATATGCGATCACTGCGTGGCGCTGTAGTCTTTCAATCTCCTTGCGCACATTATCCTGATCCACCTTGACTTCAAGAGCCGTGGTGCAGATTAGGAAACCGGTCGAACTGCGGGCGTATCCGGGAAGGAGGCACTCACCAAGTGTTGCAACTATAAGGTGAATCTTCGCGTGTTTCCCCATGTTTGTCATCGCGGCCACCAAGTCTGGTTCAACAGCATCCTTCTGGTCAGCCGTCTTGTGTGTGTCTCGTGCCAGTGGCGTTGATTCCACATGCGCATGCTCTAGCTTTGCGCGCAAAGACTCCGCGTATGAAGGGCGTTCTATGGTGACAGAGATCCACAACAAAACCCTAAAAAAACTCTAAAAAAATTCAAGAAACACACAACTCCACTCAGATCTCAGATCTATCTCTGAATGTTTAGAAAAACCGCAGAGAAAAATGCTTGACAGAACACAAACATCTGCAAAACTGGATTGAGTAACTAGTATACGCTGACGTCGTGGATCAAGAGATCAACTCCTGCTGATCGCCCCCTTCGCGTGGGTGCCTGCGGAGGTGCACAACGTCCGCCATCCAATCATCCAATACAGATGATATCGTATATAACAGTATTTCCACTATTGATGCAGGATTTACGGAAGCAATGTTGATCAGAGTGTACATGGAAATAGTGGTGATTTTTCACAAGGTCCCTAACATGTCCAAGGACATCTTCTGATGAAAATTTTTAAAAAAGTAAAAAATAAAAAATAAAAAATAAAAACATTTCCAATGGACGGGTTCTTAGAAAATGAACCATTTTTTTATTTTTTTTATTTTTGTTTTTTTTGTGAGTCAAATGGTAAACTTCCATTGTAATTGAATAAAATACAACCGAAGGTAGAGAGGCCCGCAGCGACGCTGATAATCCTTTCTTTATAATCCGGTATTTTGGACGTGTCAAATTCATATTAGACGAGTTCTAAAAAAATTTTAAAAAATGACAATTTTTTCCCAAAAAAATGAATGATGTAAATATCAATTACATCATGTTATATATGACATGTGAATGTGAACATAATGGAGTCAAACCACTAATACCTAATTAATGTACCAATCTTAAAGAGCTTGATTCACCTGCACACATTGATTTATCAACCACAATATTTAGAACCTTTTTAACACAATGTCAGAGATTTAAATTGAAGGTAAAATAAGCAATTGTATAAAATAATAGTTTACATAAACATGTATAAATTTTACACCAAAAAAAAAGAACTTACCATTAAAACAAGTAAATGAATTCTCATGTTCTTCATGTTTCTCCAAACAAGCATCATTGCATTCCAAATGATGTTTTCAACTGGAATATTTGCATATGAAATGTGCATCAAAGCATCTAAAGTTTCCAACTCCAAGCTAGTACGGAGATGACCCTTGATCAGGTTTTGTTTGGAAAAACCCCTCTCACATATTGCAGTGCTCACAGGAATCACCATAAGTCTCATCCACAAGTTACTAAAACTAGGCCAATTGGTGGACCACTGTGGAGTTGTACCTGCAAACTCCCATGCTTCAAACAATGCAGCCTATGCCTGATCTTGTTTTATGTTTTTTTTTTTTTTTTGGGTTTTTAAAAAATAAAATAAAATTATGAACATTAGTACGGGACTAGTTTTTTTTTTTTTTTTTGAACCGGTTTTGGGACGGGTTGTTTTTATTTTAACCTTTCCATAAACGGGTTGATTTTGAGATTACCAATTTTGGGACGGGTTCCTTTTTTTTTTGCCTATCAATTCAAGGTTTTTGGACATGGATGGGTTTAAACTTTGTGAAAAGGTAGCCCTGCATGTAAATACTACACCCGTTATGCTGATAGCTATATACAAAATGGGGCGTTTCGTGCACTGCCCAAGGCAAACTTTGTTGAAAACCAAAACATGCCACAAGTTTTGGAATTATAGAAGAATATTAAAATATTGAAATGGTGATTTTCTAAATATTTTAATGAAGAAGGATTTGGCCCCTTAGCAAAAGATTGGGTTTCTATTCTTGTTCAATCTAAATTCTTCAAGAGCTTAAACTCTTGGCACCAAAACCCTCAAAAAGTGTTGTCATGTAGGCATTTTCAAAGCCTTCAGCCATTGGCCCTTAGTATGAAGCCCAACGGGCCAATTTTCAGCTTTGGAGCAATGAAATTGCTGGAATTGCTCGGCATGTGGCCCTTGGCCCCTAGTGTGAAACCTCATATGCTGTGTAAAACCTCATATGCTAATTTTCAGCTCTAAAACAATGAAATTGCAAGAATTGCTAGGCCCTTGGCCCCTAATCTGAAACGCCCTTCATTGTTATGAGTTGAGTATATCATTTTACATAGGACATGTAGCCTTATATATATGTTTCTAGTATGTTTATGGATATTGTATTCAACTTTGTATAAAATGTGCTTGCTTCGAATATGTAATTAATGTATCTAGTGGTAAAAGAATAATTGTTTTAATGGTATAAAGAATGGGGATAAGCCATGTTTTAAATAAGTAGATAAAAATCCAGAGCTCAACTTCTGAAGGTTGCAACCACTTCTTACTGTTTACATCAAAATAAGTTAGAAAAGAACATTAAATTCCTCAAAAAATATTTTTAAAATTTTTAACTTTTTAGATTTTTAATTTTTTTTTTTTTTTTTTTTTTTTTTTTTTGAACTACAATTGAATAATTTAAATGTTCTTTAGTTGTACATTCTCTTCATATCATGTTGTAACAATTTCTCAAGGTAATCCCAGTACATATTCCATGACTATAAAGATGTTTTTATTTCTTTTCACTGTTGTCCTTTGAAGTTTTGTCACAAAGAGTTAAATCATAGGTAATGATTTTAGACTATTTAAATTGTTTGGTTAATACGTATTTATTCTATGAGCTAAGAATTATTTTCTAAAAACAATTTGGTTCTTTTACTTCCCATTGATTGTTGACATACGCTTAAAAATGTTTTTATATTTGATTTTGAACCAAGTATTCATTGTTGTGAATGAAGCTATTTAAAAAATGTCAGAAGGTGAAGATTTATTTGTTATGATTTTATGGAATCTCCATATTACTTGTGTCATAAATTCACTTTCCTCAGAAGATAACTTTTGAAGTTAAGTTTTCAAAGAAGTTTTCTAAGAACCATTCATTGTCATGTTTATGGATCACATCCATTATCATGTTTTTAGACAAATTAATATTTGAAGTTAAAGACACAATCACTTATTAAATACTTTGGATCAAATACAATAGATATCAATAGCTTTTTTAGCTTTAGAATCCTACTTAAAAGAAGAGACATAGGTTCAATTTAAAACTACAATTAGTTGGTTAAAAAAAGTGAATGATCCAAACTTCAAGAGAAATTGTTTGTTTTTGGAAATCCAGCATTAAAAGGTGCATGTCATATACTATTCTACACAACATAAAATATATGTGAAAAAGAATATTTTTGAATGAAGGTGAATAAACAATTGTTATTTAGGACTTTGTTAGTGGCTATTGAAACTATATTTAAGTAAAACTACAACCATACACAATATTTACATAATCGTTTTTAAGGTTGCAAATTTAAAAAATCAAATCTTTTTACAATTTTTGTAGATGTGACAGGGGTTGTGATAAACATATGGTAGAAATATATCTCTTATAAAATAAATATTCAAATTATGTAGAAAAAACATGCAATTTTCATTTGATTTTTTTTCTTCAGGTTTGTTGTATATCATTTATATGTCGTTTCATATGTAAACATATTATTTTTCTTATGTACAAGTTATAGATTTTATAACCATAAATTTTTGTAATCATATGAATTAGGTGTAGACCACTTTCCTTTAGGTATACTGTATTATATTAAAACACACAAGTTTAAATTCAATTTCCCACTTGAAAGCAACACTTTTTACACTTATAGTCTACTTATAGTAAAGCATTGGAAAAACAGTGTACTTTATTCATATCTACCTTTTAAGAGGAACCAATTTATCCTTTATCAATTTTAATTGTTGAGATTTGAAATTCCTTTTTTTCAAATGAAATTATTTACATTACTATGAATTGATTTCAAATCTATGGCAAAAAATTAAATTGAATAAAAATTTGTTGGTTGTATTTAATTGCACATGTCATTTAAGTCACTATTTATGCCTTCTTAGATATAGAATGGGTTTTTGTAGGAGTTTGATACCATATTTTAAATTAAGCTTTCCATACTATTTTATCAGTTTCTTTGAGACCGTAGGGAATATCTAAGTATTATGATGGGCGTTTCTTAAAACATGTCCAAACATTATAAATTGTCTAAATCACCAAGTTTATTCATAAAAAGTCCTGATTGCAATTTTGAAAGATACAAAAGAATTTATCATACTCTCACGATGTTTTCAAATATCAAGAACTTCAATCTTCTTTGCTAGAATGTAAGAACTACACATGCTTTGTTTCCAGTTTTGAAGTAAAGAAAGAACACTAGTTTAGTCTACTTTCATACCAAGTCTTTTGGATTGGATTTCTTCTACAACTAAGCAAGTTCTTTGCACCAGTAATTGTAAAACGTAGCTCAATTTTGAGAATTCTCATTAAAAATTTACGGAAATGAGTTGTGTCCAATGCAAGGTGTTGGATTTTTTTGGATTAGCAATAATATACATATTTTTGACTTTTTTGGTTGACGCAAACGAACATTTGATTAGCAATTTAGCGCCATTTCGGTTAACCCCTAGAATTCTTCGCAACCAAAACTTGGTCGTTCGACTTCTTAGGCAGCCTCCAGGGACCTCATACTTTTAAAACTTTCAATGAAAATTTTAGTGTAGTTTCCAAAAACTATATTCTACATGTAGCACTTTGTTTCACGTCATTCCGATAAGTATTGCAAAAGTTATAAGCATTTGAAGTTTTCAAAGCGGGATCGGGCAGCAAGAAAAAAAAATTAAAATTGTTTTTTTCAATTTTTTTTTTTGGATTCATGATTGGTTGATCTATATCTACAATTGAAGCTATAAATCAACCCATTATGAGCAATGGGATAAAAGTTATGAGGAGATATGTTTCTTGGGCAGGTTGGACAAAATAATCTTTGAAGCTCATTTCTAAACTCAATTTTCAATATTTTTTAATGAAATAAAAAGCACTAGGTGAAGACCTTTAAGCACAACATTCTGACCGTTAAGATTGACATTTTACAATTCCATGTCAAACTTATAAATGATTTTCTATTTCCTTCCATTTTGTACCCACTTCTAGTAAATGTTTTATGAAAAAATTACTATGAGTTTTTTTCTTTCAAGATTTTATATTCGAAGACCTAACTCAATTGTTAACATGGCCTTGCCATTCAATCAATTTCTGACCCATTCAAAAAAAAGATATTAATTTCTAAAGTTCAAATTTGTCACCAGATTGAACCCCAAAAAATCTTCTTTTGCAACTTTGATCCTTATAATCTAAGAATCTAATGGTCATCTTGCTCTCAAATTTTGTGCTTACTTGAAAAACCAAGTTGAGTATTAGATCTTACGGTTAAATGATGAAAAAACTAAAAAAACATATTATTTCTTCTCTAACTTCCAAATACTGCGTTTTTCATGGTTTTTTGTGAGATTACAGTCAAGGAATTTTAGGGGTTAAACAAACTGTTTTCAAGAACAAAAGAAACACAAACTTCGTTCTTTTGAAGGGCCAACTCAATCCAATTGAAGTGTTTGCTCTTTAGGAACCAAATTGTAATGAGTGCTATGCATCTCATTAGTTTTTTTATGTGTTTTATTTTTGGAAACCAAAAGAAGTTCAGGTCATTGGGGAAATGTTTAGCCCAAATGTGGGGGTGAGCTGGAAAACGGAGCCTTTTGCCAACCAACCCCATTAATGGAGGATAAGGAATTTTCGTAGCTTTTTTGTATGCACACATTGAATGATCAGAAAATGCACTATTTGAAGGCTATACCGTATGATTACAAAGGCTCAATTCCACTGTTCACGTCTGGAAAATTTCGACTTTGGAATTCTTACAGTACAGTGAGGACAGCTCAGCGAGGACAGCTGGTGCTGAAGTATGTATATAGGCAGAACAGGTTGCAGTGTAGACCATCAGAAAGAGAATGTCAGGCCGAAATTCTTGGATGGGGATGAAATTGCCGGGTTGAATGAAAACTACAGTTTCAGTTTCAGTAACTGCTCCTTTGAGTAAAAATTCAGGAAAATAAATTTAAAAATTTATTTATTTTTAGAAAAATCATGAATGTAATAATAAAAAAAAATTAAAAATTATTTCTAAATTTTTATATTATAAAATAAATTTATTATATTATTTAGAATACATAAAACAAAAAATTTAAAAAAATGAGTGAGTTCCAGGGTTTGAATGACTTCACTGTGGCAGTTTCATTCCCCATTCATCCAGGGAGGACAGTCAGTTAGTCAATAACTTTGGGCACCCTAAAGGAGCGCACTGGTGAAAGACTACATCCATTACAGTGTGTATTGCTAGTGTATATTTGTTTCGAGAAGCTTTTTGCAAACCGCGGCGAGCTCAGAAGGGTCAGGGAGAATCAACCGCTACATTGGTACCTTCCGCGATGGATGCTCTAGGTGTTCCCCTTCGGTTCTCATCCGTCATAATCTAAGGATGTAATCTATGGTTCCAATCTATGGTTACCTTGATATTATGTAATAGGTGGATGAATGGGGGCTTTTTGACCTTATCGTGCAATCATTCTAATGAACCCACCTCCATTTAAGGTAACAATTGCAACTTGAAATTGCCATCTAATGAAATGAAAGGACCACAATTTTTTTGTGCACATAAATTGGAGTGGATATTACTTTTAGTTTCAAAGGAGATTTTTAATTCAAGCACAATTGAAGCTTTTAATGGGGTATATTTTAATCTTGTAACTCATTAGTTTTATTTGTTTTCATTTCATTGCATGCATTCAAAATATATGCACATTTAGATGGTTTATATTTTAAAGACATATTGTTGTAACAATTTTATGAAAAAAATACCCTAGGTTAATGGGTATTATGGAATGATTACAAAAAGCAAAGATATAATTTTTTTGTAGAAATGCAATCACAATGGGTATGGCTTAAAGACTTGTGATGTATTCTAAATTATCTTTGTGGTGGGTATTTCCTCCACGTGGTTGAGATTTATCTCATATGTAATCTATCATGGGTAACTTCTAGAAGACATGATACATTTAAAAATCTCTATTACGGGTATTTCCTAGAGATTGTGATGCATTTAAAAACTTTTCTATGATGAGTAATGCCAAGGTGAGTATTTCATAAAGATGGAGATATATTTCAAATTATGTCCATGATGGGTATTGGCTAGGAACTTAGGAGGTATGTCCAAGTGTGCATCTTTTGATGATTGTTACAAAATTTGTGATATAACTCTATTTGGCCTATGATGGGTATTGGCCTAATTTTACAATGTGCCATTACAAGTTTTTGATTGCTTACAATTCTTCATTTTTTCAATTCTTTTAACTTTTTAATTATTTTTATCATAGAATCATTAGAAACCCATGAATGGCGACCAGACATCAGTCTTTTTGCTCAAAAACTTGCCTATAATGGGTATTGCATAGAAATTTAATTCAAAATTAGCTTACGATGGATATTTTTCAGAGGTCGTGATGTAATTCATAAGGTCTTTGTGATGGGTATTGCGTAGAGAGTAATGAAATTTGTCTAAGTATGCTTCTCTTGAGAATGTTTTCAAGTTCTCGTGATACATATTAATTGGGCTTTATGATGGATTTTGGTCAAGTATGAAGGTGCATTTTTTTGATTAACCACAATTATTCTTGTGTGCTTACCCCTTCTAATTCACAAATGTTTAGTACACAAAACCATAGTACACAACGAACATTCAATTTAAACCTCAAACCTCAATGTTGTCCATGTTACACTTGATGGAGTCCATAAAATGAGCAAAATATCATAAATTTCCACTTCAGTGAGAGGGCGACTCTCATGGAAGTTCTAAGGTAGGAATAATGTTACAATGAAAATAAAGAGTTTTACATATTAAAGATTTGGAATTTGTTCCAAGATTGAATTTTGTTTTATATAGATTATAGATGCTGGTGTTTGTTTTGGTTGATTTTTAAATAAAAAAGTTTTTTCAAGCCAAAATGGATTTATATGGTTTTTGTCAAGCTTGTATGAAGAGAGAGAAAAACTTAGGTCTTCGAAGGTGACAAACGTGAATTAAGTGTCTGTTCGATCCACCTCCAATCTAATGTCCATAGGACAAAGGTAGGATAAAGATTTACTCCCTTTTTGGAGAATATATACTTTAAAGGTTGTATGAATGTATATTTGAATCCTTAATTTAGGTTTTAAAATTTTCAAAATGTACATAATTGTACGAGGTTCGTAGGAATATAGTTTCTTTTGCACAAGTGGTTCAAAGAAAAAATCTTGCTACCCGCATTATCATTTTTTCCACTTTTGGCAGGTCAAGACATCATACCCTGAGTTCTACTAGGTAAAGGTTTTTTTTTTTTTTTTAATAATATATTTTTTTTTATAATTTTTAATTTTTTTAACTTCTTTTTTTTTAAAATAATTTTTTAAATCTAGTTCATAATGTGATATTTCTTTTTTCTTTTTTCTTTTTTTTAAATTGAAATTTTTTCCTCAAGACATATGAAAGTTTTGCTCCTTACTGGATAAGATGCAAAAAACAAACAGTTTGTGTTAAGAATATTTACCTTTAAGCTTTTGAAGTTTTGTGGTGTATTGTGTGGAGAGTGGAGACTCTAGAACTTAAAAGTGTTACTTCTAAGATTTCTTAACCCTTAAACGGCATATGCTTTCCTGATACCACTCCCAAAATCTCTCTTAAACTCCATTTAAAGCATTATTTTTAATTTGCTTGAGCTCTATTCTAAGAAAGTATAGATCTCTTTAAGGTGCTCACTTTGACATTCTAAAAATCCAATTTGGTATAATGGAATGTAAGTTATGAGCAAGATTCTCTCAAAAAAAAACCAAGCCCCTTGGGCTGGGTTAAGGATTAATTACATTTCTTCAAATACTCTTAAGCTACCATCTCTTTTATAAAAAATAAACAAGAAGTAAGACAACGTGGTTTGTATCATGCATCTTCAAGTATAGGCTTTTGCTTTAAATTATTAAAAAGACATGTGCAATTTGTTTTTTAAAAACAATTGACTACATTGATTGGGAAATTATAAAATTGAACATAAAGAGAATTCTTTGTAAAGACTATTCTAGAAAAAAAAAAATATATATATATATATCAACTTCTCTTTATTTAAATTATTTTCAATGCCATAGAAAGTTTATATTCTTTACCATCGTAATTTCTACAATGCTAAATGCTTGTTCATCAAATCTAATGTTTAGTAGATGTCTCTGGCACTCTTCAAAAATCATGCTAGAAAAGATGTCCATGTGAAGAAAAGAGTATGAGATTCTAGTTGAAGACACCGTATTGCCTTTGAAAGCATTGAGACCACCTAATCAAAGATGAAAATCAAATTGGGCAACCACATACCAATGAATTAATCCTTTATTATATTATCTTTGTTATATCAGAATTCTTTAGGGGTACATCTTTTTGGTAGACAAAGGCAGCACAATGTCTATAGAGGGACATGGATAAAAAGACATGATATGCCTATATTAATATGCAAGAAAATCCATTTAAAATGAAAATTTCCCTTGAAATCTTTTGAACCTTTTAAATTTAAATAAAATATGTTTCATGTACTTGGATTATTCTTTTATTTGGTTCATTTGTTGATCTTCACAACATAATATTTCCAACTCATTCAACAATATCACTTACAACTTACCTCCCTTGAAATACAACTTCATATTTTCAACACTACCCACAACAAAAAAGGTTGTGAAACCAAAGAAGTACGTTACTATGTCCCAAAAATTGCATATCACCCCAAATTTGTATTAATTAATAGTCCAGCTGTGCGCTTGGGTGACGGATCTGATGGGGCGGCTCAAGGTTGGCGGGATCCAAAGGCCTAACGGATCAGTGACCTGGAAGGTCCGTTGGGAGCAAAATGTCAATCCCTAATTGTTGATCCCTAATTGGAGAGAGGCGCAGACTCGAAGAGGGAGAGGCTGTTGGAGCGAGGCGTAGGCTTGGAGCAAGGCGCAGGCTTGAAAAGAGGAGCAGGTAGATTGTTGATTGTGTGTTTGTAGGAGCTCTTTACAAATTGCGTCATAGGTGGTTTGTTTTGAGTGCGATTTCATTTGTAGGGTTTTGTGAGTTCATGAGGGTTGTTGGTGTGTAGGGATTTAGGAGGTGGTGGCTTCTTTCTATGTGACTTATTGTGCTGATATTTGAGGTGGTGTTCTTGGACATGGGGGATTTATATAACCGGGAGCAGTCTTCTAGGTGCAACAATGAAGACTCCTCGTATTACGTTAAAAAATTTGATTAATCCATAAAGGTTCAAGCCGTTTTTGGACCTCCAAAACAAAAAACTGTGATTTTTGACAACCTTGTAGAAGTTGGAGTATGATTCTTATTTTTTTTACTTTTTTGGTACGCCCAACCGTAAGATCTTGAACCTAATTACCTAAAATAATACAATGACAAATTTCAACGGTTGGATCTTTACCATTTGTAAGATTATAATGTTCAAAGTTTACAGTTTTTTTTTTTTTTTTTTTTTTTTTTTTTTTTTTTTTTTTTTTTTTTTTGGCTTTGCGCAAAAGGCATACTCTAAATGGTGCCAAGGGAGACTTGATGATTGTTATCCCAAACATTTTGCTCATATTTTTTTCCATGTAGGTGACTAAGTTGGGCACCTCCATGCAAAATTTTAGAGTCACAATATGCTTTTCTGACCTTCAAGCAAATTATTTTCGAGAAGAAGGTACAAAAAGCACAATATGGTAAAACTTAAATAATGTCAAATTTTTTTAGTTTTTTTTAAAAGTGAACGGTTAAAAGTTACGTCTATAAGTTTTTGAATTATTGGAAAAAAAAAAAAAATTCCTAATCTCAAATTTTGACAAATTCTGAAAAAAAAAATTGTAAAATCACCAAAAACTATGAACATTGTTTTTGTAATTTTTGGAGGCTGCCCTTGTAAAATTGGTAAGCTTTTTGACATAGGTCACTTCGGATTTTGAGTAGTGAATTGGTTATGAACACATTTCTTTAAAAAAAATCTAAAAAAACCTGATTTTAAATTGCGCGTTTTGGACTTGAAATCTAAAATTTCTAGATGAAGGTTCTAAAAGTGAAATTTGGCTTTCCAAATTTTACCACATACACCTTGCGGTATAGGGAGCACCCAGTAAAATTCTTAGGCAAAAATATTACCTTTAATCCCTTCATGTAGGCTGCCCGAAACAGCCGAGAGCCATTTTGGATTTCCAGAACCTTTAGGGGTTAAGTAAAGCAAGGTTTTGGAAGGATCGAGCTTATGTTTTTTTTATTATTGATGTGGTAGGGTGTTAGATTTTTTTGGTATTGAACCAGCAAGTGGCATCTCATCTCATGTTGCTAATTTGGATCTACAATCATCTACAGTGTGATTTTTTGCGAAAGAGTGGCTATCCACGGAGCTATTGTAGCCATCAAATGGTAAACGCAGCTAAAATCATGACAGCCCCCCAAAACCACCACACCCCAGTATGATACCACCTCCCTCTAGAATCTCTAAAAGCAAATTGTGAGTCCTCATTGGCATGACTTATTTGCTTATTGGTCACCTTGCTAATGGGTGAACTCTCACAATAAAAGAATACAATTTTGGGTTTAATGGTGAGCAAAGTTGACGACCACAATTATTGCTCATAGGAAATTCTAAGTTAGAAATGGGTCATAGAGTACTTTACACTTTGAGATTTCTATAAAATTGAGAATTACAAATTTTATGATATAATTTTTTGCATTCCTCATGAAATCATATTTTGAAGATTAGAATATTTTTAAAAGAATTTTTGAATTTCTAATTAAAGATCAGATTGCTTAAGTTGGTGGTTTTAGGTACGTCTACCATACTTCAAACTAAGTTGGAGGCAACGAAGCAACCATTTCACCCTGACTCCATACGTGCTCGCTACTCATTGTTCGCTTTAGGGATTATTGTTGGTTTTCAAATTTGTTGTGGCCACGTTGCACTCCCTCAAGGGGGTCCATGTGGCAAGAAAGGCCCCACTATCTTCATTCATTAATTAATTAATTCAAAAATCACACTAGGACACTAATACGTTACTTAGCATCTCACCCGGCCTAAACCGGGACGGTTCTATTAAGAATTCTTAAAACATATGTATTTTTTCTGGCTCTTGGATTTGCTTTTGAAAAATTAATCAAAAAAAATATTTTTCCGGAGAGGCCTGACTCCTTTGGTTTTTGCGGTGTTGTGTTATCTCTTTAATATGACGAGGTTTCACTCTTTTGTTAACCCCTAAAGCATTTGGCCATAAAATCCCAAATTGTGCCTCAATTCTGCCATGTTTTAGTTCAAGGTAGAATTATGCAAATTTGAACGTATTTTAAAGAATCTAACCGTAGGATCTAGTACCTAACTTGTACATGTATGTATACACAAAATTTTAAATTGTAACCCCTCACCGTTTGGAAGATCGTAAGATTTAAACTTGAGAGAAATTTTTTTTGGTATTGCCTTGCAGGGACAGCCACCCTTCGGAGAGTGAAATAACAAATTTTTTGAGATCGTGTGGTTGGACGCTCTTCAGTTTTGGATTCTAAAGTGACTTGGGAGTATGCTCAAAAACATTGAAGACAATTTAACACACAGAAGCATTGGAAATCCACATTTCCAATGACGAGAGTCAAATGAAATGCATATACACTAGCTCTTTTTCCACACTACAAATGCCTAAGAAGATCATCTATTTTTTGAAATCCAAACGGTGTATATATGCATTTGTATGGAAAAGAAATTGTAGAGGAAAGAAATCCAAAAAATAAATAAATCCAAAATAGATATGAATTTTACAGCATATACTGTGGTTTAGGAGGAGAAAATGGTGAAGGAAAAATGGGTGACGAAGGTGACCCAATCACTGTAGATCTGTCTGCAGGTTTTTATAAAACTTGGAACTTTGACTAAATATATCTCAAAATCTGTACGGTCAAAAATTACAAAACTTGGTATGTAGACTAATTGGATGGCTCTCAACAAGATCCTACGGTTGTATTTTTCAAAATCAAGTTTCAAAAAAAATAGTGAAACGATTTCAGAAACGATCATTTAGAAGTCACTGTAGACTATCACAGTTTTAGTACACCACTCCTATTGGCCACAAACCTATCCCAGCTGCCTTGAATTCAATTTTGATCTTCAAACACAAATTATTTCTTAACTACGGGCCCGATGAAAGTAAAATTTGGTCTTGTTAGAAAAATATGACAATTTCCCATGCTGTGCCTAAGTTATAGCTACATCCGGTAAAATTTGACTCATAGGGAGCCTGACTGGACCCTAAATCATACCAAAACTGTTGAGTTGATGCTTTAGGGGTTAAAAATAAATAAATAAATTTAAAAAATAAAAATAAAAAACAAAGAAGAACTTGGACTTCATTTATGAAACCAGCTTGATCCAAGAGCATGCAAAGAGAGAAAGAAACTTTGACCGCGGTGAATTAAGTGTCTGTTCAATCCACCTCCAATCCAATGCCTATATGACAAAGGTATGGAAGAACAAATCTACTCCCCTTTTGAGACCAAGAGCATGCATGTTCACAGAGGAACACAATATATTGTTGTGATCACCTCACAATTGGTTTGTTGTTTGTGGTTAGCATCATTTGCATTACCTTTAGATATATTTCTCACAATTTTGTTATCAAAGCTGTGGTGTCCATGGTCTGCTCACAAGAGGCATAGCAAGCACAACTTTAAACCCAACGATGAACATCGCCCTCGTTTTAATGACAAGGCCCTCAACAAAAGCTCTCATTGGAGGAGGCAAAAAGCCCCGTATATTTTGCTTGCTAATGAAAAATAATAACAATAATAAATTAAAAAAATTAAAAAATACATAAACTAACTAAAATGATTTCAGTGAGTCTTTTAGACGAATTCGGGGTTCCGAATTCCATTAAAAATATAAAATTACTTAAAAAAGGCCGCATATTTTCTAAAAATAGATCAAAGAGAGGGGGAGAAAGATGAGGAGGAGGGGGAGGGCCTGCCTCATCATTAAGACGAGGGCGAGGTTTATTGCCCGGGTCTTCTAAACCCCTCCAAACAAGCCACATACATAATTAACTGTGGTAGATTAATACTAGCGTTAATAAAGGGTCTTTTAATCTTTAAGAATGTTGTTTGTAGGCCGCGTAGCCTACTCAAATTCTTCTAAGATTTAATGCCCCTTTTTGAAGGTAAGGCTATGTAGAAACAAGTGAATTAATATAGAAGGGCCGTGACTACTTCAATTGTGCATTTTTGAAAGTATGTGTCAATTGTGGAGTGTGTTTCTTGAGTGGTTGGTAAGTGCGTTGTTGTTGTGTGTCATGAACACCCAGAGTGTTGGATATGTTGGTTGTTCTGTTACAACGATACACTTTAAAAGTATAGCCGTCCGGGTTTGAGTCATGTTGAAGACTTGAGTGGATTGGTATGGTAGTATGTTGGTGTGAATTTGGTAGGAAATTGAAGCATCTAAACCCTTGTGACAAGTGGTGCTATATGGAATGAGCTATGTTTCCGTGTGTCCTATTAAAGTGTGTTTTTCTTTTATAGTTTTTTGGAATTTTGTATAATATGTTGATTTTTGACATGTGAGTCTAGCTGTTTTCAAAACTGATGGATATATCCTATCTGGTTTGTGTGAGTTGTTTTGGTTTGGTATATGTATGTGTGTTTTGGGTGTGATGTATGCCAACACATTACTTATGGGTATCACAATAATTAGTGATCAGTCTGTGTGAGGGTATTGTGGTTTCTAGTGCTTAAATCTTGTAGACTTGTCTTTATACATGGGTGTGAGGAAGTGGGGTATTGGTATTTGGCACTTTTGTTGTAAATTACTCCCTTTGTCTCACTAAAAGACCGTTGTTTGCTCAAAAAATCTGTCTCTAGATAAGATCGTTGTTTCTAAATTTGTCCACTTATTTTTAAATTTGGAAACTTGTTTTTAAATTTAGAATTGCTCTTAAATCCGATATTATTAGCAAACAACAATCTTATAGTGAGATAGAAGAAGTATTTGTTTTGTTGGGGTTTTAGTGATCTTGTGTTTTAGGTTTTTGGACAAAGAGCTTTGTGGTTGTTTTGTGTGTATTCAAGTTTCTGTTTGTTTGTCAGTGTTTTTTGTTTTCGTTAGTCTGTAAGGCATCTATCTAAGTTTGGGGTGCTCAGTATTCGCGGGGTTGGTGATTCTGTACTTTAAATTTTCTAGAGGACTATATGGAGGGTGTATAGGAGGATTTCCCAACTATAGAGAAGTTGGATGGTGGTGCGGGAACATTTGTTTTTGTGTTTCATGAGGAGCGTGTGGCCGGAAAGGCGGGAATACAAATTTATGGAGGTTATTTCACCAAAGAGGACATGAGCGTGCACGCTATGGAGCATCATCTATCTACTCCGGGGTTGATGCGAATCAAATTGGATATAGTTGGGCATTGGGATTTTGTTGGTGGGGTCTCTCTAAATCCCCCCTACGAGCGTTGCAGGGGGGCAGCTTTCTACACGGGCAGCCGATGGTCTTGGATGACCCCTGTCCGTGGTTCTCATCCGCGGCTCTCCCTTCCCGCCCAATCTGCCACCCCCTCCCTCCGAAGCTCCTCTCCCTCCTCCTCGTCCCCGCACTTCCACCTGCCCTCTCCCCACCGCAGCGCCGCTCCGCTCCTGGCCCTCGCACGTGCTCTCACCCCAAAGCCGCTAACATGAGAGCCTCGGTGCCTCTCGGGTGCATGTGGAGGGTGTTGATCCTGACGCCATCGCTAGTGCCATTGCCAGGACTCCCAACCACAAAGCTCATATTCCCGGTCATTCCTATTCTGCGAAATGAATTCTTCATCACCATCAGACAAGCCATTGAAATCGCACGCTTGCGTCCAAGTGCAAACAGACAGGATTAATGAAGAGGCATCTTCCTTGGTACTCACTACTCACACAACACACTTAGAGCTGCATCTGGATTGCCATCGCCAATCAACAAGTACCTGAACAAACCCACACTGGAGCTTGAAAACACAACCAATGTGTTGGAAATTATATGTTAATTTCAATCTTACACAGAACATCAAGACAATTGTTTGCTTGAGCTTCACTTCCTCAGGTCTGTCACTTGCAGACAATGTTTGCAGAGTCCTGTGATTATAAATTTTGCTCATAATCTGCAAAGTTTCTCTAAGTTCAGATTTCACTATTTGTCTGAAGATTAATTATAAAATTGGGTGAGCCAGATGCAAGGGCGAGCAGATGCGGGGGCTAGCAAGGGCAGGGGAAATCATTTGTGAAGTCATTTGTGAAGGAGAGCAGGTGCGGTGGTGCAAGGGCGAGGAGCGTGGCGGCTTTGAGGCGAGAGCAGGTGCGAGTGCGGGGACGAGGAGGAGGGAGAGGAGCTTCGGAGGGAGGGGGTGGCAGATTGGGCGGGAAGGGAGAGCCGCGGATGAGAACCACGGATAGGGGTCATCCAAGACCCTCGACTGCCCGTGTAGAAAGCTGCCCCCCTGCAACGCTCGTAGGGGGGATTTAGAGAGACCCTTGTTGGTGTGTCTCCAGTGCCTATGTTACAGTTTTTTGTGGCATGTATTCGCCAATGTTTTGGGCCTTAGAGTGGTGCCGTTGTAGTACAATTTTTTTTGTAAATCTCTTTAAGATGTGTTTTGTGCGGCCTTTATTTTAAATTAAATATTTATATATAGATTTTTACTGCACACTACGCAAGTCGGTCAACACTAAAGAATCTGTGCAACAGTTTTACTGTCCAACATGCTAAGAAGGAATGTGCCTTTGCAAGTGCTATGTGAAGCATCATAGCAATCTCTTCAGGACTAAAAAACTTGAGGTACCGGACCTATCCAAGTCTTGTGGAAGGAGGCCAATAAAGCAGCTTGAAAGGAACTGAATGTTTTGTGCATCACTTATTGTTTGTTGCTGTTATTTGCTTTCTAAGGACCTTGGAACCGCTCAGGTCTTGGAATCGTTCAGTAGGCTTCTGGACTAGGCTGCACCAACTCATCCAACATGTTTCCTGAAAATGTGCAAGAGAGCTCTAATTTTGTCCAACTTGAGTGCTTCTCATTGGTGCAGTTTCAAAATCCAACTGTTCATATTAACCATGACTCTATGTGCGGTTTGGGGCACCCCTAGGACTGAACACTCAAAAATTCATAAGAAATTGTAGACTTACTCAAAAAACAATTCTTTTTGGGGATGGCTTTGCACTAGCTTTGCAGTCCATCCAAAAACCATAAAAAATTTCCCCCATTGTTCTAACTAAGCAGACCTGAAATTTGGACGGTTCGAGGGCCCTCTACCTTAGTGAGCCTCTATATGCATATGTATGTTGGTGTTGGAGTGGGGGTGCGAGTCCACATTTGGATGGTAAACTGGTTTGAATCTCAGACTGACAGTGTACAGTCTTCACATAGTGAACTGCGCAAGGAACCGAGAACAGAGGCCATGCAAGTCTGGAACAATGCCCCCAACAATATCATCATGCCCAAGTATCAGCTCAACCCTGAGATTCTCCAAGAATATTCTATGGGCTGCCCGGCCAATCCCCAAATTGTTGTTTAATGGTTAAAGTATTGCAATCTCCATATCTTTCAAAATACACATCCAAACAATAATATTTTAACATATTTGGAATCACCGTGATCTACGTATGCTTAAGAATTTGGACTTAATATACACCATAAAATTATCCAACACTATATTATTTCAAGAGTACATGACTCTAGAAAGTTGATATTTAGTGTCGATCAAAGGACAAGGTTTTTTGGAGTTCAGCCTTGATTTCTAGTACAAAGAGGCCCTGAAATTCTGTTTCATGAAGAGTTGAAACCAGATTGCAATGGTTAGTGGGAGACTCCCTGTTTTGATTGGCGGACGGAGAGCAGAGAGAGTGAGCGGCGGAAACCCTAATTCTGCGGCGGGCCACAAGATGGCGTCCTTTGCTCTGTTTCTGGATGCGTAGTGTCTGTATTGATCCCTGTATGTTATACAATAGGAATTACAGGTTCTGCGTCTCCGCGATTAGCAAATCCAAGTAACCCTAATCATGTTCAGCTTAGTTTAGTGGCCTTAATATGGCTTCTTATCTTGGTGCTCTCACGCGCGGCACTGTAGGCCAGGACCGCGTGGGTGGGGTTAACTCAAGCATGCGAAATGGAGCTCGCCAGGGATCTAATGCTCTGCAAGCTCAGCGCCAGAATGGATCGCGTCCGGGCTTCAATGCAGGTGGCGCTACACGAGTCACGACAAGGAGTCACGAGGCAGCCGGCAGCTCGTCAGATACCTCCCGGTAAAGTTCCTTATTCTGAGTCGCCGCTTGCTTGCCCTATACTGTGCTACCGTATCGGCGACCATGGCCGATTCAACCCTTACGCTGGAGAGGAAGGAGAGAAGCTTCCTCATGGCGCTGTCAGGAACTACCAAGGCTTGCTAATCAGGCCGATCTCCCCGGGGCCAGCTCTTGACCTCGCTGTCGTGGAGAGGGAAGCTGCCTCCCTCAAGGAAACTACCGTTATTGCTAGCTTCATAGGCAGGAAGATCCCGCAAAGCTCCATAGTCGATTGGTTGCAGATGATCAACCAGCAGTTAGGGTTTAATGGTGTTACCCTTAAAATGGACATGGGACGAGGCTTTCTTTTCCTTAAAACCGCGAACGTTTCTACCACCAAGTCAATTCTTGCTCTCACACCTCACAGTACGCCGTGGGGGCATTGCGTTTATCAGGAATGGGTTCCGAATTTTAACCCGGATTACCCTCAGGGACTCAAAATTCATGCGTGGATCAGTCTGATCAAGCTTCCCCATGAGTTCAAGCCACTGGAAGGCCTAATCGCAGCTTCCCTTGGCCCGGTCTACCTTGCAGATTCGCAGAACAAAAAGCTTCGTGACCCCAGGTTTTGTATCGGTTTAGACTTTACCCTCGGCTGGCCTTCGGCTGTGGAGGTTTTGGGCTTAGGAGGTAAGTCGAATATTATTCTCCTTAATTATGACCATGCGCCCGTGCGCTGTCGTTTCTGTCACTCCCTGGCTCATCGGGTTGCGGATTGCCAAGAGCTGCGATTCAACAGCATGGGCCATCTCTGTGATAACAGCCCCGCTCCACCTGGCAAACCCCCTACAGGTCAAGCAGCTGTCCCCTCTGCTGAGGTAGCTCCAATCGCGCAAGAAGCTCGTCGCCCTTCCAGAGGGCCTGATCCTCCTGATCCCCCTGCTCCGGTGGCTTCCAAGCCAGCAGCTGACGACGATGGCTTCACCGAGGTTCGCAGGAAAAAACCGAAGAAACCAGCTGCTCGTGGTGCTGCGCTGCCTGCAGTTTCGTGCTCTTCCGGAACTCCTTCTCATCAACCTTGCTGCTCGGTGCCGGCTGCTCCACTCCCTCCGCAAGTGCTGACATCTGAGCAGGTGAGAGATATGCTGGCTGAGGCCCCGGATGAGAATCAAGGCATTCCTATGAATTGGTCTCCGGGGAAATACGGTAGGAATCCAGGAGCGAAGAGGCAAGCTGGTTCAGCCTCGCAACTCAGTTCCCCTGTTCGCAGCAGTGCGACCTCCAAAAGGCAGGAAATAATTCCCTCGGAGCCCTCTGACTGTGCCCATGTGGTCATCGATGACCCCGCTGGCAAGGTGTGCATTCTATTGGACCAGCCCCCCGACATCGCTTTCAAGAAGATCGATGCGATCAGGAGTAAGTGTAATGGCTCGAACTCGCAGGCCAGCTCTAGTCTCAATCTTGAAGCGTTCCCGGTTGTGAATCTAGCCTCCCCCGCCCTCTCCTCAGCTGCTGGTAGTGATCACTCGCAGCCTCTCCCCGCTAACGAGGTGGTTGCTCAGACAGCAGCAGCCAGCGATGGGACTGTGATTGGCAACGCCGTGGATGGTGATTCCCGAGGCTCAGATAGCACCTCCAGTTCCGCTAAAGCCAGTTCTATACGGTTAGCTGCCACCTTTAAGGCCAAGTGGCAAGCAGTCTCACGGCGGCTGGAAGAAGCCGCATCCGACCCTAGTCAGGGCGTCTCTCAAGCCAACCCCAACCAAAGCCAATGAAGCTGACCCTTCTATCCCTCAATGTTCGTGGTCTTAATGACCATACGAAAGTTCATAGGCTTCGGAATTATTTTCAAGGAATTCTCCCTCACCCTGATGTAATCTTAATCCAGGAACACAAGTTAACTGGTTCTAAAGCAGCGGATTTAGGCAAGTCTCTTATGAGCTCCATGAGCTACTTTTTTTCGGAAGCCCTTCCGGGTTACGGTCACCTCGGAGATGGCGATGGTGCAGGCCGTGGCGGATCTGCGATTTTCATCAGCAGTCGGCTAGCTCCCTATGTTACTAATAGCGGCAGTTTTCATCAGGGGAAATTTCTATGGATTACCCTCGGCAATCTGCCTGGAGGAGACCTAGGCATTGCGAATATTTACGGCCCTAATGATGCCCGTGATAGGAGGACCCTTTGGAGCAGTGTCCTCGACAACCTTCCCCCCCGTCATCGCTGGATCTTTGGCGGCGATTTCAACATGGTAGAAAGAAGCAGCGATAAATCTTCTGTCTGTAGTAGGCTTGTAGGTGACCTGGAAAGGATTACCTGGAATGCTCTCAAGGACTCGTTAAGTTTAGAGGATAATTTTGCCCCCCAAGGAGGCCTAAAATTCTCGTGGGATAATGGGCGTGAGAGAGGAGAGCGGATCCTGGCCCGCCTGGACCGCTTTTATACTCCAGCGTGTGTTCCGAGTTCCTTTTCCCTGCAGACAATCTCCTACTGCATCAAAGGAGACTGCATTCAATCCAATCATCTCCCGGTCATTCTTAGCATCAAACTTGGAGGCCAAGTGGTGAACCAATCCCGGTGGAAGATGAACGTCAAGTTTATTGAAGAAACCAGTGAGGAGGTGAAAAAGCTCTGGGAATCATTACCCCGGAATCTTCCTTTCTTCTCGAAAATGAAAAAGGTGATGCACTTTTACAGGGAATTCTCGAAAAGCAAAGCGGCCATGGCAAGAGCCACGGAAATGCACTTGCGGGCTGAGCTCGAAGCAGCTCAACAGCAGCTGCAAATCGACCCCCACTCTTTCTACTGGCAGTACAGGGTAGCTTCAGTGAAGGAGCAGGTTGCTGAATTCGAGAAATCACGTGCTGAAGGACAAAGAATCCGCTCCAGAGTTCGGTGGCGTGACAAAGGAGATGACTGTAATGGTGAGTTCTTTAAGCTGATAGGTGAGAAGCCTAAATCTCAAGCTATTACCACTCTACGTGACAGTGGCGGGCAGCTGCGTACCGAGGCCGAGGAAATCCTAACCATTTGCCGAGGTTTCTATGAAGATTTATATGCCCCTCCACAGCCGGCTGACCCCATCGACTTGGACTTTGCTCTAAGTCACATTGTGCCCAAGATTTCGAGGGAGGTTCAAGAGGCCCTAGGGAGGGATTTATCAAGTGGAGAACTCAAAGAAGCTGCCCTAGATCTTGCGAAGGACAGGTCCCCTGGTTCGGATGGAGTGGACATCCGTTTTTATACTCACCACTGGTCACTAATAGGCGAAGAATTTGTAGAGATGATCAACATGGGCATTCGCTCAGGGCGTCTTCCTAGTCTAATGACGCAGGGATTGATCACCCTGCTGTTCAAGTCCGGGGCCAGAGAGGAGATTGGTAACTGGAGACCAATCACGCTTCTCAACACCGCTTACAAGATCCTGGCGAAGGCGCTTCAGCTGCGGCTCAAGCCTTTGTTGGGCGAGATAATCTCCCCGGACCAAACCGCCTTCGTCCCCAGGCGTTACATTTTAGACAACGTCTTTGTCGCGCATGAAGTAATTGACGTTGCTAGAAGAACAGGCCAGCAGTTGCTGTTCCTCAAAGTTGATTTTAAAAAAGCATTTGATAAGGTCCGATGGGAGTTTCTTTTCAGCTGCATGGAGCGTATGGGGCTGGGAGACCGTTTTGTTCGAATGGTGAAGCTGCTCTTTACTGGAGCTTCCGCTTCAGTGCTTGTGAATCGTCAGCAATCAAGTAGTTTCGGAATTCACAGGGGCGTCCGTCAAGGATGCCCCTTGGCTCCTACTTTGTTTATCCTGGTGGCCGAAGCCTTGAATCTTATGCTCAGGAAAGCGGAGGAAAGTGGCTCCATCGCTGGGATCAAGATCCCAAACTCTTACCAAACTCAACTGGTCTCGCTGTTTGCGGACGACACTTCCATCTCGGTGGAGGTGAGCAGGCCAGAGACGATTTTGAACCTCATAGATATCCTAACCTCGTTTAAATCAGCTTCCGGCTTGGAAATTAACTGGGCAAAAAGTTTGGCCTACTGGTGCTGCGATATCGACAAACCGCCCTGGCTGGGGGACATTGGTTGGAGCTGGGCTCAGGAAAAAGACCTTTCAAAGATGCTGGGCACGCCATTTGGGGTCGATCTTGATGTGGATGACATCGACAGCTTCCTAGTTAACAGGATCAAGTCAAAGCTTGAATACTGGACAAACACAAGACTGTCATTGGCCGGGAGAGCGCTCGTCATTAAACAGGTGTTGTCTTCGTCCTTGTGGTATTTTCTCTCAATATGGAACGGATCGGTGAAAGCCTTAGCAAAAGTCAAAGCTCTATTGCGCAACTACCTTTGGTCAGGATCAGAACATTCCTCTAGGACTCGAGTTAACTGGTTCGACTGTTGCGCGAAGAAGAAAGTGGGAGGCTTAGGGCTGCTAGATCCCCAGGAGGCTACAGCCAGTCTCTTATGCAAGTGGGTGATGCTGGCCTACTTGCCGGGACACTCTAATCTGCAGGTTATGCTTCGCAACAAGCTTTGGTTCTCGAGTCCTGCCAAAGGTACCAGGTGGCCTATGAATCCGCAGTGGGGGCTCGTCGTCAATCACACACCTGTTCCCGGCTCAAAGGTCTGGAGTAAAGTTCATATGGCGTGGAAGAAAATGAACGCCCATCTGTGTGAAGTTCCGCCATCGAATGATGCGGAGGTCCTCCAGACTCAACTCTGGTGGGGTGTTAAATTTAAAGGGGGGGATTTTAACGTGGCCAAAACCACTGCTCTTTCATTATTCAATCGCGGCCTTTGCAAGATCAGCGACCTATGGGACTCTGCTGCCTCTGATTTCAAGTCCCTGGAACAGCTCAGGATCGACTTCAGACTTGATGATCAGGAAGTGCTGAGTGTTTCGCTCCTCCTAGATGCCATTTCAACTCGGTTTAGAGCACAGCTGGGCATTAGTCATCAAAGCATCGGACCAGGTGTCTGGATTGCTGGCTACGGACCGGAACCGCAGGATGAGCCTCTCTTTGCTGTCCAAGCCTGCAGGACTTGGGGGCCCGGAGACTCCTCTCAGATGGAGCGTTTCAGAACCTTACCTTCCGGATACCCGATCTTCCATATTGGTCAACAATCGAGGATGCTCATCCCGGCCAATGGACCTGATGCCTACCACAAAATTAGGAATTGGACTGGGAATACCGCAGTTGCCAGGATCGTCCTTGTTGAAAAATCTAAATCAAAGCAGTCCTTCGCATATTATGGCAAGGTTGGTGATTTACAAGGTTTTGACCCCGTCCTGTGGAAGTGGAAGAACGGTGACCCTTTCACCTTGTATACTGCTAAGATTGGTAAGGAATTGCTTTCGAACAGAGACCAACTAAAGAAGCCCATCGCGGAGAAATGGAGGCACGAAACGAATTTCCAACCGAAACCAGACTGGAAGGCTGTCTGGTCCGATCGCTCCAAGAAAGAATCTGCTTTCCTTTGGTCTGTGCTACACCAGGCGGTAGCAACCAACGCATGGAGAGCTCGGTTCAACCCTCAAGCTAGCCCTGACTGTCCTCTTTGTGGCTTGGGCATTCAGGAGACTAACTCTCATAGGTTCTTTCAATGCCCCTTCTCCAAGGAGCTCTGGAACTTTGGATTCACCATTTTACACTGGCTCACTAAAGGACCTAAAAGCCAGAGCCCTGCCAAAGCTTATTCCCTCGAGCAATGCATTTTTGGAAAAAGAATCAGGCTGAGGATGATGGGAGCCTTGAGGGCCTGGGCCCTGCTTCGTGGAATAATCTTGTGGGGTAGCTGGATTCTTAGGAATGAGGCTGTCTTTGAGGGGACGGTGTGGTCTAACGCTAGAGGTAGGAGATATATCTGGGATTCACTCTTGGAATATGGTAGAGTAGAATGGGATCGCACCCTCAAGAAGCTTAAATCTGCTAAGTCTCCGGAGAAGGCTCAGTCTGCATTATGTGAATTTGACTCCACTTGGACTGCTTTCGAGGTCTTGTGCGTTAGAGATGGTCTTAGAGTTAGTTGGAAACATGCTCCCCCGGATGTGCCACTAATCTTTTGGTAACTGTTCTCTCTGGGCCCCAGCCTCGTGCTGATGGGGGCCTTGTAATCTACTTCTTGCAATGAAAGTTCTTTCTTGCTTCAAAAAAAAAAAAAAAAAGAAACCAGATTGCAATCTTCATAGTTCAGTTGAAAGTAATAAACTTCAATTAGGCAAGCTCATCTATCCAGGTTAGTTATAGCATATTCTGTCATAATGTCTGGTTCATTGAAAATTCAACATTGTTCTGACTTTTCGAAATGTCTAGGTTGGAACTTGGTGGGTACTTGTTCTACTTAATCATTCCTCATATCGAGAATTAACTCTTTGATGATTGATTTAATTTTTTTCCTGATTGGATGTTGAGATCCTACTTATCCATGTTTTGATTTTCTGGACAAGCTCAGAATCAGCGCATGATGATGATTCTTTAATTCAAAGGTTCTGTATTAATGGCCAGGGCATTCCACTATGGCCGGCACAGTTGTTTCCAGCATGGCGGTGAAATGAAGGGTTTCACTTGTGTGAAAAACCAAAATAAAATAAAAAACAAAAACAAAGTTGTTTCCAGTTGTTTTACTTCTTGTGTAATTTGTCACTTACGTTCAACCCATTCATTCCAAATCGGTTAAAATTGCAACAGATTACTGATTAATTTTATAGATTACTAGTTATTCACAACTTATATAGATTACTAATTACTTATAGAAATGAGTCAAATGACTAATTATTTGCAAAAGACTTTGACAAAGTGATGTATAAATTTTATTGTTGTATTGTTCAAATTTATGATTGCTTGTAAAATGATTCTGAATTGAAGTTGAAGGCACCAAGGCATTGTGGTGGCCAATAGGCCACCACAAAAGTCTAGCTATATTAAAAACAATATCAAATTTGGTAGTGAAAATCAATTTTTGGCTATTCTATGTGGAACCCTAAATGGAACCCTAAATGGAACCCTAAATGGAACCCTAAATGGAACCTCAAATGAAGCAAGCCAAATTCTATTTTTTTTTATAAAAACTGATCCAATTACTTTAATTATATAATTAACCTTCAATTTTGAGATTTATTCTAAAAGTAGGAAATTATACAAGTTTTATAGAATTTTTTTTTTTAGTCAAAATTCAAAGTGAATGATACAAAGAGCTTTGGCAATTATGCAAATATCTCTGAATATATATGATAATTCTTCTACAAGACACGACCTTTCCTAAGATTGGTGAAAAGAAAACTTTTCATGGTGCAAAAATACCATTTCAAGACAAATCAAATCATTTGCATCCAATAGGATAGGGCGAAAAAAAACTTTATGTCGAATAAATAGATTAAAAATTACAAATTTTGTTACTTTTTTCTTTTTCTTTCTTGCAATTTCAAGAAAAAACAACAATCTCTAGATTCACCTTTGGGATAATGATTTTAAAAAGATAAACTTGAAGAATTGAAATTGAAAGGCGTAATTTTGAACTCTTTTCATTATAGCGTAGTAAAGAAAACGTAAGGATTAACTTCATTGCTTTTGGAAAAGACATGATAACCTTCTCTACCATTCAAAAGATTGCCTACATGCCAATTACACATCTTCAAACACCAAGCATAGTTCTTTTTACAAAGGTTGCTTTGTGTATTAACCTTTCAACATTTTCAAGTTTTTCATTGTACTCCTATCATTTTGCACAATGTACACGACATTGTGCATTTATATTTTTCATTTTGCAACACTTCCAAATTGTGTGTGTTCAAAGAATGCTTTAACAAAAGCCAAATAACCACTACTAATTCATCCAAATCACCATCCAAGAGACAAGTAATACTCAACATCTAATGTCACCTTAATATCATTCAAAAACCACCCAACAACAAGTTTATTTTCACTACATGCTTTTTCTTTCTTAGAACTAGTATAAAACCACTTTTTTCTTGCATTCATATTATCATCTCACCTCACTTGCATCAAATTTCAGTCCATGACCAACACTCTTCCACCCATTGCCACCATTGCCATGAAATTGGTGGTAGTGGATGTATATTTGGTGGTTAATTTTGAGGACAGCTTTTCGGAGTGGGCCATTTAGGGTGTGAGCCGGCCTGGTCACCTGACAGATTTAAATTCCCACACACATTTTCGAAGTTATGGATGCGATGAGAATAGAATTTCGTGTGGGGGTTGAATGCAAAATACAGTTCCATATAGTTTACTGTTATTATTCCTTTGAGGAGAAATTGGGGGGGTTGGGGGGACGGGGAGGGAGTAATTAATTCAATTAAGTCTTATAAATAAAACATAATTCTCATGTAATTGTATAATCAATATAAGGCCTTTTAAACCCATCGAGCGGAGCGAGAAGGGTTTGAATAAGGGCAACGGGTCCGATAGGACCCATTGCCCGTTAAGTCATTAGGGTTCACTCAAAACAACGATAGCAGGGTAACTAGGGTTGATCTCATTTAATTTTGGGTTTTATAGCCCTATTTTATCAAGCAAATAATATTAAAAATAAATAAAATTCTAAAATATCAAAATCAAAAAATTATGATACAAGAATTTTTTTAAATAAAGTCATTTATCAACAAAATAATCACTTGATCTAATCAGTTTTTTTAACCATAAAAATTTATAAATGTAATTATTAAATTTCTAAAGGTCAATGTGGAAATATTTAATAATATAATTTATCATGAAATTAAATAATTTAATTATTCAGTGTACAAAATTAAAAAAACTAAAAATTAAAAATGAGTGAGTTCCACATTGAATTGCCATAGTGAAGCCAAATTGCCACAGTGAAGCCAAATCGCTACAGTGCAATTGCCAAGGGCTTCATTGCCAAATTTCATTACTGACACTGTTTTCTGTCTCTTACATGGGGTCTACAATGGTACAGAATCAGCCTGAATATACCCTCCCCCACCCTAAAGGACCCACTCTGAAAAGATTACCTCGTTAATTTTTGGTTAATTTGTGACCGGTGCATATGGATCATTATTGGTTATGGGTTGATTTATCTTACTACTCCTTGTCAAGAGTGAAAGCATGATCATTGTTGATTGCCTTGTGACCACCCTGCCCACCAGGACCCTTACTTTGATATGCCTTAGAACTGCCGCTAGGCTAGTCAAAGGAAGCATTTCACAACATGAGGGGGAAACCCTGTGCCTAGTCTTCTCAATTCAACCATTGTTGGGCAACTGTTCAAAAGATTTCGAAAGATATTTTACTAAATGTGTTGTTCAAGGAAGACCATGGAACCTTGTTGAGTTTGTCAATGTGACAGTATTATGATAAGTTCAAACTTCGTATCCTTGATGAAAGGAGTTTGTATTTTGAATTATCAAGTGCTATGAAATAGTCTCACCAGAGTTCAAAATGAAAGATCTTGGTTATTTCAAACGCAGGGGAACAAAGGCTGAGATTCATGGGTTGAAATTAAAACTAAGTCACCTCCCCATTTTCAGCCGTACAAATCTAATGCAATGTTTAAACGGAAACAAGATCAACTCTAAAGCAATAGTGTTGGAATCATCAAAAGTTCATGTATGTATCAAAATTGGAAGCTCTATCCCAGTGAACCTTGGTGCTAGAAATCCGTCCACTATAGTGGCCCAAAGTTGCCTACCGATGGACATGGCAATGTGCCCATGTAGTGATGTTGTACAACCATATTCGTCATTGTAGGATCGCCTTCATAGCAAGCCTTCTCAGTTCCCGCCACTGGCCCGCTCCCGCGTTCCATGAAGCTCATCCCTCCGGTACCCTACTTGCATCTGCTGCAACAATCACTTCCGGGTCGCAACCTCCTCCACGCCGCAATGCTGCTGCAACTTGCCTTTGCTACATTGCAAGCTTCCTCCGGCATTGGTTACCAATGCACAAAGTTGGCACACAACCAATATATATCCCTTGATAGAAACGAGGAGGTGGAAGAAGACCAAACTTCATGGGCGCTTGCACCTCATTCCTCCAACCTCTAGCCGCAATTCTTTCTAGAAAGCTAATTCTCTTGCCTTTGTTGCCGTTGATGCGTCAAGTTCTCTCTTCTTTGATGCGCGCTAGAGCTTCTCCTCGTCTCGCTTCCTTTTTTCAAACTTCCGCCTCTAACTTCCTATATTCTTTTGCCTTCGCAACTGAGTCCCGTTTTGTAGCAAGCTGTTCCATTGACGCCAAATAACTGTCAGAGGTGAGGATGATAGACTTTGAGTAGTCAATCAGAGGCTCACCCGGTGTTTGTTGGCAGCTCTGGATCCGGATACTAGGCATGACCAAGACGCGAGAGATTCTGGTGCCTTCGAAGTCTGACCTTGCCATAGGAGGCTCTTGGCTCAAATTCTACGACGACCGAGTGGACGTCATGGTGCTCTTATGCCCTTCGGGTGGCCCTTTGTCGGAGTCAGAGTCACAACCCTATACATAGTAGTGGTTCCGTTCGCTTAGTGCGTCGTCTTTGGGCTCTTTGAGGATCTCTTTGACGCAAATAGACGCCATTCCAAAAGCCAGTGCCTCCTTGGTAGGCTCTTGCTGCAACCTAGCTCCTCAACATAGGCAACACTTGGGCCGATTTGGAATTTCATCGCCAATCCATTTAGTCGCCAGATTCCTATTGTGCAAAAACCAACCATGATGTTTTCCAAAGACAGAGCTCACTGAAGAGCTTTCAATACAAAGGATGCCGACACCTCCTTTTGGACTTTCCTTCCCTTATTGTGTAGGGTCTAGATGCCGCACTACACAAAGAAGGCTCCCTTGAAAGGTTTAAAAACTGAGACGTCAAGAGGTTGCATTGCATGTGAACAATGTGATGGTAACGTGAGCAAATGTAGCCCCTCCTCTTGTGCTCTACAGAGGACATCAACTATAATATGCGAATTGTGACCATCTATGATCAATAGGTGAGGCGAATCAAGTGAAATATCACTTTGAGTCTTTAAAGCTAGAATGAAGTAATCTATCCATGAAGCAAATAAAAATGCAGTCATCCACGCCTTATTTAATATAGCCATGTAGCACCTTCTTCACAGTGCCGGATTATGTTTCTTCTAGAGTGTTTGCCATGGAAGATGTAGAAGCATGGAATACTTTGACCAACAATATTAATGCAGGTAAAAATAATCAGCCATTCATGCTCATCTGGAATGATTTGGTGCACGTTGCGAGATCTTGTCTTTGCCAAAACATATGCACCTCTATTGCATTCTACCTACACTTCTGATTTGTCACAGTTCTATACATGTAATGCATGGTACTTATGTTGCTCATATAGTGCTTCCAAATTTTTATAGAAAGTATTACCGTTGGATTCACAAAGGCTTTTGCGTGGTTATTGTCATGACCCTACTGAAGGCGCAGTGACAGCTCTAGATGCTTCTTTCGAAACCATTGCACCTATATGGGACCATGTACATTGTTCGTGAATGGCGTGTCTCTACCTTGAGTGATGAATGCTACCTTCAGCTTTAGTTGCAGAGTGCTACCAAAAAAGCCCAAGTCTTGCATTGCAAGAATGTAACCAAGACATTATGACAGAACCCTTGGAAAATGACAAGACATGTGCTAATCCCTTCTTACTTAATAGGACTGTTCTTGCAATATGCGAGCACAACGGCGGCTTAGAAATGTCGAAGGTTGTTGCTACAACATGCAAGCTAACGCTTTCATCATGGATTGCTTTTGCATGCTCTAGCTAGGCGGTGCTCCACGTACAGTTCTTTGGCACTACATGGCGGCTCCTTCTCACACTGGGATTCTGCTAGCCCAAGTCAATGCCCTGACTTGGTTGTTGGTGACTACTACCTGTGCATTGATTGTGGAATCGCTCCTCAACCTCGCTCCTCTTGGCTTCGGAGATCCTTTCGCTAGGAATCAAGGTTGTGATCACTTGTCGTGCAGCATCGTCTAAAGTCACCACTTGACAGCGTGCATTCTCCTTTCAAGCATTGCTTCCCCTCTCCATTGGCACCAACGAACTCCGCCTTGTCGTGTTTTAAGAACTCCAGCTTCGCATTGAGATCAGTAAGGCCCACTAACACATGTACATGCATACTGCTGTGCATGGTCTAGGTGCTATATTTGCCTTCGTTCCACTGATACACACCTTCGGAATCTCAAGGATCTTCACTCCTATCTCATCTGATTTGTATTGAGAGTATGAATCCTCATCTTTGACTACAAAGTTCTCTCTATCTCGCGAGTCTTGTCATCTTCATCTTGCACATGTTGATGCAGACAAGATGCTCTTTACTCAATCTTTACAATATAAAATCATTCACCTTTGTTTAACAAAATCAAGCAGATTACTCACAGGCAGATAAAAACAGCAATTCCTGACTTGTGCTACAAGATGAACGTGAGCAGTGAGTGAGTTTCAAGGATTTGAGTATGTGCACAGTTCATACACATGCACTATCATACCCAAAGTTTCCAGCACTTGCTCCAAACAAACTTCATTCAAATCTAATTACAAACACTAAAATTGGATGAAATTGACACTAATTATAATTAATCATGCCATAATATGTCGCAAATGCTGACCATGAGATGTGTGTATTTGGAGCTACCGTTGTTTGTGAAATTGCCCAACGGCAGATGAATTAACGGCTTTGAAATTATTCAATATCACCACGCATGGATTTTGATCAACCACTCTATTAAATTCAAAGCACCACCTTCTAAACCTTAAAATTGCCATATTCCATTAATGAAACCGCCTATCTAAAGTTCTAGGAAATTTTAGATTTATTGCAAACTACTTTGTGGTGATATTATAAGGGTTAAAATTAGGCCGCTCACATAAATGGATGTTCCTACCTTAAATATTGGTCTCAAACATAGACAAAAGAGAGTCACTAAGGTAAAGGGTCATATTTTTGGCTAGGCTGTATTCCCGACCTCTATTATTCTAGATCTTCGTTCCAAATATCATCTAGTATGGTTTTAGAAAGTGTCGCAAGAGTAAGCTAATTTTTTCCATGCCATGGAATATTGAGTGCTTCTGATTGGTGCAGAAGTTCTTTATCCTCAAAATCCAACCTCTTATAAAAACTATGACTCTAAGATCAGGTTAATGGTCACTATATGCTTCCAGACTTAAAAAATTCATAGAAAATTGTCGAAATGCTCAAAAAATGTGTTTTTTTGGAGGATACTTTGCACTAGCTTTGTGGAGCTTACAAAAATAACAAACTTTTTCTTTCATACAAAAATAGTAAACTTTTTCTTTCATGGATCCAAGTAAGCAAACCTCAAATTCAATCAAGAATTGGTTCCACTACCTTACTACAACAACTACTTTTGACCACTGCTGACCCCATCGACGCCAACAACAGAATTCCATACAAAAATTGAGAACACATTATGTATCCACCAAATTTAAGTGATTGGTGACAATGGATATAAAAGTGGTGGTTATGGTTGAAATTTTGGTGCAACTAGGATGTGACGAAGTTGCTAATGACAAGATAAGTAAATGTTTTTAATTTTTGACAAAAGTCATGTAGTGGTAGTAGGTTTGTACAATAGGGTCCAACATGGAATGTCGTTTTTGCAATTCCAGGGATGGTGTCCGACACTGCTGCCAACTTTGACACCCTCCACAGGACTAAAAAATTGCTATTTTACCTTGGAAATTTAGGGAAAACATCATCTCTATGTTGAGAATACGCATACCAAATTTCAAGTCCAGGGGAAATTTTTCACACGTGTTATTAACCAAACATAATTTTGAGCTAAAAATTTCATGTTGAAATGACAAATACACAACTCTAGGGAGGCTGTCAAAGTTGTGAGACGATTTTCCTCTTTGTTTTTCACAACTGCGCCTATTGGAGGATTTAGAATATCATTTTTTGTGTGGGTCTTTTGGACTTGAAATTTTTTACACATGTAATCAACATAAAGGTGTTTCCACTCCAAAATTTCTCTAGGTAAAAACAGTTTCCTCAATCCTTGGGAGGGTGTCGAATTTGGCAGTTGTGAAACTTTTCTCACAGCTACCCCATGGTGGTTAATCTTTGATAACTTTTGTTTCATAAGTCCCCTAGAGTTGAAATGTGGTATGCTTATTCTCAACATAGATATGATGTTTTCCGTAAATTTCCAATGTAAAATAGCAATTTTTTAGTCCTGTGGAGGGTGTCAAAGTTGGCAGCCGTGTCGGACACCACCCCTGGAATTGCAAAAACGACATTCCATGTTGGACCCTACTGTATATGGTATCATTTGAATAAGAGTAAATTGATTTTCACATAAAAAATAGTATCAATTGATTGTTGAATAGGTGGATAATAGACTAGTTTAGCGGTGTTTATTCTAATATTTTTCAAAAATTCAAAACCAATTTATTATGACTTCATTCACATTAATATCTAAACATTATTTCTAAAAAATAAAACATTAATATTCAAACCTTATCTTTTTCCCAAAAAAAAAATATTGGATATTTCACACAATACTTCCAAAAGGTTGCATTCTTTATTGTGGTGGTCATAGGTTGGTTTACTTTATGAATCTCAAAGATTGCAAAACGTGGGTGCATTCACCACATAATAAAATATGCATACCTTCAAAATAACAAGACTGATAATTTGTTATTTCCACTCTCTGTTGATATCTGACATGTTGTGTAGGATTTTAATGAGGCTAAAATTCTGTGTTGAATATGGTTTTTGGCATTGATCTTATTCTGCAAGGTCTTTGAACTGATGTAATACCATAACCTTTCCAGTCTTCTCACTTTAGTAGCAATTGCCCACAGAGCATTCAAGCATGTGGAAGCAGCAGCCAAAGTTACATAAATTTGAAATCATATGTAGGCTACAGAGTTTTAAATCGTGGACAATCTGCTGTGATTGTGTGGTTCCAACTACTGTGGTGAGGGCGCTACATTCTATGACCATAATCTGCAACAAATTATGCAAGGAGCAGTTGGGGAACTCCAAAATATGAATATTACAATCTTCGTGATTGAATGCATTGTCATCGAGTTTGCATGTAGGCTTCTGCTGTTGGAGTCCCAAGTGTGTTCTGTCACAACTTTACAACTTCACTGAGGGTTTTGAGAAGTGAGGGACGAAGATGTCGAAGCCAAATTCTCCAAAGTCACCAAAGTCACCCAAAGTTGCAAAAGAGGGTGGTGAGAAAGCAAAGGCCTTTGACCTTGGTGAGCTGATGCAAAGATTGGATGAAGCAGTGGCTAAAACTATTGAAGACTTTTCAGAACTGTTTGTCACCAAGTAAGTGAATGCATCTCTTGGAAAAACTTGGCAATCTTAAAAACTGAAAGAAAGAATATAGAGACCATCATTGTCTTTTCTCAGAGCTTAACCCTAAATGGATCAACTTTCATTCAGTATTTTCTTGTTTTTTGGCTGGGGAGACAAATGGCACCTGTTCCATTGCAATAGCAAAAACACACATGCTGGTAAAGGATTAAATATACATACACCTGGGAAGATGTTTTTGTAGTCACTCATCCATTAACTGTCATTTGGTTTGAAATGTGAACATGGGTATCCAAAACTGATACAGAAAGTCAATGGTGTTCTGCCTTTCATCACAAACCTACACTGGAAAAGAAGAATTGACCATACCATATAGACAAAATGTGCATTTCCCACTTTTGACTTTCATATTTTATTTTAAACCAAAATGATTGTTAAACAATCGAAGTTGTCATATTGTAATTCTTATCACAGTGTTAATATAAATTCATCTTTGTTATGAGCTAAGATATACATTAGATGTGGTGGGTGTGCAAGTAAAGTGTCCAGGAGCAGAGATCAGTATTGGAAGATTGTAGGGACTACATTGACAAACTTGGACGTGAAAATGCTGACATGGTTCAGACTTTCAAGATCCAAGAAAGCCAAGCTGTAAGTATTCTGTGAATATGTTTTGCTGAATTTGAGACTTAAAAATCTGCTTCACTTGAATAAGTGGCTCATGCATTGAGGTGGTTGAGGCAGTTTGCTCTTCAAGAGGTGCAAACAGAAGAGATTGCGGAGCATAGAGCCAGAATTGCACTTCTGGAGGCTGAGCTAGCTCAGGTGTGTTTGATTACGTCAAATATTGGAATATTAATCCATTCATTTTGCTTCAATTTTGAAAGGCGTAGAAGTATGATTATTTTCAGTACAAGGAGAAAAAGACGACTAAATTGAATTCATTGCAAAATGATGGCCAATCCAAGGCAGAAAAACATAGACATGGAGGAGCTCCATGTCCACTACAGGATTGAAATGCGGAAGATTATTGAAGAAGAGAGAGTAAAGCGAAGGCAACAGCAAATAAAGTTTGGTGCTCGAGTTGAAGAACTTCACAATCGTCTTGAGAGTGTGAAGACATTCATTCAACGCCAGGTTTTGGCTTGCCCACTCAAATGATGGATAGAATTATGGTTCAATTTCTAAGATTTTGTTTCTTTTCACATTTTTTTGGGTTGCCTTCAAATCTATAAGGTCTTTGATGGAAAATAGGGGTTTAGGATGAGGTGGAAGAAACCATGGAAGCATGTGTAAAAGAGAGAGATGAAACGCGTAGACAAATGGCAGATTTGGAGCCAGGTTATGAACGCAAATATATTGAAAAGGTACTCAAATAACATTTTTGATCAAATAATTTTCATCTTTTGTATATACTGTAAGTTTTATATCCTTATAATCACTACCATAAGCATTAGCCATCAAAAATAAAGTTATACAAGGTCTCCACTATAGAAATATCTGGTTTGAGATATGAGAAAGATAAGGTGTTTTGAAAAAAAGACGCTAGTTGAGCTCTCTAAAAAGATTCCCCTTGCTTACTAAAATGATTGCTTCAATTTACTATATGAAACATTGTCAAACACTATATGTACCTACGTTACTAAATGAAGCTCGTGCTTCCTAAATGAAGCTAGTCAAAATTGATTGGCAAAACAAAGAGATACTTTTTGAATAACTCTGACCACCAAATTCAAATTATTTTGTGATTGCAGTGTTTGGCCTATAAAGAATTGACAGACAAAAAATTAGCGGAATTTATGGAAAAAGTGAAAGATGAAGTTGGTGAGCGCATTAATGATAGGGTGAAAGAAGTTCTTACACAGGTAATGAATATTATGCATTCTAATTTGTAGAAGAATGATGATAGCAGCAAAACAATGTGGAAAGAGAATTCTGAATAGGAGTGTAATATACATATGTAGGTTCACCAAGTCTTGGTGTGATGTGCAGAATGAGGTACTTCTTTCTGAAATCTATATGCACTCTTCATCAACAACTGGATTACAATCTGAGATAAACCAGCTTACAGCTCAAAATACAAAGCTAAGATGTGAATGCGACATCAAGCATCAAGCAGAAGGACTTTATGTGCAGCGTAGCAATCACCACAAGCATGTCAATCGCCACAATGACAGCAAGGTATTTGTGAGTATGAAACTGGAGTTTTCTAGAACTAATCTGATTCCCTTTGAGAGCTATGGGTTTTGTTCCGATAATACAAGTTTGAATTTAAATACATTTTCATTTACTTATTGAGAATAGCTATTAGATCTGAGAGAGTTTATTTATCTTTGACCAAAACGTTTTTTCAATATAGAAGAACTTTGGTGGTTTTTTTTTTTTTTAAATTCAAAATGAAACTAGAATAAGAAGGAATTTGCATATTAACATATCATGAATCTTAGTTACGTAACATTTTCCCTTTTGAGTTGTGTATAGGCATTTAGAACTATGTAAAGGTGGTTTTAAGGATCTTAATGAACAAAGGAGTATGAAATCCATGGTATCTTTACTCCACTTTATAAATAATTCAAATTTCCAATTAACTTTGTTATTGACAATACCTCTTTAATTAACTTAACTCAAAGGTTGGAAACACAAGTACTTGGTGTAAAACAAATACATAATGGTTATTTGTAAAGGCATTTGGTGTTTGACTTAGATACCATGAGTTTTAATTGAAAATAATCATATTTTCTAATTGAAAATACTGTATTGTCATGGAAAAGCTTGGTGGTCTCTATATTGTATATAAGTCTTTAAACTCAGGGATAACTTACTTTTTGAAAATGGAATGACCGAAAAACTAATCTTTCTTGATTTTAAAGACCACTGAGTTCTTACACAATGAATATAGAAGGACCACAAAGCTCTTCCATGCATCTTAACTATTTGGAGTAAAAAATAATGACACAATAAAGCCAAACTCATGATATCTTCTTAAAACAGCTCAAGGTGAGTTTAAGGATAAATCTAATACATGCAGAAGAGGTCTTAGAACAATCAAAGGTATTTCTTCTTTTGAAGAAGACCAGTTATTTCCTTAACACTACAATATATTCTGGAATATGAGCAGATTCAAAACCTAGAAAAAAGCTTGCAGCTAGTCATTCGGCAATTTAGCGAAGAAAGACGAATCCTTCAAGAAAAACACGCCTATCTTATTGCTGAAGTCAAAGCTGACAATATGGTTAGTCTCTTTGTGTTTTTCTGGTTCTATTTTTTAATGAATCATGTGGAATGTTTAAATTATTCAACCTTGAAGTAATTGAAAATCTGGGTATGATGACTTTTGATGTGCTTCCTATGAAATCAGCGTGTCATCTGTTTAAAAGTAATAATACATATGGGTATATTATTTTCCTGTGTAGAAATTGAAGAGCGTAGTGTTACAAAAAGCTCAAGAGCTAAAAAAGTTTAGGCATCTAGCAGAGATTGTAATTAGACAAAGAGGCGAGGTGGAGCTTTTCCTTGTGGACTCCATTCAGTATGTGAAGAACCAAATTTACCTGAAGAAGAAGATTCAAAGCTACCAAACGCAAGAAAAAAACCACTCTGGTACCTTCAACAACAGTTGCAGTGCAAGTTTGGATTCAAGCGAGCATAGCAGGTTGGGTTCAGCATTGCCACCAATAAACAATCACCAACGTTCATTTGTGAAGGCACCAGCCTCATGGCCTGGCACAGGGCCATGGCCACGATTCAAAAATCCAGAGCTTGATGGACACAAGACCAGTAGTAGATCTGAAAACAATTCATTTACAGGGGAGCAATACATAACCGAGGATCGAGCGGAGGCACAAATTAAATTTCTTGACAGTAGCCATGACCCATTCACTGTCCCTGTAATCCTTCCAATGATTGACATCTCAGAGTTGTCATGGGAAGACCGAGAGAAGGTACTAAGATATTTATTTAAGAAAATCAATACCGCACGAAATCAGAGCCTGGAGGTTGATCATACCAAAAAGACTCAAGCTGTGGGAGGGGAGCAGGAGAAGTACCATGGCTATGTTAGTGAAGCCGAGAGAACTATTGTCTGAGTAATAACAAATTTGTGAATTACAGGAAGTTGAGGGGAGGGGGTTTCACAAGATTTTAAGTTCAAATTTGAGTGTGCAAGAAAGAAGAGGCAATTAAACTCAATCCATCTGGTTTGTTAATGAAGCTGGCTAAATCATAATAGTAGGCCATTGAATATCTAGTTTGTAGTAAGGTAGAAGGTATTTAAACTTGTTGAAGTATATGACATGGAATATTTACAAAGTGTATGTCATTTATTTTCAAAACTATTTTGATTGTAATTAATCTTTGAATTTGCATTTAGGGATAACACTCAACTCGAGCTTATTGTTCCAAAAATAAAATTGGAATCGTGATCACTAAGGTTTATCTTTCATGTTTGTTAACTTTTGTTGAATGGAAGTTAATGTATTGAATACAAAGTGGGTGGTAGAAAGACAATTGAATATATAGACCTCCATAAGGGGCGTTTGAAAACGTTGCCTGAAAAATCCATTATAAATATAGAACTTGTGATTTTACAGACATATTCAAACTTCAATGCCCGTTTCAGGTGTCTATGATTGAATTATTGATTATTGATGATTTCATTGTAAATAAGCAAAGGTATAAAACATTTTACAACATGAATTGTACAATGTCTCATTTCATTTATAGTTATGTACTTGGTTATATGATTTTCAATTCTCATGTCATCCAACAAGAAGAAGTCAATGTATATTCCCTAACTTTCCTTGTGTTTTTTGAAGCTTGAAACCTCAAAACTGTGATTTTTTACCTCTATGCACTTCCAAGGGTGTAAAATGTTTTTTAAAACTTTATAAAGACTTTCAACCGTAAGATCTTGAAGCTAAGCATGTTTGTACTTTTAGTTCCAAAAACTGACCGTTGGATGATTATCATTTTCAAGATCGTAACATCCAAAGTTTGTGCAAAAGTTTTTTTGGGCATTGTTGGAGAGGCATTGCTTCCACAGTGCGAAGGGAGACTTGAAGATTGTTTCCTTAAACATTTTGGTCACATTTTTTCCCATGTAGCTACTAGGTTAGTCTCATGCTCCAAACTCATGCACCTCATTCCTACGAGTCCAAGTTCGTCGCGGTGCTTCTAGTTACCTACAAACACCAGCAAGTCCCACAAGTTACTTTAATCCAGGGTGCGTTCTTGCGTACCCCGGGGTGCAACTCCTCCGTGGCACTTTGTCACTTAGACTCACTAAGTCTAACCCTCGTGACCCCAACCCAAGAGATAACTCCCGGGTGGGAGCAAGGCGCCTTAAGCCTTCACTAGACAAGCCCCGCGCTTGTCTTGTTCCGGAACCACTTGGTTTGACCTCAACTAGTCGCTACACTCACATGGCTCCAGCCCAATTTAGGCCCAAGACTAAGGTCTGCCCGCTGACCCTAACAAAGGTCATACCAACCGGCGTCAACCTAATAACATGCTCACCTACTGTGGGGTGAGCCACCAGTACTAAGTCCCGGTCACTAGTCCGAGGTGCCATCCTAGTCACGGCGTCTCTAAACTTTTGGTCGTGACAGTTAGGTATGCTCATGCAAAACTTTAGGGACTCAAAACGCTTTTTAGACCTTTATAAAAATTATTTTCTATAAGAAGGTATAATATTGACAGAATAGTAAAACATGCATTACAAAAACAATTTGTGAGCTAGGGAAAAATTGAACGGTGAGTAGGTACCTTTATAGATTTGTGATTTTCAAAAAAACAATTTTTGAAAAGTCAAAAATCTCGAATTTTGACAAAGTTTTAAAGGAAAAACTCAAAAATTACTAAAAACTTTGAAGCTTGTCTTTGTAAGTTTTAGAGGGTACCCTTGTAAAATTGGTAAACTTTTTGACTTGGGTCACTATGGAATTTGAGTAGTGATTTGGTTATGAACATATTTCAGTTTTTTTATTTTAAAAAGGACCTAATTTTAGACTGCCCGTTTTAGACTTGAAACCTAAAATTTCTAGATGAATGTTCTAAAATTCGAATTTGGCTTCAATTTTTTTACTACGTAGACGTTTATGTAAAGGAAGAATCCAGTAAAAATCTTGAAAAAAAATATTACTTTTAACCTCCTTATCTAGGCTACTCAAAATTGTAGAAACCCATTTTAGGTTTTAAGGATAGTTAGGGGATATACTTTGAATTGCTTTAAAATTAGAATATAGTTTGTTGTGTTTGATTTTGTTGGCTCTAATGTCAAATATCCAAGTGCCGTTGAGCTTGTCAATCTCAACACCAAAAGTGGCAAGCTTATCAACTTTAGAGATGGGTCAACTTCAACAACATTATGCAACGAAGAATTGCATCCAACTTTGCTCCTACGTTGCCTAAGTCTATCATCATCTCTAATGAATCTATGGAAATATATGGGGTAGGGGAACAAAAATTAATAAAGGAATTAAATCTGTTGTTCTTAAAAGAATACAATTGGTCAATCAACCCCTAAAAATCCAGCCGGTTTTGGAACAAAACTGCCATTTTTGACTACCTTGTGGAAATGACGGTTTGGACCAAACAATTTTTGCTGTTTTTAGACATCTAGCCGTGAGATCTTGTACTTTACCTTCTTTAAAAGTATTGATAAACTTTTCAGCCGTTGGTGTTTACCATCTTAGAGATTATAACATTCAAAGTTGCAGCAAAATGTTTTTTGGGCATCGGCTAAATGACATAGTCAAAATGGTGCAAAGGAGGAGTTGAAGATTGTTACCTCAAAAATTTTGCCCTTATTTTTTCTCCAAGTTGAGTACCTCCATGCAAAATTTGAGAGACTCGTTCCTTTTTTTGGCTCTTCATATTTTATTTTTTCTAGAAGCATGTCTGAAAATGTTGATATTGTAAAACATGCATGACGTTACATATACTTGGTTTTAGAAAAATATAAACGGTGGTTAGGTGCCTTTATAAGCTTCTGATTTTTGAGCGATATTATTTTTGAAAAATTCCAAAATCTCAAATTTTAACAAAATTTTAAAAGAAATAATTCAAAAATTTGAAGGTTGTCTTTGTAATTTTTAGAGGTTGCCCTTGTAAAATTGGTATATTTTTTGACTTGGGTCTCTTTGAAATTTGAGTGGTGATTTGGTTATGAACATATTTCAAGAATTGTTTTTTTAAAAAAGCCTAATTTTAAGCTACCCGTTTTGGACTTGAAACCTAAACTTTCTAGATGAAGGTCTTAAAATTGGAATTTGGCTTTGCAAATTTTACCACACACACTTTGGAGTATAGGGAGCATCCAGTAAATATCTTAGGAAAAAATATTAATTTTAACTCCTTCATCTTAGCTGCCCAAAATCGTAAATAGCCGTGTGGTTTTCTTGGATTTTTAGGGATTAAGTTATGAATTTAGAATGGTTTGGCTATAATAAAGGGTTGGTTTGAAGAATGATTTTATTAAATTTGGAGGTTTATCCAAGGAAAATAGAAAGACCATGGTTACAAATTTCTTTTTATTTTATTTTGGAATAAGTTAAAAACATGTGATGCTCAAGTTAAGAATTAGTGAAAGTAAAATAACATTTATGCTTACTCTAGATGATCTCATATAGCTTATTAGTAAAGATATTAACATCATCTAAGTTGTGAATAATTCCACCACATCACCTTAGTGTTGCAATGTGGTGGGTGATGACCATACTTCTAAATTTGTGAAGTTTTATGAATTAAAATTTAACTGCCCATAGTCCAATGATTTTTTTCAATTGACTCCTTTAAAAAATACATTGGAATATAATCTTGTGGACTATATGAACATGAACAAGCATGTAGAGGCTATTGAAGACACAAATTCATCCTAAAGGTTGGCCCTTTTTCTAAAAACAAAAAGGTCAAGTTCATCGATAGAATCAAATGATCTCTCTAGTCAAAATGACCTAAATACTTGGTTTAAAAACTTTGTTGACCATTGCAATACAAGTAAACTTCTTGTAGTGAACAAGGTTATGGTATAATCTTTTATGTATTCAAGTTTACATGATGTTATTTATGATTAACCCCTAAAGGTCCAGGAAACCCGAATTGGGTTTTAGCTGTTTTGGGCAGCTTAGATGAAGGTGCTAAAATGAATTTTTTGGTCTGAAATTTGGAGGAGGTGTGAATAAACATACGAAGTTTGTATGGAAAAAATTTCAAAGTAAAATTCAAAAGTCAGAAAAAGTTATGGAAAATTTTCAAATTCAGACCCAAGTAGGGCAAGATGGGCTAGTTGCAACGCCAATGAGGAAACTGCGTGTCAGAAGGGACAGCAGCTTGGGCATGAGCCAATTTTTTGAAGAGGGCAGTGGGTTCACAATGGGTTTCTAAAAACCCATTCTTGCAGAGCAGTGAATGCTACGAAGTTTAGCCACCAACCAGCCATGCCAGTGACGACAAATCTAAAAGGCCCCACTAAACGCAATTACAACGGGAAGATTTGAATTTCAAAGTTTTGAACTCATGAGGCAATGTGGGATTAAAGCAACAAGGAAGAAATGTAATACACCAAAAAAACCATCATTTAGTAAATTCAAAGTTTAGCTCTTCCTATTACAAAGTTAGAAATTCAACATCATGGAGGGTTCAATCAGTGAGGTGCACAACTTGAATGTGCAGCTAGATGTGGAAGACTGTAGTAGTGGTCATGGAATTTGTGTAGATGTGGGAGAGTGTAGCAAGGGCAGTGGATTGGCGATTGCAGTGATAGCCATTGGCCGAGAGGGGGCGGATTTTGGGTTGATTGCAGGCGGAGGCGACTTGGACGTCGCTGTAGGCAGAGGCAAGGCCGGTACAGGCGGAGGTGAAAACGCAACGACGCTGCATGTAACGGCTTTGATGGAGGCTGCCAGTGGAGGCGGATTCGGCGACCTGCAGGAGGGCAACACTACAACAACTCAGCTAGTTGTCGTTGAAAAAGTGGGAGTCGGTAAGCTTCTCATTCATGTGTCTTTCAAGCTTGTTCACTCACCATGTTTCAGTGAACACCATGTTATGTTCAAGGAACACCATGTCTGCTCGGTGAACACCATGTTGTGTGCCGTAACTTTGAGCGATTTGAAGTCATAGAGTCTGCTTCGTACTGATGATACGAAATGTCACCAGGTCAGCAATTGCAAAAATCATCGTGCTTATCTCCGAGTCGCTCCGATCCTTTGGTTTGACCCTGAAGGCTGAAATGCTCAACCGAATCCCGAATGTAAGATGTTGTGTGACGCAAAATTGTATCTTGTGAGCAACTAGATTATGAACAACTAAATTATGAACCACTATGAACATGAGAACTCTGGATTTATGGTGTTCAGTTATTCAGTTTTCATGTGGCACATGATCTGGTAAATGCAATACAAAGTTCATGAACGCTCAAACATCACTCATGGTGCAAGAGCATCTAATGGATGAGTTCTAAAATATACAATGCCGTAATGTACAGCAGCTCAGTGTGGTATACATTCAATTGTAAACTACACATCGAAATATATGTTGTCTTAGCCATTACAGAAACTAATGAACAGATGTGACCGTTAGGGTGCAATCTGAAAGTTCAAAATACTTGATCTCTTGAGTGATTTCTTTGTCGGCAGTGACCTGTGCAGCAGGCCCAGTTAGTCGTTGAAAACTGAAAGGGTTTATCAATTGATAACAATTTAGTCTATGAATCCATATCATCGTCTAGATGAGAACGTATTTGACTGAGAATTGCAAAGAGAATACGGTTTCACCTCAGCACAAGCCTTCTCTTCATCGTAAGCAAGCAGGGCACAGTAGCTGAAGTCATGGTTGATAATTTCAAGTTGCAAATGCTGACTACGTGGGATGTGGCTACAGATGCAGAGACTAAGCAGGGGCGCAAGTCTTCCTCAAGCCAGCAGCTCTGACAGCACCAACGCCGCAGTCACCTTCACGGGCAGTTTTGCTGCCTACGACACCCAACTCCGAATCTGGGGCATGCGCAAGCGATTGCACCAACATCAAATCCAGTCCTTGCTCCTACTGCTTGACAAGAAGCATTTGCATAGTCTAAGGATTCGGAAAAAGTCCCGTCCGTGGCTTAAGGTGCCACAACCCAACAATTTTAGACATCACTTCTATAGACAAGCAGCTCCAATTCTAGGCTGGAACGAACAACAAGTCTTTGAAGAGGAATTCATAGAGATTGTAAGATCTACCTTTTCAGAGAGACTGTTGCCACTTCGGCGGAGACCCTGCAAGAGGGGAAAGGATGTGAGATCCCATGACTTTCAAGTATGTATATACAAAAATGCAACGTTTGAATGCAAAGGTAGGGGCTTACTGTGCCAAGCTTGTGTGCAGATGGAGTTGGAGGAGATTCCCGTTTGCAGGAGTTCAAGGTTGCAACAAGATCACGAGCCAATTCCAGTTCCACTCTAGTACAGTCCAGATGAAAAAGTTGTACCATTGCAGATTGACGATCTGCCAAACATGGGACTTGCAGTTCAGATCTACAATATGCCCGACACATAAATTGGATTTATTGGAGACTAATTTGCTTCCGAAGAGCAACATAATGGTAACTACGCAAATGCAGAAGAGGATCTACAATCAGTGAATTCGGACTATGACAGTGACAGTCGAGGAGGACAAGAGGAAATGCTATGGCCACCTGAGATGATGATACATGCACAAAAATTATGGTGCAAGAAGTCGAAAGAGGGGGGGCGGACCGGAGGAGCAGCAGGAGGCCATCCATCATGTGTACTTGAATTGATAAACATAGGCGATAATGGTTGTTTTAGAATAAGACGTCACTAGTCCATTGATATACATACATGTTCGTATATGGAGTTTTATGTCCTTGATAAGACAAGCTCCCAACCATTACATACGACCAAATGACAAGACCTTTGACCACAAAAAAGATTGTATGGCCTAGGAACATTCAAAATTATTGAAAATTACCAAAAAATAAAATGAAACTTCTATATATACAACCATCTTGAATTTCCCTAACCATTATCAAACGCCAAAGTGATCAATCAATACTACAATATGTTTAAGTGAAATGTATGATAGTTTCAAGTTTCAATGACATACTATATAATAGGTTTAGTTCATGCTTGAAAACTCTTGGTAGGTAATGTTGCCATGATGTCAATGTTGGATGGTACAAGGTTTTGGACCATCTATCCATCAAAGAATTTTGACCATATTCATAATTCCACCTAAGGACATATTCAACAACACGGTGGTGAGAGGGTAGCTTTTGAGGTCACATGACCATGGCCGATTTTTGCCGAAGAACACAACGCCTAGTTTGTACATGTATTTGCTTTATGCAACCAAAAAATGGGAACTTGTCACGGAACTTGCAAAGTATGTGAGAGTCGATTCCAAAGTAATTGGGTTGTGGGAAGAATGTTTCAAAAGTGAGCTATGGTGTAAGCACCTATCCCCAGACCCCACCTTAAAGGCGAATACCCTAGATTCTTACTACAGTGGAGATTTGATCACCCTATAATTACCTATAATGTATCCCGTGCGTACATGCAGAAGGGTGTCCAGCTATAGGTCAATCTATATTGGTCACTTCTAAAATTTGTAGTTATTATTGTAAGTGCTTATAAAAGGGAAAACTTTGATTTTTCTTATTGTTAATCACTGAAAAATAGTAAGCCACCCTAAAATATGCTACCTACCTTGTAAGATTGAAAAAGTGAGACCTAGTAGTCGCTAGAAGGAGGGGTCGAACCTCCGACCTTGTGGTTAACAGCCACACGCCCTAACCAACTGAGCTATTCCAGCTGGCAGGGTGCCATTGGCACACTTGGCACACTTATCTGCGTCTGCCGGGAGTCGAACCCGGGTCCATTGCTTGGAAGGCAATTATCCTAACCGTTGGACTGCAGACGCCTTTCCCGTGATTTACGGACCACACCTCGGCGCCGGATCCGGAAGGCATGCCGATTTTCGATGGCGCTATTGTTCTATGCCAACAGAGAACCTACTGATGTTGGAAACCTACTGTGCTCCAACAATTATCGCCACTCGATGATACAACAGCACCAACGGATCAATTCCGAAAACCCACATTTTCTCCCATGCTCACTTATAAACACAAGGTTTCCCAAGTTTGACATTGCATGAGTTCTATTCTGGATCTCCGGTAGTTATCAACCGGTTTAATAACCATGGTGCTTGTAAATTTTGTATGTGATACTTATGAATGAGACCTGAAACATGTCACTTGAACGAATTGGCCTTGTAACTCATATACAGGTTTAAGCCCTCAGTGCTCATGAGGACAAAGTGTCCAATTCCATGTACAAGAAGAGTTAAATGAATCACTAAGGTCTTCTGAGAAAGACTTATTCTGCATACCACAACATGGGGTAGTTTAGATGCTTATGTAGAAGCTACTCATTTTAACTGTAAATGTTTGGAGTACAATTTCTGTTTTTGTTTTGGAGCACTTTCTCATGAAATCCCATCTTTAGCATTAAAAGTATGAAATAATTTATTATTTTTTCGTAAAAGTTTGTAATTAAACCTTCAAACTCCTTATTGATTCTCATTGCAAACACTGTTTTTGAAACCCATAAAATACATAGAATTGGACTAAATTAATCTATATCAGTAATAAGCAAAATCATCAAAACATCTCTTGTTCAAGCAGAACAGTTTTTGTTTCAAAATGTTGTAAGTTTTGCAAACAAACTTGTCAGAATATATTAAAAACAATATGGTTGAATGTTGTGAAGTGTAATCAAGAATCATACCAAGTAGACATACTCTAAAATCTGTATGTTTATATCAGTGGGTTTTGGGATTGACCATTTTTTTTATCATAAACTTTAGGTGTGAGGCATTTTGAAAGTAAAGGGCGGAAGTGGCACAGGTGCGGTTTTCTGTATTAACTAATTAATGGGGCCTTGGTAAGGTGCCACGTGGCACCCCCTTGATGAGGTGCCACGTGGCACCTTCTCAAAGCCCCATCAATCAATTACCGTATGTGATAGGCCAGTTCGACGGAAATTAAATTAAAATTGAAATCGCCGAAAAATCCGGAAATCTCTATTTTTAGAAAAAACGATATTTGTACTCAAAAAACACAGAATTAGCACGGAAATTGAACTATCGAATTGAAAATCCTAAAATAGTAAAAATTATTCGACAGCAAGGTGTCGAACTGGCCTATCACATACGGTAACACAAATTGAGCACCATTTCATATCCTGAAATCTCTCCGCCCATATACTTCCTCAGAGTCCTTTGCATTTCTTGAATTTGGGTTTTCGGAATTGATCCGTTGGTGCTGTTGTATCATCGAGTGGCGATAATTGTTGGAACACAGTAGGTTTCCAACATCAGTAGGTTCTCTGTTGGCATAGAACAATAGCGCCATCGAAAATCGGCATGCCTTCCGGATCCGGCGCCGAGGTGTGGTCCGTAAATCACGGGAAAGGCGTCTGCAGTCCAACGGTTAGGATAATTGCCTTCCAAGCAATGGACCCGGGTTCGACTCCCGGCAGACGCAGATAAGTGTGCCAAGTGTGCCAATGGCACCCTGCCAGCTGGAATAGCTCAGTTGGTTAGAGCGTGTGGCTGTTAACCACAAGGTCGGAGGTTCGACCCCTCCTTCTAGCGACTACTAGGTCTCACTTTTTCAATCTTACAAGGTAGGTAGCATATTTTAGGGTGGCTTACTATTTTTCAGTGATTAACAATAAGAAAAATCAAAGTTTTCCCTTTTATAAGCACTTACAATAATAACTACAAATTTTAGAAGTGACCAATATAGATTGACCTATAGCTGGACACCCTTCTGCATGTACGCACGGGATACATTATAGGTAATTATAGGGTGATCAAATCTCCACTGTAGTAAGAATCTAGGGTATTCGCCTTTAAGGTGGGGTCTGGGGATAGGTGCTTACACCATAGCTCACTTTTGAAACATTCTTCCCACAACCCAATTACTTTGGAATCGACTCTCACATACTTTGCAAGTTCCGTGACAAGTTCCCATTTTTTGGTTGCATAAAGCAAATACATGTACAAACTAGGCGTTGTGTTCTTCGGCAAAAATCGGCCATGGTCATGTGACCTCAAAAGCTACCCTCTCACCACCGTGTTGTTGAATATGTCCTTAGGTGGAATTATGAATATGGTCAAAATTCTTTGATGGATAGATGGTCCAAAACCTTGTACCATCCAACATTGACATCATGGCAACATTACCTACCAAGAGTTTTCAAGCATGAACTAAACCTATTATATAGTATGTCATTGAAACTTGAAACTATCATACATTTCACTTAAACATATTGTAGTATTGATTGATCACTTTGGCGTTTGATAATGGTTAGGGAAATTCAAGATGGTTGTATATATAGAAGTTTCATTTTATTTTTTGGTAATTTTCAATAATTTTGAATGTTCCTAGGCCATACAATCTTTTTTGTGGTCAAAGGTCTTGTCATTTGGTCGTATGTAATGGTTGGGAGCTTGTCTTATCAAGGACATAAAACTCCATATACGAACATGTATGTATATCAATGGACTAGTGACGTCTTATTCTAAAACAACCATTATCGCCTATGTTTATCAATTCAAGTACACATGATGGATTTTTGCTGCAAATTGTGTAGGATAGTGCTCAAGATCTTTAACTAAATTATATATGGAGGGTAATGCTTGTTTTAAGGCCATATTTGTTAAATTGAGACTTTTCTTAGTTTTAGTTTGTAGCTTGATTTTTATTTTTCATTGATTTCTTGGTTAATCATATATTTGTAAGTGGTTTATTGAGTATATATGGGAATGTTATCCTAGACTTGAGGATAATCTATGAATTTAAATCTTGAAAACATATGAATTGTCTCAAAATAGTTACTGAAATTATAGACAAAAATTCTCATGTAATATAAATTTGATTTTATCGTAAGTAACATTTTCTATTTAATGTTGCAATATTGTTTTTGCTTACTTTTATATTGAAGTGTTGAAATGAATTGAAGTTTTGAAAGGCCCTCAATATAAAGAATTACTAGTTTAGCTTCCAAATTCATCATCTCCAAAAGTTTTTGGCAGCAAGTTCTGCAATTTCCCCTTAAAACTCCTTTGTTTCATTGCAAGGTAAGACAATTCAATTTGTGACGTATTATGAAGAGTGTAACCATAGGATTTGGTACATGCCTTGTACATCTACATGTGCACAAATCTTAGAAGGGGACAACAATGTTTTGAAGCCCAAAGAAACCATTTTTTCAAGAGATATGAATGATGGCTCTTCAAATTCTTGTTCTTAGGCGAATAAATGTATGCCATCAAAATTTCACTTTCATTGGACATATAGAACCTTGAGAAAAAACATTATTTTTCACATGGGGGTATACTGAAATTCATATACAAAGGCTAATTTTTGACAATATAGAAGGCATGTCAAATATTATTGTATTGATAATCCAAATGGTGAGAACATACATTGGTGATTGTTTTATTGGTAAGAAAAAACAATGTTGAAAAAAAAATATAATCTCAAATTTTTGAGATTCTATTAATTCTGGACAAATTTTGGGCAGATTTTGAGGATAAATGAGCATATACCGCAGTTTTGGGCAGATTTCAGCAAGCCCTTACAATGTTTTCAAACTTTGAGAATCAATGTATGAGGAATTTGGAAGCATGAATGGTCTGGTTAGAAAGATATGATAACTGTCTTCATTGTGCCAAAATTATAGCTTCATTATGTACAAATTGGTTTAGTGGGAGCTTGACAAGACCCAAAATGAACCCATTTTTGTTGAGTTGATGCTTTAGGAGTTAGTGACTTCCAACTTCAAACAGAATGAAGTGAAAATTATTTTAATGAAAGTACATTACAGAATATTATTAAAGAATGGTCACATTCTAACAAACCGTGGACTCACTTTAGTACCTAACGTCAGTAAACACAGGAACATGTCATTACACCTTGACAATGACGATTTCCCGTATGCACTTCTAATCCACTATTGCAACAAGAGAAATCTAGAATATAGAAGTTTGAGGGACATTTTGTTCGAAAATGAACCTGAACACGAAAAACTTAACATTGCCTGATTGGGCTCCACTGCAGGACTGCTGTAACGAAAGCTATGAAAATATTTTAGCTTTTCTACCTGTTATAAATCATGACAGATTCTCCAGAGTCGCGAGAGCAATATCAACGTTGGTCCTCATTGGAAAAGAATACAGTACAGGAACTACTTTGCACTGATATAAAGAACAAGCTTTCAATCCTGAAAACACCTATGTCCATATTAGGACTCTTGAACCCAACTTTAAAAACCGTAGACTGAAAATTCAATGAACTAGCTACACAATGATTTATGATTCTCTCAGACATGTTGAAACTTCAATGGCCACCTCAAACAAACACTGCACATTCAATTAACACCTCCTTCACTGCTGAAAAAATTTCAATATATGCATATTCGGAGGGGAGAACTGACGTCACTGGGTAAGTCATAAAGTATACAAATTAAGCTAAGGGCAGAAGCACCCAGCAACAAACCCAAATGTTTACGCTGTAACTTGATATTATAAAATTTGAAATCTATGTATCACGGCGAGAGAACCTCGGCACGGTTAAAGGTACAGATCCAGAAAGCAAAAGACATACACAAAAACTCACAGTACTCTCAATAACCAAGCCAGTTAGAAAAGCGTGGTTGCAGAAAATAGCCAACATGTGCAGAACCATGCACACAAGTCCCACAGTACCTGTATTCTTTATCCTGCAAACTACCTAATCAGCAAACAAGTGGGTACCTTCACTGAAGCTAGACAATCAGAAAGATGGATCGTCAGCCTTTCCGAATGCAATCAACTAAAATCTCGCCAACACCGAACCTAGTCCCCCGGTTGTTTGCACTAGGGCCTATCAAGAGCACTGGTCTAGGACAGGACCAAGGGTGCATTCTGTGAAAGGCTGACATACAAAGAAACTGTGGCCTGATTAGTTACGTACGGGCCCTTTTGTTGCTGCAAGACGGACACTTGTATTGCTTAATGTGTTCTGCTCTTGCTGGTGTGATTTTCACACACTTCCCATGGAACCATTTCTCACAGATGTCACAGCCGATCCAAAACTCATCGGCGGTATAAGGCCCTCCGCAACTTCCACAGAAGGTGTCCCCGTGTTCCTCCTCGTCCTCGTCATCAAGGGCGTCTTCCTCATCCTTCGGAGGTGGTGGTGCAGGCTTTGCCGGCTTTGCTTGATTCACCTGCTGCAGAAAGTGATCAAAGAAAGCACCATCAGTATTTCTCTGCACTCATTTAAAATATGTGGCACAAGGTTGTGAAGAGAGAGGTCTACACATGATCTACAGAATCCAAACCGTTACTTCAATAATTGCAAATTAGTGTACAAGGACCTACCCCAATGAGGGTAAATAACAAAACATAAGGCCCTTCACGAGCCGTACAACATTACAAACTCAACACAACCTAATCCTGTTCCTCCCAACAACACACAACAGCATCTGAAGAAAAAACACCAGTTCCACACAACCGTTACAAAATGGTTAGGTGATTACTTTCTCGGCACTCACCACCTTCGTTGCAGACTTGGCTTTGGTGCCAGAATTATTATTAACAGTAGGCTTGTCCTTCACAGGCTTCTTCCCAGTCACTACGTCGAATACCGTTGGGAGCTCATTTATCATATTGAAGAGACGCTTCCTGTAAGAGTCACCAGAAAATCCTCCTTAGACAAAAAAATCTCCGCAGGGCATGCTACTGTCCAGAATGAAGGACTACACAGCTCAAACAATACTATAGAAGAAGTGTAACCCTCACGATTTCGTGATTTGTTTTAAGAATCCACAAGCCACATCCACCACATGGTTAAACAGTTGTTAAAATATTATTTAAAAGTATTTAAAAATAACGGAGGAACACAGCTAACCTCTCGTTCTTGTCGAACCGAGCTCCATAGTAGAACGATACCGCCAGCAGCCAGGCATCACTGTGCACAGCAACCAAAGACAGCCAATCTTTCCGCTGCATGCCATCTCTAGCGAAGTTGATACCAAGTGCAGGTTCAGGGAGCTCTGGTGGAACTTCCTCTGCCGGCAAATTTACTTCCCATGCTTCTTCCGGGAAACCATAGAGGCACAAGTTCTCCTTCTCTGCAATTGAGAAGCGAATTGTTCAGAAACCATATCACAAATCAGTATACTGTATCATTTTTTTAAGGCTCTCGAAAATGCTTCGATGAACCAAATACTAATTCATCGGCACAAAAAACACAAAAGGGTTCCAATGACAATGGCATACTAAGAGATTAGCTCAACCAGCCTCTAAAGTCTTTTGAAAACACATTTACTACTAACAACGTATTCGTTAAAAATCGATGTAACAACAAACAATTTACAAGCTACATTAGAAGAAACGACACCGCAGGAACGTCCGAACTCACTAATTCCACTACTAACAGCATAATGTAAGACCTTCAGGTGACTCTAGACGTATAGTCCAAGTAACCAGAAGATACACTTTCAAAGTTCTCAGCAGCGGTTTCTTACCTGGATCACACTGGCGGTAGAACTCTTCGACGTCTGCAAGACAAACATAGAAAGAGTCCAATGAGGTGCAAGTCCGCGAAACATTGTATACACAAAAATCTACATCAGCCGATGCAAGGGAACAAAAAAAGAACGCTCCAGGTGCTCCTCGCGAGAAAAATAGTAATAAAGTAGGCGCATATTTCATACAATACACGAATAAAATCCAAACATCGTCCGAGCAGTCCAGAAGTAACACTCTTCAAACACACAGAACACAACATAAAGTCATGGAAGAATATTAAGTACGGAGTCACGTATGGATATTTCAAAACAATTTCTCTTATCTAAACAGAACCATCCGATACATTGTACACGAAATAAAATAAACTCTGAACAATAACTGCAGTTCTCCTCCACAAAAGCAACACAAAAGCGACTGTCAATCAACACTCATACGCCTACCGGTAGTAAGCGCCTTCAGCATTCCCGATCGCCGCCCTTTAAAGTCCTTAAACACCTCATCGACAGTCCGCGGATTCGTCGACATCGAAGCACCCTCCATACTGCCCCAAAGAAGAGACGCGCCGACGACGACAACAACAACTCTCCCGGCAACACAAAGAAGACCCCCGCTCCCCCTCTCACACACTCTCTCTCTCTCTCGCTCCCTCGCTAACTCACGCTCTAACTCGCTACTTCACGGTCTCCCGGCTATTACACTCTCCGACGAAACAAGCGCGATGACGAGGAGCGGAGCGCGCAAAGATAAAATCCTTTCTGCCAGGAGTCGCAATCACCAGGACTTCGCATCTTGAAACTGGCACCTCCTCCGTCACAACTCCTCCGCAAACCCTACCACCTCCCGGGAGCCTAAAACCCTCGTCCCGCCACGGTATCCGGCGCTGCGAAGTGCGCCGGCGCCGGCTCCCTCCAGCGGCCTCGTCTCACACCTCCCCGCTCCCGGACCTGCTCAATGGCGATGGCCGCACGCAAGGCCGCCGGCTCCACGCTCTCAACAAACTCAGCTCTCTCCCAACAACAGCAGCGTCAAAACTCATAAAACTCTCCTTCCACAACAAGCCCTCGTCACTCCGTCTCCGTCTCCCCCACGAACCTCACACCTCGACGAATGAATTCCACTTCATCCGTCCACCCCGAGTCGCCCCCCACCTCGTCGTCCGTTCTCGTGGCGCACGTTCGTCGAGGGAGTTTGTTTCATTCGTTGGCGCGGTGCACGTTCGTTGCGGGGGTTTTGGATGGAGTTCGTGGTGGGCCCCACCGGGGATGCCGATAAAGTGGATGGCATCCAACGCCTTTCAAAATCTTGAGCCTATTTACGGGCGTTTCTGGGACTGGGCGTTTTCTTAAGTTCTTTGCTGTCAGTGTGCGCCCTGGTTGGTGGAGGACATGCATTTTCTGGGCCGAGTTGCGATTCGGCCCCGGTTGGACCTGAGTTCTTTGGCTGGGGACGTGAATGGGCCTTGGAAGTTGGATTATTTTCAATGGGGGCGATGTCCCCCAACTTCATTTCTTGATTCTTAGTAAATAGTATGGGTTTTTGGGAATTGAACTAATTCTGATGAATCACAAGCTGTTCTAAAGCATAAAAAATAGCATAATATATTGGACTAGTGCAAATGATTGCCCTTTTGGTCATTCAATAAGATATTAAGTAGATGTATTTGGTAATAGTATGGTGATTTGGGATTTTGTATAATAAAGGTGATGGATAGAAAAATGGATCTTAAGGCTTGTCTACACCAAAAAAACTTGGCTTCAATCTAAAGATGTAAGTGGTACAACATTTTGTTCTTGGATGAAAGCATTGTTAAAAGGGAAATGATAAATGAGGTGTAATATGATCTCTTGATATAAATAAATAAAAAGAGACAATATGTTATATTATTTATATAAAAAGGAAATTTAAAAAGAGACAATATGCTATATAACATGATATAACATATTGTCTCTTTTTATAAAAGGGGACAGTATGTTATATTTGTAGATTATAATTTTTTTGAAACTAATGTTAATGTCCTTTTTATATGTAGGATTTCAACGAGACCTTTCATCCATGAAAAAACATGGGCTCTAATTCATTTTTTCTTTAGTACTAATTCAAAAGATGCATTGAGTGGAAAGACTAAGTCAATATTGTGGAGTGACGTCTCTCAGCTGCACGTCAGAGCTAGGTTTGTGGAAATAAGTGAATGAGTTTCTACAAACCTGACTGAGTCATGCAGCTCACAGGCGTCTTTTCACAAAGTAGACTTAGTCTTGTCAATCAAATAAGATCTTTGAGTCATGTAGCTCATAGACCTCTTTTCACAAAGTAGACTTAGTCTTGTCAATCAAATAAGATCTTTGAATGGCAGGGCTGAGTCATGTTCGTGGAAAGAGGTCTCTGAACTGCAAGATGGATAGAGGTCGGTGAGTTGCAAGGCTGAGTCAAGTTCCTGGAAAGAGGTCTTTGAGTTACAAGCCAGAAAGAGGTCGGTGATTTGCAAGGCAAAGTCAAGTTCTTGGAAAGAGGTCTCTGAGTTACAAGCCAGAAAGAGGTCGGTGATTTGCAAGGCAAAGTCAAGTTCCTGGAAAGAGGTCTTTGAGTTACAAGCCAGAAAGAGGTCGGTGATTTGCAAGGCAAAGTCAAGTTCCTGGAAAGAGGTCTCTGAGTTACAAGGCTGAGTTAGGTCTGTAGATAGAAATCATTGAATAACAAGGTTGAGTTAGGTTTGTTGAAAGAGATCTTTAATAACCAATTGTTGACAATTCATTAAATGAAAACTTTGATTTTAAAAATAAAAGAGATACAATATGGAGTTTATAAGCCGTCATAGTATTTATGTTGGCACAGATAATAAGAACAAGTTGTTCAAGTACAAACATATGTCTTGATTTAACTTTTCATGCCACATAATGAATACACTAGTATTAATGGGGATGCATTAAGAATTAATAAGCTCTAATTAGTAGCATTAGGGGAAAAATCAGGTCTCCAACGGGCCTTGTAAGACAGCCCGGATTAGGTGAGCTTCCTGCCCGCTGACACTTCTCTTCGAAATCTCATTGGTCGATATCCTGCCCGCTGACAACAAAATTCGCCCCGCTGACAACAGGATTCGCTGACAATAGGATCCGCTGACAACAGGATCCGGTACTGTCCAATGGGGTGACAGCAGTAGGCACACGGTCGGTGACAGTGTCATTACTGCTTGTATTGTCCAATGGGGGGGTGGGGTGGGGTGAGGTGGGGAAGGGAAGCGATTGGCTGGACCCTCCAAATGCCAACTGCTGGCACTGCTGGCAGCATTTGGCGACCTGCTGGCACCAACTGTGCCAGCAGGTAAAGTGCACGGGCATGGCAAAAATTCAGGCACGGAAAACCTGGAAAAGGCCCGTTGGAGACCCCAAACTTCCCCTAATGGTAGCTCCAAATTCATTCTTACGTCTGTTATTGCCTCTAAAGTTTTTCTTAGAAATAATGTTGGTTTCGAATTGCACCTAAGTTTTTAGGTTGGAGACATGAAGGGGCCTTAGAAGTTCGATTATTTTATAGGAGGTGATATCCCTGAACTTTATTTCTTGACTTCTAGTGAATAAAGGGACTTTTTGGAACTGAAATAATTTGGACCAATGAAAAGTTGTTTTTAAAGTATACAACATTTAGCTTGAAATTCTAAATTAGTGCAAGTGATTGTCTCTTGGTCAACAATTGATAATGGTAAGTAGATTTATTTGGCCATAGTATGATGTTTTGAGAAAAGTGGATCTTTGAGCTTGTTCACACCAAATGACTTGGCTTCATGTAAAGATGCAAATATTTAGTTCTTAGATGAAAGCATTGTAAAGAGAAATATGCTTTTGAAAGAAGAGAGTCATTGATTAAATGTAATTTAATTTTTGGTATAATTTTTAAAAAAATGACAAGAAGTTACAGTAAAGTAATAATGGTAATAAGAACAATAGAGTGTAATAATAACTTATTATATATATAAGGCTTTGATGTCCATATTTATTTGTTTAGAATAATATATTTGTAAATTCTAAAATGTTGAAATTAATGTTCTTAGTTGGACTTCAAAAAATAACAAGTTGCATAAGGTTTTATTTTCATCATGTTGAAACTAAGAAGAAAAATGATACTTATAACATGTGGGATTTCAATGAGACCTTTCATCCGTGAAAAAAACATGTACTCTAATCCAATTTTTTTTATGCTAATGCCAAAAGTACACTAAGTCGCAAGACTAAGCTAAATGTGCGGAAAGAGAACTCTGACTTCTAGGACTGAGCTAGAGTAAGTTCTAAGTCAAACTAAGTCATGACTAAGTGAGATTTGTAGAAAGAGATTTTTAGTGGCAAGAATGAGTCATTTTCTTGAAATAGATGTTTTTGAGTTGTAGGGTTAAATCAAGTCTATGGAAAGAAGTCTCTAGAGTTCTAGAAATGAGTCGCATATGAGTCAGAACTATGGAAAGAAGTCTCTAGAGTTTCAGAGATGAGTCACATCTAAGTCAGTTTGTGGAAAGAACTCTCTAGAATTTAAGGGTTGAGTCATGACTAAGTCAGGTTTGTAGAAAGAAGTCTCTAGAGTTTCAGGACTCAGTCAGGTTTGTGGAAAAAAATCGTTGGTCCTCAATTGACACCTCATTGAATGTAATCATTAATTTTCAAAACAAAGGAGGTACAATATGGATTTTATGAGCCGTCGTAGAGTTTATGTTAACACATGTAATAAGAACGTATTATTCAAGTACAAAGACATGTCTTGATTCAATTTTGCATGCCATTTAATAATGAATATATGCAAGTTAATCAACATGCATTCAATATTGATAAGCTATAAATGGGCAGGGTATGTTGCATTGTGATGTTGCAATATTAAATTAGAAGACTGTGATTATTCAACATGGTTTACTTTGAAGAACTTTCTTCAAGTGTTGAAATAGAGACCTCGATGACTCCATTTTTTTAAAGTTGTAAGTTGGCAAGTCTCTGACAAAGGTGTAGCAGGTGTAGCGAGTAGGTTGAAAGTGTCTCAAAGTCATGTTAAAAGACTTAAAAAATAAGTTCTCTAATGTTCGTCCTCATAGTAGTGGTAGATTGCATCTAATATTGGTCACACACCATTGGTTTTTTAAGGGTTAAAATCAACCAATCTTTAATAATGATGAATCCAAAACAATTGTAATTAATGCACGTATTTTTCACCATTAAATTTGTATATGTTATAGATATGTATTATTTTTAGCTCAACTAACAACTTAGATTATATAAATAAATACACATTGTTAAAGATAAGTAAGCACAACTAAAATAATATATAAAATTGATTCAAATATTGCCTTCACTACTATTTAAATATATTAAAAATAATATAGTTATTTTTTCTAATTTTATAAATATTATTAAAATTATCAATATAAATAATTAATGACTAATTTCAATCTTAAAAGTTACAATAAAATATCAATTTTATTTAATATATTAATGTGAATTGATTTTGTTTGAAAATACCAAAAATCAAATCACTATTAAAAAATTTAACCAAAAAAAATCTTTGTTTCAAAACAAATTTTCAAAAAATGCTTCAATGATAGCAATTTTGATCAAGAATTTTTGAAATCCTCTATAAAGATGCAAAAACAACCTTAGTTTGCATATTTTTTCTTAAAACGGGGAAAAAATCATATTTCTACAAGACTACTACCTTTTTTTAACACCAAGTAGTTCTATAAAAATTTAAAATAGGATTGTATTACCTCAAATTTATTTTATACAAGTAATAGACATAATAAACTTTGATTTTGTCAAAAATCATTTTCTACAACATCAATGTTTTATTCAAGAATTGTCAAAGCAATGTCTGTGTGAAAGATTTGAGAAACTTTTGATTATAATTGCCATCAAAGATACTTGCCTAAATTCTCAAAAAATCCTCTTTGGAAAAAAAAAAAAATATGGATCACATCTATATTTGATAAAAAATAATTAAAAACTAAAAAAATAAAAAAAACCACGACAATAACAAATTAAAATGATGTGATGTTACAACATCTAATTGCACACATTCAAATTTGAGTTAATTCCTCAAAGCCAATAATCTTAAAGTTAGTTTTTGAAAATTACAAACTTTTTTCCACAATACCAATTTTGAATGTAATTCAAGTATGTTAAATTGTGTAGGTATAGAGAATTATAAAAGCTTTGATGATATAATGTTTTTGACTCTAGATAATGGATAGAAAAGTTATGATGCCATTAGCAATTTTCTCTACTTGTAATCAGTGTTTCTTTTACTGGCGAAATGGAGCCAAATGGCGAAATAAAAATAGAAAATTTCTATATTTGGCTATAAATTCCTAAAATCATTGATTGGTCGGAGCCAAAAATTACCCAACATGTAACTTGGGTGGAGCCATCATTCCCCCAACAAATTGCACTTTTTAAGGTGTCCAATGACATAAAATTACATAATACCCGAAATTAGCGGGAAGAAAACAGGGATTGCCAAAGGGCTTCTCCATAAAAAAAATTGATGAAGCCAAAAAATTTCTCCCAATGTATTCTTTGTGGCCACCATAGCACCAAACCATAAATCATAGGATTTACACTGCTTGTAATAGCTCCAAATTTATTGCTACATCTTGTACAGTCCCTTGTACCAAGTGTTGCAACGCCACTTTCAAACCTCACATTAGAACATTTATCACCCTCACTACAACTCAACATTGACTATGAAATTTTGCATGTACCACCACTTGAACATAAAGCATTTTTGGGCAAAAATTGATATGTTAAAAATGAACGGTTTATGAAATAGAACTAATTTGTTAACTTTTGGACCTTTGTATAAAAAAAAAATCATATATGATACCCAATAGCTGCCATGTATCCAAATTTTTGGTAGAAGTCTTAATGAGGAACAATATGGTGATATAAAAAATAATGGTATTCCTAGATATTTTTGTGTCCAGTTGCAATTCAAAATTTTAATAATGATTACAAATTTTATTTTGATTACAATCCACATCTCAACCTATTTAAATTTGATTATTAAATCATATATTTTAACTTAAAAATTTATTTTATTTATACGTAAATTGCCAACATTTGGATATCTTAAGCCTACAAATAATTTATAATGATTTTGAAATATAATACTCCCTCTTTTTCACTAAAAGACCGTTGTTTGCTAATAATATCAGAAATAGGGATAATTCTAAGTTTAAAAACAAGTGGACAGATTTAGAAACAACGGTCTTATTTAGAGACAGGTTTTTTGAACAAACAATGGTCTTTTAGTGAGACGGAAGGAGTATCAACCCCTAAAGTTCCTTGACGATGTTTCACCAAAAAACGCTCCAGATTTGCCATTTCCAATGTAGAAAGTATGAATGACTAAAAAATCATTTTTTTCTAATTCTAACCGTATGATCTTCAACTAGATTATTGTAATAGATAGCTCAAAACATTTCAATATAATCGACCGTACATATTAGAAGATTATAGCAATTGAAGTTTGAAAACAAACTTTTTGACAAGATTTTTGACTAAGTTGACACACTCTAACTTTTTTTTTCTTAGGTTTTTTGCATTATAGATTGTGGGGGTTTTGATGCATGTCAAAGAAGACTAGTTTGCTAATTGTATTAAAAAAATCACTCTCAAAAGTCAAGTGTAGCATGTTGAAAACAATATTTTTATTAAGTTGAATTCACAAGAATGCAAAATCTTATTTCTTTCGTAGAAATTTCATTTTTTGATAAAGTCTCAATCCAAACGGTTAGAGTAAATATTGATGTCCATCTTTTCACTGAAAAAGAGAAAAAACCTAAAATAATATTTTTTCTAACTTTTATGAAGGAAAGAAGAAGTTTTTTTAATACACTGCCCAAAACGACGAGACAACTTTGATATTTTGTGGAGTGAACATTATGCACTCAAAGTCGTTTCTTTTTTGGAAACCTCAAAGATGACATCATGAAGTATTTATAGAAATATTTTCAGAGGTGATTGATGTATTTAGTATGGCTGCCGAAATTGCCCATCGAGCAGCTTTTCCACTTCGGGTACCATAACTATTCTTATAAATGTCCAATTGAAAAAAAATAGATTCCCTCAAAATTCTTGTTACGGCCTATATCCACAAAAAGTTTCAAAAAATCTTGACTTCAATTGAAATTACAAGTACATGCCCGAATTCTAAAAAAGCCCATTCTAGGACTATTGTCCTTTAGGGGTTAAACAATTTGAAGTCCGTTTTACCTCAAAAAATATTGAATCAAAGCTAAGAAAATAAAGACTTCTCATTGGTGAATAACTTCAATGCCTAATTTTTGAATTGAAGCCTATGTTTTTTGGTCTTACAGACAAAAGGATTACTTAAATGACAAAATTAGAGAGTATTTTCTTTGGGCTCCAATCCAACATTTTGTAGCAACCCCAATTGAGCTTCCTGTTAACAAAGTTGAACAAAAAGTGATCATTTCAAAATTTTCAATTTCCAAAAATTATTACTAATGTTATTTTTATTATTGGAATATATTTTTGTAAAAGAAGAAGCCAATTTTTAGAAAAATACTTTTTTAGAAAATTTAATGTTCTTATTACTTCCATTGGTTAGCTTTGGGTTGTGGCCCATCTACTACTGAATCTACACTCAAAATTTGAGGTCACAACGTGACAACGGAGTATGACTCCCCCTGTCCCATCCTTCAATCCAGGTACACTACCACTTGAGTTATTGAGTTGGAGAACTTGGAGCCCTCAGCCCACATTATCATGTGTAAGCCCGCCCTGAATAGCCTCAAGGATGCACAGTAATCCCAAAGTCAACAAACACACAAACTCAGAGCTATACATACACACCAATCAAACTATGGCATCACTACATCTCCGAAACACTAAAAACACTCGCGAATAAACCTCATCAACAGCCCAGCTGTCCAATGAAACCACTCTCCCCACACAAACCCCCAACCGCTCAGGCATAACTTAATAAGTTGCCCATTCCCCAGAAACCCCCTCCCTCCTGCTCCACAGTTGTCACCTGCCCTACTCGCCCTCGCCACTCCACTCCCCTCTCCCGGGCCACGCTCATTCCACGAGCCTGGGCCCTGCACAGGCTCCCGATACCCTCCCAACATCGCCCCCTCATCAACCAATTCCTACACCGATATCACCCCAATCCACACCCGAGTATCACCCGAACATTCTCCTCACACCCGTGTATCAACACCAGTTCAGCCTAGACATATATCAACCGAAAATCTCACGCCGTTCGCCCACACTCTCAAAACCCTGTCCACTGTTCAAGGTATCCGGCAGAGTATCCGACGGGTATAGAAGGGTATCACCATAATAACGAACACAGTTTGTACTAATACCACAGACATAAACCGGATAATATACCGCTTGTGTCGCCAATCTCCCCCGGATGAGAGTGTTTTCTCGTTTTGCAAAAGGTGTACTTGATCCGAAGGGCGGAGCGGCGTGATCGCAGATGCACCTGCGCATGAGTCGGGGGAAGTGAGCAGGCCTCGTTAGGCCGCTTCGTAACCGGGCCATCGTTACATATACTGGTTCTTACGTCGTGGTGAGCTCGGAGCTGGTGAGCTTGTGAAGAGCCATGACGGCGGAGTTTGGCTGATCGGTTGATCGATCCGTCTCAGGTTAGCGTTCTGGCGACGACGTGGTCATCATTTTGTTGTATGTTTTCTTTGATGTTTGAGCGTTGAATGGGAGTTTGAAGGTAGGTGGGAACGTATGCTACTGGTTGACGTTTGTAAGGTTTTGAATATCTAGTGTTCTAGATGCATGTGGAGTGAAGTTACTCGGTATGTTGAATTCTTTGATGTTTGAGATGTGAATGGGAGTTGGTGCAGACCTAGGTAGGTTCAAACGGCTGCTACTGCTTTTTTCGTGTCTTTGGTTTCGCAAGGTTTTTTCGGAGCAAAGATGATCATCAGTGTTCTAGATGTCCTGGAATGAGGTTACGGTTCGAGTTTTATATATATTCGCTAGGTTTGATATTTGTGCTCTGAAGGAGAGTCTTAGGAACATCCTTGAGTTGGAAATGCGGGAATGAGTCGGTAGCTGGGATATTAGTGGTGGAATAGAGGCAATGGATTGATGGTGAATATGCTGTTGTTTTCTTGGAGGTTGAATTCGGTTTAGTTTGGAAGTGGACTTGATTGTTGAGAGTTTTAAGTTTGAGTTAGTGTTGGGAGCTGAGAGGTTTGTATGTGAGTGTGATGGTGTAGTTTGAGGTTGAGTTTGTGGTGTGATGGTTAGGTTTGGACGAGGTAGTGAGGTTTACGGTGTAGTGTTGTGTGGCCAGGATTTGAGGAGCGATTTTAATGTTGGAGCGCCGCCATGGCGAAGGAGCAGGAGCGCGACGGGGCGCTGATATGGATGCTTGCAGACGAAAATCTGCATGCGGTGTTGGACAAGCTGCCGGGCCGGTTGGATCGGCAGTCGTGGTGCTTGGTGTGCAAGAAGTTTCTGTATCTGGAGGCGGCGAGCAGGAAGTACGTGCATTTGATGCGGCCTGAGATTTTAGAGCCTGTATTGCGACGCTACCACCAGGTGGAACATCTTGACTTGTCGTCGTGCGTGGAAGTTAAGGATTCGTGCTTGGCGACTGTGGCCAAGTTCACGAGCGAGCGCCTCCTCACGATCAAGCTCATGAGAACGAAGGGGTTCGGGGCTGTTGGAGTGAAGGCCCTTGTAGAATGCAAGTCTCTGCAGGAAGTGGATCTCTCGTTTTGCACACAAGTTGGAGATGTTGAGATGATTATCGTTAGTGAGCTGAAGCACTTGCAGAAGATCAAGCTGACGCATTGCCGTAATGTTACGGATGTCGGATTGTCTGCACTAAGTAGGTGCAAAGACCTGAGAACTCTAGGCTTGAAGTTTTGTTCCGGTCTTGGAGATAATGGCATTCGAGATGTTGCAACGGCTTGCCCGCAGCTTAGCAATATTGACCTCTCATTTACCGAGGTAAGTTGGCCGCTACGTTGCTCATAAAGGTGGAAATTACAGATATTATGTACCGGTCTCTCGCAACCTCCCGTTGAGCTCCTATTTTGGCATTTTCTGTGAACGTAACACGACTGCTTGCCAAAGAGATCGAACTAAATCCAGGTTATTTGAGATTTCAGTTGCATGTTTAGAATTTCCTTAGTTTGTTTACATGTTAACATCAGTATTGGGTTTTCAACAGGTTTCGGACAAAGGGCTGGCCTCCCTCGCCCTTTTGGAGCATCTCGAGTCTCTGTCTCTAATATCTTGCAACAATGTGTCTGACAATGGCCTTAATTGTCTCAAGAGCGGATGCAAGGCACTACAGGTGCAGCTCTTTTTCCTGCTTGTAAATGCTGAATTTGTAGTTTAGCCTCTTTCTTACAGGTTAGTAAGCATACATGGAAATGAGCTGGAGATTAATTTTGTTACGCTGATATTAGAGAAGTCTTCTCAGCAAATTTGTTATGTTGAATGCTCATAGGCTTTCTCATTTTTGGTATGATTCATTTATGCATTTGATCCATGGTTCTGTTGACATCTGAATTGTTGTGGCATGTGCACCCCGTTGTGCAGAAGTTGGATGTGGCGAAGTGCTCGAATGTGAGTAGCCATGGTATCATTGCCTTGACACATAGCTCGGGCCAACTTCAACAGCTTAATCTCTCCTACTGCAAGCTGGTACGTGGTTGTTTTGTTCAGAAACGCTAATTTTACAAACCTGCTTAGGAGGACATAATTTTGCAATTAATGAATGGCTGGTGCCTTCCAAAAGTGCGAGAGTGAAGGACGCAGGCTGTATTGGACATCCTTACGAAGCTGTGTGTAACACCGAACAGTTGATTCTTATTGGTGGTTGGCAGATAAGCAGCGTGCTTTTCAGTAGTCTCCAGAAACTAAAGACACTGGAGGTGATCAGGCTGGATGGTTGTGCTATTGGCGAGGCCAATGTGAGCCTAATCGGAAGCGGATGCAAAGAGTTGAAAGAGCTCAGTTTCAGCAAGTGTCAGGGTGTGACCGATGTTGGTATTGTGGACGTCGTAACAGCCTGCACCGGTCTGCAAAAACTCGATCTTACCTGTTGCCGCGAGATCACAGATGTAGCTTTGGAAGCTGTTGCAACAAATTGCAGGGGTCTGCTGAGCTTGAAAATGGAGAACTGTCTTTTAGTCACAGCTGAGGGTCTAATCTCAATAGGAAAGTGCTGTCTTCTCCTGGAGGAGCTCGATCTTACAGATTGCAATTTAAATGACAATGGTAAGAGCTTGATCGTCCATGCAAACTTTGTTGTTCTAGTTGCAATATGTTTTCATACTCTGTGAAGGAGCAGCAGGTAAGAGAGTGTTCCAGAGTTTTTTTTTCCGCTGAGATTTGTGTATTCCAAGGTCATCTAGCCTGTATTTGCAAATCCAAAGTGCTGTATTTTACTTTTTAATGGCGTCTGGAAGTAATTTCCATTACAGTGCGCTATTATTTACCTTTTTGGAAAATTAAGAACTTGCTGCCTGATGGCGAAAGAAACTGGCTGCTTTTGTGACAGGGTTAAAATCTATTGCAAGGTGCACTGAGTTGAGGTTCTTGAAGGTGGGCTATTGCATGGATATCACAGATGCTGGACTAGTGCACATTGGTGCGACTTGCAAGAACCTGCGGGAATTTGATTGTTACAGGTATGTTCTACCCGGGGGGCAGAATTTTCTTTTTTCTTTTTAAAGAATTCTGAATTTTTCCCTGTAGGATCGGAGGATTTCTACAAGTGAGTCAAAATGGCATGATGTATAATCTTCTGCTTTTACCCATTATTGTGTTTCTTGTTTTCGTTGTCTTCTTACAACATCCTCATTTGGAATACGATGATACGTGTAGACAAAAGTGTTAAACATGTATTATTTAAGACTCTGGGTTGAGAAGTGTCATATCATGTCTGGAGGCGGTCTGAGATCTGGAACCCGAGACAGCCTGAGATCTCTAGGATTTTTTTTGGATCTCTGAATCAACAATACCTTGCTTCTCTTGCCTACAACGTTTTCAGATTTGTATACCCGATTTTTAAATTTTTTTAATCTAATGTATGGCACTTCCAGGTCGGTGGGGATCAGTGATGAAGGAATTGCCGCGATTGCAAGTGGCTGTAAGCGTTTGAAGGTGGTGAATATGTCTTATTGTGAATCTGTCACAGATGCAAGCTTGCACTCAATTGCACTCCTAAGAGACCTTTTGCAGCTAGAGTTGCGGGCTTGCAGCCGGGTGACGTCCGTAGGATTATCCTATATTGCTGCATCCTGCAAACACCTGCGGGAGTTGGATGTCAAGCGCTGCACCTATGTTGGTGATCCCGGTGTATTAGCGATTTCAAATGGATGTCAAAACCTGCGGCAGGTATTGCTTCCCTTTCGTGTCATTATAGTTATCCTTGAAGTGCGCGCCGCCCCTTCTGATTTTTGGTTTCTACTTTTGTTATTGGTCCCCTATTTACACACCGGGGGTCGAATATCTGGTCGAAGGGACTTAAAACGATAATATAGTTACGAGGTGCTAACTTGCTGGACGGGTGGCCTTGCAGATCAATCTATCGTACACTGCAGTGACGGATTTCGGAATGATGGCCATTGCAAATATGTCTTGTATCCAGGATATGAAGTTGGTTCATATGACGAAGGTGACAGTCGATTGCTTTGGCAGAGCTCTTCTGGCATGCGGCAGCTTGAAGAAAGTGAAGCTTCTCACAGGGTTGCGAATGACTTTACCTAACGAGGTGATCAGGCAACTTGAGAATCGCGGAACTAGACTGCGGTGGATGGAGAAGCCTAAATAAGAGGCACAGAGAGAGCTGGATGGCTAAAATTTGGTCTAAACTGTATATATCGAAACCATGCTGTGGGGGGACTGGGAGAATATTGATTGCTGTCCAAGGGCATGCAAACCCTGCAGGTCAGAAAGCCTGCGGAGGTGCCTTCATGGAACAGTACTTCTTATGTCGATGGTATCACGTATCAAGATTGTGATTGCCAGGTGTCTCCGGAAGAGTCTACAGGTTGATTTCTACGCAATGTCTGCCTCTGAAGCATAAACAATGCTACGTCTGGCACCTGATATTTGCTAGTAGACTCGGCACTCTGATATCGGAAACATATGGAATGTGAAACTGCTCTTATCCCGTCTGAATGGTGACGTCTCAGCCATTCCTTTCCGAGCGGACAGTATGCTTTTTTTGGATAGTTTTCTCTTCTAAGTGAGATTTCACTTCTGGAACGAAAATGTTAACGGCATGTGTACATTCAATGTCCATTTGCTCTCTTGATCAGTTCAGGTTCCATCTCTAAATTCTAGTTTCATTTTTGTCAATGGTTCCATATTAACATGTGGCCATTTACTTTTTTTATGAAAGATTTAACGGAAATATTTCGAGCACAATGCAGACACCTTCCGTTTTCAAGTGACTTGTGGCTTTCACATGTGGATTTTCCAGGTTCTCTAGCAGTTTCCTTGGCTTGTGAATAGGAACCCTGCATGGAGTGGATTATTAGCCAGCTGGTACCATGTCATGAGGGCATATTCTCTGCTCTCAATTTTCTTGACATGCTTCATTGTTTTTGGAAAGCAATGAATGTGTCCAGAAGCTCATATACCTATTGTGTTGATCTCAGGACAAATTGTGTTCCAGGTGCACTTTGTCTGTGCAGGTCAAACTGTTGTTGGAGGGTACCAAAGGAGCAGTGAACTGCCTGGGTTCAACACCCTTCCAAGTTCCAACTTGTTCAAGCTAAAACATCTTGGGTTCTGAAAGTTTTGAGTACAAGCTACGTTACTGAGGTGGGGGCATGCATGTTTTAGAGCAATGAACAGTAATGATTGTAACTTAGGTAACTATGGACCTATTCATACCTGAGAGAGCTAAGCCTGAAAATGCTGCATCATTGTGGTACATATTGGTAATGATTTCTGCCTCGATGTGGGTCTCAATTATATCATAAATAACCACCAACTTGTGCTTATTTTTTACAAGTTGTCTTTCATTGTCTGGTTACTGACTGCTGCCAAGCTATTTGAGTGAACTGTTCTTTCTTTCTTTTGAAGCCAACAGAACTTTGTTCTATTGCAAGATGGGTGAGTTGGTGGACTATCTTTTGCATACAATGATCATTGTTTACAAGTCCAGTTCAGAGAATATGTTGTTTGTTTGTATTGAGAATTGTAGCTTTGTCTTGAATGTTGAGTGATGGCTGTGTGTGTGGTTGAGGTTTGACCCTAGAGGTCCCAATGATAGTAGATATGTTGAAGTATATTTGGCATTTGTTATCAACAAGAAGCTCTATATTGAGATTCCAATAGCAGAGTAGAACACCATTGATTTGAATTTCAACAATGTTTTTGACCTTAGGCCCATTATTATTGTAAATTCATTTCAAACATAATCAAAATCTATTGTATTCTACTTGCCACACATTTATGTTATTACATTTAGAAATTAACTTTGTGATGTTGATAAAAGTACTAAATGAATAATGAAATTAAACCATTTCTTCTCTTCATGGAAAATGGATATTTTCCATCTAATACTTCTTATGAGAGTTTCAATTTTACGATGTAATCTTTTTTTAACCTAATCCATAATCCATGCTAATAGCATCATCTTTACTAACCTCTAAAAGGCCAAAGTCCTAGAATGGGCTTTTAAAAAATTTTGGCAAGTTCCTAGAATGTCGATTTTGAATGAAAGTTTCTGAATTTTTTTGTAGAGGCAGGAAATTGCAAGAACTTCGCGGGAGTATAATTTTTATTTTGCATTGAACATTGAAAAAAATATTTATGTTGCTCGAAAGCAGTTTTTCCTACTTCTCGGGCAGCTCCAAAATCTTGATATACCTTTCAACAACCTTTTGAGATTTTTAGTACAAGTAACTAACATAATTGATTTTGAGATTATCAAAAATAAATAAAAAATCTTATATTGTTGAAGATTTTCATTCTATAAAGAGCCAAAGTTTTGTCATTGATATTGGTGAAGCATAAAAAAAACTTTTTCTTTATGACATAAAAGATATAGATTTTGATCTTTTTAATTTTTTTAATTTTTTTACTTCAAGAATAGACATAGACATTTGCTTTGACAGCATGGATTTTTATTCTAACAAAAAATGGTTTATCAAAAAAACAAAATTAGTATTAACAATGATATGAATCCATGTTCCTTAAACAATGTTTTTCACAATGCTACGGCTTTTTGTTAAATCTAAAATTTGATGCACAAGTAACTAACATCATGTACATCATTTTAGTAGGAATTCTTCAACATGTATAGTCAAAATCTTTGTCAAAGAGAAGTCAAAGTCGACTGATTCTCTTTTGAAAGGATAAAAAAAAAACAATGTTTCTTACTTCAAACTCTATAATCTTCCAATCCATGCGGTCAAATTTATTGAAAACTTTTGTGCATTACTTTTTAGAAGTCTTAAGACAGATCTTACTGTTAGAGATCCAAAGAAAATCTATTTTTTGTTTGTTCATTCTTGCTTGTGAAATGATAGTTTCAAGAGTATTTTTGGTGAGAAATAGTCACGGCCGATTAGGGGCTAAAGGTATAATCTTAAGTTGCCTCCTTCAACTATTCACCATGAATTCAATACTTCATAATATAAAACAAATAATTGCTTCTTTGAAGTCTATTGCCAAAGCTTCCAACAAAATAATACATTTAATAATTCACTAAAAACTAAGCAACAAGTATTAAAATAAAACAAAGTAAGGTCTACATTACTCGTGTTATCTTAGACTTCCAGTGATGTTGTTAATGTGATGTTAGAATTGAACTTTGATTGTTTGGTAAAACTTCAAGACCAACTTTTGATCAACTTGTTTTTATCCATTTTATTTTTTTATTTTTTTCTAAAGTTAAAGAGAAAACTAATAAAATATATCTCATTTTATCTTGTATTATATTCTGTAATTTTTAATCTTAAAAATAGATGAAAGTGTTGGTAACAAGAAGACAAACATTTGAATGAATAAATGAAATCATATAAATTTGAATAATGTAGATTGTTATGATCAAAATAAGTTTTTATTTTCATTTGCTTGAAATTTAACTATGTTTTTAATCCCAATAATGTACAAAATAAAATATAATAGAAGGCTATTCAAATAAAATAGGTGGCTATAATGTATTTGGATTATTTGGAAATATATTTTTCTATCAAATTGAGCAATTATAGAATAAAGCTTCTTAAAACCTATGTGGAATAGAAAGAAGTGTATACATTAATTTCTAGAAGCTACAATTTACATTCATGGATAATTAATGTTTGTTCTAAAACAAATATTTATTTACGAAACCAAATGAACTAACTCGAATGTATGTGTTTTTATTAATGAAATGATTGAACACTTTCTACTACATTTATAGATAACTAGATTTGTCTTGACGTTAGTGAAATTTTTTAATTTTTAATTTTTATGTATTGTCTTTTCATTCTTTTCCTAGATAAAGATCAACTTTTAATGAAGGTTCAATTTTAAGTAACAATCATCATCCACTTCTATCCACTATATTTATAAAAATTAGAATTACATGTAGATCACATATCCAAAATTAGAGGATAAGAGGGAATAATAAAAAGAAAATATTAATTTTCTTTATAAAAATATTGATAAATTGAATTTTATAAATGAAATATGCTATTACAAAAATATATGATTTTATCTAAGATTGATGAAATTAAGACCATCTAAACTAGTGGTATATCTTGGTCTTATATGTGCTTTGTATGTTGAAATCAACTATAATGTGGTCAATTTGACTATGGTCAGGCTCTCAAATAGTAAATATAGATCGTATGAAGTTGAAAGTTTTTGCAGATTGTGAAGTTTTTCCATACCTTTTCAACAAGACCATTCATGCTTCAAAATTCCTCATACTACTAGGAGATATTAACAGTCAAAGTTTTAAAACACCATCGGGGCAAGTTGAAATTTGGCCAAAAGTGCAGTAGATGCTCATTAATCCCCAAAATCTACCCAAAATTAATTAGATCACAAAAGCTTCACATACTCACCAAAATTTGAGATTTTAAGCTTTGTTTTTGTACATGTAAAAAACATTTTAACGCATGATCTCACTGCTCGGGTTTTCAATCCAATATGTCTCTATATGCCTTATTTACTATGAAAGTCCACCTTTTGTATTTCAATTTTGGCATACATCCATGTGAAAAATCAATCATTTCTTTAGATTTTATAGGTGTATGAGGGCAAAAAGTGCAACAATATATTTTTAGCCCAGCTAGAAACAAGATTTTTGAAGAGCCTAAAGTCAAATTTTCTTTTGAAATTGATTTTTTAAGTTCATGAAACACTTCAAATCCATTTTGCAACAAGAGAAAAAAAAAATTCCAACTTAAAACATGACGATTCACACATGGTAAGGATTTTGAATCTAAGATTTGGGGTACTTATACATATACAAGTAAGATACTAGATCCTGCGGTTACACATTGTATTGAAAGAGGCCAATTTTGAGGGTTTTTGGGAGTTTTGAGGCCTTTCAACTTTAAGGATTAAGACTTCTAAAACTAACCATACAATCATAAGGTAATGAGAATTATTTAAAATTATTAGACAATGTGTCATTCTATCAAAAGCATGAAAAAAACATTGTTAAACATTTAATTTTAAATAAAAATGTGAACTTTTAACATTACACAATTAAATGGTCAGAACAATTATTCATTTTATTTTAATTTCCTAAGCAAATAATTCCAAGGTCAGAATTATTTATGATAGTTTTCATCCATTTTTTTTCATCTAACTAACTATTTCCATCTAAAGAGGTTGGTGATTTTTTCATCCAAATGATGACTATCAACCAAAGTTTAGTTTTCATTCAATATTATTTTTCATCTATATATGATCTTCATCCAATCCGATTTTTTCATCCGGTACCTATGATGTAGCAAAGGGTCCATCCACACCCCTTTTTACCAAAATTATCCTTTGAAATAAAAGGAAAATATACAATTTACACTTCAAAAAATTCTAGAAATTTGAGATCTACTCCGATTGCTTTGAATTTTTTTGTGATTCTTTGCATCATTGACTTCAACATATCCACAGTTTGGATTTTCAATTGGACATTTTTAGACTACCGTTTTAAGTTGTTTTAATTTTGAAGAATTTAAGGCAATTTCAGCACACCCCCTTTCACAAAATCAAGGATAATTTTGTCTTTTTAAGTGTGTACAAGTTTTATATTTTATGAGCTTATACCTAACTTCCATACCTAAAGGAATTGATGATCCTTCATAAATCAAATGTGTTTGCAAAGTATAGTTTTTGGGCATCAAAACTTAGGTATACTCATTGGGCAATGTAAGAAAAACTTTTACAATGGCTTCGAACGTCATAATCTCGCAAATTATATGGTGGATTGTCCTCAAAATTAGTATACACCTTTTTGAGTAAGGCAGGTACAAGATCCTACGGTGAGACATTCGATATTGGGTCTAATTTTTTTTAAGATAGACTTTTATCAGTAGGGATATGTTTCAGAGAGTTTTAGCTCCAAAAACACCAAGGGCCTTTAGGGGTTGAAGAAGTTAGTAGTTTCTTAAAAATTATCCAATTATTTATTTATTAATCTTTTTCATCTTCCTTGAATTTCTTTCAAATGTCACTTTTGATAAAAACATCTTGAAGTGATATCAGTTAACAATCTTTCACTTCACAACAATTAGGAAAATTCAAATGAAAGGGATTCAAATGAATATGCATATTGATCCATGTAACCACGGTATACACTCCAGAAAACCTGAGTACAAAGCTCCGAGCATTACAATGTGATTTAAACATCACAGAATTTACCATTTCATTATAAATGATGAAAGGGACATTTTATGATGCAACAGCTTTCGTATAAGGTCACTTCCATAATCCATTCTTTCAAAGTCTGAAATTTACAATGTCAACACTTCACAAAACAAAACCCATTAATCTTATCCAAGTTATAATCAGAATATTATTGATAGAATTATTTCATATTGTCTTCCATTCAATGTCAAGTGCTCATTCAAATTAACAAAATTAATTGGGAAATAATCCATTAAAGTACTTTTGATGTTTCTCTATCATTTACGATCAATCGTAGTGACATTTGCCTATTTCTACATATTGAAGTACGAATACTTGCAATTCAAATGAAAGACTGTTACTAAGTGAAACACGATGGAAGTATCATGACACCTCGATTCTAATTTTCATATGATCTGCCTAAGTGCTAATCAGATTAAAGCTTCAAGCATCACAACGTGGTATACTTCTCACACTAATCAAACATACAAAGATTAACCAATACCTTAGCTCAAACATTTCCTGTTGAATCCAAGAAGTCCCTGTTGACACAAATAACCTAATAAATAGTTTAGTCGAAGCAACTCTCTGCAGTAAAACCAATGACACAGACACTGACAAATAGGTGTAGAAGCTATGCAAGACTCCAAAAACAACATTCAAACCTTAATGCGCCCCACCAACCTTACCACCGAGACTCACAACAGTTGCAGTTGGCATTTCTCCTGAAACTTGAGATCGCATCTTAACGCTTAAAGTGATATGATACCAAACAGACACAGGAACCAACACAACGACCCACAAGTTACACCGGAGTTGATGAAACGAATAGCAAACGACGTGAAAAAACCTATGATCGGAGACGCTTGCTACCGATTACAGTAGATCCGGCGCACCAGTTTTTAAGATCGATCGGCTACGCTCCCAATAAACGGCAATAATAATCAATAAGGATTTTGGTGGAACTAATCTGCGTCGTGGTCCGCCTGCTCGTGTGTAATGTCGTCTCGCCGAGTTCGAGGATGGTGCCCACTGATGGAAACCTCCGACCTGGTCTGTCTCTAGATGGTCGACGTCGACAAGTTAACTGGGAATTGAAAAGGACGCAAGTTGCCCTGAAAACCTCAGACTTTAGAGTGGCGCTTGGTGGGCACGATCGAAGAAGGCGAGAGAGCCAGCGACGTGATGCCAAATGCCCTCCTGTTGTGCCCTGTCAACTGGGCTAAGGTCTATAATTACTAGGAGAGATCAGCAAACTAGTTTTTATCTTTAGATAACAATTCATCACGGAAATCTACCTCAGAATGAGGTGGACAGTGGATGAAATGATCCCGTTTCTTCGATCGAAGAAGGCGAGAGCAGATCCGTGTCAGAGCACGTTGAACACACAGGAGTGATTCCCGTTAGTGGCAGTAAAAATATCAATAGCTGAATTGGGTTAGGACTGGAATAATTGGTGTCGTCGCTTATCTGGAGCAATTACTTTTTGAATAGTCTTGAGCACTAAATTTCTTTTTAAGGTCCCTGCCCTGGCTTTTGCCGATGAGGGTTTGTATTTCTTTCTTTGCAATGAAACTCGCTCATTTGCTCCAAAAAAAAAAAAAAAAATTCTTTTTAAGCGACGACCAGCAAGTTGACGACTCAGGCTTATCTGCGACGGACCTTCCCCCCTAATAAAATGGACTTGAGCAACTGATGCCGGAAGTGGTCTACTAACTTATTGCCTGCAGTGTCCAAAACCAACATTCCTGCTCTTTGATTCAACTTATGACAAAATATGATTTAATAAATAATATAATCTAGTTCTCTTGACCATAATATGGCAAGGAATAGAAAGGAGGGGCATGGTCAGAGCTAGGAGTTTGTGCAGGAGGGATGCGAATGGCTAAACTAGGAGTTCGAAGCTCTGGAAGGTGACTGTTCAGATGTGGCTTTGAGCCTGTTGCCGATTCCACTTGTGGCAAAGTGGACAGCAATCTACAGTGTTTTTTTTTGTTTTTTTTTTTTTTTTGAAACAAATGAAACGAAATTTCATTGCAAGAGAGAAACAGGATACAATTTATTTTATTTTATTTTATTTTATTTTTTTTTGCTTCAAAAGAAAAAAAAAAAACAGGATACAATGCCAGATCAGCCACAAGTGGCCTGATCCACAGTGTTTTGTTTTGGTTTTTGGAACAAATGGAGCTCAACAGTGTTGACGCTCCACACCATTTTTCTCCTTCCCGAAAAGCGATTATATTACTCTATTTCGTTAAAGCGAATGCTTGTGGTAGGAGGAGCAGAAGCCGCGGCACATGATTCTGCTTGTTATAGCAGGGATTTCGTGGAATAATGCGTTCTTCTTCCCAAGTTTAGAGTGTCGCGAATCCATTCAAGCCTAGGCTGGAAGAAGGCTTCAAAGTAAACGTACCTCGCAAGGGACTGGACGGTGGGCCGGGGCTCTACCATCTGAGACGGAGCGATGGAACCTTGGAACAGATCTCGATTCTCTTGACTCCACCATCCATTAGCAGAAACCTTTAACAGAGCCTCCAGTTCCTAGCTTTGACCGGTCACGCGCACAAACAGTGAACCCCATATGTCACTTGTAAGCAATGGTGATTTTTCACAAGGTCCCTAACATGTCTAGGGACATGTTCTGTAAAAACAAAACATTTCTAGTGGACTGGTTCTCAGAAAATGAATTGGTTTTTGGACGTGTCTAATTCACTTTTGATGGGTTCTAAAAATAAATAAAAATTTGACAATTTTTTCCAAACAAAATGAATGATGCAAATATCAATTAGAGTATGTCATACATGATATGTGAATGTAAACATAATGGAGTCAAATTACTAATACCTAATCAAAATACCAATCTTGATTCATCGACCACAATATTTAGAACCTTTTTAACATACAATATTAGAGATTTAAACTGAAGGTAAATCAAGCAATTGTATAAAAAATTAGTTTATATAAACATATTCAAATTTTTCAAAAAAAAGACGAACTTACCATTCAAATAAGTGGACGAATTCTCCTATCCTTCATGTTTCTCCAAACAAGCATCACTGCATTCCAATTGATATTTTCAACTACTATTTTCAACATGAAATACAAAAACCCTAAATGTGTCACTCACCCTAAACCTAGAATCCATGTTCATTTCTTCTATACAATACTTATCTAAAACTTGGGAAAAATAAAAAATTAAAAGTTAACAAGCATACCTAGGTCCTCAAGGTTGCAGCTTGCTTTACTCCAGGTCGAGAAGTTACACCATGATCATAAAACACAACGGCAACTCAGCAACAAAATAAATGGCCAAAAAACAGATTATTGCAGTTTTGACAAGAACAAACTCAGCTCGTACGCAGAGTGGAGCATGGTCGAGCTGAATTACAGTGGGTCAGGTCAAGGCGTGAGGCTATGCTCTGCATAGTGCAGCGGCCAGGCTCCGTGAAAAATCAGCCCATGCTTTGTACCTCTGTTTTTTTTATGTTTTTTTATTTTTTATTTTTTTTATTAAACATTGGGGACGGGTATTTCTTTTTTGAACTGGTTGTAGGACGAGTTGTTTTTTTTTAACCTTTCCATGGACCGGTTGGTTTTGAAATTACCGATTTTGAAACACGTTCCATTTTATTTTTTCCCTTTCAATTCAAGGTTTTTAGACATGGACGGATTAAAACTTTGTGAAAAATCAACCCTGTTTATAAGCTCTATTATCCCCACTGCCTCTACACACATTACTTAATTTATTTTTTTAAATAAATATTTAAGGTAGAGGTAGCCATGACAGCCAACATAAGAGCATTTCCACCCGTTGGCTCCAACGAGAAATCCAACGCAGTGGATGCCAGTGCCCCATTTGGAGGCCAGTCGTGGCCTCTGGTAGAGCCCACCGTGCGCCCGCCCTGACACCATTGTAGACCATTCCGAGCCTTATTCGGCGTCACCTTGCTCCTCGCCCCCCCCCCCCCCCCCCCCCCTCCCCCCCCCCTCCGACTCTGTTTTCTAAGTTTATTATGAGCACTTCATTTTTGAGGATTTTTGTGTTTGGAAGAATGGAGGGCAAGGTTGGTGGCACTCCAAGAAGTGTTGATGGAGGATAATAAAGGAGAGTTGGAGGTGCAGATGGCGCTTGATCAATTGTAGGCGTTCATTGATTTTTAGCCAGAGCCAAGGAGAAGGGCCGATGGTTTAAGTTCAGGGAAGTCTCCCAATGTTGATGCTATACAATGGAGGGATGCTTGTGGATTGATAAAGCTTAGTTCCTGATAGAAGATCACGGTTGCGCTTCGGATCCTCTCGTTCCGTATATGTGTTTATGCTGTAGATGACTACGGTAGGACTAGCGAGTCCACTGCCATGGAGTGTATGAAGCGATTTTGTGTTGAGGTATGGGCAGAGTTTGGAGACTTCTACTTGAGACAACCGATGTAGGCCAATTTTGAGCACTAGCTAGCGATCAATGCACAATGCAGATTCTTTAGTACGTTTGTATTGCTAGATTGTATGCACTACAAGTGGAAAAATTGTCCAGTAGCATAGCAGGGGGTATTGAAGATAGGGACGGAAAGAAGTCCATTATTTTGGAAGCCATTGCAAACTAGAGCTTATACATTTGGCATATTTGTTTTTGGGCTGTTGGCTCAAATAACGATGCCAATGTTTTGGATATGTCCCCACTCGTTTACAACATGCTAACGAGTGACGCAGCTCACATGACTTTTGAAGTTAATGGGCAAAATTATAACTGGCACTATCTATTGGCAAATGGAATGTATTATAATGGAGGTGTATTGTTCAAAGTATCCACATGCTTGGAGATGAGAAGAGGAAGCATTTTGCTTCAAGACAAGAGGCTTGCCGGAAGGATGTAGAGTGTTGATTTGGTGTGTTGCAGGCATGATTTGCAATCATCCGCAACCCGTGTAGGCAATGGAGTATGGAAACAATTGCAGACATCATGTCTGCATGTTGTATCCTACACAACATGATTTCAAATGATGAGCGTGATGTCCAAGGCCTAGAGAATATTTTAGCAAGTGATTTTAGTGCCAATGTCCTCTTGCGTAGAGGTTTGTGTTTTCAGTAGCTAGTAGCAAATGCACATGAGATTGACAATGAGGACACACTATCGACTCATGGAGGATCTCATTGAGCATTTATGGGGATTAAAAGGCACTAGGGCTTGATTTTATTTATAAATGATATAGGCCATGAAGGCTTAAAGAAACCATGTAAAAGTGTCTAACGGTCACAAAACTTTACTGGAACGTGCATAACATGGTACTAGAAGTCTACAAAAAATTTGAAAAACTAAAGGTTTCACATTTGAAAACTACGGGAAGTTTAGTAGATTGTGACTAATGTGATTGATGGCCCTTCAGTTCTCAAGCGACCGTTTTGTGGTCGCCTGTCTTTTTACAGGCTACCGAAATACCACATTCATTTTTTTTAAATTGTTTTTTTAATGGTAGAAAATTACACTACAACAAGGCTTAGTACCTGGGGGTGGTCACGTGAGACGCCTTTGTCTATCTCTCGCTCGCACGCATGCATCAATACCACGCTGAGCTTGGAACCTCAAAGGAGTAGCATCATTGGCATTGGCATCGGCGTGCTTTCTCCTCCATGTACATCGTTGTTCCTTCTCCTTCATGTACAACGTCGTTCTTTCACTTGATAGCAAGCCCAACAGTAGGGTTTGCGCAAGGCTAGGAATTATATCTGGAGTTTGATTGTGATGATCGAGGAGTTCTTTTGTGTATGAGGATTCGACAATGGCTTTTCTCAGTGGCCAGTGGAATGTGTTTAATTTTTGCAAGTGTTTGTGCATGCTTGATCGGAGGTTGTGAATTGTCATGTTTGTTAAGTTTTTTTTGTCAAACTTTGGGTGGAGCGAGAGAACTGAAAACTCCTATTTCAAAGTCCCTATCTTGAAGTTTTTTTAGTTTCTATTCCTGCCTAGTCTGGTAATTTTGTGTCGGTATTGCATTCACTACCACAACAAAGACAAGTACTACTGCAGTTGAGAACAAGTTCCATGCTTGGGCTTTGTTGCATAATGGACCGACGATAAGGCATCACACTCTCGATTTAGCAACTTCTAATAATATACATCAAAGAGGGAGACTACATGCATACATATGTCGGTCAATGCTCAAATCTCACATGAATTCAACTGACTACACCTAGACATCACCTAAGGCGAAAACTTGGAGCCTCAAAAATCAAACCGCCCAACGGAGACTTGAGCGGATGGAAAGTCCTGGAATGCCACTTGTTTAGTCCGCAGCAATAACAAAGCAGAACATGTAAAACTAATGAAGTAAGTCGAGAACATCAGTTACTGTGACGAAAGGGGGAGGATTGGGGAGTGCTTTCACATGAGCCAGAGGCCCAACTCCCCATCCAACCTCCATGTGCCGAGATTTGTTGGAGTGTTAAGTCTACTTTCTAATCCAATTTGGATTTTGTCAATTAGAATGAAACTTAACCCCCTAACGTCCAACGAACCTAAATTGGGCTTCTGTGGCTAGACTTTGGGCTATGACTTTTTTTCTACAAGGAATAACATTCTGAGCCCAACTAAAGAGTTGTGGGCAGTGAAGTTAGCTATCCAACGCACTTTACCGATCAAGAATCGAAGTCTCCAGTCAAAATTTATGGCCATTTGAGTGGTGGGGTATGAGAAAAGTCAGAAAAGCTCCTTGTGACCTAGCAAATTTTCTCAAATTTTCTCAAAGGAATTTGGGATTTGATCCATCTTTGAACATCAATATTTTTAGCTAGGATATGCAGATTGGAGTACTTTAAATTCCCACAAATTTCTCATGCCTTGATGCTCCTAGAACGCAGCTTCTCTCAAACTTTTTAGAAGAAAAAAAAAAACAAAAACAATTAAAAACGTGTGAAAAAACGCTGTTTTCAGTGAAGCAATTCTCAGCTTTTTCTTGACAGATGTGTTATAATATTTGCCACTTTGATTCGGAATGGGACAATTCTTTGCATGTGTACTAAGTGCTATGCTACAAATCCATCCGTACGGTTAGATTTTTCGAAAAAAGTGCCGAATTTGAGCTACGAAGCTTGCAATTAGACCCTATCTTGAATCCTAAAAACAGCCTAAAAATAGTCTTCGACGTTAGGGGGTTAACTAGTGATAAATTTTCAAAGCATAACAACTCAACATTGTCTTGATGTTAAAATTTTATAGCTTTGAGGAGAATAATGATGTACTTGCCATTCAAATTAGAGCAAATCTTCATCAAATTTGATGAACTTATATATTATAATACATTTTTATTTTGGTTTGTTTTGGGTTTTGGTAAATTAATTTATAATTGGCTGAACCATTTACAGGGTTTTTATCGTGATGGACCATGACATGACAGACCATAACGTGAAGTGCCGTCACGACGAGTTGTGTTGTGCCAGACCCCTTGTTATCACACAATAAGGTCCACCCACAGTCAACCTAGGATTGACTCTATAGCTAGGATAATTTAGTTATACAATGCCAAAATGTACATTAAATGTGGCACAAAATCCAACGTGTCATATGCCACTATGGAAAAAAATTACCGAAACATATTATTATGGTTCTAAAACATATACCTTAACCACAGTCCGACTTTTCATGTCCGATCCATGTTCTCGACCATCTGCCCTCAATTCCTTATTGTTTGCCCCTTGTTTCTCATCGGCGGCGCCCCGTTTCCTACCGTTCGCCTCTATTCTCCATCGTCCATTGTCAAATTCCGACAATTTGCCCCAATTTGACCCCCCTACCTTTGAAGGGCTCTAACAACCTCATTTTGAATCCAAATTTAGATGTAGATTTCAAATTTTGGATTTCAATGACATTTTTGTCATCTACATTTCATGAGGATGTCGATTATGCCCTTGTAATCAATATTCAGATTCAAAAAAGGCTTCTAGAGCCTCTGAAAGTTGTTGTCTACCCCCTGTGTTCCCACTCGTGCGCCCTATATTCTCAACCATTGGTGACTTGTTCCTTGACATCCGCCCCATGTTTCCAATAAGTAGAAACGTATTTTTGTGAATTTATTTTTAAATTTGTTGACATGTCATGACACGTAGACTTCTTCTATTCTACATGTCCAAATTGAAGTAATGTCATTATATGCTAAACCTGGTTATTTTTTATTATGTCACAATAAAGGCATGATCCATCGTAATGTCTTAACAAATAGATGTTGTGACGTCACGACATTATAATGGAAATAGCCTCCGTCACAACACAATAGATCCACCTAACTATTTCTCACCAAAAATACTTTGAAAGCTTCCACTTTTAAAGCAATAGTGAATGAACCAAAACTAAATCTTGTTTTGCATCTTTAATCATAAAATCGTATCCAACGTTTCTAGGATACCATGCATGAAAAACTTGATAAACTTGACTAACGGATTAGAAGATTATAGAATTTGAATTCTATATATATATATATATATATATATATATATATATATATATATATATATATATATATATATATATATATATATATATATATATATATATATATATATATATATGTATTCTTTTCAAACAAGATCAACACCCTTGGCTTCTCTTTATATAAATGTTTTGTAGTACATAAATTGTAGGTTTCATACTAGTATATTGTACATGATTTTAGTCACTTGTGCACCAAATTCTAAATGTAGCAAAAAGGTGTAGCATTATGGAAAGAATTGTGAAAAGAGCATGAGTTCATATTATAGCTAATATTCATTTTAACTTTTTAATAACTTATTTTTTATTAGAGTACAAATCCATACCATACAAACAAAGATTTATATCTATGCATGAAGTAGAGAAAAGAAGATAATGAATTTTTCCACTACAAAAGATTCTTAATTTTTTTTTTGATAATTGCAAAAGAATGATGTTAGTTAGTTGAATTTTAAAAACTAGAGGTATTTGAAGGGTTTAGCAAAAATTTGAATCTACCAGACAAGTAGGGAAACCACTATGGGCACCATAAATATACATACATATCGATCAAACTCTTGCAATTCCCTACAACTACAAAACAAATTTAAAAATTATATCCAAAATTGACACTATAGCAACATGCCCAAGATATCAAAAATCCCATTTTAGAACTATAGCCAATTAGAGGTTAAAGTGATGTTGTCTATATGCTTACTTTTGTTGGAAAATAAGTTTTACGAAGAAAGCAATTTTTCATGATTAAATTCACAAAGTTGGAATTACAGTGATTTTTAAAAGCGAAAAGCCTCAGTGTGATTAAATTGATCAATGTATGTCACACTATGACATGTCAAAGGCTTGAAGTGGATTATTTTAATATACTTATTCAGCCCAAAGGCTTCTCATCTTGACATAGTTTGGGCCACAAAAGTGATGCTTATCCTCTCGACTTTTGCCCACTCTAAACCAGCCCTAAGTATGCACTCCATATGCAATGTGGTTGGCAATGACAAATTTAGATTTATCCTTGAATGTCGATGGATGTGTTAGCTTGGTAGTAATAGATAGATAGAAACACTGGCCCTTTAGGGCCAGCGTGAATGAAGTGTCCGTTCGTAGAGCCAATGACCCGGTGCCCACAGGACAGCGGGACAGTGTGACTCAACTACTCTCCCCTTTCGAGGATGGACACTATAGTAACCGGAAACAGAGAACATATGGATTTGGAGGGGATATAGAAAAAGTGGGAGAGTAGATAGGGTTGGAAAATATGACGGAAGGAGGTTAACTGGGTAGGGTGAAAATGGAGATATGTATATATGTATAAATATGTGTATATATATATGTGTATATATATATATATATATATATATATATATATATATATATATATAAGTGTGGAGTAACAGTGGGGTATGCCAATGGGAATGGGTCGGAATTGGAGGGGGTTAATTGACATCAGTGTGAGGTGTAAGGATGGGACTTGAGGGGGTCGGAGCATTGATTGCGGGGAGGGGGAGTGATGGGAGAAGAGACAGGTTGGGTGGTGAGGTGAGTAAAGAAGGGGGCGCTGGGGTAGAGTGTATAGAGAGGCGAAGCAGATGGCGAGTGGGGCGGAGGAGGATGGGGGAGTTTTTGAGGTGGGTGGGGTGAGGCCAACACGGGCCGTGGGAAGTGCGAAGAGTTACAGCGATGGATTTTGAGAAGGGGATGGTGCTATCGTGGGTGGAGCAGGTGTTTCTGCGACGGGGGCTTCAGAATGAGTGGGAGGAAAAAACTAAGTTGCCGGATCTGCGCTTGGTAGTAACTGAACTCCATTTGGATTTTTTTTGGTACAGAGACTTGGAGTTCCTCTCGCATCAATACATGGGCTAGGAGGGCCTCTTTGGTTTTTTCCCGGAATTCCCCAAAGCCGGAACCTGGGTGGAGAATTACGTGGGAAAAGGCTCTCTGTTTATACACTAATAGAAATATATTGCAGCTACATTGAAAATGGTCTTATTTCTGGTATGAGCACATTGGTGTAATCATATTCCTATTTGGTGTAATTTGGCACAGTTGCTGATTATTCTGGAGCGTCTCCTCCCCGGTCCTCTTTCCACTTCGAGGTCCCATTGTTCATTTTTTTTTTTTTGGGATGCACCTACGTGGGCTCCGGCAGACTTCAAAAAGTAACCCAAGGATTTACTACACTATTGTCATTTTTCGGTAACTGGGTTTTTATTGGTCTCCTTGGATGAGGATGAGACTGGGGCGAGTCAGTTTTCCTCCTCGTTAATCATGGGAAAAAGAGTCTTCTCTTAGAGGTCGCATAAATTCACACCTCATACCTGGATTGAAATATGTTTCTCAAGATGTCCGGGTAGACTACATCTGGTATCCATTACCCGGTTGTATCCGGTAGTGACCAATTGATGAACGTTTGAAAGATATCCACTACTACACCATGTCAATAACCTTTTACAGAACATATCCGCCGGGAACCTTCACGTACCCGGATTAGTTGTCATGGACGATACCCGGTCCGGACATATGTATGACTGTGTATGGTATCCGGTTTTTATACTTGCAATTGATACCCTAGTTATTGTTACGATGTTGAGGATTCACCTGACGCTACTATACCCGGTTGTGGTACTCGTGTGTTATATGCTCGGTGATATTGTACTTGTATACCGGGGTTTACTATGGCGTCCAGGGTATTGAAACGGTTTTATGAGTGTGCATTCGAAAAGTTGATGTTCAATCATGTACATTTGCGGGTGAAGTGACCAGATTACAACAACGCTCTTGTTCGTTCTGGTATAGTGATGCACTAACACCCCGAAGTTTTATAACTATTAAGCGCTTCATTCAATGGAAGGCAAGACAAAAAAACGAAACAACACATAGTGCCATAAGCGGTTTCAAAACCTCATTTCGATGTCGTCATCATTATCATTGCATTAGATTACAGTGGTATACAATCGAGTAGCTCAGTCATCAGAACATCGCCCTTCTAATGTGCGGTGGTAGTCAAAACGCATGCTAGTGGTGTGCAAGGTTCTTAGACACTTGAAATTCACATTCCCAAATCTAGAGACCAATTGGCATCAGGGCTACAACACATTAGGTCTCATTGGTGTTGTGCTGCAAGTGTTGACTGCACATTGTGCAGCTCGGCTCTCGGTTCCTCACTCCGGGATCTTCTAAAGCTTTGATAGGATTACAGCTCATTCGACGTCGTCCGTGTGGATGTAGACATATTAGAAACGGAGATATGCAGTCCTTGGAGGGATAAATCAAAAAATGGAAATTCGCTGTCATTGAAGAGTGGAATGACACGATGCAGGAAATTAAGATTTGCAAGGATCAAATAAATTCCAATGGACATCACACCAAAAAATCCTTCTGACCAATGAGGTGAGCCTTTAAGAATAAATCTTACACCAAATTGATTTTTTAGTGTAAACATTCAGTGTAGTTGTACCCTCTTTCTACTAGTGACATGTGATTCAAATGCGTAGCTAACATAAATCTCTCACAAAGACTGATATTAGATGGTACAGAAATAAAATGTATTGGCACCTTTGTAAGTCTTGTTTAGTTTTGGATCTGTGGCAGAAATAAAATGTACTGCCACCTTCATAAGTCTTGTTTGGTTTTGGATCTCTGATGCTTATGTAGAATAATTAGCTAAGTTGCCTTGAAGTTCAAAATGAACTATAATTGCATAAAAAAATTTAGCTTGTTGCTTTACGAAAAAGGAAAAATTAATTTGGGGCAAGAGAGGCTCGAACTCTCAACCTCAGGATTTCTCTTAGCTATGAGGCCTGTAAAGCCCTTTTCAGGAGAGATTAAAATGCAAACCAGAAACACAACAGGCCAAAGCCCAAACCCCCCGCCAAACGACAGGGGGAGCACGCACTCACTCGAAGGCACGAAGGCACGCACTCCGACAGGCCGGAGTGGAAAGAAGGGGGAGAGACCCTAAGTGCAGCCCCAAGAGGGGCTACAAGACCAGAGGCCGAGGTCAGTCAAATGACCAACCAGAGCTCCAAAAGGGAGCATCAGCGGAGTGCAAAAAGCAAACCAATTAACTATTCCTAAAGGAAACAGTCGTGACTATGGGCCGAGGCCGGAGAGTACCAACCTAAAAACAAATAGCATGCTAAACAGCTAAACTACAGCGGTAAAACCGAGAAGCTCCATAGCCCTTACCATGATCAGTAGAGATCATCACGAAGGTGAAGATCTTCTTCATTGTCAGAGGACAAAGGAGATTCACGCTGGAGGTCCGAGATGATCGCGTCCAGAATGTCTTCGGCAATCCGTTCAGCTCTCTCGTTGATGTCACCACCACTCTCTAAGAGGATGAGCCCAAGTTGCTGAACAGAGTCAGAAGCACTGCCTTCAATTGAGGAGGGGATCGAGAAATGAGGCTCGAGTTCCACTGGGCAGTCATGGGCCCGGCGGTGAAGGCGTCTTAGCTATGAGACCTACGCGCTAGCCAACTGCGCCACGGCCCCAATCCCTTCCATACACGTGGACAGTCATTCACATAAATGCTTAGTTGATGATGTGTAAAGCTTTTACTTAAAATATATATCATTTTTCATTCACATCAGATAACTGAAGGAGAGGAATACATTATAACCCCTTGAGTTGAAAGGAATTGGCACCATCAAATTTATATAGTCCTTGCAAATTATTGGTATATTTGTATCAAAAAAAGATATATCTATTCTATTACAAAAATATTTTCACTATACCATGTCACTACGATGTCTGATATCCGTTACAACTTACAATACTATGTTACGAAATCATACAAATATTACATCTACACCTTTCATCCTAGTTCTGTTATGCTCTCAAAAGTTTCCATGTTCCTTTCATGTTTTCAAATGATTATGACTTCTCCAATGGCCAATACAATTCTTGCGCTTTCTTCTATTGCATTGCAACAGGTTGTTTGCTGGTATATATATATTAGAAACCACCAACTATTTTTTGTCAAAGATTCTCAATGTTTACAATATCATTGGTTGATTGTTTTTTTGTAAATAGTGAAACTAGTTGGTTTTGAATTCCATAAATGGTTGTTGTGAATACATTTATACTATTATTTTGGAGTGTTTGGCGGTTTTGAGTATTTGTATCTTAACCTCTAAAGGACCAAATTGTTTTTTTGCAAAAAGTGCCATTTTATGGTCATGTGTGGAAAAAGGGCTGTAAAAGAAGTTAAGCACTAAATTTAGTTATTTTAATTGTAAGACTCTACACTTTCTTTGGCCTATAATATTGTTTCCTGATTTTGAAGGTAAATTATATATCATTTGAAAATAATAATGATCAAGGATAAGTCATATGAAATCGCTGAAAATTACTCAAGGACTTAAACAACTCTATCAGCTTCTCAGCTAGAACTTTGGATAACCTTTTCTTTGTAGAAGCTTGATAAAATGCATTTAATGAGTCATTCCTCTTTCCACTCAACATCTAGGGGTACATCATATGCAATATACATCATATATCAATTTTTCATATTTTTTTTACAATTTGTAGTTCAAACAAGATAGGAAACATATTATAAGGTTTTGCAGATTTATATGATTCACTCTTATCATAAATAAAGGTATATTTTGGAAAACACCCAACATGACAATTACACCATAGATTCATTGTTTTTATAACCAAGTGTAGTATTGCCCAATTCATTTTAGTACTATATTCAAAACTATATCTTTCTTAGTAGATTGAATATATTAACCCCTAAAGGACAAAGGGATATTTCTACAGTGAGTTTCCAAGTTTGACTGAAAATTGCGAATTCAAAAATTTATAAAAATTTGGAAACTAAAGCCAATTCTCTTTTCTAGTATGTTAGGAACATGCACAATTTTTTTAAGATTTTTCCAAGTTACCAATTTGGAGAAAATGGGTTTGACATAAGTCTCACTCTGAATTTTAATTTTTTCTACATGGCACTTTTTGGCAAATTTAAAAGGTTTTCTGATAAATCCAAAACCGTGAAGCCATAAAAGAGTGGTCATACAAGCATTCCCCCCCCAAAAAAATGCTAAAAATATAAATCCACAAGGAAAGATCTTCATTTCAGTTTTCAATGTGCTCAAAGTTTGGTTGAAACATTTTCACTGTAGAAACACTAACTTCACTGTAGAAACACTACCTTCATTGTAGAAACGCTAACTTCACTGTAGAAACATAGGACTGACCCATGTTCTTTCTTTTTTCTAAAATCAGGGTTTCACTTTTTCACCAAAATTTTAGCATATTCATATTGCCAACTTGATTCTAAAGAGGTTAGGAACAAAAAACACTCAAATCCGACCCTTCTAAAGCATTTTACGGGGTTTTCAATTTCTGGCGCAACCCAAAAGTGGTTGCTTCGTCCTTTAGGGGTTAAAAATGCCCAACTTAAATTAATTGATTGAAATAGCATAATAAATTTAAATAAACTTATGTGATACTTGTATGATTAACTTTATGTAGTGTCAGCAAAATTGCTTTGTATGCATGAATGAATTAGTTTATCTATTAGAAGTCGTATTTACCTATTTTTTAATTAAACTTCAATTATTTGAGCATCCATATTTTTTAGTGTAATCACCTAAACTTTGTTATTATGGAATTTCTAAATACTTTTCTTTGAAGTTCAATCACTTAAAATTTTAAGAAAATGTCTTATTACTTCATATTCTAACGTTTGCACTTTAGCTATGTGTCAATTTTATCAAAATAATTTAGAAAAAATCATGCAAAAAGAATTCTTTGAAGACATGTCTAGCTATGAGAATAATACAAGAGAACCAACACATCTTGCATAAACTATTCTTTGATTTTTTTTGCAATCCAATAATATTGGAATAAAAGGCGTGGTATAAACCATGCCATGCCATACATAAGTTACAACTCAAATTTAGTTAATGACCTTTTTTTATTTTCTTTTTTTTGAGTCAACTGGTGGAATTTCCATTGCAATTAAAGAAAGTACACCGCTGCGGAATCAAGTTGACCTAGATCGATTTGCAATAGTTAATGACGTTTCATTCTTCCCATGATCCTTTTTTTTCTAAAATATATATGATCTTGGATTTTTTGTACAAATTGTTATTTCCATTTCATTGTACGGTTCCTTACATTGGCACTTGTTTTTTCTCAATCACATAAATCATAGTTAAGGGTAAGTCCAAGTATCACATGAGGATGTTTTTAAATTTTTTTCCAATGGATTTCTTTGGAAAGGGACTGGAACTATTTCCCATCCATATCCTTGTCTATAAAAACAAAAGTTAAACCAAACATATAACACCATGTTATTGATATCCTATCTCTCCAAATCTCACTTTCAACCCGGATTTGCATTAATTAATTGATGCAGAGGTGGGGAGTGGGGCGGAGGAGGTACGTGGCGCAGCCAGGACGTTCAGGGGGGTCTTAGGGGGGCTCTTGGGGGGATCTTAGGAAGGCGGGTTTATCCCATAAGTTTTGTACCTCATCACCTCCTTTCAAAGTACAAGATGGTGGGTGGACTAGGGAAGTTTTTCTGTATGCCCTCGCCATGTGGCACCCCCTCCAAGGGGTCCACGTAGCAAATGTCACTCAATGTGATTTCTGCATTAATAAATTAATACAGAAATTACATTGTATGACACTATGACTATGAAGAATAATCTCATTAACCCCTAACTATCTTTAAAACCCAAAATGGATTGTTGCAAATTTGGGCAGCCTAGATAGGGAGGTTAACCCCTAAAGTTCTAAGGGTATTTTTCATCAAAACTGCCTCAAAACAGCCCCACTTCAAAGCAAGGTGGACTTTCCAAAGTTGGGATTATAATTAGCACATCAAACCGTAAGATCTTGTAGCTAACTTCTATGTCTACACGTCCACCAAATCTTACACACTCATTCCTCACCAATTGCAAGATCGTAACGTTCAAAGTTGAAAAACAAGTTTTTTTCCCCTGCACAAAAAAGGATCAGCAGAGTTTTGAAGGCCCAAAAAACCATTTTTTTGCATTATGGATTTTGAGGGTTTTGATGCACGTCAAAGAAGACTAAGTTAACTAATTATTTAAAGAAAATTATATTCAAAAAAAGTTGTGGAAGGTTGCCAAAAAAATCATTTTCCACTAGGGGGTATACTGAAATTCACAAACAAAGGCCGTTTTTTGACAATAAAAATAGCAAATGAAAAAATTTTGGATTGAAAATCCGAACGATGGGAACATGCTCTACTGCCTTCTCTATACATAGAAATTTTTATTTTTGAAAAATATCAAAATCTCAATTTTTGGTGGAATTTCAAAGTTTCGTCTTTGGGCAGATTTTGGCAGATTTGGGCAGTTTTGGGCAGTTTTGGGCAGAATTTGCTGCATCACAATGGCTAAGAAAATTTCAGCAGCTGCCCAAAGAGCAGCGTTTGACACTTAAACCTCCATAACTTTTGATCCTGATGTCGGAATTGAAAAATTCAAATACCCACACGAAGATCTCCAAACGGCCCACCTTCAATAAAAATTTCAGAAAATCCGGATGTAAATTGCATTCATAGGTACATGCCCGAATTCCAAAAAAACCCAAATGTGGATGATTGTCCTTTAGGGTTAAAAGTCATTTTTTTTTTCAAGATTTTTACTGGATGCTTCCTTTACGGTAAGGTCTATGTAGTAAAAAATTTCAAGCCAAATTCCAATTTTAGAACCTTCATCTAGAAATTTTAGGTTTCAAGTCTAAAACGGACAGTCTAAAATAAGGTCTTTAAAAAAAAATTGAAATATGTTCATAACCAAATTACTACTCAAATTCCATAGTGACCAAAGTCAAAAAGTTTACCAATTTTACAAGGGCAGCCTCCAAAACTTATGAAGACAAGCTTCAAAGATTTTAGTGATTTTTGAATATTTCCTTTGAAAATTTGTCAAAATTCGAGATTTTTGAATTTTTAAAAATTTGTTTTTTCTAAAAATCACAAATTTATAAAGGTACCTACTCACCGGTCACTTTTTCTTTAGCTCACAAATTGTTTTTGTAATGCATGTTTTAATATTTTGTCAATTTTATACCTTCTTATAGAAAATAATTTTTATGAAGGTCTAAAAAGTGTTTTGCATGAGCATACCTAACCTAGTTAGATACATGGAAAAAAATGTTACCAAAATATTTGAAGTAATAAGCATCAAGTCTTCCTTTGGCCGATTTGCACCATGCCTCTCGGCCAAGGCCCAAAAAAACATCCAACGCGTGAAATTTGGATCAGTTCTTCCAAGTAGGGTTAGGTACAAGATCTTATGGTTGAAATTCCAAAACAAATTTAAAAATTTGTTTCATATCCTCGGGAGGGCATAGTCGTAAGAAATTGCAGTTTTGAGGATTCAAGCTTCCAAAAATACAAGGAAATTTAGGGGTTAATATATCCTTACGGTTTCATTTTGGACCCCATTTATGGATATAAGACGATTTTAAAATATCAAAAAAGAAAAATCAAGATTCTTACTTCAACCTTACCTTGGTTTCAATCTGTTTTAAACACCCTTATAGGCAGGTAAAAAAGAATTACCCACATAACACAGGTGTAAACCAGTAATATACATACATACATTATGGGCATGTACACTGCTCCTGGACGTGAACATACACTAGTACGGATATTGTACAAAGAACAAATATATACTGGTACACTACCAAAATCCATAAGAACCGGGTAATACCCCTCACAATATAACTTACATCCTCATCATCGCAATTGGCTTATCACCCCACTAATCTCGCTCTCAGGTCATAACTGACACCCAAATCATGCGTTCGAACACACACCCATAACCGCGGGGTCAGGACTCAGGAGACTCAGGAGTCAGGACCAGTCCATCATCATCGATACCGGCACAGACACCGGCGAGTAGAGTACCGGCCCTGGCCCCTATTGGACACAATTCGAATTTTCACCAATTTTGTCTTTTCATTTAAGTGGCGGATCCAGTTTCCAATTCGGGTTATGAATGGATTTGGGACTGTAGTACTGTATTGATGATTCTGTGAGTACTGTAATGCTGGCAGGTGTGCAGGGTGCGCAGATTGGAGGGCACCACTTGCGTAGAGGTGTTGTTTATCCCAGATTTAAGAGCACGTGCAGCAAAGCATAATGTCCAGGCTGGAAGTGGCCCTGCACCCTGACCAATGGGCCCTGCAGCCCCACCAATGGGCGCATGTTCCACGATTACGACGATGGGAAGCTTTCTTTATCTTGGAGAACGAGTGAAGGAGTGAGCGTCGTTCGAATTTGGTGCGTCGGAAGGAGCGTGGCGAGGAGGTGTAACACGCCGGAGGTGGGAGTGCGAATTCAGGACAGGAGGAGGAAACCGGGCTAAGGTTGAGACACCCATAGCCGACAAGTGATTAATAGCCGATATATTCTAATTCCTAGATTATGAAAGAACAGATGTACCTCATTTGTACATATCGGTTATTGGGTCGGAAGTACTTTTCACTTTGAAAAATTGTACAAATTTCAATATTGGAAGATAATTCATGGAAAAATGCTCATTCTTCATGAACCTTATTTTCCTATGAACGAAAATTATCTCCTTATTGATAACCCAAGCTCTGATATGCTTAAATGCTTTAAGTTGTTGGTTATAGGTGTTTGTACCTTATGTAGCCTGGAGGTGTTGAGAGGGCTTGGGTCACGGGTGAGCGGGTGAGCTGGGTACGAGAGGGGATAGGCTAAAGAGGTTAGAAACTACGGTCCCCAAAGGAGATGGACGTGAATTAAATCGGGAGTTGGGTATATAAAAGTGGCAATAGCCTGCTCGCGGTAACTAGCAGTTTAGGCGGAAAATAATTAATTAGATGTCTAATTAAATTTTCTAGAAATTCTTGACTCTGTTTGTAGGAAAAAAATAGATTAATGTAATCACGGTATTACCCAAAGTTAGATGAATTTAATCCCTAAAATTCCTTCTCTATGTTTCACCCAAAAGTCTCCAAAACTGCCATTATGAAAGAGAACCATATGAAAAAAAATTAAATAAATTTTTTTGTACTTCAACCGTAGGATCTTAGAGAACATGATATTTAGAATGTGCCCAATTTTTTTCGTAATTTTTGACCGTACGGATTTGAAGATTGTAGCATTTGATGGAGATTTCAAAGTTTTTTTGGGCAATGCCCGACCAAATGAGCAAGGTTTGACCTCTTCTAGAGAGAGATTTCTCCACTTCACAATTTGGTGCTTCTGCAAATTCTGAATATAGACATGGTGAAATACATGTCTAAAAAAAAAAGTTCCAAAAAAGACCACAATAACACTCAAATTTTTTTTTCTAACTACTATGCGGGATTGCACAACACATTCACTATATTTTTGTTTATAATTTTTAGCAATTGCAATTTCCAAACAAAACAAAATCCGAGCGGTCATTACACCGCCTACATTCTATACTTCAAGCTAAAAAAAAATTTAAAAAATAAAAATTATTCAAATAATAAGCTCTACACAAAAAACTTGGTAAAATACTGTAATATACACCAGGGCAGGCGATACAGGTATTGTCCAGCCATCCCCACCAGCCTTCTACTCCACGGCACCCCACTCCACCATACCCATCCCACCCCTCTAATGGCCCCTGTCCGCCCCAGTCTCTGCTGAACTCCTTGGGTACCCCACCCTTCGCCCTGACTCCCTCCTCAATCCGACCCTTTACTACCCGACCCCCTACCCCCGACCCCGGCCTCCTTCACCCGACTCTCTACCCCCGACCCCGACTTCCTTCACCCGACCCCGTACTTCCGCTCCCCTCCCTCTGACACTGTCCATCCCGACTGTCGCTTCCACCGCCCTCCTTCCCCGCCCACGACACCCACCGCTCCTTCACTGCATTACTCCACCTGTCTTCGCGTGTGTAATTCCGATAGTCCCCTCTAACCACCATCGCTCCATATTCCATTATTTTTTCCTTCGAATGGATCCTAATTCCGTCTCTGTTTGAGAGGCAATGACTGTGAGTAACCAAAAAACTCCCATTTCCCCATCCCTACTCCTTCTATGGCACATTGTGTGTAAACCATTTTTGTAACACATGGTTGCAATTTTTTGGAGTACTTTATATCTAAGCAATTACTATTATGGAAATTTATACCTCTTGAAAAAAAAAAATCTATTTACCATTTAGGAGAAAAATACAAAATCCAAGTACAAAGAGGACATTCTAGACTGTGCTAGATTTATTGACATAGATGTACACAAATATAAATTAAAATAAATATACTTCACGAGAAAGAAAGAACTTACATTATCAAGCCTTATTCGACGAAGCTCCTCATGATACCTTTGAAAACATGAACTACCATTTGTCACACACATATATTTGTTATCACATGACCCACAATAATAATGAGGTCTTTTCCCAGAATTAGTTTTGGCCTTGTTGCATACCACACAAGGATTTCTCTTCCTTGAGTACACGGGAAAACATAAACCTTTACCCCAAGGGATTGCTACAACGTCTTCGCATTCACGTCCATTCCAATTTTACAACAATGCCTCACACAATTCCGTTCTAAACTGTAAATGTGTCATAGGTTTACGAATTGGAGTAGCAAACTTACATTTGTCAATGTAAACCAAAAACATATTTACCACGGTCATGTCGAGTAAGAAGAAAAAAATTCGGTGCCACCACTTGTGTATACTCCAAGTGCATAGGTGAGGTGGGAATGTTGTCACGTGTTGCTCCATTCCGACGGGGTACGGTTTGGATAGGCAAACATGGGGGAGTGGTGGGTTGAGCATGAGTTGATAGAAGAAGTACCGGTTTTTTGTCTTTCCATACCACCGTTGAAATAGACCGCGATGCATGCATTCTCCAATCCATTCATCCTTGTTCCTTCTTCGTATAAATCTTTGTGTTTCGAAACACATTAGGTAAACCTATGCGATTAGATTGCATGGTTCCGGTTGCATAAATCCCTCTACTCAACAAGTCCTTGAAAAGTCCAATACTCGTAAAAAAGTTGTCCATGGCAATAACATGTCTCTTTCCGCATATGTCACTCGAGAGATCTAGAACTACTTTATGAGCTAATTTTGGCTCACCCCTACCACCCCGAGGCCCGTCTTCATGTAATTGCGATTTTCCACAATAAACGGAAAAATTCCACACATACTTTGAAGTCGAACACGCTAAACACCACACCTTTATGCCCCATTTTTGTGGTTTTTGTGGCATGTATTGGCGCAAGGGGCAATAAGACCCCTTGTACTGTATCATCTTCTCATCAATGGTGCAATACTTTCCTAACTTCCATGATTTTCTACAATTGTGCCTAATGCCTTCTATCAACCACCTCACTTGCCCCAATTTGTCATAACCCGGTAAATCCTTATCACGCACATATGATGTCGGATTTGTAATGTGCAAGCACCGAATCAAATCAATAAATCGGGAACGTGTCATGATGCTAGAAATAATGGAACAATGAAAAATTGAACCCCTCCTATGCCAATACGATTTTATATTTGGTTGATGCTTCATTCCCATATATAACCAAATTGCCATAAAAGCCTTCAATTCCCCCACGGTAAATTCCTTCCACTCTTCACCACCCATAGTATTTCCCATTCGATCTACCTCCGTTGCATAGCAATTCGTCTCTCTTACAATCTCTCGTAGCATGGTATGTGTCCAAAACATACCAAACAATTGCAACATCGTCGGAAAAGTCCTTCAAAAAACATTCGACATCGACACACCTACAAATGGCATAGGATGTGGATTGTATGTAAAATTTGTTTTGCTCCAAGTCTCATCCCGGTAAATATATTTCACACTATCATGGTCCTCCAATCCATCTCCTTCACCGTCATCATCACTAAAATCATGCTCCAAATTGGAGTCCTCACTTTCACTCTCAAGGATTGGCACTTCATAAATATTTTCACGCCGCCTTCGCCGTATAGAAATAATAGTATCGTCATCAATAACTCGTGGACGTCTTTGAGAATGTGTTTGTGGAACTTCTACATGAAATCTTCCTTCATTTTTAGAATTGTCCATCTCCAAATTTCCGATATCATCTCCTTCCAAATACTATGAATCATCCCCATAAATGCCCTCCCGATACTCAGCCTGCTCCCCACTGTCTTCAAATTCGCCCCTAACCTTCCCACCATCCCATCCCTTACACCCTCGTCCCTAGCCATCCCTTCCAATACAATCCCCCCAATCCCCACTACCCCCGCCCCATTACCCACTGTCCCTGGCCCACTACTAACAACCCCCGCCCCACTCCCAAGTTCCCTCTCCCCGTTCCCTTTGAAGTGCACCCCGCTCCCTGAACCCCGCCCGTCGCTCCCTCTATGTGCCCCTCGTTCCTCCCCCCCCCCCCCCCCCCCCCCCCCCCCCCCCGTGCTCTCCTCCCCGACCCCACCCTCTTGAACGGGCTCTCCGACCTCCCCTTCTCCGATTCCCAGCTCATTGAACCCCCCTTCCTCGGTCCTCGCCTCGCAAATCCCTGCTTGCCCATCCATCGATCCCTGTCCCCGCTCTTCGCTCCCAACTCCCCGCCCTCGCTCCCAGCTCCCCGCCCTCGCTCCCCACTCCCGACTAGTTCCCCTCCCACCCAACGGCTTCTTTCCCCGCCCTCCACACTGTCCATCCCAACGCCTCCACTGTTCCTCCCGCCCCTCTCGCCACTGCGGTCCTCTTCACATGTCCAGAGAGTGCCTTGTTCTCTCCTCTCTGCTTGCAACATCTCTTGCACACCACGATTTCTTCTTCTTGACTTAGAATTGTATGCATGAACATTATATGAGGATTCTCCAGGCCACAATACTTCTTCCAACGTCCTCTCTTCATCAAATGCATACTCTCCTTCATCAAATTCATCCTCACTAAGCTCTTCACATGAGCTCTCTCTTCCTCCATTTTCCAAAAATTCTTTGCTATCAACAAAATCTGGATTGTAATCTCCTATAGGCTTGTCAAGTAGTGTGTAAATGTTTTGTTGAAATTCTGTAAGTAAAGAAGTAGATAGAGGAGGATGTGTAGAAAGAGGAGGTATTGAAATAAGATGTAGAAGGGGAGGTGGAGGTGGAGAGAGAGGTGAAGGTGGTGATGGGGGAGGATGGTTAGATGAGGATGCCAACTCCCTTGTGTGTAATCTAGAGCTCCTCCTTGGAGCTTCTAGAAAACTCTCCTACAAAATTCACATTTTACATGTATTAGTAAGATAGACACACAAATCACATGTAGCATAACCACAATGAACATTAGAACTATAAATTCAAGAATGCACCATGTTTCTCACCTCCTTCCCCCTCCATGATGTAGCACTCTTCCTTGGCATGTCTACAACACAAAGAAGTTGAAGATTGGGAAATGACTCAATATGCAAATGCTAGTGGCAAAACTTGTCAATGCTTGAATTTGTTGAAGATGAGGGGAGTTCAAGTTATGGAGATGACTTACAGTATGGTGTTTAGAGAGTAGACCTTGTTGAAGAGCATCTTCAATCACTTGTAGTGGTTGAAAGTAGCAATCCGAAATTGACTTGGCACAATTTGGAATCATTTATGCACTAATGTCATTTTTGAAGTGGATTTTTGTTTTTTAGTTTTGTTCATTATGGCATGCAGGAGAAGGGCATACGATTGTATAGGATACCATCCAGTGCTTCATTGTTGGACCACGTCCCGAATTCTTGATTTGTTTTTTAGTGGGGTCGGCTGCAGATCAATGCTGCTGAAGAGTGAGACTGCGTCGGAGCACAGTCTGTCTGCAATGCAGACACAAACTTTCAAACCCTGTCGTTCCTTCCCGACTCCCCAGCCTCCCCAACCGCTCCCACCCCTCAGGCGCTCCCAGCTCCCTTGCATGTTCCCTCAAAGTCCCCAAGGTTCCCCATCCCACCCCGCTCCCACTTCCCTACCCTACCCCGCCACCCAAACTGCAGATCCCCTTCACCCCGACACTCCCTAGCCTAATTCCACCCGATACTATACCCTCCCCTACCCCCGACCCGTCCCCATTTTCGTCAGCTCAGCCCCCCGCCCTCCCATCCCCGGCCCCCTCTTCCACGACCCCGACCCCGCCTTGCCCCTTCCACGCACGGGCCTTGCCCACCTTCCACTTTTTCCAGTCTTTGACCTCACCCTCGCGGACCCCGCCTTCGCCCCCCTCTAAACACTAATTTTTTCAACTGTAAGAGAGCAGTTTGGGGCACCTGCCCTACGAGGAAGTCAACAGTGCCCCTCCCACTGATTGGGTGACCAGATGCCCTTGGACCAGCGTTTACGTTCAGGCGTCAATATCTTTTGATCCCGACGTCGGAAAACAAATTTAAATAAATCCACACGTAGCCCTTGAAACTGCCTACTTCCATTTAAATTTTCAAAAAATCTTAACTTATATTGGAGTCGTAGGTACATGCCCGATTTCTAAAAAAGCCCAAATGTGGAAGATTGGCCTTTAGAGGTTAAGTGGTATGTGGCAAAATCTAGCAAAATAGTATTGTATTGTGAGTAGCACACAATAATATGTTTGCTTAAGGTTATTAATGCAAGAAATTTGGATAAAGTTAAATGTAGAAAAAATCACCATTTTTTTTGAAAGATACTATAAATATCTATGAAACTAGATGAATGTCTAACTTATATTTAATCATAATTCAAAAATTATAAGAAAAATAATATAAGTATAAAAAGCAATTAGTCACTTTGAAAAATAATAAGTTATAACTTATATTTAATCATAATTCAAAACTTATAATTTTTGAAGAAATCTTGTTAATCTTTAATGAAATATTATTATTTTTATACAAAATCTACTAATGTACTAATAACATATTAAAATCAATTGAGTTAGTGAAGTTCTAAGTGTCAAAGCTATGATTCTTGTAAAGATTTAATTTTAAAATGTATTTTTTGTATTTTAAATGTATTTTAAATGGTAAATACCATCGAAATATGTTAAATTCTTGATTTGATTCTACCCTAAATGACCATTAAAATCATCATGACTCCAATACCATCCAAAATTAATTTAGTTTAAAACACAAGTAATAATTAGTAAAAATTTGAGTCTCTTTGTCTAGATGGTCCTTAACTTTATAGCCAACTCATAAAGTAAACCCTTGAAAATCTAAATCAAACTAAGTCAAGAGGGCGACTATTGGAAATCTAGACCAATCTAAGTTGAAAGTCCCACCTCTGGCATTAAAAAATATAGTAAAACAGTCCACTTCAAGCCTTTAAGCGGTTGTAGTGTGTAGCCTCAAAGTCAAGTCCAAAAGCCAAGATTTAAGAGCAAAATATTTAAAAAAATATAGAAAATTCTAAAATAATTGGAAAATTCTAAAAACAACAAAAGGTATAAAACTAGTGAAGAAATAATCAAAGTATTTCAACAATATATTTTTTGTTATGACAAAACTATGGCTTATTGAAATTCATCTATTTTGGACCAACATATGCGGAGTGCCAATGATTGCAAAGAATTAATTAATAAAGTATAAGAAGGCTTGTGGAACATGACCATCCCTTAACAACTTAAAAGCCTTGTCTTCTTATTCATATTTTATCAACCCATAAAGACTCTTCTTGTTTTTGGAATCAAGGCTGCCAAAAACATACCTTTATTAACAACAACCTACTTTTATCTAACTTTAGATATAGAACTAAATGTATAACTATAAGATCTATTATCTTGTACCTATCTAAGAAGGTGCGTACCAAATTTGAGGACAATTCACTGTACACATTGCGAGATTATAATGTTTGAAGTCATTGTTAAAGTTTTTTTTTGACACTGCCCCTCAGAGTATACCAAAGTTTTGATGCCCAAAACGTATACATTGCAAACCTATTTGATCCATAGAAGGTCCTTAATTCCATAGGTGTGGAATTTAGGTATACACTCACAAAGTTAGAGCCTCCTGTAGGCTTGGAAAGGATAATTAATCTTTGATTTTCTAAAAGAGGGTGTGCTGGAATAGCTTATCATTCTCCAAAAGGATACTCTAAACATGTCCAATTGAAAATCTAATTAGTAGATATGTTGAAGTCAATGAGAAGACGTACCAAAAACATTTCGAAAGCAATTAGAGTAAAACTCAAATTTCATTGTAATTTTGATGGGCAGTTTTTGGAATAATGGGTTGTGGTAATGGACCTCTACCGCGTCATAGATACTTGATGAGAAATGTATAGTTTGGATGAAAAATGAAGATTGGATGTAATATCTTATGTCAATGAAAATTAGATTCCAAATGACAATTGCTATCTGGATGAAGAAATTTCAGTAACCACTTTAGATGGAAATAATTAGTTAAATGAAAAATGTCTATTGATGTAAACTGTTATGAATGTGTAACGATGAAAAAATATTGGGTCCCTTATTTTGCAAGTGCCTATTCTTTGAAATTTTGCTTTATTACTTTCTGCCTTTGTGAATGATGGAAACTCAGGCAAAAAATGGGAGATTTTGATAAGTTATTAGCTGAGCACATTTAGAGTATATTTTTATAAAGTCCATAACTTTTGCATCATTATCCCAAATGCTATGAAATTTGCGCCATTGAAAAGCTATTGATAAAAAACATGAGTTGTAAAATTTTTGGAAAAATTAGAGGATATGAGAGCTTAAATAGTTTGCCCAAAAGTTTTGCAACTACAATGTGGTCTTAAAGGCCTTTAAAAGCTAAAAAGATTTAATTGCCTCTCGACGGAAACTTGGGTTAATCCCTTATGTCAAATGCCCTCAAAATTGCAAAAAACCCTCAAAACTGCCTTCTTTAAATGCAAGGTGCAAATTATTAATTTTTGATGTATTTTTGAGTATGCAACCGTAAGATCTTCTACCTAACTTGTATGTGCATATGTGTGTTAAATCTTAAATTCAAATTCCTTACCAATTGTGAGATCGTAATGTTTAAAGATTAAAAAAGTTTTTTTCCTTGTTGGAAAAAGGGTAATTGGTTTTTTAAGGGCCAAAAAAACCATTTTTGGTAAAAAATTTGACATGAGGCTCTTCAAATTATTGTTTTTAGGTGAGTTAGAAACATGCCTTTGCAATTTTTACCCTCATACAACCTATAAAACCTAAAGAAATGCTTGATTATTCACAAAGAGGTATGCTGAAATTCAACTACAAAGGCCAATCTTTGACAATATAAAAGACATGTGGAGAATAATCGGATTGAAAATCCAAACGGTGAGATTATGCCTTAAAACCTTATTTATTTGAACAAAAAACAAAATGTGGAAAAAGCAAAATCTCATTTTTTGGTGAATTTTTGAAGTTTCTGCAATTTAATTGATTTTGGGCAGTTTTTGAGAATAAATGAGCATATACCGCAGTTTGGGCAGTTTTGGGCAGATTTCAAATAGTGTTTTCAAACTTTGACTGTGAATATCTCCTAAAGTATAAGGAATTTTGAAGCATGAGATGACTCTTCGGAAAGTTATGAAAAAACTCTACAACCTGCCAAAAGTAACAACTTCATTTGATCTAAATTTAGTAATTGAAAGCCTGACCAGACCAAAATCGACCTTGAAAGGGTTGATTTGGACATTAGGGGTTAAGCATTTGATTTGATACAAATTTTGCTCAATAGGCCATCGCCTTGGCATCAAAACTTCCTAAAAGTGTTGCCATGTTGGCATTAAAACTTCTTAAAAATGTTGCCATGTAGGCTCTTTAGGAGGTGACAATCTATTGACCTTTAGTCATAGTGTAGAGGCAAGACTTTGAACATTGAATGACCAATGATTTGATTGGTGCAAATCAACACCGGTTGACCTCTAATTATAGTGTGAAGCGCCACTAAGTGATGAGCCAAACATCATCTAAAGCTTATTAATATTTTGAAGTGCAAATTGGATCAAAATCTCTTCAATTGATTGAAATTGTTGCAATGTAGTATCTTCTGGTGTGTTACCGATAGTGCCAAGCCATCATTAACCCCTAAAGCATCAACTGAGAACTTTTGGTATAATTTAGGATCCGGTCAAGCTACTTATGAGTCAAATTTTGCCGGATGTGGCTCTAACTTTGGTACACCATGGGAAATTTTCATATCTTTCTAACAAGACTATTTATGCTTCAAAATTCCTCATACTTTGGGAGATATCCGTAGTCAAAATTTGAAAACACTATTTGGTCAAGATGAATTCTGCCCAAAACTGCAATATATGCTCAAAATCTGCCCAAAACTACAGTATATGCTCAAAAACTTCAAAAATTCACCAAAAATTGAGATTTTGCTTCTTTTCAAGTTTTGTTTTTTCTACATGTAAAAAAGAAAAAAGAAAGTTGGCATGATCTCACCACTCGAATTTTCAATCCAATATTTCTTTGTATGCCTTTTTTACAATCATAGACTAGCCTTTGCATATAAATTTCAGCATACCTTCATGTGAAAAATCAAGCATTTCTTTAGGTTTTGTAGGTTGTATGAGGGAAAAAATTCCGTGGGCATATTCCTAACTCATCTGGAAACAAGAATTTGAAGAGCCTTACATCTAGTTTGTTTTGGTTTTTTTCGCTCACGCAACACTTGTAACCCATTTTGCAACAAGGGAAAAAAACTTTTCTTTCAACTTAGAAAATTATGATCTCACTAACGGTAAGAAGTTTGAATTTAATATATGGAGTACATGTACATGTACAAGTAAGGTACTAGATCCTATGATTTTTTCTCCAAAAATACATCAAAATTAGAAAAATTACATCTTGTATTGAAAGAGTCTAATTTTCAGAGTTTTTGGCAGTTTTGAGGCCTTTCAACTCTAGGGGTTAATCAAAGAAAAACTCAAACAAATCCATGAGGTTTTTTAATTGATACTCATTCTATAAATAATAATCATTCCAATCCACATATTTGAACTAGCGAAACCAAAGTTGGTGAAAATTCACCACAATCATACCTCAATTTATCCATGGCAAATTGAACACCGGTAAATTTCAAGGTTTTGGGCCCCCACGTCGCCGCTCAGAGTCCTAGACCCTATAGGCAGTCCCGTCTTAAGATGTCCACAATCCTCGCAAACTCGCCACTGGAGCTCCACTCTCCTGTTATCTTTCGCTAAAGGCGGATTGGAAATCATTACAGTGCACTACTTTCTCCTCCATATTTGTCCCTAGGAGCCGAAGTCTCAGATTGGAGTTTCTTGTTTTCTCGTCATTTGAGAGCTCTGCAAGGGCAGCGCTCGCCATTTCTGTGCTTGATCATGGCATGTGTGCAACGAATTTGGAGATGGAGGTGGCAATTCAAATGGCGCATACAGAGTAGGGAGTTTTATTCCAACTCTTTGCGTCTTAAATTGTTCATTGTGCTCGCAAGTAAGGGGTGGGTCGATGATGTGGTGTAGTCAAGGTTTAAGAGGGGTCCATTTTCTGTTCGTTTGAATTGAGATGCATTGTAATCGGGTTGTCATGTGGGCTGAATGTCAGGGAATTGTGTTGTATTGGGTAATCGTGTTGTAGGTTGGAAGAGTCTGGGGAATTGAAGCATTGTATAATCGGGGGACGGGGTGGGCTGAATGTCGGGATATCGAAGTGCATTGTGTAATTAGGTTGCGTAGTTGATTGATTGTTGGAGAATTGAAGTGTATTCCATAATTAGGTTGTAGGGTGGCCTGGGCGTCGGGGTATTCTGCTCCGTATTGTAATCGGGTTGTGCATTGATTTGGGGTGTGCATTGATTGAGGTTGCTGGAGATCATTGTGAAGGTTCAAGCCAGCATGTCAAAATTCTTGTATGGAGGTAGAGTGTCACTAGACCTTGTGTGTGAATTGAGCGACGGCATTGAGAAGGGGTGTGCTATTGGGGTGTCTCCAAGAGGCCGTGAGTGGATCGCTAGACCTCGATGGTGAGAGCTTTGGAGAGAACATCTTTCTGGGGACGGCCGCGGCGGTTCCCACTGCGAGCTCTCACTCCGATCTTCAGATGCTGGACTCGGCAATTGCAAGTCCAATGATAGAGGCTGCAAGGAGGAGGAAGAGAAGTTACGAGTTTAATTGCCATTTCGAAGATGCCGTTGGGGGAGGATCTAGTTGGAATAGACGGTCGTGTCTGTCAAGTGCGCTACAAGGTGTGCTCAGAAGGTGAAGGGAGGAGGAAGCTGGTGGTATCAAAGCTCGACTCTCTATGGAAGCATGCGGGAAGAAGAAGAGCATAGGTAAAATTTGGGAAACTCAAAAAAAGGCAACACTACTTTCTGTCAACATGCCAACATGTGAAGAATGAGCGGATTTTCTTTGCTAGGGCTGGCAACGAGATTGTCGTTGAGAAGGTTATCAAAGGTGCAATTAGAGAGAAGAAGAAGAAGTTGCTTCAGTTCAGGGTTTTATTTTCAATGATCAATCATGGAAGGCTGATGGTAGACTATGAGAACCTGCAGCATTTACTACAGCAGTTGTCTGTCCCCGATTTGCCCCGCAAGCATTGGAGTATGTATTGTGGGTGGGAGATGGCTGTGAGCATGGCTGCAATTCTTTCCACTAAGACAAAGAAAGTCATTACTTATGCACCCTATTTTTCTATCATTAGGGGAAAAATCAGGTCTCCAACGGGCCTTGTAAGACAGCCCGGATTAGGTGAGCTTCCTGCCCGCTGACACTTCTCTTCGAAATCTCATTGGTCGATATCCTGCCCGCTGACAACAAAATTCGCCTCGCTGACAGCAGGATTCGCTGACAGGAGGATCCGCTGACAACAGGATCCGGTACTGTCCAATGGGGTGATAGCAGTGGGCACACGGTCGGTGACAGTGTCATTACTGCTTATATTGTCCAATGGGGGGGTGGGGTGGGGTGGGGTGGGGAAGGGAAGCGATTGGCTGGACCCCCCAAATGCCAACTGCTGTCACTGCTGGCAGCATTTGGCGACCTGCTGGCACAGTTGGTGCCAGCAGGTAAAGTGCACGGGCATGCCCAAAACTTTGGCACGGAAAGCATGGAAAAGGCCCGTTGGAGACCCCAAACTGCTCCTAATGCTAAGCTGACAAGGTAACCAGAATTGATCATCAGTCTTGGTTGAGTCCGCATATTTACGTTGTTGTCGTATTTAAAAGAGTTTCAATATTGTTGGCATTGCAACGTCTTGTGGAGTAAAATGGAGTTACTGCTATACTGGAGGCTATTGTGACTAATCTGAATCACCATGGAGGACTATTGAGAAACCAGATCGCAGAGAAGTGTGTCTCTTTTGGTCCAGATGGAGTGTTTGTATTTAAGGGCTTACCAACTGGAGTAAGAACAAAGTTGAAAGAGAAACATGTCCCCTTCATGCTCGGGGTCCATTGTATGGCTCACCGCGCAAACTTGGCAGTTTAGCCTATCTCAAATTTGTCCATTGTGACAAAATTGGAGTCACTTTGCCAAAGCAATTTATGCACATTTTAGTGCAAGTCCGAAGAAGCATCTTGAGTTCAAGAAACTTGTTGACCTCGTGGAAACAGAGTATTTGAAAATGTTACAAAATGTCAAAATCCATTGGATCTCTCTTCTTGATCCACTTCAAAGAGTTAGAGGAGAGTATAAGACTCTCATCATGAAGATGTGTGAGGATGTGGCTTTGAAAGAGCGTCGTCTCATGGCCAAGCAGGCAATCGCGATGGATACAATTCGTCTGAATTGCGACTTTTTGTGTGACATTGGCACTCTCCTTGCCATGCCTTGTGTTATGCCCTTGCTTGAGTCGGTGAATTCATTGATGAAATTTGCTCAAAGTTCTCACGTATGCCTCGGACTATGTGGCAATCTTGAAAATTTTCCAAGCAGAGTTGTACATGATGTTCTTTTAGAAGCAACAATTTCAACAATTCTCTGATGTCGTGGAGGACCACTCCTACACCATCTTGCAAGAGTGGGTAGTTGATTTGAATGATGAGGCTGAATCTCTCAGTTTCCATATAACTAACCACACTTACGCAGCTCACAAGTTGTGCGTGATCTTGGAGAAGAAGCTCTCTGTGAGCCGATCCGATTTTGATGATGTGGTTAGTTTGGTGAAGGGACAGTGTCGTGATGCCGAGATGCTGATTGCCGAACTTGATAAGCAATTTCCCGACTCAGACCTCGTGAATGCATTCTCCGTAGTCTTTTTACAGCTATGGTTGCTGGCGAATTGTGACGACCACTTTCCCCTTTACATGAAGACTCAGCAACATCACTTTTCTGTAACAAGATCGATGAATGCTGGATCAAAAGAGGAACCTGTGATTGTTCAGTGCGAGCCTTTGCTCGATACTCGCACCCTTGGTGAGCAAGCCTCTCTTTTTATGTTTACCATGAAGTCCAACTGTAACTACGCTATGGCAAAACATGGGACATTAACTCGATGACAAAGTTGTCGAAAAAATGTTGGCTAGGATGGCTTCATGCTCAGCCGTTTGTCAGAGTTTTTTGAACTCGCAAACATTGCAATTTGTGTAGTGCTCAGCAATATTGAAGATGAGCACGCATTTTTCAATCTTAGGTTTATGAAGTCAAAAGTTCAAAACCGCTTGGGTAGACATCTTGACACATGTGTCAAAATCTTTGCCCAACCGTGGTCTAACCATGAAACTTTCCCATACTCAACAGCCATCTCGCACTGGAAACTTAACTCTAAACCTCAGTTTCCATGATGTAAGGAAGCTTTGGCTGCTTGGAAATTTTAATTTAAGTTATTAATTGGGCGTGGGGTAGCAGGATTGACTACTACAATGGGCAGGGCATTCTTGGCCGAGGTTCGATTCCTCCAGTCAATGCAAAATGCTTTGTGCATGATTTAAAGGGAGTAGAAAATTACTCGCCACGTAAGTAACTCAACATCAGTGAAACTTCGCCGCATGAGCAAACTAAGTTCTAGGAAGGAGCCAAGTGATATCACTATTCACCTCATCTAGGTAATTTCATACTCGCCAATACATTAGGTTGATTTTGTCAAGAGATCCAGAGTATTTTACTAACTTCCCCTGATTGTCGCCACAGATTATGACCACGGCAGTTGAGGTGTAGCCACTCGCGCTACACTCCTAAAAAAAAAAAAAAAAAAAAAAAAAAAAAATTAAAAAAAAAGTTGATTTGAGTTAATGGCTTGGCAAAATTCAAACTCACACTCTCTCTTAATATTCACAACACCATAATCATCCACCCTCCTCATCTTTCTCAATTCTTTCTAAAGCAATACATTACTAGGTCTTTATATACAATGTGTTCTCAATATTACTGTAGTTGATATCACTTGGACAGCAATAGTTGCCTATCTTTGAATTATTCTCCTTTTGGAAATATATTCTGCTCCCTTGCAATGGTAATCAAGATACCATTTGTTCCATATATATATATATATATATATATATATATATATATATATATATATATATATATATATATATATATATATATTCAAAATACTTAACCAACAAACATTTTATTCATATTAGGCCCCTTTATTACATATGATAGAATTATGATAGTATTAATTTTGAAAGTTCCAATTTTCAATAAAAATTAGTAATATTATTCTAGCAAAGAACAATTCAAGATACAAAATTATTTTTCACATTGAAAGTAAAAGGATATATTGAAATTGTATCCGGTTACACACATTATTTCAAGGTATACAAACCACTTATAAAAGGGCATATTCTTGCTGACAATGACGTTTGGTAATAAGTGATTTGAAGCACGGTAACATTTCTTGTTTTTGAAACATATTCTATATGCAAAGATAAGGAGAAGGGAAAGCAGATAAGACAAATTTCACATAGGATAGTAAAAAGAGGTAAAGAAGACAACATTTATTTTTTTTAAAACCCGTGTATCTATACATATGAGCTGCAAGAACAATTTTTTTCTAAAAGTTGAATAGTATTGGTTTAATTGTTGCCCTAGCAAAAGCATTGGGGGGTTGAATCTTAATCACGCCTCAGAAAGCCACGACGAGCCTCCTGTGCAAATGGGTACTAGCAACGTACTGGCCAGGCTCCTCGAGCCTCCAAGCCATGCTCTGAAACAAACTATGGAGATCAAGCCGAGTTCGAGGCAGGAAATGGCCTGACTAGGCGCAGTGGGGCTTACTACGTAACCACACCCCAATTGCAGGATCGAAGACTTGGAGTAAGATCCAAGCTGCCTGGAAAAAGATGAGTTCAAACCTGCGTGAGGCGCCACCCACCAACTGGGACAACACCTGCCAAGTTCCGCTATGGTGGAGCACCGAATACAAAGCTGGTGATTGTAATATCTCACACAACTCAGCGCTCTCCCTTTTCTCCCGAGGCCTTCGCTGAGTGGACGACTTATGGGATCGGAACCGGAAAGCCTTCAAGACTCCCCTTGAAGTGCAGGTCACCTTCGACCTTAACGTTCAGGAAACCCTTGGTGTCGAAGCTCTTTGTCGGAAGTTCGAGCAACAACTTAGTAGGCCACTGCAGAAGGACCCCAACCTCCCTGGCCTTGGCGAATGGGTAGCTGGTTTTGCGCAGCCCCAGAACAACACACCGGTGTTCCTTGTCCCAACAGGGAGAAGCTGGCTCCCAGAGAACATCAACTCACTTGATTGTCTCAAGGCCATACCCCCCAAATACCCGGTTTATCATGTTGGCCCGAGATCCAGGTCTTTGATCCCCAACAGCACACAACACTTGGAGCGTTTGGCTAGACAATGGACTGGTACCTTTTCCCTGGCCCGAGTAGTAGAAACGAGTAAATCCTTCAAAGGCACATTCCTTGTCTTCTACAGTATTGTTGGTAAGCTTCCAGACTTTGATCCTGCATTATGGAAGTGGAAAAATAATCTCCCACTAATGCTCTACAGTGCTAAGGTAGGCAGGGAACTACTTACAGAAAGGAAGCAACTTAAAACTCTCATTCCTGAGAAGTGGCGTCAGGAAAGAACTATCAACTTCCAGCTCGATTGGAAGAAACTATGGCAGAACAAATCGCAGAAAGAGGCGGCCTTCGTTTGGTCCCTATGGCACAGGGCTATCGCAACTAACACTTGGCGAAGCAGATTCAACCCTCATGTTAATGCCAAGTGCCCCATTTGTCCCCAACCTCGGATTGAATCCTATTCGCACAGGTTCTTTGAATGTCCCCAATCCAGGAAAGTATGGGCATTTTCCTTTCAGATTGTCCACTGGCTTAGCAAGGGGACCCGAAACCTCAACCCGACTACTGCCTTCTGCCTGGGCCTGGACCAATGCCTGTTTAAGAAACGCACCAAAATCCGCCTCATGGGAGTTGTCCATATTTGGGAATATCTCAGGGGCATCACCATATGGTGCTGCTGGATTTTTTTATTTTTGTTTTTTTGAAGCAAATGAACGATTTCATTGCAAAAGTAACCAATTACAACCCTCATCGAGCGTTGGCCCAGGGCGAGGACAAGACTTCTGGACTGAGAAACACAACTACAACCAATTCATGAGAATGTCAGGGGGAGGCAGTAAGTTCCACTTCACTTGCTGGTCATTCTTGGTCCCAAGGATGCCTCTGCACATCCAAGTGGGGTCAAAGGCTCTGAGGGTGCTCTGGATTTGAGCATCCAAATTAGCTCTTTTGATATCCTTGAGGGCTTGTTTCCATGCTACCCTAGCGTAGTCAAGGAGCCCTTCCCAAATGAATTGTCTGCATTGGCTGCCTGGCCAGCAAGCACCATCAAACTACCCCTATTTCTAGTGATCCAAATGCACCACAATGCTATGCCTCTAAGGAGGGACCATAGTTTCATAATACCTTTCTTTCTAATCCTAACATGCTTACCAAAGAGACATTGGTGAAATGAGAACTTCTGCGGGGGGGTCAGATTCAGTTTATCCTTTTGAAGCCAGTGGATGATCTGGAAGCAATAGCTCCATACTTGCTTTGCATGCCTACATTCAAAGAAACAGTGGGTGTAAGTTTCCAGGCAATGGTCTGTACAGAGTTGGCAATTTTGATCCACCTGGGGGTTATTTTTCTCTCTCTAAGTGTTGGTCGCTACCGCCTTGTGCCATAGGGACCACATAAACGCTGCTTCTTTCTTGGCTCTGATTTTCTTCCAAACTTCTTTCTAGTCAAGGGCACAGCTTGGACTTCCTTCGTCGCGCCACTTAACTGCAATCGGTTCCTGAAGCTCCTGGTTAGCGGCAAGGAGCTCTCTCCCTTTTCGGGTGCTGTACATGAGCAGCGGTGTGCCATCACTCCAAGTCCAGCATGCTGGGTCAATTCCATTAAGTTTGCCAACTTCTCCAAAATAATAAAAGTGCTCCTCTTTAGAGTTCTTGCGCTTATCAATCTGAGCGACACGGACCTTCTTAAAGGAGCCTCTCCATTCGGCGAGAGAACCATACCTGTCCGGGTCCAAATCTGTCATGAAGAGTTTCGTGGACGCACCAACCAGGTAAATGGGGATATGTGTGGGAGGATGGCGCAATCCCCATCGGTCTGCAAGCACTAATGGGCACCAATCCGCTGTCGTGCGAATCACAAAGTCAGGTTCAGTGAGATTATGGGAGCGGAATCCCCCAATCCATTCACCCGCGGAGATGGTGGAGGGGTCTGCTCCGAGCCGCTGCCCGTGAGAATCCTTGCAGTCCTGGAGGAGAAGTCGAAGTTTCCTGCTATCCTCCGGAGAGAGATCAAAATCCTCGATCAGTTGAGGGTCACACTTGACATGCCTTCGGTTCGAATCCCAAATGTCGCCAATGGATTGAATCCCTTTGATATAGAAATCACGGGCCTACTCGATGGAGATGTCAAAGGAGCCAGCTTTGAATTTTGAATCCCACGAGAGGGAGGTCTGAAGGGAAGCAGCGGGCTCTATTGGGGGTTTCCACTTAATTTTCCTGTTTCGCTTTCGCCAGGCAGGGTGGATTTTGCTCCAAGATTTGGACCCATGGACCGAAGTATGAGAGGTAACAAGACCCCTGATTGGGTTGGCCGGGTGCTGCTGGATTCTGAGAAACGAGCTCGTCTTTGAAGGCATTACCTGGTCCACCGAGCGTATCCAAGCCTACGTTTGGGACGGGCTTCAAGATTATGGTAGAGTAGAATGGAAAAGAACGCTTTTAAAAATTAAGAGAGCGAGATCCCCTGAGAAAGTTGCTAGTGCCTTAGGATCGTTTGATGTTGTTTGGACCATTAATGATCTAATATGTCGTAGAAATGGTCTGTCTGTTTCCTGGTTACCCCGGCCTCTTGGTGTTCCTTTTATCATGTGGTGATTGTTCCTACCGTGGGCTTTGCCCGATGTGGGCTTGTACTCCTATTTTTAACCCCTAAAGTTTTGAGGGTATATTTCATCAAAACTGCCTCAAAACAGCCCCTCTTCAAAGCAAGGTGAATTTTGAAAACTTGGGGTCTTTTTTAGTACATCTAACCGTAAGATCTTTTAGCTAACTTCTATGTCTACATGTCCACCAAATCTTACACACTCATTCCTCACCAATCGCAAGATCATATTGTTCAAAGTTGAAAAACAAGTTTTTTTTCCCTGCGCAAAAAGGGATCAGCAGAGTTTTGAAGGCTCAAAAAACCATTTTTTTGCATTATGGATTTTGGGGGTTTTGATGCACATTGAAGAAGAATAAGTTAGCTAATTTTATTTAAAAAATTATATTCAAAAAAGTTGTGGAAGGTTGCCAAAAAAATCATTTTCCGCTAGGGGGTATACTGAAATTCACAAATAAAGGCCGTTTTTGGACAATAAAAACAGCATATGAAAAAAAATTGGATTAAAAATCCAAACGGCGGGAAAATGCTCTACTGCCTTCTCTTTACATAGAAATTTTTATTTTTGAAGAATATCAAAATCTCAATTTTTGGTGGATTTTCAAAGTTTCGTCTTTGGGCAGATTTTTGCAGATTTTTGCAATTTTGGGCAGTTTTGGGCAGAATTTGCTGCATCCACATTGGCTTAGAAAATTTCAGCAGCTGCCCAATGAGCAGCGTTTCACATTTAAACCTTCATAACTTTTGATCCCGATGTCGGAATTGAAAATAAAAATACGCACACGAAGATCTCCAAACGGCCCACCTTCAATAAAAATGTCAGAAAATCCTGATGTAAATTGCATTCATAGGTACATGCCCAAATTCCAAAAAAGCCCAAATGTGGATGATTGTCCTGTAGGGGTTAATGCAATGGATTTCTCCTTTTGCTTAAAAAAAAATTTAAATTTTTTTTTAAAAAAAATAATAATAAAAAAAAAGTTGAATAGTGTGTCTGTTTGTTTGCCTGCTAAGCCTATGACATAGGACATAGGACATAGGACATAGGACATAGGACATAGGACATAGGACATAGGTAAGTAATAGCGATCCGATCAAGTTGGAAATAAATGCAAAGATAGGTTATTGTTGAGATAAATGAACCTGAAATTGGCTCTGCCAGTCCTACACATTTCTTTTTAATCCAGCTAACAGTAAAAGTGAAATAATCATGAAAGGATTCTGAAAAGAAAAAATTACGAATGACCTCTGAATTATCTTTTTGCAGCACAGTCAATTATAATATTTCTAATTATCTAATTTATTTTCGGTAGAAAGACCTTCAAGTTCTCTTCAGTGTTTAGAGTTATCATATAAGTATTAGGAGTAAAATGTGATAACGAATTGGCATTTGGATTTATACTCACTTAGAAGAGTAAAAACTAAAAAATAAATAAAAGAGTATTTATTGGGAGCAAGTTGATTTCTTCACTTCATTTCTTGATGTAATTGAGAATACTGTTGCATTAAGAAATAGTGTACTTGTGTGGAGATAGTGTGACATCAAACAAGTTGGAACATGCATGGGTGCTTTGGTAAAGAATAGTTTGCAGCAGAGACATCAAATGTGCCCTAAGAAAGAGGGCACATCTTATGATGTCTTACATAATAGCAATGGATTTTGCACAATGTTTCTCATTAACAATCCATGCGGTCATGGTAATGTCAATTCCTTTCACAGAAAGCAAAGGTGGAAGTTCTTGTGGTCTAGGTCTTTGGTTGTAGACGTTGAATTTTAGATATATTTGTACAAATAGATTAGGTATTACCATCACCAATAGTTTTTTATTAGTACTTTAAATATGTGAATAAAATTCATTATGAATTGGATAATAAACAAAATATCAATATCTTTTGAAATTAATATGTTTCAATGGTTTTAAATGATATATTCTTGACATGATAATATTTGGATTTTATTTGGTTCCCTAAATCTAAGACCTCATTTCCCAAGAACCTTTTGAATTAAAGTCAATAAAATTTTAATTTTATCAGAGTTCCACATACTTGAGACCTTTGTAGTTTTAGTGGAAATTCTATTCTAACATCACCAATCCCAGCCATTGTATAAGACAAAAACTTCATAAAAAACCCACTAAAAACCACTAAAAAGAAATGGTGGTGAAATCATCACGAAGAACGAGATTTGAAGAGGCAAAAGCAACCAAGGACCCAAAATGGGTCAGTCAAGGATTAAGACAGGCAATAGGTTGAGACAGAAGAATCATAACGACACACCAACTACTGTATATGTTAAAAAGGAAAAATATTGCTTTAAAATTAAAAAAAAAAAAAAAAAAAAAAAAAAAGGAAAAATAAATACAAAGAAAACATCCTAAATGAAACCATGATTTAAATAAGGTTATATCTATAACAACAATCCCTGCAGTTGCGCCAGTAGACCCATGTGGCCTCACCCCTGTCGCTAGTGTGAAAGCGTGATGCATCAATAAGCACATGATCGAATTCAGAGTGCCCATGTTGAGGATATCAAGGCCCCAGGCCAATCAGCTTTCCACTCTGTATTTGTGTTAACAAATAAAAGAAAAAAAAATTCAGCTTTCCAGGCACCCACCCCTGTGAGCAAAGGCAAAGTGGGTCCAAACAGCAATATCATCAGGTTCCCCTACAGCCCCATTCCTGAAATGGCATAGAATCCCTGCATCAGCCCAGATGACTAGGCCAAAAAGGCAAACCAAAATAAAATCATCCCCTCATCACATTCCACCCAGCGACGTGGCCCCCTGGCATCCATTCCACCCCTGGAAATATTCAACCTCGCCCATATCTGCATGATTTTCGGATTATCATTTATATCTATATTCTGGGGTTTTCAAAAGTAGAATGGTTCAGACTCTAGCCCGAGGAATACAGTATGGTTACTTGGAATACACCGACTTGGTAACCTCGATGGTGTACTCTAAAGAATACTCATCTAACTCTTCAATGAACCCTGGGTGAGCCCTAGCAGAACATCCTAACTTGCATGACAACTTTCACGTCTTCTAAGGGGGCTTCTTCCTTACATAATTTGGATCATAGAACTCAAATGTAACAAAATAAATACTGAAAAATGATTATACAACCTTGAATTTGTGATTTTAGGGTTTTACATGAACAACATTCTACATTCTGAAAAAGAGTTTTCCTAAAAGATCTATGGATATTCATTAGAGTAAGTTTCCGTGTTGGATAGGTGATCGGTATCGATCCGTAGAAAAAGAGAACTCGGCCAGTGAAATGGGTGTACTATGGGTGCACTCACGAACAACTTTTATTTTTATTTTTCCCACTGAAATGGGAGATTCGGTGACTATCAAGACCTCGTTTCTTGTCTTCTACTGCGTTCCACCCAACCGAACCTCACATGGAAGGAGGCCCGTAGTGTGCATGGTTCAGAGGTCCATGCCCAGGAATACAGTATGGTTACTTGGAATGCACCGACTTGGTAACCTCGATGGGATGGCACTCAGCTACTTGGGTAACAGTGATGAAGGGGCAGAGTAGGGGAGCCGACACGGTAATCTCTGCAGAGAGTAGGGCAGATGAATTTATGGGTCTGAAATGGTGATATGGGAGCTTGTTTTTCATCGGCATTGAAGGTGGAGTGATGATGGACTTGGACCTCGAAGCAGCGTTTCCAGTGTTGCCGCCATCATTCCCTCGTCTTGCCTTTCACATGTGTTTGAGTCTTTGAGAGATGCAATTGAGAGCCTTTAATTTCTGGAGTAGGTGGTGTTCTAGGGTCACCTTTGGCTTTATGTAGACGGAAAGACTCTGGTCTTGTGTAGGTTTGTCAGTGTTGTGCTGTGGTACAGTGGTACAACTGTGGATTTTGGAGTGTGAGGTTTAAACTTGGCTGTATCTTGGATTAAAAAATCAATTTGAAGCCATCCTGTGCTCACTGGTGTATCAGGAAGATTTCCCTTGGCTTGTCACCAAAAAAGAAGATAAAAAAGCTTGGCACAGTAACTGGCCTGAGCAAAGTGATTTGAGTGGCTTTTGGAAGGTGTGAACGAGGATGTGGTTTAGTGGTTGTCACGTGTTTTTAGGTACAGATCGTTCTCCCTCTTCGTGGCAACCTGTTATTCTTTCTACAGTAGAAGTTCTGTACAGTCTTCGTTTATATGTTTCTCATTAAATTTTACTTTTTTTTCTTCTTTGGATTGTATGTTGGACGAGATGATGATGGAATTGAAAAAAACAAAAATAGATAAACCTCTAAAATTTCAGTTTAGCTTGAATCCCTTTCAACAAACCTAAAAAAAATCCACCTCAGTCATAGTTCCATGGAATGATTTGCATATAGGACACTGGAAGGTCGGAAATGCAAATAGCATGGAATTTGTGAAGAATGGGAAGTTCAATTTTGAATTTTGGATTTGCAGATTCTCATCATTAAAAAATTAAGAAAAAAACCAAAAATGAATTTGGAGTTGTGTAACTATCAAAACACCTAAGAAAAAAACTCTATAGTTCTATAAATACTTGAAAATACCTTAAATACTTAAAAATACAACACATGTAGTACATGTAATCTGATGTTGATTAATGCACTTACTAATTTTAGTTTTCAATATACAAATTTTAATCCTAAATCGCATGTAGATAAGTCATGCCAGAAATTGAAAAACCCCTAAAATGCCCTAGAAGGGTCGGATTTGAATGTTTTTTTGTTCCTAACCTCTTTAGAATCAAGTTGGCAATAAGAACACGCTAAAATTTTGGAAAAAGGTTGAACCCTGATTTTAGAAAAAAGAAAGAACATGAGTCGGTCCTATGTTTCTACAGTGAAGTTAGTGTATTTTCACTTACAGTGTTTCAACCAAACTTTGAGCTTATTGAAAACTGAAATGAAGATCTCTCCTTGTGGATTTATATTTTTAGCATTTTTTAAGGGGGAATGCTTGTATGACCACTCTTTGATGGCTTCACCGTTTTGGATCTATCAGAAAACCTTTTAAATTTGCCAAAAAGTGCCATGTAGAAAAAATTAAAATTCAGAGTGAGACTTATGTCAAACCCATTTTCTCCAAATTGGTAACTTGGAAAAATCTTTAAAAAAATGTGCATGTTCTTAACATACTAGAGAAGAGAATGAGCTTTCGTTGCCAAGTTTTTATAAAAAATTTGAAGTAGCAAACTTGAGTCAGCCATGGAAACTCATTGTTAGTATTTCAGAAATTCACTAATCTTCCAAACTTCACATGTTATTATCTCTCAAAATATTGCTTCAGAAGACCCAAAATTTGGTACACATTTGGGTAGCCCACTACTTTCAAAGATCTTAAGGTTAAATTGCTTATGGTTATTCTCAAATTTGTCTCACTTTGGAAAATGCAAGAACGGCAGTGTATGTACTCAAAAACTGTGGAAATACCCCTTCGTCTTTTAGGGGTTAAAGATTAAATCAGGTCCAAACTTCCACTTCAAATATACGGGAAAACAATTTTCTAAAACCGGAACAAATTTAAAAGTAATTAAAAACAAGTTAGACATTTATCAAAGTTGTTGCCATGAGTCTTGACTCGTTTTTTCTAATTTCATTTATGGTGGCAGCATCTAACCAAAATGTTTCTATTTGAAGTCATAGTCACTTGTAGACACTCTCTGATCCACAATTGTGTTTTATTTAGCCAATGACTATCATCATTGTTATACCTTTTTAATATATCACAATAAAAGTTTTTTTATTTTTTATTTTTTATTTTTTTATTTTTTTTATATTTGAATACGTATCCTTGAATTACAGTAATGTAGACAATAATTAAATGTAATTTATATTTTTAGACATACTTGGATACTAATAATATAGAGATTTAAGCACATTTCAAATTGATTGTTTTATGCTCAAAGAACCAAAATCTTCAATCCCTACTGTTTATTTGTCTAAAAATATTAGACATAGATCCATAGTAATAGTAAGCTATTGATTTTTAAAAAGTGATTTTTTAAAAGTTGCAATCATTAGATCTTATACATGCCTTTTATACAAAGAAGAATATCTAAATTTTAAAAGAAATCCATTATATAGACTAGATGGTTATAAGGTTCAAATTAACTATTTAAAAAGAATATATATATATATATATATATATATATATATATATATATATCATTGGCTAGGCAAAGTACATAAGATTTGATGTCCAAATCATTTACTTTGAAAAAACATTTGTTCTTTAGATGATCATTGATTCTTCAAGATACTGAAGTTAGATTTACGCTCATTGAGCTTGAATTCTATCCGTATTTAAAAATTATGAAATGTTTCATTTTTGTCATTATAGGTATATTGAAATTCCCTTATACTCCTCAAGTTCAAAACATTATAAAGGGTAATCTATCCATCTCTAGCTGAAAATCCAAACAATAGATGCAATCTTGTCTACGAGAAGAAAAATCACAAAACATTACATTTCAATTGGAGGAAATTCAAATATTTGGTCTTACTAAAGTTGAAAGAATTTAATCTAGATCAATTTTTTTGAGGCAATCTCTTTTTATCAAAATAGTTTTTCTTTATTATTATTATTATTATTAATTAAATTTTTTGGAGGTTTCTCTCTACACTTGTGTATAATAGGTAGTAAAAGTCTAAGGGTTGTGTAAACTTCTTGGTTATTGGCAATTATCTATATCCATTTCAAGAAACAAGTTTTTATTGATAATCAAGTAAAGTGTCTGTGGTTCTTCTTTTAATCCATAATTGTGGTATTGTCCACATTTTGCACATTTGGTTTTGAAGAGTCATTTCTCCGTCATTAAGGATCCAATTGCAATAATCATTTATTTATTTTTTAAAATATTTGTGTAAGTAAATATATATATTTTGTGGTAAAAACTATAGCATACTCCAAACGTTGTTGAGACTGAAAATTTTTTTTAGTAAAAACACGTCCGATTTTGGACTCTTCATGCTCCATCTTTTGGCATTGCAAGCCCATTTTTGGATATATTTTTTGAATGCTACTACAAAATTGATCAATTTAGATTTCCCTGGTTTCACTTTCATTTACACGTATGGCACTTAAAGAATTGATGTGTTACAATTGAAAAGCTCATGGCCTGTAGGGATTTAAAAAAACATTCACATTTATAAAAGTCACTAAAATTTGAAGATTCATCTCATTTAAATTTTAAACTTTCAAAAATATTAATATTAAAAATGAAAATGAAAAAAATTAAAGTTAATAATTGAGTTTCCGTTCCAACTAAATTCCCATCCATGAAGGCTTTGTCTTTCTTTCTCCCTATGACACCAAGGCATGCAATGTCACTGAAGTTTGAACAAATGGGACTTAAAAAACATGGCTACCATTTTTATCCTTCACTTCAAAAAACTATGTGGCAACTAGTTTTAGCATTCAAATATTTTACAATGAATGTTCGACCCACTTGCTTCTTTAATATTCTTTTTCTTCACAATTTGAACAGCTTCTGTCCAATTGGAAGGATTAACCACTTGCTTTAAGCCCATTTTATGTAATAAAATATTCCATCCACTTGGTTGGACCACACAAGTTTCTGCGCAGGTTTAACATTTGCATCATAAGAAACTACCTATTCTGTGTATTAACAACTTCTCCAAAATTGGGATTGTGTACTTTCCTGTCATTTGAAGGTTATTCCAGTGCTAGAAGTTGGATCTAATAGCATTGAACCCAGAAGCAAGCTCCGGGCATTTTTGCAGAGGAGGGGTCAAAAATGGGTATCATGTACCTAACGGACCACATGATTAAAATCGGAGAAGTTGTTTCATTGGGACCCAAAGTTTGGTCCAGACACACATGATACCATAAAATGGAAGGGATAGAAAGGGACAAAGAGGTAGAAAGTGTGAATTTTGTCTCCAGTTTTTGTATATTTTTCTAGAAGATATGATTGTAGAGTAATATTATAAGCCTACATAACTTATTCAATGGCTCCGGAGTTCTACAAGATTTTGTTCAAAGCTGCTGAAAGTCCAAGTCTGACCCATACATTAGTATGAACGCATATGTTGTCTGAAGAAGACAAATCTCTGCCTTCACTGTTGTGTATGTACATATGTCCCTCCTTCAAATCTCTCTAAAGTGCATTCTCAACCTTGTTAACCCTCAAATGTCAGAGGTGACCAATCTGGTCACCAAAGTCCCAAAAAAAACTTCATAGCTTCAGATGCCATCTTAAGCACATGTTTTTGAGTTTTAGCGCCCCGGTCAAATTGCATTGTTTGTGTAATGGTTGTTGTTTGTTTGCGAGAACATTCACTATTGTGTGAGAAATAAGAAATAGACCAAAAAAATATGTAATTTTAACAAAGTCAACAAATCTTTGACCATTCATAAGTTCATGAATTTTGTTTAATCATGTTGTTATTTTTTTCAATGTTTACTGATTACGGAGTGAGTTTTTAAAAATAGTATCTAAGATTAAGTAGACCATTGTTAAATATGTAAAAATATTTGACATTAAATTATATTTTGCCAGCAATAGGTGTCAAAAACAGTATTTGCAAAGCATGGTTAAAAGTTACATAATCTGTCTTCCAGTCTTCCAGACTACATTTTCAAATCACAATGCTAACACCTTTCAGCTTGGAAGTGTTAAAAATTCTAGTTCAACAAGTTCTTGTACAAAAAACTTCATAACATGGTTCCTCCCATTTTTAAAAAGCATTTTGATCAACTCATAGGTTCAATAATTTGGCATATCAAATGCCTCTCAACACCAATTCAGATAGACCATGCAGCATTATCGAAAGGCTGAAATTTAATTATTTCTGAAGACCTCAAACTACTTTGTCACTTTCATATATTTCTTGTGTAAAACAAAGTCTGATAAATACATTTAAATCAACAAATAAAAGATTCAAGTGCTACAAGTCATTTGACCATAAATGGCTTTAATTTTGTATTAAGTTATTCATAGAAATTGTGTACTTTGTTCATAATCTCTCTTTGAAATGTTTTGAAAACAATGTTTATCAAAAATATAGTTTATAATTAATTCTTTGGAGATTCAAATTATTTAAGACCTTGTTGCATTCATAAGCCTTTTGGATGAAGATCCAAGCATGTCTATTTGTTATCTTTTTAAAAATATAATAGTTTTACCAGATTCAAAATGCATGATTTTTCCATTGTATATATAAACTAGCATAAAGACCTAGATTTTTGAAGTTGTTTTATAATTAACCCCTAAAGGTCCAAGAAACCGATTTAGGTTTTTGCTATTTTAGGCACCCTAGTTGAAAAGGTTAAAAGTAATATTTTTGCTTAAGATTTTTATTGGATGCTCTCTTCATTACTCAAATCATTACTCAAAATCTAAAGTTACCCAAGCCAAAATGTTTATTAATTTTGCAAGGGCAGCCTCAAAAAATTATATGAACAAGCTTCAAAGTTTTTGTAATTTTACATTTTTTCCTTTTAAAAATTGTCAAAATTTGAGATTTAGGAATTTTTCAAATTATTTTTCTTCAAAAATTTACAAACTCATAGATGTAACTTTTCACCGTTCACTTTTTTTCCAAACCAAAAAACTTTAATTTTATTTAAGTTTTACCATATTGACAATTTTGTACCTCCTTTTGGAAAAATTGCATGAAGGCCAAAAAATCAAAATAAGTCTTCAAAATTTTGCATGGAGGTGCCCAACTTAGTTACCTATATGGAAAAAAACATGAGCAAAATGTTTGGGGTAACAATCATCAAGTCTCCCTTAGCACCATTTAGACTATACTTTTCGAGGAAAGCCAAAAAAAATAAAATTAAAAAAACTTTGGACGTTATAATCTCACAAATGGTAAAGATCCAATAGTTGAAATTTGACGTGGTCTTAGTACAAGTAGTTAGGTTGAAGATCTTACGATTGGAAATACCAGAAAAGAAAATTTCATTGGAAACATACGTCAATTTCAATAAGGTGGTCAGAATCTGCAGTTTTGGGTCTAGGAGGTTCCAAAACACTCTGGACCTTAAGGGGTTAATGAGGTATGTTTTCAAATGGAACTTCAAAAATCAATGTTAAGTTTAGTGTAAATTATTGTCTAAATGTTTCTTCTGAATACCAAAACTCGAACAAGAAAGAATTAATTTTTTTTTTAATAAGCATATCAAATGTATTGTTGAAAGTAATGTCATATGTACTGAGCACTAATGGTGTATGGTGTAATTATACACCTTAATCCCTAAAGTTCCTTGACTATGTTTCACCAAAAACTCTCAAAAGCTGCCATTTCCAATGTAAAAAGCATGAATAATTCAAAAATCATTATTATCTAATTGTGACCATGAAATATTCAACTAGACTATTGTAATAGAGAGCTCGAGAAATTTCAATATAATCGACCGAAGAGAATAGAAGATTATAGCAATTGAAATTTAAAAACAAACTTCTTTGACAAGAGTTTTGACTAGGTTGACACACTCTAACTTTTTTTTTCTTAGGTTTTTTGCATTATGGATTTTGGAGATTTTGGTGCATGTCAAAGAAGACTAAGTTAGGTAATTTAATAAAAAAAATTACACCAAAAATTCAAATGCAGCATGTTAAAAACAATTTTTTTATTAAGTTGAATACATAAGAATGCTAAATCTTATTTCTTCCCTAGAAATTCCATAATTTAATAAAGTCCCAATCCAAACGGTCAAAGTTAAGATTGACATTTACATATTCACTTGGAAAAAAGAAAAAACGTAAAATAATATTCTTTCTAACTTTTATGAAGGAAAGAAGAAGTTTTTTTAATACACTGCCCGAAACGGTGAGCAAATTTTGATATTTTGTAGAGTGAACATTATGCACTCAAAGTCGTTTTTTTTTTTGGAAACCTCAAAGATGACTTCATGAAGTATTTATAGAAATATTTTTCAGAGGTAATTGATGTATTTAGCATGGCTGCTCGAATTGCCCATTGAACAGCTTTTTCCACTTCGGGTACCATAGCTATTTTAATAAATGTCCACTTGAAAAAAAAAATAGATTCCCTCAAAGTTCTTGTTATGGCCTACATTCACAAAAAAAATTTAAAAGATCTCAACTTCAATTGAAGTTACAGGTACATGCCCGAATTCTAAAAAAGCCCATTCTAGGACATGGTCCTTTAGGCGTTAAGCTTTAATTAATTAATGACCGTTGTGAAGGGTGCCACATGGACCCCCTGCAAAGGTGCCACATGGCACTTATGACACTAAGGCAATATGAATTAGTGCGAATTGGTGAATTGTGTGGGTCGGTGAATTAGCATGCCAATTCAACACCTTTTCAAATTTTTGTGCCCACAACTCTCACTTTATATAATTTCTCACCTCCTTTGCATTCTCAATAGTATAGCACAAATCCCCAATTCCATACCATACATACCATATCATCATTATGCCATACCATCACAATCACCATACTATACCCCCGACTCCTTTACCTCATTAATCAATTAATGTCGGGTGTCATACACATTTGAGTGCATAGTAGTCAACAATGATTTCAAATTGAATTTCTAATACCGAAGGTTTATAGCCAGTCCGGCAATAAATAATCAAAAAATGAGGTGCCTAAAATTTTGGGAAATTATTAGCACCTTTTGCTGATTAATACTCCTACATGAATTACAATTCTATTTTACCGAAAAGTGAGAATTTTGTGTTTTTCACTAGATGTGGATCTAAATGGAAGGTTTGTGTGAGATTGAATGGGGAGAAAGTGCTCCTCATGTAATCAAGCCCACTTACATTAGTCCACAAAGAATATGGGTTAAGATGTAGCAAGACTCTAGGTAAGGTTTTTGAAATGTATTGTATATAAAATTTTGGAGTCCAATTAAGCGTAGAAGATGAAGTTGTATGGAATTGTGTAAAACTAATAAAAGTTGAAAAATCAAGCCTTTTTCCACTTCCAACAAATTCTGTGTTAAAATAAGTTTTTATGCAAAAGATATAGACAAAAAAACATTGAAAAGGTCTATGTGTCAAACTGCGTTTCTAACAGTTTTTCAAAGCTCATTTGTGCTTAGAGGATCAACTTTTTTCAAATTGTTTTGGTCTAAAAAAATCTTTAAAATCAAGTACTCTTTCACCCCAAACAAATTTTATGACATTTGAAGATTTCATGCAAAAGCCATGCTTGTTATAAAAAAAAAAAAGACTAACTTGGTGCTTCACCTCAAAGTTCACATATCCCACATGGATTGTTGGATACAACTCCATTCCACTTGTATAAAGCCCAAAGCATTCCTTGGCCTCCAGACCCAAATCATACATGTTAACCTTTAAAAGAGACTTGGTCTTGACAATAAGCTGGATTTAAAAATTTTAGGAAAAAATTGCCGAAATGATCAATGTATTATTTTTAGGTGCCGAACATGCTTTTTCAACTTTAAATAATTATTCGGCTACCACACGCCGGACCGGCTATGAACCTACGGTATCAAGTATCAAAAAATAAAAAATTGATTATAAAAAGGATTATATTTTGTAAAGTGACATTTATATTGATGGAACAAAATATTGATAGATGAATTTTTGATTCAATGTTTCTAAAAAGTAACATTTGTATCTCATTATATGTATTTGTAATGAGTGTTGTACAAAGAGAAAACAATGTTTTGTTTTCCTATTGTACAGTGATAAAAGACACGAATTTTATTTTGTTCTTACATATTAGATCCATTTTTTTAATATGAATAATTTTAAAAACTAATATGTCATTTTTAATGACAGAGCAAAGAATCTGCTTAAATTGTTGTTTCCACTTTTTCAATTCACAATTCATATGAATTAGATTATATATATATATATATATATATATATATATATATATATATATATATATATATATATATATATATACCACAAAATAGGATTTGACCACAATCAAACTTCTTCAGTGTTTACCTTCATAATTTTTATTTTTTAAAAGTTGTACATTTTTTGTGAGCCAAAAAAATATAAACTACAAACTATTATTTGGTTAATTTTTGAATCATAGTCCTCTACTATCTTGATATAATTTTTTTTGTTGGATTCATATAAAAGTTTTAGTTCAATACATCTATTTTTTTCTTTGAATATTCTCATAAGCAATATCAATTGAATTATTCCCACCTTCAAATCCCTATAAGAAAATCACATATATAATTTATAATCTGTCTGCAATATTTGTAGATTTAAAATTTGAAAAATGATATACTCTACTATTGAAGAATTTGAAGTGAATTCACAATAATAAAATAATAACTAGTGTCTAAAAATTGAATTGTTGTCCTCGATATTAATTGAAAATTGCTGTTGATAAGAAAGGCCACACAGACAACAAAAATCAATACAAAAATATGTCAATACCTTAGTAGTACAAACATCCAAAGACAACAAAGATGGCTAGATGACTATATCACAAGAGAATATGACATCAATGTAAACAAGATTACAATTATTACTATTAAATGCATACAATGATATAGATTTTTAAAGAAGTGAAATGATGGCAATGGCACTTGTGATGAGAAAGAACAAAAGCAAATCAAAAGCAAATCCAACCTAAGGGCAAGATAATGTTGTGGGAGGAGAGAACAACATGAATAGGGAAGAATGAGGCGGAAGGGGGGCGTTAAGCAGAAGGGAAATATATATGAGGCGTGTCTCAACAACAAAAGACTTATCAAACAAATGAAAGGTTCATCTATCAAGGTACTAGTCAAGAACAACACTAATCCTTGTTGCAACGCTTAAAAAAAGGATTTGAAGAGATCCATCTAAATCTAGAAATAATAAATACCAATTTATACTAAGGTAAAGAATTCCATCGGTTATGAGTTCTAAACAAATGAAACAATTTGATTAGCCACAAATAAGACCCTTGTTTGGTTAATTAAGATTTATAATATGGCAAAGACTCCTTCTATAAAGAACTTCAACCATGGATAAAAAAATGAAATTTGCTACCAACACAACAACTTTTTTATACATGTAGTTGACCTAATGTCAAGTTTCTTGGACCTTGAACAATAAAATTGGCCTTTGAAAAACTGCATAAAAAATACCTCTACTATTTCCATTTTAGCTCATCTAATATATAATGTTCTAAGGCCATGTTGAAAACCCTTGAAGTTCATTTTGGGTTCATTAACTATTTTTCTATACTATCCAATATAATATCCTCTCATACATTGATTATTTTCATTAAATGCTATTTTCAATAATTTTCTAAGAACATTTTAGATAATTGAAGTTGTTAATTGGATTAAACTATCCGCTATACTCCTCCTCACAATGTTCACACAACAAGCGGTCAAAATACCCTCGACGAACATCTTTAAAATATATCCTTTCCCTCACATAACCACATATAAAGCGGCCCCTAACACTAGAAGCGCGGCACCACCACCACCATGGTCCATGGTCCATGGTCCATGGTCCATCACCACCAAAGATAATTACAATGCCCGAAATTCCAACCTTCCAGGAAGCAAAGGCGCTTCCTTCAGATCGCTGCGTTGAGATCCCACGGCTCACGTGACGTCACGTCGCAAGCCCAGCTCCGTAATAAAGACGCCGGGACTGGCACACACCAGCCAAACGAAAGGAATTCCACCCAACAACACCTCCGCTCCGGCCTCCCACGCCCTTGCTAGCCCTCGGATTGACCCCCGCTCCATCCCCAGCCGTCAGATCCCCAGCCAGGGTGAAAGGCGGAGCTCATACTACTCTACTAGATTAGAGCCGGACGCATCCTACCGCGCAGCTAGCGCAGGCAACGCCTCGACGTTTAATAATCGCCGCTGGTGGTATCGATTTCCTTACCTCCAGGCTTCGGCTCGGCTCAGCTGTTCGGCTTGTGCTCTCTCGTCGAGGACTTAGCCTAGTTGAGTGAGTGAGTGAGTAGCGCTAGGTGGAAGCCGATTTCGGGGTGCTCTGGATTGGGCTGATGATTGCCCTCTGAGCGAGCACCATAACTTGAAAGCGTGGTGCAGACAGACATCCACCTCCTGTCAGTCAGTAATACGGCATGGCTCCTCATCATACCCTCTTCTCTCTCCTCCTCTCGTCTTGATTACACCAGTTGCTTCTGCACCGCTAGGCTCTCTCTGGCCTCTTGCTCGCACTGACTGCAATGCTCTCCACCCTAGTAGGGAGGCTTCTTGACGTGTGAATCATTAAGAGGGTGCTACGGTGGTGGTGGTGGTGGTGGTGGTGCTAGTTGGGGAGTACTGGAGTGGGAGTTCGTGGTGGAGCTAGTGAGTACTGGAGTGGGAGTTCGAGGTGGAAGTTGTTGTAGTTAGAGTGGTTTGATTAGGAGTGGTGTTTTGAGTAGACGGTACTGCAGGTGTTGGTTGCAGGTTTGCAGGATTTTGAGTTACTTGGGTTGAGTTGGTGAGACCGCTCAAATTGTGAAGTCGGTTGTTTGTGGAGGAATATGTTGTCATTAGGGGAAGTACATGGTGCCAACATGGGTTTGAGTAGAGGAGGCGGTTATCGGAGCGATTATGGGCGCGACGCGTTTGGTAATATGGAAGTGGGCGGCAACAATGTGTTGCTACAGCAGCAACTGAATGATCTGATTCAGAACTCGTATTTGCTGCAACAGAACGGGTTAACACAATGCCCGTCGCTGAGCCAGACCATGGATGGGGCGTCTCTGCTGCCGCCGGGTGGAGCCGGAAGTGTGAGTTCCGGTTTCGCTGCCCAGCACAGCTTAACCTCGATGGGGTTCTCCCAGTCCGACATCGACAGGTCTATGCTCTTCGAGGATTTTCCTCCGGTCGTGGACCACCAGTCGTTCGTATCGGTTAGTAATGCGCACGCGAGCGTGGCCACGTTCGCGCCGGTAGGGCTCGCGACCGAATCGTCGTACGCGGGCCTGCCTGCCATGTCGTTGCAACCCCAAATTTCCCGAGAGCGGTGGGTGGACGCCACCCTCACGTCCCCGCGGGAGCTGAAACGTGAGGGTGAGTTGGATCAGATCAGCCTGCAGCCCGCCCGGAAAATCACCAAGCTGGACAAAAGCGCTCGCACCATGGACGCTAAGAGTAAGCGTCCGACGGAGCAGGCCGATCACATTCTCCGTGAGCGGCAGCGACGCGACGACATGACCAGCAAGTTCGCAGTTCTGGAATCTCTCCTACCAAACGGGGTCAAAGTAATTCCCCAACCTTGTGTTCCATTTTTTTCCGACTGCAATTGTGGGTGGATGTGGCACCTCTACGTTTACTGCTTTTTCACGAAATTTTTCTTACTTTTTCTTGGTGTTATTTCGGCAGCGTGACAGGTCTACCATCGTCGATGACTCAATTGAGTACGTGAAGAATCTGCATCATCGAATCAAGTCACTCCAGGAGCGCAAGGTCGAGCTGAACAACCAGTCAGCCGCGGGTGCGACCTCTAACGACCGTCGTGGCCGGAAAGCTGAAGTGTTGCAGCAGCCCAGCCATGGCAGTCCTATCAAGAAGGGGGTAGCGACGCGGAGACCCCGCATCTCAGAGGCGGAACTCAGTGCCATCCATGATGTGCTGCGGAGCTGTCTTGAGAAGATGGAGGTTCATGCCGACTTGCCGCACCAGGTGGTCATTGAGATGGTTTGTAAGCCCCAACCACGCCTGCAGAGCAACATCCTACTGTGCTTGGAGAATCTTGACTTGGATGTCATGCAATGCAGCATCACCAAAATTGCGCATCGCCTCATCTGCGTCATCACTGCCAAGGTACTCATACTTGGTTTGAATTTCTTAGACAAGGCGCCCTCATTCTTACTGTTGAACTTTGCTCAGATTGATAATTCAATGTATATGTAGTGATTTGGGGAGAACCATTAATATCTGAGTTGATAGATCTTTGTTTACCTCGTCAGAAATAGTTTGTCTGAAATCTTGTCTGTTCTTTTACAGCCGCAAGCAGGAGTGAACACAGGAACGAGTGGTATTATTGCGGCATTGAAGTGTGCACTCCAGGGTTGAGAACTTCACCTATCGATTGTGATAAGAATAGGATTGGATGCAAGAGGGGGAGCCCAATCACTCACTATAATGGATGGTGCCAGACATTATGAAGACACATTGAGTTTTGTAGATCCAGCTTCAAGTTGTCGAAGATGTTGAATAATCAGGTCGGGTAGTTGTCCACAGCCATGTACAGTAACGATGAACAGTTGATGCTGATCCGGCTTAGTAGTTGAATTTTTGATGATTTCATGAGCTTGAGTAGTTTTGAATGTGCTACACTGGTGTGTCCAGCACCCGTCCAGCAATGGATGTACATATTTGATTCCCTTGGCCGAGATAGGATCTGGCCACTTCTCATTTTCTCCACTGAGCCTCTAGCTTCTCATTTATTAGAAGCGTCAGTTGAGTATTTGAGAAGCTGCGGACTCCTAGTCTACTGGACTTGGTTCTAAATCAAAAAAGAAAAGAAAATGAACGATAATACACATTACTCTCAATAGTTGATGGATTGGCAGTGTAATTTTATTGATGCCTATCAGAAGTGCGATTGGTCAAATAAATGCTTGTAATGATATAGAAGAATGTATCTGAGATGATGATCGAGCGAGCACACAAATAGTTGAACAAAGTTCAATTCTACCTCTTATAATATCCGCACCTTGTGAATTATCACGTGACACGAACGAATCAACAATTGCAGATTAGCTTTAAACGGGACTACCTAAAGTGCAGGTTGCTGTTCGTATCTCCTGCTGAGAAGAAGAGTTTTACAGATGGTAAACATGGATTCCCAGAACAATTGTGAGAGAAGGATTACAATACCATGCAACCGGGTTTCAGTACTGCACAGCTCGTTCTAGATAATATGTTTTGTATCTAACGAACACTTATCCTTCAAGAGTTGTGCGTCAGCTGGGAAATGTGGTGCTTACTAACGGGATCGTTTTCATCCGATTTGCGCTGCATGTCATCTGTATGGAGATAATATTGAGCCATTGGAGGTGCATCTACCTTACTACTTTCACAGTATGTGTTCTGAAGCATTTTCGTCTGAGCTACTTCAGATATGTCAACCGAACCACTACCAGCAACTGTTAACGAAATCAGAAACTAGTATCCTTTACCACCAGGCCTGGGCTCTGAATTGTTAGGCAACAAGTACTAGTTCACATAGATTGTGCCATACAGTTGTTCTGTAGAATTGAAAGTCCCCAACGCAAGCAACCAGTACGGTTCTGAGACTGACCTTGCTTCTTGAGAAGTTGCACAGACCTGTGCCGAACAGTTGTTGTTGCTGAATTGGGAGTCCTGAACGTTGACATGTCTCATATGGGACCTGCAAGTGAGACTTATTATTAGTTTCCATAACCGTCGCGCAGTTGACTTCCAAAAGTTTTACCGCAATACTCGACTGACACCATATGTCTTCTACTCTCCACAGTAGTAAGTGCATCAAGGTAGAGCTTTTACAGTAAGAAATGTTGCAAGAACTGGAAGTGTTACAATATAAAAAACTTCCGAGGGAAGCCATTTCTGTCGAAAGAAGACTCGTAAACTGTGCTTGTAGGCGTAGCACGAAGTAACAGGCCATTGCCGGAGTAACCAGAAAGTATGATAATTTTTGGTAACATCCTGGGATGTAATGATCACTTTTACTTGAGATAAATGAGTATAAACACAAATCCACAGTGAAAGGTGGGAGATTCGTCAGGAGGCCATACTCTGTTTCTGTGGAAGAGACTGGAAGACACTGGAAGGGCAAAACATAAAATAGAAATGAGAAATAATTAAAAAAGATTTGCCTTGAAAGCATAATCAAGGCATCTGACTTTAGATTTCTGGGCTCATCACACTGAGCTCCACTTTGGGAAAGCCAGCACAGATAGTAATAAGATAAAGGGCGCGTTATCCTTTATTTGTGTAAACAAACAGAAATATAAATAAGTTAAAGGGCGCTCGTGCAGCACGCGGTGGTGGGCCTTGCTTTGCCCACCCCCAAATGGGTTGAATTTGTTACAGAAATGCAGGGCGGAAGGGCCCCACTGCCCAGCCCACTTGAGCTGCAGCTCACATGCAAGCCAAGGCAGCATAAATGAAGACAATTGTTGGCTGGCTGCCCCTCCCTGGCCTAATACTGAGTCCCAGATTCGGGTGCCACACCTCTGTAAACTAATACTTTCGGCCAGATATGGATGACAGCAGCTCCATAAGTTTTAGGAAATTGTGGATGACTGTTTCTTGTTTATTCCAACTTACATAGCCTCATCAGGGCCCGTTCACATTACCCACCACTGCCAACTGGGGTGGTTCACACTTCCTGCCAGGCGGAGCAGCAAGCCTAGATAGATAAAAAGATAGATAAAAACTCCGGACCCCAAATAGGGCCGGCGTGAATACAGCGTCTGTTCGTATGGTTAGCGAACCAATGCCCACCAGACAGAGGGCCACTAATACCAAACTACTCACCCCTTTCGGGAATAGACACTACAGTAACCGATTAGTAACGTGCTTGTAACAAGGCAGAACTGAGAACTTTAAAACTAAGAACTAACTCTAGAGGCAAACAGAGAAAGCAACTAGTCATTGGGGACGGGTTGGTTATTTTCTAGTCGACGTTTGTGGAGAAGGATAGAGGCGGCATGGTGTATAGCGATAGTGTTGATGTCTTTGAAAGTGCGGGAAATGGGAAGTTCTGGAATGTTGAATTTGGTGTGAAGAGAGGCTTTGGAGGGGGTATGCGTGGTACCGCGGGCCCCTGCGGTGATGACAAGGAGGGGCTCAACTAACCATCCGCGGGAGATGATGTCATTGATGAGGGGTTGGTATTTGTGAATTTTGTTAGTGATGGATTGTTGGGAGAAGCGGTCGTTGGTGTATGTGAATTCGATGAATTGTACTGTTAAGGTAGGCGAGGGTTGGGAGGGGGGGGTGTGTTGGTATGGAAGACCTTTAATATAAAGTAAGTCTGGCTTGAGGCGGGCATTGCAGGAGCAGCGGCTGTTGAGGCAAGTGCAGGGTAGAAGCCAAGGGGGGACTGTATTGTCTGGTTTAGAGTTGTTGAATGTGCCAGCATTCATGAGAGTGTAAGAGCGGGAGGTTTTATTGGAGAGAAGGAGGTTGCGGATTGCCCAGACTGCTTTGTTGTGGCGTTTAATTCGGAGGGCATGTATATGGTGATGAGTGCATTTGAGGAGTACATGGAGCCAGGTGTCGGCATCTGGGGAATGACAGAGGGGGCAGGTGATGGAGGGGAATCTAGTGAGACCAAAGAAGAGTTGTTTACGGGCATTACCCATGTATTGTCCAGTGCGGAATTTGAGGATGGTGGTTTTTTGGGAGTCAGTGATGGCGGGGTTGGTCCAGAAGTCGTTGGAGAGGATATTGTCAAGGGAAGGGTTCATGGTCCATTTATAAATGTTGGGGAAGCGTTGGGCTAGAGTTGCGAGGGTTGTGTTTTGGTCTTGTTTGGTAAGATAGGTGGAGAGACAACGGACTGGGCCTTTATCGGGTCTATGGCCTGGGCCTGGCCAGGAGTCTTTCTGGAAGTAGAATGGGGTAGTATGGGCAAAGTGGTGAGGTTTGGAGGCAAATTTATAGATCTTTTTGGTGCCACGTTTGGCGAGTTTATCTGCGTATTCGTTGCCAGAGATGTTAATATGTGCTTTAACTTTGTGGAAGGATGTTGGTTGGGTGCGAAGGAGGAGCATATCAATCATGGAGATGAGGATGGTTTGGTCTGGATGATTTCGATGGAGAGTAGGATGTTGGATTTGGGTATTTAAGAGGTAGAGACAGTTGAGGCAATCTGTGAATATATGTGCTGGTTCCTGGGGGGTGGTTGTAATGAGGATTTTGAGAGTTTGGTGGATGGCCATAAGTTCTGCTCGAAAACTGGTTTGTAAGCCTGGGAGGCGTTTTGATATACGGATGGCAGTGTTGGTGGCATGATATATGCCGTAGCCAGCTTTTTCGCGGATCCAGAAGCCATCAGGGTGTTTTCTAGGGGGGATAAATGAGCCATCGGTGTAGTAGTTGTATTGGGGTGGGTAGCGGAGTTGTGGGGTGGAGGAGAAGGTGGGAAAGGGGGGCGGTGGGGAGAGTGGGGAGTAAGCTGGAGGATAGAGGAGTTTAGTCCATTTGCGGTTTTTGTTAACAGAGGTGCGGGGTGGGGTGTGCGGGGCGGGTTGTGTGAAGGCGTGGGGGATGCCGAGGTTATCGATGAGGAGTTGGAGAGGGTCAGTTGAAGTAGGGAGGTAGGAGGGGTGATGTTGATGGTGGACACAGAGTATACGGATGGCGAGGGGTTCTGGGGAAGGTTTATGTGAGGCGGGGAGTGTGGGTTCGTCATAAGTAATAGTATCGGCAGCAAAGTAAGTGATGACATGGGTGTCGGGGAAGGGGCCAAGATGGGGAGTAGTGTTGTGGATCCAATTAGGGTCAGGGAGGGTGAGGATGGTAACGGAGAGGGGGTCAGCATGTGCAGCTAGTCGGGCCCAGTGAAGTGCTTGGAGGGCGAGTTCTTCTGTAGGGGGGTGAGCATATCCAATGCCATGCCATTTATGTTGAAAAGCGGTGCCTTGGGCACCAAAGATGCGGTCCCGGGGATATGGAGAGTAAAAGTGGGTGAGAGAGGGGGAGCATGTGAGGGGGGATGAGAAGTATGAGTGGGTAATGTTATAACTAGTACTAAGGGAATGTAGTAGGCGGGCGGGGAGGGTGTGGTGGTAGGGTGTATGGGGTTTGTTGGATGAAGATAGAGGTTTATATCGTAGTAGAAGCCAGGCAATCTCGGTTTCAAAGGTTTGTAGGGGGGGGACGAGGTTGTGAGTGTGGGGGGATGAGTGGTGGTATTGTTTCCAAAGCCATTGGAGCCGCGTGACAGGGAGAGTGGAGAGGTGGCGACCATCAGCGTTGTAAATGTGGGCTAAGTCATTGAGGATGTGAATAGTGGGGGTGTTGGTGGTAATGTCTTTGTCGGGGTTGCGTTCCCGTATGGAGATGTGAACTTGAGGGAGGGAAGTAGCTGGGGGAATAAAACGAAGGTCTCGAGCCTGGGGGGGGGGGGAAGTGTGTTTGGAGGATGGTTTTGTAATGGTTATGTTGTTGGGTCGTGTAGTAGGTAGTGAGGAGAGTGAGGTTGTGAGAGATGGTGTTGGGAAGGTTATAGGGGAAGAGTGTCCGTTGGGGCAGCCATTTAGTGTAAGAGGGGTTGTTTGGGGAGAGCCATTGGCAGAGGAAGGAGGTGTAGGTTGTAGCTATGTGGAAGCGGTCAAGGACTTTAATGGTTTTGTGGGCGAGGATAGTAGTAATAGGGAATTGTAGGGGATTTTTGGGGATGTAGCGAGGTGGGGGGACTATGGGAGGATGGGGGGGAGGTGGGGGAGGGTGGGGGGGGGGTGGCGGAGGCGAGGTGTGAGTGTGCGGTTATCGGTGATGAAGCGGGCGAGGAGCGTACGGGGCGGGGGGGTGGGTGGTACATTGTGGTGGGCAGGCGGGGGAGCAGCTAGGGTAGCAAAAGAGTTGTTCGGCAAGGTTTAAAGCACTCTTTTCGAGTTTGGACGGGGTGTGATAGTAAAATTTGAAGTCATCCGGAGACATGAGGGTGGTGCCATTGGGAAGAGTGAGGTGTTTGACTTCGGAGATGTTGTGTAGTAAGAGTTTATGTAGGAGTTTGAGAGAGAGGGTAGGGTTAAGGGTGGGGAGTTCAAGTCGGGCCTGGATCTGCCATTGAGTTTCAAGTTGGGTGGCATGGAGTTGGAAATTTTCGAGGGTGCTTTTGAGGTGGATGTGGCCAGTGGTTTTGAGAAGGTAGAGAGTACGGGTGATGGGGGATCGGAGGCAGTCTTGGGGTTTGATGCGGGGGATGTCTTTAGCGCCACCATATATAGAGAGAATGCGTTGTGTGAGTCCTCTGTAGATGATACCTAATCGACCTGGGTCATTAAGTGCATTACGGAGTTGTTCACCAATACACCGTAAATAGGCAGTGGTGAGGGAGAAGGCATTTAAGCCAAAGAAGTGGTGGGGGAGCTGTGCTATGGCGTTGGAGGTGCATTTGGGTAGGCCACATATCAGTTTTTGAATGCTGATGATTTTTTTGTCAAGTTTTTTGATGGTAGGGAGAGAGTAGGGGACGGCATAGAAGCTATATGAGAGTCCTGCGCGTATGACTGTATCCACCATGCTGATGCGTTGTTTTATTGTGGCTGGACTTTGAGCTAGTTGTTGGCATTGTGTGGTAAGCTTTTGCATGGCAATGTGGGTTTGGAGTTTCCATTTTAGAGATGGCACGAGTTGTATACCAAGGTAAACATAAGGTTCGTGTTGATGTAGGATTGGGATGGTTTGAGAGCGGTAATTGATGTTATGTGATTGAATGTGTTGTTTGAATTTGGTGGGATTGAATTTGGTTTTGTTTGGACAACCGGTGATAGCACATTTAGGGACTCCGAGGTCCATGCCTGCCCTGGCACAGAAGCGATCAAGGCGGGTGAGTTGGACTTGGAGGGAGGTGAGGTTGTCTGAGAGTGCAGCGAGGTCGTCGGCGTATGCGGCAGAGCTGATAGTGAGTTGGGATGTTCCAAAGGTGTATCCATGGGGGCCGCGGTGGAGCCATCTAAGCAAGGGTTCGAGGAAGACAATGAAGAGATAAGGGCTCAGAGTGTCACCTTGAATGGTGCCTCGCTGGATGGGAATGGGGTTGTGTTACCGGCCAAGGTAACATGGGAGTCAGGGGGACAGTAAGTAGCGATCATGGTAGCCAGGTATTAAAATCAACGGCGGCACTGCCAGTAGACTGTAGTTAAACTGGTAGATAGCCTTAGTATAAGAGGGGGTAGGGGAACAGTGGCTCGCTCTCTCTGAACTTTGTATTAGGACTGGACTCAAGCTCTCGAGCTGAACTCAGCCGTCCCCTCTTTTGCTAATACAGACTTGATCTATGCTAAGTAAATTCCTCGTAATGCTTGGCTGACTCTTGGTGCTCTTTATTCCCTTGCTGCTCCTTGGTGTTCCTACTTTACTCTCCTAGTCCTGTGTCGTCTCTCCCTTGCCTGTACTCGATTCCCAATCCTGCTCTCGCTGCACTGTACTCCTCGTCTCTGATACTTGTGTACCCTGAGGCATTGTTTAGAATTCTCCTCGGACCCCTCTTACGTGTAAACTGAAGGCTATAAGAAGGATACGTGGAAACGGGGTTGCTACTGTCCCGAAGCCCCACGGCCTTTCTTTAGGACCGACCTTGGCTACCTAGGACCCTGGGGTTATTACTGGGTAAGGTTGTAAACCTCTCCTGACCTTACTAAACCTCACCCCAAGTTCCACTGAGTCTGTTACGAGCCCCTATACCGTGGGTAACCCTCGGTTCCCTAGGAAATACTTTGGGATATCTCACTTCTCCATGCTTAAGACCCAGCCTAACATTTTGGCGACCATGCTGGGGATGGAATGTTGAGATAACACCCAAGCTTCCCAGTCTTTCTTAGTACAACACCATGCCACCCAGAAAAGTCACCTCAGAAAGAAATTCCGAGGCAGAAGAAACTGCCCAACAAGATGACCCAGATGTCACAAAAGAATTCCTACAATGGATGAAACAACAAATGACTGACCTAGTCGCCAAAAATGACGAAACCAATGCTAAGATTGAACTGCTTAGCAATCAGTACCAGACCTTACAAGACAGCCGAACTCTGGGAGCCAACCAAGTATACCCCCAGACCTCCGAGGCTCCGGTAGAACCGCTTCGGTCAGCTACTCTACCCAGGGGAAACCTCACTGCAACCACCACTGGCAGCGACCATGAAAGACAAGCCAAGTTGCCCAAGATTCCCTACCCTGTTTTTGATGAATCAGGAGATCCTGATTGGCATATACGCCGATTCAAGGTTATTGCACGCACCAATGGAATTAATAACCCGGCAGACTTGCAAAACATTTTTGGGACGACTCTCCAAGGGAATCACATTAACTGGTACATTGATTTTGAAACCGATCATATGAACGCAACCTGGGACGATATGGAGCGTAGTTTTTTACAAAAATTTAGAAAACTCAAAACAAGCTCTGAAATATTGCGTGCCTTAGGCAGTATCTCCCAAGACAGAAACGAGCCCGTAGATAAATTCTATGACAGATTCAAACAATTAGCAGATAAACTAAGCCAACGACCTGAGGAGGATTATTTGTGTGAATGGTTCAAAAAAGGATTGCTTCCATGGATTCAACAAGGGATCGTTATCCGAGGTGTCAAAACACTCCAAGATATCCTCACAGCCGCGAATGATATCAGCAGGGAACTTGGAGCCTTACAAAAAATCCAGGCACCCTTGTTACCTTTGCCAAATTTTCGCCCCGAGGCCCGATCCATTTTAACACCGTGCGCTACCTGTGGAAAAACCCACAGTGGACGGTGTTGGTTCGCTTCCGGAAATAGCCGCCCAGAAGACACTCGGCGACCAAGGCCAACTGCGGCTGCCATGTTTCCCGAGGAGGTAAATGTAGATGCTTTCCAACCAGGCAGAAGCGACGCCTGTTGGGAATGTGGCTCACTGCAACACCGAAGGAGCCAGTGTCCAGTGCTCAGACAAAGATGGGCCCAGAACCACAACACCCAGGGTAACCATGGAACGCCACCATCCGACTCTCAGAAACATAACCCTGGTCTACGTCGTGGAGGAGTAACTCTAACGGAGGTACATGGCCCGGAAACCAACGTGGCCACCATCAGTACCGCCGTGGTCACCACAAGGTCAAAAAATACAGACCCGGAACATGTAACCGAGCATCGAAAGCCCTTCCCAGACAATCATTGGGAAAGACTCCACACGATACGAAAAGAAATCCAGCAAGACCTAGAAACACCCGTGGCCGACCTGGGCATGCAAAAAATCCTAGATAATACCAATGTCACCATCACCCTGGCCAAATTGTTAAAACTAAGCCCTGAACTCCAAAAGTATCTACAACAGGCCTCTATGCCAGAAAACATTAATGACCAAACAGTCATTGAGGTTAATTCTACTACTCTGGACCCAGACGCTGCTGTCATTCATCTGCAGCTGGGAAACCATGAACTTGGCAATGTGCTGGTGGATGGTGGCTCCGGCGTTAACGTAATGAGTAACCATCTCCGGGAATACTTGGGATTGCCCCCACCTAAGCAGGCTCAGTTCATACTGCGCATGGCAAATGATGCTCCAGTAACCCCGCTGGGCATACTAAGTGCAGTACCAATTACTACCCATGGAGTGTCTACCCCGGCCACATTTGTAGTGATTGATATGCCAGATAGTAGTAGCTTCCCTATCATCCTTGGACGCCCTTGGCTGCGTGACATGAGCGCCATCCATGATTGGTCAAGGAACCAAATTCGGATACAACGCCAAAACCAGACCGTGGTCATCCCAGTAGACAGCTGCATCACAAGGGCAAAAGCGGATCAAATTAGACATAAAGCAGGAACAAATTGGATTAAAGGTCTCTCCCCGGAACAGGAAGCCTTGGTATTTCAAGCTCACCCCGATCTAATCCCTCTAGCTGAGATACATCTGGCTAGCCTGGTAGCCGAACAAGACAAAATGGATATCCCAGAACACTTCTCCAAGGAAGTCAGGGAAAATGTCACCATTAATGCCATCCCTGCATCCCAAGCACTACAGAAAGAAGTCATCACTGGATGGACCCACGGAGCCAAGGAACGAGTGGAGCTAGTAAATTTGGGAACCCCAGAAAAACCACAATACATCAAAATTAACGCAGACGCCCCTAGTACTGTGAAACAGGCCGCTATTGCACTCTTCCATGAATACCATGATATTTTTGCATGGGGACATGAAGATTTACAGGGAATTCCACGCACTATAGCTGAACACACTATTGACTTGGTCCCAGGTGCAACCCCGGTACAACAGAGAAGGTACAGGATGAACCCCAACTATGCTATCAGGGTGAAAGCAGAATTGGACAAATTATTACAGGCGAAATTTATATCTCCTGTCGATTCAGCACCTTGGTTGTCACCCATGGTAATCATTCCTAAGAAAAATGGCACACTAAGAATTTGTGTGGATTTCCGAAAACTCAATGCCGCCACCAAGAAAGATCACTACCCCTTACCCTACATGGAAGAGATCATAGACGAGGTAGCTGGCCATGAGATGTATTCATTCCTAGATTGTTTTTCAGGATACTACCAGGTAGCCATGGCCGAGCAAGATAAGGGTAAAACTGCATTTTCCACGGAATGGGGTCCATATCAATTCGAAAGAATGCCTTTTGGTGCCAAAAATGCCCCCATGACATTCCAAAGAGTTATGGAACTAATTTTCAGACCGTACCTCAAAAGGTTTTTTCGCATATATTTGGATGATGGGACAGTCTATGGTCGCATGGAAGAACACGTTTCCCACCTCAGACAAATATTCCAGGCCTGCAGGGCAAATGGTGTAAGTTTAAATGCAGAAAAATGTATGTTCCTATTTTTCGCAGGAGTCATCTTGGGGTACATAGTATGTAAGCATGGCAAACTTCCAGACCCTGAAAAAATCCAAGACATCCTAAACATGACCCCTCCCACAAATCAGAAGGGTGTACAAAGACTCCTAGGACTATCCCAATTTAACAGGATCTACATCGAAAAATTGGCTCACATTACCGCTCCTATCACAGCATTAAACCATGCAGGATATACTTATCCCAAGGACTGGACCCCAGCTGCTCAGACTGCCCTGGAAAAAATCAAGGAAGCTTACTCTAGGGCTCCTATTCTAATTGCCCCAGATTGGACCAAACCGTTCCATGTGCACACTGATGCATCCAATATTGCCGTGGGAGTCATGTTGGCCCAAAACTTACAAGGAAAATATGACCAACCCGTAGCCTATGCAAGCCGCCTACTAAACCAAGCCGAACGAAATTATTCAACCACGGAACGAGAGGCACTAGCCATGATTTATGCAGTTAAAAAATTTAGACATTACTTACTAGGCAACAAATTTAGATTCATGGTAGACCATCACAGCCTCTCATACCTGGTCAACCAGCCTTTGGTCACAGGCCGCGTAGCTCGATGGATCATGATACTCCTGGAATACGATTTCGAAGTAGTCTATGTCCCCGGTAAAAGACACGTTGTAGCAGATTATCTATCCAGGGACTCCCAGGCAACCGAGGAAGGCATCGACGACTCCTTCAATGAGCCGTACCTTCAAACGGCCAGTATAACCATGGATCCCCAGGGTGATTGGCGTACGGATATAATGCGTTACTTAACCCAAGGAACCATTCCCTCAGGGCTGACTGGTACCAAGAAAATCAGCTTTGTTCGAACCACACTCCCCTACACCATGGTGCAGAGCCAATTATATCGCCAAGGTCCTGACCAGGAACTTCGGTTATGTATACCGGCATCCCAACAGGAGTCCATTATCGCTGCACTTCACAATGGCCCTGCAGGAGGACACCAAGGACCCGAGACCACCATTAAAAAAATACTTACTGCCAAATATTGGTGGCCCACACTATACAAAGATGTCTACACATACATTAAAAACTGCCATGCCTGCCAAGTTTCAACTACAAACTTCCAGCACCAGGGACGCGTGCCCTTGAAATCCATAACCCCACTTGGCCCTTTCCAACGCTGGGGCTTAGATTTTGTGGGACCTATCCGCCCAGCCACACGCCAAGGGTACAAATACATCCTTGCAGCCACAGATTATACCACGAAATGGGTCGAGGCTCGACCCCTCCGGAACAATACCGCTGTGGTCACTGCTACGTTTATATACGAGAACATTATTACACGTTTTGGTTGCCCCTTGGAAATCGTGTCGGACCAAGGTTCACATTTTGTAAATGCAGTTATTGAAGACCTTCTGGACAATCACATAATCAAACACCGCACCAGCACGGTATACTACCCCCAGGGAAATGGACAAGCCGAATCAACTAATAAGACACTAATCAATATGCTTCGCAGATTTGTCCATGCCAACCAAGCAGATTGGGATGATTGCTTATCAGCCGCACTCTGGGCCTACAGGGTAGCCACCAAGAGTGCCACGCAGTCCAGCCCGTTTGAACTGGTTTATGGCACCCAACCCTTATTACCTACTGAGTACATTGCACCAACTTTTAGTTCCTTGCAACCCAGGGACTATAGCCCACATCGGGTTCTAGCTGCCCGACTCCATGACATACACCATCTAGAAGAGGTCAGGGCCCTAGCCATGAAAAATATCACAAGCAAGCAGGAACTAACCGCCAAATACTTCCAAGCGTCAAGGCCTCCTCGGCTCTTTCAAAAGGGGGATCTAGTTTTGTGGTGCCCCCGGGATCCCAAGCTCAGAAAAACAAAATTTGAATCGATCTGGAATGGCCCCTATCGGGTTCAGCTTGTACTTCCAAATAACACAGTACTCTTAGTTAACCGTGATAATTATGACCCACAAGGAACCATAGTCAACACTACAAAATTAAAACAGTATCACTCCACGAACCCGATTACTTTCCCTGTACTTACCTTGGGTGATATCAATCAAACCTTGGCAAACGAGGCCCAAGAAGCCCTCCAGGCCACAACAGACCCAGTCCCTCCAACAACAAGGGAAGATTCTGGCGCAGACACCATACTACCCAATGACAATGCTGTCCAAGTATATGCCACAACACAAGAGCGCATCAGCCGAGCTTTAACATCCATGGGACTCCATAACAGCCAAAATTCACAAAAAACAACTCATGAGGTGACATCGATACTCCCTGAAATCCATGTCAGCCACATTCGAGTAGATCTAGGCCACACTGACCATCAAAGTCATCATAGCCCAGGGACACCCGGGATCAGCCATAGGCCCCGCAACAGTAGGCCACCGCCGCCACCCTTCTCGCTAGGCGGTCACTTCCATCTCCAGCCGCCAAGGCGCAGCCCCCTCTGTCTACATCCCACCCACCCAGTCACACCATGCCCAAAACATCTCAAATCGTCTTCCTCGGGTCCCTTGGGTAGCCCACTTCTCCCAAGGCAGCCTGGACGTCCCCTGCACTTCCCTTGTGCGCCAGCGCGAGTCTCTCCAGCTCCACATACTGCCCCTCCCTTCTGCTCCCGCCATCTCTCCCCGCCATCGCCTCCTCTTCACATTTCCCTACACCATCGCACAGTAGTGAGTCAGTCCACCAGGGCGACCATGGCGAGCAAGAAGCATCCTCCGCCCTTCTTCGTCCCACGACAGATCATGGAATGGAAGCGACAGCCGGACCTGACTTGGACACAGAAGACCGGATTGGGCAGGTACTACACTCTCTTGGAAGGCAAGGTAAACATCCAGCATTGTCGTGAATTCGTTACCTCTAATCAGCAGCAACCAGAGGATGAGCAGTTCCCATCCGGCATAGTTGAAGGAGTCCTAGTACAGTATTCCAGTAGGTATTTGCATAAGTTTTTTGGGTGGGATGGCCTCGGCGCCACGGAGTGGAGCCCTGCGTGTACACAGCCCGAACCAGATCTCACGCCCTACGCCAACATCGCCAAGAAAGACGGCAGGTATGACATTTTTGCGCTTGGTCAAGTTCTGAAGGATCCATGGTTTGCAAGGATGCGCGGACTGCTCAGTCAGGTCTACTTCCAGAATAACTGTAACGGGATTCTGCCCGCACAGCTCAGTCTCCTCCTACTGGCAGACAAGGGCGAACAGATTAATTGGGGGTTGTTGTTGGAAGAGAATTTTAAGGTTCAATTGCGCGGCTACCGTAGAAATCCGGTTTATTCAAGCCCCATTGGACCTTTTCTCTCGGCCTACATTACGCACTTTCTTTCTTTTCACAAGCGGAATAACCAGCCACCGATCATGGGGACATTTCTTGACGTCCAGCGTGAGATTGCTGCGGCAGCAGCTCAGAGCTCCACACCGCCAGGGCCCAGCAAACGACCCCGACTGATCTCACCATCGCCAGCGCAGGACATCGCTACACCATCAACTTGGGGACCGCACACCATGGAATTCCATGCCAAGCGCACGGCTGTGGCGGACTGCATGGAGGCTATGTTTCAGTTCGTTCATGGGGCAGAACAGGAGCATCGCGCCTTGACCTCGGCTCACAAGGACTTCGAGGATCGCCTTAGACGCAAGGCCACCGAGACTATCCAAGCAGCCCAGATACAGGCTGAGAAACGCTTAGCCGCAGCTCAACTGGAGCACCATCAGCAAAATGAGGAGACAAAGCAGACTCTCCACAACCTCAGGGAACACGTGAAAAACTTGGAAAATGAGTTGACTGCGACCCAGGAGCATGTTGACACACTTACCAAGGAGAAGACCATTTTGGTGGACCGCACTAAAACCTTGGAGGCTCAGAGTGCTGAAGCTCGTGCTCGTTGCAAGGCCCTGGTTGCCGACAACACCGCACTAAAGCAGACCTCGGGTGTACCCTCCATCAACCCTGAGGCACTCAGCCGGCTGCAGCAAGACCGCATCGCCGTGGAACAGGCCCAGGAGACCTTTGAGGCCAACAAAGCGGGGTGGGTACACAACGCGGCCAATCTGATAGCAACATGCGCATTTCAATTTCTCCGAAGTCACCCACCAGTAACTGATGCCCCGCCCATGGAGTACCTGAATCACTGCATCGACAGCACCCTCGCCGCTTTGGATTTGGAGCAATCGGAGCATGATTGGGAGACAACGGACATGGATATGGATCTCATGTACGAGACACTGGGGACATCCTTACCCATGTCCATCACCCCCCAAACACTCCCCGAAGTCTCTCCACCCGCAGAGGTTGTCCTGGATCCCGGCTCTAGCTCGGGCCCCTCTTGGTACCCCATGGTCTCTGCGCCTGGCCAGGGTTCTGCACACGCCGAACAGGACCATCAAGGAGAACCAGGCAATCCCGAGGAGCGCGTGGACATCCCCGACCACTTAACAGACATTGAAGAGACCCCCCAACACTCTCCAAGACCGGCCCCGCCCCAGCTATCACCAAGGATGCCACAGCTCCAAGGTTCTCCAAGACAGCCCACGGTACCCTTCCGACCTAAACCTTTTAAATTCCATAAAGATGCTCTTAAAAAGATTGAGGAGGAACACAACCTAGAGGTACAGGCCAGCGACGAGAGTGAGGCAGAAGAAGAACTGGATCTAGCTATTAGCGAAGTCCGAAAATATTTTCTAAATAATGCTGACTTAGTCGCCATATATAGTAACCCGGAATCCGATCAAGTCCAGTGCCCCGCTTGTAACAAGATACTGGGTAAGACTGTTTATGATGTCTACCAGCATGCTGTCACCTCACGCTCCAAGCACAACCTAATACACAGGGGTGTTGCTGCAGCCATAGCGACCCTCCACGGTGGCCAAGCCCCTCCCAGGAAGCAGATGCAGGTACCTCGCGAAGCAACTCGACCAGACAGAAGACCAGCACATCGAAGAACCCGTGGCTAAACCAAGCAATCCGAGGACGGATTGCACTCTACAACGGAGGGCAAAATGTTACCGGCCAAGGTAACATGGGAGTCAGGGGGACAGTAAGTAGCGATCATGGTAGCCAGGTATTAAAATCAACGGCGGCACTGCCAGTAGACTGTAGTTAAACTGGTAGATAGCCTTAGTATAAGAGGGGGTAGGGGAACAGTGGCTCGCTCTCTCTGAACTTTGTATTAGGACTGGACTCAAGCTCTCGAGCTGAACTCAGCCGTCCCCTCTTTTGCTAATACAGACTTGATCTATGCTAAGTAAATTCCTCGTAATGCTTGGCTGACTCTTGGTGCTCTTTATTCCCTTGCTGCTCCTTGGTGTTCCTACTTTACTCTCCTAGTCCTGTGTCGTCTCTCCCTTGCCTGTACTCGATTCCCAATCCTGCTCTCGCTGCACTGTACTCCTCGTCTCTGATACTTGTGTACCCTGAGGCATTGTTTAGAATTCTCCTCGGACCCCTCTTACGTGTAAACTGAAGGCTATAAGAAGGATACGTGGAAACGGGGTTGCTACTGTCCCGAAGCCCCACGGCCTTTCTTTAGGACCGACCTTGGCTACCTAGGACCCTGGGGTTATTACTGGGTAAGGTTGTAAACCTCTCCTGACCTTACTAAACCTCACCCCAAGTTCCACTGAGTCTGTTACGAGCCCCTATACCGTGGGTAACCCTCGGTTCCCTAGGAAATACTTTGGGATATCTCACTTCTCCATGCTTAAGACCCAGCCTAACAGGTTGGTGCGGCCAAAGTGATCTCCGGTAATGATGGTATGGGAGTTAGCATAGATGTTACCGATTAAAGAGACGGAGTCAATGGGGTAGCCTAGATCGGTGAGGATGGCGAGGAGCCGGGGGTGATCTAGTGAGCCGAAGGCGTTTTTGAAGTCTATGTAGAGGAGGTATATGTCTTGTTGGATAAGTCTGGCGTCTTCAAGGGCGGCAGTGAGGAGTTGAAGTTGGCGAGATGTGCTACGTTCCGCACGAAAGCCTTCTTGGCTATCATGTAGAATTTGGTGTTTTTCGCCATATGCTGAGAGGAGCAGAGTAAGGGTGCTAGTGAAGAGTTTGTATATGGTGTTGGCGAGTGCGATGGGGCGGTGGTTAGGTAGTTGGGAAGGGTCACCTTTTTTGTAAAGGAGTATGGTGTTGCTGATTTTCCAGAGTTCGGGGATTTGTTTTTGTTTATAACAATGTGAGAAGAAGAGAAAGAGCAGTTTGTGGAAACTTGCGGGCATGGTTTTAAGGATGAGGTTAGGAATTTTGTCTGGGCCGGGGGCTTTGTCTTTTGCAAGGTTTTTAAGGCAGAGATCATATGTGCCTTGGTCGAAGAGTTCGTGGAGTGGTTGGAGGGGGGTTCCCCGTTTTTCAAGTACAAAGCCATCTAAGTCATGCCAGGGGTATTGTCGAGCGCCACAAGTGCAATGAGGGGGGTGAGTGGGTTGGTAGTAGCACGTAGGAACTGTTGGGCGGTTGGAGATAGATTGTTGGGTGTGGATTTCATTAGCTATGTCGTCGGGGTTTGTGAGAAGGTTGTTGTGACGGTCGGTGAGGCAGTCAAGGGGCGGGGATTCTTGGTGTTTAAAAACTTTTTTGTTGATCTTTTTGGGGCTTTTGTCATAGAGTAAGCGGTATTTGGAGATGGCGGTTTTGACACAAGTTTGGGTGTATTTGGTGGTAATTTGGCGGGCTTGGGCTTTAGCGGTTTTGGCAAGGGCGGCGAGGATAATTAGCCAGTTTTGTGGGGGAGTAGGAGGGCTAGGGGGGGGAGGAATGGGAGGAGATTGGTGGGATCGGATTTTGTCAATGATGGGGTGAGTGTACCAGTCAGGGTTGTTGTTGACGATGTATATGGTTTTGCGGAGGAGGTGGTATGTGGAGAGGTGTTTTTTCCATTGTTTCTGGAGTTTACGTGGGAGGAAACCACCTTGTTGGGTGGTTTGGGAGGTGAGGGATGGGAGGGGTGGGGCTGCACAGGTCTGGTAGAGTTTGTCGGAGAGTTGGTGGGTGATTGTGTCCAGGGTATGGCAGGCGGATTGCCATTGTTGTGGGTCAAGAGTGTCGAGGGTGAGAAGGGAGGTGAGATCGTTGATGTGGTGGGCATTGTCTTCGTAGAAAAGAGTGGTGAAGTGGTCGAGGTTGGTGGCGGGAATAGGGTTGAGGAGTCTAGGGGGGGGGGTCGGGTGCAGGTGAGTAAGGGCGGGCGAGTAGGGTGTTGGGGGGGACAAAGAGGGTGACAGGGGAGTGGTCTGAGTTAAGGACGTGTTCATGGTGAACTGTTGAGGTGTAGGAAGAGTTGTGAGGGGTGTGGATGTAGTAGCCGTCGATGAGGCTGGTGTGGCTATAGTCAAGGCCACCTTGACGAGAGAAAGAGCTGTCAACGGGGATGTATGTGAGGGGAATGGAATTGATAAAGTCGCGCCAGGCATAGTCCTCAAGTTGTGGGGGGGTAGTGAGTGTGGCGTGTTGTCTGCCGATGAGAGCAATGTCGCGGTTAAAATCTCCACAAAGAATGTAAGAGTGGTTAGGGTGGGCGGTAATTTCGTGGCGGATGGTATTTTGGAGGAGGGGGAGGAGTGGAGTATCGTCAGGGTGGGATGGCATGTAGATGTTTAGGAGCAGCCAAGGTTGGAGGGGGTGGTTTTTGATGTGGATGATTTGGAGGTAAGGGGAGATGGAGGCCGGAGTAGGGATTTTAGTGACGTTGGCAGGGAAGGCATAGTGTTGGTGGACGAGGGTGAGGAGCCCGCCGCGGGTGGGTTTGTAAGGCATTCGTTGTTGGACACAGCGGGTAAGGGCGTGCGTGTTATTGAAGATGAGTTTGTATTGGGGGAAGAGGTTTTGGATGTATTTGGTGGATTTGGTGGCAGTGAGTTTAGTTTCTTGAATTGTGATAATGGCAGGGAGGTTGTCGGAAGCTGTGATGAGATGGTGGAGGGAAGGGAGGGCAGTGTTGAGGGAGGAAGCGTTCCAAGTGAGAAGATGGGTGGGGAGGCTAGTGTGCGGGATTGTTGCGGGGGTCTGGTGCGTGGGGGGGTTTAAAGGTGGTGGGTGAGAGTACGCTGGAAGTGGGTCTTTGCATTTAAGTGTCTCTTGGAGGAGTTCAAGAGGTAAATATGGGAATTGGAGGGTGAGATCATGGAGGGAGGGTAGATCTAGGTGTTGATTGATAAAGTTGTAGAGTTCTTTGTTGATGGAAGGGGGGGGAGTGTGGAATTGAGGGTGAGTTTGGTGGAAGTGTGTGTAAGGGTGAGGGGTGGGGATGTGGCGTTCTGGGGGGTTAGTAAGTTGAGTCATTTTGTTGAGTAGTGTGGTGGTCCAGTCAGGGTCTGGGGTGAGGATGAAGTGAGAATCACAAATGCGGGGGGAAGGACTAACGGTGGTAATAAGGGCGTAAAGGATGTGGGAGGAGGGGTGGTGGTGATGTTGTAGAGTGAATCGGGAGAGGTGTGGAAAATCAGTTGTAGCGTCAGTGTGGCTGGGGTGAGTGGGGCAGAGGAGAGGGGCGAACTGGCGGGCAAGGTGTTGGTATTCAGGATGAAATTTGATTGTACTAGGGATGAAGTAGAGGTGACAGCGGGTTTTGTGGGATGGAGGGTGGTTTGTGAGGAGATTGGGCATGGGCCCAGGGTTTTGCTCAATGTCTCCACAAAGAATAAGGAGGTGAAGGTGATGTGGGGTATAATAGTGAAGTGTGCTAGGTTTGGGGCGGCGGTGATGGAGGTGAGAAAATGAATAGAAGGTGATGTGGAGGGAGTGGAAGGGGGGAAACAAGAGAGGGAGAAAAGCGGGGGGATGGAAGTGAGGGGGGGGGTGGGGGGGGAGGAGGAGGGGGAGGTGGAAGAGGGGGGGAAGGAATGCGAAAGTTCGTCGGAGAGGAATTAGTGGAGTCATGGTGTCGAAAATGGTGGAAATACGTGGGGGTAGAGAGAAAGAATGTTTGTGTGGACGAGGCCGGTAGGCCGAGTCCATTGTGTTGTGGTAAAGTTTGTAGAGGTGGGAAAGGGAGGTGATGAATAAAAAGAGATGGTAGCAGAGAGCGCGGGGAGAAGGGAGAGAGAGAAGAGGGGGAGAGAGAGGTGGGGGGAGTTGGGGGGCCATGTAGATGGGGAGGGAAGAGGGGTGGTGGAAGGGCGATACCCGGGTGGGGAGAACCTTGGTCTTGGGAGGGTGTCGGGTATGGGGGGGGTAGATGGGGCGGGTATGAGGGTGGGTGAGGGCCCGGGTATGGGAACGGAGAAGGGGTCGGGGGGGTGGCCGGGTAAGGAGTCTGGAGCGGAGGCAAGGGGCAGGCCGAGTGTGTGGAGATTGTCGGAGAGAGAGGATTTTCGATGGAGTAATTTGTCGGGGGGAGCTGTGTCGGTGATGTGTGGGGGGAAGAAGCGGAGCGCGGCTGAGGTGAGGGTGGAGGCGATCGGGGGAAGCCAGGGAGGGTGGTGGGCTGAGGAGAGGGAGAAGTGGGCGAGGGGGGAAGGGGGGTTTTTGGGGCGGTGGGGTTGATGTATGTGGCATGGTGGTGGCAGGGAGAGTTGTGTGGGTGAACGCGGGGCAGTGGGGAGGGTGTTGCGATGCAGCGGATGTGAGAGAGGGTGGGAGAGAGTGGGGTGGACCGGAGGGGGGTGATAAACTGTCTGGGGTTGTTGGTGGGAGTCGGGTGCACCGGGGAGGGAGAAGGGGTGAAGTTTGGGGATATGTGATTGGGGCAGCGAGTGGGGATGGAGGGATGGGGCAGGGAGTCGGTGGGCGAGAGTGGGGGGGAGCGGGGGGCGGAAGTGCGGAGGTTGGCCGGTGTCGGAGGAGCAGATCGAGAGTGTGGTGGAAACGGGGGCCGCGCCGGCTGTAATGTGAAGAGGGTTGAGGAGCGACGTGGGGGAGAGGGGGTGTAGAGTGCGCGGGCGATGCAGTAGCAAGGGGGGTGGGAGATGATGTGCGAAGCGGGAGGTGGGAAGACCGAGGGAGGAGTTAGAGGGCGGGGGGTTTGTGGAGGCGAGGAGAGGAATATGCAAGTGGGGAAGAAGGCCAGGGGAGATGCAAAAGAGTCCGGGGGGGTAGGGTTTGAAAGGCGATTGTTATTGCAATGTGTGGTACAGAGGCAGATTTCGAAGAGAAGACATGCTGCAAGGAACCCTAACAAGATTGGTGTGCTATTCATACGTGATCATGGGGAGGGAGTCCAGGGGGGTGATGGGCGGGCTGGGTGAGTGGCCCGGCGAGGAGAGCGGTCGAAATTCCGCTCATGTGCTTGGAGTAATCGCTCGAGGCCGTGGTCAGGAGCTGTAATTGACGGAGGAGGTGGTTGTGTTGAGCCTGCTGGGCGGACACCGAAGCCTCGACTGTAAGCGAGGTGTGCGAGTTGACGTCGGCCTTGAGAGAGGTGAGCCGTTGCTGCAGGCTGGTCACTCCGGCTTGAATAGATTCTTGGATCTGGGTGAGAGAAGGTCCTGTCGGAGTTTCATTCTTCAGTGCTAAGATAGCTTCGTGGATGTATTCGCGAGTGGGGCGGGAGTCTTGGGCGCGAGCACTGGCTGGGGGTGCCAAACCGGCGATGCTGCGATGGTGGGGGGTGAAGTCCACGAGTTTCCCCAGTAAGGGGACGGCGCGGCGGGAACACCATGCGGTGTAGACCGCGCTGTTGAGGCACTGGAGAGTGGCGGCCCCGTCGTGGCGACCTAATGGGTCATCTTGGGCCCGATTGTAGGAAATGGCGGTGATGTTGCGGGCACCGAGGAGCTTGTGGAGGGCGACGGAGACCTGTACCTGAGAGTACTGGATGTTGAGTCCGCGAACCAAGACTGAGGTGCTGAGGGCATCTGCGAGAGGAGTGTGGGTTTGGTTCGGGGCGGAGGTGATCTCGGTGATGGCGATGGGTTCGGCAGCAAGGATCTGAGTTGCGAGAAGAAACTGCTTCGACAAATCTCCTGTGACGGTGATTTCTGCGAGCTCGGTCTCGGTAAGTTTCTTGGCCACGCCCACAACTTCTGCTTGTGCTGAATTGGCGTAGCAAAGCTTGATTAGATCCGCCAAAAGGTCACGTGAGTTGTATCTGGAGAGGACTGGTCCGGTGATTTGGAGGCGTCGGTTGCTTGCAGTTGATAGGAACTCATACCCCTTTTCCACCTTGCCGATGACTCGCTCCGAATTGTGTAACTGCAGGGAGAAGACACGGTGGCCGTGGAGGAGGGCGAGTCCATCTACCTCAGGGTTTAGGAGATCCACGCGAAGGAAACCCAGCCAACCGTGGGTGCGTCGGTTAACAATAGCAGAGACCGGTTCGCGATAGCGGCTGGAGAGGGGGATCTTCATGAGGGCGAATCGGGCTGTCGCTGCCTCCTGCACCTCATGCTTGGTCATTCGATGGTAATCGGAGTCAAATCGGATGATGATTTGATAGCTGCGAGAGAGGCCGGTGGAGGGTTCGATTTCGGTACCCATAGGAATCTGCGTAAGGTGGAGGTATTGGCCGGGGAGGCCGTCTGGACGAGTGGAGGGGAATAGTTTTTGTGGGACGTGGGGAAAGGCATGGCGGCAGGAGTGGAATTCCAAGACTTCAGAATCGGGCATTGCTCCTAAGGTAAGAGCATCTGAGGCAAGTCCTCTGTGTTCCGGGAGACCTAGCCTAAGGTTGATATGTTCGTGAACACTAAAGGAGAGCCATAAGAGAGAAATGCAATCAGATGGGGGAAGAGGGGGAGTAGAGGTGAGAAGAGTGCCTGGGATATTGCCGTGTGCAGTGGGGGTCGCGGCTGTTGCTGCTGACGGGAGGAGGGAGGCGGGGCCGGGGTGTGCAGGCGGGGCAGGGGCGCCGGCGTCGGTGTAGGGGGCAGCAGGGACCGCGACACTGGTGGGAGTCGCAGGGTGAGTACTGAGCGCAGAGTCGCGGGAGGAGGCGGAGCGTGTTTGGCGTGGGGGCGAGTCGGAGCCGTCGCTAGAGTCCTCATTGTCCAGGAGCCGGCGTTGGGTGCGAGAGCGCTTGGATGAGGCGAGAGGGAGGTCCGGGGCAGGCTGGGCAAGCGTTCCTGGCGAAGGGCGACATCCGGGGGGATAGTCCCTAACTCCAATTGGTTCGGAGGAGGCAGGCTCAGTGGTGTGGGTGGTAAGTGCACGACTGTTAAGTTTGATGACAATCTTTTTTCCACTGGAGCCAGCAGAAAGGGCCTTTCGGCCCTTAAGGGAGCCGGAGGGACGGGAGACAGGGGCCATGTTGGCGAGGAGGGAAGTGAGGGGGGGAGTAGGCGCAAGGGGACAGGGGGGCGCGGAATGTGCAAAGGAGGAGTGTAATGGCAGGCCGTGGGTTAAGAAGGTGCTGGCAGGGGAATATGGTCGGGTGAGTGGGGGTGGGGGTGGGCAGGGGGTGGCTGTTGGGACTGGCGGGGGGTTAAGGGGAAGTGGTAGTGAGGACGGTGGAGAGGGGTGTAGGGTTGCGGTGGAGGGGGGGGAGAGGGGGGAGTGTAAGGATGAGTTGGGAAGGGGCAGGGGGGAGGGTGGCCGGGGAAGTTGGGCTACAACGGTGGGGGGATAGGGAGGTTTGCGGAGAAGTAGGGGAGGTGGCTCAATGGAGGTGTGTGCAGGGAGTGTGGGGTGTGCAAGGGGGGGGGGGGGGTAGGGGGTGCAAGGAGAGTGGGGTGGAAGGTTTGTGAGTGCAGGTGGATTAATATGGCTGTGGTCAGACGTGGGTGGAATGCGGTGGAGCAGCGACTTGTGGGAGAACGGGGGCCAGAGGAGCGATGGCAGGTGGAGGAAGTCGGTGGAGGGCTGCGGATGGAAGATGGAGGAGGTGGTGAACGGAGGGGGTGTAGGTAGAGTGTTAGGGGGTTAGCAGGGGTGTTAGTGGATGGGGCGATTTGAGTAGGAATGGTGTAATTTGAGGTGTGGAAATAAATTTTTTGACTTGAAGATGTGCTGTATGTGTCGTTGGAGTGACTGGTGTGTAATGAGGGTGGTTGAATGGGGGTGGGGGAATGAGTAGATCGATGTGGGGGAGGGGCTTGGCATGTTGGGGGCTGGGGTGGGGCAGGCGGGGAGGCGGGGGTGAGGAGGAAGGAGGGGGGAGTATGTGGAGGGAGTATGTGGGGGGGAGGATGTGCGGGGAAATCAGTGGGGGGAGATGGGCATGGTGGTGGCGTATGTGGTGTGGGAGGGTCAAATTGGAGGGGCACTGAGAATGAGGTGTGAAAGAGGAGAAGGGAGGGAAGGGGGAGGCCGATGAGAGAAACTATGTTGGGGGGTGGAGTGTGTGGGGAGGTCCCGAGGAGTTGTGCGGGGGAGGTGTGGGGGAGGAAGTGGGAGCGTGTAGGGGGTGGTGTGGGGTGTGGGAGGAGACAGGGAGGGGAGGAACCCGGGGTGAGCCATGGGGGCGCAGAGTGGTCGAATCGAGGCGTCGGTGATGAGAAAGAGGGGCTGAAGCGCGAATGGAGCACAGGCACAGCGGGTGACGGCAGGCGACAGCGGTACTGGGGAATATCGAGAGAGGGTAAAGGAATTGCAGCGTGTTGAAAAACACATGCGTCACGGGGTTGGCGAGGGGGCAGATAGGCGGAGGCTGTGCAGGTGATGTCGAGGACGGCGGAGAGGAGGGTGATGGCGAGCAGCTGCATGCACAGCGGCAACGCTGAGGGCGCCGGCGAGGGGGAGCGGCGCGCCATGGAGAAGTTGCGGCTAGGTCACCTCATCGGGATTCTCGGAGCTCCAGCGCCCCCCTCTCAGAGTTTTTTTCTAGCATCCACTATGTACTTTGAATATACTGCAGCAAGCCTACTCTGTAGTAGGTCTCACATAAAAATTTCGAGGCCAAAAGTTGGGTTTTCATGGCTTTTAACCTACAAATTCAGCGGGAGACCTCCTATAACGTTGGCTCCTTGCTTATGTTGGCGGGAAGTAGGAACTCCTCCACTAAAGGAAGTCTGTCGTCACTAGTGGAAAACACGGTTTATTCCACCCCAGCAGTCCACCTTCGACTTGGACATGGTGGAGATGGAGTGCACTCTGGTAATAGAAATGGATTGCTATTGGTCCGATATAATTAACTGATTATTCTGGGTTGATCGATGGTGAAGTCACCGTGCTGGTGGACTGAGTCCAGCGGATGTTTTTAATTTCTGACAATCGATGTGTAAAGGTAACTGCCGTCTCCCATGATTCCCGGCTTCATTGTTCACGAGTCACTACTGTTCACTGTCCGGTTGAAACAGAGCAGCTTCCGGGTATTTCTTGTGATTTGGGTACCTATCCGATATCCTCCGGGTATCGAAGAACGACATACCCTTGCACTGAACCTGTGTGTTTAACAGATCCACGTACCCTGCGCAAATTATAGCGATTGGTACTATGGTGCGCTCCTCATACCCGGCTTATAAGTCACATGCGATTGTGTAATTCCTTCTCATTGGAATAGCGACGTCGGTAGTGAATCTACTAACATATTCACGTGATCTCTTTCAGAAACACGATAGGAGGATCATGGTATAGAACGTCTGCTTCTGCATTTCCTTTGTGCACCCTGATGGAAGGTTTAGGCGGAGAGTTCGGGATAGTGGAGAGGATCAACATATGACAGCGGCAGAATGCACTGCCTTTGTAAACAAAAATAAGATCAGAGGTTTAGTTACAATGAATTACATGGTGTACTTTATGAATCTAAATCGTGATTCATAAAATCTGAAGTGAAATAGATGGCACGATCCTCAAAGATCTTGAGCCAACAAAGAGATTAAATGCCCCAGAGCTCCTTGATGGACTCCTTGCCCTCATAGTCTAATCAAGTGGCCCTGCCTATCAATTGATTCGACTGATGAGGCTCGGAGTAGGTTTTATGGTTTAGGGTCCAAAGAGGCTACTTATCAAGAGAACTAAGTTTAGAATGCCAATGACAGACATTTGTTCCGGGACTGACGAGGTGATTTGGAGAGATGGACAAAGGCAAGGGAAAGGGCGCGTTCCTCGGTTGGCTTTCTAAGCTCCACTGGCGGCGAGAGTTTTGGAATCTCACATATCCAAACACTCCGGCTCTCGCTCAGTTGATGGAGCAATCAAATTCGCTGTACTGGGACGAGGAGTGCTACCATGAGATGCAGGAGCTTGGACGTGTCTCGGGGTTGCATTTCTCTCGTTACCTCCAACAAATTGGGACTCCGTATGCGCGGCCCGGGTCGTGTGCAACCTACTCGATTGATCTAGATGAAGACCTGGACTCACTCACGTCCGACGACGACAGTACCTTAAGTATCTCCCCTGTTTCTGTAGGAGGCATGGACATCGTCAATTGGCAATCGAGCTTCCGTCCTGGAAACGACGACGGTATGTCCTACGATGGTGGTATGAGCATCACGCCATCCGGGTCTGTCAACGCATCCGATGGGAATTATCCTTCACCTGGAGACAATGTGACCTTTACATCAGCGGACTCTTCGTTCCTCAACACCGATGTGATGGACTTATCAGCCGATGTTGAAGCGGTGTCACCTGTAGGAGGGCCGAGTATCGTCGGCGACGGGAGCAGTGTTGAATCAGCCATACAGTCTTGTGCTTTCACATGCGGAAGGTGAAAGTTTAGGGTGAGATGCACCGAATGATATGTGTATGCCAAAGTCCGGCTGTTACCGCTGTCGCATTGAGCAGCACGATGGCATGACACTCACTCTCTACTGTAGAAATCAGCTCTTCGACAGGACTAACGTAGATCGAATTGGGGGAACTTCGTTTCTACTTCAGTAGCATATTCAATGATATTTCGTAGCGTCACAGTCAATGGTATTGTCGATTTTGCAAGTAATTACCGGCGGTTAATTGGTATTTTCTTTTCTAAACTACATGAGACTTAAAGCATGGAATGTAACGCTGAGTTCTTGAACGATTCCACAAGTGGATTCTTGACTGACATGACCAACAGTGGAGACTTTTGGAATTGTTGTTCCTTCTCAAGACCTTATTTGTAATTAATATAAATTTCATCCTTAGGTATGCAAAATTGCAATCTCTGTGGCCAATTCTCTTGAGAATTCTTGCATCCGGGCGGATTAGGGTTTTGGGGCACTCAACTCTGCAGGGAATACTAGAATACAAATGGGCATCTAGCAATCTAAGAGAAACGTCTACGAGGCCTGTCTTCCGGCTTCCTTTGCATTGTCGTCGTCATCTTCCTGTTTGAGAACGTCATTCTCCATAGTCAACGGCTAATGAACGCCACCACAAATTGTGCCATTCAGTGCCTTCGGGGGGGAAACTAATTTCTGGAAGCGAGGAAGGTAGGGTCAGATAATGCGTGCTATGCAGGGATTGGGGGAGTAAAATATTCGGCATTCGCCACCCAGTAGATCACTCAAACGTAGGACATATATGGACTTTACCTCTGCAGAATCGGAAACCAGTAAGGGCGGAAGTAGAGTCGCCGATCCGGTCTGCTCAAGATGGAGAATACGGAGTTCAGCAGCCCTCAACTCTCCATGTAGCTCCGCAAAATTCCAAGTTCGGGTGAGTGTTCCGTCTTCCGACATGGCCAACGGCTCACCTTTGGAGTCAACTAAAGAGCAACCCCACGCCCGAGACGCTACGACGACACCGGCGGTATAAGATCCAGAGTCTTCTGTCATAGCCTTTGGAGAGAGAGGAGGTGACTTGCTCTCAGACATGGTGAACGTCCATTCCGACATTTCCTATCTACTCTCCCAGTGAGGGATTCCAAAGCACGAAAGAAGAGTCGGATCCGGAAGAGCGTGCTAACGCGCGACTTGAAGGTTCAAAATGAGTGTGGCCGATGCTAATGCCGCATTATATGTTCGAAGAATTTGCCAAACTGGAAGGGCGTAAAGGATACGCCCCTACCAACCCGGTCAAGAAGATTCTTCCCGGGGTTGAAGATTTCTTGTAAACTCTAAATCTGCCATGTCCTCGTGGTAATGGATGAATGTAATGTACTACTCGAAGAGGCCATGGACAGAGAGTTCCGTGGACAGCATTGTGACAAAATGTACATTGTGGAAATCTACGCTGAATTGAACTACAGTTCCAAGGTTTGTGCATGCGTTTCCGGACAATAATATGGACTTCTCACAGTCCATGCATGTGTACATGATGACCACGTCTTTGGCTAGAGAGTACTCCAATCTACTTAATGTCTGATTGAAAATAAGTGCATACTCTGTTTCATGTTTCTCATAATTGGCTACTTACAAAACTGATCCCGGAGAAGTAAAGCATTGCAGAATGTTCCAACAGTCACTGTACACATTTATCTACTTACTATGTGCTGCACTCTCGACATGGGGTGAAGCAGGAACGTTGTTTGCCCAATTTCAGTCGCTGTAGACTGTGGCTTGAGGAAGTCATTTACTAGACAAGCTTGGCCACCGCTGCGAAAGCCGTCGTGGTCCTCCTCTACCTCGATGTGCTCCATGACTAGGTCGACTTTGTCACTTGGAATATAAATGGATCCACATGTGTGAATACCAACGTCTCTCCAACCTTCACTTCGTTCTCCTTGCAGAAATTGGACCACCCAGTGGTGAAATGACAAACTGTTTGTGCAGGCAGGTGAGACAAAGTAGACTTCACAACTGTCTTCGTTAGCGGACCTTGAAGACCATAAAAATATCCGTCGAATTTCTCCTCTCCTACCTCCCGCCAGAACTTAACAGGAATGTCCTGCGTGGCATGGCGAACAGTTCATGGTGAATTGAATACAACACAAGTAATATACCAGAACAGTAAGGTAACGGCGACGTACCATTCTTGTGCTCTTGAAGGGGCGTACGTGGGAGATGCGCATTGTTTTCGTGAAGGACCTAGTGTTGCCGCGAGGGTAAGTTTTCACGTAGAGACATCGGTCGTCCACGTACTCCAGAACACATAACTTCCCGATCGACACCTCGTGTTCCCGTAGAAATGTCTGCCAACCCGATCCAGTGCTTACCCACCGATTCCCTCTGAACTCGAAGGTCAGAGTCGAGCCATGGCGATCGGAGATACCAATGATTAACGTACACTGAGTCTCACTTGGCCATCCTGACCAAATTGTGAAGGATGGGGGAATCTCCTGCACATTTAGCCTGCAAAAGAGATGTGGATGTTAAATTTCTATCAAGGGTCATGTATGGACAATTCATACAGCAATCGTCGACTGGATGAGGGGGGTGGAGGAGAGTTCACACCGTCCAGCAAGAGCGTGGCCAGGAATTGCAAGTCAAATGCACGTACCAGTGGAGAAACTAGCGCCCTCGCATCGATGAAAACAGGGAAGTAAACCGCTTCCACGTCGTCCAACTCCTGGATAATGTCTTGAAAAAGTTCAGCCATCTCCACAGCCTGAACGTGGACCTACGTGCAACAATGCGATCGGAATTACACCAGCGCAAAGTAACGGACAATGCAAACAATGTAGTGACAAGGGTTTGGATTCATGTGCACACTAAGTCTAAAAATCTGAGAGATGAATTGGATTTAATACTACTTTGATAGAGCACACAAAGACATTAAACACTCCTCCTCCGTACAATCCCTTCTCGTATTGTAATTAGTGAAACCAATCTTTGGCAAATAAATGATCGTATCACAATCATTATGATTTTGACATCACAGTGAGAACACTATATAACACTATTATAATCAAATCGCAACAGATACTACAGTCTAATCAACTAATTAGTCATGTACGAACAAAACAAGGAAGGTTGCATGCTTACAAACAGTCTCTGCTACAGTGCACAATACATGCAGAATTATAACTGTTGACAATTCACAAATTACCAAGGAGGTTGCAAATGAAGTATGATTTGCTGAAGGAAACTCACATTCGAGTCTATAGAATGTGAAATGGTATTGGTTATATGCTTGAAGGTTTCATAAATTACCTGAGTTACGGCAGATCATGTATCTTGCCCGTAACTGGAATTGATTCAATACCCTTAGGAATTGTGGAAGTTCCTCGATTTTACATGCGAATACGTTTGCTGACTCTGGGTCATGGTATGTGGTCCGCCCTTGTGGATTACAGGGGGGAAGCACAATAAAGTGTACCACAAAAGTGCTTAGCTCATTGCCAATTTCAGCCATTGTTGTAAACACTAAGAAAAGTGACATATAATTTGATGAGATGTTGGAAGGGGCTTCGGGTATAGAAAATAGACTCGGTCATCTTGAGTCTACAAAATTTTGGAACCGATGTGTGCCTTTTAGGAAGCCTTACAAGTCAGGGCAAGTGATCCAAAGTGAATGCTGTCATTTGAAGAAGTGGACAAAAAAGAGTGCACAAATGTTAGAAATCACTTTTGACTGCGCTGTACCCTCCGATTGTGAATTGTGGTTTCAAAAATGAGCCTAAGCAATTCCTTTGGAAGTTTGTACAGCCAAAAAGTTTCGTTGGGACGTTTTTGAGGAGCTGTTTTTGACGAAACTTTTTGAGAGGTTTTTTTCACCGAACACTGTTTTTTAAATTGGAAAAAACATCCTCTAAAGACAATAGAGGGCTCCAAATGAAGAAATTAAGACTTTGGAAAAGTTCATTTTCATGATTTAGAACTAGCGGTCAAATTAAGTTTCAATTGAAGATGTTTTTCTTACGGAGAAGCCTATAAGATACCTTGTGACACCTTAAAAAGTGACTAAAATGCTCAAAAACTACACCAAAATGCTCAAAATTAGCTTTGAGCAATAAAAAACAGCACACTTCATATTCACTTCCTAGTGATCACATGTTGCACTTTGTGGTACACTTTATTGTGCTCTCCCCCTACACCTCAGGAGGTCATGTTCTGTCACGCACATACACGCTTGAGTCAACACAATTTACTCAACCATTGCATAAGATTTCAAATGCACTCCTCATTGACGACGAAGACAATACTGCAGATACTGATTGCATTGACTAAGAAAGAGAGAGAGGTTACAGAAAGAAATGGCTTCGTATAAAAGTGGTGCTGCCAAAATGCAGCGAACACGTATAGATGACATAGTATCCCATTCGAGGTATGAACTATGATTGCTGCTACTGATATTACTGACTATGGAACTACACGAGCACGTCAGAATCATCTTACTGTATTCCCTAATTGGACCTGTTGGAGATAAGGATTTAAACAAAGTTATCATAGACCTCGGTAAACTCGTCCTTGAATTGTTCCTCGGGGTCGTCGTTCTGCACGGCATGAGCTCGGATTGTAGCGTCCATATCCTGCACCAACTCTTCGCGGATAATAGCCCCGACTGGGGGAGCCTCATCAGCTTGTGTATCTCCTCCTACGTTTGGGAGTACAATCGGAGTCAAGTTACCGTCCTCGCTCCCGCTGGCTCCGAAGTACGGGAGTTCTCTTTCTCCAACTATTCTGAAGCTCCGAACGTCGCTCCGAATGACAACCTTCACATCCGGATCAACCTTGTCTGTCATGAAAAATACCTGGCTAATGTGCTCCGGGTAGGCAAAGGGGGTAACAAAGTCCCAATCTTCCTTCGTCAAGGGGAAGGGACAATGCCAACAAGTCCATAGGGACTAGAAAGTCTGCTTGTCTCAATCCACTGATGTGCTGGTGAATCCATGTGGCCAGTGCCGGGAATGGAACATGCAGGTGAGGCGGAAAGTTATATCGCAAGGGTACAGTAGAATCTGCAGCACGCCGTGCACGTACTTCTCTTCGGAATGCTTCGCGTGCAGCTCTGTGGGCGTCTCTCTGAAGTTCATACTCCCTGCACCACAGTTTTAACACACCTAATTAATGCTGCATTAAAATATCAGCCAAGAACCAGGCAGCGATTACAGAACTAAACACCGTAGCGAATGCGAGAGATTCACTTACTCCAATAATTCAGCAATGTGGACCGAGTGTCGCAAGACATAGTCATGAATTTGTGAGATCTCCAGCTCTGAGAGGGTATAGTTCGAGCCAGTCCCGAGGAGTACTTCGCTGGAGTCTCTTAATTCCTGATCTAAGTCCCAAATTCGGCCACTACTGTGAGAATATAGTTGGACGTACTCCGTACAGAAGCCTAGTGCCTCATCCGCAACATAGCCCGAGGCCATCCCTGCCTCTCGCTTTGACCGGTCCCTAACATAAGACGTTAGCACACCAAGGTATCTTTCTATACCATAGCACCAACGCCCATGCACAGGGCCACAAACCGCGAGCTCATGAACCAGATGAATGACGAGGTGAGTCATGATATCGAAAAAACCTGGCGGGAAATTCAATTCGACCAAGCAGAGAGTTTCTGCTGCGAAGGTTTTGAGGTCTTCCATCTCGTTCGGGTTTATGACCTTGGCGCATATGCGATGAAAAAGGTCTCCCATGCGAATTATAGCAATGCGTGGACCCGTGCAAGACTGTGTCTAACTGCCACTAGCATTATTTGCTGCACGAGACAATGGTGATCATGTGACTTCAAATCTGCGAGTTTCTGTTCGCCTACATGCTTCGTGAGTGTGGAAGAGTAACCAGTGGGGACTCGGGTTTGAGATATCATTGTAACAAAAGCCGATTTCTCCTGCACCGAGAAGACCCAAAGGACCCGGAGCATGACGTAGTCTCCGATCTCGCCTTCACGGTGCAGCCACAAGTCAGGAAATACACCCGCCTCTTCCATGTCCCGCCTACCGGCTGGTGAGTCCTTCTCTCCCATAACGTGTCTGAGTATGTTATTCGAGACGTTGCGCTCTACATGCATGACATCAAGCGTGTGCGTTATAGGAAGAACCTGTTAAATTGCATAGCCACAGGTCAGATAGTTTGTCTCGGAAATTATGAGTTAATGAATGTTTGAAATTTAACAATGACTGCTCTGAATGCTGTGTCATCTGAAGGGCCTAAGGGGAAGGTACGAACTGCATCATAGCGGAATGAATATACATTGAATGGAACAGTTCGAACTAGGCCTACTCAGTGAGGGGCTCACCCTCCAATAAGACAACTGGTACAAACTTGGAACTCGTTTCACTCCGTAGACGCGGGCCGGATCTGCAAATGCTGGCACCGCGCCATCTTGAACCCAGGCTTCCCTCAGATTGCCCCAACGGATAACATCGTCTCCACTGACTTTTGTAGGCTCCAACCGGAGCTCCACTTTGCCATTGAATGAAAGGTCCTGTCGCCATGGATGGTCTTCTGGGAGGTATCGGCGATAATGATAGCCGCCATGGACGTTTTTGGTCAAAGCGGCGGACCTCCTCGACTCCGTTTCAAGCCCACAGCAGGGGCACGCCTTGTACCCCTTTGTGACCACTCCAGCGACTATCCCGTATGTAGGAAAGTCGTGGATGGTCCAAAAGAGTATCGCCCTCATTCGGAACACGCTTGAACCGTCAGAATGTGCTGCATCCTGTGTCATAACACCTTCGGTCCATAGTATATGCAACTCCTCCAGTAGTGGCTGTAGATAAACATTGAAGGTATCCCCTGTTACGGCCTGCTTTCCGGGAATCACCAAGGAGAGCATTAAAAAAAACTTCTTCATTGTGAACCACGGTGGAATGTTGTAGTTCAGAATGATAACAGGCCTGGTACTCCAAGTACTCCGCTTTATTGAAAACGGATTGACTTCATCCGTAGCCAATGCAAGCCTGACATTTTGCGGCTCCGCTCCGAAGTAAGGGAACTCAGTATCCACGAATCTCCACTGTGCCGAGTCAGCGACATGCCGCACGAGTCCGTCAGTGCTCTTGTTCTCCGCGTGCCAGGTCATAAAACGAGCTTGTTCAAGAGTGCTAAACATTCGTTGAAGACGTGGAATAAGGGGGAAATATCGGAGTACATCAGTAGGAACCAAAGATCTCCTGACTTGCTTGAATCTTGGCGCGTTATAGTGACTGCATTTATCGAGAGTCGCGGCTACGTCGCCCCTGAACAGCATGCACCGACGTGGGCATGCATGAATCATTTCATAGGATAAACCAAGCATGCGAAGCAATTGCAAAGCAGCGTACTCGTTGCCTGGTAGTGAATTCACTGTTGGGAGGACACTACGGCTAAGAATGCGAAAGAGCTCTGATATCAGAGCGTTGCTGGCCCCGTGAGTCCTCAAACAATTAAGGAGCAACAGTGTCGCAGTGAGACATGATAACCTGGCATTAGCGTATAGTGGCCTGGTGGCGCTGTCTTGCAGCAGCGGAGGTGCCCCTTCCATAGCTTCGGGTTCGTCTTCGTGTAGCTCCGGTACGTCGTCGTCCGCGAGTTGATTCTCAGCGACCCCTACGTCATCCTCGGCGTCCCTGGTCTCACCACCTGCCACAGGCTCCTCTTGAGGTTCGTCATGGGGTGCATCCTCTCCAAGGCCCATATTCCCCAGACCGGCGTCGATGTCATAAACTTCGAAAGCGTGATGGACTGCTGTAACAATATCAACCTCTTCGTCCATTTGTGTATCACCCTCCTGCATAAACATCCGGCCCCGTACCCCAAAGTCTTGTTCTATTGCGGCATCCCATTCCTCGTCGGACTCGTCCGATGGAAAGTTCTACAAAATTAGAGGCGATTTGTAAGAGACGATTAGTATTCAATGCGGGAAGGTACTCACCACTGCACTCCTACTTATCTGTCGCGTGCACTATCACGTACCACTCTTGTTCTCTTGTCTACTGCCAATCTCCGTCACCAAACCAGTGATGTGTACATGCCTAACAAGAACATGTCCCTCGCAAAGAGACTGTGCAACATAAGATGATCATCTACCACTATGAAAGGAAATTTGTACTTCCCGTGTCCATTACTGTTCCGCTCCGAATCATAGATACGTAACTACTGCACCTTGGACACTGACTGCGATGAAATAATTATACTCGACATAAAAACGAGTATGAAGCAATGGCTAAAGAAAATGAGACGTTACCTCCGAGGACCCCCGAAGCATCGGGGAGCGTCCAAATCTGTGCAGATGCTTAATTACGTTCTCCCGCTTCAGTGTCGACCGCACCTCACCCACACAAATATTGCACCTACAGACCCGCTGGTCAGTCTCCATCATGTCAGCCAAGAGCTCTTCCCTCCTGTTGAGCTTCGCATCGCGTGCGTCAACTCTCCACTTAAGGTGCAACGTTGATTGGGGGTACGTGGGATCCATCGGTGACAGTAGAGATAGATGGATATGGAGAGGCGGGGCCATTTTATGTTGAGAACGGGATGCTTGATTAGACCCGTTGGACGTACATTACGGAGTCCCGCACTCACCCCAATCAACCAGCGACACATTCAGAAAAAAGCATTCGTGTGGAGCCCGGCAATCAGCTGCAGTGGTGGCTAATGTGCCTCGCCACACAATATCTGTGACTACGTTGTAGAGTCCAAATTTCAGTGGCCGCTCAGGTGCGCCCAGAGGTCATTTCCACTGCTGCCTGTGCACACGAGGCCAGATATTAGACAGAATTAGTGGCCATAACGTTCGAAGTCATCCCATCCTAACACCTTCTCCATAGTTTATAGGAAGCCATCATCGGAATCTGACAGCCCTTCCTGAAGAGGAGATGCTGATCAATCAGGAGATGAGAATGATGTGCCCCCTGTAACGAAGCCTCAGATAGAATGTGTGTTTATATCCTAAACGGTGCAGATCCGCTTCTCCTTACTTCATCCGCATATTTGTCCTTGTACCACTCCGCCGCCCCTAAGATGACATAACCCATTCATTCCCGGACTCGATATCTCACCGTGAACACGGACACAAGGTAGATGATATTCTGCCATAATCATCTGTGAAGTAGCCACCTATACTCTGACGTCTCTACGCAAACCCCTAATAACAACATCTTTCTGCGATCATCCAATAGCTTTTGCAGAGTCTATTTTCGAATTTGAAATTCGCCGTGTACGTGTGTTACTGATTGTATCCCGGATCTAAGATTGTTGGCCTTAAGACTCTAGGAGGATGGATACTTGCTCCCTACAAGACAGTTGCGCTGGATCTAGAAGCGAGGCGCGCGGTTACTTTAGTGACGAGTTCATTGAGCCGCAGATTCCACGACTTGCGTACAAGCAAGCAATTGCAGACTTGTTCGCACTTGGCGCAACAATGTTGAATCAAGTACGCATGCAACACTTCTCGGAGTCTGAAGAGTCTCCTTCATTGGTAAGCACTTGCTACTTCTTGATCACGCATTTCTCTGTAAGGTTTTGCTGTTCCTCCATAGTCCATATCTATACCACTAGATTCTTAGAAAAATCGTCGTGGTCCTTCGCTTCTACTTGGAAGTTCACATGAGCCTTCAAGAATGTATGTCGTACCTGATGCCGTGATTGCTTACTGATTTTGTTCCTGAATTTTGTCAATGGTAGGTCCTCCCTGGTTTCCAGACTGAACTACCGCATTGTACTTCAGAGGGGAATCGTGCTCCTGGGCCTTACGGAAATATCATAGGGAGCGGGGCACATGGAGTCCAACGTCCCAGCTCAACGTCTCACCACAATTCGCCCCATCGGTAGTTTGTCTGCCAGTTTGCCCACATACCGAGCAGCAGAGTTGTCATAATGGACGGACGGGCCAAAAAATTGTCGTGTAGTCACGTGACGAACGTGACGGACGGTTATCGGACGGATGCTTATCGGACGGGCTCCCGACCGCGAGCAAAATTACTGTCCTCACAGTTTACTACTGTTTACCATGGGTGGCGCCCGTCGTCGTGTCCGCGCGCGTCTTTGCGCCTATTCGCGCCGGTCATATGTGGTTGTTCGCGCCCGTCGTCAGTCCCGCGCGCGCGCGGTGATCGCGCCCGATTACCCTCGCGATCACGGTCGCTCGCGCCCGTATCTTAGAAATAACGTGCTCGCGCCCGTAGCAGCCTGCGCGCCCAACCTGCTCGCGCCCACACTGTCGGCCCCGTGAGTATAAATTGCCACCCTCCTCCACTGATTTCGCACCCCCTCACTTTGTGCATTTTGCCTTCAACAGCCCAAGGGTAGCTGATTGCTTAGTGCTACGGTGGGTTTCTCAACATTCGCTGTACCGTCCAACATGAATTCCAACGCTTGCAATTGCCAACAAATCAAGTCCATTATGAGTTTAACGAATGGTGCCACTCCACCGGGCACTGCACAGCGAACGGACACAGTTATTTGGTCAAAGCTGGAGCGACTCCGTCAACTGATTGAGTTCTTCGAGGATTGGATCTCTCGCCGTGACAAATTGGTGGCCTACGCAGAGAATGGACGCCCTCTGCCTCCAACCACTGAACAGCAGTTGGCAACTCAAGCGACTGTCGAAGAACTTGACTGTGAGATTGGCGATCTCATCAAAGAACTGAAGAAGGAGATGGCAATACTTTGTGTCCCCAATATTGTCTCTAGTGCTCAAACGAACCATTTCGAGACGCACTTGAAAGACCTAGAGGACCGGTATCTAGAGTGCATGGCACTGTAATCGACATTACAATGAAGTGATACATTTACAAAATAAATAAAGTATTTTTTTTTAACTCTGAATTTGCAAGTTCTCTTTGGTTACTCTGATTTTTAACAGTGTTCTAGTTTGTGGTGGCGCTCGTCCTGGTCCAGTGCTCGCGCCCGTCCATCCAGCGTTGGCGCCCGACGGTTGCGCCCGTGCAATTCGGATCGCGCCCGAATAATATCCGCGCGCCCGCGTCAACGTCTGCGCGCGCGCCCCTTCTGTACCCGGACGACGCCCGCGCGCGCCCGACGAAGACCGGGTCGGTACCCGCTCGCGCGCGGTAAAACCCGCTCGCGCCCGTCATATACCCGCCACTGAACCGCTCGCGCCCGTTGATATCCGCGCAGGCGCGGACGGATACACGGCCGAAACCCCGCCGTCGGTGCCCGCGCGCGCCCGTCGGGTTTCCGCTCGCGCCCGTAGCAGGTTGTTTGTGCCCGTTCCCTGGCGCCCGTGAGTATAAAAGGGCGATTTCCCACCTCATTTTGCACTCCCCCCCCTTTGAGCACCTTGCCTTCAACAGCCCCCGGGTAGCTGATTGCGTGGTACTCAGGTGGGTCCCAGCACTCTGACACGTGTCCTTGTTTTTGTTCTCCAGAACTCTATGGTGTCTGTGTATTACATTTGAGAATTTTGTAAATGTTTATAATTTGTAAATGTGATTGAGGTTCTGGGGTAGTCGTAGGCTTTTAATTTTGCACCTTCAGAAGACTTCGAAGAACGATCTACCTCGAGCAGATATGGAACGGCAAGAACCAAATCAGCCCACGGCGGCAGAGCAGAGGAAAAAGCAAAAGGATGCGGGACGGGCCAGGCATGGAAACCTCCAACATAAGATAGTCCACGTCTTATTGAATCCAGCAAAGCTGGCATTCAGAGGGTGGGAAGCTGCACCACAACCGTGGACTCTAGCAACGTGTGAACAATTCATTGAATGGTGCCACATTGGGAAGTTATTCCCGTTGCACCGTCATAAAAACAATCGTACTTCAAACAAGGCGAACATGAAATATTGCAAGAACCGTCAGTTCGGGAGGCGGTGTTTGGAGGTGTACCAGGTCCTATACAAGCAGGCGATGAACGATAGAAATGAGGTTCCGCTCTTTATTTGTAGAATGGTATATGCCGAGGTAGTGCTTCATAGGCAGGTGGATTGGAGGACCATACGGTTGACTCCTAGCGTCCAACGGCGTCCACATGAGATGGCGATACCTACAGGGGTCCTAAGATTTCCAGGTGTGGACTGGGCATACTTGGATGATCCTGAGGATCAAGCGCCTGTTGAATGGAGTGACTCAGGGGAGGATAATGATTCTGATGGTACGGTAGACTGTCCCCCTCAGTCACTAACAAGAGCAGCGACTAGTGCTAGAATCACACGGTTAAAAAAGAAGGATCCTGAGTTAGCTGCCTGTTTGTCGACGAGGAATCGTGCACCGCCTGCAAATCCTACTGGACCGGGTATTCCTCATCAGGCTCCTCCAGCAATCGTCGGGGGCCCGAGCAATGTTGATGTTGCTCCTTCTATATTAGTTCCACAGATTGCGGGCCCGAGCAATGTTGATGTAGCTCCTCATGTACTGAATCCACATATTGCGGGCCCGAGCAATGTAATGGAAGATGATGACACTGGGTTTGCAGATGAGTTGGAGGCTACAATAGCCGCCGCTGATGCCCAGGGCCTGCAAGGCGATGCATTGCAGAAGGAGCTGGAAGGAAAAAATGCAATAATTTCTGAGATGGAGAAGACTATCCAGAACTTGTACGAAGAAGCTAATAGGATGAATGAGATTATACGGAAGCAGAATGAAGAGATTTCGCAACTTAGATCTGCGAAGACTCCGACTTCCGTACCCGAGGCAAGCCAAGCTCCAATCCCTGGTAGCCCTGGAATGAACGAGGAAGACGTGAATGCCATCATTGAATCGGCCACGCACGGTCTCCTGGAAGATACCCCGGTCCGAGTTCCCCGTAAGCCAATCATTCCATTCGCGTCATCAAGTCAAGTGATGCACCCCCCCCAGCGGCAAATCATGTTCGTAGATTCTCAAGAGACGGAGGACTCTTTGGGATTTCAACAGCCATCGGTACCCACTGTCTCCGAATTGCAAGCTACCAACGGGATGCTCAGAAAGTATCTGATCGAGATGAGCAGACAGTACTACCAATGGAAGATTGCATGCATCATGAATGTCGACCGTTTCAGACAGATGCACGATGAGTTCAAGAGGATTGACCGCGACTACCTCCAGCTTAACTCCAAGAGAGATTTCGGACTTACCTCGTGGGCAGATCCAGATGAAATGTTCCCTGACAGCCTACCGATGATTGGTAAAGCAATAGATTGGACGCAGTTGGAGTGGGAGTACAAGACCGCCATATCCAATGAGAAGATCTCTAAAAATACAAAGCCAAGCTTGCTCTGGCCCAATCCAGCGAAGTATGTGTTGGATGGAACCGAGTGTCCAGTTTGTTGCAATCTATTTGGGCCAGAGGGGGGCTGGCAATTGGGATCCTGTCAATGCATGTATCATCCACAATGCTTGATTTCCCATGCCTTGATACGTCAGCGGTGTGCAGTATGTAAGGCCCCCTTACACAAGCGTTTTTATGAGCAATTCGGCCTAGTGAATTGGATGCCACCGCATTGGGAGCAAAATAAGGAAAATACTCCTGACTTTCCGGACAAGTGGGGTGAAGACTTGATTTGGAATTGGCTTATGGGAATGCACCAGTCCTATGTTAAACAAATGAGCGATCAGTGGAGGTGGGACCAGAAACCTGCGGAGATTGTACGGATCTGCCACGAACTCATCAAGGGCGGGACGGAGGAGGAACTCGAGGGAAGGAGGAATTTCTTCTACCAAGTGCTACATGGGTATTGGGATATTCAAACTCGTACATTCCAGTACGGCCCCCATCCTCTTGGATTTAAGTGGAATTCCAAAGGGGAGTTGGTTGCGGATCAGATCAAGGAGTTGCACGACATGACTGCAGAGGATTTACGGATCGCTGAGGAAGTACAAACCGCGGAATCTGAATGGGATATATTGTTCAAGACTCAAGCCGTGGATTTCCTATGTGCGCAACATACTCCGGAGGTCGTAACAGTGCTCCGTCGGATGCGCAATAACAACTTCATGGAAGCAATGCTTGGAGGAGATGGCATAGCGAAGAGAACCCATTCTGCCAAGCGGAAACTCATCGCCAACGATGGGGCAGAAAGTAGTGCAGCAGGTACCTCTCGTGCTCGACACGATGAGGGTGGATCGAGTTCCTCTGCACCGGGCACGTGACGTCGTGGAGATCCATGAGTGAAGACCACGTTCTGTAAAAAGATATCGGAATATAAATACATGTAGAAGGCATAGGAAATTGGATAGGTTTGGGATTACATTCACATGTTTAATGTTTGTTAAACTCAAACAATGGATGATAATTTTCTTTTGTAAATCATTGTCGTGGTTCTCAAGACGCTTTTATTCTCCCTACATAATACATTGGCCTCCCTTTTTTTGATTGCCAATCATGTTATTCATTCCGCCCGTTGTGTCATCTCCTTCCATCGTATGATAAGTGTATAAATATCTCTGTTGCACACCAAAATGTTTAATATGGTCTGTGGATTTAAGTCACGCTAAGAGAACTTAAGTTATTGTAAGTGTATTTAACTTATGGACTGAATTTTATGTTACGTGGATTTGTACTCTGATCCCGCCCGCATGGTCGCGCGCGTTTGCGCGCGCCCGTAGTGTGCGTACTCGCGCGCGCGCAAAGCTGCCCCAGCGAGAGTAAACCCAGGATTACGCCCGCACGTGCGCGCACGCGCGAACTGCTCGCGCGCGTCGCACCAACAGCGCGCGAACGGATACTGAAATGTGGAACACCCGACGTTGTCTCCGTCGTTTCGCTCGCGCCCGATTCCGCATGCGCCCGCCCGATTTCGCGCGCGCCCGACATTGCACGCGTGCGAGCACTGCAACCCGGGTGAGGGACTAATTTCTCTCCCCAAACCCTCTTTTCCATTTGCACGCGCCCGCATCCGCGTGCGCGTCATGATCGCGCCCGTCAAACCAACCGCGCGCGCACGGTCGCGTGATTCTGAAACTCTTCCTCCCCCCACAATGTCTCCCGCAGTCCGTTCGCGCCCAATTTCGCGCGCGCCCGATTGCGCACGCCCGTTAATACTCGCGCGCGAGCACTGCAACCATATCATGGAACTAATTTCTCCCCCCGAACTCCCTTGTTCCATTTGCACGCGCCCGTACGCGCTCGCGCCCATCAATGCGGGCGCCCGTTTTGCACGCGCCCGAGCACTCCAACAACATCACTCAAATAAATTTTATGATTCCACCACTCTCCCATCCTATCCCCTTGTTTTTATTTAATATTCCCACACTCTCTAAATTTTTAATTTTTTTTTTCCCCTTCTTTGAACACTACGTTTTTATTTAACTCCTACTCTGTTCATTTTTATAATATACTAAAGCTAGTAAATCTTCATGTCGACCCAGAGTCACATGAAGATCCTCTAAGCGCCTGAGTTCAGGTGATATATATCCACTATTTTTTTTTTTCCACTGTTTTTTTTTTTTCCCCCTTCGTTGAACACTACGCTTTTATTTAATTCCTTCTCTCATTTCGTTTGTTCAATTTTATAATTCCACCTCTCCCCCATCTTCCCGCCTTATTTTTATTCAATACTCCTACGCTCTGTAATTTGTTTTTTTTTTTTTTTTTTACCCTTCGTTGAACACTACGCTTCTATTTAATTCCTTCTCTCATTTTGTTTGTTCATTTTTATAATTCCACCTCTCCTCTATCGTCCCGCCTTATTTTTATTCAATACTCCTACGCTCTGTAATTTGTTTTATATTTTTTTTTCCCCTTCGTTGAACACTACGCTTGTATTTAATTCCTTCTCTCATTTCGTTTGTTCAATTTTATAATTCCACCTCTCCCCCATCTTCTCGCCTTATTTTTATTCAATACTCCTACGCTCTGTAATTTGTTTTTTTTTTTTTTTTTTACCCTTCGTTGAACACTACGCTTCTATTTAATTCCTTCTCTCATTTTGTTTGTTCATTTTTATAATTCCACCTCTCCTCTATCGTCCCGCCTTATTTTTATTCAATACTCCTACGCTCTGTAATTTGTTTTATATTTTTTTTTCCCCTTCGTTGAACACTACGCTTGTATTTAATTCCTTCTCTCATTTCGTTTGTTCAATTTTATAATTCCACCTCTCCCCCATCTTCTCGCCTTATTTTTATTCAATACTCCTACGCTCTGTAATTTGTTTTTTTTTTTTTTTTTTACCCTTCGTTGAACACTACGCTTCTATTTAATTCCTTCTCTCATTTCGTTTGTTCATTTTTATAATTCCACCTCTCCCCCATCCTCCCGCCTTATTTTTATTCAATACTCCTATGCTATTTAATTTGTTTTTTTATTTTTTTCTTCATTTTATAAATTTGAATGCCTATTCGTTTACTTTTTTTTTTCTTTTTTTTTCTTTTGGGTACTCCAATCTCCCATACTAATGTATGGTATTTCAGTGTAGTCCATTCTCTCCCTTAAGCTTTTTTTTTTTTTTTTTTTTGAACTTACGACTTTTAAACTTCATTGCGCGCCCCTTTTGGATCGCGCGCGTCCGAACGCGCCTGCAGGCGCCCGCGCGGTGGCGTCCGCAGTCGACCCATTGAACCTGCCCACGCGCGCGCGCGCACACGCGCGACCGCGCCCGCAAGTACGCGCGCGCGCCTGCTTGTTCGACACGCGCGCGCGCGACCTCCCCGACCTGCGCGCGCCTGCTCGCGCCCCACGCCGCCTGCGCGCGCGCTCGGGGTTTCAACTGGATTAACGCAGTAACTAGTAAAATTTATCCCATATTTTAAGTTAACACTGCCTGAGGTTAGCTTAAAACGACTTACCTTCCAGTGGGTGGGCAGAAACATGAAGGGCGAGATGACAGCCTGCTCCAGTTCTTAGACATGTGTGAATGGGGTGGGTAGTCCTCCCGCACTCTCATGTTTCTCAATCTTTTCACTTAAATAGGATTCCTTTTTATGTAGATGTGCACGTGTATGTAGTTTACACACTTTGATTTATTTAAATTTTATTCATTTTTCCCTCTCGTTGTTACTTCTTCTCATTGAATTGAGGTGGCCAAATCGATCTCGGCCGTTCGATCGCGCCCGCACCCGACCGCCCGTGCGCGCCCGCGCCGGCATTCGCCCGCCGCTCTCCGCCCGCGCCCGCCCGCGCCCGCCCGCTTCGCGATCCAGCGCTCGCGCCCGCATGCGCCCGCCCCCGCCCGTCTTCCACCGCGCGCGCTATCCGCCACGCGGCCTTCAATCGCGCGCACCCACCTGCGCCCGCCCGTTCGCGTCGGAGCGCGCCCGATCTTCTGGTGCGCGCGCGCCCGTTCGGTCGCGCCCGTCCGAACAGTACTCGCCCGGTCGAGGGCGGCAGTATATAAACTACCCCCTTGATTTGACATCCACCTTACCTCCTTGCGTGCTTCATGTCCTGGGTCTCCTTGAGGGCTCCTTGCTTGAAACTGTTAGCTTGGGGAGACACTTGGTTTGGGTGGGGGGAATGTAAAAATTCTTCTCTCCATAAATCAATGTGTCAAGCACTTTTCAGACACACTAAGTTATTCAAATAATAATCTTTGGTACTACTGGTCCTATTAGTCCCGATACTTCCCTAATCATTCACTATGGATCCGGTTGAAGCGGTTGAACCGGTTGAAGTGGTTGCTCCGGCTAGAGCCATTCCAAGACTCGGTACGAGAGAGTGGGCACCATGGTTTTCGGTCAAGCTCCAGGAAGGGTCACTGTCACATAAGGTAGCCCAATGTGTGTATTGCAGGACCAAGTTTTCGTACGTGAGGCATAGGTGCTTTCAGCATTATGGTTGGGCCCATCCCAATCTCTCGAGGGTTTGCCAAAAGGCACCTACCGTAGTGAAGAGGAAGTTTCAGTTTTGCGCTGGAAAGATTCCCGGCCCTTTGACACAGGAGGAGGTGGATGGTATCAGGCCAACGTTCCCCGCGTCAGTTCAACGTGGAACATCCAGTGCTTCCACACACGGCACTCTGTACGGTGGATCCGAACCCTCGTATAATGATACCAAAGAGGACCGAAATGTCTCCAGTGTTGCACCTAGTAGGGCCGGTTCGAATACCACTAGGAGCTTGCGGCAACAGGACATGAGTGAAGCACTCCAGATCGCCAAGCGGAAGGAGCTGGACATGTTGTGGTCATCCTTTTTTTACGAAGCCAACGTCGCATTCAACGTGGCCAAGCACCCAGCATTTATTAAGGCGGTGAGCACAACCGCGGCTGCCGGATTTAACTACGGTCCTCCTTCCTATGACGCGATGCGAACAACGCACATCAAGGAAAAAAAGAAGTTAATCAAGGCAAAGATTGATGAACGTACGAAAACCTCGACCGAGTTATACGGGGCTACCATATGCTCCGATGGTTGGGATAATGTGAATCGCCGACCGTTGATGAATGTCATGCTAGTATGTCCGGCAGGCGATGTATTTCTTGGGTCTGTTGATACGACTGGCGAGAAGAAGTCAATGGGATATATTGCCGGGGAGATGAAGAAATATATTCAAGAAATTGGCCCTCAGAATGTTGTCCAGATTTGCACGGACAATGCAGCCAACATGCTTGGCGCCATGGATAATATCCTAGAGGAGTTTCTTCACATGTACAAGCAGGGCTGTTGTGCCCATATTCTAGATCTTCTTATGGAGGACTGGGGCAAGGAAGTCTTTGTGAAGGATTTTGTCGCCAAGGCTAAACACGTGTGTCATTACATTCGGAGACATCATGTTCCCATGGCCCTTTTCCGCAAATTTGAACCGAAGTTGTCCTTGGTGGTTCCCGCTGAAACCAGATTCGCTTGTAACTATCTCATGATAGCGCGCCTTATGGAGGTTAAATTTGCTTTGGAGCAAGTGGTCATGGCACAGGAGTGGTTCGATTATGTCGACGGTTTATTCAACCAAACCGAGGGGGTGCGTAATCATGCACGCGCAAGCGTAGTGCGTCAAACAATTCGTGACGATGGGTTCTGGCATCAGTGTGACAACTTCACGCACCTAGTGAAACCAGCCCTAGTAGCTCTCAGAACCTTCGATGGAAGCCAGCCGGCAATGAGCAAGGCATGGATTACAATGAGCAACCTAAAGGATCACGTGTACAATCTCCGAGGATCCCCTTGCTTTTTCCCACCTGTCATGGCAACAAGGATGGAGATGCGGTTCGACCGTAGATGGGACATGATGCATACCGATCTTCATTATGCCGCGGCGCTCTTGAACCCTTGGGTTAGAACGCATAAGGGCTTACAAGCCATAGGAGAAGCGAAGGCGGCTCTCAATCGGGTGTTTCGTCAGGTGGGTGGCCAAATGGAAATTCCATTTGGCGATCTTATGAAAGAGATGATCGAGTTCGACGAGGGACGTGGCCCTTACAGCCCGGAAGTGACCATCGATATCAGAGGTTTGAATCTGGAACCCCATCAATGGTGGCAGAGGATTGGAGGGGGGCCCTTGGCAGTCATTGCGAAGCGCATTTTATCTCAGGTCTGCTCCGCCTCATCGTGTGAACGGAATTGGAGCATGTATTCGTTTGTCCACAACAAGGTTCGCAACCGCCTGGGGTTGGAGAAGTCTGAGGCCTTGGTGTACATTTATACGAATAGCAGACTCCTCCGCAAACGCCCAAAGCCCAACCCCCTCAGATGGTACGAGAACAATGCATGGTCAGAGGAGTCAGATCCGGAGAGAGATCCAAGCGAAGAAGAAGGAGATGACGACGATCATTACATACCAGTTGACCACGCAGGCAGTGGGGATGATGATGTCTGGGGACATGATAACGTCGACGTTAACACGAATGGGCAAAACGACGGTAATGGCAACGGGCGCGGTGACGCTAACCGCAACAATCCTCGTGACCGCAACAACCACAATGATAACGGTGATGCGTACGACTTCAACAATGAACCAGAATAAAACCAGGGAAACCCGGACATGAACATCTATAGAGACGAATTACCCACACTCCCGGTATTTGATGAAGCCGCTAATGCAGAAGGAAGAGGCGCTCGTGACGAAAGAGATGCTATTCCAGTCCAAATCAATCCAGAGAACAATGACGGGGTTGCAGATGATTCATCCAGCGAGGACCATCTTGGCAACGATATCCATGCTGGCGATGATGATGAGGACAGTGACGAAGGGGGTGATGGAAGTCATGGACGGGCTGTAGATGGACCTCATTGGACCGGCCTCGTTAGTGGGGAGGGCAACTGGGGAACCGTTCCGGCACAAGGCGACTCAAGCTTGCTTCAAGAGATTCCTCCTGCTCACGAGAGAAGGACCGTGCACGCAATCCCCGCACAGACTGTGGCTCCATCGCAACCCACTGGTACGGGGGGTATCGAACCAGATACAATCGTGGATGGAGGCCTGGCTCGGAGGCCCACAAGTTCAATGGGCGCAAAAATAGCTCGACTCCTTAGATCATCAGCAGCGGCGAGGCCTCCACTCAATCGAGCTGGTGGTAGTCGGCGTGGTGCCTCCACCGCCAAGCTAGTCCCCGTGGCGCCAGCTATAGACGACGCCATACAGAATGTGGCCCAACGTGGTGCGAAGAAGTCCACAGACAAGGTTGTTAGGAAACTACCATCACAAGAACCCCGCGGAGGAACACAAAAGTCAAGCAAAAGAACTGGACCTGATCCCCTTCCATTCTATACAGGGTACACTGAAGAGGGGCCTTCTTCTGGAACTGGGGTTGTTCGCACACGCATAATCAGTGAGGATGGCATCACAGCCATCGGTAATTCCGGAAAGGAGAGGCCTATGAAGCGCCTAGTAAGTGCCAGAGATGGCAATACGGGTGAAGTTTCCATGCAAGTGCGCAATATTACATCGGAGGTGGAAGGAGACGTACAAGCTCCAGTGGTCGGAGCTCCTGAGGATGAAGGTGACAACGAGCACTCAGAGGAGGAGGACCCGGATTGCGATGAGGCGCCAGATGACGAAGATGTGATAATCCGGCACGAATTGAGGCCCACTGTGGCTCGGAAAAGACAATCTTCACGCAAGAAGAAGCCCCGCAAAGCAAGGAGAGTCTAGACTGTGGTCACCTTTTTAGCGCATGAAGTAGCAGTAAATCTAAACATACAATCTACCGGCTAAAAACCAAAAAAGATACTATGTTATTCTTAATGTTTTTTTTTTTTTTTTGGTAGCACCTTCTTATTACGTAGACTTATACTGTTACTTAGAGTCAACCTAGTTCATTATCTGACACTCAAAGGAATTGTATGGTTGTGCTCTGTATTATTTTTTGTGCGCTAAATGCGGTTCTTATATCTCCATTGAGTAATTTCGCAGTGAATTTTTTTGGTATTCTGTTCAATATACGAGTATACCGTAACCGAACCTGTACAGTGTATGTAACGCTGCATATCCGGGCGCGTGTACTGGGACGGGCGCGTGCACTGGGACGGGCGCGTACAGGAAGGCGGGCGAGTGCACGGAGTCGGGCGCGTGCGCGGGGACAGGCGCGTGCACGGTCACGGGCGCGTACAGCGTGCTCGCGCGTACAGATAAGCGGCGCGCGCAGGGGTACGGACGCGAGCACGCGGGCACGGGCGCCTGCGGCGTCGGGCGCGCCCGATGTGGGCTGACGGGCGCGCACGAGGGCACGGGCGCGCACACGCGGGCACGGGCGCGGGCAGTCCCCCGTGCGAACGCGGTGGACGGGCGCGTGCAGACGGGCGCATGTGGACGGGCGCGTGTGGATGCCCTGTGCGCGCGCGTGTACGCGCTTACGGGCGCGAACAGCCGAGGGGAGCATAAAAGGCGCCCCTTAACCCTTATTTTCTACTTTTCAAAGTCTCCTCTTCCAGGTGGCTCCTTGTCCTAGCTCGTGACTGCACGTGCTCTGCTTGGAACTGCAGGAAGTGGGAGCAACCAGATTGGGTGGGGGGGATCTTTTGTTTTTTTTTATTGTGTGTCCAGTTCATTATTCCAACTATGTCGGTCTCTCGTGGATCCGGGAAACGCCCTGCCTACGTAGATCTTGATGCTCCTCTAGATGAGGTGGTGGCAACCTCCACAGCACCATCTCATACAGGCTCAAACCCGTCATCGAGCTCATCGGGAAAGAAGAACCGGAAGTCGGCGAGTGAGAGGGACCCGGACTACCCACCTCCTCGGTACCAGGAATTTGTTAGAGAGCTAGCATTGGAGTGGTACGGATGTCGGAAACGGGAGATGATTACCCGTACGTACGTTGAGAAGGGGGAGACCGGAATTAAGGACTTGAAGACCCATTTGGAAGAGTATTTGTGGAAGAAGCTGGACCTTTCCGAGAGATATAATGATTGTATTCATTACTTTCATTTCCCTAAGTGGATGGAGCAACAAATAACAACAAACACTACGAACATTGTGCATGTCTTTGAGTGTGTCAACAAGAAGCCAAAGGAGGGCTACTCGCGGGCGCAGAAGGAGGAGATAGAGAAGCTCAAATATGTCCAGGATTCGTGCGCGAGATTCTCGAATAATAAGACGAGGGCGAGGCCATGGCTTGAAGCTGGACTGAAAAGCGCAATGGAGAAGTACTTGTGGGGAGCAGTGGTTGGAGTTCCAAGAGGGGTCAAGTTGGTTCCGCTGTCACGCACAAAGGAAGGCGGTTATGGTAAAGTCCGAAAATTACGTATTGTTGGCATGCAAACCATACCTGAGACTTGTGTCTTTGCGGGGAAGACGTCTAAGGCTCCTGACGAGACCCAGAAGCGGCACGAGACATCAATAGAAGCCATGGTTTGCAGGATTGACCATCCCGGCGTTATTAAGTTTTTTGCGGTCAATGACTGGACGATGGAAGCCTACACGCTTTGGTGGAATGGGGATTGCCTGCAGAATTTTCTGCACAAGTTCAATTCAAATATCGGTGAGGGTACTCAGAACCGTAACATCCACAAGCAAACCGATATGCCCATGGAAACACGTGACCGTGTTAAGGCCTTCCGCACCCATAGGGCCAAGCTAGCTTGGGCACTCATCTGTATTATGGACCGGGTCCATAAGGGGTATTTGCAGCATAATGACATCTCTCCGGGAAACGTCTTGCTTCACTTCCCAGAGGATAAAGTGAGCGAAGTTTACATTGGAGTATGCGATTGGGGCCTTGCAAGTCGGGTGTGTGAGACAACTCCTTCAAGGTACGGTTACCCAAGTGATGAGGCGCGTACGGCAGCCTTCAAGGAACGTGGTAGTTTTGTGGCTCCGGAGTTGTGGTACACTTATGGTAAGCCAAATTCGGAGACCTCATATGAAACTCTAAGGAGGAGACATCTATATACGCAGGCTGCCAATGCGTACTCGGTTGGAGTGGTAGCAAATAAGATTTGGGATAACGAGGACGACATCGACCTTTTCAAGGATACAGCGGGGAAGGCTAGATTTGCGGTGGCGTTGAAGGAGCTCACAAATCCCGATCCCAAGAGCCGCTCCACCTTGCGTTTGGTCCACGCTACTCTAACAGCCCCTCCCTACAATTTCCAAATCCCAGAGTGTTGTTATCGCAAACATATTTAGAAGTAGGCAAGTAGTGACACCAATGTGATATTCTCAGTTCTCCATAAGAGGGGACATTTTTTGTAAGTGGTTTACTGCCACAATTTTGCAAAACTTTTCAATAAACATTGCACTTCCCAATTGCCCTCTTCTGAAATACATGCCCTCTCTTGTCATTTATGATTTTGCCCGATGTCGCTCTTTCCCTACTAACCTGCAGCGCTCGCGCCCGACCGCCGGCGCCCAATGCAGCGCACTCGCCCGAATGCACGCGCCTGATCCAGGCTCGCGCCCACATGACCGCGCCCGATAAGTGTGCTCGCGACCGTCAACTGGATCGCGCCCGCAGCGACGCTCGCGCCCGTTCGCAAGCGCACGCACGCGGCCGGAACGACGCACGCGCCCTCGCTCTCGCGCACTCGAGCGCGCGCCCGTGACATCGCGTTCGCGCGGACGCTCGCGCCCGTCGTCCTGCTCGCGCCCACCCGCTCGCGCCCGTAATCGCGCTCGCGCCCGCACTAATTCAGCGCTAGGTAAATTCGTTTTACCCTTACCGTGAGTCAACTGGTCAACGCCCTTATGTGACGGACACGGGGGTCTGTCTTGTCACCATGACGGACTAACGGACTAACGGACGGTCGGTCCATTATGACAACCATGCCGAGCAGCACATGGTCAGTTTCCACCGCCAACGCCTCCAATTCCTCGGTCTCCTTCAGGTGGCCAACCGCTCAGCTCATCCCAGTCAGAACTCGGTCGTGGCATGGACGCTCCCACCTCATCTCTTGACAAAGCAGAGAAGAACAAAAGAAGACGTGACCAGCGTTCATATGAACCTGCTTTTTTCAAAGAGACAGTGGCATCCCACGCCGAAGGTCGAAAGCCAAAGCATTGCATCCCCACAAATTCAGAAGGTAAGATTGTCGATTTGCGCACTAAGTGGCATGGGATGTGTAGGTCAATTGTCAAGCGTCTCATAAATTGGACATACAAATCTTATGCAAAACATCAGGGGGAATGGCAGCTCCTTTGCCTAACCATTCAACGCGAACTTGATTTGTTATTCTTTTATAACCCTACGGAGCTTGACCCTGCCTACCTGCCCAAATATCTCGACGACGCAATAGCTCACGACAAGAGCACATGGCGCCAACATTTCATCCTCACTAGTTTGCAACATGAAGAATGTCCGGACGCTGCATGGAAAACTTGGCGCGATCACTGGGATAGCGACGAAGGCCGTTCGAAGTCTCGCGCCATGCAAGAGAAACAGGCTCTCGCCTCCACCCCCTCCTCAAGAACTCCAGGTAGCCATGATCGAGAATTACCTGCACAGAGCGAACTGTCTACCCCAGATCATCAGGTGAACTACAAACGCACTTGTACTATGTCTTTCTTCATCGATTTGACACAGTATACGCGGACTAAGCCATAGTTACCTTTCATGTGCAGATTCCATCGGACGAGGCTTCTGGATTCCAACTTCACACAACCGGCCGAAATGGTAACCTAGGTTCTCCTGCGAACGAGGTCAGTACCCTAATTGCCTGCTTTTTAACCGTACTTCATATGTATCCTCCCCTGCCTTTGCGGTCTCTAATCCTCTCTGATTTAATTTGTGTGACATCCGCAGATGGATTGGCCCAACGGCATACTAGACCGCAACAACGCTGCCCCGGAGCCCTACATGACAACAACTCCTGAAACACGAGGATCAGATTTTGCAAATACGGCATCCCTCCCTCAAGTTTCCCCCAACATTTTCACCCTAATTCTATGTAGTTACAGTCATGTAGAATTGATGTCGTGAAGTAGAGTGCCATACTGACAATGACCTCAGTGCTGTGCATGACACAGCACACTCCTGAATATCACCTCAATCATGGCGCTCGTAACGGGGAGAATGTACGTGAACTTGAGTGGAAGACGAACATAGAGAAGGCCGTACACAGACTCGACCGACGACAGCAGAACACCATGGACGTTCTAAACGACATGAAGGAACTTCTCACGAAAATATCTACTGGGGCATTTGGCGGCAACAGAAACGAGGAGTTCATCTCCAACCCTGTGGTAAACCCCCCAAATTCTCCTGCTACATCTATGCCACCTCCCACCGATCATGGAGTTTGTTTAGATACAATACCTACATGCGAAAGTATTCCTTTGCAGGCCCACTCCGAAAGTCCGAAGTCTGACATGAACTGCTTAGGGAGCCACGCCCCAATTCGCACCGAAGTCATGACTCCACTCTCGAACCGTGCGAGCGTGCACATTTCGTCGGAGAAAAAGAAGGCACCCTGCGACAAAGTGGAGGCTGAACGATCTTGATTTCCTCCCGGGAGCCTTCTCCGACGATCCGGACTTCATGACGCAACCACCAGCTAAGGCAACACGCTCCGAGAAGATAGCAATCTCGAAGAATTCTGTTGTTCCAAAGAAATATCTAAAGACACGAGGTCCGTTGCATCACATCCCCCCTGTCGATAGACCTTCTATTGGACGCATCTGCCCTCGAGGAAGGACAGATCATCCGGTCGCATGTAACAAACCATGCTGGATTTTGCACCCCGACTTCCCAGGCGTCCCCGTAGCCTATGGTAGAAGCGGTATCAGCTGGAAATCGACAAGGAAGAATTAGCTGCACACCCCTTGTGATCTAGGCCAGCAAATGGTGCAGGTGCTCATGGTGTACGACTCCTCGGTTCCCCTCATGTTCCTCGAACTGGACCGGCAGCCCTTTCTCACTCTATCCGAGGCAAAGGTTGCTCCAGGGAGCTCCACCACATACGTGAAATGGGCGCATCATCTCTTGGTGCGAGACCTTGAAACAGATGATCTTGCAGGTACACGACCATAATGGGGAGATTGCCAAGAAGACGAGTAATATCCTCAGGATTATGGCCAAGGTTGGGTTTGTTCGATGTTATCTGTGCAGGTGTAGCATGCAACGGCATAATCAGAACACCATGGAACCTGTGTAGACCGTCAGGAGAAAAACCTAATTAGTCCTCATTTGTATCCCGAAGTCGCTACCCCTAGGGTAGCGAATTGTGATAATGTACCGGAGTTTGAAATTGAATGTGCACATAATGATTGTGCAATCACAATATGGTTGTTTGCATTTTTCCTCGCACGACTCCTCCTCTCATTTGCAACTTACTGAATCTTCAGCATGCCGTTGCTTGTTCTCTTTCTCACGCAACTCATGGATTTATAATGGGGCACTGTATCTGCTGGATATTGCAGTCCCGTAAACGATCCCTGCAGTAGAGCCGAAACCCTAACGGCAGAATTGGATATGTGGTGACGCAAGGTATGATCACGTGAATCAGGTCATCAATCCGACGGTTGGATATCGATAAGTTGACTCCATCCGTCGCACCGGGTATGATGAAATGGGCACTCCAGCAAATATCAACCGAGCATAACACTGTACACGCGGATATACATAATAAGGCGGTCATAAATCTTTTGAACCGGGTATAATAAAAATGAAACCGGGTGTTTATCCCGCAGTGGACGTCAACCGAATGCTGGGTAAGGGTACGAGAAACAGATACATGCACCGAGTCGAACGATTCTGGACCTCAAGCTTTGGATGGGTATCAATGGGCATCTAGCATCATCTGTAACCAATGGCCATGGAGATATTTTGACAGATTTGGCAATATCCGACACGGCCTGGCTCTCACCGTCAGGGGGGAACACGCAATCACTGAGAAGACGGGGCTGACAAGGGCAGAAACTGTTTTAGATCAGAACTGATTATGGCAAGAAACTAGTGCCCAACTCCACCTATGCCCTTCCCAGTCCACCTGTATGGAAACGCTGGAAATGGGTGGACTGTGGCGTGGAAGAGGGCCTGGAAGTAGTCGCTGGTTCTACAAGTGCGTGTAGTTAAGTTTCCTTGGAATTTTGGGTTGAAATTAAATATTAAAAATTTAGTTTACCAATTTATTGTGATTGATTTGGAGAGCACAATAAAGTGGACCACAAAGTGACGCATGTGATCATTTGGAAGTGATTATGAAGTGTGCTGTTTTTCAAAGCTCAAATCTGATTTTGAGCATTTTGGTGTAGTTTTTGAGCATTTTAGTCACTTTCTAGAGTGTAATAAGGTATCTTACACGCATCTCTATGAAAAAACATTCTCAATTGAAACTAAATTTGACCACTAGTTCTAAATCATGAAAATGAGCTTTTCCAAAGTCTTAACTTCTTTATTTGGTGCCCTCTATTGTCTTTAAAGGATGTTTTTTTCAATTTAAAAAACAATGTTTGGTGAAAAAAAACGCCCAAAAAGTACTGCGGAAGTGACCCTCTTAAAAAACATCCTTGCGATACTTTTGGAATCCCAAACCAATTAATGAGTATATGAATTGACTATTTTAGAATACCTCTTAAACATACAGAGGGCGCCGCGAAATTAAAAGTGATTTCAAACAAAACCCTAAACCGTTATGTTCATTTTTCCAAATGACTGCATTCACTTTGTCCGACTTCGGCGTCTCTGTTTTCCATTGTAAACTCAATTTATTTTCCTGAACTTCGGGAAGTTGAAGAAGATCAAGTCTACTTTCCGTATCCCAAACTTAATTTTGCTTCGACGTAACAGAGATCCCCCTTTCTTTAGTGTTTACGGAAGGGGCTGAAATTGGGGAAAAGATAAGCACTTTTTTGGTCCACTTTATTGTGCTTCCCCCCATTTACATCTTGCTACGGTCGCTAGAAAAGAATGAAACATTGTATGCATCATTATGAAGACAATGAATAATGTTTCTTACTGAATGAGAAATCATAAATAGCGGTTGTTTATATATAAATCCACCTCATGTCATCCAAAAAGTTTGAAAAAATTGCATTCATGTTTTTGATGAGAACATACCTTTATTCGTTCTGCTTTGGAACCACCTTATGAGACTTCTATCCAAAATACACACATATACACTCGTGGGATATGAATTTGAAAAACTACCTATACTACTACAAAGATAACATCATTTGGGTGTGTTTTCATTCAATGCCTATCTCCATTCCTAATTATTTCCCTCATTACACCCCTTTGATACACACCTAAAAGATTGTGGGAGAATTTTGGTAAAAAATTTCTATGTGGAAATCTAATCTATTTAAATGAAATAACAGATAAAACAAAAAATCAACAAGAAGATAAATGAGAGGATATTATAGAAAAAAAAATTAAAAAATTCATTGAAGGTGATGAATTAGTAAAGGCGCAAATTTCAAGGATTTAAAAGACATGCTGGAAATTTGATTACTTTCATAGATTTGTCGTACCTTTGTATGAAGCCCTTCAAATATAATAGAAGCTCATTACTAGTTTGATAGCTCCTGTTTTTTTGAAAAGTAGTTGGTATTTTTCCAAACTGTTTGGTAGAAAAAAATATTTTCAGAAGTTATTTGCATGTCTATCACACTTATCACTCCCCCTTTCTTCCCTTCTCCCCTCACTTCTTCTTGATCTCCCTTCCGTTCTTCTCCTTCTCTTTCTTCTCATTTTCTAAGCCTTGTTGTCCCTAGGATCCAAACACTTGTATTGTTGACAAAGCCTTATTAAAATACACAATTTAGAAGAACGAACAAAAAATCTAAGTCTAACCACTCAAGAAAATAATTTCAAGCCAATAAAGGAGTAAGAGTCTAGATGAACATGATGATAAGGTATCAACTTCAATTTGGCACTCCGTAGATCAATAATGGTCAAAATTATAAAGTGTGATGCGGGTTGCAAAAGTTAATTGAGTCTATAATAACGTGATATAGGATCTCACGACAAAATTTTGAGAAAAACATCAATTAAAATACTTACAATACATTGCTTACCACTACTAGAGCTAATTATGACCATCAACAAAATCTTCTAAGGACTCCATAGACACCCTATTGTATGCCCATTGAATGCTTGTCATTAATTCCTTTGCCTTGCTTTGTTCATCAGCCTCAATTTTATTTCAACTTGTCATTGTTTACATTTATGCTAGACGAGTCATCAAATTAGCTCAATCTTAATCATGATGATTTAAAATTAAAAAATTAAAAAAAAAACAAAAAAAAAAATAACAATGCTAATAGTTCACTCCATTTTTCACATATAATTTATGCAAAATTCTTGGAGCTAAGACTCTAAGGCCGACCCTCAAATGCCACAAGTTTAGACCAAAGCACCTTTTATCAGAGATGGTACATTCTTATGAATATGATGTTGACAAGCAAGACACTCCTTTGTGTAAAGAAGTCCCATAAAAATACAACATTCCTTATACCAAACTTATCAAAAGCATATGATATTGGCATTTTCTATTCAATACCATGGAAAAGATACAATTTCTCACAGAGTTTATTCATATGGTATATACTACATTTGAAGTTACGGAAGTTATGATAAAGGACAAGAGGCAATAGGCAACCCTCAAGGACTATCTCCATAATAAAAAAAAGAGCAACATGGTTGCCCATTGGCACCCTATCTGTTCTTAATTGAGGCAAATGCATTGAGCCCAAAGGTAACAAGAGCCATGCAGGAGATATCAATCATACTTCCTGTAACAACTCATACTTCAATATGCAGATGATACATCTATTTCACAGCAAGGCCACACCAAGCCTCCTAACCAATTGAGCCAGCAAGGGATAGCTGGAGCATGGCTAAGGTATACACACCCATGAGGGATCACTTAGAGCATCTGCACCGCAAGCTCTTTTTGCCCCGCCAACCTCAAATCCGAGGGGTCGTTGGCGTTCAAGTTCCCCACCCGGCCACAAATGAACCCCGCCAACGCATAAATTCAGGGCGTCACACCCCTCTAAAGCCAACTTCCCTGGATAGTTGAGGGACCCCGCGGCCCGCCTTCCCTCCCCTCCAAAGCAGCATCTTTGTAGTTCATTATGGCCGGAAGGTCAACTTTTGAGTCAGAGATTATTTTTTAGCACAAATGTCAAGGCGGCCGGGGTTTAAATAATCACAAACAAGGGATTTGGTCATGAGGAATTACCAAAAGCATAGTTAAACTATAATTTCAGTAATGAAAATTCCAAGGTTTTGAGCAAAATATTTGAAGCACCTCAAAATCATTGAAAGTTTGAAAATTATAAATGGAAGATCGAAAATCATAAATGGAAGATCAAAAATCATAAATGGAAGATTAAAAATCATAAATGGAAGATTGAAAATCATAAATGGAAAGTCAAAGATCATATATAGAGATGAGGTATATAGACCAAAATCTCCTCTTTGAAAACCCAAAAATGAAAATTAAAGATCCAAAAATGAAAATTGAAGATCCACAAATGAATTTATAAAATATATCTTCATGAAATATATATAAGTAAAATTAAGTCTTCAAATATATTCATAAAAAAACATATCAATCTTCAAATATGTTTAAGTCTTCAAATATATTCATAAATAAGCCTCCTATCATCAAATATATTTCAAAGGTTTGATAAAAACACAAGTTATCAAACCTTTGAAATATATTTGTAAAATATATTCATAAGGGGGAGAAATATATCATCAGAGATATATTTCTCTGAAATATAACAGAAGACAAGTGAGATAGTATAATTTCAACAAGTCATGTGTCTTTATATACTATACTAAAGCAATAAAAATGGGAAAGATTTTTTTGAAAGTATAGTACACCTCATATTTAGAATTATTTGTTTTCATGTAAACACAAATTCTTTCAAAAATAAATAAAAAATGAAGATTTGACTTTCAAAATAAAAAATAAAAGATAGTAAATACTACAGTCAAGCGATAAAGAATAGAAAAGATGTTTTTAAAAGTAAAACACACCTTATATTTATAATTATCTTAAGTTCATGTGGACACAAATTGTTTAAAAATAAAGATAAGTGAAGATCAACTCTCAAAGCAAAATAAAAAGTAAAACAAATATCATAGTTTGAAGGTTAAATTTAGATTGTACTATGGCTTATGTGATAAACTATCAATTATCTAAATTAAAAAAAGAACAAGATAAAATTAATTTCAAATTTAGATTGTACTGTACATATATATTTTTAAATATACTATTGAAGAACAAAAAACACAAAAGTATTTATAAATTTAGATTGTAGTATAGATTTTTAAAAATATACTATTAAAGTTCTAAATTAAAATAGAAGGATGATTTTTAAATGCTAATTTAAGACTGTAATATAGTTGTTTTTAAATATACTATTGAAGTCAAAAGCCTCATGGTTCTACAAAGGAGTATCCTGAAAAAATGAATTAAGCTAAAAATTTTTACCAAAGGTAGTCCGAGAAGAAAACTAGAAGAATGGTTCAAGTTTAAGCAATGCCTACCAAGGGAATAGACTTGGGCAGTGTGCAACAAACTGGATTTTAGAGTTTTGGGGTGGGGCACTCAACTCCGTCCCCTCCATCTACCCCTCCAAGAGTCCCTCCATTATCCATATCAAGGGGCTGTTTGGAGGGGATGCGGTGCAGATGCTCTTATCCATGACTGATATGTAGGCTTCTCCATTCCAGAGCAATGGGAAACTAGTAATGGATAATTGATGAACAGTAGATTTAGGATGCATCCTCCAATAGAATGCCTCTGTGAGTGTGATGGAATCAAGTAGTCATATGTTTGTTCACTAATCTGAGTATGGTCGGTCATTGGTACACCTATATGTCAGTCATGGGTAACCCTAACTTTTGGACAAAAAAGTTTGTAGTAATTTGAATTTTACTGAATTAATTTTGAAAAAATGCTCATTCTTCATGAACCTTATGATACTACCACTAGTGGAAACTGTGACTTGTTCCACCTGCGACTCCACCCCATATATGCCCAATTCCACCTGAGATGTGCCCAACTGAAATCACCATTCAAGATTCCCGGAGATGGTGTTTTTGGTGGCTGATGCTGAGGTCCTTGGTGTGGCCCTGGTATCATCAACAGCGGAAAGAACTTCAATTGAGAATATGGTATGCATTCTGAACCTTTTCAGTTTGGCCTCTGGTTCACTCAGAATTTGACTTAGTCCGGGCTTACTGGATCGGTAAAGGTCTGCACCAACCTTGGTCTAATAGCTATGGATAGGTCTGGATTGAGGATGGTCAATTGGGCAAACAGCTTCTGGGGGTCTCAATCACCATAGCAGATACACCAATTTTTATTGGAGATAGTGAAGGAAAAGCTGTCTATTTGGGTTACCACCAAAATCTGGTTGGCAGGAAGGAGACTAATCACTAATCAAGTTTTAATGTCACAATGTGGTTTTCCTATGGGTCTGGACAAGCTCCTGAAAAATTGGGTAGGAGATTAAGACTCCTCTTACAAGCTTCTTACTGGCATTAAGGGCCGGGCCAAGTTTTCTTGGGGCCAATTGCTTGAAATTTCAGCCCATTTTTGGGTTGGGGCCGGCCTCAAGTCCCCATTATAATAAGATTAGAACAAGGGCCGATTTTTCCTTATGTAATGGCCTTCGGGCCAAGAAGCCGGGCCAATCCAATAAATCTAGAAAAACAATCAATTATTGATGGTGGACATGAAGGAGTAAAGAAGGATGTGGTGGGTTAGATTGTCTAAGGCTCCTTCCGCGCACCCACGAGGTGGTGGGCTCAACTGCTTACAAAGGAAGTGGATGGTCAAGGCTTGTGAGCTTGTTATTTCCAACCTGTTAATCTTGTTGAGATACAAACTGACAAAATATCAATCAACTTAACCCTTTGGAGCCCAGGCAACCACATTCTGGTTGCGAAACTCAGTCAGGGGTGAATAACTCAAAATCCAAAATAAACTTGCTCTCGACTGTACTTGTTCAAATTTCCGTTGTACTAAGAGGTTCACGTGCAACAATCACATCTCAATTTGGAGCACTGTAAAGGGTCCAGATTGATGAGAATACAACACTACAGCAATATACGGAGATAATCTCTGGGCAAAAGATAAGTGGAATTGAAGAGAATACAGAGAAAAGAGTACAAAAGAGAATGGTCTCGGTGGAATGAACTTTGCTCACGACGTTTTAGTCCATGAGTGGTTGTTTCCGTTGACATTATAATGTGGATGGATGATTCTCTAGAAAGAGAAGTGATGTGTCATTGGAGTAGAACTAAAGATGATTGCCATAAAGATACACATCCTTGCAGATACAATATTAGAGTCATATTGTATATATAGTGTAAATAGAGTAAAATACAATAGATTTGAGGTATTTTTTTACTTTTTTCTTTTATGCTTCCATTCTAACTTTTCAACTGTTGTGGATTGCATTACATTTTAGTCATGTCAATGAGGCCTAGTGTACAAAAAACACCCTAAAGCGTATACTATTTTCATGCCTAAACCTCAAAATTTCTCTAAATCTTTTTGTAATTCAACACATATATATTTTTCATTTATCCTAAACATGTTAACATTGGGCACATGTGAACCGCTCTTTTACTAAATTTAGAAATTTATTATGAGATTTATGGAGTTCCAAACATACACCCTTTGAAAAATTACACTAGACTACAATTAAACTGTGCTCCATATACGGATTATATACTTCAAGTTTCCTCGGCTGGACTAGGTCCATGTTTTGCCTATAGTATTCTACTTACCTTAGCTACAGTACTATACGGCTAGATTCAGACCAGTAGGATCCTATTTTTGTTTCTTCTAATAATAACGCCGAAGTTCAGAAAAAACAGAGAAGCTCAGAAAAAGCTCTGAGCTCCAAAGGATTAAGGGAATGGAAGCCAGATTGGAATTGGTTAGTGTTCTGCTCTCAAAAGACAGCATCAGGTTTAAAACTCTGGGCCCAAAAAAACCTTAGCAGAAAGTGGTCAGCTCAATTGTCTTGCCATCTTGAAGAAGTGTGTAATGTTGGATTATGGTTCAGCCCATAATTTTATAACAGTGCTTATCCAAGTTTTCAAGAAGACGACCATCAAAGGTTATTTAACCAGGGCCTTGGCACGATCCAATTTATGGGACTGCAAGAGGAGAGGCTTCATTTCATGGGCCAACTTACAGGATGATGAACATCCAAGTTGGAAATGTGGACAGTTGGCAGCAGCCAACTTTGCGTAGTGAACAGGTGCAATAATGTACAACTTTGGTGTCATTTTTACAAGAGGAGAAATGGCTAATGTTGAATGCCCTCAAAATCGCAAAAAACCCTCAAAACTGCCCTCTTTAAATGCAAGGTGCAAATTATTAATTTTTGATGTATTTTGAGTATGCAACCGTAAGATCTTGTACCTAACTTGTATGTGTATATGTATGTCAAATCTCAAATTCAAATTCCTTACCAATTGTGAGATCGTAATGTTTAAAGATGGAAAAGAAGTTTTTTGCCCGTTGGAAAAAGGGTAATTGGTTTTTTGAGGGCCAAAGAAATCATTTTTGGTAGAAAACTTGACGTGAGGCTCTTCAAGTTCTTGTTTCTAGGTGAGTTAGAAACATGCCTTTGCAATTTTTGCCCTCATATGACCTATAAAACCTAAAGAAATGCTTGATTATTCACATAGAGGTATGCTGAAATTCAACTACAAAGGCCAATCTTCGACAATAAAAAAGGCAGGTGAAGAATAATTGGATTGAAAATCCAAACGGCGAGATCATGCCTTAAAACCTTATTTACTTGAAAAAAAAACAAAACTTGGAAAAAAGTAAAATCTCAAATTTTGGTGAATTTTTGAAGTTTCTGCAATTTATTTGATTTTGGGCAGTTTTTGAGAATAAATGAGCATATACTGAAGTTAGGGCAGTTTTGGGCAGATTTCAAATAGTGTTTTCAAACTTTGACTGTGGATATCTCCTAAAGCATGAGGAATTTTGAAGCACGAGATGACTCTTCGGAAAAGTATGAAAAAAACTCTACAATATGCCAAAAATAGAAACTTCATTTGATCTAAACTTAGTAACTATGAGCATGACTAGACCAAGACCGGACCAAAATTGACCATGATGGGGTTGATTTCGACATTTGGGGTTAATTCTCGATCAATGGCCAAGCATATAATTTGTTGGGAGAGAGGAAGAAACAACTTTAGTCATGCAAGTCATCAACAAATTTAGGCATGTATGCTAAATCAAAGGTATGGGTATATAAAGCGGCAATGGGCCTGAGTCATTTGTAACCTAGTCCTATAAGGGGTCTTCACCTCTCTCAAAGCTCTTTTCCAATCATAAGAGTATTCAAGCTTCTTTTGACTTCCAAATAGAGTAATCCTAAATAACTTGAGGTCTGCACTCCAAACTTCCGCTTTAAAGCGAGACTCAAGCCTCTTTTCAAAAACTACCGCGGGACTTACCAGCGGTGAATCCAAAGTCTAAAACATTGTCCCCACTCAGAGATCTCCAAACTTAGCTCCTCTCTTCTCAAAAGATACTCTGGTGTGCAATGTAAGTTAGCTTGGTGGTGGAATAAGTCAAAGGTACAAGAAAATACCCCATTAAGTTTTATTCCTTACTTTTAACACACCAGGCTTTTATCCATATAAATATCGATGGAGAAGAGATGTATGGGTCTTCTTAACCCCTAAAGTTCTGAGGGTATTTTTCATCAGAACTGCCTCAAAACAGCCCCTCTTCAAAGCAAGGTGGATTTTGCAAACTTGGGGTCTTTTTTAGTACATCTAACCGTAAGATCTTGTAGCTAACTTCTATGTCTATATGTCCACCAAATCTCACACACTTATTCCTCACCCATTGCAAGATCATAACGTTCAAAGTAGAAAAACAAGTTTTTTTTTCCCTGCAAAAAAAGGGGACAACAGAGTTTTGAAGGCCCAAAAAACCATTTTTAAAAGTAGATATGGAATGAATCTCTCCATATTATTGTTCCTAATTGAGTTAGGTACATGGCCAAAAAATATTATATTCAAAAAGTTGTGGAAGGTTTCCAAAAAAATCATTTTCCGCTAGGGGGTATGCTGAAATTCACATACAAAGGCCGTTTTTTGACAATAAAAATAGCATATGAAAAATTCTCGGATTGAAAATCCGAACAGCGGAATCATGCTCTACTGCCTTCTCTATAAATAGAAATTTTTGTTTTTGAAAATATCAAAATCTCAATTTTTGGTGGAATTTCAAAGTTTCATCTTTGGGCAGTTTTGGGCAGTTTTGGGCAGAATTTGGTGCATTCACAGTGACTTAGAAAATTTCAGCAGCTGCTCAACGAGCAGCTTTTGACAGTTAAACCTTCATAACTTTTGATCCCGATGTTGGAATTGAAAAATAAAAATATGCACACGGAGCTCTCGGAACGGCACACCTCCAATTAAAATTTCAGAAAATCACGATTCAAATTGCAACCGTAGGTACATGCCCAAGTTTCAAAAAAGCCCATTCTAGGACTATTGTCCTTTAGGGGTTAACCCTTTAGTGCCCAAGCAACCAGAAAGTGGTCTCTGGTGCATCTTAATCTGAATTTCTAGGGAATCAAAGCACCAAAAGGTATTAGTGCCTTTGGGACGGATGTGGGCGTAGGCAATGAGCATTTGATCGAAAAAGAGTTTTTTGATTTGGAGTTGTGAAGCTATCAAAATACCTATGTCTAAACCACCAAAATACTCAAAATACCTTAAAATACAGCAAATACTTACAAATACAACATATGTACTATGCAATATTCTTAGTGTTTGGAAGTTTGAATCTTGTTTTCTCTTTGGGGATTGTATTCTCTTGTTCATGTTCCATGAGTGTATATATTCTGATCTTGATCAATGTACCAGCTCTTTTCATATTTTGACGTATAAATTTATTATAGAAATTGTATGCGAACATCATGTGAGGACTTTAAAATCCTTTCAAAAATTGAATAATCATCAAAAGGTGGTATGGAAAATTGTTCCAACAAGGTTTTGAAGCTAGGAGTCACGTCCAAGTTTTCAAAAAAATAAATTAAATAAAATAAAAAATTGAAATGGAGTTCAACAAAGAGTGGTTTGTGTACACATTCAATGGCCATGAAAGTATGTCTTTGAATACAAGTTATAATCTTGTAAATGAACAGTCAGATCTACATGAATTTTTGATAGAACAAATGAAATTGAAGTATGCTCACTTTAGTACGGTTGGATTCTTTGTTGAGAAATCCATCTGTGCAAAAATGGCAGCCATCAAGAAACACCTAATGAAAAGTGAGTTTCATGGAAAACTGGTCTGGGCACTAAAGGGTTAAATGTCTCCCATCAAGCCCTGCCAAGACCCTTAGTAGGCCCTATATGACACTTCAATCTTTCAAAACGTTGGTCTTGTGTTTGCAGAGGTGTTATAAACCAAATTTTATTATCAAATTCAAATTTGCATTATTTTTTTTAAAAAAAAAACCACATAATTTTGAAATAGTGTTTAGTGCTTTGCTATTTTGAATCCCATGGTGCATTATTACATGAAACATACACAATGTATCTTTTCACAAACTCTAAGTAGATTTGGTAGATTTATGAATTCGGTCATTAATAAAAGGTTTTCCTATGTTGGAGATATGGATAGAAAGCATTAATAGAATTTTTGATAAGAAGACAAGTTCATTCAAGAAAACCACACAAAAAGAATTTGAATCAAAGTATACTAGATTGTGCCATGATTGGAAAAAAAAGGTTTTGAAGAAAACTTCTCTAGAAGCCAATAATGCAAGGTATAATTTTTTTGATAAGAGTTGATAATTAGACAAGGTAGGATTATTAAGTGGCAACCTAACAAGCCTCGTAGAGAAGGTAGGATTGGTTCTTATTAGTTGAAAAGGTAATTTATTTTTAACCCCTAATTGGTCATAGTCCTATAATGGATTTTTTGAATTTTTGGGTAGGTTCTTATAATGTCAATTTTGGATGTAAATTTTTGATTTTTTTTGTAAAAGTAAAAAATTGCAAGATCTTTGTGAGGATATAAATTTTTACATGAGACATACAAATTATATTTTATGGTGTCTAAAGTAGTTTTTTAAACTTTTTGAGTGGCTTCAATTTTTTTATTATATCCTGCAACTAATAGCTTTACTCATATTACTTACATAATAGCCTTTAAAAATTATCAAAAAATAAATAAAACTTCTATAGTGAAAAGAATTCATTTTGTGTAGAGTCAAATTTTCTTCACCCTTTTTGGTCAAGATACAAAAAAACTTATCCTTCATCACACAAAAGATACAGATTTTGTCCTTTTTTCCTCTTCTTATTTTCTACTTCTAGTATAGATATAATTTATTTTTTTATCATATGGATTCATATTCTAAAAAAAGATGGTCCATTCAAAAAACAAGATGAGTATTAGCAATAATATGAACCCACATCCTTTCACAAATTTTTTCACAATGCTACACCTTTTTGCAACCTTTGAAATTTTGGAGCACAAGTAACTATCATCGTGTAATTCATACTAATATAAAACCTCCAAATTATATAATGCAAATTATTTATACAAAGAGAAATCAAAGTCTGCTAATCTTGTTTGAAAAGGATTAAAAAAACAATGTTTCTAAGTTTCAATATTCTATAATCTTCTAATCCACATGGTTAAATTTATTGAAATTCTTTATTCATGATCTTCTAGAAGTCTTAGATAAGATCCTGCGGTTGGAGATGCAAAACAAACTTTAGTCTTTCCTTGTTCACTCTTGGTTCAAAAATGGCAGTTTTTGAAGAGCTTTAGTGAGAAATGATCATGACCAATTAGGGTTAAACCAACTGTCGACATATAAAAAGCGAGAATAGTTTCTCATCATTTTTAAATTCTAATTTTGTTAATAATCTCCACCTTTCTAGGCTTTCTCATCTTTTCTCCAATCATATGCCAATCAAATCACTTTTGACCCCCAAAATGGAGTAACTTGACCTTTATACTTCAAACTTCTCCAAATTTTCCTTTAAGTCACGGGGTCTAACCTGTTGCTGACTATAGCCTCTTGACTCCCCTTTAGCCTAGCTTGAATTGCCCTCTTTCTTAACATTTGGTTCCAATAAAGGCTCTTCAGTTTTGCCCCGGAGGAACACCTATGGTGGAAGCCTACAACTCACCCTAAGTTTTTCTCTCAAGAATAAATGACCCGCTTTGCCACTATCCGCATTTTCAGAGGTGAGGCACCTCTCAGGGATGGCAATGGTTACAGAACCCTCTCCAACTGAGAAGCTACTACAAATTTTGCCAACTCGAAGCCCATAATCCCCGCTGTCATTGATGATTGAGAAACAAAGCCACACAAGCAAAGTATCTAGCCTAGGCCATTATCCTTTAAATTGTAGACAACATCAAGGGTGAAACTCATAGTCAAGTGAGCCCCTAGCTAAGACTTCAATCCTTGCTTCTTAACAACCTTTAGGACATGACGGATCTTTCCTTACAAACGTAGTTTTGTTTATCTTTAACTTAAATTTAAAAAAGACCTCTTAGATCACTATGTGTGTTTCTAAGTTATGTGATTTTTACATTTCTAGAAGTATTGCATTTACTTCTCTTAAAGCATCTCCACCCTTGCTACCAATGGCACATAGTTGGAAGTGACAATAGCATGGGCCGGTAATGGTGAGGGGTACTATTGCAATCTCCCCAATAGGATATGGCCTCTCCCCTCTACTCCACCAAGCGTCGGTCCCCTATGGCCTTGAAAGCAACATTGAGTCAAAATTTGCAGTGACTGGGATTTATTGCAAACGAAAGTGGAAGGGTGGTTTTCGGCATGGTTAAAGGGCTAGGGTTGAGAGGACCCCGGTGGCCACTGTGCGAGGTCACCCTCGACAGATTTGCCGTTGCCACCACCGTTGGCCACTACGGTAGGCATGACCTTAGGCTTTTAGTTATTGAACCCGAAGTCTTTGGCCTTCAGGGGGGGTTTTCAGGTCATATCAAACGCAGGATTCAACGAGTGAAATTACGAGCTGTTAGAAAATAGATGATGAACAAGGCAGCCAACAAATCCAATACGATCACTTCTGAAAATTGTCTCCAGGTGATATCTCGTTTACCAAGTTCACAGGTCAAGTACATCCGCCCAATCCGCGTACAAATCCTAATTTTGCTGCGAGCTCTTCTACGAACTGCCGCGAAATGAAAAGTATAGAGACATATGACGTTGATGGTTGGGAAGACTGCTGCTCTGACACATTGTTGCGCATTTAAGTTCTTGAAATAAGTGAAGCCCTTCAGTGCATGGACGGAGAAATTCCAGTTCGTAATCTGAACGCCTTGTTCTAGCAAGATAACATCAATCATGTTTTTCTTCACGTGAACTCGGTAGTGCTCTTGCCCAGATTTTGCTTGGCAACAATTCAAAGAGAGGCTCAGCTGTTTCTGGGAGAAACTTTCGTGCAAACAGAAAGCATGGTTGTTGACGACCGTTCCATAGACATGGCAACACGGTTGTAATAGGCTGCATCGAAACATGAAAGAATCCACAATCTTAGTGCCAGCTATTGTCACGTTCATTTCGAACAACCAGAAATAAGATGTTGTCAGTTCACTATTAACAGCATGTAGGAATTAACCACGTTCAGTACTTAACTTAATGATACACCTTCATTACTCATAAACCTTGCTTTCTAAGCTCTGCTATTTCTCATGATGGTACATGTGAACCAACCGATAGATTCCAAACGCAGATATGTATGTATCTTGAAATGGCATTCACATGAACTACATTCTTAATGGATTTAAAAGTGGAGCTAATAAAATTCGAGCCTACAACGACTACAGTAATATGAGATCTACTCTGATTCGGGAAAAAAGATGTTCGATTAGTAAATCACTTACATGGCCGTCACTTGTAATGTGATAATGATTCTCAATGGCCTGTATCGTTGCACAACTTCAAATGTCAGGAATAAAACTACATACAAGACGATTGAATACGAGGTTGAATGCGAATAGCATCAGTAGTTATATCAAACGCTAAGACTACTGCATTGTGATACTTGATTTGAACTCAGAATTTTCTGAAGTACTCTGCAACAAAAAAAATAAAAAATCATCAAGATAATTCAGATGAAGAATGAGATGGGAAAGATAGAAAATGTTACCTGGATAGATTGGAGGGTCGCCTCTGTTATATCCCCCTTTTCATAAGACTTAGGATGCCATTTACCCTCTGACCAATCCACATGGGTTACTGTCCAGTTTGAGAGATGGCCAGCATCCATCATCTGAAACCAAAAAACAAGTGCTGTCAAGAGTATTTACGCCCGAATGTTGCAGGCCCCTCAGCCTTGACAGGGTGCAGTGAAGGCGACAATTATATGATTTGACTCTTCAAGCAACAAGATAAAGCGAGGTCCAAGAAGTTGAGGACGTTCCTTACAGGTACAAGACAAATCTGCTTAAATACTCATCTAGATATAGACTGAATAACTTAGTTTGTGTACAAAAAAAGAGCCCAAGAGTATTGTTACATACATATAAGAATGTTTGAATGTAGTGTTCGTCCGGGTAACAATTCTTATTTTCTGGTCCAGGCTGCAACCATCCCGGCACGCATGCATATCAGAATGTTTCAAAAAAGCTGTGGTTCACTCTGGATTAGGTACTTCAAAAATAACGCAGAACTGGTCATGTGACTTGATGCAAGGAACCAATAGGACCTCAAAGAGAAGGTGACCTTGCAAGAAAATCCCACAGGGTTCAAACAGCAGGTATATTTCATGGACATTTTGTCTAAGGAGATGAATGCGCACCTTGCAATGGTTTTTGAACTTATTGTAATAGAGATAATCGGATACTATCAATAATGCGTGTTTTCGGCTAACAGCAAACCACTGTATATCCAACCAACGGACCATGCTGTCAGTACAAGCCAGGTATATACCACCTAGCTAATAGTAAAGAGGGCTTACATAAAAGCTCAATTGATATGACTAGCCAACTTACCACATAGTCATGCACAAAAATGCAATTTACAACTAAGGGATACAGTCTTCTGATTTGAAATAGTTCCCTCGTTAAGACAATCGGAAGGAATAATTATCATCAATTATCTAACTACATACCTGAGCCCCCTTCCTCCATGAAGTACGTGACACTTCGGGAGCCATTTTATCGTGATATCGGCCTTGTCCATGAGGACCACGATCGTCGAAACTGTCGTCATGTACATGACCTCATTTCTTATTATCTTGTGACTTGAGGCCACTTATGGACATGGAATAGCATGAACACAATGAATGCCACCCGAACTAACTCTTTACCCTCAAATCAACACACCGCAAGGACTAGAGCAGAAGAGTCTAGAATACTAAGTATTCAGGTAAGTTAATATTTGAGGCGATAGATACCGGATGTGAAAGCACTGTACAAGATTGCATGGGTACTTATAAGAACTTACCTGTCCACAAAACTCATGTGCGCACCAAGCAGGTAATCATAGGTGAAGTTGAAGTTGTAGAGGGGTATACATCTGCAACAGCAAGTGAATTATTCCAAATATACCAGTAGCATGGTTGGTACAAGACGCAGCACACACAACTCCTTCAATAGGAACCACGGTGTACTAAAGCATAAACATTGAATACTACTAAGTTGTGAGCATATTTCAGATCAAGGAGTTTAGGGTCGGAGGACATACGATTCAGAAACCAGGGCAAAGTATTGGTTGTTCAAATCCATGAGCGCATTTGCAAGAAGACGTCGCTCTGCATCAATCATTTCTATCTTTCCCCAAAAGACCTGCAAGACACACATCATCAGTAGTACCCTAAAGACAATTTGCTCGTTAGAAATTTCCACAAAGTACAATGTTTTGGTGGATTCAGCAGTAAGTGTTCCTAAAAAAAGGAAGTGACCTGAGCAGTGCTTAATGTACAATATTAAGTGGTCAACAGCTGTTTTCAGATGCGATCGAGTACTGATGTCTGTGCCTATTCCCAACACTTGTCAAGCACCATTCCATGAAATCACATCGAAATACATTATTAGCAAATTTGTAAGCTAACAAAGGGGCTAAAATTGTTGAACGCGAACTCCGAAGTTGGTACTTGATAAGAAGAGTACCTCTTGGCTGCGAATCTCCCTGTCGATAAATATAGAGGAGTTCCAGACGCTCTTCAATTCTGCCCGCCTGGAGGCATGTACGTAGAGGGAGTACAAACCCGCATGTCCCTGCCCAAGTAGTAACATGAGATTAATACACTTAAAATAACATATTGATCATGTGGTTCCGGACGATTATCAGCTCCTCGAGAACCAGGATGACGAAGACCAGCGAAGCTCCAAAAAGTTCTAAAAGATCAAGCAAGCGCGTGAACATTTGAATGTACCAGTTGTTTTCCTTCGATTTAGTCTTACAACTCGTCAGAATATTAATAAGGACCTGCACCTACCCCATCTCCTCCACAAGGAACCTAAGTTGGAACAAATGAAGGTTGGACATGTGAAAATGCAGTATGAAACTAACATCACATACCTCGAAGAATTTCTCCCAAACCCTTTCAAATGGTAGGTTACCCGCAGTCAGGAACATGAACGCAATCTTTGGTTTCACGGCCGACTTGGGTGGTTCCGAGAGAATATCCTGTGCGAGTACGCGCGTAGCAAGTTCCTCATCGGTCAAGGGTCTAGAGGGAGGCGCTTGTGAAAACAGGGAATCAGGGCACACCTTCGCTCCAAACAAGTCACACGGATTCATATTCCGCGCAGACTTGCTGAGGTTCTTCGACGTGAATACGAGCACCGAGACGCATAAAATCCCCATAAATGCAACCAGAAAATACCATCTCCGCGGCTTTCTCCTCCGTTGCTTGTCATTGAAGGACCTAAGACCACCTAAATTACTGAAGCCTTTGTACATTCTGAATAAAATTTCAATCTAAACTATAAGAACAAAAAAACAGCATCACTGCTGAAATTTACACTCGATTTCCTACGCTGCAGCTACTCTATGAGCTCATGTTCACCTTCTCCTAAAACCTCCTTGCCCTCACTTGACATCCATTGCTGTCCTCCATTCATGATCTACCTTTCAAGTTAACATAACCTAAATCCTCCAAGCTAAGGAAGATGATCGAGAGTGTCGGTAATGATCTGACACTCGATTTCTAGCAGCCGATGATCGACAGAGGTAACTTAAATAAGCACCAGGGTCAGGACTACTCAGAGCGAGCAAAGATTATTCCCCCAAAAAATGATCACTCGCCACAAGGGCAGATGAGCACGTAAAGAGCGCTCTCAGCTCATCTTCTTAAATGAGCAGCAAACCATCGGTGGCATGCAAGAAAACGAACTCCCACTCGCATTCAGAAACTCCCTCGATCCATCCAAAATCACTGCTACAGAATCATCAACAACACCATTTAACCCAAACCCAAATTCAAATCACCTCCAGAAACGAAGATCAACCAGAGTTAGCTCATGCCAGAAACCAATCCATCAGTCACACCAACCAGAAACCAATTCTAAAGCCTCCCTAAAAATCCAGCAAGCAAGAAATCCAAACAATCCGTCAAACCCCACCAAAACCCACCTCGAGACGAAACACAAACCACCTCCAGAACTCCAAAACTGGGCCTCGCAACGTGCAACCCCATCAACCATGGCGCATGCACTCCACTACATCCAGAATTTAGGGTTAAGGTTCCAAGCTCCACCAGGTAGCACCTCCACTCCAATTGTTCCACCAGAAGCTCCCCCAAGTGCAACAGGATTCCCGCCGCCGGATCGCTCCAGTGGACAATCAACTGATCGGCCGATTCATTCCTGGCCAAGTTCCAACAGTAAGCTTCACATGTTCACATGGCAGCAGTAAACAACTAACTTCACAAGCACATCATCAGCCACCATCACAGCATGCCTGCCGAACCAACCTGAGAATCTCCTCACAGCATGCTTTTGATTTCCTCCTAAGAAGCTGGAACAGTATTCTCATCTCATAACCTCCATCTCATAACCTAAAATATTGAGCTCATGCATGTTGCCTAGTCACAAATAAGCTTATTGCATCGATGATCTTGAGCCTTGCAGGATCAAACACAGGATTATATGAGAGACTAAGTTAGATTGTGAGGAAGAAGTCGTGAGCTCATGCTCTCTAAGGTTATGCTGCCATGTTGTTCTGCAATTCCATGGCTGCTTGGTAGCATGACTTGAGTTAGTAGCTCAGTCTTGCACTTGGAAAATGGACAAATAGTTTTGCAGTATCATAGGTTAGTGCAAATGGGTTGCAGCCTGGTGGTGTGAAGCAGTGAAGTGAAGGTGGGGTTTCTCCACGTTTAGTTTGTACGACGCAATAAGAAATGGTGTTTTGGAGATGGAATCATGCTACTCTGGAAAGTGCAGGCCACAATGCATGGCTCAGGGCTCAGGGCTGGCCCAAACTCTTCAAATTTTAAACAATAAGATTGTTCAATTCTTTCAAATTTGGTCCAAGGGCCTTACACTAGGGCCGGGTTGGAACTTCAATTTATCCTATGTGGTATCCTATGTGGCATTGTTTTGGCGCCAAAATGTTTGGGCTGGTTTGATGAAATTCAGACAAGGTTTCTTGTTGCCCAAATTTCAAAGTTGGGCCGAAATTGAGGCCGCAATTGGAAGCTACTGGAGCCACTCGAAGAAGGGCCAGCTTTGCATCTAGCAGTTCCAGTAGCTCAACTCCTGCCCTTCATTTCATGCCCCTTTCAAGGGCCAATGTTCTTTATTTTTCACTTTGGTTGGGTTGCTGGGGCCTTGAAGGCAATCAATTCTACAGAACTATTTCAAAGGTTATAATAGTTTAATTTAAGATGCTTTACATTTGACTTCTTCAATGTACAAATTCACATATCATAATTGAAATTTCAGCACTTTCAACATCTCAACTATATATCAAATATTCAAAGACAACATGTTAACAATGAATCAAAGTCTTGTCATTATTTTTTCTCATGATTCATTTCCAAATAGATGGTAGTCTATGACAATGTATGTGAGTCCGTGCTTGATTAACATCAAATATCAATCATACAAACACAAACATTGCCAAAGTCAAGAAAAGAATTATAAAAAATATAAAAACTTCCAACACCAAGTCTATTATTTAGGGGGGGTTAATCCCTAAAATTCCAGGCCCGTTTTTGCCAATTTTCACTCCTAAAATGCTAAAAATATTAAAAGAATCCCTATTTTTAATTTTTTTCTAAAATGTTGAAATTTCAACCCCATAAAGATTACGATTTATAATGTTCACTAAAAAAAACTTGTCAAAAAATATTAAAAATCCTAACTTTGATAACTTGCTGATGTTCCTGCAACCTACTTTGGATTTTGTGGAATTTTAGGGTTAAGGTAGCAACACCTATTTTTGTACACTAAAAGACTTCACTATACTTGTAGAAGTGGAATGAGTGGCTTACTATTTTTCAGTGATTAACAATAAGAAAAGACAAAGTTTCCCCATTTTTAAGATATTTATAAGCACTACAAATTTTAGAAGTGACCAATATAGGTTAACCTATAACCGGACACCCTGCTGCATGTACGTATGGGATACATTATAAGGTGATCAAATCTGCAGTGGAGCAAGAACTTGAAGTGTCCGCCTTTAGGAGGGGGTCCCGAGATAGGTGCTTACACTACAGAGCATCCCAAATCGATACTTGCCAAGTCCCCTTCAAAGGGCCTTGGCGAGCTCTCTATGCCGCAGCGCAGTATAGTGGTGTGCCTACGCACCAATGGCTCTGCGCTAAATAGTCCCGGAATCAAACCCGGGTGTTGTCATGTCACTCCCAGGGGAGGCCACACTAGCTTGGGATATAACGAGATGATTGTGGATCCTCCGGAGTCATGTCAATTGGCTTATACATAGGCGGAAGCAACTGCTGACTGGTTTTAGCGAGTGGAAATAATCTCCTTGCATAAACCAAAAATTTGACGAGAGTGAATCATGTGTGGCGTAGGTTGCGAGGTTGGCGAGGTTAACTCCTAAATTTCCTTGTGTTTTTGAGAGCTTGAATCCTCAAAACTGCGATTTTTTACCACTATGCCCTCCCGAGGATATGAAACAAACTTTTTAACCTTTTTGGGAATTTCAACCGTAAGATCTTGTACCTAACCCTACTTAGAAGAACTGATCCAAATTTAGACAGTTGGATGTTTTTCATTAGGGAGATCATAGTGTTCAAAGTTTCAGCAAATATTTTTTTCGGCCTTGGCCGAGAGGCATAGTGCAAATGGGCCAAAGGGAGACTGATGATTATTACTTCAAACATTTTGGTCACATTTTTTTCCATGTAGCTTACTAAGTTAGGTATGCTCATGCAAAATTTTAGGCCAAAAAAACGCTTTTTAGACCTTCATAAAAATTATTTTCTATAAGAAGGTATAAAATTGAAAAAATAGTAAAACATGCATTACAAAAACAATTTGTGAGGTAAAGAAAAAGTGAACGGTGAGTAGCTACCTTTATGAATTTGTGATTTTTAGGAAAACATATTTTTAAAAAATTCAAAAATCTCGAATTTTGACAAATTTCTAAAGAAAAAATTCAAAAATTACTAAAAACTTTGAAGCTTGTCTTTGTAAGTTTTGGAGGCTGCCCTTGTAAAATTGGTAAACTTTTTGACTTGGGTCACTATGGAACTTGATTAGTGATTTGGTTATGAAAATATTTCAATTTTTATTTTTTTTAAAAGACCTAATTTTAGACTGCCCGTTTTGGACTTGAAACCTAAAATTTCTAGATGAAGGTTCTAAAATTGGAATTTGGCTTCAAATTTTTTACTACATAGACCTTACAGTAAAGGGAGACCCCAGTAAAAATCTTGAAAAAAAATATTAATTTTAACCTCCCCATCCAGGCTGCCCGAAATAGCCAAAATCCATTTTGGGTTTTAAGGATAGTTAGGGGTTAATGTAGAGTCCATTGGAACAACTTTTTGGCGAAGGGCGCGCTAAGCCCCATTAGTGTGTGTAGTTAGCGTGATGATTAGGGATGCTCTTAGGGCATCCCCAATCGTCTACCATCAAGCGTCCCCTCCAAGGGCGCTTGACGGGCTCCTCAAAGTGGGGAACGCCATATCCGCACGCTGTAGCCGCAATCATTTAGCGTTTGGAGGAACCGGGATTAATCCCCGATGCCGTCATGTTGCATGCGGGTATGCTGTGCCAATCTCGGGCTTAGCTATGTGCGCGGGGGCCCTATGGTGGACCCTTGTTGTCAGGTGATCCGACCTATGTGTGGGCAGAGGCAAGCATTGACTAGTTTGGCGTATGTTTGGCGTGTTGAAATTATCTCCCTCTATATTAAGAAAATTTGACGTGAACGGGGCATGTTTGCAGAGTCGCGTTAGGATAGCGTGGACAATGGAGAGAGTGTTGGGGCGTCTGTTTTTTTAGAGGCTCGATATTATGCGTTAGCGTGGCTGTATGGCACCCGATTAGGGATGCTCTTACAACATCCTCCAGAATGAAATGTTTCAAGGAAAAAATGACCATGCTTGTTATTGAATGGACTTTGTGCATTGTTTAAGCCATCAATTTGGTTTGGTGATTTATTAATATTGGTGTGCATTAGTAACTGGCAACACCGAATTGATTGACAGTCAACGGTGATAGATCTTGTGCATTCAACATGGCAACAAGTGTGCTGAACTCTGCTCTTTTCGTCGTCAGGTGAAGGTGGCGGAGAGTTAATTGATTTGACAGAAGATCTAAACTACATAGGATTCTTGAAATGAGGGGCAGTCTCGTTTGACGTTAAAGACGAAGATAAAATTAATAAGTGCAGTGATAGTCTTGTAGGTTGCAAATTTAAAGTTGTACCGATATCAATTTCCAGAATGAAGTTCAGAAAGATGTTGCTGAAAATGCAATTCTTCTGCAATTTTGTATCGAACGCTCTGTTGTGTTCGGACAATGCAAATTAATTAAATTTGAATACAAATTCATTGGATCGGATTCCCTGCTAGAATATCAAATCGAGGTGCAGGATTTCAGACTGGCACTGCTCTGTTGAGCATGTAGACGTAATGAACCATAATTTGAATTCAAAAGCAAGAGTTAGCTTGTATCAAACTAGTCTGTCAATTTCAGTATATAACAATTTCCAATGTTCCACGCATTTTTAACCTGTAGGTTGAAGTGTAACAGTGCAAACAACAATTTTACACTAGATTTTCAACAAGTCAAGAGATCGGAAAACTGTGGCAAATGGAGCAGAAGAATACAACTATTTATATATAAGTCAACAGAAGGCAATCAATCCAATCACACTTACGAGAGGTGTTAAGTAGAGTCATTCAAAACATCTGCAAGATAATACGGTTCGAGTTCAAATTGAGTCTTAAGGTCATCAAGCAATAGATGATTGGGTACTTCGTCAATTGCATCATCAAATTTTATCCTCGGCATACAAACCCATACCTCTCGTTAATGATGCATTTGTGTCTGTCAAGAAATACTCTAATTACAAACCAGCAACGCTGAAGGCAAGCACTACATACATTGACCACTTCACGAAAGATCACAGCATATGTGCACAGCTTTCCTCTAAAGAAAATCAACCTCATCATGCTTATCTCAACCCCAATGAAGGCCGAGAATTCATAACCACAAATTAATGTCAAAACAGCAACAACTCAATTCACAGCAACAACTCAGTTCATAGCAACATCTCTAAGCCATCTGATACAAAAGATGTCATATAAGCTTCTCTTCAGAAATGCTGACTTTGAAGCAGAGTTAAGTTCACTCCACAGCTAGGAAATTAAAAACCTTCACACGATTGACACGTTCATAGAAAAGCCAGGATTGTAACAGACCAACAAGCACCGAGAGAACCAAATAAAAGAATGATGGATTATTAGGTGTGCATAAAATTCACAAAGCTGGACAAGCCTGAGCATATTCACCCGTGCGGCCTACAGACAGGCCCGGCATCCTGGTACAACCAAAAGCTCATCGACGCGGAGATCGAAGGAACATTATCACGGAAACTACAACAGCAATTAACAAATGATAGTCGATATAAATACAGTACGAGATTACCACGCATCACATGCATGAGAATACCAGATTACTTGACCTCCAAGCTCCAGATTAGTTGAGGCACTCGTTGGGCCCATACGCATGATTAGCGTTGAGGAACTTCTGGGCCTGCACACCGGCGGTAGTTCGGGATGAGAGAGCTCCCAGGAACTGGTCGATCACGGCGTCGTGGCGGAGGCCGTAGTTGGGCATGGCGTAGGCGTTCATCAGAGCGGCCGTTCCATGGCTCAGCAGCTGGCTGTAGCCGTCCTCTCGGTTGTCATACAACGCCTGCAGCAGAGTCGTGGTGCCGTAGATTTCCCCAGCCTTGGTTCCGAACGCCTGGGTCACTTGTGTGTTCACGGTGAAGAAAGATGGCCACTGTTTCGTGTGCTCTGCCCAGTACCTGCATCACCACGAGCGTTAACATATGCTGGATAACGAGAAGCACATGAGCATACACATGAAGATATGTGCCGCAATGTTGGACAGGCAGAGAGGCTTTCATGTTAGATTACATGTCATAAAGAAAAGGAGAGAAGGAAAGCCATGAGCATCGGCATGATTGGGATGATGAGAAGCCTATGAGAGTCTGCATTGTTCGAGAGAAGACATGTGCGGCAATTGATTGAGGGTTTGGGAAAGGTTAGCTTACATGTTGGCGCAGCCATGGCCGGTAGCTGTAACTGGGGCATGCTCCTTCTTCGCGAGCACAGGAGTGGTGGTGCCGTACGTGGCAGTGGGGTCGTTCGTCGCGTCGCTGTTGTCGAAGTTGAACTGTGAGTACATGCTCTCATCCGCCTGGTTGTCTACCTGAAATTGGTTGTCACCGAAAGTTTGGCTCTCAGGCTTCGCAAACCGGAATGCGAAGTCGGGGTCGCTAGCGGGAGTGTAGAAGCGGCTGGAGCCGCCCAAGCCGGCCTCCGAGTGGACCGTCCCAGGAGCCTTGTTCACCGCCTCAACGCCCTTTACGTTGTGCACATTCGTGAACCGCACCTCGTTAGAGACCAAAGATTTGTACCCGGCCTCATTCGCCTGCTCCCGCGCGTTGATCAGCTCGTAAGACGACGGGTACCTGTTGTTCGGATCAGAGCCTCGGTACTCCGCCTCGCCAACCTTGTACGTCGCACCCTCCTTCGACCCCTGCTGCCTCGCATCATACACCACCTCATCCTGCGCACTGAAACTCTGATGCTCGCCAAACCTATCGCTGGCGTCGAACGTGTTGTACTGCCCCTTCGCAAACCGATCGTGCGCATTCTCCTCGCCCTGCACCTCCTCCGTAAACTTGAACTCCTTATAGTTGTTCGGCTTGTACTCCCTCCCCTCCACTCCAGGCGTCGTCTCCGAAAACTCAAAGCTTCCCAAACTCTCCGGCTTCACCACCGCTGTATCCTCCGGCTTCGACTCATGGAACTCAAAATTTTGGTAGTTGTTGGGCTTCACCTCCCTCTCAAACGCTCCAACAAGTGACCCAAAGCAACATAACCCAACCAACACCGCAACAAACACACTCCTCACCGCCATCGCTACAAAACCCGATGCGAACGCCGAAAACCAGCTACTTCCACAGCAAACTTTCACCTCTTCACCTCTTGACACATCCACGATGAGGTCAAAGCTCTTCAACTACACCACTCAACCTGCATCTAGAACTATGTCAGGATGAGCTGCTGCAAGTAAATGATCAGGTTCACCCACTCACGCATACAGTAAGCTCTCCAGGGAGCAATGAAGACTTCGCCTATGGCGTTGTGCGTGATTTAAGAGCTATAATGCCATGTGAGCTAGCTAGTTTGGGCGATGATCAGGGATGGTGAGTGATGAGCGATGTGATGGGCGTACGAATATTATGGTGCAGGTGCAGAGCTCATGAATGTAGCTACATGAGCTGGTGCAGGCAGCTAGCGGTGAGTGATGAGCGATAGGGTGGGGCACTGGTGGGGCGACATTGGACAAGGAGAGGGCGATGGAGGCGATCGATTAATCGTGATCAGTTCACGGAGGACGCGAGGATCGACGTGCAGCTGGCCTACGCCGGATGCACATTTTTTTCCACTGCATCTCGGGCTGTCTGTCTGTCTGTCAGAGCGTCTTGTGTCTGGTGTGACTGCCATTACTGTGGCCTCTGTCTGCTGCAGGCTGCCATCAGTCGCTAATCATTTTTTGTTTCTCGTTTTAGTTTTGGAGAAATTGGAGGAGAATTTTTAAGTTGAAGTAGAGTTTCATGAGGACAGCTTTCGGGAGTGCACAGCTTAGGGTGTGTCACGGCCTGTCAACTGACACGCTCAAGGTCCAAAAAGATACTAATCAGTTATGAATGAGGATGTTAACAGATTTTCGTTTGGGGTTCGAATGAAATATACAGTTTCAATTGTTTACTGTAACTATTCTTCTAAGGAAAAAATTAGGAAAATAAATTTAAAATTTTATTAATTAAATTAAGTTTTATAAATAAAATGCACATTATGTGAATAATAAAATGATTTTCAAACCCATCGAGCGGAGCAAGAAGGGTTTGAATAAGGGCAACGGGTCCGGTAGGACCCGTTGCCCTTTAAGTAATTTTAGGGTTCACTCAAAACAACGATCACGGGGTGACTAGGGTTGATCTCATTGGGTTTTGGGTTTTATAGCCCCTATTTATCATCTAAATAATGATAAAAAAATAAATAAAACTCAAAATCATTAAAAAAAATAAAAATAAAAATCAGGATGCAAGAACGATTTATATAAAATCACTTATCAATCAATATTCCCTTGATCCCATCAATCAAATTCATTTTTCATTTTTAGAAAATCACAAATGCAATAGTTAAATTTCTAAAATTTAAATTGTAAATATTTTTATTATAAAATTTAAATTTTTTTCAGTGTATAAAATAAATAATAAATAAAAGAAAAATCAGTAAGTTCTAAGTCTGGCTTTACTGTGGCAGTGGGATCAAAATTTCATCTCTGACTCAATTTCCGTCACTGGCCACTTGGTACAATGTAGTAACCAGGTGGTCTATATTCTAGCAGAAATAGCTAGATATGGACCCACACACCCTAAACTGTGCACTCGCGAAAGACTACCTCGAGTTTCATGTCTTAATATGTTGTGTTTTTTCATCCCTGCCAATGCCTGGCTGTCTGGGCAGGTTTATGTTTTCGTTTATGTTCTTATTTTTTCAGTTTTTAAGTATCAGATGGACCCTTCATACCACTGAGAAAATGAAATAGAGATTAGAGAGAACTACCGGTGATTAAGGTGGCCTAGTTTCATATGGGTCGTTTATAGAGGCTGTTGGTTGAGGTGGGTACCGCATGAGGACAGGGAAGGCAGTAAGTTATGGCATCTTGTCTTGAGTATTTATCGGGATCTTGTAAGTTGGTGACACCATCATGCTTGCTTGGATGAAATGATTTCAAAGATTTTTTTCAAAACCGAGAATGGTAAAAGAAAATAGAATTGCAGTACTGTGTGTGGTACCGTAATGTGGTTGTTTTTTAGCTTCGGTGTTTTTGTGCTTCTGATGTCATCAGATTTCTGTGGGTATAGCCTGAATTTCCTAAGTTGCACTTATTCAAAAGGATAGAAGAGAGAGTATGATAATGTGCAATCAGGTATAAGAAGAAATGATTGTTGAGTTTCTGGGAAGTTTTGAAGGTCCAGGAGGTACTAGAATTGAAGGAAATTTTGTTACTAATTGAAAGCAAGTACAACTGAACCAATAACCACACAGAGATTGGCAAATTTCACTGATTTGCATTGCATGGATGCAGCTACTTGCACTGCAAATGAAGGAAGCAGATATCTGCATGCTCAAATTCATAGATGTTAGTGGATATACTGGCGAATTGCAAGCTTTGAGTCCTTGGAACAAACACTTGCTGATATCCTTCCACACTTTTGTAATACTATTCAGTTCTTGTAATTATTTGCTGTATAGTACAGTTTCTTGAAGTTATGTTGTTGTGAAATGATAAGGGATTGTACAGCACTGGATATCATTGTATGGTATCACTGAGCTATTGCTATTGTTTAGGATGATCAGGTAGGTAATACCTAAATTCAACTAGGAAGCTGAACTTAATTCTGCTACAGCTTGGAAATTTACTACCGTATCATATTAGAATTATTTGTAAAATATCTTGTATTTGACTTAAACACCATGAGTTTTGATTAGACCCTAAACTTCCTTGGTGTTTCTGGAGCAAAAATTGCCCAAATCAAATCCCTACTATTATAAAAATGTCTGTAACAAATCATAACACGATCCACCGTACATATTGGAAGATTAAAAGGTTCCTTTTCATAAATGATTTTTTTTTTTTGAGAGTGCTTAACCCCCAAATGCCTGAGCCTATGACCACGGAAATAGACTTTGACTTTGGATGCTCTATTTTTCCACTATAAGTATTGTAAAATATGAATTTTTAAATTTTCTTAGATAGATACACATGTAATCTACAAGCAATAATTTTTTCAAAATTAATGATTTCATTATGTAATTATTATAAATTTTCAAATCAAAACAAACAAAGAAAATTCATATCAAATATGGATTATATCAAAAAAATTACAAAATATTTACCATAGATGTATATGACAACCAAAAACCTTATATTGGTTACCGTGCTCAAAAATTATGTTTTAATCCAAAAATATGATGAAAAAACCTAAAACTGTGAAAAATCAAGTAATAGCCACGGTTATACCCCTTCATCTTATACCATCTATAAATCACTCAATTTTAGGTATTTTTTAAAATTTCAAATTGGGCTGGAAATTATATTTGTAAAGCTACATTTCATTAGTTTACCTCAAATGTAAAAAAGATCATCCCGATAGTCAAAATTGCGTTTCAGCTGTCTGTTTTAAGGAATTTTTGAATACACACACGGTATTGATGTTTTGGACTTTAGGGAGGCACCAAAATTCATGAAATCATCATTAATGAGGTTAGATAGATCTCCACAACTTTTAAACATGAAAAAAAAATGGATGAAAAACTGTCATTTGGATGAGAGTTATGGAACTTGGAAAAATGAGATCGACCAGTTTTTGGTCGTTTAGGCGTTTAGGGGTTAAGGTTGGAGAACCTATAACCACCAACTTAAGGAGACAGACCTATCTATAGCATTTTTTTCCGTGCTAAGAATTTTTATTTGAAGTCAAAATAGGAAATCATGAATTTTGCAATTGTCGTGATCATCTAATTCATCATACTGAAATTGCTACAAATTTTCAAAGTGGAAAGTAAGTTTTTATCCACTCTCCACATACCAAACTCCCTACTTCCACAATAAATGATGCTAATCACCACTTCTCAAAACACCCAACATTGTGAACACAAGAGACTTAAAAACCAAGAGCACTGAAAATTGAAAACTACTCTACTCATAACCTGAAATCAACATACTCATGACCTAAAACCACCACGCCCACAGCCAATGTGATCACAGGAATGCAATATGACCAAAATCTGCTCACTCCCTTCTCCAATATTGGTGGCTTGCGTGACCCAAATCTCCTCCCTTCCCTCCTCCAATAATAAATTGGTATTCAGAAAGTTATGGAAATGGGGTTGACGGCTGGTGGTTTTGGCCCACATGACTGTTGATTTTTGGGTTGGTGGTGATAATAGGTTGTCCAACCTTAAACAATTTGCCTAAGTTTTGATGCTCTAAAAGTATGCTTTGCAAAGATATTTGATTTATAGAGGATCATCCATTCATGTAGGTATTGAAGTTAGAGTTTAGGCTTAATCCGTAAACGTCCTCACCCATGTCCAGTTTAGGCAGTTTTGTAAAGATGCATTATAAAATGCAATTAATATGAATATTTAGAACTTGATGTATAATTAAAAGTTATACATCTTGAATTTTAGATTCTAGCTGTGCGGTTAGATCTATGACTCCTTTTATTAATCTTTTCCTATAAATTTTGAAACATAAAATAAAAAAATATTTTGTAATTCAATAAGTGGATGAAATTTATTGTGATGGGTTATAATGTAGTACTTTAGGTGTAGTGATTTTTGGAGATTTTTTGGATGCTTGATTTTATGAGTTTATTATTTCAAGAACACTTTTAGATTAAAATCTTCAAAATTTTGGATAAAACACTACAACACAAAATGAAGCATAGTTCTTCAAAAATTATGTTCTTTTCGATCGGATACCCTCTACTTTGTTTGATAGCAGCCAGAAGCTGTTACACATGAAGAAAAGACTTTCAAGCAAGTTACATGTACGGTACAATACAGTGTTCAATAAGACGGACTTGCAACCCGGGCAAGTTCCGTGATGTGTGGAAGTTTTCCTGCAACAATCCATAACCTGTACAACAAACCTAGTGTGGCGCACTCAAGCATGGTCTGACACTCAAGCATGGTCTGGCACTCAAGCGGATGGTATGCTCGTTCGTCTGACTGTGCACATGAACAACATCACCATGTTCCTTTTGGCAGCAAGTCTTTGTCAGCAAGGTTGTTGATTTGTGTGTTACTAAGGCCGTTTCACACTCTGGCCAAAGTCCAGAGGCACCTGTCAAATTCCATTTCCATTTCATAGTAATCATGTAGTCCAAAGTCTTGGCTTGTAAAATACATTCAATGTATCAAAATAATGGTCTTCGATTGTGCATAGTATGAAGTTCTAAATTACAAGCAAAAATGTTAAGAGCAAATTACTTGAAAATGTGTCCAAAAAGTTTAATAATATTTTTTTCATTGTTACAAAAGAGCTAAGATCCATGGGAATTTGGCATTTTTTGCACTATCATATCTATGAAATTAGTGGATGTCAAAGGATTAGCAAATAATGTGTGATTTTTTTTGTAAATCCATCAATCCATCAACAAATCATGATATTTTTTTTAGCATGCTTTAACAAAATAAATAGTTTGGGCCTTCAAAAAAAATATGGAATTTCATTCTTCTCAAATCCAAATTTTTTTGGTAGGTCAAACTAAGGTAAGTAAGGGTGCTGAAAACTGTCCAAATTTCAGCTTTGCATACTTGGGATAGTGGAGTAAAATTTGTATTGTTTTTGATGGCCTGCAAAGCGAGTGCAAATCCATTCCAAAAATAAAACATTTTTTAAGTAATCTTATAATTTTCTATGAATTTTTGAATGCGGAGTTCTAGGAGTGCCAATAACCGAACATAGAATAGTGATATTTATGAAAGGTTGGCTTATGAAAATAGAGCACTTCTGCACCTATCAAAAGCACTTAATTTTTCAAGGCATGGACGGAATCAGAGCACCCTTGGACACTTTCTGAAAACATGGTGGACAACATCAGGAAACTGAGAACTAGAGCAAATCGTATAGCTATTATATAGTTTTCAATCATGTAGCCACGTGTATGGAATCAATATGGTTCCGATGTTTTTGCTTTATATGCCTGAGACATGAATCAAGCAAATGAGACTCATATGGAATTGATTCCAGTAAGAACCATATGGAAATCATCATATGGGAATTGTGCCTTCTATAAGAACTATAATAAAAACACATTACTTCAAAGCCCCTATTGATTCTGTATTGACTAATTTCAATATGGTATCTTTACAAGAAATCTACGCACAATAATTTTATAATACTAATGGATTGATCTAGTGCATAAGAAGTAGTGTTGTAGAGTATTTGTGATGAGAAATTGCTGTAAGGTATTGGTGCTCCATCACCCTCAACAGATATCCATCAGCTGGATGCATCGGCAATGTTCGAACCCAGAACCCCCTCTTTATGAAATAGCGACCTCCACCAATATTCTCCAGCACTTTCTCCTCACCAATATTCCATAAGAGTACTCCTCATGTGCATGACCTTCGGAAGGTTCTCACTTATGCACTAGATCAATCGATCAACAGTAGAAACGATATAAAAACTATATGGTAACTCTCTCGAATTTTTAACTTTCTACAATTTTCTATACTAAAATCATTGTGCGTAGATTTCTTGTAAAGATACCATATTAAAATTAGTCAATACAGAATTAATAAGGGCTTTGAAATAATGTATTTTCATTATAGTTCTTATAGAAGGCACAATACCTATATAGTTCTTACTGGAATCAATTTCGTATGTGTTTCATTTGCTTGATTCATGTCCCATGCATATAAAGCAAAAACATGGGAACCATATTGATTCCATACATGTGGCTACATGATTGAAAATTGAATAAGAATTATACCCTTTGCCCTAGTTCTCAGTTACCCTGGCAACGCGATAATTTAAAAATTATCGCGTTGCCAATTTTTTAAATTATCGCGTTACAATTCTCAGTTGCCCTACTATGCGGTTTCTGGACCTGTGCAGTTGTCAGAGCCTCCATGTTATTGTAGCCAAAATTCACAAATAATATTTGAATGTAAGCACTTTAAAGAGCATCATGCTTTATACTTTGGACTAAAGCATAAAGCTTGAGGAATCAAATTTTAACTTTCTTCCACTTTGATTGCTAAAAGCCATTCTTGTGCTCAATATTTGTAAATCCAATCATTTTTTCACCTTAAAGACCTACCGATAATTTAAAAAATTAACTTCATTTGTATACGTAAATAGGTGAATATATAATTTGATGTAAGAAAATCACATCAAATTATTCTATTCTTTTGGGCACATAGGGCGTTTTTTTGGCCTACGACATTGCATGAGGTGGTGAAGTGCATACAACATCAAGTATTTGCAATGAGTCGAATTCAAGACCTCATAGTTGACCATTGGGAGCTTGAAGCCCCTCCTTTTGCCTACCCTCATCTGCTAGTTTAAAGTCATTCTGCACCATTACATCAAATTTTGATTGAAGCATACATTTTAATTCAAAAATCCTAGGCTATTCTCTTTCTTATTGTAATATATAAAAATTGTTAAAAACTGATTATGTTGCTTTGTATCTTAAATGAACTTTATGTTTTTGTACAAAAAAAAAAATGTTGTGCTAAGTTGTCTTACATTTTAAATAGCACGTATAATAGATATCCACAAAGATTTAAATACTATTTTACATGAATATTCACAATTTTTTTTATATATGTAAATTTAAAATTTCTTTTAATGTACATTAATATAATTTATAGTGTTGATTACACTTGTGAAACATCTTTTTATGACATCTTAAAGAATTGATGCCTTTCTCAAAGCCCCAACATTATCTTTGGAATTTTTTTTGTCTATTGAACAATGTTTTTATTGTAATATATACTTGTAGTAAAGTATCATTTTGTTCAAATTATTATTAGGTGGTAAAATGAAATATTTTTAAAACATCAAAAATTATAAAATCTATACTTGTGGTTTCCGTTTGTAAATTACAAGCCAATTTCATATGAAATTTTATGTAAAAATCAATTTATGTGTTTTTTTCAAAATATACAATATTTTTTAGTATATGAAAATTTATTTCATGTCCTTTGAAATTCTCCAATTTTTACCAATTTTTTTTTAACATTATCCTTTTATTTTGTATATTTGTACAATGCACATTATAAAAGCATTCATGGTTTTTTTAATTTGTGATAGAGTTCATCATAAGAATTGAAACAAAACTTAAAATACTGTAATATAAAAGATGTAATTTCATAATAAATATATAAATATAATTCTAAAAGAAATATATGAATATAATTCTATAATAAATATATAAATATTATTTTGTTATAATAAATATGAATTCTTATAAACATTTAAATGACAAATGTTTTTTTACTTGAACATGAGAATCTTTCATATATGGAATATGCTACTACTTCGTCAATGCAAAATACCCAGATAGAATGAATGTTTAAGTTTCTTTTTCTTTATTGCTGAATTTTTATAATGGCTCATAGAAATGAATTTTGTAATGGCGCCTATCGGCCATTGCACAATCTAGCAAAATTAAAAAAAATAAAATTGTTCCATGAATGACTTGAAGCTGCATGTCATACTGTGATTCATTTCATCTTTTTCATGAGGTAGTCTCTTTTCATTCAGAGATGAAATGCTTTTTGTAGAGGTATTTTTACAAGAGTCATGTCAAGAGAACTTTTATTATTTATTTTCTCCACGGTATATTACATGAATATTAGGGTCAGAAAAATACCAACTATAAGGGATATTTAGCACAAGTTTTGAAAAAAAAACAAGTTGGTTACATCTTTGCAAGTCTTTTATGACATTCATGCAAATTATTTTCTAAAAAGATGTTTGTTAAGATGGAATTACCCATTTATTTGATATTTCATTACATATCAACAAAAATGAAGTTAGTAAAAGCTCTATTTTTCAAACTTGTGATGAGTTTTTTCTTCAGATATAATAGGATTGGACCAACTACCCCGAAGAGGCATTTTCAAATACCATCTGAGCAATATTAATGTGCTTGACGAATGAAGTTTGCAAAAGATTGGATAGACCTAGCAAATTTGAAGCCACCTTGTAGGGTAACTATGTTGTTGTTTGTTGTACAAGGATTTTTGTTTGTAAAAAGAAGTGGTAAATAACTAAATCCCATGAATTGAATTCATTTTCTCCACCTAAGACATGGCAATATCAAGCTGTTACATAAAGCATAATATCTCTACACTGGAAATAATCAGAAAAAGTGGTAATTCTCCCTGCAAATACCGCCAGCTTTCAACTCTCCCGCACCAGCTACAGAACGGGACGCACACCCAAAAGCGCCATTATAGCCAAGAACAACACTATCTACGGCCGCACTAACATATGACTCCCTAGAATCTACTTACACAGTACATAGCGCCTACTCTTGCGTCACAAATTACAATAGTCGAAATTGACATCATCACCCATTAGCTTACATGATTACCATCCAATTCAACCAAAATCTACCAAGGTGAGTCACTAGCTTTTTCCTTGCTTTTGTGAAGGCTTTTTCATACATCACGTGCGCCGCCGGGGGGCCAAAACCCAACACCACCACTGCACTAAAAACCTTCACTATCCACACTGATCCACACTGATCCTAACACTCACGAGTCAGGTTTGCCAGAAATCTACGAAATCGCATATTTAATGGCGGCTCTAAGTGCAGTGTCGCGTTTCTGTTCTAGTGGCCGCATTGACAATTCACAATGTTGAACAGTCTCTTCTGGAAGGGATACATACTCAAATGCGTCAATGTACCCTGAGTCTATCATTTCATCTACATATTTTGATGATGAGAGAAATCTAATGAACAGTGTAGGTGGTGTCGACTTTGAGTGCAGTGTTGAATTTATGTACTGGCCAGTTCACAGGTCAAAAAGGAATGCATACCCAAAAAGCGCCAACACAATCCCCCCAAACCTCATCTACTTCGGCTCTACATCTGGTAAGCTAGAATCTAAGATGACGCTACATGGTGTCGGCTTTCTCACAAACTGGATCTGCCCATGGTGTCGGTTTTACACGCAATGCTGCATTTGTGTACTGGGAGCATACAACACGGGCACTTTCACCCGCAGCAATCGTGAGAGAACCATACCCAAAAGCGTCAATAAACTATCTACATTTTTGAGACATATAATATTCGGAAGTCCGGGGAATGCGTAGATGATGTTGGTGTTACATCCAGTATTGCATTTGAGAACCCTTCCAACTTCATCTCGCTCGCGGCAGGAGCAGCGGTAGGGACGCGCCTCGCCGCAATCTGCACACTGCTGATGTTTTGGTCGCCTTCACAGGATCGATGAGGACCGATTCCTGGGCATGCCGCGTGCGCAACGAGCCTCAGATGGCTTCTACTGACAATGAATCGATAGAGCTCTTGGCGTCTTGTGACAACGGATGGTTACGCGCTGGGTGAACGCAACGTTTCGGCACCGCATTTGTCTGCTCGGCGCCTGTGTCTTGCTCAGGTTTGTGAATGCTGCGGTTCTGTGGTTCAGTGTTAGTGTTGTACTCTTGGTCTGTGTCCTGTGGATGTGGATTTGTGATATTGGACAAACAGATACTTGAATCATGCCTGAATCATGCCCGGCTCCTCGCAAGGGACTGGAGTTTGTCTTGCTCCCTCTAGTTTTGTACTCTTGGTAATGGACAACTAGACACTTCAATTATGCTAGCCCTTGATGAGGGACTGGAGGTTTTCTTCTGTTGACAGGGTTTGGCTTGATTCTGCTTGTTTCTATGGAATAGTGTATATGTATCCTTGGGATGGCATTGCAGTAGTCCTGTACTCGTGGTCTGTGTCCGGTGGATTTGGAGACATGGTGATGGACGAATTGGCACTTCGAACATGATGGTTCTTACAAGAGACTTGAGTTTTCTTCTCTGTACAGGGTTTGTTTCTCGATGTATTTTACAAATGACTGTAGCATTAGTAGGTGACCATTTTTCTCTTGATTATTGGGAGAATTCTGGTGTTGGGTGATTGTTGTCGATATTTTTGAGGTTTGCGCTTCATTTGAGAGCGTTGTTTTGTGCAGGGAGGGTTTATTTTAGGATGATTCGTTTTAGTAAGGTTTTGTAGATTGCTGGGTTAGGGGGATTAATTGGACGATTGGTTGGGTTTGTTTTGTCGAAGTTAGGGGATTTTGTTAGTTTTTCTTTTGCCTTTTTTTCCTCCTTAGATTCTAACGTTTAGAATCTGTTGGGGTTTTAGTGTGAGCATTTCTGGGAACTTTTAGTACAGTTTCCCCTTTGGTTTTTTTTAGATTCAAATATTGGTTCTGGGGATGTCAAGATTTTGTGTCCAAGTTTCGAATTGGTTTTCATTGATCTGCATATTTGGGTCGCTAGTGCATTGGCAGTGAAGTAGGTTTCAACAACATCAGACCTAAATGTCTGAGTTTGGATGTCTGAAATCCGTTACTTAGAGGCTAAGATTTTGAAAATACAAGTGAGACAGTTCGAGAGAAGCGTGAACTCTTTGTTGCCAATTCGTTTTCTAAAAACGAGATTAATATAGGCTTTGGGATGAACCAATTTCGCCTAGTTGTGTTATGGAAGGGTACTGTGGTATGTAATGGCTGTAGATTTTAGAGAATGGAAGCGAGTCCGGCAATACGTAAGCTACCAACTAAACTTAATGTTTGGTTCAGATGCAGGTGGCGTTGTGGATGTGACCTGAAGTAAAGATAATATCTTTAGAGAGGTTTTGTGCACATCAGAGGAGCCAGGGTTACAGTTTCGAAGACCGGGTTTCGAAGATTGGATGCTGCGGTGTTTTGACACCACTATAAATGGGGTCTCGAGAAGTCCGGCTGCTGCTGCTTATGAGCACACTTGTCCTGTTATGTCTTGAAATCCAGACAGCCAGTGCGCAACAACAGTATAACAATGTGTCTGGATACGCTTGCACAGGCGCGTCCGGAACATGTCAATCGTACGCTTTTTACAGGACTCAGGGCAGCCAATCAACTGTGGAATCTTTAGCATCGATTTTCAATACTAGTGCTGTAGGAATTGCCAATGCAAGTAGCATAGATCCTGCAAATGTGACGAGCCCTTTGGCGGATTCAACTCTGCTCTACATTCCACTTTCATGTGGCTGTGCGAATGGCGTATATGAAGCGCGTACGTCGTGGAAGGTTGCTACAGGCAACACGATGTACATCATTGCCAACCAAACTTTCGAGGGCCTCACCACCTGGCAAGCAATAGAAGCCGCAAACCCTGGTGTCGTTGCGGAGAACTTGACAAGCGGTCAGGTGCTGAACGTTCCCTTGCGGTGCGCTTGTCCTTCCACTGCGCAACGCAGAAACGGGTCCAGGATTTTGCTATCTTATGTTATCTATCCGCTGGAGACACTGTATGTGATTGCCACCAAATTCAATATCTCGGAGCAAGAGTTGCAAGATGCAAACAACGTGACGGATCCGACGAAGTTGCTGGCGTTCTCGACTTTGCTCGTTCCTCTTGCGACGCTCACACCCTTGACATCGAGCATTTTCGCCCCTCCTCCAGCTCCACCGACTGTTTCATCGCCTTCGCCGGCGCCATCCTCTCCTCCAGCTCTTGTTGCGTCCAAGGATCCTTCCATGTGGCCACTGTACGTCGGCATCGCCGTGGGTGTTTTGGGGCTCGCTCTGGCTGCTTTGTTCGCATGTATGTTGTGCATGACCGTCCGCCATTACAAGAAGAAAATTGGTGACTACGACAACGATGCCAGCAGGAGCTTGATGAAGCCTTCGGTGATTGACATCGACTCCAGCGCTGCCAATGGCACGGGAAACAACTCCGGCTTTATTCTTGGAATGTCCGAGGTTATGGGCTCCGACAAGCCCACCAAATTTTCGTACGAGGCGCTGCTCGACGCCACGAACAATTTCAGCGACGGGAACCGCATCCAGGGGTCTGTCTTCATGGGGAAGTTGAACGGGTCCTTTGTGGCCATCAAGCAAATGAAAGGGAACATGTCGAACGAGCTCAAGATTCTGTCACAGGTCCATCATGGCAATGTGGTAAGCTCTCGGTGCCTAGCTACTGTCACATTTAATTTTACTTCGATTGAATCCTGACTCTCGATAATGTAGGATGTTGCAAAGACGTCCTTGTAATCAGGGCTTAGGGAGATATGCTTGATTCTTTTTATAAGTTGTATTCACCCACTTCTGAGCAATTACCTTTATGCTAATTGCTGGGTTACTGTGTGTGATGTTCCAGGTGAGACTGGTGGGAATGTGCGCCAGCGGTTCAGAGAGTCTTTACCTCGTGTACGAGTATGCAGAGAACGGCTCGCTCAGTGATTGTCTCCACTACCAGATGGCATATCCAAGCTCCAGCTTCTCACGAAGCGTTGGCCTGCTGTCGTGGAAGCTGCGGGTTCAGGTCGCTCTGGACGTTGCCACAGGTCTCGAGTACCTGCACAACTACACGAATCCGAGTTTGGTGCACAAGGATGTGAAGAGCAGCAACATTCTTCTGGACAGGAGCTTCCGTGCAAAAGTGGCCAACTTTGGGATGGCGAAATCTGCCGATCAGAATGCCCCCGGCCCCATCATGACGGAGCACATCGTCGGCACCCACGGGTACATGGCGCCGGAGTACCTCGAGCATGGCCTGGTCACCACCAAGGCCGATGTGTTCTCTTTCGGAGTGGTGCTTCTGGAGCTTCTGTCCGGCCGGGAGGCCATGTCCGTCAACCCTGCCACGGGACAAATCACCCCTCTCTCGGCCGCCATCTTCGAAGTTCTGAGCGGCCACGACCAGATGCCCAAGCTTCAAGCTTTTGTGGATTCTCGGCTCCAGAATGCGTATCCTCGCGACATCGCCTTCAGCGTGGCCAGCCTAGCGAAGAGCTGCGTGGAGACGGATCCGGCTGTGCGCCCTGACATGAAGGAATGCAGCTTCGCATTGTCGAAGATGTGTCAGGCGTCGCAGGACTGGGACTCCTCCACACGCTACACCAGTGCCGCCGTCAACCCTCGGTGATCACTCCCCTGGCACTGGACTCCATTTTTCTCATAGAAAACATTATGTGAGATTATTGGGTTTGTCATGTCTTTGACAACTTAGCGAGATTGTTTGAGTCATTCTTCCAAGGAGAATGTCAAGGAGAATGTTTTAGGAAAGAGCTTTCTGTACATATTTCAGGGAATCACATTTACAAGTTTATTGATGTGTGGATTTCATTGCTTTAGATTTTGAAATTATTTTTAAAAATCTTTTTTTTTTGGTAGTAGTACTGTCATTTGTTCCCTTTTAGCAAAGTTTCCAGAAATCCATATTCTTGCTAAGGTGCTTTGGGTTGGCCACCAAGGACCAAAAATGTTAGGGTTAAGAAGGGTTAGTCTTTTTCCATTTAAGTAACTAATGTGTTACAATTGCAACTCATTCAAGTGTAATATATTTGGTAAAGAAAAAGGCGAGACCCTATTTGGTTACATCAATTTGCATAAAAATGGATATGCAATCTAAAAGTAAGTTAAGAATCCAATTGAAATTAGAGGTTTGATAATGATCTAATGAGAATCATTAATGATTATTGAAATTCAATGCATCCAAACTACCCATTTCTAGTTTGATCATTTTTGAATCAAATTGATTAATTATTTGACAAAATACCTCACTTTTATGAACATGTAAAAAGTTTAATGTCCAATTTTGATGTGTGACAAGCTATAAAGAGTTCTTTTCTACGAAATAAGTTTATAACAATATTCTATATAAATATGTTTGTCTTAGACTTTCAATTATGTGTTACTTTCATTATTTGCTCGGCATACACTTGGTCTAAAGTGTGGCAAAAGATAGTAGCCAATAAGGAAAAGGGTTGCCCTAACAAAAAATGGGGTGGCTCCTTCTAGCCTCTGCGAGAAACCTCACCCTTTTTTTTAATGATGAGGGCCCTTCAACGAGGGTTCCCATTGGAGGGAGCAAAACGCCCCCTTATAATTTGCTTGTTTTGAAATTATTAATGGGGGTCACTTAAATATTAATCAGGGTCCTAGATTCCATTAAAAATATAAAATTTACTAAAAAGGGGTCGCACTCCCCATAAAAATGGACTCATGCTCCCTTCACACTTGGAGGTTTGTACCACCGGCTACCAACGGTCTAACACCAGGACTCCAGAAAAACCTGTTTTCGTTTCACACGTACTAGGCGGGTTCGAGTTATTTCCGGAACTGACGGGTGGGGTAATGGGGTGTTAGCAATGATGATATTCACACTGGGGGAGGCATGGAGTGATGATGGGCGAAGTGGTGGGGTCACAATGACATGACATTAACACATTGGTGAGGTGACATGGGGGGTTTTGTAGTCGGGCAGGCTGGGGAGTATGTGGGCAGGGGGGCGGGGTTTTGGGCAGCCAGGGCGTTAATCCTCATGCATCGTCTTCCTCCTTCGTCACTTTCATTTCTCTGTCTGCACAGAGCTTGTATTGCGGTTCCGATGCTTTCATTGTTTTGTTGTCTCGTAAGTGCTTGTGTCTTGTTTGCTGTTTCCAATGTGTTCTCGTTCGTGCCGTGAGTGTAAAGGTTCGGAGTGTGTGTATTGTAGGTGTGACGCTTGTGAGATTTAAGGATGCACATGGGGGGGGTACGAAGCTTTGGAGAAATCGGCCATTGTAGTTTTCTGCAGATGTTTTTTGCTTTCCTTTATAGTTCACTTTGTTGCTGGGGTAGCGGGGAGTCGGGAGGTGGTTTTAGTACTCCGTGCGAATTGCATACGGTTATGCCTCGTGTGGTTAATGCCATGTCCGGGGTGGGCCTTGCTTTTTATTCTTCCGCTTCTGCCACCGATGTGGCACTGGTCATGGAAATTGGGGATCGGTGGAAGGAAACTTTCTTTCCACTGCGTCCCTGCCGAGAGCCCACACAGCAGCTTCCTCAGCGGAGTCTTCCCGTTCAGGTAAGTTATGCAAACCGCCCTACTTGGTATGATAAATGGTCGATTTCAATGTGGTTAATGTTCTTTTTGGCCAATTTCCCTGGACGTTGTTTCGACGTCCTCCCAATTGGTGGCCCAGTCTGTAGTCGACAGTGGTTCTGGTTTTGTTCAATATGCCTCCCCCCGTGGATCCCGCCAATGTGGCGTACTTCCTCCCCTCCCTGGTGCTCCTCCTCCAAAACGTTGTAGACACAATGTTCAGAGCGCCCGAGGCAATTGCACTTGAGGAGAGAGATGCGCGTGTTGACGTTGCTGATGTACACGAGACCTTGCAAAATATGAACAATATCATAGTCTCTGTACTGCACGATTTCCGTGTAGCTCATGCGGCCACACTCCTGGATAAGGAACTCGGTTGGTGGGTGCTCCCGAGATCAACATCATGGTTTTCGCGATTCGTTTTGCAAGAGTATGATGACAATAGGTGGTTGGAAAACTTCCGCATGACCAAGGCGGCGGTTTTTAATCTCACTAATTTGCTGCGACCTCATATTGTTCGCCACGACACCAGATACCGACGAGCGATACCACCTGTCGTTAGAGTTGCTTGCTGTTTGTTCAAGCTTACTCAGAGGGCCAGTCTTCACATCTACAGCGAGTTCTTTGCCATCGGGGCAAGCACTACTTCAGGAATAATTCGCGACGTGGTCAAAGCGGTGAACGAAGAGCTGCGGCACGAGATTGCATGGCCTACAGGACACAACTTGACTCTGGCGATGGAGCAGTTCAAGGAATTCTCTAGTCTTCCAGCGATCGTAGGAGCCATAGATGGGATACACATAGACATACGGAAGCCGGTGCACAGTGCTGAGGGCTACTATTTTTTTAAGAGCGGGGGATATACAATCCAATGCCAAGCCGTAGTGGACCGGAAAAAGCGATTTATTGATGTCTTTGTGGGCATGCCTGGGAGCACCAATGATGTGAGGCAGCTGCGCCGCTCCATGCTCTACCACTGAGCAACAACTACGAACCTATTCGACCCAGCACATTCGGTCAATGGCTTTGTACCGTATCTAATAGGTGACAAGGGTTTTCCCCTGCTGCCATGGTTAATAACTCCTTATCGGGAAGGCCCTTGTGGGGTACGCTCCGTGCAGGAAATTCTTTTCAATAGGAAATTATCTCGGGCACGAAGTGTCGTGGAGAATGCCTTTGGTATTCTCAAATAGAGCTTTCGGGAGTTATACACTGCCAGTGACTTGCATGTTACGCTTGTCCCTGACGTAGTCATGTGTTGTTGCATTCTGAACAACCTCCTCCTTGGGCAGTCCTCTGAAGAAGTTGATCGTCTTCTGAGATGCTCCAGAGGGAGGGGATGCAGCCCCACGTCGAGGACCACCCTGTGGTGGAACGACCAGGGGAGGACGAGGAACGAGACGGGGACCATGATCGCGCTGATCGGAAGAGAACCAGCCTTGCAGCTTTCCTCGTTCAGCAACGACAGTGAAGAGGTTTCTTTTTTTAATTCTCCAATTGCTTTCGTCTACTGAGTTCCATTGATTAATTATGTGGATGGTAATAATGCATCTGACGTGCTGGCTTGGTGTGTGTTTCAGCGTGGCTCCAGGTGCATAATCCCCGAGGGCTATGTCGCGGCTGGTAAATGTGGGCAGGGTGGGAGGGATTACACAGCAAAGGGCGGAACGTGTGCGAGGTAAGCTCATGTGGATCCTCATGTTTTATTCATAAAATCATTCAGAGTACAGTAGGAAAAATGATTTGTTTCCAGTTACTTCCTACGCCTCTACGCTGCGTCAACTTCCACTAACTTCCGCATGTGATATGTCCAGGCGGAGTAGGACTAGCGAGGAGTACTGGAGCTAGTGACTCGGTGATGCATCTGCTGGTGGTGATGCCGCCGTCTCCGTCTTTGCACCTGGGTCCGGGTTGGCATTGGGGTTGGGGATACTTGTCTGTGGGGGTGCAGGTGGTCCCATCGGGGCTACATTGCATCCAATCGCACTTGCCAAGTTGGCGATCGCCTGCACCACCATTTGCTGATTCATTAATCCCAATCTGGCTTGCTCTTGCGAAATTCTTGTCTTCTCCATTAACATCCAATCACGCTCTCTCTTATACTCCAAGCTCTCCATAAATTGTTTCGCATGTGACTGTAACTTCTCCTTCTCTGCTGACCGCTGCGTCTCATTGATTTCTCCAAGTACCTTTACCATTTTTTTGGCACTCTCCATTACTTCATCTGCCAATGAACTCTGATCAATACTTCTCTTCTTTCTAACACCAGTGTTGCCCATTGATTTCCGTAGCTCAGCTGCAGCTACAGATGTTGCTGTAGAGGACAACACGTGAACTTCATCGACACGGCGTCCCTGCCTTGAGACAGGAGGAACCGTTCCAGCGGGAGTACTAACCGGGGAATTGTATCCTGCAGGCACATGGGGCGAGCCAAATCCTGGGCTCGCTGGGGCATTCAGATTTATGTCATGGAAGTGCTGGACTGGGAGCTCGGTAGTACCTTGGCCTCTTCGGAGGTCCGTGGTCGATGCCGTGTGCATGGTCGCGCTCAGGGTTCGGCGTACATTAGCAGTGGGATGAAGTCCACTGCTCTGACCGGTGGTCACTGGTGGACTCTCGCTGCCTGTGAGATCGATGGGGGATGCTTGTGCTCCTCTGGCATATGCAGGACCTCTGGCGGGGTGGAACTCATGGAATTCCGTGGCACCCGACGGCGTGGAGAACTCGTCTCCAGATGGAGCGTTGTAATTCCCGTCGTTGGGGTCGGAGGAGTCCCGAGCATGAGGTGGATTCATTGTTGCACGGTCCCTCCATTAGGAGCAGTTTGGGGTCTTCAACGGGCCTTTTCCATGCTTTCCGTGCCAAAGTTTTGGGCATGCCCGTGCACTTTACCTGCTGGCACCAACTGTGCCAGCAGGTCGCCAAAAGCGAGCCAAATCGCGAATGGGGGGGTCCGGCCAATAGTCGCGCAGGAAGGCTTCCCTCCCCCGCGCGTGTAGTCCCGCAGGTCGAGAACGGAGCCTCTTCGCGCACGGAATTCGAGCATTGCAGAAGGGTGTCAGCGGTGGTGGGTTTTATGAACGCCTGCGAAACTGACAATTTTTTAGGCCACCTACCGAAATCGAATTGCCGCTCCCCCTTTGAGATGCAACGTGCACAAGGTGTTGATGTCGAAATGCTGCCAACGGTCATTCCGAACCTCATGCGTTCCCCTGAGAGAGTTGTCGTCGTTGCGTTGTCAAGCAGGATGGAGCGGTGGAGGCCTCCAAAGGCTGGGCGAAGTTGTTCGATTTCGGTTGTGGGTGGTCACGCATTGTGCAGTAGAGATTTAGGGTTTAGCTGTAGTGGTCTTCCAACGCTGCCAGCGGTCTGCCATCCACATAGGTTGGAGAGAGTACCTGAGTTGGGAATTGGGGTTTCGGGATGAGGTTTTAGGGTAGGTCGTACCTTGGTTGCGAGGCCGTGGACGCAGGTTTCAGCCGTTCGTGATGGCGGAGGGTGTGTTGACAGCGTGTAGTTCTGGCGGTTGATGACATTTGTAAGTTTTTGAGTTCACAGTCAAAAATTTCATGCATTCTAGTGGTATGGCTTCACGGCCAAACTCCCTCGTACAGAGTGTCATTCTGCATAATACTCAAGACTTGGAGGGCAAGTGGATCCCCATGAAGGTGGATCGTGATTCATGGGTTATGCTGCAACCAGCGTCGGATGGGCCTTGGGGTAGAGAGGCAAGGCGACATGGTGGAGAAAATTTTCGGGGGGCCTTCAAAGCGCAGATCAGAGATTTCTCTTGGATCTCCACGGAGCATGGAGCATGCGACCTCGATAAGGTGCTTGTGCAACATGCATATCAACCAAGGCATCTGCGCTTGGATCCTGCGGAGGCAGCAACCAAATTGGGAATGGCAAACTACCTGTACTCGTCGGTTTCGGAGGATTGGGTACATCCTACATCTATCCTTGGTCCCATTCTTGTGCTCCATGTTGAGATTGGGGAGGCAACACGGAATCGACAGAGCCACGCGGAGTTGCTGGACATAGGTACATTCTTCCTTGGTGGTCTGTATTTTCCTCCAACAGGTGACACGCTGTACGGGAAGGTTGAAGCACTCCCGCTTCGAGGGTTCAACGATGTGGAGTGGCCTTTGCCAGACATGCACACATCTGAGGCGTTTAGAACAAAGCTCACTCTCGATTTTGCAAATGCTATGAAAGCAACAACTGGTAGCAGCTTCGTCCACCAGCAATGGTTTATGCCAATCCATGTTATGGTTGATTTGTTTGCGGTAGCTGCTGACAGCATTAGGCGGACACCTACATTGTTTGTTTTGAGTAGTCCATCCGAGGCTCTGCTGAGCAGTCTAATGAACCCAGGGTGGAACGAGAAGTTCCACATTGGCCAAGATGTCATCAAGTGCGTTGCCAACAGGACCAGCATTGTTTTCCGCTATCACGTGGGAAGACAAACATTATACACCAGGTTCATGTATACAAGGTATAGGGGGGCTGCCAACAGTCAGTGGGAAGCGTTGGATCACCTACCAGAGGAGGTGATGGTGGAAGTGTCTTGTATGTTTAGGGGAAACTTGCTGCCAACATTCGAAGTTGGCAAGGGTTGGCCAGTATCCCACCTGCGGCACGAAATTGCAATGGCACTTGGAGATGACGTACCTGGGCAGTACAACCTGGTCTTGATAGAGGCCAACGGTGTTCGTGAGAAAAAGGTACGAGTCTAGCCGAATTCATGTAGTCGTTTTGATGTGTTGGGAATTGGCTGTTCAGAGCTCCTTGCTGCCAGCAAACGAATATGACAGGATTTGTTGGATGCAGATCAACCAGCGCCATGAGAGACACCTTACAGCTGCGGATGTCACGGTTCCCAAAAGGATGAAGATTGTGGAGCTGTAGGAAAAGTGATTTCGGGGATGGGTAGTCACAGTATGTGGGAAGTCATTAGGTTCTTCGCGAAGTCGTTAGCGAGTTCAGGTAGTGGTTCTGCTTACCATTCAGGACTTTCTGTGGGACATCCTCTATTAATGTGTTATATGGAGGCAAATTTGAAGTACCCTTGATCTTCGTGCTGCCAGCGGAAATAGAGAAGAAAAACAGTTACAATTACCAGTGGTGAATCCTAGGGTGCAAAATGAAAAAAAGAATAAAATACAAGAAGTCTGAAGATGGGCCGGGGTTTCAGAGGGCCTGGGTCTGAATCGCAAAATTGCTTCGAACTTGTGGTGGCGCCATTGACGGTGGAGCCTGCTGCGAGCGCAAAATAAGAAAAGAAAAAAAATTGCATACAATAGAGCACATGACCCTTCAGAGGCAGAAAATGGAGTTTGGCACTTGACAAATATGAAGTAATTAGGAAGGAATGTAAAGTTTGTTACTTCCTCCGAAGAGGCTGGCTCCTTCGTGAACCTGGTGCTCTGAACTGGCAATGGCGGGCATAATGCAGCCCTTGGTGCCAACAAAGAGGAAAAAAGGAAGATTGCAAATAAAAAAAGAACCACGCTTGATTCTAATAGAACAAGATAAAAATAAAAAACAGTTGTACATAAGAGATGAAGTAGGTCGCAGATGGTAAATAACAACAATGGCCAAAATTGAAAGGGACCATGGTGGCGAATAATGAAATAAGAAAAAAAAAAATACCAGCGGTGAAATAAAAAATGCAACCTGATTGCATAGAAGAAGGGGAATACAAAGGAAAGAACTTCGATGAGGGCACAATGCTCTCAGACAGCGCGGGCTTGAAGAGAAAAACAGCTCGAAAGATAAAATGGTGGCTAAAGAGCAGCCCTTGCTGTCGGCTGTCCACAATAAAGAGGAAATACAGTTGCGAATAAAAAGGAAGGGTTACAAGAATGCCATATCTTTCAAAGAGACATGGCAGTCCAGAGGCAAATTGTTTTCAAGTTCGGAAAAGTTTAAGAAAGGTGGCCCATAAAAGTCCGAACCAGAAGTCGCTGCCAGCAAACCCCTAACCCGGCCTACAAAACTATCCAAGGTGGGAATCTACTCCACGTTTGCGTTTGTGGCAATTGCCTCAACAAGGCTCGACAGTCCCTCCATGTTGGTGTCGTCCTCGTTCTTCTCTGCTTCAGGTGGTCCTTGCGTGGTGGCGGATGAGTCCTTGTTCCCATCTCCAGATAGGGCTGCCTGGGTCTCCTGAGGAGAGCGTTGCGTGGGATCGAACGCCAGGGAGTCTGAGTCGGGGAGAGCATCCTCTGCAGTTGCTGGCAACAAACAAGAGTTAGAAAACAAGAAAATGTAACTGTAACAACAAGGCAGGCAACAAGAAATGGGTAGATGGGATGAGGGGCCACAAACCTTGGTCGCCCTTGGCCTTCTTCCACGGAAGCGCGGCCACTGAGGGGGCAGCGGGCCTCTTGCTGCCAGCACGTGGTGAAGCGAGCTCGGCCAGAAGGATCTCCTCCGTGAGGCGTAGTTCCTCCGCGGCCTTGGAGTCAAGGTCGAAGCCCCACTGCCCAAGCCACCCTCCAGTCATCCCCCGCTCGCATCGACGGCATCGGGCGTCGTGAGAGAAGACTGCCTCAAACATACAATGAGGATGTGCCAAGCAGCCGCAGAACAAAGGCACGCAGCAGGTGTCAACGAAGTAACGCTCGCAGAAGGGGCATGGGTCGTTGAGGGCTATTGGCAACACCTGGAACTCCCGGGGGTAACGAGCCAACACCTTCTGCGGCCGCAAGAAAGCTGATGCCAACTCCAAGGCCGAGATCTCCGCTGTCAGCGCGGAGACCTCAGCATGCCGTCTCTGCTCATCGGCTTCCATCTCCTCCAACTTCTTGTAGACCCTGTCAATGCGGGCCTGGGCCTCAAGGAGTGCCTTGCTTGCAAGCCCCAGCTTGTCTTGGCCTAAGCGGGCCGCCTGATCAAAGCGCCTCTTCTCTTGATCGTTGCCATCAGCCGCGGCCTTCTTGGCGGCCTCGCGGGCGGAGAAGATGTCGTCGTAGAGCTTGGACTCCTCGGCCTCCTTGGCCTTGATGTAGTCCCGCTGGGTTGCAAGGTCGACCTTCACGCGGTCCCGGCTGGCCTCCACCTTCAGAAGTGCCGCCTCCAAGGACTGCTTCTTGAGGCGCTGCTGCTCCAGGACCTGCTTCGGATCCGTTGCCACCAAGGGCTGCACCTTGATGGCAGCGGCAGCAGGGGTCGTCACGGCCCTCTTCTCCGCCACGGCCTTCTTCTCCACCACGGCCTTGACAGGGGCGGGCACGGATCTAGGACCCCTTGCCTTCTTCGCCTCCGCGGCCGTGATGGCCTTGGAATTGGCTCCGACTGCCTTGGCTCCTCCGCTCGCAGCCGCCCCTCCTCCCTTGCCCTTGCTGACAGCACCGGGGACGTGGCCTGCGAGGAAGTCGATGATGGCCTCAATCTGCTCCCTCAAGGCCGGGGGTGTCAACTTCTGCGGATTACGCCCTGGCAGCTTCTCGCGCCCCTTCACAATTGCCTCCGCCTTCTGGGCGAAGTTGACATCCACGCCCTCCTCAAAGTAGAGGTGGCAAGCCCGAAGGAAGCTGGTCCCGAATGCCCAATTGTCGGGGTCACCTCCATAGGTCCACCGGTACATCTCCAAGTACTTCCTCTGGGCCTCCGGATCCTCACAGTCAGCAACGTAGTGCCGACCAGAAGAACGCTCTGGCCATGTGTCGATGAAGTCCTTCTTCCTGCAGTGCTTCTCGCTGCTGAGGTCACTGAACTTCAACCCCTTGTTGGAGAGCTGCAAGGTGCGGGCGAAGAAGTCCTCATCGTAATCCGCAGCATGCCTACCCAGCAGAAATGGGGCGAGGTGGTGGAGCTGTGCATGAAGTGCAGGGGGTAAGCCCTCCAAGTCGAACGCATCATCCCATGGCGTCTCAACATCGTTGGCATCCTCTTTGCTGTCAGCAAGCTCGACGACCTCCTTCTTCACGACGGCCTCCTTCTTCTCAGTGCGATCCTCCTCCCGAGAAGCCGCGGCCTTTCCCTTCCTACGGCTCGACATCCCTGGCGCTGGTAGTGCAAAAACAACACGTTTTACGATTGGGGGATCGCGCATGGCAGCTGAAAGGAGAGAAACGGACAGGGTATTATTCTTGCGGATTAGACTAGTTACATTTTCACTCCAAAAATCCTGTAGAACTAAGGACTCCGGCGGCCATGGCTGAACCACTGTCTACTCCGAATACACCATGGCCGATTCACTCCAACAGCTAATTAAAAAAAACCATGCGACGAGGCTCGGAGGAGAGAGCTGAAAACCAGCAGCTTACCTCACCGAAGTCCGAAGCAGAATTGTTGTTGCTCCTCCCCAGCTCGCCCCTCGCGCCTCGCAGCTCGTCTCTTGCGCCTCCAGAAATGTTCGCCTCCACAACTCGCCCCTGCGCGCCTCTGCAGCTCACCCTTTCTTCAGCCTCCACGACTCGCCCCTTGCGCGTCTGCAGCTCCGCTCCTTGCGCCTCGCGGCACCCCTGCTACGACTTTGCTCCTCCGCAACTCGCTGCTGCGCGCCTCCTCCGCTCCTCCCTTGCGCCTCCGCAGCTGCCCTCCGCAGCTTGGCTCCGCAGCCCCTTCCACCCCCGCAGCCCCTTGCGCCTCCGCAGCTGCCCTCCGCAGCTCGCCTCCGCAGCCCCTTGCACCTCCGCAGCCCCTTGCGCCTCTGCAGCTGCCCTCCGCAGCTCGCCTCCGCAGCCCCTTGCACCCCCGCAGCCCCTTCTGCCTCCTCGCGCCCCTTGCGCCTCCACAGCTCCTCGCAGCTCTTCGCTACCCCTTGCGCCTCCGCAGCTCCTTGCGCCTGAGCGAGCGTGCAATGGAGCTCCCTCTTCAGCTCCTTGCAGCTCAGTCGCAGGTCGTCCCTTGCGCCCGAGCTCCGCTGCCCCCTCCTCCACGGCCCGCGCCGCACGCTGCAGCTCCTTCGAGCTGCACTCCGCAACCTCGAACGGTTTCTTATACTCCTCGGCTGCTGCCCTCGGCGTCACGTGCTCCCGATCAGCAACGGCACGAAGACGCCCTCCTTCGTGTCCACGGTCTCTCCCCGGCACCCACAGCTCCAATTGAAAAACGAAGTAAAGCTCGCGCGCTTGCTGGAAGCAAGGGGAGCGGCCTCGACAGCAAGAAGGCGCGGACTTGTGCTGGAGTCAACCACGTGCAGCGTGTGGGAAGAAGAGAAGAACTGAGAGGGGAACCCGTGCTGGAGTCAACCACCTGTGCGTCCTTGGTTAGAGGGGTTCAGGGTCTCAAGTACTGTTTAATGAAGGGAGGTTACGGAGTTGGTGGGAAGCTCTGATATCCTCCTTAATTGCCACTCCATGGAAATCATTGCCATGGCCCTAAACCACACATCCCCATTTGTTGTGGGTACTTAGAAAATCATCTCAGAAATTAAAATCTTAATTTTAGTGGGACCGGTACATATGATTACTAAGACCCATTAATTAAGGAGATTACTAATTGCATGGAGTGGGCACTATCGTGAGTTATCCACAAAACAAGTTTAAGGGAGAACCATGGTCTAACCCAATAAAAAAAAAAACATTGTTCGCAGCCACATTCTACATAGCTACAAATTAATTACTAAGACACAGAGCTCTCAAATCACACACGGCCATTGCTCGCGTCGTCACTATCCTCTTTGCTGCCAGCGACCTCTCCGTCAGTGGAGTTACTACCTTCTCAATGGGTGCCTCTTGAATAATTATGGAGATTAACATAGCAATGCATAGCCATTTTAGGGAATTGCTCGAAAAAATCCTCATTTTTTGATAAATCTATCCGTAAATGGCTATTCTAGAATGAAACCAAAAAACATGTTAAAGAAGATCCACTGTCTACTCCGATCATTTCTTCTTATACCGATGCTGTATATTTCGGTACCAATGCTGGAATTGTTGCAAAATAACACTGATGCGCTCTTTGCCACCACCGTGAGCTGTATGCGCTTGATTCGCTGCCTTCGCTTGATGATGGGATTTCTCCATACCCTGGCAACTCCATACGGCCAGACTACCGTATTCCTCCACAAACCAACTGCCATGCCTGACAATTACATGCTGTCAACAGCCACTCCAAGGTTAGTCCTGGATAGAGAATTGACAAAAGTGAGGTCAGCCATCAACCCCTAATTCATCCCAAAACTCGTTCATATAACTCACCATGTAGTGCGACACATGCTCCTCTCCGAAGGCCTCCAAAAATGTTCTCCCCCACGTTTCTATCTTCCCTTTGAACTGGAGTCGTTGTTCTGCTGTCAGCACCAAGCCGCTGAAATATGGTAGAACCTCTTCAAAGGCTTGCCACATAGCAGCCCTTGCCCTACGATGTGCACCGCCGCCACTATTATTGCTCTCTGCTTGACATATGTCTTTCCAGGCCTTGTCGTTTCCAGACCATACGCTTGGTTTAAATAGTCTGCTAGCAACAACCCCACTGAAAGATGGCTTCTATGGCACATTCCCTGTGCTGCCACTCAGTTTCGGATCCTTTCTAATCTCCACATTGCCACCGTGAGCCCCGATAGCTGACAAGGACTTCTCCATTTGCTCTATGGCTGTAGCCCTCAGTCTTTGATCTTGTATGTTCCAGACATAAATGATGTGTTGATGCACAATCTTCTCCGCTAGGCGAACTAGGGCGTGAAGTGTACAAATGTGCACTCTTTGCAACGGAATTGGCAAGATAGGCCTCCACCTTGTATATGCACGCATGTCACATGGTTCGGGCTCCACAGAGTTGGCAAACAGTCCCCCCACCCAGTTCGGTTTCCCACGTTTTCTGATGGCAGCACTCGCCTGGCTTGCTGTCCCTACGGTAGGCTTAGCCCTCTTCTGCTCGCAGTATATGCAGTTCATCGCACACGACGGCCCTGACTGAAGCCCGTACATACACTTGATCGTCTTCATGACCGCAGCGAGATGCCACTCCACATGGAATTCTCCAACTTCAGGGACCGTAAGTTTCTCGCCACTGGACTGTGCTGCAATCACAGATGGAAATTTGGATTTCCCAAATATCCACGACAGAACTTCGTAGGACTCTTTTTCCACTTGAAAGGTTGCCACTGGCCAGATTTCTTGCTCCGACTGGACTGAGAAAAACAGGGCATGGTTTCTCTGAATGTCTGGGTCGAGCGCCCTATTCATCAATGTGATGCTGACCCGTTCAAACTTCTTGCCATTGACAATCTCGGCCTCGTCCAATTTCATGACAAATACCAGCGGTGCCCCTCTTAACTCTGTGGAAACATGGCGAGTGGATGTGTAAGTGACGGTTAATTGATAAATAACCCTGCTGGCAGTAAACTCTGAAAACAACAGTCTGAGGTGATTACGTTACCTTCTTCCGTGATGCCGTAGAAGATCACCATGCTCCTTTGGACCACCTCAAGGTCTGTGAATAGGGAATTCTTGTCAGTCAAAACGACTTCCTTTACCATGTCCTCGGACTTCTTGTTCTTCTTAGAACTTGCTGGCAGCGTAAGTCGACCTTCAGCATGGTAGTATTCGCCAATATACTGTGGCAGGTTTGCATTTAACTCCTGCCGAAGCAGTTTCACGTGATAGGGGCTCGGCAAAATACTCCCGGAGACTCCTTTGTTCAGAGCAGCAATGGGAGCCTTCACAGATTTGTAGAGAGCACCATATCCCCGATGGGAAACCCCTGCCTGGTCGCAAGCAGCAAGAATTTTGTCCGGTCCAATACTCTTACCAATCGATTTGAGCACATTTTTCGCAATATCTGACTGAACATGTGCCATTGCAGGCTGAGAAGCGAGCGCTACACCTTCATGCCGTGACAAAATTCGAGCTAGTGCTACTGCAGTCCTATTTTGGGACTCTTTATCCCCCCGCAGTCGAGAGCACTTCCGGTTCTCTCGGTTCCTTTCGACAACAAACTGCACCACATCTGGTTGCAGCACTGTCCGCACAAGCTTCACTCTTGCTTTTGATCCACCTGATCCAGGTTTTAACTCGTGAATCCCTCTGAGAGCCCTCCTCCTATTTCGCATGCCCATGGGGGTCTCCTTCTCGAAGCTGGCCCTCCGCTGGCAGCGGTCAACGTCTTCTTGGAGACCCCGCACATGGCGCTCCAATTGCTCCACCCTTTGGGCATGGCAATCACGGACAGCCTGTAATTCAGCTTGCAAATCCCTGCATTTCTTCTCTAACTCAAGGCAACGCATTCTCCCCAATTGGACATCTTGGGCTGCCCTTGAGTTGCTGGCCAGAGCTTCGCCTCTAAGCTGAAGCACTTCTTCGCTCAACTGTGCCAACTGGATCCGCGTCTCCTCATGTGTAGAACCATGTACACAATGATCCAGCAGCCTGTGTGTATATCCGCGAAGACCCTGCTCTCCATGACATATGAATTCAACGAACTCTTTTAGCGACTTGATTGGAGGTGGCTTCCCTGTCATTGGGTCAACAGGGTAAATGTCTCCATTGATCCACAAGTCAATGTTCGTGTCTCTACGCAACCTCCGTGTTGGAAACGAGCTCCTCATGCACAGCTCCACTTGCGTAGAACCTCGTCTCATGACCGGGGCATAGCGTGTGTCCAGTGCAAAGTGGGGAATGTACTGATTGCTTCGTTCAGCCCTTGCTGCCATCGTGGACCCTATAGTCGGTAATCTTGATTGAATCTCCCCTGGTCACACTTGGTGATTTGCTGTTATTCGAGAGAACTTGTTCTCATCTTCGGACACCTCCTACACCCAATGAAAAACTGAATTCACAACCTCAAATACTCCGAACCTATTTCGATGGACCTGCGTCGCATCTACAAGCGCTATCGACCACGAAACCTACATTGCCTTATGCCGTTGTGGCAGCAAGGGCTAATGAAATCGAAATTCAAATTGCTCAAAAACCCAGTAGCCCCTGAACACCCCACAAAGGTTTATCGAATTAGGTTAACTTACCTTCCCTTCAAGTACATCAGTTTTCATCTCTTCGTTGAAACCTTGGTCGCCGACTGAGAACAACCCCTCGCCGCCGTCGCTGCCAGCGGACGCTGCCAAGAAATGAATTGCAATCTCAATTTTGCTCCTCCGGTCTGGGGCGCCATCGCCACTCGGAATCTTTCTCGCAAATCACATACGATTGTGCGTCCCACAGTGCCAACAACGACTTGCTTGAAGCAGAACAGGGCGCTTCGTTTTCTTGGTGCTGAACGGCGTAGAGCCGGTGGCGCCATCGCGCCCAGACCGTTGTGGCAACAACTCGAACAATCCGTGGATCGAGGCAACGGATCAAGGCACTTCATTAATCGCCGAGCAATAAATCCCAAGGATTGGCGCTCAACAACCACCGTCCACGCCCTCTCGCCAACGAGGCAAAACCCGGCCACGGAACTCCCGTCCGTCCGCTTCGGGCAGCGTTTCAGACCCCTGCTGACAGCGACAGAGGGGGTTTTGGGCAGGCAGCCCACCTAATCCGGGCTGCCTTACAAGGCCCGTTGGAGACCTCATTTTTCCCCTGATGATCCACTCCGCCATCCCTCAATAAGAAGCTGCGTAAAATGTCTTCGGCAAGTTGATGGATTTCTTCTCTGCCGGAGATGTGTCAGTGAAATGCTCTTCAGAGTTTCGCCCTGTTTTCTGATGGAAATCCCAAATTTTTTTAAAGCCAAATAACAAAGTCCCCCATTTATACTTACATGCGGCTCGGTCCTGTTCTACATCTCCCTCTTCTCTTGTGGAATTCAACACAACGGCGATCTTACCCACTTCCCAAGTTCCGGGCACATGAGCTCGCTGGGATCCTCGGCTGTCAATTCATCAATGTACTCCTGTCTCTTGGCAGCTGTAAGGGATAAAATCTCAGCCTTTGACCAGTTTGGGTCACGGTCCTTCTTTCCTGAAGGAACCCCCTCCTCTGTACCACCATTCTGATTCTTACCTTTGAGGGCTACTCTTTGGACCACTCGCTGAGAAGGCACTCCCCCAGACGCACCGCTATCTGCACAAGAATATCATGGTATCAGTTTTTTTTTTTCCATAAACAAATTTACCTGACTTTGGCATCGGAGGGGTGTGGGTTGGGTGTGCAGGTACATGACTCTGGGTTCAGCTCAGCATACTGCATCATGCTACAAGTCCAGCTCGAATGTCAAGTTACATCACATATCAGCAGCATTGTAACAATCGGGCAAGCGTGGAAATTAACGTTGAAGCGCAGGCAAGCAGCGCAGATGCTCAAACCCTGGTGCATTTGTACTCAACAACAATTCAGAATAGAGTGCAGTACAGATTTCTTACATGTGGTATTTGTTTCGGTGTGTGCAGGCTGAGGAGGTGCACGGGCGGCCATTGGAGAGCGCTACAAAAAAATATAACACGTAGACCTTAGGATGAGCAGTAGTACCGGAATGAATAGAACTCCTGCAGTTACCGAAACTTCACATTGTACTTACCAATAGAAATAGTGAAATCGAAAAAGAACTGAGCAGCAAGCGCAATGTAGCTGGTGAAAATCGTGCAATGCAACAGTAGAAGAGACTCTCGATTGCGGTAGCTCAGAGCTTTGTACTGTCCAGAAGTTGCACCTCCCAGTTGACACAGTGGCCGGAAAACTTTGCCTGCCCCCGTTTGTCCAGGCGGTAAAAGTTGGGGTTTAATACACGAGGTCCTTGTAATTCTACAAACCTTCGCAGTAACACTGAATTCTTACTATTTTTGCACTCCAGTCAGCTCCAAACCACTTGCATAATTCTGACCCTGCCACCGTCCTGCCACCGTCATAACTATCAGTAAACTACCCAAATCCCGAGGCTAGCAGCTAGGCTCGTTTTTACCAACCCCTCCCTGGTGTGAACACCGCTGTCCATACCTCCCCTGTAAATGACCCTTTACCTACTTCACACCTCCGGGTGTGAAGGGGGCATTAGGGAGGGGAGGAGGGGAGGAGGAGGAGGAGGAGGGGAGGAGGGGGGAGGAGAGGAAGAGGAAGGCGAGGCTTATTGTCCGGTCCTTCCAGTCATTAAAAAATGGACCCATTATTCCATGAATTAGTTTTGAATTAACTTCTGAGTGTGTCGCAGTGACTCTTCGAGGCTGCCTGTTCCTTCGGCTACAATAACTGCACTCTTCGATAACTCGCCGATAAATCAGGCGTCCACTGTGATATTCAGCTGTTGAAAAGACGCAACGGCAACTTGTAATCTTGAGATAAAAAGTTCTCTAAAAAGTTGTTGGACTAACTTCACAGAAATCCCTGCAGCACCTTCTCTGCATGCGTTGCAACATCCGATCCTGCTGTAACACCATGCTGCAAGCTAGGAAGTTCTCAAAAAATAAGAAACAAACGAAACTCTGGGATGCAACTTGTTCCAACGGTATGTATTATGCTTCGATGCCATGATTCCAGTTGGGATTGACATAGGATACGAAACAAATCAGATTTCATATGGCGAGATACTCAAACGCAACTTGCCCTTGTGATTGCGTCTCATGAACAGACATGCTGCTCCGACGTTGTGAACATGTGGGCCTTCATTGCTTTCAGTTATCATGCATCTGGCAGGAGGTCTGCAATATCATTGTTTTGAGTAACAGCTCATGGAGTCCGTTTTAGGAGTCCTGTAGAAAGGTCAGGAATCCCGTAGTTTCACTACACTTTTACCTCTGCAACTTTAACACTGGTGATCCTTCTCAGACTTCCGGATCATGCTACCACCATTCCAGAAACTCCAACATCACACCCTCCCATGAATTCATTCAGAACCATATGATGACAGACCACATATCAATAGAGCTGAAGGTCCAGAGCACTGCACTAGGAGGAAGTTACCGAAGATTTCTCCCACAAGAGACTAAAGTAATAAGTTCAAGCTTACGAAGTAAAAGACACACGACGTTATAAAAGTTCAAAGCTTCCGAAGGCGTGTTTTGCACCTCACTGAGAATTATCCACAAGCGCTGCTTCGAAAAAATAAAAAAAATAAAAAACCAAAAAAAATACTTCGTACCGCTACCCCGAAAAACTAGAGACCCACGAGTCCCAGAAGATTAAACCAAAATTAATCGAACGAAGGACGTGTGTCTCCGAGAACGAAAAAGAATGTAAAAATGACTAGAAAAGCACGGCCATCTGAGTCATGTGCAGAAAGAATCCCGGGATCCACAGAGCCGCATTGGCCGTCGCAACGTCGGACGCTGGAGCATCAAGTTCGCAAGCGGCACGTCACTGACGCAATTCAGACACAAGCTACAACAATCACTGACGCACCGGCAAGTAAGTAACCAAGCTGGTACTGTAACGCACTGGCCAGAAAGTTCCCCGGAACGTGCAAAGTCCGTTTCACGTTCCGCGACCAACCAACCACCACTTGAATCCCAAACCTCGTCGCAACTGGCGCCCACCGATTGATTGCACAGTGACATTCCTGGAAAAACAACTCCCACAATCCATCCGGATGAGCATCAACTAGTGCATCATCACAACAGCGTGACATGGTGACGAGCTGGGTCATGTCAAGGATATGAGATATGAGTTGCATGTGGCGGCTGTCAGTCACTGGAAGCCTCATCTGCTTCCTGGTCTCGTCTTCTTCGGCCAGTACATCGTGCAGCTTAGAGTTGGGGAGCTTTGGTTTGGTTTAGTTACCTCGGAGTTTGATTCATTTCGAAGGAACGATTCTGGATTGATGGGAGAAGGGTGAAGGAGGGGCCCAGGGGATGTGAAGATTGATGGTGGCGTGACGTAGGGTTGATGCTCGGGGTTTCAGGAGGATAGGTTTTGGTCGTGGGTTACGAGAAGGAGCGTTTCTCTTGTGGAGTATCGCGTCGGGTGGAGTGCAGAATCCGTGGAGTTTTCTTCGCTCAGGAGATGGGAATTCGTCTCAGCCGCTTGTGAATGACTTATCTTCGTGCAGGCGCTTGTGGTGTCGTGAGGGGCGATTGATGCTTGGAACTGCGCGCTTACGCTACTGGGCTGGATTGGTTTTAAAGGTGTTGGCCGTTTGGTTTGCGAAGGTATGTGGTTGTGTTGCTTGTGGGTTAGGTGGTAACTTAGGTGCTCTGGTTTCCAAAGGGGCGCTCTCTTTTGCGCCCCGTTTCTGTGTTGTGTGGGGAGATCGTCGTGCGGTGCAATGCTGCGGCTCGCGGTTTCAGAGCCGGGTTTCTCTGCCAGTTGCGTCGTTGGAGTGGAGTGTTAGTTCGTTTGGTTCAGGTTCGTGAGACCATTGGGTGTATGGGTGTTGGATTCTCTGGGTTCTTCGTCGTTCCGTGCCGCTTCCACTCACATTGCTCATTGTGTGTTGACAGGTTTTACTGCAGAAACAACCAATTATGTCGACTTTTGTGGATGATGAGATCGATGTGATAGACGGGGTGGAGTCTGAGGACGAGGTGGATTTCGTGGAGGAGATGCGATTGCCAGAGGAGAAGAAAGTGGACGACAGGTTGTCCGTTGGGAGCCGGACTTACGGGTATGCCCTCATTTTTTCTTCGTGATAGTTGGGGAATTTGCAATGAAGGGTAGCGAACAGTTTGTTGAATTCGTTTCTTGCGTGTGCGACTGCCTTACGAGTATCGCCTCTGAGAGATTTTAAAGCCTTGGGATGCAGGAAGTGCATGTGATTGTGATAACCTACTGCTTAGCGATTGATTCGTAGGATAATGGAATTTTGATCTGGGGATGTTAAGGTTTGTGGAGACTCATGGATATTTAACCTAAGAAATGTGTTAAAGAGCATTAGACCGGATGCGCTGGGTATCGGCGTGCACGTTAGCTTGTGATTGCTCGTGGCAGTATTGACGCCTTCCTAATTGAAGTCACAAATATCTCTTGTTTGAAAATGTAGTCTAAGTTACTCGTGCCGGCAGTCTTTTCGGAGTTTTTCTAATTTCTAGGGTTTGCTTCTGCAGCTGCAAGCATTACAGAAGAAGATGTCGAATTCGAGCTCCATGCTGCAAAGAGATCTTCGATTGTCGTCATTGTCACAATGAAGCAAAGGTTCTTACATCCTCTGCCTTGAATTTTTCTATTCCTCGTCTCAGATGTGTGGTGGTGCGATGGGTCAATCTTCATAATCGGCCTCTGTTTGGGTTGTGAATATTCTGTCCTACTCTGTTGGATTCTTGAGTTGATATTTCCAAATATGCTTGTCATCTAGGTGTAGCCTTTAGTTTCAGATTAGTGGAAGGCCTACTTCCAAATGAAACCTTGGATTTTTAATGAACAGTGCTTGGTCCTTATGCAGAATACCAACGAGGTTGACGACTCAAAGCGCCACGATATTCCAAGGCACCGTGTTGAGAAGGTACGTCGCACGTGTTGTAGTGCATTATTTCTTTGGACGAAGAAATGTTGGGACTTTTCAAGTTAATTGTGTCAGTCAGCTTAGAGCAAGAATTCAAGTACAATTACGGTTTTGGTTTGAATCTGATAAAGCGTTTCGTCTGAGAATACGAAATGAATTGGGCATAGGCATTATGAGTGTCAATTTGGTAACAGCAAATTATTGAAGTCTGAGACTGGTGCTTCTGATGTGCCAGGTTATATGTTCACTGTGTGATCATGAGCAAGATGTGAAGCAGGTGTGCGAAAATTGTGGTGTTTGCATGGGTGAATATTTCTGTACCAAGTGCAAATTCTTTGATGATGAGGTTAGTGTGCTTTCTTATCCAAATGCTAGATCCTGTGAAAAGCTGCATGAAAGAATTGCGGCATTAGCTTTTTGGAAATTTTTAACTCAGTGAACCCCCTATTTTTACTCTTAATTCTAATTATCGATGTCTCGGATGTAATAACGGGGTTGCATATGCCCAGGTATGCGTCATGTAATGTATTTCATTGTTTGACGCATTGCCACTCTATTTCCCGACATCCAGCAATTCTCTCATATTCTAAATGTCGATCTACTGTTTACATTATGCTCACTATTGCTGTGTCTTAACTTGATTTATGCAGACAGAGAAGGAGCAATATCATTGTGATGCTTGTGGTATTTGCAGAATTGGTGGCCGCGACAACTTTTTTCATTGTGATCGTTGTGGTACTAATCTCCTCACTTTTTAATGTGCCATACTTACTACCTCTGTTTCTAGCCTTTTAGAATGCGTTTTTGCAAATCTAGACCAATTGCAGTTCGTGTTGGAAGATTATGCTGCTCATAGCCGTTGGATTGGAGTTCGTATTACTTTTTATCTTTTCTGTCGCAAATTGATTTGAATCTGGAAATGTGGCAGGTTCATGTTATAGTAATGCTCTTCAGAATGGACATCCGTGTGTGGAGAATGCTATGCACCAGAATTGTCCCGTATGTGTTGAGGTAAGCAGTACTCGAATTATGACCTAATTCGTTTTCATATTTACTAGTTTATGCTGGGCTGTATTCTAGGGTTAGTTAGAGGTTCAATTTTGAATCATAAGTGTGTACTACAATTTCAAATACTTACCTTGATTTGGATTTTTGCAGTACCTATTTGACTCTGTAATGGATATTTCCGTATTACCGTGCGGCCACACGATGCACCAGATTTGCCTTGAAGAAATGAACATGCACTCACAGTATGCTCTTAACCTAAACAATTGCATGTTGATCAGACATGTTGCCTTCCTGCTTGAAGTCAGTGTTGTGTGACAACAGAGCTTTTAGATACAAGTAGATTTGAGTGGTCTTGATCCCTGCATTTGCTTGCCCCGTTCTCTTCTGGGGAAAATCTCTATTAATCCTTTGGAGAGTTCATCTTTTCATTAATGAATTAGCAACCACCAGACAATGCAGATTTTGTAGGTAGTGTACTGTGTATTTGAGTGAGTCCAAAGAATCACTCTACCTATTTGAATGTCATGGGGTTTTTGAGAACTGATGCTTAAATATGTCTCATGTCGTATGCTTCAGATTCTGCTGTCCTATCTGTTCAAAATCAACGCAAAATATGTCGAGAGTTTGGGAGCGACTGGACCAGGAAGTATATTTAACTCCAATGCCTGAAGAGTACCGCCAAAAGAAGGTACAACTTTGACGATCTTCTCTCTTATTGATTATGAATGCTGCAACGTTTTAGATACACAGTTTATACCACTGGACTTCTGAGAATTTTCTCTTCTGTGCAGGTGTGGATTCTGTGTAATGACTGTGGGACCACCAGTGATGTATATTATCACGTAATAGGACATAAATGCTTACGTTGTGGGTCTTACAACACACGGTCAACCTGTCCACCTTCACAGTCCAGACGTGCTGAACCAAGGCCTTCGATGGGAATGTTGCCTGAAGCCATTGAATCTAGCGTTTCACCCAACCCAGCCCAACCCGGGAGGACCCTTGCAGCAGAGATGTCTGCCGAATAGATCAATGCATCCCCTCACTTGTGGATATTGTGTGACTCAATTTGCTAGCCCTGGAGATTAATGTGCAGCAGTAGCAGAAAAGAGTAGCAAAAATCATTGTTTTCTCTCTGGGTGGTAGGGTTCTATACATCTCATCAAGTGCAGTTTAGAAGTAGTAAAGGACTGTCCCAAGAGGAGAGTGCATTTTTTAATCAAATGAACTAGGGTAAGGATGTAGGTGGACATAGTTAGGACAAAGGTACAGAAACGGTGGATTTGTCAAATGGATTTTTATTGATGTCCAGTTACCGGACCCATGTAAATTGTTTCTTGTGCAGAGCTGTAGCTCTTGTGCTGATTTGTACATCATGTCTTAGCCGGCCGGCCTGCTTGGGTTTAAAGTTTAGAAGAAGTTATGTGGTATTCGGACTTAGTCATAAAATTCTTATTCAATTTCGATTTTCAGTTTTTGTAGTACTGCTCAAACCTTACACATAACTTATATCCTAAGTTAGTTCCTCTGCTAGTAGCTACCGAGTCCTGATGTACTCAAGTCTATGATAAGTGACACTCTTATCAATGATGACATGACCAGGCCAGATATGTTTGAGTGCTTCAATGTCCAGTGGAGACTCTGACCTAGTTAAAGTACAGTTTGCTGTTTCTTGTCCCTAGACTGCCCAGTTCAACCCGATGAAGACATCTGTTAGCGTCCCAAACTCCTTCAAATTCAATCTTAACACAGGATAAGTATTTCCCTAAAAGGAAAGTAACATGATGCGAAGGCTTCACAGGAAACAGTGAACCTGAATGAGATTTCTCTCCCAATTCCCCTATGTCTACGAAATAATTCAAAAAGTCAAATTCAAAATTGACGATTTCTAGAAATGTGCCTGAAATCTCAAAAAAAACCCATTCCAAGACTATTGGACCATTTTGGGAATCTCAAGTGCACATCCATTAAGTATATTCAAGTATGATAGAAAATGAAAATTATAGAGGAATTGGACCCTAGAATATGGTAATTAAATTTATTATGTTACCTAAATATAAAATCTAAATCTATATTGTCTTATGAAATTTACAATATTATCTAAAAATGCAAAAATAATCTAACTTTTTATTTTGTTGTTTCAACAAATGTCATGATATCATTTACAATATACCATATGATTATAGTCTATAGAATTAGTTCCCATATATGGAAATGGCTAATTGAAAGACTGATTTCTATATTTCTTCATCTACAAGAGCGTTTTTTAGCTCTTCAGAAAAAAGGATCTTCTCCTCATTTGAATACAAATTTTCCGTGATCGCTTCAGTGGGTTCCACTATGGAAAAGGATTTCATGAGACGAGCAGGAAAAACTTGAAATTCATTGCCACAGCTATGGCACAAGCAACGAGGTTGCATCGTGTTTTTGTTATTGTAGTACAAGAAACTTGAATTGCCCTCTACACCACATTTCGTGCATCGTCTGACAATCCCTGCCCATTCTGGAGGTTCAACCCCTTTTTTCTTTCTGTATGTTCTTCCTCGTGGCCTCCCGTTAGTTCCTTTTCTGGGATCCACATGAGTGTAGAACTTTTTGCAAGCGAGACATTGATATCGAGGTTGGGTTCTTTTCCCGTTGTTGAGATACTTGAATTTACAAGCATTGGATTGACAATATGGGCATGTTTTGAGTTGATTTACAAACTCTTCTGGCTCAACGGCACGGACCTTTCTACAAGAAATATTGACACCTTTTTCAACATAATCCATGTTTAGTAGCATGCTTGCTTGCACAGAGGGGTATTGCATGGACATCATGTTTGGATTTCCACACTATTGTCAATTTTTAAATTGGAATGAATAACAACCCTTAACAATTTACTGTTCAGGAAATGTTGAAATTCCTGAAGAGGAGGGGCTTTTTTTATAGACAGAGTTTCACCTGCAAGCTCAGCAACACTGTAAGTATTGTAGATGTTTACTACCACCTCAGACTGTAGGGTTGTGAATCTGGCATGTGGGATACCGGTTGGGTCCAAGTGTCATCCCCCGTGGAACAGTAAATCTTTACTTTGCTGCAGTCTTTGGGGTTTATTCAAGAACATACTACCCCCATGTTCCGGGCTTCTACTTATTCGATGAGCTGCGCTGGATACTAGCAATATATATGGGATTATTTCAACATGGTATTAGTGCTTGTGGAACACGTCAGTGCAGATTCGCTCATTTTGACTCAACGAAAGAAATAATTAATTAAGACATATACGAGCAGGATGTTTGACCTCAAACTTGGAGCTTCCAACAACTGAAGCGGATGTTGCACCTTGGCACCCAGAGTCCCACGTTTCCCATCTAATTTGTACTTCATGGCTGGGTCTCACTGTAGTTTTCTCAATCTCATGCTGTGAAAACGGTAGTCCCTTCAATTGTATCTACTGTGTCTGGTCAAGACTGTGCTGGAGTACTGCAACGGAGGTTTTGGCATGGGTAAGTTATTTGAGTTCCTAGTTTTTTCACATCATGCTGAGTCTGTGCATGGAGGTTTGGAGGCTGAAGGTTTTGAGGTTGGCCTGGGTTTTGTTCCAATACTGGTGAGTGGTTTTGAATGTTCTTTTTCGTTCTAGTTTGATGATTACTTCTGAAGCTAGATTTGATGAGCCGTTGTAGCAATGTCATGGTTGGAAAGAGCAAGTGGGTGTTGTTGTCGCTTGATTTACGTTGATTAGTTTCTGTTTGTGTGAAGCTAGGGACCTTCTTTCTTTCTTTCTTTCTTGGTTGAACGGCGCTGCATTTTGATTTGATCTGGATGCGTTCAGGAAATGTTTTAAACTATTAATCTACTTGTTCTTGGTCTGTTAGCATGTGCGCTGCCTCGCTAGGGTTTCACTTGCATTGTGGCCTTCTTGTGCAATGGAGGTTCTTTTACCCATTTGTTCGTAATACAGATCACTCTCATAACCTTGCAGTTCATTATCAAAACGTTGCAGTTTGTGACTCGATAAGAAAGTATGGACTGGAACAAAAGATTGAAGTCACTTGTAGTAGACAGCAGGCAGCGGGGGAGGATCAGGGTAAAGTTGATATTTACGGACGCAGAATCTCGGCGGATGCTATTTGATGATAACGATGCTGCCGTGCAAGCATCGCTTCTTGCCCTCATTGAACCCGCTGCTGCTGGTATGATTTCTTCCCTAGAAACAGAGAGCAAACCTGGAAGGTCAAAGTGAGTAGTTGAGACTAAAACTTTTTTAATGCTGTATTGATATCTATTATTCTATGCATCCAATGTTTCAATTAATTTTTTTAGATGAAGGTTTAGGGTTTAGGGTTTTAGAGTTTAGAGTAGTGCATGAAATTTCTGGCATCAAGCTATTGGTTCTTGTTTGATTATTTGGCCTGTGCTTAGTCAAGAAGGTAGGTGGGTTTGGCCATACTGTTTTGTGTCAATTTAGGTTAGTGTCCTGGTTTGTCGTAACCTATCGATGTTAATGTAATGACTCCACGTCAATCGAACTGGCTCCTCCTATTTGCTATGCGAGTGCTGGGAATTCTGACAGCAGACTAATGATCCTATTCTGACGCTTGTTTTCTTTTTCTTGTCGTTTTTTGCTACAGCACGGTCTTTTTCTATTGCGGAGCAGAACGCTATTGCACACGATGCGCAGATTGGAACATCTCACCCATCAGTCATCGTTGATACGACCTATGAGGTTTGTGCCTAATTTGAAGTCACTATGTCCCATGGTCTGGTCTCCTTCATTTGCTGTTTCGAGGCTGCTTCTCAAATTTGATGATATTCATTATAGGAAGATTTGCAGCTAATTGAGAATTCGATTGGTAATCATTTGCAGAGTCTAGTGCAGCTTGAGAATGTGCGCTGTGTAGCATCAGCTACAGTTGTAGCCGCCTTGCCCGTGTGCTGCTTCGAAAAAGAGGCAGCAGCAGGTTTTGATCAAGCGTCCGAAGTGTGCGTAATTTGTCAGGGTGACTACGAACCTGGCGATTCGCAGGTCAAGTTGCCATGTCAGCATGCCTTTCATCAGGCCTGTGGAGCGGAGTGGTTACTTAACTACTCCACGCTCTGCCCTGTTTGTAAACACGATATCACAGATGCGGCAACTGTGGCATCCTCATCTGTATAGTTAGTCTTTGGTGGAGCGCTACTCATGTTTATACATTCTTTCGTCACTCTTTGTAGATTTTTCATGAAGCCAGGCGAGGTTTGCTGCCCTAGCATGGCTCATCATTTAGGGCAACCACCTTCAGCTCTGTAGCTTGTATTTAAGTTGACGGTGGTGACCTCGAGGTGAGTAGAGGCATCAATATATCAGCTTGCATTATGTGCCCAGACTATCACCATTTGTATTGAGCTGTGTCGTCAATTTTGGAGAGAGATGAAGTTCTCGTTCATAGATATTTGCTTGTTTGGATATCAACTTCTTCCATGTTTTTAACCATCTTTTTGTTCATCAGATACTACTTGAGGAGGATATCAAATATTCATGGAGATCGAACGATGTTGCAGAATGCTGAAGTAAACCGTAGCTCAACATTCCAACAAGACATGAGTCATGACCTTCTGGATGCAGTTGGATCTAGAAATGAATACTATCTCTTGCATACATGTACTCCTGCATTGGAGAGCACAAGTACAATAACTTCCCACCAAAGAACCAGCTAGATCTCTAAGGTCATAAGAAAAGAACGGCTTAAAGAATGATCAATCCCAAATTCTTATCATTTAATTTGTACACTTCATTGCCTCTCACAGTGTACATTTCCTTCCCATAGTCTCAAGCCCCGAAGAAAGATAGCACTAGTAAAAACCTAGAAAATCAGATTTCAAACATGGGAGCATCCTTTGCCTCTGATGACCTTCCTTTATATCATAACGAAATAAGCATACTCAACATCTTGGAAGATGTCACATTTCAATAGTTACAACCGACGCTTCTTCACATGAGGTAGCCGAAGCTCATAATCATCCTCCACATTATAGTACTTCAAAGAAGCAGACTCCAGCATACCGGCTTTTTTACTTGAGCTGAAATGGGGGATACCGTACTTGGGATCGTCGCTCTCCTCTGTTACTTTGTAGCGAACTCGCTGCAAACCAAATATGTTCAACATATCACATCCTCTGGACTCCAAGTGGCTTCGGAACCACTCTGCTGCGGAGTCCACAGCCCGCTCCAGCGACTGATCCGCTTGTTCTGTGTCGTCAGATATATATGTATTGGATCATTGCTTTCGTTTTCGGTTACTGGATTTTGGACAACTTCTGGATTGGTCTTTATTTCTATAAATGACTATTTTTATCATACTCTTTTTTAGAATACAATTTATTTCTTTTAATTGTAACTCAAGATTTATAATTCAAAACATATGTACTTCATTATAATTTTAGATGCCCAACATTAAAAAAAATTAAAAAGAAGTTCAAACATGGATCTAAATATAGAGGGGAAAAAAATAAAAGTGAAATTTTTACTTTAATCTATTTTCACTATAAATATGACATGAAATAGATTACAAGTCTCATAAGTTTTTATATATTTTATACAAGTCTTATATAATTTTGTTTTATTTATTTATTTGTCTTCTATTATAATTTTCTATTTAATTATCAAACTTTTGATTTATTTCACAATAAAATCATGTCGAAAATGGATAGTCGTGGACAATCGGTTCCCAGTCAAAATTCACCATCACATGTATATGAGGAACAAATAATTTACAAATATATACAACATACTATTGGATTTTGGTTGGTAGAAACAAAGTACTTCTACACAAGAAAAGCGGGTGATTTTCACGTCTGGATAATTATAGAACATGAAGGCCAAAGTATTTTATTTCCAGTTCCACTAAACTTTATTTCAAGAATCAGGAATAAAAATAATCGAACTCTTCAACCTCCTCAAACAAGCAGCAAGATAAGAACGAGCAGTGAGATAAGAACAAGTCTCAATGTTATAAGAACAAGTCTCAATGTTAATTTTTTTTAAAAACTTACGGTTCTAAAATACACCACACAAATAGAAATAAATAAAGTAATTATGTTATTCATCAATTTATTCGATTTTAGAATTTAAAGGATTTGTAAACAAATTTCTTAATACACCTTGATTTCTAAACAATCAAACAGAAATCAGCCCCACCTACTTGAAAACATTATTCTACTGTAAAGATTTACAATGAAATAAAAATCTTACCTTCACTTATTTCAATAACTAAATTATTGTAAAACACTTATGGTCATTGACAGTACAGAAGTATAATCTAAAATAATTAACAATACAATTGTTTTCTTGCTAATGTATGCAATCAGTGATCTAGTGTAGCTGCATCTTGATATGGATATGTTTCTTCTTAGAAGCTCTTGGTAAATTTCCACTTTAACTTCAGCCTTTCCTACTTTAGCTTCAGTTTTTTCCACTTCAACTTCCGCCTGAGGAGAATTTGTTTCCTCCAACAATTGGTGCTCAATCTCCATCCTTAAGGTATACACACCTATGAGGGATCACTTAAGCATTTCAGCATAGTAAATCTTGGGTTTTCAATAAGGAGTTATTTTTCGTGCATAGTATCATAAGGTTCATGAAGAATGAGCATTTTTTCAAAATTAATTCAGTAAAATTCAAATTACTACAAATTTTTTTGTCCAAAAGTTAGGGTTACCCATGACTGACATATAGGTGTACCAATGACCGACCATACTCAGATTAGTGAACAAATATATGACTACTTGATTATGTCACACTCACAAAGGCATTCTATTGGAGGATGCATCCTAAATCTAATGTTCATCAATTATCCGTTACTGGTTTCCCATTGATCTGGAATGGGGAAGCCTACATATCAGTCATGGGTAAGTGATCCCTCATGGGTGTGTATACCTTACTGCTGCCAATTGGTCCTAACGTATTTCTTGTGTAATTCTCCGCTGCCCTTCTTTGCCAGTAGATTGCATTGGAATGTTGTCTCATAATTTGCTTGCTTTAATATGGAAGCCAGAGGCACAAAGGCACCTTTCTCTTGACATGTCCATCCATGGGCTGCACTCAGAGGTGCCCCCAAAGGTGCCAAATCTGCAAAAGCTCCGACTATAATTTCATCAGTTCATCATAAAATTAACCAAATTATGCTTAGTTGAAGTAGTTTGTTATGCACAACACAAAATAACGTTCTGTTTGTTTTTATTTTAAAATTAAAGTGTCTTTTCAAGCATAGTTTTGTCAGTTTTGAACCGGATCCATTTCGGCAACCATCTGTATACAACTTGTCTCTGATTCATCTTCACGTTCATCACTTTTGTCAATGATGCTTACGCTCATTTCTCAAAGTCAAAAAAAAATTTAAAAACCTAAAAAAATTTAAAAAACTAAATTAAAATGAATTATTTTCAAAAACAAACACTAAAACATGAAATGACTGTCATATAGTTTTGTAAGGGAAATATGGATGTTTCAATCACCTGGGCAATTGGCAGTGTAAAGGTTACACCTGAAAATAGACGCATTGGTACGAAACCCGTCGTTCTCAATTGCATACTTCGCGGAGGTTGTCGCCTTTGGCACCGGGTACACGAAAATGTGTGAAATGTCTTGACAGCCCGGGGATTCAGAAGAGAGGGAGGGAATAGCCAATTGCAGCTCTTCGGTTTCTCCAATAATTTGCAAAAAGGCATTTGTGGAGTCACGGGAAACTCATTTTCACTCGGATGCAGTAAAATTGGTAATATTGGATTCCGGAGTTTGGGATTCACACGGAAACTAATGTCTACATGCTACGAGTATGTGTCTAGATGACGATGCACGCCATCAGATAGGTCCAACGGTCAGCTTCGCAATTGCTTTGCTTAGGGTTTGGAGTAGTTAGGAGAGCTTGGAGCTTAGGGTTTGGAGTTGTTAAGAGAGCTTGGAGCTTCAATGGTAGTGCGATGGGATGATGGAGTCTAGCTTCTGATAGCCAATTCAGGATCCAATTAGTGGGGGAGGTGGAAGTGTGCGTGCGGGGGAATGGGTGATGGTGGAGCTTCGGGGCGTGGACGGGAAAAGTCGATGGGTTAGGCGAGGATGGATGGTGTTGCTGCAACGGGCAGATTTCGTGACGGTGCTGGAATATGTTTCATGAGGATTTGATAGTGCTAGAGGATTGTATTAAACTATATGCAAACAGTGATCCAACAGTGTGCAGCAACAAACATTTTACACGCAGAGATTAGCCAAAAACAATGACACAGTATGTTTCATTAACGTGAAGCTTATACAGATTCCCCGAACCAGAGGAATGGATGGACTTTTTCATCCACATGAAGGTCGATGAAACCCTAGTCTAATACTCCTACTCAACCTCATCTGCACAATGAAAAAGTTCACCATTTCTCCCACTTGAGAGTGCAGCCATGAGGGCCAGAACTAAAAGAGTTTACGATGAGAAAATCTGGGGACGATGAACACCAAGGAGTTCCCGAAGTTGAAGAAATCGTGTCGGAGGGAGGGCTTTGGTGGAAATGTCGGAGATCTGGTCTTTCGTAGGAACGTAAGACACTGAGATGTTACCGTTAGCTTGGTGTTCACAAATCACATGATATTGAATATCGATGTGCTTCGTCTTTTGATGGTATTCGGAGTTGAGGATCAACCGAATTGCCGACTGGTTGTCAGACAGAAGGGAAGTAGGATGACGTTGGGGGTAACCGAGCCCTGCAAGGAGATGACGACTCCAAAGGATTTTCTTTGTGGCAATACAAGCGGCGAGATACTCAGCTTTTGTGGTCGATGATGCGGTACAGGACTGTATGCGGCTTAGCCATGCAACGGGGCCATTGTTGATCAGAAGAACAACACCAAACCGTGATTTTCTGTCATCAACGTCTTGCCTATAGTCGGCGTCACAGTATGCTTGAAGGGTGTGCGGTGCAACCGTGGCAGAGAAGGTTATGCCATAGTCTTTAGTAGCCTTCAAGTAACAGATTATCTTCTTGAGGGCTGTGCAATGAGACCTTGTGTAGCAATGATTGAAACGTGCGCAGCTACTGACAGCATACGCAATATCGGGTCGTGTGCCCAATGCTGCAAAAGCCACGCTACCGAGGAGTTGGGTGTAAGGGAAATCGAGTTCTTGAGCAGCAGCTGAGTCATGGTCCATGTCAATTTGGAGCTTAAGATTGGGATCCGCTTGGACTTGGACTGAATGAAGATCGGTGTAGCCGTATCTCTTCAGTAGGCGGTCTACGTATTGGGTCTGATCAAGAAAAAGAGATCGCATGTGACGGTGGCGAGTAATGTGAAGACCGACATAAGTGTCAGGCTCGTTTTGGTGCACCTTGAAAACATTGTTCATTTCGTTAAGAATGCCGCAGATGGTGTGCTTGTCGTGAGCTGCCACAAGATCGTCGTCAATGAAGATGGCGAGAAGAACCATGGAGTGTGTTGTTGACACGTAAATACAGGGGTCTGCGTCGGTGGATCAAAGGCTGTGTTGCAGTAGGAATTCGTTGAAACGGCGATTCCAGACTCGGGAGGCTTGTCGCGGGGAAAGTTCGTATGTGAGCGGAGAACGTAGAGCGGAGAGCAGAGAGCAGAGAATGGAGAGCAGAGAATTGACCTTTAGTCAAATTTTCAAAAGTAAAGTAGACCCTATGACCGTGAGGAAATACTAAAAAGAGGCATTTATTTTTTGTTTTTTTTATAATAAAAGAGTGTAATTCCGTGGATTTAGGGTCCAAAACAACGGCACTTGACTAAATTCATTTTAAGGGGTAAAGACTAGGGCTGATGTCATGATGACGTCATGCATACATTCCATTACTTTTGGTCCAACATTGGATCTAAGTACGATGTTCTAGACTGATGTTTTTAGATCAAATTAGTAATAATTGCATGCAGTTGTGTAATTAATCAATGTGAAAACATATTTCACAAAATGTAAAATTTTAGGTCTGAAAACTTCTTAGAATATTTTAGAATTTGTGTACAATAATGGTAATGTTGAAACCAAGATTTATACCATGTCACAGTGCTTGTCATCATCAAAGATTTCTCCGTCTTTGAATAGGATCAATGCTAGCTTTACTGTCAAGTAACGATTTATATAAACCTTGTCAAAATTCCTTCAACTTGTATGAGCTCAATGATTTCATTAGAACTTAACCTTGTACTTGTTAGGCAGTGCTTTGAGAGGATGGGCGATTCCTTTGAGGTCATTGCTTCTGAAATGGTTTTATAGGATTTGCTTCAGCGAATGGCGGATGGGTCTGACCCCTGGGATCTTATAGGCAAAAGTACAACACAATGTTTTGGCGGCCATGAAAAGTCTTGGAGCACCATATGGAGCTAGAAGGGCATTGTAGATGGATGCATCATCCTCAAACGCCAGAACATGACGACCAATGTCATCGCAAGCCTTAAGTAATGGAAGCCCCTAAAATTTAAAGCATGGAAAAGAAGTGAGACTATGTTGATAATGTGAAAAGAAGGGAAATCAGAAGTAATTAGTAAAATAATTACCTGTTCCTGCCTTCCAGTCGAGGACTATGTCGTCACGCTTCCTCAGTTGAGATAATCGTACTGAGATAGATTAAGCAAGAAGGAAGCCTGCTCCTGCTATTTCGCAAGCTCTTCTTTGAGTTGCACTATGCTTGCATCCTTGATCTTCATTGCTGCTCGTACACCTTCAGAAACTTGGTCTATCTCCCTTGCCTGCTCAACACCATGAATGTAAGGAACAGAAGTAGGCATATATGGTAACAATTTGGAATGGGACAAGCGTTACCTCATGCTCATATATCTATTACCTTCTGCATCTTCTAGCTTTGTAACTCTAGGGTATGTTGCTTGGTTATAAACCTGCACGCATGTCTTCCACTTTCACTCGTTCTAGCTCAACCTTCTCTTTTTTGAGTCTTGATCCTGGATTCAAAGAATTAAGTCAGCATCCTTGTCACCATCTATTAATTGTAACCACCCCACCTAATTCATTCAATCACTTGAAAACATGCGTGCAGATTTATATTAAGATCTTGTACTTGGTCCTCAGAGACAGCTTTCATTCTATCCATCTTCATACTACACTCTTCATCCTGCAGTTGCACAACTACAACATAATTAAATTAAACATATCTGAACGCACAAACATAATATAACTCAATTTGGAAAACCAGACTGGAGCGTGGTTTTCTATATCACAAAATTACAACATGATGAAACATGACTATAGCATTGAATGCTAGCTCCTAATTTCTGTGATCAAATCAACAAAGCATATCAAAGTAAAACTTAGATTAAGGAAATTTGCATGCCTTCCTCATAATCTATTTCAGCAAATCAGTTTTTCGATTTGAGCTCCAGGATAGATGCCCAAACCCTAATAATTGTTGTTGTTGCAGGCTAAAGCCTTTTCTTCTTTACAAATGATAGTAACTTCTCCAACCAATTCAAATAGAAAACTGAAAGTGGTGGAACTACCTCTTGATGAAGACTGATCCAATTTGAAAGCTGGGCTTCAAGCGCACAAATCTTCTCCGACTGGTGCTCAAGACGAGCCTCTAGCTTCCGTTGCTGTACCTTGTGCTCACTCTCAAAATTCTAAATTTGCTGCGACTTCCGCGGCGTCGTAGAGCCATCACAGGCCCTCTAGTGAAGGAGGCCCTCTGGAGGTGCTATCTGCTCCAAAATCACCTCCACAGGCTCGGAACCCCTTCCAGCCCGCAATGTTTTTAGAATTGGATTTTTATTTTTATTTTTTATTTTTTATTTTTTTCTGGTGAAGGAAGTGATGTCTGCTCCGAAAGCACCCCTTCTAGCCGCGATGATTTTGGAATTTTTTAATTTTTATTTTTTTTTTAATTTTTTTTTTTTTTTAATTTTTATTTTTAATTTTTTTTTTGGTGAAGGAAGAAATGTCTGCTCCGAAAGCACACCTTCCAGCCGCGATGACTTTGGAATTTTATTTTTTTTATTTTTTATTTTTATTTTTTTTAATTTCTTTTTATTTGTATTTTTAGTGAAGGAAGTGGTGTCTGCTCCGAAACCACCCCTTCCACCCGCGATGTTTTTGGGATTTTTTTTTTTTTAAAAATTTAAAAATTTTTTTAAAAAATTTTTTTTTGAAGGAAGTGATGTCCGCTCCGAAAGCACCCCTTCCAGCCGCGATGTTTTTGGGAATTTTTTTTTTTTTTTTTTTAAATTTTTTTTTTAAAATTTTTTTTTTTTTAAATTTTTTTTTAAATTTTTTAAATTTTTTTTAATTTATTTTTTTAATTTTTAGTGAAGGAAGTGATGTCTGCTCCGAAACCACCCCTTCCAGCCGCGATGTTTTTGGGATTTTTTTTTTTTTTTTTTTTTTTTTTAATAATTTTTTTTTTCTTTGTTTTTTGGTTTTGGTGAAGAAAGTGATGTCTGCTCCGAAAGCACCCCTTGTAGCCGCGATGTTTTTGGGATTGAATTTTATTTTATTTTTTTATTTTGTTTCTTTATTTTTTTTGTTTTTTGGTTTTGGTGAAGAAAGTGATGTCAGCTCCGAAAGCACCTCTACAGGCTCGGACTCCATTTGCTCTCTTGCGGTTGTGGTACTGCTTTCGGAGCAGACATCAGATTTTTCATTTCAGTTTGGTTGGTCTTATGGTACCTTTTGGAGCAGACATCACATTTGCAGCCTCGCATTTGCCCCGGCAGAGGCTTGGGATTTTTATTTATTTTTATTTTTCATTTCGGTTTAGTTGGTCTTATGGTACCTTTCGGAGCAGACATCACATTTGCAGGCTCGCATTTGCCCCGGCCAAGGCTTGAGATGTTTATTTTTTTTTATTTTTCATTTCGGTTTGGTTGGTCTTATGGTACCTTTCGGAGCAGACATCACATTTGCAGGCTCGCATTTGCCCCGGCCGAGGCTTGGGATTTTTATTTTTTTTTATTTTTCATTTTGGTTTGGTTGGTCTTATGGTACCTTTTGGAGCAGACATCACATTTGCAGCCTTGCATTTGCCCCGGCCGAGGCTTGGGATTTTTATTTTTTTTAATTTTTCATTTCGGTTTGGTTGGTCTTATGGTACCTTTCGGAGCAGACATCACATTTGCAGGCTCGCATTTGCCCCGGCCGAGGCTTGAGATGTTTAATTTTTTTTATTTTTCATTTCGGTTTTGTTGGTCTTATTTTACCTTTCGGAGCAGACATGATTAATATTGGATCATGGTTCATCCTCCATGAATGGATTTACTCTATGTATGAGAAAATTTCTATTTAGGTGATTTAAGTTTCAGTACTTAAAGAGAGACAATAAATGATTTTACTAATTGACTTTAGTGCATTTCTTTTGAATTTCAGGATACTACACAACAGAACATGGGCACCGAGAGTGAAAGCAAGGGGCCAGAGGAGACTGAGGTATACTTATAAGTGTGATCAACCTTTCTGACCTGTCAGACCCAGAGGATGAGCGTCTTTGTACCTGTGATTTAGCCATTCCTTTAGGTGTAGATACTGGACCTTTCGAGGTCCAGTCACCCTAATACATGCCTACGTCGCCTGTTTATGAGCCCACCTCTCCAGTGTACATGCCGACGTCGCCACGTCTTGGTACACCGCCGTCTTTGCCAAATCCTTTGGTTAGTACCAAGCTTCACCTTTGGTGTTGAGGAGGCCAGCGCATGTAGTCTTTGCCCTTCCGGCAATACTGCCCAGCGCTTGCCGTCAAACCAGGCGATTTTGGAGGAGACGCCATCATTGGAATAGTAGAGAGGCTAGACAGTACTATGGAAAGGCTCCTCGTAGAGTTGCAAGGCATGGATACTTGGTGCCTTAGATGAAATTCGAGTTGTTCTCCTTCTCTTTTATTTATGAGAAAATCTCTAAGTGACTGATAAATTCTTTTCTTTATAATCTGTAATGTTGAGTTTGATTATTGATTTCTATAGCTTATTGCAGGTAACTCAAGTAACTCAAACACAAGATGTGTTGCCGACATCATCAAAGCCTTTGGATTTGAAAGATGCTGTACAAGGGGAATTGCTTCATCGAACACAGCATAAAGTTGACTCGATCAACGTCATCAATGCCGTCCGTATGCACCCCTTGAAGAAGTCTCGCCTGCTTGTCCCACTGTGTAGGATGATCGCAATGGCAAAAGTCACGCCGGTTGGCGAAATGGGCGTGCAACATCTGGAGAGGGAGTTCGTGAAGGGTTACAGAGATGGGGACAATTTACGTACAAGCTCACGTACAAGCTACGTCCCTACCGTAAACGATTTCGTTCGAGCTTTTCTACAGGTTGTCAACTACTACCAGTTCCTCAAAGGTGACGTCGGCGGAACAGGACCGTCCAAGAAGGAACTCAGGCTTCCGATGGCGGAACGCAACGCGAAGAAATGGGGAAATCCTACACTACTCGAAAACCCCATGCTTGATATGCCAGGCGCGGATGAGTTCTGCACCCGTCAGCCTATCATGCCTGGAGCGGAAGTGTTTGGTTCATAGAAGCGAAAAGCCGACGTCCCCATCGGAGCTGACGAGGAGTCTCATCGCCTAGACAAGACAAACTTCTCACGCCCAAGAGGCCCAAGACGTGTCGTCAGGGCTCGCCCTATGCAGATGCCCGTCATTATGGAAGACAACTCCGAACACGACACCGACGTAGAAGGTACCCAATCTCCTGCCCAAGAAGTTGATTCCCCTTTACCTTCACCTGTGAACAAGAGCGGCATTCGCCATGTCAACGCGGTTGAAGAAACCAAGGTCGACGTGAAGGAGTGGCACATTTTGAGACTTCACAAACTTTCTGCAAAGTGCTGCTGGGCCCAAAGAGCTGAAACGAAGAAGAAGTGCACTGAGAGAATCGTCAGGGGGCCCCATTGCACAGCTGCACCGACCTACACTGGGCTTTGGACTAACTACCGCAGGAACACAGTCGAGAAGACAGAGTTCTTCTTTTGCTCCGACGATATTGAGCGCTGCGTGAAAGACTCTAAGCGCAAGTGGGTAGCACACTACTCAAAGGACCAGGGATTCCCCTCCATTCTAGAGGTCTGGCCAGTGAAACTTGGTACTAACCTAAAACTCACTGAGATTCTTGCCCTCGAAGCAGTAGGCTTTCAACTTCTGCCGAAGAAGCCGGTCTCCCCAAGACGCCTCTTCTCCTCTGCCCCGCCCCCTGCAAATCTCAGCTCGGTGCCAGTCCCTGTAGACGCTGACCGCTACCCAAGCAAGAGAGACGGCAAGATGGTGAAGCGCACTGCCACTCGTCCCGATCCGGCGCAGCCACTGTCCATGGGCTCCTCCGAGTCACTCAAAGCGCGCCTCCGTTCCGTCACCATGATACCTGAGCCGGGCCACGGTTGCATCATTGGGCTGGATTCGGGCGTCGCTCCACACATCACACGGTACCAGATTACCATCAGTTCTTACCCTGGTTGCACTTACCCTGCATTCAAGAAGACGATGACTACGTTCCGAGGCAGGACTCAGTTCACGTATTGTAAGCACCTTTACTACATACTCTTGAAGGTCTGCAACCGTGATCCCGAAGCCGAGCTTTTCATCCATGCACCTACCTTCAGCTTTAACGAGGTCAAGCTACTCCTAGAGAGTGGAATCTTGCGTCACCCCTTGGCGAAGAAGTAGGTAGCACTCCTTCTTTAGATCTGCCATTTCCACATTGGCCATTGATCATGTAGTGAATGATTTTAGTAATATCGCATGTTCTAAGTCAGCAATACAGAAGTTGTATTGACTTTTTCATTATAAAGGCTTTGTTCTTCACATTGATTGCATTCTATTTCAATACATCCTATCTTGAACAAGTGCACTATATACCTCGTATCCCTTGACATGTACCCTTTATTACAGCAAACATATACTTGTTATTAGATGTCCTAATCTTCGAACCTAACACGTTTAGGGTTGCCCACTACACTATCAGCAGGGCTGCGAACCTCTGACTGTACTGCAGAACAAACTACATTTGCTTTCACCTTCGTTCCCCTACTTGGCAAGTGTCCTTGGTATGAACGTTTCAGCAATGGCCCACCTCCCCGCCTCCGATTCACTGATTCCCTAGAATAGGTTCCCCTTGGGATCTTTCCAACCTTGGAGTATGCATGAGGTTGCAAAGGAACATCTGCGTCCTCCTCCAACACTCTAATATCATCCGAATTTTCTGAACGTAGAGGGTCAGCTCTTACATCCGGTTGCACGTCAACATCCGTTGTCAAAGGACGCCCTTGGCTGTTGGCCATCACCTCTTCTTCGTCCTCCACCTCAACATATGGTTGAAATGGACAAACATCGTCAGCAAGTGATACAACAATATCTCTGACATCTTCCATAACTGCTTTCCCGCACTACGGAAAAGAGCTTCACAAAACACCAACAGTAAAGAGGAAGAGACATTCCATAATCTTATCTTAAATATCTCTAAAAAAGATGCTTGGCGCCCTTGAAAATCGGCTTTTCATTCATTTGAAAGTTGTCATCGTCCTAAACTGGATGGAAAAGCATGAGGGTTGAGCAGAAGTCATTTACCATTTAAAATTTAAAATAAAAAAAAAAAGATGAAATCATAAAAGCAAAAAAAAAAAAAAAAAAAAAAAAAACATTTATAAAAAATGAAATTAAAAAAGTAAAAGTAAACAAAAGCAAAAATAAATATTAAAGTTGAAAATAATATGAAGGCGATTGAGAAAATGAAAGAGAAAATAAAATGAAATAGAATTAAAGGAAAGGACTCTTTTGACCCCTTTAACAAGATAGATAGAATAATGGAAGTTAATATTAAAAAAAAAATTAAAAAAAAAAAGTTGAAAGGCATGTAGACTATGGCGGATGAATTATAGCAATGTTAAGAAAATGTTACGAAATTAAATGTTACTTGATCCCTCTTAAAAAGTTCAATACCAATACATTTTAAGTAGTAATTTGCATTTATATTTGAGGAGATAAGGGGAATTAATGTATGCCTGAACTAGTTAGAAGGAGCTGGAGCATAATAATTGGTGCACGTTAAAAAATTAATCACCAAGAAAAGAGAAAATGAACTACAAATTCAATGAAAATACTGTAATTAGTCCACGGTTATAGGGTCAATAAAATTACTAAAATTAGTAACTTTCCAAAAATATATTGAGAATATTCGAATCTTCTAATTTTATATTTTATTTTTAGTTTAAAAAGTGCTATTTTTAGGTTCTGTCCCCCATTCTGTGCTCTCCGCTCTCCAAATTTGCGCTCACCGCTCTCCGCTCTGCGCTCTCCGTTCACGTACAAGCTACGTCCGGCTTGTCGTAGGCCATAAATGGATTTCTTGAGGCGACAAATGTGATGTGGGAGAGTTTTGTCCTCAAAGTAGGGAGGTTGCACCATGTACAGCTCTTCGTCTATTTCTCCATGTAGGAATGCGGTGCAGACATCAAACTGCAGCATTTCGAGATCTTCAACGGTAACGATGGAGAGCAATGTTCTGATGGAATCAAACTTTGCGACAGGGCTGAATGTCTCGGTAAAGTCTATATTGTATCGTTGCGTGAAGCCTCTTGCGATAAGACGAGCCTTGTATTGCTCCACGTTTCCCTGTGAATCATACTTGATTTTGTATGTCCATTTGCAGCTGATAGATTTTCTATTGGAGGAAAGGGTTGTGAGTTCCCAAGTTTTTTTTTCCAGTAGGGAAGTATACTCTATACGCATTGCTTCAATCCATTTGGTAGCTTCGGGAGATGATAAGGCTTCTGTTAGGGTTCCGGGTTCAAGAGAGACGTCGTTGGCGGTAGCTAACTTGGTGAGATAGGCCCAGTCTCCGTACCGGTTGGGAGGTTTCACCTGTTGGGAGGGTCAAGAAGAAGTGGCAGAGCCGCTATGGAGATCAAGACGATCTAAAGGGTCATCCTCGGTTGCATGCTGATCTGTTGGGTCAGGAAGGACAGGAGAAGGGATCTGTTCGGGAACTGGAGCGGGAGGGGGATTCGAAACAGTAGGGAGGAGAATGGGCGACTAAGGGTTTGAAGACGGTGTAGGAGAGTTCAAAGGCATGGGCTGAGGTTCTGGAAGCGGGAGCTGTGGATTAGGAAGCAGGATGGGGAGTTGAAAATTACAGTTACGGGGGATATAGGGGAGGGAGTTGCCTGAGCTGAAGCTGAGGAAGGAAACGACAGCGGGGCCTGCTCGGTGCAGATGATATCTCTGGTGATTACGACCTTGCTTTTCGTGAAGTCCCAAATGCGATATGCCTTGGACTCTTTTGAGTAGGCGAGGAACATGCCTGGTCAACTCTTGGGTTGAAGCTTGGTTCGAGTATGTTTCTCGGCGTGAATAAAGGTGGAGCAGCCAAAAATTTGGAGATGATTGAGTGATGGTCGGGTACCCCACCATGCCTCATAGGGGGTTGTATGTGATCTGTCGAAGGTAGTAGTGCAATTCAGAACGTAAATGGCCGTTTGCATGGCTTCGGCCCAGAACTTTAGGGGAACGTTGCGTGAGTGCAACATGCTCGTGACAAGTTCCATAGTGGTTCGGTTTTCTCGTTCAACTGCTCCATTTTGCTCTGGAGTATGCGGGGTGGTCAGTTCTTAACGGATCAAGTTTTCATCGAAAAAGTTTCTGGCCTGCTTGCTCACGAATTCTCCGCCACGATCGGTACAAAGCACTCAAACAAGATGGCCGGTGTCACGCAGAACTTGGCGGCATGCTTGTTGGAGAGCCGAAAGAGCATCAGATTTGTATTTTAGGGAAAAAGCAATTCGGTAACGAGTGGCATCATCCTTGATGATCAGACAGTAGAAGGCTCCACCGATTGATTCTGTGTCCATTGGCCCCATTAGGTCTGCATGCATGAGTTCCCCTGGGTGATTGGCGAATGTACGAACGCTGTTGACAAGAAAAGGAGTACGATGTTGTTTGTTGTAGCAGCAGACTTCACAGAAAGTGTTAGATACGTTGTCCTGAAGGAGCTCGATACCGTCTGCAAGGTTGTGTCAAACGAGTAACTTGATGGAAGCAGGATTAATGTGACATAACCAAGCATGCCAAACTCAAAGAGATTGGAGGGCTTCTACTCTGGTCGGTGGCCGAAAAGATGCAGCGACAAGAGCATTGTCAGATGGTGGGATTACAACGCGGAGTTGTAATTCATACAGATTGTTGAGCTGAGTAGCTTGAAGAACAACGGTTCCCCCGGATGTCATGGTACATCCTTGAGCTGAAAAGGTTGTAAGAACGTCCTTCTGGACGGCCTTTGTGATGGAAAACAGGTTGCTCTCGATTTGAGGAACGTGAAGAACATTTTCAATGTAGCCAGGTAGCCATTGCCCATTGATGAGACGTTCGATGACAATGGTACCTGTTCCAGCGGCATAAAGCGATTGCGGTGTGATACCTTGGACAGGCCAGTATCTTGCTGGAAACAGGGAATAGCTTGTGAACCAGTCTCAATGACTTGTCATGTGACTTGATGCCGCACTATCAGCGTACTAGATAGTCTCTCGGGAGGATGAAGCGAGACTTGCACCTGGATCTGTATGTGCTTGGAGCTGCTTGAAGGCCATGAAGCCTGTGTGTGTGAGCTCATGCTGAGAAGGTTTCAGAGAGATCTAGACAGCAGGGAAACCTCGGGACAGTGGAACAGTTGATTGAGGTCTGGGACGACAGTTGCGTCGAAACTCCTGTCTCTTAGCTTCGGTGAGGTCAGGACACTCTCCCTGCTAGTAACCTGGTTTGCCGCAATTGTGGCATGCAGTGGTCTTCTTTAGTTCGTCATAATATTTTTGACGTGCTTGCCTTTGTTCTGGAGTTAGAACAGTTGCAGCAGATGATGATGAGGAACGAGTAGTAGCTCCGGGTGAAGCAGAGGGAAGCTTATGCATCGGGATAGTACATGAGCTCCCACTGCAGTTGTGTGTACCTGATCCGGTAGGAGTACTCCCACTTGAGCCTGGGCGTGAAGCGTTATGAATCTTGGAAGCACTATAAAAGGCCTTAGTAACGTTGATAGAGGTTGTGGCAACGGTCTTTAGTTTGGCCTCCTCTTTGACAAGCCCCATGGATAGGTTTGACAGAGTCTTGTCGGCGGGAGACATGAGCTCCCAGGCGGTAGTGAAAGCATTGAAATCCTGTGGAAGACTAGATATCACCTTAGAGATGACGGCATCATCGTCCGAAACTTTGTTAGAATTCAGATCTCGCAACTGACTGTTAATGTTGTTTAGCTCTAAGAGGAAAACCCGAATCCCCTTTGTTGCAATAGGTTTGAGATCGAAGAACCTCTTCTGAAGATTATGCACCAAACTGATTGCTCGTTTGTCATAATGTAACCTAGGGGAGATCACTTCCAAATATTACGTAACAACGTGCGAACAAAGATAGGGTCCAAATAAATCTTTGAAGATAATTTTTATAAATGATTTACATTAATATAGGATGCTCACAATTCAGTACAAGAATAAAAATGAGAATATTCTTGAAATATTACTAATTATAGTAAGAATTATTTTTAATTTTTAGGGTACTTTTAAATACCCTTTGTTCACACGTGATACTCAAAAGATACAAAGAGTGATCTCCCCGAGAATGTAACTCTAGATTATTCCACATCTGGTGTGCCGAAGTTGCACCAAGTAACAGGCGAACCAAGCTTCGATCCATAGTCTGGACAAGAATGTCCATGGCTTGTTGATCTTGGCGTTTCCAGTAGCGGCAAGTACGTAGGTCAGCATCGGGATTGTAACCTTCGATTCCCTCAGTAATGTCAAGCAGATCTCGCGAGCGAAATATGCACTGAATTTGGAACTTCCATTACGTGCAAAAACAGGTCTCCAAAAGGCCGTGTAAGCGGCACGTGAGAGAAAAAAATAGCCGCTGCCCGCGTACTTTTTGACATGGCACCGGCTGTGCCACCGTGGTGCCAGCAACCGCCACGGGGGCTCGAACCAATGACCTCCTCGCGGGGCGTGCGGAGAGCGCTGCTACAGTGGCGGGCTGACAGCGTCTGCCCATTTGGGACCAAACCTCGAGCCGACCCGATCATGTCAGCTCGCATATTCCAAGGACCTTTGTTCACAATGCGCCACCGAGGTGCATGCGGGCAGCAATTCTGGCATCTGCTGCCAGCGGCAGAGGGGCTTTGGGCAGGGGGTTCACCTAACTTGGGCAGGCTTACACGGCCTTTTGGAGACCTGTTTTTGCACGTAATGCAAAGATTAAAGTGCTCTCTGGTGAATGGAGACAGGGTGACAGGTGCATTATCAAGCGGGATATCCTGGAGCGCGTTGACAACATTGTCCACTGGAACAAAGTTAGCAGAGATATTTGGACTGCTTGCATATGGATTGACGAGAGGATCTGAGATGATCGCCATGAGAGATGCAGTGAGGATAGCTTAAGCAAGAAAAACGTGGAGTAAGTGAAAGAATCAAGAACATGCAAGAGAGAGTGAACCGCGGTAATGTGAAGTAGAGTGCGATCCGTTGATGCGAACAGCCGTTCTGGTCCAGAGCTCCAAGACGGTGTGAGGAGTAATGGTGGAAGCCGAAGTAGCGAGAGAGTTTCAAGAATCAAGAAACGTACAGAGGAACAATTCAAGAAACCATGAGCTCTATTGAGCGGAAAAAGAACTGTGATCCTGGCAGAGATAACAAGTACGATGCTAGGAAGTGTAAGCGGCAGCGGGTACGCTAGTGTAGAGGCCCATAACCTATTAAACTATATGCAAACAGTGATCCAACAGTGTGCAGCAACAAACAGTTTATACGCAGAGATTAGCCAAAAACAATGACACAGTATGTTTCATTAACGTAAAGCTTATACAGATTCCCCGAACCAGAGGAATGGATGGACTTTTTCATCCACATGAAGGTCGATGAATCCCTAATCTAATAGATTGGAGCATGGTGTGGTGCATACTAAGGGTTGAGGGATTCTGCGGTACGAGGGTTTGATGTATTTGCATGCCATTGTTTTGATTTTGATGAAAATGGGTTACAAACATATGGATTACAGACTTACGACGTTACAAATGGGTTACATATATAAATGAAGTTTCAGTATTTTTTCAGCTACATCTAATTACCTTTGGGTACATGTATGCAACCATTAACATATGAAGTCAATACAGAATACATAATAATAGAATATGATTTCTGCACGTATTTTACATTTATAAAATTAAATTAAATTAAAAAAATAAATTTAAAATAAATAAATATAAACAAACCAATTAGTACAAGTCTCTCTTTTCCATAAGACTCAAATTCAAATTTCATGTCCGAAGCTACCAATCCAAAACCCAAAGATGACATCTCGAGATGAGGTACCCTAAGGAGCATGTCAGTTAAAATTTGTAGCCGTCCATGAAAACCTTGAAGTAACGAACCTCCGTTGCCCGCACGAGCTGAGATATACCAAGGTGAATCGAGATGTCTCGGGCCCCACTATTTGTTTGTTCTATCATTCCTGAGTGAAGGAGGCTCTGGATCCCATGAAAATGCAAGAACTCTCCGAGCGTCAGAAACATGTCGCCTTTGGTACTTTTTTGCTATTTTTGGAAATCAATTGCGACGAGTTTTGTACCAGTGACGCCATCAAGGCCAGGAGGTGCTTGTTTGTAATACCTCCACCAGTGGCAATGACACGTTCAGGTGGGCACGGCAGGCCGGTACGTTCGGCATGTGCTCTCATGGAGAGAAACTAGCCTTCTACAATCGCCCAAACCTGTAAACCAAAGTAGCAATTGAGTCCAGTGTAGTAGACAAGAGAATAAACCATTGTCTTGAGGAACTCAACAAAACCAAATGTGCTTGCAAAAGGGTAAAGAGTACCAGTCAGAACACTCAAAAAGCTGGTGGTTTTGAATATCATTATGAGTGAAAATTAGTACCACATGGTGTGGTTTTTGCATACCGTGTAGGTTGATTACGGGTCATGCAGTACTTTACCTTTTGAAAATTTGTATTAATTCATGTGTTTTACAAAAAATTACAAAAAAATTACAACCCTTCCTAAAAACTATCTTGCCATCCCCAAAAATTTACCCACTATAAATATACCAGCTACAAATAGGCAAATTTTCTTATGTTGGTGGTTATGGGTACTTCAATCCTTCACTTGAGTTCATTAACTTCACTCAACTAACAACCGGTGTAAACTCAGCAGGGAGGTCTGTAAATTCCAGCAGGAGTCCTACCTCCTACTTTGGCTGCCAGCAGGATGTGTGAACGACTGCAGAGGGACCTTCAAGCACTATCCTGGCAGAGCAGAGTATGACAATAAGGTAGTGGCACATATTTCCGACTGAATTTCAGATTCGGATAGCTGGAATGGTGGGAAATAATATTTATAAATTTTCATGGCTTTGCAAAGTTAGTAGAATGCAATCCCCCAAAAAAAATTTAATTTTCAATAAGTCTGTAATTACTTATGAATTTAGAAAGCAATGGCAGTAGAGTGACCATCTGCCGCACATAGAGTGGGTGCTGTAAAGAGAGATGGGATCCCTGAAAATAAGCAAAGACGACTTAAAATCTAAGCATGCAAGCCTCAAAAATAAACAGTGGGGGTGGGCTAAAATAATTCGCATGGTGTCAGATTGGCGCATGTCATGGTCCCAAAATGCCAAACTCCTTGGATGCTGAAGTCCTCCTAAAAAAGCCTTGTTAAGGCTGGAAGGATGTTCAATTCCGTCCACTTGATCATCAATTCTCACCCAATGGGCCCCCCAAGGTGACCACGTCGTGCCTAGCGTGGGACCAAGCACTTCCCAGATCCGACTTCTCTGGCACCAGATCCCGGCCACCCCACCAACGACTCCCTCCCCGCAGACCCAATCCTTCTCTTCCCGCCTTCCCTCCCCGCGGACCTCTCCTCGCAACGGCTCTGTGCTTCTCAGTCCTTATCCTCCGCTCCGACCCAATTCTCCCCTTCCTCTTCGTTGTCCCTCCCTGCCTTGCCCCCTCCGCCTTCTCTCCCCGCAGACCTCTCCTCGCCCCACCGTGACTCCGCCCCCTTTCTCCTCTGCACCGTGACTGATCTTCATCTTGGTGGTCGCATCAGTAGCGCCCCCCGCCCCTCGGCCGCTTCCAAATCAGTTCCTGCAGGTGTGCCATCTTCCGTACGAGTGTGTGGGGGATCGAAGGAGTGTGGAAGCTGTGGACTGTAGAGCCTCGTGTGGAGATGTTGCATCATCCACGGATTCAAGGAGGGTGGAGGTGGAGTTGAGCCGCTTGTCGCATTTGTGGGTTTGTGTGGATGTCCCCATAGTTGCTGCGAAGACTGAAGGTATGGCGCGGGGAGACTTGGAGCAGGCCGCGGAGGGGGCCGGCCTTGAGCTGCAGACCAGCTGCCGAAGCCTGAACTGCGTGGGCCGTGGAAGCTGCCGAACAAGGCATCTCCTGGTTGGGCAGCATGAGGCTGCCACTCCCCATAGAGTCCGTTAGCCACGGGCTCTTGCACCCCACCGCATGGAGCTGCAGTCCCCCCATCTTGGTGGAAGGCTGCGGAACTGTCCTCCATCGAAGGCCGTCCTGTGGAAGGTCGCCCATCTGCTGCTCCCCCGCGCCCCCGCCTACCACGCCCCGCAGGTGCGCTCCTTCTAGCTTGTGCTTCCAGCTCTTTCTCCCGTTTTTTCTCAGCCCTTGCTTTCGCCCGATCTTCTTTTTGTTTTTGGAGCAGCTCTTTCTGTGCCTTGCGCTGCTCCTTTGTGGCCTCCTTCTCCTCCTTCTTCTTCTGTGCAGCAGCCGCAGCTGCCTCCTTTTGAGCCAAAACGTCCTCTAGTCCCTTATTGTAATCTTCTGATGTTAGAATGATGCTCTGTGTGTAGTCCAGCAATGGTTGTTGTCTCCTACGTTTTTTGGCTGGAATCAGTTCAGGGAGTGAAAGAAACTGGCTAATGTTATTTTGGTTTGATGTTTGCACCTCTGCTAAAAATGTTGGATCTATGGGTATGTGTTGCTCAGATCTGTCGTAGTTGCTCTCCTCAGGATTCGGTATGTCTACATAATAATGTGTGCTCACATTTACTTGTTCCCTGTGAATCTCTGCAGATCCATCCCGGCCTTGCCCCTGCGCAGTCCGACTACTTCCTCCACCTCTGCGAACAGAGCCCCTTAGTTGTCCATGCCGGTAAGTCCCCTGTCTCCATCCTCTCGCTTCCTGTTCGTCTCGGTCTTGCCGTCGTTGGTCGTCGTTCTCTGTTCTTGCTAAGTCCTCGCCGTCTTCATTTCCATTTCGCTGGTCATCGTCTCGGTGGTTACGCTGTCCCTCGTCGTCGTTGTCTTGGTCTGCATGATTGTCGTTGTCTTGGTCCGCATGATGTTGGTCGTCTTGGTCGGCATGATGTTGTCCACCGTTGTGTCGATCTTCATCTTCATGCTCGTGTTCACTGTCTCGTCCTTGTCGTCGTCGATTGCCATGGTCATGGTCGTCTCGGTCCTGATCTTGGTCTTGCTGGTCGTCGTCTTGATGTCGGTGTCGTTGCCTATCAGGGTCGCCTTCGCCGTGGTTACCGTCGTGGTCTTCCTGCTCATCGCCTGCTTGCCGTCGTTCCCCGCGTCGCCGCTGTTGGTCTGCATGCTGGTTGCGTCGATCTCCGCCTTGGTCCTGTCTGTCTTCGCCTTGGTCCTGTCGATCTCCGCCTTGGTCCTGTCTGTCTTCGCCTTGGTCCTGTCGGTCTGCATGATGTTGTCGGGCCTGGCCCTGTTGCTCTTCCCGCCCACTGCCACGACTAATCGTCTCCCCCTGTACTGCAGTCCTCTGCGGGCCCCCCACCGCTCCCCACCGCGCCCCTTCCTCGCTGGATTCCCCCACTGCTCCGAACTGCCGCGGGCTGAGGGCCTCCTCGCCCCCCTCTCCGAACTCTTCCCCCTCTGACTGCGAATCTTCATGATTTGGGACATAGTTCTCCTGACCTTCTTCAAATCCTCTACTTGGCTGCATGCTTCCAAGCATAGCATTTTCGTTATAAGGCCAAATCCCTGTTTTCCTGAAACCAGACTTGATGTTCTTGGGTGTGAGAGCCTTTTGTAGTGCTTGGGATGTCCATACACATAAATCTTGTTTTTCAACCTTTTTCCCTTTGTTGTGCAGTGTCCAATTGTCTCTAATGTGTCTAAAAGCAACCTTGAAAGGCTTAAAGCAAGAGACATCTAGAGGTTGAAGGGCATGGGAAGTATGGGAGGGTAGTGAGATGATGTCTAACCCTGAATTCATGGCCACTGCCACCACTTCTAGAGTTACATGCGAATTATGCCCATCCAGCAGCAGTAAGTGTCTATTTTCTTGACTGATTCCAGTTGTGTCCTTCAAATTCTTGATGAAATGTGAAATCCAAGTCTGGAACAGCCATTTCGTCATCCAGGCATTGGGCTGCATACCCATCAATGCACCCTTCTCACAGTTTATCACATGGTTTCCTGTAAAATATGTACCCTTCAAGATGTAAAAGTTAGGAATTTTCCCCCCTGCTGCATTGATGCATGATAGGACTGATAGATGTTCCCTCTGATCTGGCTCAATGTTGTGTACAGATTTGGAGCCCCGTTTTGCAAGGACAGTGGCCCCCCCACTTCTTCCAGCTTGCACACCAGATTCATCACAGTTCCAAATGTGTCCAGCAGGGTAATTGAAGGTATTGTACATGTTTTTTAGGTTGCAATATAGAGATGCAACACTGCTTGGGCACAACCCCCTAGCCCTACCAAGTTCTAGAGGTTGGCTCTTCCTAGCAACTAGTTCAGGGTGTCTTTGTTTAAAAGACTTGAGCCATGATTTTCCAGGCAATCCAATGTCACTCCATGGGGTATCCCTGGTTTGAGTGGCTTGGGCCACCTTTAATTTCAGCTGCATTGAAGTTAAAGGATGGCCCAAGTCTTGCATCTTAAAACAATAATCTACCAGTTTTTTTTCCTCTACTTCATCTAGGACAGTTTTTGGCCCTCTTTTTCTTGACAAAACAGTGCCAAATAAATGATCTCTAAGAGAGGATGGAGGAATACCAAAGGTACGAGATGCTGTCCTTATCTTCATCCCATCATCTTGGATTGCATCCAATGCTTGTTGGAGTTGAGCACTTGTCCAATTCCCTGTCTTCTTTCTTGCTGCCCTCCTTTGAGTCCTTTGCACCTCCTCTTGACTGCTTGGTGTTCCCTCCCTTCCTTCTTGGCTGCCCATGTTGATGTTCTCCCCATTGCCCCCCCTCCTAGAAGTGCCTTCAGTGCCTTGTGTTCCCATAGAGCCAGCATTTCTCAAGTTATACCTTCTCTCTCCCCCACTCCCCCCCACTCTATTGTTCTGTCCACTATGCCCCCCCTCATGTGTATTGTCATTGCAATGCAAGGTTACATGAGAATTTCTATACCTAGTTCTTGCTCCATATTGAGTTCTTGCCATGTAGTCTTCAAAGTCTAGATTGTCCTCTAGACTCTGGCCATAGCCAAACTCTACTCCCTCTCCTTGGCCTAACCCCTCACATTGTGTTTCTTGCACAAAATCTTCACTGCCCTCATAACCCTCCATCCTCTCCATTGTTTTCCTTCACTCTTGCCTCTAGAAATCCCCCTCTCACCACTCTAAACCTCTCCTTCCTAAGCCTCAAAAACTGCCTCCTTTGCTCACACAACCAGCCAAACTTATATGCACAATTGTTCTCCATGGCCTTTAATTAATACCGAGCCGTCACCTTAAGCTAACCACTTGGTTGCCAAAAACAAACTCCCTTTATTGCAAATCAGCCCCCAATATGTCCAATTTGTGAGCCCCAAGGAATTAATTGCAACCTCCATACATCCACCTCCCACCCAATGCACCTTCATTTCTCATCCACTAAAACCCCCTAAATCCGACCATGAAAGGTCCTAATTCCGTCCATGACGCCCAAGCGCACCTTGGCGAACGGTTTTGCGCCTCCTTCTGCTCACCTTTTAATCAGCTGGCCCCATCCATAGGGGTCGGAATTGCAACCCGGTCGGAAATATGTGCCACTACCTTATGACTAGACTGCTGCAGAGTGCTGTCGGAATGCATCTACAGTACAGTACAGTTGAGTGCCAGGTACCCGAACATGAGATAAATTCATCAAGACCAAGGACTGTCGGAATTCAGAATGTACATCGCAATTCCAGAAAGTACATATATCGCAATGACACGCGGCCACCCACCTTCTCAACTTCGTCAAAAGTGAATCAACGTCGATCAAACTCAAGAGTCCAACTTGCTACCTTACCCAAAGCACTAGTCTGGTTCCATGTAACTAAGTTGCTTTGAGTCAGCAATGAGCATGAATTTGGCAACTTCGATCCAAGGCCCACTAATATCCAGTTCCAAACTTCCTGCGTGTCATAAAAGTAAGATGATTCCAAATAGCAACCGTACTGTCAGACCCAAAGTCATGGATTTGCATCATCACCATCTGGATATTTCACCCAAAATTTTCCAACAACTGAAGCGGATGTTGCACCTTGGCTCCCACGTTTCCCATCTAATTTGTACTTCATGGCTGGGTCTCACTGTAGTTTTCTCAATCTCATGCTGTGAATACGGTAGTCCCTTCAATTGTATCACAACCAGAAGAAAAAAGGAATTAGACTTGCCCATCTACTCTGTCCGGTCAAGGCTGTGGTAGAGTGCAGCGGAGGCTTTGGCATGGGTATTTGAGTTCGTTGGTTTCCTGGATAGATGTTCATGCACAGACTCAGCGTGTGAGGAGGGATCTTGTGTGCTTGAATTCAACAGATTCAATTCGTATCCAGTCCTCGAGGTAAGCCTGATCACTCTGTCCCTTATTCATTCAATGATTTGAATCAGGAGGTATCGTTCGAATATTGAGGTGAGGTTTAGGATTTAAGCTCACGTGATTGAATAGTTTCATTGATTTTGTCCGTGTACTAGTGATATATGAACTGTAAACAAGTTTGGCCGAATGGAACCGTGTTGGAGTTACATTGTTACACTTGAATTCTCGGCAGCTATTTTGAAAATTAAGATGCAAAATCAATCTACAATCCGAAATTGGATCAGAGGCTGGGCTTAAAGTGTCAAGGATGATTTATCTACTCGATCGCTGATGTGGGTGTTTTGTTATTCTGTAATTGGCAGCACACATCTGCATCCAGAGTCCTCTTGAAAATCTGGTGAAGGTTGTCAAGGGAAGGTAGCCCACCATACCCCAAGCTGGTACATTCCTGAATCTGTGACTCATCGTGATTGCCTTCTTGTTGAAAAAGCATTAGGAGGTGTGTAGAAATGATTGGAACCAATTAGTAGTAGTAGGACTCGAGGATGTTGGCGAATTAGAATTAATCTGAATAAAATGAGTTGGTGCAGATTTCACTTATTTTAAGAACAAGTCATGTAGTCTGACGAAAATTGTTATGTTTGCCAGGCATTTCTGATCTACAACTAGTTAACCTATATCAAGAATGGGTAGCAATGAAGATGGAAAAGCCAGCTCCCAGCACATTCAGGAAAAGATTATGATCGTGGGTGGTGGCATTGGAGGGCTTGCTTGTGCTCTGGCTCTTCACAGGTATGATTGACCAATCCAAGAAAATGACTTCACATTTCATTAGCATTTGTTCATCTTTAATAATTTGGTGTAACCTTGGCTGAGTAGAATTGCCTGTTTGTCCATTTGAGTACTCAGAGTTGGGCTCAAATCTGTGGTGCTGGAGCAATCGGACACGCTAAGAGCGACGGGCAATTGCATCACCCTCTGGAGCAATGCTCTGCGAGTCCTCGACGCTCTTGGGATTGGTGAACAGTTTCGGACTCTGTATCACAACATTCTCGAGTATATTCCCATTTGCTCTAATCTCTTCCAAATCGTCCGCCTATTGTTGATTCGTTCCGCGGCATGAGTATTACTGTTGTGGTTTACGAATAAAAATATCACTCATGTACTTTCCAAATTGAAATTTGGTTGTGAATATTCTGGAAATAATTAGAATCGTAATTTGGCCAATTAAGGACAATATCCATGACTCCATGTTCTAATCTTTTGGTCACTTGTGTAATTGCAGATATGAGATATTCAACCAACAAGGTAAACGCTTAGCAGGTCTGGTGCTGGCTGAGTGTGACGGTCCAAAGTAAGAACAACTGACTTAGTATTGAGGTCTTTATGCTTGATCTAATTCTTGAGTTTTTACAATAGCTGCTAAATGCTGTTTGTTATTTCTGCTTCGCTTTATTAGAACAAAGACATTTGATTAATTCCCTGCATTAGTGGATCATGAGCATGGCTAATCCGGTGAAAAACGTCTTGAATTAACAGGCCGCATGAGCTCCGTGCCGTGGAACGCAGATTTCTTCTGGAAGCTCTTGCTGGGCAGCTACCACCAGGCACCATTCGATTCAAGTCACGAGTGACAAGTATCGAGAAGTCAGAAACCTCCACCGGCATCACTGACATCCATCTTCAGGATGGCTCAATCTACAATGCTCAGGTTCGCCGAATTTATTCTCACCTTATCAATTAGCGCCCGTTGCATAACCTAATGGATAGCAATGGTATGCTTTTGAATCTTTACCCTCAGAGGTCGAGTTATACTTAAATACTTTTTAGTTTTATCTTTTTGTCACAAAATTGAACTTTGTTCAATGCAAGAATTTCAAAACATAACCATCATCTAAGTTACATGAATTCGTCCCATCAATTTAATTCTCTTGTCATAATCTCAATTGGTAGCATTGTAATGCTTTTAGTTTGATCTGCCTCCTGACGACTTAGTACTGAATCACTAAGAATGATGCTATTTAAGTTGATGGATCATGTCAGATGAAACTAAAGGTTTATGTGTGTCATGGATTATGTTGCAGGTCGTGCTGGGATTTGATGGGCAAAAGTCTGTGGTAGCGGAATGGATGGGGCTCAAGAAGGCCGAACTGGTGGGGCAAGTTGGAATCCGCGGCATGGCAATCTTTCCCAACGGCCACAAGTTTGAAGATAAAGTTTACTACACCGTTGGAAAGGGAACCCGCTCAGCTATCGCCGCTGTCAATGACACCAAAATCTACTGGTTCATTCTCTGGAACGATTGGGGAGAAGGTGAGTAGTACTATCGATAATCCGAAATCGTTTCACCCTCCGATTCCAAATTTCCCGTTTCCATTGTATGGTTCTGGCATATGTGATTTCAAGATTTGAGTTAGCCAAATAAACTTGTCAATGCTGCTTACTTCAGAATAATTTACCAGTTGTCATTTGCACGTGAATGCTGACATCAAGGTTTGTTATCCTGCCATAGTTTTAGGGTGTTCCAACTTGGGTTAACAAGCTATGCCAGCAAACCACTAAATCAGGAGAATATATTCCAAGTTTTGAGACATAGAGGTTTCAAAACTTAAATATATGATTGGTCATGCAGCTGATATCTTCCAGGATTAACCAGATGCGGAATCGCGGATTGCATGTACGTTGACTGCAGGTTACCGCAGCACCTCCCCCGAGCAGCTGAAAGCAGAGGCTCTAGAACGCTCTAAAGCCTACCAATCACGCGACATAGAGCTTTGCATCAACAACACACCTCTGGAGCATTTCATCAAGAGCACAATCCGCCACAGAATCAACACCATGGACCCTACCACCCAGGTGGTCGGTACCGTGACCCTTGCGGGCGATGCCTCCCACCCCACCACTCCCAACATGGGCCAAGGCGGATGCATGGCCCTAGAAGACGCCATCCTCCTCACCAAAAAGCTCTACCCTGTGCTCACTGAGGGGCCAAACACAGATTCTCCAGTTGCAGAGTCCGAGCGGATCCACTTGGCTCTGGTGGAATTCCAGCAAGAGCGTCACGACAGAACGTATTCCCTCTCTGTTCAATCTCACAAAGTGGGCGTCGTCATGCAGTCTGCCTGGTCGGTGATCTGCTTTTACAGGGATTGGTATCTCATCCCCAAGTCCTTGAACCCGAAGTATTTTCTCAATCACACACTGTTTGATGTCGGAAAGCTGCCAATTCAATTATCATGATCATATGCTCAGCTGCATCGGGTTATAGCGACTCCTCCAATTCGGCTGACTGCAGTCACCACCTCGAACTTTACAACGCACGTCTGTAAGCATCTAATGGAGCCTTTCAAAACATTTGAAAGCTGCAACTGGCACTTTCAGAAGCAAATAAAATAGGTTTACAAACAACTCTATCATGCTGTAGAAATTACTATTGCTATAATATTTACATGTGAAACTTTATGTTGAATCACATTGTAACATTCTACAGTGTCAATGTAATTTAATGTAATATGAAAACTTTGTAGATTGACAGCCTTGCAGCATTCTACTGTATTATGCCCAAGTTGCAATGGCACTTCATTTTCTGGTGGCGAAGATTTTGTTGCAGATATGTACAGTACAAGCATAAGCTTATAGATACACTGCACCAACTCAGCAGTGCTCTGGTATTAGTAATGAATGTAATGCCGTGATAATAACAAACTCTGCTGAAGGGCATCATAGCAATCTCCTCTAGCAACGAACAAGTTGCAAGTTCATGTTCAGCTGTTGAGTCCGCTGATGTTGCAAGCGTAGGACGGTTGATGGTCATAGCTGACGGAGGTGACGGTCCAAAAGGCGATGGTATCCTCAGTGGGGTGCAGAAGCGGAATATTTGGATGCTGGAAGGAATGTTAAATCAAATCCAAGCATGAGTTGATTCGTTTAGGACCAATCTACAGATTGCAGCAATGACCACACTAATACTAGGCTACATCTCCATACGTTGGGAGGGGCTTTGAGTATTATTGTTCCAATGGTTTATTATGAATCGTGATCCATGCAACCTTTATTTTAAAAGGGCAAAAGGATCCATGCAAGTTGCAAGGATGCCAGAAGTGTTCAAAGCTTCCAGATATAGCCATATGCTCCTAGTATTAGGATTATAGGTGGTTCTTTTAAGGAGGTGGAGGTGGAGGTGCTGTACCCCCATTATGGTGCTACTAGTGGAGACCACTGTAACTAACCCTCCATGTTACAACGTTTCAAGTAAATTATGCTCTATGAACACAGAAATACTGTATGTTTATACTGTATCATGGGCCACAGCAGTGGTTTGCACGATGAGAGAGTATTACAATACTTGTCCATAACAGCTAAGGATTGGTAGTCTCCGTGATTTTTATTTTATTTTTTTTGAAGCAAGGAATTCCATTGCAGAGAGAATAGAGTCTCCGTGACTTCTGCCACCTTCCTCACCACCAAAGAAGCATTGCTGGTGTTCATTGCTATTCTGCACCATTCAAGCTTGAATCTGTATTGACCGTAAATCTCCTTTTCAACCCAATTCTCTATTGGCCAGTTAGGTTCAGAAGAATGTTCTTGGGAATTTTAAGAACTTTTCGTCGATAGAGTTATTTGCAAATTCAACAAATTTGTTATTATTGAGTTTTCCCAATTCATTTATTATTTTTAAATTTTCCTTACTGTCATTTCAAAAATAATACGGTAACACCATAGCAGGTTCGCCACATGATCAACAAATAATCTTAAGATTCGAGTTTCTCAATTTTTGTTTTTTAGAAGAAAAAAATCAGTAAAAATGACCTTAAATAGCTAAAAATTAACAAAATATCACCAAAATTAATTTATTCTATTTTTTGCGTTTAATTAATTTTAGAATCATTTTTGGACAAACCTTCTATGGTACTACAGTAATCGTTATGCAAAGAACTACCTAAGCTGCTAAAAAATTGTGAGTACTAGTACGCTAAGAGCATCTCCAATTGACCCACAAGCCCTTAAACTTCCATCCGGCTTCATCCGGGTTGAAGGCTTAAGGATCCTCTAAGCTCTTAGTGGTAACCTCTAAACATCTTTTTCATCCAAATTGCGACCTCTAAAGGGCCGTCGACCTCTAAATTTCAGCCCATTCAAGGCCATCCTTAAATTGCTGGAAACAGAATATTTTAAGTTCTCATCTATGATTCTATCTATCTTCTTTCCAGGGGGAAAGCACAATAAAGTGTACCACAAAAGTGCTTAGCTCATTGCCAATTTCAGCCATTGTTGTAAACACTAAGAAAAGTGACATATAATTTGATGATATGTTGGAAGGGGCTTTGGGTATAGAAAATAGACTCGGTCATCTTGAGTCTACGAAATTTTGGAACCGATGTGTGCCTTTTACAAAGCCTTACGAGTCACGGCAAGTGATCCAAAGTGAATGCTATCATTTAAAGAAGTGGACAAAAAAGAGTGCACAAATGTTAGAAATCACTTTTGACTGCGCTGTACCCTCCGATTGTGAATTGTGGTTTCAAAAATGGGCCTAAGCAATTCCTTTGAAAGTTTGTATAGCCGAAAAGTTTCGTTGGGACGTTTTCGGGGAGCTGTTTTCGACGAAACTTTTTGTGAGGTTTTTTTCACCAAACATTGTTTTTTAAATTGGAAAAAAATCCTCTAAAGACAATAGAGGGCCCCAAATGAAGAAATTAAGACTTTGGAAAAGTTCATTTTCATGATTTAGTGCTAGTGGTCAAATTAAGTTTCAATTGAAGATGTTTTTTTTATGAAGATGCCTGTAAGATACCTTGTGACACCTTAAAAAGTGACTAAAATGCTCAAAAACTACACCAAAATGCTCAAAATTAGATTTGAGCAATAAAAAACAGCACACTTCAAATTCTTTTCCTAGTGATCACATGTTGCACTTTGTGGTACACTTTATTGTGCTCTCTCCCTCCACTACACTTGAGTTTGGATTTCTTTCGCAACTTGTTAAAGGGCTTCACAACAACCAAGTAAAGAAATCATTTACAGGTCACCTTTAAGATAGGACCAAAATTCTACTAAACATGTAATTGTGGTGTAACTGTTCATCAATAGACCTTTAAGGGATTACAAACACGGCACCACACGAAATGTTCTAAGATTGCAATTGATTTCATTTCTTTTTGCGACAATTCATGATACATTTTGTAAAGAGTAAGTGACTTAACTTATTTGGAGATGCAGGATCAGAATTCCATCTTTTGCAGCATCTTAGAGCATCCTCAATAGCCCCACATCAAATCCTTCATCCAAAGAACCTATGGAGGGTCACTAGATAATGGAGTGCCTATCGGGGGACTACTTAACCCCTAAAGTTGAAAGGCCTCAAAACTGCCAAATCACTCAAAATTAAACTCTTACAATACAAGGTGTAAGTTTTCAAGTTTTGATGTATTCTAGAGGAAATAACCGTAGGATTTAGTACCCCACTTGTACATGTATATGTACCCCCAAAATTAGACTCAAAATCCTTAACATTTGTGAGATCATAACGTTCTAAATTGAAAGAAAAGTGTTTTTCTCTTGTTGCAAAATGGGTTTTAAGTGTTTTGTGAGCCAAAAAAACCAATTCCAAAAGCAAACTAGATGTGAAACTCTTCAAATTCTTGTTCCTAGATGAATTAGAAATATGTCCATGGCATTTTTTTCCTCATACGACCTACAAAATCTAAAGAAATGCTTGATTTTTCAAATGGAGGTATGCTGAAATTTAAATACAAAGGCATTTAAAATATTGATAGTATAAAACGCATGCGGAGAAATATTGGATTGAAAAACTGAGCAATGAGATCATGCCTTCAAATTGTATTTACATGTAGAGAAAACAAAACTTGAAAAATAAATTAAAAATAAAAAATCTCAATTATGGTGAATTTTAGAATTTTTTGTGATTTAATTAATTTTGGGCAGATTTTAAGCATACACTGCAGTTTTGGGCAGATTTCAGCATGCTCGAATAGTGTTTTCAAATTGTCACTGCGAATATCTCCTAAAGTATGAGGAATTTTGAAGCATGAATGGTCTTTTAAGAAAAAAATGAAAATTTCCTATCATGTGCCAAAGCTAGTGCTACATCTGGTAAAATTTGACTCATAGAGAGCCTCACCGGACCCTAAATCATCTCAAAATTGTTGAGTTGATGCTTTAGGGTTAACTCTGAACGGCCAAGGGTGTTTTTGCTCAAAACTGCCTCCAAATAGTCCTTTTTGAAAGCTAGCGTGATAGTGCAAAATTGGAACCAATTTTGGTATTTCCAACCATAAGATCTTGCATCTATCTACTATGTCTATATGCCTACCAAAACTCACACTCTCATTCCTTACCATTTGAGAGATCATAACATTTAATGTTGAAAAAAAAGCTTTTATTACCCTGCAAAACGGGGACATCAATATTTTGGAGTCCAAAAAAATCATTTTTTTGAGTAGATTTGGAATGGGCCTCTTTAGATTCTTGTTCCTAGATGAGTTCGGTACATGTCCACAAAATCTCATGCCCATGCAAGGTGTAGGACCTTGAGATAATTGTCGATTTCCCCAAGGGGGTATGCTGAAATTCACATACAAAGGCCGTTTTTTTACAATAAAATAGCATATGAAACATTCTTGGATTGAAAATCCAAACGGCGGAAACATGCTCTAGTGCCTCTTCTATATATAGGAATTTTTATTTTTGAAAAAAACTAAAATCTCAATTTTTGGTGAAATTTTAAAGTTTTGTCTTTAGGTAGATTTGGTTAGATTTGGGCAGTTTTGGGCAGAAATTGGTGCATTCACAATGGCTGAGAGCCTGCCCGTGGAAGGGCGTTTTATGCTGAAAGGACCATAACTTTTCCTCACCGCATTCTAAAAAAATTTAAAAAATTCCCCTATAAACCTCTTGAAAAAACCTTTTTCCACAAAAAAATTCAAAAAATTTCAAGTAAATTTGAATTTTTAGGAACGTGCCCAAATTTCAAAAACGCCCATTCTTGGACAATGGCCGTTTAGGGGTTAATCTCCAAATGCCTGAGCCTATGACCACGGAAATAGACTTTGACTTTGGATGCTCTGTTTTTCTACTATAACTAATGTAAAATATGAATTTTTAATTTTTCTTAGATAGATACACATGTAATCTACAAGCAATAATTTTTTCAAAATTAATGATTTCATTATGTAATTGTTATAAATTTTCAAATCAAAACAAACAAAGAAAATTCATATCAAATATGGATTATATCAAAAAATTACGAAATATTTACCATAGATGTATATGACAACCAAAAACCTTATACTGGTTACCGTGCTCAAAAATTATGTTTTAATCCAAAAATATGATGAAAAAACCTAAAACCGTGGAAAATCAAGAAATAGCCACGGTTATATCCCTTCATCTTATACTAGCTATAAATCACTCAATTTTAGGTATTTTTCAAAATTTCAAATTGGACTGGAAAGTAGATTTGTAAAGCTACATTTCATTAGTTTACCTCAAATGCAAAAAAGATCATCCCAATAGTCAAAATTGTGTTTTAGCTGTCTATTTTAAGGATTTTTTGAATACACACACGTATTGATGTTTTGGACTTTAGGGAGGCACCAAATTCATGAAATCATCATTTTGAGGATTCATTAATGAGGTTAGATAGATCTCCACAACTTTTCAATATGAAAAAAAAAATGGATGAAAATTTGTCATTTGGATGAGAGTTGTGGAACTTGAAAAAATGAGATTGACCAGTTTTTTGTCGTTTAGGCGTTTAGGGGTTAATGTGAATGGGCCATGTCTGCCTACAGCGAACCGTGCACATGGGTTGGTAGGGGGTGTGGTGGGCTGAGTTTGGCGAGGGGGGATTATCTCTCTATAAACACAGAATGTACCGTGAGCGGGCTAAATAGGCGTGGCCCCGCCATGTTAGTGAGGGTTTTGAAGTGCCCATTGGGACCTTATTTTGCCAGAGGGCCCATCAAGGTCCGTTGGCATGTGCAGATAGGACCCGATTGAGGATGCTCTTAGGGAGTTGGAGAGACTGCCTGCAAATGGCATATGGCACCTCGTGAAGAGCTGCGCTCTACCAAATGGCCCCTGCTCTAAAACATGGTCTTGTACCCTCAACGGTTCTGCAACGTACCACCTCCATGCCTTCCCTCCTCCAACCAATTAGATCCCAATATTCCTACCACCCCTGTAGGCTCTGTCCCTGGACCCTCTTCCTTCCCATCTTTTTATATGGATTTCTTTCAGCTGGCGGTATTGCAAAATACTATTCAATACGTTTGAAGTCCACGGCATAAGCCTCCAGAGCCTTGGGTCAATGGGGTATCCTACACTCAATATTGTATACATGTAAAATATTGCAGTGGCAAAATTGGCAGTGCCAACTTCCAAGTGACAACCACGATGACCTCAACTTGATCATAACTTAGAACTGTCTGCAAAGTAAATAATGAGAAAGTTCTTTCAGAATTTCAGATATATATTGTACAGTACGCACAGGCTTTGGGTAAATGGTCCTGATTGTATGGTGGGCTCTGGCGGTGTTTTCATGTGTGTCCTCCCTTTCATTGACTACCATAATGGTTGATTTCGCTACTCATTCTTTAGAAATTCTTCATTGACCATCTTTTATTTGACATTATGTGATGCGACCTAAAAGTAGACCAACAAGATCACAAGCATTTTCCAATTCTAGAACGTTTTTTCAATCACACTAAGTGGCATAATATTCATTTCTTTATAGTAGCTTACATCACCAAAGAATCATATGTCAAAAATATGGTAATAGATTTTATTTGTATTACAAAGAATATTGTCAGATGAAGTGGGTGATGCATTGTTGATCCTATAAATTTTCCTTTTGAAAACTTCTCCCAGAGCCCTACTGTTTGTTCCGCTAAGTAAAGATATTTTTGAAAGCAACTAGGCATCATTAAATCCATTAAATAATAAATCTTTAGCCTTCTAAGACTATTATCATATTTCTTTAACTTTCTAAGACTCGCTGGTAATGTGGCTCCTAAATTGCCTTTTTTATCATTTTTCTACTTTTTTTAATATTTTTGTTGATTTTGGGGCCTAAAACAACATTCATAGTCTAAGTGAACTATCAGTTGGAAGCACAACTTTAAATAAAAGAATTGTTGATACTGACAAATAATGTTGTATGATGTAGTGGGTGATGCATTGTTGGTACACAACTTTTTAGATATAATATCTCTTTATATGATTCATGGAATAATCAGATTTTTATATCACAGCTCTACCTACAATGAAAATAATATTTGTCGCAAATCTGGCTGTTTCACTTCAATGAAAAATGAAAAGCACTGATTAAAGGTTAAGCAATTTGAGCCTCCAGGGTACTGCAATGCTGCAGAGCAATGATAAGTTACTCAAAGCAACTGTTACAGTGATAAGTGCTGATTAACTTTTTAAGCTACAGGTGGTGATGCAGGTTTCGACTCTCAACAGGAACACAGAATTTGCTTCTACCAACACTCAATCATTCAATCGCCTTTAACTATACCATTTACCAATTACCTATTATTGATTTACGGCTGCACCGCACTTCACTTCTCAAACGTCACTTACTACATCAGCAGAAAATACCATAAGGTAGAACCACCTATAAGCGGGCACCACCCCATGGGCGTGCCCTGAGATTCTTGCCTTTATAAAGATATGACCTTCCTTGCATGTGCCTCATGCGTACATAAAAAGGGTGCCCGCTTATAGGTTTCCACTTCTCAAGGCTTTGAAAATTTGTACTTAATTATGTGTGTGCTTTAAAATATCAAAAAAATAGGGAAAACTTGTCTTTTCCTATTCCTTATCCCTGAAAAATAGTAACCCACTCATTTCATCACCCAAGAATATAGATTCCTTACATAATCCTTAAATGCACGAAAATAGGTGGTTCTACCTTAGTTCTATTTACATAATTTGAATCTGAGATGATGTCAAATATGCTCTTTAACCATCACAGTATCCCAAAATTACATGTATTTCAAAAAGCAATTAACCCTATTTTCATCGTATTTTTTGTAAATGAGCATACTTGGAAGGATCCAATCAGGTGTCAAAGAATGATAAATAGAAAGTGCCCAATGTAGTTGGATCAAATTTTAAGGAAATCCATAGGAATTTAAAATCAAGATTGATACATTTCTTAGAGAATTCTTATAACAAATCACAATCATACATTGTTATAATTTAACATAATATCTCATAACACGCCTATATTTTCAAAAATATTGTTTAATTGTTAGACTTTTTCAATTGTAAGCCATGCAGAAAACATATCCATCATTGTCACTTCTTAGCTACACATACTTTCACCGTTAGTCCAAAATGCAATAGACATTGATTATTTGTCAAAAAGATATAACCATGCACAAAACAAATTCATCAAGTCACTTTAAAGCCCCAACCTACTTCTACCGCCAATCTAAACCGCAATAAATATTATCACTTAACAAAAAATTCAACTTGAAAGATAAGACCATGCAAAAACAAATCCATTACCATCACTTCTACCATATATATAAAATTCAACAAATATAAAACCTTCTCTCTTCCCTTTTCTTCTTCCCAAGGTGCATTCTAACAACTAAAAATCGTTCCAAACCTACCCATCAAAAAAAATATACATCCACAAATTATACAAATCTTCATCCACCACTTACAAGAAACTCAGAAACAAAAATTTCGCTTCAGTCGAAACTGCCTTGACGTCAAAGTTTCAACACCGGCCACGCTGACGTGGCCACCAAGACGCGCTCCCCGAGTGAAAAGAATGCCCATAAAACCACCCACGAAAATCCCACGTGGAGCCCATGGCCGTCAATCTGGAACCCAAGCCAACACTGCCGCTCACCAAATACGCTGCCCCGTCGGCAAAGCGGTTTCAACCTCCAAATCACCCAATTCCATAGATCCAGATCACCCCGATTCATAGATCTTCGAAATAAATTACCAAAAACCTCCAAACACTTTCAACTCGTCAGAACCTGACTGATTGTTCCCCGTCGCCGGGCCCCACCATCGCCTAATAACTTATCAGACAATTCGTCGGTAATTCCACACTCGCTTGAAAGTTCCCGAAAGTTAGCCCCCGAAATCCGCGTCCCCGATCCAGTACCCAACTCCACCGCCGTCGATCGGGTGACGAATTGAATTTCATCCGTTCGATCGTCATACTTTACTGTATACCGCGCTCGTTATAATAGTCGGTGCGCTACGGACGCCTACCAACGCGCACAGTGACGGTACCCGCGGGCTGCTGAGATGGGCCCGGGAAGCGCCGAGGTGGACCCGGGAAGTCTGAGGTGGACCCGGACAGGGTCCAGGCTGGCGGACCCCGGCGCCAAACCGAGTCTAACAGTCGGTATTGGGGACGCTTATAAAGAAGCGGCCGGCTGTCGATTCTCTTCAGCCTTCGCAACTGAAGAGCGTCTCGCAAACCGCAGGAGTGTCGAGTGTTTGATCGGTGCTGTGATTGTGGTTTCTGCGATTACGGTGGGTTTTTTGGTGGGAGGGTGTGGAGGAAAGCGGTGCCGTTACGGGGAACCTGACGGCGTGGAAACGCGTTGCCTGTGGAGTATTTTAGAGTGGTTGTTGTGGAGGGTAGGGTTTGAGGAAGGTTGGAGGTTTGATTTTGGTGGAGTTTGTGAAGATGCCTGAGATGGTGGCGTCGTACTCGTCGCAACGATTTTCGGCGATGCTGGATTTTCAGCGGGACGTGGATTTGATATATCCGTCGCATATAGTGAAGAAGGATGGGGGGATGGAGGGAGGGGGTTTGCTGGAGAGGAAGGCGCCGGGGCACCACCGAGCGCACCACGGGGACTCGTGGCAGCAGAATTGGTCGGACTCGTTGAGCGTGTTTCTGGCGTCGGCGTTCCGGGCGCCGAGGGAGGTGACACCGGCGGTGGTGGCACCGTCGCCGAGGCCGTGTGCAGTGGAGGCCGCGCGGTCGCCGTCCTCGTCGTCGTATGCTGTGACGCAGTCCCGGGGCCAATTCTCCCCGCAGAAGTTTATCCGGAATGCGCTGAAGCGCGCGTTCGCGCGAGATGAATCGGTGATGAATGTGAAGAGAGTGAGGTTCGACGATTATGGGTCCACTGCGGAGCCCATGGTGTGTGGGTAGAGGAGCCCACGGCCGCCGGAGTTTTGATGCTTTAGTCTTTGTAAATACACTCTAGTTTTAGAGCCAAAGATTATTTGATCGGCCCAGGCTGGGTACTCTCAGTCATAGTGGTCATTAGCGTTTAGGAGGATACGAACAGTGTTTGATCGGCCGCGGCAGTTATGTGTAAGAAGGAGCCGGCAATCAATAGTTAGTGTGAGAAGGCAACTGATGGGATTGTGGAGTGCTAAAAGAAAGCCAGTAATCAATCATCAACACTTGCAGAGCAACTATCATGTACCCAGATGCAGTATCGAGTTTGAAAACATCTTCCTGCCATCTGCAAAGCAGGTGACTTCCAACAGCGCACTTCATTGTGTAATTTTGTCGTCTCATGTTATCATATTGTCATACGTTGCAAGAATGATTATGAAAATCCACCTGCGATGTTTTACAGTGTTTGCACATAATGACACTGACTGTACATAATGACATATACGTGTTTGTATATCAAGTGAGAGAAAGTTGTTCAACTGCTCTCACATAACTTCTGGCAGTAACGTATGTCAGCCTGTGCAGTACATAGGCGCATGGTACGCATGAAAATGAGCTGCAGTGAATTGAAGCCATGCACAGGGCGTCTGGCCGCAAACAAAAATTGATCAAGTCATTCTACATGAAAAAAATGGTTGCACATCTGCGAAGATCTGCTGTGGTCAGTCAGTGCCTACGGCAATGATTCCTGAAAGATTTTATTCTAAGTGAACTATTTTCAGCCACGTTTCCAAGACGCCAAAAAATACCTATTCTATAAGACCATGACAACAAGTCTTAATAACTGTGCAATGACCTATGAAACTGCGAGCTGTCTACCATAAAGCCGTGACCCATGTGCACTGGAAGGTTTCAAGCATGCGGACAGGGACACCTTTGAAATCCCGTCTCGGGTTACACAGGCGCGCCTTCACAGAAAGTGGTAGATACCGACAATGAGTATCCAGCAGTAAATTCAAGGATTGAACAGATTTGATAAATTGAGATCGAGCGCTACAACTAAAGCAACTCCAGTAAGAATGGCCAGCCATAATAAAGCTGAATCTGCACAAGAAACCAGACCACTTCGTCATCAGTCTTCGTCAATCTACCCTCATCACCTTAGTGGGTCCAGAAAGCACTGTGCAAGAGCAAGGTAATGGGAAGGACCAAACTGTCAAGAAACAAGTGGGAATGAGCGGAAAATCCTTTCGTAGTTTCTGGTTAGGGGCGGCCCATCAACCTGAAATGACGAGAACCTACTGTAACTTTAGTATACAAAGAATTCACCTTCGTTTGTGTTAAATAAGAAAAAGAAAGAGGAAAATCTTTAAGAGTGAATTTGCAGTGATAGGAAGGGAAAATGGAGGATAACGGATCATTAAAGGTTTGTTCACTACCCTAGTGTTTGCACAAAGAGTTAAGAGCAATAATCAAAATAACGCACTCGGACATAAGAAGCCCCATTGTTTTAGTTATTCAGTATTGACCCCTCTACACCCACTATCAAGATTATCAAGATTAGGGATTATCAAGATGGTTCACACTGGTTAACCAAGACAGTGCAGCTTACAAAAAACAAGATGTGTTTAAAATAGAACTTAAGAATCGATCAAAGAGAAACTCAATATGGCAACAACAACGAGGATAAGGAGAGTCACACTTACTCTCTTCTCTAAATCTAGTGAAACGTGCCGCCCAACTTTTTCTTTCCTTCTTCTCCTGTTCTTCTAGAGCCGGATTGCTCAGAATTGCTGGTGTTTCAGGTTCACTTGTCACAGAGGAATTCGGGTTTAGAGGTTCATTTGATACTGTACTAGAATCAGTAATTCCAGTAGTGAGAGGTACTTTAGATACAGTGCTAGGATCAACAAGTCCTGTAGCAGGAGGTTCATTTGTAATAGCACCTAGTTTAGTAACAGCTTGAGTGATTTGAGAAATTTGAGTAATCAAAGGATTGGAGAATCGAAACCCTTTGTCGCCCCTTTGAGCATCGATTGACGTGACAATAGCGTCTCGTAGCTGCCGCTTCTCAGGACTTACTTCATCTTCCTCCATTTCTTTGCTAATAAAGTTTCCGATTTCATTCCAAACCTTGTTCGTTACAGGCCTGTCCCCAACACCAGCCTCCTCCTCTTCCTCCGCAACATAAGCTTTATATGTCAGACGGACAATAAGCTCCCCAGCATTTCGTCCAAGGAAAAACCATCGATCATTTCTCAAAGTAAGAACTTTGTCGGTAGGAACTGTATCTTGGAGATCATCGAGGGGAATCTGCTCAGAGGACTTCACATCAGAACCAGGCCTAACACGAAATATTCGTGAGTAGAGCAGGACATAAATTTTATAAAAACTATGTCTCTTGGGCACAAGTTTTTATTTATTTATTTTAAAACATAAAAAGATTCAAGAATCTCTCTGATAGATGAGATATATGTCAAGACAGATCCTAACTACGAGGAGATGAGGAGATAAGGATGGCGATTTAAATAGCCACGATCTTCCAAGAAATACCATCTACACGATGATTGAAAATGTCAAGGGGGACATCTCAAAACCAATTGCGCACAGGATTCAGCAAAGTAGAGAGACATGTACCTCAATATAACCGACGGTGATGGTAGTCAATCCCAGATAACCAACATAATCTCGAACTCTTATTCTGAGTCTCTGTGTCTTGGGGTTAACAACAAGCATACGGAAGTCCTGATTATCAACAGCAACCCTATATGAGTACTGGAAATTACTAAGCAAAATGCTTTGTGTCTTCCCATGCAAAGTGAGCAATCTGAAAGCACGTGAAGTATACATCAACACAAAGGTGCCCTATCCATTACCTGGTTCCAAACTGGCGCGCCTGGAGGTCCAATAGTTGACGTTTTACTATTTCTTTTACTCCGAAAAGCTTGCTCTCCTAACCCTAAAACCACATATGGATCTGTCTTACCTGCTCACACAACACATGCATCAACAGCAAAAATCATGCACTGCTTTAGATTCATGAGTTTGAAGGAGGAATATTAGAAAACATATCAACGTAGCATATCAAATATATAGACAATAGACTAATTCCCATGGAAATAGATCTTGCTAGTTGGAAAGACAAGAGGAAAAAAAAAATCGATTACAGTATATCGTCTTCCACCCAATACAATTATAGACAGGCTATCGTATCTCTGTTCAGCAAATGAGTTGATTCTGCTCACTGCATATTTCACAGAAATTACCTATGGGAAAGTAATTAAGTTTCCGTGCTTCAATTAGAGTTATCGACAGCTCCCCAGCAAAGCCATTTAAGCCTATTCCGTCCTTGAAATCCTGCGCAAGAGGACCAGCAGTTTTCCCTTCGAGATAATTGATTATCTGTTTGTTGGGGCGGACAAAGAGTAGTGGAAGATCTTTAGTGATCAACTTTGTCAAAAATCTGCAATCATAATAATTAAAAGCCGTCAACCATCAATGCAAGTACAATCTTTTGAAGAACTTCCCGTTTTCATCCAAACAGCTTTTCCAGCATGAGCGAAATTGGCATCTCTTACCTAGAAGATCCTTAAGAAACATGTGTCAATAACTTAGTTACTTCATTTTCATTTTTGATACCTCATCTACTTGCATACATGACCTTCAAAAAACAATTATCAGGGGTATTACTAAACTAGAACAGAAAAGTAAGTCCTAACGTAAATAAATAAATAAATATACAGAACAAACAAATGCGCAGGTAAACAAACTCACATATTCAGAACTGGTACAGCTGTTCGATGAAGAGCCCAGCCAAAAATAAGTGAAGATTTACAAGTGATGTTAGAATCAGAAATTCACCTTCTAAAATAAGAGATCAAAAGCCCTCCAACTAAATCAGATTCTTGCATTACACAAGCACCTAAAGCATGTTGATGCACAAAATTAAAGCGACAAGATGAATTCCCTCTCGTCAACAAGACAACTTCTATTGTCTAAAAGAGCCATAATTTCTTCAATGACTAGTTCCTGATCCTTCGACAAGTTCTGAATTATCCAAGTCTACTTGTCAATATGATCTTGAAACGTCACCTTTGTCATGTTTAGGTTTAAGAGCTCAAAATATTCTCATATACGACAAGATAACATTCTGGTACATACCCATGAGATTAAAAAGCCGGAATGGAGCCAAAGCCAAATCGACTTTGGGTGGGGTTACAAAGGCCCAAGTTGCAGTCCCTACCCAGGGTTCTGTAGGAATTAGTCGAAGCTTCACCCAGACTTCTCCATCTAGATCCAAACCCCGAACAGCAAGTGGAATTTTGATCGGCAAGAAACCAAACTTCAATGTTAAGGAGAACACCATACGAGAGTTGCCTGTGTATCGTAATCCTACATGGTACCTGAAGACATGATAAATTCCATGTCAAGCAACAGATACTATCATCAACGTAGTTAAACACTTGAACATCATCCGATTTCAACACCAGTGGCAAACCAAGAAAACCTGGAAGTAAACATCTCCTGCAGCTAATATCTATATGCCTTCTCAATATACAAAGGTTTAACTCTAATACAAGACTATTTTCAGGAATAAGAAAACTAGGAGAGCCACGTACTGAAGGTCATTAGCACGTCGGGATGTACGACGTTCAATAGTTCGCAAAGTTACCGGATCATCACCCAAAAGGAACTGCTTGAGCACCACTCGATCCACAAACGGTGGCTTCTCTGGAATTTCATCAATAACAGGTTGTATAGCCTCAACTAATGTTTCTTCCAACTTCCGGCGATACAAGTTCCAAACCTTACCTAAAACCATGTTCAGCCATTCTGCGCTCTCTTTCTTCTTCATGTCGCCTTGCAGTAACGCTGCCAGTGCAATAGGAGCGGCCACTGCAGCCTGAGCATTAAGAACATCTTTAGTGCCGGGTGCACTTGCTGAATCTGACCCCTTTGTAGTTTTTACAATCTTCTTCCCGAGCTGCAATTTTCTCCACCAACTAGCTAACACTACGGCAACAAGTACAAGGCTCCCCAGTCCTAGAAAGCTATCACCTAGGAAGGGAAGAAGTGGAGTACCAGGTGAAGCATCTACACTTGTAAAGTAATTCGTCCAAGATGTATTGGTGGCAAACCCCTTTGCTTCATTTACTTTCTTCAGTGCAGCCTCAAACAGCCGGTCTTTCATAGATGTTGTAGACTTAATAATTTCCAGAGGTTTTATAGGTGGTTCGATGCCCTCCTCAAGAAACTCAAATGTTGGTCGCCTGTACTTAAATCGGTCCTTCAATGGCCGCTGCTTGGTCGTAGAGGAATCGTCCACACTCTCTTGCGAACCATCGCTCACGCCTATCCCTGAATTATCCCTCTTCAAAAACCGACCAAGAAACTGTCCACTCCTGCGTCCCGCGTATTGATTGCTTTTTAAATCATCCTCTAATCTGGCTAGTAAATGCCATTTTCTCTCTCCGCGAAAAGATCTGGACCAAGTTCTAAACTTGTAACTAGAATTTTTAGCACCACGAAATTGATTGGGTAAGCAAGTGCCCAGTGGATGGAAACGCAACTTCCTTATGGCGAGAGAACTTATTGAAAACTGCGAATTGTGTGTAGAGGCTGGCAAGGCCTTTGCAGATGTAACTACGAGTATTACCATTTTGGTAATCACTAGCCACAATCGCTGCATATTGAGAACTGAAACTGTTCAGTACAGTTAAACCCCTCGAAATACCGAGAAAACAAACGTTTCATTAAACACAGTTTCCAAGCGAATTGCACAAGGTTATATGATAATTGAGGAAAATCAAAGATTAAGAAATCGTACCAGTACTCATGAGTGCAGTTGCAGCTCACTCAAGGGTCACGCAAACAACAGTTCTCTCAACAATCAGCTGACCCGTTTCTCTACAAGCAAAATTTGATCACAACGCCCCCATCAGCCAACTCCAGCCAAGCTCAACAACGAATTGAAACTTAAATCTCAATTTCATCGAATTTTTTTCTCTAGCATCTAATACGTAGTGCACTGAATACCAATGCTATCTCGCTGCATAGACAAAACAAAAGAAATTGGAACAATGCGCATTGGCGGAAAGCCATAGTCTACAAAACACGAATCAAGCCGAGTAACGTATGAATATGATCTCATCTCTAAAAAATTCTCACAAACAATGATGATTGCTTATTGAGATTTATCCACAGAATATAATCACAGCACTAAAAACCTCTTGATTGCTGTAATTTCATTTCCAAGCACACGAAAATAACAAATCTCGCGCAATATTCGCACGAACGACAACAATTCCTTGTGACATTTACTCACAGCACATAATCAAACCTCCTGGTAGTTAAAATTACAATTCAAAATTCCGTAAGAGAAACCACTCGCACGAAACCCTAACCAGAACTAAAAAATTCACCACGCACCTAAATGTAGTGAATTCCGAACTGCCAAGCCGTGAAGACGCCTCCACTTCCCCGCAGCTACCAAAACCGTAACGCTCCATCAGAGCTCCGAATTCCTGAGCCAGAATCACGTCACGAAACGAAAGGCAATCACCTCGCCCTGCACTCACTCAATCACCACACGCGCACAGCCTAAAGCTATAAACATCCTCTCCAAAAATAAATCCCAGCTCTACTGCGAGATGCGTTGCTCCCCGAGCTCACGAAACGCAGCAACGGCTCAACAAAACAGTCGAGCTCAGCAAACCAGTCGATTGCGAGCTCACACCTTCACTCCACCATCGCCATCGCCATCGCCATTTGCATCATCTTCACAGCTTTCCTTACAGCCGTTATCTATCCGCTTTATAGATTCTCGTCTTCCTTCTGTACGCACTGAGTAGACAATGATGGTTTTACGTGCAGTGACGGCATTTAGCGATAGTCTCCACAGTCTTTCGATTCATGAGGGTGGTTGTTTTCTGAGCCTCTAGGGATTGTATAGGTTGTAGATTTTACATATTAGATGTACATGGGGGGTGAATAAATGTTGTCTTTAGGTGCAGTGATGGTTTAGGGTGTGTAGTCTTGTGATTCATGAGAGTGATTGTTTTTCAACTGTTTTTGAGGCTACGGAGATATAAACCCGTTGGTGCATTCCTATCTATGAATTCTTGAAGTTGTAGAGCTGTAACTGTACGTATGTGGCACATGGTTGGTTGAATTTCGGTGACGTGCGGTTTTCAGTGCCTAGAGGGCGTGGAGTTGCTTTTGACTCTGAGAGTTGGGATATCGAGGGGCGGCCAATGGGGGGCTTCGACGTGGCAAGAGATGGCCACGTGGCCCGCGCGTTGTTCGTTGTTGCTTGTCATAGGTGGAGGGACCCATTCCCACGGCGGTACAGAGATTATATCTTGCAATTGCTGTGGGCTCAAAAATTACTTCCGACTGGAAAGTCAAGTTCATGTCAAGTGTTGGGCCTTGCGTGAGTGAACTTTTCGATATTGCTAGCTTTATTGATAAATTTGATGCTGATTTTACATCATCTTACTGCCTTAAACAAAATCCATTTGAACAATTTGATATGTGGTAATCTTTAAATTATTTTTTTGATACACTAGTGGAAAAGATGTACACCAAGCACTGACCAATTGCACCAAAAAATTAAATTTTGGTCACTCCTTGGCGTTCATCTTTGGTGTACTTGTACACCTTTTCCACTAATGTTAGGAATGTGGTCCAAAATACATGTGTAACGTTTATATTTGCATAGACAACCCTTAATCATATGCGACCCACATCACTTCAAAAGAATCCACATTTTTTGGGTGTTTGTATTAATGATATACTTTACAATATTCTAAAAAATTAGTGTGAGCACTTAATTAAATAATTGCCTGTTAAACCTTGGTAAAATTGGACTGTCATATTAAAAAAATTATAGTATGTCTTTAAATTGTATAATGCACATTCAAAAATAAAATTTTGTTAGGTGTATGACTTGAAAGTAAAACAATTTTTTGGATAAATCTTCAAAAAATTTGACGAGGTTCACCAATTACCAATGTCAACACCTCTCTATTGGAAATTTACATGTCAAAAAAAAAGTCACACATAATTATTGTGGATTTTATAAGTGAAAGTGACTTATTGATATATAATTTGGAACATTAATTCATATGCCGAAAAGTGGAAAGATTTGGAATATTGATTAAGGTTGCAATACATAAGCTCATGGAATATGAATAAGAAAACACAACTTAATAAGAAAACACAACTTAATAAGAAAACATGATTGAACAAAATAAAACAATGTAACAAATATTTAAACACAAAAAATACTACATAGTACATGTGTTCTATTTGTAAGTAAATTTTGTATTTTCATAAATTTAGACTATTTTTGCATTTTAGTTGTACAAATCCAAATTATTTATATTTTTTTCCTATAATAATATGTTGTAATTCTTCACATTTGAAGGTCATAATTCCAAATCCAATCTATATGGATTCTATATTCATTATCTTTTGGACATCCTTGCAACCATAATGATGTCGCATGGATCATAAAAGGTAAGTGTCCTTCAAATTCAAGCATTTGGGGAATTATATTGATAATGTGTACCAATAATTTTTTTTCTTCTTATTTTTTTTTTTCTTCTACTTGTATTGAATGTGTTTATTTTTCAAGATTTAATTCTTTTACAATAAGATAAATATAGCCAAATTTTACTTATGTATAGAATTAAAACTATACAATATTTAATAGTGACAATATTGTTCTACATATCATGCCTCATGCACTTGTTTTTACAAATAAAACTTTTGATTTTGTTCAGATACAAAACAAATCTATACTAGAAAATAAAAATAATGCTTGTTTATCTATTTGTTTATTAGTCACAAGCCAATTCTATATAAAATCTTACATAAAATCTAATTTGTATTTTTTTTTTAAATATGTAATTTTTTGATTTGAATGGTCATTTACATATTGTTTGAAATTCTTCAATTTTTTTCAATTTATCCTATAAAAAAAATCTCTTATTACATTGTTTTGTTACATCTTCACATGGTGCAGGTTATAAATGCAACCATAATTTTTTTTTTCATTTTTTTCATTTTCAAATTTATAAAATCACCTAAAATTTAATATATTTTAAAATTATAAAATTAACATCTAAAAATAATATTTAATGCAAAAATATTTTAGAACATCATAGAATTTTTATATAGTTGTATGTGTTATCACAAAATATATACTTTAGCAAGAACTTATGTCTTTTTTGTTTTAAAGTACACTAATTTTTGTATCCAAGAAAATTACGCTTTAAATTTTATAATTCTTTATTAATGATATTAAATTGGAGTATATATCTACTTTGAGAATGAAAAATCTCCTTGATAGAATATATATATATATATATATATATATATATATATATATATATATATATATATATATATATATATTTTTTCAATGTATGTTTTATAATGGCTTCTAGAAATGTATTTGCATTCAATGACTTGCAGTGACCGATAAGCCACCGCAAGATCTTATCATATGAAAATAAGTTTTAAAAAACTTAATTTAAAACTTATTTTCACATGATAAGATCTTGCTGTGGCTTATTGGTCACTTAAAGATTATTATGAGATTAGCTTCCGTGACGGATTCAGGTTGAGAGTGGTGCATTTGGTGGAGGACAATTTTTTGCTATGTTCTCCTTGCCATGTTCTTTGTGTGATCCTATAGTTGAGTGAGCGTAGTGAAGTGTTTGGCTCTTGATAAGGGTTGTTGACATCGAATGTAATATTGACTTTGAGAGGTTCGGAGTGTCTGGTTATCCTACGACGTTACTTACAGATAGCTCCAAAGGCACAAATCACATGTGAAAAGTGTAAGGCTGCAGATTATGCGAATGTCGGTGCTCTTGTGACTCATCAAAAGAATGGCAAATGTAAATTTCGAATGCAAAAAAACTGAGGATGGTTCTCAATCCTGTTGAATTGCAAAGAAAAGCTGAAACGGCTAAAACAAGAATGTTATTTCCATAAAAGTTATAAATTTTATTTCCTCAACCATTATTGATCCTATCATTTCAATGTTGAAACTATGATATGTTGTTACAATAGTTTTTCAATTGTGTGGATTATCAATATTGAAACAATGATGAAACAATATGATATTGTTATTGCAATTTTCAATGTCAATTGAAATGTATGATACAATTTTGAAACAAGTTGGTGTTGTAAATTCATTGTTTCAATACCTATTGTTATATTGTGAATCAATGACTATTGAAATTACATTGTAACAGTATTGTTGTAGAGATTGAAACAATGTAGAAACAAGAAGTAATTGTTACAATGACAAAACAATGTCCGCCCTAATTTGAGATGTGGATTCTTCATGGTAGATAATTCAATGGTTTATTGGTCACTACAAATTGTTGGTGCCTATGGTGCCAAGATATAATCATTTAAGAGCCATTCTAATTTTTTTTTAGTAAAACAAATGTATACGTAAACTTTATCTTTGAATTTTTTCATAGGCCAAGTAATCATAGCTTTTTAAATATTAACATTATAATATTTATATTTAAACTTATCTTCTATTTAATTTTAAAATGTATAAGTTCTTTTTTATATTTAAGAAAACATAGATGCTAGTTGAAATGTTCATTTTTTGAAAATTACGTATATAAACACATAAAATTTTCATAACGAGCTAAAGTATTTTTGAATTGACTTTACTCCCTTTGGATTTTAAATTTAAATTTGGGAGACATAAAAGTTGAATTAATTTTTTTATTTGCAAAATTTCCATACATGCGTTTTTAAATATAATTATTTTTTTCATTTCTTCATTTTTTAAAATAAGATAAATGCATTTATAACGTGCATTGTGTGAAATATACAAAAATATATAAAACATAGATTGTATTGAAAAATACATAGAAATAACTCAAGAGTTTCAAACAACACATAAACAACTATATATGATGTAGAAAATAAGATCGCATATTTTTAAAAAAACACATACTTTAGATTTTACATATAGGCTTTTTGCAGAATTGGTTTAAAACAAATAGATTGACAAATCATTTTTTTTTATAATATAGATTTTTCTTTGAAAATATTTTATAGAATTGTCAAAGTTAGTCATTCATTTTTAAATTTTTATATATCCTTGGTTCTTTGGAAGTTAATATCATTAAATATTTTACTCCAACATACAACAACAAATATAAATTATAGAAAATATATTATAAATACATTGTTTGCTCAATGATTATGTATTCAAAGAATTTATGAAGAATACAATGAAGTTGATGAAGAAATCTATACAATGAGAAAAGTTATTTGGTGTATGTATATTTGATTATGACGCCATCCATCTATTACAAGCCTACTTCAATTAGAATTCCAAATTAATGGAATTTTAATTTGATTTTCTATTGAATATATGTTATTTTTCAACCATTTTTTTATGCATTATTTGAACAATTTGAAATCCATATGCATTTATAAATAAAATTAATATTGTGTTTATATAATCATCAACTATTTAAGAATTCAAAGAATGCCTTAAAATTATTCAAAAAATCAAACATGTTTCCCATAAGAAGAATATCATTGAAATTATAATAAAGTCAAGTAATTAATAATAATGATTCTAAAATCATTAACATCTATTATATTAAATGCAAAGTGCTACAATCCAATGTCACGATCCAATGTCATGACCCAATGTCACGACCCCTTTGTCGCAAAATTTGTCACATTTCATCCAAGTCTTCCATCCATCAATTATCATCCAATATCTCATTATATGTCATATCCATCCATATTCATCCATTTTCATTCATTTACATGTTTTATTGACCATTTTCATCAATACACAAATTTTCAATTCCTTCCGATCAACAAAAGGGCCACGTTTCTTGCTCATGTCTATTTATTTATTTTTTGTTCTGTGTTGCATTCCAACACAGGTTTTCCTCGTCAATGCATAAATACAAGTAATTATAGAGTATGTTAAAATCCAAACATGCACACATCACCAAATTGGTTCATCCCTTCGTCCAATCACCACCGTCGAAGAACGACTCAGACGCAGTAACTACATACAACGGCCATGGGAACCACGGATGTAGGACGACGTCCTCCATCACCGTGAGCAACAAACGAGCGAAGGCCGAGGACCGACGGACGGCGTCCAGCGGTACTGAAGGCAAGGGGCGCAAACTGAAGCCTATTCCGAGTTTGCATGTGTGTGTGAAGGTGTGTTTTGGGAGAAGCTCATCTTCTTGTGTTGCAGGGAGAATCGGAGCCCAAAACCTAACCCCAGCCATGGCCATGGCCGCCACTTCGCGCTCCTTGCGAGGCGTCACGCGCTTCCTCTCGCACGTCCGCACCGCGGGCTCCATCGCCACGCACTCTGAGAGCTCCGTGGCGCGCCACGGCTCCGCCAAGGTGTCCGATCGCGTCGTGGAGATGACCGCCATCGACGAGGACGGCCAGCGTCACCAAATCAAGGGGCTTACGGGGCACACGCTGCTGCGGACTCTTGTGGAGAGGGGGTTGTTTGATCCCGAGCGTCACCGGTTGGAGGATATCAACGCTTGCGGGGCTGAATGCGAGGTGTGTTTTTTGGCTTGCATTTTAGGGTTTTGTGAATTGGGGGTTTAGTGTGTTGGGTGTCGGGAGATTGGTCTATTGGGGAGTTTTTGAGGAGTGTGTTTTCGCGGTTGTGATTAATTTGAGCAATTTGGTGTTGGTTGTGATTGTTTGGAGATTGTTTTGGATGGGTCCGGTTTTTGGGTTTCGGCCAAAACCTGAAATGGAATGCAATGTGCAAGAAATGATACTATGATATGAGTTGGAGAGTCCTCGTTTTTAAATGAGGATTCTGTGGACAGTACCGAGGGAATTTACCCTGTTTAATAATTCCACGGAAGAGCCTTTTCTTTGGGAATTCTTGATTATAGTTTTATTATGGGAATGCATCGTGAGCGCGGCAACTTCCACAATTCGCCGTTGGTTGCTTTCGGCATGCGGCCTCGGCTGTCCTCTCCGTTAGATAGTTTCTTAGCTTGGGAAATTATGGCAAGGCAAAGAGCTTCTTGTTGTTTCATGTAGCATTCTGTCTTACAGACGTTTGGAAGTAGTAGAATTATGGAGATTGTAGCTTTGTAATTATTGTAATTTGCGCCGTTTTTGAAGGAGATGCACGGTTTTGTTTTTCAAAATTTTTACCTGAGATTTATGTGCATTAGGAATTAAATGTGCTCCTCTTTGGTTGCAGGTCAGTATCGCAAATGAATGGCTCGACAAGCTGCCTCCTAGATCTGAGGATGAGCTTGAGGTTTTGAAAGATAGGACGCATGCGAAGACTGCTGATCCACATGCAAGGCTGGGTTGTCAAATCATTCTGGAGCCAGAGCTTGAAGGCATGGTGGTCTCCATTGCCGAAGAGAAGCCGTGGAGAACTTTGTAATTGAATGTGACTAGTTCATGTTTTGCGAAGTTAATGTTCTTGCTAGGTGACACTCAGGGCAGTCATTGTTGGCCAGGAGAGGTTAGAATATCTCGTGGCATCTCGATGAACAAAGTATTTGAGAGCTGATTCTTGAGTTAGTTGAGACCCTTGTCAGTATTCGGAACTGATAATGAATAAGGCTTCATGATGCTCTTTGTAGGGATAGTCTGAGTGGTGGATTGCCCTGTGTAGTGGGAGAAAGACTTCCACGTTGGAAATTAGGGTGGATTGGAAGTCCGCTGCAGAGTACTTACACTGGAGGAACTGAAGTTGAATTGGAAATGTGCAGTTATAGAACGATGAGAGGATCATCATTCATAGAAATTTCTTACCTTTTCCTCCATCTGATACACAATGAGCACATCAGTTCGGTTTGGTGAGTCTACGTACGGAATAGGAGTGTTGGTTTTTTTTTGGGGGTAAGAAACGGTCATTCGCAAATGGTTCATTGGTACTAACAGGAATTTTTGAACATCCTTGATTAATTGGAGTGTTCTGTGACAGAAACGATGCCAGTCGCAATCGGTCTTTGTGAGGCATCGGTGCTACCCATTCTGGATTCCGAAACCTTTTTATGGTTCAATCAAGGAATCACCCACTTCTGACAAATTTTCCTTCCCTGGGAATATTTCAGTGGTCTTGGATTGAGCAGCATCGTATTTTGGCACTTTTCTAAAAACGTCCAAGCTTAGTGGATGCACACTTCATGGACTGCAGTCTTGTTGAAATTATCGGCTAACAGTGTAGAAGTTCTGAGTGAAACTCTTGCTGCATCCACAACTCTTTCATTCTTGACGTTGCACCCGCATCAACTCGACACGGCTGAGCCGTTCTGTTAGATGTGAGCCTGAGCTAAACTCGATATCTGTTAGTGGGCGAAGAATACTTCTAGAGTCTGCAAACCATGATGAAGACCGCAGTTGAGACCGCTTCTTTTCAAGTTGGGTAGAGTCGATAGACGTGCAGACTGGGAGTGATTCGTTTGACTAGAGAGAAACACACTTTGGAGAGGGGAATGCTGTGAGAAGAAGTATATATGGGAGAAGAATTACAATACTTAGGACCAGCTGTTTCCATGCACTACTCCGCCCGGCATTTGGACCATGGGTTCAATGTAATTCATCAACAAAAGAATTTAATGGTATAGTCTTGTGTGTATATTTTTATTGTAGCTAAGTCGATCCTTGCTATTTGATGTGATTATGAGTGAGTTCTTCAATAGTAATGGAGTAATGTGTCATTTATTAATCTTATATGATTTGAGAAACTCAATAGTGCATTCAAGTACATATTCTTCAAGTTGTATAATTAAGTAGGGAATATTGTACAATCATTTTCATTATTGAATCTATGGTCCAAATGTTGGATTGGATGGTCTATGAAAATACACTTTACGCTTCTTTTATATGTGAAGCATGTGCCATTTTTATTAGAGACATACATATTCAATTTTTGTCCTTAAAGGTCATCATTTTCATGTATTTGTAGATGCATGTTATGGTATTATCTAAATAAGCAACAAAATGGTCTTCCAAAATGATAACTTTATTTTTAAGTGGTAAGGGTCTTCTAACACATCAAGGTCTTTGAAATACTAAACAAGGTTTAGAGAATACAACAATCAAATTATATGAAAGCCTTCACTACACTTCTAAAGGACATGACGTCAATTTTAACTTTTCCACCATTGATGCAAGGGAATTCGACTTTTTCTTGGCTTCAACTTGGCTATGACTTTATGCATAAAATAATTGTAAATAAAAAAGATCCAACTTCTATTTTTTCCAAAAGATTGAGGGTTTTGTTTGACTAAATACGATATCTACATTACAATATCTATAAATGCAAAATTTGTTTCAATCATGTGTTTGATGTGGATGTGGAAAAAAAATATGGTCTTTAATTATTACACATGCCATAAAGAACTTGAACTAGTTGTAAACATCTACATCCATGCTAAGCAAATCCTAATGTATCTTCTATGTTAAGTGTCCACGTTGAAAAGTATCTATGAGGTGATTACAACCCTGACTTTGAAAAAAGAATAAAAGAAGAAAATAAAAAGAAAGCTTTCTGTGTAAAACAAAGCAAACAAAACAATGTTGTAATAATAAAAACATAACAAAGTTGTAACAATAATAACAAAAGACATTTTTTGCACAAATCATAATGAAAGCTTCTGTAACATATTATAATTTATCGTGTAGACCTGTCAATGTATTATAATACGCCTATAATTTGTGGAATTTTCTCAATGGGGTCCTTGTCCATAATCTAGTCCTCTAGAGACCTAATTAGCCACTAAAGGATTGGAAGGACCAAAACAACTCTCTACATATTTTAGGTAGGTATTTATAATTGCAATAATTTTATTTTTTTTCTCAAAATTTTGGTGAATGTAGATATTTGTAAAACCTTTGGAAAAAACAATTCTCACAAAATTTTGATAAAAATTGAGAAACTTATGAGGTTTTTTAGACTTAAGCCCAAATCAAGGCAACTTGGGTAGGGCTAAAAAGTTTCTTAAATCATTTTTATTAATTATTCTAAAAATAAAATCATGTTGTATAGGTTTTTGTTAATGTAAAAAGCTTTAATTCACTTCATTGTAATAAGTCAAGCAAATGATAGAAAAGCCATGTTTTGTGGGCACTTGGCCAGAATCTTAAAAAAAAAAAAAAAAAAAAAACTTTAAATGGATTTAATTTCAACAATTTTCAATAATATAAAAAGGAAAAAATTTACAATTGATTCCTAGAACACTCTCATAGTTGGGATTAACATTATTGTATTTTATGATCAACAAAATTAGTGAGTTAGGTTTAACTATCTTTTAATACCTATATCCACTTGATATCCTTTTGATGTTTCTTATTTTAAATTTTTTGTGAATCTCAAATCATTACCTATCACAATATCAATTTCCTCATTTTTTAAAAGCCACATTTTTTGAAAATTAAAAAGATTTGAATTTTTAGCTTTAGCAAGGATTGAAAATATCTTGTTCTTGGTTTTTAGGGATTAAGATCCTACGGTCTTTTTTGTTTCTAACTCTAAATTTTGGAGAGTTCACTATAAGATCCCACAATTAAATTTATTAAAAAAATGTCACAATGTCGAATGAACTAGTTTGCTCTACCAAAAGGTATTGAATGACAATTTTGAGGAAAAATAAGTCTTAGTCCTTTAAGGGCTAGTCTTTCACAATTGATTCTTCAACAAAAGCAAATCACCTCATTGTGTTTGTGCATTACATGATTCCATTACAAGTTGTGCTAAATTGTTCTATCTTATGAATTTACTCTTATAATGCAAATGGATTATCTTCTCCAAATTACCTAGCAGTAGTTGCCACCCTCGGGCTTTCAGCAACTACTATTACAACATGAGAGAAGCCATAATTCATAGGCGTAACAATCATAGAGCTCGACTTCAGCAAGGAGAGGACAATCCTGGTCAGGTAAATATTTGTGTTTAATAATAGAGACTTTTCTCAAAATATCTGATACAACTTAGGTCAAGGGAACTATTGATATAATGTAGGTAAAGTAATTATTTGATGCAATTTAGGTCAAGAAAATTATTTGATGCAATTTAGGACAATTTGGGTATTGAATCTGCTTCAGTATGCTCTATTGTTGCAGTGCTTTGATATAATCATACCCAATATGGATCTTACATGAACTGTAATACAAACTCATCAATATTTTGATGTTGTTAACGAGCACTCAGGCTGTTGAGATGTGATAATAAACCTTTCTGTTTGAATGTCTGTTGCTGCTTTACTTGAACGCATAAAGTTAATATAATACAAATTCTAGGTTTACTCATGATTCCGAAGGAATTGATTGTGGAAGCTACTAAATGAATTCTAGGTGAATAGAAAATTTGGTATCGCTAAATTACAATGAATTTTAGGGATGTGGTACTGGAATATTGAAGGAGGGCTTTCTCTCAATGATTTTTCAAAATGATCTCAGGTGTATTGAGGACAAGTTTTGGCAAAGAAAAAAATCTTACTCTTGCACTTCTTGACACATGTGCAGAATTATGTTCTATTTTCAAGGCTTCAAGGTCGCAGAAGAGCTCCCAAATTCTTAATTATATGCCTTATCTTGTGTCTTCTAACTTGGACAATATCAAGGACATCTTGGTTTCCTTTACAAAGTTCTACTGAATGGCTACCTCATCAAGACCCAACACAAGGAATTGTGTTTCAAATGTTCCGATACCAGAGATACTCACAATATCAAAACATGACTATGACGGCTTTGAACACAGTACGTCGAAGAAGAGAACGTCTTGTATTAGATGCTGATAATTCAAATATGCATGGAGAGACGTTCAACGAATATGAGCACGAGGGACAAGGTGTAGAAGTCAAGCCTCCTCTACAAGATGATCAATCTTTGATAAAAAGAAAGAGGAAGCCAAGGCCGGCAGTTTATTATGGTCCATACGAGGAGGTTTCACCATCCAAAACCCGCGGAGCTCTAGGGCGATGGCCTGTTCTTGGTGGCTTACGAGAATCCGAATTGGACATGTATATTCCATAGCAATGTAATTGCTTATCATTGTTGCATTATGCTACAGTAATTCAGTAGACCGTATAATCACAAGTTCATAATTTGCCGTTACTTCATTATTTTGAGTACAGTATGATGGTTGATTGATACAGACAGCCTTTCTACGTCAAAGTACCAATTGGCTCTGGGAGAAAAATGCATAATTATTTTTTGCACATTGATACTGGGAGTGGTGTCACCTGGGTCATGTGTAAAGGTAGAGGACCAATCACTTCGGTGGTAAGTTTCCATATCAGCAATTAAAACTTTGGGCATTATAAAATTGTTGTTGTTTCATATGCACTTGCTTATATTCAGATCATGCAACCAAACAATATATTGTCTACATAGGGACCAAATGGGCTCTTCAAACCTAATCCAAAAAGCTTCTTGGATTGTAAAAAAGATGAAGACCTATGCAAGGGATTTCAAGATGATGTCAGACATCCATGTAATTCCAAAAACGGCTTTAGATGCATATTTGGAGAACGATACGGTGATGGGTTGAAAATAAAAGGTCATGTAGTTGTGGACAACGTGTGCTTTGAAGCCGCTGATGGTTCTCATTCACATGTTAACATTGCATTTGGGTACACTGGTTTTATTTTAAATCATAAATACTTTACAATACTTCAAAATTGTGTGGATGCAAACTTTATTCATCTCCAAATGTATTTATGTAACAATATCTGCAAAGGGGCAGTTGTTCGGAAGTTTTGTGTTAGCAATGGACTAGTGCTGATGAATTTCAAATACCCTGCTCTACTGTGCTGAAGACTCTGGTTTGTAGTGGTACTAGAAACAAATGAATAGTATTTTCATATTTCTCATTGACAGGTGCGCTGACAAAGTGAACGATGAAAACACTAAAAAAGAAGGCCAAAAAACTGCCCCTACAGATGGCTTAATAGGTTTAGGGCCACACCGAGCAAGTTGGCTTCACCAATTGAACCTGTTGGGGTTGATCTCAGAATACATTATTGCCATATGCTTTGAACCGGACAAAAGCCATTTGTCACACTCTCAATTACCACAATCCGCTGGGTTTCTCTCGTTTGGAAACTTATATTCATCAGAAGGCACAAACACAATTTGGACAGCCAACATTCTATCAACTTCTGAGTACGTCTTTAACTCCAAGATCAACATCATGAAGTTGTGGTGTAAGTTGTTATTGTTCCATGGTGGGGCTTATGGGGAGTTGCTGAAGTCATAATTTGAAGAGTAGTCATTGTAGGTTTCCTTGATACACTACTTTTAATTTACTTGCTAAGCCGTATGTGAATACAGTGACCATGACGCTATGTATACGGGAAGACTCATCGGGATCAAGTATCGAAAAACGATACTTCTGATGGAAGGCAACACCGGGGATCAAGACACTGGAGATCAAGACAATGGGGATCAAGATACTGGGGTACTAATGGGTTTCGACACAGGAAGCGACCTTTCTTACTTCACAACAAAAACTTTTGACGCTTTTGTAGAGATTGTGAGTTCTGTTGGGCACCTCAAATTTGTCTAATCATCCACTCCTTCAATCTTTCTAACGGCTAAGGAAGTTATGAAATATTGCTCTGTTGATCTTGTGCACTTCAATACATTGTCAATTGATGTCCATTGAATACATGTGTAGGATGCAGCTGGATAAGGATGCTAAAAGAATGGGATACTCTGAAACGCAAGATTCAGACGAATTTGTGGAAGAGGAACAAAGGAAGTGCTGGTTGAGGGAAAGGTCTATTATGATATTTCAGCAAAGCACACCATGAGCAGTACTTTTTTGTCTTATTAATTTAATGGATTTATTTTACTTAGTTATAAGTGCTTGAAACTATTTAAAATCTCTAAAATTTACTGTACTGTACAAAATATCTTGTTGGAGCAGCATTATTCCGTGCCGCATGCCTTAGAAAATGAAGAAAGAACACAACTAGACAATTTCTTGAGTATGCTGATTATTTCTGATGGTCGTTGTTCAACAGCAAAACATCTTCGGTGAAGGATTTCGGAGACCTTACCTTGATGTTTTCATCTCTTGCTAACGATGGTACATCATCTGATTTGATCATCAAGCCAAAATACTTTATTACTTCAGGGGTGCGTATATATGCATCTCAAACTCTGTACTCTTTCCTTTTTTATATGACATATCATAAACTAGAAAATTTTGCATTATCAATCTATTGTATTATTGAATGGAATTTGCCTCAGCAATTTTTATGAATTTCGCAAATCTCTATGTGGTTTCTTTTTATTGATGAAATAAATGTGGTTTATCATTCAGACTTTTCCTTGACAATGCACTCATCTTCTTGCAAACATTGAAAGAGAGGTATTTGAATCCATCTTCAAGAATAACTGATAGTTTCTAAAATCTACGAATAAGTTGCATTGCAGGGTTTTGGAAAACACCATAGAACTTGCTTCAATGTACTCAAAGAAAATGAATTTGATTTTGGGAATCTTGGAGGTACCAAATAATTTATAGATTTTGCTCAATAACCTTAACCCATAAGTGCTGACACAATTATATTTGGTTGCTCAAAATTTTGAGACACCTTTAAGAACTTATACATTTGGTTGAATCCTATATGAAATTATCTTTATAAAACAAGTCAATACTAAAAATTAAGCCAACTTAATTGAATGAATTACTAGGCCTCAAATTCTAAACTTATCATAAAATTTATAGATTTTTTTATTATTCTCATTAAATGAAATTTATCTATTTATAAATTGATATATAGTGCTCATTTATAGCTATAATTTTGACTACTAGAAATTAGAATCTCTAAGAATAAATATTGAAGAAAAAATAAGTTGTATGAATTCAGCGGAAGTTATGAAAGGACATCTATTCATCTTCAATAACGATCTAAACCAAATAGGATGGCGTCGAGTGAAGTCTTGCCATGAATTGAGATAAACCATATATGATGTTGGTGCAACCATATCAAATTGGTTGCTCAAAATTTTGCAAATATCACTGTGATTTCATCTTGAAATTTTATTTTGATTCATTTAATAGGATAGGAAAAGAAGCTTTCAAAGAGTTTGTTTCACCTTGTTTAAAAACAAAAGTATAGCTTGAAGTCTATTTCACATAACTGCAAGAAAATTAGAAGAAAAGGTATATTAAATTTATGATTTGATGTTATTCCAAATGAATGTTGTAGATGATGATTTTTAGATAAAGTATGTATAGTTGGATTGTATCAATGTCAAAATATATTCAAGAGCAATCTTTAAAGAAAATAACTATTAAATCTTTTATAAAAAAATAAGTGATTTAAAAACAAAAAAACTCATGAGATTTGAAATAATTGGCTATAATTTTATAATAGACAAAATTGAATCAGACAATAAAATTCTATTCTATTGATTTTTTAATTTAATTTGAAAAAAAAATTATAAAAATTCTTTCAAACCATACTAACAATTGAAAGCAGAGATATTTACAAACTCATAGAAACCATATGCAAAATGAAGTTCAAAATTTAGTTATAAGTACATTCAATTAAATTTATTAATTAAATTTAGTTATTGTATTATTCTTAATAAAAATTACACATACAACAATTTATGAAATTCTTGTAATATTCCATTTAAATTCATAAGCCCCTTAAAATACAACTTAAATTTTTTTATTGTATGTGTAGCCGTACATACAATATTCATGTGAACAACTTCACTACTTAAAAAAAAGATTTATTTAATCACAAGGAAACTCACATCAAAAATGCTAAGATTACAATTTTAATTATATTTCTAAAGTTAAAACTTATAATGGTATTAAAAAATATCAAGATTTTTTAAATTTTAATCATATGGATGTTCTTAAACCTCAAAAAGACTATGACTACGTTTTAGAAAAAACACTCCAAATTTATCATTTCTAATGTGTTCAATAAATATGAGAAAAAGATAATTTATTTGCACCTCTCATCATAGCATCTTGTTCTAAACCACTAAAATAATGCACACAATTGTTTTTATAAATATTTATTGTATAGATGAATATAATATATCATTTAAAACAAATAATAAAAAATAAGGTAAACTTTGCCCTGCAAGATCATCCTACTTTGACTTCTTCTAAAGTAAAACCTTGCTACCATACAAAGCCAAGATTCTCAATCAACGTGATCTATATCGTGTTTAATATTTGTCTAAATCAATGAGAGGAAGTTAAAGTCGTATAGCATTCAAAAAAAGACTGTACTATGGAATGATGTCCAAAAGGGTGCAGCCTAAATTTTATTTTGTCATGAGCTCAATTTATCATAAAAATCTCAATTTAAATTGCAGAAATAAGATTACAGTCTCTTAAAAACAAAAAAGAAATCCCTAAATTTTTATGTTGTGAGGATTAATTTTTATACTTCTAAAAGTAAACTATCCCTATTCTTTCATTTTTAAAATTTAGATTTTTAAATCTTTAAATTTTTTACTACATATGCTTATAAGCCTATGTTAACCCCTAAAGTTCTGAGGGTATTTTTCATCAAAATTGCCTCAAAACAGCCCCTCTTCAAAGCAAGGTGGATTTTGCAAAATTGGGGTCTTTTTTAGTAAATCTAACCGTAAGATCTTGTAGCTAACTTCTATGTCTATATGTCCACCAAATCTCACATACTTGTTCCTCACCCATTGCAAGATCGTAACGTTCAAAGCAGAAAAACAAGTTTTTTTTCCCAGCAAAGAAAAGGGACAACAGAGTTTTGAAGGCCCAAAAAACCATTTTTTAAAGTAGATATGGAATGAATCTCTCCATATTATTGTTCCTAATTGAGTTAGGTACATGTCCAAAAAAATATCATACCGTATTCAAAAAAGTTGTGGAAGGTTTCCAAAAAAATCATTTTCCGCTAGGGGGTATGCTGAAATTCACATACAAAGGCCGTTTTTTGACAATAAAAATAGCATATGAAAAATTCTTGGATTGAAAATCTGAACAGTAGAAACATGTTGCACTGCCTTCTCTGTAAATAGAAATTTTTATTTTTGAAAAATATCAAAATCTCAATTTTTGGTGGAATTTCAAAGTTTCATCTTTGGGTAGTTTTGGGTAGTTTTGGGCAGTTTTGGGCAGAATTTGCTGCATTCACAATGGCTTAGAAAATTTCAGCAGCTGCCCAACGAGCAGCTTTTGACAGTTAAACCTTCATAACTTTTGATCCTGATGTCGGAATTGAAAAATAAAAATATGCACACGGAGCTCTCGGAACGGCACACCTCCATTTAAAATTTCAGAAAATCACGATTCAAATTGCAACCGTAGGTACATGCCCAAGTTTCAAAAAAGCCCATTCTAGGACTATTGTCCTTTAGGGGTTAATGTTAAAGAAAATAAATATGTATGGGGTGGGAGTGATATCAAATCTTAAAAGATCGCACTGAAAAGCTTATGCTGCAATTGTAATTACAACACAAATATAAGAGGAAGTTCCATCGTTCCACCATCTAAGAGAACAATGTAGAATTCTCAACAAATTTAAACTCCTATGGATTGATGCCTAAGTATGGTAACTATTTTGAAGGTTGTAAGTTTATTTGCCACAATCAACTGCCTTTGTATTATGTGCATTTATATTTGCGGAGCATTAAATATTTTATTTGTATTCACCTAATCTTTTATTCAAGACAAAATACACTCAAGAGTATTCTTTATGTTGATACAAGGTTCATTGTCTTACATCAAAGCAAACACATGTCAATCAGAGATTATCTTTAGGCTCATTTACTTATATAAGAACAAATCTTTTCACATTGTAGTAGCATATTTCTTACATACAATGCAAAAGAAGGTGGAAGTGAGATAAAAAGAAGGAACATTAAAGTTCTAAGGTAAATGGACCAATAAAGTAACAAATTAGAGCCCTTCTGATGGTTAGATGGCAAAATAAATGAAAAAATATATATTCAAAGGTTGGGCAATCATCTAGAACAAGAACAAAATAAAAATAGACTTAATTTGGAATTGTATAAAATTTCTTGTGATTTTTCAACGCTCTAAATACGAAGGTCTCATCAAGCAATAATAAAGGGGTACAAAACTGAAAATAAGATGCTCTAATACTAAGTAGCAGTGAATTGATAACATAAGCAAGTGGACTATACTACCACAAGTTATGTATGCCAAAGATCCACTTAGTCTGGCACCATTATTGATTAGCTCATGATCATGGTTAGTCCTATCATAGTCACTTTCTACACACCTAAAACATTTCACAAATTAGTCCTTTTTAGTTATTGGTCCTCTACCTTGTACTACACCACTGTCAACTAGTCATGATGTCACACTGATAACAAACTTGACGTTTTTGATTGATTGAAAATCTCGAAGAAGTCCACTTTTTCTTGTGTGCTAGATCACTCACAATGTCACACTGATAGTCTGATAACAAACATGACGTTTTAGATTGACTGAAAATCCAGAAAAATGTCACTCACGAGTCACGATGTCATATTGATAACAAACCTGACCATTTTAATTGATTAAAAATCTGGAAAAATGTCCACTCTCTCTTGTCTGTAGGTCACTCACTATGTCACATTGGTAGTAAACCTGACATTTTTTACTGATTGAAAATCCGGAAAAGTGTCCTCTCTTTCTTGTCTATAGGACACTCAGAATGTTACACTGATAGCAGACTTGACGATTTTGACTCACTGAAAATCCGGAAAAGTCCACTTTTTGTTGTTTATTGTGTCACTTCTGTCTTAATTGCTTCTACATCAGCTCAAAATAGGAATAAAAAGCGTCAGGTTTGCTACAAGTATCACAACCTGATTTCTATTAGCTCTTTGGTTTTTTCTTACTACATCTTGTAATCTAGTTTATACACAATGCTTTCTCAATTATTTTAATTCATTTGAATTGGACAAAAGCTAAAAGAATATCCATATACACCTTTTGTGAAATTTGTATGAAGTAAATACCATACAACTGCAATATAGGTGGTTGAGTTCATCCATTCCAACCATATTATTGAGCCTACTAGTACTTGTGACCTATGTCGCAAGCATCTGAAGGCCCCCCCCTTTTAATAGCAAATGAAAGAAAATTTATTGTAGAAAAGAAACCTTACACGCCTTCATCGGACGAAGTCGGAGGGGCCCGGGGGGTTACAATTGCCCAACTTATTGTCTGTTGGCTTTGCACACACATGCATTAATGGATGATGTGAATATTGAAATTCCATGTTATTTTCCAATGCAATTTTTAGGCCTCAATACGTATTCCTACTTACAATCAGACAATCCAGTAAACTGATACTAAGCATGATGGTACAATTCTTTTGCCAAAATCTAATTACAATAAAGAAATATCTATTTTACAAAATTTGGACATAATAACTTTTCATTGAATTCTTCATATAGAGGAAAACTTTGTTACTCGATGGAGTGATTTTTAATGCAAAAGATGTGTGTATGTATGTTCCTTACATATCTTTGCAATCAAATTTAAAAAAGTCATCACCAATTATTTTCAATAAAATATATTATAAATTCACAAAAATTGGCTTTAAAAATCCACCAAAAATTAGAATTTTACTTTTTTCGAAATTGAAACTTGGTCTCCTTGAGTGGGATTGTCTAAGAATTAAGTGATAAATTTTGCAAGATAACATAGACCAATTTTATTGCATGTTATTTACAAATATTTGAATGCCTCGAAAAGGCATTATGTGTTTTTCTTGTAGGCGACTGTACAGTACGTAGATGCAGAAGAGAAGGCAGTCCCGTTGTTTTGTGTCAGCCAGGTGATGCAGATGCTTCCCTCATGCTCATCATGGCCACTGCCACAGAGCCCAAATCTAGTTCCAGAGATTCAGGAGCACATCATGGAGACAATAATTGTACCACACCAGCCTCCAGGCTGCAGGAATTAGCTAGCTAGCTACAGACAGCATTCTCCTCGATCGATCGGGACAGAGCAAGTTAATTGCAGCTTCATCTTCCTCACGATATATGCAGTACATGAATATACGAGTGGTCACCGCACTGTCCACTCCAGCTCGCGAAAGGTCACTATAAGTTAGACAATTGACGAAAATTAAGTACTGAAACCACTGTGACAGGAGTTCCCCTTGACACAATATTAGATGTGGCAAGTATCCCGATCGGAATATTACCACTCCCAAAGATGTGTTGCAGATGATCCTGTGGATATTACAGCCTGGGAGAGATCAGAGTCCATGCGAGATTCAGATCACTAGCAGAGCGAGGATGGGGAGACGTTGTGAGAAGCGGACTCAGGGACGAGGACACGCAGGAGTAAGGCTGTGGAGGAATTAGCATCTCGCTCGGTGCACAAAGATTGACTACAACTTCACAACTTATCATGCCAAGATGTTCTTCCTGTAGTAGAGCCCAGAATGCGGCTGCGTGTTGGCACCTTCGGCAATGGGTATGGGCACTGTGGGGTTCGGAGTTGGTAGAGCAACTGTGGTAACATGCTACATGTACTGCTTGCTACACCAACGAGAATTCCCTCACTGTCGCCACGCTGATTTCCGAGGCATATTAAGGATGCGGTGTGCCTTTACTCTTGTGAAACTCCAGATGATCCTCACTGTCTTGACTGTCTCTCGACAATATGGCAGTGTTTGTGCACTAAAATTATAGTGGGTCGTTCGTTTTTTTTAAGACAAAAAACGAATCCGGGGAGTCAATGTGCACCAGAATCTCGGATTCTAGAAAAATGTGAGAAGTCTCGATGCCTTCTAGATAAGGTAGGGCCAGAATGTACCCGCAATATTCTAGTTCTATGGTTGTGAACCATGCCGTTAGTGTTGCACTCAATGAGGCTTTGACTGAGCAAGGTAAGTAACGAGAATCTCGAAGGCTTTGTTCACACTCTCAAAAGGTTTTATCGTCAAATTTTTGTTAGTTGGTTCAGGCTGATTTACTTTTCTTTTTACCGAGTTGTTCCTTCGCAGTGAGTCCTGTGTGAGTTATATGAGTAAATAGTTCCACAAAGGAACTCTTGAGAAGTTCAATGCTTGAGAAGTCCTGTTATGTTTCTCCAAAGGGGCAATTCAGAAATGGATTCAGACAAGATTGGACCTTCGCAAGAGCATTTAGCATCCCAAGCTAAATGGTGTACACATCCCAAGCTTCGATTCATCCTTGGAGCAGAATCTCTTTCTATCCACTCGAATTGGTGGCATAACAGGCGTTAAGTGTCCACGATGAATCCATCTATGCACCAAATAACTTAAGCTGAGTGCAAGTATTTGACATATTCCGACATCAGATAAGTGCCTCGAATTAGTGCCGCACTATGTTCTTCAATCTACGGTTTTCTGCTTGATGTCCACTCGCATCGGATTTCATTCACTTAGTTTCCAAACCGCAACCGCCAGAGCAACCACCAGTATTCTCAAGCTTAAAAATGACATCGGCATGCCTGATATTATACTAGAAAACTCCATACGGAATAATATCATCTTTGATTTGATCCACATATCTGCGGCTCTTTTTCCTCCGTGAACAACGTTTGCTGAGCTCGCATTGATTTCCGTGGCAGCAGTGGTATTTCGGAGTCGATGTTGTTGCAAGGGACTAGTACCCGTTGGACAGACAATCAACACGTATATTTAAGAGAAAATCTGTAAACCAGTTTATTCTCTTGAGAAGTTTCTGGACCTTTTGCTGTTGCTGTTGCGCTACCAACTCTCTTCGAGACTTAGGCATAATGTTGGCAATTTTGCTGCACAAAAACAGTAAGTAGTCAGCTTTATTAAACCAGGTTAGGAATGCCAGTTTTGTAAGGACGAAAAAGGACCATAAATAATGCAGTTTCTTCTCAATGAGAAGAAATAAATTTCTTTGACAACAGATTTGAAAAGAAAATCCGTATCTAGTTCTTTAAATCTGAAGACAACAGTGCTAATCACATTATGATCACAGATTCTACGCACTTAAGCAATCGTGGTGGTCATACCAGGATTCATTAGACTAGGGCAATCGTAGTGGTGAGTCTCTTCCTCTTTGGTAAAGGATGACTAATTTTCTGGAGAGCTTCTTCCGGGGCTGTTACCCTGAAAACATCATCAAGCGTAGAATCTTCTTCCGGGTCGGTTCCCTTGTGACCACGAACCACCTGCGATCAATTTAACCAGAACATAAAATTTATAATGCTTTTCGCAGGGGTAACTGAAATCTTGTATTGACACAAGTCATCAAAATTCCTGAGCACTATCACTATCCAATTCGCTTACCAACTAAACACACTGCATTCAAGACATGACCTCCAGAAATTACACTTAGAGAGGCTTGTAACAAACATATGGAGATCAGGGCAAAGGTATAAACATGAAAAGGTTAGAACAAAGCACAGTACATCAACCATGAGAAATCTCGAATCTTGCTACTCAATTCCTTGAAGCGAGGGAAGTACATAAGGGAAGATAGAGAAACAAACAATTGTTAGAGAATTAATGATGGCAACTTTCAGCTTAATAATTATGTAAATGTTAGTTGAGGAGCTCATTTGTGTAAATAATATGTAAAAATTCCAAGCACACGTACAACTCTTAGAATTGATAATAAAAACATCTTACATAAACTATTTGTGTATCCATTTAACTAAATAACACAAGTAGAAAAAAACATGTAAAAGGTTTGTGTAAGTGATCCTCACCATTTTTTGGGAGCTATCTGTGTACAGAATAAAGAGGTCGTGTTCTTCTAATCCATGATACTTGATGAATTCTCCTGCAAATATCATCAAAGTCGCCCAAATTAAAAAACCAGAAAGTAATTTTACAATTATATGAATATTAAAATTCACCAACATCGGGCGCAGTAAGTATCACCCACATAATATATTAAGTTTTCGTAATTCATAATTACTTCAAAAATTTAGACCTCATGAGAGAATGAGAATTGAGAATCTTAACATAAATATATGAGAGTATTTTCACAAATTATGTTGGTTATAAATGCTCTCACTAAATTGCATAGGAATTATAAATCAGTTAGTGTGTATGACACCGAATGCCATATGTTATGCTGTATACCTGTGTTGTCCAGCACATACATCCGACTCTTGTTGTTGGTCCAGAACCTGTCACACAAAAAACAGAGTTTGTATATCCCTGTTAGCATTCCAGCATCAATACCACGAGAAGCAAACAAAAGATCAGTCGATCTGCTCAAACTAATTCTCGTTAGTAGACTCTGTTACAGAAATATCTTCAGGTGCATTTTTTATTAAAAAAAACCTAGTGTGAGATAGGAAACAGAAGTATAATTTTACTTGAGTCGGAAGTGCCATCGTTTGGAACCGTCGTAGTCATACATTTCCAGCGGAGATCCCTCCTTCGTGTCTACAGGCTGAAACTGAGACTCTGCAGATTTCTGCATACATTGCACTCGAATGTAACCATCCACAATAAACCGAGTTTAATCTCGATTATGATGAGATATTTCTCAAGATATTTTCCCGTGACCCATAGAGAGATAATGCTAAAATTTCTGTAACACATTTGAGTATCTACATTACAACATGATCCTTCTATACATTGATTGCGTGTCACGGCAGCTCGTCACCTTCAAAACTAAGGCGGCGAGTACTGATCTCCTAAAACGTGAAAAGGAATCCACAAACATTCCAGAAGGTTCTGTGAATCACATCCTCTACTTTGGGTGTTAATTTAAATTCCTTAAAATCTGGCAGCATGAACTTGATATATGGACAACAAAAATTAGAGTTCATCATTCTTACAGTGACACAGGAGACATTGCATGAAATTGGAGCCGAAGCCCCATGATACATTTGAAGTCTCCCATTCTTGACCAAATTCACGAGACACATATCTTGCCTTAGGGATAATGATCCTGCCAAGCTCTCCAACGTCCGAGAGACTGAGCCCCTTCCGTATCAAAAGCTTCAACGGATGACTCCAGCTGCAATCCAACTGCACACATATGTGCAACAAAATCAACCTCAACAAATTAGCACACAACCCATTCGTAAAACCCAGGAAACCATGCATGAGTAAAGCGAAAGACAGAGTTGAGTACTTCATTCCACGCACTTGAACACCAGCCTCGTCAGAAAAACTCGTCTCCAAATTGCGCTTCCTCTTCACGGAGCTCACCAATGTCGACCTAGGGATGGACTGCTCTTGCATAGACCCTGAACGTTGCAACGAGCTCTCTCTAGAATTTTCAAGGGATGATGGCAGAGATGAACTTTGATCAGCTTGACCTAAAGAGGAGGTCGCGGAAGCACATGTGAGACGACTGGGCACCAACCGAGTGATTTGCGACTCGTACATTTCCAGCATTTGGTCGAGGTCGGTTTCGGAGTCAGGTTGAAGAAGAGGCTTCGGGTTGAAATGAAAATGGCGCTTGTCGCCACCACCCCAGCCCTGGCGATGCTCCACGATGGGCCGGGGCTGCATTCCGCTGAACTCGCGATATGCGCCGACATGATGCGAAGGGCGCGAGTTCCACCTCGCGGCGCCCGGCTGATCCAGAGCGAAGCTGTTGGGTGGGTCATGACCGGGCGCCACGCCACACCCTCCCCACGCACTGAATGGTCTCTCGACGTTGCTGATGAAGCTCGACGGCGGTGCTACACCCCAATCGCCCCCATTCCCAGCTCGCAAGTAGTCGAAACTGCCATGCATCATGCTCGACTCCACCGTGCGCCCCCGCGACGGCTGCAGCGCGCTCCATGCCTCCGCTATCGACCGCTCCGTCCTCGCCGACACAATTTTCCCATTCACCACATCCATGGCCTTCAACTACTTCACACCAAAAAAATCACACAAAAAACCTACCCTCGACCACAATTTCCTCCCAGACGAGCTCCTCCTCCCTAGCTTCCCATCTCCACAACTCCTGATCCTGATCTTTTCTCCAGCAAATCCTCGTGAGCCCTGGAAACTCTCTAGACATGCTCTGATCATCTGCAAAACTTGTTCCTTCCTGAAAATGGGACTGTTTCCCACTTCTACCTGCTTAACCAACGAAACTAATTCCAATCTCTAGTGAAATGACCCGGCTTCTGACACTGCAACACAGACGTACTACGGCGTGGCAAATCATGATCTACATCGATGAGTCATAAAAGCAGAAAACCGAAACCTCGACGTCGTCGACATTGTACTACTTCCTGATCTTTCACAAAGCACCTTATAAACTTACTACCTTACAAACTTCGATGCCTGAACGCCGAAAAATTTCTTCACCACGGGCTCCCCGGCCTGATCTAGATGACGGCTCAGAAGCAGAAAAATAGACCTCGACGTCGACTTACGTACGTACTGATCTTTCCCAGAGCGAAGGATCAGCCAGCTGACGCCGGTACTACGTCGACAGAGAATAATATATCACCGCAGCTGCCATCGGTGATGGTCTCACATGCTAGATCTTCATCGTGGTATCAGACACTCACAATTTGGGACGCGCCCATCTAGCGCAAAGAGCATCCATGTTAGGGATCAAGAGGGACCAAGAAGGATCAGGAGGGATCAGGCTCTGTGTTGGAGCTGCAGAAGAAAAAAAAGATCAGGATTCTGTTTTGTCTCAAATTATAAAAAAAGGGTTAAAAAAAATGATCAGCAAAATAAGCGGGTGGATGAGCGTGTGACCTTGCCCTGTCGTCGATCTCGAAGTGACTTGTCAAGTAAAAGTTAAGATTGTAAAAGTTTCAATCCACTTGCAGCAGGTTGGGCCGGAAGTAATGAGTTTATATTCGCATCGGTGGGTTCTCGTGTGACCTTGCCGCCGCGTCGGATCAATTGTTTTGGTTGTTTTGGCCAGTGACAGCTCACTCGCATCTTATGTTCCGGGGGTTTTTAATTATATGCCACGTCGACAGATAAATAGTTTTTCGTGAAGACTTAAAAACTCGGTCACATTCGTTTCTCAATGTTGTTGTAGGCTTAACTGTTCACTCAGGTTGAGGTCAACAAAGTAATAAATTTTATGCGTTTTTGGGACAGGTTCAGACCACTTTAGTAACAGATTCACGTACCTGGGTTACTGTTCACATGCTGATCAGTCCGTGCAGCCTGAAGAGGTTGTGAGGTGGTGTTCTCTGGGCAAGCTTTCGGGGTGTTGGGAACAGGAAAATTTAACTCAGAGATTGATCAGTGAGCTCTAAGAGTTTTGAATTTTTTTTTTTTGGCAATTCGAGAGCTTGTGGATTAATGTCGACGTGGAGTAGGTGAGTTGCTCCCTTCAGTGGGCTGGGGAGCCAGAGTGTGCTTTGAAGGTGGGAGTTCTGGTTGATGTCGACAGGGAGGCTATGCAGAGATAATAGGATTGTTTGCATGGGCAGATCTAGATTCTTGCGCTCTTACCAGTGCATGCAGGAAGTAGAAGTTTTAGTTGTTCTAGATAGCTGAGGGCATGACCACCGGTTCCCCACAACGGGTGGTCATGGTCTTAGGAGTAGTATTCTGGGGTTTAACTTATAACTACACTACTATAAACGGCAATGGATGAGCAGCACAGACAAAAGGAGTAATGTACTTAGCTACACCATTTGTTGCCCTCTTTGACATGCATATGGTATGCTATCTCACAATATAGTTCAGCTAGAATTCCATGTACGGTCCAATTCTCCGTTCTAAGTTCAAACCACTGAGGCAGTACAGTTACATAATACCGTTTACATGTTTAATATGAGGTCAATCAGACACAGTGGAGTTTCAGATTACCAGTGATACAGAATTTACATATGATATTGCATTTATTGTAATTGACGCCAGATCAATCACTAATCGACATTAAACTAATCGCCATTCTGCCTACTTCTCTTCTCCCTTCCACCGTAATCACCACTCCGATATCGAGATCCATCTTGTTCTCTATCCCGTCCTCGATCTCCTTCGTTGTATCTCTTCCTCTCTTTGCCTTCATCTGCGTTGGTATCGTGATAGCTTCTCCCAGAGTTCTTTCCCTCCCTGATATGCTCTCGTGAGATCTCTTGTTCTCTCCTTGGCGACCTTGTTTGATTTCTTGCATACCTATCCTCCCGCTTGCTTCCATTATAAGCTACTGAGTTTCTCGGCTCTTGTGAACGTTCTCCACGAGAGTCCTTCCTTTTATCTATATCTCTATCAACATCAGAATCTCCCGACTCTCTAGCTGCCCTACTTGTATCCCTGTCTCTGCTTCTGCCTGTGTCCCTTTCCACACGAGACCTCTCGGAGACTCTCTGGGTTCTCCTGTCTCCATATCTATCGTCTCTGCTTCTCCCTGTGTCCCTCTCCACACGAGACCTATCAGAAACTCTCTCGGCGCTTCTGTCTCTGTCTGTGTCCGTTTCCACACGAGACCTGTTCGACACTCGCTCAGCACTTCTGTCTCTGTATCTATCAGCCCGAGGCCTTTCAATCTCTCTGTCAACCCGAGGCCTTTCAGTCTCTCTATCAGCCCGAGGCCTTTCAATTCCTCTATCATTTCGGCTGTAATGTCTCGGCTCATGTTCTCGACGATCTACATCTCTGTCCTTGTCGTGTCGTCTATCTTGTCGAGACCTACCTTCCCGATCTCTCACCCTTCTCTCTTGCTCCATTTCTCCAGCCTGGCTTCTACTCCTCTCTTTGACTACCACCTCCTGTTTTTGCGGAGCCTCATCTTCGTCGAAGACCATCTCGTACCTGTGTGAATAATAGAATAATAGACGAGTTAGTGAATTTCGCATGTATTAGCGATATCTTATCCTATTTTATGTACAAATTAACGTCGACTATACTGATTCTAGATCATTTTAACATATTACCATAAAGCCAAGCAGTAGTTCTCTTACCGTTTGTTGGCATTTCCTCGTTGCCCACCAGTGTCCTTGATTGTGTACTTGGGCTTCTCAGTGGGGCTTTCCTTTTGATCCGCTCCATCATTTGGGCATTCCTTTGCAAAGTGACCCACCTCTCCACACTTGAAACAACCCTTTCCGTGATTTCCAGCTGTAGTACAACAGAAGACAACTCATGTAAGCTGATACTCTCACTACCAAAAACGTAAATCCCATCACGATAAGCGTGTGTAGACAGAAGCCGACCATCAAAACATGGACCCACAAACTCCTCTGTTTACTGCTATAACCTAAGTCATCATGATGGTATAAAACTTGGATCGTGTAGAGAAGCTCACGTTGACCATCTCCGCCATTTTTGCCAACCTTCCGGTATCGATTCCATAAGTGTGAAACACTTTGGCTGAAATCCACATGTATTCTTCGATCATCGATCAACACATTATCCATCTGAAAGGACAAAGAAGGAGATCAGCAAACTGATAAAGAATAACGCCTAGGGGAAGCCGATTGCAGTTCATAACAGAGAAAACCTGTCCATCCCTAATACTATGGATCGTCAATAACTAACCTTGAAGTACGCGGCCTCACATGACTCCGGGGTTTCAAATTCTGCAATCACGAAGGACGCCACAAGACTTGTGAATACAAGCCCTCCAAAATAAAAACCCACATTTGTCCAGAGTGATACAAAATCCAGCTATTTTTTCAGCTGGCTACACTTGCCACAGAATAAACAAAACCAAAAATAGCTGGCTACACTTGCCACAGAATAAACAAAACCAGTAAAACCAGAGAAGTGCATCAGGAGTTACCAATAAATGCATAGCACAAACTATCACCAGTTTTGAAGTCTCGGATGATGTCCGCCCTGTAGACATAGACAACAAAAAGGTCAGCGAAAAGGTCAATGCAGAAAACACTATCCAAAAATACCAAACTAGTAGATTATTGAAACCAGGAAACCAGCTTCAAGAAAAACAGAGTTCAAGAGACTTACGACTTGACTTTGCCAAACCGCCCGAAGATTAGTTCAAGATCACCATCCTGTCGGCATCCCCCATCCCCATGCATGTGTTTTATTATCAGTACCCTGAAACTCGTCAGACAAATGATTAACGAAAGTAAAAGAAGATGCTATTTTATATTTCCTGGTTATTGTGCATGATTACCTCAGTAACAGGATTCAGCTTGCAAACAAACAAAACGTTCTCTGGAGGCTTCATATCTGCTTCTGGAAGATCCCCAATCTGCGAAAGTGCAAACAACTATAAGTGCATGTTCACAACGTATATGTATAAGCCGCTTCTGCAGAAAAAAATAGCAAGAAAAGAAAAGGAGTAGAAAAAAATCAGTAAAAATAGATTTCAAAGCAGAGCAATGGATTATTCACACAATCAGCACATGTTCCTTATGATATGATATACTTCGAGTCCAGGCTGACCAAAAAGAGCTTTGAGTGAATATCTTTCTTATTACAGTAGAAGGATCCAGTAAAGAAAATTTAATATAAATTACTCACCATTTCTAAAACAACTGCTCGTGACTGGGCTTCCTTCTTGCGAAGGGACTTTTCAATCTCCTCTGGGTCCATGGTCTCATCCATTGCAACCCAATCGTCTTCCAATCGAACCTCCTCTCCCTGTTCATGTTCACAATGTTCAGTACATAAATGCACAGAGTACACAGCTCTCCTTTTGACCGTGTACACATAAAAAGGATACGTGATGCTTTTCTTATAAGTACTGAGAATACTCTTGCATTTGGATACCAACTACTTAGGAACAAGCTGCACTGACTTCCTTTGGAGTACTAAATGCAAAATATCACATGCAACCATTTAGAGCACATCTGCTTGCCTTACTATATATACGCAAAGCCGATCTCTCGAACCTTCGAGATTCAGAAATACACACGAAGTAATAAGTCCTCACCTCAGCTGGAGGCTTCAACTCAGGAGATTTATCCGGTATCAGCTCTGCAAGACCTGCCGGATCATCGAATGGGTCATCGATTATGATGGCGTGCTTTATCCTGCCCCAAGCCACGCACTCATTACACAGACGCCTTATTCAAGTTCTACACTGTATGCGGACATTACCAGTATCTACCACGCCTTTACCGTTTCAACTGGGACTCTACTTTGTCAATCCATTATGTGAAATACAAGAGAATCTACATAACAAGAAGAGTAGCAGCTGCTAAAATCTATTTCGTTGAGCCTTACCGGATATTTTTATACGGCCTGAAGTTTTCATCCACAAAAGTCTCATTTATTCGAGTTAATGTATCCAGGCCCTCTGCAATCTCTCCGAATACCTGAAACAGAACATAAACTAAGTAAGCCACAAGAACTCCAACACCGTGTATATTTTTAGGACAACTTAGCGAGGCGAAGTCCTTCAAAGGTAGAATCTTGCCCAAATTAGAGAGCACAAGGATACAGTTACATACCGTATGCTTCTCATCAAGGTAGTCCAGTTCAGCCCTGGTTGTTATGTAGAACTGCAAGCCGAAACCAGACATAGAATTAGTTTCGCCACATTTATTTGTTACATGCCAAGTTAGGTCCCCGAAATTAATGACTACAGGAAATACCAAACGACTAGATGAAGAACAATAGCATTAAACCCTAAACCGTAGACTAAGTAAACATATTGATCAATATCAATATAATAAGAAGAAGAATACTATGCTATAAAACCCTGAATAATAGAGGAAAATCCCACCTGCGATGCATTCGCATTTTCACCCGCGCTAGCCATGGCCACAATACCCACTTTGTCGTGCTTGAGAGTAGGGTGAATCTCATCATCGAAAAACCTTGCCTGATCCCCATACAATAATCTGCAAATAATCAATGCAAAATTCAATCATCCACCCAAATCTCTACCAACCGAGCAGTATTTTAAACAATCTTAAACCCTCATGTAGACCCTGTAACACAACTTCGCATCAAAATTCTCTAAACAGATAGCCGATTGCTACGAGACACTAATCATAAATAGCACGCAATCGACACAGATTAAAAATTCGATTCATGTGCATATCAACTACACAGCAGACCCACTGCAGCCCTAATTCTAAACCATAAAAATAAGATCATTAGACACAGCTCTGCAACCCCCACGCCACGTCACGACATAATTACCAAGAAGTTCGTTCCAAACTATTCTAAGTTTCTGACTCAGCCACGACATCAACAAATTTTAAAGTCCATACCCATGCTTAGACCTTAAGGACAGAGCTTTTCAACAAAGTGTCAACAAGAACCCGATCTTTGTTCCGATCAAACGTAACTCAATGAAATCAACCATGAAAAATTCCAACCCTCTTCACAGCTACGCTCCCAGAAAATGCGAATTTCAGTCAAGAAACTAATTACGATCGGCACAAACCCTAAACACAAACTTACTTGTAAATGGAGTCACCACCCTTTCCTGTACCCGTTGGATCACCCGTCTGGACAATGAAGTCTTTCTGAACCGAATGAAACAAGCAGTTATTGTAATACTTGATCCTGCATCACCCAACCAATACCGAAAACAATTAGCTCCAACCCACTCCCATCAACCCAAAACCCTAAAACCCTAATCCCAAAAAAAACCTTAAGAGCATCATCGCTTCCAAACCCACCAAGGTGGATACAAGAGCAAGGAAACTGAGGTTGTAGAGATGATTGTCACGTACTTGCAAAGCTTGAGGAAGTTTTTGGTGGCAAGAGGGCATTGATCTGTGAAGAGATCGATGACGAGCTCCCCAACGCTGGTTTTCAGCATTACCGCCATGGTTTTGCTCCCCCTGAAGCCGAGAAAATTGTCTCCCTCTTCTCAGAACCAAAACCCAATTCAGATCATGTGACGAAATCGTAGAAATATGGGTACAGCTGCAGCTCGGAAGAAAAACTGCGACAACGGAGAAGATTGTGCTTTCGACCAATTCTCTAGTCTCGGTCGTAGGTTCCTCTCTTCTTATGACCGTGAGCCGCGCGCTCGGACCACCCTAAGAGCGCGCATCCTTGCTGATTTTTATTTTTTGTTTTTATTTTAAAAATCTAATCCTAGGCTTTTGTAAGTTTGTTGCTCAACAGTAGATGTGGGAACTTAGAAGCATTGTGCTCTTTTTCCTTTTACTTTTTATTTTATTGCACAGGATTGAAATCAGCACCATTTGTCTGTATTGGTGTGTATAGTGTATATGTATGTATTAGGCACTCAAGGTGTATAGTGACACTTTCCGCCCCCATTAAACCGGTAGTTCCCGCACTCAATGCCGAGGTTACATGGGCAATTCTATATTCTAAGTCAATCAAACTTGACTGTTTCTATGATTCGTAGAGAGCTTCGAGAGAGGTGGAGAGACCTCACACGATTAGGGTTCCAAATGGTGCAGAGTGTGTCCCTGCTTTACATAGCCAGACTCCGGGTTTAATGTATTGAACAATGATATGAGTTAAAAAATGGGATTTCTCATGAGCCCTACTTATGCTCTAGAGCTGTAATGAGCTTTGACAATGAATATGGGATTTGAGTGGTTGCATCAACGATCTACTCATTTCCTTATTCAACGGTCTAAGTCACCAAGAGGGAGTCCAGAATTTTTCTTCTCGAGACGGGAGAGGTAATTGTCACCAAGGGGTGGCATGCGAGTTATAACTGTGGGTATGCAAAAGTTGTTGAGTTAAGGTAGAGGCACCTATAGTCGACCGGGTCCCCATAACCAATCAGTAGACTTCTCCAATTCCGACAAGTTTTCAGATTTAAAATCTTGGGAGATCTAGAAGAAAGTAACAAGCATGATTGGTAGAAATAATAAACATCCATAAATTATGAATTAAAATTGTGAATGTCAATTCCTCAAATAAGCATTATCTTTAAGTTACAATCATTTATATATAAATTCATTTCTATAAAGAGTAATTTCAATTAAGTATTAGTAAACATGTTTTTCCATCAGCTCATTCATATCAAAGGTCTAAACTCCAAACCAAGATCCACCTCCCATTTTCAAATGCTATAATCACAACAAAATTTTAAAAAAGCTAACAAAATAATAATCAATATAAGATTTGTTCATAATTTCTCTAAAATTCACTTCATAAAATGTGGATTTATTGCTGATGAACTACATTTTCCAAAAATAATACACATGATTAATATATTGTAGAAATAATTGTACATAAAATTTATCAATAAACTACCAACTCCAACTCCGATATTGATTCTTCTTCTAATCTAATACTCTACTACTCTTCTCTTCCCAAATGCTAAAGCCTAACGATAATAGATTAATCACACAGACTAGACCTCAAATACTAGTAGAAATTATCATATACAACCTAAATGTAAATATTGGATTCAATACAATGCATCCGGCAATCCCAAATGCTATTATCACAAAAAATACTGAACATGTTAATAAAGTAGAAGTCACAAAAAAATTCTTGCGCAATTTCTCCACCAATCGCTTGACAAACTACAGATTCCTTGGCAATACACTTCGAGCTCCACTTACAACCTTTGCAATAGCAAAATAGAAGGAGAGGCAATTGAATATCCAAAATGCTCGCATGTCTTTATTATGTTGTACATCCGTATAACCAAGTGAACCATAACCCAAAGGTGGTTGCAACCATGAAGCAAAAGTTATACTTGCTATGAGTGATGCACCCACAAGTATAGCATTGGCTGCATCCACATATACTTGACAATCTCTATAGAGATCTTCCACATACCGCCGCACTACATCTTGCTCTATAAGTACCTTTTGGATATCTTTAAAACCTTTCTCATGCGCAATCTCAAGAGGAGTCTTTCCCATTACAGACTCCTCTGTCAATCTTATGCCCTCACATTTCAAAAGCTCATTCACCATATCAATATTTTCTTTGTCTCCATATTTTATAGCATAATGAAGGGGAGTCAATCCTCCACCATCCACAACATTGACATCGACATTTCCCAATTTCAAATAATCGGTGATCATTGCCTTGGCCATGTCCAAATTTTCTAGGTATAATGCCCAATGGAGAGCTGTCATTTTTTCCCAATCCATGGCGTTAGCATCTACTTCGCCGACTGCCAAGATGTGGAGAGCAAGTGCTTTGATATCCATTTTCACAGCCTAGTGAAGCCATGTTCCTCGACCCCCCAATTTACCATACCAGCCTTCACGTTGCAAGTCAAGGCGGCTTTGTACATCAGTGCTTGCATCACCATACAATATTTCCTCGACTTCTCTCCAAACATCCTCGTTCAAATGATATATTTTATCATGTTCTGGAAGGTGCCTAAATTTCAGAAGCTCTGTCAACATGGAAATATTTACCGACGTTCAACTCAACAGAGCACAATCGAGGGCAGTTTACAACCACCTATCAGAAACATTCAGATTCAACTCCCCCGAAGCCAAGTGTGCGGTGACCATAGCTTTTGCGATGTCCATGTTTCCAATCCGCACTGCCCAATGGAGAGCTGTTGTCCACCACCAATCATCCTCGGCATTGAGATGAACACTGCCTGCTTCCAAGATACGAGCAACCGTTGCAACATCCTCCATTCTTACGGCCCAGTGGAGAGGAGTTCCACCTCCTAAACGATTGTTTAGAGGCATAGCAAATATCCTCTCGAAATCGCTCAGCAGACCCTGTTCCACTGTCTTATGAAGAACTTTCGATGATCTTTCTAATAAGCTGTTCTTCGTAAGGTCCTATCTGTATCAACGACCTCGGATAAAATTTCTTCTTGAAATTAGAGACTCGCTACTCAATTGTCATAGCTTCTGCAGCTGCAGGTTGGACCACAGCGACTTCCTCTACGTGCACATCGTTTCCTTCGGTGCAAGCCAAAGCAGTATCTGTTACCAGTTTGTCAAGAATTAAGAGAGAATTCTGGACTTGTGATAGAGCCCACGCCATTAACTATGCTCAACTGTAATTTTCTGTAATTTTGCTAAGAGAAGGACAATTCGTTCTGAGTTCCATGATGTGTGCGCCATTCATAGTCCAAGATTATATTAAAATTCTTTGCAAAAATCGATAAGTAGTCAAGAACCAAGCATGTTATTTCATCTCTCTGAAGATACAGACAACAAAGAGTGGTGGAGGTAGTCACGTGGTGTAGCATACCATGGTTTGATTCCACTCTTTCCAACTTCAAGTCAATTGCCTCTAACTTCAACTCGATTGATTCCAACTTTAACTTGATTGCTTCCACTTTCAACCCAATCGCCTCCTCCTTCAATCGCATAATGCTTTCTGAGTCCATCGCCTCCGATCACCTGCACCAGAGTCTCATATGCAATTCCCAGTGTGCGTTTCCCTGTGAGTCTCACTTTTCCCACCAATCCTTAAGAATTGAAACATGTTAAACTTTCTTTTTTTAAGCAGATGAGTCAATAATAAACTGGTGAATATGCAGCTTTAACCCTTTAGTGCCCAAGCGACCAGTTTCTGGTCGCTCCGGCATCTGAAAGGGAAATTCCGGTGGCGGTGTTGCTTGAATCGCCAGGGGTAGACCGGGACGGATTGGGGCTGGGACCCTATCTGCATGATGCAGCAAAAAAATTCCAAATTCGATAACAGGAAGTCCCTCAAATATGCACAAATACGGTGCCAGCGTATAAAAGATATCACAGAGTGAGAGCAAAAGATGGCAAGTTTACGTATGTGGGGCGTGGAACATGCTAAATTCGCGGGACTTTGAGCACCAGAGTTCGGAAAGAAACCACAGCTGTCTCCCGATAACTGGTGGGTGTTCCAAGGGGAAGGAAATGTACGCAGCAGGTGCCATGTACCATTGGTGAACTGTACTTTGTTGAATTGTGAAAAATGTGCTTGGATTCATAGAAATTTTCTCAGACCATTGTGGTATTAGCTTTATAATCAGCACTATGACCGTTCGGATTTTTGAATTTCACTTCGTAGGACCCGTAAATGAGTCTCTGAATCCATGTGTTCAACCGTACATTGCTGGCTCTCTCCGGCAGTAACAATTCTATATCAATTGTAGAAAAAATATTTTTCAACTCTCTTTTCTCACAGTCGCTCATTCTATTAGTTAGCTTGCCCGTCCAAGTAAGCGCTTCATTTATGCATTTTTTCCATCATGTGCATTATTAGATTCCAGGACCGTCTGTAAACCGTATCCCTGTTTTGGCCTCCCTTTTCACTTCCAAATACACATCAGTTTCTCGGATTATTGCAGCAATCACTACACAAATTCACAACCTCTCCAGAGATCATTGAGTTGGCAACTAGTTCAACCAATCAGATTTCCTAAAACACATTTCTTTCCGAAAATACAAGACGATATCCTTGCCGGGGTCAGGAAAAAGCTCATTCCTCCAGAAACGACCCGAGCACTAAAGGGTTAAGACTCACTGGGAAAAGTGAGACTCGTTGGGAAACCACACATGGAATCGCATATGAGACCCTGGTGCTCCAGAATTCCCTGTGGGATCTACACTCAGCTACAATCTCAGAGAAAACATGTGAAACAAAAAATCACCTGATTGAAACTTACAATCCAGTATTCTCGTTGTACATTATACTAGAAAATCTACAAATTCTTCTAAACACATCCGTAACCATCAAAACAAGGGTTTCATGAATTAGGCAAACATCTTGAATTAGTTATATCAGTTTGCGACCAGTGTCTAATCCCCTCAAGAACGACCCTGCTTAACTCTTCTGCACCCCAAACAAGTTCACAGGCTCCTAGGTCAATCTCCTACACGAGGCCATGCTTTCGCACAAATTCCAAGAACCCTCCACTTGAACGGTGTCACATCAGCACAAGCAGCCAATGTTCTCACCTTACCACGACACCGCAAGGCGAGGGAGGGCATTCGCTTAAATCGGACAAAGAAAGCAAAACAAAAGCAGCTAAGGTATACACACCTATGACCGATCACTTAAGCATTTCAGCATAGTAAATCTTGGGTATTCAATAAGGAGTTATTTTTCGTGCGTAGTATCATAAGGTTCATGAAGAATGAGCATTTTTTCAAAATTAATTCAGTAAAATTCAAATTACTACAAAAAAATTTGTCCAAAAGTGGCAATGACCCATGAGTGACATATAGGTGTACCAATGACCGACCATACTCAAATTAGTGAACAACAACATGTCCATAACACTCACAGAGGCATTCTATTGGAGGATGCATTCTAAATCTACTGTTCATCAATTATCGGTCACTGGTTTCCAATTGCTCTGGAATGGGAAAGCCTACATATCAGTCATGGGGAAGTGATCCCTCATGGGTGTGTATACCTTAGGGTCAAGGTCCCAGATTCTCCAATGCCCTCTAACAACCAGTGTTGGACTCTTATGGCATCTTTCTACAGTGGAATCTTGAACAATGATTCATTCTAAATACCCGTTTGAGGTCCGCGGTATTTAGAATGAACCACTGTCCAAGATTTCACTGTAGAAAGATGCCATAAGAGTCCAACACTGCTAGCAACCACAAAGTCGACTCCACAAGGACGACAATACGTGAATCAATGACGCTCACAGTGCAAAACTGAGGCAGCAGCCACTCTCAATATGATCTCTGACTACTTCCTTGAAACTCATATACCCTATAACCGTCTCGCGAACCATTTCACGGTCATAGATATGAAAGAAAGTATGACCCAAGACCGTGGGGAGAAAAGAGAGTGGTCACGTCTGCGAAGTGTTTTCGGAGCAGGAAGAAGCGAAACACCATCTTCTCCGTCGTCGCAAATCTTCGCCGACGTCGACCTCGACCGCGTATCCATCGCCACCACATCGTCGGCACTGCATTCATCATGGCGGCCTCCGCTAAGGACGCGCGCGATCTGGTCACCGCGATGCGGTCCGCGTACGCCAAGACCCCGACCAGGCTCAAGGTGTGTGAGCTCTGTCGGTATCATGTGTATTGCGATGCTCGTCTCATCGTTTCTTAGGTGATAGCATTCGTGATTTGATCTTTATCTGGAGTTTTCATTTTGGGTTTGCCGTTCGTTAGGAGATTAATTTGTGTTGGAAGGGGTAGTTGGGATGGTGTGTTTGGGTGAGTTTTGGGTGTGGATGCTTTGTTGGTGTGATGGTGTGATGGTGTGATCGTGATGATGGTGGTAGTGGTGGGGTGGGAGGTTTTGATGTGTGTTTGTGGTGATCGGGATGTCGGGGTGGGTTTTAGCAGATGGGGTTCTGTAGATTAGGGTTTGGGTCAAGTTCAAGTGTAAATGGGGTTTTGTTTTGGACGGGTATATTGAATTATGGTGTCTGGGAGTTTTTAACGGGAAGGTTAGAGATTTTGTTCTCCAGAAGAGCCTGATGCTTGCACAACTATATGATTTTTGCAGCAATTTTTGTAATAGAGAGTTCATGTGTTTGAACAGTAGATTGTCTTGCATTTTTTCGTTATAAGTGGATTGTCCTCTCTCTGAAACCCACTAGAACGGCTCGTTGTCTAGTTGCTAGAATCGGTAATTCTTTCCAGTATGCAGTCTTGATTTTAGAGCTTCTGCATGATATGGTAGAAATGTTGTCTTGGAGGCGTATTTTGGAAGACTTAGTTATGTGGGAGAAGGTTTCATATCGATCATGACTGTAGTTTTTCTAATATTTTACTGTCTTCAAGTGGTGACGTTTCCGCGTGATATTGACAATCAGACTGGTTCAAATTTTACAGATCATTGATATGTACGTGATCTATGGTTTGGTGACAGCAGTTATTCAGGCAAGTAGTCTTCTTTCTTATAGGTGTTTTTCTTTCTCTCCTTTATGTCTCGCTGCATTGTGAACCGTGTTTGTATTTGCTCAACCGACTTTATGCAACAAATGTTCGACTACAGAATAATATTTTTTTGGATATCGGCTTTGTCTTGCAGGTGGTGTACATGGCAATGGTGGGAACATTTCCATTCAACGCTTTTCTTTCAGGTGTTTTGTCGTGCGTTGGCACTTCGGTACTTGGAGGTAATTTTCGACCTCCTTTCTTGTGTTAATAGGGCATTGCATCACATCTCATTGCCACGATTCCAGTTGTGAGTCTTTTTGGAGTTCAGGAATCTGTTTATATTTGCAGTGGAGGATATGCGGCAGGTTCATGGCAGTCCTGGAAGTACAGGCTGATGGAGATGTTATTCTTGTCCACCTGCTGATTGTGTTACTGGTTCACCTCATACTCTTCAGAACAGAGCTCACTTCCTCGGGTAATTCTTCTGATGTGATTCTGTGGTTGGAACAGTTTGTTTGCGGATGCAGGTGAATCCGGCTAACAAGGAATTTACGGTATGGTTTCTTTATTATTCACTTGCAGTATTAAGTCACAATTCAAGTGATCGTCGTGAATCATATGCTTTTGCTGGGCTGGTCATTGAATATTTCTGACTCAAAGAATACCTCGTTGTTTGCGCAGGATCTTCCTCCCGAAAGGGCCTTTGCAGATTTTGTGCTGTGCAATCTCGTACTTCATCTGGTCATTATGAATTTCTTGGGTTGACCCAAAACAAGAGCTCGTTAGGTGTAGTCTGTAAAACTTAACGCGGATATTTTCTATGTTGGAACATTCAGAATATATTTGAATTCCTAACTTGCGCACATCAGAAGGTCCTGTTCATTGTCATCTGATTCCAAAGCCTGTGCAAGAGTGTCTTTCGTCAACATTCTGTTCTCCTTATCTCAGTGAACGAATTCACGTCATTGACGTAGTCTTATCGATCTGTCGGTCATGAATGCAGGTTGTCTTTAAATTTGTTGTACTGATTCGCTGATAGATCAGAGATTGATGTCACTTATGAAGACAAAGAATGTGAAGCGTGACTCATAGATACGATCATACTCAGTATTGCCTTTGCAAATGGACGTCTCTCTCACATAAATGGAATATCCACACAAACCAAGTTTTTCACTATGCACGCAACACAAACTTGAAAAATGTAGGAGGACGCTAAACCCCTCCAATTACAAGCAGAATTTTGCAGTTACATTTGGGGACCTGAGGGAACCCCTTTTCATCAAAATGGATCTATCAGCCTTTCAGCTCCATACTCTTCCCAACCGTGGACTACAGATCCAAAGCCACAGAAGTTGAGAACCATCCCAGACTATCTACTATTCTTACACTAAGTAAAACTTACTCTCCCGGGTTCACATCCGAGGCGGAAACACAAAACAGTTAACCGTTGAACTTGTCGACAGATCTCCACACCTAAATTAATCAAATTGAATTGGATTGAGAAACTCACTATAGAGGCTCCAGTTGTCCTCACTGCTAATATGGCACAAGGTTGATAAATTTTACAAAAATCAGATGATCACCAAAGGCTCACCATTATATGTGAATCTATGAAAACCAGCCATAGCTGTGCAATCCCTTGCCCAGCAAGTTGACGCCCAAGTAGCAGATCCAGATGACGAAGAAGCCTCCGGACGCCACCATGGCCGGCTTCTTCCCCTGCCAGCCCTTGCTCATTCTTGTGTGCACATAAATAGCAAAAACAAGCCATGTAATCAAAGCCCAGGTTTCCTTGGGATCCCAACTCCAGTAGGAGCCCCACGCTTCATTCGCCCACACTGCCCCCGAAAGAATTCCAATTGTCAAGAGCGGAAATCCTAATGTGATACTTCGGTAGCTGTAGTGATCTAGCTGTTGACCTAATTTACCTCTCTGTGTCTCAAGTCCAGCTTCCTTAGTATCGACAAACAGGAAGGCGATGGCAAGTAGCGACCCGATCATGAGGGTGGAGTAGCTGAAGATCATCATGGAGACGTGCATCATGAGCCAGTTGGATTGAAGAGCGGGCACCAGGGCGGTGGACTGCTGCATCTCCTTGGGGATACCGAGCGTTGCAAACGCGTTAGTCAGAAGCGCACTCGGTGCAGTGATGATACCAATCCAGTCGTTCTTGTTCTGATTCTCCAGAATGACGTGCATTGTGCAGAAGCACCAGGAAAGGAACATGGACGATTCATAGAGGTTGCTGAGGGGTAAGTGTCCTGACGAAGCCCAAATGCTGAGGAGGATCCCAGTGAGGCACGCGTAGGCGGTGCTCATGGTGAGCTTGCCCACAGTTTTCATCGTTGCATTGTTCATATACAGAGGCCTCCCCCAGTGGATTAGGGTAGTCAGGAAGAGGGCAGCGAATGAGGTACGAGTGAACACACCCTGAAACGCAGCGAATCCTAACGCGTCACTCGAAGCGTACGTCAACAAATTGTTCGCGAACGGGTCCGTGAAATGGTCGATCAAGTTCTGCACTGGCCCCTTTCCCGTCACCACCCCCTGAGCTGCGAATCCCAGCAACGAAACCAACGCGAGCCGACCATTCTTAATCTCCTTCACAGTTAGGTCAACAAACCCATCAGGCTTGCTCCCCAGGCCGAGAGGATCAAACACCGCGCTCACACCATCCGACGACTCCTTCCCTCGCAACCCCTCCAGCGCTGCCATCACCACAACCTGGCACGCCAGAAAAGCGCCCGCAATTCTCCCCTCACTCACATCCAAATCCACGCCACTCCTAACAATCACCTCCGGCACCACAAACCCCACAGACGCCAGCATCGCCACCCGCCCCTGCGCAACCTCCAACGCCCGATTCCGCGCAAAGCTCTCCGGGTCGAACGAGAGCTCCCCACTCTCCCCCTCCCCCACATATCCATCATCGCCAAACTCCCCCGACGTCGACAAATACGACGGCGTCTCACTCGACAACGACCCTGTCCTCATCCTCTTCGGCCTCTCAACCTGACTCTGCCTGCCATTACCAACGCAATTGCCTCAATGCCACGGTAAACTCACGCATACCCTAAAACTGAACCAAAACCTCAACAACATCAATTCCATCACAGAACTCCAATTCCATTCCATGTCAATCTAGTCCCACATTTGCTCACCTTCGCACGGTCCTCCGGCTCCGCATAGTGACTCTGGACCCGTTCCCACGACCAACCTTTCGGACGAATTCATTCTGCAGTTGCAAGAGAGAGCAGCCTGCAAGCGCTGGGGACGAACATGCAGCTGCAGCTGCCATGGTTGCTAGATTCCTGCACTTGTGTGTCGACGATGGAAGATTGGTTCATGAGATGGGGAGCAATTGGGCTCCTGGTGATGGTTGGAGTGATCAGCGAGGTGATGGTGATGGTGATGGTGATTGTGGCGATGGAGGGGGGTGATGTGGAGGCGCCATTGCGCATCGATGGCGGTGTAGGTGATGGTCGATGGGGGATGTCCGTCGACACGGAGAGTGGTTGGTTGCGGACTCGTGAGGATAAGGGGCCGGCTCTCTCCCATGTGGGGTCCTCGTCTGATGTGGCACTCGGCCACGTCGGAGGAAACACTCGGAGCTTACCTCCGGCACGTACTCTGAAACTTTGGTCTAATGGGTTTGAACTTTGTAGTTACCCTCCTTTCCCACCTGGATGTATCAATTTACAATTTTTATTTATTTTTAGTTTTATTTTACTTTTACTTTACATTACAGCATATATGTATATTTATATATATACATGTTGTAATTATGTAAATATTTTTATTATTTGTGTATTACAAGCCTCTTATTTGTCATTTTCATGAAGTCTGAGTTCATTGAATGTTCTACAAGTAAGTACTCATCATAAGATATTTTTATTACTTTTTGCTTATTTAATTCTAGAACAATAAATCATACTTTGATAAATCAATGGATGCATCACTAGTTTTGTCATCAACAGATTCCAAAAGAAAAGAAAAGAATCCATAATTTGCAACATATGTTTTGATGAGATTAGTGATCCTAAATGCACTCCATGCAATGACATGTTTTGTGAATTATGTTTTAATAACTGGATGAAGAAGCAACTTAGATCAAATAGAAAAAACAACATGTGCAGTATGCGCCATCCATTGGTACCGCCATTAGAAATATTACTCCCTTTGTTTTACAAAGAATCCATGGTTTCATTATTACCAGGAAAATCATCTATCAGGAATTCAAACGAGGAGGTGACACCGGTCGAGGGAATTTCGGAGCTTTATCTTAACCCCTAAGGCCCTTAGTGTTTTTGGAGTCAAACTACCCAAAATATACCCCTACTGATAGAAACCTATTTTGTCTAAATTTATACTTACTCTTGAATATGAAACCGTAGGATCTTGTACTTAACTTATTCAAAAACGTGTATACTAAAATTGAAAACAATCCACCGTACCAATTGCGAGATTATGACGTTTGAAGTCACTGTAAAAGTTTATTTTGATACTGCCCCGAGAGTATACCTAAGTTTTGATGCCCTAAAACTACACTTTGCAAACACATTTTATTTAAGGAGGATCATCAATTCCCTTAGGTATGGAAGTTAGGTGTAAGCTTACAAAGTTTGAGCCTCATACAGGCTTGGAAACGCAAACAAATCCTTGATTTTGTGAAAGGGAATGTGCTGAAATTGCCTTACATTCTCCAAAATTAAAACTACTTTAAAGGTAGTCTAAAAATGTTCAGTTGGAAATCTGAACGGTAGATATGTTGAAGACAATGAAGGAAAGAACCACAAAAATTTTCAATGCAATCGGAGTAAATCTCAAATTTCTAAAATTATTTGAAGTGTGAATTGTCTATTTCCCTTTAATTTCAAAGGGCAGTTTTGGTAAGAAGGGGTCTTGTTGATGGACCCCCTGCCATCTCATAGATATTTGATGAAATTTCTTAAGTTTGGATGATAAATGGAAACTAGATGAAATAGTTTATATAGATGAAAAATGGATTTTGAATGCAAACTAAGCCTGGATGATAATTGTCATTTGGATGAAAAATTTCAGCAACCTCTTTAGATAAAAATGGTTAGTTAGATGAAAATTTTCTATTGGATGAAAATTGTCATAAATGTATATGGATGAAAAAATATTGGACCCATCATTTTGCAAGTGCCCACCATTTGAAAAATTGTCTTGTTACTCTCTGGACTATGGAATGACCGGCAACTTGGGTAGAAAATGGGAGATTTTGATTGGTTATTGGTTGCTCGGATTTAGAGTAGAATCTTCTAAAATTCATAACTTTTGCATCGTAACTCCATATGCTTTGAAATTTGCGCCATTGGAAAGTTACCGTTGAGAGCTACATGCAGTAAAAATTTCAAAAAATAATAAAAATCTGACACCTTAGAATAGCTTGCCCAGTAGTGCTGCGACCCGAAATGGGTCTCCAAGGCCTTTAGGGGTTAATAGCAGCTGTTGCATTTTGACTTGATGAAACTAAATGGCACATGCTGCATTCTCACTGTAGTCACTGTACTTAATCATGCCCCAAAAAGAAACCATTGTTTCATTTCAAAATAGAGGGAGTATTCATTTTGATGGAATGGATTATCTAGATGGAATAGAGTTATTTACATTTACGGCATCTAATTAGAATTTCTCAAAGTTATTTAGAATTTTTTCAAATTGAAGAAGCTCAAATTAGTATTCAAAGCTCAAATGATTGTTTGAACTTTTTAAATTTACCAAACGAAACAAATATGCAATATGAATAAAATTAAATTATAAGTTATTATATAAGTTATATAAGCTAACGTATTATGTTGTTCATACAATATATATACAATTATGTGTATAATAAATGTAATATAAACAAGATAGATATGTGACTTATAACATAGTTAATTTATACTAAGGTAGAGGTTATACAGAAGATTGTAATTAATTACTCTGTCAATTTTCACTACAATTCAGAACTGCAGTGCAATTTTAGAACTTCCGCTCACTAGTGGTGCTCTATTCTATAGCCGCTTTGGTTGATCCAGGTTTAGTTTGTGAGAGTTAAGTTTGGAGGGTTTGTGTGAGGCATCAAGAGCGTCAATACCGTGGTCCTTGGTGATGTCATCTTCAAAATTAGGGGGCGTGTAATACAGATTTAAACATGGTTTCTTTCATTAATTCAGAGACAACATTACGGTAGTCAAACATTGCTCGAAAGGATGCATCAGTACTGAGTTCACATCTGATGTGGCACTCGCCCACGTGAGAGGAAACAATCGGAGGAAACAGTCGGAACTTACCTCCGGCACGTACTCTATGATTGGCTATAAGGTCAATTGTCCTATTACCAACAACCTCCTCAAAACCATTAGGTTGACTTGTCCTATAACTAACCATAGCGAGAACTTAATGTAGTGATTTCTAGGACTTGCAAAAATTAAGGGTCCATGCAAGGTTGGTTTTGGGTTGATGTGGAGTGGAGTATGGGATGGGAGCACGTGAGCCACTAGTTTTCATTTTCAGCGTGATTGATTATAGCCAAGAGCAGTTTTTGGTTCATGCATCTTTTAGAGGTTAGTTTTGGGTTTGATCATCAAGAGAAAACATGACCACCACAGTGTGATCATAGGAGAATAGTATATCAATTATAGGTCACATGTTACTTTGCACTTTGGAATTTTGTATAAAATTGAGAAATACAAATTATGTGTAGCAAGTTTTTGCAATCCCCGTGAAATCCTATTTCAAACGCGGTCATAATTTTTTTTGGATGTACCACTACTAAATATAGGTCAGATTGCTTAAGTGGTTGGTTATAGGACAACCTACCTTAATTGGGTAGTTACCGTCCTTTTCCACCTAGATGTAACCATTTACTCTTGGACTTCTCTTGGTTATATCAGTGAGTGCTTATGTACGACTGATAGTTTCACAGATAACTTCTCTTCCTCACGCTACCGCTGAATCCATAAAGCTAGGAGTCTAAATGTATGTTCCCACCTGGCCTTAGAGGTGGTCTTACAAGGGGGTCTTACATCTTAAGAAAGCGTGTGTTTCTACCTACGTTCTTTAGTAATTATTAATCCTACATGGATGTACACATGGCACACTTTTAAGAATGGGTATTAGCTAACATTTACGATGACAAAAAATATTTGAGCAATAGTAGGCAATTGTTAAGGGAACCCCAAAATAGAAAATATTCCCTAGTTTTGAACACTAAAGAACAGTCTTAGCTAATGTGGCACTTGAAGGGTCATTATGTATTCCTCCTATTATTGCTAACACTTTTCCAAACCTTATTAATGACACCTTTTCTACAAAGAAGGTATTTCTCCTAAAATAGTGGGGATGTTAAATTTTTATCAATGGCCTTTGCAAAGTCTAAGTGGGAACAAGCCTTAAAAATGTCATTTAAATACTAAAACAATGTGACATTTAAAGATTGCACAGTCATTCATGACTTCTAAAAGCATACTTAAATCTCATTTGCCAAGAAAGTGTAACGATTTAATTAAAATACTATACTTATTTCAAATGAAGTGCCTCTTGTTAATAAAAGGAGTTTTAGATGATTTAGATTCCTACAAGTAATATGGTAAAGATAAGTTGATAAAAAGTCTAATTTAAACTTTTAGAAGAACCTAAAATGCTCAAAAACAAAAAATGAAACCACTTTGTTATGGCGAAGCTTCTTTCATATGTAAGCAAAGGTTTTATTTATTGATGCAAGAATAATAATAAATCACATAAATTGTATACAAAAATAATTGATTGTAGAATGTGGACTAGATAAACTACATTCATTGTAAAGATGCAAATACATAGAGATACTTACATCAATGACCAGTCTCCCCTATTTATGAAGTTGAGTTGCATATAGCTTTAACTAGAAGTCTAGAGCTTATCCACGTGGACTGCCGAGGTTACCTCAGAGATACTACATTTGGAGGTTAAAAGAATTTGACTATAACTGTGATTAGAAGAGACCTTCAAGAGATGTGTGGAGCCTTTGCAGGATTTGGGTTACAAATGGTGCGGAGTGTGTCTTTGCTTTCTATTCCGGTCCCCTTGTTTAACCCTTTAGTGCCCAGGTAACCGCCAAGTGGTCTCTAGATCACTAGAAAATGAAATGTTGAACAATTTGTAGATCACTAGAAAATAAAATGTTGAACAATTTGTAAACCATCTCAATTCAACTTTTGAAGTTCAGATGTCCAACTTTTGATTTTTTAGATGATGCAAAAAGAAAATTTGAAATCTGACTTTCTTAGTTATTCAAATACATATGTACAAAACACTAAAATATTGCAAATACCTCAAAATACAACAAATCCTCACAAGTACGACACATATACTATGTGGTATTTCTTGTGTTTGGAAGTTTGTTATCTTATATATATTTTTAGGATTCTCTTATTCAGTTTTTAAGATTTTTTTTTATTTTATGAAATATGTTATCTTATATATATTCTCTTGTTGATATTCTAATAGTGTATTTATTTTGAATTTGATCTATGCACGAACTCTTTTACTATTTTAACATATAAATTTAGTCCTATATCATACATGGATAAGCCACTTTTGCTTATAAAATCTACAATAATAATGTATGAGTGTGTTCTTTATATGAAAGATTGCAATGAAGAGGTGTTGATACAGGCCATTGATGAACATTTTCACTTTTGATTTTGAAGACCTAATCCAAACCCTATTTAACCTTGAAGTCACACACCCCGAAAATCTCAAATTTGAATGTACATTATTCAGATTAAAGACATGTTCTAATCTTCTAATCCAACGGTCCAATCTTACCAAGATATAATCAACACTTGTTTCATTAAGTTGTGCATACATTCATATCATTGGATATTATTATTGGTACCGCTAATTTCAACAAAGAGGGTTTTAAAGATACATAAACTAAAAAACAATGGTTTCTCCAATACCACCTTGGGCACTAAAGGGTTAAATCTGCAAAGGGAAATCGGTCAAAAATTGTAACCCCAGAGTTTGATATTTGGAGGCATCTCCAGATCCCTCTCCTCTTCAATCCCTCCACACCACTTTTCTTTCAGCACCCTTCGCTTGACCACATCCAACTTAATCATATAACCGGAATACATGCTGATTAGAACAGGAAGCAGCTTGGGCAACTTTGAAAGCATAACAATGTCTTCCTCTCCCAACTCCATCGCAGTCCCCCCAATCTTCAGTTCCTCCAGATTTGTGCACTTGCTCAACTCTGGCAACCTCACCAACAAACTACACCTCTCAATATTCAGACCAAATATTCAGACCCCGCAATGAACGTAGATCTCCCACACCTTCCAAACCAGTCAAACCCTTGCACCCACCTAAGTGCAAGCAATGTAATTGCTGCAATCCGCCAAGCTGGGTAGCTCACGCAAATTCGGCAAATACCAACATTTCAGTATACGAAGCTGTCGGAGACTATCAAGACCCCGCACCTCTGAGATCCCATCACACCAACCAATCTTCAGAACCTGCAAACTGGTGAGTTCCTGCACATTGAGCACCTCGTCCGATAAATCATTACCGTCGAGCACCAAATCTAGTAAGCCAACCGAGTGCTGAAATCCTGAAGCATCCCTCAAGTCGTGACAACCTTGAATTCGCAGTGAGTGTAGACACTCTGTTCTGAGTCCCGTCAACTCTTGTAACCCTTCAATATCCCAAAGAGCAAGAGTCTGCAGAGATGAGCACCGCCCGAAATCGAGGCCATCGTGAGCTAGAATGTGCTCAAGAGTCAAATTGCACAAGTTGGTGCAACGAGCAAACACGTCTCTCCCTAGAGTAGCCCCAACTCCTACAACTTCCAAAACCTTGAGTGACCCCGGTAACTGTCCCAAATGTGGCCTGATAGCGTTTTTTGACCCAAAAAATATACTAGACCACCGGAAATAAGTGAGATTGTTCAAGTCTTCGAGCCCCTCGACACCACCAAGTTTTACCAGGTCACTTAAATCCAAGCTTCTTAAACAACTTAGGCCCTTCAAATTCAGCACTCCTTTTAAGCATTTTATTCTTTTGAGCTTCATTACCACAACGTTTGAGCAGTATATCCACTGGATTCCGTGGAGGCTCGCGAAACCACAATCTTCCTCTCGGAACCGACGCTCTTCCTCAATACCCACTCGAATCAAGTTCTCCCAAACCCCACCAGATGGCATCATCTCCAGCTCAGAAGGAATATGTGAATTTGCATGAACAAACCTTCGGCTCTGAAAACTTCCACCCTTCAGCTTCCCTTGCACTTCCAGTTTTGCAAACTCACGGTAGACATCATGCATGCTATATTTTCCAGAGGTGAAATCCACATCCTCCAACAAGCCCTTGTCCCTCAATCGCTGCAACTGCAGTTCCCAAAATCCAAAAACAAAACTGTATATAATATCCATAACACACCAGACGAATCACCATTCTCCATCACTAATGTCACTTTAGGCAGAAGAGATGGATCATACACACTGCTCAACATCCATTTCACCTCACAACCACAGATCCAGTTTCAACAATGATGAGGGTGATATAAGTGTACCTGAACTCCAATCTCTTCCCACTTTTTCCGGTGAACAAGGCCCAACCACTCCCTAAATTGCGAATTCTCTTCGACATCAAACCAACGGAGCTGCTCAGGGTGATAACAAACGATGTCCATGAACAATGCTTGTTCTCCTGGAGTTAACCGATCGTAATTTAGTCGGATCACCCCGTATACTGGATTCTCCTCTGAGGAGTGTAGGTCGAAATCTCTAACCCTCGGTAAGCTCTCCAACCACTGCTTCGGATCACTTCCCAAACTGCCCAGATGCATGCCCAACACCTTCACAGCTAACGGGAGATAATGACACCCCTGCTTCTCGCTCTTCCGAAAATAACACCGTGAAATACACTTATCTATCATGTAGATATCACCCTTGTTAGCATATTGCCTCCCGTTCGCTGCATGATACAGAAACAGATTCCTTGCATCCACCTTTGACAGCTCGGGCACCTCAAAACACTGCGACTTGTCAATGCCGAGATATCCGAGTGTCCTCAAAGTTCGAGCTGTAACCATCACTACACTCCCTTCAGGAAAGGCTGCATGGTGCAGAAACATTTTGGCATGCTCAATTGACTTGGTATCATCCCACAGATTATCCAGTGCTAAAAATGCCGGTTGCTCCCATGAGACACTTTTACATAAAATGTCTTTGCACTGCAAACGTATGAACATGTTATATGATCAATACGCCTGCAAGGATACAGAGAAAGTGGACCAATAAAAGATAAGCTGCCAACCCTGCAATGCTATGAAACAGTAAATTGTTTTAATAAAACTGTGTCTTTCAAAACTTCTTCGGAGGGGCTGCAGAAAGACAAGGTTAATGATCTGTACACATCTAAATAACATTGAAATGTGGTAACATCCTTCAAACCCTACAACTTCATGTTTCCTGACTCTCTAATACATCAAAAGAAGCTGATTACTTGTATGCACGAGATGTGAAGTTCTCACTTGGCCCTCATTGAGATCCTTTAGAACTTTGTCACTTGTCAATGTCAACTTCTTCAACACTTCGTGCAGGTGCAACAACTTCAGAGATGAACTTGGATTTGGTGCCAATTCGACATGACACACCTTGTCCTCAAACTCCAATGCCAATGCATTGCACAACACCTTGCACATTGTGGTCTTGCCCAGGCCACCCACTCCATAATACCCAATCACACGAACTTTATGTCTGCCTCATGGTTGAATAGTGCTGATCTGCTCACTGTACACCTGCAGTTTATCATAAAAGGACGGGATGGACACAACATGAGCTTCATGCAGCGATTTGGAAACATATGTACTCAACAATACGCAAAACAATATATACCTGAGAACCTTAAACTTCGACAAAGAAACATGAGACATTATTTTACTTATTGACATGCTCACCTTACAAATATTGCTGCGTCCTTGAACATCTGCATCGTACCACTTCACGTCTGGTGAAACCAACTTGCATATCGTTCGTACCACATTCTTTTGATAAGAGGCGAGTTTTCTCACATCTTGATGAAATTGCATTCCATTAAATGCCTTCACCTCCTTCAATGCCTCCTTCCACTCAGCAACATCGATTCTCGATGGATCCGCCTCAGCCCACTCAGACCACTTTCTAAACCATCCTTCTTGTCTTGTTTGATCACTAAAGTCACTTACCGACAATCCCATGAACAAGGGTAGAATCTTCAGATTGGGATTTCGTCCTGACTTCTTTGCTCGCACAAATTCAACTAGTTCGACCATTGGCCACTTGGATGTGAAGTACTCCTCCGACACAACCACCACTGCCAAACTGCAGTGCTGAGCAGCTTCAAATATGTGCTGTGGAAATCTCTCGCCCTTCGGCAAGCACCTTGGACGAATGTCAAGAAATGGGAACCGATGGTGATCCTCCAAGTCCTCACACAAGTTCTCGACAAAGTACTTTTGTTCACCACTGTGGCTCAGGAAGATCTTGTGTTTGGGCTGCGATGTCCAAGGAGGGCCTGCTTCAGTGCTTGATCTGCAACAGAAAATAAGTTTCCAAATGGACATGCAAACAATGTCACCAGAGCTTTAGCACTACTATCCCACCTAAACCGCTTCTGGAAAAGAGCATGAGGTTCAGATCATAGTGGGAAAAGGCTGTTGATTCTCTAGAATGCGTAGCTTGCTAGTGCGATGAAGAAGGGTAAATTAGCAACCATGGTATGCCTAGTGCTAGAAATATTTGTATTGGTATCTTAGGAGAGGCCTTTTTAATGCGTCTCAAATTTCTTCCATGCACAAATGTTACCTTCGTCATAGATACATAAAGCTAACTGTGCTTTCTCACCTGTCATTTTCGGCAATCGCTTCCATAGTACCACACCTCGTTGCCTCCTCATTCTTCGTCCGCTTGCCAGACTGCAAACACATGGACAGCTAGGAGTTACACATCTTACTCTGTTGCGGGAAATTACAATACTCTGTTGCGGGAAACTACAGATCCAGATTTTTGCAAGTTCGGTCACATGTGGCGTTGACATAGTCCTACTGTAGAGGTTCAGCTTGGCCAAGATTCTAGCACTGAGGAAATCAAGTATCTATTCCAGCAGACCTTCCTGTGTCATCGAAAGTTTTCTCTAGTACGACACAGCTGTACAATGTATGCCTCAAGGACTACTACGAAAATGAGAAGTTGAAACGTTCGAGTGCCATACATCAAGTTGCAAATCTTTGCCTGGATCCCTTTTCATTTCTGCCGAAGATCCAGGAACCTGCAAGTCACATAGAAAGACAAGACATTGGCTGAAGTAAGAATCAACTGAAGTAGAAAGCTCCCAACTCCCTTCAGAAAGATTTAAAACAGTTTGCCATTGCCTGTTGCAACACATATAATTTGTGTCACTGATGCCAGATGGAGCCAGTGTCAAATTTTGAATCGCTCCCCCTAAAGCAATCGCTCATAAACGCACAAATTATTTTGGTAATAAAAGTGGAGAAATTAAAGCTCAGATGCTACAAAGAACAAAACCCTCACTATTCTCAGACGGACGCATCGGCTGCGCTTGCCCTGCTCCTCTTTCCCCTTCTCTCACTCATTTTATCTACCGCTCAAACAAGGCAACTCCAATACCAATAATCAAGTTCACATTGGACATTAAATCGCTTTCACTTAAGACGCCGAAATGAAGATTTGACTGTCGGCAAAAGGTCCCAAACATTCACTCAGAGTGTACCAAGTTCACCACTAACCCACAAACTGGAACCGCTTCAAGCTCAACACACACATACACACACAACAAAACGAATCACACGCTCACGGAACGAAATCGCACGACCGGAGCACAACCGCACCCCAATTTGAGCACCGCTCGCCTTCTCCCTCCCAAGAGAAGCACCCAAAATGGGTCCGAGGCAACAGACACAACACAACCTCCACAAGCTCACAGATCCGCCAGCACCACCAACACAAGCGTAACACCAGAACTCGCAAACCAGCACGCAGAAAGAGCAGGGTAAGTGCAACATACCGACAGTGTCAGAATCCGCTCATGGTACTCCGACGAAGCCTGATCGATGTGCTCTCAGCAAGTTGGCAGCGCCTCGTGAAGCCCACTACGTACCCCGCTGCGTCCACCTTGGTCAAGCGACCAAATTATAAGAATCGTATGCAGCAAGCTTCCTCAATTCACCTTGCTCGTGCCCTTGTACAAAAATATACGAACTCTACCATAAGTGACTAGGAATTGTTGGCACTTCGGTCCGAAGTGTATGCCTGTATGAATACATGAGATCTTCAAGCGAGAACTTTATTTGGTTGATTTCCAATTACTAAGGTGCAAGACACTAATATTTCAAATTTTTTAAAGAGTCCGCTGCTCGCACAAGCTCATACAGGATGCCTTCGTCATAGATTGAATGCCCTGCATTTGGCACTGAATCACACATACATGAACCATCAGGATCTTCCGCTTATTTGTTTGTTGCCTAAAACATAATAATTCTATCAAGAAAATATGTCAAATATGTATGTGAACGTACTTATTAACCAGCTGGACTCAAAAAGCAAATAAAGATGCAAGAGGTGTACCTATTCTAAGATTAGCCTCTGGCCATGCTCGGTGGAGGCCGAAGGCGTTCTACAAATACCACCAATCAAACATTATTGTTATTATTATTGAAAATTTCAAACATTATCAGTATCTAAAAAAATAATCACCTGCTTCTTCCACCCATTCCATTTTCCTTCAGACGTTGAAAACAGATCAAGATCCAAGAATCAACTGCAGCAGGATAGTACGAAAATAAAATGTTCAGAACCTAAAAGTTGTAGCATGACTATAGAAAAACAAGTCGCTTACTGCAATAGGGCAGACAAAGTCATAACGTCCTTGAACTATAATTCCTGGTATGTGACGCATTTTTGGAACTCCTTGTATCAACTGATCATCTTCAAAGAAACCTCCATTTATCTGTACTCCAGCCCAAAAGAAATGAAGATTAGAAAGTCAGATACAAAACACAGGTATACTACCAAATTCCCATAAGTGAACTCCAGAATAGCTTCAACGTTCAAGTCAAGAGAATGTTAAATTCAGAATCTTGCAGGGCAGCAACACTGGGTCACCTACAAGCAAGTCATAAATCGGTTTAATACTCACAAAACAATGGCTCTCCAAGCGTAGTACTTGAGCTCCAAGCGATGAGTAAGATCCCTTGTTTTGTGAAGTACTTGATGTGAATTCAGACTCGGTGGAATTCGACGCTGATGATGAGGATGGAGATGGCTGTGACGAGGACTGTGTCTGTGATGTGGTTGAAGACGACGTGGGTGCTGGTCCTGGAGTTGGAGGTTGTCCTGTAGTTTACGAAATAAACCTGTGAGTCCTTCATTGTGATGTACCGGTAGTAAAAGATACAACGTACCCTCATTCTGTGAATTTGAGAACTAATAACAACATGTGCATCAAAACAAAAGAAACGAGTCACTGATAAAGTTAAGATAGAATAGATTAATAATCCTCGTAAGTTACCTGCTGGTGCTCTTTGAGGGCCCCTTTCCTTGTTTCTCAGGCTAAAGGGACAAACCGAGGGCTCCGCTTGAAGCGTCTCACTGATCTCACCTCGGACTCCCACACCGCTGCGACTCGGAACCGTCGATCTGCAATCTCAGGAAACCATACCCAAAAACCCGTCACACCATAGAAAAAACCAACACTATCCACCAACACAGTACACCCGAACCCCCAAAATCTACAAAACGAACAGATAACCTCGCCTTCATGTCCAGAGACGGCTCTTTGTATGCATCACGGATTCTTCTAGCTCAACACACACATCAAAACGAATCACACGCTCACGGAACGAAATCGCATAACCGGAGCACAACCGCACCCCAATTTGAGCACCGCTCGCCTTCTCCCTCCCAAGAGAAGCACCCAAAATGGGTCCGAGGCAACAGACACAACACAACCTCCACAAGCTCACAGATCCGCCAGCACCACCAACACAAGCGTAACACCAGGACTCCTGAAGCAAGACGCATAGAAAGCCCCTGCCAAAGAGAGCACGGTAAGTGCAACAGTGCCAACAACATATCGACAGTGTCAGAATCCGCTCCTGGTACTCCGACGAAGCCTGATCGATGTGCTCTCAGCAAGTTAGCAGCGCCTTATAATAAAGCCTACTGCGTGACCCGCTGGGGAATTCAAGCAATCTAGTGTGCTGTGCTGTGGCGCATGAGGCATGCAAGCCGTGGCGTCGATCGTTGAGTTGCGTTGGGGTCCCTGCGCCATGATGCGTCGAGTGCAGTCTGAGTTCCTCGTTGCCGGTAGTGAGGTTGGAACTGGTCTCGGAAGTGCGTGGCTGCTTCCACGGGAGGCCAGGACCCAGACCCGTCGATGTGCATTTGTAAGCCCGACATTACCTGCCCGGACATGTGTACACTTCGTGATATCCAACTTTGAATCTCAGAGTGCACTTGTGTTACTCAACACATCTGCTTTATCCATTGATGTATAAACAATGGTGCTCTTGCAATTTTAGAACTTCCGCTCACTTGTGGTGCTCTATTCTGTAGCCGCTTTGGTTGATCCAGGTTCAGTTTGTGAGAGTTAAGTTTGGAGGGTTTGTGTGAGCCATCAAGAGCGTCGATACGTCGATACCGTGGTCCTTGGCGATGTCATCTTCAAAATTAGGGGGCGTGTAAAACAGAGTTAGACATGGTTTCTTTCATTAATTCGAAGACAACATTAATCAAACATTGCTCGAATGAATGCATCAGTGCTGAGTTCACATTCAAGTCACAGCTTGATTAATGCAGTAGCTGTAGATTGCAACTTGGATTTGGATAATTCCTCTAATTTTCTCATTTCGATTGAACAAGGTGACTTAATTCCACTCTTGTGTCTTTCAATTCTTCTCCTGCGTCCCGTCATAATCAATGAAAGACTCGTAACTAACAACCCGTTGCACAAAATGCATAAAAACTAAGAGTGACTGGATATCATTCTTGTCAGTGACTCGACAAGAAGAATTAAGGGAGTACGTTAATTGAGTCAACATGTTTACCGATTTTCTCATGAGCATGCAATATATCTGTTTAAGATGACATTCAAGTCGGTCCTCTAGAATAACAAAGTTTCAGATGCAGACGGACATGCCACAGAGCAAACACCAAGTGTAGCTGAATCATCCGACAGGTGGAATTAATGTGAAATTGGCTTGGTTTAGCTGCATGAAAATACAAGGCCTGCCTACAAAACTCCTTCCTGGGCTGGAGGACTAGGACTTTCAACATGCACCAGAGACTAAGATCTAGGCGATTTAGCCTGTGATGTTTTGGGACTTGTTCAGGATAACTCCCTCGTACTTGACCTGGAACCACTTCATGGCATCCTCCTTGGTCACGCGGTGCTGGATACCAACACGGGACTTGGCTCTCCTTCTTCGTCCAACCCTGTACCCTGGGCGTTCAAGGACGACGTAGAAGTCCATACCATAAATACCGGTGGAAGGGTCGTACCTGCAAGCACATAGCCGGCAGTATAAGACCAGGCAGAGGGGCAAAACCGACGAAATCACACACAATTCCCGTTCTATGAGATTGTACAGTTTGTATACCCAAAATGCCAAGTGCACATAAACTATTGCGTTACGTCAAATCGAAAGCCATAATACTTACTTGATACCAAGATCAATGTGCTCCTGGATACCGAATCCAAAGCATCCAGACTCACTGAAGTTGCGGCGCAGCAACTCGTACTCCTTCACCTTCAAGCCACTCTCAAGAAGCTGCATGGCCTTCTCACCACGAACGGTGACGTAGCATGCGATCTTCTCATTACGCCTGATGCCGAAGGAACGCACAGTGTACCTCGCTGCACAGTGAACGAACACAAACTAATCACGTCAGGCAAACCATTTCAAACCAAACCCTAAACCCTTCGTACTTTCTACCAAACATTTAATACCATTCCCAAAATTCCAACATTTTAATTACAAAACTGAAGGAGCAGTCATAAACATACCCTTTGAGAAGACGGGGCTCTGACCGCTCAGCTGCTCCAACACCTGTTCTACCAAGTAACCATGAATGAGGAAACAGTCACTCCGTATCTCACCACCTGAAACGTAACCAACATTCAACGAAGACCTAACAGCAGACATAAACCCATTCATAATAACCTTCACCAACACCCACATACCTTGGACGCACGAGTCAACCTGTCTCCACTCTCGCCAACCGAGATGTTCAAGACAAGCTTCTGGACTTTAATGTCCCGCATGGAGTTCTGCATCTTCTTCTCCGAAGCCTGCACCAACCATCACCAAAACCCCAAACCCTAATCTTCATTCCCAGGCCAAAACCCTAATCGTTCAAAAATCGACATAAGACGTAAAAAAACATGGCATCGGAAACAAATCACGGAGAAGAAAGAGACGACGACGTCGCGGTGAGGCAGAGCTATACCATTGCGGCAGATTGCTAGGGTGACAACGGTGGCGATGGCGGCCGAGCCGAAGATGAGAGAAAGAGCGACCACTGCCTACGCTTCGTCTTCTTCACCCGCTTGCTGGGCTTTCTCAGGATGAATGAAACTCTCGTTGGATGGCTTTCAGTGAGCTTCGATGATATTGTGTAGTTTCATACCTGGTGTAAGTGCCGGTTGATACTCGGGTGAACGGTTCTGGATTGAGCGGGTATATGACGAGAAAGTACAAAGTGGGTACTATAGTGTGCTATTAAACTCACATGCAGGGCTGATTTTTCGTATCATTTATGTCCAAAACCTTGAACTGAAAGGCCTAAAATTGCATGTGGTGCTATGAATACTTAAAATATAGGATTTTTGTATTAATGTGTTGTTTAAATACACTATTATAATTTGTTTCGAACTACAACGCTATTTAATTGTGTTTTATCATGTGTACAACAATCCTATTAAGAAGAAGAAAGAACTCTGGCTCCGAAGTGACCGAAGGGAATATTTTATTTGTTCATTTTATTCACTAATCCAATGGCCACTAAACAGAGGATAATGAATCTAAAGTTATTTCCTACTTTTGGAGGTAACTACTTTTATACACTCATAATACCTTTGAATGTTGAATATAATACCCATTGCATTATGGAAAAAAACAAAAAATATATATAGTAAAAATTGTTTAACATGAAGATGGTGATTGATGACAAGGCGTTTTCTTGTTGTCCGAAGTATAAATAGGAGATTTATCCCAAAATTATAAAAATCGTTGTCAACAATACATACAAAATGAACCTCTATTACAATGAAGTTATGTGAGAAGGATTTGATGCAAAAATCCCTTCAAAAAGCCGTCAATTGTCATAATGATGTCTAATTTTTTTTGATCTATTTGACTTACAATCAAATAATATATATCCAATAGGTTGGCTAGACACTCAAAAAATGTACATGATGAACTTCGTCAATAAACAAAGATTTTGATTAAATTCACAAAATCAAATCTAAAGACTATATTAAAAAAATCGAAGCCATTCTTTAAAATCAATTTTCTAACGTGTTAAAATTATACTTTAATGCAAAAAATACACTAATGTGACACAAACTAATATAAGTAAATCGGTTTGAGCCCAGACCAATATTTCCTCTTTGCACAAACCAATATTTCCTGTAAATTGACTTCAAATTTAATTACCCTTAGTCCCTCACATAAACCAGACCTCATGTAAGGTAACTTACATTGATAGATGGATGAATGAAATCTTCTAATCACATTGGACAGTGTGTAAGCAAAGGATGAAAGGAGTCAGACAACTGAGGATGGATGGACCGGAGTCAGACAACTCCAGATTGAGAACATGTGCACTGGAGTTAGACAGCTCTATATTTAGTGCATTGGAGTCAGACCACTCCAAGATTGAGAACATGTATACAAGAGTTAGACAACTCAAGATGAGATACACTAGAATTAGACTACTGATAGTAGTGAATTAGCTTTACTCTAAATATAGGAGTAAAGATAGTAGTGAATTATCTTTACTCTAGATATAGGAGTAAAGATCTAGAAGAGTCTCTGAGTTGAAGAGATAGAAGAACCTAGAAGGATTTGTGGATTACCTTTACTCCAGATATAGGAGTAAAGGAGATAGAATGATCTATGAATAGGCTAGACTCTGGGACATAGCCTAAGATAGACTGTAGTTCCTTTTGGGAAGGAACTCATATATAAAGGCTCGGGGGTGAGATGGTGAGACACTTCTCTGGTGATCACTTCTCTATGGTTGGGTGGTGAGCCTTCAGTCAATATATTTTGATCTTTGTAGTTCTATTGAGTTTTTATCTTTCCCTTGTCTTATTTGTCTTTTTGTTTGAGAGTTGGTGGCTAACCTGTTGGGAGATTTGTTACAGGCCCAAACCAATATTTCCTGTAAATTGACTTCAAATTTAATTACCCTTATGCCCCCTTCCCACCAGTAGATGGTAATCTACGGTGGTAAGGGGCTTACCACTGCTGGTTTCCAAAAAGCCCGATTATGTTCACACTCAAAAATCATGAACCGGTTAGGGAGGAAGTGACGGAATAAGTGGAGTGGTGGTTTGGGTCCCCTGATTCACACGGACGTGGACAGGGGCCACCACCCTGCCACTCATACCCAGATCTTGAGGTGACAGACCAGGAGAATGTCAAATCCGACTCGAGTTGTTGCCTGGCTCGTGGCGACGGGCAGGACGGGCAATGTGGAATTCTCAAATCAGGGCAGGTGCTGGGAAGGGAGTCTTCTTCTCTCTCCTTTTCTGCCGTCACTCCCAACGTTCTCTTCACGCTGCGGTCTCTGCGCGCACTTCCGATCTCCTGTTTGGCCTTGCAGTGCTCTCGTTTTGCCAGTGGTTTATGTTAGACCTTGCTGTAAATCAATGCAGCGTTGCGTTTCCCGCTTGAGCCAAGGGTACTTCCGCTTCAGGGTGGTTTGGAGTGAGGCGGAAATTACGAGTGATTGGTGATTCAGCGTCACTGGTGGAAGCTTTTGCGAGGTTTTGGTTCCGTGTTTCGGTGCCTTGTGTTTCACGTAGGGTTCGAGCGTGATCAACTACAAGGTATGTCTCATACGACAGCATTGTTATTTAGTTGGTACTGATTGATTGTTTTCTGTGGAATGTACTCATGTTGTTGGTGCGATGTGTGCAGACGAGGTTCTCTTGGTGTGGCCGGGTGAACTCTCGGGACATCGACCTTGGCATCTTCGGCTGCGGTAAGGATTCATTTCAGAATCGAAGCAGACCGAAGGTACGTCTCCTTCGATCACGCTGGTCGTCTTGGTCCCCTTTAGAAGGTCTGCGTCTTCTTATCTTGCTGCATGTGATTGACATTGAGGTCGATCTTGGGGGGTCTCCGTCAGCGTGGTCTAAGGTTTCGGTAGGAGGTTTAGGGCTCAGTCACTGTCTTCAGATGGAGCGTCGTCTTGATCCTGAAAACGTCGCATATTTCCTTCCATCTGTGGTGCTTTTGTTGCAAAACGTCGTGGACACTATGTTTAGGCCACGCGATGAAGTACCTCCAGATGAGAGAGAAGGATCGGTCGATGTTTCACAGGTCCATGAGGCTCTCATCAATATGAACTCAATAGTTGCAAGTGTCCTTCACGATTCCCGTATCGTCCACGCCACAACTCTGCTTGACCAGGAGTTGGGGTGGTGGGTGATGCCTCGTTCTACGTCATGGTTTTCTCGCTTCGTTCTCCAGGAATACGATGACCAGAGATGGCTCGAGAATTTTAGGTTCACAAAGGCCAGTGTCTATTCCCTAACAAATCTGCTCCGCCCTCGCATTGAGAGGCAGAATACCCACTACAGGTTAGCCATACCGCCGATAGTGAGAGTTGCATGCACCCTCTTCAAGCTGTGCCAGGGTGCGAGCTTACTTCTTTGCTCTGAATTTTTTGCAATTGGGACAAGTACGTGCTCTGACATCATACGGGATGTGGTGAAATCAGTGAATGATGAGCTGCGCAGTGAAATAGCCTGGCCTACTGGAAACAGGCTGCGACTTATCATGGCTCAATTCAAGGAATTTTCTAGACTACCTGCTGTGGTCGGTGCCATCGACGGCACGCATTTCCACATACGGAAACCTAATGACTCGCCAGAAGATTATTTTTACTTTAAATCGGGCGGGTACACCATGCAGTGTCAAGCTGTAGTTGATCGTGATAGAAAATTCATTGACCTTTCCGTGGGCATGCCTGGATCTACGAATGATTCCAGGCAGCTCCGACGGAGTATGCTACACCGAAGGGCCTCTGGTGGTAATCTCTTCGCACAAGCTGATTCTGTCGATGGCTTCGTACCGTACCTGGTGGGAGATAAAGGTTATCCCATCCTTCCATGGTTGATAACACCCTACAAAGACCTCCCGGGAGCACGTCGATCAGTCCAAGAAACTTTGTTTAATCGTAAGTTGTCTCGGGCCAGGAGCGTTGTGGAGAACGCATTTGGAATACTCAAGCAGAGTTTCCGCGAACTCCACAGCGCTTCTGATCTACATGTCACCTTACTTCCCGACGTTGTAGTTTGTTGCTGTATACTTCATAATTTGCTTCTCGGGCAAACCCCGGAGGAGATTGACCGACTTCTTGCCATGCTCCAACGGGAGGGCATGGCCCCTGCGGTGGACGAAGAACCTGCTGAGGAGGAGGCCGGGGAGGACGATGCCCCCAGAGACGAGGTCAGGGGCGAAGAAAAACGAACACTGCTTGCGGCTTATTTGGTGCAGGCCCGGGGTTAGGCATTCGTCGAGTCGGGGGAGTGCAGCTCCAGGAAGATGCTGGTTGGGGATACTTCCGAGTGAGACTGCTGTTGCTGCACAGGCGTGGGTGGGTGGAGAAGTGCAGTTGTCGAGGAACGGTGGTGGAACAGGTGAGGTCACGTAAACTACTATGTAAGTTTGTTGACGATGTTCATGTCGCTTGCGGTACGTTGCCCTGCGAGAGTAAGCTGTAGCGGATGCTTGAAGTATAACCATGCCCCGAATACGTTTTTGACGGCCGTAGAGGCATGGAAAAGTTGTTCGTTTTTTTTTTGGCCCTTAGGGGCAGTTTGTTAGTAAATATAACATGATATCAAACTGGAATGTCAGCAAATGCGATAGGAAGGCAGCAAGCTGTTATGCTCATTTAGTAGTGTCGGTGTGAACGTTTTATTAAGAGAACAGAGGTCGAATGGTCAACATAGTACAACAGAACAGTTCCTTGTCTCTTTAGGATTTACTGCTTGCATCCTAAGATTGGTGAACACTCGGTAGCCTGCGATTTCTAATGTACTGCTGTTTTATGCTAACTTGTACAGAGAAGATGACGAGGAGTCGAGGAGGGAGGAGTCACATGGACGGTTAGATGCCAGTGCACCTATGCCACGCATTTGGATATTTTCTATGAACTACTTAATTCACAGAGCAAATGGTTACACCGATTCTAACATCTAACATAAAGTCAATCGTCATGTGCAGGTACTGCTGGGACAGCATCATCAGTGGCGTCGTTGGGGATAGTATTCGCAGTAGTCCCACCTTGGGGCTTCGAGTTGGCAGATGGTGGCAGAGTCCGGGCAATTGCACTGGCCAAATTTGCAATTGCCTGGACTACCATCTGCTGATTCATGAGCCCCATTTTCTGGTGCTCTTGCGCTATACGTGTATTTTCTAAATTCAACCGATCCCTCTCTCTTTTATACTCCAAACCTTGCTCAAAAAGTTTTGTGTGCACCTGGAGTTTTTCTTTCTCTGTCTCCTTCTGTGTCTCATTGATTTCTCCTAGAACTCGCACCATCTTCTCTGCGCTCTGACTAACACCCTCTGCAATTCCGCTAACCTCTGCTGACCTCCGTTTTCTATGCCCCGTGCTTCCAATAGTCCTGGGTAATTCCGCAGCAGCTGAAGTTGCGGTGGAGGATAGGACATGCACTTGTGGAATGGCACCTGCAGCGGGAGAGCCTCGGGTCGGGGCAGTGGGAGAGCTTCGGCTCGGTGCAGGTCCTGTGTGGTGGGGCTGCGTAACAGGGGAATGAACTCCCCTCGGCGGAGTCACTCCGACCTGGGGGGGGACATTCAAGTTTATGTCCTCAGTCCTATTCCATTGGCTGGGAAGGTTACTGCGGTGCCTCCCCAAATCTGCGAATGATGCAGTGTGCAGGGGAGTGCCACCCACTCCTGCGCCATGCCCTTGGCTGCCATAGTTTCTGTTACTGAAACCGGTAGACATCTGGGGGGAATCACTCGCTGATAAATCTATAGGCGCAGGCTGGGGGCCTTGAACACCCTGCCACCCCTCCTGGTCTCCCAACCGGTCACGAAACCCCGTACCTTGTGATACCTCTTCGGGGATGGTGGCAGAATAATTTCTGTCATTCGGATCCATGGTGTCTCTGGCATGTCGTGGTGTAAGCATTAGGAGCAGTTTGGGGTCTCCAACGGGCCTTTTCCATGCTTTCCGTGCCAAAGTTTTGGGCATGCCCGTGCACTTTACCTGCTGGCACCAACTGTGCCAGCAGGTCGCCAAATGCTGCCAGCAGTGACAGCAGTTGGCATTTGGGGGGTCCAGCCAATCGCTTCCCTTCCCCACCCCACCCCACCCCACCCCCCCATTGGACAATATAAGCAGTAATGACACTGTCACCGACCGTGTGCCCACTGCTATCACCCCATTGGACAGTACCGGATCCTGTTGTCAGCGGATCCTCCTGTCAGCGAATCCTGCTGTCAGCGAGGCGAATTTTGTTGTCAGCGGGCAGGATATCGACCAATGAGATTTCGAAGAGAAGTGTCAGCGGGCAGGAAGCTCACCTAATCCGGGCTGTCTTACAAGGCCCGTTGGAGACCTGATTTTTCCCCTAATGCGTAGCCTTGTCCCTTAACCACTCGGCCATGTTCCGATAGGCTGAAATATAGAAAACTTTTGGGAGCTTATAAAGCTTCTTCTCCTCCGGGCTGGTGTCTGTAAAATACTCCTCACTGTTCCGTCCAGTCCTAGAATGGTAATCCCAGATTTTTTTTAAATCCGAAAGTAAGGTGTTCCACTTGTACTTACAAGCAGAACCATCTCTTTCCACATCTCCCTCCCCCTTTGAAGCATTCATTTTCATAGCTATTTTTCCCCACTTCCCCAATTCCGGACACATCAACTCTCTAGCATCTTCAACTGAAAGCTCTTCAATGTATTCTGACCTCTTTGCCTCTATGAGTGACAGGATTTCCGATTTGGACCAGTTGAGATCTCTATCCTTCTTTGCTGAGGCTCTGCGGGGCTGCACTGTTTGGGAACCCGTACTGTCTGAGGAAAAGCAGTGTCACATGTGAATTAGCAGGAAAACCTTTGAAACAATTCACTGATTTTGGCATCGGAGGGGGGTGGGTTGGGTGTGCAGGTACATTTTGCAAGGTCATAGGTCTATCAAATACAGCAGTGAAAACTACGTGGTTGGGGGCAGAGGAAGACACCCAGATGACGATGGCCAGGCCGCAGCTACTATCATTCACCGGATGCCATGGTTTAACATAACAGGTACACTTTCTGAACACTTTCTATTTGCATGTATCTTCTAGCCCGTGCAGACACCTCTACCGTTTTCAGAATTCAACAGTCTATGTGAATCATGCCCATCGACTAGTTTCACATCGGACAAGTAGAACTGCACTAAAGAAAATTAACTTGTGCACTGTTGTTGTTGGAAAACTACCGGAGCAGTGACAAGTACGTGACCAGGGACAGAGAATCACTCCGTGAAAAGAACTATCATGTCTCAGCTACGAGCTTTCAACACATGTCTACGTTGTTCATAACATGTACGGTTCCTACATAGAGTTTGTGTGCATTCTTGCACTTTCCATCACGCAGTGCCTAAACCTCTACTGCTCTAAAAATTCTACTCTTTCAGCTAATATTGTTCAAGGACTCATGGCAGACATGACAATCAAAACTTAAAACAAATAAAAACCTTGTGCAGTGTACTTACTTTCTGGTCCACTCTCGGTTGGCAGGTTACCCTGTTGGTCAGCCATCGCGCACCACGGTGTTCAGCGGCCCCGAAGCGAAATCGAAGAGAAGACACACAGTGAAAAAACAAGATTACCAGTCCGGTAGAAGAGAACTGTAGAAGTAGTTGTAGCACCGGCGGTTTAAGTAGGGCACTGTAGAAATTATATATTGTGGGCAGCCTTAACGGACACAAGGGCGGGCAACTAGCCTTTAGCCGAAAAACTTTGGAATTCCGGAATAAACTGAATACCGAGTTGCAACTTAACTGCTCTGAATGTGTCCATGTACATACCTCCGTTGAATGACGAGATTTTATACTATTAAAGGCAAAAAAATTCTATCATGGCCACTGCTGTGCCACCGTTGTGCCACAGCCATAGCACCGTCGTTAAACCTTACCAACCCCCTTTTCCGAACCTGATCACCAGGCTCGGGGCTTACCACCCCGGGCCGTGTGAAAAGCCAACTACGTGCCACTGCACAAACTGTGCCGGTACCCACTTCCCACCTCCTGGTGGGAAGGGGGCATTAGCCCCTCACACAAACCAGACCTCATCCCCCCATTATTGAACCATTACCAGGAAACGAACAGAACCACAACGAGCAAACAAAAGTACCAACGAATGAATAATCACTGAACCCCGTCTCCGTTCCCACGACCACGACCACGACGCAGCAATCAGCCACCAACCCACCCCAAACCCCTCATCCCACCCAAACCCGACACAATCCACTCAGAATATACATTTTACCAAAACAAATCTACAAAATAGGTAGAAATAGCCGGTTTAAAGCCCAGTAACGCTAGTAGGTCCTCGTCTTCTAGAAGTTAGAAACTAGAAACGAGTGCAAGCAGTGGCGACCAAGGTTGATTGCAGAGCCGGAGCTCGATCGCAGCAGCAGCAGCTCACTCCAATCCATCGCCACGACGCCCACCCTCTCCGCGCAGTCTCGCTTCCAACCATGGTACGCACTCCCCTCCTCTCCCCGCTTCCAACCATCGCTCTATCGCCTCCTTTGGTGCCGTCTCCTGCAATCGCTCAACACCTTCCAGCTTTCGCCTTCCGAGGTCGCGTCCAATGCTGGTCTTGATCCCTCGCTGTTCATGTGTATTCGTTCCGTCCTCTAGCGACTCGATCTGGTGCTTGGCGGTTGGAGGATGCAGTGGTGGTGTTTGGGGTAGGGTTAGGGGATGCAGGGTTATGAGTTGATGTGAGGTGAGGTGAGGGGGGTGAGGAGAGGAGCTGGGGATGTTGGTTGATGTGCTGCATTGTGGGTGGGATGTGGAATTCGTTGAGGTTATGGTAGGCGATGAGTTTCGATGGGGATTGGTATTTCTAGGGGTGAATGGGGCATGGGTTAGGGGAGTGGTGGATGGGGTGGTGATCGGAGGATTGGGTTCTAGGGTTTGCGGTGGAGTGGTTTCAGGATTTAGTTTATGTGCTGCATTGTCGGTTTCGATGAGCTCATGATGTGGAATTGAGGGAGGTTAGCTGGTTAATGGTGCATTTTTGGGTCTAGGTTTTTAGGGGTTAATGTGGGAGTGTAGAGGAGGGGGAGAGTGTTTTGTTAGGTGGACGCAGTATGACTGGCTCGATCTCTGTCTCGGTTGTGAGATTTGGGCAACTTGGGCCTCTTTGAATGGCCTTTTTAGCTGGTTTTTTCTTTGGTGCAAGTTGGTGGAAATCTAGTGAAGGGCAGTTGGTGTGAGGGTAATGTGTACCTTGAGTGCTGGTGTGATTTTTTACATGGTATTGACTGTCGTTAGTCGTTGTTTAATCTGGAAATGTTATCTCTAGTGGAGATTAGATTTTTGCTGTTATTACTCAGCCTGGTAGCATAGGTTGTGATTGACTGGAACAGCCTGCCACGCAAGATCGAATGGTGGTGGTTGCTTCTTAGCTTCCACGGCTTGCTCTAGGTTGTAGAAGAATGTGTCAATTGTTTTTCTTGGAGTTGTACAGCTGCATTCCACTTGACTAGGGTTATGGATTGAGCATTCTTGTCTGGGAACGAAATACGTCTCCGTATTTTATATTTTCAGGCCCTGCGATTGTGTGTTTTACACCAGCGTTTGTGGATGTCAACCTGTTCAATTTGATCTTTCAGTTCTGGAATTTCATATGCTAGTATCTATTTTCTTGGAAACGCCTTTTCGTGACTGGTTTTGACGATTTGGTGGTCTTGTGTTGTGATACAGCCGCTCCGCCTGGATATCAAGGTACCCATGTACCCTATTCCCATCTCGTGGTTCTGTGGTATCTCATATGATTTTAGATTTTTTTTGTATACTTGGTCTAGGATACACATCACGACGAATCTTGAAACGTGAGTTTTATGCCTCGTGTAATGATATCTATTGGTAGAGTGGTTGAAAGAGCACTGAGTACAAGAAATTGAATTAGATTCATTTGCTTTAATCATTTTACAGCAGACGAGTGAATTTGTTCTATCCCTTATCTGATCCTCTTCCTGATCTAAACAGCGGAAGCTTGCGCAAAGGTCGGATCGGGTGAAATCCGTAGATATTCATCCAACAGAACCATGGTACTTCCCGTCCTTATTTTGTATGTGCATTTGAAAGGATTTTGACACTTTCAAATCTAAAAAATCATCACTCTCAATTCCGCAGGGCATAATTTGATAATTTGGTAGAGTCTTTCTAGACTGATTCTTTTTGGCTATACTTGGATTTATTCAAGTTCTAGGATTTGCATGAGCTTGGTATTTGCACACATCCTTGGTACCAGTAACCTTTCATTATTAATTCATTTGCTGAAGCATTTAGAATGCACTTTGAGCCTCTGGTTGCAATATTCAGTGCCTAGTTAGTGCTTCTCTGTCGATATTTGTGTCAGCCTACACATGATTCTCCTTTTTCTTTTAAGCTAGGATTTGGATACTCGGTATCTGTTAGAATGTATTCATTTAACGTGTATTTACTGGCATTGATCGAGCGACAGTTTTGTTTGTGGTGCAAGTACTCTTTCCTAAAGTCACATTGTTGGATTGCTTGCTTCAGGATACTTGCTGCTTTATACACAGGCAGTGTATGTATCTGGAATCATCAAAATCAGGTGAGATATCAAATTTCTTCTATACCAGCTACGCTCGCGATCTTTATAAAATGGGGTCACTGAAAGTGCGATATTTTACCGGTCACTGGGACGATCAGCCATGATAGTACATTTTTGTTTCTGGTTTCCTTATTCTTAACATCAGTTTTCTGTGTGTTACAGACTCTTGTGAAATCATTCGAGGTTACAGAATTGCCAGGTACATTACACTAGGCGTTTTGGGCGATAAAGGCATAGCGGGTAGCAACGAGCTAGATTTTGATTTTAGAGTTTTAAAGAGCTTCATCGTTGAGAATGTATTCCTAGCTGAAGCTAATTGTTGGCTGCTTTGATTTGGAATATAGTTGCAAAATTAGAGCTGTGCTTTTACATACTGTATACCTTACTAAAGCTGTGGCAGGGAGCTCCTGTCGTGTTCACTAAGTTAGATTCGTACCGCCTTCGATGGCGTTGCAATACTCATATTTTCTAAACCTTCGTTTACGCGATTGAAATTTCGTGTTCTCAAGTATTATTCTTGCTTGTCTGTGGCAGTGCGATCGGCAAAGTTTATATCACGCAAGCAGTGGATTGTGGCCGGTGCAGACGACATGTTCATTCGGGTGTACAATTATAACACCATGGACAAAGTGAAATTTTTTGAGGCTCACACTGACTACATTCGTAGTATTGCAGTTCATCCTACTTTGCCCTATGTACTGTCTTCATCGGATGATATGCTCATTAAGCTATGGGACTGGGACAAGAATTGGACTTGCACTCAGATCTTTGAAGGGCATTCTCATTATGTCATGCAAGTGACTATCAACCCCAAGGACAATAACACCTTTGCCAGTGCTTCTTTAGATCGTACAATCAAGGTACTTAACAAGTGATTTGTTGCTTATCTTCTGAATTGTATTCTCAGGGAGGTTTGATCGTAGACTTTGCGATACATCCTTTACTGTTGTTAGTAAAAGTTATATTTCCTTGTTGGTATTTAGTTGCTGCTCTGCAGAGTAAAAAAATTCTACGTGCAACAGAAAGCGGATGGTTTTCATGGTTTACTTTGCGTTGTAATCAGATCTGGAATTTGGGTTCACCTGAACCCAATTTCACTCTAGAAGCTCATCAGAAAGGCGTGAATTGCGTGGAGTATTTCAGCGGTGGTGATCGACCTTATCTCATTACTGGTTCAGATGATCAAACTGCGAAGGTAACCTTGACGTGGTCTGCTCCTGTGCTTGATTCTGCAGTTCAACGTTATTACAAAGGGCGCTGATTTGTTTACACAGTGCTCCAAAGAAATCATTGTTTGCTACGGTATATGAGGCTGCTTTATAATGTTGCTTGCTTTAACTTATGTTCGACTAATTAATGCTGATCAAAACTATCCTGGGAACTGATGGTGTGCCTCTACTATGGAGCAGGTTTGGGATTATCAGACTAAGAGCTGCGTTCAAACGCTCGAGGGACACACACACAATGTATCGGCTGTCGCATTCCATCCAGAGCTGCCAATTATTCTGACAGGATCGGAAGACGGCACAGTCCGCATTTGGCATGCGACTACATATAGGTGACTGCGTTGAGCCTCTTCTTAGGATTCTTCTTTCATTCTGAAATCACGTGTACACATTGATATCCCTTAGATTGGAAGTTATGCTGGTGGTTGGTGCAATTGATTATTGTGGAAATGATACAGTCTTTGAGGTTTGATTTCCTCTTTTGTCGGCATTGTTTTAACAGTTCATGGTTTTGTCTGTGTGTATCATAGATTGGAAAATACTCTAAATTATGGTTTGGAGCGCGTGTGGACAATCGGCTATATCAAGGGCTCTCATAGGTAAGTTGACTTTTTTTCAGGCAATTAAATATTGCACATTTGATTCCGCGTTTGGTGTGCCTCTGCTAGGCTTTCTATTTTTTCTTGTTTGGGAGTTCAAATTTGCTGATTGTTGTCTCGAGATTCCATTCAACTTACTTGCCATTTCGGTGCCATCTGAATTGGCAAATGTGTCGTCATAGTGTCTACTTCAATTATATTACTTTGTGGCAGGGTTGCTATTGGCTACGATGAAGGTACTATCATGATCAAACTTGGACGTGAGGAACCTGTTGCAAGCATGGATAACAGTGGCAAGATCATATGGGCGAAACATAATGAAATTCAGACTGTGAACATCAAAGCGGTCCCAGCAGATTTTGAGGTGCGTATTAATGCTATTTAAGCTCAACCTTCTTATTTCTTTCAATGATGGGTTAGGTGTCTTGTGTACTAGTTGTTTCCATTAGAGCCTTTGATTGTGGACATCACTAAGAACTTGCACTTGATATAACAGGTCACAGATGGAGAACGATTACCTCTGGCAGTCAAAGAGCTTGGAAGCTGCGACCTCTATCCTCAGGTATGATTCTTAAGTTGAGGTTGAGGCTGTGCTTGTGTTAGACTGAGTCATAGACATATCATCATAATGATCATCATACCTCTGAGCTATAACCTACACTGCAGTATAGCATTCATTAAGAAATGTAGCTTAAACAACAGGGAGATTACTATGGTTCAAAATACGTTATGTTCTTCTAGATTAAGCGTGTGGATAGTCTTGATAAAGCCCATGTGTCACACTAATACTGAAGTGCCTTAGGTAGGAGCAGGTTAAAAGTTCTTTTATTACGTCTAATTGCAAAGTTTATCTGTAGTCACTTTCGATGCTATATTTGTTTCTGCGATGCAGAGCTTGGAACACAACCCGAACGGGAGATTTGTGGTTGTGTGCGGTGATGGGGAGTACATTATATACACCGCCCTTGCTTGGAGAAACAGGTCTTTCGGCTCTGCCTTAGAGTTTGCTTGGTCAAACGATGGTGAATATGCTGTGCGAGAAAGTACTTCCAAGATCAAGATCTTCAACAAGTCCTTTCAGGTGTGTTATCACAGTTACTAGAGTAGCCTTTTAGTATTACTTTTAGTATTATAGTACTCTAATACTAATACTATATATTATTATAATATTACAATTACAATCTGGATAATTTTCAACTCTTTGTGAGTAATGAACTTTGGGCATCAATATAAGGTTGCAGTGGATTGAGCCATTTAGATTTCCTGAGGTGTTTTATTGAGTACTTTTCAGTCCTATGTCGAGAATTGTGTATCGAGGATTTGTGTATGTTAAGCATATTTTCTTCTTGCAGGAGAGAAAAAGCATCCGACCCACGTTTTCTGCTGAAGGCATTTATGGCGGAACTCTACTTGCAGTGCGAACAAACGAGTTTATCTGCTTTTATGATTGGGCGGAATGCAGAGTGGTTCGGAGAATTGATGTTGTTGTGAAGGTAATTACTTTACACGTCACTGTAAACACCCTGAATTCAGTTTGCCGTACTCTTCCTTGCCCGCAATGTCGAGATTTGATGTAAGTAATGAGGGCCTTCTGGTTGCAGGACGTCTACTGGTCTGATGGTGGAGATATGGTTACGATTGCCAGCGACAACTCGTTTTACATCCTCAAGTACAACGTGAGTATCGTATTCTTGACAGTTTTGCTTAGGCATGCCTTGAGGGGTTTGTTACATAAAAAGGGCTTTGGCTTGTAAAGTTGCTACACTTTGGTTTCATATTTTCTACTTGATTATATGTTCTGTATTTAGTGTGGATCATTTGATGTCTTGTGATGGTCGTGTTTTAGTGGTGTGATCGATTAACAAAAATGAATTTTGTTGTTTCAGAGAGATGTCGTCACATCATATTTGGAAAGTGGGCAACCTGTAGATGAGCAAGGGGTAGAGGATGCATTTGAACTTCTTCACGAGATTTCCGAGCGCGTCAGGACTGGTGTCTGGGTTGGCGACTGTTTCATCTACAACAACTCGGCCTGGCGCTTGAATTATTGTGTTGGTGGAGAGGTAAGTTGTGATGTTCATAGAACTTGCTAACGTTTACATGGACAACTCTTGCTTGACATGCAGTGGGTTTCAATGCTTCAACAATGTCATCTCATCATGGGCTTGCTTTAACAGGTTACTACAATGTTCCATCTGGACCGACCGATGTACCTGCTTGGATACTTGGCTAATCAAAGTCGAGTGTACCTTATTGACAAGGAGTTTAAGTAAGTAAGCCTTGCTTACTAACCATCATTCTTTATGAAAAATAGAGCAATACTTCTGTAATCTAAGAGAATCTGGCTGGATCATTTCTGGTGGTTTTTCTCGTTTTAATAAAATAATTGAGGCCATTTCCAAACTTTGTTGTGTTTTTGGAGAATTTATATAGGAGAATAGTTTTTATTGGCTTCTAAGAAGTTATTAGGATTGCTATTAGGTATTAATCGCTGTACTGACTAGTAATGTATGTTCTTGGAACTTCTAGTATCATGAGCTACACACTGCTTCTCAGTTTGATTGAGTACAAGACCCTGATACTTCGAGAGGATTACGAAAGAGCAGAAGAAGTGCTCCCAACAATTCCGAGGGAGCATATGAACAGGTATGATTTGTTTCTTCTAGAGAGTTGGAGTAGCCTGTGAGCCTGTAAATCAACAGTTCTTTCTCCTAGGCTACTCTCCTCCACCAAGTCTTCTGTGCCATTTTTAAAACATCTCCTCCCTTGATGCCGTTTATAAGAGGATCATGCTATTAGGTGTTCTTTGAGATATGATGGTTATTGTAATAAATCTCTGACTCAAACGAGTTGAATGACAGTGTTGCACGCTTCTTGGAGACACGTGGAATGCTTGAGGATGCTCTCAATATTGCTACAGACCCTGATTACAAGTTCGAACTCGCTGTGCAGCTTGGCAAGCTTGATGTAGCAAAGGTCATACTTTTTTATGATGTGTTGTATCATTAAAGACTCGAAGGACTGTGCTAGAATCTTATTAAAATGCAGCTTGAGGTTGACCTGATCAGATCATGTGTTCTAGCGGATTATCATGCTCATTGTAGAATATCAACTCAATTCACATTATATTCACTTCAGACTGATTGTACTTTGTGTTGTCTGATCCAGACCATCGCCGAGGAATCACACAGCGAGTCCAAGTGGAAGCAACTGGGAGAAATGGCAATGTCTGCTGGAAAGGTACATGTCTACTTGAAATAGACGATTGGTTATCTTTTGAGGCGTGTTGCTGAGGTTAACATGATAAATTTGCCAGTGTTGGTTGGGTATTTCATCCAAGCTTTGAAATTTATTCCAGTTGTTTGCATGCATTTCTACAGTTGGATGTCGCAGAGGAATGCCTGGGGCATGCAAAGGACTTAAGCGGTTTGCTGCTGCTCTATTCGGCTGTTGGCGATGCCGAGGGACTAGAAAAGCTCACCGCGTCAGCACGGGAGAATGGCAAAAATAATGTTGCATTTGTATCGTTGTTCCTTCTTGGAAAGGTTGAAGAGTGTATTGAACTGCTCATAGAAAGGTAAGTGAGTTGCCATTTTGCAATAACACAGTCTTTCAAAGAGTTGATCATCATTCGAATGTCGCTTGCAATGTAAGAAAAGAAACTTCCAGAGTGTTCAAGTGAGGTGACTGAACGAGTGTTACAGATAGATTGGCTCAAACTTCTAGGGACGGTGATTAAGAATGTCTGAGGCTTACGAGAGACTTGCTCCAATATCTAGGGCTGTAGTGTCATTGAGAATCTACTCCTTTGTAGGAATGCACTGTCAATACATCTTGATCACTATTTCTGCTTCTAATGCTGTGAGTTTTTCTGTTGTGCAGCAATCGAATTCCTGAAGCTGCGTTTATGGCCCGCACTTACTTACCAAGCCAAGTGTCTAGAATAGTTGCTCTGTGGCGCAATGATTTGAAGAAGGTACTGTATTTTCTATTAGAACGTTTAGTTTTCACACCCCTTTTACCTCTGGCACCTGCCACTTCCAGACGACTCCTAAGGTCGTCACCTTTATGTTTGAGATGAATCACAAAATCAATTTATGTTTGATGTGAACCTTTATGTTTGATGTGAATCACAAAATCAATTTATATTTTTCCACTGGTCATAGGGTTTTTGCATACATTTCGTCCTTGTGGTCATTGTTTGATATTTTTTTGGTTCATGTGGGCAGATCAATCAAAAGGCTGCAGAATCTTTGGCAGATCCAGAAGAATATCCCAACTTGTTTCCAGACTGGGAATCTGCCTTGGCTACTGAAATTCATCTGAAAGAGCAAAGGTAAGGACGACTATGATTTTCGCTGCAGCACGTTTTTGAGAATAGTTGCTATCATCATTATGTACGTGGTAACATGACTTGTTCGAGTGCTACTATGGAACAGTTTTTTTTTTTTTAATATTACGGAATGTGCGTATTAAGACAATACATTGTATGTCTTATTATTGGTTGATCAGGAGCAAGTACATTCCTGCAGCAAAATATTTGAGCTATATCAATGGTGATGAAGAAGAGTTGACTGAAGATTTACAAGGCCTGGATATCAATGGGGACGAGCCTGCTGAAAATGGCCACGGTTCACAGGAGGTACAAGCTATGTTGATATCTGGAACCTCTTGTGTGTAGTGATGCTACAAATATTGGATAAAATATCGCATAGTTATTATTCAATGTCAGTGTGTTGTCACTGTAGACATGTATCGGGCATTTTTCAGGATTATTCTTAGCAAGTATAATGACTGATGAGGTCCTTCAAGTACATTTACCATTTAGATATCCTTTTAACCCGGAGAATTCTTATATCTAGCTGAGTCCAGATTATTGTGTTCATGGTTATAGTTTGTAATACGCGTTTTGTAACTAAAAGTTGCAAGCAAGCTTTCTTTGGTTTGAATGGTGTGAAATTCCAGATTTGGTGGAAGAATTATGTTCTTTAATTGGTTTTTGTTTGGCTATTTTAGGAAGAAGAATACATTGAAGATATACAAGAGGAAGCAGTTCATCAAACTGCAGAGGAAGTTTTTGAGGACACGGAACAAGTTATTGAAAGTGAGGGTGAGCAAATGGAGGAAGCGGTCGAGGGCGAGCAAATGGAGGAAGCGGTCGAGGGCGAGCAAATGGAGGAAGCGGTCGAGGGTGAGCAGGAGGAAGTTGTCAATGGAGATAAAGATCCATCAGCAGATAACTAGATGTAAATTTCTGAAATAGATTTTCCTGTTTTTTGTTAATGGATAAGTTGGCATGTCTCCATATTAGCGGCCTTGCAAACATCATTGTTTTAGGAAATACTTTTATAGTATCACTTGCCCTTGATACGTTATATAGAAATCGCACTACACAGTTGTTGAGTGCCAGTATTGGAGCACTAGAAATTTTGAAACTTTTTGAGGAATTAAATTCTGCTGCGTTCTGGCAATGTTCTTCAGCCACATTTTAGATGCTGCATAATTTCACAATTGTTATACAGGGAAAATGCTTGAAAGGTCGAGAAGCTCCGTTTCGAGCAATATTTTGATGGCTTCAAGTGCGCATGATTTGTAACTACTGTATGGAGATTGCTCCTCGAGAGGTTTGTCATTGACGTTGTCATTCTAGACGGTCCATTTCCATATCAAAGTGAATTCGTTTACCGGCATGTAAACGTAAGTAGAAAACGAAGAGTATTGGTGTTACAGAAATCTGTTCTGTGGTTGCAAACCATTCATGATTGCAGAAGAGGATAACAAGAATCTTGTTATTCATCACAATGATTAAATAATACATCACATCATTTTCGGTAAATGTGTTCGTTCAAATACAGGAGATCTGTCTATTTCCCCCATCAAGCGGTGCTTGGGGGGTGGGTCAGATGCCAGGGTCGGGGGGTTGGGGAGGGGAGGGGCAAATCTCTGCCCCTATTATTTGCCTTGAGTGGGGGTCCTAGTGATCTCATGAGGACCTCCCTAGGGTAAATTGGGGCCTACGGCCCCAAATTTATAAAAAAAAAAACCAAAAAAGGACCCCATGACCCCAAAACGGGGAGGGGCAGCAAAATGGAACCCACCGAGCCTAGCAACCGAACCTGCGGTTGTGGTTCGGTAGCACCTCTTGATGGGGGGAAATAGAGAGACCCAAATATAGGAAGTGTTCACTTCAAGAAATAAACTTTTCAAATGTGATGAGCCCAAATTAAACATGCAATTAATGTTGACTTTTATTTGCATTGTGTTTCATGGCTTACAAGGATATATTGCAACGTAACTTATCAAATAATGTGGGTCATAATGTAGCTCGAATAGTATGAGCATTTTTATTGAAGTACCCGACATTCAGAAAGCCTTAGCTTAGGGGTGTTTCCATAATATAGGGTAGAAGCACCTATAACCAACAACTTACGGATTTTGAGCCCTTTTTTTCGGGGTTATTTTTGGGGTGTAATTTTCACGTGTAGAAAAATAGGTTTCTCATAAAATGCAAATTTTTTCAAATAAATTCTTCCTAATATTGAAATAGATACAAATTTTTAAACACATAAGTACTTCGTGACCAAAAACCGATCTGTAGACTTTTCCATTGTCACACCTAGTTGGTACTAATTTCCACTCATGAGTGTACCCAAAACCACCAGTTTTTTGCGTGTTTTTGAGCTTTTTGATTGATCAGTTTAAATTGAGTGGTCTGACAACCAATTTGCGGTTTTGGGGACAACTACAGGTTGGTTGTGGGGGTGCTATTGGAAATGGGTGCTTCTACCCTAAATCGCTCTAATGTACCATGATGATATCCATGAAAGTCATATCATGAAATTGCTATATATATATATATATATATATATATATATATATATATATATATATATATATATATATATATATAGCATGATGTAATTATTAGCTAAAATTCATTATTTTATTTTATTTCCATTTTTTTCTTTTGCACCTTTAGAAGTTAAATTGTTCTAATAGCAACTAAACAAAATCTTGCCACTTTTTAAAGTTGCTCATCACCACCATGTTGAAGGATACAAGAAACGTGGTATTGTACATAACAAACATATATAAAAGCATACAAGATGACATTATATACTAAAGAGCTTCATTGGTTCTTCTCATTATTCATGTATTGCGCTTTAATCCTTAAACGAACAAAAGTTAATTAGAGTACTTCTTTCTAATTCCACAGTTTTCATCTAAATGACTTTCTAATTTAATTTCGAAATGAAACCATCAATTCCTATGTAATCATTATTTGTTGACAACATATGGACATACTTGGAAAAAAAATCAAAAACTCATATTTTGCATTAGTTATAGTGGCTTCGTTGATAATCCGTTGTTGAAGCCTATTTCCGATTGGGCATGAAGAGGTTAAAGAAGATGTTGCCAAAGATTGGAGGAATATAAATGATGGCGTGTTTGTGGATTAAGAAATGTGTGTACAAATTGTACAAACCCAATGTGAAAAGCTTGAGGTCAATCTATGCATATTCTCTGTAATTGTTATGTTCAAAATGATAAGGTTTATAAAACAACCATTGAATTATTTCGTTTTATTTTTTAACTAACATCAATTTTACTCCTACAAATGTAGCATATATAAAATAAAATAAAATACAAAACAAATAAATACGTAATTAACATCTATCATATACAAAATCATGTATATTTCAAAAGAAAAATCAAATCCACTAATTGAAAAGATAATAATTTGTAGTTCAATACATCATTAAAATTATATTTAAATTATACTAGTCCAAACTTTCTATACATGTACTCCAAAATTTAAAGTTTTTTTAGTAGTAATGATGTTTAATTTTCAATCGTTCACACTAAATTTAAAATACAGTCATCATATGGTTTATTATAAAACCATTAAATTTGGACACAAACTAAAGTAACCATAAATGAACATAATATATTCACCAAAATTGAATGGATAAAAATATGTGGTTTCACCATTCCGTTTTACAAGTAAATAAAGCACTATGCAAAAGTATAAAAGAGTTGACATCCAATATACAATGAAGTAAACAATGTAATACATCATTATTTGGGAGCTTTTGGTTTTACACACTATAGTCAACGTGTAGATAACTTTGACGTCTTTGACATAGTACACTAAATGTCTATACAAGTGTGTTTAACAAAGTCATATATAATGTCTTGTTTGTTTTTATTCCCACATTTGTTGTAGAATCTTCCATCACATAAGAAGTCTTTTGTACACAAATAATATTACTATCATAAGATTGAATGCTTAAAGAGGAGAAAAAAAACAAAAATACTTTCATTCACTCCAACCCTTTTATTCTTTATTATAAAAAAGGATTTTGCTTCAAATTGAATGTGCTAAATTATCTATTGCACTTGATTTTTTTGAATTTCGTCATGAAAAAATAGTAACATATAGCGTCTCAATTGCATTCATCTTGTCTAATACTTCTATAATCATTTGGAATTTAAAAATACATATATGACACTAAAGATTAAATTCTATAGAAATAAAAAATAAAACATTTGTCTTGAAATTAATTGTGATTCACTAAACATGTAATTTTCATAGAATATTAATAAGTTGCCAAGATTTACACTATTTTATATAAGCATCAATTAATTTAATGTGTACTAAAATTGCGAAAAGTTAATACTTCAAGCGACATAAACTCTAATGGATATCTATACATGGTTATATCCATACAATTCTATCTAACCATAATATAGTTTAATACACATTGATTCAATTTTATTTTGACAATGAAATTAGGAACTTAATTGCATCAAAAAAACTCAGTACTTCTTTGTGATGAAATTGTTGAATCCATTTGAGAGTGTTTTTAGGATATATGTAATCTTTACATGCATATGAGGTTTGGTGTATTTACCTCACATTGTAAAAATTTGTGAGGTTAAAATCTTCATTTCATTATAAAGATTCTATAAACTATTTAAAATTGGAGAAATAGTTTTCAGATAAATATATAAGTTTTTCAATAAAAAAACTTTAAAAGATGAGGACATCCATATTTAAAAATAAACATATTTTCTTAGGAAACAAGTTCATTCATAAAAAAAATAAAAAAAATAAAAAAATAAATAAAAAAAATTTAAAGTTTCTTATCTTTTTACTTTAGCTTCAATATATAAGTTCTTCATCACATGAGATCATTTTATATTATTCAAAGTATAAGGCTCGTGAATTTTCTCATCAATCTTCTATGTTCTGAATAGAATAAATTCATCTCATAAAGTGAATCAATTTGACCTTATTACGTGAGTTATTACATCTTGGCCTTCAATAATACATTATGGAGTCAACTCCCTTTGGAAGTTGTTGAACAAGTATTGTCTTTTCTACCGGTGCCGGATTTGTGTAGATATTGCACTACATGCAAAACATGGAATGAGCTCATCAACAACCCCGCCTTTGGTATGCTACATGTGCGCAATAGAAACAAACATTCACCTTTTATAGCAATACATTCCATTGCCACTTCCATTTATGATGAATATATTGATGCAAGCCAAGTATTGTGCTTCCTTGACATAAGCTCAAAGAAATGGTACTCGATGAAACCTCGTGATGCTCTTGAAACATCATTTCTCTTCAACCCTCGATGCTTTAAAGTTGTGGCGATGGATGGAGGGCTTGTGCTTGTCAAAGCTCTCGAGGGAGCTCCTAAACTATGTCATCATGAAAGTGGTTGTACACAATTGTTTGTATGGAATCCTATAAAAGACATTAAGATTAATCTGCCATGCATACCAAAGTGTTACTATTCTTCACTTATAAATTTTGTCGTTGATGACATTGCTGAGACTTTCCAGGTATTTGTTATGAATCCATATTGGGAAGGTCGTTTGGTGGACATATATGATTCTGTAATGAAGGAGTGGAAGACCTCAAGCAAAGTTGAAATGAACAATATTAGACCTATTCAAAGTATCGTATTTCATAATCTTCTATACATTCTAGATTTTGCTTTTGATGTAAACCATGATATCGAGGAACACTATGAATTATGGAGGTACAACGATGTTGCAGATATTTGGGAAAGATTGCATTTTGCGGAGGGTTGCTTTATTGAACTTAGTTACAAAAATTTCGGACGGGATGATCAATTGATTGTAAGCAGCGAGCGTCTTTTTGTTGCATGTTGGCGGCGTGTATCAGAAAATAACTTATTTGAAGTGCATGAAATTGATATCCAAACTAGATCGTCGAAGGTATTGCTGACATGGACAATAATACAAATTTCGAGAAATTTTGATATAGATGTCAATCTATGTTTTATTTATTTCAAAATAGATGTTATTGGTTTCAATAAGTCCCTCATGTTTGTCACCAGGTTATCAAGAAATATTGTTATTTTTGATGTAGAAACAAAAGAGACCTGTTTTGAGTGGCCTCAACTTCCTTTGAGAAAATTAAGGGGGGTAGAGAAATATTCATTAATGGGGATGCAAATGGACTTCCTTCTTCCTCGTACACTTAAGTAACCATTTATGTCACTTTATGTAACCTTTATCCTCTACATAATAAAATATCAATTGCAGAGGTCTTTGTATTAAATACATCTTGATATATTTTACTTTGTATATCATTCCATCATTTTTAGATGAATTGTGTAGGAAAGAAATTCAAGTTCAAATCCATATGTTTATTTTCATAGAAAAGTTTGTAGTTTAAAAAATAAGTTCAAATAGTAGTTTATAACAACCCCCTAATACCAAAGTTCATTTCCTTCAAATGCTTTTTGATAAAATGATGTCAAAATCAATGAGTAGGATTTATGTTGTTCTACAGGTAAAGAAGCAATGTACATTATAAGTGTTCATATCATCAGCATTTGTAAATGTGTTATTTTATACACTGCTTTAAAGTCAACACCACTTATGAAGTTTGAATTTAGCTTTGGGATGTTTTAATAATATAAATTGTCTAAATAATGCACTCTTTATTTGGCCCTAGCAAAAATTATAGATAGCAAAAGCAAAAGTTGTAGAAGATTGGAAGCATTTATTATATGCCACATCATTTCAAGTTACATAAAAAGTGCATGGTTGAGATGGAATAAGCATTAGTTGAGTTTTGAGGCCTTATAAAGGTAGTGATTTTGGGCTCAGTAATTTGCGTCTCCATGCTAGTGCCAACATGGCCATGAATGGACTACATCAAGACTTGAGGTCCAAGGTGTAGAATAAAGTTGCTTTGTAAGTTGTTGACTGAGTTTGCCATTCAAAATTAAACAATTTCATTTTAGAACATTCACATGGCAATTGCACTTCATGACAATCCTTTAGAGATCTTGAAAGTCATTTATTGAATGGAGAGAATATGGAAAAGGTCCAAACTTCCCAAGTAGATACTTCTTGTCAGTCAAAGACACGTTGAATTTCTTTCATCTACAAAGCATGACATGAAAATAATGTCTATGTCAATACTATGGGCTTAAGAAGTAGTTACAATTCTATGAATCAATTGTTGTTGGGTTCTTGTGTAATCTTTCATGCCACTCTTTCTAACTTTCCCTTGTTTTGAAGTAGGCGTAGGTTGAATGGAGAGTGTAGTTGCATTGCTTTCCATTGTTAGAAAGAATGAAATTAAGGTAGCAACACTTGAAGCCAAGACTACAATGACCTTGTTGCCGGTTCAATAGCACAATTGGTGTGAGAAAAACAGACACAAGCTTGACAATTATAAAGAATATAGACCCCCAAAAAAAAATTATAATCAAAGTTTATTAAATTTGAAGTGAATTTTTAAATTTTTGAAATTAAAGATTCTTGTAAACAAAACTAGGAGGCTACCAAAACCATATACGATTGCACCAAAAACCAAGGATTCCGGATAATTTGAACTTCCCACTTGCTGCTCCCAGTTCCTTACTGGTGCACTAGACTCAGGAGTCCGTCCTATATAATTACTGGTGCTTAGATCCACAGTGACGAGGTTTAGGATGTGGTAGTAGACATTTGAACCAGTACTTAAGTCAAAAGCATATCCCACAAAATGCCAATCCCACACACATCACCAGATTTCCAAGTGCCCTATTTCTATTGAACCCAAAGGAGCACCCCACCAACAGCTTATCACATGGGAGACTGCCCACTAAAATCATTGCACATTCTTCAAGCAATGAGCCCTTGCCAATGGTAACCACAGAAGCATTGATGCTGGAAATATCAGTTCTCTCAGAGCCCATGAGCCAATGATGCCACTTAGCCCACCCCATCCCCCCATTGATTGTGAAGCTTCCTCGGAGCCTGATTGCAACGGCGACCCGGCCAATGGGTACTTTTGATGAGTCATGGGAGTATGGAACCCATACCATGGCTGATCTGATTGACTCATCTGCGTGTGGTTTTGGGGGATATTCTTAGTTGTGATAATCGTAGGATTTGATGCAATCAAAGTGATGGTTAGAGAGGTCTAAGAATGAATATGGATGTTTGCATGTGATTGGTCTGGAGGAGAGCATAAGCAACCTATGGGATGGGTTTGCTTGTGATTAGCAGTGGGTGAATGATACCTTTAGAGCCTGTTTGTATGGAAGTGCCACATAATAATAGTGGGTACCTACAATATTTGTAGTGTTTGATGCAATGGGGTGGCAAGCCTACAAAAGTGCCCCTATGTCCATTTTTAAGTACTTGGAATTTGTGCCGAATTCTTATTTATCACCTTCAATGATCATGATCCGTTTTCTTTGGATAAAGTTATCTTATTCATTTTTTTCTTTGATTTTTGTATGTTATCTTATATTCATTTGGGTAGATTGGATCTTTACATAAAAATAGTTTACTAGAATTCTTCCATAATCTTTTCAACAAATGCCTAAAAGATGCTATAGGGAAAATAGTGGGAACAAGTTTTGAAATCTATAGGCTTGAAGTTGGATTCTACAACAATGCATTGGATTCTTAGAAACTTCACCACTTGGAAAGTTAAAATATACATAATGGTCAATCTTCTTTTGACTAATCCTGAAATGCCCAATCATGAAAATTTGCATGATCTTGTTCATTCAACTGTAATGGTTTTTTGTTCCTTCTTGCACTTCCATCCATTTATTTGGACTAAAAACATATTGAACTTCTTTTGAATTGACATGTTATTTGTAGTTTTGTCTCTTAACTTTGCAGATTTTAGACTTTGTAAAAGATTTTGAAAAAAACTTCGACTTCAATTGACATACAAGATCGACCTTTTGGGACATATTATTTTTGAAAAAACCTACTTATGAAATCCGAAATAAAATAAAATAATAATAATAATATTTTAACACAATAACCAAGTATATTATATCAATTCATTTTTAAAAAACTAAAACTAATATTAGTTAATATATTTATTTTGAAAAGGAATGAAATGACTCATTGAAACATGACATGCTTAAAATATTCTTGCTCGATACATGTCACAAACAATTCAACCTGATCACAAATGAGGTCACGAGAAATACAAAATGTTCACTGATATAATTGAATTTACAAATATTTTTAATATTATTTTAGATTATATAAAAGCAATGGGACTAATCTTAAATATGCAATACAAACTTTTCCTTCATAAGAGTGGTGGAAATCCTAAAAAGTGATGATTCTATTACATAGTGTGTTTAAATTGGAAGTTCAATTAAAAAAACATTTATAAAGCTAGTCATTTGAACTATCAAATAATAAATTAAAATTATAAGTTTCAATTGTTAACCCGTACAGTTCAAAGGCCTCAAAACTGCCAAAAACTTTCAAAACTAGACTCTTTCAATATAAGGTGTAAGTTTTCAAGTTTTGATGTATTTTGAGGGGAATAACCAGGATCTACTACCTTACTTGTACATGTATATGTAATCCAAAACTTAGATTCAAACTTCTTACCATTTGTGAGATCGTAATGTTCAAAGTTGAAAAAAAAGTTTCAGTCCCTTTGTTGCAAAATGGTTTTCAAGTGTTTTGTGAGCCAAAAAAATTAATTTCAAAAGCAAATATGATAAAAGGCTCTTCAAATCCTTGTTCGTAATTGAATTAGGAATATGTACATGCACTTCTTTTCCTTATACAACCTATAAAACCTAAAGAAATGCTTGTCTTTCACATGGAGGTATGTTGAAATTCAAATACAATAAGCGGTCTTGGATAGTATAAAAAACACATGGAGAAATATTGAATTGAAAATCCAAGCGGTGAGATCATGCCTTAACATTTTATTTACGTGTAAAAAATAAAAAATAAAAATAAAAATAAAAAATAAAAATAAAAATAAAATAAAAATAAAAATAAAAATAAAAAAACTTGAAAAAAATGTGAAATATCAAATTTTGGTGAATTTTTGAAGTTTTTGTAATATAATTAATTTTGGACAGAATTTGAGCATATAGTGTAATTTTGGGCAGATTTCAGTATGCCTTAATAGTGTGTTCAAACTTTGACTACAAATATCTCCAAAGTATGAGAAATCTCAAAGCATGAATGGTCTTGATAGACAGATATGATAATTGTCTATACTATGCAAAAATTACAGCTTCATCTAGTAAAAATTGACTTACGGAGAGCCTCACCGGACCTCAAATGAACCCGTTTTGGTGGAGTTGATGCTTTAGAGCCTTCAGCCTTGGTATTCAGCCTCAACACTGTGCCCTTCTCATCCTTCATATTGTACAGAGTATGGTACAATGTACACGCAGCCATGGCATTTACTCTACACTGGTCTTCACAACCAAAACACACAAACTTCTCAATTGTACAATTATAATTCTGTTTTGACTGAGTTTTGAACTCCCAGTGAAATTACTTTTTTAATGGTGTTCATGGAGACATTTATTGTGAACCGTCTCAGAAATTGAGGTACATGTAGTTATTAATATTTTGATAAGAACTCAATATATTAACACCTAAAATCATGAACAATGGAAGAAGTTTGATCAAAAAGAAAATATTTGTGTAAGAGTTATAAGGCTTTAAAGTAAACACTATTATGATGGAGGATGTATGTATACGTATTACAAAGTTTTGTCTTAATCCCTAATTAGATTAACATGTTGTGTTCGACAATACTCCAAAGCTGTCATTTCTAGTGCATAGAGAAAAAATGGAAGTAAAATGATTTACTTCAATTTTTGACAACTTCATCTTTTTTTAGACTAATTCAAGCATTTCCCAAATAAATTTAGAATTTTTAGATTTTCCGACTGAAAATTTGTGATATTTGAATTGAAAATAAAGTAAAATAAGCATTACTTTATTAGAGCAACTTACATTTACTCTTCTTGAAGTGAAAATTTTACAATATAAATAATTTAAAGCCATTTTTATGTAATCTATCTTATCATAAATAATTATATATTAATTTTAAAAAGATAAAGAGAGTTATGTAATATACTTGAATAAATATGTCAATTCATAGGGTGCCATACATGATATAATTAAATTAAGAAGAGTCCACTTTATACAAAATGTCTGATGTAAGTCGACACAAACAATCAATTTGGTTACTTCTTGACTTAGAAGAGTATAAACTTTGAAATGAGAGAACATAAAGGAAATTCATAAATAACAAAGGGTAGGTATTAAAGACTATTTGTTGTATTAGCAAACCACAAGTTTAATTGGTCCTTAATATTGCTTGTCTATGACACAACATCAACCTACTTTTAGTTGCATTTGAACCTCAAATCCCATTTTTTAAATTTTAACATTTTAACTTTTTGATTTTTTGTAGTATGAAGTTACCAAAACATCTATTAGATGTTGTATCCTCAAATGAATGATTCACTTGGAAGCATTTAATTGAAATTGGATCAAAATTATTTTTCAGCTGCCCTAGATTATGTCTTGGTGTACATTAGATTATCTCAAATTGGAACCTAAGCTCCATACAATATTTCTTGGCAAGTCATTATCCAGTCATATTCTTCTTTTTAAATGAGAGAATCTTTTTATTCTTTATATGATTTAATTCTCAAGATTACAAAATACTCAAATTTTTGAATGTATAATATATTCAACATGAAATCATGCAATGGAATTCTCAATTAGAAGTCAGAATTCCATTGCATAATGTCATATTCAATCTATGATACATGGACTATTACAATATCCATCAACCATTTGTATATAATATTGAAACAATGTGTCTACTTTTAGATCAAATAATAGATTATTTTCTAAAAAAATGTGATTTGAATTTTACTTTCAACTTTTAAATTATTAAAGAAAATGCCTTGTGGTTTCAAAATCTAATGTATAACGTGAACATGATAAGAGCACCATTGAATATTTTTGTTTTCGAAAACATTATATACATATCTATTTGTGGCTCAGACAAATAAAATGTTTTGTTTATTTTATAAACGACTATCATTTATCTTGATATCAAATATATATACAATGTTATTTAACAACTTTTGCTTTTCAATCCACTTCCAATTTTAAAAATTAAAAGTTTCTTATCTTTTATATAAGATCTTCATCACATGAGATCATTTTATATTATTCAAAGTATAAGGCTCGTGACCTTTCTTATCGGTCTTCTATGCTTTGAATCGAATAAACTCATCTCATAAAGTGAAACAATCTCCCCTTATTACGTGAGTTATTACATCATGGCCTTCAATAGTACATTGTGGAGTCAACTCCCTTTGGAAGTTGTTGAACAAGTATTGTCTTTTCTACCGGTGCCGGATTTGTGTAGATATTGCACTACATGCAAAACATGGAATGAGCTCATCAACAACCCCGCCTTTGGTGTGCTACATGTGCGCAATAGAAACAAACATTCACCTTTTATAGCAATACATTCCATTGCCACTTCCATTTATGATGAATATATTGATGCAAGCCAAGTATTGTGCTTCCTTGACATAAGCTCAAAGAAATGGTACTCGATGAAACCTCGTGATGCTCTTGAAACATCATTTCTCTTCAACCCTCGATACTTTAAAGTTGTGGCGATGGATGGAGGGCTTGTGCTTGTCAAAGCTCTCGAGGGAGCTCCTAAACTATGTCATCATGAAAGTGGTTGTACACAATTGTTTGTATGGAATCCTATAAAAGACATTAAGATTAATCTGCCATGCGTACCAAAAGGTTACTATTCTTCACTTATAAATTTTGTCGTTGATGACATTGCTGAGACTTTCCAGGTATTTGTTATGAATCCATATTGGGAAGGTCGTTTGGTGGACATATATGATTCTGTAATGAAGGAGTGGAAGACCTCAAGCAAAGTTGAAATGAACAATATTAGACCTATTCAAAGTATCGTGTTTCAAAATATTGTATACATTCTATGTTTTGCTTTTGATAGAAACCATGATATGGAGGAACATTATGAGTTATGGAGGTACAACGATGTTGCACATTTTTGGGAAAGATTGCATTTTGCCGACGGTTGCTTAATTGAACCTAATTACGAAAATTTTGGATGGGATGAACAATTGATTGTAAGCAGCGAGCGTCTTTTTGTTACATATTGGCGGCGTGTGTCACAACATGACTTATTTGAAGTGCATGAAATTGATATCCAAAGTAGATCCACGACGGTATTGTTGACATGGACAAGAACTGTTGACATTATCAAAATCTTTGGTATAGATGTCAATCTACGTCCCAATTATCTCAAGATAGATGTTATTGGTTTCAATAAGTCCCTCATGCTTGTCACCAATTTATCAAGAAATATTGTTATTTTTGATTAGAAACAAAGGAGTGTAATTTAGAGTGGCCTCAACTTCCTTTGAGAAAATTAAGGGGGGAAGAGAAGTGTTCATTGATGGGAAAGCAAATGGACTTCCTTCTTCCTCGTACACTTAAGTAACCATGTATGTCACTTTATGTAACCTTTATTCTTTACATAATAAAATGTTTATTTTAGAGGTCCTTGTATTAAATACATCTTGATATATTTTACTTTGTATATTATTTGTTCATCTTTAGATGAGTTGTGTAAGAAAGAAATCCAAGTTCAAATCTATATGTTTATTTTCATAGAAAACCTAGTAGTTTAAATAATTAGTTCAAATAGTAGTTCATAACAAGGGCAAAATACCAAAGTCCATTTTCTTAGAGTAGTTTTTGATAAAATTATGTCAAAATCCATGACTTAGGTTTATATTGTACTACATTCAAAGAAGAAATGCATAACTCTTCATATCAAAATCATTTGTAAATGTGATGTTTTCTAGACTGCTTCAAAATCATTACTACTTATGGAGTCTGAAACTTACCTTTGGGATGTTTTAATAATATAAATTGTCTAAATAATGCGGTCTTCATTTGGGCCTAACTAACATTATAGGCATCAAAAGCATAAGTAATACAAGATTGGAAGCATTTAAAATGGAAATTACATAAACTTTCTAATAAGCTATAGGAAAGTATACTTTTTCATTTAAAACACAATTTGGATAGAGTTGGAAAATCATATTGTTGATTTTGAATTTTATTTAACAAATAGCATGTTTAATTTGTATCAAAATTAATTTATTCTTATTCCTTGATGAAAAGCCTTCAAAGAAATGAATCAAATTAAAATTATAAAAATAAGTGTACATGATATTAATGCAATTTCAAAGATTTTTATGTAAATTATAGATTAATTTATGGTCAAAGTTGAGCTACGAAGATATTAGTCAATGATTTTTTAAAGTTTCATGGTTTACTTGGGTATATTTTATAGGAAAGAATATTTTCTACCGACAAATTAAAATCATGTTTTTTTAAACTAAAGAGTTTGATTTCTTGATTTCAAGTTCATTCATTTTAAAATAAGTTTATTTCAAAAAAACTTTAAACTAAACTTAACTATATATACAATACACCTTTTATATGACTATATGTCTGAATTTCTTTTTATAATTCAATCTTTTCATTAGAAATGGCAACTCAAATCATAGACAAAAATTCATGCCAACTTATATATAGAGTACTAACTTCAATTTTTACAATATCTTAAATTGATCATTCGCATTTTATAAATAACTTTCCATACTTGCAAACCATAGATAGATTGTTTTTATATAAATAGTACAATTTTATTGATTTAGGCCTAAATAATAAGTGATTGTGTCATAAGTCAAGACAATTTTATAGCATTTATTGCTTAAATTAGAGATTCCAAACCTAGTAGCCATGGAGTAGGGAAAGTTATTCCATATAGTACTTCAAAGTAATTGACTCCTACTTGTAAAGCCAGCCAAGTGGAGAAGGAGATCATTGGAAGGCCAATAGAATTTACAAACTATAGTTTTAAATAAATATTAAAAGCTATTTCTACTTTATGTACCAAGACATCTGGGTTCTTACTTTGAGGTTCTTTTACTATAGAGAAAGAAGTGGATGTTAAGGTTTGTTGTATTAACAAGCATAACTTTGTCTTGTAATTAGGGGCCACAGAGACACAAGTACAAGAATGTTATATTAATCAGCAAAATTCTTCAAAATAGTAAAAGACATTTTTAGTCTTTTGTTCAGATGCTGCTCTCCAACGGCCTTCAATTCACCTTGCTTATTCTTTAAATCTTTCAAATTCATAATTTTCAAGTATCACAAAAGGATTCTGAATGTAAGGATCATAGCATCTCAACTTCGTCTCCCAAATTGTTTTCAGGGAAGGATGTTCAAGGCAGGTACGATTTGTTGGTTTAAGCAAATTGCATATACAAGACTCGAACGTCAAAAGAAAATTAAAATCAGTTTGTTAAATACATTTAGATGTGACATTGAGTAATCAGTCACGTCTCACAAGGAGACCAGAAAAATGTGCACACTGAATTCTGACTCGAGATGCTTCGGTATAGATAACAAAACAACTCCTGTATTTTGTATTTCTAAATCACGAGCTAATCGGTCCGAAGAATAGGTTGTCCTTCCTTTTAAATCGGGGAAATATATAGATGCAACGTTTCTTCCGAAATTGCCTCTAACCTACATTGCGAAGTACTAGCTTTCATGATCAAGGCAAACCAGTCGAACCCTTTGTATTAACAAGAGTATGTAAGCAGATGAAATACAGCATTCTCTGCCTCATTTGGCAAGCCGCACATCAGCTTAGAATCACACTCACTTGACTTCTGTAGCCATTTGCTGATTTAAAATTGGTGCTACAATGACCTTAGAAGAACTCCAGCACGCAGTGATACTTTTGCAAGTAACCTGCACTAGGAACCAGACATGCCCGACATCTATGACACACTCACAAGCGAACACTGGTATGGTACTATAACTAAACTGGAGACAGAAGTAAAACCTCATTCCATTTAATGCAAATCACCCACTTTTACTCATCAGAGTAGACAGTTTTGGGGAAGCAAAACAATATGGAATCGAAATCACACTCAAGGGTTGGAAAATGGAACTGTGGAGCAGTTCAGTGGACCACCCAAACCTTCGCTGATTGGCTTCAATGCTCATTGCTGCCGTCTCCCTAATGCTACTGCCTAAGGCATCTTATATGAAGCAGAGCGAGATTGGCAGCCATGGAGTTAGTGGTCAAACTAACCCCGGAAAGCTCTACAAAAAGGTGACATTTGAGTGCCCAAGAACACTCCTGTCAGTCTTCTTGCTTGGCACGTCGCTTGCGGTGTTGAGTCCATTTGCCCAGCTTCGGAACATAGAAGTCCTCTTCGTCAGCCAGCTGTATTACCAAAGCAACAACACAGTAAAGCCCACATAAGCAGGCAGCAATAGGGCCAGGAGAGAAGTGCAAGAGGAACCCCCTAAGAAGAAAGCAAGTCGCATGAAGTCAGGTCATCGGGTTGATGTGGCGATATATTTCAGCCCTCACATTCCAGCTCCACCTTGGACCAATCTAAACCGAGAGAGAGCTTGTCTGCACCATAGACAAGCACAAAGCCCCAATCTGTAGGATTTCAAGATGACCCACAAACACGCGCACACACACACCCCGAATCCACACGAAGCCAGGAAAACACTCACACGAAAAATCAGGCGGACAGAAAACAAAATTAATATAGCATTCGGACCCTGAAAAGGTAGATAACACGCACTAATTTGAACGTATCAATCCGTACTGGGGAAAAAAAGAGGTATTAAAGCCTCACCTTGCTCGACGTCATAGCCTCAAGATTTACTCTTTGCACAGAGGCGTGTAAATGTCTTCGAGATAAACCAGCTCCTCTCCGAACATCGGGGACAATGGGCACAAGACCTTCACGCACGTGGGGACGTGCGTTAAGTGATTGAGACCAAACAGGAACCGTCCCGCCAGCACTGTCGGCATGTCCTGCCACAGAGGTTGATTCTGCTGTAGAATCCAAATCGTAATCCACAGCAGTAACAGTAGGCCAGTTGATAGGAGTTCTATCTACAGGCACAACACCATTGTTTCCTTCAACGTGATTTGCAGGTCTACTCCCATATGCACCCCTCCTTTGCGACATGTAGGGTGTTGTGTCTGCAACTTCTCCAACATCCTCCACCACAGGTGCCCTCTGGTTCATAATAGAATCATGAGCCTGCATGTGGAACTGATTAGGTACGATTTCTGGCACCAATTGGTCTCTTCTAGAGCTGTTAGATGACACATCGACATCTCTGTGAACGATCACTCTGTGTACATCCATTCTCTCATGCAATGGTCCCCCCGTGCCGGCAACTTCAACAGTCTCTCCAAGCCCCTCTTCCAAGCCATTCGCATGAGCAGCTTTCATAGCAGCATCTCTTTCCCACATCTCAGCAAGTGACGCCTGAAGTCGATCTCTGGCTGCTCCAATCTCTATAATTGGTCGTGGATAATTGGTTCCCAACTCAACGCCAGCTGCTCGAAGAGCACCAGGTGGAGCATCCCAAGGATGATGAATCCACTCGTTTGGTAGCCTTGATAGCTCTGGGAGCCACCGCCGTACATAATCACCATCAGGATCAAACCTGTAACCTTCCACCTGAAGCAGAATAAAAAAACAATTGAGAATCTAAAGTAAAAATGTAAAAACCTCACACAGAAATAAGCTGTACTCTTGATCAAGGTCACTGCAAGTTGTCTACTACACGAGAAAGTACTATGTGGAACAGCATGAGACTATTATTAGGAGGATCTAGAATAGAAGAGTGCGGGAAGGCAGCATGATCAAACATTTGAGTCGATTTATCAACCGAATTTCTTAGTAAAAACATGATATCGTAGACAAGTGACAAATAGAAATCATGACCACCAAGTTCCCACCCGACTGGTAACGCCCGAAGCCCCAAACACGTAAAGAGACTGACTCTGTAACAAAAGCTCCGGGCAAACGTTCAACACTTGACAACAAGCGAAAAAACACTATAGTTACCGGGTATAAATAAATTAAAGATAGTGACTCATACCTGAGGATTCTCTATTCGATCTAGTTCATGGCCGTCTGGTAGACTTCCTGAAATATACTGCCAACCAAGGACATCACATTCCAAGTCCGCATCAAGGAGAACATCCCAAAAATACTTCATCCCCCACCTCCACGGAAGCTGCAGAAACTTCACAGAGAAACTGGCCACCACGACACGAATCCGATTGTGCGACCAGCCCGTAGCCCAAAGCTCTCTCATACCGGCATCCACCAATGGATAACCCGTGCGTCCTTGTCTCCATGCTTTAAAGTAACCCTCATCCGCGCGCCACGGAAAAGACTTCAAATTGGCGAGAAGCGATCTTTCATGCGTGAATGGAAAATGAAAACTAAGATATCTGGAATATTCCCGAAACCCTAAAGCTCTCAGGAACATATTCACACTTCTTTCCCCAGCTGCAAATCCCTCCCTGGCCCATGTGATTTGTTTCTTGCGAACCTCATGAAAAATCTTGCGGACGCTCAATTCTCCAAAATGCAGGTGAGGAGACAGCAGCGATGTTGGAGCACCACTAACCCCATCTGCTTTGTGCCTATCCGTCGCGTAGTCACACAGAGGAGAACGTAAAAATGAATCTAAAGACTTGTTTGCAAAGCTCCATCCTGGACACCATGCCCGTGCTAAAAGAGCGTTGCTGCTTTTCTCATACTCGTCTTCTAGACCCAGCTCCTCTGCAGTGCAGCCTTGCAATTTTCCTGAAACAACCAAATAACAAACGAGGTTAGAGTTTCAAAAGAAAGTGAAGCAACTCAGGAGATAGTCCGCAGCATTCGTGGAAGATACGTAGCCACTATGCCAAAGTAGCAAACATGACTTGCAGAAGTATCAGAAGACACAAATGTTAAAAGAGTTCCTCGGAAGACTTTCACACAAGAGCTATTCAAAGCAAAGACCTCAACAACAAGGTTCCATGCGATACCGATAATATCAGGGTTGCTCGAAGGCAGGATACATAGGTTAAAGACGAAAGACCAACATACCAATGGGTCCTATGAGTCTTCGAGGAGGTAGAAGGGGAGACTCCGGCTCAAATGGCATGTTCATGCACTTCTGCCAGAAAGCATCATACAAGGTGAATGCCTGCCCTTCATCGTCATAAACCTCCCACGGCTCATATAGCAAATCTCCATTAAAAGTTTTAACCACGATGCCTTTCTGCGATAGGCCTTGCTTCACTCGATGATCCCTCACGAGAGAGACAGGGTCTGCAATCAAAACATAAAACAAAAGTCAAATCTGGAGACCATTAAAAAATACATGCATTTCAATAGAAGGTGCAACTACTGAACGCAGATCCAACAAATCATACTAAAGATCTCTTCAGAAATCTAGAACAGTACTTTAAGTATCCATTCAATATCCACAACGAGTCCAGAGAACGGCACTATGTAGTATCTCCCGATGCATGTTCAAGATAAGGCATGCAATCAATGAATAGAGCCAGATTTAAGAAGTTCAGAATTTCCTGTACCCTCAACCCACAGCTTAAACTAGTAGTTTCCAAGCAAAACTCACCATAAAGGTGATTGTAGAACACTTGAGTTGCTCCCGTAGCCTCGGCAATCTCGAGAAGCACAGCGAGGGTATCCGGGGACTTTCTCATGACCAAGGGCGAGCCTAATTTCTTCAAAGAGAGTTCCAAATGTATCAAGCTCTGCTTTAGCCACCATCTAGACACACGTCCCGGATGAAACTGACCATCTTCTGCAGGCGACCACACGAACACTGGAATCACAGTTCCTGCCCTCGCCGCAGCAATCAGTGCAGGATTGTCCTCCAGCCGGAGATCGCGTCTGAACCACACTATAGTACACGCCATTTTCAGCGAGCAGTCTCGCTGTCAAGTCAGCCGCAACTCCCGACCGCTCAAAATCACTAAAAACAGAGGTCGCAATCACCGCTCGAGCATCACCTCCCAAGCAAGAATGCAGTTCCAACGCGCCCTGTAAACTCCTCCCCTCCTACCCAACACCGCATCTACTCCTCCACAGCCACTAAACGAATCAACCAGTAAATAATAAACTCCCCGCGGAGCCGTGAACACACAAAGCAACACGAATACCCGCTGCGCACGTCGTTTTTCAACCGAAGTACCTCCTCCCGATTCTCACACACCTCACGTCGTGCGCATCTCGTTCCACATCCAAACACTTGGATAAGGCAGCCTGCTCCGCTGCGAGAAGCTCCAGCAACGTTCCTTCCTGTCTCCAGCACCAGTCCATTGCCCGCACCACTCCCTCTCCCCCAACATGCTCTACTCTACCTACACCCAGCGCCACACACCATCCCAGACCACCATCTTCACTCCCATCCACCGACCGCCTCCAACCTCCGAAGATCCGCCACTCATCCACTCACTCCCCCTCCTCGTCCTCCCACCCTCCCTCTCACACCACCGTCCCCCTCCCTTCACCACCACATGATCTCATCCCAAACTCCACATCCACACCACCAAACCCTCCCCCTCACAAATCACCCCCCAGCTAGCTCCAAACTCCACGGCAGACGTCGACCCCGGTCTCAAACGAAGCGCAATCAAAGTAACTCCCCACGGAGCCCCCCCCGCGGCGCTAGACCGCCCCCCACGCAGGCGCAGAAACAACCAGCAGCGGCCGGCCCTCGACGAGCGACGGTGCGAGCGAGTGAAGACAAATCTGAAGCCTCACCACACCCTTCTCTCCCCCAGAGGTGCGAGACGGTCACCTTCCACCGGCCCCCCCCGGTCGCCCCGGTTAGATAGCGTTCCCCACGCCACCTCCCGCACCCGTTCCCCCTCCTACCCGGGCCAATTACCTGGGTCCTACCCGCCCCATACCATGTTCATGTCTAGGTGATACTCGGAGTCCCAATAATGGCTCCGGGGAGAACGGGCGAGGGGAACGTGAGCCGGGGAGAAGGAATCCCGGAGCAAATGGTGTGGACGGGTGGGGGGGCTTTACTGAGGTTGGGGGAACCCCCATTGGACCAAATCCTGGATGAAAGTAGCGCTGTTCAATCAGTCATCCATCGATTAATTTTATCTACGGTATCCGATATTATTTAATCAGATCATTCTGCTAGAGTAGCTTTTGATTTATTTATTTTAGTTGTTTTTTTGTGTTGAGAATTTTATTTTTAGTTTCTATCCTGCCAGGCTGGAATAACTTGATGGTCGCCACCATTTGCTTTGGGGTTGCATGGATGGTTTGTTTTGTTGGGGGATGCCTTTACAGAAAGGGTTCTGCTAGGGGCTTGCATGTTAATGTTATTCAATCTGATCTCTCCCAAATTCAATTATGACTTGGAAATATGATGGAATTATACAATTTTCATTTTCATGCATGTGTGTGAATAGGAGCACAATGTAATGAGGCTTTAGAATTTGATTTTCATGTGGGCATGTACTACAATAAATTAGTGAAGTGTAGCATAGTAGACACATGTAATAGTTTTTAGGAAAGTTGAGAAGCATGATAGTCAAAAACTATATTTGTTAGAAAGTGAAGTCATAATTGATAAATGGAAGTCCAAAGTTGGTAGAGGGTCAATTACAAGTAAATCAGACTTATTCTTTAAATCATGTAGTAGTATACTTGAAAGAAAATCCATTATACTACAAATTAGTCTAAGAACATGGAAACAATGTTCCCGCAACGTTACAATGTTGTGATGTCCAAACAACCTTTCTAAAAGAAACATTTGGTTATATTTGTTAGTGTATATATATATTTTTGGTTGTGGTAAAAATAAATGGCATGACGTGAGTCTTCCTTAAGTAAAAAGAATAAGACCAACTAATGAAATTCCATTGACGTCATGTTCACACAACATTAAACAATCCTTTATTGCTAATCATTGGTATCTTGCTCCAATGACTCTTGCACTTCTACAACATGAGTTTCTATTTTTTTAATCTAGTTGGCTAGTGTAGCACGCCAACTTCGTGTCCCTTAAAAAAACATGTTCCATGTTGAAGCAAGTAAAACAAGTTTTGTTGTAAAATGATAGTATGTTGATGAAGTCATATTATTGAGTTTTTGGAGAAAGCTTAGCAAGGTTGCATACTCTAAACTTCATTGGTAGGCATTTTTAGAATCTCTTTGCTATGTTGTATTTACAAGCTTCTCAAAGAATTTTGCAACATGACACAATGTGTAAGCCAATGAGGAGGTGTTCTGAACTTCATACATTTTATTTGGATTAATGAATAAAAATCATAGCTTTATAAAGTTAAACAATTTTGGTCTTTAAATCAAATGTATTAAATTACAAAGTAGGGGCAAGTGCATATGTGACTAAAACTTAAGGTCATAGAAAGCTTTTGGTAGGTAATTTTTGATAATTTACGAATATTTTAAAATAATTCTTCTAAAGATATATTCTAAAATAACAATTTTATATTATGATTAAATATTTTAAATTATGCTTCGGTGTGTGATTTTGTAACATACTATAAATTCCAATAAAGAATCTATTATACAATTGAGCATGGTTTGTCTCACTCGACGGTTCCGCGCCGGAATCCGTCGAGGAGACACCGATGCTACGACACGTGGACATGCACGCCCAAATACCCTCATGCAAACTGCAGTTCCCCATCTCCGTTGCTGCTCACTACGCTCGCGGCCACCGCCGCCGCCTCCTCCTCCTTGGGCTCGCCCCTGTTTACGCACTTCGATGCCAGGTGGGTGCATCCTACACGATCCGCACTGTGGAGCTCTCTCCCCGCATTATCCTTTTCATTCCTCTTGCCTTTGTGTTTTCTGAGGATGGTGACGATCGGTACTCACACGCAATTTGCGACGGGGGACCCGCTCCGTTGCTGCTCAGTTTCTAGGGTTCATGTTTTTCTCCGCTCCTGCGATTGTTCTGGAGTCGAACGCTACGCAATTCTGGGTGATCGGTGAGAGGTCCAGGTTGTCGGATTCGGATATCTATGGAGCCTCGAATATGCTTAAGTCTCACGTTTCATGAACGATCAGCATGGGCCAAGTGCGGGCAGATTTGTTCTCATTGCGGTTGCCCCAGTCGTAAGGTGTAACCTTCGACGCATTCCTTAAAGGTCATCCAGTATCAAAATGCTCCATGGTTAGGATATCGAATGTTGCAATTTTGTATATTTCCATGAAATTGATTCTCGCAATTTCCAGTGCCACGGATGCGAGCAAGTGTTCTTGCGATCCTTTGGTAAGAGGCCGTTTCTGCACAGACGTAGTGGGATGATTCCAGGCTCGATGTTATTAAGGCCTCGGAGGGTGATCATTGCTGCCGATTTCATTTCTTGGTTGGTGTTGGCAATCGGGGAAGCAGCGGAAATTTCCTACTTTGAGCAGGGGATACATACATGTTGGTCTCGTGACTGCCGGTGAGGGCTTGCAAAACCACCGTGGCCCTGCGGCACGGCGGGTGCCGCACAACTTTGCTTTCATCACGTCAGTTCGCTCTTTGGATTTCTGTCGTCTGCGAGTATGTGGTTCTGATCGAACTAGGTACGTGTTGACCATTCATTTCTTCAATCCCTGATTTTTTGTAGGTGAACCTGGAAGAAGCATTAGCTGTCTCTTTTAGCACCGCTTAGATTGGTTTTGGACCGAATGTGTATTTTATCTTTTTTTGGAGGAGGTTTGTAATTATTGGGGTCTATGGGGAAGGAGTTTGTTTCGCTTGGTGATTGCAGGAACGTACTCTTGTAGTAGATTCTTCTAAAGGCTCTGTTAAGTAAGAACTGCAGGTTAGTTCTGGAAAGTTCATCTGCTTATGTGAGAGCTTGTGTGTGGTGCAGGCTCTGAGTCGTCTAGCTCAAAATCGTGAAGCAGCTCGAAAACGCAGGCTCAGGAAAAAGTGAGTTGTGTAGTTGGCGAACAAGTGCATCTCTGATTGCTTAAATTAGACAGACAGTGGGACCCGTTTTAGATTGCACTGTTTTAGCATGCGCTTAGATGCTGCGTATCCCTGGCTTCCAACAATTGTGGTCGATTGTGGTTTCGTGCTGCAAGCAGATCTTGAGAAGTACGAGTTGTTGTGTGGACAGGTACGAGTTGAACATGTGGAGGACTATATTTTGGCTTCGTGGTTTCGTTTTAGTGCTTCCATTGTGAGCCTCCGGTTTGTGTTTAGAGTGGACTCCTTGGGTTTAAGTGCTAGGATTTTGCGCCAATTGAGTGCTCATTTGTTCACAGAGGTATTACTCTGTCTCAGAGAGGCATTGAAATATTTGTAATTGGATTGCTTTTCAAGGAAGGAAAGAACATCATTTTATAAAATATAAATATTTCAATAGCTAAAGTTTCAACCAGTGAATCTTCTACAATAGTGAATGTAAAATCTTCTATCATAGTGAATGTAAAAATATTAAAAAATGTGGGCACAATTGACTCAGTTGCAGAAACGAAGGATTGCTACTGTAGCCTCTTCATTCTGCAGGTAAGTCAATTGTGCTTGGACACAAATTGGTGACCTAAAGTAAAACGATTCATTAGAGTGCTAACTGAACACAGTCTTGTAAGCCAACATCATAGACATGAACCTGTAATTAAGTTCACTAGGGTATATACACAATGCAGTATATGTTCGTGGGATTCAACAAAGACAGCCGTGTAAAATAAACCAATACTATCGACGTGAATTCAAAATCCATCACAGGGGAATGGATATAATATACTTCATATTTAATTTTAATTTTTTTTTAATAAAATTATTTGAAGTTTCTAAAAGTCCTTAATATTAATCTAATGACAACGTGCTCAACGGCACGGGTTCCACTAGTCATGTATACATTGATAATCAAGTGCACTTCAATAATAAATTGTAAATGTCATTAAGTATATAATGATGCTAATTTAATAACTTTATTGTAACATTTCAATGAATCGTCTTGATCAATGTAGCCAATAAATGACCTCTATGTAGCAATACACATTAGAATTACATGTTATCCAACAATGACATATCACTTAAGATAATTATTTATTAGATGCGTTTTTTTTATTGTATTTATTCCTAAATCTATTTTTTCTATGTTTAGATCATATTTAATTATTCTGGATCTATATTTCATGATTTTAGATCCCATTATCCTATTTTTTTATCATACTTTCCTATCTATGGATCATACTTTCTAATTTTAGATTCCATTATCCTATTTTGGGACCATGTTTTCCAAATTTTCTAATTTTGAATCATATTTTCCAATGTTTGGATTTTAATTTCTTATTTTGGATCTCTTTTTCCAAATATTTGGATTAAATTTTATAATTTTGTATCTAATTTTTTTATTTTAAATTGACTATCCTATTATTGGATCATATTTTTCTAAATTTTGAACATATTTTCCTATTTTTGGATTATATATATATATATATATTTTGAATCACAATTTTCTAATATTAGATCATATTTCATGATTATGGACCCTATTTTGCTTATTTGGCATCATATATTGTTAAAATGTAAAAGGCCAATACACTAAAAAGAGTATAAGAACCACCATTTCCCATCTTCCATCTTCATTCTTCTAGTTTTCAATGCATAGTAATGGGGAGTATTCATCAAGTACTAAGGTAGAAGTACCTACAACTAATAACTTAAGCATTTGAGCATAGCTGCGCTTGTGTTATGAAGAAGGAGTTATTTTTCGTTTGTAGAAAGATAAGGTTCATGAAGATTGAGAAATTTTCAGAATTAATTAATTAAAATTCCAATTATTAAAAATGTTTTTGTGGAAAAGTTAGTCACACCCCATAACCGATATACAGATTCACCCATGACGGACAACAACAAGAGTAGTGAACAAACATATGACTATCTAATTCCATTATAGTCACATACGCATTCTATTGGAGGATGCATCCTAAATCTACTATTCATCAATTATTGACTACTGGTTTTCCATTGTTTTGTAACCAAGAAGCCTACTTATCTGTGATGGGGCCATTATCGGTTATGGGTATCTCTACCTTAAGTCATAGAAAAATTAAAATCTAAGAGCACCATTGGATTTCACATGGCACAAGAACAAGAGCCAACTCCAATAAACATGGAGCCACAAATAGAGCCACTAACATATGCACAAATGGAGCCACCAACTAAGAAACTGAAGTTTTACATGGTCAGGAAGAGCAGTGCACCAAAAGTGGAGAAGATTTCATCAGGAATGTCCAAAGTGATGAGACATATACACACCACTGTTGCCCTTACAAGTTCATTCCATCTGAATAACCAAACATGCCAAATTGGCCAAGCAAGCAAGGCTCCTGAAAGAAAAGAAAAAGAGGAATGCCACATCCATGGAAGAGAAGGTTGGGGGAACAAAAACCAATGATTGATTTATTGGACTTCAACACATTGGCAAGAATATGGCAATACAAGCAAAGTGAAGGACCTAAGAAGCAAATTGGCTCATGGTCTTACTAGATCAAACTCACGAAAGTTCAAACAATTGAGGCATCGCTACGTTTGGGGATAAAAGAACCAACTTCGGTGTCAAGTATGCGATGGCGAGTGCTCGTAATAAAGTACCAAATTAAAAAAACTTGCTTTACAAAGTGAATTCTGGATAACTAGTGGCAGGTTTCATTTAGTGTTTGCCGACCAAACACCAATATTCTTGAAAAACGACAATAATAATAGGAATATGACACAATATTGTAGTAATATCTATTTAAGTTGAATGAAAAAACGTTCAAAAGCATGAAAATTTGTTCAAACACATGAAAATTTATCAAAACAGATGAATGTGTGTGCAACAACTATTGACCAAAGAATGACATCAAAACAAAAAATATTTTATATTATTTCATGTTATTTGACCTCTATCATTTTGAATTCATTATTATCTAAGTCATTATGCGATCATCATGAAATCTCTTTATTTCAATACATTTGAACAATAAAATAACATAGTTTTAATAAATTATGACAAACTCCTAATTTACCAAAGATGTTCACCACACCCATGTGTAAATAAATAAATGTCTATAAATGTAAATCAAGTACACAAACTAGAAGTATTCTGAAGACTTCCCAAACTAGAAAATACATGTCCCTTCTGAAAATTGGTAACCAAGTAAGCTGCACACTTTTTAATCCACTTTTCCCCCATGGCACAAGCAAAAGATTTTATTTCTCTGTATCAACCCTCTATGCCAGTAGCACACTTTTAAACTCATGAACCTTTCCAAAACCTAATTTCAAAGCCACAACTTGGTGCATCCAACCAATGATGAACCCACCTATGGTACTTTTTCCCATGAAACCCTCTTTTTTTCCATCTGCCCCTGCCCCAGAAACCCACTTGAAATCCAAACTTTCATGAGGAACTAGTCTACTCAGCTTCCCTGTCTTTGGGGATAAGTTGATCAAACTGGGCGCGAGCCAATGACAACCCATCCCATGTGAATCAAACACAGAAAATGCAGTGTTTGGAGCTACAGCACGCCTAAAGCTGAATCTCCACTTTTACAATGGATAGGTGAAGCCTTTTCCATAGCTCGCACTGAGAACACTGAATGTTGAATGCAAGTGTTGAAGTGTACATCTCCCACTCCCAGAAAAAGGGATTTCTAAAAGGTGAAACTAGCCATTATGCGGTCGTCTCATCTAGACTTTATCATATGCAAAGGGGTTTTTCCTCCGGGGAAAAGGTACTATTCAGCAGTGCAGAGTTGAGTATATCAGGTGTACTGTACTGGACTACTGGTAGTTCTCTTGCGTGAAATTGTACTTTGACCTCTGGCAAATTGGCAGATTATGAAGCAGATTGCTGCTAGGCTCTCCTCAGGACTTAGAAGGGTTTTTGAGCTAGAATTGGATGAAAAGTATGGGGGAAAGATTCCGCGGTTTTGGTCTTCGGAAAAGTTTGTCACTTGCATCCAACTTGTGGTAAATTGGCATCTTGATCCACTCAACTTGGCAAGTTTTGACTTCCAATTGAGGTACTTTGAAGTCATCATCTTACGATTTGACTTCTAAGTAATGTACTTTTTGTCATTTGATGTCTATATTTAAACTTTTGAATATTTATTCTACAAGATTTTTCAATGTGCTTTTATTTACCAAACTTTCATGCTCATTTGTATATAATTGAAAAACTAACAAGTTTTTAGACAATAAAAATGATAGATTGGTGGATTTAAAAGAACACTTCAATTCATTTGAGAAAGATTTTTTTTTCAAAATTGTAATCATGATTTATGAAAGTATTTATTTTTAAAAGATGGTCAATTATCATCTTTAATCTCAAACATCTTTATCAACCCATGTTAGATATAGGATATTTTTCCCTCTTCAAGTTTCTTATTTTATGAAGCATTGTATTAGTGCGGCTGTAATTAAAAATGCTTGAAAACATAAAAAATTCATTGTATTCCATGACTTTAATTTGGAAAATCTAGAACTCTTAAACATTCTTGACTTTTTTAATTTTATAACATACTAAACACTATTGTCTACAGTTTAAAAAATGCCAAATCCAAAATTGCAAGTAATAATAAAGAAATGGTTGTTTTTTCTTATTGAATGATAAAATAATTATAGAGTACATTGTTTATATTTTTTAATTGTCATTTGCAAATAAGAACTATATCTATAAGATTTGAAGCTTTAAAAAGGCATACATAGAAAATGCGGTTTACTTGGTTTTTATAGTATACTAGATTATGCAATAGCTCATTGGATACTAGAAATCATTTTTAAAAGTCATTTTAATTTACAAAACAAAAAGAACTTACACATCCATTCTTTCGAGGTATATTTGCATTATTAAAATAGTGTTAGCTTATAAATAATGTACATTGTAATTGAATAATAAAATTTAAATTTCAAACATGTATGCATACATTAAAAAATAAAACATGTATGCATATTAAAATGTAAATTTCTTGAAAATGGACACATAAATATATAATATTTCCACAATGTGCCAAAGCATGTTTGCATTGACTATGTTAGTTTTAGATTCAAAAAGACAAAGTACTTTTGTGAATTTTCACATTTACATTTTTTTAAAAATAAGTAGATCGTCTCAAAAATATGCATACAATACAATTGAAGAATTTCAAACAACACAAAATAATCATTTAAGTAGTAAAAAATATTGTATGTTTTGAAAAGATGCATAAATCAAGTTTCATATGAGGTTTCTTGTAAAGTTGTTTTTTTAGTGACAATTTTTTTAATTGCATATATTCAAACTTTCAAATGCTTGGTATTACATTCAATAAACACTTGATTTGAAGCTCATAAACTTATTTCAAAAACTTCAAAAGAAATTAAGAAAACTTTTAACTTTTAAGAGTTTTGATTTTTAAATTCAATGAACCTCCAAGTATTCCAATACAATTTTAAAAAATAATCTATCAAGAGTTCTTGATCGTGTGGTCATTGGAATCGCAGGTACTCCAAGCAACACATCAAAACTGGTTTTTGTATGTGATAAGAGAAAATAGACAAAGGTGGTAAACATTTGCATAATTAGGGTTTCAATTGACAACAAGCTTAACCGGGCTACATATATCTAGACACCCGGTTTAAAAAATTAAAATTTCTAAAAACTATCATTTGTGCTATATATTTGTACCAACTATGCCTTGTAAACACCCTTTGTATTTGTACCAACTATGCCTTGTAAACACCCTTTGTAATGTTAACTGAGATATTCCTTCAATGTTATAAACGATGAATACAAGTGTCATTGACAATAATAAACATATAGATGGAATATAAATAGATAAAAGTATCAACCTTCTCCAAATATCCATACACATTTCATAGATAATCACAATTAACAAACTATATGTTTTCCTATATTTTTCTCATAAAAAATACACAAAAAATACATTTCACTGAACATCCCGTTGCAATCACCTTTTAATGCATCCATATTTCTTTTCAATTTACATGTGTCTACTCAACGTCTATACATTGCTACAAACTCATCGTTGTTCATTCCAGGAAATGCGGTTCGGAGATCACAAAACCAATCCGTGCAAAGGAGAGGGGCCCACATTATTGTCCGTGGCGACCGATTCAATTCCTTTCTCTCCTATTGGCGCGGTTTCACTACTTTTTTGAATGAAAAACGACGCATTCCTTGCAATGTAAAGTATGTTAGTTTTGCAATTTTCCCAAAGATGAGTGTAACGATTTTGTAAAGATTCCGACAAAGGCTTCACTAATCCTTACAAAGACTGCACTAACCCTTCCAAAGGCTTCACTAATCCTTACAAACTTTCATGTGCAAGAAGACTGCCGAATGTCTTAAACCCGGTGTCCGGGTCTATAAGGCGGGGACAAACTCTCACCATGTGGAACCTTATTCCTATGAGGCCTCTCCACCTCTCTCGGAGCTCTCAAGGAATCAGAGCAACAATTCACGATATTTTGACTCCGAAGTTAGAAAGGGAGAGGTAACCTCAGGAGTGAGTGGGGGACTACCAGTTTAAAGCTTCGCCGTATTGTTCTCACTAGAAACTGCGTGCATTCTGCATTCTGCAATCTGCAATCTGCAGACGCTGGGCAGCAACAACGCACGCAGCAGAGGAGGACAGAGGCAGGTACGGGGGCGTCACGTGGAGCGCAGTGTGGGACGGTACAAGACGTCGAAGAATCGTCTGCAGCTCCGCAGGTCACAGGTGGAACCCATTGCTTCATTTATTGACTCCACCCCGGGCCTTTGATTGAAGGCGGTCCCTCGGAAGCGGAGCCTGACGAGGCTAAGTTAACTTACTCCTGTACGATCGGAGAAAGGCAGAGTCAGAGCTGCACCAGTTAGGCATGCATTGCTGCCTCCCCATTGCCTCATGCACTGCTCAGGCATGCATTGCACTCATGTTCATCACTGCGCAAATCATTACGTGCCTTGGCATCCCTCCCTCTGCCACCGTATGCTCCAAAAAATCATCTCTAATCGCCACACTGTTTGTAGTTTCACTGCTCTTTCAATGCAAGTGTACAGTGAAGTTCACTTGTTGTGTGCAGAGAACAGATTCAGATGACAAACCAAGTTCTGCAAATAATTTTTGGCAGTACAGTACTAGTACTGTAACACCATAGCAGGGTTGCCACCTGGCGAATGAATATTTTTTCTTCTTTGAAAAATTAAGGTTTGCTTCTTGAAAAATGGGTTTCTCAATTTTTTGTTTTTTAGCAAAAGAGTCAATAAAATGACCTTAACCCCTAAAGGAAAATCTTCCACATTTGGGCTTTTTTAGAATTTGGGCATGTACCGGTGACGTCAATTTAAGTTGAGATTTTTTGAAACTTTTTGTGAATGTTTGCCGTAGCAAGGACTTTGAGGGAATCTTTTTTTTTTTTTTTTTTTTTTTTTTTTTTTTTTTCAATTAGACATTAAAGAAAATAGTTATGGTACTCAAAGTGAAATTTGGTGCTCGGCGGGCAATTTGGGCGGCCATGCTAAATACATATGTTACCTGTGAGATTATTTCTATAAATAATTGATGTTGTCGTCTTTGAGATGTCCCGATTAAAAAACTTCTTTCAGTACAAAAATTTCACTCCACAAAATATCAAAGTTTTTTCACCGTTTTGGGCAATGCACTAAAAAAAAATCTTCTTTCCTTCATAAAAGTTAGAAAATTTGTTTTTTTAGGTTGATTCTTATCTTCTCTCAAAATATGGACATCAATCTTTAATTTGACCGTTTGGATTGGGACTTTATAACAAAGTGGACTATTAGGAAAGAAAAATGAACTATCATTCTTTTGTATTCAACTTAATGAAAATATTGTTTTCAACATGCTACACTTGTCTTTTGTGTGTAGGTTTTTTTGTACAATTAGCTAACATAGTTGTTTTTGTCATGCACCAAAACCGCCAAAATCCATAATGCAAAAAAACTAAGGAAAAAATAGTTAGAGTATGTCGACCTTGTCAAAAATTGTGTCAAAAATTGTGTTTTTAAATTTTAATCGTCATAATCTTCTAATACCTACGGTCGATTATGATGAAACTTATTGAGCTATCTATGACAATAATCTGTTTGAAGATCTTACGATTAGAATTAGAAAATAATGACTTTTTAGTCATTCATGCTTTTTACTTTGGAAACGGCACTTTTGAAGCATTTTTTGTTGAAACATAGTCAAGGAACTTTAGGGGTTAATTGGCTTAGAAATAAATATTTTTTATTTTTTATTTTATTTTTTATTTTTATTTTTATTTTTTTTTGTCTTCATAGTTTTCCATTTTTTTTATTTTTATTTTTTTAGAATTATTTTTGGACAAACCTGCTATAGTACTTGCAGTAAACTCATTCACTTAATTCTCATCCAAGAGCAAGATCAATGGACACTGCATTCTCTCCTACTAATGGCAAATGGCAAGCCCTTAATATAAAATGAACCTCAATGAACTCTGCATATCTCTCGTCATTATATTGGATTATGCCATAGACCTCGTGGTGTTGGCAATTTATTTTTCTTCACTGTGAAGAAATGTCCTCTTGGTATACATAATCAACGAAATATTTGAATTATGAAGAAACTAATCAACGTGGCAAGAGTCAAACCTAGTCAACGTGGCCTTCTTTCAAAATGACACATCATCGTTGAGAATCAAACCAGGGACTAGATGACGGGAGCTCATTAGACCTCTGTCCCAACACACCCTCCATATTTAAGCTTGATGTCTCCTCAAGCCCTTATATCAAGAGCTAATGACGAGAGACCATTGGCCTTGCCCTAAGAATCAAAGATATTACATGTGATCTCACCTTATTTTTTTAATCTTGTTTATGAGTATGATTGAAGCATGTAAGGAAGGGCCTTTAGAAACTTTATGTTTCTTAAAATCATGAATAAATTTTGAAGTCAATTTAAATGATTTAGACACTCTAAATTGAGGCATTGAATGTCATTGTAAAATTTTATTTGTAGACAATCAATAATACTTTGTTTGATGTGCTCAATATATGCAATTTGGTGACAAAATTGAAGTTTCTGAATTTTCAAGAATGAATTCATATCTCATCTATACAATGTCAAAATAATGTTTTAAAGTTTATAGCAATCCTTTTGAAAATGTTTACAAGAAAAATAAACAATTTTAATATTTAATATTATAGTAACCATACATGGTGCAAAAGTTATTGGTTAGTGGAGGTCCTACTTTACTTCAATGCCTTGATGTTTGATCCGCTTACTAATTTGAGCAAGTGTTTCAATGCAAACATGTTAGAGTATTTACCTATTTTAACCCCTAAAGGACAATTGTCGTGAAATAGGCTTTTTATAAAATATGGGCAGGTTCCTAGAATTCCAATTTAATTCATAAATCTTTGAAAAAAATAATGTATGTAGGCATTTGGAAGAGGTTTGTCTAGAATTTTTGTATTTTTTTATTTTTTTTTGGAACATACTGAAAAAAAGTTACGGGGTTTTGAGTGTCGAAAGCTGCATTCAGCCAAACTTCGGGCAAGCTCACAGCCATTGTGAATGCAGCAAATTCTGCCCAAAACTGCCCAAACTGCCCAAAATTGCCAAAATCTGCCAAAATCTGCCTAAAGACGAAACTTTGAAATTCCACCAAAAATTGAGATTTTAAAATTTTTCATGTATAGAGATAGCAGTGTAGCATGTTCCCACTGTTTGGATTTTCAATCCAAGAATTTTTCATATGCTTTTTTTATTGTCAAAAAATGGCTTTTGTTTGTGAATTTCAGTATACCCCCTAGCGGAAAATGATTTTTTCGGCAACCTTCCACAACGTTTTTGAATATGATATGTTTTGGACATGTACCTAACTCACTCAGGAACAAGAATATGGAGAGACTCATCCCATATCTACTTTAAAAAATGGGTTTCTCGTCCTTCAAAACTCCGCTATCCCCTTTTTTTAGGGAAAGAAAACATGTTTTTCAACTTTGAATGTTACAATCTTGCAATTGGTGAGGAATGAGTGCGTGAGATTTTGTGGACATGTAGACATACAAGTTAGCTACAAGATCTTACGGTTAGATGTACTTAAAAAGATCCCAAGTTTGCAGAATCCATCTTGCTTTGAAGAGGAGCTGTTTTGAGGCAGTTTTGATGAAAAATACCCTCAGAACTTTAGGGGTTAATAAAACATAGTAATTTTATTAGTAATTTTAGAGTCTTATAAACTTGCCTTAGTGGATTAATATCGTAGCAACATTCAGGTTTGCTACTTGTTTAGTCTTTTTGAAAAAATAAGGTTCAAGCTTTACTTCTTAAATTTGTTTGTTTTCTTCATTTTATTATAGGGAAGAATTACTAAAATTCAGCTCAAATAGTTTTTAAAATATTACATAAATAATAAATTATATTTTTTCTTCAATTTTTTCTATTTTTACATGTTTATTTAAAGAGTTGTTTGTGGGCAAGCTTGTTGTGATGCTACGGCAGTCGAGTAATTCTAAAGCTGAATTTGCACCAAAATAAAATTTTCATGGAAAAAAAAATTTAATCAATTAAATATTTAACCTATTGTGAAGACAAACACACTTACTAAAATTGTTCTTTGATTAGACTAAGAGTGATATTTTTTTTCCTTCAAGTTTATCAGAGTTGTATCCCATGTTGTACACTTCACACCAAGAAGGGAATTAGTTTGAGGAAAATGAAATGGATAGCTTATACCAGTAAGATAGGCCATAAATATAATTATGCATACTCATTGAGATATAAAATATCATCTCAGTTGGGATTCCAGTTCCTAAACTTTCTACATTGACATCTTAAAAATTGGAAGATTAGATTCTGTTGGGGATAAAACACAACCTCCATGATTTTCAAATTTGTCCCACCTGCCATGTCACATGCCACACGACTAAGCTTGAAATCCAACTGCAATGCCAACAGTAGAATGCTCTAAAATGGAGCAGTGCCGATAATGGAGCTCTAGGAATCTTCGCTCAGAGATACATAATAGCTTCCCCACCCAACAGTACTATGTACTGATGATAGACATTATAGGGTGCCATTTTAGGGCACCATTTTAGAAACACCTATGAATCCAGCTTAAAAATTTCATAACTAATTGTAGAAGAATCCAAAAATGATGATTCCACTTGGTCCAACTTTCCACTTAGTTTCCCCATGGATGAAAATTATTTGCAGTGTTAATTTCGCTGTAGATTTCCCACGCTGAAAATTGAGCCATTGTATAGCACCTTACCATAAACATCAATGCAAACAGTTGTATGTATGATCCTCTAGAGTTCAAAGCATGCGTGAGTGCGGTGGATGAGACAAGTATGTGCGGATGGATGAGGGAAGTTTGTGGATGGATGAAGGAAGTTTGTGGATGGATGAGGGAAGTCTAAGGATGGATGAGGGAAGTCTAAGGATGGATGAGGGAAGTCTAAGGATGGATGAGACAAGTCTATGCGGACATTCTCTGCGAATGGATGAGACAAGTGCACACTTAGCTTAGAAGGCTTTAGATAATATAAATTGTCCTAATGTACCATGATCATATTTATGAAAGTCATATCGTGAAATTGCTACATATATATAGTATGATGGAATTATTAGCTAAACTTCATTATTTATTTTTTTCATTCGTTTCTTTTGCAAATTTAGAAGTTCCATTGTTCTGATAGCCACTAAGCAAAATATTGCCACTTTTGAAATTGTTCATGCCCACAATGTTGAGGCCTACAAGAAACATGGTATTGTAAATTACAAACATACATAAAACCATACAAGATGACATTGTTTACTAAATAGCTTCATTGGTTCTTACCATTATTCATGTATTTGCGCTTTAATCCTTAAACGAACAAAATTTAATTAAAGTCATTCTTTCTAACTCCATAGTTCTCATCTAAATGACTTTTCAATTTTATTTCGAAATGAAACCATTAATTTCTATGTAATCATTATTTGTTGACAACATATGGACACACTTGGAAAAAAAATCAAAAACTCATATTTTGCATTAGTTATAGTGGCTTCAATAATATCCCATTGTTGAAGCCTACTTTTGTTTGGGCATGAAGAGGTTAAAGAAGATGTTGCCAAAGATTGGAGGAATATACATGATGACGTGTTTGTGGATTAAGAACTGTGTGTACAAATTGTACAAACCCAATGTGAAAAGCTTGAGGTCAAGCTATGGATATTCTCTGTAATTATTATGTTCAAAATGATAAGGTTTATAAAACAACCATTGAATTATTTGGTTTTATTTTTAATCTTACATTAAATTTACTCCTACAAATGTAGCATGTAAAATAAAATAAAATAAAAAACAGATAAATACGTAATTAACATCTATCATGTACAAAATCATGTATATTTCAAAAGAAAAATCAAATCCACTAATTGAAAAGATAATAATTTGTAGTTCAATACATCATTAAAATTATATTTAAATTGAACTAGTCCAAACTTTCTATACATGTACTCCAAAATTTAAAGCTTTATTAGTAGTAATTGTGTTTAATTTCCAATCCTATACACTAAATTTAAAAAATAGTCATCATATGTGTTTATTATAAAACCATTGAATTTAGATAGAAGCTAAAGTAACCATAAATGAACATAATATATTCACCAAAATTGAATGGATAAAAATATGTGGTTTCACCATCCCCTTTTACAAGTAAATAAAGCACTATGCAAAAGTATAAAAAGAGTTGACATCCAATATACAATGTAGTAAACAATGTAATACATCATTATTTGGGAGTTTTTGGTTTTGCACACTATAGTCAACGTGTAGATAACTTTGACGTCTTTGACATAGTAACACTAAATGTCTATACAAGTGTGTCTAACAAAGTCATATATAATGTCTTGATTGTTTTTATTCCCACATTTGTTGTAGAATCTTCCATCACATAAGAAGTCTTTTGTACACAAATAAGATTACTATCATAAGATTGAATGCTTAAAGAGGAGGAAAAAAACAAAAAAAACTTTCATTCACTCCAACCCTTTTATCCTTTATTATAAAATTGGATTTTGCTTCAAATTGAATGTGCTAAATTATCTATTGTACCTGATTTTTTTGAATTTCATCATGGCAAAATAGTAACATATAGCGTCTAAATTGCATGTATCTCGTCGAATACTTCTATAATCATTTGGAATTTAAAAACACATGTATGACACTAAAGATTAAATTCTATAGAAATAAAAAATAAGACATTTGTTTATATAATTAATTGGGATTCACTAAACATGTAATTTTCATAGAATGTTAACAAGTTGCCAAGATTTACACTATTTTATATAAACATCAATTAAATTAATGTGTGCCAAAATTGCAAAAAGTTATTACTTCAAGCGACATAAACTATAATGGATATTTATACATGATTACTCCCTCTATCCTATAATGACTTTCTCATAGGTTCTCTCAAATCTACCTGTGGAGGTAGATTTTAGAGAACCTAGAAGAAAGTCATTATGGGACAGAGGAAGTATATTCATTCAATTCTATCTGACCATAATATAGTTTAATACACATTGATTCAAATTTATTTTTACAATGAAATTAGGTACTTAATCGCATCAAAAAAACATAGTACTTCTCTGCAATGAAACTGTGGAATCCATTTGAGGGTGTTTTTAGGATATTTGTAATCTTTACATGCACATGAAATTTGGTGATTTCACCTCACATTGTAAATATTTCTGAGATTAAAATCTTCTTTTCATTATAAAGATTCTATAAACTATTTAAAATCAGAGAAATGGATTATAAATAAATATATAAGATATTCATTTAAAAATATTTAAAAGAAGTGGACATCCATACTTTAAGATTTTGAGTACACTATGGATTATAAACTGTAATACTTAAAATAAGATAATTGATAAATGATCAACATGTTCTAAGCTCGAAACAAAAATTTACATATTTGCTTAAGAAACAAGTTCATCTATAAAAAACTAAAAATAAATTTTGAAAAAAATTAAAAAAAAAAAATTTATCAAAAAAAAATAAAAAGAAAGTAAAAGAAGAAGAAGATAACTTAGGTAATCTTTATGAAATTTAAGTTTCTAATTAATCTTCTATCAATAAAATCTTCAAAAATACCCTCGTGTAGATTAAAATAGATAAGCATTGATACAAATAAGTTCACATTATTTAATAATCTATCCTTCAAAATTAAATTTCAATAAAAATGTCATTTATTACCTTTAAACTTTGAATATTGAATGACAAGAAGATAAATTATTACAAGATTCATCTTGAATTATAAATCTATCTAAATATACCTTTATATATATATATATATATATATATATATATATATATATATATATATATATATATATATATATATATATATATATATATATATATATATATATATATATATATATATAATTTGTTAAATTTGATCCCAAGAATAGCATTTCAAACTCCTAGTTTCCAATATTGAAAACACAAAATAAAATAAAAAATGTAATGTAAATTTTACTTTCAACTTTAAAATTACTAAAGTAAATGCCTTGTGGTTTCAAAATCTAATGTATATCATGAACTTAGAGGATTCATGATAAGAGCAACATTGAATATTTTTGTTTTTGAAAACATTATATACATATCTATTTGTGGCTCAAACAAATAAAATGTTTTCTTTATTTTATAAATGACTATCATTTATCTTCATATCAAATATATATATACAATGTTCTTTAACAACTTTTGCTTTTCAATCCACTCCCAATTTTAAAAATTAAAAGTTTCTTATCTTTTTACTTTAGCTTCATTATATAAGATATTCATTGCATGAGATCATTTTATATATTTCAAAGTATAAGGCTCGTGACCTTTCTCATCCGTCTTCTATATTTTGAAAAGAATAAATTCATCTCATAAAGTGAATCAACTTGACCTTATTATGTGAGTTATAACATCATGGCCTTCAATAGCACATTATGGAGTCAACTCCCTTTGGAAGTTGTTGAACAAGTATTGTCTTTTCTACCGGTGCCGGATTTGTGTAGATATTGCACTACATGCAAAACATGGAATGAGCTCATCAACAACCCAACCGTTGGTGTGCTACATGTGCGCAATAGAAACAAACATTCACCTTTTATACCAATACATGCTATTACCACTTCCTTTAAAAATGGATATATTAATGGAAGCCAAGTATTGTGCTTCCTTGACATAAGCTCAAAGAAATGGTACTCGATGAAACCTCGTGATGCTCTTGAAACATCATTTCTATTCAACCCTCAATACATTAAAGTTGTGGCGATGGATGGAGGGCTTGTGCTTCTCGAAGCTCGCGAGGGAGCTCCTAAACCATGTCATCATGAAAATGGTTGTACACAACTGTTTGTATAGAATTCTATAAAAGACATTAACCCCTAAAGGACAATTGTCCTAGAATGGGCGTTTTTGAAAATTGGGCATGTACCTACGGTTGCAATTTTAATCGTGATTTTATGAAAATTTTATTGAAGGTAGCCCCTAACGAGAGCTACGTGTGGGTCTTTTTTTTTTTCAATTCCGACACTCGATGCAAAAGTTATGAGGGTCTGAGCGAAGAAAGCTGCTCAGTGGAGAAAACGGGCAACCTCCTCCACCAATGAGGAGGCAGCAGAGAATTTGACTTTTGGGCTTGGGCAGGGTTAGGAAGGCAAATGAGCCGGCACAGATGGAGGGGGTGGTGGAAAGGGGCGGGGTCGGGTACTGTAGAGAGGGGGGTCAGAAAAGGAAAAAGTGGGGGACCATGGGGCCAAGGGAGCGGCGCAGGGACGGGGCAGTGGGGCGGGTGCGAGGACGGGGACGAGGGGTGGGTGCCAGGGCGGAGATGGGGGGCGGGTGCCAGGGCGGGGATGGGGGGCGGGTGCCAGGGCGGGGATGGGAGGCGGGTGCTAAGGCGGGGATGGGAGGCGGGTGCCCACCGGCGGGGTCAGGGTCAAGCAGGGGCGTCGGAAAGGGCTGCGCCAGCTGTGCAGCTGGGGGGTCCTGAAGACCCCGTCCTCGAGGCGGGCCCGGGGGCTGCTTGCTCTGTGTGGCACTTGGCAACATCATGGGACGATGTGGCTGCGGAGGCAATGAAGAATGCGGGCTGCGCCTCCTCCAGAAGTCTGCATGTTTATAGACGCTGTCTGTATGCACAGACAGCGTTCCAAAAAAATGTACACACTTGCACTACAAACATTGGCATGTTCTAAAAATATGGTGGCCCATTTAATTCCGCCCCCTCTACTCCTAATGTCATGAACACAAAGCATGATGAAATGTGATTAACAACTTGAATACGTAAAAAATGAGACTTACTCTACATGCAAATCAAGTCTTATAAATTGAACTCATAAGATCATACTCTCGCACTTCCATTTTGCATAGACACAAAGAGTGTAGATTGTAGAACGTTGCAATGCCACGAAAAAGTTCTAGGTCATGGAGAGGAAAGGAGGTGACATACAATTCCTCTCCTATTTTGTTGTGTTTTATGTAAATGAATTAGAATGTAGAAGCCTTGACTCATATGCATTGTTGTTGATGTGTGTAGGAGAGTTATTTGGAGGCACCAAGAAGGAGCATGAGGTTACAAGAACTACAACCATCAAGTTCCAATCCTCCTCTCCCACACCCACCTTCACCACTAGAGTCACCTCCTTCTCCACATGCACTTGAGAGATCTCAATCAACTCCTCCTCAACAACCTCCCGAAATTGAAGAGGACATTTATACATTGCTGGAATCAGTAATTGGGGATCCAAACTCTGACTTTTTTGATAGTCAAGAGTACCTTGACAATGGTGGGAGAGACAGTTCCTGTGAGGAACCAAGTGAGGATTCATTTGATGAGGGAGAATACGCTTTTGAAGAGGGAAGATCCTTAGAGGAGTTACTATGGCCTGAGGAAAATCTATACAGCATTGACAGATTTGATGCAAGGTATAAGAAGAGGAAGAAATCGAATGTGCACAGGAGGAGTGGAGCCGGTGAGAGCTCGCGGGGGCTGGACGCCGAAGCCACTGCTCGCACTGTCGGGGCGCAGACAGTGCATGCGGCTGCGGAACCCCATGCGGCGGGCATCGGGGTCGAGGCCGCGGCCATGGGGGTCGAGGCCCCGGGCATAGGGGACTGCAGCAGGGACGTGGGAGGCCGGGTGATATGCAGTCGGGGTATCGAGGAGGGGATGGGGGGTATCGAGGAGGGGATGGGGGGTATCGAGGAGGGGATGGGGGGTATCGGAGAGGGGATGGAGGGTATTGGAGAGGAGATGGGGGGTATTTGGGGGGCGAGGGGGGATATTGGGGAGGACATGGAGGGTCTCAGGGGGTCGGGAGCGAGTGATGGGACAGAGATTGAGGGAGAGTGGGCTGGGGTTGGGGACATTGGAGGTGAACAAAGGGGGGGGTTGGGCCAGGGGGGAGTAGGGGCTGCGGGGTTCAGTGGGGGGACTGCAACAGGGAGGGTGCCTGCAGTTGAGGGCAGAGCAGGGGCAGTGGGGCATGATGGTGATTATGAGAATAACGGCCATGGAATGAATCATAATGTACAGAGGAGAGAAAGGAGAGACAATTACTTTGTGCCCACACTTGACAACGACAGTGAGGATGATGAAGATGATTTTTTTTTCAGTGATGAAGAGGAGGAGGATGGAGATATTGGGGACCCCAATAGTATGAAGTTTCTGTACCGTGATGCTACATGGTCAAAGACATTTTTTACATATGACCCGGAGCCTATGGATTTTGATGGTGCTTCAGAGTCAATTTTCGGTGGGAGGACATTTCCTACGATGCTCCAATTGTTCGAGCTATTTTGGACCGTGCAAATTGTACGAGACATTGTACGGGAGACAAATAGATATGCAACTGAAATTGGCAGAGATGGGAAACCCAGGGGTGGAGAAGGGTGGGAAGAGTTTACAATTCTTGAATTCAAGGCATTCATGGCAATATGGCTTTATATGGGTATGAAACGACAACCGAATATCAAGACATATTGGCATAAAAAAGGTTCTATTTTTCATTGTTCGATTATATCCAGGGTCATGACTCGTGCTCGATTCATGGTATTGACAAAATGTCTGCACATTACGAACCCAACCACGTATGTGAGTGAGAAGGATTTGCCCGGTTATGATAAGTTGGGGCAAGTGCGTTGGTTGGTAGAGGGCATTCGCATGAATTGTATGAGCGCATGGACATTGGGAAAATTCTGCACCATTGATGAAATGATGATACGGTATAAGGGTTCTTACTGTCCATTGCGACAGTACATGCCACAGAAACCGCAGAAATGGGGGATAAAGGTATGGTGTCTTGCATGCTCTGAGTCTAAATATGTATGGAATTTTTCTATTTACAGCGGTAAAAGCCAAGTGGTACAAGATGAACCCCGAAGGGCGAGGGGAGAGCCTAAACTCGCACACAATGTGGTTTTAGATTTGGCAAGGGATATAGGAGGGAAGGGTCGTGTTGTAGCCATGGATAACTTCTTTACGAGCGTTGGACTTTTCAAGGAGCTTTTGGGAAATCACATTTATGCCACCGGGACTATGAGGTCGAACCGTATTGGATTGCCCCTTGTATTCAAGGATATGAAATCTTACAAGAACAAGGAGCAAGGATGGATGGATTGGCGAATGCATGGGTCGCGGAGAATGGCATCGGTGATTTGGAAAGATAAAAAACCTGTTCTTTTATTGTCTACTCATGCGCAACCAACTATCGCTCCAGGTTTTATTGTTCCCACTGTACCCCGTAGGAATAGAGCCATTCGAGATGATATTCCTACATCACCGATGCATTTGGAGTATACAACGCATATGCGCGGGGTGGATGTAGCTAACCAATTACGTGCATCATACTGTACACAGAATAGGTCACACAAATGGTGGCACCGGATATTTTTCTTTTTACTGGATATAACAGTTGTCAACATGTTTTTGATTTATGTTGACAAGTGCAATCGTGCGCTTCCCATTCGCAAGCCGGTTACACATTTACAGTTCCGAAGCACCTTATGTGAGGCTCTACTTCGTAATTGGAGGGGACGGGACAATGATGATCTACTTCCTCAACCACGGAGGCGTGGTATGTGTTTCCCTTCATATTCGCAGAAAAGGATGCCTTGTGTGGTTTGTAACAAAACAAACTCCAAGAACGGTAAACGGCCACATTATTATTGTGCATCTTGCGATAATAAGTTCATGTGTTTCAAGACCGGGACATGTTTTGAAGATTATCATGAGGCCCTTCGAGTGCCAAGCGTATCACATGTAAGCCATTACCTCTCAAACCTCTTCATTTGTTTTTTATTTGAACTTGTACTTCTCATGTTCAAAGTTTTTTAGATGTTGAAAGTCTTATTTTAGAACCCACTTGTTATTTGTTTTCAACATTGGAGCCTTCATTTCTATATTTTTTCTTTATAGTGATTGCTATGAATTTTTGATGTCTAACAATATATGACAATTTTGCATATGTTCTTACAAAAAAAAATTAAAAAAATTAGGACCCGCTACAAACATGTAGAATATTTGATGCTCTATGATAAAAGTGTGATCATGAATGTAAGAACTATGCAAAAAATTTGATGCATTTGCTATGCATAGAGCTCCTTCTAGAGAGAAAAGGGTGTTTTGAAATTGCTTACAGCCAATATCATTTGATACAGAGACGCATTTAGCATCAAGTGAAGGATAAAACCCCTAAACCAACACTTGAAGACATATGAACGCATGCGGTACAGTGAGGTGGCAAAGGAAATGTCAAAGAATTGTGGTTGGGGGGGTACCAAGGGCGCATGGAGGAAGGAGCACATTGGCTACCCCGCAGCCAATGCCATGCCACCCACAGTGGGCCCATCAAATGTGCTATTAAATGAGGAAAGGGTCGAGGTGATTGGGCGGGGTCGCAGAATGGGGCGGGGACGGATGAGCTATCCACATGCGGGGTCGGGAAGGGAGGGTGCGGGCGGGGTCGGGAAGGGAGGGTGCCAGGGCGGGGTCGGGAAGGGAGGGTGCCAGGGCGGGGTCGGGAAGGGAGGGTGCGGGGCGGGGACTGTTACCTCGGGGCCCCAATGCCCGGGCCAGTACAGCCAGCCCTCCCCGACATAGGGTACTGGGTGCGGGGGGAGGGGCACTGCCTGTGCAGTGCAGGCTGCATGGCCTTGGCAGTGGGGGTGCACTCCGGCAGTGTCCCTCCACCCCATTTCTCCCCTAATTTATTTTTGAAGCCTTTTCAGTGATCCCTATCACTGATTTTGTTATTTTTGTATTTTTTTTTTTTATAATAGAAATTTCCTTACTAATTTATAATTTCACCGTTCGGATTCTCAAGTTCTATAAACTTCAGTGAGGAAAAAAAAAAAAAACCACATACTCACTTAGAAAACAACGTAGAGGATGTCCTCATTGCAGCCTTTTTTTCACATGGTTATATTTGTCGAATACGTTTCATATTCGGAACGCAAGTACCTTACATAGTGATTAGTAGGAATTCCCAAAAATCCCATTCTCATTAGTGTAAGAATCTCACAACACAAGCAGTCAAACACGGCTGATCCTCTCGGGCACCTTGTGAAAAAAACATTTTTTGAACTTCAAATGTTATAATCTAGCAATCCGCACGGTCAAAAATCCTCAAATTTTTTGAGTACATCAAAGTAGTTGCTTTCTTCAAGATCTTACGGTGGTATTTCTAAAAATAACTTTTTGCTCTTCTACACATATTGTGGACCAGAAATTGTAGTTTTGGACTAACTTCTTGGAAACATAGTCAAGGAACTTTAGGGGTTAAGATTAATTTGCCATGCGTACCAGAGGAGTCCTCTTATTTTAGTCTTTTCATAAATTTTGTTGTTGATGACATTGGTGAGACTTTCAAGGTATTTGTTATAAATCCATATTGGGAAGGTCGTTTGGTGGACATATATGATTCCGTAATGAAGGAGTGGAGGACCTCAAGCAAAGTTGAAATGAACAATATTCGAACCATTGAAAGTATTGTATTTCAAAAAAATCTATACATTTTATGTTATGCTTTTGATAGAAACCATGATATGGAGGAACACTATGAGTTATGGAGGTACAACGATGTTGCACATTTTTGGGAAAGATTGCATTTTGCCGACGGTTGCTTAATTGAACCTAATTACGAAAATTTTGGATGGGACAAACAATTGATTGTAAGCGGCGGGTGTCTTTTTGTTACATTTACGAGTGTTTTAGATAATGACTTATTTGAAGTGCATGAAATTGATATCCAAAGTAGATCCACAAAGGTATTGTTGGCATGGTCAAGAATGCAAATTATTACAAATTTAGATATAGTTGTTAATGTACGTAATTATAATCTTAAGATACATGTGATTGGGTTCAATAAGTCCCTCATGCTTGTCACCAGTTTATCAAGAAATATTGTTATTTTTGATGTAGAAACAAAGGAGTGTAATTTAGAGTGGCCTCAACTTCCTTTGAGAAGGGTGGAAGATGCGTATTCATTGATGGGGAAGCAAATGGACTTCCTTCTTCCTGGTACACTTAAGTAACCATTTATGTCACTTTATGTAACCTTTATTCTTTACATAATAAAATTTCTATTATAGAGGTCCTACTGCATAATAAAATTTCTATTGTAGTGGTATTAAATACATCTTTTTATAAAAAACTTTGTATATTAATTGATCATTTTTAGATGAATTGTGTAAGAAAGAAATTCAATTTCAAATCCATATGTTTATTTTCATAGAAAAGGTTGTACTTTAAAAAAGAAGTTCAAATAGTAGTTCACAACAAGTGCAAAATACCAATATCCATTTTCTTAGAATACTTTTTTGATATAATGATGTCAAAATTCATGATTTAATTTTATGTTGTATTTAAAGAAGCCATGCATAACTATTCATATCATAAGCATCTGTAAATGTGTTATTTTGAGCTCAATAATATGCGTCTCCATGCTAGTGCCAACATGGCCAAGAATAGACTACATCAAGACTTGAGGTCCAAGGTGTAGAATAAAGTTGCTTTGTAAGTTGTTGAGTGAGTTTGCCATTCAAAATTAAACAATTTCATTTTAGAATATTCACATAGCAATTGCACTTCATGACAATCCTTTAGAGGTCTTGAAAGTCATTTATTGAATGGACAGAGAATATGGAAAAGGTCCAAACTTCCCCAGTAGATACTTCTTGTTAGTCAAAGACACGTTGAATTTCGTTCATCTACAAAGCATGACATGAAAATAATGTCTATGTCAATACTATGGGCTTAAGAAGTAGTCACAATTCTATGAATCAATCATTAGGGGAAATATGGGGTCTGCAATGGGCCTTTGGTCGGAACTCGTGCCTCAAAATTTGGCCATGCCCGTGCACTTTACCTGTTGGCACCAATGGTGCCAGCAGGTCGCCAAATTGGCGTTTGGGGGGTTCAGCCAATCGCTTGCAGCGAAGGCGTGTGCCCATTGGTGTCACCCCATTGGACAATACGAGTAGTAATGACACTGTCAACGAGCGTGTGCCCACTGCTGTCACCCCATTGGACAGTAGCGGATTCTGTTGTCAGCGGGGCGAATTTTATTGTCAGCGGGCAGGATATCTACCAATGAGATTTCTTAGAGAGGCATGCATGGGCAGCAGTTCACCTACCTTCGGGCTGTCTTACAAGGCCCATTGCAGACCCCATATTTCCCCTAATGTGTTGGATTTATGTGTAATCTTTCATGCCGCTCTTTCTAACTTTCCCTTGTTTTGAAGTAGGCTTAGGTTGAATGGAGAGTGTAGTTGCATTGCATTCCATTGTTAGAAAGAATGGAATTAAGGTAGCAACACTTGAAGCCAAGACTACAATAACCTTGTTGCCATGTCAATAGTACAATTGGTGTGAGAAAAACAGACACAAGTTCGACAATCATAAAGAATATAGATTTCCAAAAAAAATTATAATCAAAATTTATTAAATTTTAAGTGAATTTTTAAATTTTGGAAATCAAAGAATCTTGTGAGCAAAATTAGGGGGCTACCAAAACCAGATTCGATTGTCCAAAAACCAAGGATTCCGGATAATTTGAACTTCCCACTTACTGCTCCTAGTTACTTATTGGTGCACCAGACCCATGATTCAGTCCTGTATAATTAGGGTAGAATTCTCTAGAATTGATCACTCTTTAAAACCAACTAGTTGACCACCCTTCCAACTACCCATGCCCTGAGTCTTTTATCGCCTTTGGAACTACAGAATATGATTTCTATTTTATTTAAAGAGAGCTCATTAGATTAATTGGGTGGATTCCCTCACTCATTTATTCATAGTTTAAGGTTCAACCATGACCTATAACTATTAAAGGTTGTGTGGTAATCAAGAAGAGTCTATTGATTGCTTAGATGAGTGTGTGCTTTGTCCACTTGGGTCAATGCGTACACTCATATACTATACATAAATTATACATTCATATTTCGTACGTCAATTGCAGGTTTGTTCACCCTTAAATGAATATATATATATATTTTTTTACAAAAAAATAAGATTAGCCTTCAAAAAATTTATTGAAGTCTTTGTGTGCACGTATGTATTACCTTGTAGTTAATCGCAGTCGATTCATTTCTTTTGGTCATTATCATCTTGATTTTTGTATTTTCAATTTTTTTTTACCAAAGATAATCTTAGATGGATTGAAAATAGACAAATATAACATAAAACAACTTCTCATATTTTTGTTCTTCTATCCTTAAAATTTCCAATTTGTTTGTTTTCTTTTTTTTAGAGTTATTTATGAATAAACTTACTATTGACATACATTAATGCATAATAAAATTGGCATTCCTAGCATACAAGCTCTGTAGCATAACTAGGAAAAATCATTATAATTTTTTAAGCAACAAATATCTTCAATAAAACGTTTTTATTTTTTATTTTTTTATTAATTTTGAAATGTCTTTGAATTTAGGGTATTATTGTTCTCAATGTTACCCTCCCCACCCACAACAGATGCTACAAACAATAATTTAGATATAACTTATTTCTAAAGATATCACATTTTTTTTTTCCCCAGAAAATTGAAATCTAGAACTACCATTTATTTTTGAAGTAAGATAAAAACTAAATGCTTGCAAAGTACAAAGTGTTAAGACATTTTCCTACACCTTTACCGTGAAAGTGTAATGTTTCTGATGAGAGTGGGGATGTCCTTCCACTTGGAAATTAATCCGTGATCAGGCTTTCGCATCATTCTCCCCTTTTGCACTGGGATTGCAGCGGATGAGTACCTGCGTCCATTTACCTGAAGCGGCTTTTGATGAAGCTGATCAATGATCATGATCACCGCCCAGGCCCCGCATCAGTGCACTGACTCCGAGAAGCCTGTCTGATCGGAGCAAGTACTAATTGGATAATATCTTGCATCCCAGATTATGCTGCAGTAGTGGATAGATTGGGAGATCACCTGAGTGGCAATTCGGATTGTAATTATTTACAGACTGCTGAGACCAGATTCCATTCATTCAAGCAAGTCATGTGAGTGTGTTTACCATGGACACAATTTCAGTCAGTCCAGGGCCTTGCGCAACTCTGATCTGAAGTTCTGATCAGCTGTGATATCATAATTTGGGGAGCAGAGTTGCTATGTTTTGTCAATTCTCTTAGTTCTACTCTGTTCTTCATTGCTGAGAAAGAAGTCACAGTTAAGATAATTCGAAGATCCTACGGGTGTCAAAATATAAGTTTTTCATAAGGGAGGTAAGGAAATGTGGCACAAATATCAGAAGCAGCTTCACTAGCTTTAAATAAGTAGATAGTTCAAAGGAACTCTAATTTTTTATTTATTTTTTAATTCTGTTTGGCACCATGAAACAAAGGAACCGTAACTAGGTTGCAGTTTCAAACAACGGTGCTACCTGACATCCCATCGTCAAATCACCAAGGCACATGACTCAAATACTCCGTCGCTGAATCCGGCGACCTCTACCATTGAGTCGACAATCGGCGGACGAGGACTGCTCTATGAGAGATAAGAGAATTTAAGCAGCGATCGAATGTATCTATGAACAGACAATAGAAAGAAGGCTCAAAGCAATCAGATTTACATATCGTGCACCGGCACATTCCGTGGTGTGTTAGAGCATCCCCAGTAAGCTGTAAACCTGTAAGCCTGTAATTATGAGAATGTCGTTCTCCCAAACCTGAGTGCCTTTCCGAAGCAAAACATTCCAAAACCGTTTACAGATTTACAGGTTTGCCCCAAAAAACCTTCCAAAATGAGGTTTCGACCTGTAAATTACACACTTAGAGCATCCCCAGTGAGCTGTAAACCTGTAAGCCTGTAATTATGAGAACGTCGTTCTCCCAAACCTGAGTGCCTTTCCGAAGCAAAACATTCCAAAACCGTTTACAGATTTACAGGTTTGCCCCAAAAAACCTTCCAAAATGAGGTTTCGACCTGTAAATTACAGACTTACAAGCTCGAATACAGGCTTGGCCTGAACCGCAATTCACGTCTTTCTACATCTTTCCGATTACAGGTTTACGGTTCAGGCCTCACTGGGGATGCTCTTACAAGCTCGAATACAGGCTTGGCCTGAACCGCAATTCACGTCTTTCTACATCTTTCCGATTACAGGTTTACGGTTGAGGCCTCACTGGGGATGCTCTTACAATGATCACTTCACAATGGGAGGAAGATTGAGACTGCTTATATTATCACTCCATAGCTCTTATATTCAGCTATAAAAGGCAACGCACTAGTGCAAAACGCTCCTGCGGAGACAACCGCGCAAGATAAATCTCACTCAAAATTTGAGAAGTAAACAAGAAGTATGTACTTTCAGGAAGCGACATAACATGATAACATCCAGTGGATCTTTACATGAGCGAATGATACCATCCAAACTGCCCAGAATCTCCTCCGCGACCGAGTCCGATCGATGAATTAGCTCCTCCCACTTGTGACGCCGATCGCGGTTCCGAGTCTTGGACCTTGTTCGCTGCTTTCGGGTCTTGGTCCTACTTCTCTGCTTCCGTTCCTGTACGATCGCTTCTTGATGGGCAGCCGATCGTCTACCGTGTGCTCGAGCACAGGTATGTCGATGATTGTCCCTGCTTGATGTCGGCCTAGTAATTAAATCCGCTTCTTCACAAGAGTTCAACGCGACCATCGCCATTCAGATCAAGGAACGATCGACGTCAAAGACAGAAAGCACAAGAGCATGCAGCATCCTGAATTGAACCTGAGTGTACAAATGAATGCAAGAAACTAAGTTTCAAGTAATGAGGTCCCTCGAAGCAGCAACAATCTTTTAAGCAGGCCTGGTGAATTGTGGATTTTATGAATCCGAGTTGGGTGATGGCGCTACCAATATTTTCGTGCAGACAAAGCCTTTTGAAGAAACTCCACTTGGTGGTAACACGGTTTGGTGTTTTTAGAGATTATGTCGGCTGCAGACAAATGCTGGCAAGATGCTTCCAGCTCAGACGCTCATTTTATTCGCTCCACAGTTCAATCTACATATGGTGCATTCTCAAGTTGCCATGCATTGAATCAATGTGCTTTGTTGTGCTATCACTGGAAGGAAACATGTCGTTATGAGCCCTCATTGGAAGAGGACCAGGTCGTTTCTTATTCTTGTAATTAATTAGAGGAGAAAAGTGCAAGACAATTCTGACCTAGGAGTTCACTTTCTAAAAGGATAGTGAGCACTATTGGTCGGGTTGTTTGTTGTTAGGCACAGTTACAAACAAATTATGGGACCAGGCAGCGAAGAAAAGCTTTAGGATTTCTATTCTTCATCACTGCAAGATGAGTTTCAAAGCAAGGTGGCGTCAATGAGCCTTGAGCCAAAGCATATGCACTCATAGTATTGCTCGTCCGTTTGATATGAGTTGGGCATTGGGTCTTGTCATGAATTAGAATATTTTAGGTCTGATTTTGTAATCCATCAACAAATCCTGATCGAGTGTGCAGTAGGCTACGAGGTGATCTTCGTTGAATTTAACTTGGCTCACAAAACATTCTGAATTGGTTAACGATACAATGTGTTCATTGACAGGACTTAAATAATATGCAACAAGTGCAAAAACTTAAAATCCAGTGCACTTTGATTGCTTACTACCAACAGTGCAAAATTATGAACCTGGTTGATTGCAAATGTGAAATGCTTAACCAAGTGATGTCTTTCTGCCGTGAACTTCTAACTGTAAAAAGGGTTGTTTACTTCTGGCTAGTGCGCCTGTGTTTCTTGTGAGGTATGTTGAGATGCAATCTGGCAATTATGCATGATATTTTATACCATAGCTTGGAAAGGATTTTCTTTTGGCAGTTCCAGTTGCTCCAGCATCAGTGCACCACACCTTCAAAAATATAATCAGTTTAATGCACACTCTGATTAGACTCCTCAACTGTCGCCATATCATCAACTATTGTCACTCGTTGTGTGATTTATTGGATAATTCTAAACTGAAGTTGGCAATGGTTTTCATGTACTATCTATGGAATGCATACGACCTTTGATTATTCTGTCCTTTAAAGTTAAATTTGATAAAAATGTATTTTATTGCCTTTAAACTTTGAATATTGGATGAAACAAGGTAGATTACTACATGATTTGTCTTGAATTATAAATCTATCTAAACACAAACTTACGAAAAAAAAGTATGATTTAAAGAACTTTATTCCAAGAATAGAATTTCAAACACCTAGTTTTCTATATTAGAAACACAAAATGAAAAAAAAAGAATGTAATGTAAATTTTACTTTCAACTTTTAAATTATTAAAGAAAATGCTTTGTGGTTTCAAAATCTAATAGATAACGTGAACATGATAAGAGCACCATTGAATATTTTTGTTTTCGAAAACATTATATACATATCTATTTGTGGCTCAAACGAATAAAATGTTTTGTTTATTTTATAAATGACTATCATTTATCTTCATATCAAATATATATATACAATGTTATTTAACAACTTTTGCTTTTCAATCCACTCCCAATTTTAAAAATTAAAAGTTTCTTATCTTTTTACTTTAGCTTCATTATATAGGTTTTTCATCACATGAGATCATTTTATATTATTCAAAGTATAAGGCTCGTGACCTTTCTCATCGGTCTTCTATGCTTTGAATCGAATAAACTCATCTCATAAAGTGAAACAATCTCCCCTTATTACGTGAGTTATTACATCATGGCCTTCAATAGTACATTATGGAGTCAACTCCCCTTGGAAGTTGTTGAACAAGTATTGTCTTTTCTACCGGTGCCGGATTTGTGTAGATATTGCACTACATGCAAAACATGGAATGAGCTCATCAACAACCCCGCCTTTGGTGTGCTACATATGCGCAATAGAAACAAACATTCACCTTTTATAGCAATACATTCTATTACCACTTCCCTTTATGATGAATATATTGATGCAAGCCAAGTATTGTGCTTCCTTGACATAAGCTCAAAGAAATGGTACTCGATGAAACCTCGTGATGCTCTTGAAACATCATTTCTATTCAACCCTCAATACATTAAAGTTGTGGCGATGGATGGAGGGCTTGTGCTTCTCGAAGCTCTCGAGGGAGCTCCTAAACTTTGTCATCATGAAAGTGGTTGTACACAACTGTTTGTATGGAATCCTATAAAAGACATTAAGATTAATCTGTCATGTGTACCATATTTTTATTCTTATTATTCACTCATAAATTTTGTTGTTGATGACATTGCTGAGACTTTCAAGGTATTTGTTATGAACCAAGATTGGAAAAATCGTTTTGTGAGCATATATGATTCCCGAATGAAGGAGTGAAAGGCCTCAAGCAAAGTTGAAATGAACAATATTAGAATCAATCAAAGTATTGTATTTCGAAATAATCTATACATTCTATGTTTTGTTTTTGCTAGAAACCATGATATGGACGAACACTATGAGTTATGGAGGTACAACGATGTTGCAGATATTTGGGAAAGATTGCATTTTACCGAGGGTTGCTTTGCCGAACCTAGTTATAAAAATTTTGGATGGGATGAACAATTGATTGTAAGCGGCGGGCGTCTTTTTGTTACGTTTTTGCGTGTGTCACAAAATGACTTTGAAGTGCATGAAATTGATATCCAAAGTAGATCCACAAAGGTATTGTTGGCATGGTCAAGAATGCAAATTATTAGAAATTTTGATAGGGATGTCATACGTTATAATTATCTCAAGATAGATGTTATTGGTTTCAATAAATCCATCATGCTTATGTGCAATATATCAAGAAATATTGTTATTTTTGATGTAGAAACAAAGGAGACTAATTTAGAGTGGCCTCAACTTCCTTTGAGAAAATTAAGGGGGGAAGTGAAGTATTTATTGATGGGGAAGCAAATGGACTTCCTTCTTCTTGGTACACTTAGGTAACCATGTATGTCACTTTATGTAACCTTTATCCTCTACATAATAAAATGTTTATTTTAGAGGTCCTTGTATTAAATACATCGTGATATATTTTACTTTGTATATTATTCCATCATTTTTAGATGAATTGTGTAGGATAGAAATTTAAGTTTAAATCCATATGTTTATTTTCATAGAAAACTTAATAGTTTAAAAAGTAAGTTCAAGTAGTAGTTTATAACAACCGCAAATTATCAAAGTCTGTTAGCTTAAACTTATTTTTTATAATATGATGGCAAAATCCATGACTTAGTTTCATGTTGTACTATATTGAAAGAAGCAATGCATAACTATTCATATCATAAGCATGTTATTTTATGATATGAATAGTTATGATATGTAAATGTGTTATTTTATAGATTGCTTCAAAATGAACACCACTAATGGAGTCTGAACTTAGCTTTGAGATGTTTAGATGATTTAAATCGTCCAAGTGATGGAGTCTCCATTTGGGCCTAGCTAACATTATTGGCAGTAAAAGCAAAAGTTGAGGGGATCCCAAGGGAACATGAACTTTAACCAACACAATTTATCCTCCATACAACCTCGCCTTCCTAGCTCGATTGTATCTTCTAGTGCATTGGTTTGGAGACATCACTGATGTTTATTGAGCATAACAGTTGAACAATCCAAATCTGAAAGTGATGTAAGTTACTTGATTTGAAATTTGATGAACACATTAAATATGTAGGGTATTACATATTTGAAGGTTCAAATCTAAAATTTGCAATTCAACGTATCAAACTGTCCTAGCAGAGCAATTCAATTTCTCAGTGGAGACGGTAGACCGCCTAATTCACAATTCTCTTACAGCTTAACATTTACAACTTGACAAGCTATCGAGGTTTCTTTCGTTGCATCAAATCATATATCTTCATTGCATCTCTAACACTCGTTTAAAGAGAAATTATAACATTGTGAGTATCAAATTTTGCACGCAAAAGGTTTCCGCTCCTCGTGGTTGAGTATTCGGACTCTGGATTAGTATGGCATACCTCAGTTATCCATGCACATTTAGAATTTGCTTTTGAACTGAGCGATCATATGTCTGCTCTCACCGATATTGTTGCTTCATAAGCCCTTTCAGGATTTTTTTTAAATCTGCATTAACCGGCTTTGAGTTTTAATTTGTATACTGGCAGTGCAGGGGAGGCTGTAAAATGTGAACCTCTCTTCTTTTGTTGGCATTTCAAGGTCTTTCATGAGCTACAAATTGGGTGGCAGTTAAGATAATTGTACACCAACTCTGCAACGATTTTCTTACATTGCTCTGTTGCGATTCGCATGTGTTACAGATTAGGGATATGCATGAGCCAGAACTCACTTTCAATGTGTCAATGCTTGTGAAATCCTACAGGCAACACATACCTCTCGACCATGTCAATCCAGCAAGAATTATTATCTCCTTTCCAATTCATCAACTCCCCGTCATAGAATTATAGCTCATTACGAAATGCACATTCCATGCTCTGATCTGCCAGGGATGAGGTGGTGTTGCAGCTTGCAATTGTTGTGTTTCAATGTGAAACACTTGTTGATCAATATCTCATTCACATGTGTAACGTGATCCATTCAAAATGTTCAAAACCTCGATTTGTGCAACAACAAACATTCAAAAATCCATCCACAATTTGAATCCACATCATGCGAGAATAGTCTGGCCCCTCCGTCTCCCTTACCTCCCACACCGCTAGCAGTCTGGTGAAATAGGATCCCACGAAAACATACTTCAGACCGGTCGCTACACCACCAGACCGCCAGCGGAGCGTAGAATGCATCCAAACTACCCCTCAACTTCAAACTCAACACAAAACTACCATGTCTCAAGCTCAGAAACCTCCAAAACTGCAGTCAGTCCACTAGCACATGTCCACCAATTCCAAACCTTCAACACCACAAAGAACAACGACGTGAGCAATAAAATCCACCTACCCATTCCATGACGCCACCACCACACCACACCACACCACTCTTCACACACCAACATCCAAAAACCAAAATTCTTAAAAATCCTCCCTGGATCAGCTTCCGACTTCCAACCAGGCACCGAAATCCCCTCAACACCAAACTACCAGTCCTCCACACAACCCTCCCACGTGGACCCTCCCAAACCCCGAAGTAGTCCACCCAGTGGATAACTCAACACCAAACTCGCCGCATCAAACTCATGCATCCACAGTATCCACCAGCTCCGAGTCCTCTTCGTCCCACTCGTGACTCCATCCTCACTTGTGCAACTACTCCGAACCCGAACACGACCATCCTCGAGTCTTTTCCTTGCTCGATCACTGACCCTCCTCACTTATAAGATCAGCTCCGTCTCCGCCTGATGAGATAATCAATTTAGCATGCAGATATGAGGCCCATGCATGCTACAGTGTCCGACGACTTCTGTCCACGGTGCGGTCTTTTCGGTCGGGGATTCTTTGAGCCTGAGGGATCCCGGGTCCGATTGGCTGGGGAGTGGGCGTGGGAGGTCCGATGATGGGGCTCCTGTTGTCCGCCTCCGGTTGGCTTCGTGCGAGGTCCGGGGAGGTGATCTGCGAGTCGTTCGCTGGAGTCCAGCAGTGATGTCCCGAATCCCGATCTGTGCTGCGCGGTAGCTTTGACGTCTTCAGTGTCAAAGTAAACGACGTTCGTTCAGGTAGCAACGGCTCTTGGAAAGACCGTGGAAGTGTTTCTTTTTATTGGAGGTCAAAATAACTTACTCCAGGTGGGATATTTTAAGTTACTCCTCTATACCCTCAATTTCTCGTTGCAATTCTCCCCATGTATTTCCATGCTTGGTTTTTTGCATTCTACATATTACTGAATCAAATACATGCAATTGAACTTCTTTGGTGTTTTTGGAGCAAAAACTCCGAAAACTGAGTTATTTTTACTTCATGGTTAACAAATCTCAATCTAAGCATGTATTGGTACATTTAGCCATAATATCATAATGTACATGAAATTACACTCGAAGCACATGTTCTTCAAAAAATTGTTTTTGATGAGATATTTCGTAATTTAGAAGTTTCCTTTGCATTGGATTTTTGTATGCATATACCACTCTTCAAGAATTAAAATATCATCCTTATTAAATTTCCCAACATAATTCTTCGTCCTACGGCTATGGAATAAAGTCACCATTTGCAAAATTTAAAAATTTTAAATTTTAAAAAATTAAAATTGTTTTGGTTCTCGCTAATGGGGTTCGCTCTGCTCGGTTTTGCGACGGTGGTTTCTCTTGTTGTATTTTTACTTTATTGCAATGGAAGTTCACTATTTGACTCAAAAAAATAAAATAAAAATGAAATTAAAATTAAAATTAAAAAATCCCAACATAAATAAACATGTAGTAGTCATATTAACCTGACATTGGAGAAATTACTTGAAAGGTGAGGAAAAATGTTAAGTATCCTGTAAGAGAAGTATATTACTATCTAGATAGTACGGAGCCATGTGGAAGGCTAGAGCAAACTCCTTAAAGAATATTACATAACATGGTATCTCTTTCAAACACAAATGAGACAATCTGATTTATCACCGGGAGATGAGGAACCGAGTTCCACATCCCCCCAGTCAAATATTCCTCCTCCGAAGCTCACTCACCGATGGATGAGCAAGGAACGAAACGCGGACGAACAGACGCGCCAAGTGAGATTTTCCAACGCAGTGACTTCACTGCCTAGCTACCGACAGAAGAGTGGCCAAGTGGGGCGCCCTCATAGGCTCCCCACTCACGCAACTGGCCTCTATAACCGCCGTCAAGCTGGCATCACCGCGGCCCCAGCCCATGTGCATCCACCGCCGTGGCGTCATCCACAGAGCCCGTCCACCGTGGCACCCCATCCCACCGTCCGATGCCCCGCGGGGGCTCCCCATTGGCCCTGCCCTGCCCGGGGGCGCAGGGGCCAGGCCAGGCCCCTCTGGATTGGCCCCCCAATGGGGTGCTGGGATTTGGTCAGTGGTTGCGCCCTATCCTTCAGCGCCCTCCCATTGGCCCCCTGAATCCTTCGTGTGCCGCATCAGCATCCATTCCTGCTGATTCAGCCGGGCCCCGGACATACAGCCCTTTATGACCCATGACCGCCATCGTATCATGAGTCATCTCATGAATCTTCCCTTCCCAGCAGGCTGTGTTGGCCTTGTGAGCATGCATGTTGGATCTGGATGTTTTTTTAATTTTATTTTGTGAACTTGTAGTTTCTATTTTGTGATGTGGGGAAGGTGTGGGAATGGTTGGGAAGCTACAGGACATGTTGTGATTGGTTTGAGCCATGCAATGTAGATGAGGAATTGATTTTTGCACATGAAAAGAATAAAAAATGGTTGTGGATCTTGAGGGCAGTTTGCTCCAAGAAACCTAGGGTCGGATTCAACTATTCAGAGTGGGGTGAGGTTGAGTGTCCTAAAATCACTAACTTAAGCGACCTTACCTATTTTTAGCAGTAGTAAATTCGAAATTAAAATATGATCACATTTGAAATATGTTTTCGCGAGGATTGAAAAAATTTGCATCATGTAATTTGCATTTCTGAATTTTATACAAAATTCCAAACTGCTAAGTAAGTTTTCACCTATTTGCGATATATACAAATGAGGTACACATGTCCTTTCACAAATCAAGAGATTAGGACAGCGCCATTTTGGGTCAGGGGGCGCTTATAGGTAGTCCAACCTTATGGTATGCTTGGATGCGAGCATTGTAAGTAGGGTACCACCCTTGAATGTTCATAAATGTTTTAATTGATAAATGTTGATAAATATTTTAGTTAATAAATGTTGATAAATGTTTGTATATGTTTTGATTCATACCACATGGCATGAAAATTTCATATTGCATGTAATATGAAGAGCTTTTAGAAGTTACATAACATTCCTTGAATTCATTAACAGAAGGAACAAGTAGAAGAAAAAACATTTAAAAGTTTTCTTCAAACATGCCAATTATTGTAGTGATTTAACATTCGTAAAAAATAAACACAAATAATGATTTATTTTTTTAATTACTCATTTTTCAATAAGTCAATTTTTAAATTGAAATCTTCAAATTTGTACTACGATTTTGATTTTTTGAACTTTTGTTATTTTGGAAAATTTTATGAATGAAGCTTGAAGTTCATTAATTGATACAAAAAAATTACATGATTCATCCGTATTTTCCTAAAACTCCTTGACAATATTTCACCAAAATTGTTTCAAAACTTATTTGTAGTAGGGAGAGAAAAATTAAACCTAAAAATCTTTCAATCATAGGATTTTTAGTTAAAAAGCAATATAATTTTTTTAAACAATTTTGGGAATTACCAATCATACCCTTATATGAATATAATAATGGAAGTATGTAAAAAAAGATTTCAAAATCCTCCTTTAAATGATTGGGCCAATTGTATTTCCATAAAATATAAGCTTGTTGTATAATTTTTATCATTTTTCTTAAATCTTAAAGAAAACCACTTAAGATATTTTTGCACTAAACTATAGATGTAGTAGACAAGTGCAACATTTCCAGTTGAATTTTTTTTGGAATCGAAAAGCCACGAAAAGCCACAAACTTTATCTTTATCCAAAAAGGATACCAATGAAGAGATCACTAAATTCTTCTATATATTTTATTTATTTTAAGAAATAATACTTGTATTATCAAAAAAATTATTATCTACATCAAGTCTTTAGAATGAATTCTTGAAGGTCCAAAACATCAATAAGATCAAGGATTTTTATTTTTTTGGTCATTGTTGTTGGAAAAGGGGCTAAATTTATTATGTTAGCAGTTAATCCAAACAATTAATATTAAATTTTTAGTTTTTTTGCAAAATATTAAAAAAGAGAATTAAAAACAGTGTGTAATGAGAAAAATCTTTTAGCATCATCAATGATAAGATGAAATAACTTTGACTCTTTTGAATCAATATTTATATTATGGCAACGTTTTTTATTTTTAAAATCACAAAAGGTTTTCTCTGATACTTTTGTACAAAATTTTAGAAGTAATAGATGTGTGAAACAAAAAAATTGGTGTTGTCCGACAAACTAGAAAGAACACTTTGGACAATACTACTTATTTCTCCAACATCTCTTGCAACATATGAGAAGTTATATCATCACAAATATCTTTAAATATTCCACCATTGAAACAATAAAAAATAAATAGTCATAATTAACAATGTAGAAGACAATCAAAAATACCCAAGTCCACCTTTAGATAGTACATTTGAAGTATTAGATTATTATCCATTTTTTGTTAAATATGAAATGAATTTACCTTTTTTTACTTTCATTGATTTTATGTATACCATAATCTACTAGTAAGTTTTGGTCGTTTGACCATTATGTTAGGATGGTCTTAAATTCTTGCCTTTACTAAAGTTGACATTTGCATAAACTTTGTACACTATTCTAGATTTTGAAGAGTGAGGACAATAATGCTTCTTGGAATATAAAATAGATTGTTTAAAAGGAAATATTATTTGGGGAAGAAACTTTTCAAAGTCACTCCACTAAGATGTACCCACTAATTGAATATGAAAACCTGTTTATGGAAGCAAACATAAAATCTTCATATCGAGAACCAAGATGGAGTTTAGTGTATCCTTTTCCAGAATATTACATTCATGATAAAATCCAACTACTGTGCCCCTCAGTGGATTGGATGGTACAGTATTTTGTTATGGACAAAGCTTTGAATTTGACAAAAGATGTCCAAATCATTCTTGATAATCACACAATTATCAATAGGGTCACCTGTGTGGAGTATGAACCAATCAGTCACCCAATCATTAAATATTCACTGATGTGTTGTGCACAGATCATTCTATTTCCAACATCAATCCAAGCTTCCAACCAATGGTTTTGGGAACGTTGACGGCTTCACTACAACCATAAACTCAATGAGTTCCAATCCCACCCACTTCTGATGTCCTTCAAATCAGGACATTTCAGAAACAGAATGTGCATCATATTCATGAAGGGAGTTCTGTAGTCACTGTAGTGTAATGAGATGGGTACTTCTATGCAGCAATGATTTCTGTAAATTCCCAGTAAGTTGGCTCCTGTTTCTGTTCTTCAGAAAATATATAAGATACTGAGTACAAGGTGGGAATTGTGGATCTCACCTAAACTAAGTTACATTTTGGAACAACAACTATCATTCATAGTTGTTGTTATGGTAAAGGTCATGCACTAATTGCATGCAAGAATAGTAGCATTGTGCATGTCCAGGGTTGTCAAATATGCAGTACCAAAAAATACAAGCAGTTTTCGGATAACAAAGACTTACCCAATGTGGTAGATCATCTGAACTGGCTTTTTGTTACATAACCCAAAATGGTTGTGATAGTACCTAAATCTATCTCTGCTACAACCTTTACCTTGGATTATTGATTGTTGGATGCATGGAATTCATCAGTGGGAAGATGGTACAGATGAGCAACTAGTATGACCAACTAATACACCAACTAGAGCTGGTGGACTGACATTTTTACCAACTCGTGGGTACACTCACTAGTCGCCCCATACCATCTTTCTAGTAATGACTACTATATTCACATTAGATATTCTAATTGTTAGCATCTTTGTTACTTTCATTTTTTATTTTGACAATCCATAATTTATTTACATAACTTTCAAAAATTACCAAAACACTTGGATTAAATTTCATTTTCAAATTCTAACACATGCAAGTCATTTTCATGATTTTAACTCTTCATAAAAAAAACATGAGATTTTTCTTTTTCCAACCAAAATAGGCACCTTTTGCTTAACTCTACTGCCCAAAAAATGCTTTGATTTGTTGCAGTTATAATTTTTAAAAATCAACAAGAAAATATAATGTGAAAACTGGGGATAAACAAGATTTGTTTTTGCTGCACTAAAAGTTAAATTATGTCTTTTAAGATATAAAATTAAAATACATTTTAAGCAATGAGCTTTATTGCATTTTTGTTTTAAAAAATATTTAAAATGAAAATGAAGACTTTTGCAAACAAAAAATCCACAGTATTTTAGATTAAAATCACATTGAATATAGGCTTCCCTTGTTAGACATCGAATTACTTGATAAACCATAGTGAGTAGTACTAAAAGTATATTTCATTAAAAAATATTCCAAAGCCAAAAAGGGAGAAAAGATTGGTAATTTTTAACTCAATTACTCTAGTTACTGTTACACTTTCAATCATGAAAAGAAGAAAAAAAAACCACTAGGGTGTGATAATTAAAAAAAGAAAAAGTAGTGTGGATTTCACCTATGCTAATGCTCAAAAATTATAATTGTGGTGTGTATTTAGGCGTATAGAGTTGATAAATCTCATATTAGTGCATGGTTCAGGAACGTTTGGGAAATTATTATAAATGGAATGTGTAATCAAATTTAGGGATATCGTTTTTGATGCCTAGTTTATAAAATGAAATTTAATAATAAGATGTTTAGTACATTATTTTACATTTTTAACTTTTGAAGATAGAGTATATATTTGAAATAGTGTTGATCACTTTTAATACTAAATATAATAATATCATATTTTCACCTTATATATATATATATATTAATATATATTATTAATAAAATACAAAGAGGAATTTCAATCATGTTAAAAACAATTAGGGCCAATGAGAGATCTCGAAGCTCCCCTTTGAGAGCCAAAGTAAAATAATTAAAATTGAGCTTTTTCTTAACCAATGCAAATCAATTCACTGGAGTGAAGTAAAAATTATTATTTTTGGTGGGTTTGCTTTTTCTTTGTAGTAAATGTGTTTAGAGGACACAGGTACATATTGGTATCATTAGTATCACATTTTGGGGCCCAATAAGGGATAATATCAAGGGAAGGATGTACAACCAAAGGAGAGTGAACTGGACTTCACCTGGGCAATGCCATATTTTAACTTTACTGCAATACAATATAATTTCAGCTCATAAGAATACAAATCTCAAGCAATGCCCTTGACTTCACCATGGAATGACCTCACGGTCGATTTCACAAACTCAACCAACCAGCTCCACGCATACATGCATGTCAGAACCTCAACTTGACCATCAAGGCTTCACCCCTCATGCAAGCCAAAGCCAACCTCAAACTCCCCCAAGCACTACACCATCCATTCACTCCCCACCCCACCCATGCCCCCACTCTTACAAAAAAACACACACCGTACCACAAAACTTTGCAACCGAAACAAACAAAACACCACAAAAATCTGTAAGAAAATCACAAAGCAACAGCAGCACCATGTCAGACTTGAAGGCCCCCCAAGCGCGACACCATTCATTCCCACACCCCATTTCTCACCAGGGTAATAAAATACCATTAAAAACAAAATGAAATAAAATCCCTGTTGCCGCCCCTGCCCCTACTGACACCATGGTGGGCCCCACTCACCTGCCCGGACTCCAGCTCGCCTCCCGAACAAGGAATAGATTTGCCACACTCCCATTCGCCCACAGCCCCTCGGCAAGCGGATATAGGACCCGTCCTAGGTGGCCTACGCCCACAGGCCCACACCCCTCCCCATCCCCATCACCACACCCCCTCCCCATACATACACATCCATGGATGAGCCCCTTGCTTATGATAACTTACACTTGGAATGCTCCCCAAAGCCATCCTTCCTCCGCTATTGAAAGCAGCACAGATTCCTCATGCATGCACTCCCAAGCTCCCACATCACAACTGCTATGTTAGTTCAGCCCCGGGATAGAACATTTTGCTGCTTGTTTGGGTGAGACAGAGGATGGTGGTCTCCCAGGTGCTAGTGTAACATCTGAGGTAACATCATCTGCTATTGGTTTGCCATAAGCACAGTTTTGAGAAGAGTTGCAGTGAGTGGAGGTGGAGAAGTTTGGTTCAGTTTTGGATGAGTTTTGCAGGAGTTCGAGGTGGTGATGTTGTCTCTGTTGCTGTAGCATCAGATTCTTACTTGGAGGTGGTCTTAACTATCTGTAGCTGCATAGTTATAGCCACAGTTTGAGCCAGGTTTGGGTGAAGGATTTCGGCAGGTTTTGCAAGAGTTTTGGAAGAGGTAGGATGATTCGCGCTTGGTTGCACTGATAGTTGGGAGGGAAGTTTTGGAGAGTTAGGGATGGTGTCTACTGGGTTGCAGTAGAATCTGAGAGTGGTTGAGGTTGGAGTGTTAGAGAGTTTGGAAGTGGGTCGGGGGTTGTGAACGTTGGGGAGGATGAGGGAGACGCCTGCGGGGGTGTACATGAGCGGGAGCATGATGCCGACGGATCAAGGGGGATGTATGCTGGTAATGCACTCGGGGATTCCGATGTATTCGACGTCGGGGTCGAAGACGGACCACATCATGTCGCGGTACCGGCCGATAGCGCCGAAGCCAGTGGCGAAGGCGGAGAACGATCAGGCAGACACGCATTCAATCTCTTCGCTGTCTGCGGACAACAGCACTACCAGGTCGTCCACGGAGTACAGGTCGGGGGGGAATCGCTCCCGCAAGCGCCCGCCGGACTCGTCCGTCCCGGGAAAGAAAGGCCGCGGCGGTGCCAAGAGCGTAGGGCCCAAAAACCTCGCTTCGGAGGTTAATTTCAAGCTGACGCCCATTTTCAGTGATCGGGTGGCGCCCGGGTTCGGGCCCGGCGGATTGCAGCGGTTTAAGGATAGTTGCGAGCAGTCGCTGCAGAGCGGCGTCTCGGTTTCATTGTCGTTGTCCGCCAAGTCGCCCGAGTCGTATCATGACCATGCGGCGTTCAACAACGTGCACAGTACTCTGAGGTGTGGGCAAGAGGGGAGCTTGCGGTTGAATATGGGGGATGTGGAGCGGGACAGGGGATTTATGGAGCGGGCGGCGGCGAGCACGCCGTCGTTGTTTCCGGCGGAGCATGGTAATGCGGGTTTGAAGAAGGTGTCGTTTTTGGGGTACTCCACCAGCTTTGGTGCCGAGAGCGAGGTTTGCTCGGGTGGGCTTGGGAACATCCCGTCTCTGTTTACTGCAGAGCAGACGAGTATGAAACGGGAGTCGTTTGTTGGATGTCCGTCGGGGTCGACGAGTTTTGGGACTGAGAGCGAGGTTTGCTCGGTTGAGGAAGCGGCTGATAGTAAGAAGGAGAATATTGTCACCTTGTCTTTGCTGCCGGATACTCCCTCGTTTGTGAATACGCGTCAGAGCTCCTCGACAACGGCGATTCCTCTTTTGCGGTCTGATATTCGGTGGGGGTCTGAGAAGCAGGCGGTGCCAAGCAGCGATTTGAACACGAGTTTGACTATGTCGAGTAGAGGATGGGGGTCGGATGAGGAGGGCAACGTTGGAGGCCACAGTGGTCTAGAGAGTTATGCTGGCCGGCCTTATTTGGAAAGGGCGACTGAGACATCACAAGGAGATGCTGGAGAGCAAGTGGTGGATGCGAATTACTTGGAGCAGCGACATGGTGGATCATCTGAGGCAGTAATGCTCACTGACGAGCTCGATAGAGTTCTGTGGGTTAATTCAGCGTTCAAGAGATTGAACAACGAAAGGATGAGCAGTCGAATGCAGGTGCGTATTACGATTTTTTCGGAGTTTATACTTATGTTTCGTTTGGTTAGGTGCTAGCTGCTGGTTATGATTCATTTCAGTTGCCTTTCTGGAATTCGCTAACGTTTCTTTTTGGTTTGCCAGGCAATTGGACCTCACATTGACCCATTGGGCATTCGCACTCATTTGGCAACTATAGCATTCCAGCCTCCGTTTCCAGCATTCAAGTGCAAGGCATTGCTATGGGGCTTCTTGAAGAAATTCATCATGCAAGAAGGGGGAGCTCACAAGTCTTCGAATCTGCCAGAGGTTCAAGCTAAAGTGCTTTCTCCACCAGCCAAGGTGATCGCTCCACAACCTGTGAGAGCTATTGGATCCACCATCAAGGTGCAAAGTATAGTCACCGTGGACCCTCATGCTGCTCCTCTGACGGATGGTTTCGAATCTGTTCAAGAGAGCTTGGACAAAGGGGACATGCCGTCAGTCATTACAGACCTGAAGTTTCGGGTGAGGTGGGTGAATACTGCGTACAAGAGACTGGTGGGGCAACCTAAGTGCTCATGGTTGGCGTCCACAGTAGGTGGGAGTGCGGAGGAAGATACAAAGGCATCTCTTCGAATTGCAGGAGATGTGTCGTTGGTCTGTGATGCTTCGCAGCTGCCAGTTGATATTGCTGCTTTCTCGTGCCGAGTGGGGATTCAATGGAACCACCAGGGTGATCTCAGCGCCATGTCAGTTCCATCCGAGGTTGTCAGGCTGGATGATGGCGCTGCCGGTAGTTTGTATGTTTGGGGATTCGATGTGTGATGCAGGCGTGAGAGGAGTGTTCTCTAGATTGAAGATATAAGCCCCTTCTGTGAATATATTCTTCCGGGACTTGTTTCTTTCCATTATTTCATAGTCTAGAAGCCAAAATTGGCTTAGACGTTGATACTGAACCCCATGAGTCTATCTATGAGCCTTTCGTCTTCAGTCAGGCAGTGATTGGGAACTTCTGTTGCACCCTTCAGATTAGGTGATTGGTGAAACCATCAACTTCTGTGTCTCTCGCCATGGTATTCAAGCATTGCTTGAAATGCTGGCTAGAGTAAGATGTATATTAAAGAGCGGTTCAGATGTGCACCTGGAGACAGTGCCCACTGATCCTTAAATAATCGGAGATTTTTTTTTGCTTTTCCATCTGTGCCGCAGCTCTGTTGGATCTGTCTGTACAATCTCAATACCATTGTTTCCAGAACGAGTGTTATGGTTTATTTTCACGTTTGGGTCTATATTTAATCAAGACCTTCTGAGTTCATATGATTATCATTCAAGTTTCTGTGGAAATCTGCATCATGCTAGGGACTACGTATTGATCAACATTGGCAGGCATCTAGTTGATTTGTTTCTAGCTCGGAAGTTGACAATAACATAATTGTGTATCTGTCGTCACAGATCCGAAAATGCTTATTCACGACCAAGGAATTCCATGCTCCATGTTCCTGTACGCCGTTTGAGGAGAAAATGGAATAAAATTGTTGTGGTGCAGTGGTCATCTGCGACCCTGGAGTGCCCTCAGTATATTAGATTTGGAAACAAGTTATTCACTTTCTGCTCTCCTGAAAAGAAATCTATTGGAGCTGCCACGCACAGATTCTCCATTACACTCCCCTGACCATTTTACTGGCGGTGCAGGTCTTCGACTAGTATATAGCATGTCAATTGCCCTGACTCTTTCCGAAGCCCAAGACAGTGCTTCGGAATCTGTTCCCAAGTGATACTGTCTTTTCCATGTGAATTGAATCTCGACCAAAAACAATGTTCCAAAGTACATACACCGCACCACGTTCATAGTGACACTGTGAAACATCTTTGTGTCAGCATGACTTTCAAGTACAATTGACTGGAGTAACTGATAATCTTTTAACCTGGAGTGCGGCATTTCTGAAGGAATGGCAGTGAATTGAACCAGTTGGCAGAGAGGAGCTGGAGGACTGAAGTGGATCGCTCTCCCACCAGTGCCACCACCCCAACAGCCCCAGTGTCCCACTCCTGCAAGTGGGCATGATGAGATATTTCAAGCTCATAATTAACCAAATCAAAAACTCTTCATCCAACTGCACACTCCACTCACCTTTATCGAGCGACACTATATATGGTTTTGTTCTATTCTAACACTAGTCGCATTAGTGAAGGCAAGGAGTGTGTGATACTGCAAACAGTGTAAAGCTATAAATCTGGGTCCCAGAGTTAGATTATAAGATTGACAGCCAGTTGTTTGCAGCGATTTAAACAAACAAACTGTCTCGTTTGACTGAAGACTCTCTAAATGCAGCCAAAGACTGTTGAGTGAGTCCCAGACTTGGGATGAAGATAACTGAGGGGTTTTTTTATTTCAATTGTTTTTGAAAGAAATGCCAGGAGGTATTAAATGTTGCGAATTTTGCACCAGATTATGGAAAGACCATAATCTAGATTTACTGTGCAGAGAGAAGTGCGAATATTATAAAGATCGGTGTTCGAAAAATATTCTGAGGTTGTAATTTATGTCTTGAAGACAAGCATTGATCAGTGATCACTTGATAGTAAAAAGGATCAATTTTCTCAAACTATGAAACAAATTATGAGTTTTTTAATTTTTTAATTTTTTTTTATGTGTTACGCTTAGTTTTATTTTTATTTTACAAATGTAGACTGATACACAACAACTATTATCCATAATGTAAATGAGAATTAATTTCCCACCTCCATGAATGTGAATTACAAAATTTGTTAGAAATTCATGAAGTATTAAAAAAATAAAAAATCTTTAGAGTTAATTAATTCTTTGAGATGGAAAATGGTACATTTGTACTTATTCCTCTACCTTACTTGTAAATAAATACAGAAGTTTAAAAATTGATATGGAAGTAACAATGATTGACATTGGGACATTGAAATTGGCACCATGGTACAGCACTACACGGTTTCAAGAGTGATACAGAAGTAATTGTGATTGGCATAGGATTGATATGGAAGTAATTACCATTGGAAGTTACATGCAAAATTTCAATTCTTAATCTCTGAAGTACTTCCCAAACAACCCACGTTCCATGATACATCAACCTAGTCACCAAAAGGACCCCAATGATACATCAACCTCTTCACATTTGTACCCAGAACAAAGTACCCAGATTCTCCACCAAGCTCTCCGCAAATCTCCCCCCTCCAATCCCCAAATTCAACCATCCCCACTGATTTCCTCCAAAACCCAAACCAAAAAACCATCACCCCACCTAACTTAAACATCAACTTCAATTCGATGTTGAATGTCCCTTGAAGCAGATGGCCCAATGAGCCCAACACTCCACTCCAGTCCACTGTATTAAATTACAGCAGTAAACACCTCCCTATCCAGTCCGACGTCACCCCACCTACCGTCATCGTACGCACTCCGCCGACTCAGCCACGGCAAAATACCGTACCCTCGTACCCAGTACCTTACCCCAATACCACGATCGCAACCGATCGCCTCGTCCTGACTCCTCCTCCTTCCCGATCGCAACCGAGCGACGAACCGCGCACAGAGTCGAGAGTCGAGAGTCGAGACTCGAGACTGCATGCACCGACGGTGGGGGCCAATGGCGAAGGCCACAACCTGGGGCTGGCAGAGGGCTGCTCTTGATTTGGTGCCTGGCCTCGCAGGCTCCAGGGCCATCCATTTGCATATCTTTTCTGCTCCTCTCCGTCCTCCGAACTGTCTGTTTTTCTGGGTTTTTCTGGGGCTTTTTCGGGGGGATTTTTTTATGGGTTTTTTAATGGGGTGATGTAATATTCTGGAGTGTTTTTGGTTTTTGGGGAGGCTTTATTTGGGGGTGGCAGGGCGTGTGGGGGAGCCTTTATGGAGGTGCCATGTGGGGTTTCGGAGGCTGTTGGGGATCCGTGGTCGGTTTCGGGGGATGGGATTGGTGGGGGGTGTTAATTTTATTAAAGAAATTCCTCCTTTGTGGGTTACCTTTTGGTTAATTCTGGTTGTGGGTTTCGGTGGTTTCTGGCGTTGTTAATTTTGGGAGAAGCGGACAGGGTGTGTGAGAATAGAGGGGATAGTTATGAAGAAAAACTGGCTATAACTTAACCTGTTGAATCCCAGACGACCAGAATGGTAGTCAAACTGAAAATGTTGAGTTTAGGTGGTTCCTTGGGTTGACCGTTGCAGTAAATGGCTTGGGTGTGTTCTTATATTCTTTGCAATTGAATCCCTAGTTTTAATTTGTGGCCCAAAAAACAAAATACCAAAAAAGAAAGAAAAAAAAAAGAAAAAAAAAACAATAACCATATAAAGTTTCCATGTGTTGAAAGTGAAGAAATTAACCCGTAAACAACGAATTGGGTCCTGGGTGGGCAGCCCGGAAAGAATCTAGTTTCTTTTCCCCCCAAATACTGCTTTGCATTGCACTGTTGCCCAACACTATAGCACTGTAGCATTACAGCACTCTTGAACTTCAGCTGCCCCAACCTCAAAACTTGTTCAATTTGATAAATTTGATTGCTTACCAACGATTCCACAATCTCTCAAATGAGGTGAAAATTTGGAATCTAGATCGCTTTTTCAGTAGCTTTCCAACGCAACAAGCCTTGCTTGATTTGGTTGAGAAATGGAACTTCTGTCTCCAGTTATTCCTTTAAATCAAGCTCGTGGGGCTAGCTCTGACGTTTAAGGGTTAACAAGCTAGAAAAAAAGTTTGAAGCAATAAATTAGATTATATCATAATAATAAAATTTATCCTCGTTATAATAGGATAGTGGGCCTTATTCCTCCTTCCTTCCATCCATTTTTCTTAATTTAATAGGTTTATATGCTTTTCCATTTTGCAGTTTGAAGTTTATCACTGAAATTTGAGACACCAAAGTAATCCTTTGAAAGAAAGGGGGAGGGGTCTAATTATTTGATTTTAGATATCTTAAATTATTTTAAATCTACATTAAAAAATAGTAAACTTTTTGCTCCCACCCATGGGGGAAGGCTTGGTCCCCCTTTGTCATTGAGAAAATACATAGTGAGGTTTATCACATGGGGATTTCTATTGTCAAATGTAAATTTTTTAGGATTTACAAACATGAAAGGTCAAAATTTATACTTATCTTATATTAGATTTTTCCTAAAACAAATTGAGACATGGGAAAAGAGAACATGTATGCTGGAAATAGAAATTGACTTTGGGAACAACTTGCCAAATGGCCATGTACTGTTGGGTCACATGGTAACAAAATATTTACAACTTGACTGGTTAACAGCCAGATACAGTGTGCCCTGCCCATAATGTGGATTGATTCGGAAGGCAGCATGTCTGGGAGGAAGCATGCTGATGAGGCTGGGCATGCATGCTGATGAGGCTGGGAATGCATGCTGATGATGCACAGAAAAGATGGAATCCGCCAATTGCAAGACTTGGAAGATTGAGCCCCGCCAATGAGCAGCCCGACGGGGAACTGGAACTATGACCAAAACCTGCAAGCTCATTAGTAGCGCTTGAGCCAACCCAATCCCATGCCATTTCCATGTGTTTGCTGACTCCCAATCTGGTACAAGTCCATCCGGCATCTACAGGCTCCGCGGCCCATCTGACCAATATGAGGCATTGGGCATCATCGGGGAGGTTATTTGAGCGCTCTGGGAGTGACACATTGGACAAGCATGCACGAGTTCAGTGTCCAATGACTGAGGGTGTGGTAGCAGACATGAGGGGCATTGCTCAATGATGCAATACGATATTACTGGATGGAGTTGCGCAGGACATGCTCCCATGTGACCTGCTTGCCGTGAATTTATAGTTAATTGTTGGTAGTTTATGAGCTGTGTGTACTAGAATTCCTCAAAATAAGCAGAAGTATTTATCCAAAATACAGCAGCAGAGAGGTTTTGAGGATGGATTTTTTCATGGATGAATTAGAGATATTATAACTTGAAGAAACAATTGGTACATTGCAGCAAGTTCAAAGGTAGAGGAACCTACAGTAAGTTACTGTCCCCCCCTCGATCAAAGACCTTGAAAAGTCTAGCTTGAATAAGTTAGGGCCTGAAAATATAGTTCACCTTGGTCTTAATGACAATGGCTAGGTTTGTTGCCCCCCCATAGGTAGGACCTTAATAACAGTTAGCTTTTCCAACTAATTATTATTATTAGGTTTTATAATTTGTGACTTCCTCTTATAGATAAATTAAAGGTAATACCAACAAATTTGAAAAGATATTATTATGACATCTATATTATTAAAAAATAGTGTACGTCCTTTCGTCTATCCATCCTTTTGACTCTTAGTCACAAATCAATTCCCCACAAATTTTTACATGAAACCTAATATATGTGTTTTTTTAAATATGCAACTTTTTTAAGAATTTAAAGGATAATTTATTTTTGTTTGAAATTCTTTGATTATTTTTAATGATTTTTTTCACACAATCTTCTTATTATATGGTTTTGTATATCTTCACACAATTAACATTATAGATGCAGAAAATTTTTTAATCGTAAAAATTTTGAAAATTAAAAATCACCTAAAATTTTATATATTTTTAAAGGTAAATTTGGAACCTAAAACTAACAATCAATGCAAAAGAGTTTTGCCACATTGTGGAAATTTTATATATTCATTTTTGTATTATCAAATTTATTTATTTTAAAGTATGAACCTATCTTTTTTTGTAATTATAAAAATTCTTATATTAAAATAATAGAAATTTAAATTTTATAGTTTTATCATAATCTAAATCACTTGGAATACATAATTACTTTGACAATGAAGACATACCTTAAAAGAATGAACATAAGTTTTTTAAATGTGTTGTTTTATAATGACTTAAAAGAAATAAATTTACATTAGCGATGTAGGTGCTGATGATTTGAGGCGGCCAATAGGCCACCACATAATCTAGCAAACTTAAAGATTGTCAAAATCATGTCAACTTGATGTAAATTTCATTATATATCATCTTCAAATAATTTGAATGTAGTTTTGGTATTATGCCAATGTTGTACTTGATTGTGTGTGATTTAATGTCATTTGGATATCATAGTTTTCTAAATATAATTGATGCAAGTTTAACATTGACATATGTTAATCAATTTGATGCTATTTGAGTCTAATATTAAAATGTTGTACACTTTATCATCTTGATAATTGTCCATAAAACCATTCATATCTTGATATACCTCAAATTTTCTTGATGACTAAATAGATTGTTGTAATACAAAATATGTGTTGAATCTTACATTACATTTACATAAAAAAGGAATATGACATTAAAGTTATTTAAGAAGTATCCGTTTTACAAGGTCCATCCACTCTTGATTGATACAGTCAAATTAGTATTTACAAGAAATCTTGTGAGAGAGCTTCACAACCCTCTCTTTCTCAAGACTCATGCCAAATACTCCTAGTTCATAGTACTTATCAAATAACTCTTTTGTCCTTTTGCCCTACAAGGATACACATTCGAAGGCCCTGGAATGTTTTCACAGCTTCATAACCCAATGGCTTCTGCATCATGGTAGATGAACATAATTACACCCGCCTGATTGTCGTTGTGAGCTGAAAGTCACACAGTATGATGCTTCTCCAATAAAAGCAATGATGTCTTCGTTCTTGCTTCTGAAACTCCTACACTCTTCGTGAAAAATAGTTAGTCAATGAGTCCACAATTAAGTGGAGGCTGAATAACTGAACCTGAGGCCTAAAGACAATTGAATTGGACTGATGTTCTGAGTTGGTTACATGTACAATGACCCAGAGCAGTCAAGAGATTGGCAACTACAAAACCAATGAGAAGTTGCTCGGTCACGTATGGCCTTCAAAGAACAAGTGGTTGGCAAGGGAGTCCCTCAAATAGCTTCCTATGGGGTCAATCGACAATACGGTCTGTTGCCTGGTTCAAGAGAGTGAGTTGTTAGTGCCCAACTAGGTGGTATATTTCTGCAATAAAATTTTCACTAACCTAGAAGACGGATTCAACAGTAAAGTAGACGTACCTATAACCAACACTTAACCTGGAAACTAATATTAAACAATTCAATCAGAAACGCACCCTAGTGCCCTCAAAATGAATACTGTACTTAGATGACTTATCAACAATATGATTCAAAGTATCCGATGCAAGACACGAGTATTTGAATACCATGAAGTTAAAAATCCAAGTGTGAAAGGGAGAGATTAACCTGTAATTCTCATCATGGTGACCGAAAAGAGCAACTCCATCTAGGAGGTCGTCGCCCTTGTCGATCATGATATTGTGCAGCAAGCAACAACAAAGGATGAGGTGGGGAAGCTTCTTCAAATCCGGTCGCCACATGGTATGGTGCAATATGCGCCAAGCTCCTTTCAACCTTGCGAAGGCAACCTCCACTACCATGCGGGTGCACATGTGCTTGTAGTTGAAGTTATCCTGGATACTGGGCACACCGCCTACATCAAGTGGGTAGGGGGAGAGGAGCCATGGTCGAAGGGGATAGCCCTCGTCCCCAATGATGTACTCTCTCAAGGGAAACCCCTGCAGTGACTGAGGGGAGTTGAGTTACTGAAACATACCCTTCAGCCAAGTAGAGACAATATTTGACACACTGAAGGGAACCTGAAGGAGGAATATTTTTATTGATTACACCGATCTTATATCCACAAAACAATACATGTTTGACTGTAAGCTTCGTCCATACTACATCTCGCTATCAAGTGGAAGACAATGTTGCAGATGACTGATGATATGTTCAGCTCCGAAATCTTAGTTTGACAAAATAGTAGCATAATAATTTATGGTAAGCGACTTCTCCTTTACTTTGATTATAAAGCTCATTGAACAAGAAGTGAGGGTTTATCCAAAACTTACTGGTAATAGCATAACAGGACCATTCAAGATTTCTCCATTCTCACACCGCCTGTATAATCCTGAGGCGCGTAGAGCCGCTGAATCAGTCACCGCACCTGGCAAACCCGTGAATACATCTCGAATGCGTCCATCACTGTCTACAACAGCTTGCACCACCATGCTGTAATTGTGCTCTCGGTCAAACCAATCTGCTGTTGAGTCTCCAACCTGCGAAAACACCAAGAATTGAATTCTAACATCTCTGAAACAACACAGCTTCTTTTGATGATACATACTAGTATATACAAGATCTATGTAACACCATAACTGATGAAAAACATGTTGAAAGAATCAACAGCCATACCTGAAGCAATGGGCTACTTAGTGTCAGAGTAGCAGCAACTTTACAAACAGCCAACTCAAATTGCAGTCACACATCCACATTCATAATCCTTCTACTACGTGCGAGTAGGCATGTCTGCACGAGAGATCACGATCTAAACCATATGAAATCATGAGAAATCACGTGAGAACGACAATGACCTGAAGCTCCATGGCAATGTGGGTGACATCCACAGCGCCACAGCAATTAGGCATCCCGTGCAGCTTCCGAAACCCCTCCTTCACGAGCTCCATTTCTTCACCTCTAGGCCAATGCATGTGATGCATCGCCCGCTTCTCCATAGACTTCACGAACTTCCAAGTGATCTTACAAACTGTAGAAGTCCCAACTCCAAAAAGCTCCCCGACTGTGGTATGTGCATCCCCCGATGCGAGACGCCGCAATGCAATGGCGACCTGCTTCTCCACCGAGATGAACCGGCCCTCAATGTTCATAAAATTGGCCGGAGTCGCCGATTCCAGATCGGGCTTCACCAGCGCGCAGATATACTCGAACGTCGACTGCGAAACCCTAAAATGCGTATTCCATCGCTCAGGGTCAGGATCGTCCGAAGAGCAAAACTCATCCCACCAAGTTGCGGTTCTAGATTGGGAGATGAAGTCTCCCAAACGGGCTATCGCCTCGTCGTCCGCCATGGACGCGATCAACGCCGGCATGTAGGAGTCATCATCCTCCTCATACTTGCGTTTCCCTACTCTGCTCTGGGGTGGCGCTTCACCGCCGGGGTTTCCCGTCAAACTCACAGCTCCAGAGATGAACTGCAGCGCTACGTTCACGGCCGCGGCCGAGGCCGCGAGTGCTCCAAACACCACCTGATTCTCCATCACAATGCTCCTCCTCTGAACCCAAAACCGAAAATCCACAACTCTTCTCAAATTCAACCTTGGCTCAATCCACAGCCATCATCGAAGAATCCGCAGCCAACTCCTGAGCTCTGATGCAAAATTCCAAACCCTCCCAAGCCCTCATAATCAAACACAAAACCCATACTGAAGCATTAGCAACGCTGGCTGTCTTCTACAAAAACTTCACCGAAAGCCCATCTAGACTCAATCACCAACCATCATAGAAGACTCCGCAACTATGTCACTCGACCCAACTCCAGAGCCCACAACATGCCCTCATCAGCTCTCTGCCAAAACCTCAAAATCTCTTCAAAACCTCAAAATCTCTCCAAAACCTTCAAAAAAATGTCCAAAAATCACAGAAAAATTACAGAATAATGAGAAGGGGCTGTTGATGGATCGCATGACATTGTTCAAAGACTCAAGCTCTCTACTTGCTCTAGGCTAAAGGATTGAACATAAGCTATGTCCGAAAGGAAGCCATGGCTGAGTGCGTAGTGTTTCAATTGCAGGCATTTTATGAAATCATTTCTGGAACTGATTTGTCGAAGTCTGATGTCAATGACATGATTCACATGGAGTGAAGTGCTGAAGTTACGGGAATTTGGTCTAATTATGAATGGGATTCTTTTAGATGGGTCAGTTAAGATGGTTTTTAAGGATTTTCTGAGATGCGAAATTTGCGAGGCTGGTTTTTTCGAAATTGTATTCAACAGTGAGATTCTGATTGAGGAGGCATCAGATGATTTATATGCTCCTATACAGAAGGGAACTTGTGAGATTCAACATCATAGTGTAATGTTATAATTGGTGTTTCACAAATAACAGAGCCACGTTGTCAATCATCTTTAAGAAATGTGAAGTGTGACACGGTGGTGAAAGTTGGTTTTGAAAGATTCAACAACAGCGTCGGTGGATGTGATTATAGTGGAGAACAATAAAACTCGGACACTGTAGTGGTGTAACCAAAATTCATTCTGGTTATAAAATGTGATTTGGTTCTATGTTGAATTGGCTACTAATTGTTGCCGCAGGAAGTGCATGAGAGCTGCTAGTCACTTGCTCAAGCTCAGCTTAAATCCTGAACTCATTTCCATGACAAGGCCGTCTGAAAATCCAACCTCCGCAACCCCAATTGTGCATTCTTAAAGACGATTTGCATGCATTTCGTGTTCGTGATGCCTGTGAAATGTCGTCCATGTGGGGGATGCAATGTCCTACTTCGGAAACGGAGCTGCTTGTTGCGGTGTGTAATCATTTTCCAAGACTCATCATCTCCTTATTTTTGTTGGAAAGGTTCTAAAGGGTGCAACCTCGGGAGCACCTCCCGGGTGTCTTGGACTGAAGTAGAGTAAAACAGCAAGTTAGTCATAAAGGATTGCAATTGCTATGTAAATGTTCTAGAATGAAATTGCATAATTTTAAATGGCAGACTTAGTTAACAACTTACAAAGCAACTTTAGTCTACACCTTGACCTCAAGTGTTGATGTAGTCCATTCTTGGCCATGTTGGCACTAGCATGGAGACGCAAATTATTGAGCTCAAGATAACACATTTACAGATGCTCATGATATGAATAGTTATGCATTGCCTCTTTCAATATAGTACAACATGAATCTAAGTCATGGATTTTGACGTCATTTTCTAAAAAAGTATTCAAAGGAAATGGACTTTGATATTTGACGGTTGTCATAAACTACTACTTGAACTTATTTTTTAAACTACAAACTTTTCTATGAAAATAAACATATGGATTTGAACTTGAATTTCTTTCCGACACAATTCATCTAAAAATGATGGAATAATATACAAAGTAAAATATATCAAGATGTATTTAATACAAGGACCTCTAAAACAAACATTTTATTATGTAGAGAATAAAGGTTACATAAAGTGACATAAATGATTATTCTAGTGTACCAGGAAGAAGGAAGTCCATTTGCTTCCCCATCAATGAATATTTCTCTTCCCCCCTTAATTTTCTCAAAGGAAGTTGAGGCCACTCAAAACTGGTCTCCTTTGTTTCTACATCAAAAATAACAATATTTCTTGATAAATTGGTGACAATCATGAGGGACTTATTGAAACTGATAACATGTATTTTGAGAAAATAATTACGTATATTGACATCTATATCAAAATTTCTCTTAATTTGCATTGTTGTCCAGGTCAACAATACTTTTGTGGATCTACTTTGGATATCAATTTCATGCACTTCAAATAAGTAATCTTGCGGTGATACACGCCAATATGTAACAAAAAGACGCTCGCCGTTTACAATCAATTGTCCACCCCATCCGGACATATTGTACTCACGTTCGGCAAAGCAACCCTCGGTAAAATGCAATATTTTCCAAATATCTGCAACATCGTTGTACCTCCATAATTCAAAGTGTCCATCTAACGTATAGTTATCAACAAAAGCAATCCATAGAATGTATAGAAAATTTTGAAATATAATACTATGAATAAGACTAATATTGTTCATTTCAAGTTTGCTTGAGGTCTTCCACTCCTTCATTACGAAATCATATATGTCCACCAAACGACTTTTCCAATATCGATTCATAACAAATACCTGGAAAGTCTCAGCAATGTCATCAACGACAAAATTTATGAGACTCGAATAATAGAAATGCTTTGGTACGCATGGCAGATTAATCTTAATGTCTTTTATAGGATTCCATACAACCAGTTGTGTACAACCACTTTCATGATGACATAGTTTAGGAGCTCCCTCGAGAGCTTTGAGAAGCACAAGCCCTCCATCGATCGCCACAACTTTAAAGTATCGAGGATTGAAGAAAAATGATGTTTCAAGAGCATCACGAGGTTTCATCGAGTACCATTTCTTTGAGCTAATGTCAAGGAAGCACAATACTTGACTTCCATCAATATATTCATCATAAATGGAAGTAGCAATGGAATGTATTGCTATAAAAGGTGAATGTTTGTTTCTATTGCGCACATGTAGCACACTAAAGGCGGGGTTGTTGATGAGCTCATTCCATGTTTTGCATGTAGTGCAATATCTACACAAATCCGGCACCGGTAGAAAAGACAATACTTGTTCAACAACTTCCAAAGGGAGTTGACTCCATAATGTACTATTGAAGGCCATCATGTAATAACTCACGTAATAAGGTCAAATTGATTCACTTTATGAGATGAATTTATTCTTTTCAAAATATAGAAAGCGGATGAGAAAGGTCACAAGCCTTATACTTTGAATAATATAAAATGATCTCATGTGATGAAGATCTTCTATAATGAAAAAGATAATAAACTTTTAATTTTTAAAATTGAAAGTGGATTGAAAAGCAAAAGTTGTTAAAGAACATTGTATATATATATATATATATATATATATATATATATATATATATATATATATATATATATATATATATTATATCAAGATAAATGATAGTCATTTATAAAATAAAACAAAACATTTCATTCGTAAGAGCCACAAATATATATGTATATAATATTTTCGAAAACAAAAATATTCAATGTTGCTCTTATCATGAATCCTCTAAGTTCGTGTTATCAATTAGATTTTGAAACCACAAGGCATTTTTTCTTTAATAATTTAAAAGTTGAAAGTAAAATTTGAATTACGCTTATTTTTTCATTTTGTATTTCTAATATTGGAAACTAGGAGTTTGAAATGCTATTATTGACATCAAATTCAACAAATTATACTTTTTTCGTAAGATTGTGTTTAGATAAATTTATATTGAAGATGAATCTTTTAATAATTTGCTTTTTTTTCATCCAATATTCAAAGTTTCAAAGCAATGAAAGACATTTTCCTTGACTTTAATTTTAAAGGTTAGAATAATGAAAGAAAATGAACTTATTTATATGTATTTTTATCTATTTTAATCCACATGAGGCTATTTTTGAAGATCTTTATTGATAGGAGATTAATTAGAAACTTGAATTTCATAAAGATGATTAAAGTTATCTTCTTTAATTTTTTTATTTATTTACTTATTTTAAAACTTTCTTTTTAATTTTAAGATGGGTGAATTTTTTTGAAAAGCAAATATGTTAATTTTTTGGTTCGAGCTTAGAACAAGTTGATCATTAAACAATTATCCTATTTTAAGTATTATAGTTAATAATTTATAGTGTTTTCAAAATCTTAAATATGGATGTATAGTTCTTTTTTAGTTCTTTTAATAAAAACCTTATATTTTTATTTGAAAACTATTTCTCCAATTTTAAATAGTTTAAAGAATCTTTATAGTGCAAAATAAGATTTTAACATCACAAATTTATACCATGTGAGGTAAAAACACCAAAATCCATGTGTATGTAAAGATTACATATATCCTAAAAACACCCTCAAATGGATTCCACAATTTCATCACAAAGAAAAACTATGTTTTTTTATGCGATTAAGTTCCTAATTTCATTGTAAAAATTAAATTGAATCAATGTGTATTAGACTATATTATGGTCGGGTAGAATGTATGGATATAACTATGTATAGATATTCATTCGAGTTTATGTCGCTTGAACTAATAACTTTTTGCAATTTTAGCACACATTAATTTTATTGATGTTTATATAAAATAGTGTAAATCTTGGCAACTTGTTAATATTCTATGAAAATTACATGTTTAGTGAATCACAATTAGTTTAAAAACAAATGTCTTATTTTTTTATATTTATAGAATTTTAATCTTTAATGTCATATATGTGTTTTTAAATTTCAAATGATTATAGAAGTATTCGACAAGATGAATGCAATTGAGACGCTATATGTTACTTTTTTGTCATGATGAAATTCAAAAAAATCATGTACAATAGATAATTTAGCACATTCGATTTGAAGCAAAAATCCTTTATTTTAATAAAGGATAAAAGGATTGGAGTGAATGAAAGTATTTTTGTTTTTTTCCTCCTCTTTAAGCATTCAATCTTATGATAGTAATATTATTTGTGTACAAAAGACTTCTTATGTGATGGAAGATTCTACAACAAATGTGGGAATAAAAACAAACAAGACATTATATATGACTTTGTTAAACACACTTGTATAGACATTTAGTGTTACTATGTGAAAGTTGTCTACACGTTGACTAAAGTGTGTAAAATCAAAAAATCCCAAATAATGATGTATTACATTGTTTACTACATTGTATATTGGATGTCAATTCTTTTTGTACTTTTGCAGAGTGCTTTATTTACTTGTAAAACGGGATATTACTTGTGAAACCACATATTTTTATCCATTTAATTTTGGTGAATATATTATGCTCATTTATGGTTACTTTAGCTTGTGTTCAAATTCAATGGTTTTATGATAAACACATATTATATTGGAACCTCACAGTTGTTTTTTAAATTTAGTGTTTAGGATTGGAAATTAAACATAATTACTCCTAAAAAAGCTTTAAAATGTGGTGTACATGTATAGAAAGTTTGGACTAGTTCAATTTAAATATATTTATAACAATGTATTGAACTACAAATTATTGTCTTTCAATTAGTGGATTTGATTTTTTTTTGACATATACATGATTTTGTATATGATAGATGTTAACTACGTATTTATCTGTTTTAATATTCTTTTTTTTACATGCTATATTTCTATGAGTAAAATTAATTTTAATTTAAAAAGAAAATTGAATAGTTCAATGGTTCTTTCATAAACTTTATCATTTTAAAGAGAATAATTACAAAGAATATGCATAGATTGACTTCAAGCTCTTTACATTGGGTTTGCACAATTTGTACACACACATTTCTTAATCCGACAAATATGCCATCATTTATATTCCTCTAATCTTTGGGAACATCCCCTTTAACCCCTTCATGCCCAAACGGAAATAGGCTACAACAATGGATTATCAATGAAGCCACTATAATTTATGCAAAATATGAGTTTTTGGATTTTTTTCCAAGTGTGTCCATATGTTGTCTACAAATAATGATTATATAGAAATTAATAGTTTCATTTCGAAATTAACCACTAAAAGAATTCAGCTGGTTTTGGAGGTTCCAAAACTGGAAACAACCATTTTTGACCACCTTGTAGGAACGACCATTTGGACCAATTTTATTTTTTTAAGACATCCAACCGTAAAATCTTGTACTTTACCTCCTTTAGAAATACTGAGAAAGTTTTCAGCCGTTGGATGTTTACCATCTTAGAGATTATAACATTCAAAGTTGCAGTAAAACTTTTTTTGGGCATTGCTCGAATGACATAGTCAAAATGGTGCAAAGGGAGAGTTTCAGAGTTTTATCCCAAACATTTTGCTCATATTTTTTTCCATGTAGGTTATCAAGTTGGGTACCTCCATGCAAAATTTTAGAGACTCATTCCTTTTCTAGGAACTTCATATAAATTGTTTTCTAGAAGCAGGTCTAAAAACGTTGATATAGTAAAACATGTATGACGTTACGTAATCTTGGTTTTAGAAAAATCTAAACGGTGGTTAGGTGCCTTTATAAATTTTTTATTTTTGGGCGGAATTATTTTTGAAAAATTTCAAAATTTCAAATTTTGACAAATTTCGAAAGAAATAATTCAAAAAATTGAAGCTTGTCTTTGTAATTTTTGGACGATGTCCTTGTAGAATAGGTAATAAATGAGTATGATTTGGCAACACTATCAATTGAACATCATCATGAACCTCCGTATTTTAGGAGCACATAAATTATTTGACTTGGGTCTCTTTGGAATTTGAGTGGTGATTAGGTTAGGAACATATTTCAAGAAAAAATAAGATTAAAAAGCCTAATTTTAAGTTGCATGTTTTGGACTTGAAACCTAAAATATCTAGATGAAGGTCTTAAATTTGGAATTTGGCTTTGAAAATTTTACCATATACTTTACAGTATAGAGAGCATCCAGTAAAATTCTAGCCCCTTCATCTTGGCTGCCTGAAATTGCAAAAAGCCGTTTTGCCTTCCCAGGATTTTTAGGGGTTAAACTAAAAAGTCATATAGATGAGAACTATGGAGCTAGAGAGAATGACGTTAATTAACTTTTGTTTGGTTAAGGATTAGAACACAAATATTTTAATATATGAATAATGACAACAATCAAATAAAGCTCTTTAATAAACAATGTCATCTTGTATGCTTTTATGTATGTTTATTATCTACAATACCATGTTTCTTGTATACCTCAGCATTGTGGGCCTGAACAATTTCAAAAGTGGCAATATTTTGCTTAGTGGCTATCAGAACAATGGAACTTCTAAATTTGCAAAAGAAACGAATGAAACAAAATAAAACAATGAAGTTTAGCTCATAATTACATCATGCTACATATATGTAGCAATTTCATGATATGATTTTGATGGATATCATCACGGTACATTAGGACAATTTATATTATCTAAACTCCCCTAAGCTAAGTGTGTACTTGTCTCATCCATTTGCACAGAGTGTCCGCACAGACTTGTCTCATCCATCCTTAGACTTGTCTCATCCATCCACAGACTTCCCTCATCCATCCATAGTGTTCCCTCATCCAACTACAAATTTCCCTCATCCATCTGCACAAACTTGTCTCATCCACCGCACTCACGCATGCTTTGGACTCTAGAGGGTCATACATTCAACTAAGTTAAGCACTGTTTGCATTGCTGTTTCCTGTTTGCATTGCAGTTGGATTTCAAGCTTGGACTCGTGTGGTGACATGGCAGGTGGGACAAATTTGAAACCCATGGAGGTTGTGTTTTATCCCAGTTATAAAGATGTCAATGTAGAAAGTCTAGGAACTGGAATCCCAACGAAGATGATATTTTTATCTCTCAATGAGTATGCATAATTATATTTATGGCCTATCTTACAAGTATAAGCTATCCATTTAGGCCTATTTAACTTCCTTTGTACTTTGTAAGGATGTTGGTTATGTTATCTTGCCACTGTATGTTGATGACATTGACTTGGTTGGTACTTCCAAGCTCTGTACGGAAGATGAACAATTGTTATCTACTCAGTTCAAAATCAAACTCCTTGGTTTGACTAAGGTGGAGGCACCTGTAACCGACCAGTTAAGAGATTTGCCACTAAGATTGAAGGTGTATAAGTTGAGGGAGATTTATCCTTGAAGGGGAAATAGGTTTAAGGAGGAATGCAACTTTGAATGTCATGTTTACTTCAATATTTTATTTACTATGAATTTTGAAAGACATTTTTTTGGTAATACATACAACCGATATGTAGGCACACCTAAAACCGACCACCATGACACCAAAACTTGATCACTCTGCTACTACCAAAATATTCCCACAGGATTCCCTTTGATTCCCTTTGATTCCCTTTCTACCAATCATGCTTGATACTTTCTTCTAGATCTCCCAAGATTTTGAACAATAGGTGGTTGGAAATGGAGGTCGGAAATGGAGAAGTCTACTGATTAGTTATGGGTACCTGGTCGGTTATGGGTGCCTCCACCTTAGCTTCTGTCTAGGCTTACAGGTTCATCACCTCTCCGACGGGAGCATTCTTCTTAACAAGAGACTTATGTGAAGAAATTATTGAAGCACTACAACTGGCAAATTCCAATCCCATCGCAGCACCGATGATTGGCCGAAGCAAGACTTGAGAAGATCCTTATCGACCTTGCAAGGAGGAGGAAGAAGAAGTTGATAAGCAACGATACCTCGGCCTGGTCGGAGTTTTGATTTACGTTGCCACTCATACAAGATCCGACATAGCATTTCACTAGTTTTAGAGGACATACTCTTTTCACACCCGCGAGTTTTCTTTGCTGGAGTTTTTCTTCAAAGGTGAGTTTTTAATGAAGTTCTTCTTAATTGAGGACGAGTGTTGGAAAGGTTCTAGAAGGGTGCAACCTCGGGAGCACCGACATGCAACTCCAGGGTGTCTTAGACTGAAGTAGAGTAAAACAACAAGTTAGTCACAGTTGATCCCACTGAGTCACCGCCAAGGGGCTTGGGAGATAACGATCTTGAGGCAATAAATAAGGCCATACACCTTTGGTCTGAGTTCTGCAACAATTTTTACCAATAGTTGTACACAATGTGATAACTGGTGTTTCGCAAACAAGAGTTTCATTGCCAATCATAAGTTATGCTGTCGTTGTGAAAAGAACTCATGAGCCAAATCTAACTGTTGAAATGCAGAATTTGACGGTTTTCCTAGATTGCATCTTTCTGACAGAGCCACACAGTCGTAATGATGTAAGTTATGTGCTTGGAGAGGCCAACAATCTTTTCCTGTTGCATACCTGCCACAAGTCTTGTTGGCACAGCCTCCAACATGAACTCTTGAGTCTACATGTTGAAGATACTAAAAAAGTTGAAATTCATGATGGTTTAGTATCATTGTACCAATGATATGGAATGCCGTGAATTGGTTGCTCCTTCAATCTTTACCAAGCTATAAAGGACAGTACGGGTAGCAAACAGCTACAAAGAATATGCCGTCGATACAGCAGAAAGGTCGTCATCCTCAGCCGCTCAGTGCAAGCAGGAGGCAAAGGGGCACTAGAGAGATGCAACGACCCTTGTTGCGTGTTGAATTCTGTTTTTCTGACTAACCAGAAGGGACCGGCCAGTAGATCAGGACGCACGTTGCAGAAGACATGCCACCTGAAACAAGAAACTAATTCTTCGAATCTTTCGGTCGTTCCAAGAAACCTTGCTTGAAGTCCTAACGTAACTCTTACATGCTCGTGTCGCACTAAACTGTTCCCGTTGTATTACTGTTCTGACATACTATATTTCATTAATCCTAAATGCTTCAGCTCCGACTGTGCAGCTTCAAAATTCACTCTCTCCACGTCAAACTCGACAGGCTCTGGCGGCACATCCCCCTGGCAATCGAACAAATAACTCAGCATATTGTTGAAAATACATGTAAGTTTCGGACAGAAATCTAAAAGTGAGGATGTTTAAACCGTTCATTGCAAGTGAGCGTGAGAGGGACTTGACAGGCTTACCAATTCGTAACTGTCGTAGGGCAGCACTGTTGGATCCAAGCGCCATCCATAAACACCCTCCTTATAAACAAAGCAGCTGCAAAAATGAGTTGATATTAGACGCTTGGAGTGAGACGGAGTTTTCTCACAGAGGAGCAAACAGAGTGGAGCGTGTGCGGCTAGCGTATGGTAAAATCTGCCCCTTATTTGGTGCATGGTTATCAAAACTGCCCTGTTTGGTCCACGGTTGGCACTAGCAAAGAGCAAGACTCTAGCATATACACCAGGACAGCACAAGCCAATCTGTGGTTCTACTGTTATGTGCACATTCCACTGCAAAAACTAGAAGAAATAGCTAGCCAGTTCTTACAGGTACACATCTTAAGAAGTTAACTGGATTGCTGCCAATGATGTAGAAGGAACAATAAATGATGACAGCATGCAAGGTTTCAAAAAAATGAGACAAACTTGGTTTCTGGATTCTATCAGTAGTACCGTTTAAATCCAGCGTCTTGAGCTAAATAGGCAGCCCAGGAAGCACGCCTGTTCGATCTACCTGTACAATTTAACAATCCACTTTAAGAAACGAAATTTAACATCAACTTTCAGAAATAAAAAACGAAACATGATTTGCGTCTCATCATTACTTGCTGTAGTACTTCCAATTTCCTTCTAGAATTAAGATTAAGTTTGAGTTGCACACATGAATCAACCAACCGAAGGCGAGAGCAAAGAACTTACATTGGAGGATGATAACATCGTCAATGCCAATCTTAGGTGCGTGGTATTGCTTCTCGTATGCAGCAGGATCTTTGGCCAATGCCTTCGGCCACTCTTCAACTGCACAGTCACAAACTTTCAAGTCAAACGCTTATTTGCTCTAGAACATATCCATCAATGTAAGAACGAGATTTCCGTGGGTTGATTGGAGAATAAGTAGATAGTCCGAATTCACACAATCATACTGTAGAGCTATTCCTACCTCGAATATGCATAGATCCCTTAATATGACCGTAAAGAACTCGTTCATCATGCCTGCGCAGGTCAATCAACCATGGCGTATTTGCTCCCGAATTCTTCTCATCTAACATTGCTTCTTTGTTATGAAGCAACAGAGCAAGCGCGTCTCTGCCACATGGATAAGTAAGAATTAACAACTGAAATCGAAGTTTGTGTACGATAACGGTGTAAACAAGACCAATTGAATTTATCACCCAGAGACGCGCAAGTATTGAATCATAATGCTTGGATTCGGCTAATCAATTACCTGCTCATGAAACGCAAACCTTCCACATTAACGGGAGAATTTGAACGTAGAGCCTGAAGACCGCCCTTCAAAATACAACACCTGTGACAGTCACCAATACCAAAATTAGCTGGACCTAAGGGACTACTCGCAGACCACATATATCCACTATGTCCTGCACTTGGAGGGAACAAACCGAACACTGTAGAACAGTTTCGAAAACAACTATGACACAATTAAAAAAAAGGAACTGCAAGAAACTACACCAATGTTCAGAAGACAAAAACACAAGTAGAAGATTTTGAGACGTAAAAGTTACCCGTTATAACCCAGATCAGCAGCAGCTGCTGCAACGCGCTGAGCACGCTTACCACGACTTGACAGAAACACCATCAAATCCTCCCGTCCTGGTTTCTTTGCAGGAAACCTCTCTTTCCACTCGGCCACTGAGAGTTGCAGGCAAGCTCTGACTTCCGTTTCTGCATGTAGTAGCCCTCAGTTAGCCTAGTTAGAGTGAGCTTCCACATACATATGAATTTACACGGAATGAAGTGATAGCCGTCAGAAAGAACGATTCCACTTGGATTAAGGACATGTTGAACTCTTCTCTAAAATCAAACCTTCCAACCAACCCTGAGACTGCAAACAAAACGTACCCGGGATGTTGATAGAATTTTCGAACAGCACGGGGTCCAAACGAGGTGCATCTGGGTAGCGCACATCGATGAGAAGATAGGGAGTAGGGTCGAGTTCCACCAGCTTCTTCACGGCCAGTGGACTCAAGTAAGCGAACAAGGGAGGCTCCACAGTTCGGAAAGGCTTAATGTTCACACGGCCTCCCGCAGTGCCAAGCGCTTTGTTCTGTCGACGTCGTGCTAGAACACTACGCAACTGCCGAATGCCCCAAGCGAAGAGTGCTATCTGGTCACAATCGTAAACAAACCCTGTTAGTCACGTAACCAGTCTCAAATCAATCACCAATATACAGAGCGCGATTCGGTTCCAGTTGCTAAAGGCTGATTGATTCACAAGCCCAGTAAATCATTCTAGACACAATCAGTAAGCCCTAAACGAACATCGATAACTCCGCATGAAGTGTCACCAATTCGGAGTACTAAGCTCAATTTTAAGTACGACTTGCCCCCCTACTGGTGTCATCAAAGCATCCAAGCCTTTAGCCCTATCTAATTGAAGCCATGCGATTTCCGACTCCAGCATTCAAAATGCTTTCACTGATGTTATTATGTCTATCAATAAGGATTGATGAGCTAGAGAGTGATCACTTGGAGAATGAATCCAATACTCAATCAAAACCACAGTCACACTGTCATCATGTCATCAAATTCACACGTTCAATCTCGATTCGTGAATGCACTCTCAAAATGGGCATGATCCTCGAACTTAAATCAATCACAAACTGCAAAAATCAGCTCGCACTCTGCACACCCGTGTTTCATTCAAAACAGAGCAACTCAACTTCCTGAACCCTAATTCACGAAAAACAAAAATGCTCTGAACAGAGACCTAGAAAAGCTCACCAAAACTCCCAGAGCAAACATCAGACGATATCACGAACAGGAAACTCGTCAAAAACTGGAGAAAGCAATCACGAGGGCGAGAATCCCACCTGCAGGAGAAAGGTGAGCGACCCGCCCACATTGGAGATGCGCAAGCGCCCGCCCTGCTTGGGCGCCGGGGGCGAGGCGGGCGGGGAGACGTCGTCCTCATCGTCAGGAAAATCCTCCTCGTCGCGGAGAAACCTTCCAGACGGAAGCGCAGGCAAGGGCAGCAGGTCGTCCGCGTCGTCAGCTCGATCCTCATCCGCCATTGCCAGAAAAAAACCCACAACAAAACCGCTCCCACAAACCCAACCTCCACCCAAATCACTTCACCAAATCACAACCCAAATCGAACAAACCTCTCCAATGAATCCCAACCCACCTAACTCCAATCACTCCAGTCGTGCATGGCCCATTTGAGCCATCAAACCCACTCTAAAACGATCTGAATGACACCAAATGACATCAATTGATCGTCTTCAATTGGATGATGTGCTCTGTGATATGAAATTGATTGGCGGCATGGATTGAAAGCAGTTTGATACGAATTTATCCAACATGTGGCAGGGGTTTGTGAAGCCGGAGATCCCTAATCTGGGAAAAGAAGAATCCGTGATGCATACAAAGAGCCGTCTCTGGACATGAAGGAGGTTATCTGTTGGTTTTGTAGATTTTGGGGACTGTGTTGGTGGATAGTGTTGGTTTTTTCTATGGTGTGACGGGTTTTTGGGTATGGTTTCCTGAGATTGCAGATCGATGGTTCCGAGTTGCAGCGGTGTGGGAGTCCGAGGTGGGAGTGAGACGCTTCAAGCGGAGCCCTCGGTTTGTCCCTTTAGCCTGAGAAACAAGGAACGGGGCCCTCAAAGAGCACCAGCAGGTACGAGGATTCTATTCTCTCTTAGCTTTATCACTCTCGTTTCTTTTGTTTTGATGCATATGTTGTTATTAGTGACTGGTTTCTTCTCATCAAATTCACAGAATGAGGGTACGTTGTATCTTTTACTACCGGTACATCACAATGAAGGACTCACAGGTTTATTTCGTAAACTACAGGACAACCTCCAACTCCAGGACCAGCACCCTCGTCGTCTTCAACCACATCACAGATACAGACCTCGCCACAGCCATCTCTATCCTCATTGATCATCAGCGTCGAATTCCACCTCTGAATCCTCATCAAGTACTTCACAAAACAAGGGATCTTACTCATCGCTTGGAGCTCAAGTACTACGCTTGGAGAGCCATTGTTTTGTGAGTATTAAACCGATTTATGACTTGCTTGTAGGCGACCCAGTGTTGCTGCCCTGCAAGATTCTGAAACTTTTAACATTCTCTGGACTTGAACGTTGAAGCTATTCTGGAGTTCACTTATGGGAATTTGATAGTATACCTGTGTATTGTATCTGACTTTCTAATCTTCATTCTTTTGGGCTGGAGTACAGATATATGGAGGTTTCTTTGAAGATGATCAGTTGATACAAGGAGTTCCAAAAATGCGTCACATACCAGGAATTATAGTTCAAGGACGTTATGACTTTGTCTGCCCTATTGCAGTGAGCGACTTGTTTTTCTCTAGACATGCTACAACTTTTAGGTTCTGAACATTTTATTTTCGTACTATCCTGCTGCAGTTGATTCTTGGATCTTGATCTGTTTTCAACGTCTGAAGGAAAATGCAATGGGTGGAAGAAGTAGGTAATTATTTTTTAATATATTGATAATGTTTGAAATTTTCAATAATAATACCAACAATGTTTGATTGTGGTGGTGTATGTAGAACGCCTTCGACCTCCACCGAGCATGGCCAGAGGCTTATCTTAGAATAGGTACACCTCTTGCATCTTTATTTGCTTTTTGAGTCCAGCTGGTTAAGTACATTCACATACATATTTGACATATTTTCTTGATAGAATTATTATGTTTTAGGCAACAAACAAATAAGCGGAAGATCCTGATGGTTCATGTATGTGTGATTCAGTGCCAAATGCAGGGCATTCAATGTATGACGAAGGCATCCTGTATGAGCTTGTGCGAGCAGCGGACTCTTTCAAAAATTTGAAATATTAGTGTCTTGCACCTTAGTAATTGGAAATCAACCAAATAAAGTTCTCGCTTGAAGATCTCATGTATTCATACAGGCATACACTTCGGACCGAAGTGCCAACAATTCCTAGTCACTTACGGTAGAGTTCGTATATTTTTTGTACAAGAGCACGAGTAAGGTGAATTGAGTAAGCTTGCTGCATACGATTCTTATAATTTGGTCGCTTGACCAAGGTGGATGCAAAAAATTCAGTACAATAAAAAGGTTTCAAATGGATAAGTTCAGAGGTTAAACTCTCGCGTTGGAGGGGATCTGATCCGCTGTTTTCTGCTATATGATAGTATGTTTGGTTCTAGAAGTGACATGTTTGGTTCTAGAAGTGACATGTTTGGTTCTAGAAGTGACATCTCCAGCCCTGGAGAAGGACTATTCCGAAAAGCCTTTAGTGAGAAGTATTTAGCGAGCAAGCCGGGCAGGTAATGTCCATCTGCGGTACGAAAGTAATGTAACCCCGAAACCGACATTGACCCGTCAGTATCTACGCCCCGTGAAATATCCTAAACAGCAGATCACACGCAAGACATCGCTTGAATTCTCGAGCGGGGTACCAGTGGGCTTCAACGACGAGGTGTACCATGGAAGCGATTGCCGAGAATGACAGGTGAAAAAGCACAACTAGCTTTATGTATCCATGACGAAGGTAACATTTGTGCATGCGAGAAATTTGAGACGCATTACAAAGGCCTCTCCTAAGATACCAATACAAATATTTCGAGCACCAGGCATACCATGGTTGCTTGGACGTTCTTCATCGTACTAGCAAGCTACGCATTCTAGTGAATCACCAGCCTTTTCCCACTTTGGCATGTGTCATGCTCTTTTTCAAACGCGATTTTGGTGGAAAAACACTGCTAAAGCTCGCTGACATAGTTTGCATGTCCATTTGGAAACTTCGTTTCTGTTGCAGATCAAGTACTGAAGCAGAACCTCCTTTGACATTGCAGCCCAAACACAAGATCTTCTTGAGCCACAGTGGTGAACAGAAGTACTTTGTCGAGAACTTGTGTAAGGACTTGGAGGATCATCATCGGTTCCCATTTCTTGACATTCGTCCAAGGTGCTTGCCGAAGGGCAAGAAATTTCCAGAGGACATATTTGAAGCTGCTCAGCAATGCAGTTTGGCAGTGGTGGTCGTGTCGGAGGAGTACTTCACATCCAAGTGGCCGATGATTGAACTGGTCGAATTTGTGCGAGCACAGAAGTCAGGACGTAATCCCAATCTGAAGATTCTACCCTTGTTCATGGGATTGTCGGCAAGTGACTTTAGTGATCAAACAAGACAAGAAGGATGGTTTAGAAAGTGGGCTGAGTGGGCTGAGGTGGATGCGTCGAGAATCGATGTTGCTGAAATGAAGGAGGCATTGAAGGAGGTGAAGGCATTCAATGGCATGCAATTCCATCAAGATGTGAGAAAACTCGCCTCTTATCAAAAGAATGTGGTACGATCAATATGCAAGTTGGTTGCACCAGACGTGAAGTGGTATGATGCGGATGTTCAAGGAGGCAGCAATATTTGTAAGGTGAGGATGTCAATAAGTTAAATAATGTCTTGTGTTTCTTTGTCGAAGTTTGAGGTTCTCCAGTGCATATTGTTTTGCGTACTGTTGAGTACTTAGGAATTTCTTGACATATACGTTTGCGAAACGCTGTATGAAGCTTTTTTGTTGTGTCCATCCCGTCCTTTCATGATGAACTGCAGGTGTACAGTGAGCAGATCAGCACAATTCAACCATCAGGCAGACAATAAAGTTCGTGTGATCGGGTATTATGGAGTGGGTGGCCTGGGCAAGACCACAATGTGCAAGGTGTTGTGCAATGAACTGGCACTGGAGTTTGAGGATAAGGTGTGTCATGTCGAATTGGCACCAAATCCAAGTTCATCTCTGAAGTTGTTGCACCTCACAGGAAGTTTTGGAGCTGTTAGCCCCTAGGGCTAAACTCAAAAGGGGGCTAATCCTTGGCACTTTAATCCGGGCTAAACTTGCCCTTTCTTCTAGCGAGGAAAGATTAGCCTGGCCAAGGTGTGCAATTTTGGGGGCTAAAACAAGTGTACAAAGAAATCTGAGATTTCCTTAACCTTTGTGAAGGGGGGCTAAAATGGGGGCTAACTCCACATAGAGTAGCCCCGGCTAATGCTACCAAAACTTCCAGTGCCTGCACGAAGTGTTGAAGAAGTTGACATTGACAAGTGACAAAGTTCTACAGGATCTCAATGAAGGCCAGGTGAGAACTTCACATCTCGTGCATACAAGTAACCAGCTTCTTTTGATGATATTAGAGAGTCCGGGAAACATGAAGTTGTAGGATTTGAAGGATGATACCACATTTCAATGTTATTCAGATGTGTTCAGATCATTAATCTTGTCTTTATGCAGCCCCTCCGAAGAAGTTTTGAAAGACACAGTTTTATTAAAACAATTTTCTGTTTCATAGCATTGCAGGATTGGCAGCTTATCATTTGATGGTCTATCTTCTCTGTATCCTACAATGTTCAAATATGTCATAGGAGCATGTGTATGATCCTCGGAGGCGTATTGATCATGTAACATGTTCATATGTTTGCAGTGCAAGGACATTCTATGTAAAAGTGTCTCATGGGAGCAACCAGCATTTTTAGCACTCGATAATCTGTGGGATGATTCCGCGTCAGTTGAGCATGCCAAAATGTTTCTGCACCATGCAGCATTTCCTGAAGGGAGTGTAGTGATGGTTACAGCTCGAACTTTGAGGACACTCAGATATCTCGGCATTGACAAGTCGCAGTGTTTTGAGGTACCCGAGCTGTCAAAGGTGGAAGCAAGGAGCTTGTTTTTGTATCATGCAGCAAGTGGGAGACAATATGTTAACAAGGGTGATATCGACATGATAGATGAGTGTGTTTCGCGGTGTTATTTTCGGAAGAGCCAGAAGCAGGGGTATCATTATCTCCCGTTAGCTGTGAAGGTGTTGGGCATGCATCTGGGCAGTTTGGGAAGTGATCCGAAGCAGTGGTTGGAGAGCTTACCGAGGGTTAGAGATTTCGATCTATACCCCTCAGAGGAGAATCCAGTATTCGGGGTGATCCGACTAAATTACGATCGGTTGACTCCAGGAGAACAAGCATTGTTCATGGACATCGTTTGTTATCACCCTACGCAGCTGATCTGTTGGTTTGATGTCGAAGAGATTTCGCAATTTAGGGAGTGGTTGGGCCTTGTTCACCGGAAAAAGTGGGAAGAGATTGGCGTTCAGGTACACTTATATAATCCCCTCATTGTTGAAACTGAATCTGTGGTTGTGAGGTGAAATGGATGTTGAGCAGTGTGTATGATCCATCTCTTCTGCCTAAAGTGACATTAGTGATGGAGAATGGTGATTCGTCTCGTGTGTTATGGATATTATATACGGTTTTGTTTTTGGATTTTGGGAACTGCAGTTGCAGCGATTGAAGGACAAGGGCTTGTTTGAGGATGTGGATGTCACCTCTGGAAAATATAGCATGCATGATCTCTACCGTGAGTTCGCAAAACTGGAAGTGCAAGGGAAGCTGAAGGGTGGAAGTTTTCAGTGCCGAAGGTTTGTTAATGCGAATTCACATCCTTCTGAGCTGGAGATGATGCCATCTAGTGGGGTTTGGGAGAACTTGATTCGAGTGGGTATTGAGGAAGAGGGTTGGGACCTAGATGAAGATCGTATTGCGACCCTCCAGGGAATCCAGTGGAGATACTGCTCAAACGTCGTGGTATTGAAGCTCTATGGACTAAAAAGCTTAAAAGGAGTGCTGAACTTGAAGGGTCTAAGTTGTTTAAGAAGCTTGGATTTGAGTGAGCTGGAAAAACTTGGTGGAGTCGAGGGGCTCGAAGACCTGGTGAATCTCAGTTATTTCCAATGGATCTCTGGGTTCGTAGGCGCTTGCGAGCCACATTTGGGACAGTTACCGGGGTCACTCAAGGTTTTGGAAGTTGTAGGAGTTGGGGCTACTCTAGGGAGAGACGTGTTTGCTCGTTGCACCAACTTGTGCAATTTGAGGCTTGAGAACATTCTAGCTCACGATGGCATCGACTTCGGGCGGTGCTCATCTCTGCTGACTCTTGATCTTATGGAAATTGAAAGGTTACAAGAGTTGACGGGACTCAGAACAGAATGTCTAGACTCACTGCGAATACTATGTTGTGACGATTTGAGGGATACTTCGGGACTTGAGCACTCGGTTTGCTTACGAGGGGACACATGTAGCAGAGGTGACCTCCGGCCATGGCCCCGGGGAAGGGAAGGGTCGGGGCAGGGGGACCCGGCGCCAACTGGACGGGCAGTCCCCCTCATCCAACTTGCCCCCTTTCCCTCCGTCCACTGGACGGATGCAAAATCCAGTGGACGGACAGCGCCTTCCTTGGACGGATGGGGGGCACAATTTCAGATTTAAATGGGTTAAAATTTCAGACTTAAATGAGTTTATTTTGAAATTCATTCTCACTCAATATTTTTCAGTGGAGAGCTCCTCGAAAAAATTAAAATCATTTGAGAGTGATAAAATAAATTGAAATTAAAAATGAAATTACATTGATGTGAGAATAAATTTGAAGTTGAGAGTGAGAAAACAAATTGAAATTGAAATTGGAATTACATTGATGTGAGAATAAATTTGAATTTGAGGGTGATAAAATAAATTTTAAATTATAGTTACGCCAAAGTCGAAAATGATTTGACTTTTAGAATGGAAAAGGAGTTTCAAATTAAAATATCAAATTGAAGTGTAGAGTATTTTGACTTTAGAATGAGGAATTCATTTGAGTTTCAGATTGTGTTGAAGTGGCAAAATATTTGAATTTCAAAATGACAAAATATTTTTAAAATGATTGAATATATGAATTGGAATGTGATTTGAATTTGAGCGTAATTAAGAATTTTAAGGATGATTATATCTTTTGGTACAAATTAAGTATCTTATGAATTCAAGAAAGGGTAAGAAATTTAAAAATAATACATTACACTAAATTGATAAATAATTTCAAATTCAAAACAATTAAAAAATGTGGGTTCTAACCGAGTATTATGAAATAACTTATAATCAAATTTAAAGAAAATTTATTTTTTAAATCTTCAATTACTAATTTAATTTTCATGTTATATTTAGATATTGCATTACTAATGAATAATGCCAAATACATGGAGTAAATTTATAAATATTGATGATGGAACATTATGGATTGTAAAAATTCATATTTAAATACTTATTGAGTTAATTTTTATACATATTATAGTTTATATTAATTCTTTCAAATTTTGTGAGAAGAATTTGTATTCCGGACATAGTGTGTTGAAAAGTATTGTACAAGATTCTACAAAACATATAGAAAATTGTATATGTTAAAACAATCAAAAAATTACTAAAATGATGAATAATTGAATATTTCAAATATGCCACATCTTTTGATTTGCATAGTTTTGGTAAATATTATTATTATTATGGGAAAGAATATAGATGAAATAAAAATAAAGACTACCTCAAATATAGCAAGTATATAAAGTACATAGCATGTATACTAAAAACCATGGAAGTATAGATCACTATGAATTATAAAATAGAATCTATATTAATTATAGCATGTATCAAAAACATACCAAACACATATTAAAAATCACATGATCACGCATTAAGGTATGAGCTAAAATAGTAAGTATACTAAGATAGTAGATATACAAAATACACTAAATATAGTAAAAATACTAAATATAATACATGTAATAAATATAATGAATCGAGTAAATATATGAAATATACTATAAATAATGAGTATACTAAATATACTGAAATGCTAAATATAGTATATATACTAAATATAATAACTATGCTAAATATAATATAATAAAATATACTCAATACATGAAATATAATAGATGTAATAAATAAAAATATAATAATACTCTATACTATAAAAACATACTAAATATGAATACCGTCTATAATAGTAAATACTAAATCAGGCTGCACCATCAATCTCATGATGGTACTGCAATATATGCTCTGCTAAAACGTGGAATGCCATGCCTGGAGATCGAACATACTTCCGCCGCCAAATAAACTCTGCAAAATAACCATCGTAATGATCCTTCACCGTACCGTACCTAGGCAAAGATCTCTTGACCGCACTCCAAGTCCCCTCAATGGTGTTCGTATGAACACCGGTCACTGGATCTCTGAAATGCAAAGTATGATTCACCGACTGGTGAAAATATCCAAGCCGTGAAAGGCGCTCCGTGTTATACGCTCTCCAACAATCACTCAAAATAGTGGTCCCGGGCTCGATATACTTGACAATAATCTCCTCTAAAGTCAAGGCCGTCCGGTCTGCTACACAAGTCAAAAAAACTTTCTTCGAACCACGCTCAACACCACCAAATACCCACTGCCCTTCTACCCTACGGCCTCGGTGAAATTTTCGTTTACCAAACTTACTCTCATCTATCTCAACAAACTTTCCAACACCACCAATTCTCTCCACATCCTCATTAGTCACGGCGAGAAAACAAATCTCTCGACAATAATTATACTAGTCAACAGAAGTGTGGTTATCCGAAACACCTGCATGAAACCTTGCGTTGAGCTGCACTGTTGCATCTCTTTGTTACTCCAACAGTACATCAACGTCAGCACCTGCTTCAAAGTTAACTTGGACTTAAAAAACCATGTCCCATGACGCGCCGATAAAACTCGCCGACATCGCCGATGCGAACATCTCCATTGGAATCCGTCAAGGCGCCGCCGCTCACGCACACGCCCCATAGGTCTCCCACAATGAATACAATCCCGGGCATTTGGAATTAATCCAAGGTCACCCGCAAAGGCTACACAAGCCTCCAAGGTGGAAGTGCGAGATGCAAATTCATGCATGGAGAGAATTTGGACATCCATTGCTCAAGTGAATTTTTTTTTACAAACTTCAAAAAATGTGAAGTAAATAAAATAATTCAACTTGGAGTGAGAGGGAGTTTTAGTGAAAATGTGTGATGCAAATAAAATCCGACCATACTAATTGTAATGCTAACAATATGGGTTTTGGCCATGGAGTTGAAGTGGTTTTCAAAAAACCCTCCCAGTTGAACAGTCGAAGGTCTGATGGCGAAGGGATGGGAAGGGTCGGGCGAAGGGAAGGGATGAGGGAAGGGTCGGGATGGAGGCGCGAAGGGAAGGGGTCGGGATGGAGGCGCGAAGGGAAGGGGTCGGGATGGAGGATCGAAGGGAAGGATGGGGTCGGGGTCTGGGATGAGGGACGGGGTCGGGGGAAGGCTGCCCGTTCCCAAGGCCGGGTTCCCCCTGCCCGGACCCGGGAAAGGGAGGGGTGGCCATGGGAGGTCACCCCTGCTACATTCTACCCGCTTACGAGAGTTGGTTCTTTTTGGTAATCCTTTATTGGGGGAGGTGCGGCATGAATGTAGCAGAGGTGACCTTCTCTCCTTCACCCGGCGGAGTGGAGGGTCGGGGGCAGGAGGACCCGACATCCAGCAAGGGCAGCTCTCACCGGGCAGCCCTAACTTTCATATTTTTTAATTTTTAATTTTTAATTTTTTATTTTTATTTTAAACTTTTTTTTTGGAGACAAATTGTCTCAGAAATTTATATGAATAATATAAGGTTTTTCAAACCCATCGAGCGGAGCGAGAAGGGTTTGAATAAGGGCAACGGGTCCAGTAGGAGCCGTTGCCTGTTAAGTAATTTTAGGGTTCACTCAAAACAACGATCACGGGGTAGCTAGGGTTGATCTCATTGAATTTTGGTTTTTATTGCCAATATTTTTTTCCCAAATAATTTTTTAAAAATAAAAAAATAAAAAAATAAAAAAATTCAAATTCTATGGGGCTGCCCGCCCAGTGAGCGCCGGGTCACCCTGCCCCCACCCTTCAATTCCCCGGGGCCATAGCTGGAGGTCATCTCTGCTACATGTGTCCCGGGAGGTGCTCGATGTGCAGAATCTCACCGGTTTGCAGCTTCTGCAGATTGAGCTTTGTGATGGGATCTCAGAGGTGCGGGGTCTTGATAGTCTTCGACAGCTTCATGAACTGGAATGTTCTTATTTGCCAAAGTTACGTGAGCTACCCAGCTTGAGCGGATTGCAGCACTTACACCACTTGCAATTATCTGGGTGCAAGGCTTTGACTGGTTTGGAAGGTGTGGGAGATATACCTTCGTTGCGGCTACTTGATCTTTGGGATTGCAGTTCGTTGGTGCGGTTGCCAGAAATGAGCAAGTGCACAAATCTGGAGGAACTCTGGATTGGGGGTACTGCGATGGAGTTGGGAGAGGAAGACAATGTTATGCTTTCAAAGTTGCCCAAGCTGCGTCCAGTTCTAATCAGCACTGATCGGCGCATTACCGGTAGTATTGAGATTAAGTTGGATGTGGTCAAGCGAAGGGTGCTGAAAGCAAAGTCGTTTAGAGGGAGTGTTGAAGAGGAGAGGGATCTGGAGATGCCTCCAAATATCAAACTCCCGGGTTACAAGTTCTGACCGATTTTCCTTTGCAGCTTTAAACCGGCGTGCAGCTTTAAACTAGAGTAGGGGCATATAAAGCGTGGACACACTCTACACCATTTGTAACTCTAATCCTGTGAAGGCTCTCCACCTTTCTCGGAGTTTTTTCCAATTACATTAGTAGTCAACCTTCCTCGGGTGTAGCTCCGGACTTTTGGTTTAAGCCATGTGTAAATTCAACTTTATTTTTAGGGGCGTTGGTCATTGATGTGAGCATGTTTGCAACGAAAGTCTACATTCTACAATCAATAATTTTTGTATATAATTTATGTGATATGTTATTCTTCTTGCATCAACAAAAAAAATTTTGCTGACATATCTAAGAAGCTTTGTCATTCAAAGAACTTTAACAAAATGGTTGAAGTTTTAGTTTTCAGCATTTTATCCCCTAAATGCTCTCGATGATTTTAGACTCAAAATTGCATGTCAATCCCTCTTTGTAAAGCAAGCTATTTTTTTTGAATATAATAATATTTTTTTGTGATTTTATCTGCATACCTGTAAAATCAGCATACAACTCATGAAATTACTAAATGTGATTTTAAAAACTACTTTCTATTTATACAAAATTTTAAATGCTCTAATATTTATACCATCCTTTCAACATATCATGAAATAATGAAAATTTTAAAGGATATGCAACTAGTTTGCATGACATGAGGAACGAATATGGGTCATTGTATGGTAACATTGGATGCTTCGTAGCGGACCAAGACCTGCACAAGGAAAAGTGGCTCTTTGACTTCCTCTTCTACAAAAGACCAAAGAATGGTGTATAAGGTAGAAACACCTATAACCGACAACTTAAAGCAGTTTAGCATATCAAAGCTTGGGTTATCGACAAGGAGATATTTTTGGTTCATAGGAAAATAAGGTTTATGAAGAATGAGCATTTTTCCATGAATTATCTCCCAATATTGAAATTTGTACAATTTTTCAAAGTGAAAAGTACTTCCGAACCAATAGCCGATATATACAAATGAGGTACATCTGTTCTTTCATAATCTAGGAATTAGAAGATATCGGCTATTGGTCATCTGTCGACTATGGGTGTCTCAACCTTACTCGGCTTTATATTAGGGTGAAAAATTGAATGAGCAGAGACTTCAATTGCATAATCCTTGGGCTGCTCCTTGAAAAAAAATCATGAGCAGTAACTTAGTACAAACGTTTGAACAGTACCATGTAGTTTGTCCTTGTTAAGAATATAAAGAGCCAACCAGGTGATGTACGTTGTTTGACCTGCAGAAAAGATTTGGATCACATGAAGATCACAACACAAGGATCGTTGACATCCTTCATGAACATTGTTAGAAGAATTATTAACCTCTTTAATAATAAATACATTAATTTCTTTTTTAAGATTCACTTAGATTTTTCTTTTGAAAGTACCAAGTTAATCGAGATGTCACAGCAAAATGATTAAATGAAGGAGCAAGATACAAAGTTTTCAAAGAATGATTTTGTTGGGATTCAAAGACAATGTAGTATACATAAAAATACATGTACAGATATGACTTCCACAACATCATGACATGCTTTTAGCTACAAAATCAAACTATAAATGTTGTAATTGACCAATGAACCATTCATATTGACCTTGTTCTGGCAAGTACTTTAATTCCTTTATGAATTAATGAGTTGAATTATTTCAAAACTACTATGAAGTATAAAAGGAACTCTGTTAGGCTCGCTCCATTCAAATTCATGTATTGATTTATTTGGGTCAAAAGCCCTCTCCTTTTTATTTCTTTGTTGAAAAATTACTCAATGATGCATATGTTCCTCCAAAACCAATCAATGCTCAATCATTAACCCCTAAAGCATGTTGCAGCCCCATATGGGCTGCGGTTTGTTGTTTTGAGTAGTTTGAGGGCTGTTGCTTACTGTATTTGCATATTGGTGTCAAAGAAGAATTGTGGGCATAGTTGTGTGGATCATGACTGTATTTTTAAAAATAAATAAAAAAATCCAACACGCTCTGTGGACAGCCTCGAAAGTGGTATTCTACGTATTTCCAGGGAAAAGCTGTAGCGACGCCCCCTGAATCTACGCGTCCCCTGGCCTGACAGTAATTCATCTAATCCAGGCAATGATGACCGGTCCGACAGGTAACTTAGCGGTTAGCCTACTCTAGGGATACGAGAGTTCCAGCATTGGATCCAAGAGCTCCTCCCTCTCTCGACTTCAAGATGGTTGCTCTGGGTTTAGGAAAGCTCGCTTCGAAGTCTGAGATGCGCTTGAGGAATTGACGGTAGGGAGGTTTGAATGGTAGCAGTGGCGGCTAGATTGGGATCCCCTCTTCAATGCACTTGGGGTCACCATGGCACAGAAATTTTGGATCGGGGAGGTGATCGTTGTGGAGTACAGAGAGATTAGTTTCGGTTTGCGCTTCAATCCCTTGATGAAGTTTGCGCTTCCTGCCCGGGTTGATTGCCGAGAGGGTCCAGACAGAGAGGTCGAAGTGGAAAAACTCCGGGCTTGGGTGAGAGGGCAGGGTCGTTCAGAGGGAACAACATCGAAGATCGTAGCTCTGTTGCAAGTGGATCAGTTGTTGTCGGAGCCGCGACGGAGGTCCTGGTTACGCAGAGGAAACTTTGAAGAAGAAGACAAACTTCGGTACCTGTGGTACCGGCACGCTGCAAGGTTGCTCGGTTGGAAGGAGAGGCAAATATTTCCAGGATTTGTATCAGCGCTCTTGAAGAGGCACAATTTCCGGAGCCATGGAGTCAGGGATGAAGCTGTCGCTCAAGAAGCAGGCGAGGGCGCGTTCCATGCTAACCCTAGAGTCCATGCTCGTGGGGGAATCAGCGCCGAAGGTCCACACCATGGCGAGGGTGACGCCAGGCATGGTGGGCGTGGCGCTCTTCACGGATCAGATATGAGAATTCGGGGTTTATGAGGGTTGGGTTTATGTGTGAGGGTTTAGGTCTTCTATCGCTACATCTGTTAGCACTCGTCGATTTTGCAAATTTCATTTGGATTGCCCTGTTCCCCGTCGAAATGGATAGAAGACAAGGGTCCGATCTGAATTAGGTAAGAGGGAGGGAAATGTGGGAATTCGCTGATAATGGGGGGGGGGGGGGTGGTGGGTGCGTGGGGGGTTATTTTGCAGCAGGTTGGGGACATCGATCACTCAGTCCCGGGAGTCGAGGCGGAATTGGTGACAGTAAAGAGGAGACCTGGGCGACCAAGGAAACAGGCAATTCCGGGAGCCCCTCAGGAAGGAGGAGCAGGGGAACCAGCACAAGTAGAAGGAGAGAAGAAGGCGAGGGCACCGAGGAAGAAGAGAGAGGAGGGGGCAGGTGTCGTGAAGAAGGCCAGGGCACCAAGGAAGAAGAAGGGGGAATTGCCCGGGCCCTCAGAGGTGGGAGGGAGTGGAGCGGTGGCAGTTCTGCTTCCAGGGGAGGTGCCTGCGGAGAAGAAGGCACCCCCGACGAGAGGGAGAAAAAAAAACCGTGCCGATGAAGATCTGAATGGAGGCGAGGAGGCATTGGAGGGGGGCGAAGCACTGCTCTCCGGGGTTGTTGCAAAACAGGCCAAGCCACGCCGTCGGAGAGGGAAGAATGTGAGCGTGGCTGAAGCTGGAGGGGAGGGGATCGAGCAGGCTTCAAAGAGGCCAGCGACAAAGCGGAGAAAGAAAGGCGAGCAAATGCCGACTACAGAGGTGGACACAGTTGGGCAGGAAGAAATTCAGCATGAGCCGAGACATGGCAAAGGTGAGAGGGGTTCATACCTGGGTTTGTTTCTGAAGAATTTGATGTTAGGTGGAATTCGCTACTTGTTTCATTTGCCGTGGTGAATGAATTTGGTTTTGCGTCTTACTAGGTGCCTGTTTGTGGATACAATTTGCTAATATCTTGACCGCTGCTCTTCTGATGAATGCTGTGGGTAACTTGTGCAGGCCGAAGGGTACCCCAGCTAACGAAGGAAGAGAAGGGCAAGTCGAAGGCCAAACCGAGGAAGCCGAAGACTTGGCTACCACCAACTAACATCAGACCGACTCCGGCGGTGGGAGTAACGACACGAGCAAGGAGAACCTTGGAATTTCAGGAGCAGGAGAAGGAAGATGCCGATGCGGCCATTTGGGACGTGCTGCAGTGCAACCAGCCTAGCCAATCTCAGCAAACACTCGACAGCATGGGTACTCGGAACTTGGTGTTTGATGAACACCAGTTTCAGGACGTGGCGTGGACTGCCACTACGCCGGTCACGAGGGGGGGACTTCAGGAGGGGGGACCCCATGGGTCTCATCGAGTAGGAGAGCAGGGTACGAGACCAGGTGGAGGAGATTGGGATGTTGCTCGGGCGGGGTGGCCTGTTCGCATACCGAACAGGTTCATCTCCGACTATTCTTTCCATACAAGAGACACGCCATCTTGGACATGGGGAGATGTCGTTGCAGAGTATGAAGATGTCGAAACGAAGAGAGCAATGGTGGTGGTCGACTTAGGCGGTTCACTAGGCTCCATGCATTTCCCCGCATGTGACGTTCGCATGGCGAAGGGGAAGGATATGCGAGCGCAGGGGAGCGAGGGTGGTCACGGCTATGGCTGGGCCAAGCGCCGACAAAACTTGGGAGCGCAGGGGGTGAATCGCGCGGGCCAGGGATCAGGGGCTGGGGTCGGGAATGGAGTGGGCGGGGATTCAGAGGGGATGGCCGACAACGGCTCAGCGAGAGAGCGGTGGGCGACACGGCCAGTCGAGGAGTACGTGATGCCCGAGGTTGTCGAGGCGGCAGAGGGAACCCAGGACTCAACAGCGCGCACTGTTTTTCCACAGGTGAGCAAAACTCTCCCTGAATACATGCTGTGGGATGAAAATGACGGATTCATGGGTGATTGTGGGGCAGCGCAGCAGTGCGAGGCCGCAGCCTCATCCGGTGAGGAGTGGATACCTGCCTTCGAAGACGACCTTGGCAGTGACGAGGACTTCTCGGCGGATTATGTCCCAGCCCGACCTCCTCAATCCCGGGACTTCCTGGAGTGGTGCCAAAGTGCTAACTCTTTCCTTCCGGGGCATATGGAATTGCACCAACTGCAAGCTTGGTACAGAGCTGAATCGTGGAACAAAGACAAGGTCTCGTTGCTTGGGAGCAGGGACAACTTTTGTGGGCCTCAGCCTGGGTACCGCCGAGGAGGAGAAGGGGTGCCCGGAGTTACAGAGGTGTTCGATTTATACTGGACTCCCGAGACGCTGCGAAGGATAGTGGTGGAGACGAATCGCTATGCACGAGAGGGCAGCGGAATAGCAAGCGATTCAAGGACCAAAGGGGGGCCATGGTGGAAGGACGTTACTGTGTCGGAGCTACGGGCATGGCTGGGTGTGTGTATCCTCATGGGCGTGAAGAGATTGCCCGCGGTCCGGCATTACTGGCTGCGGGGAGAAGGTTTCATCTACTGTAATCTGATCTCCAGCGTCATGAGCCTACCAGGTGGTCGGAGCTGCTTCGGTGTTTGCATCTCGTAGACAACCAGGAGGTAGTTAGGGATGTAGGTTCCCCACGGTTTGACAGAATTGCAAAGACGCGATGGGTGATAGAAAACTTCGTGGAGGTGTCTAAGGAGATTTACAACCTAGAACGCGAGATCACAGTCGACCAATGCGTGATCCCCTACAAGGGGCAATACTGCTTTATTCGGCAATTCATGAAAGACAAACCTGTTAGGTTTGGAATCAAGTGCTGGGTTCTGGCTAGTTCGAAGTCCAGGTTTGTTTCTAACATCGAAGTCTATTTCGGAGAGGGCACGGGTATGGGGTGGCATGGGCTGGGATACCATGTTGTGATGCGGCTGGTGGCAGGTCTTGAGCGACGCTGGCATTGCCTGGTTGTCGACAACTTGTTCGCTTCGGTCAACCTTTTCCATGAGCTCATGTGTCTGGGCTACTGGGCTACTGGAACAGTTAGGCGAGCAAGCAAGAACTTGCCCACTGGCTTGTACCGAGAGACCAAGGACCTGGAGAGGGGCTCCATGGTGATCCGCACACACAACCATAGGCAGATGGGGGTTGTGTCGTGGCAGGACAAGTGTCTTGTGACACTCTTGAGCACCGCTGCGAGCCCGTGGGAACCAGGACTGAGTGTGCTTCGTAGAGTTCCTGGCATGCGTGGACAGCTCGTAGTTCCTGCCTCCCCTATTCTCCTCCAGTACCAAGAATATATGAGAGGAGTGGACGTTGGTGATCAGATCCGGGCCAACTACTCATCACAGCTAAGAAGCCACAAGTGGTGGCACAAATTGTTTTTCTTCATTGTTGATCAGAGCGTAGTGAATTCCTACGTGGTGTATAGTTCAGCTATGGAGACTCTCGGTCTGAAAGTGCCGACTCACATGCAGTTCAACATTGCGCTCGGGAAGCAACTGGTGGCGAAGTGGCTTACGGAGCGACCTCGCACTGCTGCTTGCCCCCCTCCCCGGCAGAGGCGACCTGCGAAACCCGTTCATTCCCATTGGAAGTCTGCCCTGAGGCGGAAGTGTGTAGAATGTGGACAGCGGGGATGTTGGTATTGTCCTGGATGTGGCAATCAGTGGATGTGCCGTCAAAGTTGCTATCACGTCATTCTTGAGCGACTAAGTCGCCTTCCATGCTAACCCCGTGTTTTTTTAACCGTTGTATGGCTTCGGGGCAGGTACAGGGCAGAGCGGGGGCAAGACCCGCGAGGGTGTTACCGGCTGTGCTTGATTGCAGGACTCCTCCGCGGCATGGCTGCATCGCTGTGAAGACACCAACTGCTAGGCACACCTGCTGAGACTTCATGGCTTTCTGTCTGAGTGGGAGGGCTCTCCTTTTTTGTTTTTTTTTTTCCTTTTTTCAATTCGCCCCCTATCCTGTTCTCCGAGAGGAGCCGATTTGGATCTACATGTGGTCCTTCAATCGCAACAAACATGCAACCAGTTGGAGTGGCGATGATAGACTTGCGGCACAGGCTAACGTAGCACCCTATTTTATAATCAAGTCCTGGCAGATGCGGTAGCATTTGGGACCTCAGACTTCTAAACCGCGTAACTTTTCCATGTATATTCGACATTAATTTCAACTGGCTCACATTTTTCTTTTTGTAAACTGTCTCTGTGTTCAGTCTCGGTGAGTTTGCTTTCTCAACCTTGTTTGTGATAGAGTTTCTACCTTCATGCTGCACGCTTTTGAATTCTGCAAAGTTTATAGGAGCCCGTGGGAACCACGAAATTATCCAGCAAATTCATGGTGACGGTGAGTCTGACTTTTTTTCGCTTACCCCTTCATGGAGTTTAGTCTATTCAACACTGGAATTTAGTCTCTTTTGGTAACTGCTGCCGATGTTGCAGAGATTTACGTGGTCTCTTCAAAGAGGAGTGTCTCATGAACGATAACATCCATTTTTTTGCAGTTGAAGGTGCGCCTCTGCAGTGTCGTTGATTCGATTCGATGTTGTTTGGAGTGGTGAGTCGCCCTTATGCTGTCCTCCTTTGTGTGCTTGGCTTCGTTCGTGTTCTGGTGAGGTGCGTGGTTTTCGTCTGTTGGTGGTGATAGCACTGTTTTGGATAGATTTTGGTACACTGCAGGGCTCAGTTGACTACGGGGAGAATGTTTTCCAATTTTGTCATCGTGGTGTAGTTTTTGTGAGTCTTGCTTGGCTTCTCTCTGATTGAGGTGGTAAATCGATGCTTGCAGGGCGACATATCCAAATCTGTGCTCTACTTCGAGCTTGCTTGTGGAGAGTAAGCATCGATTCCTGCCTTGTGCTATATTTCTGCTCCTACTATGTCGTACAATGTCGTGAGGAATCTAAGCTGTGAGATTCTAGAGGGGTATTTGGAGGTGTGTTTTCAGTAGGTGTTTCTGATTTGAATGTTTGTTGGTCCAGGTTGCATGTTTAGTCGGCGTCGAAAAGCTGTCCATGTCAGCGGCATGGTGGAGAAGGCGTATGTTAGATCTTTAACTGCGATGCAGAACGCATTAGGGTTGAGGTAGGTGACTTTGTCTTCCGGCGTATACATTGCTGCCTGGCTCATCGTCATCGCCCCTCGAAACTCAGTCACAGAAGTCTTAGGGTTGAGCGTCTCAGTACTCTCCGAATATTTCAAAGTTTCCGGGAAAAGTTGTAGCTAGAACAAGCACTTACCGGGTGAAATACGTACAGGCCGAAGGTTGATATAAGAGAGCTTTCGATCAAATTCGGCTGCGTGAGACTGATAAGCACGGTTCAAAGGGTTCTATCTTTGTAAGTCTCCATTTCATCACTCTTGAATTGGCTCCGAATTATCCTGGATCTGCTTTCTCTGTGTTCATTCTATGGGTTTCAAATGACGGCTCCAGGGCCCATCCTCGGGAGAACACTTTGCCTTGAAACGCTCATTTGGAATGTGATGTGCGGCAGATATAAGCAACGTTTCGTGGCAGCACTACCTGAATCAAGAAGGGTGAGTGCTGAATTCAGCCGACCTGCATTTATAGCGGCCGCTTTCTTTCTATGTTCCAAGAAAAACAAGGTGAGTGGAGATACACCCTGGCTAGTTGTACAGGTTTTCCTGGTTTTGTTTCTAATGGAGTGGAGTGCGAATGAAGACATTCACCTGATGCATGACTCTGAACGACCACATCAATTTTTTTGCAGTTGAAGGTGGACAAGGTACGCCTCATGGAGATCTGCGGTACTTCGGATCCAGAATTTGGAAATGTAAGTAATATCAATCTCCTTCTTTATTGCAGTATACGTATGACTAGTGTTTTTCAGAATTATGGATAGGAGTATTGTGCCTGATTTGTGTGTTAGGATAAAAGAATCCAAATTGAGCGTCAAGCTCTGATTCTGGAACATGATTATGACTTGCAGATTGCGTCGAAAAGGAGAAGCCAGATCCTAAAACCATAAAAAGTAACCAAGGTTCCCGTTCTCTCACGTTGGTCGTCAATGACATGGGATGGCCATGGGATGGGATGGCCATGAAAGGCATGATGCTGTATGGGAGGAGGAGACGGAGAGAGAGGATTTGCGAAAAGGACCAAAGGGAGACCACAGCACGGAGAGGGCCCAGGTTCGACGAGCAGATGTGGAAGCGCGTGAGCAACCGATGCTGTAGCCGCGAGGCCACGCCCTGAGCCGGAGATCATTCCCGTTTGCGCCCCAATTGGAGTGTGGCTCTAGAAGCGGTGCTGGGTCCAGGCTACCCTCCTCACTCCACCAACTGACCGCACTGCACCACAACCTTCACGGCACAACCTCCGTTGGACCACCACCAGGTGAGCCATGCCGGCACTGCCCCCTCTCCTCCCCAGTACCGCTTCGTTCTCTCTCACACTGCCGGACTGTGCACCCCTGACTTGTGTCTTCCTTGGTTTGCCACACCGTTGTTGCTCGCAGGAGTACATGGTTGGTTCGGAGGAATTGGCAGCGCTTCAAGAATTCGGAGTCCGCTGCCTGCCGGCGAAATCCTCTGTTTCGTGGAAACCGTGCCGACTCCCCAGTCCCTAGCCCCCAGTGATTCCCCAGTCCCCAGCGATTCCCCAGTCCCCAGTCCCTAGCCCCCAGTGATTCCCCAGTCCCCAGCGATTCCCCAGTCCCCAGCCCCCAGCGATTCCCCAGCCCCCAGCGATTCCCCAGCCCCCAGCGATTCCCCAGTCCCCAGCCCCCAGTGATTCCCCAGTCCCCAGCTCTGCATTTCTGCCACCCGTAACTGGGTGTTTTCGGCGCCATCAATTCCTGCGAGACAGCCATGGCCGTGGGCGCACGCCGGCGTGCATTGATGCGCCCTCCTCCAGGTTTGTGGGTTCTCCTTTTTCCGGCGTTTCCTTCACCTCAGCTCCCCATTCGATCCGCTGCTCCTTCACTCCACCAACTGCCCGCGCTTCTAAACCCTGAACCCCCTCCTCTCGCGTCTGTTTCTTCCGCCTCAGTTTCTCTTGAACCTCCATTGTTGTTGATCCCTCATTGTCGTCTCTCACGCCATGGCCGCTAATAATCCGGGGGAGGTTCTCGATGATCTCCAAGGCGAGGCGCTCCGTGAGCTGGATTCAGTCCGAGCCTTCTACTTCTCTGTGGCGGTGAAAACACCCGGCGATCTGCTCGAGCTGGTGAGTTCCCGGAACCCTCTGCCCATAACCCGATTGCTGCTTCTTACATTGTTGCATACGTCCTCCGAATTCGACTAACCGACCATTCCCATTTTGTGTATCACTGCAGAAGGTGCCGAAGTCTTTCACAGCGCACTGCGGTTTCCCGACCTCTCACAAATGCACTCTCATCACCTCAAACACGAACAAGGAGGAGTGGCCCGTGAACCTCCAGCGTCTCGATGGCAAACAATGGGTCCACTCTGCTCAATCAATCGGCTGGGGCTGTGGAAAATTTGTCGCAGACTTCGGCGTAGTTTTGGGTGACCTCCTCATCTTTGAGTAGGCTGGGGAAGATTGCTTGGCGGTGAAGAGAATCCCCCGCAGCCCAGAGAAGAAGCCAGGAGTTGGGCCAGCGAAGTCTGCTACTGCCACGACCCTGGCCACACCAAACAACCCCGCCGTGGCCCCCTCAGTCGTTGCGTCCTCCAGCGATGCCCCAGCCACCCCTCTTGAGTCCCCACGCTTTCAGAAGACCCTACGCATCTCGCACCTGAAACCCAACCGAACCGCTAGACTGGTAAGTGGCCTCCCCTGCCTTGTACCATTCCGAATTTCTTTCCAACTAGTTACCGTCTACACTCAGAGACATGTGAATTGCACTCTGAATTCCATTTTTAGGTCTCCTGTTATCACCTTACGGTTTATACCTTCCGAAGTTGTGGCTTGTTTATGTCGTTGCAGGACATCCCCACCCCCTTCTGGAGGGCTCACGGCCAAGAACAATTTGATGGCCACCTATTCACACTGACCGGGCCATTGTGGTGGGGGATCGCCATGTCCGCAGTACAGATCACCGACAGACAGACGCAGTGCTTCTTCACACAGGGCTGGTACGAGTTCCATATGCTCAATAAATTCAAGCTCCATGACACTCTCCTCTTTGTGAAGACTGGACCTACAGAATTCAAAGTAGCAGTGCTACCAGCCTAGCTCTCGAGCTGTGGCTGCGGTGTGGGGAATGGAGTGACTGTAGCTAGAGCATAGACAGACCAATGCAGCAGTTTTGAATTTCCGAAGACTTCACATGCTCCGCCCAAAGACCCCTCCATTGTTTTCTGTTTGTACTGACAAGGTGGTTCATCACCAGACTTTGTATGGTTTTTCACAGACTTTGTGTTGCTTGTTTATGTGATGGCTGTGTTGTTTGATTATCACCGTGGCTGTGTTGTTTGATTCTCACAATTTATGTCTCCGTGTTGTCTGTGGACCTCTGTTGTAAGAGACTTCTCTTCCCCCGCCCCCCCTCTTTCATCAGATTCCTTTCATATATGTTCACCGAACTATATGGGGGCGAGTTCAGGGCCACGGGACTCGTGGCAGTTGGAAGCCACTGTCCCGGGACTTTGTATCTCCTTTCACCCCCCTCCTCCGTGGCACCACCTCACTCGCAGCCGGTTCTGGCAACCAGAAGCACCTTTCACGGAACCGGTCGAACAGGTCATCCACTGCTGGATGAAACCTTCTACAAACAGTCACTCTACAAACAGTCACTCTTACTTGCAATTTTCTCTAAAATTATGGACTAACTTAATTCAGAATCTAATTCCACAGCACTATTTCGGACTTCACAGAGAATGTGTATAAAAAATCAGACCTTCAAAAATGTCACTGTAGAGTAGCAAAATTGGCAGCTGTGTCCTAAATACGGTGCAGAATACACAAAATACAGATGCACCATTTCTGGACACAACATGCTTTAGGGGTTAACTCTCCACCATCAACAGCTAGCAGTCCACAAACTGTAACAAGTCCAAGCAGATCAAGATTAACATCAACATAGCTCTCCATGCAGAAGCTCCACAACAAACAAATGATGGAAGCTAACTACTCACCGAGGGCTGCGTGCTGCAAAATGCTAGCACCGCAATGACACTCACTGTCTGCACAAAGGAACTGTGATGAGAATGAAGATTTAGAGCTTCGTATATACTAAGACTCAGCTTCTAGAATTTTGAGCACTCTCTGACTGGGAATTGTCCACACAGTATTAGTGATGTATATCTATATAGTTGGGGATACCGTTGATGATATTCTGGTGGAAATTGGTATTGAATTGTTAGTTTGACCCCTAAGATAGGAGCACCTTTTTCATAGCCTATCTAGGTAGCACAATTAGTGCGGAGGAGATGTGTAAAGGTTAGGTGATTATAGGGTGTATGGGCCAAAAACAAATTTGAATTTTTTGGAGTTGTATTGAATTTTCTACGGATTTTTTAGAGGTATAAAGCCTAGAATTCTAGAAGTTGATAGTAGGGGGTTTTGGGATCCAGAAGTAGGAGGCTACTAACAGTAACTATCGTAGGACAATAGGACAATGAGTAGAGTGGCGACTAAGCTAGTGACTATGGTAAGACTATAGGACAGTGAGTAGAGTGGTGACTAAGCTAGTATCACTTGCAAGATGTAATGTAGTATATGATAACTTGGTTATCCTTGAGTTTAAGCAGCTCTACTAGTTTCATTTCTATGAAGGAAAGAAAGACAAAGAATTGGTTGTTTTTATAAATAAAGTCTTTTTTGTCAACTTATTCTTTAATCCAATAGTTACATTTGAGTTATTGTAATGATTACATCTGTAAAATTATGAATATTAAAATATGTGGATCATTGTTTTAACATATGACTTGGAGCTCCATTATGTTTGTAACTTTGAACCATAGACTTGAAAATAAACAATTATTATCAAATGGATATGAATGACCATAAAACTACACATTAATAAAGCAAATAGTGATATCTATTACTTTTACAAGAAATTAATCACAACCATTGTTGTATCATTTCATTCAACTATATCTTTTAGTAATAATAGCTCTAAAAGGGTAGATAGGCTTTATTGAAATTGGTACAACCATAGCATTTTTAACTCTAAGTTTATTGCAAATAGTGTCAATTTACTACATGTAATAAAACTCAACAAATAACTTCAAATTCATACCAAAATTACAAGACATAATCATTTTATACAACAATTAAAAATAAAAAGCAGGTGAGATATTGAAGGGCCTAAAATCATTCGATGTTGTTGATGAACATCTGAATTGAAAATTGAGCAGAAGAAAGAAATGTTTATTGTAAGCTACCACAAGAATTCTCTTCATGACAAGCCATCTTTTTATGGACAATCATTATGATCTTAAAGTACAACGTCTTTTTGTACTATCTTTATGTTATCATCACGTTTTGAGTTTTACATTTTTATAACCACGCAATTAAAAAAATAATATAAAGATAGAGTGCGCTTCAAAAGATTTAGAAATTTTGACTTTTATAGATTTAAAAAGCAACGGCAATTGAGGAAAAAGCTTAGGATTTCATGAACTTGAGAACCAAGGACAATCAAAGAAATATAGTAAAAGAAAATGTTATGACTTTTACAAACTTGAGAACTAAAGACAATCAAGGCATATAGTAAAAAACGAATTTAACTTTCACAGACTTGACAAGCAAGGACCGTCAAGATTGCAGCTAGTCCATTATAAATTGGGTATACAAGAAAAAGAAGTGACATTTTTCTAGCAACAATAAGTTATAAGTCATATCTAATAAGTAATAAATGGCAGCTCTGCCTTTAGGAATAAAGTTATAAGTCATATCTAGTAAAATACAATGACATCACTATTTTTTATACAAAATTATGAGTCATATTTTGTAATGGGGTCGATTCTACTTTCAACATAAAAACATGAATCAAATTTAACAAATAAAGGTCTGACAACCTTCTATTTTTATTTTAAAACATAGATAAAGGATAATAAATAATAAAGTGATTTTATTCAAAGCAACATCATGAGCTGTAGCACATTGAAATTTGAAAGGAATATATAAATATGGTTTGTTTTCCAAAGATAAACCATATTAACAAAGTAATTTTATTTTTTGAATCTTTTATATAATAAAAAATATACATGGACTTAAATTTAGAGGTGAATTAAATTGAAAATATAATCACTTTAGTCTCTTTCAAAGACCCAAATTACTCTTTGTATACATTTAGAATATATACAACAAGGCGTGTGGAACCTCGAAGTTCACCTACAGGTTACAAATACAAAACTTGGATAAAGTCGTAACTAAATTATAGGGTTCAAGGTAGGAGTATGAACATATACAAGTAGAAAAAGAAGTGCATCAAGCCAACAACTTACGCCTTTGCATTTCCAGGGTTTCATGGTCTTGAAATTTAGTGGCAATTTTGCAATATAAATACAGGCTTCATTATTAATTTATGTCATGATACCTTACCAATATAATATGTTCAATTGTGAATTTATAGTGGTATGTATTTTAACAATTTTGTCAAAGCTAAATAATTTTATTAATAAGTTTGTGAAGATAGATATTCTAGCAGTGTGTTGATGACTCAAAGGTGTAGATACACTATTTTGCTTCTTTTAGCTGTAATTATCGAATTCACAATATCGAAGATGAAATTGATGTTGAACTTTGTATCATATGAACTGCAATTATGATTACTTTGTATATTATTCTTGTGAAAATGCTCCACCAACTTTCATCTTTAAATCAAAATATCTACATCTTTTCCAAACACAATCATTCAAATACTCTACACTTTTTATCAAGCGTTTACCCTAGTTATTTTTTCAAAAATTGTACAAATTTAATCAATTATTTGCATCAACCATTAAAATAAACAACTATTTTTATGAACTCAAAAATTATATATTGTAATGAAAAATAACTTAACTAGTTGTATACTCAGTTGGATTTCTCAAGTGGTATATTTGATGCATGACTAGTCTAAATGTTAAATGAAAATTTTCTCCGTATCTTTGAATAGATTTGGTATTTTCAATCACACTATTCTATAACCTCACAGAAGAAAATTGCATCAGGGCCTTTCAAAATGATAATGATTTGATATGTCTCCGCAGTTTTGGCTTCTAAACGAGAAGATCTCTCAACACTCCAATACTAATATTCCAAAATCACATATTTGCACAAGATAAAAAAGCCTATGGTAGGCAGAATGATTGATGTGCCTTGTTGCCATTCTTGAATTGTTTCTATAATTCTACATATAGACAAATGTCAAAAATGTGGAGTGGAAATGAAATTTTATTTCTTAGACAAAGTATGAATTTGTTATAAATTTGTGAAGTGTGTGCTATCCAATTGATCCAAAGGAATTTGTACTCTATCCTCGAACCAAGAAAAGGTGTATTCATAAAGGCCATCCATTTCACCTATAATGGTCAGTCATGTGACAAATCCCAACTTGTTTGAACTATATTTAATTTTTTTTTCCAATTGAATATGAGTAATCACTCCAGTAATTTCATTGCAATGGAAGGGTATACAATAGAGACATTGCGTTTACTAACACAGTCACAACAAGCACACTGGCATCATCAAAATGCTCATAATGCGCATATACTAAACTCTTCAATCACCTAGATTTCGCAGTGCTTTTCAGAGGTTTGAAGACAAAGTTGAATGCTTACGTTTCCATCACAAATTTATTCTAATCCCTAGGGATTCTTGAAATTTGGATGCCAAAAGAATGTAATCTATAAAGTTTTCTTTGTTTTTGATCCCATCGACGTCCCCACGATAGATAAGTAGTAAAATTGTACGTAAAATGCCATGCATCCGTAACGAAATGATTACCAAAAGCCATATTTTAATCATGCAAACAACAAAGCAATTGTCTTTGCTTTCTTATACATTTATCCGTCAGTAAAACTAGAGATTTCCACACATTCAAAACTTTCACAACTATGTTTATTCTTTATTATTAAACCCCCAAATGTCTGAGCCTATGACCACAAAAATAGACTTTGACTTTGGTTGCTCTATTTTGCCACTATAAATAATGTAAAATATGTATTTATTATTTTTCTTAGCTAGATACACATGTCATCTACAAGCAATAATTTTATCAAAATTAATGGTTTCATTATGTAATTAATATAAATTTTCAAATCAAAACAAAAAAAGAAAATTCATAACAAATATAGATTATACTAAAAAATTAAGAAATATTTACCATAGATGTATATGACAACCAAAAACCTTATACTAGTTACCGTGCTCAAAAATTATGTTTTAATTAAAAAATATGATGATAAAACCTAAAACCGTGGAAAATCAAGTAGTAGCCACGGTTATACCCCTTCATCTTGTACCAGCTATAAATCACTCAATTTTAGGTATTTTTCAAAATTTTAAACTGGACTGGAAAAAAGATTTGTCAAGCTACATTTCATTGGTTTACCTCATCCGCAAAAAAGATCATCCCAATAGTCAAAATTGTTTTTCAGCTATCTGTATCAAGGAATTTTTGAATACATACACGGTACTGAGCTTTTGGACTTTGAGGAGGCACCAAAATTCATGAAATTATTATTTTGAGGATTCTTTAATGAGATTAGATAGATTTCTCACAACTTTACAACATGAAAAAAAATGGATGAAAAATTGTCATTTGGATGACAGTTATAGAACTTGGAAAAATGAAATCGACCAGTTTTTGATCGTTTAGGCGTTTAGGGGTTAAGTATTTTACGCTTTATTGGATTGCATTCATCAATAGTAAATTTTCTAGGTAGCATAACAGATTTGTGATCTGTTACTCTTGATAACAAGACATATATTAATTTTGGTCTGAATGCTACGCAAATGTCGATAATCGCTTTTGCAGCAACAATTTGTTTAGATTTCAGTTGCTTCAAATCATTTCCATTGTTTGAGACGGTTGCAGTCAGATACTTTTCAATATGGGTTTTGAATTTTTTGTAATGGAGGGTGCCCTTAAATTTTACTAGCATTATACGGTAAACTGACATGACAACAATTAACATAATCTTTGCAGTCTGGATTTGAACATTAGAATGTTGTGCACAGGAAAATCAATGTGCTTATGAAGATGTAAATTCAGTGAAGAAATTGAAAATTAATAACATCTGAAACATGTGTTGTTGATGACCTCCTGGTTTTGAAACTTGGCAACTTGGAACGATTCAGGAGTTCCGGATTGTGATGCACTTGTACTCAAGCTTATCAGTTGAGAAGCGTTTATGGAGCTACATGTTCAGGTATTGAATTAAAATAAATTTTCCTCACACCAATTGTGATCATTATTTGAAATCTTTGTGGGCAATACCAGCAATATAAACATCATGAAGTGATTTCCTTAAAGTTTGGTGACCAAATGATTTACAGCCCTTGAACTCGCCAATTACAACGACATGGTTCTTCAAACCTGGCAGGGACACACCTCAAATTTAAAAACAAGTCGTTGAAAATATGTTGTGTGCAAGAAACGAAAATAGTCAGCTCAAAATCCTACAAGTGCATCCCAGAAAACGTACCAACAAAAGCTCTGCTGAAGAAGACCCTGTCCACTAGCTATGCATCTCTCAAGTATCCCACTGACTTCAAAACCTCTCAATCCCTGAAGCTCTTCTCGTCCCGGTATTCTAAAACCACACTCATCCCCTTCCCACGTCTTACACAAACGTGCAAGTACCCAATTCAAACCAAGGGATATAACGGTTGAACGCAGCAATACTTCGTGATCCGAAAGCTCCATATGGTTATCAAAGTTAAAGCTTTCAAAAGATCTCATGTTGGTTTGCATAACTTGTTTATGTTTCAGTTATTGATGGTCTGCGATTCCGATTGCATTGCGAAGAGTGAACGTTGTGGATGTCCATCGCAAAGCAACCGTTCTGGATATCGTCCTTGATAGTTATGGAGGTATGTAGAGAGGGAGTCGAATAAGAGAGAAGCAGAGTGTGAAAGGTTTTTGGCATAAAATGCACAAGTTGACGTATTAAAAATGAGCTTAAGCGCTCCTCACCTCAAATGAGTCTGAACATGAAATTTCAATCAGAGCAAAACATTTGCGTCTGTAGTTTTCTCACTACTCTTTTGAGCGGGCCACAACATGGGCAGCAAAGGAAAACTCTCAAAAATGTTAATGTGCAGTAGGACATGCAAAAATGTCAGGAAGACCTCTCTCTGATTTTGAGTAGTTGAGAAGCACAGCAGTAATGTGCTGTGTCAATTGGCTATCTAAAACTACACGATGTGTGTCGTAGGCTTAGGGCCGATCAATCTGACTTAACCTGCGCAGCTGCATTTGGAGAAGCCAAAGATGGTTGCTTGTTGGCTTTGGCATCATGGCACTCCTTCAGAGCCTTGACCTCTGATTGTCCACATTTGCAGCATCACCATCCAGTGAGACATGAAGCCAGGTCGAAGTGTAATTAACAGTAAATGACATGTTTCTTTTAGAAATTTTCCAACAGGTTTCGCATAATGTAAACAACTTCCTGATTCACGTCCAGCATGAGCACATTGTAAATACACGACGTTCGGAGACATTATCTGGATGGGAAGCTGGATAATCCTCACCTGCTTGACAAGCCCTCCAGTTCCTATCCGTCTTCACCAAGCAATCCTGCACAATTGCCACACCACATACGTTTGCAATTTGTACATCATGGCTCTAACAAAATCAGAATGAGATGTAACAGGAGCATGAGAACAAAAAGGCTGCAAACCTCCACCTGAATATCTAACCTCGTCATTTAAAATTGCACAAGCTTCTACAGGGGACATCATATTTGCTTTAGGACATCAGAAGAAGACAATCCCAATCTGAGGACTCCGTCCGGTTAAAACTTCCTAGACTTCGGCACCTGTGAACCTTGATTCTCAATCCGAGAAATCAAACCAAGGATGACAGGTTAGAATTATGCGGACATCGCACAAAGACTAACAACTTCGGGTGACCATATCCAACGTGGGTTCATCGACCACAATCTTGCCAGTCAGTGCATCTACTTGAGGAGGCTTTGTATATCCAATGTAGTAGAATTATGAGATAATTTGTAAAACTAATTCGAAGCAGGTGAAAGACGAAGACTTCTGCCCATTCACGACGACAAATTCACTTTGTGAAGATGCAATATGTTTCTCCTTTCGAGGCCAACCTCAAACCTCAAACCCTAACTCCCGACGCTATAAAAATTGTTGGGCAATGAAATGATATGCAAACAAATTGGAAAGAAATTCTGGAGTCCAGCAGTGCCAGTAACCACGAGCATTTCAGAAGCCTAGGTTTCAAACTTATTTTGCATGTTAAAACCCTAAAACTCACATACCAGAAAATTCAACTTCCAAATCATTCTTTCTCAAACTTCAACTGAAATGCTGAAGCCACACTCTCGTTTATAGAGCCGCTATTCAAACCAAAATTTAATAACGCAAACCTCATCAAGTAATTCGCCAGACTTCGTATCAAACAATTGCGCAAAGACGAAATTCTACCAAAATGTGTGAGAAAATTCTAACCAATCGTGGGCGGAAACACCAACATAGACCACAAACAGCAATTGTCAGAATAAGCGAAACAGGAGCAAGACTAACAACCTCTACAACATTAAGATGGATCAACGAGAGTTATGAGACCCAAGGACGAACCTCGAGGCACTTGTAAGCACGAGCGCATTGCTCCAGCTGCTGCACATTCTCATCCTCTTCCTCCTCCTCACCCACGCCTTCCTCCTTTGCCTTCGGAGGGTTCTTCCGAGGCGAAGGCGTACACCATGCAATCGCCATTACTTCCGACACCCAAATGCCCGCAAACCCAAACAGCTGCAATCTCTGCAAGCAAGCGAACAAAAGCACTCTAAGTACTCTAAGTTACATGTATTATGAAAATCACATATTCCTCACAATCCCCATTTCATCATCACATCATCAACATCAACCGAGATGTCACTTCGATGCATCCGAAAGACATCTGAATTTACGTGATACTCACGTCATTGAATTCATATACATTGAATTCATGTCACGCTGGTCGTAGACATAAATAAGTTTGTGTCAACGAAATTATCAACTTCTGATGGGTATGTTCATAGAGTCTACACAAGTTAGGGTTTTCGTTTAGTATGCAGGGTTTCATTTTATTTTGTGTCATAGTTATGAAGCAAAAGGGACGAAAGTATTCATTTTATTCATATCAGGAACGAAAGTCCAACAGGAGTTTGAACTTTTAGTATAGCAATTTGTTGTTTTGTAACAGCGCTTTTCATCAACAAACCTTGAATTGAGGTGGCCGTTCACGTAGAACATTTTTTGTTTGCTTTGATACACATCAAGTGCTGGAACAGGAAATTATTTGTTTGATTCACATGAGATGCTTTTGTATCATGCTGTTTGTGAAGTCAAGTATCATTTGGGTGCTGAAAAGGAACAAAAGAACACACCGCATGAAATGGTTCACTTCCATCCAAGAGTTGAGAGAAAAAGCATCAGTGCACTCTGCAGGACATCGATTTGATCATTCTGTCACAACTTAAAATTCGGACTGTACAAGAATTATAGCTGATCTGTGACGAAATTTGAGGCTTTCACTGCAGTTGAGCTTTTCCAAAAGGTTTTGAACCTTACACGAGGTGCAAAATCCAGGACTGGAGCCAATCAATGAACAAATTTCTTGCGGAGTTTAATCATATTTTCTCTCCTTTTGGTACTGAAAAGGGCCGGCTTTTTTCTGTATTGCTGAAGAAACAGTCGAAAATGCATTTGATTACATTCTAAAAAGCCACAGGAAAAGAAATATAAAAAGCAGGCGAAGACGCTTCCATGGTCGGAGGCTGTTCAAACCAATTGAAGTATTCAATCCAATCTCGGCTCACCGAGCAATTTTGGGTTAAAGGGAATGTTATTCATTGGACCATTGCTGCTGGCCAAGAGTTGGAGCTCTATTGATGGAGTGGTTCCTCGCTTTCAAGCCGACCATTTGGTATCAGCCACATGGAGAGCAAACATTACCACGCTTTGGCAAATCGAATCAACATTACCCAATTCTTCTGTCGTTTCCTGAATGGACATATTACTCGGAAACTATTCCCAGAATATTTCACTAACACTCAGTTGTAACCTGTTGGAGAGAATCAACAGCATGGGGGGCCAGTGAGCTGATCAAACCTGTGCACCGTTTTTCATAAATTGCTTCAAGTTAGAAAATATGGTTACATGGTAAAAATTGGGAGTAGGGTAGGAGGTGGACCTGGTTGCTAGGCTGCACCCTAACGTGGACAAGGAATTAAGAGGTGCATGGCCGAGCCCACGTGTGGACATGGGCAAAGACAGAGAAGGGCATGGGACTAAGCCCAGAGGAATACAACTGAGATACATAAGCGGCACCAAATCCTCCACCAGTTGGCTCCCACCATTGCCATCCTGATGTCTCAGCAACGTGACTGGCGAGCTTGGACAGCTGAGCTTTCTCGCAACTTGGCTCGGAATACCACTAAAAAAAACCAGGAGAGGGATCTATATTTGCATTGGGCATCTCCTGGTTCCTGGACTCGCCTGGCCAATGCAGAGAGAGCAGTGGAAATATCTCCCATCTGTTGGTACTGCGTTACATAATTGGCACTCGACGCCATCCTCATCCTGTCCTGGCGACTTGAAGCCCGAGCACGTGGCTCGAGGTTCAAGATCGAGTGCTTCATGTCTTCTGATTGGAGCGCTTGCTTCTTCTGCGAAGCCACCAATAATGCTCCAGCGATCCTACAAGGTGACTTGGACCTTGGGAGGAACAAGATCCATTTTCTCATTCAACGCACAGCAAAGCAGTCGTTCAATTACGTGTCCTTATGTTGGAAATAACAGCATGCATTTTCCTGGAAAATAGGTGTAGGTCTCTAGAGAGTGCTATATGATGGTATTAAAATCAGTGCATCAACAGACAACTCATACCGATGCTTGAACGAACAACAACCAATGCAGCCAATGATTGGAGTATACAATTGACATTCAAAACAGAAAAATCTTAGATACTGCAAAACATAGCAACATGTAAGTGATGGGAGTAACTAGCAAAAAAGACTGAACATGTATTTTCATGTGTGAGGGTGATTATCTCACCCATGGGGAAGATAAGCTTGCTTACTTGTAACCGAGAGAAACAACAGCAGTGAGTCTCTTCGTTGGATTTATTTTAATGGAAGGAATTTACATTCATGGACGAGCAAAAGATCTACAGTTTTGATGCAGCAGCTTTGTCAGCAAACCAGATGAGCTTCCCGTTGAGAGGACGAGCGCTTTGCGATGGGAGTTCACCCAGCGGCAGCTCCTCTCCAAACACCTTGGCCAGCATTTCGGCCTTCCCTTCCCCGTTCGCAACGAAAGTCACATTCGCTGCAGCTTGCACAACGGGCATGGTGAAGGTGATCCGTTCAGGTGGAGGCTTCGGGGAGTCAGTGATGGGAGCGATCCACCTGTCTTTGACCTGGACGAGTGGGTGGTGTGGGAAGAGAGAGCAGCAGTGGCCGTCTGGTCCCATTCCCAGAAGCAGGAGATCCAACCGTGGGTAACCATCAGCAATGGCCACCACCCCGGTCTTTGTCAGCTGCCTAATGCACATCTCGTAATCCTCCGCAGCAGCTTCGGTGGACAAACTGTCATTAATTGCGTACACTTGACCCGATGGAATTGGAACCTGCAAGGATCAACATTCTTTGTTATAACCTGTAACTATGATGTCAGATTGGAGAAATACCTGGCTGAGTCCAACTTGAATCTTTTTCTCAACTAAGTCTTAACATCGTACAGATTCTCGAATGATGGAATTCAATGGAAAAGGCAACACTAGCTGTGCTCTGTGGTGTAGCGAGTGAACTGGGAGACAAATTAGGTATCTTCATTTTCAATTCAGACATCCAAAAGCGATAGAACTTCTGGGAAATAAGAAATCATGCCAAATGAGTTTGTCCATGTGGGAGAGTAATGCTTACCTTCGATAGAAACCCATCCCAAGCAAGCTTGTAGTTGCTATCAGGATGATCCTTCTTCACGACGCGCTCATCTGCCCAGAAAACATGCCACTTCGCCCAATCGACAGACTCCAGATATGGCGATTCACACACTTTCCTGAAAAGAAAAATACACACTCCATCATAAACCTCATTAAACGCACTAAGAAAACACTCTGCAACATCCGATAGAATGCGCCCACCCGAGAGCAGTTGATCTCCCACATTCCCCTCCCAAAACCACCAACGCTCACACATCCAAGCACATCTTCCTCCGTATCCCAACACAACTGATCCAAACACATACCCCAAATGAACACCCAACTCTGTAAAATATCACCAACTCGTATCACCCAACTCCTCAACCACTATCCATTGCGCCGCATTGCGACCCCCTTCTCAACACAACAGCATCCAGACACAGAATCCCCGAACAAATCCACTTACCCTAACATCTTGATGAGCGAACCCCCAGACAAAACAACCGTAAACGCTCCACGCGCCTCGATCGCCGCCGTTGCGACATCCGCCACATGCGCCGCCAAGCTGACGCTCAGCGATTCCCCATCCTCATACACTTGCAGCTCCTCCCTCTTCAACTTCCCCAAATTCCCCGCCATCTCCACCTTCCCAGTTCCTGCTTTGGCAACCACTGTGCGCACCAATGCGCTCGACCTAAACCCCGTCGCACCTAACCCTTGCCTCAAAACCTTCTGATGAGAGGTCGCTCCAAGCCTTGCAGCAAGATTAGAATTCGAAGACAAGCATGGCGAGCTTAAGAAACTGGTCGCTGCGGCTCCTCGCAGGCATGCATGCATGGTTGCCATGACGGCGAATGACGCACTTGGAGCTCTGTGGAGAAGCCTCCCTGCCTTTTTCTCGAGCGGGTTTCTTCGGTTCTTCTTCGACGGTTCCGTCAATTCCCGGATTTGCGACCACCACGTGTGCTGGCTTCTGTTTTCTGTTTTTTTCTCATGGCTCGCTGTGCATCGGCGTGCTGGTCGTGGGTTAAATTAAGCCTCCGCCCAATGCAGGCGAAGCTAGAGCACAAAGTAGCGGATAATATTGGAGCCCGGTAATCGAAGAGCCACAGCAACTGTGGACAATTCAACTGTAAAACTCTGCATGTCCTGGGATTCGTGCTAAAAGATGCACACCGCTGTTTCGGAGCGTGCGCCGCTTCTCAATGCAGATTCCTGACTGCAGTGAGCGCTCTCTTTTGTGGACATGAAGTGTGGTTGCGGTTCATGTTGCAGCGGTTCTGTGTTGCATTTCGAATGAGGTTGACAGCTTTTCTTATGGCAGGTTTGTGAGTAATGAGAGATGACAGTTTGACAAGGAGTGAAATTTCAAGGATGTCAAAGCAGAAAATAATCTCCGTTTATTTAAGGATCGGAGCACACCGTCTGCAGGTGCGGATCAGACCCGCTCTTGATGTATACATCTTACACTAAACCAGGATGTCAAGCAGTGGATTAATAACGTCGTGAGAGACCAACGGAAGCTGGTGGGTTGTAGCACTCTTCACCTAATTTGAAGGGCGGACACAACAGAAAGCTCACCCGATCATTGCCTGAGAGGGAGGCTGGGAGGTCACACAACAGGCTCATGGGCTCGGTATCAACCAATTCTAAAACCAACTTCGGCCTCTAGGCTATAAAATAATGGGAGGGGGACAAGTCCCGGAAGAATATATTAACAGAAGGGACTTGAATCTTCGATCTGGAGCACGTTCCTCACTCCTGCGTCACACACATCGAATCCCCACACGTAGAGGCCTCCAACGGCCGCATCGTCCAACCTGACAACCTCGGACGGGACCGACATGGCGCTGTGCTCACCCTCGTGGGTCCATTGAATCCGCACTCGGCAGGTGAAAGCTGCAATGTCAGCCGGCAACTGGGAGCCGTCACAAACAAGCGATACGTCGCCTGAAAGGCGGAGGGATGGCGGTGAGTCGTCGTCTGCACTTGCACCGACTGCGGATGCCAACCAGGAGCACTTGGGTTGCCCCACCAGTCTCTTGTATGCGGCGTTCGCCCACCTCACTCTGAATTTGAGGTCTGTGAGAACTGATGGCATATCCGCTTTGTCTAGTCTCTCTTGAACAGATTCAAAGGGCTCCGTCAGAGGAGCTGTGTGAGGGTCCACGGTGACGATGGTTTGGACGGTGATGGTCGATCCTACAGCTCTCACGGGCTGTGGAGCGAGCACCTTGGCTTGAGCTTGAGCTTGGGCTTGGGCTTGCCCTTCCGACAAATTGGAGGGGTTCTGAGTACCGGCTTCTGGCAGAATGAATTTCTTCAAAAAACCCCATAGTATAGCCTTGCACTTGGTTGCTGGAAATTGAGGCTGGAACGTCAGCGTTGCCAGATGTGTGCGAATGCCCAGTGGATCAATGTGCGGTCCAATCGCCTGGCGTTAACCAAGACATGAATATCAGAGAAATTCGTACAGACAGCGGAAACGAAAGAGTTGTTCAATGGGAGAGGAATTGAAATGTGTTCGAAAGGTAGAAACGGCAGGGGATTTATAATTTAGAGTATTTACCTGTATTCTGCTGATCATCCTTTCAGTGGACAATCGTTTGAACGCCGAATTCACCCACAAAACTGTATCCATCTCGTCGGTGAGCATCACGGCTTCAGATGAGCCGCCATGGCGCTGCTCCAGGTAATGTGCATCCACCACTCGCCCTCCACCATCCGCTTGAGATGTTCCAGTCGCCCTGTCCAACACCGGCCGAGCTCCGGGAGGGCCGAAGCTCTCAGGCTGCACACAATGGCCTCCAAGGCTGGCCTCCTCCTCCGACCACCGTCCTTTGCTTGACATGGTCAAGCTAGTGTTCAAATCACTGCTAATAGTAGCTTGCTTGTCAGAAGACCATCGAATGTCAGACCGTAACAGAGACAGAGTCGAGCTGGAGGAGCTCGACCGAGTGTTGGCTAAAGGAGTGTCTGGAAGAAGAGACAAGGTGACGATATTCGCCTTCCTGCTATCAGTCGCATCCTCGGCCGAGCACACCTCACTCTCTGCGCCAAAGCTGGTGGAAGCTGAAGGGTACCCGGAAAACGGCTCACGCTTTAAAATACTATTCGAATACTCCACCGAAAACACAGACGGGGTGTTGCGCGCTGCCCGCTCCATGAATCCCCTGTCCTTCTCCAGCCCCTCATGTGAATTACCAATGTTGAAACTCAACCCATCCTTGCTACATCTTAAACCGCTGTTGGGGTTGCCTCCCGGCCCATGCTCGTAATACGGCTCCGGCGGGGGGGACTTAGCAGACAGAGACAACGACACGGAGACGCCGTTCTGCGAATGATCGAAGCTGTCCTTGAAGCGCTGCAACCCGCCCGGGCCGAACACGGGCGCCACCCGATCACTGAAAATGGGCGTCAGATTGAAGCTCGTCGGCTGAAATTCCACATTTCCCTCCGCCTTCGTCGACATTGATCCCGAGCTCGTCCCCACGCGCGGCTTCTTCAGCTGCCCCGGCGACCGTGAGCTGTCCGGCGGCCGCTTGTTCCGCCTCTTGACCCTGTGCTCCGCCGACTTGGTGCTGCCCTTGTCCGTCGACAGCGACGACAGCGAGTGCGAATCCGTCTGATCCGTCCCCTCAGCCTTGGGCACAGGTTTGGGCGCGATTGGGCGGTACCTCGACATTATGTGGTCCGTCTTCGAGGGAAACATGGGGCTGCCCGGTTGCATTACCAGCACTCCACCCCTCTCTCTACCCTTGATCTCACGCCCCCGGACAGCTCCTCAGCTTGCTCATCGCCCTGCTCCTCCTCACCATCATCCACCTGCTCCTCCTCACCCCCACCACCACCTCCATCACCATCCCCTCTAAACTACCTCCTCTAGGGCTGCCCCCCCAAACCCACCCCTCCACCCCAACCCCCTGAATGTTGATGAAGTATCGACAGATTTACTACACATACCCTACTACATGCGCCACCATCTCAACCCTCCTTCATAAAATTCCTTCATCTCATACCCTGCCGATCAAAACCTGCTACACAGCCAGCCTCCACCCTTCCCACCACGGCACCCCGTTCAACACCACCTCCGACACCGTCATAGAACCACTCGGATGCCCTCCTCTCCGTCCTCCAACCTCCACCACCTCCCCCCACGACACTGACCACACCCGTCTACACCATTTGTCCATAAAAAGCCAACGAAACTCCAACAAAAATCGCCTCACCCACCCCCTCCACCTCCTCCCAAACCTGGACAAGCAGACAAGCCCGTGGAGCCGAACCCGCACCGATGCGCAAGTGGCACCCCAAAATCTGTCCCAAATCCCCTCGACTCCACTCCACTTAACCTACGCAACGACGAAGCTTTTGCTGATCTCTCTCGCTCTCTCTCTCGCTCTCTTCGGAGGTGAAGAAGAAGAATGGCATGAGGATGGTGTGATGCTGTGATGGATGTGTGAGTCCTGTAGCGGACTAACCTACACTATCGGAGAAGTATACCAATGGGGCGCGACATGCAAACGCCGGCGCCAGAGGCGCTCTGAGGAGGGTCTGGGCTATGATAGTCGTCTCCCAGGCTGTGGTGAGGTGAGGTGAGGTGCGGGGCTGGCTTTCATCCCTGCAAATCGCCTCGCAAACAGTGCGCTTCCTTCGTTGGGGTTTCATGGTTTGATACCCGACGAGATCTCGTGAGCGCGCTGTGGGCCTATCGATGCCGGGAAGCGGAACCGGAGGGCTGGCAGAAGCCCGGAATTGATTCGGTCACAGAACTGGGCCCCCTCCTGCACTGCCTGCTGCTGCTCCTGCATCTGCACCGTCCTTGAAACGCCTTTGCTTATCCCCTTCATCTGACATCCATCGGCATGACCCTCTCGCAGCGCTGCATCTGCGCCTCATGGTAATCATGCAGGGCGGTCGCCCACTCATGGGCTGCTTGTGCATGTCTGTGTGCGCAGGTCTGTGATCCGTGCAGGATTGTCTGGGTTTCTGAGATTCGATCGACATGCCATGCTGGTTGGATGCCTCGGCGCGATTCACATCCAATGCTGGTGGATCTCCCACTTTGCTCATGTGTGTTCATGTGGGTTTGGTTAGTTTAGGGGTTAAGCGGTGATTTGGAATGGGTCTTAGCTTAGATTAGGTTTAAGACCTCGATGAACTCGCATGGTTCGGGTTCCGAGGGAGTGTGTTTGTGTTTTTAGTTTTGTTTTTTTAGGTTTAAGGTACTGGAATTGATGTCTCGCAGGATTGTGTTGATTGGAGAAGATCGTTTAGCCTGGGTTTTGAGCTCGGGAGTTTGTTAGTGGCCGTGAATTATCCGAATTGGGGTTGTGAAGCCTGATTTGATTAGTTTGTTGCGCAGTGATGGAGAGCTGAGTGATTTGTGTGCTCGTGAGTTTTTAGTCAAAATTGTTCTGAAGTCGCAATCAATGTGGGATTGGATTGAGCTCTTGGATCGGCTTGTTGCTTCGATTCTTAGTACCGTTCCTTTTGGGAGGGTTTGGCGTTTCTGTCTACTTGTTCATGGGGGTGAGGGTTCTACTTGTTGGTCTCTCAATCACCCATCGCTCGGGAGAGTTTTAGGTTTTCTAGTGCGTGTCCAATTCCATGAATCTTTTGGTCGATGAGAAGAAGTTGAGCATCGTGAGAGTTCGTCTCCTGTTTGTTATTGTTCAGTAGAGAGTGGACATATCTCATCAGGCCTCTGTGGTTTGTCGATCAGCTTCGATCTGCCTCAGAACGTTTCGTGATTATTCGTTCTGCTCAGTGCTAGGGTTGTTTTTTCTGTAAGTTGTATTCTCTGCTAGTAGAAGTGGCGCTCCATTTGTTTGTTTGGGACAGCAATCAAAGTTGGATCTCGGACATTATCATTTTCTATTGAACTTATTGATGGCTCGAGTGGCGTGTACGAATGTGGAATAGACAGTAACTTCCGAGCTAGTTCAATTATGAGAAACGTTTGACCTTGGTGTTTTCTCATTTTGGGTTTGCAATGTTTTCTTCCAGGTGAAGTGGACCGTTACATCTAGGCATGTTGTTTGGGATTTGTGAAGTGTAACGTGGGGCGCTCATGGAGAACGCAGGCAGCAATGCGGCGCTGATGCGCCGCATTGTGCAGCTGGAGAAAGGTTTGTTGCGATGGAGTATACTCCTGCTTTATCATTGCTTCGCCACTGGAAATATTGTATCTCTCTAGTAGTAGTTAATTTATCTTGTATACACGTGCACTTCTTTTCTGAAACTTGAAGTGCTTGATTCATCCCTTTTCTGCTGTCGCTTCTACAAATTGTATTTTGGCGGTTCATTCTAGTTAGAACGTATTTTCTTTGTTAGCGCCGGAGAAATCTAAATGAAAGTCATTTGCCTTCAGAGAGGGATGAGCTACAAAAAGACGTGGAGGCGATGTGTTTGCAGCAGGCTGGAGTTGCCAGCAGCGTAGATGTCAGTACCCGAATGCAGGCTCGCAGGTAGGTCATAGAGAAGCAGCCATTCTTGCGAATTGTAAATAAAATATATAAAGTATGGCATTGCTAATCAACAGTGGACAGTCTCCTTTACAGGACGTTGAGTTTGATTATGGCACGAAATAAATTGCTCTGTTGTATTTAAGAAAGAAATCGTATCTGCTTTGACTCCGAACACTTTCCGTATCCAAATAGCGTTCCTGCTATTTATTTTATGTTATTTCTCTGGTGAATGAAGCTGTTTTTAAGATTTAGATATGATCTTGCTCATCTTCAATATTGAAGAAGAGCGTGGAGAAAGGTCAGGTCAGGATATAATCCTGAAGAGCTTTCATCGTCGGTCGGGATTATATCTGGGTAAGAATATGATTAAGGGGTAGGCTAAGTTATGGCCTGGTGCAGAGCTACTAGTTTGGAGCAAGAACTGGATTCTTGCAAAGAGAAGACGACGCTTCTTACACGAGAGAATCATAACTTGCAAGAAGAGCTCTCAGAAGCTTATCGTCTGAAGGTATATCTGATCACCTCGCCTGATAGACCTTGTTCTGCTTTTAATTTGACCATTTTTATAATCGTGGTTTATGACGATACTCGACGATGTCTCTGGTGGGTACGGCTGCCAGTGATTTGAAACATGGGTCTGAGTGTGACTTTTGACGATGTTGTAACCCGCAGAGTCATCTTACTGAGGCCTTCAAGAGAGCTGTTGAGAAGGTTGTTTCTCTACTCTGTTCTCTCCATTTTCAGTGATATGGTTTTAAGCTTTGAAACAGAGCTTTTAAGGAGGTAAAGGTGCTATGAAACAGAGAAAGCAATGGATCAGTAAGATAAACGTTTACTTGTGAATTTGTATTGACACCAAATTTTTCTGCCAGAGTAATCAACTTGAGAAAGAAGTGAAATTCTATCAAAGCAAGGTGGCGGCTGCTTTTGCCGAGAGGGATAAAGCTATTGTGGAGGTGGGATTGTGCATATGTTCCGTGCGTTTTTTAAGGAAGTTGCAGTTCATCGAGAGTTCAAAAATTCCTAAAATCATCGTGAGAATTGTTGTAAACGTAGTCGGAAACGGACGCATGAGCTTGTGAAGTAAATACTGATTTATCTAATAAAAAAATTTGGGGCCAGGTTGAGAGGGTGCACGAGGTCGAGAAGGCAATGACTGCAAAAGTCCAACAATTTCACAATCGGTGAGAGACGCTTTCTTGATTCAGATCTGGTTAGAAATTTGATGATACCGTTTTAATGGTATTCTGCAGCTCATTTGTCCATGTGTCTACACGGGAAGATCCTTCAGTCTTAGGATTTTTGTGAAATTGGAAGTTCGTATTGATTGCACACCTGAAGGTTAGTGATGCACGGGTCACGAACTGTGAAAACATATGTAAGCCCACTTTACACTGGTTTATGTTTAAATTTATGGATTTTCATAGAAGAGACTCATGATTTTTATTTTTTTTACTTTTAGCTGTTGTATATGACACATGGTATGACGGTGATGTCACAGGGCAGAGGAGGCAGAGAATCAATGTAAAGAACATGACACTCGGCTTCTGGAGCTCCAGAATCAGCTTGACATCCTCTACAAGGTCAGTGTGCCATTTCTAACGAGTGAGTACATTGAGCTTTATTTAGTTTGACAACTCTTTTTAACCTCATAATAATGCTCGTCCTTTGATCATGGCCTGTGACAAATGCTAGTATCTTCTGAACCTCTAAGTTTGTTATTTTAGTGCGGTGTTTCAGGTTGTAGACAAATTCTGGGGAGCGCGAGAGAATGTCCTTGCTACTGATGATAACGGGCAACTTCAACATATCGAACCTTTGGATAAAGCAACGGCTTTACTCTCAGATTCAGATGGCAGATGGGCATACGGGGGATGCAACCGGGAAGCTGAAGAGGCACTTCGACAAGAGCTGAAAGATGCTCAGATCCTTGCAGAGGAAAATGGTCTAGTAGCCAAGCAGGAGCAATCGCGAGCTAATGAGCTGGATGCTCAGCTGGTACTATCCTATTCTTTACATGTTTACCGTAAGACAAGATCATCATATAGTAAAATTTGGGACAGTTACAACATATGTTTACTGATGTAGTCTGTGAAGGTGGAGGGCTTTATGCTGGTTCTTACTTATCACCTGAAGTGGTTGCGGATCAAATTGTGCCCGTTGTAGGCAAAACTCAAAGAAAAGGTCGAGGCCACTACGCATTCTTTACAGACTCAACTTGAGGAGGTAATGTAATCTCTTCTGTCAATCGTTAAGAAGAGACCAAGGGAATGAGAAATCGATAAAAGTGCTGTGAACTTGTGATGGAGTGTCTTGAATGTCGGAGACACTACATGTGATGTGCTATTCGAATCTTGAAGGGATATATGTGTATTGCACAACCATGCAACATTTTGTGTTTGAGGCTTCTGAGTTTAGTAAATATCTAGGAAGCACAATGAACTGTCATCTTGTCATGTGGTCAATTCATATTTGTTGCTTGTTCGTGATAGAATGGGCCCACTATAATAGGCGCGTATTATAAATGTTGGTTCTGCCAGTCTCTTTTATTGGTACCGTGTCCTAATTTATCATGTCAGGAACCTCAACAATAGAACTGGTCTTTGATGATTAGAACTTTGCTAACTTTTTCACTTTAGTCTTAAGATATATTTTGCATGTGCTTTTAGCAGAAACAGCACCTTCAACAACTCGCTGCAGAGAAAGCTTCCACGTATGAGATGCAGCTGGTAAGCATGTCTTGGAGTTTTTTATGCATATATGAGAAGGAAAAAAATAAAAAAATCTCATCTTTGTCATCCGTACTTAGGATCTTGAGGATGGAAAGCATTTGGAACAAACTTGCGTTAATTGTGCTTTAAAGGCCAAAGATTTGTAGCGATTTGAACGAGCTCTCTTGTATTTGTGCACAGGGAAAGTTGGAGAAATTCACCATCTCAAAGGTGCTGGAGGTGCAAGCTGATCATGAAGACGTCCGTGCTAGAGTTGACAGCCTGCTTGAGGATGAGAAGCAATGGATAGACTCAATGATTGTCAGTTTTGAAGCATTGTTGTTGGAGTTGAAGGCCAGCGAAGCACATCCAGAAATTGTGGATAAGTATGAAGAACGAGGTCCTCCTCAGGAAGAAACATCTGTGCCAGAAGCTGAACCCTCTGGACCAGATGGTTTGGAGGAAGATCCTTTGCCAGAGGCTGAACCGTCCAGAGCAGGTGACTTGGAGGAGAACCTACTGCTAGAAAATGAACTATCTAGAACAGTTGACATTGAAGAACCAATCACAAGTGAGGATACGGCCGAAGTGGAAGAGACAACATTACCTTCGCACGACCAAAATGTACCTGAGTCAGTTTGTAGTGAAAGTTCACCGCGTCCAGACATTTCTGTCGTGGTTTCGGCATCGTCATCAGTTCAACCTGAAAGTATTGCTGGACCTCATCCAGTTGCTGAAAATGATGACAACAGATTGAACGAGGTGCACTTGTACAGCACGATGTTTTGTCCAAATCTATAAGCGCATAATTTTGAGTGATTTGAGTGTCCCGCTCTTCGACAACATTTAACTCAATTTATGGCTACAGGAGGAGCCTTTTTCTGCGGTGTTGACGCTTAGCAAGAGGGCTACCGATATGGATGAGGAGAGCCGAAAAGTTCTGGCCCAAGCATTGCAAGAAAAGGTGAAATGCCACTAAATCAAGTGATATCTATGATGCCCTTTCTATGTAACTGATTGTTTGTCCTAACCTTGCAATAAATATCTTGGAAAATGAGGCTACATGCGAAATTAGCAGGTGTGTGTTTCGTTGGACAGGGATATGATACTACGTGAAGTTTCCTTTACATTGTCGTTAACATGTCCTATGGTTTCCTTGTCCTGCAGGTGGAAGCACTGTTACTCCTTTCGCAACAAGAGGAGAGATACTACTTGGAGTCTAAAACTGTACAAGGTCTTGAGTTCCAGATCAAAGACCTAAATGAGAAAATAACTCAGGTGGTACACTGTTGATGACAGATTCATCTGGTTCATTCAAAGCAGCCAAGCTTGTATGTTTTCTAGGTTGTGTCATCCGACATCCTGCAGTTGTGTGGACAAAGAATATCCTGTCTTTATGAAGCCATGCCCACTGACCTTCACACAGAACGAGCCACTAAGTGCAAGAAATGGTGTAATGCCACTAACTCTTGAACCTTCTCCTGTCGATTGCAGGTTTCAAGAGATAAAGTAACTGCTTTGATGGAAGTCGCACAGCTTCGACAGGATTGCCTGCGCTTGGAAGAGCGTGAGAAGTGGGTCCTTAATCCTTTCCTTCGTCATTTCGTTAGCTGAGAATTCATGCTCGAACTAGTTCATTACTCGTTTGAAAGTACTGTTAACACTCAAATGAAAAACTCTTCCGCTGGTTTGGTTTAGGTGTAGTCGAGAGCCTACAGTTTCATCTTTGCAGATTTCTACTGACGCAAAGCAGATAACTCGTACCAGTTTACGGACTTCGTCACTAATGAGAAATAGATCTCAAATCCAGTGAGACGACAGGTTGTAGTCACAAGTTTATTTATTTAGTGTATATTTTCCTCAGCATGCACATGTGGTATCCGTAGGGAGCTCATACGCAGGCTACAACAGCACCGCAGTACCAGCGCTGGTGGGCGGTTGCTGCCAGCTAGCTGGTCGGAACCCAATGCCTCACAAGAAAAGTCAAACGTGGTGACTGAGAAGCAACTCATTGTACCAAAACCCATTACAACCGGTGGCTATCTTAAGAGTTGGTTACGAGGAATGGACTTGTCGGGTCCTGGAAGTTCAATGGCTGCATCCGGGCCAACGAAGCAGAGCGGTGGCACGAACACAAGCAAAAACACTCAAACAGAAGAGCCTGTCGATTTAGCCAAGTAAGTGGTCTACATCTTTAGGATTCTATCTGACAGAGTATTGTATGTTGCAGTTTGGTTGAACCCCTTCTCACTTTATATAAGGGGAAGACCTCAAAGATACAGCTATAATCAAGCAACACTTTTATGCAACTACCATCAATTAGATTTGTCGGACCGACGTAATAATCTGGTCTTATTAATGATTCAGGTTAAGGGTGGAGAATGCTGCACTTCAGGAGCGTGTAGCTGGCGTGCAACGTCTTACAGAATCTGCTCATCGACTCCGAATGACACTCCTCAAAGTACAAATTTTACTTCTCGAATCCTCAACTGACCCTTGCAGATTGATGCATTATTTACCCAACCCTTCTTTTCGAGGAAACTTATGTCACCGTTTGTGTGCAGGTTTCAACTGATTCAGAGACTCAACAATCAGTGAAGTCCTTGAACTTGGCTCTAGAGACAGTAGAGGGAGTTAAGAGGGAGGCAAGCCATCTGCGCGTAGCTCTTACCTGCTCACTTCCTGTAAGTGTGACCCCGGAGTCACCTCTTTCTCAATCAAAAGAGAGCAGATTTTCTAGCGGAGAAGGCATGTCCAATTCTAGTGATGGAGAGGTGCATACAGCGGTGGATGTTGCAACAGGTGCAGGGATTGAAATGGTGGAGCTTCTGCTTGCTGCTTGTGAAGTGCAGAAGAGTGGGCTTCAACGCCAGATCGATATTCTTGCTTTGCAGTGTAAAGATCCAGGCAGTGAATGAGAGAATGTTCCACTGATTTCCAACAGTTTCTCGAAGTCCGCACTCCACATTTGGAGCATCATTTCCTTGTAGCTTTGATTTAATAGGAAGTGAAGGTCATTGTACATGTGTTGTAGCAACTAAGAAAATGGACACATGGGTCTGGGATCAAGTGTGAATAACTGATGCAAATATGAGTCGTCTGTGTATTTCTCTTTTGAAAGAATGGACTCTGATGAATCCATCCTGTTATAACCAGAATCTGAAGATATTAAGAGAACAAAGATGAAATGACTCTGTTCATGTCTTTGTAGTCTTTGTAGCACAGTTTGGAGGTATACCGTATGCGATCCAGAGTTCCTGCAATTGTACTTCGGGATTTGTGTGTGGAATGAGAAATTTGTTCCACAATTCAGAGTCCTGTGGGTGTAAGACTCTGCTTTGTTTTCTTTGAAATTTGAAATTTGTCTTAGAGTGGGCTTTTTGAAAGTTTGGAAGTTCGGGCATATAAAGAAAATTGAAACTGGTGAATGAAGGCCATAACAAGTGCTTTGAGGGAATTATTTTTTTAAATTTATTTTATTTCATTGGACATTCAAATAAATATTTATGGTACCCAAAGTGGCATTTTGTGTAGGTCATTTGGGCATACATGTGTTACCTTTGAAACTTTTCCTATAAATATTTTATATCGTCATTTTTGAGAATTCCAAATAAAAAACTTCTTTCAAACAAAATGTTCATTCCAAAATTTTCTCACCATTTGAGGCATTGTACAAAAAGAAACTTCTTTTTTTCCTTCATAAAAGTTGGAAAATTTGTTTTTTAGGTTTTTATTATTTTTTACTGCATCAATCTTTACTTTGACCTTTTGAATCCGGACCTTATAAAATAATAGAATTTTTAGGAAAAAAATATGAATCAGCATTCTTGTGTATTCAACTTAATAAAAATGTTTTTTTATAACATGCTATACTTGCCTTTTGTGCATATTTTTTTTATACAATTAGCTAACTTAGTTGACTTTGTCATGCACCATAACCTCCAAAATCCATAATGGAGAAATCTAAAGAAAAAAAAAATTAAAGAATGTTAACTTAGTTAAAAATTGTGTCAAAAAAGTTTGGTTTCAAATTTCGATTGCTGTAATCATCCAGTTTGTACAATCAATTATGATGCTATTTTTTAAATTATTTACTACAATAGTCTAGTTGAATATCTTACGGTGAGAACTAGAAAATAATGTTTTTTTAGACATTCATGTTTTTTACATTAGAAATTGCACTTTTGGAGCATTTTGATAAAAACATTATCAAGGAACTTTAGGAGTTAAGAACTCTATAACATTCTAGAGCATGGTGACTCATCATCTTTTATTCCTTGCTTTATTTAATGTAAGTACTTATGATTGTAAGTAGAGATGAATGCTACTTCTAGGTGAATATTAATAGTATCGTAGGTATGCATTGTAATAATTTCTTGGCTTCATGTTTAATTAGCCTTGCCCTTTTTGAAAGGCTATTCCATCCTTGCGTAAACTAGATAGTCAATATATCCAATTCTACACTAGCATATATTAGTGAACCATTAGATATGTTTTTTTTTTTTTTTTTTTTTTTTTTTTTTTTTTTTTTTTTTTTTTAAGCAAATGGTGACTTTATTCCATAGCCGTAGGACAAAGAACAAAACACATTGCAGCACAACCGGGAAAGCCCATGGCAATCCGGCGAACAGACGGAAGAACTCTAATTTTTAAATTTTTCCTCCATTAGATATGTTTCGTATCCATATTATATCTTCATTTGAGTTTTTTATAATTAAAGTCTTTCTCTACTTACCTTGTCTTCACATAGACTTTTATATAAAATTTCTAATTGATCATGATATTGAGACTTTTGACTTATTTTTCCAAGCTCACTTTTTTGAATTTATATTTATAATTTCTTTAATTTTTTGTTAATTTAAATGTCATAAAAACAATCAAATGAATTTTTATTGATCATATTCTAAATCACATGTAATTTAGCAAAAAAATCAAAATAATGTATCATTTTTGATATTTGAAATTTTATCAAAAATCCTTTAGGACTAGCGATACTTGGTTGTAATAATTTGATTTTGTTATATAATCAAAGAATTCAAACTTGGTCGTTAAATCAACTATATTCAAAAGAGTTGTTTTACTTGTTGTCATGAATTATAACAACTATATTGGTAAATCTTCTATAAGAAATTCATCTCTTGTGGTGATGAAGGAAGGGTGGTTTTCTATTAATTATATGTTATTCTTGGCTTCAAAGTTCTTAAAGCATCTAATATTTGATTATAGAGTTTGTTCATCTTACTTGGATTCCTTTTAAAGATTCTTCATGCAAATCAAGACAAAAATTTAAATTTCAAAAATCTATGGATTTCAAAAAAGATTGGCATAAATAAAATGTTTGTCTGCTACTAGGCGTATGACACGCAAACTACAACATGCAACCATATTTATTAATAAAAGCATTATAAATATTACATTAGTAGTAGTTGATTTATCTTTAGGGCAATTAGAAATTGGCTAGGTTTAAGATCTTGTTGACTTTGAAAAGGTTTATTACAACATGTATGATTAATGATACTAAATACTATATGGCATTGATTGTCATTTCTGATATTATAGGAAAAGGTGCTTAATTACCAATGTATAGCTAGCAAACCAATGTTGTGAATGAGTTTAATGATTAGTGAAGAATCAACTTTAATCAAACTTGATGTCCATGTACGTAAAGTGGAGATAACTTGTCTTTATTTGAATTTCTATTTTTGTAAATCTTTTTAATCTTTTTTTAATATCTCTTAGCCTCTTTCTACTATTAGGCTGAACTTCCCCACCCTCAATTCCCTTCCACTAGGTCATAAAAAGTCAAATGCCCAACTTCAACCTCACTAGATTATGGACTTCGTCAAACTGCCCTTCCGAGTGGCATTTGAGATTCAAAGCAAAATCAAAAACAAAAACAAAATCAAAATCCACATGAAGTATTTTAAACATCCTTCCACTAAAATTTTCACAAAACTAAGATTTAAATTGAATTAATAAGTACATGCCCAAATTCTGAAAAAGCTCAAATTTTAAAAAGCGTCAATATAGACAATTGTCCTTTAGAGGTTAGTGCAAGAGCACACATTAGAGTATTTCATTTAATACTAACACAATGTGACATTTAAAGATTGCATAGTCTTCATGACTCCTAAAAGCATACATGAACCTCATTTGCCACAAAATATACAATATAATTAAAATACTACAATATGTTTTTAAATATAGTGTCTTTTATTAATGAAAGGAGTTTTAGACAATGTAGATTCCTACAAGTAATATGGTAAAGATAGGTAGATAAAAAAGTCAAATTCAAACTTTTAAAACGACCTAAAATGCTCAAAACTAAAAATTCAACCAATTTGTTATGGTTCTTTGAATGACAAAACTTCTCAAGGCATGTTCACACCTGGTCTTACTCGGGCGCTCTTACTGCAATGCAGCGCTCTTAAGTTATTTTGCGTTCCCACCTGTGTGCTTTTGGAAATCCCATAGCTATGTGCGAGGTTCGGTTAACAAGAGATAACACCGCTTTTACGCTACTTTTGGGCGACTAGTGTGAGGCCCACTGGAACTAAACTCTTACCAAACTAGTAGTTAGAAATCTTTAAAATCTGAACATTTGAGAAATATGTGGGCGCTCTTATCTAGTTGAGCCCAAACTGGCCCATTACATAGCAGCGGTCTCGTTTAATTTGCCGAGTTTCCAGTAAAGTGGCGCCATGACGACAGACAGAAGAGACGTTGCATTGCAAGGGCTCCATACTGAACGCAAAGAAGAGAAGTTCATACCTGCGTTTTTTCCCGAATCAGGTACGTCGCCTTCCACCTTTCGCCATTGTTTGCTTTGTTTGAATGTGCTTAACCTTTTGTCTAGATCGATGTTGCAATTGAAAGTGTAGATAGAATTCAATTCAATACTGCAGATCCACAAATTTGTTCAATCTGTGTCAGTGCCTGCTTGTTTCCTTCTGTTCAATCTTGGCAGTCTTTGTGAGTTTGATGTTCGGTTCTGTGTTGTTCAAGGATTGGAATCCTTTTCAAGAAAAAAATTGAACATAAAAGTCCACTGGAAGAATATGAGCATGTCATGAATGTTTCATTTATCTCTTTACAGAGTATATGCATACAATATCGTTTTCAACCTTCGTCCCCATTTCAGGGCTTGCTCCTGGCTCTTGTGCCCTTCCCTTATGCATTCATTTGAAGAATGTCGTGTCCAATGTCTACGCATTGAAAGTTTCGAAAGATATTACTTCTGCTGATGTGCTTTTAACGTTCCTCATGTTCATGATTTGCAGAGATAGCAATGGAGAACCGCCTTGACGCTCAACAGTACGGCACGCCTACTCGTCCCAGTGGACTCCCTGTGGATGGTACGTTCCTATACTACACTGTTTTTTTTTTTTTTTAAGAAACAACATGGACCTGCAAAAAAACAAACAACTCTCCGATGCTTCAATGAGTAATTATGCAATTAAGAAACACGAATACATACACAATGGAACCTAGGTACCATAATTGAATTCTATCATGTCTCAGTTAGTATTTTCATTTGAAGTTAGAGTACACTTCACATAGCCAGCAGACCTTATTCTCGATCGCACTTCATGTCACACCATGTTTATGCCTAACAGACCTTTGCTAGTGCAGTCTCACCTGGACTCGGTAATCATGGTCGTAACCGTCCAACCATTCGCGCAAGAGGCAACGTACCAGTCCCGCGTGCTGCCCCATATCCAAATGCTGCTAGTCCAAGTCAACCGAAGAGAGCCCGGAAGGACCGAGGCCCCAATTGGTTGCCAACAGAGATTTTTGTGCTCATCCGTGCTAAGCGAGACATGTATTTCGAAGAACTTGACACGATTGACGGGCGTGATCTCATGACTCCAGACAGTAGCAAGTGGATTCGCATCTCGCAGCAGATCATGCGGGCTGGTTTTTCTCCTTGCTTACGAGATGGACCCATGTGCAAGACCAAGTGGAATCAATTGATCCCTGAGTACAAGCGGATTGCAGACTATCTCATGCGGACAGGTAGGAACGTACCAGATTATTGGGAGATGTCATGTGCAGAAAGAAAAGCAGAGGGGGGAGAGGACAATAAAGTGGACCACAAAGTGCAAAATGTGACCACCAACAAGTGAATATGAAGTGTGCTGTTTTTTAAGGCTCAAAGCTGATTCTGAGCATTTTGGTGTAGTTTTTGAGCATTTTAGTCACTTTCTAGGGTGTCATAAGGTATCTTATATACATCTTCATAAAAAGAATATCTTCAATTGAAACTTAATTTGACCACTAGTTCTAATTTATGAAAATGAACTTTTCCAAAGTCTTAATTTCTTCATTTGGAGCCATCTATTGTCTTTAGAGGATGTTTTTTTCAATTTGAAAAACAATGTTCGGTGAAAAAAAACGCACAAAAAGTACCGTGGAAGTGACCCTCTTAAAAAGTATCCTTGCGGTACTTTTGGAACCCTAAACCAATCAATGAGTATATTAATTGACTATTTTAGAATACTTCTTAAACATATAGAGTGCACCGCGAAATTAAAAGTGATTTTAGACAAAACCCTAAACCGTTATGTTCACTTTTCTAAATGACGACCATTTACTTTGCCTGACTTTGACGTCTCCGTTTTCCATTGTAAACTCAATATCTTTTCTCGCAACTTTGGGAAGTTGAAGAAGATCAAGTCTACATTCAGTATCCCAAACTAAATTTTGCATCAACATATCGTAAATCCCACTTTCTCTAGTCTTTACAGAAGGGGCTGAAATTGGAAAAAAGATAAGCACTTTTGTGGTTCACTTTATTGTGCTTCCCCCCAGAGGGACTGTCCCGTTCATTTGTGCAAGAGTTTTTCGATGCTATACATGAGTGGTACGGCAATCGCCCACAAATTCAGCCTCCCCACGTGCGTGACACGTTAGCCCCCAACGACATGAACTTTCAACCAACACAACATGACCACGAAGAAGTTGAGGATATTGATAGCGAATTCGAAAATGAAGATCCCCCTGAGCTATCGCAGATGGACGGCTTTGAAACCACTGAGGAATCTTCCCAGCCACGCTCTCCACGCCGCAGCATGTCGACGCCAGCACGAGCAGCTCCTACTCACGACGCCACACGAAGCCCAGGTTCCCGACCTTTTACGAGCGTACCGCCTGGCATCACTCCGCAAGTCATTAGCTCATCAGACAATACAACCTATGCAATGGGGAGACGTCCCGGTAACACCGCAGTTCCAAGGAAGAACGTATCAGGCCACGCAGTCATCGCAGAGGCAACGAAGGCAACGGGGGCGGTGATGGCGACACAAATGCAAGAAATCGCAGATGCATCAAGGGAGTTGGAGCGCTCTAAGATTGAGGTCCAGTTGAAACTATTCACCGAACAAATGGCATACCAACGCGAAAAAGATCGAAGGATGTACGAAAATGCGGCCATTGCCAACGACAACGCCCGACTTGCAATATTAAAACAGGGAGAGATGGTCACGTGCTTATCTCAGCTTTCTACCGTGTTGAGCAGAGGAATGACCATGCGTCCCCACACACAGTGGGATAACACAACTGCACCTCCAACGGAAGACTTCAATACTGCTGGCCAGAATATGCCACCCGCTACTACGAATGCTGCCACTACAGCTGCCTTCACTACTGCTGCGCTAAGCAGGCTTGCAGCAGCTGTGACTGCCGCCACTACAGGTGAGGAGAATGGAAGAGCTCCTGTGGATACTACCGAACCTACTGCTACTGTAACTGCCATGTCTACTGCTGGCAAAGGAAGTGAACCTGCAGGAACACAAGTTGACGACCATGAGAACACAACAATGTAGCGTGATTGTGATATTCTAGAAGTCCTGAAACCGTCATGTACTTTGCTGCTGCATGCTCCTTTAATTGTCGTGAGTCTGCAACGAGCATAGCAACTGTTAGCACAGTTTTAGGACCCTAGGAAGGTGTGATTTCTAAAAAAAATGTGAGCTCAGTCATTAGATTCCAATTACTATGAAAGCAAAACGATGTTATCTACATACTTCTATTGGAATTCATTTCTTTGGAAATCAGCCATGGAATCAGCCCTTGAACGGCCCTTGGGAGTCGTATGCTCCTGGCCGTATACTGAAAATACAGTAGGCACAAGAATCTCTCATGGCCTGATGCACAATCGGAACGGTGCCGACGACAAATCTACATGGCAATGTCCCCGCTGTGTGATTGAGAGGTGCGCTGTAGAGCGCGAATTGATCCATCTCTCCTATTGCATCCTCGGCCAGAAGAAAGAGGCAGCACTACAGGTTGCCTCACCACCATCAAAGTTGAAGTTGATTACTCACGATTGCAATTCAGCAAGAGGCCCTACATCCACCTCCTCGCAGGTTGACAAGTAGCGATTTCTCAATTTGGAGAGAGGAGTGCAGGAGGATAGGAACTGTTCATGCCGGAAATTGCCTCACATTCTTTGATCGTTGCTCATGTATATATCTTTGTTGTGAATATTATTATAAACGAATTTCAAATAATTCATTGTTGTGAAAATGAATATATGATAGCTTTGGCTTTGGACTTACTTGGGATGCCCAAGCACCCCAAGTACTTACTTGGGATGCCCAAGCACCCCAAGTACTTACTTCGGATGCCTATGCACCCCAAGTACTTACTTGGGATGCCCAAGCACCCCAAGTACTTACTTGCAATGCCCAAGCACCCCAAGTACTAACTTGGGATGCCCAAGCACCCCAACTACTTACTTGGGATGCCCATGCACCCCAAGTACTTACTTGCAATGCCCAAGCACCCCAAGTACTTACTTGGCATGCCCAAGCACCCCAAGTACTTACTTGGGATGCCCATGCACCCCAAGTACTTACTTGGGATGCCCAAGCATCCCAAGTACTTACTTGGGATGCCCAAGCACCCCAAGTACTTACTTGGGATGCCCATGCACCCCAAGTACTTACTTGGGATGCCCAGGCACCCCAAGTACTTACTTGGGATGCCCATGCACCCCAAGTAAGTACTAGGGATGCACAGTGGGTTGAGAGAGTGTGGAGCAAGAAGGCCAAACATCAACTTATACACCAGGCGTTCCACTAGCTCAAGCTGGCGTCACTGTTCCATATGAAGATGAATAGGGCGCCTAATTTTTTCCACATTCTACCGAGATTGTGATTGTCAAGATTGCTAACAACCAGAAACAAAGCAAGACAAGGAGCGGTCTCGGAGGTGGGTGGACATGTGATTATAAAAACTCACACACCTAACATACAATTGAGGCGATATGGAAATAAACGTAAGTCCATGATATTCCAAAAGGTTCAACAAAACAAAACTTGGCTAACCAATACTTGCCTAAATTTGCCTGCCTAGAACACATCTATGTGCATGATAAAAAACCGGATGCAAGCCGTGACACGATCTCCACACCTTCAATCCTACGTTGTCTCGGTAGGGGCGTAGAACTAGTCCACCAAAATTTCGGCAACTTCGACAAAAATGTTGCCATTTCATGACCCCAGTCCATATCCACTCCACTGCCTGCCACAGCCAACGTTGCTGAGCATATGTTACCCACAACAACTTAGTTCAGTACATTTACACGGAATGCTGGTTGTGTGTGCACCGCCACGTAGCATGGACCGTCACACATGAAACGAGAGTTGCAGCTTCGACAGAAACGTCTGGTTCGACGAGTGCAAACTATACAAGGTTCCCGGTGGTTAGGGTGGCCCTCAGAGCGGTGAAAGCCAGCTGGAGCAAGATTCCGGTGTGATCCAGAAATGAATGCGGGCTGTAGAAGAGGAGTACAAAGGGACATTCCAAGGTTATAATGCCACAGTGCTCTAGCATACAAGGGCAATCCAACAACCCGCGTGTCCTCAGAATACAGAATGTACGCGTTCAGAAAAGACGAGTCTAGTATGAAGAACAACAGTCGATGCCACCATTTGTGGCTGTGCAGCTGCACAGTGTATTCTTGTCTTTGTTGGTCGACTACCATGTGTCCATTGAAACCAAGTGCATTTTCATTTTTGATTATAGTCTACAATGCATGCACATTCAGTATTTGTTTTTAAAAAAAAAAAGGTGCGCCATGGTTGCATAACGTACCCGGATGATGCTTGGACCAAATTTGAGCGGGGAGCGAAGTACCATCTCACCCCCCTGCTTCAACTGCCTCCACAGCAAGCACAAAATTTGGCATTTAGAATTCAGGAACGAGTGAAATTCAATTCAATACTGTAATGTGAAGTTTTTAACTTCTTTTAAATGACAAACAAAGCATCAGCAAGACTGTTTCAAAAATGTACCTCGTTGTTAAGGCTGCGGGCGACGTCGTTGTGTTAGATACACACCAATATCCGTCCTCTTTTGGCTGCCCAATGCCGTGGCAATGCTGTCGTCTATGGCGTCACCATCGTCCACCACAGGTGCATCTTCATCGACTACCGCACCCTCCAAGCCTTCAATGCGCAGAATCTCTAGTAGTTCCTCGACTTCTTCATGTGATTGCCGGAGAAGAACGTTATGTAGAATCGCACAGCATAAAATGACGTCCGGAATGAAAGTAACATGTAAGGTTGACTTCTCTTGCAACTCCCGGAATGATTGTTTAAGTATTCCGAATGCGTTCTCCACAACACAACGACCCCTTCGTAGCTTCTTATTAAAAAGGGCTTCCGAAACTGATAGGTCACCATGCCCTTTATGAGGAACCATAAGCCAAGGCAGCAGAGGGTAACCCAAATCACCTATTATGTATGGTGTGAAACCATCAACCGCATGTTGGGCCTGCATGAGATTTCCCTGCATAGCTAAATTATACAAAGATGACCTACGCAGGACACGACTATCATTTGTTGATCCTGGCATTCCTAGATACAGGTCAAGAAACCGCTTATCACTATCGACCACTGCTTGGCAATTAATGGTGTACCCGCCAGATTTAAAATAATAGTAATCTGGAGCACCTATCTGAGGCTTCGAAATTCCAACATGAGTTCCATCAATTGCACCAACTACGCCTGGTAATCCACAAAGGTTAGAGAACTTAGCTTGAGATTCTCTCAATCTCTCTCCAGTTGGCCACAGAATTTCGTGCCGCATGGTCTCGTTCACAGCGTTCACCACTTCACGTAGAACTTTCGAGACCGTACTACGACCAATGGCAAACATCTCGCTGCAAATGGTAAAGTTTGCACCGTGGGTCAACTTAAAGAGACTGCAAGCCACCCTCACTAGAACGGGAATCGCCACCCTATAATTTGTATTCTGTCGTTGTACGTGTGGCCTAAGGATCTCTGCCAAGGAAAAAACAGAGGACTTCGTCATACGAAACATGGACACCCATCGACTGTTGTCGTACTGCTCTAACAAGAACCTGGAGAACCAGGTTGTCGAGCGGGGCTTGACCCAGTATCCGATGTCATCATCAAAAAAAGAAAAAGTTGTACACAGGCGGTACTGGTGTAGAGTGTTTCGCATTATGGCCTCTCCGTCTTGGAATGAGCCATCCATGCAATGCACAATGGCAGCAAGGGGATCCTCGTTTTCATCGTCACTGGGAACGATCAAAGGAACCTCTTGTGCCTCATTAGCCTTCATGAGGAGCATTATAAGCCAGACTGTGAATGCCACAGCATTCAGTGGTGAGGTGAATGGGTCCATCAGTAACCCTAAACCAAATCAGTTCACACAATTGATAAGTAAATATGACCATTGAAAAAATCCTGAACCGTACATGGCAATGCAAATCCGTAATGGAGGAACATAGAACACAAACCAACATCAAAGCATGCGACAACCCACCCGAGTGCTCTACATACAACACATGACCTAAACCCCGAATTCATAAGCAAAGGACCCTCAACCCTAAGAAAAAAAACACCAATCCCACAATACATAATTCAAAAACTTGTAGAAGAACTCAGTTTCAATGACGACAGACCCTGGAAGTCGCAATTCCGTCAAACGTACAGACTGCAGATACTCTCACACTTCCTATGGAATGCAATGCACTGCCAACCTGCACATAGAGAACGTGCAAATCGAATTAGAGAATGGTGAACAACGAACTTTCCCTACATTCACAAGCAATTGAATTCCTATATTCGGGTTGTCACTAACCTCCTAAACCACCACTGCAGGCATTGAATGAACGGGAACCACAACCTTTTAACTACGATGAACACACTTCAAACGCAGACCTTATTACGAGCACAAGCAATTGAAGCAGCCGACTGCAGTGAGAGCAAAACACTCCTTCGACAAACAAGCCTGATCGAGAAGGCTCAATGAAACTGTAAACCAAATAGCCTCGAACTCACTACAAAGAAACTCCTAATCTGCGGGGAAGAGGGGGACGAGACTGGATCACAGAAACCCTCCACCGATCACAACAACGTCAATGCGGGAGAGCTCCAAATACTACAACAGCTGCGCATGAAATTCAGGTGAAACAAAGGCGACACTAAGAAAAAAAAAAACACAGACTACATCAGCCGAGCAAGAAGTATAAGGGCAATGAACGCACCAGCAGAGCTCGAATTGCAGACGGTCCCGCAGCACACAGAGTAGAAAACAAGCAACGCGACATGAGAGAGATGATGGCTTGAGCTACAGGAGGAAACAGGACAGCGTTGTGCGCGGGACCCACAAGTTCTCAAGAACTCACATCTCTGAAATCGGGTGTGAACTGTGCTTACTTTTTAATAAGTGAAAACATGACGTGGCAAGATAGTGCGATAAGACCCCCGCGTATATGTGAACGTATATTACAAATTAGTACGTAAGTACCACCGTATAATATGGAAATCTCGAACTGTATGATCCATCGTGTGAAAATATTTTCATTTAATTTCAGCAACGCTCTTATCGCCGTTATTTCATTCTTATGTAAGACCAGGTGTGAACATGCCTTCAGTATATAAACAAAGGTTTTATTTGTTGATGTAAGAATAATAATAAATCAAATAAACTTTATACAAAAATAATTGATTGTAAAATGTGGACAAGATAAACCATATTTATTGCAAATATGCAGATACTCACATCAATGACCAATGCCCTAAACATGAAGTTGAGTTGGCACCATAGATTGGAAAGTTTTAAATGTCATCTAACTCTTATCTTCTTTGAACTAAGATTATTGGGCAAATTATGTATGATACTTATGTGATTTTGGGTGATATAATATGATACTTTGGTAAGATTTAAGCTATAGACCCGAAAAAATCCCAAACCTTCAAAATCAAATTGACAATTCGACGCTTATATTCAGTTGACTTACATCTAACTACATGATTTTCCCAATAACACATGGCTTAAAGCTGCAAATGAAAACCGGTCAGAACAAGTAATCCGGGAGTTTGAAATTTGGAGGCATCTCCAGATCCCTCTCCTCTTCAATCCCTCCACACCACTTTTCTTTCAGCACCCTTCGCTTGACCACATCCAACTTAATCTTAAAGCTGGGCCAACCATGGCTGATTAGAACTGGAAGCAGCTGAGGCAACTTTGAAAGCATAACAATGTCTTCCTCTCCCAACTCCATCGCAGTCTCCCAAATCCCAAGTTCCTCCAAATTTGTGCACTTGCTCAACTCTGGCAACCGCACCAACGAACTGCATCCCTCAAGATCAAGATACCGCAACGAACGTAGATCTCCCACACCTTCCAAACCAGTCAAAGCCTTGCACCCAGATAATTGCAAGTGGTGTAAGTGCTGCAATCCGCTCAAGCTGGGTAGCCCACTTAAATTCGGCAAACCCCAACATTTCAGTTCACGAAGCTGTCGGAGACTGTCAAGACCCCACACCTCTGAGATCCCATCACAAGAATCAATCCTCAGAATCTGCAAACGGGTGAGTTTCTGCACATCGAGCACCTCCTCCAATAAAGAATTACCCTCCAAAACCAACTTTCGTAAGCGAAACGAGTGCTCAAGTCCAGAAACATCCCTCAAATCGTCACAATCTCGAATTCGCAGTGAGTGTAGACACTCTGTTCTGAGTCCCGTCAACTCTTGTAACCCTTCAATTTTCCGAAGAGCAAGAGTCTGCAGAGATGAGCACCGCCCAAAATCGATGCCATCGTGAGCTCGAATGTTCCCAAGCGCCAGATTGCACAAGCTGGTGCAACGAGCAAATACGTCTCTCCCAACAGTAACCCCAACTCGTTCAACTAGCAGAACCTTGAGTGACCCCGGTAACTGTCCCAAATGTGGCCTGCTAGCGTTTTTTGACCTAGCACGTTCTACAAACCATCGAAAATAAGTGAGATTGTTCAGGTCTTCGAGCCCCTCAACTCCACCAGGTTCTACCAGGTCATACAAATCCAAGCTTCTTAAACAACTTAGACCCTTCAAGTTCAGCACTCCTTTCAGGTGCATTAATCCATCGACCTTCAATACCACCACGTTTGAGCAGTATCTCCACTGGATTCCTTGGAGGCTCGAAATACCACAATCTTCATCTCGGTCCCGACCCTCTTCCTCAATACCCACCCGAATCAGGTTCTCCCAAACCCCACCAGATGGCATCATCTCCAGCTCAGAAGGATGTGAATTCGCATATACAAACCTTCGGCACTGAAAACTTCCACCCTTCAGCTTCCCTTGCACTTCCAATTTTGCAAATTCACGGTAGAGATCATGCGTGCTGAATGCTCCAGAGGCGACGTCCACGTCCTCCAACAAGCCCTTGTCCTTCAATCGCTGCAACTGCAGTTCCCAAAATCCAAAAACATACCCGTATATAATATCCGCAGCCCACTAGATAAATCATTACTTAAGGCAGGAGAGGTAAATCATGCACAGTGCTCAACATCTATTTCACCTCACAACCACAGATCCAGTTTCAACAATGAGGAGGGAGATATAAGTGTACCTGAACTCCAATCTCTTCCCACTTTTTCCGGTGAACAAGGCCCAACCACTCCGTAAATCCCGAAAGCGAATTGTCATCGATATAGTAATAAGGGTGGTAACAAACGATGTCCATGAACAATGCTTGTTCCCCTAGCGTTAACCGATCGTAATTTAGTCGGATCACCCCGTATACTGGATTCTCCTCTGAGGAGTGTAGGTCGAAATCTCTAACCCTCGGTAAGCTCTCCAACCACTGCTTCGGATCACTTCCCAAACTGCCCAGATGCATGCCCAACACCTTCACAGCTAACGGGAGATAATGACACCCCTGCTTCTCGCTCTTCCGAAAATAACACCGTGAAACACACTTATCTATCATGTAGATATCACCCTTGTTAGCATATTGCCTCCCGTTCGCTGCATGATACAGAAACAGATTCCTTGCATCCACCTTTGACAGCTCGGGGACCTCAAAACACTGCGACTTGTCAATGCCGAGATATCCGAGTGTCCTCAAAGTTCGAGCTGCCACCATGACTACACTCCCTTCAGGAAAGGCCGCCTCTTGCAGAAACATTCTGGCATGCTCAATTGAGGCGGAATCATCCCACAGATTATCCAGTGCTAAAAATGCCGGTTGCTCCCATGAGACACTTTTACATAGAATGTCCTTGTACTGCAAACATATGAGTATGTTACATGATCAATACGCCTGCGAGGATTATACACATGCTCCTATGACATATTTGTACAACATTGTAGGATACAGAGAAGTATACCAACAAAAGCGAAAATGCCAACCCTGAAAATTTGGTATGGAACAGTAATCGATATTTATGAAGTAGTGCCTTTCAAAACTCGTTCAGAGGGGCTGCGCAAAGATAAGATCAATGATCTGTACACATCTAAAAAACACTAAAAAGGTGTTAAAATCCTTCAAACCCTACAACTACATATCTTCGTGACTTTCCTGACTCTCATCAAAATAAGGTTGAACTTGGATGCACGAGATATGAAGTTCTCACCTCGCCCTCCTTGAGACCACAAAGAACTTCCTCACTTGTCAATGTCAACTTCTTCAACACTTCTTGCAAGTGCAACAACTTCAGAGATGAACTTGGATTTGGTGCCATCTCGACATGACACACCTTGTCCTCAAACTCCAATGCCAGCGCATTGCACAACACCTTGCACATTGTGGTCTTGCCCAGGCCACCCACTCCATAATACCCAATCACACGAACTTTATGTTTGCCTGATGGTTGAATAGTGCTGATCTGCTCACTGTACACCTGTAGTTCATCAATATGAAAGGACGGGATGGACACAACATGAGCTTCATGCAGCGATTTGCAAACATATGTGGAGAAATATGTAAAATGTACAGTATGCAAAACTGTATGTAATGGAGACTCTCAAAGGTCAACAAAGAAACATGAGATAGTACAAGTCAACTTGTTGGTATGCGTACCTCACATATATTGCTGCCTCCTTGAACATGTGAATCGTACCACTTCACGTCTGGTGAAACCAACTTGCATATCATTCGTACCACATTCTTTTGATAAGAGGCGAATTTTCTCACATCTTGATCGAATTGCATGCCATTGAATGCCTTCACCTCCTTCAATGCCTCCTTGTATTCAGCAACATTGATTCTCATTAATGGGTCTTCCTCAGCCCACTCAGCCCACTTTCTACACCATACTTCTTGTCTTGTTTGATCACCAAACTCACTTACCGTCAGTCCCGTGAACAAGGGTAGAATCTTCAGATTGGGATTTCGTCCTGACTTCTTTGCTCGCACAAATTCGACCAGTTCAATCATCGGCCACTTGGATGTGAAGTACTCCTCCGACACGACCACCACTGCCAAACTGCATTGCTGGGCAGCTTCAAATATGTGCTCCGGAAATCTCTCGCCCATTGGCAAGCACCTTAGACGAATGTCAAGAAATGGGAACCGATGGTGATCCTCCAAGGCCTTGCACAAGTTCTTGACAAAGCACTTTTGAGCACCACTGTGGCTCAAGAAGATCTTGTGCTTGGACTGCGATGTCGAAGGAGGGCCTGCTTCAGTGCTTCAGTGCAAAGGAAACGAAGTTTCGAAATGGACATGCAAACAATGTCACCGGAGCTTAAGCACTATTTTCCCACCAAAACCGCTTCTAGAAAAGAGCATGAGGTACAGATCATAGTGGGAGAAGGCTGTTGATTCACTAGAATGCGTAGCTTGCTAGTACGATGAACTACATCATAGGAACCGTGGTACATGCATGGTGCAAGCAACTGTACTGGTATCTTAGTAGAGGCCGTTGTAATGCGTCTCCACTTTTTCCATGCACAAATGCTACCTTCGACATTGTTCCCGAACTGATCTACAAAAAGCAAACATGATTTTCTCACCTGTAGGTTTCGGCAAGCGCTCTCATACCACACCTCGTTGCCTCGTCATTCTTCGTCCGCTTGCCAGACTGCAAAAATATGAATATTGAGGTACTGATTCTACTCTATTACGGAAAATTACAAATGCAGATTGTTGCAAGTTCGGTCACATGTATCGTTCAGATAGACTACTTTAGAGGTTCAGCTAGGCCAAAATTCTAGCACTGAAGAAATCAAGTATTTATCCAAGCAGACCGTCCTGTGTCATCGAAATTGTTCTTTAGTATGACAGAGCTGTAAAATGTTTGCCTCAAGGACTACTACGAGAATGAGAAGTTGAAACGCTCAAGTGCCATACACCAAGATGCAAATCTTTGCCCCAATCCCTTTTCATTTGTGCCAAAGATCCAGGAACCTGCAAGACACATAGATAGACACTGGCTGAAGTAAGAATCAACTCATGAGAAAGCTCCCAACTCCCTTCAGCACGTTTTCCAGTAGTTTGCCATGGCTTGTTACAGCACATGTAATATGGCTCATTGATGCCAGATGGAGCTCTTGTCAGATTTTGAACCGATCCCCCTAAAGCAACCACTCATAAACATTTAATTTGGTGATGAATGTCTAGAAATCAAAGCTCAGAACCTCACGATACAACGAACAAAACCCTCACTGTTCTTTGACGGACGCATCAGCTGCGCCTGCGCTGCTCCTCTTTCCCCTTCTCTCACCCACTCTGATAGACATTCACCGCTCAAACTAAGCAACTCCATAACCAACAATCGAATTCACATTGGACATGAAATCGCTTTTGCATCGCAAACACAACAGATGTTTTGCACTGAGAGATCGGGATCAAACGACGTACAAGTGAAGACAACTCTCTTTCAAAAGCTACTGAACAGAACTCGATCTCCAAAGACAGAAAAGCATACCAACCTCAGGCACGCATTCGAACGCACCGCCAAAGAGCGTCTACCGAGTTCCACACCTTGCAAGGAAGCGCTATCCCCTAATCAGTCCCGGGACTCTTCACCAGCTGGGATCAAACAGAAACATTCACGGTGCCAACTTCCAAGGTAACCCACTCGCACGAGGATTACAGCTTCAGTTTCAGAAGAAGGTGCGGGATGGTGGAGACAGTCGGCATGGAGCTTGCACAACTTAACATAGCCATACCGTGTCTTTGTTGACAAGGTCATGAGGTGCAGACATTTCCGAACCTTGAATATTTTATGTTGGACGATACAAGTGGTAGCACACAGTGATATGCTTCAACAGTGTCTCCATCGGAGAGATGCATCATTGGAAGACGGTGAACACAATTTCTTCGTTTTGGCAGAATTACTAAGTGTGATTTAGTTGGTGGCTCTCATTTTCACCAATGCAAGAATAGATATACACTGGTGTTTGTTTTGTGTTTAAAATTTGCGATATGTAAATAAATATCTTATTCATAAAATTATTACAAAGCCCTTTCAATTTTACAATATTTGGATGTAAATCATATGGAGACTCCTTCAAAGAAAAGTTTGATTTTTGGTTCTTATAAATATTCTACTTATAGACGGTAGATGTCCCATTTTTAGTATAATTGTTTTTGGAATTGTTTTTAGAAATGAATACAAAGAAAGATTCTTTCTTTGGATCTTAGTGGACATTCATTAAGAGTTTTTTTTCTAAGTGATTTTTTGTTAATTTTTTTTTCCAATTAAACTGAAACTATGTATGTATTGTATACAGTTCTCTTCACATTTCCTTTACTCATAATGATGTTGAGGTATTCCATACTTTTGACTTTTTTTTTACAGTCTAATTCTTTTACATTCATAAAGAATGTTTATTTCTTATTGATTGAAATGTTATAGAAACAATAGAATGAAATTCTTTTAATATTTGAAATCTTATCAAAATTCTTTAGCACTATTGATATTTTGTTGTAATAATTTGTTTTTGTTGTTCAATCAAAGAATTCAAGAAACCTTAACCCCTAAACGTCCTCACCTATGTCCACTTTAGGTAGTTTTGCAAAGATGCATTATAAAATCCAATTAATATGAATCTTTAGAACTTGATGTATGAATAAAATTTATATATTTTGAATTTTAGATTCTATCTATACGGTTAGATCTGTGGTTGCTATCACTAATCTTTATTTATAAATTTTCAAACATAAAATAAAAAATTATTTTGTAATTCATTAACGAGTAAGATATTGACAATAAGTGGATGAAATTTATAATGTAGTACTTTAGGTGTAGTGATTTTTGGAGGTTTTTTGGATGCTTGATTTTGTGAGTTTATTTTTTCAATAACACTTTTAGACTAAAATCTTCAAAATTTTGGATGAAACATTGCAACACAAAATGAAGCATAATTTCTTCAAAAATTATTTCCTTTTCGATCAGATGACACATACGAGAAGCTAACTTCCCATAGAAAATTCGGTAAAAAAATCACACCACAAAAAGTGCATGATGGTTGAGAAAATGCGGATGGATTTTGTACATCAAGCCAGAATGGCCTGCTTGGGCAGTTAGGGGTTAATGCCATGTCCTAAAAACTATAATCAAGTAAAGTTAACTACAATTCAATTTTTATTTTTATTTTTGTTTTTTATTTTTTTTCCGGCAAATAAACAAACTTCATTGCAGAAAGAAAAGTACAACCCTTATCGGATTTTCATCCAGGGCAGAAAGTAACCAACTTACAACTCAATTGGTGCTCGGGACTCAACTTACATGCGGCCGCAATTAGTAGTGAGACTAATGCTGCATGGCTTATTGAAAGCTATGGTTGAAGTAAAACTAAGTGAATCAAAAATTACAGAGACGAGTGTGACAAGTATGTGCTTACCTATTAATCTCTTATCCTATCGGTTGATCCAACTAAGGTTTATATCATATAAATAGTATCACTAGTTCCGACTCAAAAGTTTTGAAAGAAAAACCATACAAGAAGTGCGATTTCTCTTGAATTAGTTTGGCGTCTTAGAGATTAATGGCTTAGCTTCAATTGGCTTTTGGGGAGGGGGGCGCAGGGCCATCCATTTGAGATTTGAGGTAATTCCGAGTTGAGATTGGTTTCAATCGGAGGCCAGATAGGGAGGTTTAGTTGAACTTAGAGAAAAATATCTAATTGTGGTTCCCCTAAGGGAGAAAATTTCTCTACTATGGTCTCCATACCATAGTTGAAAAATATACTACGAATCTCAATGGTGCTACCCCCGCCGTTGAGCAAAGTTTTTGCTCATGCCTACGGAAAATTGGATGATTCCACTCATGTGCTCACGGAAAATGCTCCCCTTATTTTCTATAATTCAAATTTTCCAAGACCAGCTAAAATTGAGTCACTAATGAGCTAGTTAATGCCAAGATATCTTAACACAAATTGATTTATATTCAACTGCAACTCTACGGTGCTGTTTAATCTTGGTCCATTCAAATGAATATTAAACCCCAAGCGGAATGAACAATGGACTATGAAATGTGCATTCCAAATGAGTGCCAAGTTCATATTTTTATGTTCTGTAATTTGGTATGCATTTGCAATTTTGATGTGTGTGTGGATTTAATAGTAGTTTAAATATTATATATATATATATATATATATATATATATATATATATATATATATATATATATATATATGTTTTTTATTATTATTTATTTTTAAACATGTATCTCAAACTATACAAATAAGTAATGTGTAGTAAATTAATACAGATTTTAATGAAGTCATTATAATTGAATGAAAATTTGCCTAATATTTGAATGGAAATAAAAATATATATATCAGTAAGGATGAAGATTATGACAATAGAAGAATGAGTTTTTGGATTCACATTCAATTCCTAAAAAAATATTTTGCTAGCTAAACATAAAATGAAAATTATAGATGCTCCAATCCAATCTAACATGAACTAGTATAAGTTCTAATAGCTCAATTTATGTCTTGATAATTTGATACAGTCTCAATATTGTAGTTTATATCTTAATAATCTAATTCAATATAGAATAATCTAAGTTTTTTAAAGTAATCAAATTCATGTCGTAATAATTAGAGCTATGTCAAAACATTCTAATTTATGTTGATAATGTAGAATATCCCAAAATAATACAATTTGGATAAAATTATCTAATTTATATAAAATAATAATCTTTGTCTTAGTAATCTAATTTGTGTAAAAAACATTTCAAATAGCTTTTTGATAATACAATTTATGAAATAATAATTTAATTCTTAAAATTAATCCAATTTATAATAAAATAGGTTTATTTTGTATGAAAATATTATGATTTTTTAAAATCAATCTGATTTGTTTTTAAATATATCATTGTATTCCAAACTAATGTATTATGTGCCAAATTATAAAAATGAGTTATTATTTATTTGAATATGGCTTTTGAATAAGTTATTCAATGAAGTACAAATTCAAAAGTAAGATGGCATAGGTTCATTTACTATATAGTATTTGCAATTAAATGATTTTTATAAATCAACGGTTGGAATGTGCATTGATGAATTGTGACTTCTCATCCATCTCTCTATTTTCAGCTGATTATCGTGTGCAGCCTATAGTTGGAAGATATTCAAACTCGGCATTGAATGTTTTCAACTGAGTAGATTAAGGAAATCCGCTTGTACGGCCTAAAATCAGTTTAAATGAGGGTTGAGAATCTCAACTGGCCAAGTTCATTTCAATTGAACTGGACTCCCTGTGCGCCCCTCCCCCCCCCCCCCCCCCTCAATCCCCCCCCCCCCCTCCCAAATTCCTTTTTAAGTTGGGTGTCTATGTATATAAAGCAAAGATAGTCAATTGTCAATAATTGGAAAGTTCAATTTGCTAGACTAGATGCTACAATAACTAAAAGTAGTATAAATTAAGAAGTGGAAGCATGGAAGTAACTCAAATTAATTAGATCTATTTCTTGGTTTTTTATTCACTTGTACATGAATTTGTCTTTTTGAGATTTGAGCACGTTTCTATAATGCCAATTTAATTGTGATTGTTTCAATTATTTTTTAGCCGTATGTATCTGTACGAGTTGTGTTGGAATGTAATTTTTTCTTGCACTAGACATTGGAAAATATATACTTGTGATGAAATGGTTTATTTTACTTCTTGGGCAACTCCAAAATTTTGCTACAACCTTCAACCACTTTTGGAATTTTTTGTACAAATAACTAATATGATTTCCTTTGGAATTTTCAAAAAACAAATTCACAAATAAATAAATCTTTAAAAGTGGAAAATTTTCATTACGAATACTTTATTTAACTTTCTTTTAACTTTTACTTTCTTTTAATTTTACGTTTTACTTTCTTTTTACTTTGGATGTTTTTTGTTTTTTTTTTTAATTTCTAGCTTTCACAGATTGCTAGAAATATTGGATTGTATTGCATTATTAATCTATTTGATTTTAAGGTTTTATACATTAGCAGTGTTGCATTTGGGAATCATGGAGCCATGGTTTCAAACGCTTATGTATTATGAGAGGAATTATGTAAGGGTGTGGTTTGAAGAATTTTCAAACCTTCTAACCATTTTAACAACATCATTGGTAGCATTTGTCAAGATGATTAATTGTTGTGATGAAGATGATATTGAAGATAACAATGATACACATTCTCAACATTCTGAAGATCCTATGTGTTCTGAAGACTCCGAGTCATATGAAGATTCTGAAAATAATGAAGACTTTAAAGATCTTGGAAATTTTGTAGATTCTGAAGATGATGAGGATTTCATTCCAGACCTTGATATTAATGATCTTAAGAACTCAAAGAGATTCTTTTTTGGTTAAATAATTGGATATTCATGGAAACTGTTCTTGAAAGCAAGAATTCTGAATTTTAGAAATCAAGGATTTGAAAAAATCATTATCACAAAAAGAAATTATAAAAAAAACCTTTGATTATGATTTCCAAAATAAAGATTAGATTAAAAAAAGATTTGATGCAACTGTGAAAGTTCAATGGTATAAATAAGCCCATGAATAAGAATATAATTGTGGGTACTCATAGTAAATTCTCAGCAATGGAAAAATAGAATGGCATGTGAAGTCCTTTTTTTTTCAAGGTAATAGAGAAAATGAAATATATATGATATGTTTGATATACATATTTTTAATGATAACTTGCACTGAATTAAAATTTTAAATTTACTAAAGCTTGTAGAACTAAATTTTTATGTATTGTGTGTAATCCCAAAGATTGTTTAATTTGTTCTCTATAGAATCTGTGATCATTTCTTCTCATCTTCTGTCATCAATCCACCACAAAGTTTTCATATGACAAAGTTATTTCCTTTATTATTATTGCGTTTCATCCTATGCATCATTTTATTTCACATAATTTTTTAATGTTTATGAAATTCTCTCTTTATAAAGCAAAGTCATTTTATTAATTTCACAGTATTCTTAGGCAAAATTAAACAAAGATCCTATAACCAACTTAATGAAAGTTTGTTTTCAAAGAGTTAGAGGGAAAAACAAAATTAGTTGCAAGATTATAATGTTTAAAATTCATAAACAAGTTCTTTTGAATCCTTTAAAGAGTTAAAACCTTATCTTCAATGACTTTTCAAAAAATGTACTTTCCAATTTAGAATGGAAATCTCCATATTCTATTAAAAACGATTTGAGAGTCTACACAAAAAATTCAAAATATGGAAACTTCAATTTTAATCTTCCAAAGATATGTAAATTAGAATAAAGTATAGGATTGAATCAAAAACTAAATTGCTAATTACTTCTGTATACGAGTAGATACTATCCATTCCAATGATAGAAGTGATGCAACAAGCAACGAAGAACTTTTACAATATTCATTTTTGAAAAATTGTTAAAATCAAATTTAATTTGAGTTGTTAAGTATTATTAAATTGAAGTATACTTTTATACATTAGAATGTAACATTAGAAAATAATATCAAAATCATTATACCAGTTTTATCTCAATAGTATTCTATACAATCAAGGTTTTTCTTCCCATTTGTACAAATGCAATATAATATTAAAGTAGTTTATTTCCTTAACCCATAAAAAATGGGTTTTTTCTACTTGATTTAAGAGATTGAAATATATTTCTACGTATTTTCTAATCTACATGCAGAATTAGGCAAAATCTACAATTCAAAAAGAAATTTGAAGATGTTGCCTACAAATGGCCACTTGGCAATTGGTGAGTGCCAAGTATACCATAGATCCATGCTAAATTCATGTGTGTTGATTTGAATCTATATTGTTTACATCCTTTTGAAATTAGACCCAATTCAAATTATACTTGATAATATGGTCAATTGAATTTGTCATTATAAAATTATTGCTCTTTGCTTTTTAAAAACGCTTTATATAAGTGATGCAAATCATAGAAATTGAAGCAAGTATCATAAACCTTAAAAGTTCACTATGACATGACAGGTCGTCTACCATAATTCAAATATTGTATTTTAATTTTTTAATTTTAACAAAATTTTCACACTGCACATTTTGGTTAAATTAAATTGTATGTATAAGAAGTTGTTTGTCAAAATGGTTAACATTGAATGAAAAATAGAAATTATAAAATTACATTTCATAAAAAAAAAAAAAAAAAACCCTATAGCCATACTCAAATCTATGAGCTTTTATCTATTTTTAAAATAAAAATAGTTTCACCTTTCTGAAATAAAATTTCTTATCCAATGGGTGTAAAATTTTCCATTATCATCCCATTATCCAACTTTTATAAAAATAACAAGAAATAGTAATAGATAGCGTGTTTTTAATTTTTAATTTTTTTAATTTAACTTTAAATTTTAATTTTTTAAAAGTACTCCAGAGTTATGGAAGATGTGATGAAAATTTGGTCCATTGGAATAAAATTAAAACCAACTCAGTTCATTTCGATATCATTTATAAAAATTACCAAAAAAATCTTTAAATGCCACTATGTCATTCAATCACATTGATCTTGGCTACCTTAGTTTTAATACCATGAGCATGAAGATTGTGATGTAAACAAATCATACTTGCAGGTTTGAGACTGCTTGTGACTCTTGACTCTCTTGGATCACCTATTAACAAAATCTAGTTTTTAGAGCGCACTGTGGATAGATGCCTTCACTTATGGATTTTTTCAAGATATATATGATGAGCCATAATAAATAATACATAAAGTAAATTTTATCAAAATTCATTTGATACAAGGGCCTCTAGAATAAGCTTTTTATTGTATAGAGAATAAAGTCAACATCAACTGACATAATTGGTTACTGAAGTGTACCAGGAAGAAGGAAGTCCATTTGCTTCCCTATCAATGAATACTTCTCTTTCACCTTTAATTTTTTCAAAGGAAGTTGAGGCCACTCAATGTAGGTCTCTTTTGTTTCTACATCAAAAATAACAATATTTCTTGATACACAGGTGACAAGCATGAGGGACTTATTGAAACCTATAACATATATCTTAGGACAATATTGTAAATCTATATCAAAAAATCTCATTATGTGCCTTCTTGTCCATGTCAGTAATACGTGCATAGAACTTCTTTGGATATCAATTTCATGCACTTCAAAAAAGTAATTTGGTGATACACGCCAATATGTAACAAAAAGACGCTCGCCGTTTACAATCAATTCTTCATCCCATCCGGGCATATTGTACTCACGTTCGGCAAAGTAACCCTCGGTAAAATGCAATCTTTCCCAAATATCTCCAACATGGTTGTACCTCCATAATTCATAGTGTCCCCCTATATCATGGTTTCTATCAAAAGCAAAACATAGAATGTATAGAATATTTTGAAATACAATACTTTGAATGATTCTAATATTGTTCATTTCAAGTTTGCTTGAGGTCTTCCACTCCTTCATTACGGAATCATATATGTCCATCAAACGACTTTTTCAATCTCATTTTATAACAAATACCTTGAAAGTCTCGGCAATGTCATCAACAACAAAATTTATGATTAAATAAGAGTAATACTTTGGTATGCATGGCAGATTAATCTTAATGTCTTTTATAGGATTCCATACAACGAGTTGTGTACAACCACTTTCATGATGACAAAGTTTAGGAGCTATCTTGCGAGCTTTGAGAAGCACAAGCCCTCCATCCATCGCCACAACTTTAAAGTATTGAGGGTTGAATAGAAATGACGTTTCAAGAGCATCACGAGGTTTCATCGAGTACCATTTCTTTGAGCTTATGTCAAGGAAGCACAATACTTGGCTTCCATCAATATACCCATTTGGAATGGAAGTGGTAATAGAATGTATTGCTATAAAAGGTGAATGTTTGTTTCTATTGCGAATATGTAGCACACTAAAGGCGGGGTTGTTGATGAGCTCATTCCATGCTTTGCATGTAGTGCAATATCTACACAAATCCGGCACCGGTACAAAAGACAATACTTGTTCAACAACTTCCAAAGGGAGTTGACTCCATAATGTACTATTGAAGGCTATCATGTAATAACTCACATAATAAGGTCAAATTGTTTCACTTTATGAAATGAATTTCTTGAAATCAAAACATAGAATACTAATGAGAAAGGTTATAAGAGTTATACTTTGAATCTTATGTGATGAAGATCTTATATAATGAAGCTAAAGTAAAAAGATAATAAAAAAATTACTTTTAATTGGAAGTGGATTCAAAAGCAAAAGTTATTAAAGAACATTGTATATATATTTAGATCAAATTATTATAAAATGAAATAAAATGTTTTATTCATTAGAGCCAAAAATAGATATTATATTTTTAAAACAAAAGTATTCAATGTTGTTTTTTTTCTTTTTATCAACTTTTTTTATTAGGATGCAAAAATATTTTTTCTTATTAATTATATATTGTTTTTGGCTTTAATAATTAATAGATACTAATCATGATTATTGTATTTATTTGATTATAAAATAGTGGAGTCTGTTCATCTTTCCAATTTGTTTTAAAGATTCTTCATGCAAATCAAGATAAGAAGTGGAGAATCTTTGGATTTCAAAAATGTTGCCATGAACAGAATGTCCACTGCTAAGCCAATGACATCCAAACTACAATATGCAATCACCTTTATTTAAACTTTTTTATAATAATATGAAAATCAAACACAAGATACTTTATGCATATGTGACTAAGATAAGTCACAACTGAATTATATCAAAGGAAATTAGAAATTTGTTAGATTTAGGATTTTATTAAGTTTGAAGATGGTTATTATAATGAATAAATATTATTTGGCACTAATCATCAATTCAAGTGTAATGAGAAGAAATGCTTGATTATCAATGACTTCCTTAGCAAACTAATATTGTGAGTAAATTTGATGATTAGTAGGATATAGGTTCTAATTAAACCATGTGTTGAGGTATGTGTTGAGGTATAGGGATTAGCCTCTATAATAAATCCCTGAAGAATGCTCAAATGATACAAATACAAGTGAAAAGGGGAAAGAAACTGTATAAAATAAGGCAAAACAACCCAACAATATAGTATAGCCTCTCCTTAATGTTAGCTCTAAACTCCTATAACTCTACATGTCATAGTGTAGAACGAACTTCAGGAATGAAATTTATGCCTCATAATCCCCTTGAAACTACGTTGACCTAACCCTAGCCGCCTCTACTCATCCAAGTCGGCTAATGAAAGTCATTTACTAAGAATGGATGAAAGTCATAGATTATTGGATGAAAATGATAAGGAAAGACAGGCTTGATATCCGGTTAACAATATGTAAAACAAACATAACTTGTTTTTATTTGAAATATAAATCTTCTTTACCTCTCTTCCATATCTTTCAACTTCTTTCTCATATCGCGTTGTAGGTCAAACTACATTGACTTATTACATAAAGCCACTTTCTTAGTAATCCACAAAGGTAGGATTTAGAACTTCTACTTTAACTCAACCTAAAAAAGTTCCATAAGCTTCCTATGTCCAAAACCCAAACCAAAACAAAAACCCAAACCAAACCCAAAACCCAAAACCCAAACCCAAACCCAAACCGAAACCGAAACCAAAACCAAAACCAAACTCAAAAAGCAAAGCAGAGCAATGGAAAAGGTTGAGTTGAAGGCGGAGTCTGCGTTAGGGTTCACGCGGGGGCTTGTTTTGCAAGCTTTCAAGCTCGTCGTCGTCGTTGCCAGCTTTGCAATCTTCATCGTTCCTCGCCCTCCCGCGCTCGTCTCTTCTGCTTGCTCTTCTCTCCTCCTTCGCTCATCTCTCTCATCGCCGTTCCATTCTTCTCTGTGGTTTTCTGTCGAGGAGCTTTACAGCGATGGCGGGAGTGGAGGATGCCAGCACCCCGGGGACGCAGCAGGACGAGAAGAAGCCGCTCGACGGAGCCGGCGGAGCGCACATCAACCTCAAGGTCAAGGGCCAGGTGAGAACCGTTCTGTTCCTTCTCGCAACTGGAGAAGTGTCTTCTTGTTGAGGTTTTTTTTGGAGAGGTGTTTGGGGGTGTTTCTGGGGTTTTGTGCGATCAGGGCGTTGTCGGTGGGGTTTGGTTTCTTCGTTTGGTCGGTGTTTCTGTGTTGCGAATTTTTGGTACGGAAGCGGAGGCTAAGGATTTTTGAAAGGTGAAGGTGGAAGTGTTGTATTTAAGCTTTTGAGCGATCGGTGGTGTTTTGCGCCTTCTCTGCCATTTTAGTTTTCATCGCCATGATGTCTTTAGTTATTGGTTAGAGGGTTATTTTTTCGGGAAGTTCTGTGAAGTGGAGATATGGATGAAGCCGTATCACGTATCGTAATGTGTTGGAAACTGAGTTATGAAAGAGTTGAAATATGCGGTGATCGTCTGCTTGGCGTCTGATTTTTGAGTTTAAGCTTTTAAACCTTTTTTTGTGGTGATGGGCTTCAGTTACAATGCGGAGAGATTTGGAAGCGTATGGTGCATGAGGGTTTGATGTGTTGTAACGGTCCTTAGCACGGCTTTTTCTATCGGATGATGGTCGGGAGGAGTGTTTTGGGTGGCGAAATACCCAAGGATGCTTTGGATGTGCTAACAGAGGTGATTGGAGTTTTGTAGGATGGAGGAGAGGTGTTCTTCAGGATCAAGAGCACCGCCACTTTGCGCAAGCTCATGAATGCTTACTGCGACCGTCAGTCTGTGGACCCTTCATCGATCGCGTTCCTGTTTGATGGACGCCGTCTTCGAGCTGAACAGACCCCTGCCGAGGTTTTCTCGTCTCTCTGTTTCTTGCATTGACAGAAGTAGGTTGTTTGTTTTGTATTGTCCGATTTTTGTGAGGTCGGAGTGGCTCTACTTGTGAAACTCCTTTCGAAATCATCGAAACCTTATCCTAGGATCGTTATCCTTTTCCACGTGCATTCGAGTAACTGCTTCTGTCACCCTTTGGAAGCTGTACGTATTATTGCTTGGATTTCTGTGATACGTTTCTTAAGTAGTTGGCTCGACAACCATAGCTGCATCATAGTTTTTCTGATGGAATGTGAACCGACGTTAATTTTGTGCAGCTCGACATGGAAGATGGCGATGAGATTGATGCCATGCTCCACCAAACAGGCGGCGCATCCTCTTGATATTATGTGGTCCTGGTCATCTTGTATAGTAAACAGGCTCCATCATTTTGCCAAAACGCCAGTGTTACACATACCTGCATCTTCTGTCTTTCGGATCCGTCTTTCGGATTTGTCTTTGTTTCAAATAGTCGCTAAAGTTGATTTTCACTTGTTCAGACTTCCTGCAAGAAAGAATTGAACTACATTGGACGTACGTAGAATCGGGCAGAGAGTCAACTTAGCTTAAAGGATTGTACGCACGCTGACTCCTCCGACCTCTCAGTATTACCTCCATTTTTGTTGCCGTAGCCTCAGGAAACCTACGGAAGGCTCAATGCCTCTTCACCTTGCTGCTGGGGGTGTTTTTTCAGTTCTGAGGCGGACTGCACTACGATACAACATTTTCAGGAACTTGAACTGCTCTTTCCAGAGACAATGCTGTTTTCATAAACTGGTTCAACTGGTTGGATGTGTGTAATGTTATCCGGTGCCCACTGAAACAGAGTTTGCTGGCCGGTGTAATTGTTCTTTGTCACTGTCTCATCTTCTCAAACTTCTGTATTATCGAATCACAACCATGCCAGTCAAATTTTTGTCTTTTACCTACATGGGTAAGACTCGTTTCAACAGATGGGATCATCCGATCAGGAATCAACTATCTGACCCTTGAACACTGATGGTACAGTACCATACTTGTGCATCGTCGTTGTACAACTTTTGTGCTTGAAATCTTATCTGTGCCTCACATATTTTATCCAGAACGTACTTCTGTTGAGACTTGTGTGGACTATGACTTGGACCTACAATGGCTACGTGATCGCATCGGCCTCTACTCGTGCTCTAAACTCTCTCTCTTGGTATACTTAAATCGTACCTTTGTATGAGGAATGTAGGAGACGAATGCTTGTCAGCCGTATGTTAATAGTTGAAAGTTCTTTCACCAAGACTAGGGTGTGTCTCTCTGTGTTGTCGATGCAGAAAGTTTGCAGAAAGTTCGATCAAGGATCGAGATGGGATGAAGCAAATCCGGTAGCCTTTGGGGTCGAGCTTGTCATGTACAATGCCGGTCTAGAAGAAATGCTCAGGATACTATGATTTCTAGGCTCCAAAAGTTCTTTCAATTTCGTTTTGCTCACCTTTTATCACTTTCAGAGAATGGAGGCCAGGGTTTTCAGCTCTATGTGCTTGAAACCAATGGATTCATGGATCATTGTCTTGAAGAAGAAGACATCTGGTCCTTTTGTAAAGGGGCGGTGTGAGTTAAGTGTTTACTTTGTCGAGTATCTTATGTCATGAGTGTACAAGTAAGGTAGTAAGGTTGGACAACCTATTACCACCACCAACCCCAGAATCACCAGCCCTCAACCCCAATTCCGCCAGCCCTCAACCCCATTTCCATAACTTTCTGAATATCAATTTATTGTTGGAGAAGGGAAGGGAGCAGATTTGGGTCACGCAAGCCACCACTATCGGGGAAGGGAGAGAGCAGACCTTGGTCAAATTGCATTCCTGCGATCCCATTGGTTGTGGGCGTGGTGGTTTTAGGTCATGTGTATGTTAATTTCAGGTTATGAGTAGAGTAGTTTTCAACTTTCAGTGCTCTTGGTTTTTAGTCTCTTGTGCTCACAGGTTTGGGTGTTTTGAGAAGTGGTGATTAGCATCACTTATTGTGGAAGTAGGGAGTTTGGTATGTCAAGAGTGGGTAAAAACTTACTTTCCAGTTTGAAAATTTGTAGCAATTTCAATATGATGGATTAAATGATGAGGACAATTGCAAAATTTATGAATTCCTATTTTGACTTCAAAAAAAAATTCTTAGCACGGAAAACAATGCTATAAATAGGTCAGGCCCCTTAAGTTGGTGGTTATAGGTTCTCCAACCTTAGATCCAATGGTTATTTCCCCCATAATACATCGAAACTTAAAAACTTACACCTTGTATTGAAAAAGTCTAATTTTGAGGGTTTTGGCAGTTGTGAGGCCTTTCAACTTTAGAGGTTAAAATGGAGTTTAGAAGAGATTTTGGGTGTAGTATTCGGCAAGAAATTGTTGTTTAAGAATTAAAGTTATTGTCACTACTACTTTCCAAACATATCTTTTAGCATGCATTATTTACTATAGATTCAATTCTTTTGTCCCTAGCATTGTATAAACCGGACTTCTTTTAGTATGGAGTACTTTACTCTGAACTAGCTTTAAAAAAAATTCTTTTTGGTGTAAAAATGGATGCTCTACAAGACTCTACTTTGCTTTGGCCTTGCCTTCAAATTTACTATTTGTGTCTATGAGAAAAAATGATCTTCTAATATGTTGTACTTGTCTTTAGACTTGAATTCAAACTTACAATTCTGACCACATTAAAAATTGATTTTCTAACATATTGTACATTATTCTTCCTTTGAATTTTTTTCAAAAAATAAAAATTTCATAATTAAAATTCTGATTGTAAGAATCTATCCCAAATTGCAAAAGACCAATTTGGCTTTCAATAATTAAGTTTGCATTTTACTATATAAATTCAATGCAACCTTGTTTTAATTTCTAGAATTTAAATTTTGAAGTTATGAGTTTTTTTTCTTGGGGACCGACTATAAATCATTATTGAAGAAGATTGAATAACATCCGACCATTGATTTTTTATTTGGTTATGTGCAAGAAATCCTTATTTACAAAATTCCGTGTTACTTCTTTTTTCTAATCCATTCTTTACAAGCCATTTTGGGCACAATTATAGTGATAAATAAGTTTATGTGAAATAAACATGTAAAGTTTAAAAATTCATGTAAGGCCAACTAACATCTAAGATCTTTTATTTGAAAAAAAATAAAATTTGGCAGATAGCTTCTGACTCATTGCAGCCCAATGAGCCCATGCTTTTTATGTGAATGATTTAACTCTACTTCAAATCCTTGAATCATCTGAAAAGTAGATATGTTTTTTATGCACCCCAGCCATAACTAGCACAAACCTAATATATTTTTCCATTCTCAAAGCCAAACCAAAAACTCACGTTTCAAAAAATTAGAACTTTACAATAAACACAAATTGGGGGAAAAAAAAAAAAAAAACACTCAAAGCTTTAATGATTTTATTTTAATTTTTAATTTTTTTTAAACTTTAATATAAGATCACTATCATTGCTTCCCTATGGACCACGACCCTTCTTTTTGTTTTTACATTAAATCTAACGAATATCTTCTTTATTTCAAGGTTCTAATTCTCTCACTTAAGACTAAGATACTACTAATGACTTCCCATTCTATGCCTTGAACCCCAACTTTTCCAGTTTTTTGGTGTAAACCCGCACTCAGTTCATCTAAAAACCACTTCAATAACAGATTTCTCCATTCCCCATCATGCCAAGCCATGCTCCTCATGTCAGTGATGTCACTAATCATCCAAGGTATGTTTAAACCTCAAGGACCATACATCAGAGCAACAAAAGGTGAACATACAGCAAATGGATTGCATGCCTCCTTCACATACCTGCGTATGCATAAATCCACCAAGGAACAAAGTTAGTGCCACTGTGTATTGGACACCCACTCATCTATACAATTGCTCAAGTCTCGTCAGCTGATCAACTTGCTCCCCATCCGAGGCTCCAAACTAGGCCTCGTAAATCCACGTCAAATTACTTACACTTCTTCGAGACTACGTGCTTGCTCCCCAAGTTATTCCTAATTACAGCTGCTCATTAGCATCCGATTCTACGTAAAATCAACGTCGCTGAACTCCCGAAATTTACGGCTGAATGTGGTCCCAGTCCCAGATCACGTAAAATTAACGCGTTAGCTCTTGAGTTTTATAATATGGTTTACAGAAAGGGGTTACAACCACCCTTTCTGTAAACCATATTATAAAACTCAGACCTCTCCACAATGCATTTCATTTGTTCGTCGTCGCAGTGATCCCCTCTGACCATCTGATCAGACCATTCTCTGATCCCTCTTCTCTCCAATTCTCTCCTCATCGCTACGATCACAATATGGCACCAATGATCCCTCCCGCACACAAAACTATTGTGCTCAAGTTCAACAAGCACAGAGTTGTGCTTGGGACAAGCAAAGTTCCAAGCCTCAAGAAGAAGCGCAACTCATGTGACTCTCAGGCGGCCAAGAAGATGAGGAGCAAAAGCCGCTCCCAGACGCCAATATTACAAGCAAGGGCTATCGACCAAGCCGAAATGGCTGCCGAGGTCATCAACATGCCACAAAAGGCAGTGCCAAAGGCACAGGTGATCGACCTCCTCACGTCACGAAGCCCAGATCAGGTGCTGCATCCTGATGTCATCATCATCGATGACTCTGATCCGAACGTGGATTGCATGACCACGCCAAGCGAGTCCTCAGCCATCCACAGCACGGACGAAGTTGTGGACATCACGGACTCGAATTCTAGCGACGATTCATGCAACGTCGCCTCCCACCAACAAGAAGTCTTTCGGGATGTGGATGATGAACTCAGCCACATTAGACGCTACATGTACTCTCCGAGGACGATCCACAACATGGCAGAGTTTTGGAGGCAGAACAAGGACGTCATGGACCTCAACAGCATGCCTCCTTGGTGATGGAGATGCAGCTAGTAAGCGCATCGACGCAGCGTTCATTTAGGAGAACGTTCAAAAAACTACACAAATTGTGTATCTGTACAAAGCTTGTGCATATTTAATGCAATGCGACGAATTGGGGTCATCGTGCTCCTTGTGATCTATTTCCACTCTTGTGTTCTTGTGCATGGCATGCAATTAAAGATGTCCAATGACACACTTACTTCGCAGTGTTGATGGTGCTAATTATTCAGGCTTGTTACAATCAATTTGAGAATACATATATCATATTTTAATTGAGAATGAGACTTCAATTCATGTTTAGTACTGTGTAGTATGGTTGTAGAATAATCGTATGTGAACATGAAAATAAATATGTTTACCAAAATCTGTATGTCTTAAATTTATATTAGGCGAAGAATAGGACCTTTAGAATGTAATATTTTGCTCTAGATTTGCCTCCAAATTTACTAAGTCTTTATAAATCAATCTTCTAGTATGCAATACATAAGTCTAGGTTTAGTTTCAATTTTCAAATTGGCTCATTTTGTAAGTGTAGAAATTAATCTTCTACAAGGTTGTACTTCACTCAAGGCCCAAGGGCCAAGGCGAGCCTTCAAATTAATTGTTTCAACAACAATAGAAATTGACCTCTCAAAATGTTGGACTCCACTCTATAGTGGCCTTGGGCCTTCAAATTTCTTGTTCTGACAACTATGAAATTAGGTTTTGCAGAAGGTAGGAATGTATTCTAGATTTGCCTCTAAGGCTTTCGGGGGGAAGCACAATAAAGTGAACCAAAAAAGTGCTTATCTTTTCCCCAATTTCAGCCCCTTTCGTAAACACTAGAGAAAGGGGGATCTCCGTTAAGTCAACGCAAAATTAAGTTTGGGATACGGAAAGTAGACTTGATCTTCTTGAACTTCCCAAAGTTGTGGGAAAATAAATTGAGTTTACAATGGAAAACAGAGACGCCGAAGTCGGGCAAAGTGAATGTAGTCATTTGGAAAAGTGAACATAACGGTTTAGGGTTTTGTTTGAAATCACTTTTGATGAAGTGCAGCCCTCTGTATGTGTAAGAGGTATTCTAAAATAGTAAATTCATATACTCATTAATTAGTTTAGGGTTCCTAAAGTACCGCCGAGATGTTTTTTAGGAGGGTCACTTTGGCGGTACTTTTTGTGTGTTTTTTTTTACCAAACATTGTTTTTTAAATTGGAAAAAACATCTTCTAAAGACAATAGAGGGCTGTAAATGAAGAAATCAAGACTTTGGAAAAGTTTGTTTTCATGATTTAGAACTAATGGTCAAATTTAGTTTCAATTCAGGATGTTCTTTTTATGAAGGTGTGTGTAAGACACCTTATGACACCTTAGAAAGTGACTAAAATGCTCAAAAACTACACCAAAATGCTCAAAATCAGATTTGAGCTTTGAAAAACAGCACACTTCATAATCACTTCCAAATGATCACATGCGTCACTTTGTGGTCCACTTTATTGTGCTCTCCCCCTTTCACCCTTAAACAACAATCTATAGCCCTTAGGCTTGGTAATATTTTGGAAAAATCTTGCTCTTAGCTTATACTCCATTGCACCAAATGGGGTTTTTACAATGCCAAACCGAGCACCTTAAAGAAATCTATACTTTTCATAATACAGCCAAAGAAAATTACAAACAATATTGTCCTTAAGATGGAGTTTAGAAGAAATTTTGGATGTAGTATCAGGCAAGGAACGGTATTTTAAAAAAATTTGTTTAAAAATTGAAGTTATTGACATTGCTACTCTCCAAACATATCTTCTACCATGCAATATTTACTCTAAATTTGGATTCAATTTATTTACCCTGGCATTGTATAAACCGGACCTCTTCTAGCATGGAGTACTTTACTCTAAACTAGCTTTAAAAATTTTCCTTTTTAAGTTCTTGTTAGTGTAGAAATCGGATGCTCTACAAGACTCTACTTTACTTTGGACTTGCCTTTGAATATACTCTTCATGTCTTTGAGAAATATGATCATCTATAGTGTTGTACTTTCCTTTGGACTTGCATTCAAACTTAGAATTCTAACCATAGTAAAAATTGATTCTTTAGCATATTGTAAATTATTCTCTTTTGAATCTTTTGCAAAAATAAATTTCATAATTAAAATTGTGATTATAAGAATCTATCCAAAATTACAAAAAAAACAATTTGTAAAAAACCAATTTTTCTTTCAATAATTAAGTTTGCATTTTATTATATAGATTCAATGCGACTATTGTATAAGAAGGACACAATTGTATTCTAGAATGAACAGTTGCTTTAACTTTTGAAGTTATGATATTTTATTTTTTAGTGATCCACTATTGATTATTGTTGAAGAAGATTGAATAACATCTAATTATTGATTCTTTATTTGGTTATGTGCAAGCAATCCTTATTTGTAAAGTTCCTTGTTTACTTTTTTGTTTTTGTAATCCATTCCTTTGAAGCCACTTTAGGCTTTCAACTAAAACAGCTATATGAATAAATATATTTATATCAAATAAACATGTAAAAGTTGAAAATTCATATAAGGCCAATTAACATCTAAGATCTTTAGATTGAGATATAATGGAAAAAATATTGATTGGCAGAGAGCTTCTGAATTGGAGCCCATGCTTTTTATGTGGATGAAAACTCTACTACAAATCCTTCATGCTAAAAGTTGATCATGTTTTTTAATGCACACCAACCAATATAAGCAGCACAAACTTAATAAACCTTCTATTCTCAAAGCCAAACCAGAAACTCACTTTACAATAAAACATTTTAAAAAACAAAATAAAAAAACTAAAAAATTAAAAAAATTAAAGCTTTAATGATTTTATTTTAATTTTTGAAATTTTTGTTCAACTTTACTATCTCTATCATTGCTTTCCCATGGGCCACGACCCTTCATTTCGATAGATCCACAAAGGAACAAAGTTAGTGCCGATGCGTATTAGACACCCACTAATCTACACAATTGCTCAAGTCTCGTCAGCCGATCAACTTACTCTCCATTCGAGACTCAAAACTAGCTAGGCCTCGTAAATCCACGTCAAATTACTTACACTTCTTCGAGACTACGTGCTTGCTCCCCGAGTTGTTCTTAACTGCAGCTGTTGATTTGCATCCGCTCCTACGTAAAATCAACGTCGCTGAACTTCCAAATAAAATTGCTGAATGTGGTCCCCTCCCAGATTACGTAAAATTCACGCATTACCTCTTAGGGTTACAACCTTAATATAAAACTCAAGCCTCTCCACATTGCATTTCATTTGTTCATCGTCGCAGTCCCCTCTCTGACCATCTGATCAGACCCTTCTCTGATCCCTCTTCTCTCCAATTCTCTCCTCTTCTCTACGATCACAAAATGGCACCAATTATCCCTCCCGCGCACAAAACTATTGTGCTCAAGTTCAACAAGCACAGAGTTGTGCTTGGGACAAGCAAAGTTCCAAGCCTCAAGAAGAAGCGCAACTCATGTGACTCTCAGGCGGCCGAGAAGAAAAGGAGCAAGATCCGCTCCCAGGCGCCAGTGCAAGCAAGGGCTATCGACCAAGCCGAAATGGCTGCCGAGGTCATCAACATGCCACAAAAGGCAGTGCCAAAGGCACAGGTGATCGACCTCCTCACGTCACGAAGCCGCCCAGATCAGGTGCTGCATCCTGATGTCATCATCATCGATGACTCTGATCCGAACGTGGATTGCATGACCACGCCAAGCGAGTCCTCAGCCATCCACAGCACGGACGAAGTTGTGGACATCACGGACTCGAATTCTAGCGACGATTCATGCAACGTCGCCTCCCACCAACAAGAAGTCTTTCGGGATGTGGATGATGAACTCAGCCACATTAGACGCTACATGTACTCTCCGAGGACGATCCACAACATGGCAGAGTTTTGGAGGCAGAACAGGGACGTCATGGACCTCAACAGCATGCCTCCTTGGTGATGGAGATGCAGCTGGTAGCCGCATCATCAACGTAGCAATCAGTTAGGAGAGTACTTACTTGAAAATTACACAAATTGTGTATATATCTGTACAAATTAAAGCTTGTGCATATTTAATGTAACGCGACGAATTGGGGTCATCGTGCTCCTTGTGATCTATTTTTACTCTTGTGTTGTCGTGTAATATGGCATGCAATAAAAGATGTCTAATAACACACTTGCTTCTGGGTCTGTTCAAAACACTGCAGTCCGAGGTAGTCACAGATCATAACCCTGAGGTCATATCACATACGATTCGACTTAGAACAAGTAAGCGGACAACAAGTGCAGGAACCTGAGAGACCACACACAGCAATCCCATCATCACTTCCAGGAATATACATGATAGCAGAACATCGATGTAGCGATTTTTGGTTCTGTTCATGGGCAATCCTGCCGATCTAGTTTAGTTTTTCAAAATGCCCTGTAATTCAGCATCCTCTCCGCGTGTACAAGCGATTAATACACGAATTTTCCTGACCTAAATTAGGAGCAAAAGAAGAATTTCTTTGCATTCTAGTATGCCTTTGCGAGACAAGCAAGAAATGCATGCTTCTTGAAATATTCCACACGCACCAGTCGAAGAGGCTGGATTGTTCACAAGCTGGGTGTCGCCTACGAAAGCCTCAATTCCTATGCGCTTTCTTTTCGATTTGTCACTGGTTTGGAGCGGCGTGGTACCGAACAGTTTCGCAGTTGACACTTGCAGTGTTGAAGGTGATAAAAAGATTAATTATCATGAATTTTAGAAACAATAAATCATGCTCTCATTCACAATAAGTTAAGAAATATTTAGTATTGTTTAGTATGTACTATGGTTTTTGTGACGCCATATGTAAATATGAAAATAAACAATATCTGTGCCAGATTCATTCATGAATATCTTAAATTTGCACATACTTTACCTTCGTGAAAGGATGAGAAAGTTACGCAAAGTTCGGTGATGGTGTACATGCCGGATTAAGACGGTGTAGCAACGAGAGGATGTTGAAACAGCTAAGTGATAAATAAGGAGGTGATGATGACTCATGCTCATTCTGAATAAGAACTAAGCTAGTTTGAAGAAAGTTATACGGTTGCATATTATTTGAGAGATCCCAAGGCGCTATTTCCTGAAAGTCATTGTCACATCGTAATTGCAACAAAATGGCAAATTTTATGGTATTTATGGCACAGAAATTCCTTCCCTAGTTTTTATGGATGCACGGTTGAAAAAATCTAAACGCTTTGAAAGGTCTGAGTGCTAATAAATTTAAAGTACAATTGCTTCAAAGAAGACACCAATAGCTTCTTACAAGGCGCAACTTCCATGTCGAAAACTATCTGATCTGAGGCTTTGTACTGGGTTCTTCTTGCAATGAATTTCTCTTCATTTGCTTCAAAAAAAAAACTTCCCTACCCCTAAGGGTGGGTGGGCGGGACATCCCTTTACAGGGCAGCTTTTATCACCTTCCTCACCAAATTTCATTCTCAATCAGCCCATTCTCAATTCAAACCTAATCAAATCTGTACACTCTCTTGTGATTCCAAATTACCAGTATAGACACATAGTGCTTTTCACCAAAGAATTCTCAATCAACACACTACTTACAATATAGTAGTGTATGACAAAACAATCCAAATAATAGAGAAAAGTTTGTCTTAAAACTGACAATACAAGATCAAACACAAAATAGTTTGAGTTTCCAGAAATCTTCTCATCCCTTGAATGTTGATGTAGTAAAGTAAGAAAAATCCAGAGGTAAAGGACCTCACCTGTCCCCATAAACACAACCAAAACCACAGTTAGGATTATGTTTGTAGACAAGGTGTCAACAGCCCTTTACAGCTTGTTATTGCAGTCACAAGAAAAATCAAACCCTACACCAAACATACAAATCAAAGGGAGAGATGAAAGAGTCTAATTGCAATCATAAATTAGAAGACCTGAGTAGTAGTTCCACTAGACTCAGCCATGTTGCACTTTGCTTCACCTCCACACCACCATATACCAAAACTTCACAAGCTCTAAAAATCTCTCACACACACATGTAGCAAACTAGAATTACTTTCAAAGCAGACAAGTAAACAGATGCATATGGCCAAGAAACTCCCATGGTTTTATACCCTCAAAGAAGTTTCTAGAGATTCACTTGTTTGTTATATGGACAGGAATAGCCTCGCTGGTCCAATCATCTCTGACCCTTAGATGAAGGTTAACCTAGATCAAATGGTCATAAATTAGTGACTTGCTAGAGTAAAGTTCAAGCTTGTAGTAAGCCCCAAGTAAAGTAAGCTTCAAGTTTGGAGTAACTACCAGTAAGCTATGTGTAAGGGAGGTGGGTGGGTTTCACTAATTTACACCTTATTCAGCATATCATGCCATAATAAAGTGACTATGTAATTGCTTGCAAAGTTTTACAAGTAATGTGCAAATTTATTTTGCAAGCCTACAGAACTGAAGAGTGCAACTTCTGTCTGAATCATTGTAATAAAAACCTTATTTAGAAAATAAATTCTAAAATTAAATACGGGTATAAGATCTTCCCAATATTTAAAAAAGAAAGAAAAAAAAAAAAAAAAAAAAAAAAAAAAAAAAAAAAAAAAAAAAAAAACTATCTGATCAATAACGTCACCTTCACTGGGCATGCATGAGGCTGGAACTTTTCGTGCTTCTCCTGCATAACTCAGTACTTACCAAGTTTGCAATGCTAAAGACGTCACCCACATATATAATTTTTGCATCGAATATTGCTGCTGATGTGCACTCTGCTCTGTTAACGATACCTGCCATATTGTGAAGAAACTGCTGCTATCTAGTTGAAGTTAAAGCACCTATTCTGAAGTTTTTGTAACCAACAGTGTCGTTCAGCTGCCAGATTTGATTGAAGAGACTCGCTGTGGATTTCAATAACAGCTCTACTTCTTACATGAAGATTGCAGAAATATGATTCTTTCAGTAACTTGTCAGTTTCTATTCACCACATAAATTGGTACATTGTGGTATGCAACTACTCCGATCACTTGGGTGACCATACCGGTAATCTATCCACATTTATGAAACATGAGGAATTTTCACTATAACTTAAGAAATTAAGCGCTGCTCCAAGCACTACGGTTCCCTTCCATGAAGGACTAAACTCTAATCCAAAGATGATCACAGCAACTCGGCAGAAGCAAATCGGATCAGTATCTTAATCAAATTGATGGTGTTTTAATTTCTCTTAGACTACTATGGCCTATGATTTGCTAAAAAAACATTAAGTTTAGAAATCTAAAACACAGTATGAAGTGTAGGAGATAAATTTAGGTGAAGAGCAATCAAATGTTACTCTAGGCTTGCTTTGAAATTTATTATACCCCGTATTGCCAAAAACATCTTAAAGCATATCTTTTCTAGGGGGAGAGCACAATAAAGTGTACCACAATGTGCAACATGTGATCACTAGGAAGTGAATATGAAGTGTGCTGCTTTTTATTGCTCAAAGCTGATTTTGAGCATTTTGGTGTAGTTTTTGAGCATTTTAGTCACTTTTAGAGGTGTCACAAGGTATCTTATAGGCATCTCCGTAAAAAAAACATCTTCAATTGAAACTTAATTTGACCGCTAGTTCTAAATCATGAAAATGAACTTTTCCAAAGTCTTAATTTCTTCATTTGGGGCCCTCTATTGTCTTTAGATGATGTTTTTTCCAATTTAAAAAACAATGTTCGGTAAAAAAAACCTCACAAAAAGTTTCGTCGAAAACAGCTCCTCAAAAACATCCCAACGAAACTTTTCGGCTGTACAAACTTCCAAAGGAATTGCTTAGGCCCATTTTTGAAACCGCAATTCACAATCGGAGGGTACAGCGCAGTCAAAAGTGATTTCTAACATTTGTGCACTCTTTTTTGTCCACTTCTTCAAATGATAGCATTCACTTTGGATCACTTGTCGTGACTCGTAAGGCTTCGTAAAAGGCACACATTGGTTCCAAAATTTTGTAGACTCAAGATGACCGAGTCTATTTTCTATAACCGAAGCCCCTTCCAACATATCATCAAATTATATGTCACTTTCTTAGTGTTTACAACAATGGCTGAAATTGGCAATGAGCTAAGCACTTTTGTGGTACACTTTATTGTGCTTCCCCCCTCTATTAAAAAGAACATTGTCACAAAACCACGTCACTACCATGTCTGATATCTGTCACAATACCATGTCACAAAATCATCCAAATATTATATCCATGCCTTTCATCTACAATTCCATTCTGTTCTCAAAGGTTTCCGTGTTCTTTTAATGTTTTCAATTGATTCTCATTTTCCAATGGCCAATGCAAATCTTGCGCTTTCTTTTGTTGCATTGCAACAGGTTGTTTGTTAGTGTATTATAAAATGTCAAGATATTGTTTTTAAAAATAATAAGTTCATACTTTGATAGGAGAAACCTAAAATGTTATGGCTTATAAAAAGTACATGATGTACATAGCATCCTAAAGAGATTTGAAATACAATATTGAATCCCTCAATCATAATAAGGAATGTAAGCGTATTTGAAGGACTTGAAGTACTAATATTGATAAATATATTTATATTGGTTGTATCTATATTGCATAAGATAGATTATACGTAATATACAAAATTATAACCATATTCGTTATTTTGAGACAATTTATGAACTTTGAGACTTTTACCTATAATTTTAGCAATTGTTTTGAGACAATTTGAACTTTTTTTGACTTTCTAATTATATATTATCCTTGACTCGAGGATAATCTTCCCAGATATAGTCCAAAAGTTTATGACAAATATAGAATCAATCAAGAAATCAATGAAAAATCTATAATCAAGGATTAAATTGAGACTATGAGAGGTCTTATTTTAATGAATATGGTCTTAATTTACAAATTAAAATTCAATTACTAAATTCCATCATTTTACAATTCTAATAAAGATGTATAAATATGTATTTTCAAAACTTTATTTTATAATACCTAAAGATATCAATAATTTTTTCATATTTTTTGAAAGACTAATGTTTTTTAGATTATGTCTCCATATGAGACCATGTCTATTACTTTAGATGGAAATTAGACACTTCATTGTAGGGAAAAAGCCTTTTATATTATCAATGACTAAGGCAACCTATCACCACCAATTATTGTAAACACCATTTATGAAAATGCATATGACTCCCAAAAATTTATTCATTAGCCATCAAAATCAAGTCATTAGTGATAGCTGATGCGTGTAAGGATGGTAAAGTGGACCAAAAAAGTGCTTAACTATTTGTCAATTTCAGCCTTTTTGCAAAAACTGCACAAAAGTGATGGAAAGATGTAAGTGAAGTCAATTTTTTTTGCTAATATAGATTCTCAACTTGTTTTTGTACAATTTAGAAAAGTTTCATGCAAGGTAGACACTTTAAAGTTATTGTATGAGGGCTTCAAACCCAAGCAAAGTGAATGCAGTCATTTGAAAAAGTGACTAAAAATAATAAAAAAACTATCTTAAGATCACTTTTAATGAAGTGGGGCCCTCTGTATGTTTAAGAGGTATTCTAAAATAGTCAATTCATATATTCATTAATTGGTTTAGGGTTCCAAAAGTACCGCAAGGATGTTTTTAAGGAGGGTCACTTCCGCAGTACTGTTTGTGAGTTTTTTTTCACGGAACATTGTTTTTTAAATTTGAAAAAAATGTCTTCTAAAGACAATAGATGGCCCCAAATGAAGAAATTAAAACTTTGGAAAAGTTTATTTTCATGATTTAGAACTAGTGGTCAATTTAAGTTTCAATTGAAGATGTTCTTTTTAAGAAGATGCGTGCAAGATACCTTGTGACACCCTAAAAAGTGACTAAAATGCTCAAAAACTACACCAAAATGCTCAAAATCAGCTTTGAGTTTTAAAAAACAACACAATTCATATTCACTTTTTAGTGATCGCACATTGCACTTACTGGTCCACTTTACCGTGCTTACACCCTGATGCAAGTGGAGAATTATGATTACAGACTGTAAATCTTGGTACACATCTATTAGGCATTAGCTAGTAAACTTGACTCATTTGTGATAGCTAATGCAACAGTGGAAATTATGATTATGGGTTATAAGGCTTGGTACACATTCATTAGCTAGCAAACCCGACACATTCAGTGATACTACATGCAAGAGTGGAAATTATGATTACTGGCTGTAAATCTTAGTACACATCCATTAGCCAGCAAACTTAAGTAATTCAATGACACCAAACGTAAGAGGGGGAATTATGATTACTCGCTATATAAGTTAGTACACATCTACTAGCCAACAAACTCAAGTCATTCAGTGACACCACATGCAGGAGTGGGAATTATGATTAGGGGCTGTAAATCTTAGTACACATCCATTTGCCAGCAAACCTGAGTCATTCAATGACACCACATGCAAGAGTGGAAATTATGATTACAGACTGTAAATTTTAGTACACATCCATTAGCCAGTACCCGGGTCACTCAATGACACCACATGCAAGAGTGGAAATTATGATTACTAGCTGTATATCTTAGTACACATTCATTAGCCAGCAAGCTCGTGTCATTTAGTGACACTGCATGCAAGAGTGAGAATTATAATTACGGGCTATCAAAATTGGTACACGTCCATTAGCTAGTTTGTCTTGCCACTATAGAAATTAATCCTCTAAAAGATTGCAACTTACTTCAAGCTTCAATTCAAATTTTAGTTGCTTTTCAAAATTACCTTTCGTGATACTCTAGAAATGGATCTTATACTTCACTCTAAGTTTCCCTTCAAATTTGTCATTCATGCAATTATAGAAATCATGGTTTCTTTAGGAAATTGTAATTTCTACTATGTGTGCCTTCAAATCTATTACTGTTAAAATTTTGGAAGAATAATATGCCAAGATTGCAAAATAATTTTTATTCCAATAACTTGATGGAAATTAAGATTGTAATTACAATTTCAATGGATTTCCTCCAAAAATTATCCAATTTTATATGAAGTGAAATTTTTTAATTACTGATTCATATTAGAATTGTATCTTTGAGAGGATTATGTACATTGCTTACGTATTAATTTCTTTTATATGAATGCATTTAAAGATGAATTTTTTTTACCATTTGTGGATCTACAAGCTTTAATTTGATCTTTGTTCCATTGTACATCAAAGGAATTTTTTACAATTGCTCTAAAAATTCTACATTTTCTTTCTTATATGAATTTCAAAATAGTCCGAAATGACTTTAAACTACCTTAGGGCCTTCGGGCAGTGGTTGGGTAGGCTCTTGGCATCCCTCTAGGATGACCAGGGTTCGAATCCCGATGCCGCCCAGGGCTTTACCACCATTGATCCACCCAATCTTGGCGGGGGGTCTCTTGACCTTGTTGTATGGGTACCCTTTAAAATGTCCTAGGGGTGAAGAGCATGTCCGTTCTTCCTAATGGTAGTACTTAGCTCTAGGCTAAGTAGTTATAGTGTTTACCTTCGAAAGGAGGCAGCAAGGGTAGCATGCACTCTGTAGGTCCTGGTGCCATACTTAGTATCACTATCCTCAACAAACACTTCATTCACGCGGGCCTTCGGCCCGAGTTACTCTCTCTCTCTCTCAATTTCAAAACAAACAAAACGCACCAACAACTTATCTTTTTGATCACCTAAACAGGGAAGAAAAAAAACCCATAGATTATTTATATGGAATAAAATTTATCTTAATTTTTATTTTTGAACTAATTATAAATAGCACCAAAAATACTCTCTGAACGACACATAGATTTTTGTTTTATTTTTTTCAATAGAAAAATCCGTGTATTATAAAAAAAAAATGTAATATTATAGAAATTTTGATATGTTTATAATATCTACAACTATAAATCAGAAGTACAATGATCCACCTTGTACCATGCACCATTCATTGCTCCATATTTTAATGGAATTATGCACACTATTCTAGGAGGTAAATGAGGTGGACTTGATGTGTCTAGGAAAAAACAAGGGCCTATTTGACACAACAACTTGTAGAGTGTATCAAATCACATTTCTCCTTTTATTGCATTCCTTCTCAGTTTGCTCCAGATAGCTTAAGAAAAACTTGAATTATTTGAATGACTCGATCATGTTTCTAATATGTCATTATAAGAATGGAGAAGGTCTAGCCACCTACTGAATGCTATAACAAAGGAATACCAGCACGTGTCCATAAGCAACTATTGGGCTTAGGTGCACCAAAAACTAGCAGTAGCATATGGCATTATGTAAAAAGCTAAAATTAACAAAACCCCTTTTAATATTTTAGTATACTCACATATGGTATTAATAGCAATTGTAGGGCCTAAGTGTACTAAAAGTTGGGAATAGTAGATGGTAACACAGGAGAAATTAAAACTAACAAGACTCTTTCTAGGGTTTTGGTACAGTGGCACATGTTATTGATAGCAACCGTAGAACCTAGGCTACTAAAGTTGGGAGTAATAAGTGGTAGCATGGGGAGAAACTTAAATCTTGAGACACTTTCTTGAATTTCAGTAAACTCGCACATGGTACTGATAACAATTGCAGGGCTTAGATGTGCCACCAGCTAAGGATGATAAATGAAGCATGGAAGAAATTCAAATCAAAGAGACTCCTTCTAGGGTTTTAGAACAGTGGCACATGGCTTTGATAGCAACTATAATGCCTAGATGTACTAATAATTCAGAGTAGTAAGTGGCAGCATGGGAAAAATTCTAATCAATTAGACTTCTTAGGGTTTTGGTACGCAGGCACATAGTATTGATAGCAACTGCAATAAAAGTGGCCTAGTTCTACTAACACATTGTAATTTGTAGTAACAAGTTGGCAACATGAGAGAAATTCAAATCAACAAGACTTCTTTTACAGTTTTTGTACATAGCAAATGGTATTGATATTGATACATTAGCACATGGTATTGATAGCAAGTGCAAGGCCTAAGCATACTAGCTGTTAAAAGTAGTAAGTGGCAGCATGGGCAAAATGAGATCAATAAGACTTCTTTTAAAGCTTTAGAACATATGATTGTTAGCACTAAGATCTTTTTGTATGTAATTAAACTTTGAAATCAAAGTAATTTTTTAATCTAATCAAATGTTTAACAGAAGATTTTGGAAAACAATCATTTATTTTACAAAATTCAAACATACACGAAACTATATCATCATAGAGTTTTATATTATTCTTTTAAATCGTAAAAAGTATTGGAATAAATATTCCTTTTTAAAATTTCCATCATGGAAAATATGGTTGATAGAGCATGGAAGTAGGAAATATGATGGTGTTTTTACTACCATCCTCTGAAAACTAACCATTACATTAAATTAACTTGTAAACTCACCTTTTCTTCTTTAAAAATTGTGTGAATGTCTGCGAATCTTTGTATCAAAATACATATTTTTTTCATTGACCAAACGAGGCATTCATGGGTCAAATTATTTGTGCAACACTCAAAAATTCAAACGAGTTAAAGAAAGTGGCTACATCAAAGGTACAATATAATTCTCATGCAAAAGAAAGGTTGAAAATATAAAAGCATGCCCATTCATGAGCTGCCATATTTATCATTAAACCACTTACTCTATAAAAAAGATAAGGATGGCAAATGATGAAAAGTAAAACATCCCACAGGTGGACTAACAAAAATTTATTAAAAAAAAAACTCTTTCTTAAATTTACCTTCCTTAAATCTATAATTTATCAGATTTAGTGGAAACCATGCAAAAAATGATGGAATACCATCCCACCAACAATGAAAGTGGGCCTACAAATTTTCCCTCTTTCCTAACTAGATACACTCCTTGACAAAATTCTTCATCAAGATTTAAACACAACAACCACCAATGAAACACTACAACTAAAAAAACAACAAGTTTGATTCCTTTAGTGATAGCAATCCAAATCAATAAGAATACTTTAGAATCTAAATATATTAACTCCACAAATCTACTTTCCATCCACTTCCCCAAACTTCCCATTAACTTCCATTCACCTCCAAGTGTAACTTCATCCACCTCCAAGTGCAACTTCATCCACCTCCAAGTGCAACTTCATCCACCTCCAAGTGCAACTTCATCCACCTCCAAGCACAACACCATCTACCTCCAAGTGCAACTTCATCCACCTCCAAGCACAACACCATCTACCTCCAAGTGCAACTTCATCCACCCCAAGTGCAACTTCATCCACTTCCAAGCACAACAACTTCATCCATCCCACCCCAAGTGTAACAGACACAACGACTGTTACCAACGCAACACAAGGAACCCGAGGCCGAGGCGTTCAGACTTACAACAACAGCAACAATTAGTACCCTTCCAACCGACTAACCCCATAAATAAGCCTCGGAATTAGTGACAACAGCACCCCATAATCCATTAGCCAAAGCGAAGCTTCCGAAAGCTTCTTTTGAACCCCAAAAGCAAGCCTTCACATCGACAGGGAGCCTGCTTTAGGGCTCACGTCGGGGCTCGTTTTGCAACCTTTTCTCAAGCTTACAAGGCTTTGCAAGCACTTGCTCGTTGTTGCCAACTTTGCAAGCTTCATCGCACTGCACTTCTCTCTCGGTCTCTCTCGTGCTCGTCTACTCGGTCCTCTGCTCATCTCTCTCGTCGCCGTTCTATTCTTCTTTGTGGTTCTCTGTGGAGCGATGGCGGGAGTGGAGGATGCCAGCACCCCCGGGACGCAGCAGGACGAGAAGAAGCCGCTCGACGGAGCTGGCGGACAGCACATCAACCTCAAGGTTAAGGGCCAGGTGAGAGCCGTTCTGTTGTTTATTGCAAGTGGAGAGGTGTTTCTTGTTGATGAGGTGATTTTTGGAGAGGTGTTTGGGGGTGTTTCTGGGGTTTTGTGCGATTAGGGCGTTGTCGGTAGGGTTTTTTTTTTCGTTTTTGTTGGTGTTTTTGTGATGCGGATTTTTGTTGTGGAATTGTAGGTTAAGGTTTTTTTTTAAGGTGAAGGTGGTAGAGTTGTAGTTTAGCTTTCGTTTCGTTGCGTTGGTTTTGAGTGATCGGAGGTGGTCTATTTCCACTCTGCTGCTGTGTGTTTCGAGTTCGGGCTGGAGTGTTAGAATCTTTTTTGTATCGTTGGGATTCGGTTACAATGTGGAGAGACCTGGTTCAGTTGTTGGTGTTTTTTTTATGTTGATGACCGCCCTGCTGAAGTAGGGGGAACGGAAAGTGTTTTGGTGTTTTAGTGGCAGTAACCATTAAATGAGAGAGGTGAGGGATCATCGGCATGAGAGAGCGTGGGTTTTAGAAGGGCTGATATTTCATAAGCGGTTTCAGCATGAGCTACTCTTTTGTTCGACAGTCTGAAAAGTTTCATGATTGGGAAGATGCGATAGGGAACTTGGACTCGCAAGCTAACAGAGGTGATTGGATTTTTGTAGGATGGAGGGGAAGTGTTCTTCAGGATCAAGAGCTCCGCCACTTTGCGCAAGCTCATGAATGCTTACTGTGACCGCCAGTCTGTGGACCCTTCATCGATCGCGTTCCTGTTTGATGGACGCCGTCTTCGAGCTGAACAGACTCCTGCTGAGGTTTGTTTCCTCCCAGTTTTCCTTGCATTTTAAGTGAGGGGTAGATAAGTAGGAGGATTCTCTTATTTTGTCTTGCTTCGTGGGCTTGGCTTTGCACAGCTTGTGGGAATGTTTGTTATCCAAGGCCTTCCCGTAGACTTGTGCCAAAAGCATTACTTTGACAGACTCGATAAGTATGACAGTGATTTTAAGGGTGCTTTCTTCTGTATTATGAATCATTTCTAGGTTTAATAGTCTGTTAATCAACTACAACTTCAATGTGCGCTTCTAACAGAAATTGAAAATGTTGGTTATATGCAGCTTGACATGGAGGACGGCGATGAGATTGATGCCATGCTCCACCAAACAGGCGGCGCATCCTTTTGATCTTCTGTATATTAAACGAGCACCAGCATTTTAGCAGATCGCTGGTGTTATGCACATAGCAGCACTTCTACCTTCCGGATCTGTATTAGTTACAGCTAATCGTCAAAGTTAACCTTCACTTTTCAAACTTCCTGCTAGAAGAATTGAGCAACTCTTTTGAGCAAGGATATTTCCGTACATGGGATGAGGGATAGAAAGGGAAAGAGAATCCACATCTGGAGAATTCTAAATTACCCTGGATACTCTGACCTGTCTATTATGATGCCCATTTTTCATTCCGTAGCCCCAGGGATGTAATGGAAGGTGCTTCCACTTCACCTTGCTGCAGATGTGTTTTCTCTAGTTCCAAGGTGATCTGCAACATGATACAACATTTCAGGAACTTGAACTGCTCTTCCTAGTAACCATGACGTCTTCATTAATTTTTTAATGAAATCTGAATTTTTTCTTCTCCTCAAAGTTTGTGTGCTGTGTTGTGTTTCTCAGTTGCCGGCCTTGAATACCTTCTATTGTAACGCCTCAATTGTTAGAATTGTTTAAAACCAAATCTATGACTTACAGATATGTTCCTTTAATCTGGTTCAGCTACTACAAGGGTAGGGCCATGTACCATAGGTGGCAAACGGTGGAATCGAGAATCTGGTTCTTGTGGTGGAAGATCGATCTCTTCCACTACTTGGGTCATCGAAGCATCGTCATCGTCCAGCAATGTGCTCTGCTACTTGTCTAAACCTCATACGTTTTATCCAGAAGGGATCTTCGTAGGTATTCTAGTTTCTCTAGAGATTTGTATGGCCCATGTGTTAAGATTCTGGCTTAACTTATCAAGGCAGCTATGTGACTTCATTGGCCTACACTCATGTTCGTTTCCTTGTTTCAAATCCGTCAAGTGCGAGGATTCAATATATCTCACCTCCCAGCGATGACAAATGTTTGAAACGTGATTGGCCTTGTCCGGGTTCTTGTTTTGTGTGGGGCATATAACTTACGTATGTTCTCCTGGATTCGAGGAATGAGAATGTAGCAGAATCTTTTGTTCGCTCCTATACAATAACAGTACCCAGAAATACATCATGTTATTTGGAAATAATGTATATGATTGAAACAAGCATCATAGATAGACCATAGAGCATCTCCAATTCAGTATTAGAGGTGGTTGCACCCTGAACCACCGCAACCCCTTTCCATTTAACCCCTAAATGCCCACCATGAATTCACATCAAAAACTGCCCTTCAACACTCCTTTGCGAAACAAGTTAGATTTTTCAATTTTATGACATTCTTTTGCAATTTCAACCGTAGGATCTTATAGCTAACTTATTGAGACATTCTTTTCCAAAATTTTAGAGAAAAATACAACACCAATTGCAAGATCATAATGTTCAAAGTTAAAAAAGAAGTTCTTTTCAATCCTTCAAAAAGCTGAAATCTCACTTCAAATGAATTTTCAAAAAATACTCTTTACAAATTTGAAATTGGCAACTCCATATTCTGATATAAAAATGACTTGAAAATCTACAAAAAAAATATCAAAAGAGAAAACCAAGATTTTCATCCTCAAAAGATATGTAAATCTAAATACAATGTAGAATACAAGGAAAAACTAAATTGCTAATTACATCTGGATAACCTCACTTTTTAATGGTAAAAATGATGTGATACATAACAAAAAAAATTCATCCAATTTTTATTTTTGAAAAATTGTCAAAATTGTATCCAAAATGAGCTGTTAAAGTTTTTTTCCATGAAGACTTGACCAAACTGCCCGCATAACATGACTTGTCATATCTTTTACCACACTTGTTGGAATGGACTGAATCAAAGCACCCTATTTAAATATGAATCTCTACAAGAAGATAATATTTTTAATTATTTTTAAAAAATATATTTGAAATTTTTTGTCGCTGCCCGTGTTGAGATTTTTTATCTTCAACCATTCATAACTTTTGCATTACATAACCAAATCATATGAAACAAAGCTTGGCATGTACGTAATAACCTAGAGAATCCACATACAAAATCTCATAAGTTGAAAGTTATTTTTGACACTGTGGGACCCTGCCCAAAATAGCCGGCGACCACATTTGGGTTGCCTAGAAGTTTAGGGGTTAAATGATAATGCAAGCCCTACGAGCTTGGTTTTATCTTGGAAAAATCTTACTCATAACTTATAATCCATTGCACCAAATGAAGTCTCTAGAATGCCAAATTGAGCACTTTAAAAAGAACTATACTTGTTTAGAATAAAATCAAAGTAAATTAAAAATAGAATCGTACTTAAAATGGAGTTTAAAAGATATATTGGATGTGGTATCATGAAAGCATATGTCCTTTATTCCCTAAAGTTCTTTCACCCAAAAACGCTATAAAACTGGCATTTCCAATATAAAAGCATGAATGACTAAAAAATCATTATTTTCTAGTTCTTACCATAAGATCTTCAATAAGATTATTGTAGTAGATAGCTCAACAAATATCATCATAATCGACCGTAGAGATTAGAAGATTATAGCGATTGAAATTTGAAAACAAACTTTTAATACACAATTTTTGACTAAGTGGACACACTCTAACTTTTGTTTCTTTAGGATTTTTGCATTATGGATTTTGGGGATTTGGTGCATGACAAAGGCAACGAAGTTTGGTAATTAAAAAAATTAAAAAAATTAAAAATTAAAAAAAAAAAAAAAAAAAAAAAAAAAACACACAAAAGACAAGTGTAGCATGTTGGAAACAATATTTTCATTAAGTTGAATATAAAAGAATGCTAAGTCATATATCTTTCCTAGAAATTTTGTTAGGTTATAAAGTCCCAATCCAAATGGTCAAAGTAAAGATTGATGTCCATCTATTAAGTGAAAAAAAGAAAAAACCCTAAAAAAATAAATTTTCTAACTTTTATAAAGAAAAGAAGATGTTTTTTTTAGTACACTACCCAGAACGGTGAGAAAACTTTGATATTTTGTGGAGTGAACATTTTGTATTTAAAGGATCTTTTTTGGAAAATATCAAAGATGACAACAGTAATTACCATAACTATTTTTTTAAATATCTAAATGAAAAAATAATTAGATTCCCTCAAAGTCTTTGTTACAGCAAACATTAACAAAAAGTTTCAAAAAATCTCAATTGAAATCGAAGTCACAGGTTCATGCCCAAATTCTAGTAAGGCCCGTTGGAGGCATATTATCATTTAGGGGTCAAGGGTTAAAAAAATACAAGTCATAGAGTACAAATGATGTCACTTTGCACATCACGTTAAGCTTGTGCTAAGAGAAGCTTAAACCTTTGTTGTTTGGTATGTTTTATCTTTGTATATCACTTCATAAATTATAACAAGAGAATTTGAAGGTGTTGAAAGGACTATTCAAAGTTTCATGTATAACTTTATTTATAAAGGAGCTTTTCATTTGAGCGTATAGAGTGTATACTTTTGGGAGAAATTGTCTTATTTTGAATGCAGCAAAGATTGTTTGTACAATGTTTAAAAATGAAACAATTATCAGAAATAATATGAAACCCTATCCCTTTCACTTTTTTTTTTTTTTATAATGCCTCACTTTTTTGCTTCTTCTAAAAATTGGTGCACAATTAAATAACATCATGTACATTAGAGTAGTATAAAACCTCGAGCTTATGTAAGGCAAAATATTTATACAAAGAGAAGTCAAAATTTGTTTTCTCTAGAGTCTATTTGGAAAGAATAGAAAAAAAATGTATTGTAACTTAATTTCTATAATCCTCTCATGTGTGGAATCAAATTTAATGAAATTTTTTATGCATGATTTTATGTGACTCTTAGATCATAGGTACTATGTTTGGTGATGCAAAGATAGCTTAAGTTTTAATTTCTTTACTTTACCTTTAAAAATGGCAACTTTTGGAGTGTTTTTGGTGAGAAATGGTCATGGCCAATTCATGATTAAGTTTTAGTACACTTGCTCAAGGTATTGATAGCAAATGTAGAGCCTAGGTGTCATAATAGCTAATAATAGTAAGAAACAACATAAGCAAATTTTAATCAATAAGACTCTTGCTTTGATTTTGATACATTTGCACATGGCTTTTATAGCAACTACAAGGCGTAGCTGTATTGGAAGTTAAGAGTAGGAAGGACATAATGGGAAAAATTCAAATCAAAGAGAATTCTTCTGTGGTTGTGGAACAATGGCAAATGGTATTTATAACAATTGTAGGGCCTAGGTATACCACCAGTTGGAGTAGTAAATAGCACCATGGAAAAATTTCAAATCAACAAGACTCCTTCTAGGATTTGGATACACTAGCACTTAATAACAATTGGCAGTAGTAAGTGGCAGCTTGGACAAAACTTAATTCTTATTACAGTAGCACATGGTATTGATAGCTGGTGCAGGGCCCATTTGTACCAATAATTGGAAGTAGTAATTAGCAGCATGGAAAAAATTCAAATCAATAAGGCCCAAGTGTACCAATTGTTGGCAGTAATAAGTAGTTGTATGGGCAAAGTTTAAATCAACAAGACACTTTCTTGAATTTAAGTACACTCGCACATGGTACTCATAACAACTGCAGGACTTAGGTGTGCCAATAGCCAAGAGTGATAAGTGCAGCATCTGAGAAATTTAAATCAAAGACACTCCTTCTAGGGTTTAAGTACAGTGGCGCATGGGTTTGATAGCAAAGGTGTGCCAATAGCCAAGAGTAGTAAGTACAGCATGTGAGAAATTCAAATCAAAGAGACTCCTTCTAGGGTTTAAGTACAGTGACACATGGCTTTAATAGCAACTATAATGCCTAGCTGTACCATTAATTCAGAGTAGTAAGTGGCAACATTGGAGAAAGTCAAATCAAATAGACTCCTCCTAGGGTTTTGGTACAGTCACATGACTTTGATAACAACTTCAGAAGTTGGAAGTAGGAAATGGCAGAATGGAAGAAATTCAAATCAAACAGACTTCTTTTAGGGTTTTCATACACTTACACATGGCTTTAAGTTATAGGCTTTAACCATATAGTGCCTAGGGTAGTTCTCGAGAAACTATTGTTTTTTGTTGGTGTATCTTTAAAACTCTCTCTGTTAAATGAAACAATGTCAATTAAATCTTTGTAAGATTGGACCATTGGATTGGAAGATTATAACATGTCTTTGCTCTCTATAATGCACACCCAAAATTGGAATTTTGGAGGTGTGCGACTTCAAAGTTAAATATAATTTAGTTGAAATTCTCAAAATTAAAAATGAAGATGTTCATCAATGGCATGTATGAACAACTCTTCATTGCATTCTTTCATGTCAAGAACACACTCATACATAATTATTGTAAATTTTATAAGTGAGAGTGGAATATCCATGTACGGTTTAGGACAAAAATTGTACGTTAATATAAGAAAAGAGTTGGTACATTCATTAAGATCAAAATATATACACTACTAGAACATTAACAAGAGAATATAGTCCAAAAAATATATACAAAATAACAAACTTGCAAACACAAGAAATACTACATAGTATACCGTAGGTTACCGGCCGGTTCGACACTTCTGTGTCGAATAATTAATAAAAGTGAAAAATGGCATTCAACACCTAACAATGATTTTTTTGATCATTTCGACAATTCTCTCCTTAAAATTATTATTACCATCATGTTGACAAGACCAAGTCTCATCATCAAGTTAGCATGTGAGACTTGAGTGTGGAGTTATTAGAATGCTCTCTACTTTATACAAGTGGAGTGGAGTTGTATCCAACAATCCATGTGGGATACGTGAACTTTGAGGTGAAGCACCTAGTTAGTCTTTATTTTTATAACATGCATAGCTTTTGCATAAAGTCTTCAAATGACATAAAATTTGTTGGAGGTGGAAGATTACTTGATTCCTAAGATATTCTTAGACCAAAACAATTCCAAAAAATTTGATCCTCTAAGCACAAATGAGCTTTGAAAAACTGTTAGAAACGAAGTTTGACACATAGACCTTTACAATGTTTTCTGTCTATATCTTTTGCATAAAAACTTATTTTAACACAAAATTTGTTGGAAGTGGGAGAAGGCTTGATTCGTCAACTTTTTTTAGTTTGACACAATTCCATTAAACTTCATCTTCTATGCTTAATTGGACTCCAAAAATCTGTATACAACACATTTGAAAAACCTCACCTAGAGTCTTGCTACGTCTTAACCCATACTCTTTGTGGACTAATGGAAGTGGGTTTGATTACAAAAGGAGCACCTTCTCCCCATTGAGTCTCATACACACCTTCCATTTAGGGTTGAACCTAATGAATTTAATTTATTTAGTCAAATGCTTATTGTATTTTAGATTGATTCCGGCAATGCTAAGCACTAATTTCAAATAATTTTGGACTTAAAATTTTTGAATTATTTAGTGTCGAACCGGCCGGTAACCTACGGTATGTGTCGAATTTGTAAGTATTTGCTGTATTTTGAAGTATTTGCAATGTTTTGGTGTTTTGTACATAGGTATTTTGAATAGCTAAAAGAGTTAGATTTCAAATTTTCTTATTGCATTATATACAAAATCAAAAGTTGCACATCTGAACTTCAAAAGTTGAACTTAGATGGTGCACAGATTTTTCAGCATTTCATTTTTTAGTGCTCAAGTGACCACTTAGTTGTTACCTAGGCACAAAAAGATTAATAGCAACTCTAGAGTTTAGATCTACTAAAAGTTGAAAGCAGTGAATAGCAACATGAAAGTAAATTAAATGAAGAAGAATCCTTTGAAATTTTTGTTATACTTATACATGATATTGGTAACAATTGCAGAGTCTAAGTGTACCAACAATTGGAATTAGTGACTAGCGGCATGAAAAAAATTCATATCAAAAAGAATCTTTCATAAAATTTTGGTACACTTGCACATGATATTAATAACAAAACTAGGGTTTAGGTGTACTAATAGTTGAGAGTAGCAAATGGCAATATTAAAGAAACACAAGTCAACAAGATTTTTTCTTGAGTTTTAATATACTTGCAAATAGCTTTGATAGTCTCTAAAAAAATCTACTTTAAAATTTCAAAAATTTCAAAGAAAATTTAATTCAAATCTTAAAATTTGAATATCTTTTTTTCCATAGCAAAATATGGTAGTAAACAACTCAAAAATAATTCAAAACAAAAATGTTGAAAATTTACAAAATTATAAAGATAGAAATATTGATATTTACAATCTAAGATATTTGAAGTCATATTTTGCTATCATGAGCCATCTTATGTTATGTTTAATGAGTTTTTCCTAAAAAATAAGAGTTGACATTTTGACTTTTTGAGAATTAAACCTCATTCTTCAAAATATTAAATATATGTTTAGAGATCCATGAATCAACTACTCTATTATATTGTTCTTTGTGATTTACACGATACCAACTGTAATAATATTTTTTTTAATAACAACATTTAATATCAGGAAGTCATACTTCTCATTGAAAATATTTGATTAGAAATGGAAACGAATTGGTTAAGACCACTCACATAATGCAACATACTTATAATAAGCTAATTATTAAGACCACCTTGCGGCCAAAAATCATGCAAACACAATCACTGTACTCATATCTCCGGACACTGATTGGTACCAAAACTTCAATCCATATATCGGCCCATTCTCGGACACACACGTTATTGACCACTTTGCGAAAAATACCATCAAATATGAAGAACTTACAATTCCGTCTGGACTTAAGACCACCAGGAAAAAACTATCTACATTACAAATACTTTGTGTACCACCAAAACAACAACATTGGCACCTACGAGCATTTGAGTGTGTTTACTTACATAGTAAATAATCTTCCAATACTACAACTACACACACAAATTGCACCACCCACCCCTCCAAATACCCCCATCAATCTTAGTAAAAGATGATCTAAATTAACTATCGTTACATACTTGCAAATAATCACACATCTATCCTCAAATCCCAAACTACCAAACAAATCTGGCACTAAAATTCCACCCCCAATTCAGCTAATATATTGATAGTTCCTTTAAAAATCCCATAGAAATTATCCTTGGTGTATGGAGAAGAAGAAAAGCAAGATATGGCATCTACAACTCTAAAGGCCTCAACATCCTCAAACTACTTCATGGACTCCAAAATCATCTACGGGCTAAAATGTTTGCTATCCATAAAACACTAAGAATTATCAATTACGATACTCAAATGAACTTGTAGACATATTTATTGATAGTCTATGTTTGTATTGTACTTCCTTAACACACAAATTAAACACCTCACACTACATAATAGCCACCCGAATCAAGTCACACTTGCCTCTATAGTACGACTCCTTCAAAACCAAACACAACCAAACACATTATACAAAGTTAGGGGACATCGGAGCTTCAATGATGGATAAATCACCAACCGCTACCTCAAACACTAGATCCTCTATAGTTAAAACTAAAAAATTTGGTTACCTCTCACATCATTTTTAAGGTTGGAATTGAAATCATACACTTTAATATGGACATAATAAGCAATTAAATTTTATTTTTATTCTACACCTTATTCTAATTTACATATCATGTAAAAATCAAAATTAAGGCTTCAACTTTTGGATTTATTTTGTAGAATCTCAAGTCATTCTTCTGATAGAATATTAAGTTGCCCATTTTAAGATTGTGTAGAGTATTTTTGAAAATTCATTAAAGATAAAATTTCAACTATTTGATGAATTGAAAAGAACTTCTTTCTGAAATTTAAACATTACAATCTTGCAATTGGTATTTTTGAAAAGAATGTTTCAATACATTGACTAGAAGATCTTACGGTTGAATTTGCCAAAGAAAGTTATAAAGTTCAAATAAACATCTTTCATTTCAAAGATTTGTTGAAAGTTGTTTTTGGTCTAAAATCATTTTGGGCATCAAAGGGCGGTTTACACTATGGACCACAACGATTAACCACGACCCTTTGTAATATGTGATAGGCTAAGAAAGTTGTCATGGTCTGACTTTACTTTACACTATCTTAAAAAGGAGATTGAATGCAAAGATTAAGATTACCTAAATATGATATTTTTTGTCAAGTGGATAATGTTTTATGGTCCAACGGGTTTTTTGTCAAGTCAAGGCAAAGAAGTCGACTCGACGGAAATCAAGGGGAATTTGGGCAAAAATACATCGATTGGCCAAAATTTGATTATTTTATTGATTTTTTAAGAATATATATTTTTTTGCATATTTTTTACTATGTTTATTATTTTTTCTATATATTAAAAAATTCAGCCCAAGTCATCCCAGTCCAAATCCACTATATACTATGAGAAGTGATTAAGACATTTAAAGAATAGTTTTTTATTTTTCATGATCATAGCTTTTGACCAAGAGCTGTGACGACGAAATGATTTTAATTCTCTTAGTCAATCTTAGTGGTCCGTAGTGTAAACCGCCCTTAAGAAAATAATGTTATGCAACCGTGCAGAATTTTATTGCGGAATATTTCTTTGCAACTTGTTCGAGTGCACTGAAAACATCCACATTTGGCTTCAAAATATAAGATGAACAAACTATTCACCCTAGAATGAATGAAATTTTGCCATTGTGTCGTACACTGTATGCAGATATCCTTGCCTTGTGTACACCTGTTGTGGGGCAGGATATGTGTCAGTCGATTTTAGCAGCAGTTGAAATAGCAAGGTGGCCTGGCCACGCATGGGTGCAGGCTGCAGGACCCACACAGAGGCTGGAAACAATTACTCCCAAGAACTAAATTCAGGAAACTTCACCTTCCCACGAGTGACTGGCGGAATTAGCAATTTTCAATCAGTTCAAGGTCAATGTGGAGATGGTCTTCATTTTGGAGACCATCTAAGTTAAGAATCGGTCTCTCACCGTCTCTGGTGGATGAGGACAACAACTGATCACGTAACTTCTTTTGGGAAATAGCTGTAAATCCGACAGAGCAATTTCATTTTGAATGAAATTACAGTAACGTCCTCAATGTGCGCAGTCTTCAAATGGATTGCAGAGTGTCAGAGACAATCCGCTTTTCGATGGAGGATGCAGACCTGAGGCGACTGATTGATAAAATTTGTCTTCCGCCCTTTACTGTGAATCTTTCAAAGCTTTGCCGAAGCGGATGCGAATAGATGTATTATTTGAGATTAGTATGGTTTGGTGTGACCAATTTGTCGACGTAGTATTGTGCTTACTCGTGAAGACATGATATACCAGTAGTCGTGACAGAACACATGACGCTGCAGTAACAAATGCCCACCCAGACAGTTAACTTTGGCAAACAGCTTTACTCCACACCAAAACGAAATCAGCACGCAGTAAAGTAGACATGCATATTCTATCATTGCCATGGGTTAGTCATAGTGATGCTGAGCATGTAGAGAAAATAATTTTGTACACACATCCACACAAGTATCTTCTACACAAGAACATGGCAGAGTAGATACAACCAACATATAGAAGTCTTGAGCAAAAAGTTTCTTGACAACGAAGCGGAGCAGACCGTTGTACAGCACATCAGCTCACAGATCGATAAAATGGAAATCCAAGATAATTTCCCAGCTCAATCGTGTGCTTCATGTTGAAGTATGCCACATGCACAAGTCGGGACAATCACGCAACAGTTCAAACGACATACTCATGCAGACAGATGTGTTCATACATAACATGATTCATATGATGTAAAGACTTTTGCTGAAATTCACAAATAATAGACCAAAATCTTCAAGCAAGAAAACCTCATTTAGAAAACAGCTTTAGAGCAGGACCTGCATGTCCATTTACATATTGAAAACTGCATCCAAAAGAAGACGCACACATCAGAAGACTTAGATGTGTTAGAACCGCAGAAATCTGAGAGATAGCCTACACCAAAGGCTGGTTCAATGCACACACCAAAAGTGTGAAGCTAGCTGACCCTTACTGAGGGAGCATGCTTACCAACAGGCCATTAGCGGCCAAGCAGTTCCCTGCCGGCTTCTTGCCCACCAGAAGCATCTGAAAGCCGCGGGCCTGTGTAACAAACACACAGCCTCTCTCTCATCAGTGTATCTAACCACAGTCAACCGTTAGGAGGTGGAAACAATTTGGACCTCTATCTTTCAGAATCTTCTGTTACATGATTGTATATACCAGAAACGGCCACTGACCAAAGCATGGAGAGCGGATGCGAGCGTGCAAACTACTCCAAGAGAGTCCCCGTAACTTGTGCTTCACCGCTTAAGCATCCCAGCTCAAGCATCACTCCTGGCTGCAACGAGAACTCCCCTCTTTACCCATCAGCCACCCTTAACACACACACAGCACACCTTCTAAGCTACACTACTGATGTGATTCTCATATTTTCACATGTATACCACACCAAACTCCACGGAACTTGAACAAAACCATTCTTCATCACATATATTTCTTCTTTCACCAGCATATTCCATGTCAAATCACTTCTATGTCAGAATATGCACACTCCCAAACTTTGAGTGGAATTAAACAGCACATGAGCCATTGCCAAGACTCTCGTCAGACACGACTCCAAATTCATCATCGTGGCCAAGGCGCCTACGCAGGTGCGACAGCTCCTGTGACATGGCCCAGAGGCGCTGCTGAAGGGACAAATTCTCCTCCTCCAGATGTTGGATGTGCGTCTCCTCATCAGACACCACGCCATGCGGCCTTAGAGGCGAATCTGCATTGTACAAGATTTCAAAGCGCTGCAGGCCATGGTTGATCCGCTCCTCTACTTGCTGGACTGAATCCGCTGGATGTCGATCGCAATGTTCGGTGTCCGACTCGCCGCAGGAAGATGAACCTGAATCACGGTCCATGTCATCTGACCGAAGTCGAATACGTCCATTCATCGAACCGTATGCGTTGACTCCGAGCTCTTTCGCGACTTCGCAGTCACCGAGACTTTCAGAAGGCCACGGCGATGGCGACACAACAGGAGTCTCCAACGCAGGAGTAGCAGGCGACAACAATGGCGCATTTACACCAAGTTTCCCCGCTCTCATGAGGTAGGAGCTTGTGTTGTACGGCGCACAAGGCACTCGGTTCATGATTGATTTCTTGTTCTTACGCCGAGGCTTGTGTCGCCGAGGCAGCAGCGGGCGCTTCGCATACGGATGCGGATAGAAACGCGTCGGATTCTGCCATTCCGGCCCCGTCGAGCGCATCCACGGCCTTTTCTTCCCGTCCGGCGGCGACAGCGACACCACCAGCCAGTCCCGTTCACGTTGCTTCGAAGGAAATCCCATTCTACTCTACTCAAAGAGTCTCAACCGTTCTCGAATACCTGCTTCTGTGTATATGCCGGCAAAAGATAGATAAAACGTAGGCAGAGGAACCGATAACCGCACTTATCCAGCTCGATTGCTGCCTCCACCTCTATCTTCTCCTCGCGTTCAGCTAGGAGAACGGTGCCAGTTTGACGCCTCTCACCACAAAAACCGTTCTGAAAAACTCCTTCTCGTCCTTCCGAACCGCGGCCGAAACCACGGCACACAAACAACCTTCACACAACCTTCACGCACGTCCAAAGAACTCCTTCAACCTCCAAACAGCCTTCAAACCTCCAAACAATCACCTCCAAACAGAACGCTAGTCTTCACAGTAACAACGCTTCCCCGATACCGAACGGATTTAAGAGCGGAAAAGAGAGTAACAGAGACGGCGACGGCCTCGAACCAATGACGGCGGCTGTTGTGACGTCCGCACGCTATGGCGACGAAGAGTATGAAGATGGCATCGAAGGGAGTGACGAGCGCATCGGGGGTTTGGAGTAAGTTGAAAATGAACACGACCAGGGATCGCAGGAGACGCCTTTACGCGAGGACGAAGAGAGAGAGAAGACGAGCGAGACGCCTCTCTAACTGCCCCGCAGTCCACCCTGGCAGCCCACTCCAACATGGCGTACCCCCATTCGCCTTGACCCCTTCGCCACGTCTGCGAATAGACGCCGGGTTAGAGCCAGTCACGCGCCCCTTTCTCGACCCCCAACCATAAACTGTCATTGTGTCAAAACCAACATTCAGCTTTCTACGAATGGTGTACATTGTCCCGGTTGGTGTTCACTAGATCGTGACTGCGTCTACAGCCTCCCATGTCTACCGTCAGTGTACATTTCAGAAACTCGTATTTAGAAACGACATGCGGAGTGTCGTCTTTAGTTCCATCTTTGTGTGAAGAATGGAGAATCGAAGCCAGGTCGGAGCCAGTCAAGGGCTCCTAAATTCCAACAGTGTACTCAACTCCGTCATGGAGGACAATATCTTCTGCGGTAGTAGATACATTACAGGAAATGTATGTCTTACAATGACGGTATCGCTTTAGTGGGTATGCCTCTGGATCTACGTTTCATGCAGATTTTGGTGACGGTGGTCTACCACTATGCAGAAGGTGTCGCTTTAGTTGGAGGCTGGCGATTTGTCCAGAGTAGAGCCTTCTCCAATCAGCGGGGAAGTGGGTCGGGTAGCGTGGATGAGGTGTCCGAGGCATTTACTGTAGAATATCTACTTTTTAAGTGATCCATAAATGTGAATTACCTCATGTTTAGGTCATGATACTTAAACCGGGTTTCTAGGTGTATAAAGCGGGGACAGACTCTCACCATTTGAAACCCTATTCCTGTGAGGCCTCTCCATGTCTCTCGGAGCTCTCAAGCAATCAGAGCAGTAGATCAAGATATTTTCACTCCGAAGACAAAAAGGGGGAGGTAACCTCGGGACTAAGTGGGGGAGTACCGGTTTAACTAGGATATTGCGGCCCCCTTTAATTTTCATTTTGGCCAGAAGAATAATTATTTCCCAAACTATTCAGGTAAATCCATTCATATTGAATCAAAGTACGAATCAAACAACTTTTGACTTGTGTATGGAGTAACTTACCCTCTTCACCCCGGACTTCTTCATTCAAGTAGATGAGTTTTTTCCTCTAAAATGAGAGTTTGTCCAGATGGATGAATTCACCTATAATGGTTATGTACCCATGGTGCATGGTGATTAGTGTGGTGGGATCAGTGGGTATCTTGAAGAATGGGCGAGTTTAGAAATGTTGAAAGGCTGTCAGAGTCTTGTGGGGTAGGGTAGGTCACAGGTGATCTTATTTATGGGACCCACAGAGAGGGGGAGTACTTTTCACATCAAGGTTCTGGCCTTGCCTCATCTCGCACGAGCATGATGCACCACATGTGGAACGCACTCATGAATGAATGGGTGGTGTTCTGATCTTGTTTTCTGATTGCAACATTATGTGTTTTTTTCCTCAAAATAAGCTTGGAAGTGGATTGAATGGTTGATAACTTGCAGAAGCCTGTGCAAATTCTTGAGGGTGAGATTCTAAAGTGAATGTTGGTCAGATCTTTGTGAATTTCAGATGGCCTCGTGCTTGTGTATTATGTGCCTAACTTTAGTTCACAAGTAAAGAACATTGTTTTGGAGCTAAAAGGGATGGGAAATCTCCAATGGGGATAGCCTTATTCTTGGCTTTTGGGTTTATACCAAGAACACTTCAATTGCAGTACATGTCATTTCATGGATAAAAATCAAACTTAAATCCTACATCACATAAGTTAATAGTGACTTTATGGGCTTATATACAAGTTGATAGTAGCTTTATGGGCACATAGTGTGTATTTTTTAGAAATATCTTTGAACTTTGTATACCGAGAAGAAAAATAACATATTAGTGGTGACTTTTATATGAATTTTAATATTACATGTAATTTCCGTTTTTGTATAATTTGTTAATTGCCATGATTAACATTACAAGTGTCTTCACTGAAGAATATAACAATTGTGAGATAATCCCTCAGCTTTTAACCTCAAAAAAAATTCCACATAAAAGCATGATGATTCTTTTTTTCAAAAAAAAAATCAAATGGAATTGATATAGGAGTTGATCACATCATTTCTTAATTTGTGTAAATTCAACAGAAATCATTTTTAAAGTCCACATTGAGTTTTGGCAAATAAAACCAGACGATTTGAAATATATTGCATAGTGAATTATCTTATTCTGGAAAATAATTTGCATTAAGGCCCACAACCGTAATGATACTCTAAAATTTTGCATGGAGGTGTCCAACTTAGTTACCTACATGGAAAAAAATATGAGCAAAATGTTTCGGGTAACAAGTCTCCCTTGGCACCATTTAAAGCATGTTTTTTCCCGCAAAGCCCACAAAAAAAAAAAAAAAAAAAAAAAAAAAAAAAAAAAAAAAAAAAAAAAAAAGAGAGAAGAAAGAGACTTTGAACGTTATAATCTTACAAATGGTACATCGTACTCCAACTTCTACAAGGTTATCAAAAATAACAGTTTTTGGTTTTGGAGGTCCAAAAACGGCTTGAATTTTTAAGGGGTTAAGTAAAAATATGACAAGGCTGCAGTTTTCTACGAAATCCCATTCATATAAAAGTTGGAATGGAAAACATCCATTTGGGTACCAGCTCAGGAGTAATTTAGATATGTGTTGTCATTTACAAGACACTGAATGTCCCTGGAAGGATTGCTGTTACACCATAGCAAGTATGCCACCTCGCAAACAAATATTTATTTGTTTTGAAAAAATAAAATTGGCCTTTCAAAATCTGAATTTCTCTAAAAAGCAAAGAAATATTACAAATGAACTTAAATGGCTTGGAGATAACAAAATATTATAGAAACTAATTTGCTCTATTTTTGTTTTTTCTATTTTCATAATTCTCTCATTTTTACTTTTATTTTTATTCTCAAAATTATTTTTGGACAAACCTGCTATAGTACCACAATAATCAATTCATGAGATTTGAGCATCTCACTCAAATTAGAGAAATTCAGATTTTGAAAGGCCAATTTTGAGCATCTCACTCAATCTGAGTTGTAGAACTTATTGAATCAGTTTCCTTCTGGTGCATAGTTCACCAAGCACATAGGTCAAGTAAGGTGGTTCAATGAGAGTATGGCTTTCATGCATCACTGCTTCTGTCAGCTATCCACTAACTGGACCAGGAGAGTGGATCAAATTCTACGTTGGCTGCTGCCTCAGTCCATTTTGCATAACAAAATCAGAGTAGTTCACCTTCTCACACAAAATTGGATTTGAGCATCTCACTCAAATTTGGATATTCTCCTTTCAGGAAAATCATCCTCATCCTTGGAAGTATCCTGCATGGCTTGGAACTAACCATAATAATGTCCAGTACCCTTCTTTACTTGGGAAATAACATGACCGTCTCAGTCACCAGTCTGCCCATGGTACTCTTATTTACATCAGCAATATGAATAAGCAAGTACTGGAGTCATAGACCAACCTCTTTTTGTAACCAGTCAAAGCTTGTTTTTCTCCTCCCCACAGTAATCTATATTCTGAAGTTCATTGAAAAAAAGTGATGTTGAAGTTCACACACAAAAATTAGAGAAATGTTGAATTCATATGTTAAATTTATTGACAACAACTAGGAGGTGTCAAAAGGTTCCATCCTCAAAACAACTAAAGTGAAAGATGAAGTTGTTCCAGAGCATTCTGCATTGTTCCTCCCAACCACAGGAGATGTGCCACCAACTTCAAATGCATCAAGTTTCATACCCAAGATTCCTGACACTGGAACTTACTGCTAGGTTTTCTTGCAAACTACAACAGGTCCTTCCTCACACCTGCAACATCTTAGTCCAGTCATTGAGGATACACAATTTTCACACAATTTCCCGTGCAGTGAAGTTTGTTCATTTGCTTTTTTTAAATTAGAAAATATAAAATTGCACACAATGAGGTCACAATTGACTCGAAGTTTTGTCATACCCAATGCAAGCAGATTCCCTGGACAACCCAAGCTACAAGCCAATGCTAACTTATCCATCCTTGATGGTGTGGCCGAACCTTCAAGGTTCCATCTCATTGAGAACTGGATTCCTAGCAGGGCACTGGAATAAGGACATAATATGAAGAAATTCTGGGAATAAACATTGCATAATGTTAGTGGGTGAGCTGAGCTTGGCCAGTCAAGCTACTGCCCTACCGGTTGTTGATCACATCCACTACCGTATCCTACTAGCAGCTTCGTACAAAATTAATTCTAAAAATAGAAAACAAAAAATTTAGAAAATTATGAAGTCAAAAATTCGAAATTAGAATAAACTAGTTTTTGCAATATTTTGATGGTCTAAGCCATTTCAGGTCATTTTTACTAATTTTTGGCTAAAAAACGAAAATTAATAAATTCATTTTGGAGGCGTCGAACATCATTTTTTCAAAATAATTAAATATTCGACGGAGCATGGTCGAAGCTGCTAGTAGGCTACGGTATGTTCCTGGCAATGACCGAAAATGTGACCTGGAAGTCAGTCTGCACCCAGGAACAAGTGTTCATGCAACATGGCGTGACTGTTTATAGGCTTCCTAGGTGGATTACTATGCACAAAATAGGGTGCTTAATTTATATTTTCTGCTAGTGTTTCTTTTTAGCTACGAAATGCCTACATCATACATCAGGAGTTCAAACTACGAAAATATTTATATCACATGATCTGTTAAGGAATTAGTGCGGACTCTGGAGAAACTTAAAAACTCTGTTCAATGAAGGAATTATAGAAATTGTGAGGAACTAGAGTCCTCTCATTTGGGTTTACTCTTCATCCTTCAAGTATTGTGTAGTCAAGTCAAACATGGGTTCAGTTGTAAAAGGGTTGATAAGAAGTTCAACTCCTAAGCGTGAAAAGCCCATGTGGGCCTCACTGTCAGGTAGGGGCCAAGGTACTCTTCAAACTAGTATTCTGATTCTCATAACAGACTTCTTAAATTTCTAAACAGTCTTAACACCTCAATTTTAAAACTAATTCAGTATAAGTGTGACTGCTGCATTGGGTCACAATGGAAATTGTAGGTGTTGGTTGAGTTGGATTTCACAGTAGCAATAGTTTATCAATCTCTGTTAACTCAGAGTTAGATCAAGTTGTGTGTACAATGTAGACCCTCCTCCTACAAGTCATGAGAACATTGACAATCAAGTTATTGTGAAGTCAACCACCTCAAGATCTAACGAAAGTTGAGTTGGTGTAAGGTAATTGGTTTTGGTTAGGTTTGGTATGGTTTGGTTTATGCCGGTTGCTTGCCCTCGCTCTAAACCTCGCCCTCGTCTTAATGACGAGGCGGGCCCTCCCCCTCCTCCTCCCCTTTTTCCTTTCCTCCCTGATCTATTTTTAGGGGCCCTGCGGCCCCTTTTTAGTAATTTTTTTATATTTAATGAAACCGGGGACCCCGAATTAGTCTAGGGGGACCCACTAGATTAATTTTAGTTAGTTTATATATTTTTTAAATTTTTTTAAAATTTTAATTTTTTTTTTCATCAACATGCAAAATATAGGGGGCTTTTTGCCCCCTCCAATGACAGCCCTGGTTGGGGGGCCCTCGTCATTAAGACGAGGGCGAGGTTTATCGCAAGGGGGTTGCTTGTGCTTCCTGGTTGTGCGACGGTTACTTGTGTTCTTCTTTTCGCAGTGGAATAAAGTCACCATTTGCTTTAGAAAAAAAAAAAAAAAAAAAAAGTTGAGTTGGTGATACAGTACCATAGCATGCTAAATGGTACCAACCTTTGACCAAATAATTTATTTGTTCACTCGTCATATCCACATAAGTTGTATCAGTGTTTTAACCCCCATAGGATGTTTGGTTTTGAGGGCAGAAACTGTACATGCTGTATTTTTTGGCAAAGTTTGCATTCAACAGTGATTTTGAGCATTTTCGTTTCTGAGTTTTGAAGTGAATTTTTTTTTCAAGACATAGAGGGTGAAGTCTGGAAGAGAAATATAAAATTTAATTATGAATCTAATATGTAGATAATTTTACAGAAAATCCCAAGTAAGAGGGGGTGTCATGTGCTCTGAAATCAGTATCTGTAGAAGAAGAGAAGTATTGGATGGATGGTCAGAGTACAATTATAGGTATGATCCAGAGATTGAGTGTCAGGGTTACTTTTTTTAGCCGATTTTTGGGGGGTAGTTGGTGACCTGTAAGTCCGATCACTGCCAATGTGGTAGGTGACTGGAAAAACACAGAACCAATAGGGGGTGAGGTGTGGGATGCCACAAGACATTGGCGACCAACTGCCTGAGCCCCCAGACTGCGGCATGGAGCGGTTACAGACTCGAAACGACAGGTACTGAGAGAAATCAAAGTGACTCGAGGTGGTTCCTTTGCCTGATGAAACAACTTGATTCGGTGAGAGAGCTCCCGACCTAGAAAGGCATATGCTCCGGCTTTCCAAACATTTAGCAGATTCTCAAATCAATGAACAGCAAGGAAGCATGGGAATGTGAACAATTTCACAAAACAAGTAGAGCACCTCCTAGGAGAACAACCCAATAATCTGTGCAATCCAGCAAGAAACTCGCAATTACATAATGAAGTCTGCTAAACAAAACCCCCAGTCCAAGGTCTAAAGAGTATCAACTAGAGGAAGCACACAGCCAAGGTCTAAAGAGTATCAACTAGAGACTAGAAACCACATCCAGGATTAGAAACCATTGATAATGCCTCAAGCCGGTGACAAAAAGTTTCAAGCACCTGCAAACTGTCAACAACAAAAATGAAAGCCTTCACTTGTGTCCATGTCCACTATGAAAGAACGAGAGAAGTGCCGAAATCCTGCTCACAAAAGTCTGAATGTCTGAAAGTTCCCACACTGAGTCAGTAGAAGGTGAGGTTCAAGGTAGGGGAATCTTCACAGAGACATCGAAGGAGGCTGGTTCGGTTTTGGCAAAGAGCAGTGTATCCCCCAGCTTGAACTTGTTCTTTGTGTAGAAGTTGTACCAGCCTGAGTTGAAAAAACAAAACGTCTACTTGGCGGTGACGTGAACAGAGGACTTCACAGGCATTTCGGCGATGGGGCCAGCGAGGGTGAAGAAGTGGTCATCGAACTGGTCGGTGCCGTAGGTCCGCCAATACAGAGTAGGGATGTCCTGCGTAGGGGACCGGAAAAACATGTGTTAGGCAAGTAGAATGCTGTACTCTATTAACAGAAATCGGATTGGTGGCATCTCCTGCTGCTCTTTGCTACGCTGCAATTCTAGGTGTAAACAATGAAGTGTACATCACAAACTAATGCTGAACTCGATTAGTGACTCATAGAGGAGGACAGAACCATGTAGTAACAAAACTGCTTCTTTTTGCGGCATAAATAGCTTCCATCCGGCTTCGATTGAAAACCAACCGAGATAGAGGTGAAACTCCCAGTGAGCTGGAACCACGACCCTAAAACCATGTCCTCGAAGTTGCAATCCAAGAAACATTTTAATAAAACACCCTCCTCACTCCGAAAAAAAAAACCGCAAGACTTCCTGCACTCTTTGTGCACCTACTCAGAACCAGTCAACCCGAGACCACTTAGCCGCCTCCCAAGCTAAAACTTTCAACATCCTTCACCTCAGTACAGTCCCACAACCGTAAGAAAATCACGTCTCGCCACCTAACGGTAGCTACAACACACCACACCATGCATTCCAACGCCCCAACTCAAGGCGACAACTTGGAAATACCAATGCAACTCCCACTCCACCAAATCAAAGAGACGTAATTCCTTCAAAACAACTCCAGCTCACGATCACACCACACCACCACAACCAAGACGCCAACAACAACAACAAAAAACCCCCAGCCTCACACCTGTACTCTCCCTACCGCGTGCATTTAGTCACAGAAACACCTGCCGATACCAAGCTAAATCTGACTTCCAGCATTCACAAACTACGAGCCTCGGAAGGAGCTCATCGAGTGAGCAGACAAGCTAAGAATGAAGCTAAAACTGGAAAGAACAAAGTGAAAGGCGAAATCTAATAAATCTAAGATAATAACTTAGGAAATTTAAGTATTACTGATCCTATAGTGGTATCAGAATACTATTTGAGGCACCCTTCACATAGAAAACAGAGGAGCCACTCCTGTTTGAAAACGACATATTACAAAAACTTAGCGACATATCACAAAAACATAGTGACATATCACAAAAACTCAGACACTTCCTAGACTCCTGAACAGAAGATAGGTGGACAAAAAAAACACAGAGTCGTTACCAGCCTCGACCCGGTCCCCTTGTTGGTGTGTGAAGCACGGAGGGTCTTGCAGAATGTTGGCACCCACAGCAGCTGCGAAGGAGCTCCTGGGCGAGCAGAGCTGGCGGCGGCCTCAACCGGCGCAAAATCTCCACTGTTTTTCTTCGAGGTATTCGCAGGTGAAGGGCGATGGCGGTCGATCGTGACGGCGAGGGTGCAATCGTCGACAACCTCAAAAACCAGGAGGTCTACGATTGTGATGCCGTTGTCCGCGACAAATTCCCCCCAGCCGTCGCCAATGCTGAAGGCAATCATCTTCGAGCTCGGCTCAAATCGCTTCAGCTGCACGGGCCAAACCTTCTCCGACTTCACTGAAATCAGGAGCTGTGCATCCAGGATCCTAGGCCAGCCGGTTCGCAATGTGAAAGACTTGGGAATTTCCTGCGAGATCCAACAACCCAATCAGCGTAGTAGTCGGTAATTCGACTCCAATGAAACGCCATGGCGGAAATTCAGGTGAGGGGACTTACAAGGCGGTGCAGCTCAGTGGCGCACAGCACAGGGGATGCGAAGTAGATCACCCCGCAGTCGTCCAGCTCACGGAGTAGAGAGGCGCGCGTGTCGTTTTCCACCTCTCCCGGATTGAAATCGGCCATGGCGGAGATTGAGATGCGACCTGGAAACTGGATGCGTCGGCGTCGGTGAGAGAAGGCGATAGAGAAGGCGGAGGAATGCGAGAGTTTGGGAAATTGGAGCATGTTTGAAGGAGATCGAAGGAGCGGGATGGGGGAAGAGAAGTGCGGTCTGGGAAGAAGATCCCACTTGAAGTGCCGAGAATGCATCGCCCTAGCAGCCACCATTAATTGGCGAGTGGGCTGAGGGCGCCGTCGCCGAGTTATGGCCCCGCAGCAACAAGGTACTGGGGACTGGGGGTGGAGACAAAATCTGGGGACTGGGGGTGGGGACAAAATCCGGGGACTGGGGGCTCTTCACCAGCGTCTGCCCAATCTGCAACAAATGCAATCCCCTCTTGAATCCATTCCTCGACCGGCTCGGAGGCGTCCACTTCAAAAACAGGGGACACTAAATGCTCGGAATGCAGTTGCAATCTAGACAGTTTCTCAATGACGACAACAACATCTCCTTTCATGAACTGCGCACGATTCTTAACTGCGGAAGGCGGGAGACCGAGAACAGCCATTCCATCTTCACCAGGTTTCTGAAATTTCTGGAGTTCGTCCAGTGAAGGTTCAATATCCTTCGCATCAATAGTCTTCAAAGACACGTGATTGTATAAGTAACCATCCTTGAACATCATGCCTCCTAATTGATCAAAGAGCTCTCCTGTGGTGCCATCGCGCTTGCGCTCAACAAGTACTCTCATATCTCTGATTAACAATGAACTTGTAAGAACCAGGAATAGGACATCTTCCTCAGCGATCGACTCTGCGAAACTAAGACTTGGTTGTAAAAGGAAATGCCGCGCTAGAGCACTGAAAGGAAACTTGAGTAGCAAAAAAATCTGGATATTGCATTGAGAAGATTAATAATTACAACAATACACGTACTTTACATCTTGAATTCTGATAAATCGAGGAGCAGGTTTGGGGCGTTTTTTCATGTCGTCTCGTCCTTCCTGGCAACAAATGCAAAATTGTTAGATCTTGAATACATTATACCTCAGACCTCAAATTCTCAACTCTAAATGGCTTTATTCAAGAGAATACTTTGAACAGAACACTAAGATATAATAACTGATGCTAATGAGATCAACAGCAACTGGACTCAAAGAAGAAAAAACATGAGTCTCAAGGCAAGCCAGGTTTACTAATAAGGTTTCAAAACGTGCAAGCATATGATTCCAAACACAAGCCAAGCCACGTCAATAACTTACAAGCTTGGCTGCTAAGGCTTGAAGATCAATTCTTGGAATAAGTTTAATTTGAGCACGTTGCCTCACATAATCCTGATCCACCACCTGCAAATTAAACAGCATACGGAAGTTTAAAGAAGACTCACAAAGCTCTTAAGCTTGAATTCCACTCCAAAAATTTCAAGAAGTCAAAATGCAGATTCCAAGAGCCAGAAGAAATTGGAAAAATAAGCTGACCGCTCATGTCCAGTTCCAGTACGATCATGCAGTAGCTGGCTAGGAAGCATGCACATGAAGAAGGAAAGATCTTTGTAACACACCTTGGCAAGATCCCCCTTGTAGATACCAATCTTCACTCGAACCCAAGTGTCTTGATCAATTTCCACGGACTTTTTCTCAACGGACAAAACATCCGTCATCTCTTTGATTAGTACCAGGGTAACTTTTTGACTACAAATCATCCGCATTCCTCTGCATGCCTGTCTCAAATACATAACACAGTTAAGTTCTCCACCTCGATGCCACGGTCCGCTGACGTAGCACTGTTGGATGTTCCTCTTCTGCAATGTCTTTGCAATGTCTTCTAAAATGAGAAGCTGCAAGGTCCTCGTATGAGTTATCTGTATCAGGAGCAGAAACATAAGATGCAGGCGCAGGTTCATCCCCAAACTAATGAACCTCCCTGGTCCACCACTCTTGCCTCCACTGCTCCTAGAACCCTCCTGCTCATCCGTCAGATCCGCTGGCTCCTTCAAACCAGGCATATACGGTGACTGCACCGTGTCTTGCGACTTTGCCTTCAACACCACAACTACTGCCCCAAATATCCAACCTTCCTCACAAACTCTCCTCAACCATAACTTACACTATTCCCAAAAAACAACACCTACTCACACTGCATCATACCAAACTAACTCTTCCAAACAACAAAGGAGCGCAAGCCTAAAAAAAATACAGGAGCTAATAATAGAAAGGCGTGCTGAGCGAGGTTAGCCACCGAAACTGGCAAAGACATTGCAGAAGAGGAACATCCAACAGTAGCGTCCCACAGAAATGAAAGACCGAATCGACATGAGTACGAGGGTGTAAGATAAAATGAAAGCCTTTACTGAGCGTTCAAAAAAAATGAAGGCCATCCGATGAGCCTACAGACCAAGCAGGGGGTCAAAGGTAGCTATCTGGAAAATGGTAACAACAAAATGCTTCACTCTTCCCTACTCCGATGAAGACAAAAAAGGTGGCCAGGGTGGAGCATTTCCCAACTCTTCGCACCGCTGAGCTTCTTTGGCAACCTCCTCAGCAGCTGTGGCGAAATTGCACTGACGCATCCTAGCTCCCACTGCCTCTTTGTGGTGTGCGGAAGGCAACCTCTGCTCCCCAACCGCGCACATGCAGGGTTCGTTGCAAGACCTGGAAACAGAGCACTCCCACATTGCAGGGGCACGACCACGGAAACTGGTCAGGGACTTATACGTGAATGAAAAAAATGGTAACAACTCCCCTGGCACATCCACAGATTTCCACACGCTGGGCAATACCAACGTGTGCAAAGTCCGCATACAACACAACATCGTCTCAGAGCTGACTGCCAGGACGAGTGCACAGGTGTTGAATTCCGCCGTGAGAGAGGGGGCCAACAAAATCTGGGGTGGGCTGCTCTAGGCCTGTCCTTCATCCAAGACGCTACAAAGTGCTTGCCCACAGCTATCTTGAACTGCATGTGGGATTTCACCTTCAAACCGAGAGCCTCCATCTGTGAGGAGTAGATAACGTAGGCATTGACCATACTCTGATCAACGATAAAAAAAAGAAGCTTGTGCCACCATTTGTGACTCTTCAACTGAGAGGAATAGTTAGCTCGAATCTGGTCTGTCACGTCGACTCCTCTCATGTATTCTTGGTACTGCGTATGGATTGGGGATGAGGGCACAATGAGCTGCCCACGCATACCCTTCACTCTTCGTAGCACAGCCAGTCCCAGTTCCCAAGGGTCGGCGGCTGTGCTCAACAGTGTGGCAAGACACTTGTCTTGCCATGACACTGCAGCCATTTGCCTGTGATCGTGAACAGAAATGACCATGGAGCCCCTCAACGGGTTTTTCTCTTCACCAGCCGACAGGCCACAAGGCAAATTCTTACCCGTCCTCCTCACCGTACCAATAGCCCACAGACCAAGCACCATGAGCTCGTGAAACAAGTTCACTGAAGCGAACAGGTTGTCCACGACTAAGCAATGCCACCGATGTTCCAATCCTGCAATCATTCGCAGTACGACATGGTACCCTAGCCCGTGAAGACCAAGCCCCGTACCCTCACCAAAATAAACCTCGATGTTGGAAACAAACTTGGATTTGGAGCTGGCGAGAACCCAGCACTTGATCCCGAACGTGATAGGTTTATCTGGCATAAATTGCCTGATGAAACAGTATTTTCCCTTATAAGGGATCACACACTCATCAACGGTAATCTCACGCTCGAGATTGTAAATCTCCCTGGACACACTCACAAACATATCAATGACCGATCGCGTCTTGGCAATCCAATTGAAGTGCCTTGAACCTACATCCCTCACTACCTCCTTGTTATTGACGAGGTGCAAGCATCTAAGGAGCTCCTCCCATTTAGCAAGACTCATGACGGAGGAAATAAGGGTGCAATAAACAAACCTCTCTGTACGCATCCAATAGTGCCGAACAGAGGGGAGCCTTTTCACCCCCATCAGGATGCAGACCCCAAGCCACGCACGAAGCTCTGCAACGCACACGTCTCGCCACCTGGGTCCTCCCTTCGTGCGTGTATCGCCCTGGACTCCACTCAATTCCCTAGCGTATCGGTTGGTCTCGAGGACAATTCGAGAAAGAGTATCCTCAGTCTAATACTTCTCAAAAATATCCTCCGGCTTTGGCAAAGCGGCACCCTGCTCAAGGCGACATCCTGGAGTGGGGCCACAGATTTGTCTCTGCTCCCCAACAGGGAGCACCTTTTGGTGTCCCACGACTCTGGCCGGTAGAAGGCCTTGAGTTGCTCCATGTCAAGCCGAACCGATTTGAAGGAGGCCGTGCTGCGGCACCAGCTCTCGAAGTCTTCCGAAACAAGGGCTTGGCGAGGGACAAAATCCGCACCGCACTCCTCATCTGAGCTCTCAACGAGGTCCTCATAGGCCGGCAGCCACTCCTCTCCTGAGGAGTCACCCTCCTCCGCTTCGTGCATTTCTGCAGACTCAACCCCCCGCACCCTCTCATCTAAGAGCATCGAATCAGGTAGAGATGTGCTCACATGCGGGAAGACGCTATACGCCGTCGAGTCTTGCGTGCCGTCTGGCCCTTCCTCATCCGTTGGCACTCTGTAGTCGAGGATGGGCCTCTTCATAAATCGACCCAGGCCCCGCGCATTCTCTCCCACCCCCTCAGGCACTGGTTCTACTCCCTCCTCGACAACATCCCCTCCAGCGTGGGTCTCGTCCCCCATTGATGGCTGCGGGTTCTTCACTTGAAAACAGAACTGCCTCTTTGACCATCCGTATCCATGACCTTGCTCGCTGCCCTGTGCCCGCATCTCCCGCCCAACTGCCATGCGCACCTCAGTCAACTCAAAGTGCAAGTGGTCGAGGAACCCGCCCAACTCACAGACGACCATCTTCTTCCCAGTCTTCGCATGCACGTACTCCGCTACGACGTCCTCCTGCGTCCACGAGGGGGTGTAGCCCGTGTGAAATGAACAGGAAGACAAGAACCTGTTTTGGATTAGAAGTGCCGACCAAGCACGGTCCACACTCCAAGTCCCCTCCTCTACGGGCCCTGGCTCCACCTCCTCACCAACCGATTCTCGCACGCCTTCACTCCCTTTCGCACCCATTGGCGTCGTGGCACACCAGTCGGGCTCCTCCCACTCCTGCAAGTTGAACTCTAGATTGAGCGTCCACATACAGTCGGCGGTCACCTGCGACTCCGGTGCTTGATACTCCTGCAGCACATCCCATATGGCTTCATCGGCGTCTTCCATCTCCTGGCACTTGTACTCAAGAGCCCGCCTTGCTCGTGTAGTCGCTCCCACTGCAGCAGTTGGCCTCGGCAGATCCGGCCTCACCCACTTCTATGGCTTCCACTGTCTGGGCTCCTTAGATTTCCCCTTCTCCGCGTAGGTCAGCTTCTTGCTCTTTCGCCCTGCCACTCTCAGCACACAGCAACCTATCAAACAGAAGCCCCCCAACCCCTACTCACTTCCATTCTCCTTTTCAACATCCACAATATGACCCAGAACGACACCAGCAGCAGCACAATAGTCCTGCTCACAAATATACCAAATCCTCTATCCACCGCCCCAGCATCACCAAAACAGAACCTCTTGTATGGACATCAAACAAAAGCCAAGTGCACAAATCCAAATGTTCCAAGACGAGGCTAAACCCCTACCCACACAACCCCCGCCTAGTGGAAAAACAAAACCACCCGGATCAATCAAATCAAGCACTTGTCATGTACACGCTCCAAGCAATCGTAAAGGCTTCTCTCTTTTGCTGTTATTTCACAAACTCTGCATAGGTTTATCATTTCGCAGAAAGAAGGTTTTGTAATGCCCGCTCTCTCAACACCTGATCGCTGCTGTTCCAGAGGATTTGACAACACTTAGAGATTTAAGAGTAAACTATTACAAAATCTATTTCACTTACGAAAGATACATCGATGTTGCTTTGGCAAACACTGAATCAGCGCTGAAAGAGGGAGCACGTTCCAGGTCTACTCTTCAGAGCGAATACTATACTCTTACTGCACTTCTTTCTTCGATCGTGCTGGTACTTGCTAAGCATTCATCCAAACTTTCCATATATTATGTACAGAGCTGCCCCAGCACAGAAGACCTACATTACCGACATACATAAATTCGTTCCTAAGACATGCAACAAACAACAACTCAACCCTTCCCACCATCTACAACGAAGTCAAACACAAAAAAGAAATAACAAAGTAGCATATGCATCCCACAAACGCAGAACTCGAAACTTTTTGTCCATTCGACGAACTCGAACATGTAGTAATAACCAAAGAAGGACATAAACACCTTCAACTAAACCAACTACGCAATTTGAACTATACCAGCAAAAAGACAATGGTCATTCCCAAAAATTCCAACAAAAAGAGAAATCACTTCAAAAATCCCAACAGGACACCCTCAATTGTAAACAGTGGACATCAATTTAGCCCAACGATGACACACAATTTAGAATTGAAATAGGGGATTTCGCTGCATCACCTTCGTTCTGTGCTGCTAGGTCTCGTAGAGGATCCCCCTGACTCCCTTCCCTTGCCTTGGCCCCCGCGTTTTCTCCATTGACTCTAATCAATGGACCCTACTGCAGCCCCACCTCTCCCTTGCAGCCTCCCTCGCCTGAAGCCCCCCCAAGCTCCTTGCGCTTCCGACCTCCCTTCTTCGCACCTCCTGCCAAATACACATCAACGCCCATCTCCCAGACCCCCCTTTCAGCTGTCGCCCCGTTTTCTTTTCTGACCCGTGGCTTCCTTGGCCTCTTCATCGTCTCCACACCCGCCTCGGTTGACATAGCTGATGCCAGTGAAGGCTTTCTCGACCTCGTTACTGGAATCTCTAGTGTTTTTTTGCAGTTTGTTTCTTCTAAAGCCCGTGTCGCCCTTGCCTCCTTTCCACTTGCAAGGCCAGCTTCGAACTCGGTGATCCCCTTTTTCTGCCCGGGCTTCCTCGTCTTCTTTGCAACTGTCGGGCTAGGGTCGCAACCGAGCTTCACCAACCTAACTCGCGGCTTCCTCGTCTTCTCTGCAACTGTTGGGCCACGGTCGCAACCCAGCTTCACCAGCCTCACTCGCGGCTTCCTCATCGTTTTTGCAACTGTCGGCCCTGGATCGCATCCGAGCTTCAGCTTTCTCTCTCGCGACTTCCTGGCTTGATCCCTGCCCCCTCCCTCCTTGTTTGATCCGCGCCCCATATGTGTCTCCACCGGATCCTCCACTTCGATCCCATCCTCCGCATCCCTGTTCTCGGATTCGGCCTGCACAAATCCTACACGACAGTCCTCATAAGCCTCAGAAATCTTGCTCCTCAAACCACCTAACGTAAGCTACCGTACAATCCAGCACTTCTTCACACAAACATGTTTATGGTTCTCAACTTCTGTCACACCCGATCCACTGCAACATGCGCAGTCACCCAGATGCGATACAACAGAAGATAAACTACCATAACGAATCAACAGTAGGCCACTACCAAGTAAGGCATCAACTCACACACACAGATAACATCATGGATAACCCAGGCCAACAAATTCTTGTAACATCAAACCAACACAATGAAGTAAAAACTCTGAAGTCGACAAATTCACCCCCTAAAACCATATCACACAGAAATTCCACAAAAAAACATTCTCTCCACGAATTCCAAGTCACCAAGCCCATACGCATGTAAACCATCTCATTAATAACCCAATCCCTAAACCTATAAAAACTTCCATAGTCCAGCACCTGAATGAGCACCACAAATCACAGCATTCCAGTACAACGCTAACACATGAAAAACTTATGAACCCGTAAACCCTTGTACTTGGAAAATGCAAAGCCCTAAATCCTAATGCTAATGCTCGGAATATCCCACCCTGAGAGCAATGAATTCTTCGAAAAACACTGTTGGCATCAGAATTCTTACCAGATCCGTGAAGAGCTTCACGCCCATCATCTCTTGCGTTGCCCTTGCCCGCTCTTGAACTGGGGGCGCCGACATCCCGACCACCATCGACTCCGGGACAGAAGTGCCCCTGCCCTCGCGCGCTGTTTCATGGACATCGCCTTGGTGTGCTCCATGCCCGGGGAAAATGGAGTCCCGCAAAAGCTTGGTGACGAAATCTGGAAACACCCCCCGATCCCTCCACCCCAGCAGTCGCGCCGTGTGCCGGTACCACAGGTACCTGCTCCTCTCGTCACCTGTGAAATCTCCCCTCCGGTTCCAAGCCCTCGGCCGCGGCTCTCGCTCCAGGTTCTCTGCGCGCAACAATCCGACCACCCTCGCGGCGGTAGCCTCGGATCTTCCCTGCGAGATCACCCAATTCCGCAGCACCTCTATGGCACCTACACGCCCATCTCCATCAGCTTCCTCTCCTTGAAAGCCCACCTCGATGTCCTGAAACAAGTTCTGCAATCCCTCCCTGAACTCCTCACCCCCTTCCATAACATCGGCCCCTCTCTGAGACTCCCTTCCAAATCCCAAGACGCCCCCATCATTCAATTTCAAACCGTCATGAGTGGCCGCCATTCCCTCACCCAACACTCCGTGCCGTCAATCCAGAGATTTCCGCAATGAAGGCAACCTCGCTCTCACGCATTTGCAAACCATCGCCTTGAAGTGGAAAGACGAAGTGACCCTGGGATCCAATGCTCCTCTGTCTCCCGCCACTAGAGTAGGGTAACCGTTTTCCTGACCTGCACAGCCGGTCACCTTGTCTTCGCTGGCATATTGGTGTCAGGTACCGAGGCTACTGTACACTGCGCCGTCCTAGCCTCTCTCCATTGTATTGTACAGAGAATACACTGTTCCGGGGTCTCCACAGGACGGAATTTAATTGTTTTTAAATTTTTAAAAATATGTTAACCAACTACAGACCTTCGCCTACATTTTCTTTTCCACGTATTTTGGCAAATACAATAAGCATCATGGCGAAATCAGCTGAATACGCTTAGCGTAGACCATAATCTGGATGCAACATCCTATGGGGGTTAATAATGTCAATTGGTCATGGTTATCAGTCACCTTTCAGTTATATTTGGTCATTAGAATTAATTACTTATTAGATTATTTTGGTAAACTTGTCCACTTTCTCATTAAATAGAGTTATCTTGAATTTATCATTGGGTTTGGCAGGGTAATCTTGAACTTACCATTGGGTTTGGTTGGGTAATCTTGAACTTACCATTGGGTTTGGTTGGGTATTTCTCTTAAACCGGGTGTCCAGATATATAAGGCGGGGATAGACTCTCCACCATTTGGAACCCTAATCCTCTGAGGTCTCTCCACCTCTCTCCGAGCTCTCAACGAATTCCACCTCTCTCCGAGCTCTCAACAAATTCCACCTCTCTCCGAGCTCTCAACGAATTCCACCTCTCTCCGAGCTCTCAACGAATTCCACCTCTCTCCAAGCTCTCAACGAAGCAGAGCTATAGTTCATGATCTTTTGACTCCGAAGTTAGAAAGAGGGAGGTAACCTCCCGAGTGAGTGGGGTACTATTGGTCTAACATGATGAAGCTTGGTGGTTTTGAAATGGTTGAATTTAACACATGATTCTAAAAGGGTAGATTTTTTTATTTTTTTATTTTTTTTGGAGCAAATGAAGAGATTTCATTGCAAAGAAAAAAAAAGGAAAGGTGTAATCTCTTTTAGCAATGGAAATTTCACAATTTGTCAAAAAAAAAAAAAAAAAAAAAAAACAAATTTCATTGCAAAGTAAAAAAAGGAAACAACCCTCATCGGGCTGAGGACCAGGGCAAAAGTTACTAAAAGGGTAGGTTTTGGTTCAACAACTTCTTTTGATGAATCTTTGCTCACTCATACAATATACAAATATTAGACATGATGGTGCAATGGAATGCTCTTGAATTTGTCAAAATTGACTTTCAATTCTGTAAGACGTTCCCAATGGAGAACATGCGGTGAGCGTGGATCGAACACGCGACCTTCAGATCTTCAGTCTGACGCTCTCCCAATTGAGCTGAAGGTCCCAATCAGGGATGAATGTATTAACCACGGAACCAAATTACAATGAATGATAAACATCCAAAGTAACCACCGTGAGGCCCAACCACGAGGCAGACAGGGCAGGGCCAGGAGCACCCGAGGGCAACTCAGGGGGGGAAAACAATCACACACAAGCACAGTCCAAGGAGACTACACTCACAAGTCAAACACAAGGGGGGCGGGCGAGGTCCCCGCCCAAACCCCAAGGAGTCAACAATGAAAACAAAAGTTCAATCTGGTTCTCTAGGGTGTCTAGAAGAAGAGGGAGTGTCCGAAGCTGGTTCCCTGTCGTGTCGGTGAAGGTTTCCTTCAGAGATGGAGCCCGTGCGGTCTCTAGAGAGGCGGTGGCAGGTGACTTGAGTCGGATGCCTGCGGGGTGGAGCAGGTCTCGGGGGGAGCCTCAGAGGGAAATCTTGTGTCGGAGGAAGCCTACGCGGAGTGATGTGGGTCGGGGGGAGTCTGCGAGTGGGAGTGTTACCCCTGGGGGGCGAAACAGATAGGGGTATGGGGGAAGGCCGGGGGTCCGGCACCTCCTGAGGGGAGACGTGGGACCTGTAATCCCCAGCGTCGGTGGAGTGGGGAGGGGAAGGGTGTCCTCGCCCTTGGGGGGAGCCAACCCAAAACTGTGTTTGGTTGTGAAGGTCCAGCGGGGTCTGAAGAGAATCCGGTAAGCCCCAATCTCCTTCTACTTCTGGTTGATCAGCTGCTAATAGTTGGGTGTCTGCTGCGATGTCGATCCGAGAGAGGTCATCGAGGGCTCCAGAATCCACCTGAACATCGTTGTTCGGAGATGGGGGGTCTAATAGGGAGAGCATGGGGAGAGAATGCTCGGGCGAAGGAAAGGCTGTGTCTGCACTTGCCGAGGGCAAGGGGGGAGGTGGTGCGATATCGCTGTCCCCAGGTGTTGGTTGAGGTGGTCTAAAACGCCTGTACTTGTTTGCTAGCTTCTTAGTTAGGAACTCTCGATGGGGTACGATCTGCTAGTGGATTCTCCCTTCTTGTTTACAAAAGATTTCTCCTTTGGTCCATGTGGAAAGGAAGGTTGCTTCTCTCTGCTGCTGTCGTTGAGATTTAGGCTGAGTTTTGTGTTGAGTGAGGGCTTGCCAGGCCCCCATCTCTGCTTGGACGGTGGTTTGCCATGCTCTGAAGAGAGCGAAGCCCACCTGAAACTCCTCGTTTCGTAAGTCAAACGCGCACTTCTGGCACCAAAGGTTCCAGATAACGCTCATACGGAGAATCTCCCATGGCATCTCATCCGGGCCTTGAGCTGCAGGGGGGACACGGATTCTCACTGAAGGGGAGGGTTGGGGTTCGCTAAAATAGGTCCTGGAGTTTGGTAGAGACCTGAGAGGGCTTGCCACCATCCCGTGATTGTAGAGTCCAGGCCTGCAATGCTTCTAATGGCTCGGACCCGGTCCCATACCCCATTAACTGAGGGGCATGTATAAAATGTGTGCTCTGGGGTCTCCCAAGCATTGTCACCGCATAGGTTGCACAATCCTGTATTCCCTGGTCCTAGGCGCATCCTCCAGGCGCTCTCCCAACTGAGCTATCCCAACTGAGCTATCCCCGCATGACACGTGTCAACCATTTCGCGAACCATTCTATCAATGCAAGGAAATATTCTTACGTGTCAGAATGTGCTGGACAAATTCAAGGATTTGGAAGCTAAGGATTTAAACCTTTACCTGTGCTTCTGCTGGCGCTTAGGATACGAGGGGTGGTTCTGGGGCTTCAATCATATGCTGAATTGACTGCCGAGGCAGTCTTAGACGAGTATCAAGCTGCATTGGGACAGATTTTTTAGGGGTTACTACAATCACCATTTCTATGTTAGAATTTTATATTGAATGTTTTCTATAAGACTTGTAAAGTAGGTTCTAATATAATTTTGCTTGAAATGGTTGAAATGATTTCATCCTAGAGCCTATAAGTCTTCAAAATAATTTGAATATGTCAAATGTGATCTCACTTGGTTCCTTATGTCAAATCATGCTTATAATTGGAATACAAAGGTGAATGCTATAATGCTTGACCCACTTGATTGAAGGACATGTTTTGATCCTAGCATGTTGTATATCAATTCAAGCATCTTAGATTGTTGGCCTTCAACAATATAAAATTTCAAATGATCCTCTCATTTATAAATTGTTATTCTCATTAAACACTTTGGCCACACTTAGTTCAACTATATATAGATTTTGAAGAAGAAAAACATACAAGCATCAAAACTATCAGGGAAATGCATGTTAGTTTGGCATAGCGTATTTTCTTTAATTTGACATATAGACAGTAGGAAAATTGTTGTTGTTAATTTTTTACAGAGAAACCTTCACTAACAAATACAATCATTCTTCTAATATTAACTTCTTTTGTTATATGACAATCATCTTTAATGTTTCCGAGCAAAAATAAAATGGAATTGTTTGAGTTTGAAGATACCATGCAATGAATGGAGAACTTTTCAAGACAACCAATAACTATCATAATTTTTGAAAAACTTCTAATTTGAACACGAACTCATTTGGACCTCACACACATATGATTTATATAAGATCCAAGTATCTCTATTCAGATTTTAGCCTAAAACGTACAATTTCAATGGTTGATTTGGCCATCCAAATTGGATGACACGTTCATTACTGCCATACACAAGTGAACTAGTTGTTTGTACTTTAATAAGTCAAATAAGAAGATCAATACATTCTTTCTAGGCTTGGAGAGGCAAGTTCAAAATCATTTTCTATTTGATTTAAAAAATATTGTGTGGAATATTGTGTAATTCTTTAAATATCCACACATTCCATTCTGTTCTCACATACTGTACTTTTCTAAAAAGAAAATATTTGTAAATGGGGTGTATGTCCTACAACATATAATCTACAAAAATATATTGCATGAATTTAAGAAAAATCACTATGGAGAATATAGTCTTTACTAAATCGTTTTTAAATGAGGATGTATTTATTATATTCATGTAGTAGATGTGATTTTTATAATAGTTTTTGGTGATGTATTAATGTTGAAATGATTGTATGCATAAAGATGCGACTTGGATAATAGTGGATTTTGGAATAAGATGCTCATGAAATGTTGAATAAAAATTGAACCATTACAACTAAATATTGATTTCAGAAAACTTGGTATTGAATTTTTTTAAGGTGATAGGCTAAATAAATAAATTATCAGAACATATTTTACAATTATTCAATACTATGTGCTGGTAGGTTAGTTTGGATAAAATAATTTAGATAAGTGAAATATATTTTTCAATCTTAAATCAATGTTGTATAGGATATCATCCCATACTACTTAGTTTAAAAAGTAGAGTTTAATATATGAAAAAATTGATAAATATTCTAAATATTACTTCATATGCATCAATCTCCTTTTAAATGCTACTCCCTCTGTTTCACAAAAAACCCTGGTTTTCTTTTGAGTGTGGGATTAAGAACAATGATGAGCTTTTTATCTATATAGGATGTGATTGGTTCCACCGTAACCACAAATTTTGATACAGTTAGGCCCATTCAGTTCCAGAGCCCATTTATACAAGTCTACAATTTCATGTTATTGCATACATTTGTAGTTTCTATAAAAACATATTTGTAATAATCCTAGTAATAATGAAACCATGGTTTTCTTCCGATACAAAGTTTATGTAGAAACCATGGTTTTTTGTAAATAATGAATTAAATTTTATATTTAAAATTCTAAAATTATCTCAGCACAAGATCTATATATACAGATTTTTATGTTTTAATATTTTTATAACTTTTGAATATTAAATTTTCAACTTCAACATTTATTTCCAATTGTCAGTTATCAATTTCATAATTTCAATGGAGGAAATTAGAATTTATGTTTATATTTTCTCATAAAGATCAGTGAATTGACAGCATATTCGTATGTAATCTAGTACAAATCAAATTGTATTATTTACAACCTCTAGAAATGACACACCAGCTTGCTATTTTAAAGCCACATAAGAGCTTTTATTTTTAAGGCATCCTCTCAACCTGGATGCTATGAATTTGTTTCATTTTTTGAATAGATGATATATCTTGGCCATTGTATAAGGATGCATGTTTCATTCTTCCAAGGTACTATAATTTCATTTAACTAGATGAATAAATGATAATACCATGCCGTTGTCAAGTGCATTTAAGTTGAATTGTCTGTCAATGTATTGTTATGTCATGGACTAGCTTGGTAAATGTAAAAACCTTGTTGGTGTAATGTACATCCTGATTGAGTTTTTTGCCAATGTATTATTACGTCATAAGGCTTTTGAAGCAAAAGTGAAGGATTTGTGGTTATAATGTGAACCCATGTTGTAATATGCATTTAAATAGAAGTTATGCCAATTTAATATCATGCCATTGGGCTCTCTAAGTGGATGTTACCATGTTGCCGCTCAAACATGCATCTTAGTTGATTTTTTTGCCAATGTACTATGATGCTATGGACTAGCTCAATGATTGAAGTTTTTGTTGTTGTAATGTACATTGAAGTTGAATTTTTTATCAATGTATTATTATGTCAATCGACTTGTAGAGTAGATGTGAAGATCTTGTTGTTATAAAGTACATCCATGTTTTTGAAATGCACCCAAATAAAATTTCCTCTCAATGTACTACTTTGTCATTGTGTTTGAGAGGCATATAGAAAATCTTATCATGTGGTAATATTTTGCCATTGTCACATGCATCTATGTCTTATTCTACGATTTTACTCTTAAGCTGTTGGATTCTATGAGCATATGGTAATATTCTTTTTATTGTAACATGCAAATAAATTTATTTCATTCTTTATATAGATAATATTTCTTGGTCATTGTAAGGTGGATCCATGTCTAATTCTTCCAATTTACTATTAGGCCATTAAACTTCATGAGTAGATGATAACATCTTGCCATTATACATTGCAGCAATGTCTAATTTTTCACCAGGGTCTCCCTACGTGATTTTCTTACGAGTCTCACTTTTCCTAGTGAGTCTTAAAGCTACATATTCACTAGTTTAATGTTGACTCACATGCTTGTAAAAGGAAAGTTTAACATGTGTCAATTCTTGAGGCTCGGTGGGAAAAGTGACACTCATAGGGAAACGCACACCGGGAATCGCATATGAGACTCTGGAGTTTTGCCGATACTGGTGGCTCTCTAAGTGGATGTTACCATGTTGCCGTTGTAATATGCATCCAAGTTAAATTATTTAACAATATACTATTATGTCATAGTTTGGGTCAACAGATGTAAAAGCTTTGATGGTACAACATGCATCTAGATTCAATTTTCTGCCAATGCACTATTATGTCATTAGACATTATGAGGAGATGTGAAGGTCTTGTTGTTATAACGTGAAACCCTGTCCTAACATGCATCTAAGTTGAATGTTCTGCCAATGTACTATTGTGTCATTGAGCTCTCTGAGTATATGTCATTATGTTGTCCTTGTAACATGCATATTAGCTTTGCCAATGCACTATTGTGTGTCATGGACTGACTCAACGGATGTAAAGATCTTGTTGTCATAAAGTACATTTTACGTGAATTTGTTGCCGATGTATTATTATGTAATCAGGCTTTCTAAACAGATGAAAATGTCTTGTGGCTGTAGCCTAAACCAATGTTGTAATGTGCATCCAACTCGAACTATCTGCTAACATACTATTATGTCATCCAACTTTCTTGGTAAATATGAAGATCTTGTTGTTATAACATGCATCCATGTTTTTGAGATGCACCAAATAGAATTACGTCTCAATGTACTAGTTTGTCATTGGATTTGAGAGACATATGGAAAATCTTGTCATTTAGTAACCGCTTGCCATTGTAAAGTGCAACCAAATCTAATTTTGGTTGCACATAAGGCATTGCAAGCCATTCATTTCTTCTCAAGGCTAAATGTTATTAATGATAGTTTGAATGATTAAACTTAAAAAAGGTCATTTTTTCTTCAACTCAAATTCAATCTTCACAATATTTGTGATGAAAGGATGATGTAAAAGGATTCTCAAACATTTTAATACAATGAGGTCTATTTTTCAAAAAATTGCACATTCATACATGAACTTATCAATGTTTTTTCGTGATTTGTTAGTTCAAATGTATCTTTGAGATGATGTTAAACAACTTGGTAAAAGAAATTGTTTTTAGAGGCAAGAAAAAATAGCAACAAATTTCTACTTCAAAATGCATCACAACTAAATTTTTATACAAACAGTCATTTTCCAGCTTGTCAATACATGCAGAAAACAGAGTTGAGAAGGTCTAAAATGTCAATTTTGAGCTATAATCCAAAAAAAGCTTTAAAGGAAAAATTGAAATCTAAGTTTTGATAAATGTATAAACATAATATCAATTTAGCTCATTGAATATTTAAAAGATTTTTTTTTCCAAATTAAAATGATTTTATTATCAAACAATGATTTTACATCTAACATAACTTACAAATTGGTGAAGTAAAAATTAAACTACTTCAGAAATTCTAAAATTTCACAAAAATGATTTTTAAAATCCAAAATATTTACATGATATTTTTTTTCCCACTCAAAATTTGGGATTTTCGAATGTTGGAATAAAAAAGAATATATTTAATAAAATACCCCTGATAACTCAAAAACCACAGGTAAGGTTTCTGATAACCAAAAGGAAGCCCCACACAACTAACCCCTGATAACCAAAAGGAAGCCCCACACAACTAACTTCACAACTCTCCGTACTCTACCCAATTTCGTAGATCTCACTATTCCCGGTCAATATCAACGACTCCAACGGACATTTCCATGCAAAGAAGTAGACCCACGCCATCTACGTAAAAGCAGTACTGGTCTACGTATCGCTACTATTTCCAGAACCGTTACTGCACCTAAAACCGAATACTCCACGTATATTGACCAACTCAAAAACCGTCACTACACCTGAAACCAAAATATTCCAGATTATGTTTAGATTCGCAAAATACAAATATACTTTAGGATAGATATCGATGGTTCTAGAAACGGAGACGGATTTGGAACCCGTCTCTTAGGGTTGGAGGGAGAACTTCGAGCTTCGATTTTTTCTCGCAGCGATGGTGTTGGAAGCGAAAACATTGAGTGATTGAAGGGGTTTCGGAGCTATGGCGGAGGGCGAAAAACGCACAGGTGGAGGCAAATCGGGCTTTAGTATTAACGCTGGTGCTATAGTCGCCGTCGCGGCTGCAACAAGTGGTGAAAAGGTCAGCTCTCTGGTGCACTCTCTAACTTTTGCGTGAGCTGATTCTGTTAGAACATGATCGCCGTTTGATATTTTTTTTTCTCGATGTTGCTTACAGCCGAAGAGAAGCCATTACGACTAATTGACAGATTTGAATAATTTACAACCGGAAACTCGTCTGTGTTTGCTGATTTATTTATTTTTTTCATTTTGTTTTTTTCTTTGCGTCTCGGGGGTTTCGATTGCTTCGGTTGCGCAGTAAGTTTTGCTGCGATGTCGGCATGGTAATGGCTAGAGGATGCGGTTGTGAGGTTTAGGACCTTTGTGTGCCAAGAATTGAAGTGTCGAATGTGACGTTCTGTGACTCTGCTTGTTGCTGCGGTTGTGTGATGTAATTTCTGCCGTTTGCGTTGGTTATGAGAGGGGAGTGGTTTTTTATGTATATATTTTTAGGACTGGAGTTACTGTGGTTTGGAGCTTGTGTGGAATTTATTCTACACTGTTTGGCTTTTTGTGCCTCGGGTTGGTAGCTGAAGGGATGATGTTATTTGTGACTTGTGCGCAATTGAAATGTTACACCAACGTTGGAATGTTTTTTTGTTTCGTCTCTTTTGGTTCGGGTTGGTTTTGTTTCTTACTTGGTTTTGATGATCGCTTGTGGATGATCCATAGGTGTATTCCTTAGTGTTGAAAGTATATATAAATGGCTCTGTATTTGAAACTCTGGGCCTATGCACTCTAGTGCTTATCCTGCGATGTCCGTTGAGAGAGCAATATGGTGACTCGATCGTAGGAGTAGTTTGAGGCCTTTCAACCATTTGAGCTGAAGGCTGCAAATGTGATTAGTCAACTGGCTTTACAACCTTCTGCGCTGGTGCTGCTGAAACTTGGTTTTCATTCAATAAGATGATGTTAATTAGTTGTTTGCTGTTATCAGGAGAAACCGGTTCAAAAGGAGAAACCGGCTCAAAAGGAGAAACCGGCTCAAAAGGAGAAACCGGCTCAAACTGAGAAACCGGCTCAAAAGGAGAAACCGGCTCAAAAGGAGAAACCGGCTCAAACTGAGAAACCGGCTCAAAAGGAGAAACCGGCTCAAACTGAGAAACCGGCTCAAACTGAGAAAGGGGAAGAGATAGCGGCAGAGGCGGATCCTGAGAAGACCTCTTTTATTGTTGGCACACGTGTAGCATGTTTGTCGACATGGGACAATTTGTATCGTATGTACTTACTACAGAAGAATGAATCGTGTTCCGATGCTTTTAAATGCTTCAAACTTATTTTGGTTGTGTATGTTAGAGGTGTACAGAATCACTCAGTAAACTTCATCTTCTTGCTTCATGGCCGCAGATTCTGCTGAAGTTGTGGATCGTCGAGAAGCAAAATCAGGGTTCGAATACTATGTTCACTATCTTGAGTGTGAGTATTTGTTAAATTGTTACCTATCCTCTTTGTGCGTTATTACGTGAACGATTTATGCATAATCTCTCTTGTCGTATTCGATCTAGATTGCTCATTCTGGGAGTTAGCATTGTAATTTTAGTCATTGTAACAAGAGAACTTCAAATTTCGCTGCTGCAGATAATAAGCGGTTAGATGAATGGTTGCCCAGCAATCGGGTTGAGAAATGGAGACCGGACATTGTACCTCCTTTGAAATCGGCTATGGCCGAGAAGCTGTCGCCATTAGCTATTCCGGCTTCGCCATTTGCTGTCTCAGGATCTGTAGATACTCAGAGAGACACTCCGGGGACTGCAGATCGCAAGCTGACTCGCAACTTGAAAAGACGATATGATGAAATTCACAATGTTCCTAAGGTATGTGCAACATGTAGCAGAGGGTCTCCTTGGTTTCTGGTGGTAGTCTCTTCGAAGAACATTGCTCCAATGTCGAGACGTATCCCTCACAGTTAGGTGTATTTTTGTACTTGGAGAATGCATTATTGGACCAATCATTTTAGTGAATTGATGCAATCTATTTATCGTACAGCCTATGGAAGAGTTGGCACCGCTTGATCAATCTTTGGAGAAGGAGCATGAGGAGAAAACCAAAGTAAAAAATATTCAGGTATGCTATATATGGATTGAATAGCGTTAGCATTGGTCGTGCTCATGGCCAGGCCCGCAATAAGGAAATTATGCTTTTGCATTAAGTTTGTTCTTTCATGAGGCTGTTTTTGTGAACATAGATGCCTTTGCTGATATTCTGTTTAGAGTGCTCCCTAGTATCTGGACGTATGTGATTTTGGGTCCTAAGTACATGGTTTGACAGGTAGTGGAGCTCGGCAGATATGAGATAGATACTTGGTATGTATCGCAATTTACCCTATTAACCTTGATTTTATAGGACCTTTAATGTTGGTTGGAGATTTTTCATGGCTTAAAAGTCGTAGGCTGGAATTGCATTTTAACGGTTTTAACTGAGGTTAAATTTGAATTTAAGGTAATAAAATGCAGATCCCAATCATGGTCTTATGCTTTAGAGTTGATAGATTGATGAGAGTTGCATTTATTTCAATGACAAGGTCGTCATAGTTTAGGAACGGTTTACATCGTGTGCAGGTATCACTAGTGAGTTAAAATCATATGATGTGTGTTTTACAGGTATTATTCACCTTACCCTGAAGATTATACGCATGAACACAAGCTTTACATTTGTGAATTCTGCCTGAAATATATGAGGAAAAAGAAGAGTATCGAAAGGCACAAGGTACACTTACTCTTGTATCTGGTCTTATATTAACATTATTTCCTGGCAGATCTGTTTCCTTCTGCATCTAATTTCTCCGCAACTCACTGTTAATGTTAACCGCAATCAATATCCAGTGCTTTTTATTTAATTATTTAATTTTCTTCTGTTGGACAGTGATATGGGAGATTGGTTGTTGTTTGTGTTTAATGTTACTTTGACAATAACACTCTAGTTATGCATACTTCGTACAGTTGAAGTGTGGACTGAGACGACCTCCAGGGGATGAGATTTATAAAACAACTGCACCCATTCATGAGCAAGTCCCAAATTCTGATGGTACTCCTGTGGAGGATCCACCTACAACTACTGGAGCTGAAACTGCCAGTCATGGAAAGGTGCAGCATCTGTCAATGTTTGAAGTAGATGGAAAAAAGAGCAAGCTGTACTGCCAGGTAATTTGGTCTTTGGTATTGAACTCGAAACCATTATTATCCTCTCGAGAAGCACCTTCTCATGTATGCCTGCATTATTTGATGATACAATTAGACTCTTGGATAGAAAATAAATAAATCTTGGAGAGCATCTACCTGTGCTTCCTGTGGTGTCCTTCCATGGAGTATAATGATGTGTTTTGTTTGTATGTCACCAATTCTTAAAGGATATGGAAGTCACCCAACTTTTGCTTTTCTCTTTCAATTTTCGAAGTTTCGTGACGAGCCTACTTTAGAGATTTACTTGCCTTTTGACTGCTTTGGGTTATAATGTACTGAGTGCTAGGGTGGGTATCCATTGCCTGATTTGTTGCCTGATTTATTGCTTAATGCGGCTGTTTGATTGCAGAATCTGTGTCTGATGGCAAAACTTTTTCTGGACCACAAAACACTATACTACGATGTGGATTCATTTCTTTTCTATATATTGACCGAAAACGATGCTTTTGGAAGTCATCTAGTTGGCTATTTTTCTAAGGTACGGCGATTGATTTCACCTTCACATTCTCTAATGATGTGTTAGATCACATATCATCTAACACGTAAAAAGGGGACCGGATTCTTGTTACTTGCAGTGCTTAAATTACCTGAAAGTTGTGATTATGGGTCATTCTGGTGGCACATCGTAATGTCGTCAAATGCATCAAGAAAGCAAAACGAGGTTGATGTCCGTACCAGCCACCTTCCAAACCTTTGTAGAGTGGATTGGTAGTTTTTGCTTAAGAAAGTGGGCATCTTCATGAACTTCATTGAATCTCTTACTGTTTAACAGGAAAAATATTCAGCCGAGGACTATAATTTAGCATGTATATTGACTTTACCTCCTTATCAGCGCAAAGGGTATGGGCGTTTTCTGATTTCTTTTGGTAAGTTCCCGTGCTCATTTGTCTACCTGATGCCAATTTTATATTTGTTGATGCTTCATAACGAAATGAACATATGAGTACATCCTAGAATACATTATTTGGCGTCTTGACTTCTAAAGCATGTGAGATTTTAATGTCGCAGCTTATGAGTTGTCAAAGAAAGAAGGCAAGGTTGGCACCCCAGAACGTCCACTGTCAGACCTTGGTCAGGTACACCTTGAACAACAATCTTGAATCAGATGCAGTGAATTTCCTGCATGCAGTAAAGTTCGGTAAAGATCGTTATTGGTCACAACTCCAGTCGCAGCCTTTGCTAGCTGGTGAGCTGCTGCATGATGGTGTCTTATTAATAAAGTGGATGTCTTTTTGTTCTAATGGACGTTTGTCAGGTATTATGGTGATTCTCCTGGAGTGGAAATCATGCAGTATTTATATATCATTATAGTCTTTTCAAATCCTTTCATAAATGTTGCTCAAGATGTTTCGTGTACGGGCAGGATTGTTGCCTACTCACTTCTCTGTTCGTGTTGATTCTCACAGGTGAGTTTCAGAAGTTATTGGACACGTGTATTGTTGGAGATTCTGCGTGACCACCACAATGTCTCCATCAAGGTAATGAGGGGTGTTGATGCTGAAGATAGTTGACGGAGCATGCAATTGAATACTTGAATGTAGTCTGTTATTCAACAACTGGACTAGTTTTCTTGGACCGGCCATTCTTTAAATTTTAAATTGGTGATGCAGGATCTCACTGCCATGACGTCCATACGATATGAAGATGTCGTCACCACCTTACAGACCATGAACCTGATCAAGTGAGTTGTATTATGGACTTCTTCTGAACAGTGCTGGAAGAATTTATTGGACTTCAGCTTCAGAGTCTTTTGGTCAAGCTGCTTGTTACGTTGGCCGCCAGGCGTGGGATCATGTTAGAAATAATTTTGATTACGCTTCTTGGTTTTTAGCAGTTCTGTGTGAACATACCTATGTGATGCCGAGGTTATATATTTGAGATAAATATTTCGTATTCTGACCTGTGGTCTTTGTACTTAGGTACTGGAAAGGACAGTATATTATATCTGTTACTGCTAAGCATATTGATGAGCACCTTAAGGTATTTTTCCTGCTGTCTTTTGAATTTCTTAGTTTTTAGGTCATGCCTCCCATACTAATGTCCCAGTAAAATGGATGTTCGTGGATAGTATTTGATTTCATCTTTTGCAAAGGAACCTGAGTGTGCTGTTGCAATGAGTAACCATTTGAAGATGCATTGGCCTTTCTTTGAGTATCTTGTATTGATTCTGTTTATGAATGCCGTGAACACAGAGCATGAGTATGCAACCAAACTGGATAATTGATACAACTAAACTTCAATGGACTCCGGGAATAACTCCTCCCGCACGACGGCCAAAGTAAATATGCACAGGTTTCGCAGTCTTCTTACAAGTAGCATGGATCTTTGTTGTGCCAGTGAAACTATTTTCAGTGGCAGATGCTCGTGCCTTGTGGCGCAGGGAGCAATTTTTCTGTTAAGACTTTCTATGGTAGATGCCATTGACCAGAACATGTTGGTTAGAAATTGTTAAATTATACAGGGTTCTTTTGTTGTGGAACACAACACGTTCACTTTTCACTTCTCACAGTTTGACATCGCCTCTCACTAGTCACATTCTTTGACCTATCTATAATGTTAAAGTTTCTAAGCTTGTATCTGATAGCATTGAAGGAGTTACAGGAGATTATCTTTTGGTTTTGTTTTAGAATTGATTGTTGGTTTCATTCGATAGGATATTGTCTTTTAAATAAATAATCCAATCTTCGTGAATAGATGCAAGCAATTGGCCACAGGCCTCCTAGTCTTTATTCTCGGATAAGTTCTCGGATATTCTATCACCCCTGTGGAGAATAATTTTTTGTAGTTGATAAGGACCAGTGGTGATGAAGTTGCTTAGGACCATCTTCACTTGTATTGCGTTCTTTCCATTGTGAAGATAAACAAGTATCCAGATCTAATCCTGAAATAGTTTATATCTGAAGTTTCTAACATGTGCCTGGCCTTCATCTCCTTAAATCGGGTTTCCGGGTATATAAAGCAGGGATAGGCTCTTCACCATTTGAACCCTAATCCTGTGAGGCCTCTCCACCTCTCTCGGAGCTCTCAACGAATTAGAACAGTAGTTCCAGATATTTTGACGCTGAAGTTAGAAAGCGGGAGGTAACCTCGGGACTGCAGGGGGACTACCGGTTTAAATATAAAAAGAATGTTGTTAAACCATTCAATGCCTGAGACACCTTCCAATTTCAACTCCTCATGAATGAAGTCTAGCGACTCTTGGGCACACCTGGTCTCCAATATGATGTTCAAAATTCAATGTATGTTGTAAAGCCCATTTTGATGTATTCTGTAGGCACAACGAATTCCAAGAATGTAAACCTTCATATTTTCATTAGCATAACTGAGAATATTCCCTACAAGATTTTGACATGGATCAATAATGATTTGTCTAAAAGCACTTGAATACATATCCTGAGGTTTTAAAACTGTTCATACCAGTACTCTGGCAGGCAAGTACGGATCCATGTAATTTAGTGCTACGAGCGTTTTTAGGAGCCACTCCCATTGGTTGGCTTTTTTCTTCCAAAACCCTGAAATTTTCAATTTGGACCCCTCCGAGACGATTTTTGGTAATTTTGAATTCAAAAATGGAGCCTGCGGCCTCAAATTACTCTTGGAGGACACTGTTAGGAATTTTAAAATAAAAAACCAAAAGCTAAGGGCTCATCAACCTTGCCCCTCCGAAAAACGCTCATAGCACTACATTACAGTAATCCGGCAAGTACTAGAATATCGTCATGCATCATCAAAGTAACCTTTTAATGTATCTTGTATCATATCAAACACATAATTGTCAATTCATGGAGAAACATAGATAATCGTCATCTTGCATTTAGGTACGGTAGTACCATAGCAGGTTCGTCCAAAAATAATTCTAAAAAATAAGAAACATGAGAGTAAAAAAAATTTGAGGAAAAAGAAATGAAAATAGAATAAATTAGTTTTTACAATATTTTGTTATTTCTAAGCCATTTAAGGTCAAATTTTTATTTTTATTTTTGCTAAAAAAGCGAAAATCGAGAAATTGGGTTTTTGAGAGGCAAAGCTTATTTTTTCAAAAAAATAAGTATTTATTCGCCAGGTGATGAACCTGCTATGGTTTTCAGGTTTTCTTCTCACAGTCAATGGACCAAGGTATTGTTGCCTGATACTTCATACAAATTTCAACAAGTTCTTGATAACCAATCTGCAATGCAATTTATAGAAGTTTCAAACAATGTGTGACAATAGGTGTGTCTGTGAAACTTGGAAAAACAATCTCAGTAATAGTTCACACTTGTTTAGATGTCAAGGCTCACGCTCATTAATTTGAACTGTAGGATTTCAACTTGCAAAAGGTTATCTCATTAGATTAACTCATTATGCACCTAATCAATAGGTAAATACTCCTATTTTTTCATGTGTAAAATCAATTTAATTGTATTCAAATATCACTATATATCAAACCTATTACTACCACATATTGCTTTTAGGTTTTTTGAAGCATTGACTTATCTTTTTGTTACCACTTACCTCTTAGCTAAATTGTGATTTTGGTGAAATTTCAAAAATAATAAAATATTTAATTATTTGACAAAGATCGTATATGATTTTTGAATTTCTAACCGTGTCAATAATTATTTTCATTCTTATCTCTTTTTCCAATATAAATTTGATTAAGTTGTAAAAATTGCATCTTGAAATACATCTATATTTTGTCAAATACTCTTGGTTTAACAATGTCTACTCAGTGCCCAAAAAGAACATCAGGGTGGGTATGCACCCAATGGAAAGACTCCAATCCTTCATTTCTGTTGTAGATTGTAGGAAAGGAGGCTGCACTTGATGTTATTCTTATAAAAGTGTTTCCAGGTCATAGCCTTGGACCCAGGGCTGATTTTTCACAAAGTCCCAACCCGTCCATGTCCAAAAACCTTGAATTGAAAGGCAAAAAAAAATGAAACCCGTCCCAAAACCGGTAATCTCAAAACCAACCCGTCCATGGAAAGGTTTTAAAAAAAACAACCTGTCCCAAAACCGGTTAAAAAAAATAGGAACCGTCCCGTAGTTTTTGTAAAAAGAATTATAAAAAAATAAAAAATAAAACAAAAAACAAAAAAATAAAAAAATGAGCCATAGGCTAGAGCCCCGCAGGCAGCCCACTCAGGCTGGCCCGCAGCCAGTCCGCTGCCTGGCTCCAAAGCCAGGCTGGGCCGGGCCTGGTTTCGGAGCCAGGCAGCGAGTTGGCCGAGGGGCTGCCTGTGGGGCTGCCTGCGGGCTGCCTGACCAGACTGCGGAGAGCCAGAATAGGGTGCACGGAGCAACAATGAGGAAGAGTGCTGCCGGAGCAGAGGGTTGACGGTTCTTGGGTTCTTGAGTTCTTTAATTTTAGCATGGTGTAGCTTGAGGTGGAGGTACGTTTGTTTACATTTTATTCTTTTATTTTTTTTCAAGTGATAAACAAGTAATGTGTAGAAGAATTATGATAGAGCTATCATCCATGGAGTCTAGATTCATTAGGAGGATATGTGTCTAGATTCACTTGAGCGAATAAACTCAATAAGCTATTTCAGAGTGACCATGTGGATATTACTCAGATTGGAGGTCATTTAAACATTTGTATCAATATATTGAGCAGACGGTTTCTAGCAGCTAGAGGTGGAGCATTTGGAAGAGGTTCAAGGGCATTGTGGCCATTTTTGGAGATCTGTGCAACTTCTATGGAGATGGAGTATCCAATTGCAGATGGTGGCATGAAAACTTAATATCCAATGCATTTGGAGTGTGTTACTGGGAGAGATGGCACTATTGAAGAGTGCAGACTTATTGGGGCAGAGTATGTGCAGAGGGTGGTTGATCATTGAATAATAGGTTTCCAGACTTGGGCATCTTCAATGCATGCAAGCTCTTCAGCCCCAATCTCTATCCTGCAGATGATGAGGAGAGGACTTGTATTACTGAGGAGTGGTTGGAGAGGTTATTTGTGAAGTTCCAGAGTTCTGAAGCAGAAAAAGATCAGTGTCGAGGTGAGTGCTTGGAGATGGTAAAGACCATGAGAGAGATGATCCCAAATAAGTCTTTATTTGAAGCATAGGAGTTTGCAGGTACAACTCTAGAGTGGTCAATTAATTGGCCTCGTTTGGATAACTTGTGGAGGAGGGTTATGGTGATTCCTGTGAGCACGGCAATATGTGAGAGGGGTTTTTCCAAACAAAACCTGATCAAGAGTCATCTCCGTACTAGCTTGAAGTTGGAGACTTTGGATGCTTTGATGCGCACTTCATGTGCAAATATTCCATTTGAAAACATCAATTGGAATGCAGTGATGCTTGTTTGGAGAAACACGAAGGACAGGAGAATTCATCCACTTGTTTGAATGGTAAGTTCTTCTCTTCTTTTGTAAAAATTGAACATGTTTATATAAACTTTATTTTAATACAATTGATTAGTTAACCTTCTTTTCAAATCTCTGCCATTGTGTTTAAAAGGTTCTAAATATTGTATTTGATGAATCAATGTGTGCAAGTGAATCAAACTCTTGAAGATTGGTATTTTGATTAGGTGTTAGTGATTTGACTCCATTATGTTCACATTCACATGTCATATATGACATGATGTAATTGATATTTGCATCTTTCATTTTTTGAGGAAAAATTGTCAAAATTTTTTTTATTATTTTTAGAACCCGTCCAAAGTGAAATTTACACGACCAAAAACCGGTTCATTTTTGGAGAACCCGTCCACTGGAAATGTTTTTTTTTTCAGAACATGTCCCTTGACATATTGGGGACCTTGTGAAAAATCACCACTGCTTGGACCATTGCACAATTGCTGACAAAGCAAGTGCTGGAGTTTCATCTCCTATGCAATGTCATGTGCCGAGTTGGATGACAAAGCAAGTGCTGGAGTTGCATTTTCCTAACATCTTCCAATTTAGCACTTATGACATTGCAAAAGAGATCAAGAAGTCAAATCCTCTGTGGTTATGCTACTGCCCTGATAATTATCACGCTCCTATTGTTGACGAAGAATACAATTATACACATCCTTCATGCTTTTAGTAACCAACCTGAAATGATTTGACATCATTCTTCTTGATGCCTACAACCCAACATCACAGAAGTGACTTCCTCTAGTACATCTTATCCTCATCAGCTTATTGCGCATGATATTACCGTGTCCTTGTCTTGTCATGTCATGCAATGTAACAGCTTACAACACTTCCCTGCACCAGTGACTTCAGCAGGTAATAATCTACGGTATTCCACTTAACCCCTAAAGTTCTGAGGGCATTTTTCATCAAATCTGCCTCAAAACAGTCCCTCTTCAAAGCAAGGTATATTTTGCAAACTTGGGGTCTTTTTTAGTACATCTAACCGTAAGATCTTGTAGCTAACTTCTATGTCTACATGTCCACCAAATCTGACACACTCATTCCTCACCAATTGCAAGATCGCAACATTCAAAGTAGAAAAACAAGTTTTTTTTCCCTGCAAAAAAAGGGGACATCAGAGTTTTGAAGGCCCAAAAACCATCTTTTAAAGTAGATATGGAATAAATCTCTCCATGTTATTGTTCCTAATTGAGTTAGGTACATGTCAAAAAAATATCATATTCAAAAAACTTGTGAAAGGTTTCCAAAAAAATCATTTTCCGCTAAGGGGTATGCTGAAATTCACATACAAAGGCCATTTTTTGACAATAAAAATAGCATATGAAAAATTCTTGGATTGAAAATCCAAACGGTGGAAACATGCTCTACTGCCTTATCTATAAATAGAAATTTTTATTTTTGAAAAATACCAAAATCTCAATTTTTGGTGGAATTTCAAAGTTTCGTCTTTGGGCAGATTTTGGCAGAATTGGGCAGTTTTGGGCAGTTTTGGGCAGTTTTGGGCAGAATTTGCTGCATTCACAGTGGCTTAGAAAATTTCAGCAGCTGCCCAACGAGTAGCTTTTGACAGTTAAGCCTTCATAACTTTTGATCATGATGTCGGAATTGAAAAATAAAAATATGCACATGGAGCTCACGGAATGGCACACCTCCATTTAAAATTTCAGAAAATCACGATTCAAATTACAACCGTAGGTACATGCCCAAGTTTCAAAAAAGCCCATTCTAGGACTATGGTTCTTTAGGGGTTAAGTATGATTGAAGTTGGAATCTAGGACTTTAGATTTGGACTTTTCCCGGTTTTTAAATCATGAACATGGTATGGTCTTCGGGTACATAGTGGTATTCCATGATCACCAATTTCAAGATAATTTCATTTTTCCATGCAGTTGGTGAATAACTGTGCAAATTATTGAAGTGAAAGTCATGACAAGCATCCTCTTTCAAACTGTCACTGGTATGTTCCCAAATCTAAGCAATTTACTTATAATTAGTTTAACTGTGAGTTTCAACAAACAAATCACTCAGAGGCAACTCATGCTTCACAACATGAGTACCAGTGTTTCAGTATGGGGCAACATGATGAATTGGAGACAGTGCCGCACTTGTTCACTACATGAAATAATAAAATTTTCCATTTAAAGTATATGATCCCGTGCTACACACAAGGTATGTGGTTTTTCCACAATGGAACTGGGCAAGTTGACATGGTGAAGTCACTCCTAATCTTCCACTACCGCCGTATAGTAATTAACTCCACCTTTTTCCCAATCATCATAAGCAACAACTTTATCTATCAGCATACGGTGGCCCATGGTATTTTTGAAAGGCCCAACTGATTACTACTTTCTCAAAATACTGTGGTAAGAGTAATCATTGGATGAAAAAATGTTCAAAACACATAACTCAATCTCGTTCAAGTGGATGAATATTTGCTCAAATGAACTTAATCTTGTTCGACTAGATGAAACTAACCACAACAATCATGCACCGACAGTAGATGTTGATTTCAGTGTAGCAACTTCCAATATCCGGAAATGAAAAACACCAACACAAAATGACCTACCTCAAATTTTATTAATTTTTTTGACAGAAGTAATTAATTGACCTACCTCATATTTTAACAACCTCAAAAGCCCATTGCAACACCATCTAGAATACATGGCTGACGAAGAAATGACAAAGCGGTGTAACCAACCAGCCCAAAAAGCAAAGATGAACCCAACTCATCCAAAAAGAAAGTGAATATTAAATGCGAAAAAGGAGCCCCAGTGGTGGGGGATAGAATTGTCCATGTCAGCACCCTCTAAAGCAGACTCGGATAAGTTACAATTCCACAACTCTGACACTTGCCACGACAATCCCCCTCCCCCTCACATGCCAGCCAGGTACCCCACATCCTTCTCTACCCAGAGCCTACATTCCAATTTCCTAAAATCTACAAAGGGTGCAAACAGCCCCGCACATCCACACCGTATGATATAATCGGCGAAACATAATACTGGTATCCATATCCAGAACCGTTACCGCAATTAAAAGCAAAGGTCATCTAATTTATCTCCGGTTACTTCACCCCCCATTTCCGTGTCGGAACTCCACAACGGGTTAAGATGATCTCAAATCTACGAACAGAAAACAAGAGGCGGAGACATAAAACCATCACGAAGTCATTATCTAGTCGCCTCCAACATGAAACCTTCAGAAATCTACGAAATAAGGAGACTGTGAAACGGTACCGTCCCACAGAATTACCTACCCGACGGGAAAGTTTATCCAATTTACCCACCGCATGGGAGAATGAGACTCCGAAAAAGTTACTGATCGCTGAGGCAGGAGTGACGACCGGCGGTCGCCGCCCACGCAGCTGCCATTCTTCTGAGTCGCGCTCAAAGCCACTGCTCCTTCTGCTCTCGAGCTCGCCTTCTTTCGCTCTGATCTCTCCCTCACGCCCTTCGCAATTGCTGTACTCCGCTCCGTCACCTTCTCAGCTCTCCATTGACCCCACCCGCTCTTGAAACGGTCCAGTGTCGCCTTCAGACCACGCCAGTCTGGTCCTGTGAAGTGGGTCTCGGCTTTCATCAGGGGAGCCTTCATTTCTGGTGACATTTCTTCACTCTGGTGAGTTTTGTTGAGTCTTGTGATGTTTTTTGGAGCCTTGTGATGTTTTGTGAGTCTTGTCATGTTTGGTCATGTTTTGGGTTTTGAGTGTTGGTTTTGTTTCTATTTTTTTCCTGAGCATTATGTCAAGTTTTGTTTGATTTCTGATAGTTTGGTGTTTCGGTGGATGGTTAGAGAAGGGGGTTAGTTTTTGAGCTTCTTGATAGGATGTGGGTACTTAGGAGTGAGTTAAATTTTTAGCATTTTTGGAGGATTTGTTAAGTGCATGGTTGATGGTTTCTGGCGGTTTTGGATTTCAGGTACTTTGTTTGGTGGGTTGTGGGTTTTAGGGAGGTGGTTCTGTTGTTTTGTTTAATGAGGATTGTTGTTTGATCTTTGGAGGTGGGGGAATTGGAGTCTGATAGGCTGGTGGTGCTGGTTGTTTCAGAGTAATTCTTTTGTTGGAGAAGGGGATCGTGATCAACCACAATGTCGCTCTTGAGTGCTAGCATCCGGACTCCAGTGGCCGCGGTGGCGCGTCACAGTGAGGCGCCGTCTGCTGTGGAGGGGGTGTCCTCCAGAGCTGCAACGCGGGGCAACTTGTTTCGGAGGAGTTCTCAGGATTCTTTTAGGAAAGCATCCGTGCAATCGACATGCAGGAACTTCGTTAGAGTCTCGAGGTATGCATGATGTCCTTTCTGCAGTTACACTTTGTTTCATGTAATTGCAGGTATTCTTAAATGGTTCTGCAACACCGGTGGGTTGCAACTATGGGACGTTTTGGGAAAATCACATCAAGTGGAAGAATTTTATTTTGTTTTTGATTACTAAATGGTTAAGGTATTATGGTCGAGTCGACGAATGTGGTGATCCAGTGACATCTATCGAATTGCAGAGCCGGTTGGTTAGATCCCCTCAGATACATTTAAATGTTTCTTGTTGCAAGGGTTTATTCATTCGTGATCGAAGGCGTTGCAGAGTTTTTAAAGCATGGATTGGATTTTCAATCATCTGTAAGGGCTTATTAGGTCCGGTGTGTTTTCTCTATGAGGGTGTGATTTCTATTTGGAATTTTACAGGGATTTCACTCCTGGGGGATGGTCATCAAGATTGAAATGTGCAATAGTGGGGGCATTTTTTTTGGTTGTATTGATCACGGTTCTTGCGAAGAATTCTATGTGTCCCATATCGATGCTTCTCCACAGGAAATCTTTCTATTCGCTGTCGTTACTTATTTTGATGACGGTATTCTACGAGAGTCCGTGCTTCTTGAGCCCGCCAGTTTGACCTGTTACTGCCCTAGTTTTTCAATAATTTTATAATGATCTGATGTGGTTTAGCAGGGTTATATATCCTGTTTTAAATTTTTGATTTTTGTGCTTTTAATTTAGATACTTCTTTGTATCATTGTCTAGTTGACTGAATGAGGTTGATACTCACTGAAAATGAAATGGTGTACCTGGCGGGTTTTAGTGTAATTTATTCGCTAATTTGGGATAGAGGGAACTCTATGCACATGATTGATTTCATAAACTTTGTTGGCCTCAGTTGGATACCGTTTCTCTATGCAAGTTTTGTTATATTTATCCGGATCCAACGGACAAAAGACGAAGTTTAAAACTTGAGAAGTGCTGAAGAGATGTCCGGTGTCTTGCAATGTGATCTAGGCTGCAAGTATCAGCACGACAAGCTGAGGACGCCATACGGAGTGTTCCAGTGCAAGTCGCTCATGAGCTTATTAATGCAGGTCATCGATGCCTGGACGTCAGGTTAGCTTCATCCACGTACTCTTGTGAAGACCTCTGGTTGCGGTTTTTCATTCTCAGGCATTTGCTTGAATGTCAGTATTGTACCTTTGGCGTTGGTGACATTTTATGGTTTCGTTGATGAGTGTAGTGTTTACAAACTTAATTTTAACAGCATTGACCATGAGCAGGACTCGAGAAGAGTTTGTTGCTGGACATGTTGAGGGTGCTGTAAATATTCCATACCTTCTTAAAGTTGGACCTGGTAAGAAATCTTCCTCCAAAACAGTTTGAGCTAGTTTTTTTTTAAGATTTCAGTTTCAAATTTTCAATTTTCAGGATAAAATTTTGTGCCCTTCGCAAGTCGTTTAAGGGATTTTTTGTCATTCTACAAAACTTCAATAGTATCCCCTTCATTATCTTATTGCAGGCATGACCAAGAATCACCGATTTTTGGAGGAAGTTGAGGGAGAGTTTGGCAAGGATGATGAATTAGTTGTGGTACGTATTAAATGCTTGAGTTAGAATATTTCTCACTTAAAAGAAGCCATTTAATTTTTGGCCTAATTATGCTGGAGTTCGCATTTAATTCACTTTACAGAGTCTTGCTGTTGAGAAATTGCCTTAAGACGGAAAACTACTTATCATTAATTAATCTTTTACAAGAATTATTAGCAGGATGACTTTCATTGTGTTCGCTTGTGCGATGTCTAAAATTGTACAATGTGCATTTTGAACTTGAGTTTGACAAATACGACTTCATTTATATTGCAGAGTTGTCAGAGTGGTCGCCGATCTATGATGGCTGCAGCTGAACTTCGAGCTGCAGTACGACTCCTCACCTAATTTTGTGCTGGAATTTCTTACAAATTGATAGATTTACTTGCATTTTGATTTTCTACTGAACGGCACACATTGTAGTGTTCAAAGTTTTTTAGATTGTCACACGGTGCTGGCTCGTTTATCTTCTTACCTTACATTGAAGTTATCTAGATTCTAAATGTCCGCTGATCTTTTGTGCTCGTTGGTTGCAGAACTTTACGGGTATTACTGACATGGGAGGAGGCTACCTTGCCTGGAAGGAGAGTGGTCTGCCTACTGTGCATCAAAAAAGAACTCCTAGCCCTACTGTGTAGCCATTTCGCTTGGACTCCTGGGTTGATCATCTGAGTAGGTGTGTACAGTCTCGATTATCAGACCACTCTCAGTTAGTTATATACTGTAGGTACTTTGTATGGTAGACGAATCACCGGTTTGTACATCCACATTGGCGCCGGAGTATTTGGGGCATCGAAGACGTAGCCAACATTCTTGGAGCTTGAAGTTCATAATTAGTATAGTCGGTGCAGTAGGTACTGAAAAGTGGTTTTAACGTCGATTGGCACTTCAAAGTAGAATGTGCGTCTCTGTAACCTATTTGTCGACTTCAACAAGAACTTCATTTCTGACTTTCTTTCCGAACTGATTTTTGCTTCCTGTTTACGGGTTGTTAGCCAGCCATGTATTCTCTTCTGCAGTATGAATACTGGTTGTGTATTTTTGGTCAATGTGCATACTTAAACAATGTTTGAATAAGCCATGAATTTTCAAAGGACCTACTATGGATACATCTAATGCCAACCCTAGGATTTAGTGTTTGGATGTAGCACATCTTTAGAACCATATCTATTCCCTTTCCTAGATTTTTCAAGATCTAAAAGGGACACTCATGGATACAAGGATGTTTATAAATGTTGTTACCTTATTCCCTTGCAATGAATTTTTTCTTCCTTAGTGCCAATAAGTACAATAGAATCCATTTAAATGAATTTCCGTTGAATTTCAAAAGAATTTGGGCCAATGAGAGAGGTGAAGGCCCCCCTTCAAAGAACCAAAAAACAGAAATATTTTGAAATGCATTTAAATTAAAGAAATGCATTGGAACCAACATATTTAAATGATAAAGAGATAAGTTTACTCCAAATATAAGAAATAGCATAGAAAAATCTTTGACTTGAATCTAAGTTTGGAATAAGAAGAAAAAAGACTAAAGATAGATGCCTTCTATTTCTTGAAGGGCACACTGTATCTATAATAGAATCCATTTAATTTAATTTAATTTAATTTAATTTTGGCCAATGAGAGAACTCAAAGCCCCCTTGAAGAGTTAAAGTAAATAATAAAACTTGAGCTTTTTTAATCCAAAATAAATCAATTCACTAAAGTTAAGTGAGTGTTATTATCGTTATAAACAAGACGTCAATATATACATGTAGCCAGTCATGTGTAAGTCTTCCATTAATTTTTATTAATCGCAGTACTCTAGGTGGATGATTCTGATGTTGGGTACAGTTTTCTTGGGTAGTACATTCTCCCTAGAGGGGACCATCTACTACTTGCTCTATATTGGTAAATTCTTCAGTCATACATCTAGATAACATATGAATAGTGAGGGATTTGGGAGCAGATGAGCAGGTGAGAGATGATGTTTCATGAGCATATTAGGTGCGTTGTTTCTGGGCTGTGCTTTTTAGCTTGTGAGGTTATGATGTGATGGGTTGGTATTGAGGTTCTTTCATTTGAAGTGTGTAGGGTCGATGGACTTCAGGGCTGCCTTGTGGAGTGATCTCCCCTTGGAAATCCTGGAACAAGTGCTGTCATATCTGCATGTGCCGGATTTGTGCAGGTATCGCACCGTTTGCAGGAGATGGGATCGGCTGATGTGCGACCCAAAATTTGGGTCTCTTTGTGCTCAAAATACTGCAAAGAGAGACGCATCCTTATTCGCAATGCGGTACAGTATTTGTGGCAGGAGACACGAGGGATGGTGCTTCCTTGACGTGAATGCAAGGCGATGGTATGTGGTCAAGGATGATGGTCAAGGAATACGCCGTAACTTTCCTCTGGAAAATGTGAGGATGGATGGAGGTCTTGTATGCCAATATTTATTGAATGATTTGAGGCCTGACAGAATCATTGTCTATAACCCCATCACGCAAACGCATAGAAAATTGCCGTGTACCTCTAAATACTTCTCAAAGTTAACTTTGGTCGTTGACAACATTTCTCAAAGTTTCAAGATTATTCTCTTTAACATTCCCAGGAAGGAACCTCCTATTCTGAATACCCCTTTAAAGCTAGTTTATGATTCGGTTACCAATGAGTGGAAGACCTCAACCAACCCATTCTGCATCAGTTCTGGATCAAAGCTTCTGGGGAGCCGTGTCATATTTCAAGGTTATGTGTACGTTTGTCTCTATTCTTACTTAAGAGATACAACCTTCGACCACTGTGGAGATACAACCTTGTGAATGATGCTTGCGAGAATCTCGATGTGCCCATCAGAGGTGAATTCTCTAGCGCTTGTTTCGTAGTGAGTGCCAATCGCTTGTTTTTGGTGGTATGGTCAAAAGGTGGTGGATTGGGATTTGATGATGGGGGACCAAGTTGGTCGTTTCAGTTGAGTGAACTCAAAATCCCTATTATGACAAGAGAGTTGCTCTTTGAAATGCCGACAGCAGATGTTGTGGAACGTTTTGAAACTGGGATTAAGAACCGAATACCCAGCCTACCCGAGATAAGTGCGTTTAGCTTCGGCAATTCCATCTTGTTCATGTCCAAGTCGACTGGAATCACGGCAGCTTTTGACGTGGTAACACGTGCTTGGGATTGGAATTTCCCTCCAAATCCTCTAGAATACCTCCCTCACGAGGAATGTGAGTGGGTTGGGGAGCAAATGAACCTCCTTTTGCCTTGCACGCCCTGGTAGCAAGAGGATAGATTTACACAGGGTTTGGAAACGTGTTTTGGGTCTACTACTGGACGGTAGCTTGGAGAGCGAAATCCGATGCATTGGGCTGCTCATAGTGAATTAGCGCCGTTCATGTACTTTGATTTGTTGCTGTAGTAGAAGGTGAAAAATGTAAAAGTTGAAAGTAGAAGCTGAAGATACTAGTGGGAAGCACTCTTTCGAAGCATAATTTGTAAGAGTGCCGTTTTGGACTTTCCATCCCTCCCAATCACTTGATGTTACGACACTGTAGACTATTAATGCAAGGGCTCTGTGTATTTTTTCAGATGGATTTCTCTTCGATTTATCTGTTGTAGGATTGAACACAACATGATTCTCACCACCGTGAATCTTGTGCTTCAGGCCTAGGTGAAGTTGTAGGCCGCAATAATATTTCTTCTGCATTTGTGATCATCACTTCGGAGTATTTAAACAAGTTGCTGTAACCAATTTCCCCGTTTCTAATCCTCATAAGTTCCTGTAATTCTTACTTAGTCATAGGCCTAGTAGCCGCTACGGCCTGTAACAACCATCGTTTGTAGATCATAACGACAAAGTAAGAAAGGGTGATACCTCAGCAAGCGGCATCAGTTTTACAAATTGCTTAAGAGTTAATTTCTTGTCCTTGGCTTCACATTGGCCTCCCTCCACATTCATCAGTCGAGTGAAGCCTTCGACCACGTCATCGTTCAAGCGATCAAAATTAGCGGTGGTGAGGTCCACAATGCCTTCCGAGAGAGAAAAGCCATCAAAAATTGGCATAAATAATGCGGGAAACTTTGATAACGAGGCTGATACAAGGCTACCAAATCATGACAAACACCGCTTCAGAGAAAATATTCGATCTATTGCTGGAATTCAAACGAAATACGGCTGCTATATTCAAATTTAATATAACAGCCAGTGAAAAACCTTGTCATATCATCATCCAGAAAATCAGAAATTTGCTTGAGACCACGCTCTTTCAGTCGCCGAAGTAACTCCTGAGAAGTCGGTCCAACATACTGGCATTCTGCCAGTTCTTTCTTCATTTTGCAACCTTAATCATTTAAACTCCTAGTTTTGCTATCAAAAGCAAACCTCATTTTGTTTAGGTAATCTCCTATCGGGAAGTCTGCTGGAGTTCTCTGCAAAAAGATTCCATGGTGCAAAAGTTTCAATATACCAGACATGCTCTGTACTGTGCTATAGACATTTGCAATCCCGAATTGAACCATGGAATTTTTCTGACCTTCAAACCACGAGGTAGTTAGCTTTCTGGCATCAAACCGAATCTCGAAGAGAAAATTGAGCTCGTAAGAAAACTAGAGATTCGAATGAAAGCACACATTGTTCGGTTTGCGCCCAGTGTGGGGTTTATACAGCTCTCGACCAGTAAGTGGATCCAATGGCCTGTGTGCGAGACGCTCCTGCATTTGCTTCTTCTCTCGTACACTTGAAGCATAATTTTCCAGGAGTCTACGAAGAACGTCACAACGTTCCAGCTGCCAGTCTCCTTCCATCGACGGCTAATTTGGGAAACCTCTGTTGATGGATAGCTGATTGCTACAATTTATCCAAGGAGGTTCCAATTTTGGCTGAACTTGTGATCAGAGGTCGACCTCTGCCGGAAATCCATTTTAGCCTCTGAAGAATCAATCGTGACATTCATCAAGAGTAGTTCATGCTTGGTACTTGACATATCAGGTGCATCAAGGCGTTGAATGTGATGTGGAATCTGAAAGATGAGTCAGAGTGTTATATCCAAGCAGGAGGCACATATCCAAGCAGGAGGCACACATCCAAGCAGGAGGCACACTCTAGCTTCCAAATTCTAATTTTTATGTAATCATGTTGTACATTGTAGGCTCAGTGGTTTTTGAGCCACCTTCAAGTTTCTTTTTCAAAATTCATAACTAATTCAATATTAATCTAAAATTGATTATTCCAATTGGTCCAATTTTTTATATACTTTGCACATCTTCCAATAATAGATTCCTTTAATGACTCCCTACTGAGCATGCATGAAATTTGAGCGGTTTCTAAGCCATTAGCTATATAGAAAGTTACTAGGAAACTATATAATGCGAAGCTATTGTAACACCATAGGAGGTTTGTTGTCTAACGAACAAATATTTATTTATTTTGTAGATTAAATTTCATCCCTCTGAAATTGATTTTATTGATTTTTGCTTTTTAGCAAATAAATTGTTAAAAATAATCTCAATTGGTTTAGATTAAAAAAATTACAAAAACAATTTATTCTATTTTCTTTGTTTTGTCTTTATAATTTTCTTGGATTTTTTGTTTGTTTTTTTTTTTTTAATTATTTATTGAAGAACATGCAATGGTGTTACGATGTTTTTTGCCTGTTGTTATGTTGTCTACTAGCACCGTAAACCATAGTAAGTTTGGCAGTGGCAAACAACAAATATGTATTTATTTTGAAAAAATAAGGTTTCACTCCTCAAAATTGAACTTCTTAATTATATTTTTTTGGGAAAAAGAAGATTGAGAAGGACTTCAAATGGCTCAAAGACAAACCTTTTATGCTGTTAATATACCACTAAATGGAGAGCTATTCAAGAGGACTGGTGAATATCCTAAATTTAGAAATAGAAAAAAAATAACGAGTTTGAAACACCAATTTGTGTGGACTTTATATAAATATGAGTTAAATAAATCCAAGTATCTCAAAAATTTATTCAGATTTTAGCCCAGAACAAAGAATTTCAACCGGTAATTTGGCCATTCCATTTGGACGACTTTCCACTAATTGCCGGATCGTTCATGTTCATTGTAAGGTACAAGTGTGTGACTGTTTCTGAGTGGCTTTCAACCTATGCAAGTGTTTACAATTTTCTTCATGTTACTGATGCTTGTGAATGAATATCCATGTGGATGTCCAATGTCTATCCTTAGGCAGACTTACCCTGAATGCTATGCCATAGAGGTACCGGTATCACTTTATCATTTTCTGGATTGGAATTCTTCTATCCATATCAAAACCCTCTCTCAGCAAATGTAAGAACTGAATTCAAAAGTGTACTTAGCCAATAATAAAACTGCAGAATTTTAGGATTCCTCAATAGTAATCAATTGGGTTTACAAACTGCAAGGCAATTTAGCCATTTGAATTTTGAAGTTGTGGCACAATATTTGTAGATAAAGAATGAGAAATCGAAATAAAGACAACAAAGTTATTGGGCAAGGTCTTAGTAGAAGAGAAAAACCATGTCACAAATATGCAAACATGGTGTTTAAAGTCAAAGGCAATTGAAACTAAATTTATGTTGAGTTTGAAGACATGCTAAAATAAGAATGGGTTGTATTGAGGTGCATTGAAATTATAGTCACCTACTATAGCTAGTTAGTTCTAAAGTCATTTGATATTAGACTTAGATACTATGAATTTTGATTCAACATAGTTGTGTATGTTTACTCGAAATAGCTAAAAGACATAGAAGAGGTTGGTGATGTCACTATATTTTGTGTGTGGGAGCTTAGTGGTATCTAAACTCATTTAGATTGACTCTTGTACTAAAAAAATTGGTTACAAAGTATGTAACTATCTTAAAATGTAATGTTATAAAATGGATTAATAATTTTTTGACAAGGAAGGTCTTTCAATTATAAGTGGCATATGTAAGTGACATCATCATAGCATCTTAGAAGGATCTATACAATAGATGGCTATTGGGCCAACAATATGTAGCTTCATAAACCCACATAATTGTACGAATTGTATAATGTGACTAAAAAAAATTTATGATAATTTTTAAATTTTTTGGAATTAGCAATACACTCTAAACAATTGAGGTAATACAAACAATCTTTTATCTTTTAAGTCTTTCTCACAACTACCCTAGTATGATATAGATGTTTCAATAATTTTATAAAGCTATAACCATCACAAATTCTACAATAACCGGCTCAATAAACAAATATCTCTTGGAATGGGTATTTTATTATAAGGCATATCATTAATGATAGGAACAGCTGACCACTTTGTATTTTTTTACAATTTCAACAATCTTACTAGAAATAACCATCTTCAGAAATGAAGTGAACTATAAATATAATCTTTCTATTGTAATACATAATAAAATGGGATCATAACTTAAATTTAAACATTTATGCACAGTATCGTATCCTGTACCAAATTTCACTCTTGTAGAAACAAAATAACTATTATTTTTCACTCATAGAATTTGTCAGTATCGTATCCTGTACCAAATTTCACTCTTGTAGAAACAAAATAACTATTATTTTTCACTCATAGAATTTGTCACCATGTTTTTAGAGTTTATTGATTTTTATTATTGCTGAAAAGTTTCAGAATGTTTATCATTTTTTTACGGTTTATGGTCCTTAACATTAATTGTGTTGTATTTTGGATATGTACTACTTCGTCAAAGTCAGTTTGGGAATGCTATATAGAGAAATTATTCAAATTTTAATTTCTTGTCACATGTAATTTTAGGAGATTTCAATTCATATCATTTGAAAATTCAAAGATTCTCGTTTTTTTGAAAATGATGATTTATTTAATGATGAAACCTGGTAGGAGCTAAAGTAATATTTGCAAACAAAACTGTGACCGAAGAGATGTTTTATTTGGGTAGGAAAAACCATTTAAATTGTCCTGTCTATTTTTTGGGATGTTGTTGTCTAACTTCAACCTTAATAGGAAACTAGAAGGTTCAAAGAAATCTCTGTTTTTGTTTTGAAAAAGCTGTATAACACTATTGCTTGGATTTGTAATTTCTTGTGTAATTATTGCCATGCTCACTCTGGTTGATATAATTATTCGTCTGGTGTTATGCTATTGTAAAAAAATTGGTCCTAGGATAAAGTGATATTGTTGTTGAAATGAAGTATTAATGGGGGATGTAGTGTTGGAATGCTTTTTAGTAGAATTTCAGAGCATGTTATTGTATGTACTCAAAAATAAGAGGAACATGTGCTGCCCTTTGGTTTGTACTTTGGTACATAGTGAATACAACGTCTTCCAAGTCGTTATTGTAGTTGGTCATAGAAGTATGTCAATGCCTACGTCTTTCAGTGGCTTCAATAATTACGACCATCTTTTATCCTTGTATACGCTTATATTTTTATACATGCACATGTGTAGATGTGAGATGTTGTGTGAGTGCACTAGCCTTGTATTTTATAAGTCTACGTTGGTTTTTACAGTAATTTATTTAAGTGTAAATCTTGATGTAGGAGGTTGAATTCAATTGTACTCAGAATGTTAGTTTGTGCCCAATCATGGATTGGAATAAGTACTCTTGAAGACTAGATTGATACGAAATGAGCAGCTTCTTCACCCAACTACATCGGAGAACATGCTGCATTTGACAAAGCGCTGCGAAGATGCCTCAAGGACGAAAGGAATGGTTGGTTAACCCCTAAAGGACAATTGTCCTAAAATGGGTTTTTTAAAAATTTGGGCATGTACATGTGGCTTCAATTAAAGTCAAGATTTTTTGAAACTTTTTGTGAATGTAGGCCATAAAAAGAACTTTGAGGAAATCTTTTTTTTTTTTTTTTTGATTGGACATTTATAAAAATAGTTATGGTATCTAAAGTGGGAAAAATTGTTCGATGGTCAATTTGGACAGCCATGCTAAATACATCAATTATCTCTGAAAATATTTCCATAAATACTTCATGATGACATCTTTGAAGTTTCTGAAAAAAAAAACAACGTTAAGTGCATAATGTTCACTCCACTAAATATCAAATTTTCTCTCCGTTTCGGGCAGTGTATAAAAAAACTTCTTCTTTCTTTCCTAAAAGTTAGAAAAAGCATTATTTTAGGTTTTTGTTTTGTTTTGTTTTTTTTTTTTTTTTTTTTTCAATGAAAGGATGGACATCAATCTTTGTTTTGACCGTTTGGATTGGGAGTTAAATCAAATAATGGAATTTCAAGATAAGAAATAAGATTTAGCATTTTTGTGTATACAACTTAATAAAAATATTGTTTTCAACATGCTACACTTCACTTTTGAGAGCAATTTTTTAGTACAATTATCTAACTTAGTCTTCTTTGACATGCATCAAAACCCTCAAAATCCATAATGCAAAAAACCTAAGAAAAATAAAATTAGAGTGTGTCAACCTAGTCAAAAATCTTGTCAAAAAAGTTTGTTTTCAAATTTTAATTGTTATAATCGTCTAATCTCTACGGTCGATTATATTGAAAAAAAATTGAGCTGTCTATTAAAATAATCTAGTTGAAGATCTTACGATTAGTATCAGAAAAAAATGATGTTTTAGTCATTCATTTAGTAGAATTTCAGAGCATGTTATTGTATGTACTCAAAAATAAGAGAAACATGTGCTACTCTTTGGTCTGTACTCCAGTACATAGTGAATATAACATCCTCCAAGTCGTTAGTGTAGTTGGTCATAGAACTATGTCAAAGCCTTCGTCTTTCAGTGGCTTCAATGATTACAACCATCTCTTATCCTCATATGCGCTTATATTTTTATTCATGTACATGTGTAGATGTGACAGGTTGTGTGAGTGCGCTAGCCCTGTATTTTATAAGTCTATCTTGATTTTGACATTAATTTATTTAAGTGTGGATCTTGATGTAGAAGGCTGAATTCAATTGTACTTTGAATGTCAGAGAGCTGCAGTTTGTGCGCGATCATGGATTGAAATAATTACTCCTGAAGACTAGATCGATATGAAATGAGCAGCTTCTTCACCCAACTACATTAAAGAACATGTTGCATTTGACAAAGTGCAGCGAAGATGCCTCAAGGACGAAATGAATGGTTGATTAAGAGATTTCTAGGAGTGAAGAGTTTTTGTCCATCGAAGACATCAACGATAGCTTAGGCAATGGCTCATGATACATGAAATCAGACATTTTTTGGGCTCATATGTTAGGGAGGATTGCTACGGAGGTTTCCGACTACTTTAACGATATTGTATTCAAATTTACAATGAAGATTTCAAATTTAGATATTTTGATTGTAGGCAGGTTTGCAATGCACTATAGGTGCAGCTCATCCAGATTCTTTTGATTTTCACTAGTGTGTACATAGACTCCGTAGAAAGTGCAAAGTTTTTATTGGACCTCCAAGGTTCACCTACAAATACAAAACTTGGAGAAAGTTGAAACTAAAGTATACAGTACAAGGTAGGAGCTGATACATCATTCTAAAAACCACTGGCACATGCTGTTTAAATCCTTATCTTGAATCTACAACCAGATTGTGAAAAGTAAGAAAGTCATTTTAATTATTGGTGAAAGTATCATAAGTTACACATCTTAATTGTCTCTTCGGGGGACAGCACAAGGAGATTCTAGAGACAGAGTGTAAATCAACTACCAAAGAGACACGGTTTTTAAATACATAGCCTCACAACTAGCATATGCAAATTTAGTAGCATTGAATAAAAACTAATCACTTGAAATTCAAGCGAACCGCATTGTGTGAAGTCACAGAAATGAAGCCAAGCAAAACTTGTCCAGACCCCCAAATTTCTAAGTTTTCCATGAGAGTCAATTCCACCAGAGATAGTGACTTGACAACACAGATTATAGTGAAGTATTCTTAGGGCCGGTTTACACTACGGTGGAGAAGGCCTCCAGTTGGTCAAGAATGCTTGGCCAAGACAAGGTTATATGAGGCAAATGGTGGATGTGCCGGAGAAGAATTGAAGGCAATAAAATATTTCAAAAGGAGTCTTGACCGGTTGTAGTCTAAACATCTAGAGGAGAAGCTTTAGAGGACAAGTCCACCGGAGAAGTGTACATGTGAAGAGAAGCTCACGAGATGGTGAAGTTGTTTTTGATCAAAAACCATAAGTCTCTACATTCACATTGTATCAAAAGATCTAAACAAGAATTGTGTTCATAAAAAATGAATATGCATATGTATGACAATTTGACTTAACTTCAAAATAATTTTATTATCAAATGGTGCTGAAGAATCATGGTTTTTTTGGTTGATTTTGACTTTCCATAAAAAAAAACATCTCATGGTAATATAATATTCAATTTTATTCAAAAGATAATTTAAATTGCCAAATTGCTAATTGTCAATTTTGACCCATATATCAAAACTTAATCAATAACAACAATACCAATAGAACATTACATGCTCATGTTTACGAAAACATGATAAAAAGCCCAAAAAATAAACTTTAAGCCCTCAAAATGTCTTTGAAAAAAAATTACAGCATATAGAGCTAGAGTGGGAAGTGTATAAATCCAATTCTAGGAAGGTGGGGATACAAGAAGAAGGTGGAGAGGACCTGTCACTTTGTTCAGGAGGAACGAAGAAAAGGTAATTCTTGAAGCCACCTCCAACTTCCGGACATCCCGACGCACCTCCCGCCTCCATCCGCCACGAGGAGTAGTAACTGAAAGCACCATACGCGACAAAGCAGGAGTGTAAGGAGTTCGGATTTACTTCTTCTCAAGCTGGGGCTTAGGCTCTACGGAACCTTTGCTTTGGGTCGTTCCAGCCTCGGTCAACCCACGCTCATCAGACAGGTGGACGACCCCCGGGGTCGGTGTCCCTTGGCCCATCCGTGTTTCACGGGTTTTGTTCCCCTTTTTCTTGCATTTTAACCGCGGTGCGGATTTCAAAGAAGGTGGAGATGGACCACTAGCTGGAGAGGCTATTCTTGGTGAGCATGAGGTCCATGGATCAATTCTCAATGGTGGAATCTATGGTCTAGATTTGTTTTTGAAAATTGTTTTTTTAACCACTTAGGCTTCTCTAGAGGAGGAGTTTCTTCTCCGGCCTCAACTTTTATCTTTAGTTTTGACTTCCTCCAAGTTTTTTATTTGTGCGTGAACCTTATGGTCCCACACGTCTTGTTTACAATGGATTAATAATTTTTCAACACAAAAAAGTCTTCCAGTAATATTCCAACACTTCCAATTATAATTTAAAAAGATGGTTAGGAAGTTCTGAATTTACATAAATCCATATTATTGGACATATGTAGCCGACATCATCATAGCATTTTAGAAGGATCTATACAATATATGGCTATTAGGCCAAATATATATAGCTTCATAGACCCACGGAATTGAACGAATTGAATAATGTGACTAATAATATTCTATTGAAATTTTCAAAATTTTTGAATTAACATTATACTCTAAATAATTAAGACAACACAAACAATCTTTTATCTTTTAAGTCTTTCTGACATCTACTCTAGTATGGTAAAGATCTTTCAATAATCTTATAAAACTAAAACCATCACAAATTCTACGATAATTAGCTCAATAAATAAATCTCTCTTGGAATGGGTATTTTATGAAAAGGCATGTGATTAATAGAGGGAACAACTCACCACTTTGTATTTGTTTACAATTTCAATAATTTAAAAAGAAATTAAGACTGAGATAAATCTCTTTTAATATCCAAATTTTATGAATACAAAAATGAAGTGAACTATAAATAGGATCATTCTATTGTACTACAGTATAAAATGGAATTTTTAACATTAATTTTAACCCCTATAAGACGAAGCAACCACTTTTGGATTACGCCACAAACAGAAAACCTAATAAAATGCCCTAGAAGGGTCGGATTTAAGTGTTTCTTGTTCCTAAACTCTTTAGAATCAAGTTGGAAATAAGGATACGCTAAAATTCTAGAGAAACGTGAAACCGTGATTTTAGAAAAAAGAAACAACATGGGCCGATGAGGTGTTTCTACAGTGAAGTTAGTGTATCTACATTGACAATGTTTCAACTTTACTTTGTTTTTTTTATTGGGAATGCTTGGATGACCACTACTTTATGGCTTCACTGTTTTGGATTTATCAGAAATCCATTTGAATTTGCCATAAAGTGCCATGTTGAAAAAAATAAAATTCAAAGTGACACGTATGTCAAACCCATTTTCTCCAAATTGGCAACTTGAAAAAATATAAAAAATATTGTGCATGTTCCTAACATACTGGAGAAGAGAATAAGCTTTAGTTGCCAAGTTTTTATAAATTTCTGAAGTAGCAATTTTCAGTCAAACTCGGAAACTCACTGTTACTCTTCCAAACTTCACATGTTATTATCTCCCAATCTGTTGCTTCTCCAAATCCAAAATTCCGTACAAATTTCAGTAGCTCACTACTTTCAAAGATCCTACAAATAAATTGCTTATAATGATTCTCAAATTTGTCTCACTTTGGAAAATGCAAGAATGGCACTCTATATACTCAAAAACTATGGAAATAAGCCTCGGTCCTTTAGCGGTTAAACCTACATTTAAACGTTATATATACAAAGAATAAAAGCAATTTTTTCCATATGCAAAGTATTGTATCATGTACCAAATTTCACTTTTATAGAAAGAATTTATTTATTTATTTTTTCACTGACAGAATTTGTCATAGTGTTTTTAGAGTTTATTGATTTTCCTTTTTTATTGCTGAAAAGTTTCAGAATATTTCTTATTTTTTTACGGTTCATGGTCCTTAACATTAATTGTGTTGTATTTTGGATATGTACTACTTCGTCAATGTCAGTTTAGAGATGCTATAAGGTAGACTGTCCTGTAAGCACCAACTTAAAGCAACCTGACCTATATTTAGCAGTAGTAAAATAAAAATAAAAATATGATCACATTCAAAATAGGTTTTCACGAGGATTGAAAAAATTTGCAACATGTAATTCACATTTCTGAATTTTATACAAAAGTCCAAACTGCTAAGTAAGATTTGACCCAAATGCGCACTCTACAAATGAGGTACATCTAACCTTTCACAATCAAGAGAATTTGGACAGGGTGCTTTTGGGTCAGGGGCGCTTTTAGGACAATCTACCTTAGAGAGAAATTATTCAAATTTTCATATCTTGTTACATGTAATTTTAGGAGATTTCAATTCATATCATTTGAAATTCAAAGATTCTTGTTTTTTAAAAATTATTATTTATTTTATGACGAAACCTGTTAGGGGCTAGAGAATTATTTGCACATAAAACTATGAGTGTGTAATTTTTTTATTTGGGTAGATAAAACCATTTAAATTGTGTGGGTAGAAAAACATTGTTGGGCCCTCAAGGTAAAATGCAAACCTAAGAGTAAGAAGTAAAAGTTTGGTAGCAAGTGTGATGAGAAGGGGCTGGGGAAAGTTAGCATGCGTGCGGCGAGCGGCGAGCGAAGATTCGAGAGCAGATATTTGACCTTTGAACACCCATTTGATTAAAAAAAATACCCTATAACCGTGGGTAGTATCTAAATTTAGAGTTATATTTTTAGAATAATTTATAGTAATTGTGTGTAATTCCGTGGAAAAATTCTCCCAACCCATATTTAACCTACAGTTAAAAGGGAGTAAGTAAAATTAGGGCTGACGTCATGATGACGTATTGCCATGAGTATGCACCTCTAAAGTTGTTTTAAATCCTACATCTTTTTCTGTTTCATATACCTTGCCGATTGACAATAGGAATCCATCTTCCTGCTATGATCTAGGATACGATAAAAACAGTGAATAATTGGCACTTGATACTTTAGAAAATAATTTTAAAGATAGATTCAAAAATAAGTTGAGCTTCGTTGCTTCTGCCACTTTATAAAGCATGCCATTGAAATCCTCTTGAGATTTCTAAAAAATCGTGTACAATAATTGTATTACTTAGTCAAAAATTTATCCTTTCCAAAATTGCTTGTCCTCACTGATGATTCCATCGGCTATAGATAAGATCTATTCTAGCTTTTTATGTCTCACAATTCCATATAAACCATAGAGGTTTTTGGTCTACTTGTTTAGAGTCATCAATCGATACACAGAATCTTGCAATTCATAGGCATTGTTTGAGAGAATGAGCAATACCTTTGAAGTAGTTGCTTGTGAAACTATTCTTCAGGATCTGCTTTGGCGGATGGCAGATGGACCTGATCTCTGGGAATCAGTGTGTGTTAGTACAACTCAAAGTTGTAGTCCTCCAATAGTGATCACGTTTGAAGATGTGGAGAATGCTCGTGCTGTGTCGAAGCTCTGGAGAAGTGAGATTGACAACAGTACTGAATATGCTTGCCTCCGACTTGCAAAATGGAATTACGATTCATACTCAGAGGGGCAGTGGACTCCCAAGAAAGACTTTGAAGCGTTTCGCTTCAACGTGAACTGGAATATTTTTAAGAGTTCCTGGATTCTAGTACATCCGATTCCCAATGACAGGTTAGAAATAGCGTCATTTGGTGAACTTCGTTGCATTGAGTTAGATAAGTTGAGGTCGATCCTCATGGACAACAGAAATCAACCAATATGGGTGGAACCGGGAGAGAAATTGATTCCTAGTGATGGTATTTGGGTCTCTCCTAAGCATAGATGAGATTGGTGTGATTAAGAAATCATGAATGCAATACAGTTATATATGAATAGTGATGTATGTATATTATGAGTCTTTCAATTATATGTGCATTCGGGCTAATTACATGAGTTGCACTTTGTATCTATCGATATCTATGAATGGTTAGATTATCCTTCAACGCATATTCTAGAAAACCTTTTACAGCTCACTATAGTCACAATTCAGTGTGGTCAAGTTTTAGACGTTTGTTTGGATTTTCAATCTCTGACTCCACTGATGAACCAGCAGTGTCTACTTCCATAGGTGCTCTTGCTTCCTCCACTTCCATAGTTGATCCGCGAATTTTGGACCAATCATATTGTTTTACCCATATTGGTCTATCTTGGTTACACCCTCTGGTATCTAGATAAATACCAGTGTCATTTGCTTTCCAAGCGCAATCAATACACGTCATGCGTGTTGGAACTTGGATCATCAGGTGGTATCCAAATGAATACATCTTTGCAGATTTTCTTTGTTGCTACAGAAATGAACTTGCATTTCCATTCTATACTATAATGAGGATGTGAATGCCTTCTCAAGATAACTCCTGTGGTACGTTCATTTGCACAAGGTCTCTGAATGCGGGATGGAAGTGTTCTGACAGTCTTGTCTCCATTTACCGGTCCGTAAACTAGCATCAATTCATGGTCAAGGTCATTAAGCATTGTAACCATGTAATCGCCAAGTCTCTTGACCAATGGCCATGTGTATGGATTCAGTGTGAACTCACGTTTTTTAAGAAAGTGCTTGCAACGTCTTGGAGGACTGAAGTGAGACACATAGACTCCACCCGACTGAATTTTCCAATGACACTGAGGTTCCTTAGTGTGCGGCCATTCATCACATAATGGACAGTCGTCTTTGTTAAAGGGGTTTTTTGCCTTTTACCTAGGAGCATTAAAACAGGAGCAGGAACATTAAATTGCCAGGAGCAGTAAAACAGTTAGTTACTGCGGATTTCTTAGTTATTGCGTTTTGGATGAAGTTTTGACAGTCGGATGAAAAATTGACTTGGATGAAAAATGGACAGATGGAGGGTGGCGGCTAGGGTTGCGGGGGGGGGGGGGGGGTAGTAAGGAGTGAGACCTTGGCGGCTCTCACTCTCTCTCTCTCCCCTTGGAGTTTGTGCGACTATGGAGGTTGGAATGGGGGTTGTAGAAGTTAGGAGTAGTTATGAGGGCAGGACATGACTGTACAGGGCAGGACTGATTGTATGAGGTAGAGATTAATGAGAAAACAAAGACTCTTTTGAGTAGATTGAGTGTATACATTGATGTTAGGGTATAGGAAATGTATGTGGGTTTGTTGGGTTGTTGCTTTAATGTCAGTAGAAAGGGGCAGGAGACTTAGAAATCTGGTGCAATAAAGGAGCAGAATGGTGTTAAGTAGAACTAGCTAGGTGGGTATAAAAATTTCGTGGATTTCTCTTTAGATCTGGACAGTGAACTAGCTTTTTAAGGGTGAAGCTAAATCACCCTTTAATAGTCTTGTGAGTGTCTTGCCAACTTGTTTCGCTTGCACTGCGCTCGTGGATTCTCATAAATGCACAGTGGTTCAACAATAAAAGATTCCACGCAATTCCAATTCCGAGTGTTGTAGGAAAATTCACAGAATAGATTGTTTTTAAACATTTCCATTTTCATACTTTGGCGAAGCGGAGAACCAAGTAAGGCTCCAGTATTGGGACTAAGATTTTCAGAAAAACTGTATTCCAATCTCAACACTCCATACATGTATTTCTTTTTAGCGCATTCAAGTAAAATTAGATAGGGAGAGGCATTGAAAATTTCTAGGGGACTGTGTCCAAAAGATCGTGAAGCATCTACGCAAATAAAAATTATAAAAAAAAACATCCAGGTAATAACATGAATCTCAAACACCTGATTCTTCATATTTTCAAAGGTGAAATCCATTATAGATATGTGCAGCACAATGAGTAATCGGAAATTGTAATGAATTAGGGTCAAATATTGAAGAAGAATCAGAGTAATAAATGGCATTTATAAAGTAAAAACTCATTTATCTCTCCAAAAGTGACCAGCCATTCAATTACAAATGAATTCAATTTACTATTTATGAAATACACCTCCCTATCTCTTCCTGAATCCGCTGCAATTTTTGGTAGTGGGAGATAGGAGCTCCTCAAAATTAAGCAATTGGGCAAGCAAAGTCCCTCTCGATCCTAACCACTTGTCCACCCCTAAGTTGAGAAAATCCAGCTCCTTCTCCCTTGTCAAACCCACTCCCGTTACCGATAGTTGGGAAGAATGCCCCTAACAATTTAGCTTAAACCAAATTTCAAACCATGAACATCTTACAAGTAAAGGCCTAAAAGTCATCATCTCCGTGAACGCCCGGCCAGAGTCTTCATTCACTACTCTCCATCCAACAACCACAACGTCATCCACTAGACGGAACCGAGCTTGGCACACGACGCAATACCAAGACATTCAACAACTTATACACGAAAATACATATATCACAAGAGGAAGAAAAGAATGTCACAATGATGGCACTCCTTCTATGATCTCCCAAGATGTCTTGCAAGTGCTCAACTTCGTTTCGTTAGACAGACCATTCTATAGGATGCACCAGACATGGAGCGGTTTTGAAAGCAAAATCATATATGAAGGGAGGGTCAAAAGGAAGTGTCGTCAACGGCACTACTTTTATGACCTCCCAAGATGTCTAAAAAGTGCTCAAATTCCATACCTTGGACGGCCTTGTCAACGGAAAACCAACAGCAAAGTACCATTCTGCAGGATGCAAAAACTAGACATGGAGCGGTTTTGGGAGGAAAATTATATAAGAAGGGAGGGTCAAAAGGGAGTGCCGTTAACGGCACTACTTTTATGACCTCCCAAGATGTCTAAAAAGTGCTCAAATTCCATACCTTGGACGGCCTTGTCAACGGAAAACCAACAGCAAAGTACCATTCTGCAGGATGCAAAAACTAGACATGGAGCGGTTTTGGGAGGAAAATTATATAAGAAGGGAGGGTCAAAAGGGAGTGCCGTTAACGGCACTACTTTTATGACCTCCCAAGATGTCTAAAAAGTGCTCAAATTCCATACCTTGGACGGCCTTGTCAACGGAAAACCAACAGCAAAGTACCATTCTGCAGGATGCAAAAACTAGACATGGAGCGGTTTTGGGAGGAAAATTATATAAGAAGGGAGGGTCAAAAGGAAGTGCCGTTAACGGCACTACTTTTATAACCTCCCAAGATGTCTAAAAAGTGCTCAAATTCCTTACCTTGGACTGCCTTGTCAACAGCAAAGCATCAACACTACTTTTAAGAGAATATCTTAGGGAAAACGGTGGTGCTGAAGTGACTCGGGACTAAATCAAAATATAGGACAACTTGAGCTTCAAAAATATCCATAAGGCATGAAAAAGGATGTGCCGTTAACGGCAGTATCCCAAAAGCATCTCTGAGATGCACAAAATACCGACAAACTCCTAAAAATAGCCCTTATAAATCAATTACAGACTCAAAATTAATTTTTTGACGACCTTCAAAGGTAGCGCCGTTAACGGCAGTACTTTTTTACTGCCATTTGAAGTACTTGAAGTATCCAATTGAAGGTTTACTTGATAATTTTTCAACTCTTGATAAAGGCCTAAAAAGAAGTGCCGTTAACGGCACTTCTTTTTTGAGACTTCTTTTGGTCATTTTATGATCTGTTGAAATAAATTTGCTGTGGAGGTTGTGTTGTCAATGGCACGTCTCTAGAAATATCCTCTGCTGTTTTAAGGGCTTAAATTCAAAAACCAAAAAAATAAAAGCAGCCTTAGGGTACTGCCGTCAACGGCAGTACCCTTGGAGAGCTCTTGCGATGCCGAAGAAAGGCAGCATAGAGGAGTAAAACCTCAACTTCAGAAAAAATAAAAGCAGCCTTAGGGTACTGCCGTCAACGGCAGTACCCTTGGAGAGCTCTTGCGATGCCGAAGAAAGGCAGCATAGAGGAGTAAAACCTCAACTTCAGAAAAAATAAAAGCAGCCTTAGGGTAGTGCCGTCAACGGCAGTACCTCTGGAGAGCTCTTGCGATGCCGAAGAAAGGCAGCATAGAGGAGTAAAACCTCAACTTCAGAAAAAATAAAAGCAGCCTTAGGGTAGTGCCGTCAACGGCAGTACCTCTGGAGAGCTCTTGCGATGCCGAAGAAAGGCAGCATAGAGGAGTAAAACCTCAACTTCAGAAAAAATAAAAGCAGCCTTAGGGTACTGCCGTCAACGGCAGTACTCCTAGAGAGCTCTCGCGATGCCGAAGAAAGGCAGCATACAGGAGTAAAACCTCAACTTCAGAAAAAATAAAAGCAGCCTTAGGGTAGTGCCGTCAACGGCAGTACCTCTGGAGAGCTCTGGGGCTTCTGAAGAAAGGCAGCATAGAGGAGTAAAACCTCAACTTCAGAAAAAATAAAAGCAGCCTTAGGGTAGTGCCGTCAACGGCAGTACCCCTGGAGAGCTCTGGGGCTTCCGAAGAAAGGCAACAAAGAAGATCTAAAACAGAACTAAAAATTTAAAAAAGCAGCCTCAAGAGTAAAACCTCAACTTCAAAAAAATTAAAAATAGGAGTTTCGGGGTACTGCCATCAACGGTAGTACCCTTGGAGAGCTCACACTATTGATGAGAGGCAGCGTTGAAGAGTAAAACCTCAACTTCAAGACATAAAAATGTAGCCTTAGGGTACTGCCGTTAACGGCAGTACCCCTGGAGAGCTCTCGCGCTGCCCATAAGAGGCTGCGTAGAGGAGTAAAAACACCACGTCACAATGTCATGGCAGATATTGTACTATTCTAACCAGACTATCTTCGATTATGAATTCCTTTCTATCGACCAATTCGTGATCATATTGCGTTCTATCTAGCCTAAGTGAGGCTCCACTGGGGTCTACAGATCATTGCAAGTAGTCAGCTCGAGGCGAAGCTTCAGGATACACGCATCCGGAGAGGAGGGCGAGCCGGCTAAGAATGCTAAGGATGACGATGACGAGTGAGGAATTGTGAGCCAAGTAGAGCAAGCAGATTGTTTGGTCTGAGAGCGTTATGTTTGTCGATCTGGGCACATCGGGGTATATTGGGGTATATTGGTGAGTGGATTGTTGCATGATTGGGAAATCGCGATTTCGAAAATATGGCGGCAGGGATGGAGAGCGTCACGGTTGATGATTAGGAGAGCAATGCGGAGTTGGTGCTCTTCCAAGTGAAGGAATGCTATGTGTATATGGTGCGAGACCTCTGGAATTTGAAATTCAGTACTTAGGTTGAATTAGGCTGTGTGTGATTGTTGTGGTTTTTTTTTGAGCCCACTGGTTAAGGTTTTAGAAGACGGTGTTGGAGTTTGTCACCAGATAGTCGTTTTCTTGCTTCGGTGGACTGGTTTTAGAGTTTCGTGAAGTGAGAGGGTTTAGGTTTTGCTTTCAACAATCTCTTTTGTGTTATGTGTAGTTTTTGGAGTTGGTGTGTTTCTAGTAGTTGGATGTGTTTATAGGGTTTACTGTGAATTGCATCTGTGGTTTATGGGAGGTGTTGTTGGAAATCACTTTGTTTTTAAGGATGTTGAGTGTATATTAGTGTTGTTTTTTGGATTACTTAGTTTGAAATCAACAAGACATTGCGATTGTCGTGGTTTCAACTAAGTCATGCATCATGTTTTGTCAATTTTACATTCTACATTGGAACTTTTAGGATTCAACTCGCCGGATTTCAAAGTACATTATTGAGCCTCTTAGTTTGGTTTTGTTCCTGTTTGTAATACGCGGCTAAAGGAGTAGCATGTTTATTTTGTTTGTCACAGATACCTCCAAGAAAGAGTGCAGCTTCTTACAAGTACATGGTCGACCAGAAAGGTGCACTGCTTCAAATTTACAGCAGGGATCTTTTGGTGGATTAGTCTGTTTCTAGAAGTGTAGTCACCTTCATGATGTGTGTTGATTGAAGGGCGGATGAATGGGACATTAACAAGTAGGCGTAGGAGGGCGTCTTGAAGGTTGTGTCGAAAGGTGAAAATTGTTCCATTAGACTGAAAGATAAAAAGTCAGGTAAACATTCAGTTCTTTACAAACAGATGTTCATTACACTTCATTGCAATAGTCAACAACCGTACTTGTTGTATAGTTTCTATCGACGGAGTACGTTGCCACTCACTGGGTCTGCTTGTCGGCTTTTCTTTGTTTGAGGGTACTGTAATTCACATTCTAGAATGTCAAAGAAGGGTTTTGGTTTCACTTCAAAAGTGCTATTATCTTAAAGATATCTGCAGTGCATTGAGATATCTCATTGCAAGCCTGGATTCAGATTATTATTTGGACAACAGCAGTTCGGCATCTCAATCCCCAACATGAATGATGCAATTCTCAAGCGCTAAACAGGAAAATTCTCGTTCACCCACGGAAAGGAAATGAAGATGCTTCTGTGCATTTGCTACGCATGTCCCGGCTAAATCCTTCCGCACACACATCTTGCCGTTTCATGTGAATGGCAGTTATCTGGAAACAAGTTTGAAATCATGAAGAAGAGAAACAAGCTTCGGAGTAAAATCACCTCCAGAATCCTAAAATTTAGTAAAATCCAACTCAATGTCGTTCTACTGCTTCATACACAGGGATAGTCAAGATGAAGTGATCAACAAATACTGGCCGAAAAGCAGACTGGATAAGTGTTGGCCATGATCGAATCGTTTTAAATTCATCTACGCTGATACATATCCGAGGCACTAGCATGAGGCATTTGAAGACATTTTCGACGAAACTGATCTTGGTGGGCAATTACGCTGGCTCCACTTGGCATATCATTAACCTAGGCTTTCCTCCCATTGCTCCTGGTGCTCCTACAATGATATGATATGGTTCCCCTCGCGGAAACTTTTCGCTGCAAAACCAGCCACCTATGGCAGCTACTTTTCCACTCACCACCTTCTCCTTCTCCCACTCTCGTACCCTCTATAGTTACTCTAGGGGCGCCTTGGATCCGTCAAGCAGTCTTACAACCCCGACCTGCAACCTCCAATTCCATAGTTCCTTGCAGTAATAGGCGCAACCTGAGCGAAAGAGGTGTAAGAGCAATCATGGGCAATGGCAAGCAAGAGAGAGTGAAGCCGGGGCCGGGGCAGGAATCAGTAGGGGACTACCCGCAGCCACTAGCCTTAGAGCCCGTGCCGGAGCGAATTCGCATCGAATTCAACTCCAAATTCAACTCCAAATTCAACTCCAAAACCATCGCTGACACTGCATGGGCTCCTCCGAATCCGAGTCAAAGCTTGCTTCCGTTCTGTCACTATGATACCTCACCCGGGCCATAGTTGCATCATCAGGTTGGATTTCGGCATTGCTCCTACCATCACACAATACCATATCACCATCAGCTCTTAACCTGGTTGCACTTGCCCTGCATTCAAGAAGACAATGACTAAGTTTCGAGGCAGGATTCAGTTTTCGTACTCTAAACACTTGTATTACATCCTTTTGAAGGTCTGCAACCGGGATCCGAGACCAAGCTTTTTATCCATGCGCCTACCTTTAGTTTCAACGAGGTCAATCAAGTCCTAGAGAGTGGAATCTTGACTCACCCCTTGGCCAAAAAAGAGGAGGCCGGAGCGTACTTTTTTAGAAACGCATTCGCATAGTGGACGGTGGTTAATGGGGATACTTAGTCATTGGTGATTGACTTTTTCCTTTTACTGAGTCAGCAATGCAAATCTCGTATTGACTATTTCAATATAAAGGTTTTGTCATTCACATTTATTACATTGAGTAACAATAGCATTCAGTTGGACAAGTGGCCTTTGTTCTTTATACCCTAAAACAGTTGGATTGTTCTAATGCCATCAATACATTTCAAAACCCATTTTATTCTTTGAAATTAATGCGTTTAGCTATCCCACTATCATTTTCAGCATAATTACCAACCTCCTGCTGCACTACAGGACAAGCTACATTGACATTCATTGCTCATTCCCTAGTTGGCATTTATCGAAGGCGGGGACGTTTCAACAATGAACAAGCTTCACTCTTTCTACGTAATGCTTCCCTAGAATAAGTCTTTGGTGGAATCTTCCCGACCTTGGAGTATGCATGAGGTGGCAAAGGCACAACCGGCTCCTCCTGAAGTACTATGAGACTACCTGGCTCTTCTACAGCCATAAGTCTCCTATCACGTCTAATTCTACATCCACGTCATCATTTTCAGAATGCCCTTCATTGCACCCATTCGCCTCGTCTTCCCCCTCGACCTCCACATATGGATGAAATGGGCCAACGACATCACCAAGTGAGAGAGTAGTATCCCTGACATCTTCCATATCCGAAACTCGCTCTTCCTTGGACTTGCTTCAAGAAAAGAATGAACAAAGAGGAAGTGACCTTCTATTGCCACTACTTAAATATCCAAGAGCTAGATGCTTGGCGCCCTTGAAACCTGGACCATATAATGATAAACGAATTTCATCCTACTGAATGGCGTGACTAGGTTTGTTGACACTGTTTTCATTGATTTGTAAACAACATACCCTAAACCAAAAATTGAGGGGGAACTAGAGAAAGTTCGTTTAAAAATTTAAAAAATAAATAAATAAATCAAAAAAAAAATTAAACTCAATAAATGCATCTAAAAGAGGGTGTGTGTACATTAAGGGAAAACATGATTCAAAAATAAAAATTGAAAGGGGAGAAAAATATTAAATTGAAAATGAACAAAGAATATATAAGAAGCAAATGAATGGCAAAATAAGAAGATGAAATGGCAATTAACATCAACGCAATAAAACATATAATGGAGGGATATAATAGATAGATAGAATTGGAATTGAGAAGATGGATAGAATCGAAGAAGATGGGAAGGGAAATTAATTCAAATGATTAACAATCAATAAAAAATGATGAATGCCATGTAGATGAGATTGGTAGAAATGTAGTAATGTAAAGAAAATGACATAGGATTCAAAAAGTACGGTTTATCGGTCGTATCGACTTTAAGAATATTAAAAAAAAAGGTAGTGGAACTTGGTAAAAATTATTAAAAAACTGTAATTCAGTCCACGGTTATAGGGTCATCATTAATTACTATAAATAGAAATATTCTAAGAATATTCTTAGAATATTCCTAAAATAATCAAATAATCTAATAATAGTTTTTATTTTTAGTAAGAACTTTACTGTTTTTAGATTTAGGGCCTCATTTTCTGCTCTCCGCTCTCCAAATCTCCGCTCGCCGCTCGCCGCACGCATACAAGCTAGCCTCAAAGGGGCTCTAGAGAGAGACGAAGACGGGTGCAGTGCAGCGCAGGAAGTCCTTGCTCAGGCCCATAAGTCAGACAATACTGATGATTTAAGTCATGCGTATGTATGGTCATGACACTAGACCCTAACAAATTCGGAAATTTTGGTAAGGAGGAATCATAAATCAATTGCTGCATTGGAATCAACATATTTAGAATAAGTTTACTCCAGATACATGAATAAAAAATAGAAAAATCCATGAGTTGAAATTAAGTTTGGAATAAAATGCAAAGAGACTATAGATAGACACCTTTTACTTCTTGAAGGACATAGGTCCAACATCTATGTCTATAATAGAATCCAATTGGGTGAATTTATTTTAATTTAATTTAATTTGGGCCAATGACAGAGCGTGAAGCCCCCTTAGACAACAAAAGTAAATAATAAAAATTGAATTTTTTTAATCCAAAATAAATCAATCACTGGAGTTAAGTGAGAGTTACTATCCTTATAAACAAGAAGTTAATATATACTTGTAGCCAAACTTCATTGTGCAAGTCAGATTCCATTAATTTACACTAATCTTTCTCTCCTTGGTGGTTGATGCTAATATTGGGTACATTATTTCATCAACAAATCTGCTGCCAGCCTGCCAACATACAATATTATAATATAATATTGCAGGCACTTGGGTGTGTATTTAATCTCTTCAATTTTCTCTTTTGCTTTGTTTTCATTTTTACTTTTATTAGTTTCAAGATTTTCCACGGCTTTAGGGTGACCACCTACCAGAGTCTAACACCTAGATAACAGATGAATAGTGAGCAGATGAGCAGCTGAGAGATGATGTTGCATGACTTTGTTTGCAGATGTAGCACTTTGGTTTTGTGCAGCTCCTCCAATCACCTCGGTTTTGTCAAGAAGAGTCTGTTCCAATCCCCATACAGGTGTGAATTCTTAGACATCATAACCTCTGTTCAATTCGTGGAATTTCAGGAAGTCTCCGAGCTTTGGTTTGGTTCCTCTGAGCCTTTTTCTCAGGTATGATTCTAGCAAATGAAGCTATGTTTTAATCTGAAGATGTTGGTGATGTGTGGCCATGTTACTTATATTGCATGTCGTCATGGTAAGGATGTTTTTGACAGGGGTTAGGGTTTAAGGTTTGGGACAAGCCTGATTTTGGCTCAAAAGATGATGTGATTCTACCACATCTAAGAGCTACTCCTGAATTTCACTCTGTCTAAGTTTTTGTTTTTGTCTTCCGCTCTATGATGGCTTGAAACTTGTCGAGAGTGCTATGGATTGGGCAAGGGGGTGTTCTGGGATTGTTGAGTGGAGTGAAAGAGAGGTGTGTCGTGTTTTTGGGGGTAAATGTAGCATATTAGGTGCGTTGTTTTCAGTGCTGTGTTTTGTAGCTTGTGAGGTTATGATGTGATGGGTTGGTATTGAGGTTCTTTCATTTGAAGTGTGTAGGGTCGATGGACTTCAGGGCTGCCTTGTGGAGTGATCTCCCCTTGGAAATGCTGGAACAAGTGCTGTCATATCTGCCTCTGCCGGATTTGTGCAGGTATCGCACCGTTTGCAAGAGCTGGGATCGGCTGATATGCGACTCGAAATTTGGGTCTCTTTGTGCTCAAAATGTTGCAAAGAGAGAGGCATCCTTAATTGCAATGCGGTACAGTACTTTTACTTGTGGCAAGACACATGAGGGGTGGTGCTTCCTTGACGTGAATGCAAGGCAATGGTATGTGTTCAAGGAGGATGGTCAAGGAATTCGCGATACTTTTTATTATGGAAATGTGCGGATGGATAGAGGTCTTGTATGCCAATATTTATGGAATGATTTCAGGCCTGAGAGAATCATTATCTATAACCCCATCTCGCAGACGCATAGAGAATTGCCAACTGTGCCGTGTACCAATAAATACTTCCCCGAATTAATTTTGGTCGTTGACAACATTTCTCAAAGTTTCAAGATTTTTCTATTGCACTCTACCGTACACGACCCTCGTTTTTCAAATGACCCTAGAAAGCTAGGTTATGATTCGGTTACCAACGAGTGGAAGACCTCAACCAGCCCATTCCCCATCGGTTCTCGATCAAAGCTTCTGGGGAGTTGCCGTGCCATATTTCAAGGCTATTTGTACTTTTACCGCTACACTTACCCACAACAAGAGCATACACTGTTGAGATACAGCCTTGTAAGTGATGCCTGGGAGAATCTGGATGTGCCATGGATCATAGCTGCCCGTGATGCTGATCTTGTAGTGAGTGCCAATCGCTTGTTTTTGGTGGCATGGTCAAAAGGTGGTGGATTGGGATTTGATGATGGGGGACCAAGTTGGTCGTTTCAATTGAGTGAAATCAAAATCCCTGACATAACAAGGGAGGTGCTCTTTGAAATGTCGGAAGCAGATGTTGTAGAAGGTTTTGAAACTACGATAAGCCTACCTGAGATTAGAGCGTTTAGCTTCGGTAATTCCATCTTGTTCATGTCCGAGTCGACTGGAATCTCCGCGGCTTTTGACGTGGTAACACGTGCTTGGGATTGGAATTTCCCTCCAAATCCTCTACAATACCTCCCTGACGAGCAATGTTCGTGGGTTGGGGAGCAAATGAACCTCCTTCTTCCTTGCACGCTGTGGTAGCAAGAGGATCAAGTTGTAGAGGAGAGATTTACACTACCTCCCTGCTATACTCTAGCCGGGTTGGGGTGGTGATCACATAGTCAACACAGGCTCCGGCAACTTGCAATAGATTCAGGACACTGTACAGGTTGTGCCGACTGATTACTGTACATATTTTAATCTAAACAAAGTAAGAGTTTGCTGGCCTATGAGTTTCCGACTAAGAACTTGGTGATATTATGATGATATGCTGGTGATGCACGTCGTTTGATATACAGCTTACACTTAGGTAGGTGCGCATTGCAATTACTGGACTTGGATTACCTTCCAGGTCCAGTCGAGGTCCGTGTCGAAATAGAGGATACAAACAAAGTGTGGTCCATGGTAATGTTGTTTTGCTTGAGTGTGAAATCGAAACTAGTTGTGTCGGCCGAAGTTTCTCTACTCAGGAGAATGCACGAGGAGCTAGCTATGAGGTTTTGGTGAAATTAGCACTAGGAAATCAGGGAGATCACTTGGTGTGGTTGTGCAGGAAATGGTAAGAAAGGTTGAAGATCAAATTTCAAGTTGACGCTCATGCGGAGTGCCCGCTTGAATCAAGGGATGCAGTCCGTGTTGCTCCTTCAATCGACAGCATAGTCTGCCACCATAGGGCTTTCATATATGGATCAGAGCCACGACATCCCTGGAGAAGCTGCGACATCAAGGGTTATCACTTCAATTTAGTGGCGAACGTTGCTATTTTCCTGACTCTCGTCTCGAGGTGCGCAGGCCAACCCTTAAGCCCAGGTTTGTCAAATCTAATCCTAGTATCCCTTCAAATTGTGAAGACAAAGGAGAATGGCAATGAAGCTCAAATGCGATCGCAGAGAAGCTGAAAGTTAGTGCACTACACCAAGAACCGTCGTTTTTCACTGTCAATTTTCACGTGAGTAAGTGAAGTGGCGCCATGTTTCACTGGTCGACGGTCTCCCCTGGCGATGGCTCAAAACTGGCGAGAGGTGAGTGCGACTCGTCACAAGACGACAAAAACGTGGGCCCGGGAGAGTCGAGGTGGATCACTGCTCTCGAGGTCGGCTGCTGAGAGAATCGGCGGTGAGGATTCAATATCACTGATCGTCGATCCAGAAGCCGATGAGACGGCATCGATGTCCGCATCCAAGCTGCGTTGAAGTCTCGGGTTGGGTCTAGGGTTAGGGACCTGGGTTTAGGGTACTTGAGCCCTCTTTGACTGTCAGGGTGACCAATCGGAGGGCACCATCTGTCTGTGACGCTGGCAACGACTGTAGAGCCACGATGCCGACGTCCATAGCATCTGTGAATTATCGTTGTGTTGGATATGTCCACGTGCGCTCAATTCGGAGGTTTAGGATTAGGGTTCTTTCCTGTTCAACATATATTTCCCGATATGTAGATATATATATATATATATATGTATGTATGTTGGTTGTATTCATTCTATAGTATAAAATACCGCATTTGGAGGTTCAGCGGAGTTCCAATCACAGAACGGTTTGTTGCAGCCTATCCAAATTGGTGAGCCAAAACTCAGAACCCTGTGTGACAGAAGCAAACTGCATGTGGATTGGAGGTATACTCAGAAATCTGAGTAAAATGACGTGTTACACACCCTATGGGCGCGGAAGCACATAGTTTACCAGATGAGATGGGTCACTGCATTGGATGATCTTTAAGGGTCTAGTAGCAACTACTGTACTTCAGTGTAGCTTTGTGAACTATGGTTATGCCTGTGAATCTGTTGACAGCTTTTCCCAACAAGGTCCAACAACTTCTCAATGATAACAGAGCAAGAGTTCAAAATGTCGTTGCGGTCCATTTCACTGGAGTGAACATACCATTACCGCTAGCCTATCACCCTTTGCAATCAAGGCTTTCGACCGCCACCATTTCTGAGAGGTGCTTCTCCACTCCCTGTTATACAAGGACAATATAAGAATCGGGGCAAGACCTCGGTGTCTCGGTTTTCGCAAGATCATGAACGACTCTAGAGTTATACATTATCAGGCAACGGTGACTATAAATTCAACCCAGGAGAGCAACAAGGCAGTAAAGCGAATGATGTCAATGAATACGGCAGATTAGAGAAGACCAATAATAAATAGCGAAGCCCGTAGAGGCTAGAAATTGGTACCTGGGCAGTGAGATCCATCGTAGGATTGATGGAAGAGTGATTGTAATTCGCAAATCTGCGGGTCACTACCGCTGCTGATCATTAAGTACGGTCGACGTTGAACTCCAGCGTACCCACTGTAGCAAACAGGAGCGTATCACCAATCTTGAAGTTGTTAAGTGCTATAAAGTCGGACCAGCCCTTGTTGAGGTAGCAATGCGTTTGCGTCGCATTAAGGTAGACCACTGACTTGACACGTACTGCCGAGATCGGCCCCGAAAGAGTGAACCAGGTATCGCGGAAGTGCTCTACACCCAGCTCACGCCAATACGAGGTGGGGAAGTCCTACAATCGAACAGACAGTTCGGAAGTGACGCAGGTTTTGGATGGTTAAGCAGAAGAGGAGGCACTATGGAAAGGCCACGAATAGATTGACATCAATGACTTACAAGTGCAGTATAGGAAATGTATGAAAGACCACAAGTATCTCGTTTGTAAACTAACCAGTCTCCCTGCGACACCTGGCTTCAGGAGAGTAGAACGCAGCGTCTTCGTGAAGGAGGGCCCATTGGAACGTCTTCGCGGCGGTGCGTCTTCACCGGCTGGTATGGGCTTGCGAGGGCTATTGGGGTGATACAGCGTCACCAGCAAGGATCGATTGTCCACGAACTGAAAAACGAGGAGATTATTTCGCAAGACTTTATGAGCAACAAGGAAAATTTCCCAGCCATGGCCAACGGAAGTGACAACGCGTTCACCGCCACCTTCTTCAGTGATTTCGAATTCCACGGGCCACTCGTTGTTATCCGTGAGGGGGGTGAAGAGGACGCACTTCTCTCGTCCAGGCCAACCGGTCTTTTTGTTGAATGCCCTACGGATTACCTGTTCGGATGCAACATGACATAGTTAGTCGAGGTTTAAGTGCTGCATGCAGATTGGGATAGTAGGGAGCAGATTATAGCGGTACCGGCAGGGAAATATTCTAGTCACTGACGAGGATTGAGAGCATGGAAGAATATGGTAACGAAGCAGGGCGCATGTACCAGGCGGGAGCGCCGTGACTCCGTGGTCATGTTGACAGTGAAGTACACCGCCTTAACATCCTCGAGCTCGTCCACCACCTTTTTCTCAAGACCGGCCATGTTTGTAAAAAACGCTCCAACATAGAGAAGGCAACAGCGTTAGGGGATGGAGAGCGTAGCACAATGCCGGATCAAGGTAACATGAGGATGCTATGAGAAATGATTTAGGTCCCTAAGCACAGTGCACCCAAGGAGCATTTAGTATGTGGCAGATCAGTTCGCCGCCAATTTAATAACCCAATTGGTGTCGGTGGGCGGGGCCCTGACCCTGAATGTCACTGTCGTCATTAGACATGCCGATTAAATTCGCAATGATGCTTTCTAGCAAAGTGGAAAATATGATCAGGATGCTTAATTGAAGTCGCTAATTCAGAGATGCAGGGAAGGTTCGTCACCCTTTGTCCGATTCGAGGACCTTGACGTTCCTGCGTGCATGGGTTCATGAGTCCCGTAGGACAAGTCAGCGCAAAACTCATGCAGAGTAAACAGAAAAACGGGAGCTAACAGTTCTACAGTCATTTGAGTTGAAACAATTACGCTGTTTACTATAAAACTAGATATGAATATACGAAACCACTGTAGGCATATTCAGAAAGACACCAATAAAAGTTAGTATTGGTGGATTCGTGACATTGAAATCAAATTAAAAGAAAATCGTGAAATAAGCTAGGTGGGTGTCGTAGCATTTGCAATCACAGAGGATACGTTTACGAAACAGGCCAAGGTCTTGGCTAGCAATGTTTTACCTACGCAGTGAAAACCAGAAAGGCCGTATTCAGAGAGTCACCAGTAACATTCCAATAGATGTAACTCTACCAATCGAAGTTCAACTTACGCTCAAAATCTGCTCCACAGATGAAACTCTACATATATACTTCAATTTCCAAAGGAATGTCACCACATGCCAGTACAAGGAACTCACGTCCTTGGCATCTCCATTTTGCAGAGTCTGAAGCTTCTCCAGCAATAGAGCCATGTCCAAGTCTTTTCCCCGGACGCTGCAGTGGACCACGAGAGAACCCCATTAATAAACCGAGAACCTCAATTCTCAGCTAAACCCCACTTCTACTCCGAATTCCTGAGTGCTCGATCCTCATTGCACGAACATCACAAACCAAAACAACCACCCCAGATCCACCTCATCAATGATCTTACCACTCAGAAATCGAAAGCCCATGTCGAAGCAAACTCACAAGCCCCACTACAACTCGGACAAAACCACGATGATAACACACCTTCAAGAAACTATGACAATGGAGATAACGACTAATAACGATACCATATCAATTTAGTTCAGTAAGTGAAGTTCAAAAATATCAACATGGATTTTTGAAACAGCTTAGAGAAGGAGACATAAAAGAGCCACCAAATATAATTCCAGTCCCGATCAGAAACCAATACCCGATGTCAAAAATTTGTGGGCAGATAAACCAGCAGTACTCTAACCAGAGCGCTCTCCGTCTTCACCTCAAGGTGGGATCTTCTCCTCCAAATCTCGTGCACATTATGCAACTACTCACATTGTTCACTGAATGATCAATTTCAACCCAAATGGCGTTACCACAAAAGACTTCCGCGATCCAATAAGGGGTCCCGTTCACGCAAATTAGCATTTGCCATCAACAGAAGCAACCATTGCCTATCCCAGAACCTTCAACACGAGTATATAGGGTCTATACAGATCCCTGAATGACATTCGTTGAATTAGAACTGCGCTTCCATTGGCTGACAATACATATATGAAATCAGTTCCTTACTTGTAAGTTACAGGGTCACGCAACATCTTCATTGGATTGAAGACTCGATGATGCAACTTGCTTTTTGAACTTGTACGTGACTTCTCTGGCCTCGAGCCACGTCCACACCATAATCCTGCAGGAGAGTGTAATTATAGATCAGCATTTCACCTCACAGCGTAGTTTTGCAAATAGCAAGTGCCCAAATGTGGACCCAACGTGGCCTTCCTTTTCGGCCTCTTGTTTTTCTGCAGTAACAGACACTACGGGAAAATCCTGTTAGAAGCAAGTAAGAAACAAGTAAAAACTCTTAAAACCAACAGGCCGTTGCCGTTTCAGTTGTTTAAATTGGAATGTCAACTGAACGGGAAGTCAAGAATTCCGATCAAGAGAAAACTCTGAAAAACAAGAGACGACACTCCCCAATTTCTGACGTGTCCGTGTCCATCCTGAGATTACGCGCACCGTTCCTTTCGGCTGGAACCCTATCTCATTCCACGTCGAAATTCCAAGTAAAATTACAGCTCGCTCAGCATTACAACTCCGATTTTCACATGGCAGATAAATCTTCGAGTTACAGGTTGTCAAAATGGATTCACTTTCCTCCGAACTCAAGTTTCCGTTTTTCAAAAAGTTGATTTCATTAAAAATAGATTGGCCATGTCTGTTACAGATTCGTTGATTCTCCACACAATAGCCAAGTTTTGTCGCTATGTCTAACCAGAGTACCTCTGCTTCCTCCTAGTAGTAAGTACTATTTACATATTCCTACAAAAAAACAAAATAACGTAACTATCCTTTGCTTCTAATTACTCTGTTCAGATAGACATTTGAAATCGTAACCCTCCAGCTACGTCTTCGCAACAACAGAGTCTCACGTCTCCCCATAGCCGCCGCTGCCGATACCCGCCTAATACTTCTCCGAACGCTACCTCAGCCACTTCTGCAGTTGACGGACCTCGTCCTACTCCCCGCCGTAGTGGCTCACACCTGTTCAATCCTGCGCAGCCGCTAAATCTTTTTTACAAATAAAACCAATGCGATGTATACAGAGAAGGAAAACTAAGTAGAGTACACCATCCTATGTATCACGCTGTGCATTGGAAGGAAACTGTAAGGGGCGGGAGATACATTACCTTATTTTGGTGTCAACCCTCGAACCAGACTCGGTGATTTGGGGAGATCCAGATGTCTGCTTTGGGGCGCAGCTTCTCATTCGCACCAATCCATATCTCTTTGTTGCTGCTACTATTCAGGAGGTAACGCAGGGCGCTCAATTCTTCAACGGAAAGGTCGTATAGGGGAGCCAGGCGGAGGCGGTCATCCGAAATTGGCGTCGCCATCGTCCACGACCGACTAAACAAAGCCCAGTTTGTTGCAAAACCCTTGAGCTCGAAAGACTCCCGTGACTCCCATGGCGAATTCTCCTGGTCAAAGTCATAGCGTGCCAACTTGATGCAGCACCACTCCGGAGAGATGTCAATTATGCCCCTGAAAAACTCACTTGCCGCCCGGGCGTTGTCGACGTCCTGGATTGTGCACCGTTTCCTGGGTACCGCAGGTCCCCAAGGTGGCGACGCAGTCTCCCAGGGATCCATCTGCTGGGTCATCATCCCCAGCAGATTGTACAAGACGCCCTCACACAATGCAGTTTCCCACGGCGTCGACATCACAATATCCTCGGTGACCACTACTATCTCCTGTGCAGACCAAAAACTCGCATGAACAGCTACAACCGCACTGGAATCTACTACAACACCCACAGACTCTCTGCCTTCTCGAACTAAGCTTCCTCGGAGAGCCTCCTCTCTCTTCAACATCTGTGTGCCAAGTGCACTGTGCTCTCTTTTATACGTTCTCCTTTGCCTGCACTACAACAAAAGGCAACGTAAATATCGGATTCCCTGTATCAGTGGCTGGATGGCATGAGCCGTATCTGGATCACGCATGGATTTCACTCGCCGATCACTTCTCATGCCATCATATGGGCCAACGTCACTCCTGCAGTAATTAGCATTTTCCCATGATGAGCAAAATTTTGCTCACACACGCAACAGCCTTAAACTCCATCCATTCAGATCCTTTCACTCGACTTCGATTTTGCTCACACAGGGTAATCTCATGATTTTGATTCCACCCCTCAGTTGGGACTTAACTAGTTCCATGATTTTTTCCTACTTGACAAGATTCCTGTACTGGTGGTCTATTAGTGCCCTACCCGACTGTCAAGTCTACCTAGTTCAATTTGCGGGCTTGCAAATCAGATATCACTCATGGCCAATATATTAGTATTAATTGAACTTGCAACATTAAAAACCACCTACATTAATTACTTTGTTATCCTGTAATATGATACAGGACACACAATGATTTGAGACCGATCTTAATTTAGTTCAATTTATTTTACCTGGAGTCCGAGAGTCTTCGGCGAGTTCTCTATTACCAGAACCTCCTCCCTCCTTGTCCTTGAACCTCCGCTTGTTACGTCTGTTCCTCACCGCTGCTCCAACTTATCGCATCCAAGTTTTCCCATTGTCGTTGGAGTGCTTCATGTTGCAATATCACGGAGTAGGAATTGACATTTTTTTAATTCGCTGACACATAAGCTGAGCCACTACGTATCCGATTGGACTTCAATATAAACGGTGTATGTAGATGCCAAAATATAAATAAAAAAAACAGAAAAGTGCATGCTCTGTATGAACTTCCGTCTACTCATGCACTTCCTCAGACGCTTGTACTTAACATATTCTTGAATACCACTGACTTCATCTCTATCAGCCCCTGTGCAACCCTATTCATCTCCTCTTTTCCATTGCTTCATCTAGACCATAACCAAAACCACTTCCTATATCAGTTTCTGATACAGTATTTCACATCTACTTAATTGCACGTACTTGGCATATTTAATGTACACATGAAAAGAACTATCTAGATTAGGGACATAATGATCACAGTACTATCATATAATCACTAGGAGTAATATGGTTTTAGCGAGTACAATGATTAGGTGATCGAATCCTACACGTACATAAGCTGTAGCCTTGCAATGCCTACTCTAAGATCAAATGGGTAGGAATCTTACATTTTTCATCATGGACCACGTAATTTTTACCTCACCAGCCGTTGCCAGTCGTAGAGTTTGGTATGAAATCCCGGCACGGTCAGTTGGAATGCTCCTGTTCGCTACATTGCGCACCCACAAAACTACTGCACCACTGAATACGCACTACCCCAGCCGAATTCTACGCGAAGCTTTGAACTGTCTATATGGAACTAACTTAACCGTAACCCGACCTTCTGGTTCGACCCAAATCGCAGCAAGGCACATTTTGTTGCACATGTTTTAGATAACAAACTTGTTTCCACTTAATCAATGACCACTGCAACGAACTTCAATGACATACAAGCTTTGAACTTATTCCTACACAGTGTGCCAGATGTAATTAACTATATACGTTTCAGTACTAATTCCATCACTTCACTAGTAAGTCCAGCAGTACAAGCGTGCTCCGGTTTTTATCTTCGTCCACACCAATTTTTACAACCCTACATCGGTGGCCTGGGCAACCATGATTTAATCAGAATAATGTTTTCGCTCATTATGTCTCCTTGAATTATTCTCGGATTATCCGGTCTCTGCATGTACTCCAGCCCTGATACAAGGAATATCCCTCTAGTCAGTGCTTTTTTTTTTTATCTGCAAACTCAGGAATAGACAAATGCAATTTCTACATTTCAATATGATTTGTTCAACCTACAGCATGTGCGAGTGAGGACAGTTTCAATCTGCTTTTAAGCAAGTATAATAACAAACTGGAAACTGGATTGCGACTCCGGCGTGTTATACAGATAAAGTCAAAAATTACTCGAGGTTAGACGACGAGTCACAAGTCCCAAATAAATAGTTGTTGCACCGATGAACGTACCACATGCAGCTTCTGATGCAATTCCGAGACGCTGCTTCCAGTCGAGTCACTTCCCGTCTCCTGCATTTCAGTCATATGACATAAATCAACTCAAGGCAAATGTAAACTGCACATACTCTGTTCACGGTACAAAATCAACTTTTAATCCACTTCGCACATGATGGTGAGACTGACCATGATCATGGTCACATATGCTCCCGTCTTCTGCAAATTCGTATATTAGAGCCTGCAATTTATCTTGGCAACAACCCGCGACTTCGGCAAAATTCAAACGAATCACACATTCCATAACATGCATCTGTCACAAAATGACCCAATCAATCATTTTAGCATGTTCAAATAATGCACACACCATAGAGTATTTTTATACCGAGTACTGATTTAACGATTTTTTTTTTGACATCGACCACTCAGCACGAGACTTACAATAAATTGGACACTTTCATATCCTATCACAAAAAAACATAAACGGATACGCTTTCACTAACAAGTGATGAATCCACAACGTCGATACGCAAGAAATAAAACGCACCTCGCAGCTTCACATTCTCCCTCACAGTACTTATCCCAGCTACTACGGGAAGTGCCAGATCACTGATCATCTTCAGAAGAAACTCCAACGTCCCTATCAAACACCTCGGCTGTTTCCGCCTCCACTGATGCGTAAAAATCGTCCACATGGATTACCCTTCCTCCTTCGGCTCGTGTGTCAGGCTCGTCTCCTTCAGAATCCGGCACCCTCAAGCCAGGGAATTCCTCATCTCTCCCTTGCCTGAAGAGTAATCCCGCGTTTTCTACCTCATCCGTTGCAACCACTCTCCTACCCCTTGGCTCTGTCCTAATCACCACCTTCCAACCGGGACTTTCTTGGCAGTCAGCGTAAAAAACTTGTTCCACGTGATTGGGGAATGCAAATGAGTCAGCTCCAAAATCAATCATCCGGTTAAAATTTGCGAGCGTCAAGCCCCACTTGTCCCGCTTCACTGTTGCAGACGGGCCTCGGTAATTTGCTTTCACCCAAGAGCCTATGAGTACGGTCTGTTGAAACTCCATGTAATCCAGTTCAATGATCTCGTCGAGGTGTCCAACGTACTCTAAAGCAGCCAACACAGGGTTCGGATCCCGTAAGCCATATCGACAGGGCCTTAGAAACGTCGCTGCAATCCCAGAGTCACATGTTTTCATATTGGATTCTACACTACGAACTCTTAGGTGATAGCCGTAGGCGTACAGACTCCTGTACTTCTTTGCTTTTCATGACGGGAACTTCGCGAGAGCCTCCAGTGAAGAATCCACCACGTCCCCCCGCTCAGTTGCTTCTCTTACCGTATCCCGCAACCAATCTGCAAACAGAGGATACTCCGCCAGTTCAGCCGGAAAGTTGGGGCCCCTCGCTCCATTCCGCCCTTGGTGCCGTCCTCGCCACCGTACTCTTGCAGCGTTCCTCTCCTCCACAAGTAACTGATACCTCCTGCATATATTCACAAGTTAATAACACCACCGACCCATTCCCTAACGTGCATCATGCTAATTAGACCGTATGAATAATAACAGATCATTTGCGGCATCACCATGCTCAATTTCACTTTTGAGATAATAAAAACGTACACAGTGCCGATGGGTATGCTGGGCGGGGCCACTTACTCTCTGTATTCTTCAATTATGTCTGCGTTGTCTACTACAAAGCTGTGGATGTCTCTCCACAACCTTTCATCAAGTTCTCGATCCTTCCCCTTTCCTTCCAAGACTACGTCTGTCATCGAAGGATCTTCTTCCGAATCCCAAACTTTCTTCATATGTTCCTGGCTGTCACCAAAATACTCAGTAACAAATCCGCAAGCCTCCATCAGCTCGTACCCCTTAGCCATGCTGCCCTCGGGTTTAGCTAGGTTTCGTACATACCCCTTCAGAGTTTTGAAATATCTCTCATACGGGTACATCCACCTTATATGAACAGGGCCACAAATAAAAAGCTCCTCTACCAAATGTATAGTTAGGTGAACCATAACGTCAAAGAAAGCAGGCGGAAACATTTTTTCCATAAGGCACAGGGTTTCTGCGCAATCTTCGAATAATGTCTCCCTTTCCACGCTGTCCACTGTCTTTGAACAAATTCGCTTGAAGATCCGACTTATTCTCACTATGACCGAGGTCAAAGCATCGTTTCCGAGATCCCTCATACACACAGGCAAGAGGTCTTGAATCAAAACATGGTAATCATGTGATTTAAGTCCGGACAGTTTGCCTTTGCTCACTTTTGAGTGCAATAGACTCGAGTAGTGTGAGGGTAATTTAATACCCTTAAGATTGGATAGAAATTTCGTCCGCGATTCAGGAGACAGTACATACTCCGCATTCGGCATGAAAGCTCGTCTATCTTGATCTCTCAGTATCCGTAACCAAAGATGACGCCAGATGTTGCGGTTCTGCATGTCCAGACGAACTTTCGGACTATCCTTCTCACCGAAAATGGTTTTGAGGATATTTTCTCCGAGGTTCTTCTCGCAGTGCATCACATCCACCAAGTTCCGAATGGGAAGGTCCTGCACATTTGGAAAATTGGACTATAAGATCGTGCCTTCGTTTAATTTCCTTCATACTGATCACGTCTTCAAAGCAAGTTCATACTGCATGTCATATGACTCACACGCTGCTTAACAGAGTGTCAACACAACACAAAACTCTGAAACTCAAACGCTACATCACAGAGCTGTTATCACAACAACTATCAGAGAACGGGACGACGTTACTTCCTACGCTCTATGTCTTTAGAGTACATACCGACTGATGAAGGCCTGATTTCGTGGTGACAACATAAACTAACAAAAGCATGGATGAAAACCAAGTGTATATGTATACATATATACATATATATATATGTATATATATATATATATAAATATATATAAATATATATATATATATATATATATATATATATATATATATATATATATATATATATATATATATATATATATATATATATATATATATAAAAAATACTATGCTATCAAGGACAAAGATAAGTCACTGTTATAAACAAATGAAACAGACCATGCTACGAAAACAATTAATCAATTTAGCAAAGACAAATTTACAACTACTACCACGGCTAAACCGCTGGAAATTGACTGAGTGAAGCCACTTATAAGTGCAGAAGTCACTAAGGGACATAACGAGACACATGTCTCATAACATCGACCATACATACAAAAGGCACTGGAAAAAGGGAAAAATCAATGGCCCTCAAATACTGCACCGCGCGCGTCTACAACACCCACGTTCGCGAGTTAAATGAGCTTCTTCGAAATAATATGGATCCATATGACAGATCCTAATCATCGTTTCCTATGTGATTACGAAATAAGAAGACGTTAATTTAAAGCTAGGTCTCTCAGAGACTTGACGACTAATTAATCAAAAATTGAATCGGCAGAAACCCGCATGGTCAACACATACGGCCTACGCATAGTCAAGTTATCCCAATTCTGTTCAGACGCTAGTTCTCAACCTGAACACTGCGATATAAAACATGCGGTGTAATAGCTCGTGACATGAACTATAAAAATGAGAATAAATTTCACTATTTTTACACTTTCTACTAATTAGATGAAAGACTGAATCATCAAGAGACGCGACAGTAGACCTTCCTATACGTACACAAGGACGGTACTGGCAGTATCACCTACAGTCGTGTAGATGTGATGAACTTTAGAAATCCAAGCAGTATCCTTCAAATATTTTCAACGTTTTTTAGCCAGGTTAACAGCCCTATGGTTAAGACGAAAAATTTTCGGACATCTTCACAAGGTCTAAGAGGATTTTCTTATTACTACAAACCGCGTACGACGAATTCAAGTGAAAGAGCGAATTAAATGAAATATTAAATATTAATACACTGTGACCTAACTCCTTTCACATGCGATCTCCCACAATTTCAACAGCTTGCATGCGAGCATGTATTTTAGAAAACACTGATAGTAAACCGTATACAATGCATGGAATAATCTTTTCAATTCAAAAAGTAATCAAGTCGGGCCACATGATGTCATGAAGGAGTACAGAATCAGTCACTCTGTCAAGCGCAAACAATACATAGGAATCACCACATAAATAACATCCCAAACCGAAGACAATGTTTGAGGTCAATGTGACATAAAATTTAACATGTAATAAGTTTCAAACTCACCTTCCAGTATGGGAGGGCATATAAAATGCTTGCTCGCTTCACCCCGTGCTCTTTAACTGGATCGTCGTCTGAGTCCGCGACACCTCCATCTCGAAGCCACTGAGCTCGATGTCTACCAAGTTCTAATATCTCTGTACCAGTCCGTCGCCTAGGGAAAACGGAATCCTCGGTTGAGTTGTTGAACGGTGCTCTTGACCTACGAAATCTGTGGTCTGGACTCAAGAACCTTCGGCAACCCAGGTAGACCATTTTACTGAGGATTCGTGAGTGCTCCGAACATGTTCCACCACCACAAACCGGACAAGCTATGTAACCTTTGACTGTCTGTCCCGAAATTAACCCGTATGCGGGAAAATCATGTACAGTCCACATTAATATCGCCTTCAAGGTAAACGACCTGTTCCCCACCTCCTTTGCCATGTTGAGGGCCGGAACACCGTGCCAGAGCTTAAGAAGATCTTGAACTAGGGGTTTTAAGTAAACATCGATGGTCTCAGAGGTAGGTGCCTTGGGACCGGGTATGAGCAACGCTAAATTAATAAAGAAATTTTTCGAGGCCAACCAACCTGGAAAGTTGAGGACAGCGATTAAGATTATCCAAGTTGAATGGTTTGAAGATAGATTCCCATACGGACAAACTCCATCGGCAACAAGCGCCAGCCGAAGGTGAGAAGACACATCGGCAAATTCCGGGTACATACGACTAATTTCTCGCCATTGGATACTGTCCGCAACAGAAGTCATCTTCCCATTCGTTGAAGGGCCACCGGAATAATGTTTCAGTAGATCGACCAGTTTGGGGCATTTGTAGATTCTCTTAAACTTATCTATCACAGGAAAATACCTCAATACAGCCGATGGAACTGACGAAGACCCTGGCACATACCTTGACCTTCCGCACTCCGGGCATTCCGATAATCGGCTATTCGTCTCTCCCTCAAAAAGAATGTGTCCGTCTGGACAGCAGTGGATTCTTTCGTGATCTAGACCAAGCTTACGTATCAGTGATTTTAGTTCGTAAGTCGTGCGCGGCAGGGAGTTCGAACGCGGTAGCAATGTCCCAGCGAGATAGGTGAGCAGCGATGTCAAGAAATTGTCGGAGACTCCATACACTGTTGCAAGCGTCATTAGGACGATACCGGCTTGCAACCTGTTCTGAGAGCAGCCGTCATACAATGGAGATACGCACTCTTGAAGTATGTTTCCAAACTCAACTTCATCTTCAACTATGTCATCTTCCGGGGCCATGTCGTTGATAGGTTGCTGCTCTGGCCCTGCGTGTTCACGGTGCAGTGAATCTGCCCTTCCGTATGCTTCGTAAACCATCTGACGGTACTCTATGTCAGTTGCATTTGGCCACGTATAATCCCGCATGATATGGTTTGCATGTTGATGTCTGGAGTATGGTTCACCGCCATGTACCCCGGCCTGAGGTCCTTGAAGACCACGCCCGTCTACTGACTGCAAAATCAGAATCCGCGTTCAGGTATGAAATCCATATCACTGCTAAATATTCACAATGTGCTATGGGGGCAAAGTAGTACTACATCGAAAGCAAATGAATATAAACAAATGCAATGTTTAACGAAGGCTGAGGAGAGTGGTTCCGCACGTACTAGTATGGGATGGGGTAGGAACGGATCCCGACCGAATTTCCGATGGTGTTTGCTGATTGTTTCGGATTTACGAACCCTCCCTCCTCTGCAACGACGGCAGGCACAGGGATATTCGGGAAGGCCCAAACGATTTGCTATGGAACGCTCGATATGATATGCGGGTAGGAGCCGTATGCGCCTCATCACGGACCCCTGAAAACGACTTCGGCAAACCTGTAGAAGAATGTTTATAGTGAGGTGTTACTGAGAATGACCATTCAGGAGCACCTGAGCTAGGTTGTATGGGACTTCTGGAAGACAACCGTTTAAAGGTATGTGGAAAACATATGTTAAAACACGCAATAGTCTAGTGAAGTTACAGAATCATCAACATGGCAACCGTGGGGTGGCGTGAAATACAAACCTGCTGCCGTCAATATTTGAGGGTACTTGTTTCTGTATGTGTAGGACATAGTTCGTTTAAGCACTTTCCATACCAAAGAGATTCAGTACTACACAAGAACAACATATACGACGCAAAGTTCTTAGTAAGGCAACAGACATCATGCATAGCAGGTAGTTCCAAGAAATTTATCCTTCGCTTTTATGAGACAATGAAATTGTGTACATGGAATGACCCAACTTGAAACTGCCGTCATCACATTTGCGCACTAATCATAAAAATGTATTCAGTGCTAGGATTGGTCTGAAGTGGGCTTACCACATCACGGCTTGCAAGAGTACCGTACATGGCTATGTACCCTGAAGAAAAAATAACGTTGATTAGATAAGAGGAGAGCATTGTTTTCAGAAGGTGCGTGTCCATCGCATCTGAAAGAGGGAAAATGTAACTGAGTAAAGAATACTTCACAACCATTGAAGAATCAGAAGTTATAGGTTCTGATGTCTCACCACTGTAGCGTCCCATGAGCTTTAGTAAACCAATGCCATTGTGAGCACCTCAGGCTTCTACTTGGGCAGCGTTGCGAGCATTTAAAAAGCGTGCATAACCGCTCGTGAATGTCACTTACGACGTTGGGGTTGAGAGAGTGTGTGCTCCGGGACTATAATCCCTTGTAATCTCCCTGTACACGCAAATTAGCCAAAACAATATCCTCTTGTTAGCCTTATAGCACAAATTGGCATTTGTGCATTACTGTTTATAAATGACAAAAGGGTAATATCATATTTACATGTCTCTAAAAAGATTGAACCATTTGACTTCAGTGACCACTTACGGCGAAGATAGAACTTGCTTACCTCAATACCCAGAATTCCGAGCACACCATATTGCGTCCAGAGTCCTCAGACGATCTCACGAAGTACAATATTAATGCCTGGGCATAATCCCCCACAAGTTACAGTGCATGCATTCACATTCTCTTGTTTGAAGTATATCTACGGACACGCAAAGAATATGAGAGCAGCTCGGACAAAAATAATTCACAGAAGAAAAGTGAGATGTCTTGGAGCATGCGCACTGCGAGGTCGTATGGTTTTGTGCGGATACCCTACCTCCAACTCATGACCACAGTATCCTTGATTTACTACCTTCTTTAAATGATCTTAAACTGGAAGGAGGCGAGAAATGTAGAACCTTGTCTGAAGGTCCTGCACGCCTAAAATGAACTCCGTGTCCAGGAGATTCGATATTCACAACGCTGACACTCACTGAACCCTAATGAGTCAAGCTATTGAAGTCGCCAAGGTTTAGCGTTGTTGGAGAGAGCACATGACATTGTCTCCACGTAGTTACGCCCCGGTATGTGGATCACCAAACGGTGGTACTCTCACTCAGGCAGCCCTAACAAAGCAAAACGAACTAAACGCAGACAGCGTGGGTGACTGTTCCCTTAGATCGGAGGACGTATGGGAGAGATATATACATCGTCAGACCCAAACCCACTAAGCATAGGGTTCAAGTTAAGATTCTTGTGTCCAGACGATGGAAACATCAACCAATTGAGAAAGATATAGTAGCAATAGTTCGCACTTCCTACCTGCGACATAAGCGGTTTAAACGGGCTGTTGTGTTTCTCCTATTCTAATTGTCATCATGATGAAGGATACGGTGTACAATGACTACCTAACAATACAATCATCATGCTGTGACCTAATTATGGTACATAATTGCACAGTACGAAGAGAATGCATGTGGAAGCACCTGATTAGAGAGAGAAATCCACCGCTATGAAAACCCTGCTTTGATGTACTGTGGACAGTGGAGTAGTCGTTGTCCGCGTTTATTGAGTCCTGCCGAACACCTCTCCTCTGAACGCATCCGATGTGTGCACCAGGTATGGCGTCTGCAGGATAGAAGTCGCCCAAAACCCCTTCGAGTGCATATGTGTGACCTCCTACGCACAGCCGTCGAGTCGTTCAACACATAAAAAGAACCCGTGCCGGGTATTAGTTAGAAAGGTTCCCGCACAATCAGACAATGTGTCAACTGTAATAGGAAATCACGCTAACGTGGGTCCTAATGCTCTCGGCAGGGAGGAGCGAAATTACGAGAACTGGACTACCTCCTACTGCGATGCTGAAGTTTCCAACATACTGTAACGACGCCCATAGTGACGAATAGAGGTACCAAGTATTCTCCCTTTCCTACCTCGCCTCTTTAATTCCGAGGGTTTTGCCGAATCCCATGGTATTTCCATGTGACAGTGTCGATCGTTTCTTAGTCGCTTGGACTTCTTCGGGGATGTAAAGAGTCCCTTGTAGAGAAGGAGCCGCGTTAAAAAGTGAGCTTGGAATCACGACACGCTGTGTATTTCTACTGACTCAGAAGTAGGTCTTTTGGAGACATCGCAACCACATGTGTAGATAGATATTTTGGGACGATACGTTAAACAGCAAGCCGAGGGAGGTCTTCGTATGATCCCCGCTGTCGATAGAATGAAACCAGCAAGCCAAATATGCGAATGAACTTGAGTTAATGTGGAAACAATACACTGTACATAGCATGTCAAGAGTTAACCATGGAGAAAGAACGTATACGCAGGGGACATTACAGGGGCTGTTACATAACAAGCGCGACCTTTATTTTCTTTTCTAAGTTCAAATAACACACTGTCTATCCACTGTCTCGCATATAATGACCTAGAAGTTGACAAAACAAGCAGCGTCCTATTAGACGTAGCGGAATGTCTTCAAGCCACGGGGAATCAAAGTTCTGATCGCTGTCTCTTTGCCCGTTGCACATCCTCGTAGCGATTTGCTCTCAGCAGCCACTCCCTCATCTGCTCCTTCTTCGAGATTGGAAGTTCCATGCAGTCGCTGAAAATGGTGGTGAGGTCCTCGTGTGGCCCGAATTCGTCCTCTTCAGCGGGACGTTGGGAGAGAAACTCTTCCCAGGTCATCTCTAGGTAAGTCAGTTCAGGATCCGCGCGAACCATGCGGAGATGCTCGCTAAATTTCTCTTTCTGTCGCAGATAGAGATTCCGAGCCTCCAGTAGCCTCGCCTGGCCGGTCGGGATAATCGGAGGTGCTACAGAGATCACAGGAGCAGTCGCCGCCTCTGCAGGTGGTACATTGCGTTGTTTGTACGTACAAACAGGGCATGGTGCCCACCCGGAGTAATTTGGAGGAGATTCAGGAGACGATGCTTGTGAAAGAGGCTCTCCTTCGGGTTCAAGATCGGGAATGGAACTCGATTCAGGGGTTCCTGAAGGTAAATGCTCATCTACTCTAGCCGTTCCGTCTTCTCTATGGGGCTTGCAGTCCTTGACTTGACAGGAATGAACTTCGTCGCCATCGTCCGAGTCGTAACCAACTGCATATAGAAACAGAGCTCCCGTTGCTGCCATATCTCTCACCTGCTAGGAACTGCAAAGAGGGACGAGGGGATTTATCAATTAACTGTAGTTGACACTCACTCGTTGTGGACATCGGTAGCCAGGTCATGCTGTACCAACTGACGATAGAATGGACCGAAAGCTATTTCTATATTTGTCACTGTAGTTATCCCCGGGAGAGGTGTCGAAGTGCGACTGTATGTGTTTACGTGGAACTGAAGTGACACCGAGTTGAGGGGCTTTAAGTCAAGTTATCTCATGTCCATATGTACACGACCCTGTGACTTCTCACACTTTTTCGCAAATTTTGCCCCCAAATCCGTCAGAAGGATGTCCTCTGAATCAGCAAGGTCGCTGTTCAGAGGAGGGGACTTGATCTCATATGCAAAGCAGCGATTATGTCGCTGCTACATGGTTGCAATTAAATGAGGACTGAAGGAGTATCTCAGAGTTTTATGCGGCACCAGTTGTCCTCCTACGCATGATGAATATATTTGGAGTTATTTCCTTGCTGGAATATCGGTCGTTCTTGGAGGTTAGTTGAGCTTGCTTCTGTACATGTCTTGGCCCAAAGTAAAACTTTACTTGAACTCGAGATTTGGCAGGATTTTCGATACGAAATTACGATATCTATTAATTTGATGTGGAGCTTGAGGTAGTGAAAATGACCCGCCCACGTACATCCATACAAGTATGGTTCAACGGGTGATGTGATAGTGAACACCCGGCCCACAGCCCTCTCATTCTCTCTAGTCCGAAATGAATTATTGAGAAACTGGAAAACCATTTCAGAGCAGGGTTCTTGATAGACGCCAAGCGACCGTGGGACGGCATAGAGAGATACACCTGGGGACTACAGAAGGGTTAGGGAGGTTTTGCGCCATGACCGTATGATAGCTTCCTCATGATGTAGACGTTTCTGTGCAGACATTCGGCTTCGTTCCTGTTGACGACTCGGAGGGCATAGCGGAGAGTGGCGAAGACGTTGGAAGAGGAAAGGAGTCCCCAGCCAGGTGTGGTCTAACCGTAGGAAGTTGTAATTGTATGACGTTGTTTGTTAAATAGATATTGTAGAGTCTATGTGTATCGCCCGTTCGAGTGTTTACGAACCCTGTACAGGAGAGTTATAACATAAGTGTGAGGGTATCAAAGGTTTTCCCTAAATTCACGGTTGTAACAGGTAAATGATGTGCATGAGGATGCTCATATGTGCTTATTTATTAATTACTGGACAGCTGCAATTACAATCCGTTATCTACGTGAAGTGAGCATTGTTGTTATTAGATCTATTGAAGTGCTACGAGTCAATCTTATTCAGAGATGGCATTATTTAATGAGACTTTGTCAGTTTAGGACTGTATCAGCATTTACCGTGGTAGCGATAAGGTACGAGACATGGCACCGGCTACCAGGGGAAAGCGAAAACCGGAACCGTGGAATCCCGTCCAGCAAAAATCAGTGTCAAGCATTCACAATGAAGAAGCAACAGGTCCTACAGCAGTGGCCGAGCTATTGGAAAAGGATGTGGGTGTCAACAGCGGTGGAAAAGGAGTGAAATCAGATGGAGCTGCGGCAAAGAAGCGAAAAGGGAAGAAACCACCAGGACCCGATGCAGCAATGGCCCTTGAGGAAGAGTTTTTCACGATAACTCAGTCGAAGACGGGCTCCGGTGTCAGTCGGCATCAAAGAACGGACATCAACTTCGGAACCTCTGCGGGTGGGGAGGAAGCCAGTAAGTTTTCCGTAAGCCTTTTGTGTATGTTCATTGACTGTCTAATTTCAAATAGCATAATTATAGGATAAATATGATTCGGACTGGGATACATTAAATTCACGACATGACAGTGTAGAGAAGATGAAATTTATCAGCAACTTTAAATCTTAGGTTCCTTAGAGAATTACATGATCGTTATGACCATCGATGTGGCCAAACCGCAGATAATGTACACACTGTAGAGCACAATTCTATCATCCATGTCGACACAGAAGGAGATGAGTCGGAGGAAATTAGAGAGGATGAACCAACACAGGTCACGGCAGGTAAGAAAACTGTACACGCCGTGCACAGTAGGACACAGTTCCAGTCAACATCAAGCAGAACATTGCATGAACAGGTGGAGCCATTCCACGAACGAATATCAACCGACGACAAAAACATTGGTCGGCGCGGATCAAGGCAGTGGAGTCGGAGTCCAGTGCAGGCGAGGGGCGGAACTACGGGATATAGAGTTCATGACAACGTGCAGGTATGTAACCCCCCTGTGAAGTAATTCATTTAAAAAATGGACGAACTTGCATTTGAATCTCATCATTCATTATTGTGAGGACATTCTTGCACGCCTAATCAAGTGTGATGTTTCTGAGAACAGAGTTCCCCGGTGTATCACCGGCGAGTCCAATACAGGGACAGTCGTCGTCGGCGATCATTGTCAATTTCGTCAGACGATGACTTCGACTGGATCTATAAACGAGGTGCCCCTCCTGGTCGCAAGGAACACAGAAGGTACAGTTTGGATTATGAAGATGGAGGAGGTCGCACATACCGTCGATTCAAGCACCAAGGTCGCGGTTTTGAGGAGGATGAAGATTATGTGCGAGGGGAGAGACGGTGGAGAAGTAAGTGGAGGTCAACGTCACCTCAAACCCCGCCTCGCCGTGGGATGCAACAGTCCCCGATGGTTGGTCGAGGAAGCTCGTCCAAGAGCTATATGGACGAGGGGAACGATGACTTTCATCATGTAAAACAGGAGACCACGCCTGGTGGAGGCGCAGCTTCAAGGAGAATGTTAAATCCGACACTTTCATTAAAGCCTGATTCAGCTGAAAGGATTGAGCGTCGGCACAGAGAGGTGGGCCGCGAAATAGCAGAGGATCGCCGAGAGCGCGAAACTGGAAAGCGTCACTACATAAATGTTAGCACGGATGGAAAACCCTACGGTCTGGGGGTAGCCGCCTGGAACGACGCGCTCAGCAAAGTTGTAAGAGGCCTGGACCCCTCTTACATTGATATCAGACAACAACCCTTTCAACACATGGAAACTCTAACGGCAAGGTTGAGTGAAGACTTCGACTACAGTGCAGAGATAAACCGTACGTGGTTACGGGGTAGGATTGGGAGCGCCCTATCTTCATATCGTCATGACCTAATTCGGATGATACAGAGGAAAGAGGAAAGGCCGCCGTGGGTGAAGGAGTCTATATGGGCCAAACTTTCGGATCTCGAGAGGAGTGATAAATTCAAGCGTAAATCGGAGCAGATGAGCTATGCTAACTCGTGTAGGCGGACAAAGGGAAGAACAGGTCCGATAGGGGAAGTTGGAATTACAGAGCGACTGAGGGAGCGTTTAGGAAGATATCCACAACCAGAAGAGATTCAAGAAGAAATGCTGAGAGACAAGGGATATTCCGGGAAACCAAAAAAAAAGGTTGCTGGAGCTGGAGGACGAACAGCTACCGACGGCTTGGAGGAATTCGCAAGATCTGCTTCCGGGTCTTCATTTGAAAACAGTGACGACAAGCGTGCACATTCGCCACTGTCAGCTCAGACACCTACTGTCGCCGATGTTGCTGCAGAAAAGGAAAGTGTTACGAAGACTGTGGCTGGGGGAGGTTCAGGTGACGACGAGGATTCCGCTAGGGAGAATAACCCTTTGATACAATTACTCCTACAACAAATAAGAGATTTGAAGGGAAGCGAGTATGGAGAATCAAATGACGTAGGATATGTTGTGCAATCCCTGATGCAGCAAGTCATGACTCTGCGATCTCAAAGCACAACCAACCTCGCAAAACCTCCACGGAATTCACATGATCAGGCGGGTCAGGTAGACGGCTTAGCCTTTCAGAGGGACCAGGAAGTATGTCCCGAGACCCAGGCAGACGAGGTGAGGGAATATAACTCCCAAAAGTTATCACAGTTATTTTAAATCGTTGTCACACTGCATATATTACTTGTACATATCAGACTTCACATATCTGTCAGAAAGGAATGAGTAAATTTTTAAAAAAAAAAAACAGTCTGAAGTCGCATTTCTTTTATAAGAATGAACGGTGTTAAATGTGATATATCGTAGCGCGTGACTTAACGATTGAGTACATGGCTGCAATAGGCGGCCAATGTGGCTATGCCCGCTACGGAGCCAAATCCTGGCAGTGCAGGGAAGGCAGCGGGAAGGAGCAAGAGTGGGAGGTTATACAAAAAAAAGACAAGAGGTAAGAATGTGTGTATTCAGTGTGGATTATGCTGCTACTGTTTGCATTTCACTTAGTGGTAAACCATGATGTACACTGACGTGGGACAGGGTTTATAAACCTTGAACATCATTTGTGATCCATGGAATAGTACCTTACGTACAGCATCGTATTTGTATTGATATATGCCATAGCTGGGTGAGAGTTTAATGTGGTGGTTCGGTAACTTTTACATACAAGAGAAATGTATAAACAAAGCGGCATACGTAGGATAAATCACCTCAACTGATGTCGAACATGTTCATGTGTAGGATCTTAAGACAACGTAAGCTACAATTCAGTGGAGGTGACGATGTGGCGGGCTGATGTGAGGGGAAGGAATTTATAACCTACGGTACCTGGCCCGGCAACCTCTGGATGAGATGACAATATCAAGGTCGCCGATCGATGACGCGTGACGGATCCAGTTCAACTCCACCCTATATCTTGAGGGTAAACACTACGTATAATAGAAGAGAAGGTGGACAGCTGATTAATTTTTAATCGTATCAAAGTTGTTAAGGGGATTTCGAATTAGCTTGGGCAAACTACAATGATGCTACATGTGTTCCCGAGGTATATGTGCTTCATGTATTCTCAGTAATCGGAATACCCTTTCATTCCGACACTTCAATATGAACTACTGGACCATGATCGGATGGTATAGCATTTCAAAAGACATTCACGGTTTCTTTGAAGGAGGGCATGGATGAGACCAGGAAGCGCATTGTGACCAACCAAATCCGAACGCACCAGTATACAAGCCTGAATTAATTGTAATTGAAATTGAATTCCGAAGAAAATGTGGCATCTAAAAAGATCTGCACGGTACATCGGTGAAGATCGACGGATCAGAATATATTATTGTTTTGTCGAAACCGAAGAGAACCGAACAAATCGCATTATTTTAATCCCAACAGGTACACGTGCCTGCACAGAAATCAACTACTGTCCACCCGTAAATAGAAGCGGGTTAAAACGATTAAACAGAGTTTTATGCGGAAGGACGTGGGTGAGGCCCACCTCGACCCTATGTAGTAGCCATGGCGGACCCCGATTATCGACGTGATTCTCTCTGGTTTACAGAAAGCTGCGGCGGAGTGAATCTTGATAGAGTTGCGGTAATTGGGAACCACATGACAGTTACATCGGTAGTGAGAATGACGTGGTTTCCCGCGAAATCTTACTTTCCAGCGTGGAAGGCGACACAATTCCGATCAAGAGAATTCAAGAGAAACGTGTCCAGGGGAGGCGAACCAAGAAGTCCGAACCAAGACCCTGTATCAAGTGAAAAGTCTTGAGAATCAGTTGATTCCGAGCAAAATTTTCCAGTAGTGAGAAGATCCATAGATTCAGTTAAACAAGTGCACCGACTGTTCTTTAGCGACACATTGGGTGCCAAAAGTCAATGTGTACAAATCTTGACACATACATTGGAACGCCTTGACAGTCTCTACAAAGCCAAACATGAACAGATTTACAGCTTCGCGACTGATGGGGTGACATGGTGGGCAATTCACGCACGTGCAAACTGCGATGCCAAAGATCTAGGGATTGTACAGATGATTTTTGAGATGGAGAGGAGGTACACTGTAAGGACATTACCTGTCCGGGGTTTGTACGTGGGGAGGCCGTCCTGTTGCATGTACAAGCTAGATTAGTACATTTCAACAGTAGCAGAGGGTGTCAATTTCTTCAGGCTACTGCTAATTCAATCACCTCCGCGGCAAGGTAAGGATAATCTGCCTGTAATTGGAGGATCTGCAACACAACATGGAAAGGTGTGGGATCTCAAAAAGGCTATCTATCTCGAGAGACTAGCCCACTGCTCGGACATACCTGTGGGTTTATGCAGTGGAGGAGGGCAGTGTGCTCTTTTGCCTTTGTTTAGCGTAGTGTGAGATATTGCCTGCTTCCCCAGTGCTGGGTTTCCTCAAGGTGGCTCTACTTGCTCATCGATTGCAGTTCACAATGGACAAGGTTCTGCTCTTCGGCTGGTTGTCTGAGGTCCACCTGAGGAGAGAAACCCATGATGTCAATCTTCCCAATGTGCCAGCCCTTGCCATGGTTTTTCAATTCTCTAACGAGTGGAATTGGAGTGATGCTTGTGGACAGGAGGTTCGAGCTTTGGGCATTGCCTCTGGGATTCACTTTGGAGATGACTATCGTCGTCAAAAGGAGTCCGGGATCCTCTGTTGCGGAGCTTCTCCTGAGAATCCGATAGTCCTCGATGAAGACAATGCTGAGGAGTATAGCGCTGAGAGCGGGGACTCTGCTCCATGGTTCAGTGCCTGCGCATTCACAGACGGCGGTGGTAGCAGCCACAGCTCCTGCCTCACGACCGACGCCTCTGCAGCGAGCGAATTGGTCGACGCTCAGGGTGAGGACGAGGTGAACGGGACAACACCGGCGCCGGAGTCTCACACCTGAACCGGCGCGGTGGGTTCAATCTGAAACAAAGAGTATCCCTTGTTTTTAGCAGACTGTACCATGGCGGAAGTGACTGAAAAGCATGTAGTGAAAGCGATCATTGATGATACAGTGCAGGATGATGCACAGGAGCAATCACAGACAATTTTTTTGGTTTCCATTTTCATTTATCGAGTCTTGCTCAAAGGCCCTCAGTTTGATGTGTAAAAGCGAAATGAACCTTCTATAACCTATATAATCTGGAAATCAGCAGTCTATGAGTGCAATGTGTGGGAGATTTCGTAACTGACCTCCTTGCTTGTGAGCCAGCGTGCAGGTGAACCTTCCTGTCCAAACTTCGGAGCACGACCTTGCTTGATTTTGAGGAACGCTGGATGAAGTGCTGAGTGATCCATCTTTTCTGCCTCCGTGAAAATGGATTTTTGTGCCAAAGACTCAGTATCATCCAGTAAAGCCGCCTTCGCGTGAGTAGGTACCCCGGTAGGAACTAATGAAGACAGTGAAAATATATATTAGGGGATTAGATATGATCACTTCAGACTTTTTGAAATGCTAAGACGTAAGATTGTTGTACAGCCATGGCGAAGTGAACGTTACAACAGCCCAAATAGCAGCAGTATCCATGTACGTTGTAAAGACTGTACACTTGCATATTTTACAATCTTGTAGAAAAACACAGTCTGGTTTAAAAGACTCTGTAATGTAAGCAGGTATTCTCCTCAACTCAGGGGGGGTCGAGTGTGGAGGTCCTTAACTGCTTAAAATTTGTACAGCGTTTGTAGACGACTTTTTCGAATCATTCGAGGTGGAGCTCCACATTCTTCTCCTCTCGTGGAACATGGAACTTCTATCGACACCAAAGTCCCATAAAACAGGGCTTGCGATATTTCAATGCTACCTGAAACGTGGCTGGATTAAGATTTGGTGGATGATAACCTGTTCTCCTGTTGTACGAAAAAACACTGTTTCAAGCAGTCAGGAACAAAATTCGTCAAGTGAGAGTACTTGGGTGATTACATAGCCAGGAAAGTTGAACAGGTTCTAATGGAAATAGACGGTTGGATGTCCCTGAATATGCATGAAAACACTGAAATGGCAACTTGGGTACTACATGATAGAAACTATCAGGGCTACAAACTTACAGAACTTGCAAGGCTACAAGGTTAGCCCAGGATAATGGGAGGACGGCTAGAAAATTTATTGTTTAGCAAGTACCTGCAGATGGAAAGGTGATCTTTGGTCCCTACAACCTCGTGGGGTTCTTCAGATTAGTCAACTTCAGCTACAGAAGTGCGCATATAACCCTATTTCTTGCACTTCAAAGTTATTTTCCTCGTTTAATTCTGCTTCATTGTAACAAATAAGATAACATTCTCTTCCAGATTCTGCAGAGGACTTACAAAAATTTTGGTGCAAGCTCGTATGGTCCCCAGTACGAAGGAATAGTTCCTGATTGCTGGAAGGTGGATAAATCACTGCAGACAAGAGGCTCACACCTAGGAACATTACAAATACAGACCACTCAATTGGACATTCAGCTCGAAATGAAATCAGTCTTATCAAGGTCAAGATAAAACAACAAGAACCAGATGAATGATTCACACGTTGAACACGTTAACCAGGGTGGTGAATGACTGAGCGTTGAGCGTTCCACCGAGCTTATTGTTGTTCAATCTTCTGCCATACAGCAGATTTCGAATTGAATGCTAATTTAAACTGGATCAAACTCTTGACTGATGTCTACCATACATCTTACGATTGGCTTGCTATTACCACTGCAGAGTAGGGAGCAGGCTCACAACACTCTGCCAATTACCATTCATGAGAGTCAATTTGCGAAGGTAGCGGAACTTCTTGATGAACTTACATGCCAACAAAAAAGGGATGTTTATCAGCTGGTCTGGAAAGTTCCCTTGGACCGTGGGAGATTTCGCCAAGTCTCTGCAGAAATTGATATGTGACAATCGAGGTTCAAGCATATAGGTGATACTCTCTTATACTTTTCCTTTCCGGGAACCACAAAGTTTCGGTAGAAATAGCAGTCCTGCTGAGAGTAATCGTTTTCTAGCCCACAACGCCGAGCAATGGGCTAGGATACCAAGCAAACAGGTCACACGAAATTGACCTTATTCTAAGCTTCATGCTGCGAGTGACAGCATGTTCATAGCTTGTAAGAAGGAATGAAATGTGGCTTACAATTGAGTCAAATTGCTCCAGGGTGATGCTCAGGAGTGTCGTTCTCAAACTTGTTGTTGCTGAGGTCACTGCAAGGGAATACAAAACACCCGAGAAATTATTTCATGTGGTGCTGCAATGAGGCCAAATCATACATGCCAATGAATTGATCAGAACTTGGTAAAACACATGTGATAAGTTCAGTTGCTTACAGCATGGTGACATGTAGAAGCTGCTGCAATAGAGATCCGTGGACCTCCCCGGGCAGGTGACATATTGGCAGCGGTCTGTGGCAATCGCCAAGTACTGAGATAAAGGACTCATTTAGTCTTTCATATAATTCCGCAATGAAAAAGAGAGTCAGACTGCTATGAATTGGGACTTTACAGAGTGATTTGTAAGCTCACATTGCGGCGATAGAAGTGCCCATACAAGTGAGCCCGAACCATAAATCACCACAGGGGTCACTTGTGTTGCCGCCCAGTTGGTCAATGTCGATTCCCTCTCAAAGTCAGTGAACAGTGTGTTCAAGGCGGACACTGTGTCCACAAGCAAGAAGAATGGAAAAATGCTTAGAAAGTGAACTTAATTGAATGCTTAGTCCCGCACATCACGGATCCCCGTAATACATGGACCTTTTAGACTTAGAGCTTGATCAAATAGAAAACCTATACGACTGCCCTCCCGGCAGTTTCTAGAGGTGAATTCGCTCAGTGGCCTGTTTGGTGAACTAATTAGTGGCCAGATTAGCCGTGTAATCAGCATATCTAGAAGCTTATTAATGGCGAGAATACCTTGACCCTTTCACAAATGACGAGAAAACACACCAAGGTCACAGCTCCTCTCATTTGGCACCAAACCCATGCAGTGCAACAACAGCAGCTCTACAAAGAGGAGCTCTACCGAGCTGGAGCCAAATTCAAACCTAGAAAGCTCCCCAGCAGCGATGGAGTCAAGACTGAAACATGGCGGCAGGGTCATAAACAAGGCCCAAAGAGCAGTCACCATACAAATGTTCCTCCCACTTACCACGCCATGTATGCTAACCCTACCAGTGGCCAGATTTGACCAAACTGGACGTGACGGCATCACAACATGGCCGCAATCCTGTTTGACCTGGAACCGTCTCTCCAACAAAAGCAGCCTATGCTCATTGAGAGGCATCCACGCCATAGCCTGGTGGCACAATTGAGTGATCTCGCAGCACCACCTCCGAGGTCGAGTCTACATCCGCAGCGACATGCGTTTGCTGAGGACTCATTCAACAGCGCCTCCATCCCCGCTTCCACTTTCCTCCACCCCCTACACACAAAAAGAAGGCCGGATTTTTGGAGGGTGCAATTCCCTCCTTTGGTCGGAATTTCACTACTCTTATGGCGGGGAATTGCTCTACCATCGAAATGGTCGATTCAGATCACAAAGTTTGGTTTATAATGCACTTTATTTCATGCTGGCCGTGAAGTGGACCAAATTACATTGAAATTTGCCGGATTGCATTGAAAGGAAGAAACGAAGTCTTCACTCTCTAGATAAGAGTACGTGCTCGGTTTGCAAGCCAGAAATTACATGTACATAATGTGCCTGCTTGCTAATTTGTAATAAATCAGAGTGATTGTAACTCTGAACTACACTAACCTCGCGCACTTGTGGGTCTCGGATGTTTTAGGCCACAGACACACCAAAGAGTTGGAGCAGGGCTGTGTCTATGTTCCGGGGACGTTCTTGCGGTACTGGAAAAAATGTGCAGACTTCGTCATCCACAACCGAGGCTGTCTGCAGCGCATCCAAACATGAGCGTGGTTTGTACTGAACAACCTATTGACAGGTTACAATTGTTCACTTGTATGTAACAGCAGTCTTTGAGCCATGCCGTATGAGTCCAAGGGGAACACGAACATACCTCTAAGTCTCTATGTCCAGTAGGAAGTCGATGCGCCATATCACAGTGGCGTCCTCTTTGAACTCCCCCTGCACCGCATCCATGAGGACTTTGATCCCCTCACGCTGTTGATCCGGGAACAGAAGCTTCACCTGAGCCCATTGAGGGTAGACGTGGTCAATTGTCACCTGCTGCATGCCGAACTCCCACGACACGCCCCCTCCATTTGGGACGAGCATTTTTTTGACGCTCCGCCAATGTGATCCACTGCGACCTATTGCGACGGCGTGGCCCGGATGTTCGGGGTGAATGAGCCACACTAGCTTGTTGCACTTCACGGGTGTGGCCTTCTCTCCCCTTGGTTTCAAATTCATTGGCGGGACACGGGTGAGGAACTTCGAGGGTTTCTTTCGTTGCCGACGGGTCTCTCCAACCTTGCCGACGCTACCACCTGTGCCGCAGAGCTCGGGGTCGGCGATGGGGGTGGTCTCGCAGTCAGATGTTTGGTTACTATTGCCTCTCTTCTGCGTCGACGTCGTCCTCTTGTTCTGGGCCGAGGTCCCACTTGAGCGGGACAAGCAATTATACGGTGAACATTAGCTGCAGTTCGTAGTGATCCGTAATCCCTGTACACACATTCTGAGTTCATGGCTTCACTTTGAAAAAGACCTTGTAAGTAGCCAGTGGAACATTCAGCAAATTCAGCAAAACAAAAAGCAAGGCAGGAGCTATGTCAATTGCGGGCACCATGCTTACCGCTTTCCTGGAGCCTCCGCTTCGGGGCCGCACGAGACGTTACATTCGGTGCGGGGTGGACAGCTGGTGATGTCTGCGCGGTAGGCAAGTGCCTCGCAATAGATGGGTCGTTATAGGAGCCGAATGCGAGCTGTGCGGCAGAGGATGTTCTGTTGTGCTGCTGAGGGTATGAGTTCGAGGGGTCGCCATGGCTGCCCAGAGGGCCTTCACTGCCCCCAACTGCGCCAAATGAGTCCACACCTTCCCCTGGAACAAACAGCCATTCCAAGTCAGATCCCATGATCTGCCACGACCACATTGCACAGTTATCTCTCGCAGCAGATCATGGGAATTTGTATGCGAGGTGAATAGGAATTACAAGCGTCAACCCGGGGGAGAGGAGAGAATACCTTGATATGAAGGGTGCTCCCTTATCGCTCCCCATGCTTCTTGTGATACGCCAGAGGCCGAGTTCGTCTTTTCCGCTGTTGTCCCCTGACTCACTGCGGTTGGCGTTGTTGCCGCATCCTTCTTAGCCAGGATCTTGTCATTTGCGCCGCGCATACTGGATGGTGGATCGTCCGCTGGTTCTTGCCGCTGCGCCCCAGATTTGTTCGCTACCACTGCTTCGAGGAGCTGGTCCAGTTTTTTGGAAAAGTTCTCCATGCTCCTGTCGACCCCCTTCCTCCAGTCACACATATCTGACAGCGTACTTTTCACTGTCCGGAGATCTATGTTAGCTGGACGTGCGGCAATTCCCTCGGATGAGACGGGTGGCGCCCTGTGAACGGCATGTCCGAGGCTCGCACCTTTGCCTGCTTCTCTCTGCAAGCTCTATACGAAGTGTTATGGTAGTTCGGCAGGTGATGGAGGAGCTTTTCTCTATAATGGACTAGGTTATGTCAGTACGTACCGTCTCCTGGGAGGACGCTGCCGTCTTCGCTGGAGTGGTTGAGTCCCCCACCTGCCGTGCAAGACATCATACATGTTAGACATTGTTAACGCATATACGGTCTCGGATCACACGTGCATTACTGCCATGAATTCCAGGGGACGTTGTCAGAGTCAAAGCCATCGCTGCTATGTTGATCGACATCACGAGCGAGGTCCTCCTAAAGAAGGTGGTCAATCCATGCCTCGCGGTAGTCGGCATATTTTGCTCTCTGAGTAACCCAATCACGCCAGTACTTACAGACCTCCTTAACAGCAGCTATGGTTTTAGTCCTCTGCGGGAAATTCATAGTACTACCAGCCATGAGCTTTGGCCAAATGCAAACGTTAACGACATCGTCCGGGAGACCTGGCAAGAAGGTCGTCTCTGCGGTAGAAGAGTCGTTTACGGCCTCGGGATCAGCGGACAGTGTTCCCAGGCTGAGATCTTCGCTCAAGTCAAGTGGGCCTCGAATTGTATCGTCCATTGTCAAGGGCTCTTCTGCCTTGAACTGCCATGGACGCGACAGCCCCATTTCAGGCAACAATCCTCCTTCGTTCTCACTTCTCAGCGGCGGGGAATGCGCGACGCCTGTCAGTGGTGCAGCTGGATTCACTGCCTTGAAGGTTTTTCAAGAGATTACGACCACGAGTCCAAGCGCAACAACGACCATACACGTTGTGTGCAGGCCGGGCATTAACCAATGCACGCCAACTACAGTCAGACAGTACCCTGTCAAGGCTACAAGGGTTGCCGTGTGCAGCTGCGACATGCACATAAAGAAGTGACATGAGCGATATATAGCTTTGCTCCATTCCATAGTTGACTCTGATCTAGACGGACAGGAGACACTTTACTGGAGCCAAGCGGATGTCCATTGAGCGCGTTACCTTGCTCAATTGATTCATCAGAGCCCGTGACAAAGGGGGTGACATCAACATTCAATAAACAGCCCTTGACAAAGGGTTGACTTCTGATTGACTCGTGAGGGGGGGCATGGTTGCGACCTGGGGGTGGAGTCCGGGTTCTCGTGCTGGTGGTGTGTTGTCACTCTCGGGAGCTCTCTCTACAGATGTCTCAGCGTCGTCCCAGTTCAAGTAGTCCGGCATGTCAATGCTTTCGCGTTCCTGGCACTCAACATGCCCAAATCCATGGATGAGGCACAATCACAGAGTACGCTGGGAAGAAAGGGACGGTGTGGTAATGGACAGAAATGACCGCGGTTGACTTAAGGACATGGTCTGGGGTGACCTCTATGCGATAAGTCTGAGCGTTAAACATAGTTGCGGCCTGAATGGGCAAAGGTTCTAGGGAACTTACATCCCATGTGTCCTCGCTTCCGGAGTCGTCCTCTTCCGAGGTCGCTCCACTCTCCAACAGCAGCTGCCTTTTCACCCTTTTAGCGGCTCTGCATTCCTTCATCCGGTTGCTCTCTTCCTCTACCTCCTTCGTTCCCCAATATGCATGTAAGGAGGGGAATATCTCTTCTGGACACGTAGGGTGTTTCTGGCCACACCCTGTTGCTGTCCAATATTTGCGCCACTGGTATCTTGAAGTCCTGATAGTTTCCTCGATGTAATGCATGGTGTATCCATCTCTGAAAGGAGGGTCAAACACGAACATCAGCTCCAGCTGCTCCCCCAGTCGTCTAATTTTCACATCTGGTTGGTCCCTGAATCTAATGATGGAGAGGTCGAGCAGTTGTTTCGCGGTTGCACGGAAAATCCTGTGGACAAAGATGCGGTGCGCTAGATCGATTCCTCCACTCTCAGTGCCCGGGATCTTCATTGGCCATTGCGCGGTAGTTTTGTTGAACGCTGTTTTTGCAAGCCGCTGGAGCTTGCGTTGACGTGTCCTAGTTGACTCTTCAAATATTCCTTCGATGCTGTGGGCTGTCCCTCCCGATGGCTGTGCCGCTGCAATCGCAGTACATGGTGCGACATTTTTTGTCTGGGGGCCTGGTGACTGCATGTTCGCGCTGGCGTTCGAGAATGCCTGTAAGTGCGCGTTCATACCCCACTGGGGCGACATGCTCCCACCTGGCAGCATGAAGGGCATGGGAGAGGGACACTGAGCTTCACCTGGCTGTTGGTTGTGGGAATTCCGGTTTGACGCTTGAGCCCCCACCATTGTGCTGGATGCTCCACTGTGTTCGCTGCTTCCACCGATGGAACTAGAACTCGACGTGAATTGTGCCAAAGGGTTTCCGGTCAGTCCTCCGTAAGCCATCCCCCCCATCGTCATATGGGGAGCCATGCCGTGCGGCATCGCACGCTGGGGTGGGGCGCCAGAATTGCACTGCGTGGGATTAACACCGGCATTCTGGGTCATTGTCTGCGGCTGCTGTTGCACCGCGGACTGTGGAAAGCCAGAGAACATCATGTGCACGGGATTCCCTCCTGCAGCCGCTGCCATGTTCCCGAGAAACATCATCTGCGCTCCCCATGGCTAAACGAAGACGGGATTCGACGCGTATGCGGTGCTCATCTGGTTCAATGGATCAGGGGCACTCTGAATATGGTTTCACACGGTAAGTTCAAATTCAGGTAAGTTGTGTGAATACAACTGCCATCCAAGTGGACAGCAGCCGCGTGACATGCATGATAGGGAACATCTTGCATACACCGTGAAGACGAGGATGGAAGAATGACTTGCAGGAATTTTGAGTGTACCTGGGTAGATGTGTTTTGATCATTGTACGTGTTAGAGGCCATTGCAAAACAATGCTCTGTGCGCTTTCTGTACTGGATATCGTGTAGACAAGGGCAAAGGAATAGATTTTCCTGCAGACATCAAAAATGACCTGAACACGTGAGCAAGCTGCAAACAGATACTCTCCACCTTGCCATATACAGGCTATGATAAACATGCACGACATGGTGTAGGGGACAGCATTGTCTTCGGCATTAGTGTGTCAAATTACAGAGCAAGGAGCACTGCGATATCCGTGAAGCGGATCCACACTAAGGGGATGGCGAGTTTGCTCGAAGCATGTCTCTATCCAATTCTACCATTATGTCTAACCCGTCATGTACTCCTAGGGGCCTAACATGTCTACGTCCTCGCTGCAGCCAGAGGCCAACTGCGACATCTCCTCTCTATACTCGTCACAGGCAAATCTCATGTCCGGGAGTATCATGTAACCCCTGCCTAAGAAATCCGAGATACGAGGGTCCTCGCTGTCGTCGGAGTTGGAACAAGGCTTATCCCCCTTGCAGTCTTGCCAAGCCAATATACCCGTCCCCCACTCCGGAGTACCTGAGACGTAGTTGCACCACCCTACACAGACTTCTCTTTGTGTAGTGCAGATCACGAAGTTCTCGAGTGCGTCTAATCCGGACATGAGAAGTGGCCATATCTTGGCAGCCACTATCTCGCGCGGCAATTTAGGGAGGAAGTCGCCCTCAGATGGAGAGACCTTGAAGGACACTTCAAGGACGTCTGATCTGGCTACCGAGGAGGCTGACTCCATGTGTGAGGGTTTACGAGCACAGGAGGTTAGTGGAACTCACTCCGAGAGAGGTTCGGGGCACAAGAGGTGTTGAAGACTAAGCCGCAAGACTACGACACATTCACGTACATTCGGCACGGACCAGACTTTGGCGATACAGTGGGAGAGGTACTTACTTTCGAGGGGGGGGGAGTGCTGGAGAGAGACAGAGAGACCGCTGGGGGACAGTAGAGAAGGAGAAGATGAGAGTACCTGGATGGAGGGAGCATTTGCGCTGGGTCGGAGTAGGTGATGTCCTTGTATAGGAGGTTGGGATCTGTAGAGGTAAATCCAGGGCATGCTGCATCCGCCGCTCCCTGTGTAACACTGCATACCCATGCTTCTGGTGGATGGAATATTGCCTGCCATACCCGATCAAGACCTGACATGGGTCAAACCCTCATTAGGTTAAACGCCTCCTCTATGCAAGATCGGGTTAATAAAGGAGACGCTCGTCCCAATGATATCAATGGAGCGAGGTTAAATTGCAGGGTTTATGAGGGGCTGCGCAAAGGGGACTACAAAGCCAATGAAAATGAGACCTACCTTGCCAGGACAATGGATATAACCATGCTCTGAGGAGGGGACGGCAGTACAGCCCAACTAAATAGTTTGGCGGCTGAGGAAAGCGCATTAAGTGTTGATCGAAGCCTGACACAATCGGGCACGAAAGAACACGTACAGAATCTCCTGCCTGGGCGTGTAAAGGATGGCTGCTCTCTCCCACTCGGCATGTTGCACCGCGGACTCTGGAGGGGACCCGAAGGACGGAGCTGGCAATGCAACCAGAAGTAGACTCCCTGATGCCCTTGCGAGACGCATAGGCAACGTCGTCCCAAGAGACTAACAGGCAATTCGCGCAGCCAGGTGCGGACCAGATCCTCTCCTCACGCTCCTCGCTTCGATCATGGCCACGAGTAGTGCTTTTGAGTATCACCCGGAGTAGGGGATTAAATCCTCACGCCGCGACCGATTTGACAGTGAGCCCAGCTGGTTGGAGACGTGTGTGAGAGAGTATGAACTCGGACCACACGGGCCTCGTCACGACTGCTCCGTCTATTGTGAATGCATCTCTTCTTCCAGGCTGTCTTGGCTGGACTTCCAAATTGCAAGTGCAAGTAAGGGAAGCTCTGGGGACGAGCCCTCACGCTAGATGATGGCATGCGTCGCAAATGGTTGAAGTGTAGATGTCGCCCTCTGTTTGACTCCTACCCCTCTACATGGACGTGCATGTGCTTGTCGCTTGTCGTAGACACGCAGGAGGCAGCTGCAAGCACTGACGCAGACTCCGATGCGGATGACCCCTTCCCAAGTCCCGAATCTTCGGAAGAAACGTTGATGTACACTTGCTCTGACGAGGTTATTGAACGATGGAGCATCCGGATCCGTGATAACATGGTACGCAGAGCTGCGGAGCGGTGGCCTCCGGCTATGTCCACTATAGAGTTAATCTGTGGCGCTGCCGTCCTTGCCTCTCCCGGGGTTGTGCAGCCAGACGCAAACCCATCCGCTGAATACGAGGGTAGAGCTGCGCAGAGTGAACCCGTCGATGGCCCTTGTGTGCCAATCCTCTCAAAGCGGTCCCCACAGCCGACACGTGATTGGAGTCCACCCAGGAAGACCCACATTCGATCCGGTTCCGCAAAACATGACCATGAATAGAGGGCTCACGGACCGCTGCCACTGGCGAAGTCAATAGCCGCGATCATCTGAACTAAGGTAGGTTATGGGGAGCCCAGTCTCGGGACGAGGAGGGGCCAAATACAGTAGTCACAATGCCCGGAGAGTACGGGTGTCAGCACTGTTAGGAGTGTGTCGGTGGTACGGTCGTAGGTTCAGTGGATCCGTGATTTGGGGTACCGGGGAGGTTTGCTCCGTCATTGGAAGTACCCGTAGAGACCCGTTACAGATCATGGATTGTCCTATCATGACTTGCTTCTATTGAAGCTCAGCGCATAGATGTATTTCTCCTTGAAAGAATAAACATTATGCGTTCTTTGCTATAACCTGTGTATTAGGGTTCTGCCCAAAGATTTCCCAGAGGCGCTCTTGTCTTGTCTTGAAGTCCTGGTTTGTCCCCCATGGAACAAGAACGCACCATCCCCTCCGCTGCCACACCGCGGAGCTCCCTTGAAACCCATATCTGCAAAGAAAATGTGATCGTTTGTGATTGGCTTTCGGTTGGTCCTGACCTGCTTGCAATTCCCTTGCGTCCTTCCAGTTGGGTAGCCTAGAGGGCCCAATTGAGGGTGCTTGTGAGGAGATGATTAGTGCACATCGTTGTTCCCGGATAACGATTGCTGCGAGTGATACTGTTGTTCCCCTGTGCAGATAGGATGGATGCCCATATACGACTGCGGCGCCCAACGGAACAACGCATACGGGCGAGAGAGGAGAAGCTCCTGCGTCGTGAATTGGAGCATGCAGAGAGAAATAACCTCAGGACCTTGCTCTGCCCCTGTCGAATTTGCTACCGCGAGGTTAGGTCAGCAAAGCTAATAGCGAATTATAAGCGTTGCCTGACAAGGAACGGTCGTCACCCCTGGTTCTATGGAAGTTCAGAGGTCTATCTCTCGCAACCTCTCTTGCACTCTCTCGATCGTGTCATATAGCCACAGCTTTTCAATTAGGTTGTTTCGGGCTGTTCATTTTCAACTTATTCCTGTCGAACTTCTCTCCGATGCTTTTCCACACAGTTTAGGGTTTAACACCGCTGCGACGTCTTCACCGCCTTCTTCAAGTTCCTCGTTGTTGTCATGTCAGGGTTGCGAGGTGGACGAATCCGATGGCGAGTGGGACGAGCACATCGCTTGGCGATACGGGAGCCAAGTGCACGAAGGAGCAGCGAGGGTTCAACCAGACTTTGACGCCGGAATCGACGTGACAAGTATGCTCATTCAGACATTCGAGTTGAACGACAGGCTGTACGCAGAGGGTGCCGACGACATGGCCCGCGTTGAAGATCCACGACCACCAGAGAATGGCGCTAAAGAGTACGGCCTTCCACCGTCGCCGGTGGATCCTGCGGGTCGCGGGGACCTCGGGTCCCAGGAAGCCGGTTTAGGAGGTGCCGACGGCGTTTCTACTGACCGAGAGCGCAGCCCCGTCCCTGTCAATGTATCCCAGCCCGATCCACCAAGCCCCGAGGTCCGTGTCGATTCCTCCCCATCACCGCCACGCCCAGCATCTCCGATGTCCCAGCGCGATGCCGAGGACAGTTCCGATGAGGATGAGGTCGATTGGGGTGACTTTCCAAGTGAGGCAGATGCGCTGATTGGCGAGCTGGAGGATGCAGCGGCGACTCCATTATTCGCAGGCTGAGAACATTCAAGCATGGGCGCGACTTATGTCCTTGTGAGCGGTGCTCGACTTGGAGGCTGCACTGATACCTACATAGACTATCTCTTCCGGTTCCTCAGTAGTACCATCCTCCCCCAGCCGAACACTCTTCCAAAAACAGGCCACGAAGCTGCCCAATACCTGAAGCGCCTTGGCCATTCGTATAAATCATACGACGTGTGCCCTAATAGTTGTTGTCTGTTTCGTGGCGACCTTACCCTTGCGACAGTATGCCCTAAGTGTCGTGCTCCGCGGAAGAAGCGAACCGGGAATTCCATGGTCCCGCACAAGGTTTGCAGACACTTTCCCATCATTCCTCGCTTGAAACGCATGTTTCGTAGTCGAGTACAAGCCGCACAGATGACATGGTGGGCTGCGCACAGGGGTGACGGGGATGTCATGAAACATGTCGCAGACTCTAAGCAATGGGAGTTCATCGACAATACATTCCGGGAGATGTTCGGGCACGAAGATCGGAACATAAGGATGGGACTCGTAACCGATGGTTTCTGCCCACACTCCGAGAAAAGAAGCACATACTTGCTATGGCCTATCCTGCTCATGAACTACAATCTCCCGCCATGGCTTACCACAAAAAGGTACTTCATTATGCTTTCTGTTCTTATTCCAGGACCGGAGTCAGCCACTTCGGAGACCTTTGACGTCTTCCTTCACCCCTGCTGGAAGAGTTGCTTGAGCTCTGGACCGTTGGGGTATACTGCATGGATGCTGCCCGCTACAAAGATGAATCTCATTTCATACTCAAGGCGATGGTGATCTGGACCGTGGGAGATTTCCCCGCCTACGGTACCATGGCGGGTTGCGTAACAAAGGGCTTCGTAGCGTGCCCGATCTGCGGAGAGGGATTCCGGTCTAGGAGGTCAAAGGCACTGCATAAAAACGTCTACTGTGACTGCGCCCGGAGATGGCTGCGCCGCGACCACCCTTTACGCAGCGACAGCGTGAACTTCAGCGAGGAGGAGCACCGTGCACCACCGCAACCGGTGACCAGAGCACAGGTGCTGCAGTGGGGGAGAGGCGGGAGCAATGGCTCCGGGAATACGGTGCACCATCGCGGAACGACCTGGTGCGTAAATACGGCATCAAACGGGTTTCAGCTCTCTATCAGCTCCCGTATTGGAAGGTACGTCCCTCGATAACAGACTTGCATTTCCTTACTCTTCCTGTATGCACAAAGTGAGTTGCTTCATTCCTCTTGTAGTCTTGCTCATGGTCATCCGCTCGGGGCAGCCCCCTCATGGTAACTGAGCGACGACCCGGACCTATGTCGCCTGACCCTCTTGCGCCGATATCGCTTCAACTGCTGTGCTGGATCAAGGGTTAGGGTTGGGATATCCCTGCCGTGATGCCGTGGTCTTGCCTACCAACCATTTCACCACCTTGTTTCTCGCATCAGGATCTCCCAGTTAGACACACCCTCGATGTAATGCACGTTGAGAAAAACGTTGCAACGAGCATCATGAGTTTCATCCTCGGTGAGAGCGACACCATCGCTGTTCGGAAAGACATGCAAGAGGCTGGTGTGATGGAGGAGCTTCACTTGCGGCGCCAAAGGAACGGCAACGACTTCTTGAAACCGCACGCCCCCTACGTCTTACGCCCAGATGAGAAGACAAAGCTACTGGAGACTATACGGTCGGTGAAGACTCCAACAGGGTACTGCGGAAACTTTGGTAAACTCGTTAACATAGACAAGGAAAAGTTATAGTTTATGAAGAGTCACGACTATCATGTTTTGCTCCAGGAGATTCTTCCTGCGGCCATCCGCGGGTTTCTACCAGAGGGGCCCAGGACAGCAATTATTCGCCTTGGACATTGCTTTAAGCGCATGTGTGCAAAGGTGATTAAAGTAAGTGAACTGGAACATTTGCAAGAATATGTCGCTGAAACGCTTACCCTCCTTGAAGTCCACTTCCCCCCCGGGTTTTGGAACACGATGCCGCATCTCACAGAACACTTACCACGAGAACTCTATTGGTGCGGACCGGTACATACACGCTGGATGTACAGCGTCGAGAGATATCTTGGGCACTTGAAGTCTATGGTCCGGAACAAGGCAAAGCCAGAAGCATGCATCGCCAATGCCTATGTTTACGAAGAGGCACTAGGATTCGTGACAGAATATTTCCAGCTGTACCCTCCCGCTGCTCGTGTGATATGGGACCTGGAAGAGGACGAACGAGACTGTGGTGAGGTTATGGAGGGCAACCCGAAAGAAGTTGATTGGGAACGGTCCGACCTTCTCAAATTGCACGACCATGTGATTCGTCATTCCACGATTTCCGAACCATTCCTGCTGTAAGTTCCCCTGATCCCCATCTCTGCCGTTGCTGCAAGTAATGTGCAGACTAAAACGTTGCTTTCCATTGTCGGCTTCCTAGGAGTTGCAATTCATATGTTTCACTAATCTGCTCGGGTCCTGTGCCTCAATCCCCTTTGAGAGTCTTATGGTGCGCCGTGGTATTCGTGAATAAATGCCTTCCTGAGCAGATAGGGAGTACGACGCGGAGAGAATGACGTACGAGAGACGCCCAAGGAGGCCCTTCAAGACATTCGCGACGTGGCTTCGGGAGCGCGTCGAGCAGATGGATGTTGACGGAGCAAACCCTGGCCTGGATCTCGTTAACATCTCCAAGCCGCCGGCCTCCCTAGTTCGGCACTACAAGTCCATGAGCTCGTATGGGAACCACTTTAGAGTAGATAACGAGGTGGGCAGGAGCCACGTGACATTCGATTCGGGCATAGCCGCAATCATCCTCCAGGAATGCCGATCTTCACGGGCGGATCAACATCCCGTGGAGGCGGAGCTTGCCTATGTGGGAATTGTGAAGGACATTTTCCAGGTCCAGTATGGACACATACCTTACAACGTGCTCCGCTGCTCGTGGATAAGACCTAACCTGGCCGGTTCGCCCACAATAAAACAGGACACTCACGGATTTTGGTCCGTGAAGTACAACGCCCGCCAAGTACCATGTTCAGAACCGTATTTGCTCTCTTGTCATGCGAAGCAGGTGCGTACATGTTCCTTACACATTACCAACATATATGATACTTCCTCCACCGCCGCAGCTGTTCTATGTGATCCCCTCACGCTGTTAATCGTAGACTAAAATGGAACAAGTCCGTTACGCTAATAACCCCAGGAGGAGGTGCTCAGACTGTAGATGCCGTCCACGCAGGTATATTTCGTTGACGATCCGGTAGATCGTGACTGGAAGATTGTGCGGCACGTCGAACCCCGAAGCCGACGCGTGACGGGAGAGGACGATGGTGGAGTGCTATCCGCTCCCGGCCGTTCTGATGCAGTTCACAACGTCAGTGGCAGCCGCGAAGACTCCCCAGAGAGGGTCCAACCTCCACAGCGAGTTCTCGCAGCAGACGTCGCTCAGGTCGTTGCTCACTTTGAAAGTGACGCAGATGACGAAGCCCACACAGACCTTGACCATGCCAACGACGATGCCAGGGACGAAGAACCAGATGTCCCCAAGGCAAACAACCTTTCTGAGGAAGCGCTAGTCGTTCTCGCTGGGCTGGACGAATTCTGAGTCCTTCCAGAAGAGTTCCGGATGTTGCCCTGAAGGTACACAATCGACTTGGACAACTTAGTCCACGTGAAGCACTTGCTCATCGTTGACCATTGTTTCCTCTATATTTTATAACCCTATGTGCTCTTCGCTCCTGCATACACCAGAATGTATTATCACTGACTGGTTGTGTGAAGCCGCGACTACTTCCCACATACCATAGTACCCAACTAAATTTCCTGATCACCAGATTATATTCCGCAATTCAGCTGTCCGTGGATATCACAAGCTTATTGCTATACTCAGTTATCGTGGTGTTTAACTAAGTTTTCCGTTTGCAGTGTGCGGGGATTCACCCACGAAACCTCAATTAACTGATTGAGAGGCTTCCATCTCTCAACAGTCTCCTCTTCCACCAGGAGTGCTGGTATGTCTCTTATCCCTCAATGTGCGCCATTTTGCTCATTGTTCCCACTAATCTTAGTTTGTGTACATTGATAAGTTTTTCAAGGTTCTGGAAATCAGTTGTTTACAACTGTGCTATTCTAACATGTGCTTATGTATGAGCAGGATGTCTTGGCTGTTCTCCCACATGACGCTCATCATCTGGGAATGTTGGTGTGAGCTATCTGCTGTCTTTCCCCCCAGATGCCAACCCCGCACTTAAGGTTGTTGATCATATCTCATCAATGTTTTTGCTCATACACTGACCTGTATGAGCAATTTGGCTTCGTTTCTGTACTGTATTTTGAGTCAACCAAGTAGAGTTTTTTTAAAAGGGATGGTTTATAATTCTGTTTAAATATTAATTTAAGTGACCTTGATGCAAACGTTTATGTGAACTTCGTGTCATTTCCCGTGCATGCGGTGCCAATTCGTGACCTTTACTGAGAGCCCATCCAAAGCGATCATTGATGATCGTTCCTCAATCAACAATATCTCGTTATATCTTTTTGGGTGCATATATCAATATTCTACAAACTTAACATATCTTCTTTGACAATTTTCGCTATAATATCAGGGCCAGAGGGTATACGACAGCAAAGCTTCTTCGGGACAAACAGACTGTGCGCGTTTTAGGAGAGGCTAGATTTATTACAAAGTGGTTGGAGATTTATTTTCATGGATGTTACCTTCTGTCTATAGCTATCATGTAGAGATTTACCAGGATTTTCCTCCTCTTGTAGGTGCCAACACTTGCAGCAGCTTGCGTATTTGCGTGATTTTATAGAAGTGATTGGAACCATGACATTGGTTTCATTTTCACAATTTGTAGTTGCTTTGCTCTATTACACGTTGAATTTCGTTAATAGTAATGCCTGTATTGTTCCAGACTCCAAGCAGTCACCAATGACAAGTGGAGCCTGTTGGCGTGATGTAACTCTCTCGTTTCCTGAAATTAATCTTGATCCGCTTAGAGATTTTGTTAACTTACTCATGGGGGACATGGTGGATTGACAAGGGACATGAGGGATTGACATGGGACATGACGGATTGACAGGGGACATGAGGGATTGACAGGGGACATGATGGATTGTTGGGGGGCGGCTGCAAACTGATGGGGGACATGACATTCTGAGCATGGACTCAATGGGTCGTTGGGTGAAACGATGGAGTGATGGGACGCCATAGACTGATGGGGGACATGGCACTCTGATGGCGGATTCGATGGGTCGATGGGTGACATGATGGAGTGATGGGGACGCCATAGACTCATGGGGGACATGGCACTCTGATGGCGGATTCGATGGGTCGATGGGTGACATGATGGAGTGATGGGGACGCCATAGACTCATGGGGGACATGGCACTCTGATGGCGGATTCGATGGGTGGATGTGCTCCATCATGGGTGTATTGCTCATAACTTGCCAATTACAATCTTGAGTGCAATGTGATGTTTGCGGATCCGAGTTGGACAGATGGGATGGCCTTCTCCCAGTTCGAGTAGACGGCGTGCTGATTTGATCATTGCAGCACTCCACCATGAATTCCAGATGCACGCGTCAGATCCTTGAGCTCTGTCCCCACTGCATGTCTCGAGCTTGGTTGCGGAGCTGAGGCCCTATATAACCACTGAACATCGATTTGCGGCCCCCACTTCTCTTGCCTTGTTTTGGTGAGCCTTGAACCCCTCCTTTGCATGCTTCCAACCTCTGCTCTCCCCCAATGCCTCGGTCTGCAGACACACCGCCCGCTGCTTGCTTAGTTTTCTAATTGTGTCAAAGTATCATACCGCTTCGGGTTTGGCAAGTCTTTCTCCGCGACCACAGAGGTAAGTTCTCTCTCCCGTCCCAACCAGTCTGTTTTTCTTTTACATGTTCGAATATTAATGCAATCGTATGCTTCTCTAAACCCTAAACCTCAGTCTACTTGCTGTTGTATACTCGACCTAACCCGTGTCCGCACTGTAGGTTTACACTCTGCCTCGTCGTCTTCCCCGATTTCAGTTCAAGGTGACCCGTGAGCAGTACTCGGGTCGTTGTTGCCAGTGTTCCGCTTTGACACACGCAGACATGGCGTGGCAAGGAGGGAACGACAGGACGCGAAGGTCTCGGTCGAGGTCTCGCTCCCCTCAGGTACCCTAATCACTCCCCCTAGCTTACGGTCAATGTTCTCCTTGATTTTTCTTTTCACAAACTCGCCCCAACTATAGTCCTGCTTGATTTCGATCAGTTGGTTTTTTAGTTCCTCGACCCCTCTCCCGTGTGCAGAATGTCTCGCCAATCTCCTTCGCTCATGCTGCACCCGCCGAGGAGACCTTGCCAGATCCCATTTCCTAGGACTGCGGATTGGTTTCACCGGGTTGTCGGCCTGAATAATGCTGGGTATCTCCCAAGATTCAACCGAAATGAGCACTGGTCGGCCATGCCCATTGGAATAGTCTCGCAGGTGGATGTGGAAGCACGATGGCTGCGCCAGGAAGGAGGACTATATCGTTACGCTCGACCTGGAAACAGCGAGAGCCCACGCATGCAAGGGCGTATCGGGTGGCTATACCAGGACACTCACCAGCGCGAACTACCCCGCTCGAAATCAATCGGCCTTGCCTTTGCACGGGGACTGCTGGCGGAAAAGCTAGGGTACTCGGTTAACTGGAGTGAGTTCGCTTTCAAGGTATGCACGCGGGGGAAGAAGAAAGACGTCCCGTTTTGCTGGTACAAGCAGCCGACAATCCCGGAAACGGAGGCAGACGAAGGAGCGGAATCCGACTGGGAGGTGAACCTAAAAGTCCCCCCGGGCGCCAAAGAGTCCCTCCGCACCTACGACCGCCGTCAGTACATTCACCCCAGGCCACCCACAACGATCAAGCCACCCTCGTGGAGAGGGAACAACAGGGCAGAGGGTGAGTTTCTGCAATTTCATCGTCCCCGTGTTCTAAACCGAGTCTGGACAGTCCAATGCCTTCTCTTTCTTTGTAACTCCACCATCGTGTCCGCTACGCATACCCCTGAAATGTCCACAATATCAGGCTCCTTTCCTTAATCACCCTCTCCTAAACAACATAAGTCTGACAGCAATTGTCCATCCAGATAATGCGGTGCTAGAGGTCGTCGGTGTCGATGGGATTGACTCTGCAATGCCAGGTTAGGGTCTCCATAACATCAAATTGAACCGTAATGCTATGTCCTCCCCCTTTGTCCACATCAGAAGCTGTTTTGCCTGGGGAAGTGGTCTGCACTCATCTGCCTACGCTGTGACAACTCTTCTAACGAAGTGCCCTGTATTGTAGCAGACATGGAGTACAAGAAAGACGAGGCCCCTGGACGTGACGACGGCCGCACGCCACCACTGGGATTGACTCCACCGAACGACCACGGTGAGCTCAACGATATTTCGCAAAATTCACTTCATTGTCTTATCTTATGCATTCAGGACACCGTAGAATACTTAACCAAGCTCGGGGCACAATGCCCCTGCCCAACCTCTATACTAACACATCCACAAATTCAACTTGTACTCCTGATGCAGGGGACGACTCGGACGATGAGTTCTACTACGACCCCCCCGTCGGCTGGGAAGGACGTGCAATGGCGAAGACACGGGCACCCGAGGGAAATCCTGCAAACAAAAGGAAGGCGCCCCTGGGCCCTGCACACTCCGTCACCGTCTTCGACAACGGTAAGGCCCCGTCCTACATCCCGTCCCTTTTGCCTGAATCTCCCTTTTCCTCAATCTCTCATAGATTTTCAACAGCTGGAAGGTGCCCCCTCACATTCTTTCACTGAACACTGTCAATTGATGGTCCTTGCCCCTGCAGAGGATGGAGGCGAGGCAGAGGGGCACGCAGGATCCAGCGCAGCCCACTCAGACTCCGACTTCGAGTGTACTTGTCCTCACCTGCAGAAGAGGCACCTCCCACTGCGCGACCCTGAGCAACTCCGAAACGCGGTCATCCTGAGCGATTCGGAGGAGGACTCAAGACTTGGCATGTTTGCCCACGGCATCCCTGTCCCCGGGGTTTCAAGATAAACACCGACTCCCCCTTGTTTCAACCATGGCAGATCATTTTAGTCTCCACTGTAGATGTCAACAGTCCTCACTCACCGGGTTAGCATGATCCAGTGACTATATCCTGTGCTCATTTTGGTCACCACTGTAGATGCACATAACTATAGATGTACATAGTTTTCAGTCACCAAGTCACCGTGATCTGATGAGCCATTTCACAGTTAGACTTCCTCAATTCCCAGATTGTTAATCCATTTTCCAAATGGCGTTCTTAGACTATCGGAGTAATGCAAATTCCGTTCTTAGAGTAAGTGTATTCTGCAGTCCAGTGTCACTCTGTGAACTGCATTTAAAGATACATTACTGCATCATAATAGTTCGGAAATTGACTTGACTTGGAACACTCGATGAACCTTAACTCGGGAAATATCAGCATCTTTTAAAACCTGTGCACTTTGCATTCATCTTGGAAATGTTGCGCTTTATAATCCTTTTCGAAATGTTGCACTTTACAATAATTTTGGAAATGCTGCAATTTACTGACCACTTTAGAATTGTATAGTCACTGTAGCATCTACTGAGACAGAAAGCCCCTACTTCTGGTAACCCACGTTTCACACTCCCATCGTTAATCATTCCCAGAAACACCCAATTAAATGAAGCCCACGTCACAGTGTAGGCAGGTGCCGAGGTCCCAAACCTAGGTCGATTGATACTTAGGACCTTGAAGTGAGCCGTCGTTCGTGATCGGCTGCTGAGTAAATCGCGAAGAGGTAATGAGATTTCTGCCGCCAATTTACTCCTAGGTAAAAAGGAACATGGGCCCCCCCGCCCCCACGCCATTCGTCGCAAATGGCGCGTAACTCCCAGGGGTCGTCGCCCTCCCCTCTGACAGCGATAAACCATGGAGCTCAGTGAAAGGCGACACCCCTCCTGTAAACCCGGAATGAAAAACGACGGTTCTTGGTGTAGTGGTGGAACAATCAATTCTGTTGTTTAGTTTCTCTGGATGCCCTTGAGGAGTCTGTGGATTTTGTACAATACGACTCATGGATGGTTCACGACGTTCCTGGAGGCCAGTTTCTCTCTTTCACGTGATTTGTACTTAAAGGCATCATCTCCTTTAGAGCTTGTTTAGTTAAGTTTTGTGGCGTTTTTCAAGGATGGTATGGTATGCATGTGTAGAATTAGGTCAAAGCCCATCTATGGACCATGTTTATGCTGTCCAACTGAGCACTTCACTAAAATAGGTCTGTGCATAGCTTGCAGCTGGATTTACGTACAGCAAGTCGCTGGACCAGATGCAAGGCAGATTGGCGCTCCAGGTAGGAACAATACCTATCTGAATTTTAGGCCCATCACTTGTTTTGATGTATGGTTCTCTTGTTTTAAGAATTTGCAATTTCAATACATCCTAGTTTCTTGTAGTTGGCCATGTACTTTACTGTACATGTCATGCTTATCAGAGAAGCAATTCCTCCTCGATCAACAGCAGCCATCCTGCAGAGATATGATCAGAAACCAGAGGCTCCAGGTACCTCACTAGAGCCTTGTGGGCAATCGCTGCTGCAAGCCTTCTTGAAATTTGGGCTTCAAGTGTTTATCCGAGCCGGGAATTCGCCAGGCATTCTTTGGAGCTGGTGGACTCGCTCGAGAATTGCAATGCTCTCGCGCAATTGTTGTAGTTCCTCCTCTCTGGTGTGAAAGCAGGCGGAACAATCGTTACAGAAGTGGTAAGATTGCCGTATCGTCTCTTAAACACGTCATTACGAAATAATGAAATGACACTTGCTTGCAATGCTGTCTCACATATCACGGTGTAATACACATTCTTTTCGACGAGCTCGAAACAGAGATGTTTTTGCTTTTGATCATATGACTGCTATTTCGTGGAATTTATGCGCTGGCAGGTCAACATGTTCGGAGAGTGATACAAATTCAGGCTGCAGTGTTGGAGTCGAGGTAGCACAGGGGCCGGCCATATTCGATGCGCTCTTCGTGTGGGGCATTAGAAAATGCAAAGGCCATCATTCCCTTAACTCGCAAATGTCTCCATGAAAAGCTTAAATTGGAGAGCATCGATCGCAGCCCTCCTGAAACGCAGCAGAGTGCCCATTTCAGTCAGACAGATCCTGTCAGCTAGCAATTGATTCTTATGATGTGCTCTCAATAATTTGTCTCTCGGCTTGGAAATGCTGCAGATTGTGCGCCCTTGAAAACCAGTGAGCACGGTCCAATGCAGTAATATATGGGACAGTGTCGGGCCTATGATTCCTCCGAGCCACCTCCCAGCAGAACTTCAGACCAAAGCTGACACAACACTCCAACGTGATTCTTGATATACATCTCCATCTCGGAATCGATGCCAATTATGTGAGCTTCAATACCAAAGAGCACGATTTCATATCAGCCTTTTTTGTGAATGAAATTTGTTGCCGGGGAAATCAGTAAGGCTCATGTATTCGGATTTTCTATTTGTTGCATGCAAATTAACCTCCCAAGCGACCTACAGATTCACTGTGTCGCGGTAAAAGATTAGGCACGCAGAGTGGACGGCGCTGCCCGAAATGTTGTCCTCAATCTACTCCGGTTCCATAGCTCTCTGAAGCTGGTTGCTGTTGTTGTGGTTATTTGAGATGTTCTCAAAACGAGATTGAAGGTGGTGATTCGGTACAGAAACACTTGATCCCAGTAAAAATTGGTGAATTCTTTTCAATGTGCTCTGAATTCTCGTCAAATGTAAAGATCATCCTAATGATCGAAGCCATAAGCAATTGAGTACACTCAGCTACAAAGAAAAATACTTCAAAGTATATGATTGTCATGCAACAGAACCAACATGTAAAATGGGAAAACTAGTTTTTGTAGAATGGAAGGACGGCAAAACTAATTGCCCTCCACAATCAAGCTGATACACAGAGATTACGGGGAGACTGCCAAGATCTTCCATGCATCCCTCTCAAAAATAAATGATTGCCATCCAACTGAATGTACATGTAAACTTTGTATATATAGAGATTGTACAAATTTGAAATCACAGAGCGTGACTTTGGCTGCGGGGTCCAAAACCAGAAAAGGAAGTATATTTCACAACCACAAACGTTATCTACAGTACAATACATACTAAATCTAGTCCTTGAGAATTTCTTTTTACTCAATGAAACGCACAACCAACCAGGCAAACAAGACATCTCTTCTACAGCACATGACACATATACAGCCACACTCTTGCAAACACAAAAGTTTTGAGGCACTTCTACAGGACTATCGTCCTTCCTCCTCCTGGAAGTCCATCTGAGAAATAATGCCTCGACCCTCTTGTTGAAAGTCGATAATAAATCCAGCAGACCAGGTTGAAGCATGAGCGTTTGCTGCTTCTTGTAACATGAATCTCAATTGCTCACACTCCTGTTGCAGTCCTGCTTTCTGCATCTCGGATTCCCATAGCTGATGTTGTAACTCTACACATCGCATAGCAAAATCCTCCAGCTGCTTCTTTTGGCTACTCACCAGCTGCTGAAAATGATTCTCCTGGCCAGAAATTGGTTCCCTTTGCTCGAGGGAGAGATTAGATCTGCTTGGAATAATATCCTCTGGAACCGAGTTAATGAAACCCCATCCTTGTGGAACACTGATGCAAGAGTTCAACTGAAGCTCATGAATGAACTCAAAGCCCTGTACTGTTCCATCAAGTTGTGACGGATTATGATCGCCAAGATTCTCAAGGACTCCCGAGTGGTGTACGTGGTTGTGAGGTAAATTTGATTCGAAATTGTTGTCATCGCTGAGTCCCCAATTGATCTGGACGTGATCATCTGATTCAAGCGCATCGTATTGTACTCCAAAAAAATGCTCTACGGCTAGCATTGGATCATAAGTTGAACCGCCCGAAACACAATCCTCAAGCTGCTCTGATCCACTGCCTCCTTGCGAAGGTGCAAGCTCGACCAAGGCAAGCAATGCAGATTCCGAATGCTCGACCGCACTTCTCCTCAAAGCAGGTAATGGAGATGTGTGTCTTATCACAGAGTGAGAGGGGCCACTTCCAGCATCACTGCCATCAGGGCCAGAGCAACGTGCACCTGTCTGATCGGCAGCCCTCCTCAGCAGGTTCATCATGGGTCTCGCCACCGGAAAGAATCGAAAGATTTCCTTCGCTTTGCATGTGACCCATCTCGCTTTGTCCATGCCAGTAAGGCACTTCGCTTCCTCATCCATCGCTGGAATGGAGAAGAAGGAGCCATCCTCAAGCGCCACACGACCTTCACCCTTGCCGTAATAGAACGCAGCAATTTGAAGCACGATCTTCGCCTCAGCAGCAGTGTCGTACTGTCCAAGAGAGAGGCAACTGAACTGTAGAATGGTGCCCGAATCCAGTCTCTCCCTCGGAGGCTTGAATCTAGGCTCATACTTGAAGTGTGTAACTACACCCGACTTATCCTTCACGGCTCTCCGATACACTCCTTTCAAACCAGATTCATCCCTTCCTATCCCAACTTGCGTTTCACAAGACTTGCGCTTGAGATCACAACCGGAACTAGGTGAATTATCCCAAACATAGGTACTTCGGACGAAGCACCTGAAGGTGGTGAAGACCTCCAACCTTGTCGGGTCGACCATGATTGAAAATTAAACCAAACTCAAACCAGCGATTCAGATTTCTCTTCGGTCCTGTTCTAGATTCCGAGTACTATTATCTCAACCTGAGCAGACTAAGGACTACACCTCATCAATCAAAACCCCAGGAAACGAACAGAGCCAACTCCCTGCAAGTTACTTGATCCTCCTTAGGGAATCAGGGAGGAAGTGTCTAATCAATATTGACAAAAACTATGGTAAACCAACAAATCCAACTACATCAATCATTCGGAAAACTTCTACCTAGTTACCATATTCGATCACTCAGATTCCTCACACCACTCCATCTTCCAAAACCTGCGCATCTAGCTGATCCACACGGCTCACTAGAACTGGATTCGACGCCAACTAGCGGTGAGATCAAAGATCAGAAACGAGCTCCTGACTGATCGCTGCAACGAGTCGTGGAAAAACATATTGCACGACAATCGAAATACTGATCTAGACTTAGACTCGTGCTTCATTGCAGCCGGGGGAGCTCAGATCACCCGGAGTTGCGAGGGGTGGAACTTCGACCCACCCGAAGTTCTACAGGGTGGGGAGTACAGTGTTGGATGAATGGAGTGTAGGATGAATGGGGTGTAGGATGAATGATGCTGGAATTTGCCACCGCCTGCATCTCCTCAAACAACACCATAGTAGGTTCGCCACCTGGCAAATGAATATTAGTTTATTTTCAAAATATAAGGTTTGTTTTTCAAAACTGAATTTCTCAACTTTTGTTTTTAACAAAAAATCAGTAAAATGACCTCAAATGGCTTAGAAATAACAAAATATTGCAAACATTAATCTATGTTATTTTTGTTTGTGTGTTTTCATAATTTTCAAATTTTTATGTTTTTTATTTTTAGATTTTTTTTTGGATAAACTAGTTATGGTACTTTGGTGTAAAATAAAGAAAGTAATAGGATCATAGAAGACTTGTTAGAGAGAGGTTTAACAAGGTCATTGAATTTAATATAGTAGCGGCCTAGCATATTTGCCATTTTTTGCATAAATACATATATATGATTTTTTTTGAAAGAATGGGATTTAATTTTCAAGTAGTGATTCACTTCTTGATTTTTGTATGTTAGTAGATTTGACTTAAAATGGCTAAAAAATATTACAGAAAGTGGTATGTCTTATGTTCTAATTTTTTTCTTTCTTTATGATTTTCCTATTCTTTATTTTTTTTTGGTCTTTTTGAAATTATTTTTGAGCAAAATGTTGTGGTAGTATAGTGTTTGTGAAGTTGTCTTGTTCCAAATGAGTAATTTGAAATGTTAGCATTGAAACCCAAGACATTTATGTAATAATAAATGTTAGTTTTTTGGAACCCGTATAGATTTATTTATGAACTCATTATGCTTTTTTTTCAAAAATTATGAATACATAATTTTAATTCAAGATTGTTGCATAGAAATATGACTTCTAATCAGCTTCAATTTTAAATGCAAACAAGGTGGTAAAGAATTCAAATTGTGGTTGGTTTCTTGGATAAGAAAAATATTAAGTTGTTAATTAATTATAATAGCTTTTGAAGTTTTACAATTCATAATAAATTCATGATTTTTTTTAATCATATCATTTTCATATTGGAATTTTACTCAAGTAGGAATCTAAGAAAAATGTACAAAAAGGTGACTAAAATGGGAGGCCTCTCTTCAATCAACATCATAGATGTTGGTTCTATATCCACTTTGCAAATCACTTTTCAACTATCAACTACCAACATTAAAGATTGTGTACCAAATAGATGGCTCCAATCCCAAGGACTTTAAAGATGGTTGTTATTGTACATGATGAAATGTTCTTTAAATTTGAGATCCTTTAATTTACATTTAATACACCAGTTTTTGGAATTTACATCTACTTCATTAAGATCTTCATTACCACCAATATGTATATGAACTTGACTTCCTGCATCAGCTGTAATTTTTGTTGTAATATTAGCTGAAATGTAAAGATTCCCTCTTTCCAAATTTGGTGTCTCCATTTTTACAAAATGTTGTTTAATTTACAAATTGCTTGGGATTTAAATAATGGTACCCAAGGCCTCAATATCGTAGAATAGTCTTTCATGTATCATATGGAGCACTAACTATCTATCTTTAATTATATTTTCCAACTTCAATCATTGCTATCAACCAGGGACATCCTTCATGACCTTGAGGATATACATTACAATAGTTCCTACGGCAAGTCTTGAAAAAATCTTCCAATAATCATATTCTTTTAACTTATTAATAAAATCTGAAATTGCATTGTTTGCTGAATTATTCCTAGGAGTACCACCCCATGATCCACCCCACATACTCCTTCTCTAAAAGGAGAATGTGCAAAAGGTGACGTAAATGCTCAAAATCTTAAATGTGAAAAAATTTAACCTTCCAAAGATGTGACATTGTATCAAATTATCAAATAAGGGATAGATGTAGTAGCATTTGATTTATATGGCTTATTATTAACATCTTCATGCCATAGAAGTTCCTTTCTTGCCGTTTGAATAATCTCCTAAAATCACACAAAAGTATAGGTGTCTTTACAAAAACCATTCATTTGATTTTGGATAAACAACACGAGAGTTTATCAAAGTAGCTACACAAGCTCCAGTGGAGTAGAAATAGAAACTTATGCAATAATTTCTATTTATAATGTGGAGTTTCTAGTATTTCAAAGTTCAATCCAATTTGTAATCTTACATGCTAAGACCTAATGTTGGTTTCTTTCCAAATTCTAATTAAAATCCTAGAAGCTTTAGCATTTAGATAAGTTACAGACTAAATATTATGTTCAAGATTTCATAAATTTTCTATATTTGTAAATATCTACAATATTGCTAGCTCATTCATATGCATTTGTTGAAAGCACCAGAATATCATTTCTTTATAAGCGGAAAATAAGAGTCTCTAAAACAAAAGGCCCAAACTAATTTTTGCAAAACCATGAAGCAATTTACACAAAGTAAAATAATTTGATTCAAACCTAGAAAGATTGCATTCACTTATTGACATGATTTTGAAATTCACATTTTAGGGTTTATACTCTTTTAAAATGAAATTTGAAGGCATAAATTGAAGATTAAACCTCAAATTTTATTTTAAATTTGAATATCAATGACTTTATGAAACTATGAAATCATACTTATTACTGCTCAAATTATACTTGAATGTAAAAAAATTAAAAATCCAACAACATTTCTAAAAAATAACATCAAATCCAATTCAATGGAGATAAAGATGAGTAACCTTTGATATCTTTTGGGCATCAATTCCTTCTTAAATCTAGCAAAGCTTTTACCAATTCAATATTATTCAACATCATACATTTTTATACCACCTTAAAGGCTTTTCAACATCATCATGCAAATATGAATAACATATTCATTATTGAATTATAAGCCATAGTCATTGATTAGAGAATGTGGCTTTCTTCAAAATTGGATGAAGTTGGTCCACCCACATATCCAAAAGCTTGAAGAGACACAAATGAAACGAATTGAGTCCACAATGACGATTAAATTAAGGATTCTTTAATTTTTAAATTTACAACATAAAAAATAAAAAAACAAAATCTTCTTAGTTATTTTTCAACTCATCCTTGTATTTTCACAGAAGATTTTTATTTTTAGAAATCTAAGAATTAAATCATTTCATATATGAAAAGTACATCAAAATTTAAAATGATGCGGAATGTTCTTCCATAATATATTTCAAATAAGTAGTATCATTTTTAATTTAATTATAGCAATAAATGTATATATATATATATATATATATATATATATATATATATATATATATATATATATATATATATATATATATAAAAGGATACAAACCTTGATGATAATTGCACTTTATATATTTAAATTATAATTAATATATAAATATGTATTTTAATATAATCTATAATTTTTAATTTTGAAATAATAATGAGAAATGTTTTGGAGGTAAAACAGCCTTAATTCTTATAAAATGACCCTTACATTTAAGGTTGCACTTCTTTTTGCATCACAAGGGAAAATTTCATTCAAAATCCCTTCGACAATCAATCAAATTAGTAATACTTGATTCTACAGATATTTTTTGGAAACGAGTTGAAAATTGACCTCAATATGAACAAGGATTTTTACAACCGACATTCTCCTTATGAAGCTATCTTTAGTTTTTTAAGATACAGATTTATCAACTTAAAAATTAAACCTTCTTTTTTTTTCCAAAAAATAGAAATATTTGTTGGAAGATACACAAACTACCTACCTAATTTCGGTTGCGGATTTTTTATTTAGAGCCCTCATCATGTTATGCGTAACATTCTACAAGACTTCGCCAGAAACACTCAAAATTTCCAAAAAGCAACGGCAATGGGCCCCCTCAAGAAACGACTCTCACGCCCTATCACCGCGACCCACCCCAAACCCGTAACCCGGTGACCGCGTGGATGAACGAAAGTACCCCTGCTGCGTTCATCCCCCCACAGACCTCGTCGTCTCTCTCCCTGGGCTCCGTCCACCTGGCGCCCCTGCCTCCGTCCATCGGGGTAGTAGTGGGGTAGTATGACCCGGGTGTTGGGTAGGTTTCGGTGGCGATGCGAGGAGCGGAGACGACAGTGGGAGCCCCTTTCTCTCTCGAAGACCTCTCTCTCGCGCCATAGCTCGCCTGGTCGCATACCCCCCTTGCTAGGGTACGCTCCCTCTCCCTCCTCCCTCCCCCCCGTCGTCCGGCGTTTCCTTCTCCCTCTGCCTCACCTCCCTCGCTTCCGGATCCCCTTCCAAGCTCCCAAATCGACCGTCATTTGCGGAATCGGGCCACATTGAGGTGAGTTTTTTTTCTCGTTTTGGGGTTAGGGTTTTCGTTTGGCTTGGTGGGGGAATTGTGGTGGTGGATGGGATCTAGGGTGGGAGTGGAGTGGATTGATGAGTCGTTTCAGGAGGGGGAATTTTAGGTGGAGTTGTAGGTGGAGTTGTAGGTGGTGTGGAGTGTATTCTTTTTGAGTGTTTTTAGGTCTGTTTCGGGGTTGGGAATTGAGGTGGTGGTGGTGAATTGAGGTGGTTTTTTGCGGGGCGATTTGAGTGGATCGGGGATTGAGGTTCTAGGTGCTGTTTTTTTTTGGTGTTGTGAGTGGAGGATTGCGGATTGTGTGGGGACTGGGGGAGTTTGCGTGCGAGGTGGAGGATTGAGCGGTAGGGTTGGTGAGTCGTGGTTATGGTGGACGTCTTGGGGGAGCAGAATTACGGAAGCAGGGAACAGGTTCCTCGCTTTAGTTTGCTGGTAGGTTTAATGCGGGATGGGTGTTCTTCGTCTTGTAATCATTCTTCTGGGAGGCAGCAGAGGTTCCAAATTGTTCTGGCATTGGAATGTGTGCGGTGTTGGCCTCTACATCATTGGCAAGTTTTGTAGCTGGAACTCGCTCGGGAGTGCTAGTTTTCGGTGGTTGAAACTGCAAGGAAGTTGAGCGCAGATTTTGGAAAATTATTGTTAGTTACCGCTGGTTTGATCACTGTCAATTGTTTAGAGTACTATCTTCATGAATGCTGGATTTAGTAGTACGGAATAGGAGGATGATTTGGGTTGCAGAGTGGTCGTTTAATTGTAAACGGGAGTAGCAGTTTTTTTTTTTTTAATCGGTTCAATGCAGTTGCGTCCAAATTTTCCCACCAATTGTGATCAGAGTGTCTGAATTTACGACCTTTGGAACCTTTTCTGATGTGCCCCTTCAGAGAGGAACGTTCTTGACATAATGATAGTATGGGAAGACTGCCGTTTATCTCGTTGATTTGCTAGGATTGGGAAGAGACATCTTTGAGTTTTTAGCAGCAGCCACATTTTTTCAGAGAAAAATTTCCACATTGGCGGTAACGAGAGATGTTCTGTTCTTTTTAGAGGGTGGTGGTAGGATCTACTGGCTCTTTGGAGCGTATCACATTGATGATTTTGAACAGATTGTGTTCGGGTTTTGGAGGAGGATTAACTTACAGTTCTTGTAGTAGAGTCGGGAAGACCAATTGAAACTGTTTCAGTAGGCGAGCTGATATTAGGGCTGGTAATTGTCGTAGCCACTAAAGAAGTACTTCATTTACACGATTTTATGGAAGGGTTGTCTTGTAGCGTCTCTTACAGGAGATAAGCGTTGGGAAACGAGTTGTTTCTGCTTGCAGTCATATTCCTCCCTCAAAATCTACGTCCTATACCATTGTACCTTTATTGGAATGTAAAAGTAGACTGCAAGTTTAAGGTATCCCGATGTTTTTTCCTCGCTTAACTAATATTCTCTCCATACAGAGCCTGCCCAAGCCTCGGAGGAGGAAGCCTTGAAGGAGAAGACCTTGGAGCGAACAATCGCAGAGCTGCAATCGCCTCTCGGGTTTTCTTTTTCGAGCCTTGCACCATCGCCATGGGGAACCTGCTGGCCAAAAAGAAGGTGCAGGTCACGGACGTCGACCGTGCCATCCTCTCGCTCAAGACGCAGCGCCGCAAGCTCCAGACGCACCAGAGGCAGCTTGAGGCCGTCATTGAGCGGGAGAAGGAGGTGGCCAGGGAGCTCGTCCGGGAGAAGCGGAGGGACCGCGCATTGACCGCGTTGAAGAAGAAGAAGGTGCAGGAGGATTTGCTTAAGCAGGTCGACGTCTGGCTTTCGAACGTCGAGCAGCAGGTGCGGGCTTTGGGGCGGGAAACCCTAGGGTTGAGTCTTTGGTTTGGTTTTGGGATGCTTTTGGCGAAGGTTTGGCAATTCTGGTGGAATCGTTGATTCGATGGTCCTCGTTTAGGTTTCCGGGTGATTTTCGTGTTTCTGGGAATATTTTGGGAATTCTGTTGGTGGAATTTTCGGAAAAAAATTGAAGTGAGATTGTTGGTTGAATTCTTCTTGTTTGATGTTTGCAGCTATCGGATATTGATGTGGCGAGTAAGCAGAAGGCTGTGTTTGAGAGTCTCAAGACAGGGAACACTGCAATTAAGAAGCTACAGAGCGAGTTTACGCTTGAGGACGTGCAGAAGCTCATGGACGACACTGCGGACGCGAAGGCGTACCAGGATGTATGTGCTTTTCTGAGATTCGAGTGCTTTTGCTGTGGGAACACAATTATGTTAATTGGCGACCGGGTGCTTTCTTCGTAACTTATGAAATGGCGATGGCTCTTCTGGCATTCTTTTCAGAGTGTCTGATCAGTTCTCACATTGCGGTCGTATTTCAGTTTTAGGTTTTCTTGCTCTGTCCGAATTGGGCAGTAATTGTGATGGTCCTTGTTTCACTGAAGCTCGTGTTTTGTATGATTTCAGGAATTAAGCGCCGCTCTGGGTGAACAATTATCTGCTGAAGATGAGGAGGCTGTTATGGCTGAGTTCGACGAGCTTGAGGAGCTGGTGAGTTTATTCGAATTTTTGTGTTATTTTCGAAACCCTAGGGTATTTTGATTATTTTAAGTTTTGGTTAATGCCCTTTCTGGTATGGACCATCTGCTCACCTAACTTGTATATGGTTGCCTTTGCAATTGATGTCTTTTCAGATGGCAACCGAGGAGATGCCAGATGTTCCACTTTCTACCATCCAACCTCCGGAGGAAGATCTTGTCGAACCCTCCGAGCCCCTCAGGGAGCCAATTGCAGAACTCGCAGAGGCACCAGTCAGACATGTGAGCAAAAAGGAAGCAATTGCAGAGCCCGCAGAGGCACCAGTGAGACAGGAGAGTAAGAAGGCCTCAGTTCACGATCCTGAAGCTGATGATGAAGAAGACGACGAAGTGTTGGATCTGCCTGCTGTTCCAACATCACCAGTTCGGAGGAAACAGGAAGAAGCTCCAGAGAAGGCAAAGAGTAAAGTTCGAGGTATTTGATCTCTGTGTCCCTCCTTCTGTGTTGATTGTTTTATTTGGGCTGGTTCCACTGAACGGAGACAATGATCACATGAATTCCATATGAGAGCAGTATGCATCAGATAATTTTCTGGTGAGTACACTTGAGTATGGTAATCGAAACCAAAAGGTTTCGAAATCCTAAAAATTGTACAGACTCTTCGAACTCTCAAAATATTGGTCGTTATTTTCATGGAAACACCTATCAAATTCCCGATGCTAGCATGTTATGAGCTCTGATATGAATATCAGAAATGCATGCTCCTTTTCTTCGCTTTATTCTAATCCATTATCAGAGGACTTAATGTTATCGAAAGTTCCTTGTCAAATATTTACCATTATGTTAAAATCAAGAACGTTTATGTTTGCAGCAAGAGAAGAACCACTAGCAGCGTGATTTTCCACTGTTTATCGGTCAAGGTGGAGTATGCTATTACAACGAATCAATGTGGAGGTTATTGGTGGCTTTACATCTCCTCTGAGGGCTGAAGGAAGGCACATGTAAGACAAGAAATAGACCTTCATAATCATTGACCAACAAAGGCCGCAAAATAACCAAGCATTTGAATCAGGTATCGTCACTGTCATGTACCATTGTTTGATATGGTTTAGGAGCGTGCTGGCACTTGGTGAAGACATTTTCAAAATAGTCTCGCTGGACGGATGAGTTAGTTTCATCTACTTTTCTTGATAGTGTACATAGTATGCAATCAGGTGCATTGTGATATACGCAATAAGTATGTTGCATTACAGTGTAGTGATGCAGCAATTGTGGGTGCAGCATCTTCATCTTGGTGTTTATTTGCGACCACTGGTCAAGTCGATCACTTGCCTGACCAGGAAGATTGGATCAACTTTAAATAAGTTGAGGATGAGTTTGAAAGGGCTTGGGTAGCCTTGGAAGACTGTATTTTTATTCTATGGCAGCTGTGTGACTAGCCCACGCATTGAAGCATGTCTATTTAGTGCTCTTTCTACTTAGATGATTTAATTGGTGAAATTTGCGGAATTGCAGATTTAGTGGTATAATGTATTGGTACTGTACCTTGAACAGAAAAATTCAATTGGTACAATTTTGAATAAGTTTGGTACAAAAAAGGCTTTATATGATTGTGATGTTGTGTGCCATGTGAAGCTACTCCTTTGAAACTCGTAGATTTTCCATGGCAGTTCTGGTCAGTCCATCAGACACATGTTACATAACCAATCAGAAGTGAATTAAGGTAATGCGCTCAAAAACCGTCCCGGCCCAAAAATCGTCCCATAGGCTTTGACATAGGCTGTTCCTGAAACTGTGCAAAATCATTCTAATTCCGTCTATGGCTGCAGAAATTGAGTGCTTGTGATTGGTGCAGAAACGTCCTATTCACAGAATCCAAGTGCTCATATTAACCATGACTCTAGGGACGGTTAGTGGAGCACCTAGGGCTGAACATTCAAAAATTCATAGGAAATTGTAGACTTACTCAAAAAATGATTTTTTTTTTGGGATGGCTTTGCACTAGCTTTGCACTTCATCCAAAAATTATAAAAAAATTCCACCACTATTCCAAATGAGCAAACCTGAAATTCGGACGGTTTCTGGGCGCATTACCTTATGCAAAGTCACGCGAAACAATTGACAAGTAATGTCATGTAGTTGCACGCTAACAAAGACGGCAGCTGCGTGATTTCATTATGTACTGAAAATTCCAGCTGAATGAATGTACAATCTTAGCAAATGACATCAAATGCATGATAAACTTATATCACTCTTAATAACTCGCGCTGAGAAACGACAACTTGCAAGGTTCTGTGAAACCTACTATAAAACTAAAAACATTGTAGAGATTAATTTTTATTTCTTGAAAATTCATGATTACAGGACTGATTTTTTAGAGGCTAAATCATTCGAGCTGCCCCAGTAAACCGATGAGGCTATCATCTACAACGTGGTATAACCAACCTTCTTCTCTGTACTTACAGAGAATATTAAAAAGGAGATCCCTCAAAAACATGAATTGATCCAATTGAGTCTGCTGCTATTCTAATTCTATCGAGGCAATTTGTATCCTTAAATTTCAATCCTAGAATTTCAAGTAGGGAATCACTATTGATGGTGTTCTCTTGTTTAGAAATGCAAAGACAAGGAAATTCACTGCAAAGATACAACTTCAAGGTAAAGAAAATTCTCAGATGTCTACCCTATCCTGGGGTTTTCAGGACTTAAATCCCCATAGCCTCCGTAAGGCATACAAAGTGAAAGCATAAATATGCATTTGCTTTACGAAACACCTTTTTAATTTGACGCACGAGACGGCTATCTGCCTCTTGTTTGGAAACTACTCTAATCTTTTTTTGCAGATGCTGATGACAGCTTCAACCATTTTCCTTGAGTTGCAACTAGCATTCTCTTATCACCTAAAACAACTTAATTATGGTAACAACATATAACGGAGGTTATATTTTGGGGATGATAAAACAGGTCCCAAGCTCCAAAACTATAGAACCGATTAAATACCGGTTGCTGTCCACAGGTCCACAGCCATCGCTGATAGTAAAGGAATCTGCTGTTATCTGTCGTCCTTGGCAGCTTCCTCCTTACGTATCCGCTCTTCCTCTTCTTTATTGTAGATAGCATTCAACTGCCGTTCAAGCTGAACGAAAACACAAAAATTAAACAAACGAATCAGGGTCCACTAGATATCCGGTCAAGAAATTAAACAAAACATAAACCTCAACTGTAAGCAAATCAAAAAATGACTTGAACAGCGGACGGGAGCAATTTCCTTACCTGCACATTCCTGAGTTTTACAGTTTGCAGCTCGTCCACAAGAGTTGCCATCCTGATTAAACAAGCAAGGCCAAAACAAGTTCAGACGCAAATAAAAGTAACTTTGCTACATGACAGCTGGAGAATGTATTGAAATGGAACCATTAACACACAGCAAGTCCTGGTGGAATAGAAACCTGGACTGAAGATCAGAAACTTGATGTAGAAGCTCACGCTCTCTGTCCGTTGAGACCTCGACCTGAGCATCATTGAACAATGTAAGCAATGAGGAACAAGTTGCCAAGAACGCACAAATGCACAAGATGAGATCCCTTGAGAAAATTTACACTAAAACAATGTGCAGTATACTTAAGCACGGCAATCATGCTCAGAATCTCTCTAGGATAGACAGCAACAAATGTGCAAAGTGATGTCATGTTTGCTAACAAGAAGATCGCTTGTATACATTCATCAGCCGAACACGTAACCAAAAAAATCTATACGAGAGTAGGCAAATTTATACCGACCTCGTTGATTGTGATAGATGCCAAAGAAATGGTGCCCCTCAAAACTACTACTCGAATCCTACTACGGAAAATCTAAGCAACATTTGTAGTGAGTATAAAGTTAGGTCTGAAATCCACGGCGACTATTAAGTGGTGGTTTTCCATATTGGCTTTCGCATGATACTTAGACTTCTACAAAAGTAACTTAAATATGAGTATCACCGCCACAGTGTTGTAGCAGGAACGATCACTAAAACTAATACTGCACACCTGATTTGCACGTGGACGTGCCCCCATTGAAATTCGCTGCGGGACTCCCAAGCACTATATCAGCACCACCAAAAGAGTGGTGAAACAGCAACTTACTGCACGAACATGAGGTACTGGAACAAGAGGATGGAATACTCCGCTACCTCACTGGACTATTTAATCGGACTTTAACCAACCCAGTCGAACATCAACCATAGACTTTCTAACAGTGGACAGGATGTATAGGATAAGATGAAAAATTATATTTTGAACTCACCGAATGTTCGACTGCAGAGTTCGCACTTGAGGTTCGTGAAAACCTTGACATGGAATTAACAGAGTGCACTGCAAAACCCAATGTCATACATAATATTTGTCAATTCAAGGCAATCAGAGGATCAAATAGTAAGGATATAACAACCAAATCACATATGTACCGACTAACTAGGGAGCACAGTAAGCATGCAAAATCTCAAATATAGCTCATATTGGACCCAACATGCTACATGAGGACTACATGAGTTCTTGCACGTTGGGGTGAATAGACAATCAAGAACTCGACGTGCCAAACTCATGTAGTACTCGTTCAACATGGAGACACTAATCTCTGGAAATCTTCAAATAATCGACAAATGTAAAGTGACGCTTACGGCTGACAATATCTTGCGGGCTGAGACTCTGAATTAGATGCATAATATTGTCCTGCATTGCAAAAGATGACAATATTCTGGTCAACTCCAGACAGAAGAAAACAATGAAGAGAAACCCATAGAAGTGCAAAATCAGCCAGAGGTCAGGGTCAAGAATGATTAACGCACACCTGCTGCTTTTGCCCATGCTGGAGGATTTGTTGTAGTTGAGGTATAATAGCCGCTATAGGTGCTGTTATTTGGGAAGACTGTTGAGTTGTTTGCCCACCTAGGGAAGACATATGCTGCAAAGAGGGCGAGTGTGGCAAAGAGGGCGCGTGCTGCAAAGAGGATGAATGCTGCAAAGGCGGCGCATGTTGAGAAACCTGCATCACCAGAAGCCACACCTTTCATTTTATAATCCCACATATATCTAAGTCTTACATCAGTAGGGCAAGAACAAAGTGGTTATTCACCGACAAATCGGTCCTACTGAGCTCCCTTCTTGCTTGCGAGAAAGTCCATCAGACCTACAAAATTATCTTGTGGAAGTGTTCCAATAACAGCAATTTTAGCTGTGATTTTTAGGAACAATTATGTAAGAATCAATCCATTCTGACCATAATCTTTTCATCTAATTACACCTCGCATCGCCCATGTTGAGGCGATAAAGGTAAAACCTCATAGTTTATATACAGAAAGGAAAGGGCTGAAGCATACAGGAAGTCTTCGTTCAAAGGACATGCAGTCACTTGTACTGGCAGACTTGTGAAGCGACCCCTGCACAATATGTTAAGTGTGCACGGGGACGATAAGTACCGTTTGTAGATCCTAAAAAGGAAAACCTCACATCTTTCACACACTTGGCCAACTAGACCTACATAATCATGTTTTGTCTTCTTATCGAATCTTTAAGTTACCCGTGAGCAGCAATCCGTTCATTGATTCCCTGCTGCTGACTTCAGAGTACACCATCGGACGACTGTAAGGGACGTAAGTTTTCTTTAATGTCCAAGGGGATCCAAGTGTTACAGAGGTGGAGCTAACATTTAACATCCACAAAGAAAATACTGACCTGTGCATTTGACGTCCATCGTGAGCTCAAATGAGGAGGCTCCTGCATATTTTCACAAATATCAAGAAGACGAACAAAAATGTATATAGATGTCTTAGTTGTATACAAACTGATTGAGCGAAGTTAGAAGTCACAAACGAAGCCCGAAACTAGAGCCTTCAAAGCAGAAACAGCAAATATTGCTTTCCGATTAACTTACGTAAATAGTTAGAGTACGTTTCGTCAAGCATTATATTCTTCTCTAATGTAAATTAATCAAAAACAAGAAATTACCTCAAAGTCGGTATCATCTGAAGTAACAGAGAAGCGTCCTTTCTGAAGCACCCCGGGTCCCTTCTGAGCAGGAGCCTTCACTTTATCATCTGAGACTTCTTTGCCTCCTGAAGAAGGTCGCCTCAAGTTATTATCTTAAGTGATCATGCACAGTCATCTTAAGTGGTCATGCACCATAGCAGAGCCAACAGGAATAAGAAATATACATGTACTTCTATGCACATACCAGATAATTGTCTTGAGGTGGTTGCCAATCCATTAGTTGATTTCTGGTCAAAACTGGAACGTTCAGAGTTGGAGGATACTGGTCCATTGAACGAGCGCTCACGATGCATACGACCAGAATCTTCACCGCTTCGTCCACCTTGGCGCTGATCTTTGTCTCTGCTCACATGGAAATAACTATGAACACTAAAGGAGTAATGGAGCATAACAACTCTATCTAGTGCTCTTCAACAATCATACTCATTGTGTCTACAAATAGCTTTTTATGACGCAGATCGTACATGATTGATCCACGGAAGCGAAATTACCTGTCTCTGTCTCGATCATCCATAGTGAGCCCACGGATTGAAGACAAAACGCGCTCACTCCCAAACGTGGCACTGGCCACGCGACGCATTTCATCTCGTTCTGAACGCTCGTCAGGACGTCTTTGCTCTCTTCCTTCCTTCCGATCTCTATCATCACCTTTCCGCTGCTCTTTGTCCTCCCTCTCTCGACGTGTCTCTTCTGATTTCCGACTCTCCTTTGGAGAACCATGCCAACTAGGACTTTCAACGTCGTGATCATCCCAGACATCAAACCGACCTCTGCATAGACAAAAGCACTTCAAAAACTATGCCATCTATGCACACACATCTACGACAACGTTCCATCGTCACCACAAAACAAGCAGACTTGATATGAGACGCAATGGATAGCTCGAATCAATTAGAATACATGGATTTGATCATTAATAGCATTGAAAACCCAGAAGGGTTAACATCAGTATATTCTGTAAAGCAAATGCAGAGTTCGTTCACGAGACTGTAAGAATATATTGTGAGTGACGGCTAAGTATACTTACATATGCTTCGGCTCTTTCCTGCCAGATGGAGGTCCAGTCCTACATGCATGAAAAAACATGTCAAACCACTGTTCCATAGGTCAACTGAAGCTACAGTAACCAAATTTCTTTGGCTTAGACTAAGGTTGATTCAAGAAAACTACATAATTATCCTGCAGGCAACTTGCAGGAATTAAAAAGTCTGCTCACACGTCTGCGATCATGAATAAGAAAGGAAAACCAGGAGTATTCTAAGCCAGTCATGGTGCAGCTAAAAAACAACACTCCAGGATACATCCTACTCATGTGGGAACATACACTCACCTAGCTACATTTGCAGACTTCGGTTGTTGCACTGGATTTGGAAGAGGTCCTGATCTGACCCTTGTGACTCGCTCTCCTGCCTGTGGATCCCAACAGGCACATAAATGATTACGATCGATGCCGTCTACTTCAAATATTCAGCCACATTTTAATGGAGTAAAGTGTTTAGTGAGTAAAAGAGATTTTAAGTGACTTCCAAACTTCTTACATCATTAGTGGTCTCGGCAATAATTGAATGTATGGTAACTGGCAATTGAATTCTTTCAGACGAAGATTCATGCGAAAGTGCGGGCTGAGCTAACGGCGATAACGGAGAAAGTGCTGCATCCTTGGTATCGTCCTTCACTGGAGTAACTTGAGGTGGCAGGACCTCTTCGACATCTTTATCAATAGCAACCTTCAACGGTTTTGGTTCAAGAACCTCATCATCGTCCTGAATCTGAAACCAAAACCACAGATCCGAGTTTGAGGAGATGAGGATTGAAGAAACGACAAATAGACTAAGCAATTCAAAGCCCTTCTCAAGGAATACATAAAAGGCTAACTTTTCAACTTTAAAATTGAGCGCACAAAACATTTCGTATAATATTTCGGGAGTTTGATGAATGATGCTTGCAAACAACATTACATGGTCGAGAGCAGTTAAGCCTCAGCATAGTTCCAGTCTTTCATAATATTGAACTGAATGCAGAAAGAAAATTTCAACTTCTCAGGATACAGTCTTCAACGTAGAGGAGCAAAGCAAGCAGGGTATATGTTTTACAACAGAAATGTAGTGAAGAATATACCAATGCTGCTTGCGCTTTCAAATCTTCAATATTAAAGTTCCAAGCGCTCACTCCTCTCTTGTACTCGTTCTGTGCAAAGCCGAAATAGATGTCAACAACCAACGATATGCACAACTGAAATCCTACACATTAAATTAGGAAATTACAAACTTTCTAGTTAAGTGGAATGGCCAAGGATACATCTGTAGGATTCGGGCCGTGTTTCCATATCCCAGATAATCACAGCAGATGTGTTAATATCTTACAGGTAACAAAATAAATATTCTAACAAAATTAATTCAGACTAATAATTGAAGCGAAGTTCACAGAATAAAATGCATGAACTGTTACAAACGACAATTTAAAGTCTGAAGTCTACTGCCTCAGGAATCAATGAAAACGATTAAGTTGTAGCGTTACCTGAGATTGAGCTTCTTGTTCATCGTAAGGCTGAATTTTTTGCGCAAGCCGATTAGCATCTTTGATCTACGTCTCTTGAAAGAATCGATTAATACAGCTCTTAATAAAATATTGTTATAATTCATTGGAAATCTGCTAGGTGTCGATCAAAAACGGAATGATATGAACCACAATTCATCAATACTAACAAAGATTCCCAATCACTATTGTGTCCGAAACTGTGTCACAGATCATACAGACGGAGAAAGTACCTTCAGAGTTTTCACACGTTCCCCCAACGGCGGCAATCCATCCAAAATATGACGAGAAATATAATCAAATGAGCGAGCTTGCTTGAAAAATGAATGTCTCAAGAGTTTTTCAGCGGTAGGGCGCTTGGCTGGATCTTTTACTAAGCACATAGCAATCATCTCCTTGAAAGACTGTATTCCAAAAACATAGTCGGTTATTTTCCATTTATAAATATATGCAATCATTCTACAAATAAAATTAAAATGTTCATTGGATACAAGTAATCCTTAAATGTCCATGTAGATAAAAGTGCAAATATTTTTACACCCCCCTAGAAAGGACAAACTTGTTTGCAAAAAACGCCTCAAACTGAAGTTAAATATTGTGAGGATAAAATGTTTCCACATTTCTAGTACAACTAGTGTTTCGATACTTGACATTGGTAAAATTAATAATATGAACTTCTAAGCATGAATGTAATCCTTCCAAAACATGAACGCGAGAATAATTCCAGAGAATTGAACAAACCTTCGAGAACTTCTTATCACGCTCGTAGTCCAGCCCAGGAGGCGCATTCTGTAAGGTCATCAGCAAAACCTGTCGTACACCAATATCAGACCTCATCAGAAGGAGGTTAAACAAATGAAAGAAAATAAATGGAAAATGCATGAGCATGATAGAAGTAGACCGACATCGAGCACACGGGTCATATCATTCCAGGATGTGTACCTTCATGGGAGGATACTTGGAAAAGGGCGCATGACCATGGGCTAGCTCCAGAGCCGTTATTCCAAAGGACCATATGTCGGCTCTGCCATTAGAAAACAGGCCAAAATAACATGACAAACATTATAAAGGATACTACTTCCCTATTTCAGTGCAGATCAGTATTCAAGACAAAATCACAACAATTAAAACCGCTGTCCCTGACAAGCAAACGACAAGAAAGGAATGATAAGATGATGTACTGACTTGAAATCATAACCATGAAGTTGTTCCATAACTTCAGGTGCCATCCTGCAAACGCATCAAAGCAAAAGATGAAGAAACAGCCAAAGTAAATCCGTTCTAGCCCAGTGCAATTTATGAATACACTAATGTCTAAGTTCCTTGTCAAACGATACTAAAATGGGCACTCAAACAAATGACACTTGTCGGAAACAGTGGAGCACGAAGACTCATATATCAGAACACCATCCAACCCTCTGTAACCTGCTGAGAAAATACGCAAGTGGCTAGAATTAATAAAATAATATCGAATCTTGAACCAATAGGTTTCGAGGGAAAAAAGGGTGGTAGAGGTGTCTACCAGCACGGGGTTCCAACAAAGGTATTCCTAGAACGTTGTCTATCGCCTGTGTCAAACATGCATGCTGAAACACCAAAGTCTCCAAGCTTCACCGATCCGTTTGAGTCAACTAATATATTTCCAGCCTGAAAAAGTCAACCAAACCATGGAAAATATATATGATCAACACTTAACAAATCTCATCTCAAATAAAATATTTCGTCTGCACCATGGGGATACTTGACCGCCTCATCGTCACTTTTGGCACCCACTGCACTCCAGACTTGCGACCTTTAAAAACCGAGTGCACTTGGAGTGATTTCACCAGATAACCCAGCCAAGAAAACAACTCCCTACCCAGTTTGAGCGACATAAGATGAACCAATCAATTAGAAGGACTGGGCACTCCAAAACTGAGAAAAAAACATTGAGCACAGAAACATGATAGACCAGGAATGGAATTGGATGAACAAGAGGGTACCTTCACATCCCGATGAATATGGCCATGACGATGAAGATACTCAAGCGCTTTCAAGGATTCTTTCAGTACGGTAGCGATAACAGGCTCGTCGAAACCCTCTGGATGAGCTGCTTTCATTATATGTAAACATGACCCACCGGCCATGTAAGGCATTACCACCCATAAGTTTTGCCCAACAACGAAGGAGCAGTATGCCTTTACCACATTCTGGTGATTAATCAGGCTCATCGTCTGAGCCTCTCGGCGGATGTCATCCTGCACCAAGTCAGGCGCCGTCAGTATCCTTGTCCATTTCGTTATTCTTTGAGAACATACTCACTACTTCCGGTAGAATCTTATAAGCTCGATAAGACACCAAGCTGTTCAGGAACAAATCTGATTCCTTAAAAAAATAGGGATGCCATGAAAGAGGGGGCGAGGATTGGTTTTAGACAAAAGAATGTACAACTCGAAATAGAGACATTATCAAAACAAAAGTATCAATAGCACCCTGTCAAGAATTCCAAGAATCAGTTCAGATTCGATCTTCAACCCTAGTTGTCGCTCAAATGGAAACACTCGTAGAGAACTTACCAGATTGCTGTTGCATTTTTCGAGGTCCAAGCTCTTAATCGCCACAATCTCATTAAAAGTGACGCAATGTGCCCTATAAACTGTTGCACTTACTCCTTGCCCAACTTCCTCAAATAATTTGTATTCTGAAGCCACTAAGGGATACGACCGTTTATTTGCGTCTAACACTAAACCGCCTCCGGTCGGCATTTTGAATCCGGGTCTGTTAAAGACTATTCAGTTGCAAAGCCTCCACAACCCATGTCTTCTTCTATAATTTATTTAATTATTCCTTAAAGCAATTGCTGCTTACGCCTTCATTGGTGTCGACCTAAATCTTGTGGAGTCAAATCCTCGTCTACCTGTCCTTCGAGAGGGAGACAAGCCTTAGAACCCCACTGCCTACTGTCTCTGGATAGTGCGATATCCAATCTCATAAATAATGCGGTAAACAACTAACTTGCGTCTCCACACTAAAAACCCAGCTCATAGAAACCCTGCTTCAATGTTTTCTCAAATATGATTTTTTTTTTTACATTCCGCTGCTTAACTCTTCCACCAGCGGAGCCGCCACCTGTGATACCATCCAGCAGAATACCTGCTCACCTAATCTATGTATACTACACGATTCTCCAAACTCTGCCCTTGCAACTCTAGAAAATCTTGCTTTCATTGTTCCTGCAAAAACAAAATGACATTGTTAATTATAGAAACTGATCAGGCAGCATGAGGTGTGGGCCTTTTAGGCTTAACTTTGAAACATCCACGATCACAGCCTGCGCTACTCTCCAGCGAGAGGTTGAATATCCAAGGCCCTAACTTCAATGTAAAATTCCTCAACTGGCGCTGCTCCAGATTCAACATCCGACTACAAACTCATGAATGCGAAGACTTGTTGACTTGGTCGGCACTCACTAACTTAGTCTGCCTGTTCCTCTCATAACATCGGTACTTCAGGAATTGGCCAAGATGTCTCAGAGCACAGGCAGAAGAACCGTAGTGTTCTCAAACAGCGCAAAACTTGTTCCCTATAATGGAAATAATTCCTGAACTACGAAACTTGAATAATAGAAAGAAGAGCTGAGGTCAAAGAAGAAGTATTGTTGTACTTCACTGAACGTCAGGTTTTTTCAAAATGATTTTCCAAACGCAATGGCAGCTACAGTAGCTAGTAAGACCTAGTTGAACCTCTCACAGAAATTCTACAGAGAAGGTCCAAAAGGGCCTCGCCATCAGAATCTTGTATACACGTCAAGCCCAACAATTAGACCTCTCATCAGTGCAAGAGAAAAATCCTTCACTTGAGTAAATGCACCTATGTCATTGTCAGACCAATTTTTTTTGGAATCATTATCTCGAACACCAGACCCTTCTGTACATTACATGCCGTGTGCCAAACTGCAGAAAGCTTTTAGGTTTTAGCGAACTCGAATGTCGCACAGAACACAACACAAACCCTAAAATTGTTCAGTGGGACACACTTCTAATCTTCGAGCCAGAAATCCACGGTTTGCAAATTTTGATCTTGATTACTGTCAAAGACATACTAAACGCTCAGAATAAACACTCTGAGAGCCTCACATGAAACATTCTATCCATTGAAGAAAGAACAGAATTGCAAAAAAAAAAAATGACAGAAAAAACAAAATATAGTCCTCCGACCATCGAAAATTACAACAGATATTCGACGTCTCCCTTCCTAGCCCAATTGTTAGTCATCTCCAATTTTTGGAGGATTCCTGAAGAAGGCAGATCCTTCCAAAGTATGACAAAAAGATCACTACGCTCTCTCTAAAACATTCGAGTCTAAACACTTTTTGTGAGGCGACTTGCATAAAAGTCCAATTGTTAAGAAAACGATGGACATGGATTGACCGTGGCGAGCGACTGCGAAATTTTCCGACTACTTAGCAAAAAAAACACCCTGTTACAACCAACCTAATACCATGAAAAACGGCGGAAACCCAAATCCGAATACGGAACAAAATAATCCGTGGAAAGCATCTGACTAATTGAACACCTTCTTCCTGGAAAAAATAGTATTAAAAGTGGCAAAACCTCCGCAAGTAGATCAGATGCCAGCTTCTACCCTAAAAAACAGAGCCTAGGTTATGACCACGCATCTCCTGGGACGCGAAAAATTAATAATGGCAACCGGACTGCACAATGTCCTGAAGCAAACCCAGATGAACTGCCCAACTATAACACACTCCAAAGGCGCCCACAACTGAAGCCGTCATAATGTATCTTCTCCCACACGGAAGCTCTCAAAAGAAAAAACACTCCAAGCCCACAACGCAAGCCTCCTGAACTACACCCTCTGCTCTCCGGACCCGAACCTAAGCTTCACATACGACACTAATAACACCAAGAGAATATTTGTCCGAACCTCTAAGCTACCCTCGGAAGGATGATTACTGAATTCCGCCGTGTTCGTGAAACTGATGGCCAACTTCATCACTCAGCACACAAGAAAAAAGCAAGAGCATCAACAAATCAAAAAAAAAAAAAACCCCCGCATGTCCCGTCCTATCCTCTCCCGCATGAACCACAACGTCTATGATGTGGCAGAATTCACTACCAAGTCATTCCCTACACTCCTTTCCCCAACACATCACATTGCTACGCGAGAATAGAATTTGGAGCTAATTCCCTCCATCCCGACTCCCCCCGCCCACCGAACTCACTCACACCTCAACACACGCAAAGCAAACCAAACCACTCCGCTCCCGGAATGCAACTGAGCGCTTCACATCAAACCTCACAAAACGCAAAAAGACGAAAACTCCAGCACCTCCCAACCCCTAACCTGAACGGAATCTTTGGCCGGTCAGTCACTCACCAGTCCCAAAACGCCTACAATCCGCCCCCCTCCCTCTCCAAGCCTGATCTAAGCCCCCAAACTCCCAAACAGTCATCACACCACATCTCCAAGATCTCAATCCCTCGCAATCCCTCAATCCCCCTTCCGAAAAACCTCAAAAAGAACCCGGCCTACACATCCTCCACCGCAGCCCCCGAATAACGCAACAAAAGACGCGAGAATATTCCCTCCGCAACACGAAAGCTCCAACCTCCAGACCTCTCCTGTTACTAATTACCTGCACCGCCACCTCCTCCCCCAACCTCTACCAAATCTCCTCATCTCTCGCCCTCCTCTCCATCTCCCTCGCAACCACCTGAGCTCCAACTAATGGAATTCAACCTGGACTGGACTCAAACAAAACTCTCTGCTGGCTCTCTGGTCAGGAGTGAGTCCGTGAGATGCAATCTGCGGGAGACTGACCTGGGGAGACGCGTGCGAGGTGAGGTCCGTCCGCGGCAGTGCGAGGAGAGGGGAAGCGGGAGTTGGTGTGGCATCTGCGGAGGGGTCGTTCCGGGGCGTTGGTGGACGGAATTGGACGCGGTTTGGGGCAGCGGGGAGGTGGAGAGGGGAGCTAGAGGATGGGGCGGGGTGCGGGAGCGGGGATGCGCTGCATTCTGCGGGAGACGGGCGACGGTGGTGGTGGATCTTCGGAGCGAGAGACACACTGAGACAGAGAGCGAGAGTGTCTGTGCTCATCTTCGTCTCTCTCTCTCTTCGGCCTCTCTCTCTACTTTTTACTTTTTCCTGCTTCTCTTCCCCCTGCTACCAAGCGTTTACTTTTTACTCTCAGGTTTGCTTTTTCCCTTGAGCTCCACGATGTTTTTGCCCATATAGTTTGGTCTACCCAAAAAAGAAATCTCCACTCTAGTAGTTTCATATGCATAAGTTATTGTAGCCTCTACTAGGTTTTGTCGTTAAATAATTAATTATTTTAAAAACAAGAATCTTTAAATTTTCTAGTGATGTAGATTGGAAATCTTGCCAAATTATATGTGAGAAGAAATGAAGATTTGAATAATTATGGGTTCGTAGCATTTCCAAAATAAGAGTAATGAAGTGGAAAATTTCCAAAATACAACACAATTGATGGTTGAGAACCATGAAGCGAAAAACAAATGATGAATATTCTTAAAGTTTTTAGTTGTAAATAAAGAAAAACAATTAACTCTAAAAATATTGTGACGAACTCTATCAGTGAGAAATAATAATTATTTCGTTTCTACAAAATTGAAATCTCGTAGAGAATGTGGAGCTTTCCAAATGGAAAAAAATACTAAATTCATTGTAAATAGACAATTTAAATTTAGATGTAGAATTATTTTTTTGAAATTAAATTAGAATAGAATGATTCCATTTATCATTTTTGTATTCATAAAATTTAAATATTTTTAGTAACTAATCAAAATTTGAAGTTCTATCTCAGAAAAATCATTTCTTTCAAAATTGTTGAGATTGTAAAAATACAAAGTGGTGAGCTGATACTACTTTTAATCATATGCCTTATCATAAATATATCAATTCCAAGAGAGATTCATTTATTGATCCAATTATCGTAGAATTTGTGATGGTTTTAGCTTTATAAGGTTATTGAAAGATCTATACGATACTTTGGTAGACGTCAAAAAGACTTATAAGATAAAAGATTTTTTGTGTTATCTCAATTGTTTAGAGTGTATTGTTGATTCCAAAAAAATAAATTTTAAATAGAATATTACTATTTACATTATTCAATTTGTTCAATTACATGGTCCACTAAAGCTACATATATTTGGCATAATAGCCATATATTGTATAGATCCTTCTAAGATGCTATGATGATGTCTCCTACATAAGCCCAATAACCTCCTAATCATCTATTTAAATTCAAATCATAAGTATTGCAATATTATTCGAAGACCTTTTTCGCTTAGAAACTTAATTCATTTTAAAACACTTCATTTCAAGATATTTACATGCTTTTAAAACGTAGGTTTTGGTATAAGAGTCAATTTAAATCATTTTTTGGTTAGAGAACGAAGTACACTTGAAAGGCCTCAAAACTGCCAAAAACCCTCAAAACTAGACTTTTTCAACACAAGGTGTAAGTTTTTAAGTTTTGATGTATTTTTTGGGGAAACAACCATAGGATTTAGTACCTTACTTGTACATGTACATGTACCACAAATCTTAGATTCAAACTCCTTACCATTTGTGAGAACATAACGTTTTAAGCTGAATATTTTTTTTTTCCCCTTGTTGCAAAATGGGTTTCAAGTGTTTCGTGAGCGCAAAAAAAACAATTTTAAAAGCAAATTGGATGTGAAGCTCTTCAAATTCTTGGGTAAGGAGTATGTCTATGCACGTTTTTCTATCATACAACCTATAAATCTTAAGGAAATGCTTGACTTTTTACATGGAGGTATGCTAAAATTCATATACAAAGGTTGAACTATCATAGTAAAAAAGGCATTCGGAGAAATATTGGATGGAAAATATAAGCGATGAAATAATGCATTTAAATCGTATTTACACGTAATAATAATAATAATAATAATAAAACTTCAAAAAAGTAAAATCTCAATTTTTTTTGAATTTTTGAAGTTTCTGTAATCTAATTAATTTTGGGCAATTTTTGAGCATATACTATAGTTTTGGGCAATTTTCAGTATGCCCGAATAGTGTGTTCCAACTTTGACTGCAGATATCTCCTAAAGTATGAGGAATTTTGAAGCCTGAATGCTCTTGCAGTCAAACCTCCATAAGTGTTAACGGTTGGGAGCATACTTTTTGTTAACACTTAGGGAATAGTAACACATAACACTAATCGAGGGTGATTTCAATGATTTGTAATACTTATAAAAAACAACACTTAGAGTAATTAGAAAAATAATACATAGCATTTATAGAAAAATGGATGAAACTACAAAACATTGATTCATTATTTATCTAAGTCCGTTGAAAGAATGAATCAATAGTAGTTTGGCGAGATTCTGCTACACATCAAGATTCCACTTGTTTTTCTAATATTTCAATATTCCTAATGAATAACATGGTGTCATTAGGTCTTTGCTCCATAAACTTCTTCACAGATTGAAGAGCACTACTTACATCTTTAAAGCCCGCAACCTCTTCTACTATATCGCAGAGATTAGCTTCGTTAAGATCTTCAATATCTTTTAGCTCAAAATCATTTTTTAGTTGATAACACGTGTGAAAAATTTCATGTTGAAATATCAAATACTCAATTCTAGGGAGGTTGTCAAAGTTGTGAGACGATTTTCATCTTTGTTTTTCACAACTATGCCTATTGGTAGATTTGGAATATCATTTTTTGTGTGGGTCTTTTGGACTTGAAATTTTTCACATGTGTAATCAACATGAAGGTGTTTCCACTCCAAAATTTCCGTAGGTAAAAACAATTTCCTCAATCCTTGGGAAGGTGTCAAATTTGGCAGTTGTGAAACTTTTCTCACTGCTACCCCATGGTGGTTAATCTTTGATGACTATTGTTTCATAAGTCCCTTGGACTTGAAATTTGGTATGCATGTTCTAAACATAGAGATGATGTTTTCTCCAAATATTCAAGGTAAAATAGCAATTGATAAGTCCAGTAGAGGGTGCCAAGGTTGGCAGCAGTGTCGGACACCATCCCTCGAATTGCCCAAACGACATTCTACCTTGGACCCTACTGTACAATACAATGAACAGGAACAATCCGGCAATTTGTGTAAAGTCATCCAAATAGAATGGCCAAATTAATAGTTGAAATTATTTTCCTAGTCTACTAAACAAATTTTTGAGATACTTGGATTTTATCTAACAAATATTTATGTAAAGTCCAAATAAATTGGTGTTTCAAACTAGTTGTTTTTTTTATAAATTTAGAATATTCACTAGATGTCTTCAAAAACTCTCCATTTAGTGGTACTATAACACCTGAAAAGGTTCTTATTGGTGCCATTTGATGTCGTTTTCAATAATTTTTTCTCTAAGAAAATATAATCAAGGAATTCAATTTTGAGGAGGAAAACCTTATTTTTCCAAAATAAAGACATATTTGTTTTGCCGGTGCCAAAATTGCTATGGTGTTACGGTACTAGTAGACAACAATTTAAGTAAAGAATCCAAAAACCGTGAATGCTCTCAAAGCGTGCAATAGAATTGTTGTAAAACAAAGAGGTGGTAGATTGGAAACAAAGAATTTTTGCTTGACTAGCCAAGTTTTGGTGGGCCCATCAAGTTTTGCCACATAATGTCAAGTTGTGGTTTTTTTTAATAGTCTTGCGTCCGATTTTCCGTCATATTTGTTAACGGTTTTAGGACACATCATGTTTGATTTATGAAGAGTCTAGTATACAAGAAGGGGGTTTGACAAACTTCCTACTTTCAGAAATTATAGACAATTATTTAGAGGGTATAAATCTATGAAACAAGGTGCATTCTTCATCAATTTTTTTTCATCTCAAAAAGAATTCATGGAATTTCTATCTCCGTCCTTACTGGTCGGATCACATTCATTCGATGGTTTTCGGTTTCTTTACTTTAGGGCATCTATAGTCCACTCTCGTCGCTAGCCCCTTCCAACGAAGCTTAACGGGACCCTGACTGAGTGCCCAAACGACATGCCAGGAGGTCCATCCAATGTGCTCGCGTAAAAGGGACATGGGTTGGATTCCTTGCGTCCTTGTCGCAGAAGCGCAAGGATGCGCGCCATTGCAGATAATTACCCGTAGGCCCTCAGTCTGTAGAATTGGTTGTCTTTAGCTTCACGGTGCCGTTGACTCTCCATAGCGAGTGTGAAGATTAAATCTATGAGCAAAACTACAACTTGTACAGATCAGACTGGGAACTCAAATGCAAGTCCTTGCAGTTTACAAGGAGGGATGCAGAGCACGTTGGAGCACGCTTTTGGTTGTGGGTCCACCATGCTCCATTGGCGGGAGCAGTTGGCGAGCCCGCTGCGTATGCCCTTAACAAGCAACAAATAATGTAGCCTATCCTATAATCAACCACTTAAGCAATCTGACCTATGTTTGGCAGTGGTAAATTAAAAAATAAATTATGACCGCTTTCGAAATAGGATTTCATGGGGATTGCAAAAAATTGCAACAAGAAATATGCATTTCTCAATTTTCTATAGATTTGCAAGGTGAAAAGTAACATGTGACCCAATTCCGATCACATGCTCTAATGTACAAATGAGGTACATCTGTTTTTCAAAATCTAGGAATTAGGCCTGGTCGGTTTTGGGAAATCTACTTATTGGTTTTGGGGCAGTGGTTGGTATTAGGACAACGAACCTTAGTTTCCCATTCCTAGAAACTCCTAGTAACTCCTAGTATCTCCATGTAACTCCATTCCAGTATGGTGGTTTAATTAATTCTGTCAGTGTTTGCAATAATTTCCATTGAAAGAGGAGGAATCTGGGTAACTTGTGCAGGGCACGAGCCAAATCAGAGGCCAAAGACAAAAACTCCCACTCACTTAGTGAGTCACTCCATCCACAGTAATGAATGAGCTTCCCACATTCCCAAATAAACAACATCTCCAGGCCCTCAAAACAAATTCCCCTCATTCATAATCCATTCATGCTGATATTTCATTCATTATTTAATTATCACACCAGGAATTTGTATAATTCCACTCTAGACCCAACCGACGGAATGAAACTTGATAAGCCTAGGTGCCCAAGTATAGCAAATAAGATTCAGATTAAATTTTTAATCTAATTTTCTCAAATTCTTATTCCAAGAGAAAGGGTCTGGAGGGGGCATATTTTGAATCTGGCCCAGCACAAGCTCAGAAGCCAAGATGGGCCAAATATCTACCGTTATTTGGGTGTTTTGGAAAATGCTGCACAGGTGGATTGGGTGCCCATACCTTGATTGCCACGTGGAGGTGGAGTTTGGGGTTCATTACTTATTTATAACCGGATTCATAATAGAGAACTTGTGCCTTTTGAGAGTGGCCTTATTCTTTGTGCCCATTTGTAGTTTGTGTGGAAGGAAAGGGATGGGCGGAATTAGTGTGGGTTGGTTCATTTAAAGAATACTTTGAATTAGATCTAGGAGGAAAAATATTTTTATGATTCATGGTTTTAATTTCCTTCGCAGGTTCTCTGTTAACTTATGGTTATTTATTGTAGATTATGAGGTATTATAAGAATTGGATTGGGTAAAAATAATTTTATTGAATCCAATGTACTAGGTTTCAGAAGTTCATTGTTTTGCTACATTCAATACTTGTTACTTTCTTCATTCTTTTTGGATTTCTTCACATGAGATTTGGTTTCTTCATAGCACTTTTTTCCCTTGAAATCTCTAAAGATTAAGTGACTCAGCCTGTAAAGCAAGGCCTTGTTCTTCTTCCATTTTAGAAAGCTGGGCACAACATCTAGCCACATTGCATCTGTAGACACATTGTTTCACAGACTAAATGGTGGTGTAGCAATAATCAGTACATGCCACAATGATCATCAAATGATTTCAAAGGAAAAAACTAAAACCCAAATCAAATACTCACTTCAAGGTAGGATGCTGCCTTACACGACGGGAAACTGTAATATTAACTCTTGGTTAGCTTGTAATATTTACGGTTCCCATGTTAACTTTTTGAAGCGTGCTGAAACTCATGTGTGAATGAGATTTCTAACTTACTGTTTGTTTGTCCAGCCAACAGACAGTAGGAGATATGTGCGTGGATTAAAATGTGTGCATGGAGCATGATGGTGGTTGAAGTCAGAGGATTCATTCAAGTCACAAGCAATGGGTGCTGCTGCCATTGCAGATGGGTTGCAGTTCACACAAAATGTTCAGCTGAACTGCAAGGGATGGGACAAGGCAGAGGACACCCCCGTACACTCTCAAGTACACCACTCTTGTACCCTCTCCTGTGCTACGTTCGTGAATCCGTTCTATCCCAAAGTTATGCCCGGATCTCTCTCAGTGGGGGGCATGAGGGACCCCATTGTAATTTGTTGCCAAAACAATTGTAGACCTCGGATTTGAATTGCTGGAGTCATTAGTTCGATAAGTCTTAATCCTTGAACGTGAGACCCAGCCCCTCGGGCTTGGTTTAAAGGAATCATTGGAGACAGAAGTTTCATTTTTCAACCAAATCAAGCAAGACTTGTTGCGTTTGAAAGCTATTGAAAAAGCGATCTAGATTCCAATTTTTTGCCACTTTTAAGAGATTGTAGAATCGTCGGTAAGCAATCAAAGTTATCAAATTGAACAAGTTTTGAGGTTGGGGCAGCTGAAGTTTAGCAATGCCACAGTGCTCCAGTGCACTAAAGAGCCGTTTTTGGAAGAAAAAAAACAAAAAACAAAAACAAATTTTTTAAGATTCTTTCCGGGCTATTCCCTAGGTCCTAAAATGCCGTTTAAGGGTTAACTGAGTTCGCTGCCATCATCAAATTTTTCAATGTCCGGGTTGTAGACAATGGAGATCTATTGTCGATGAGATGACATGGGTCTCTTTGATCTTCTCTAAGGAGTGTGGCTCAGAGCCTACCTTGGTTGGGTCCGAGTTTTTGGCTGTACCCATTTTGGGGTTCTTATTTTGATTTTTTGATTGTTTTCTTTCTAAATTTGGAAAGTAGAGTCTTGATTGCGTGCATGAGTCCCCTTGAGATCAACTAGGGCCCCACTCCAATATAATAATGGAACAAGGTTTTGCCCAATTCCTCCTACCCCCTCCAAAGCTTGAGCTCCATGTTAGAGCACTCAATGTGAGTGTTTAGACAAATTGAGATGAAACTCCTTGAATTTGCAAAATCTACTATAAAATCCTGTTATTTGTTAAACTTGTGCACATGTGAAATTTACAATAAGGGAATGATAAGTAAAATTTTTTATGGTTCATTTTGATTTGAAGTGATTCCAAAAAAAAAATCTTTAAAGTTTAGTTCAAAAGTGTTATCAAAAAAGGAACAAGTCATTAAATCAAGCAATGAATAAATGTAGAAAGAGTCACAATCTAATCCATCACAACAAATTTCATTTATAGATTGTCAATATATTTTTAGTATCAATTTAAAATAGAAATTATATTTTTGTTTTTGATTAGAAATATTATTGATAGCAATCATAGATCTTGCCATAGAGATGTAAATTATAATAAATAAACTTCCATTTCAACATCAACTTATACTTGTTAATTTTAAATTATATTTTTCAATGGATTTGGATTTATACAAATCTATAAGAAGGTTAGTTTCTTTTAGGTTTTGAATGACATACTCTATTGTGCTAATCTTCGTTCCTACACAAGTCTCAAGTTGTTGTAGTGACAAAAATAGGATCCATTGATGGAATTTAATGAAGGTCAAAAAACGCACTCGCCTGTAACATCTATAAGTAAAGATTCTTGCAGAATCATTTGATTTTTGCTCGGGTTCTACATATTTCCTTCATATGAGCATGCCTCATAACACTTCTATCTTTTTTATGATTGATCATCCATGCCAGACCTAAATCAATGGTTTATTTTCTTTCTAAAATCCATTGAAGTATCCACTAAAGATCTAAAATGTTAATTAAGGGATTTAATGTTTGATCATAAACTCCTCGGTAAATTTTGATTGTATAGAATTTTACAATGAAATTGACTCTTTCAAGTTGATGTGAAATTAAAATTTTAAAAAGACTTCAAATTTAATGAAAAGAGGAGTTTTTTGATTGAAGAATTCTATGAACCAGATGAACAACCATAATCTTCTTAACAATGGTGGTTTTATACAATCTAAGGCCCACTTCATTCTAATGGAAGCATGAGCGAGTGGCAAATGAGAATCCACGTGTGCTTAAAGACAATTGGATGATAGGAATCCAGTTGCTTCTTGTACTTTTATACTTGTGTCAAAAGAATTGTCTCCATGTCATGCTTCATAGATGAAAAGAAATCCAAGGCGTCCTTGAATGATAAGAATTCTTTTTAGAGGAGTTTGTTTGTTCTCCCTAAAATTTGGCTTTCTCATGTCCTCTCTCAAAGCATTCTTGTCTTGTCTTAACCATGCCTTTTCTTGTAAGTTGAAACAGCACAGCACATTACAAACACTGCTGCCCGTAACTTGAAGTGGGCATGATTCATCTTCTATTTCGTCCAAAAAAGTAAGTGGAATTGACATCAGGAAGGTAAAGCTGTGAACTTTGGAGTAGGTGAACTATGAGTCCGTAAAGAAGGAAGGCTGCTGGCAATCCATTGCAAAGTACCAGAGGACTACGATTGAGTCCTTTTGTTGTACGGGAGTTGTCTTGTGGACTTGCCTCCTGTAAATTGCTTACAGAGTTTGCTTCCACATGAATCACACCAATTGTAACTATTGTCTTCCATTGGAACTCCCTTCAGACTCTAGCTTGCACGTACTGATGGTTTCAAACGGATTGAAAGTTGGGCTCTGTGCCTTACCAACTTACCTTACAATGTTGTGTCCAACTTACAATATGACCAACTTAAGGTAGGAGCACCTATAAGCATGCGTTTAAGGGTTTTGAAAATGCTCACTATTTATAAACATCCAAAAAACTACAAGATTCTGTTAGCAAGAGAAAAATAATTCCAATGCCCTTTAGAATGTATTATTTGGACACTGTATGAATAAATTATGAATTTTTAAAGTGTCTACCTTTCATGCACTTAAAACCGACCCTAGGGTCTGATGTTCAGATATGGTACATACTTGTGATCATATCTATTCATTTTTCAAGATTTTCCTAGATTTTAGATGGGACGGTTATGGGGACAGTCAATCTTATGGGTGCTCCTACCTTACACCAAACTGTGGTTTTCTTGTGGAACACAAGCTGAGCCGAAATTTTGAGTTCAGTTGAAGAAGAGAAAGCTCACGAGTTTCTGAATTAATATGAGGGGCGGTTTACACTAAGGATCATGAGCCGTGATCAAGGAAAATATGATTAAGCCCATGGTCAGATTTGAGAAAAATGTAATTTTCAAAGCCCTTGGGTCTCTCACAAAGTGTAAATCAAACTTGGACTATGAGGAATGACTATGTACTTAAGGATTGTGGGTATGTTGGTTTTCAAAATGATTGCCTAAAAATGGCATATTTTGAACATTAGTCTTTCTTCAAAAAAAAATCAAAAAAATCAAAAAAATCAAAAGAACATTTTATGGTCTCCTCGTTTTAAAATGAGATAATTATTTTTGCCCTTTTCACCACAAAATCCAAGGGACCTTTCACATTATCCACTAGGCTTGTTTTTAGGCCCTTTAAGGACGTAAACACCTTTGATCATCTTATTTTTTGGTAGTTTAAATCAAAGAAATCCCGGTTTGAGTTGATGGAACCAATGAGAGATTTTATAGCTCCATGGGACAAGTTTGTGGTCTATACCCCTGTTGGTTGTTGTGAAACTTAAAACCTTCAAGATAAAGACACATTCATGGGTCATTACAGTGCCATAATAAGATTGAGATTAGGGCAATCCAACCATATGAAGATCTCTGTCATGTATTACGAGACAAAACATACTTCATTTTTGGAAATATCAACCTTAAAGCTTGAAATCAAATGTTCTATTCTATTCATTAAACCTATTCAAAATCATATAATCATTATAAGCAAAGATCCAAATATACAGATGATAATTTGCAACTCAAATCTTTACTTCAACTTTAAGCTTTTACTTATGGTTTTAATTTATAGTGTTTTTTTTGTAAATTATATTTGTATTATGAAGAATTTGGTCCTTTTGGAGTTGATGAATTTTGGAATGCACACTAAAACAAAGACACATTTGAATGTATTTTTATAATATTTTAACAATATCTATCTGAAAATGTATTAGAACAAACACCACAACATTCTTTCTTAATATTAACATCTCATTTTTCTTTTCTAAAGGTGGAAAAGCGAATATGATTGATATTAAGTAGGTTTACATACATCACACTCATTTGACTAATGAAAGTAATCACAATTAATGATAAAGAATAATTTATAAGTATTTTTTGATTTTGGATTTTTTGATATAAAGTGATGCTTTAATTTTAGCATTCATATTATAAATGTTTCATTTCTAGAATCCGTTTCCATTCTCTCTAGAATCTAATTTCAATGAATTTTGTTAGATTGGATTTCAATTTTTGTATAATTGTTGTGGTAAAATCTGATCATTTTTTGACCATATAACAAGGCCACTTTGGAACACTTTAATATTTGTTGGTGATTTTGAAATCTTTTATTTATTTGTTTGTATAATTATTTTTGTGTACATGTGTATACTCAAATTGATTTAAAACTAAATAATGATTACAACACACAAGTACATGACCCATGTCTTAGTTACAACCTGCATTGGTGGGAGGTTTGTATTGTACGTCGTGGACTCTTTTTTCTCTATTAGAATCTGATCATTTATTGACCAAATGATAAGGCCATTTTGGAACACATTTATACGTTTATGTTTATTTTCTATAAATGTTATTTAAAAATATATTAAGACATAATTTTTCGCACAAAGGTAGGTGTAATCAGGAAATGATTTTGTAGTAAATCATGATTAAAATTTATTTTTTTGAAAAGTTTTAAATAATGATTTCAACATACCACCACAATCGTAGAGGTTAAACCATACCTTGGAGCGGGTATTACAAAGATTTGCTAAGAAGTGTATGTTGTCTACTTGATGAAATGTCAATCTCAAGTAAAAATACCCTCCATTTACACAACCACACTACAATACACATGCACATGACCCATGTCTAAGTTACAACCTCCGTTGAGGGGAGGTTTGCATCAACTGAAGCCACAACACAGAAGCTGACCCAGTTCCAGAGCTTCTTCTCACATGAAGGAAACCCGTCCTTCCTGATTGTCGTTGGAGGCGCTCATCAGTCATGAAGGACACAACAAACAAAATAAATAAGTAAAATTATGGTTTAAATTAATAATTTATTTTGTCTATTGTGACTAACCTGACTCAAGAGCACCTCTAATGTCGGTCAGGAACGTCACTTCTGCTAAGGTAGTAATACCATAAACCAAGACCCCCCCATAACATGTGTATTAGACTTGTGTTGAAACTGCACCAATAGGAATCATGATCCATGATTTTTGGTACAACTAGTTGATACCTTGAGATTTTTTGAAAATCGTTGATTTACCTGACAAGCCTTGACATCTTATTTCGGTTTTGGGTAGAACTGATTTCGATTTTGGGTCTCTGCCAGTAGCAGACTTCATGAAGTCTACAACACAAGAAATGAAGTGGACAAACTTTTGAGCTGAAATATTTCTAGGAAATTGTATTTTCATCAGAAAACTCTGAAAACAACTTCTATCATTATGTTTTCAATTTGTCTATGTACTTGCAATAATTCCTTGAGAAAATGATAGTTCAAATTGCTCAAAACTCCTTATTCTATCGGTTTATGGTATTACTACCTTACCAGTGCTCACAGAAGCCATCACTCTGCTTTGGAATCATTCATTCCTCCACACTTACTGATGACGACTCCACTCTGCATGCCAATGCCACCGAATCCCTCCAAATGCAGCTACCACACCCCATGCATTCAGATCTCCCAAACCACATGATCACCTCATTCACCACCAAAACTCCCATTCACATCATCCCAAAACAAAAAAAAAAAAAAAACAAACAACAAAATAATATACTCACACATTGTCAAGCTCCAGGCCCAGCTTCCGAGAGAGACGGCATTCAGTTGCTAAGTTGGAGGAGGTTGCAGCACATCCCTCAAGATGATGAGATTCATTCACTTGAAGAGCATCAGAGCATGGATGCCGCTTCTCAAGCAGCTGGTCGGAGTGAGATGGTGAATGGAATTTCCATGTGTCGGTGGAATGCCACGCAAGTTGGCCGGGTCCACAACAGAAAACCACAACTTGGCAGAACTCCAACACAAAGAGTGTTAAGTTACATGAGAGTTGAACATGAGAAAGTTTGATCCTAGTGAAGAATCAAACTATTATAAATCCTAGTTTCTAGCTCACTGTATCCCAGTTGCCCATTGGGAGCCAAGTTGCAACAACAAGGACATCGAGGATTACTTCTGAAAGAGCCGGAGACCATGTCAAAGGATCGCAGAGCAATGCAGTAATTTAACTTAGACTATATCCACCTGGTTGCCTTGTTGTTGCTTTGATGTTGCTTTGTTGGCTCCGTTGTCGTTGCCCAAGTGTGGTCTCATCTCTGTTTCAGAGAACGTTCCGGGCCAAGATGCACTTGGGTAAGTTTCCATGTCCCATGTCGAATGCATTATGAAGCAGCGCTGTAAAGGAGTGGAATCTGCCTCGGCAAAGGATATGTCAACGGCGGATGAAGACAAACGTCTCTTTTTTTTTTTTTTTTTTTTTTTTTTTTTTTTTTTTTTTTTTTTTTTTTTTTTTTTGGGGGGTGATCCTGTTGTGATGATGCTGTTGCTTCCACGTTTTTTTTTTGTGTTTTTTCGTGGAATTCAAATGTGCTGGATGGGAGCATCTTGATGTTGTTGGTGTTGGAGTCTGCGGGGATTTGAGGTTTTTTGGTGCTCATGGTTATGACTTTGTTAGCGTATTATTGGAATTGAAACTTTCGTGGTTGGAGAGTTTTGACATCTAGAATTGACTCCAAATTTTTTTTTTCAGACTTCGGAGCGTTTTGAGATTTTGAATGTGTTGGACCTTTGGTGGCAATGTTGACTTAGAATGGGTCGTATGAGGTTCTCTGAGGCTGGGAAATGTGTTGAAGGATAAGTAATACTTAATGTGGAATTTGTGGATTCGGCGTTGGTTGTGGTGTTTTACAGGAGTTCATAACAATGACAAGAAAAACGGGACATCAACCGACAGTTTAGGCTCAACTGATTTCTATCACATAAGCTGAGATACTACCAGTTGCCATGGCGCATGAATACCGGACGACGGCGGATAACTAAGCGACACTCACGGCACCTCTTCGCCTCTACAATCCAGCTTAATCTGATTGTAACAAGCAGCTTCAAAATCGACAGAGTTAGGATATGATGTATCTATGGGGTACTAATCTATTGCAAAACCTCCTCAAGGCTGCTCTGGTTCAGCTCATCGTCTAACTGCAAATTGTACAAAATCCAGTCAAGCATCATTGAATAAGATTCACAACGAGAATCAACTAACTTTCGTAGGCTTAGGAAGAATAACTGTACTGTGTTAAAGCACAACTACTCTGTTGTTTGGAGACCAATATAAATGATATCATTCCTAAACTCGACATCATCTAACTTCTCGTTCGAGCTACCAAATGATTCACAGAACATCGCTTCATTATTCTGGGTCAGGCTGCTTTTCCCACAGCTCCATGTGCTGAAACATAACCACTTTCTCTGATTCTATTTCACCCTGCGTTTTTGAAGGATAGAATTTCAACAGGGATGTGCCATATCTTGCTGATTCAGCATCCAAAATGCTCACGGCAATCGAACACATTCCTCGCAGCTGAGATGGTGTAATCGAGTGCTAAACTGTCGCTGTAGCCGATTTCGAGCATCACAGAATCAGGTCAAGAACCCTTAGACTCCGCCAAATTACGCTAACTTAGTTCACGGAGCTAATCATCGTCAATGAGCTGAACAGAATTGCCCTGAATCAACAGCTGAAACAAATCATAATTACTCACGCAACTGTTGTGGCCGCGAACTGAACCTCTGACACAAACTGTCTAGAATTTCCTGATCTGCATTTCAGCGCATCGAAGATCCAAAGATCGTGGCGGTACCTTGGAATCATGAGCTTCATGTGGAACTCGAAATATAATAATCCATTCATGACTGCAAGACATTAAAACTAAAACCAAGCTGAGAAAACTCTTTCTTCTGATCATGAATCCTCTGCAATTATGACCTCTAAACCAGCCCCCAAACCGAGTTCCATCCTCTCCACTCAGATGCAAATAACAGGGTAAACCTTCGACATTCCAAGTCAGATATCTCTCGAAAGTGAACCTGTGAGAGTTTCTAAATTGTGTGAAAATCTAGAAATTACGGCAGTCCATGATCACTTCCACATGGAGATGCTCGGCAACCTCTATCAACCTCTAAGTTCAATGTCCTCATCAAGCATTTCAACTAAGTCATAGAATTTGTCTGGCTGGAATCTCAGAAACGTCCTAAACTTGTGCACTTGAGTTCCTTCCATGACATGGACACCATAATCCCTCTACAGATTTCAGGATTTACAATGGAGACAGAAAATCTACTTGCACTTGTAAAACAGCAAAATCCAAAACCAAAACTGTGATGAGGATTGTGAACAGTTTACCACATTGCAAAGCTTCAATTGGCACATTCCTAAACTTAGCCACAGTACTGTAAACAATTCAACCACTGTTTAAAGACATCGATGAGTGATCAATCATACAACAGGAAAATAAATCGTAAAGATTTCCATCTGAAAAAATCAACTGAGCCCTTGCATTAATAGTAGATACAGTGTCCTAACATCAAACGATTGGGAGGGATGGAAAGTCCAAAACTGCACTTATACAAATGCGTCAAAAGAGTGCTTCCCACTATGGCAACAAATCAAAGTACATGAACACCGCCAATTCACGCTAAGCAGCCCAATGCATCGGATTTCGCTCTGCAAGCTACCGTCCAGTAGTAGACCCAGAATACGTTTTCTAAATCTATCCTCTACAACTTGATCCTCTTGCTACCAGGGCGTGCAAGGCAGAAGGAGGCTCATTCGCTCCCCAACCCACTCACAATGCTCGTCAGGGAGGTATTGTAGAGGATTTGGAGGGAAATTGCGATCCCAAGAACGTGTTACCACGTCAAAAGCCGCGGAGATTCTAGTCGACTCGGACATGAACAAGATGGAATTACCGAAGCTAAACGCTCTAATCTCAGGTAGGCTGGTCGTAGTTTCAAAACGTTCCACAACATCTCCTTCCGACATTTCAAAGAGTACCTCTCTTGTCTTATTAGAGATTTTCAGTTCACTCAACTGAAACGACCAACTGGGTCCCCCATCATCAAATCCCAATCCACCACCTTTCGACCATGCCACCATAAACAAGCGATTGGCACTCACTATGAGAGAGCATGATGGACACGTGCAATGGGCACATCCAGATTCTCCGAGGCATTCGTCACGGTGTTGCATCTTGACAGTAAATGCTCTTCTTCTGAGGAAAAGTGGAAATAATTGTAAAGATAACCTTGAAACATGACATGGCTCCACAGATTACGTTGATCAGGACATATGACACGGCTCCCCTGAAGCTTTGATCCAGAACTAGTGCAGAATGGGCTGAGTGAGGTCGTCAAATCGTCGGTTACTTCTCTATGCGACTACGAGATGGGATTATAGACAATGGTTCTCGAAGGCAACAAATCAGGCCCAGTATCGAATTGGCATACAAGACCTTCACCGATCTTCACATTTTGACAAGGAAAGTTACGGCAAATTCCTTGACCATCCTCGACTACATACCATCGCCTTGCATTCACGTCAAGGAAGCACCATCCCTCATGTCTCCTGCCACAAGTACTGTACCGCATTGCAATGAAGGATGCCTCTCTCTTTGCAGCATTTTGAGCACAAAGAGACCCAAATTTTGGGTCGCACATTAGCCGATCCAATCTCTTGCAAACGGTGCGATATCTGCACAAATCCGGCACAGGCAGATATGACAGCACTTGTTCCAGCATTTCCAAGGGGAGATCACTCCACAAGGCAATGTTCAAGTCCATCGACCCTACACACATCAAATGAAAGAACCTCAATCCCAACCCATCACATCTCAACCTGACAAGCTATAAAACACAGAAAACAACGCACCTAATATGCTACATTCCCTTTCAAACCACAGCACACCTCTCTCTCACTCCAGTAAACGATCCCAAAACACCCCCTCCACTAGTAGGAATTCGGTATAGAAGGACGAGAATAATGACCCAAAAGTGAGTCATTTGAGACCGTTGGAAAAAAAAATGACTGATAGGGCCCGAGTCAATAAGGACCCGTCCTTCCTTGTCCCGAGTCATTTTGGACCGTTTTCACCTTCCGGTGGCATGCGAGTAAACGGCATTGCCGGAGCTACTGTCTGTTATCGAATTCTTGTATGAGCAACATCTGAAGGTGTACATTTCAGCTTCGATTCTTCTCACTTGCGCATATAGCCAACGGAGTTCTAAATGTACACCATCTTCACTTTCTCCCATGACAGAATTCCCTGATTTACTCAACGCCTACATGTTGACGATGTTGTAGATTTCTTCTTTCAGTTCATTCCGTTTTTGGCTCCATCCCCGACACATGTCTTTCTCACCTCAGTCGGGACTAAATCACCTAGGATTCCGGTAATGGGAACAACAAACAGAGAGTTGACTCGTGTGGCATCCGGATTTGTACAAAGATATATCGTCCCCTTCTTGTATTTTCCAACAAATATAAATGTATTATTTATCCACTTCTTTGATCCATGTGTCAGACACGATTTCTTCACAATCGACGGCTTGCGAACAAAGATCCACATTGTAGACCGCGTTTCCATTAATTCCAATAGGGGTTGTGCTGTCTACAACTTCCCCTGTACATGGCGAAAAAAACAGAATACCCTGAAGATGTACAGATCTATCATCCTAGCACGCGTACAATATATCCTTCCAATGCTAGTCTCCGTGACTTTGAAGGCGTCACTGATTTACCTCGACTAAGTACTTCTTCCCTACGGTATCTCACTTGAATCATAATTGACATACCTCTGAAGAAGTCGATTCATTCTAACTCGATGAGAGTAGAGATTCCGCTGAATCACCCCTCCAAGAAGATGCGAGTCCTGGACCAGAGCACGCTTGACCTTAATGCGTCATTAAGCGTTGTTTGGTCGGCCTCCTCTACTGGTATCATCACTGGTACATTCACTAGAACGGTTTGAAGATTGACACGTACGTACTGTGGTGGAATTGGGCGATTGTGAAATGATCCGCTTCCTCCGAGAGTCATGACAGTTCCAATTGCCACCCGGATGGACTTGTTCGATGGATTCGACAGCCACACCGCATCCCCTACTCGAAGCTGCGATATGCACATAACTTACATGAGTACAATGGAAACAATAGTGCATGTGCAAGTGTTTTTAATTCAATATATAACACTTTAAAGTCAATTTTGGTAATGCTACGTACCTCTCTCGTTTTTTTGGTTTCTGGTTGTTTCATGGTGATTGTTTTCTTCTCCACCTGTGGAATTAAAAACTTGCATTATTGTGCACTGTCGAGTACATCAACGTAGAATTCAACAACATGTGAATAATCAGTCTGACATCAAGCACTACTTACCCGAGTTTCAGATGGAACTGTACGCTTTGGTAATGTGTCCTACAACCTCCCAACATCCCTCGCAGGTAGTCAATTCCCATAAAAAAATGTCAGTTCACATGTTCAGTAGTAATTGTAGTGCTAGAGGTAATTTTTTACAATGACTCTCCACGGTAACATCAAGGAGAAACAGTCGACAAAACCTGTATAGCTAACCCAGACTTTTCAAATTCGTTCGAGAATAAGTATTCACTGTAATATATGAGGACGCAGACTTCGAAAAGCCGGAAAGGTTCCCATCGACATTAAACTTCCTCAAGACAATACCAGGGTTGCTGATGTGAATATCGAAAAAATAAAAAAAGCTATCTCTAAATTACAAAGTGGAATTCCCTGAACTATTAAAATAATTAAAATAAGATTCTATGTTCTCTCTTACACGCTTGCATTTTAATAAAAGATATTGCTTAATTTTTTCTGAACATAAACCAATCTCACCGTTGCTGTTGTACTCTTCTCTACATCGGGTACGATGCAACTCGTTTCCTGCTTTATATAAGAAGAGTTAGAATGACAAGTTGATCTGTAATCAAATTTCAAAGATAAGTACTACGTGAACAGATAGCCGGAATTGATCTAACAAGTTAAAAGCATTTGTATTCTAAAGGAACATTATTTAATTTCAACAAATACAGAAGAACAACATGGGCCAAAACAGTACATTAGTAATCAGATTATCAACTAATGAGATTCATTTAAGCATTAGGAGAAAAATCAGGTCACAAAAAGGCCGTGTAAGCGGCACGTGAGAGAAAAAAACGGGCGCTGCCTGCGTACTTTTTGACATGGCATGTGAGGTGCCACCGTGGTGCCAGCAACCGCCACGGGGGCTCGAACCAATGACCTCCGAGCGAGGCGTGTGGAGGGCACATCTACAGTGTCGGGCTGACACAACCTGCCCACTTGGGACCAAAGCCCGAGCCAAGGCATTCATGTCTCACCTAATATTCCGAGGACCTTTGTTGTGAGTGCGCCACGCAGTTCTGTGCGGGCAGCAACTCTGGCATCCGCTGCCAGCGGCAGAGGTGCCCAAAGTAGGGAGTTCACCTAGAAAGGGCAGGCTTACACGGCCTCATTTTGAGCTCATTTTTCTCCTAATGTATGCATAAGCCTTCACAGACTTTAAAATATAATTAAAAAATCTAATCATGTCTTAATTTATTCAAGCACCTGTCAGACATTAGAGTATAACCTCCAGACGCAAGGAGTCTAGAATTAGTTCATTCTACCCGCACAAGAACATTGGAGATCATGGAGTTGTTATTTTACCTCGGAGTCTGTCTTCTGCGGTAAAGATTTGTGAGTCTGACCTCAAATACCATGACTTCGTCCTTGTACATGACATTGAATGTGTTACAATTCCTTGATGAATAAGAAAATTGAAACCTCTACTCCACCTCGTACCTTAGCCATACATCTCTGAATATTGCTGCTCAGAACAAATACGAAGGGCTCAACAATTAGGACATTGTTAAATAACATGAGCACCATGCATCAAATAGCAATATACCGAAGATTATGGTCTCTGTTTCCTCGGTGTGCACATTACATATTCATAGGTAGAATAACCATTTCGGTAACAGGCGTCGACTTAGTCCATTGCCAATAATCAACTCACATGTCTGATCAAACATGTCAATGATTACACATATCCTTGGAGCACTTCCCCTAAGACAATATGTCTCTAGTTGGAGGTATACTGTAACGATTTACTTGCACAAGGTCATCTCAAATACTCACACAGCATGATCATCTCACGACCAGTTGCAAACACTTAGTGAATTGTATAACGTCACCTGCTCATGCATATTATTTGAAATTCCATTCTCTTCACCCTTGTCGATCTGACGTCCTTCGTCTTCTGAAGTTTGGCACAGAATGTCCCACCACTCTTCGCTACTACCTAAACCACTTGATCTTCTAGTTCCGCGATTGGAAAGATCCCATGCAGGTTCCGAAGTTTCTCCAACTGCGGTGCTACCTGTGGGAGGCACAGTTTCTTTTTCTCCAATATTGGTACGACATATAGTGCTTAATATAGCATTGATTGCATATTCTCCAACCTTTTATTGGTCTCCGCCTGCGTTTTCTCCATTGCAGATAGGCGTTGTGAGTTTTTCCTTTCCATCTCCTATTATACATTGGATCACATTTGTTAGTTTCCGAAATAAATGTCTGAGCAGTCTCGTGTCACACAAGTTTGCAACAATCACTTTCAATTACTCACATGGAATATTGCTGAGTCGTTATTCCCGAATGCCAGCGGACCAGATACAACTAAAGGGCTGGGTAAATCCATGATAAATCTCAATTCATAAAAGGAAAATGCTAACCTTGGCATTCGGGTTGTCCACCAAATTATTGATCTCGTCCGCAACGTCGGCCATGTCAGCCGATCCCTCTCGGTGCTTTTCCTGTTTCATTCAGCCACCAACTACTACTCAGAACCTCAATACTTCTGTCATACAAATCCATCATTAATTAAATCAACTAACTTCGGAGATAAATCATGAAGGAAGTCCAATGTGATTCCAAAGTTCACACAGAGATTGTATTCACCACCTGGGCTTCTTTTCCAGCATAACCAAGTCGTCCTACTCTGGGGTTATACGCAACTTTCTTCCTCGTTTTCGCCATTTTTTCAGACTGTAGTTTCGCAGAAGGGGACTCCCAATACTTTTTGAGAGAATCCCACTCTTTATCTGATATTTTCCCTGGTGGCTTTATCTTTCCTCCATGAATTCTCTTAGTCCTCTCTCGGTTTTTCCGAAGCCAGGTCTTAATCATTTTATCTATAGATGCATCAGTGAGTTCGTTTTCTATAAATTCAAATCTAGTTCTCAAAGCTTCACGGAGTTTACTCTTAGAACTCTGACTCTGCTCATCGTACCTGATGATGCTCATATCAAGCATTCGGGGAGTCAAGTTGCGGACGCGTTCCTGCCATCTGAGATGACCTATGCAGGCACTGTTGATAAGGCCAGTGGCCTTCACCTGCACCACATACGGCTTCATACCCGAGCTTTCACGCTTCCTTGCGTCTTCGTCTGCTTCACGTTGTTTTGCTCGCCTTATCCTTTTTTTCATGGAAGCTTCTTTAATCGGCGACGCCAAAGACGCTAGGCTGTTCTCATTCCGCAGAGAATCATCCCTTGACTTCTCTCGGACGGTTGAAACTCCATGTGCGGGATGGAATTGCCAACTTTCAGGTACTCCTCCTGGGGCCACTCCACCAGCGACGTCTGTAAAATCAAACCCAATTTCAGACGGAGGAATAGGCATCCAGGCCCAACGTGCTTGCACCTGAAAAGGGTTCGTCGAGGAAGACGGAATTGAGTGACCGTATGGAGCCACGACGGAGTTTGCCGTTCCCCTTCTATAAACCGGAGTTCCTACTCCGTCTTCGGGACTCCTCCCCTCCGGTTCAGGGTTAGATTTAACTCGTTTGATCCTCGTACGCTCAGTTGCAATGCTCTTGCCACGTTGAGTTCCCGGGCGAGAATCCTCCGATGACTCCGATGGAGAAGACTTAGAGCTGTATGCTGCGAGAAATATAGAACTCGACACACTCGTGTAAATCATTCGCTTAGGTATATTTACAATACACAGTGCAAACTCATGATGTAATTTCTGGAGCGTATTGTACTTCAAACTTAACTAATGCATAAGTCTATCACACGGCCTGACATTTAGAGAGACAAAATGGAAAAAAAATCTGTATGCTCCTTTGGTTTCTGGCGTGAAGAAGCTTTAAACGGAAATTGCTCTACAAGACGCCGAGGACCTCAGTAGAGACTGTAACCGAAGACTTCTACAGCAGACATGAACAAAATCACCGTAAATCTAGGGTTTTGCTGTAAAGGAATAGAAGGAACACCTGATTCTCCTCGGTCGGTTGAACTACCGCCGTCGTCTCCTTCATCCTCTCCAGGCTTCTCATGTTGGGTCGTCGACGCTGCATGTCCCCTTCCATTTTTCTGTAATTGCTCAAGTCTGTCACTTCTGCGTTTCGGTCCTACTTCGTCACGAATACCTCTCCCCTCTCTCTTTCTTTTCTTCTCGACTAAAATAGAGTTGTTGCACACAAAATTGCTTTGTTAAACAAAAACTGAAGATGCAGCGGTGGAACATAGTTCTACATAACCCTGAATGAACACCTCGGCTCTCAGAAATAATCAGGGTTACCACTGTAACGATGGGAAGAATCTACACCGTTCAAGGTGGCACGTGGCATGCATCTGGTACAAGAGGACCATAGTTCTAGGGTTATGAGTATAAAAGGAGACGTACAAATCATTTGCAGCATCCAAAGCTGGCTGAAGATACGCATTGAGACTAGCGATTCGTGCTGCACATTCTCTCTCGTACTCGTTCATGCCACGTCGTCCTCTTCTGATTGCTGTGGTTCAACAAAATCGTTCTCTTCCTCCTGAGAACCATGCTGCCGAGCCATTGTTCAACTGGTGACACTCTACTCTACTGTGATGCGCGTACCCGAATTACAGAGTGACTAACGTGAGACCGCTGATTACCTGCGGGGACCGGGACGCAACAACTGCGAAGGAAAGAGTAAAGAGACAACGAGGGAGGATACGGAAGCTCGCCCCGACGGTAACGAAGTCTCCACGGCATCGCCACCCAAAGGTCTAGTCAGTGCTGTTTTTTTTCTTTTGAACTGCCTGTTCTCTGGTAGTGATTTTAGAAATTTCGGATTACTTTGCTGTGTGCTTTAACTGATTTTCAGACGTCAACATAAGTCTATCTCTTGGACTTCTTCTGTTCCCGGATATCATTTTTTGTCTCTTGCCACAACATTGGACTTACATCTTTGTCGTAGTCGATGTGAGCAGCTTCACATGAATTGCCGATAGAACTCCTTTGGTTCTGAATGTTAACCGACGGTCTCAAATGAAATTTCACATGAAGGGCTATTGCACTTTATTAGAAATCCACCTCAGTCTGATTTTCTACGTTATGGTAAGTACGCTCCCTTTAGATCTGTGATTGTGTTTTCGAGAAGCAACGTAAATGATGGCATTGAATGTAAACAGAGTAGCACACAAATACTGCAATATAGTATTGAAGTACAGTAATCATCCGATCAAGTAAGTTGAATCCGAGTCGGACACCAAGACCCAAGTGCATTCGGAGACGAAGATTAGGTTTGGGGTTTACACCGTTAGGTTTTCATTACGTTTATGTTTTTCAAATTGTCTTATTTCCGTTTAGATCTTTCTTAGTGTTAACATTCACACATTATTCTCGGTTTGTGGGAATATTGCATCACACGACAGCAACAATGACCCAAGCTATCAACATGCTGCACACCGCATTAGGGTTTCAGGTACGGCACTTCTCCTTGAAAATTTAATTCATATACAGAGTTCTGTCTGGTGGATGTCATGTGCAGCTGTACCTTTTCAATCAAGCGCATATGTAGTGAGAGAATAATATGCAGGCTACACTAGGTTCAATATCTGTCTCATTCACATCACATTGTCAAAGGCCAGACATCTGCTTCTGTTTTCATGATTGTTTGCGTGTATATGTCGTGATTGCTTAGGCAGGATACCAGATGTTTACAACTTCTGTGGTTATCTGAAACGATAATCGATGATTGCGATTGAGAGGGAACGACCAAGTAATAAGCCTCACTCATTGAAATGTTTGGATCAAGGTTTCATGCTTTTTTTTCTCCCGAGAATTAAATGAAAGTTGATCAGTAGAGTCGTACGATACGAAGGTATGTACTGCACCTCTTTTTAATATCGTTTCCGTTTTTTCCAGCATTATCAGTGTCTTTTGCTGACATGTTGTGATCCCTTTCTCTCATTTCCGTAATCCACATATCTGTAAAGATCATTTTTGCTGTGAAACGCATGCTAGACTGCTTCTCTCCATTGAATGCTATAGCCAGCTAATACTATTTATGAGATTTACTTCAGCGGGGATCACTGTTCACTTCATAGAATGTGTGGACTGTTGACTAGCAGCTACTACCTGAGGAGATTCGTGTTGTTTAGCAGGATGGGTACTAGGTTGCCTCTTTCTGACGCGAGAAGGATCAGAAGTAGAGATAATAAGCTATGGCGGAGGGAGAAGGCGAGAGCGGCCCTATACAACGTCACGAAAATGCCCTGCCCCTGCAAAAAGCATAAAGGACTAAGTCTGCCTCATAGCATCCAAGAGGTACAGAAACATTTGATAAGATATGGGAGATCCCCAGAGTGTTGAGTTTGGAGGGGCCCTGAAGAGCCGGATTCCTCAGATGATGAATGGGAGACAGATTTTTCAAATCAATTCTCTGGAGCAACACATCAGCAATCAGTCCGGGATAATGGTTTGGAAATGCGGTCATTCATGCAACATATGTATCAGCACGTAGATGAGGTTGCAGCTGTGGAGGATAAACTAAATGACATAACAATGACAGCCTTGCAAGCGGTGGACGACATAACCAGGGATCAACCAGGAGGATATAGGAATTAATGAGCTAGGTAATCAATTCTTGAATGATACCCCAGACTATGCAGACCGAATTAATCCTCCCTCCGGAAGCCAAGGTGATTTCAACCCAGTTGGCGGTTCTAATGAAGCGGAGGTCCCAGAAGCTGATGTACGTAACAACACCACCAGTGATTTTGAACAGAGAACCGGTGTTGATTGGCAGAACAGAGCAACGACTGATCTTCTAGAGTCGGAACGAGTGCGAGATGCCAAGGCACTGGAAGATGCTATGAGAACTTGCTTTACAATGGCTCGAATACAACTAAGTTGGGAGCAACAGTTATGCTAGTCAATTTAATTGCCACACATCCTGGGGTAACAGACAAGGCTGCAGATGACTTGTTTGCCACGGTTCGGTGTCTTCTTCCGCCAGAGAATACTCTTCCCGCTTCTCTATACCAGGCACAGACCCTCACCAAACGTCTCGGTCTGGACTTCAAGAATATCGACGGCTGCCCCGTAGGCTGCGTGCTATTCGATGAAGACGAAAGGGAAAACCTTGACAGGTGTCCAGTTTGCAATTCTCCGCGCTATAGAGACATGCATCGGAAGACAAAACCACTAAAGGTACTTAGATTCTTCCCCGTCACTCCTCGACTACAGAGGTTCTTTAGAATACCTGTCCTTTCAAAGCTCATGCGCTGGCATAAGGAAAACGGTAGCACGGACGGGAAGGTAAGGTACCCTGCAGATTCTCTTGCCTGGAAGAAACTGGATAATATGCCACCGGATTTGTGCGATACAATGGGGTTTGGATCAGCGGATACAGATGTTCGGTTACAGATATCATGCAATGGTATATGTCCATTCAAGCTACATAAGTCAATGTGGTCAGCTTGGCCTGTGATTACCACGTTTCTTAACTTGCCGCCGTGGTTAATTACAAAGAAGTTCTTCACCATGTTGAGTTTGTTGATACCGGGAAGAACACAGGTACCCTTTGAATATTTCAATGTCTGGATGAGGCCACTCATTCAAGAATTGAAAGTGCTATGGGAAGGTGTACCCGATTATGACGTACTTAAGCCTGAAGGTGAACGTGTGTTTAGATTGAGAGCCGCAGTTTTATACACCACTCATGACTTTCCTGGATATGGAACAGTCTCAGGAGCTTCTCATCAAGGGTATATTGCGTGTCCTCCTTGTGGGGATCAGATGAGGGGAACATATGCTTACGATTCAAGAAAAATCACATACCGAGAGTCAAGGAGGTGGTTGCCTCCTGATCATATTCTTCGTTCACAGCAGTTTGACAGGCTCTTCGGTGGGCGCTCTGAAGACAGACTTCCTCCAGTTACAAAGACCGCAGCCGAACAGAGAGATGCACTTAATAAGTATAAGGCGTATTTATCTAGGCATGCTCAGGATGGTTGCAATGCTCATGTATGTGCTCCAACTTCGGATTCTGCTTGCGCTGGAAACCAAAGGTCGGTAGGAAAACGCAAGGCAGAGGGAACGTCGAGGAGCACAGAATACGGTTCTCATTCGGGAAACGGAAGTAGGAAGAGGAAGAGAACTGAATACGCATCCACCTCTAACCGGCCTCAGAATCCACCCAGACAGAGAACTAACGTTACCACGTCACGACGGAGAAGAGAAAAAACTCCTGACCCATCGAAAACGATTGGAATTAAGAGAGATAGTATTTTTGACGAGTTGCCATACTGGGAGGTACAATACCCCTTGACATTTGATTTCTATGCGTATTGAGTTTGCTCTACTGTTTTCCATACACTGGGAGTTCTGAATCGCTTGTGCCATAGAGAGTTTAATCACATTGTGATAACGCTAACCTCGTACTTGATCTGCATAAGGATGTTGTTATCGAACAGTATTGAGTTTGCATTCTCGGTCATTCTTAAGGTTATATCATGCGATGCTCTGTTCTGGAATCGGAGTCGTTTGAAGAAGCCGCTGTCATGTTTGAAACAGAGTGCTCAATCGTTATTCTTAAATTCATTGAATGCTCTGTAGCAGCGCGCATTCACCTCCTAATTGAAAGTGTATGGAAATCGAAATTAACAGTATTTCTCTTATCTCAGTAGGCAGCACCCAACGAATGTCAATAACTTTGTCCAATAACCTGAAGCCCGTGACCATATGGTCTGCATTGTTCCATTCTTGAATTAAGTAAAAATGCTATTCGTTATTCTGAGTTCAAGAGTGTTACCAATCGTTTAAGCAATATGTTGTTGATTTAGAGTGCTTAAAACCTTGTATCGTCATGCTTAGTATTGTTTATGAAAAACTCCGATCTCCAGCGTGACCACTTCTGTATACCATGTGTAGCGTTACTTTGAATTTTGTTTCACATGTTCTAAGTGACTCTAAACTGGATTATGTTATTTTTTTCAGCTGTTTCATTAGTGGTGCTTAAAAGCATCGACCTCAATTTCAGAACACGGAATTCCATAACAGGTCCGAATGAACATAAGTTATTTCTCTCAATAGGATGTGCCCAATGTCCATCAAGTCCTCCTCTCACTGTCTGTCTGAACATACTTGCTGTTAAACATGGCTTTCAATGAGTAATTATTTCATTGGAATATGTCAGTTCAACAGGGAAATCACTCTACTTTCTTAGATTTATGTATGGCAGTTTTGTTTTCCCGTATTGTTAATAAAACTGTGCAACCACTCCTCTATAGGCTAATAGATTATTGTGTTCTCAAATGTATCTAATTTTGTTTTAATTTGATATGAACTCTCCTAAACTTGATCAGGATTTACAACGATTCGCATAAGCTCAAAGTTCAAAAGTGAAAATATTACATACTGAGTATACCGTGATTGTGTTTGGTGTGCAGCATCTTGAAATTAGGAACTCGTTGGACGTGATACACTGCGAGAAAAACTTTGCGGAAAACCTTCTTAAAACCATATGCGGTTTCAAAGAAAAGGACAGTGTGAAGGTGAGGAGGGACATGCAGAGGGAAGGTATAAGGCCAGATCTTTGGATGGTAAGAGACCCTAAGAACCCATCAAGAATGTTAAAACCAGTGGCTAACTACGTCCTGTCTCCCAAAGAGTTTGATATTTTCTGCAAAAGACTAGAAAACCTCAAAGTCCCTTCAATGTATTGCTCAGAAATCGGTTGCCACATTAGAAACAGGAAGTTCGGGGCTCTGAAGTCACACGATTACCACATTTTAATTCAGACGCTAATTCCTTTGGCGTTGAGAGGGTTAATGGATCCCACCACCCGGATGGCAATCATGAGGTCATGCTGTCTGTTTCGTCGTCTTTGCTGCAAAGTCTGGGATCCAGCTCAAGAGGAGGATCTGCGTGAAGATGTTGCAGTAACCTTATGCCTAATGGAAATTACTTTCCCCCTCACCTTCTTCGACATTATGTCCCATTTACCGTTGCATTTAGTTAGAGAGTTGCTAATTTTAGGCCCTACACATGTCAGATGGATGTATCCGATTGAGCGGACGATGATGATGCTCAAGAACCATGTTAAGAATAGGGCACGACCTGAGGCTTCTATTGCTCGCGGATACTTATTGGACGAAACCATGGGATACGCTACCTCTTACATGCAAGGATTCGAAGTTGTGAGGAGAAGAGTCTGGGATGCAGACCCGGAGGACAGCGATGAGTTCGAAGTTCTGGAAGGAGCAGCAGTCAACATGACGCTCTCCAGAGCAGATCGCGACGCTCTTCACAAATTCATTTTGCGAAACAGTACGCTTACGGCTCCTTATTATTGGTAATCGTGATCGTCCGTACTCCATTACGTATTTTTCGTTTCCGTTGTGGCATAACAATATTCATACTGAGCATTACATGATGTAATTCTCCGATACATAATATGTTTATAACTTGTTTGCCCTTGTTTGTCAAAAGTTAAGAAACTAAGTTCGATATTACACAAGCGGAAATTGAATCTGTTTCACCTTCTTAAACGATTACGATTACAAGGCTGGTTTTTAATTATTTCTTATGATATTTATTAATATTGTTTATGACACATCATTTACTGATTGTGCAGTCAATGGGAATCGGAGATGCAACAGAGGAGAGGACCAGCAACTCCCGTAGAAATCTGGATGCAGCAGACTATTCATTCTAAGACTCTCGATATGACTGACCCCAATGAATCGGATACGGTGTTGTTGTCTAATCCTCCTAGTCTAACCTGCAAACGTTATGCTAAGATGACTGCATATGGCAATCATTGGAGAGTCGATGATGAAACGACAAGGAGTATGGGGAATTTCGACAGTGGTGTAGCCTGCTTGGAATCAACTGGATTGTCTGCAGGATCCGGCAAAGATTACGTTGGCATTCTACAAGATATTCTTGTACCTGATTATGGCGATCTGAAGACACCGGTGACTGTATTTTTGTGCGTTTGGAAGAAGAGAGTGGACAATCACAACAACTCTACCTACGTTCGTGACCAAGATGGCTTTCTTGTTGTTAATTTCAAATATAATATATCGCGAGCCATTGATCCTTACGTGTTTCCATCACAGTGCAATGAGGTTTTTTGGGCAGATGATGATTTACGTCCTCCAGGCTGCCAATGGAAAGTAGTTTTGAAGAAATACGCCCGGTCCAAGCGGACAGTTGAAGAGGACGACGAAGTGTTTTTAACTACCACGAATGCGGATACAGGGGCGGTACCGAGCTCACAGTTGCTTAATCAACGGGTTGAACCTGATTTAACTGGTGCCATAGTTTTAAATGACATAGACAATGCTATTGCACTCCAGTCTTTCGATAAACAGACAGTGAGAACAGGTATAAGGAAGGATTCAAGTACTTCTGCCAGAAATGTGCGAAGGAAAACTTCGACAACACGTCCGCATTGAATCTTCGGTAATGATCATTCCCAAACTCCATGTTGTATGTTGTCGTTATAAAATTATGACGCACTGATGGAAGTAGAGTACGAATCACCACACGGTTGTACCACTTATGAACTTTTAAGCAAACAAACGAGGTTAAATAATATTGTAAATGACCGCATTGTTGAATTGCTAGTGCCATTCAGATGAAGCTTGAGGTTTGCATGTCTCTTGGGAATCCGATGATCAATAGAAGACCAGGTACAGTTTTATCAGGCGGTATCAAATTTATTCATTGGAAGGTATGCCCAGAAACAGTATTCCTCGATAAGAATCCTCTGGACGGTCGAAACGTTGTGATATTTCTGAAGTATCCGGGGTTTATCAGGTCTGTTACTATGCGCTTACTTCCTTCTTGGTGTGAAATAATTATGTGAGCACTTATATACATCATTGAATGAAACGAAAACGAATGACAGGAATGACATAGTAATCAAGAAGGAGCGATTTGAGGTTAACTCTTGGAGTAATATTCTGACTGTTGTTGTAAATGTGCTCCTATTTTCTCCCTTACTTGTTCATACACAAGGTTCCCAACTGCTCCACGTCTGTCGTCCAATGCAGTGTAATAAGTATTTATTAACTGTTATAACGCTTTCATAATTTGTAAAAGTTGCGCATGCTGAACTTACTATAAATCCAATACAGAAATTGGCATACAATTCAATCAATAAATATTTGAGTAAACCAATAATAGAGGAAAAAAGTATATTGGTTTTGCCTCTCGAAAAGTCTTTTTTTTACAGTAAGATAAATCAGTAAAATGTTAGAGTGTTGCACTGCGTATGTTATTTTGGGTTTGTGTTTTGAAATCCGTTTTACCTCAAGAACAAAATAATCACCATAATCAACTCTCTAACTAAATGCCAGAAATTATAATACGAGTGAAGCATTCCTTGTAATCCACGACTGTTTCGGGTGCAGATTTATCATTCATGGAGCGAACGGAAATCATTAATGATAATGTCTAACATCCAATATAATGTTTGCATTATAAAAAGCTAGAGGAGGAGACGTTTACTCGAAATCATCGGTCCTAGGATGTCCTTTCATGCACCCAGAGTTGACATAGTCGACGCTCCAGTTTACGGACAAGGTACTCATTAGTTGACATTTGGTTTTTACAGATGTACGTTAGATCGCTATTCTTCTTGAAATGTCCCATTTTCCTAGATTTCTAGAGAAGCCGCCTTTTTTATGTTCATTTGTGGTACATTCTACAATTCATGGATCGTTCTCTTGGTTTATTTTGAAGTTTTTGAAGATTTCTGTTGATTATCAGGAAGGGGTTATCTCTCTCGTTTTGGCAGCATGTTTCTTATGGTCCCTGGAAGAGAGGGAAGGGAGCACATTATCGATACCGAACGATTCGCTTCGCTGGTGAGTTGTTTCCGAGAGGTCTGATGTATCTTACATTTCCATCGGTGGCGGAGGTAGAGTAGTTCATGGTCTGGTCTTTTTGTAATTCCAATCCATTTTCTCTGGTTGTAATGTCCGCTGCATGTTCATTGAGAAGTAAATGTTTACTTGCTGCGTTTTAGTTTAGCTATGGTGATCGGGGCTTGCTGCTGTAGTTCATGTTTATGCTTGAAGATGAAACAAAAAACACATAGGACAGTGTAATTTATGCTATCCGTTCAAACTAAGCGACTTCGTTAACTGGATTGTTTCACTACAGTGTGACCAGTGACGTGTTTGAGCTCGAGTAGGCTGGAAGTTCTCATGTAATTATATTTAGGTGCAATGTATGGATGTGTTGAAGGGTTCGGTCATATCAATTTGCTGCGTGGATGCTCCATTCTTTACTGTATTAACGTCTTCTGATGTATGGTTTACGTGGATATTAGTATACGGCGCAGCGTTTTCGATTAGAGAATCTCATCTTACGAAGTGTGAGGGAGGTTGCAAGCAATGCGCATCCGAAGTTTTCTGATGTGGCTTATGTTTAATTGTACCTGAACGGATCCTGCAGTTGTTTACCGTATTATCAAGACAGGATGTCCATGGAATCAGAAGAGGGAAACAACATGACGTCAACGGGAAATTCATCGTCACCAAATCCCGTAACAGAAGATATCAGCTGTGAAGAATGTAAGTTTACATTTCGCATGTGGTGATGTTTGAGCTTCTACTGTATCAGATGATGGCTATTGAAGATGTTCTACATACGTGAGCCTGTGTGTGGTTACGAAAAAAATCTAAGCAATGAATATACATATCCTCGTTTTTGTTAATTTTTGAAAACATGACTCCCAGATAAACCTGTTTGTAAGAGTTATTTTAGTTATGTAATATTGTTTGAACAAGCTGTTATTGGAGCAACTAAATATTATAAGATATTCTGTTGTAACTAAATCTTCTACAGAAATGGTTTAGTCTCTTCGTGTTGAGTTGCGTTAATGTGTGAATGATGGATTGCTCTACTGAAGATGGTACTTGAAAATTGGGTTTCATATGTTATTGTGACAGTCGGAGTTTTTGTTGAAGACCCGATTGCTGATCGCGACGAAGTTCAAAATGTTTCAAGGATTACCGACCTGCTTGTTGCAAAGGAAGGGGATGCCGCGATGAACATCACTAGTGGCATAGAGGAAAATGAAGTGATCGTACGTCCAGCCGACGAGGAAGCCATGGACCCCCCGAAGACGGAGCAGAACATTTCTGCAGAAGCTATCGCTCATGTTACAGCCATATGCAAAGATATAAATGTGCTCCATAATTTACGGGGTGCTCGTAAGAAGTGGTGACTTTGGTTGAGGATACCCGGACCATCCATGGTGGGAGTCAGTGCTGAAGGTACAATCTCTTCCTCAAATTCGTATGAAAACCTGCTAGAAATCAAGTCTGCGAAAGAGGAAGCTCGCTCAAGCGCACGCGATGTGGCAGAAGAAATACTCAACCAATCCGAAGACGAAGAGACAGACGAAGAATCCTTAGATACCGTAACAGAAGAGAATGCGGTCGGAGAGCAAGGCCCCGTCACTGAAATTCCTCGCGTTAACAATACAGGAGGATATGCTGGAGTACTCCTTGTGCGTAGAAATGCGCAGCGCGTTGCTCTTCCAATTCGTGGCGAAGGTGGAATGACGTCTTCTATTCACGGGTTGTATACTCCACTACAGAAGTAGGAGTTTGAAAATGGTTTCCCTGTCGATGGTGTTTCAAATGTAACTGAATGGGCTTTAGAGGTTGGCCTGGCAGGTGGTGACGATGATGATGGTCCAGCGTTAAAGAGAAAGAGTAGTGTTGACCCTCCAAAATATGGCGGTTCCTCTGGTCGGATTATGATCTCGTCTGCGGCAGACCCGGAATCCACATGTAATGACGACGTTGATGCAAAGAAAGAGGCAGATGAGGAAACCGATCGAAAAGGCAAAGGGAAGGCGAAGTCACAAAAAGAGTGATCTCACATTGATGTAAGTGGTAAAAGGCTCGGTATACATATTTCTCATTTTTTAAAAATTGTCAGGAAACGCGAAATGCAATATTATGGTCACACTGTCTTCGCACTGTTTGGGTACATTTTTTTTGTCAATCACATTGAGAAAAACTGAGTGGAACATTCATCTTGTTGTTGTTTCCGCAGCTTCGATTTCTCACACAGTGGAGTGAAACGTTTGGAAGTGGGTCGTGGAGCGTTAGCTTGGAATTGTTTGACAAATGTTACTTACCGACGTAATTTTGGGACTTGACAGTGCTTGTAATCCAGTATTTTGGCTATGGACGTAATAAGTTTTTGGCAGATTGGAAGAAGAAGTTGTGTATAGGGAGGTGAATGTACTGTCTCAGTTATGGAGAGATATGTATTGGGATAATACGACACCTCTTAGTGACAACAACACATTTGTTGAGTCTCTCCAATTAACCCTTGGAGTTAGACAGATCATCATACATTGGATTAATTTCTTAGGTCCAATGTCGTTTAGTTGTCGGATTTGGTTTTCCTTCTTTTTTCCCCCATCCTTTCAGAGAAGACCATTTTCGTATTTGCATTCTTCTCAAATACTTGAAGGTACACCTTAGAAACTGGTTCGGACTTATCTCCATCCCATGTTGGTCAGGATTTGTGGTCCACATTGAACATTGTCAGCCTTGTTGAAAACGGTAAGGAATAATTGAAGGATAGGTTGTTATATTATAGTATTGAAGCACGTTTGTCTGAACAGTGGTTTGGTTTTGTAATCCATGGTGTTATTGTTTTTTGAAATTGGTATGTTCACAGTCTGCTCGTTACTCGAAAAGCAGGAGCACATGCAGGTAAGTACACGGAACACAGTTTTCTGATTTAACTTCGAAGCACCCTATTTCTAAGTTGAGTTCACGTACGGAACAATGTTTTTTGATTTCAATTGGAACTCCCTATTCATAAGTTCTTTGCACGGTAAAGAATACATATTTGATTTATTTATGTATCTTTCACTGAACTTCCAGTACGCAGTGTGTTTTCTTTCAGAATTTCACTTTCATTGATTCTCCATACTATAAATTAATTTACAATTTTTTTTTTTGATTTCAGTAGGACCTGTGGCTGCTGCGTGAGGTCTAACTGCAGGGGACGGAGCTCGACCGCCTTGGACAGGGGATCCACCAGCACCCGCTGGCACATTCATGTCAAAGTCGTCTCCCAGCCGTCGAGGTAGACGCTGGGTGGTGCCGCCCCTCCCCACCTCGGCGGTGGATGCTGTATGAAGGGGGGGGGGCTCGGGAAAGCTGCATCTATCCGAGGGGAATTAACTCCCCGCATGCTCCTCGCTGAGGAGACAGCTGGGGAATCAGTGGAATTCATATGGATTGGGGATCCAATCCCCCCCCCCCCCCCGACGTGGGCCACAGTGCCTCCTCTACTATGTCCGATGAGTTCCAAACAGGGCCTCAGTCCTCTGGGATTGGTGCATGATAATTTGAGTCATTCGGGTCCATGGTGTCACGTGCATGTGGGGGGGTCAGAGTAGCTTTATTTCGCAACCATTCAGCCATATTCGGATAAGCCACAAAATAGAAAGTCTTGGGTAAATTGTGCAATTTCTTCTCTGCGGGGGTGGTCTCCCGAAAGTATTCTTCTGAATTTCGGCCTGTAGTGGAGTGGAAATCCCATATTTTCTTGAAGTCATCTAGTAAAGTGCTCCACTTGTACTTGCAAGAGTCCCTGTCTCTGTGAACGTCCCCCTCTCCCTTCCCTGCGTTGAGCAGCACGGCTATCTTGCCCCATTTGCCTAGCTCCGGACACATTAACTCCCGGGGGTCGTCTACTGTGAGTTCTTCCAGGTGTTCTTGGCGCTTTGCTTCTATGAGAGCAAGTATCTCCCCCTTCGTCCAGTTCGGATCGCGGTCTTTCTTTGTCCGAGCCCCTGTGTCGTCATCTACGGCTTTGCCTCTCCTGCTAGCAGTCGCTGGAGCCCTTCTTCGCTGCTGGCCCCCGGAGTTGTTACTGTCTGTAAGCAACATTCAACACGTAATTTCTATGAGTTTTATGTTTAAAGCGAAATGCCGTGACTTGGGTGTCGGAGGGTTCTTGTATGTGTGTGCAGGTTGGGCGTGGATCAGTGGTGCATAGGAGGGGGTGCAGTATGTCCGGGGGGAAGCACAATAAAGTGTACCAAAAAAGTGCTCCGCTCATTGTCAATTTCAGCCCCTACCGCAAAGACATAAGAAAGTGGCATCTCAAATGTTGGTATGTTGGGAAGAAGTATGGGTTTAGAAAATAGACTTGATTCTCCAAATTGTGGGAAAATATGGTACGAATTCGCATCTTCTACGATGCGATACGAGAAGCTCAAAGTACGACAAAGTGAATTGCAAAATTTCAAAAAGTGACAAGAACAATGTCGAATGTTGTCGGAAATCACTTTTGACTCCACCGGGATCTCCGTTTGTGAATTGCGGATGTATAAATGGCAATGACCACTTGAAATGAAAGTTTGGGTGCACGAGAAGTATTTCAAGGACGTTTTCGAGACATAGTCGTTTTGGAAACTTTTTGGGGTGTAAATGGAAAATATTGTGACATTGGAATATGTTTTTGTGAACATTTTCATGATATTGATATCCCGGAAAAAAAAAAAGTGAAAAAAAATAAATTACAAAAAGGAGATTTCACTTGAAATTCACAATGGACAAAGTGACAGTGAGTCTCAAGTGCCCTAGGTGAGTGCCACGTCGTAACTGGTGGTTTAGCAGTTTCATGGGAACGCATTGGTTGCCTCGAAATAAGGGTGACGTCGCTCGTGCGGAGACGCAAATGCCCTTGTCAGGGGAAGGTACAGCGATATCACAGTCGACACTTGGTGGATGCAAATTTGCAGGGTGAATTTCGATTCTTGCATCCTATAATCAGTCTTGTGTAGGGTCTGGGCGATGGAGGCTATGGGAGTTGTGAGGGGGAGTAAATGTGGTGCATATTTTGGAATAATTCAGGGAAGATGCTGGGATAGATGGGAATATTTGCAACTGGACCAAAAAAACGTCGAAGTAGAGATCTATTGTATAGAGCAAAGCCAAAGAAGCCGAAACGAATCAACGTTGATAAGATTTGCAGCAACTCCGGGGCGGAGAAATTAAAATGTAGGTTGAACGGGAGGGGAGAAATTTTGTTAGCATCGTAACCTACAGATCGCAGAGAACAACGGAAACAGATACGAGTAAGGAGGGTCAGAATACAGAGAGGAGGGGATGAGGTAGGTAGATTCAATCGGATCGAGGACAAGAACAACTCAACGCAGACGTAGCGCTCCGTCGGCGGCGAACTCACTTGGCCCATTTCGAGTTTACAGGTTTGTCTGCTTTTCTCATTTTTTAGGGTTTAGGGCTTGCTGCATATGGGCAAGAGTTCTATAAGAGTGTAATGTTGTGCATAGTAATTTCATGCGTACGACAGTTGATTTTCATTTTGCGGGGAATTAGGTTTAGGGTTCGGGAAGAAGCAGGACACCAAGAGCTGGCTTCCTGGAGCTTGCAAAGAAAGCAGGGAAAATTGTAAGTTAGTTGCACCGATGGCGAGTTGTGAGGAATTATGTTTTTACGACATTCTGACCTAGTTTTCTTGGTAAAAATGTTTGAATTCTGGACAGGCATGCTTGGTGTGGGGCATTCCACTCCTCTATTGATCTTCTTTTGGAAAAGTTAGCATATTGATTTCATTTAGTTAAGTTCATTGAAATTTTTCATTGAGGTGCGAGGTGAAATGCTGGGATTAGAAGTGGAGAGAGTGGTCCCTGTACATGACTAATTCATAATTTTATGTTTGAAGCAGGTAGAGAAGCTAGGACTTACAGAACAACGGGCATCTTTATACTTGCACACAAACGGGGGATCAGAAGCAGAGGAGATCTATCGAAAACTTCTTGACTTTTACCCTGACAATTATCAGTGAGTGATTTTAGTAATGTGCTTCAAGTTTAATATTCATGACTATCGACTGCACATGCAAGTTTTTAGCACTGCTGAAAACACGGAATGATAGCCTTGACAGAATTCATTATTATGTTGAAATTTCGGATCATTATTCGCTGCTTTTAATCACTTCATCCTCTTCTCTGGGTGCAGCTACTATGAAGGTCTGCAGAAAACATGCCCTGGATTGATGCCAGATGGAAAAGTTTAAACCTCCGAGCAGGTGGGGAAGTTGGCAGAAGTATACAACAGTCTCGGAGAAAAGTATCCTCGATCTGCTGCCGCCAAGGTGAGGCTTCTAAATCATGCGGTCATCTAATTTTAGGACACTTGATTTGTAACATCTCATTACAGTTGTAGAAGGATATGCTAGTTTCGGAGATCCGGACAAGTATTTATAATTCTTGGTGTGCATTGTTGCGTATTCAGCTTTCTGCACCATTCGTACACGTTCCTGCTCGTTCTTTAGTGTGCTTGGGCTTGCGCATATGTAGCTATACCCCTGTCTGTATGATATTCTGCGACTTGGCGTATAACTTGATTAAACGGTTGGTTTTGTGTGCAGCGTCTCCCATTGGATTTTTTGGAAGGCGATGCATTTAAAGCAGCAGTTAGTTTGTATGTTCGCCCATTTTTGAAAAGGGCTTGGTTCTCCCTTTCCCTCTTTCGCTTGTTCATATTCATCTGCGCGTTTATTTCGTGTATTAAGGACTGCATGTATGCAACATTGTGCCTGGGAACTGATATCTTCTGTGTGTAGTTTTGGGGATGTTTGCTTCAAGGTGGAAGGGGTTTCTGCTTTATTGAAGGGTCTTTGTTTCCGTTGTAGAATTCTTTCTTCAAATTTTCTGTTGACGTTGTTTACTTCCAGGGTGTACCTTCACGGCTTTACGAGAACTTCGTCCGCTTTATAGTGATCCCGGAAAGGTATGGTATTAACAAAAATCCTTTACGTTATGAGATGAGTCAAATTCGCCGAAGTTGTTTGAAATTGTAGAATTCGTCCTAGTCTCATCGTTACCTTATGCTCGTTGGTAGATTCATTCTAATTCTTTTTATAAAATTAGTGGTCCGGGTTTAGGAGAGCATCACCTCAAGACGCTGTACGTGCTCATGGCTGAAAATTTTGAAATGCAATTCATGTTCTCTGCTACTGACGTCTTAGCCTTCGTTTGCATGTACAAATTTTACACTACAATTTTGTTGGAAGGTCTAGCTGGACTTCGGTGCTCAAAGACATTTCCTAGCAGGTATTATATGAATGCTTTTCCATTTTGAGCTTATATTAGTGATCAGTGAAGGGTTCCCACGGTAGAGTTGCACACGGGACTCGTAATGGTAAATTGGAAATGCGAACAGAGCCCAAAAGTAACGGGGGATGAGGGCGAGCGAAATTAGTTAAGGGTGTCAAAAAAATTGAATTTAGTGCAACTTCGTAGATTTTAAATGCCGGAGTAGCTGGAGATCAAAGATCCTCTTCTGTTGCAGTTTTTAGTGACAGAGCAGTTCACATGGAGGTAACTAATTACTTATCTACATTTTGCAGTTCTGATGTCGAAACACCTTCAACCTACTTGTGGACTCTTTATCTTCTTGATCAGGCATGCTACTCTCTAACTTTTGTTTTTGATGTGGGTCTTTCCAATTCATAACTTCCCTTTTCTTTAAATTATTTTTAAAGGACTGCATCTTACATCTCATTTCGGTGGTGGAACCTGCTACAGCACTTCGATAGAAGACGAGAATATGAAAAGGGTCGTTCTTACATCAATCAAGCAACTGAGCCCACGTGAACAGTCATTGACTTAGGGGCATCAGATTCCGCATTCTACGTGCAGGAGGTACTAACAATGGCATCAGGTACTTTTACTCACCGAGATTATAAACCGTGCGTGAATAAGTGCAGCAGAAAGGAAATTATCGAGTGCATATTCAGTGGGATTGTGGAGTGGGTAGGGGATGACGCCAGATAGATGTAGATCCAATCGGAGAGTGTCGTCGTCTGAATCTGATGTTCATTTGTCTTTGCCGCAGGGACCTGAGTGCCAACAGGCTAAACGGTTCATTGGGACTCTTTCAAGTTCTGTCAAACGGCATGGCATCCACACAGTAAACCTTGGCAGAGACGACTTCGGGGGAGATATACCCAATCGATCCTCTTAGAACATGGCGTAGCTGGACCATCTGTAAGTATCTGAAAACTGTGAATGCATTAAATTTCTGGTTCTTGACCCCGTCATATTAAGGTTTGTACTGAATGTTCTTCTAGTTACGTGTAACATTTAAAAAACACTAAAATACAATCCTTAAGCCGGGTTTAGGGACCAGCTGAGTCTTGGATTTGGCCCATTGTGGGGATCTTTCACATAATAGTGTCACCGGATTACTGCTAACATTAGAGTAATCCAGAACGTGCAGATTTTGTGAGTAGGAAGCACGGAGTGGATTGTGGACTTTGCATTTCTTTCTACACTTGTGAGGCAATTGAGTCTTAGAGCAATAATTTTGTTAGCATCGTAATGCCGACCTCGTGCGAGCACTGATCGAGATTGTAACGAGCTGTTCAGTTGGAGTTTATCACTAAGAGAATGCAATGGAATCTGAGTGCAAAAAAGTCGGGTGTTGGGCCTGCGGTCACTAAAAACTAGTTTTGATTTCGGGTGTTGCTGAGGATATCGCAATAGTATGTAAGGGTCATAGTCAGACAAAATTGAAGCGTCTAGGTTAATTACTGAGGCAAACTGTTGGTGTTCACAGGGAGGTGTCAAAGCAAAGAGCTCACAAGGGCACTATCAGACCTGACAAGCCTGCCATCGTCACAAACTGTGTGAGATTTAAACTTTATTGCGCAAACTGTGTGAGTTTGGGAAGCCTAGTTTCAAGTAGAACTACTACATATTGAGCAGTCTGCATGTTCGTTTGGTGTTCAAGGTTCTGGGTGGACATGACAGAGCCAATTCAGTGATTGTGTGCAGGTACAGGAGTCATGCAAGAGACCATGGTTTAGGTGTAAGGGAACTCTGGTGAGGCTTTCAAACACCCGTGCGCTTGGGGATGGGTAGCCAGAAGAAGGCACGTGCAAGGGCAACGGTTGAGAGACGGCGGGAGCTTAGATTGGAGGCTGAGCAGCGTCGGGAAATAGAGATCTTGGAGCAAGCTGAGCAGGAGCGAATCCGCAAATTCAGGTGCATGCTCTGAGATCTATTTACCAGGGAACTTCACGGGCAGTGCATAAAGTATGGGCAATGTTCTAATCTGCTCGCGGTTTCTCACTTCTTGTCGGGCTTGTTTGAGACTGGAATGCTGGGGGGGACACTGACTGCACTGTATACGGTACAATCTAACGATTGAATGACTCTTCTCTGAACAGGGCTGAGGAACAGAGGGAATATCACCGGACATGGAGACGACGTCGCCCAAGATCAGATGAACAGGGGGGCGGTCTCGAGGACGCTGCTGGAGAGGGGCCTTCCGGGGTGGAAACCCAAGGTGAGCCACGCAGCGAAGAGCATCAGAACGAGGAGGATGACCATGGTGTGTGTGATAGATTTGAGGAACAGGATGGCGGTGTGTCAGGCCGGGAAGAGTCCCAGGAGGAAAACCTTGTCTTCACACAGACGACGGAGTCCACGGGAGCTGTTGGCGATGGGAATGAGGGTGACGGAGGGACGCTACGATACCGAAAGTGCGGGTGGGCTGCTTCGAAGGGAATGAATCAGCTTATGCGAATCATGGATGGAGGCTTCACTCAAGAGGAGAAGAGGAGTGTGTTGCGCAGGTGCTTCTCCGATGAACGCGTTCGGGAAATAGACCCGGAGTTGTACACGGCTGTGCAAAAACTGCGCACAGAGGCTACCACAACAGTGGAGAGTTTGAGGGGGGCGCTGCGAACAATAAGATCCACAAGCATACAAGGCAAGTTAAAGGTGAGGAATATAGTATTGACGGCAGCTGTCTCGAAGGGCGACTCTCAACGCAGGATTTGCAAGGCATTGAGAGTGTCACGGTATCTTGTTCGGAAAGCGTTCTTACGGCGTACCTCAGTTGATGAAACTGGGGAAAACCTATGGGCCGGGGGGGACAGAAAGCGGCGAAGCGATGCGCTTAGTGTAGAGGACCAGTCCGCTGTATGTGGATGGTGGGAGACGGAGACGACAGTGTCCCCTAACAAGCGGGACGTGAAGAGGCGTCGTGTCGGACCTAAGGAGCATGAGACTCATCCAACGCATTACTTGCAAGTGTCGCAGGTAAAGAGCAATCTAGCCCTTGCTGTGTGACAATTTCGCACTACGAAGTAAGAAACTGTTAAGGCATCATAGGCAGGTGGTGAATTCAACAGCCCTGAACCCGCACGTATGCTATCGAAACACATTCTGGGGTGAGTGCTCTAGGTTTCACACGTCAAACAGTGAGGGGTCTAGGGTGCTTCTTTAGAGTTTGAAACGCTTATTTTTCGAATGACTGACAGTATTGACGTAGTGTGTGATTGAATTCGTGCTCCTGTTTACGGGTACCAAAGGAGACAGTGACTATCCTGCACATGCGATGTAGGAAGCCTGCCAGTATAGTTGCCAAGGTAATTAAATGGTGAAACCGCATGGCGTGATCCTCCGATCAGGTGGGAATGACGCTGTGGCTGACGTAGGCGTAGGAGGAAACGTGTAAGGATTGAAGCTGTTCATTACTCGGGTTTAGAATGTTGGAATTATAGGGGAATGTCAGTACATCAACTGACAACGGGAGCTGTTGAATATTGCACGGTGTTTGAGGGAGGTAGGCTCGAATCCGCACACTACGGATGCGCACTTGAGCATTGGCTCCGTGCAGACATTCTAAACATGCGTTCAGAGACTTTTGAGGAGATCGTTGCAGCGCACTCAATGTCGTGAATGAAGTTGTGATCGATCGACGGACAAAGTTACCATTGATGCAGAAACAGGAAGGTGACTTCGAAGTGGCACGATACCCTGACGTTTCAGAGGTGCCGAGCTGATTGAAGAGGAAGTCGATATGTAGAAGTAGGGCGCGTAGTGGACAATCCCGCAGTACATCGGCGGATGTATTTTAGTCGCCTACATAATTTCAATAGATTGTGGACGAGCAACCCATATGCGTCGCGTGTGAAGTGCTATATGCTGTGTGACAATTTCATTGCCCTTCGCTGATTGTTCAGGGGAAGAGAAGGTTTAATGCCGATGGCATGTGAGGGTGCGAAATCCAGTGCGGGTTAGATTTGCAGCAGCTAAATGCCGAACAGTTGCATCTTAGGGGAACATTGGCGAAGGTACACGAGAGGCATGACGAGGTTAGGGTCGGAGTACAGCTCTGTGCTTTCATCAGACGAATAGGCGACATACAGAGTGAACTCTCGGAGGCACCTGTTACGTGGCACTTTGAAATTCCGGCATTGAACACTTCACCCGGGACAACCGGCCATGGATTTAGGCTGTATGTTTTCTTTAGATATATAGTGTCATACAACTCTTCATGTGTATAGTGTACGTTTCTTCATGTCATACGTTTAGAAGTTTTGATTGTGATGAAAGGGGTGTAAGTTCCTAGGTTTACACATGAAAGGGAGATGGGGGACTTCTGTTACGTGTTTTAATCCACTTACAGTTTCTGGCTCCTTTTATTACAGAATGTGGTTTGTTTGTTAAGTATAGTATGAAGGTGAAGTGATCTCTATTCGGAGTGTATACTGACCCGGTTGCGTGAGCGGAGTAGGGGATTGCAATGCATCACACTGGCTATGGGTCGCTATGGGCAAAATCTGATGCGGTTTTTTGTGCATGTGTGTGAACTGTCAGTTAGAGTTCCATGCAAGGTTCAGGGAGGCAAATGCGGGCAGTATGGTGGGGCTTAGAGCGTTCGAGATGCTGAAGCCCTTCTATGTGAGAAGGCTGAAAGAGCGGAACACGTGTGCGTGCCGCTACCACTGTGAGATTGCTGAACTGAGGGTAGGCTGGAACAACATGAGGACCACTACGAAGGGCATTCACGGCCGGCATTGTGGATGCGTTTGTGAGGTGTGCGTGAGTCCGGTTACTGTACAAGCATCAGGGGTGGACCGCAGCAGCACGTGTCACGCAGATCTTTGCCACTTCACTGGAGTGACGGACATGTGGCACAGCGTGTTGTGTCCAGTCCAAGCAGATGGGTGGCACGCTCCAGCATGCATCAAGGGGACCTGCGAAGTCTGTGGAGTCGACATGTTACAGCTTTGTCCAAGGGAAATGGACGATACAGTACCGCTTATGGTACAGTGGCATAACTTCGAGATGGTGGTCCATGGAACATCACGAGCAGGGAAAGAGAATAAAGTTATGAGGATGATGTACCAGAGTACAGGGGCGCCAACATATGTGGGGTACCTCAAGCAGAAATTGGGGCCCTTCATAGTCCACAACTACATTGCCAAGTGGCAAGCAGAGCAATATAAGGTCAGCATAGATACTTTTCCTCCCGACTCCATTTTATCTGCCGTTGATTTTGCGGAGAACTACACATTCCAGCCGTACCAAGAAATCCAGTCCATGCATTGGCTTCAGCATCAAATAACGATACTTGTGCACATCTGCTATAGATGGAATCCCCTGTACCTTGCAGACTCGGCGTCAGGTGCCCCAAAGCTTTTGACCGAGTACCATTACTATATTAGCGACGCACCGGAGCATGATACACTGTTGGTTCAGCACTGTTTTGCGTTGCATTGGAAGCACCTCACCGACCGGGGAATCAAGCCCAATGAGCATATAGTGTGGTCTGATGGCTGCGCGGCACAGTTCAAATCACGGCGATGCTGGTATCACGTGTCGAGGTATGTGCGCACCATTCAAAAAAAAGGCTCACACCGTTGTTCTGCATTACTGTCCATGGCATTCGCTGGTGCACAGCCTGAGTCGCTGAGTGGCCGAGTATGGGTTTTTTTTTTTTAATTTATTTTTTAATCTTATTTGCTCATCGTACTTTTATGACTTTGGCTGCACCCTGTTCTAGGCGAACCCAAGTTTGTGGCAGTTACATATATGGTAACTAAATTAGAGTAGTCGTACACATTAAAAGTCAAGAGTGCCGCGTTAGCTTTGGATCACGGAACTAAAGGATCAGCTGAATTCAAACTCTAGCTCAAAAGTATCTGGTTGTGCGAAGACGTCAATGGTTCCTGGATACGTCATTTAATGGATACCGCCAGTATTCTTGTTGGCGGTCTCTTCTCGGTAGGTGATGTTGTGGTTCGATGGTTGCTGAATTGGGATTGGTGGTCCGCGACAGCAATCAGTTGAATGATGTGGTGACATTTATATCCATATTTACATGTCTCTGGAGCTTAGTTTTGATGTACTTTACCTAAGGCGACTCCATCTGTTTTTACCAGATGCTTGAGGATACATAAAATACAGTGAAAATTTAGAAGTGCCCTGACATGGAGTATGACTTGGCTTCTATTGTGCACACTATCGCTTTCACCTTCTCTGAGGAACATGTAGCTATGGCTAGACTACCTGTTCACTCATGGTTATATTTTTTAGCTCAATAAGTCTAATATTATATTTCATTAGTGTATTATATTTCCTGCGGTCTGAAGGCGCCTCTAGAAAGGAGGAATGTCGCGAATGATCAAACACTTGCAACTCAAGCTTCACTTCGCTCTCTCTCTCCCCTCCCCTCATTCTGCTTAGGATTTTGGTGTTTAGCATTTTGATGGCGTTGATTAAGCTCTAGCTTCGTGATCGGTGACTGTTGGATTGGTTCCCTTCGTAGCTGCGCGTAGAGCTTTCACTGGGCTTTTTCCATTCTGTATTAAGTCTGTGAGAGGTTCTAGAGTGAGGTAGTTTTTGTGCGAGTTTCTGTAAGAACATTTTTTGCTAGGAGCAGATTTTCGATTCTGATGCCGTCCTTTATTGACAGACACGTAGGTAAATATGCATCATGTCTCGAATTCAGTAGCAGAAGCTACTCGACATGTTAGGGTCCGACTTTTTTTTTGAAGTTCTCATTGTCTCTCGCTTGCAGACTCTGTTTGCTTTCACCCGCAATTTGTTTTTCGTGCCTGCATTAATCGGGCACGCATTTAGCGAGCTTTTTTTTGGTTGTTCTCACCGTGTTGCGCTTCGTGACTCTGAAGGCTCTCTTTCACTGTTTCATTTAAATTCTGCTTGATCAAGTCCCGCACTTATGTCGACCGCTGCCTAACAACTCAGATTGACGTTTTTCTTTCGCTTTAAATCGACTCTGTCACACCCTCGCTTGCTGTCTACTAACTCTCCATTTGGATCTTGTTCCCTTTCTCTGACTTGCTAATAGATGTTCTTGTCTTCTGTTAGGGGTGTTTCGTATTATTGTAAACTTTGCCCATTGAACAGTTTGCTTGCGTATATCCAATATAATTGAACAGTATAATATTTTTGAAGGAAATAAGTCTAGAGGAAGTTGGGTCGTTCAGCAACTTATTAGCAAATCGAATGTTAGAAAGGGTTTTAAGTCTGAGTCAGCCTCACACCAGTTATTTTATTTTACATTTCTGAATAAATGATTTTATACTCTTCATTCCGTTTCGAAGATGACACCTTGACGCGCGTACAGTTTTTCTGTTGGCTTGAACAAATATAAAATAAAATCAAGTTTGTCATGAGGAGGAGTACTGTGGTGTAAGCACGACCTCACTGGGAATCATGCCTTGCACCTGATTCCTGCTTAAATCTTTCGCAACTTCCAGTCGATCTAACATAATTTTTCCAAGACTTAAGTTAGCTAACAGCCATACTCACCAGCCTGAAGAAATGATAACCTTTAATTACTTAGTTTTCAATTTGCGAGTCCGTCATAATTTATCACAAATTCTGGAAGTTGCTTGATACATATAGTTGTATATACAAATTGTAGATATACACATGAATACAATATTTATGTCCTGTTCCTGAACACTTTTTTCCGGTCGGAGTGAGTCATTACAGCCGAAACCCTGTGCCCTACAGCTCCCGTAATCTAAGATTATCGACCACAGTTGCAAGTTGATACGCATGTATACTGTATCGTAGTTTCAGACGACTCAATCTGCTTTAGGATTTGGAGTCCGGTACTATTTCAAGTTTCATGAGTGAGGGTCACCGTCATGGAAATTCTGTCAAGTTCTTCAACCTTCGATCAGAAATGAGCAAAATTCTGTCAAGTTGTTCAACCTTCGATCAGAAAGCTTCGTACTCTTGGATATGTATAGGTTAAATAGGTTTGTGTTTGCTGTGTCCGACGATATCCACTTTGAATATGTCTGATCGACTGTGAGAATATTGCCAACCCTTCTTTGCAAGTAATCCTGCTTCCTGTAGTACTATCACCCTTGATATCACCCTGGATAGAGTACCAGCATTTAACAGGTGTAAATGGGAAATGTGCTGCAAGTGCAGGTATCCGTCCACGACAAGGATGCCGGGCTTGCCGAATGGATGCAGAATGGTGTGGTCTTATTTTGGCAGTGGCCATGGCAAGGGGCTCCATGATGGAGCAGGAGCGATGCTCAAATGTGCAATCCGCAAAGAAGAGATGAATTTTGAGTCAAGGACTAAGCTGCAAACTGCAGCCGACATAGTGAACTTCTGTAACCGGAAGGAGCAAGAGGAGCATCACGCATATGGGAACGTGAGGAGGACTCTCATTCGGTATTTTCATCTGATTGAACGAGGTTCCGTGGACAGGAGTCGGGACCTAGACTGTCGGCCCGTAGAAGGGACCAGATCTGTACACTCAGTGTCGTCGGTGTCTCCTACGAATGTCACCTACTTGCATATAAGGCAGCTTGCTTGCTTTTGTCCCGAGTGCATGGATGACAACCCTATGCTCTGTGCAAAACAAGAACATGTGCGACATTGGGCCTTGACAGTGTTACAACCACTAACTCCAATTCCTGTGAGCTACTTTCTTTGACTTCCTTGTTTGCTTAGCATTGAATGTTGTTATTCTCCGATGGTGGTGACCATGGCCACAGTCAGGTTCCAGCTAAGGCATTTTTTGATACTTCGTGAGGTTAAGTAAGTGCCACCGTGTGGGGAATGACGATGTATTTCAAGCTTATTTTGGCTGTGCTGTGCATGTCTATCACTGTGCAGGTCGTAGGCACAGCAACACGATTTCAAAGAACGAATGAGCATACTGGAGAGTCATCGGCTTCAGCAGAAAACAGGGATTGCAGAGTTGAGGTGGGCGGCACTGAGTTGGAATGGCCTCTAGCATCTGCGGTTGAGGCAGAGCCAGGGAATGAGAACGCAGAGTTCGTTGATGATCTAGTTGATGAGGGCGAGGATGAGGCGGATCTGGAATCAGAGGCTGAGCGAGTGGAGACTGGGGATACCTATGTGGTGTATACTGACCGTCCTGAGCATGGTGATCGATTCTTTCTGGTGCTATGCGACATGCCCGTGCACAACAACAACGCCACGTTCACAGATGGTTGGGGTTGTACGTGGGACAAGGACAGTATGCTGATAAGCGGGACATACTACCGGCGCCTTCCAAGTGTGGGTCGTGATGCGGCTTCATACAGGTATGAGCTTCTGGAAGATGAGCCAAAAGCATGGAATTACTCCCACCTCGTAGTGCAATCGAGGGTGGAGTTGTTGCAGTACAAGAGCAAGAAGAAGAATCCACGCTTCAAAATGTCGGCAGAGACGAGGGAGGCAATTCTTTCCAATGTGGAGGAACGGCAAGCGTATAACGCGCACTGATGTTGCACTCTCTGGAGAAGAGATTGTGAGTCACTTGGAACTCTTCAACCATTGCTTCTCTTTGTCTGAAACTCATAATGTTATAAGTTTCAGACCTGTTTTGGATAGAAGTCTGTCACGGGATTTCCTTGTCCACTTTTAGCATGCAAAGAAGCGTACGGATTACTGATTTACTTCATACTGCTAGCTCTCATGCAGGTTATTCCTTTCGTACATGTTGGCGAGAATTCTGGGTGATATTGAAGACGGGGTTTCTATGCTCTCTATGCTAACTGCTGTCCTTGGCTGGCTGACTGGGAGTTTTGTACGGTTACGGAATATGTGACAAATACTTGTGTATATGGTTTAGTAGCTACGGTGAAATCATGCTTGCAATTGGATATTCTCTAAAGGAAATATATTTCTGTGATACCAAGTGCTATGGAGTCTGATCGACGGTTTCGTTTGCTTGTGCCTCGACTTAGTGACTTATGAATTTTCCGCAGAAGCGTCTGATGTTCGAAATTCCACGCTGTGTAAACCGTGAAATTGCAATAAGCAATGACGTGAGAGAATACATGAGCCAACATTACTTCGAGAGAAGCACGACACATTTTGAATGCCTCCGCTTAATGCCATCTCATGGTTTACATAGCGTGGAGTACGCCAAACGAGGGTGCTACTACTGCGCTGTAAGTATTTCACATTTCCGTTTTTGTCCCTCTAAATTAGATTTCGTGCTCATCAAATTTCTTTGAGTTCTCTGTTGTTCAGTCGTTCTGCCATTTCAGCGACATCGTTATTTTCAAATTTTTTTGACCCATTCAACTTTGTTCTGCTCTTATGTTCGTATTCTTCAAAATGTACTCCAAGAGCTATGCGGAGTGGAATTCACACTAACTCGGAACCAACCAAGGACCAGAGTTTCAGACCTTATGCTATCATTACAGGAATCTGTGGCGAATAAGGAATCATGGCACAATCAAGGTGCCAATGTTTGTTGTCATACGAAGAGGTTCGGTCCCATCTGGAAGCCATCCAACTGTACTATATGGATATGGAGGTTTCAATGTCAGCTTGAGGCCGTCTTTCAGCGTCTCTTGTCTAGTGTTAGCTCAATATTTAGGAGCAGTCATCGCAATTGCAAATATTAGGGGAGGAGGAGAGTATGGGGAAGAATGGCACAAGGGTGGCTCTCTTGGAAATAAACAAGAATTGCTTTGATGATTTCAGAGCATGAGGAGAGTATGTGGTAGAAAGGGGTTACACTCAAAAGAACAAGCTGTGCATCGAGGGCGGGAGTAACGGAGGCTTGTTGGTGGCTGCCTGCATCAATCAGGTGCGCATCTAGATGCTGCAAAGTTATTTCAGGTTCTCTCTGTAGAAGATTTTCTTGTTTACCTCCACACTTACTTTCTCATACGCATTGTCAATATATCTTGGACGTCCTCGTTTTCTTTGTTTGTGCAGAGACCAGATCTGTACGGGTGTGCTTTGCCGCATGTTGGTGTTATGGATATGCTCAGATTCCCCAAATTTATTATTGGTAAACCTCATAATATTGTAATTCTTTCTGTCATGATCTGCATTTTGAAAGCTTCATGCTTGCTGTGTTTAATCGACACAGAGCTCCTTTTTTGTAAATCATTCATTATTTGAGGAATTGAGATCTTCCACTTACGCAAAACGAGTTTCTGCTCAGGTCACGCGTGGACTTCGGATTATGGTTGTACTGATGTTGCAGCCGAATTCGACTGGCATATCAAGTAAGCATATCTGTTAGTCCTTCAGCTCCATTTAGTCATAAACTCGACTCCTTTCACTGCTACATGCCCTTTGTGTACACAGTGGTTCACGTGAAGATATTGCTCTGTGTTTCTGCCCTTGCGTCTTCTGAAACCGTTCATTTCTGCACGCAATCGCAGGCCATGGTTGAAAACAGGGGTCAGTGATTTCAACATTGAGAAGCTGCTCTCCAGACATGGCTGTCCACTGTGGCCGCTGAGGTTCACTTCATGTTCTGTTGTGCGTTTTTTGCACACTTCTTGGTTACTTGTCTCACGGGGTAAAGCGGAACCAGGTCCACAGTGGTGAGAGCCGAGTGAATTACGGTGAAGTGTATTTTCACCGTTGAAGGGGCCTAGGAAATGTCCACGCACTGGTTGACAGCTTTTCGACGTGGCCGGCAGGGTTTCTAGCTTTGAAGGAGTCAGGAAGTGATTTCACCGGTGTGGCCCCCGGAGGTAAGCACTGCCATGGGCACTGATTTCTACGCACAGGTGGGAGTGCACTTTAGAAGTGCTTCTTTCAGTTGCAGTGTACTGAACACCTGCACGGGCACGTTACTGGATGCTTTAGGTCCTGGCGCGTGGTTAGCGTCTTTCTCACAGTCATCTGTTGTGACTGTGCTCCACTTTGCACTTGTAGAATCCCTATCCCCGTGAACAAAGCACTTGGTCACTGCAGAAACCTGGATGGTAATGGGGGCTCACTTTTCAAGCGCAACGTCTCCGTCGTGGATCAAGCACCCACTTTCCGGTGCAGTGGTCTACAAACTAAAGTGGTGAAGTGTTTTGAGAGTGGCCTCGTTAGACAGTCAAGTGAGTATGCAGGTTCAAAGTGGAAGTGCACTACAGAAACAGTGTTCTGGCTTCCAGAAGGGGAAGTGGAAGCTAAAGTGAAGTCCAAAGTGGAATCTAAAGTGGATGCCAAGTTTGTGATCACTTGCTGGGACGTTGTACGGGATATCTTGCCTTCAAGGGCCCCGAGATTGTAAGGTGTGTGCCTCGCACGCATGAAATTTGCTCACCTCTGTGATGGATCTTGAGGTACCCCGTCACGTTTTAGGAGGTACGGAGCAGCCGAGGACGCCATTCCCAATTTCCCGCTTTTTGTGGTGCTGTGTGAGTTCTTAGCGTAGATTCGCATGGACAGGGTGCCTCTGCTCTCTCTCTTTGTGTGTAACACTCTTCGTACCGCGATTAGGTGAGGTCCAGCTTCAGTCGTAGAGGGAGTAAGAAGAGAGCTTCAGTCACTATGGCTAGGGTGCGTCCGGCGAGGTCGAAGAGGACAACAGCCGCCGTGGGCTTGTCCACGGAGGCACCGCAGAGCCTGGAAGACTTGCGGCCATGGCTGTTGGAAGTGTTGCGCGCGAAACGCCGAGGCATGCACATTCGAAGAATCGTGCATATTGCACGTCTGACCAAGCCCGGAGCGGAGTGGCGTTGGACGGTGGCCTGTACGGCGGAGCTCATGAACATCGTGGCCGATTCCCGCGTTGCTTACCCCGTCAATGGCGCGGCCGGCACGATCTCGGTCGTCAATCCAAACTCTGTCGGTGCGTGGAACTCAGAGAGCCAGGGTCGCATGCACCCAAGTTGGTTTGGGGGTGGTACAGCACAGGGATAGGGATTCCGTTCTATGATCCCTTCTGGGTTGTTTATGTCTTTGCAATTCTGCTGTACGGTCGGCGTCCTAGTGATGCGGAACACGTATGGTGTAATTGTGTCTTTGAAGGTTTAGACAGAATTGAGGGTTACGGTGTAATTGTGTCTTTGAAGGTTTAGACACAATTGTGGGTTCCGGGAAGGGAGCGGCGGAGACGATGGCCCGGGGACAGGTTGCAACATCGAGGAGGGGGACGACAACTTCCTTCAAATCCGCCGCCGACTCGAACTCTGTCACGGGTCCTGGCGTGGAAAGCGTGGGCAGCGTAATTCAGAGGCAGTCGCAGGATGCTTCAGTCCACTCTTAGGTTTTTTTGCACGGACTCCACAATCGGCTCTGAACTCTACGTAAGATGCGTCGTGGACTCCCGGGAATGAGCCATGGCCAGAACTGAAGTAGACAGATTGTTCGCGCCTCGGTTCACTGTGCTGTAGGGCATACAAGCCTTGAGGAACTTGTTAACATCGTGCTTCTTTAACTTTTTTTGCCATACTCACCACTGGGCAATGTATGAATACGCCCGGTCCCGGCCTCCATGTACTACTTTAGGGTTAGTAGCGTGATGTGCAGTGTTCATCACCCACTGGGCACTTGCAGAGTCGCCCTTAAGGCGCAGAAGACGATCCTGCTTGTCTTTGATTATCAATGTATCTAATATGGAATGATCATCACGCGGCTTATGTAATACACTTCGTCTGTGTAGTTGCTCTGTCCTCAGCCTGGCTCCTGAACTTGGAATGTCGCTTTTGTTTTTTGATCTCCTCGGTCTGTTTGTTTGCTGGTCACGTTGTTTCCCCTGTTCCCGTGCTGTGCTTGCAGTGAGCTTCCATGTGGAAGCCCAGACGGTCGCTAAGTGGGGCGTGGTTACTAGCAGGGGGCTTTAACCGCTCATGGACTTGTCGGAGTTCCGCACGCAGTCACAATCGACCGTCCAAAAAGGTAAGTGATTTCAACTATGCCAAATTCCTTGCCTTGTAGTCGCAGAGGGCACGTGTGTGAAGGATTCACCGGCGTGTAAGGTTTTGCAGATTATGGCTCATGTATAAACCCTGACAAAGCATCTTCTCGTAATTTTGCTGAGCGACTTCGATCAGTAGACGGATGGGAGTGTGTGGATGGTTTACGGTTTTGTGCACGAACATGTTTTATTGGGATTGAGATAGTATCGACAAAGGGAGATGGAGTACACCTTCTGCCAAATGCTTAACCTCTGCACGTCACCCGAGGTTGTGTAAGTATTTAGCATTTTTCGATAGGATCCCATATGTAAGGGCTGATAATCAGGAATTGCTTAAAGCTGTGGCGAATTGCTGAATAATTTTGTCGGACTGTTCTTGTTCTGTGAGAGTCTATAGATATTCAAAAGACTTGTAAGTGCGATTTGTCTATCTATTATGTTTTCCCTAACAAGATATTTCAAACTTCAGGTATGGGCACGGCGTCGCTCAAGCAGCATTTACTGTCGCATCTGTGGTCGGCATGCATTTTGTATTGGCTAGAGTCTCTTTGGCCTCTAGCTGCTGGTGAGCTTTCCTTTAATTTGTGTTAAGTGTCAAGCGATTCTGTCTTCTGTTTTCTTCTGCGATACTTGTGTGTGAACAAGCGGGGAACTGACAAAGGGCTCTGCCAAAATTACTACACATTTTATCTTATTTTATTTTATTATAATCTAATCACAAGTGTAAACCGATCTAACAATCTGGTTTTCTACTGATGCGGGCAGGTTTTTTACCATCTGTAAGTATCCTAGGGAAGAGATTGCTGTACATACGCACGTCGCAGAGCAACGCGTTGGATGGTATGGTGCTTGGACTTCGTGTCATGAGCAGGCCAAAGTTTCGGTTCACTGCTTGAATTTTTTAATTCTAATCTGTAAGAACAATTCTTGCTAGGGTGTTGTAGCCTTCTGTATCGGTCCCTGCTCTTTAAGAACAAGTGGAGAGCTTCTAAATTGAGTGTCGTTTTCGAGGGTTATGAACTTGCTCACAGGAACAGCATGGTTGATTAATTTTTGGTATTTGCATTACACACACGGAACTTGCTGGTTTTGAACAGTGTCCACTGCGATGCCTATTTCCCGCTTTCTGCGGTTCTTTATCGTAATGTCTTTGTATTCAATCTTCTTATGTACTACTTTTCTGTTTACGTGATCTAGAAGTGATTCAGTAGTTGAAATGAATACTTCGTTTTCACAGCGATCGTCTTAGCAACTCAATTTTAAACCTTGGTCTTGGTATCAGAGCTGTCCATGGTCGCTTGTCTGTACCATTTCAACTCTACAGCTCTCGCCCAATCTCACAACCAGGGAACGTAACGAAGTCCTGGACGTCACAATTCTTCCATTGAATATTTTGAAGTTGATTTTGACCGCTCGCTTCAGTTTCTCATCACAGGGTTGTGATGTGACAGGTCATTGGAGCCCTGGATGCTACCGACACATCATTGTGGCGGCGGGACTATATTCCATTTAGTCCCATCGGATGGGACCCGTTGCATAGTCGGTGACGTATGACATCATTACACTGGGAACGAGTGCAACCTGTCAACGTCACTTCCAGGACGTCACGGCCGGTTTTATTGAGCGTTGTGGGTCTTATTAATTGTGGTCATTCGAAGTTACGCCCAATGAAGGCTGCGGCGGTGAAGCCGACACCCTTCCAGACTGCGATGTGACAGGTCCGACCTTCAGTGAATTGCCATCACCCGGACTTGGTAATGCACCCCCAACCCTAAGCCCACTGAATCCTTGGGCACAGGAGGTCTGTAAGTGTGCGTCTCCTTACACAGAATCCACATTTCTGTGTTCTCCGCTCTGCATTGTCTGAATTCCGAATTTAACCTCGCAACCCTCTCCACCACAGCTACCCTCCCAAATCAGAACAGCTAATTCACTCCATGGCGGATCTATATGCAGATGCTATCGCAGAAATGGAGGACATCGGAGCAAGGTTCTTCAGTGTTTACCTCGAGAGCGCCCACTCCATGTCAGTGCTGGTTAGTTTTACGACACTCTTCCCATCTGATAATGCAAGTTCAGCATGGAAGGTGGCGAATTGCGAATGTATGTTCAGGGGCCGAGTAGTAGAGGGTGCACCATGGTGTACACCTAGCCAATGCCAACGGGGACAGGGGATGCGCTACGTACTTACGTGTTCTGTCTTTGTCCATTGTATGTCTTGCAGGACGTCCCGCAAGAGTTCACAGCCTCTACTGGATGGCCTGGGTGCGCGGACTGTGGTATCATCACATCCTCTGCAACCATGCAGGAGTCCCCCGTCAGATTTGATCGGACCGGATCAGTGGCGAGGAGCGTCGGCGATGGCTGGGCGAGGTTTCTTCGTGACAACAATATACGGAAGGGGAAGTTTGTTGTCTTTGAGCCCGTAGATGAGAGGTGCCTCGTCGCTGTCGTGTACCCCAAATCGGGCACCCCTGAGTTCACGAAGAAGCTCCGACTCTCGCACACTACAAAGAAAAACTCCGCGAAGTTGGTAAGTCACGTTCTCTCCGGCATGGGTCCTCAGTGCCAATGTCTTGTTCCAACACAAGTGCCAATGTCTTGTTCCAACACAAGTGAGTACTGCGTCATCGTTTGTTACTGCCCTCCCGATTGCCTATCAGTCTGTTATACTCACACTTTAAACTTTATTGCAGGACATACCAACTCGGTTCTGGCGACGCTATGGCTCTGATAACTTCGACCAGAGGGCGTTCACTCTCCGGGGGTCCAAGTGCTCGGTGACTGTAAAGTCTGTATTGAAACGTACTCCGCGCCAGACAACCTGCTACTTCACGGAAGGCTGGGACAAATTCCGCGACCAGAACGACTTTGGCGTGGGCGACACGCTAGTGTTCACTCAAGTTGCCCATGCGAACTTCCAAGTTACAAAACTGTAGGGGTGCATGTTCTACTGTTCTTACTCATTCAATGTCCACCCGCATGATACCGTCAGGAATGCACATGAAGAGTAACCGTCGCTGTGATGAAAGTAGGGAGTTGACGACGACACGAAGTACAGTGCCTGCCTCCATCTTGCTTTCCCTATACTCTAAACGCACTGCTTTTGACAGTATGTTCTAGTGCTACATACTGTGACGTAATTTCCGTGACCATGTTGCCTCAGCGTACCTAGATTAAAAAACAACCCTTCGATGCTTGTTACATGTGGTGAACGCTTTGACATAGTACGGGCACGTACAGTTTCAGACCACTGGATTTGTTCCCGGGCCCTTATGTTCCGCATAGAAGACATGGCTGAACACTTCGAAGCCCCGTGAAATACTTTTTAATGTCCTGTACATATGCATCATGTTTTACGTAATTCAATTCCCTGCTTTAGACACGGCGATTGACTCTCTGCTTTTCGGATTCACGAGTCTCAAACTTATGATCACTGTTGATTCTGGATGAATGCATTAATGTCACTTTGACTCCATAATATCTGGTGACGCCCGTCTGCAGAGCCTTGTTCCTGTCGCAACTTCTCCCTAACTATGAACCACTTTAAACACTATCATCCCGCTTATCGAATGACTTTGACAACCCCGATTTCACTTCCACTGTGAAAAGCCTTCCCACCCGCGCAATAGTTATCACAGAACTGGAAATCCTTGGACTACTGCCTAAAGACGGATTGTTCCGTGGGTCTCTCGAAAGTGAATTCCTATGTACTGATTGCTCTTCTCGGGTCAAGAAAATGGTCAGTGAATTCCTATGTACTGATTGCTCTTCTCGGGTCAAGAAAGTGGTCCATATCAAAGGCAATGAGCATTTCGGAGTGGTTTTTGGGGTTTAGACAATAGATGTTTAATTAGGCATATTAGATGCGCCCTAAACTGAAATTGTTCCATTCATTTTTGCAATGCATTGCCAGAACCAAGTTGTGTGCTGCACTGAATCCAGTCAAAAGTAGCCACTCTAACTGTTCTATAGAACAACTACTCTAAAAAATTGCAGACAGAACCCATTGAGCAAAGATGTGCAGAGTTTACTTAAAGGCCTAACTTTACGTCTTAAAGCTCTAAAGATCAATTTGTCGACATCACAAGCACCATTGCATGGTTCAAAACAGTTATGTGAAATTTGAGTTTTCCACAATCTGATTTTAGTTTCATATAAAATCGAAGATGTTGCACGCAGCACGTCTTGAATGAATCAGCAGTGGGCGTGATCTTAAGCTCTTGACCTTCCTGGAGCCCATTTGCTTTCAAAAACATTCTCCACCCAGCTTGGAAATAGACCCTCCATTCGTTGCTACGCTGCTTCATCCGGGAGAGTGTCACACTATAAACTGGGGACTCTTGATGAATTCCCTGCACTTTTACATCATCTTCAAACCGCAAGCCATGTGTCCTAACAAAGCTTGCAGGAATTTCCTGCATTCAAATCAATTACACAAGTCATGAATTTTGGTCACAAAAGAGGAGTTATTGCTGGAGTTCCAAAAATTCGAAACAGTTTACTGTCTTAGTTAGTTTATGCCTGTTTATGTCTTAATTAGTTGCAAATTGTTACGGCCATAAATCATTCTGTTATATCACAACTAAAGCACGAGACTTGCAACCCAGCAAACGCGACCATGTATGGAAAAGTAGGTGATATGCAAGCCTCATTGATATTCAGTGCTTTGAAATGTCAAAAATAGCTGTTTAACTCACCAAGCGTCCGTCTCTGACGACGGACTTCATTGGCCTGCGGAAGCTTGGAAGAGAATCTGCGCCATGTTGGGGTGCAAAACCCTTGCACTCACTGCCTGTGAGAGCCTCAGATTCTACACCGCTCCCATGTCCATCGTCAAAACGGGAATTAGGTGCCTGCCCATATGTGATCAGATTTCAAGTCAGGCTTTACCAAACGATGCAAGTTAACACATGATCTTGAGAGCCCTTACAAGGTCCTGGGCCGATTATATATCAATCAATGGGTACATCTCTGATATTGACTTGGAAGCCTGACATGTTTAGTTCAAAGAAATGTGATTGAAAATTGGATTTAGTAAATTACCTCGTCAACTTTCCTCTTCTTTCCGGTGTACAGTTCTCCTTCTTCTCTCGTGTTTCCATCACCAGCTGAACGCAAGTTGCGTCTGCCTGAGAAGTTGGCATCTTTCTCTACCTTGCAACGTGACATTCTTCCCCAAATGGACCACTGTCTAGCTGGAACTGTGAGCATCGTATCACAAATCCACACATAATGTCCGCTGCCTTCAGATTCTGACTGCACTAAGATTAAAACCCTACCCAGGTCATATTTTCCGACAACCTTGTTCACACTTACCATCATTAGTGGATGCCATTGTTCCCCCACATACAACTGTCCAAAGAGTGATTACAGGTATCTTCCACACATGATCTCTCTAGACTCGTATTACTGGACAGCATATCAAACTGAATCTCCACACATGTGTTAACGAATATAACAAAGCAACACGACACCCACCGCTGACTGAACACCACTCCTCCACATTTGAAAAAGGATTGAGAACCTTTATTATATGCCCAATTCCTGGAAACACAGCAAAATTTCGTGGACACTTGCAAAACAAAACAGTTGGCTCGACTCAAAATACCTGGCCACATTCTCGTACACGTGCCCACTCTAAGCTATATGCTAACTTCCGACGCCGAAGAAGAGAAGAGGATGCACATAGGCATCCGACAATAGCACTTCGCACACAAGGAGAAGGCTCGATGAGTCACTCATCGTCAGTGGATGTCTTCATTTTGCGAAATCCAGTGACCGCCCCGCATACATATGTACAGACTGAAATCTATTTCCACTGCTCCCAAAGCAAGTTACTTCCTCAGTTCAATAAACACGGCACGTACTCGAATTTTGACATGTCCTGCTCTGACCTGTTCCCTTCAGTCCCTGACGCAACACTGAAAGACGACATCCTCGTCCCTAAACCCATACAGCAAGGAATGACAATGCACTACGGCCCTTGTATATCTCGCTTACGCTTTGGGACTTTCCCCCCACGCCCCCTCCCCTTCCCCGTGCTACTGACAACAGGAAGTCTCGCGAATCGTTCCTGCAGTTCGAAATGAGTAAGTGGCCTCATGTTAGTCTGCTTTTCAGTCACGGGAGCGTCCTGCGTGGTTCGCCCCCGTCCGACAGTTCCCTTCTTCACTCGCGTCGGTAGTCCTGTCTCGACAGGGGCCCCCGAATTTGCAGCTGGCGACGGACACAGGGTGTTGCGCATCGCCGCTTGGCGACGCGTCAAGTGCGCTTCCGGAGACAAAACACATGTGCGACTTTTCTTGGACGCCAACTCCTCTAGCACAGGTTTGCTTTCTCTTTGCTCGTTGATCTCCTCTGCATTTGGCGACTCGGCCCCTGCCCCTTCGCCCGGCAGGGGCACATCGTTCTCTAGGTCTGCTCCTCCCTCGACGTCGTCACCCATCGTCGCGTCCACTGTGTCCTTCGGCGGCTCCTCAGGAGCCAGAACATCGTCTCCTCCGTTTGCATCCTCGAGCAGCGTCTCCGGGATGACGGTATCTGTCTCCTTCTTGCACATCACATCGACCTGTGCCACCGAGGACTGCAGAGCTTGACTAAGGCAGACGTCATCCTCCGGGAAGATGATGCTTTCATCAGATGTTCGACCCGAGCGCGATCCCAGGTTTGATGGCGTGCCACTGTGTGGATGTGTCGTAGGGCTACGGCATGGCACATCCTGTTCCTGGACGCCTTTCCCAAAGGCGTTAACTCTGCCCACGCTCCCTGACGGTGTCCTCCAGCTTCCAGACGCGGGGGTTCCCATTCTCCCCAAAGGTGGGGTCCCAGATCCCTCCTGTCTCCGAGACAAAGGGGTCCCCGAAGCGGAGGGTGCCTGAACTGCAACTGCCACATGATACATCAAGAACGGCGTCAGCTTCAAGTCCCCTCTTTCGAAAGTGAAAGTGCAAAAGAAATGTTGCTCCTGAAATTAGATAAACATGTGCATGCCTTCGACTGGGAATAGGGCAAAGTGACCACGCAGTTCCGCGCACACATCCCACGAACCCGACGGCAGTCGCACTCGTCACTTGCACTACACTGAACACGCAGCAAAGTGAAAGTGCGCAAGTGAAACATGAATGAAAGTGAAAGTGACTGGCCAGCACAAGCGAAGTCCAATTCAAGTGTTAAGCGATCCTCACTAAGTTGAACAGTTAAGTGTCAGTGAAGGGTGCCAAATCAGAGAAGTGCCATAGCACTAGTACAGTGGCAAACAAGTGAGTGAATGGCCACGCATCTTACAAAGTGGAACGCTACCGCTGAAAAGTCACAGTTGCCTATTTCACAGCACTCCCAAGCACCCCAAACTCAAATACTCAGTGAGGAATTCAAGTGGAAGAGTAACCTTCATAGTGAACACACCAGAACTACAGTGAAGTGACCAGGAAGCCTGCTGCACTAAGGAGAAAACCACTGCCAAAAGTGCTTATCACTGTATCAGCCAGACATCGACAAAGCGTCACAGCAACTGCGCAGCAAAAGGCAATGACTTCAGAGGATGGAAGAAGCACCAGCGTTTCAGAAGTAAAATTCCAGCGCCGGAAACATGTTAGACGGCTCTGCTGTACAGCCCAACGGATTCCAGTGAACTGCCCTGCGCAAAGTCTAGAACCTCATTCTCCTCACAGCAGGGAAGTACAGAAAACCCTACAGTGCACCGAACAGTGGACAGAAAGCGATATATCTAAAAAGTAAGAAACCAATTACCACACTGCAAAGCACTCTGCATACTGTATAAACTCTGAAAAGGGCATTTAAGATTGGAGTACGAGGTAGTCCGCACCTGGAATAACACAGACTCCACGTTCTGATCAGGAATTCCCCGTGTCCAAGTTATAGCAAGTACAACTAAATGCCCTACAAGCCTGCCCCGTAAACGAAGACAAGTCGAATACGACGCACAAATACATATTCACTGAATTCCCATGCTAGATAAGTAACCATCTCACTGAAGCCACGCTAACTTCATATTTCCAACCTAAAGAATATGGCGATGCTCTGACCTTGAACCCCATAGGCCGAGGAATGTCTAAAACCAGTCCACCCAGAATTCGTCTTGATCTCCCTCATACATACCTCAAGCTCCCCAAATTCAAATCCAACCCAACCATGGACAAGACCAGTACCGTCCACGTAAACTATCCGCAATACACGCGAGTCACGGAAGTGCTACCCTATAACACATTGCTCTATGCTCAAATATTCCATTGACACGACTTTGGCTGGCAATCACTTCCAGAACGAGTGAAGCGCATTTCCCACTTCCCATGACTCCTCGAACCCTCGAAGTCTCCACCGATACAAGCATTAAAACTTTCTTAAACGTCAAAGGTCGCACCTACCGCACTATGGCTCACATTTCTACCCTAATGCTTGGACAGTAAGCTCCTGCTCGTGCGCCCGATTGAAGCACTGTTTCCAACGTAGAGTGTGAGCAGAATCCAGATCTCAACTACGCAAACGCCTGTCAATACAAGAACCTTCGAATCCACTTTCTACACAATATGACACTGTTACGAGCACGACACGCTGGTCCGTGAACCTAAACCATGGCGACCGCTATGTTTCGGGACAACCGGGGATCCCGGGCTACAGAGTCAGTGTTGGTACGATCAACCCTAGGTAGATTCAATCGTGATAGAGTGCTGATTACACAGTTTTGAGGCTTTCCCAGCCTCGTTGACTGCATACGCTCATGCCGACACACGTCCCGGAACATCACCAGAGGTGGTCGAGCGTATGAGCATCTGCCGGTTCAGCGTTTCTTTCACTCACAACAGCACAACGTGACAGCCCTTCTACGTGACAGGTCACAACGAAGTGGACGAACATGACTCTGAGCACTTGGTAGCTCCCATTCAAGTCGACACTCGTAACGGTGGAACACTTAGACGTGAGATCGAAGACTCACAGTTTGTGGACGCGGCAGCTGGAAAACCCCCAGTCTCCGATGTGTTGAGCCTCAGTCCCTTGTGGTTCTCCAGTTTTGGCTGTCGAATTAGGGGTAATCTGATTTGGTTCGCCCCAAAACTCTCCAACCAGTCGTTAGAGAATTCAGGCTTCGGGCAGAAAGGAAATGCACACTCTCTCCTCCCATCACTTAACCAAGCAGCCAAACAGAAATGATGGTATGTGCACTCACAATCTGCCACAGTGATATTGTTGCACTTAAAACTTAAATCACAAATAGGACAGTTAGAGACGTATATGACCTTCACTGTCCCTTCCACCGGGACTCTTGGGTTGCGAATTGGCAACGGTGTAGTCCCCATGCCAGAACCTCCTGCCATCAGCTGCACCTGCTCGGTCAACTTTGCGACCCACAGCTCTACACGCGTGGATGCTACACCTCGTAGCCTTATCTCACTGTCCATATTTCCCAACTCAGTTTCCAGCCGTAGCTGCTCCAGACGAAGCTGTTCAGTCTGCGCACTCTCCCTATTGAGGATGTGTTCTCCGATCTCAAGATCTTTGTCTATAATCTTGAGTTCCCCCTCTTCCTCAGCCGAAATTTCTCCTACTATTTGTAGCTCTGACTCGTCGGAGTCCCCTCCTTTTCTGTTCTCCGTGAAATGCCTCAGCAAGCTTTCACGCCTTCTGCGCATGTTAGCGCAGGCCAATTCCTCCTCCTTCACGGACTTCTGTCTCTCCGCCAACGCTCCGTCCACACCCTTGCACTGCTGCACGAGTTCACGCCTCCGATGCTCCAGCACAGATCTGCATGGAAACGGTCACTAATTTGGTCATACTCACTTGCTAACATCAAGGAATTATCAGGTACTCAAACGTCCCCTTGAAGCTATGGTAACGACATCGCAAGAGCTTGATTTCTGTACGTCTCCACGTCAGTAATTGAAGACCCTCACTTAGGATCATATTAAACAGTTCAAGCACCCTGCATAATGTACTACGCATTCTGCGTGGAAATGACTGCATCTTGGATGATTTCCTTGGCACTATCCAGTCTGAAACCAGAATAAAAAATTCAGATAACCCATCAATAAAAACTGTGCGGAGACTTCATCAAACTGAAATCAACAAATCCGCATGGTAAAGCTTCCCTCCTCACTAATTTTGAAATAAACACTATGTAATTGAGCGGAAAACAACTTCTCTACAGTCTCGGTTTCGGGAACTTTAGCCCGTGTAACCAGAGTCCCGAGCCTCGAGAAGGGAGTGCCACGTCTGTAATCAAGCTGGATCATGGGCGGACATCACACACATATGCCCCGAAGCATATCGCAGAGTCAGTGACAGTTCATTGACTGTATTTCAAACTCGATTGGCCCCTGCACTCCTCACATGCCACTACGACAGTTGCATGTGCGCTTATCACATTCCATGACGAACCTTCTAGTTGTGCTCCTGCGAATTACATTCACAACGACGGAACCCGTCCGAGGAGCCTTTGTACGTGAGAGCAGTTGCGTCGCAGATCCGTACCAATGGACATTAGCACGGCAATCTATCTAATATGGAGAAGTATGTGACCACAATATGGCATAAGTTTCTAAAGCTGTTGAACACTTTCAAAACTTCTTCTATGAGCAGGAGCGATAGTCCAAGGAAATGAAGGGCACTAGCAGCGGGTCAATTACATGCAAACAGCAAATGATCCGAGAGGAGTTCTTCAAATTTACTTATTCACAAAACATGCCTCGCACCCTAACACCGTCCTCAACATCGGTTTGCAATGCATCTCACTACCGGCATGGTGTCCTTGACAACCTGGTCTGGATAAACAAGACTACTAATGCAAACCCTCACCCCGAAACCAGAACCCTAAATACCCTAAACCAATTTCATGCGCATCCGGCTCTGTGCATGCAATCATCGACCTTGAGACCGTGAAGCCTTGACAAGCTAAATGCCATCGCAATCCTCGAAATCCTAGCACGACGACTCAGGACTCCTGAAATCAATAAGCATGTTCTGGATATTCGGCAACTTACAACTTGGGCCCAATTTCGTTCTTGTCCACCTCTGCACCCTTCAACAACTCCCTCACTTCAGACGTCTGCTCTGCTGTAAATCGGAGAGCCTCACACGCTGCTCCGAACTGACGCTGCTGACTTGGAGAAGGTGATCCAACTGCACTGTCCACTATGTGAGTGCCTTGCAAGTCGTCCCACTTCATGCGGCAGGCCTCCTCCACTCTGCCGTCCCTCTCCCACGTCACGTACTGCTTACGACATACATCATAAGCGAACTTCGCCCAATTAATTTTTGCTTTCCCGTCTCTTTCTGCTAACCAGCTCCTCAGAAAGTAACGTGCATATTCCTTGTTCGGAGGAGGGTGATTGTACATCGCCAAGTACAATTGCCACACCTTCGTGCATTCATCCTCAGAGATCCACTCATTCGGCTCTAGCCTAATTCCACTGCCGCCCTTGTTCGGGAAAACACGTTTGAGATGAGCTTCTGTAACGTGGGCGGTACCACACTCTGTCTTCCCACAAATGCCTGCGTCTTCGTAGTTCAATCTCTCAGCGAAGTCCTGCACAGACCACTTACAACGGTCAAGCATTGCCTTTGCGAATCGGATTCTCTCGACGTTCTTCCTGTTCCGATCAATGTTCTCAGTCTTCGGAAGTGCGGCAGGCACGTCACTTTCCGAATTTGCCATCCCGAATCCTTACTCAAACTGCAGCCAACAACGATGCAGCTTCCCACAATACGCTTCCCACAATAAACCCTTGTAGCCTCTAAACCCTCGTAGCCTCTAAACCCTAACTGGCAGCCTCCGAAACTGATGCAGGAACAATTGCGACGACAATTTCACACTGCATTCGGAAGCTTCAGAAGTGGGTGAACAGCGTAAGCAGGGTCGAAAGCACATCCAGATTCCTCCACATTTAAAAACAATGTGACAACCCTAAGCAAAATTTATGTCAGAGCTGGGTTGGCTTTATCCCCTAAGTCACCGCTGCCTCCTCCTACTGCAAATTCCCGACGTTGAACACTTCACCCACACCAAGATTCCGAAGAAACCACGCTTTCCAGGCACGGCAATATTCGCCGGGTGACTATCACAAAACAACTTCACTTCGTCGCCGAAACCACCGCACTCCCCTCTCCCGACACAACCCTCACAGTGCCCCTCATCGACCCTGGCCAAAGTGCGAAGACAGCAAAGTGTGCAGCACAGCGAAAAATCCATGTCCAAGCGCCCGCAGCCTATCTCAAAACCTGAAAAACGTACAGCCCAGGGAAATCAATGATATACGCCGCCTACATGCATGCATAAATTTTTCTTCCTCGATAGTGGCAGCGATTTGGATAATCTCTCTGAATTGGCTGCGGGGCATTCACGGCACTCCTTCGCGAGGTGCGCAGCAATGAAGGGTTTTCGCTCGGCTTCTGTGCTAAACCCCAATCCCTGCAACAAGTGGCAACCTAAACCCCTACACAGGTTTCTGGTAGTTCAACTGCCCTGACGTTCCCAAAGTCCCCAACCACGCCACTGCGTTTTCACTGAAAATTTGTCACATATTGCACTTTGTGGTACACTTTATTGTGCTCACCCCCGTCCCTCGAAAGGGACGATGTGGACATACAGCCAACCTTTCACTGGACGGTACTAGACAATTCGCACATGCTCCAGCATGGCTCCCAAAACACCGTCTACGTAGAACTACTGGGCATCATCACAGCACACTTGGCTCCGAGGGAAGGATCTGATCAACGAGGTACTAGTATACCTACTTAAAAATTCCTCTTTGCTATGACTTGGGACGTCCATGCTAGCCTTCTAACGGTATGCATTAAACATCATGCATTTCATGTTGAATAATCGACTCGGACCGCAGTAACATAGACGTCTGTAACTGTGAAATGAAAAAAATTAAAATCAAGCTCACATGTGGGCATGTTCTCTGCAGGCACAGTTGAAGCCGCGGTCACCATTTCTCTTGAGCTGGAATGGAGTGCAGGTGTAGCGGCCCTCCAGCTCCGACGTTGGAGAAAATTATTTTCACCAATAGTAGAATGCAATGCCGCAGTCAAAATTCACCATGCTATAGTGAAGAAGAGAGGGATCTCTGTCACCCTCGGAGGCCTTTTGAAGGCATGAATATTTGTGCCAATGGGCAGTGTAATCGGGCACCCCTCCCGGGCAGCAGAATAAAAGCCTAAAAAATTTCTATCCATGCGTAAAAAACTGAGAGTTAACCACTACGTTAATGGCTCCCCGCAAGCACTCTCCCTGCCACTGCTTGTACCTCGTTTTTTTTGCTATTTATGGGAAAAACTGGCCTTCCATGCCACTTTCCTGCCACCGCTCACCCGACGCTGTAGCACCGCAGTTAATTTCAAGTTACAGAGTTGTTTCACCGCATGCCAACTAGGTTCGGGTGGTAACACACCTGCATGGTGTGAAACCACCGTTCCCTGCCACTGCACAACATGGTCGGTTATCCACACCCCGCCCCCTGGTGGAAAGGGGGCATGAGTCATTTAGTCATGCCGACTAGTTTTACGCTCTGCCTTACAGTCTGCGAAATCTCGTCTGTGATCGCCTGCTACGTTTGCATAAACTTTCTTCGTCGCACAGAGTTCGGACAGAGTTCGGACGGGGACATTTTGGTGCAAGCTGTCTCGGATGTATAACTTGCGGAACTGGCGCAGAGAGGTACTTCTGAGGTACTGCGTATCGTCTCGTCTCCCAATCTGCTAACTCTTGTTACAATGATCCATCCCATGTGCCATGCTTGTCTAGTGATGCTTGATGGCCATAGTTTTTGCATCTGATCCAGTAATAGAGGACGTTGAGTGTAACGAAGGGTTTGTTTTCTTACAGCGCAACGCAGACGTCGAGCTGCATCTCCGTTGTCCGTGTAGCTTGTCTTCATAGGTTGTAGGCAAAGAGTGTTTTGATATGTCGGCTTAGAACTCGCGGCTCGTGATGAGATCGATGAATTGTGGGCGAGCTAGCTTTCACTTGTGTTGAAATCTGCGATTCTAATTCAGTTGCAACGGTGCGAACCGTTGACGTTGGAGGTTTGGGGAACGGCCAGCCGGGAGTCGACGAGGGGGTTTTCCATCTAACGTGATCCGAAGCCATCGCTTTTTCCAGTGAGGTTGTGGTCTTTATCTTCTCTGTTGGTTCCAGCGCAACAGTGAGTCTATGGGTGTTGTAAGCTGCTCCCACCGCTGAGGAGTGGTAGACTATGTTGCGAGCTGAAAGTTTGTGTTGTCCTAGCGTTTTGGGTTTATGAGGTCTTGCAGGTCTGTGTGGGCTCAGTGCTGTGCGCGCGACAGGAAGGCATGACCGCAGCCGGAGCATCTCTAAGCTGCATTCTTTTTTGCTTGTGTTTACAGATTTTGACTGCTCCTCAGAACTTGGCTGGTCTGGTGACCCGTACTCTTTTGAATCTGAAAGTTGCTGCCAGCGATTCGACTCCACACTTGCTTGTTCTCTGGGGGATCAATCTTTTATTTCAATCCATTGGCTGGTATTCCATCGGCTTGTGGTTGATTCGTTGTGGTACCCGTTTGTTGTTTGGATTAGGCAAGTGACAAGTGAGCCTTATCTTGAAGTGAGAATCTTTCTTCAGATTCCAGTGACTGCTCATGGAAGACTGCGATCGCCTTCACCCCCCTGGATGGTGGCGCCAATTCAAACCCCCAGACGATGCAGAAAGCAATGAGGAAGTCCTTCGACCATTCTACGCTGCCTTGGAAGCATGTCCTCCTGACACTAAATTGCACTGTGGTTTAAAATTTGGACCTGACTGGGATTCAGTGGAATTGTCCGGTATAGACAAGAATGCACAGGGCCAATCATACTGGGATCAATGCAAGGTCGATAAGTATTTTCATTCTTACCGACCACATGGCAGCGGTGCGAGGCCACATGGCAGCGGTGCGAGGCAGCCAATGATATATAAGCCAGTCTATCCGAGTGAAGAGTTTTCGGGAGAGGAGTGGGCATCCATCGTCAATGCTGTCACGAAATGCCCAGTTTTGGAAGAACTGGAGATCCAGGTACGGTGAAAATGCCTACAGCCATGAACTGTTGATTGATGGTAGAGCTTGTGAAGACGTTTGTTTACTATTCTTGAGTTTCCTGGGCAAGGCTCCCTATACTTCGAAGTCACTTGTATGTGCAGAATACATTTCTGAATTGAATCTAGTCGGAGAAAATGAAGTTGAAAGTAGTTTGTTGTGTCTAATTGTTAGAGCTGGAGACGAACACAATTTTAACTTTTGGAGCACTTAGAATTTAGATCAGTTCGATGGATGTCCATAAAGGACGCTTGTGCAGGTTGGCTTTATATATGGTCCAACCTTCACAAACAATTCATTCATAAGCATCATTAACAGATGTTAGAGTAACAGAGAGCAGATAACTCACCACTCTTCTACTTTTGTTTCCAACGTGCAAGTTCAACTTTTGGAACAATCTCTGAAAGAAACTAATGCGATCATGTTTTGCTACTTAGACTTGATTTGGGTTTTTCTCTCTTTACCAAGTGGATTAGAACTCTTATTTGTAGCCAGGAACGGACTAAAATTAATTCCAACATTCGTAAGAAAATGATATTTGCTTGAGTAATAGGTGGACAGATTGGACTGTATTGGATTTAAGTACATTATTGCTAGGACAATGAAACATGCTCTTTCATTAGGAAATCTATGTTGCACTGCACTCTTGGTTAAAGATGGTTTGACAACGTAAAGATTCTAATTCGTTATTTTGAATGTGTTGTTTCAATCAGGTTTTCGGTTACATCGATTTTACGACAATTGAGGACCTACTGAGCAGACTATCTGCTGTACGTGTACTTGGGTTACGAATTTGGGAGTCGGGGGATAATTTGGATGCTTTTGTTGCTGAGGTGGGTAAAAGCATAAGAAAAATGAAAACTTTGGAGAGGCTAGTTCTGATTCAAAATTATGAAGGACTGCACAAGATTCTGCTGGAGCACTTGTTTCCAAGTGTGTCAAGTCCAAGTGTGTCACAGACTGAAGATCAGAGCATGCTCGAGGAGCTTTTATGGATATATGCAGGTGAAAGTGCGCCTAAACATTTGTATGAAGTCTTCATCACTTTGTTGAGGGATTCAAGGCTGAAGACAATTGAGTTATGTAATCGGAGATATGGTTATGGTAATGGTGTATGGAGTTATATGGACTTGATTGGTGTCTTCAAAAGCTTACAAGGAAACAAACACCTTAAAAAGCTTGACATGAAACGTCTTTCATCCAATCTCATTAACCCAAGTGAGAAAGATGGTACTAATGAAATTGTTGGAAAGCTATTGGATCTCGTAGGTCATGACTTCTATGTTGAAGAAATTTATTTGCCGTCGGGTTTACCAGATGAATTTAGAAGGGTGGAGACTCAAGTGAGGAAGAATGCTGCGGATGGTTTGAAGGGCATGGAGTTGATCAACCCTGAATCATCTCGTGTATTTCTATGTGGACTTCCATATGCTGGTACATTTATTCCTCTATTAGCCTATACATTGAATAAATTTTCTACAAATTCATGAAATCGTCAATTTGTAGATGACAATAGATCTTGACGACACGAAGGGTAGTTAATTTATACCCCTTTGCATATTAGAATTTCACCAAAATATTATTATTGGATTCATCTAAACTTATTTTTTTTAAAGGAGTTGAGACTTAGAATGTTATGATCACCATTAAAGTTGTATCTTTAATGACCAATAAGAAATTCTGTGAACTAAAACTCTACACATTTTGAGATAATGAAAGGTGAGACTTCCATCGTTCAAAGAATATTGTGAATATTAGAATAAGCTTATTGGTGTACAATTGATTATCCATTTATTATTTATTGAAATTGTCTTGTCAATTGAATATATCACATATTTTTTATTCAGCTTGTGATTAATTGTCTTAAATGGTTTGTTTTAATATAGGTTTTATTTGGCTTTTAGAAGATATAGTGTTATATGTAAAAAAAATAAAAATTCAAATGAGACTAATGTAATTTAGAATGAAGAATATTATGATATCAACTTTTTTTTTGTTTTTATTTTATTTTATTTTATAGTTTTTAACTTTTAATTTTTACTGATTCAAACGCGAATAACTTTATTACCCATTTTTTTTTAAGTTTGACGTGACACTATAATGATAGCAGTTGTTGTTCACTTATTAAAATTTTGGATGAAAACTTCATATTTGTAAGGGGTGCAAATGTAATTGTAGTATATAAATTTCAAAAGGTTAAGTTTTGTACAATCTACTTCACTACTAATTAATCAACATTTTCAACCACTTTGTATTATATTTATTTCTGACCCTTATCCATAAGATCTCTATGGATGTTGTGGTTTTGTATTTCATAAGTTTTTATTTAAATGTCTTTGAAGTGTGAGATTAAACATGTTGAGTACTACATCATGTGTACTTTTTGTAGGCAAGACTCAGCTCCGAACCACTTTTGGAAAAGAACATGCACTTTTCAAACTACTAAAAAGGCATAAAGACATTCCTCGTACTAGTGGTATTGAAGTGACAAATATTGATGCAAGAGTTGCAAAGTTCTCTTTTTGGGACTTTGGCGGTCAAGTTGATTACCATTTTCTTCATGACCTGTTCATTCCATCCAGTTGTGAGAGTGGTGGCTCCTTTGTCCTACTCTGCTCATTGGTGGCAAAAGAAGGTGGAATGGTCATTTTCAAAGATGGGAGAAAGAAGATAGCCACTTTCAAAGGCCCAGACGCAGTCGAGGAGGAACTTGTTTACTGGTTGCGGTTTATTGTCTCCAACTCAAAAATATCAGAGAAGTTCAAGCCTTTAATTACTCTAGTGTTTACTCATCTTGACTTTGCATCAAAGGGAGAGATTGCCAGTATTAAGAAATCCGTGGAAGATATCGTGGGGCTAAAGCTAAAGCCGAAATTTGGAAATTCCATCCAAATCTCGTTTGGCCCAGGATGGTCTTTCATTGATGCAAGATCAAAAGAATCTGTGAAGCCCCTGCTCCAAGGTTTGGCAGACAATGCCCAAAAGATGTTAGAGGATGGGCCGAGGGTCTATCGAGTATGTGTTGAGGTTGATGAAATTCTCATGCAGTGGAACAAGGACAATCCCCAAAGGCCGCTCATTACAATGAGCGAGTTTGAGGATTTGTGCAAGAGGAGTCCATCCATTCGATCCAAGATTCAAAAACAGGTTCAAGATATGTGTACGGCAATTGCCTTGGCATTACATGACAGTGGAAATGTCATCTACTTCGAGAACTTGAACTTTGTGGTGGTCAGACCGAATTGGTTCTGCCATGATATCATGGGCAGAATTCTCAGTCTTGATGCCATGAGTGCAACCTTGTACAAGGGGAAACGTGTGGCAGATGAGAATGGGTTTGTCAAGACGGAATTACTGAAACAAATTCTCGATGGTACTTACCATGATGGAAGTATACTCACAAAGGGGAAAGAAGTTGAGCTTGTTGAAGACTTGGTTCAAGTTATGAAAGAGATGAATTTGTGCTACGAAGTTGCAGCACAAGACAGACGATACGATGGTGGATTATTTATCCCTGCAACGTTGAGAAACAAAGCTGAACTGGGCATGGATGAAGATAAGATGATCAAATGGCAAGTTGAGCCATCATGTTCGGACCAACTACTCTGCTATTTGGGGTACCGCCTTGAATGTGAAGATGAAGAGCGAACAGTTCTAACACAAGGATTCTTCCCTCGAGTCCAGGTAGAGATTGACTCTTTACAAGTTTGATTATGCCCAGTAATCTAATCTGCATGAGAAATTCAGGAAACCCAACAATGTGCCTTGGAAAGATTTACGGAACAGCGCCATGCATCAAGTTTATAATTTTAGGGCATTTGATTTTTTAAATACATTCATATATCTCTAGTGTATAAGTAACTCATATCAGAAGTTAAAGTGTCAAACGAAATTAGGTGAACATGATGAAGCTGATACTAATGTGTACCCCGTCTACTTTGTTCTCTTCTGATACTGTGTTTGTATCTTGTCCAGGTTGAGTTCATGAAACAGTTTCGATCAAATGTCAATTGTGTCGTAAAGCACAACATCATTTCTTTGCGGTACGATGGGATAGAGGTCATTGTGGAGTATTGTGGAAAGTCTACACCAAAACAAACTTTCGATCAAATGGATGGCTACATTGATGTACTCGTGAAGTCTTTCAAAAGCAAGGCTGAAACCTTAGTTTTCACAAAGATGCGTGTGATGGGACTCATCAAAGACGTCTGTTACTCTGCAAACATTGGTTGTCCAGGTGTTCTACTTGAGGAGAGTATCTTGAATCCCAAATATTTGGAGAAACCTTTGGGGATGCGGGACCGCAAGAATCAAGCCATAAAAGTGAAAGACTTGATTCAAGCCGTCAAGTCTAAGTTTGATATGTTTGGGTCAGAAGAACCTTTCAATCTAGACTATTACCATGAATGGCCTTCTCCGGGTGGACACCATAAAGCAGAGGAGCTTCTGGGCGATGACGAGTGGCAAGGTTTGATCCATGAGTGTTGTGAGAGATTTGCCGTTAAAGTCAACAAACAACACCAAGCCCTGGAAGAAGTTAAAGCTGAGGTATCCCTTCAGCCAGATGATGATCAACCAAAGGATGGTTCAAATGTAGATACAAACGAGAATGACTTTACAAGCTCTCTGCATAAGGCCATTGCGCAGTTGAAAGAGCATGTGAATCATCGCTTTGATGCCGTCGATGAGTCCTCAAGACAGATTTCCGAAAAATTGGACAAGAACATCATATTGTCCAAAAGGATATCCGAACAAGTGGAGGAGAATTCTAAATTGCAGAGAAAGTTGTTCCTTGACATCTCAAGAAACATGGAGAAGGTGATGGACTTCTCAATCCACTTGCAACAATGCCGAGTGCCTCGACTTATGTATTTCACAGCTGCGGGCAAAGTGTCGCGGTTGATTACAAGCGTTGTGCCAGGTTTGAAATCGGTACAAGTACATCTTATGTGTGAGCACATTGAAAGGATACACGTGGTGACGGAACAAAAAGGTTGCGAATTGCTTCTTTCAAGTGAACATTTTCAAAGTGCACTTCCATATGTGATATGGGGAGTGCGAGCAATCTCATTGTTGGTGAAGATTGGTGGTATTGCAATTGGCGCTGGTGTGGGTTCTTTGGTCGAAGGTACGGAGAGGGAATTGATCAAAGGGCTTGCCCGTGCAATACCGTTGAATGCGATACCATCCAATCTGGATAAGGGATGTGTGACGAGAACTTTGTTGCCAGAAGACTTGAAGGCTTCTATTCCAGTGGAGAAACAGAAAGCTGCTGAGCAATGGCTGGTAGACTTTCTTTCAGGCAAAAGCATTCCAGGTTTGTTTGATCTTCACAGAATCAGATACACATGTGGCAGTAAAAGACTTGCTTGGGTGTGTGGTAAACACAAGCGAGATGGAGAGCGAGACAAGACCATGGAAATAGTTCCAGCTTAGGAGCATTATGCCTCAGATCAGGTACTCCCTAGGCTACAGTTTTTTTTCTGATGAATTTTTGCATTATCTTCTCGGTATTTGTAGAAGTTTCTAAGAACATGAACACATATGAGAATGTTCAATGACTGACATGTTTGCTTCTTTTCCAAGTTGTGTGTACTCATTAATACGTATGCTGTACCTGTCCAGGCATGCGTGAGTATGGATACTTCGATTGTTGCCGCGTGTACTTGAAGTTAGATCGTTAAATTTGAGCTATACAATTCTTGAAGAATCCGAATGCCGATCACATCTAGTAATGCCTAGGGTAGAGTGTCTTTTCAATGCGATATATGCAACTTGTACAAGTTTCTGAGGTAAAAGGCACAGCAGAAAGATTAAGGACTTGCTTTGAGTGCTGCTTTTGCACGTTGTTTGAGCACAAAAATACGGATACTTGTTTCATGTTACTTGTCGAGGCTTGCATGACTTAGATACCTCGATTGTTGACACGTTTGAACTTGAAGTTAGATCGTATGAGCTTCACAAGTCTGGAAGGATGGTAGACTCATGAGTAAGGATCATGATAGATCATGCAGCGCCACGATAGAGATGCAGACAATCTTGAAGTTGGAGATGAAGAAGTTGAAACCAACCAACCACACTGAATATGTGTCCTGAAATCTCAATGAGATGTGGTACCAGGTGCTACTTTGTCGTAATTAAGTTGTTCAAACAATTATGGGATCAAAGAAACGAAACACTGTGAATCCTGATAATTAGAACGGAGATCTCTATTGCGATGAACTATCCAAGATTTAGTCCATATTCTAGTTTTGGATTTGAGTATTACTAATGGTCTCAATTTCTGCTCTAATAACAGTTTTGAAATGTAGTCGGTGTTTTGGTTTTAATCTTAGACATCGGAGTTGTCTCCAATTCAATAATCCTCACTTCATGCACAAATGTCAAGATTGGTCAAGTTCGGTAACTTAAGGTGTTTTTTTCGGTCAAGTTTGGTAAAGGTCGATTATATAAGCATCATATACGTTATGTGAACAGAGTTTACAATTGTGTACGTCGGCAGTTCTTGCACATGCTTGTCTCCTCAACCAAAGACTGATACAATGTTGAAGTTGTAAACTTGTTTGATATGGTGTTACATCTCTAGACAAATCCATACTATTTTCAGCGACAGCAACTGTTGGTGATCATATACCAATGTTATCAAGGTGTAGGAGTAGTGGAGTTCTTACTTTGTTAGTTCATTCCACCCTTCAAGATATATTACTAATTTTAACACAATTCCACAGCATAGTCGCATATCTCGTTCCCTGCTTACAACGATTCTTCTTCCTTGGAACGTTCCAATTCCTAAACCAGACTTTGTTTATCTTTGAAAATTCTCCACATTCTCATAAATGAAAGCGTCATTTTGAAGGGTGCATTACACAGCTCCAAGGCGTACTATAACCTTCAAATCGGCAAGTTGGGTTCGGATCTTGGCAAGGTTTAGCTAATACTTGGTTGATTAAGGCATGCTTTCATACACATGGTTAAATAGTATAAATAATAGCACTAAATATAAGACAAACTATTTTAAAAAAATTCGTGGTTGGAGAGTTTTGACATGTAGAATTGACTCCAAATCTCATTCTCAGACTTCGAAGCGTTTTTCTCAGACTTTGGTGGCAATGTTGACTTAGAATGGTTCGTATGAGGTTCTCTTAGGATGGGAAATGTGTTGAAGGTTAAGGTAAGTTAACGTGGGATTTCAGATTTATGAGGAATTGATGTAATGGAGTGATGGGATATGGCCGAGCTCATGTTCATTATCTGCCGCAAACGAAGGATCGCAAATGAAGTTCTGAGTGTCTGCACAAAATATTGTTATGCTGGGTTCACGAATAGCATTCGAATATTGAAAGATGGATCAATTGGCACTCTTTATCTTATTATCTGAATGGGCTACTTCGAGAAGGTGAAAGAAACAGAGAATCAGCAAACTGAAACAGCAACATAAGTTAAGCGACAAAATCACAGTTCTGAGAGTACAAGGCAGCACTTAAGTCTAATGATCCTGCCCATTGTAAATGGAAGGGGCCCAACTGAAAGCCATCACATGAGTGAGCTTGCAAAGTAGATGTCACAAAACTAAGTACGATGATACATAACACTCTGACTCATCTTTCAGATTCCACATCACATTCAACGCCTTGATGCACCTGATATGTCAACTACCAAGCATGAACTACTCTTGATGAATGTCACGATTGATTCTTCAGAGGCTAAAATCGATTTCCGGCAGGGGTCGACCTCTGATCACAAGTTCAGCCAAAATTGGAACTCCTTGGATAAATTGTAGCATTCAGCTATCCATCAACAGAGGTTTCCCAAATTAGCCGTCGATGGAAGGAGACTGGCAGCTGGAACGTTGTGTTCTTCGTAGACTCCTGGAAAATTATGCTTCAAGTGTACGAGAGAAGAAGCAAATGCAGGAGCGTCTCGCACACAGGCCATTGGATCCACTTACTGGTCGAGAGTTGTATAAACCCCACACTGGGCGCAAACCGAACAATGTGTGCTTTCATTAAAATCTCTAGTTTTCTTACTATCTCATCGACATTCGGTTTGATTTCATAAAGCTAACTACCTCGTGGTTTGAAGGTCAGAAAAATTCCATGGTTCAATTCGGGATTGCAAATGTCTAAAGCGCACAGAGCATGTCTGGTATACTGAAAGTTGCACCATGGAATCTTTTTGCAGAGAACTCCAGCAGACTTCCCGATAGGAGATTACCTAAACAAAATGAGGTTTGCTTTTGATAGCAAAACTAGGAGTTTAAAGGATTAAGGTTGCAAAATGATGAAAGAACTGGCAGAATGCCAGTATGTTGGACTAACTTCTCAGGAGTTACTTCGGCGACTGAAAGAGCGTGGTCTCAAGCAAATTTCTGATTTTCTGGATGATGACAAGGTTTTTCACTGGCTGTTATATTAAATTTGAATATAGCAGCCGTATTTCGTTTGAATTCCAGCAATAGATCGAATATTTTCTCTGAAGCGGTGTTTGTCATGATTTGGTAGCCTTGTATCAGCCTCGTTATCAAAGTTTCCCGCATTATTTATGCCAATTTTTGATGGCTTTTCTCTCTCGGAAGGCATTGTGGACCTCACCACCGCTAATTTTGATCGCTTGAACGATGACGTGGTCGAAGGCTTCACTCGACTGATGAATGTGGAGGGAGGCCAATGTGAAGCCAAGGACAAGAAATTAACTCTTAAGCAATTTGTAAAACTGATGCCGCTTGCTGAGGTATCACCCTTTCTTACTTTGTCGTTATGATCTACAAACGATGGTTGTTACAGGCCGTAGCGGCTACTAGGCCTATGACTAAGTAAGAATTACAGGAACTTATGAGGATTAGAAACGGGGAAATTGGTTACAGCAACTTGTTTAAATACTCCGAAGTGATGATCACAAATGCAGAAGAAATATTATTGCGGCCTACAACTTCACCTAGGCCTGAAGCACAAGATTCACGGTGGTGAGAATCATGTTGTGTTCAATCCTACAACAGATAAATCGAAGAGAAATCCATCTGAAAAAATACAGAGCCCTTGCATTAATAGTCTACAGTGTCGTAACATCAAGTGATTGGGAGGGATGGAAAGTCCAGAACTGCACTCTTACAAATTATGCTTCGAAAGAGTGCTTCCCACTAGTATCTTCAGCTACTACTTTCAAATCTTACATTTTTCACATACTTCAACAGCAACAAATCAAAGTACATGAACGACGCCAATTCACTATGAGCAGCTCAATGCATCGGATTTCGCTCTGCAAGCGATCGTCTAGGAGTAGACCCAAAACACGTTTCGAAACCCTGTGTAAATCTATCACCTTGCTATTAGAGCATGCAAGGTAGAAGGATGCACTTCTAGTTAAAAATTTGGATCCAACAAATACATGTACATAGTCCGAATGATTCTTTTTCTTCATTATTAGGACTGAAGAGAGATTTCGGTTGTTGATACAAAAGGACACATACGGACAGCTAATATTGGTCCAAATAAGTTAGTGTAAATTTCTATATTGAATTTGAGGGTGAGTTGTCCAATTTTTGGATTAAGTATATGGTAAGGGCCTAAGGTGAAACCGTAGGGGGGAGGCAAACAAGGGGGGGTGTCGAAAAACAAGGCTGAGACAGTCCTTTGGCATACCCATATCATGTCAGTGCCATTCTACCAACAATGAACAAGGTAAGGCAATCTATGGTGTAAGCACCTATCCCCGGACCCCCCTCTAAAGGCGGACACCCCAGATTCTTGCTGCAGTGGAGATTTGATCACCCTGTAATTACCTATAATGTATCCCATGCGTACATGCAGAAGGGTGTCCGGCTATAGGTCAAGCTATATTGGTCACTTCTAAAATTTGTAGTTATTATTGTAAGTGCTTATAATTATCCTAAAAATGGGGAAACTTTGTTTTTTCTTATTGTTCATCACTGAAAAATAGTAAGCCACTCATTCCACCTCTACAAGTATAGTGAAATTTCTGAAATTTCTGAAATTTCTACTATATTTTCTGAAATTTAGAGGGAGTGTGGAAGGATCTTTCCATTTTTAAGCAAGATTTGGTGTACTTTCTCTAAAATTTGAAAATGTGGTTTTTCCAATGGGACATTATACCTTTGTCAAATTTTTATACACGTTTGAAATATCTCACGTTTATTTTAATGTGCTCCTAATGATGGTAATTTCAGTGTCAAATTTAAGGTCAGTCAAAAGATATATTTGGTTTAGAGGGAGGCTTTTTAGTGTACGATTGGGGATGCTCTGAGTGTTGTGACTTACCACCGTCCGAACCTAAATTATCATATTTAAAGTATTTCTAAGTTATATATATATATATATATATATATGTATGTATATATATGTTGACATTAGATGTTTTCTATTAATCTAAAATGGCTTCTAAGATTGATTTTGATAACTTTTTATATATGTTAGAAGGAATAGAATATAAACATTAGATGTGGTTGAAGGAAATCAACCCCTAAAATTTCTAAACTATATTTCACCAAAAATTGGTCGAATAGTGCTATTTTTAATGTAAAAAGCATGAATGAGTACAAGATCATTATTTTTCAATTCTAACTGTAAGATCTTCAACTAGATTATTTGAATAGATAGTTGAAAAAAATTCATGATGATTGACCGTACAAAGATTAGAAAATCATAGTAATTGAAATTTGAAAACAAACTTTTTTGACACAATTTTTAACTAAATTGACACTCTCTAACTCATTTTTCCTTTAGGTTTTCTCCATTATAGGTTTCGGGGGTGTTAGTGCATGACAAAGACAACTAAGTTAGCTAATTGTATTAAAACATTTATACACAAAAGACAAGTGTAGCATGTTAAAAAGTATATTTTTATAATAAAGAAAAGAAAAAACCTAAAGAAAACAAATTTTCTAACTTTTATGAAGAAAAGAAGAAGTTCTTTTGATAAATTGCCCAAAATGATGAGAGGACTTTGATCTTTTGTGGAATGAAAATTTTGTATTGAAAGAAGTTTTTTTCTTGGAAATGTAAAAATGACGACATGAAGAATTTATAAGAAAATTCTCAAAGAGAATTGATGTATTAAGCACGACTGCCCAAATTGGCCACTAAACACAAAATTCCACTTTGAGTTCCCTAATTATTTTTTTAAATATCTAATTGAAAACAAGTTAGTTCTCCTCAAAGTTCTTGTTAAGGCAAACATTCACAAAAAAATTCAAAAAAATGTTATCTAAAATTGACATCATAAGTACTTGCCCAAACTTTCAAAAAGTCCAAATGGGGACAATGCTCTTTTAAAGGTTAATTGGAAGCAAAACTAGTATTAAATTAAAAAAACCATAGAATCATAACATTCACAATTTTGTAATTCTTCTAAGTTTTTCCATTTTAAGACTCTAAGTCAATCAATATTGGTCTACTACTTAGAGTAATTTTCCTATTCCACAAAGGGTAGGCCTTATTTACTTCAAATGTAATTGCGTCTCACCATCGTCTTCAACTTAAATTAATTTATTGATTAATTATTAATTTTTTATAAATCAAGGCATTAAAGGGAACTATCTTTGACAATATAATGATTAAATGTCTAAAATCTTGTTTATATTCATCTTTTATATAAATTTCTTGACAAAATTATACAGTGGTCTAGGCTCTTTGGGCTATTGCAAATCATTGACGCTTATGGCGCAAATGCGCCATAGTTTCTTGAGACTATCATATATCCACAGTTTCTTGAGACTATCATATATCCACAGTTTCTTGAGACTATCATATATCCACAGTTTCTTGAGACTATCATATATCCATATAGTAAAAATATTTGATATCCAATTTATCAAGGTGTTTTGCATTAGCAAAGTAGTTTTAGATCTTATATAATTTACAATATAATACAACTACTATAGCACCATAGAACATTTATCATAAATAAATTTAACAAAAAAAAACTAAGGCTACGCAATGCTACGCACAAGCGTCAACGAAAATCATAATTTTTTGATTTGAATATAAATTAGAATCTATCACAATGAAGTGTCTATTGCAGCACTCGCTAGATAAGTGTGAAGTCTAAAATTTATGAAGTAAATTAATAAATGTATATTTAAATGTATATTTAGGAAGTTGCAAGTGAGGCTAGGTTGAAGAGATCACAACAACGACCACGCCAACACCTACGCCTTCCAATTCCCTTTGAAATTTGCAATTAGTGCCAAGGATTAGCAAATCCGCAGTGACATATTTGTAGCTCATTGTTTTTGCACTTTAAGTCTTTTATAGATGAGAAAGAAAAGATCTTAATATCGTAAATCATTTTAAAGAGACAACCAGAGCATGGATCAAGTTATCCAGCTTCCTCATGCTAAAGTATATTGTGATGCTGCAAATAACATAAATGAACAAAGAGTGCAGTGCACTACTTTCCATGTCCAGCTAGAATCGTTCACTATTCTTTAGAGCTAAAGATAATTGCAGTTTTTGCAGCAATTCTTATTGAATCAAGCTATTCGAAAACTAACAAAACCAACAAAACCAACAAAAGCACGTACTTCTTGTCTTTATTATTTCATCTAAACAAGTCCTTATCACTAGCAGCTATGCTTCAATTTTAGCAACATTTTTTCCAATTTCCTTTATAATTTTCTTGGGTAAAAGACCTCTCTAAGCACCTGGTTGACAAAATTAAAGTAAAGTTATAAACAAAGTTATTCATTTTTGAATGATGGTTTCCAGTGTGTAAATTTGAAAATTTCTTGAAGACCACTTTGTGAAAATAATTCCAAAAAAATCAAAACTAACAAGTAAGAAATGAAAGGTGTTCATTTAAAAATATAAAATAAATAAAATTTACACAACAGATGATTAAAGTCGAGCTTTGCTTTTGCTTTTGTTTTAAAATATATCAATTGATTTTTAAATATTTTTTGAAATAACTTTAGCAATAACCTTTTGAATTGCCATTTATATAATCTATATAACCTTTCAAACAAACTTTCAAGTTTCTAACTGCTTATTTCCAAAGGGTTTGATTGCGGAGGGTTTGAATCCAAAGAGATCTAGGAGGGCTTGTTGAACAGCATGGTGCAATTTATGTCCCAACTCCCTGAGCTGGAATGGTTATATAAGTTTATAAAGTTATATAACTTTTCTATCAATAAGGCAACCTAATTTCATTATTTAGTGGATGCATTGGGCACTCTTTACTCACATATAATAAACAAATACTTTATGGTCTATTTATATTCAATCACAGAGCCATAACCATAGTTTAGGTGAACTTGGCACAGGTGACACCGTGCCATTTGCTCACTTGGAGGTTGGTTATTTCCCGTAACCCCCTACAGGATTTTTTTCTAATCAATCCAAAGGACCTCCCGCGAGGGAGTCTCCCGCGGCGGTTCGCCTCCCGGGAATTCCGCCATAATTCCCCCCATGCCCCAAAAACCCGCAAGCCGTTCCCGGGCACGAAATGAAAATTTTGTATTCAGTATCGGGCAGCCTAACAACCACATTGCCAAGGGGATTCGAACCTGAGATCGACTGAGCCTGAGCCCACACACCTACCATGTACCATTTAAGTAGCGAGAACCACATTAATCATGCTACCTCAGATGACAGACGACATGGCTGCCCTGAACAAAATGTTTTTCTTCGGGGGTTACGCAAGCTGACCCCCCCGCAGGGGGGGCTCACCCTGTACAAAACCATACTCTTCTTTGTGGTTATCATTTGATTATAATTGACGACATCAATAATCGTCACGATCAACAGTGCACAAATTTTTTATATTGAATACCGGCGACATCACGTTGCTGCTGTAATCCAACATTCAACCACATGGTGAACGGCTTTTGGCACTATTTCTTTTTTGATTATACCCTCAAATACTTTAAAAAAAAGTAAATCTTACTAACTTCAATTACAAACAATATGATGTCACCCCATCTCTATAACCACTTAAAACCAAAAAAAACGTAAAGATCTGAATACAAACCAATGAAATGGTTTAGATTTGGTGCTCTAATTGGTTGTGCGGGGTAACGTAGAGCTCAAGATTTGCATACAACCATAGATATGGAGTCGTTCGGCGAGGTGCGTTCTTTGATCTACGAGCACAGGAGAAAACGGTGATTCAAGTTCTAAGTTTCAGAGAGCTCGGTAGCCTATTGCTAAGGTATACACACCTATGAGGGATCACTTAAGCATTTCAGCATAGTAAATCTTGGGTTTTCAATGAGGAGTTAATTTTTCGTGTGTAGTATCATAAGGTTCATGAAGAATGAGCATTTTTTCAAAATCAATTCAGTAAAATTCAAATTACTACAAATTTTTTTGTCCAAAAGTTAGGGTTACCCATGATTGACAGATAGGTGTACCAATGACCGACCATACTCAGATTAGTGAACAAATATATGACTACTTGATTCCGTCACACTCCCAGAGGCATTCTATTGGAGGATGCATCCTAAATCTACTGTTCATCAATTATCCGTTACTGGTTTCCCATTGCTCTGGAATAGGGAAGCCTACATATCAGTCATGGGTAAGTGATCCCTCATGGGTGTGTATACCTTAATGGAAACCTGAGACTCCGACGGTCTTCCTTTCCTCAACAAAACTCCAGCACAACTTCAACTCATCCAGTCTGGCCTGCTCCGACACTAAGTTAGTCGGGGTTTCAATTGTCGGTAGCATGGGGCGATATCGATGTTGGTGTAAGTCTTTGTCAGAACCTGTTCGCGATCAGATTTGAGGTGTAAGCTTGTTTGGTTGAGTTGCACTTACCGTAAGCAGGGTGGGTGATGACAGCTTCGTTTGTGGGAACCAATCTGTTAACAGACGGCGACGAGGTGCTTGGAAGGGTTTTCCGAACTGGTCGAAATGGAGATCAGGATCTAGATCTGGTGGAAGCAGGCGTGACGGATCGGACCGGCTGAAGCGTGATCGAAGACAAGGTACGCTGTAGCAGTAGAGTGAAGGAGGTCTGCTTGCAGCTAACAGAGAGGCTTTGCGGGAGGCAGTTGTCGGTGACCTTGGTAGATAGCATTTTCAGGCATGATTTCGAGAGATCGTAGTTCCGGTGCTCTGTTTCATTTCTAGATGTTTGGGCTAATCGTTAGGCCTTCATCCCGTCGAGCATATTGACAACTCGAGGTAATTGTTGGGACTCACATGACAAGAGTCTGTATTTGATTTGTTGAAGGGTTTTGATGGAAGGAGAATTTTAGGCTTTGGAGGAATCTATGCTGGAAAGCTTGAGCTAGAATGGTCGGTCTCTTTTCGAGACCATGTTAGTTCTTGAATTCAGAATATTTAGTTTTGATCTTGCTCACAGTTAGTCTGGCATAACATGAAGAACTCTTCCTTTGAATTTGATTGTAACTTCTTGTTTTGTTATCAACATTGAACAGGTTCTTTGTGCTTGTGGCACAAAGAACATCGTGCGGAGGTTCTCTAAAGGAGGTCACATGTTTTGCTGGGGATAGTATTGCAGGATCATAGTCCCGGTGCTCTGTTTCATTTCTAGAACTTTAGGCTTATCCTTAGGCCTTCATCCCATCGAGCAGACTCATAACTCGAGGTAATTTCTGGAACTCACATGAGAAGAGTCTGCATTCGATTTGTTAAAGGATTTTGAGGATACGAGGATTTTCAGCTTTCGACGAATCTATGCTGTAAAGCTTGAGCTAGGATGGCCATTCTCTTTGTGAGAGCAATGTTTGATCTGATTTTAGAGTATTTAATCGTGCTCATGCTCAAAGTTAGGTCTGGTATAACATGAAGGACTCCTCCTTTGGATTGGATCGTAATTTCCTATTTTTATTTTGGAACAGGTTCTTTGTGCTTGTGGTACTTACGAAGAACGTTGGGGGTTCTCTGAGGGAGGTCACTGTTCTTGAAATGTAGTGCAGCCAACGGAAATTGTTGAAGAAGCTCATCTCTTTCAAGCACTGACTGGCTGTTTTTCAAGGTTTTCATCATGTACGTAACACCGAATTTAGTTTGAGATGTTAAAACATGCTCCTCTAGTTGCCTTGTTTACATCTGAAACGTGCCACAGCCAGCTGCAATCCTTTACCATATCTCCTTGTTTTCACGACCTGTTCCTAAGGTTTGTTGAGAGTTTGTAAAGCATAGCGACTAGATGTGTGTCTGGTTTCCAGGTTTCATCAACAATTCTATACAGAGTAGAGGTGATTAATGGAGGTGGTTTTACTCAGAGGCTTCCTGTGATGCACGTTCTGGATGTGCAGATACATTGCAGATTGCCATGGCAAACCTGAGTGGTGGGTCTTCAAGCAGTAGGAACACACTCAGGTAACTGTCCCATGTTACTAGATTCTTCCAAAGTTGCAAGGACAATGCTCTAGGGCATGGAATATAAATAAATTGCTGTAAGTTTCTTGAGTGGATGCTTTTAAAAGGAGTACATCTGATCGTACTTAAGTTTCAAAAGGTTAAGGTCTTCTTGCTTGTAGAATCGATATGGCAATGGAGCAAGCCAAGGAGGGTGCCATCATCGGAGAAACATCAAAGACAAGCCAAGGCGCTACTGAGTACTACACTTCCATTGCAGAACCGACACCAAGAAGTGCACGAGCTCCTGCAAGGGTATATCCAACATTGTTGATAGAGTATCAAAGCAAGGACATCAAAGAGGTGAAGAGGACAGGACTTGCAGATATCAAGTATGTCAAGAAAGGCAAAGGAACGGTACTTGGAAGAGGAGGGCAAGCTTCGATTCACGAAGTTGTTGTCGACACGGGCGTGGAACATGACGGTGTGAATGCAAGATATCAAACCTACGCAATGAAAAAATTCAACGGCTTATCGATCGACAGCCTCCATGGTCAGTGGCAGGAGCAGGTCCATGGATTGAAGGATTACTATGGCGGCTTCATCTGCGAATTTTACGGCTACTGCCGAGACTATGAAGCTGATGGTTCTGGTTCTGACGAAGAAGAGGAAGAGGTTCCAAGCGAAGAAGGGGAAGAGGTTCCAAGCGATGGGTTTGTAAGCAAGGCTGCGTTTCGAGAAAAGTACGAATCTGCGGAAGAAAGCTCTTTTAAAATGGGATCGTTCTGTCTTTTGATGAAGAAGTATGATTGCTCGCTTCGTAATGTGCTTGACAAGGTAAAGCTGAAACCTGGTGTTGCTATCATTATGATGGTCCACATCGCAGTGGGTATGAAGGTAGTGCATCAAGAGGGCATCTTACATCGAGATCTCAAGGCAGATAATGTTTTTGTATACAAAACTGACGAAGATAACATGCCTTGGGGAGCGTACATCGGCAACTTCGACGTCGCTGAGAGTGTTGAAGGCACTACTTTTTGGAGAGCACCGGAGATTCTTGAAGGCATTGCAGAGCGAAATCGGTTGCGAATGGAGAAAGGGTACACTCTGGAGCGAATGCAAGCAATAAAAGGGAACATTCCTTGGAGTCCCATGGCTGATGTTTACTGTTACGAAATGACATGCTATGAGATTTTGACAAGAGGTATACCATTCGAGGGAAGAAGGAAGGATCATTTTGATTGTGTGGTCAAGCAAGTGATGAGACCGGAGCTGCCTACGAACTTGAATCCGGCGATAAGGGACCTGATCCACAGTTGTTGGCATCAAGATCCACAGCAACGGCCAACTTTCGATGCCATTCTGTTGGAGTTCAAAAGAATTCTTCATGAGCTTCCGAGGTTTTTGGCAGTGGTGGACGAAGTGGCGAACTTGCCTCCAAGGAAGAACAGACCGTCGACTGAAGAATGCATTGCAAGGTTGGAACATATTGAAGAGGAGTTGCGAGCGAAGTATCCAAAGGAGTTTTTTGTGGAGAGAGATGAACTCGACTTTGTGGAGTTGGAGATGCAATGGACGAGAACCGTGAAGAAGTTTGTGAAAAAATTTGGCTATAAGCCATATATTGATCATCCGTCACTTCCATGGTCACTTTGGTTCAAAAGAATGAAGGGACTTAATAAGTGAACCGTTTGGCTGTGGAAGTGGGTCATGCATTTCCATTCATTAAGGTCGTCCAAGCTATTACGAAATTGCGTCTCTACATTACTGAAGCTGTTTTCGAGGGGGCTAAAGGTGACAACTCATATCCGGATGAAGAAGGCGATCTTGATGAGAATCAGAGGTTGATTTTATTGCAAGAAAACATGATTTTATTGAAAAATTGGAATGAACGTGTGGAGAAATTGCCTCCATTAGTGGATCACCACGATGGTTGTATTCATATGATCAACTATGGTCATTATGAGGGGAATAAGGATTACCCAATTTGTGATTGGTGTAACGAGGAGGTGGAACAGGATGTTATTGCAGATGTTAAATTTCGGTTATTTGATGATAAATTTGCAAGTGAGACAAGTTAGGTGCTTAGATTGACAACTCCTTGAAAGGAGATTGTGTATAGTACCTTCTAGAAAGTCTTGAAGCTCCTCTAGAAACTCTTGTATAGTTTGATTGCAATTGCTAGTGAGGAAGACGTATTGTACATTTTATATTATAGTGAGCTTCTACATTACTATACATTTTCAATAATAATTTGTATGAGAATGTTTGATCAAGTTTTGATGTAATACATGAGTTTAAATTCTTCACCTTAAATTTATGTGAATGAAAATGTGGCAAGACAACTTTTGTACAAAAGAGATGAGCAATGATATTTTAAATATATTCATACTATTACATGTTACAAAATTGTTATATATATTTCTTATTAGTTTTCTATTGAAACCAAGAAAATAAAAGAGAGTTTATTTGTTTTGACATTGACATTTTATAGTAGGAAGAGGTTCTATAAAGGAGATAGTATTGATAGAGTAAGTTAAAAATAGAATTAATAAATTTATTAATATTAAAAAAAATAAGCCTGTGTTGCAAGACTTTGTTGAGGGTATTGCGCTAAAAGAGACCTTCAAAACTCATTGTTTTCTTCATTTTTCATTCGATTCCAAATACTTACAAGAGAATGGTATACATTATAGTTACTGGAGTATAGAGAATATTCTATACTTATATCATGAATCTTTAATATATTTACATTTTTTTTGTATTTCTAATGTATTTAATATTGAACATGAGTATTTGTAAGTACAAAAAATACTTTTGATGTATATATAATTTCAAGAAGAAGTATGTATGCAAAATTTGCAAGCACTGTGACACGCCTAAGTTTCCAGAATAGGAGATTTAGCCACACGCCCTCCTAAAAATTTGAAAAATTATGAAAAATGAGCAAATATTTTGTCCTAAACAGAGTGAATTGTCAATAATATGGATCCGGTTAGTCTTTTGGATTGTTAGTATAATAAACCGGTTAAAATCCCGGAGTTACAGAAAGAGGAAAAGCCAAGATCCAACACAGCTCGGATGCACCTTGTTGTCTTGTTGACAACATTGAGGAGCAGTGTGCCTCTGCCTGCTTTGAAAGAGCTAGATGCGAGAGGATGAAGAGTTTGAGTTTGGCTGACCTTGACGAACTTCAAGCACTCTGTCCTCAATGTGATATAATCTGGAGTGATAAAAATAGGAGTGATGCAAATGAAGTGACTCAGGAAACTATTTGGTCGCGGATGTTGAGATTTTTCGGGATGTAATTGGTTGTCTATATGACACAACTCAGTTAAAATGGATCATCTAAGTGGAATGTATTTTGGATTTTTACGCATGCCAAAACTAAATGTATGCAATGAAATTGGTCCATGTCGCAATTGTGCCTACATGACAAAATAATCTGAGGCCTTGTTTTCGTTCCGTTTTGAATTTTGAAAGATCCATATATAAACTGTTGAAATTAGTTTCTAAGGTAGAGACACCTAAAACCGACCAGTTAAGAGATTTCCCACTAATATTGGAGGTGTATAAGTTAAAGGAGATTCTTCCTTGAAGGAGAAATAGGTTTAAGGAGGAACGCAACTTTAAATTTCATGTTTACTTCAATATTTAATTTACTATGAATTTTTAAAGCCATTTTTTGTAATACATATAACCGATATGTAGGCCCACCTAAAACCGACCACAATGACACCAAAACTTGATCACTCTACTACTATCAGAATATTCCTATATGATTTCCTTTCTACCAATCATGCTTCATACTTTCTTCTAGATCTCCCAAGATTTTAAATTTGAAAACTTGTCGGAATTGGAGAAGTCTACTGATCGGTTATGGGGAACCGGTCGGCTAGGGGGGCCTCAACCTTATTACTGTACCTTGAAGGCAGCTTCAACAAAGAAGAATCTCAAATAAAAAAGTCGGATAAAACAAAACAATATGTTGCGTATTTGTTGGAAAACCATAACATAAAATTAGATCAATTATGAAATAACCAAATTTTTAAATTATATTTTTCAATGGATTTGCATTTATACAAATCTATAAGAAGAATAGATTCTTTTAGGTTTTGAATGACATACTCTATTGTGCTAATTTTCCTTCCTACAGAAGTCTCAAGTTGTTGTAGTGACAAAAATAGGATCTATTGATGGAGTTTAAGGTTCCCTAAAGGTTCAAGCCGTTTTTAGACCTCCAAAACCAAAAACTGTGATTTTTGACAACCTTGTAGAAGTTGAAGTATGATTCTTAATTTTTTACTTTTTTGGTACATCGAACCGTAACATCTTAAACCTAACTACTTGCACTGATACCATATCAAATTTCAACGGTTGGATCTTTATCATTTGTAAGATTATAACGTTCAAAGTTTACTGTTTTTTTTTTCCATGGCTTTGCACGCAAGGCATACTCTAAATGGTGCCAAGGGAGACTTGATAATTGTTACCTCAAACATTTTGCTCATATTTTTTTCCACGTAGGTAACTAAGTTGAGCACCTCCATGCAAAATTTTAGAGTCTCATTACACTTTTTCGACCTTCATGCAAATTATTTTCGAGAAGAAGGTACAAAAACCACAATATGGTAAAACTTAAATTACATGAAATGCTTTTGGTTTTTTTAAAAAGTGAACGGTTAAAAGTTACGTCCATGAGTTTTGGAATTATTGGAAAAAAAAAATTTTGAAAATTTCCTAAATCTCAAATATTGACAAATTTTGAAAGAAAAAATGGTAAAACTACCAAAAACTGTGAAGGTTGTTTCTGTGGTTTTTGGAGGCTACCCTTGTAAAATTGGTAAGCTTTTTGACTTTGGCCACTTTGGATTTTGATAGTCAATTGGTTATGAACACATTTTCCAAAAACAAAATCTAAAAAAACATAATTTTAAACTGCTCGTTTTGGACTTGAAACCTCAAATTTCTAAATGAAGGTTCTAAAAGTGAAATTTGGCTTTGAAAATTTTACCACATACACTTTGCTGTATAAGGAGCATCCAGTAAAATTCTTAGGCAAAAATATTACTTTTAACCGCTTCATCTACGCTGCCCAAAACAGCCGAGAGCCATTTTAGATTTCCAGAACCTTTAGAGGTTAATGAAGGTCAAACAACGCACTCGCCTGTAACATCTGTAAGAAAAGATTCTTGTAGAATCATTTAATATTTGCCCGGGTTCTACATATTTCTTTCATATGAGCATGCCTCATAACACCTCTCTCTTTCTTATGGTTGATCATTCATGCCGGACCCAAATCAATGATTTACTTTCTTTCTAGGATCCATTGAAGTGTCCACTAAAGATCTAAAATGTTAATTAAGGGATTTAATGTTTGATTCTCGGTAAATTTTGATTGTATGGAGTTTTACAATGAAATTGATTCATACAAGTTGATGTGAAATTAAAATTTTAAAAAGACTTCAAGTTTAATGAAAAGAGGAGTTTTTTGATTGAAGAAGTCTATGAACCAGATGAACCACTATAATCTTCTTAACAATGATGGTTTTATACAATCTAAGGCCCACTTCATTCTAATGGAAGCATGAACGAGTGGCAAATGAGAATCCACGTGTGCTTAAAGACAATTGGATGATAGGAATCCAGTTGCTTCTTGTACTTTCGTACTTGTGTCAAAAGAATTGTCTCCATGTCATGCTTCATGGATGAAAAGAAATCCAAAGCGTCCTTGAATGATAAGAATTCTTTTTAGATGAGTTTGTTCTCCCTAAGATTTTGGCTTTCTCATGTTCTCTCTCAAAGCATACTTGTCTTGTCTCAACCATGCGCTTTTCTTGTAAGTTGAAACGGCACGGCACATTATAAACACTGCTGCCCGTAACTTGAAGTGGGCATGATTCATCTTCTATTTCGTCCAAAAAGTAAGTGGAATTGACATCAGGAAGGTAAAGCTGTGAACTTTGGAGTAGGTGAACTATGAGTCCGTAAAGAAGGAAGGCTGCTGGCAATCCATTGCAAAGTACCAGAGGACTACAATTGAGTCCTTTTGTTGTACGGGAGTTGTCTTGTGGACTTGCCTCCTGTAAATTGCTTACAGAGTTTGCTTCCACATGAATCACACCAATTGTAACTATTGTCTTCCATTGGAACTCCCTTCAGACTCTAGCTTGCACGTACTGATGGTTTCAAACGGATTGAAAGTTGGGCTCTGTGCCTAACCAACTTACCTTACAATGTTGTGTCCAACTTACAATATGACCAACTTACACCAAACTGTGGTTTTCTTGTGGAACACAAGCTGAGCCAAAATTTTGAGTTCAGTTGAAGAAGAGAAAGCTCACGAGTTTCTGAATTAATATGAGGGGCGGTTTACACTAAGGATCATGAGCCGTGATCAAGGAAAATATGATTAGGGCCCTAATTGACCAAGGATGTTTTTGCTCAAAAGTGCCACCAGATAGTCCCTTTTGAAAGCAAGCTGGATAGTGCAAACTTGAAACCAATTTTGGTATTTCCAACCGTAAGATCTTGTATCTAACTTCTATGTCTATGTGCATGTCAAATCTCACAATCTCATTCCTTACCATTTGAGAGATTATAACATTCAAAGTTGAAAAAAAAAGTTTTATTTACCTTGCAAAACGAGGACAGCAGTATTTTGGGGTCCAAAAAAACCATTTTTTTGAGTATATTTGGATGGCGTTTCTTTAGATTCTTGTTCCTAGGTGAGTTAGGTACATGTCCACAAAATCTCATACCCATGCAAGGTGTAGAACCTTGAGAAAATCATCAATTTCCACAAGGGGGTATGCTGAAATTCACATACAAAGGCCGTTTTTTTACAATAAAAATAGCATATGAAAAATTCTTGGATTAAAAATCCAAATGGTGGAAACATGCTCTAGTGGCTCTTCTACATATAGAAATTTTTATTCTTAGAAAAAACTAAAATCTCGATTTTTGGTGGAATTTCAAAATTTTGTCTTTAGGCAGATTTGGGCAGATTTGGGCGATTTTGGGCAGTTTTGGGCAGTTTCGGGCAGAAATTGCTGCATTCACAGTGGCTGAGAGCCTGCCCGTGGAAGGGCGTTTTATGCTCAGAGGAGCATAACTTTTGCTCACTTCATCCAAAAAAAATAAAAAAAATATCCCCATAAACCTTTTGAAAAAACCTTTTTCCACAAGAAATTTCAAAAAAATTCAAGTAAATTTGAATATTTAGGAACCTGCCTTAATTTCAAAAACGCCCATTCTAGGACTTTGGTCAATTACTGGTTAATCCCATGGTCAGATTTGAGAAAAATGTAATTTTCAAAGCCCTTGGGTCTCTCACAAAGTGTAAATCAAACTTGGACTATGAGGAATGACTATGTACTTAAGGATTGTGGGTATGTTGGTTTTCAAAATGATTGCCTAAAAGTGGCATATTTTGAACATTAGTCTTTCTTCAAAAAAAAATCAAAAAATCAAAAAAATCAAAAGAACATTTTATGGTCTCCTCGTTTTAAAATGAGATAATTATTTTTGCCCTTTTCACCACAAAATCCAAGGGACCTTTCACATTATCCACTAGGCTTGTTTTTAGGCCCTTTAAGGACGTAAACACCTTTGATCATCTTATTTTTTGGTAGTTTAAATCAAAGAAATCCCGGTTTGAGTTGATGGAACCAATGAGAGATTTTATAGCTCCATGGGACAAGTTTGTGGTCTATACCCCTGTTGGTTGTTGTGAAACTTAAAACCTTCAAGATAAAGACACATTCATGGGTCATTATAGTGCCAGAATAAGATTGAGATTAGAGCAATCCAACCATATGAAGATCTCTGTCATGTATTACGAGACAAAACATACTTCATTTTTGGAAATATCAACTAAATTAAAGCTTGAAATCAAATGTTATATTCTATCAATTAAACCTATTCAAAATCATATAATCATTATAAGCAAAGATCCAAATATACAGATGATAATTTGCAACTCAAATCTTTACATCAACTTTAAGTTTTTACTTATGGTTTTATTTATAGTGTATTTTTTGTAAATTATATTTGTATTATAGAGAATTTGGTCCTTGTGGAGTTGATGAATTTTTTGGAATGCACACTAAAACAAAGACACATCTGAATGTATTTTTATAATATTTTAACAATATCTATCTGAAATGTATTAGAACAAATACCACAACATTCTTTCTTAATATTAACATCTCATTTTTCTTTTCTAGAGGTGAAAAAGCGAATATGATTGATATTAAGTAGGTTTACATACATCACACTCATTTGACTAATGAAAGTAATCACAATTAATGATAAAGAATAATTTATAAGTATTTTTTGATTTTGGATTTTTTGATATAAAGTGATGCTTTAATTTTAGCATTCATATTATAGATGTTTCATTTCTAGAATCCGTTTCCATTCTCTCTAGAATCTAATTTCAATGAATTTTGTTAGATTGGATTTCAATTTTTGTATAATTGTTGTGGTAAAAAATTAAAAACCAGTGTTCAAACATCAATCAAAAGACTCGTAAAACATTTGAATACAAGGCGGCCTTGTTTTGGACTAATTTTGTACATTAAAATCTGATCATTTTTTGACCATATAACAAGGCCACTTTGGAACACTTTAATATATGTTGGTGATTTTGAAATCTTTTATTTATTTGTTTGTATAATTATTTTTGTGTACATGTGTATACTCAAATTGATTTAAAATTAAATAATGATTACAACACACAAGTACATGACCCATGTCTTAGTTACAACCTGCATTGGTGGGAGGTTTGTATTGTACGTCGTGGACTCTTTTTTCTCTATTAGAATCTGATCATTTATTGACCAAATGATAAGGCCATTTTGGAACACATTTATACGTTTATGTTTATTTTCTATAAATGTTATTTAAAAATATATTAAGACATAATTTTTCGTACAAAGGTAGGTGTAATCAGGAAATGATTTTGTAGTAAATCATGATTAAAATTTATTTTTTTGAAAAGTTTTAAATAATGATTTCAACATACCACCACAATCGTAGAGGTTAAACCATACCTTGGAGCGGGTATTACAAAGATTTGCTAAGAAGTGTATGTTGTCTACTTGATGAAATGTCAATCTCAAGTAAAAATACCCTCCATTTACACAACCACACTACAATACACATGCACATGACCCATGTCTAAGTTACAACCTTCGTTGAGGGGAGGTTTGCATCAACTGAAGCCACAACAGAGAAGCTGACCCAGTTCCAGAGCTTCTTCTCACAGGAAGGAAACCCGTCGTTCCTGACTGTCGTTGGAAGCGCTCATCAGTCATGAAGGACACAACAGACAAAATAAATTAGTAAAATTATGGTTTAAATTAATAATTTATTTTGTCTAATTGTGACTAACCTGACCCAAGAGCACCTCTAGTGCCGGTCAGGAACGTCACTTTTGCTAAGGTAGTAGTACCATAAACCAAGACCCCCCCATAACATGTGTATTAGACTTGTGTTGAAACTGCACCAATAGGAATCATGATCCATGATTTTTGGTACAGCTAGTTGATGCCAAGTGAGATTTTTTGAAAATCGTTGATTTACCTGACAAACCTTGACATCTTATTTCGGTTTTGGGTAGAACTGATTTCGATTTTGGGTAGAACTGATTTTGATTTTGGGTCTCTGCCAGTAGCAGACTTCATGAAGTCTACAACACAAGAAATGAAGTGGACAAACTTTTGAGCTGAAATGTTTCTAGGAAATTGTATTTTCCATCATAAAATTCTGAAAACAACTTCTATCATTCTGTTTTCAATTTGTCTATGTACTTGCAATAATTCCTTGAGAAAATGATAGTTCAAATTGCTCAAAACTCCTTATTCTATCGGTTTATGGTATTACTACCTTACCAGTGCTCACAGAAGCCATCACTCTGCTTTGGAATCATTCATTCCTCCACACTTACTGATGACGACTCCACTCTGCATGCCAATGCCACCGAATCCCTCCAAATGCAGCTACCACACCCCATGCATTCAGATCTCCCAAACCACATGATCACCTCATTCACCACCAAAACTCCCATTCACATCATCCCAAAACAAAAAAAAAAAAAAAAACAAACAACAAAATAATATACTCACACATTGTCAAGCTCCAGGCCCAGCTTCCGAGAGAGACGGCATTCAGTTGCTAAGTTGGAGGAGGTTGCAGCACATCCCTCAAGATGATGAGATTCATTCACTTGAAGAGCATCAGAGCATGGATGCCGCTTATCAAGCAGCTGGTCGGAGTGAGATGGTGAATGGAATTTCCATGTGTCGGTGGAATGCCACGCAAGTTGGCCGGGTCCACAACAGAAAACCACAACTTGGCAGAACTCCAACACAAAGAGTGTTAAGTTACATGAGAGTTGAACATGAGAAAGTTTGATCCTAGTGAAGAATCAAACTATTATAAATCCTAGTTTCTAGCTCACTGTATCCCAGTTGCCCATTGGGAGCCAAGTTGCAACAAGGACTTCGAGGATTACTTCTGAAAGAGCCGGAGACCATGTCAAAGGATCGCAGAGCAATGCAGTAATTTAACTTAGACTATATCCACCTGGTTGCCTTGTTGTTGCATTGATGTTGCTTTGTTGGCTCCGTTGTCGTTGCCCAAGTGTGGTCTCATCTCTGTTTCAGAGAACGTTCCGGGCCAAGATGCCGCACTTGGGTAAGTTTCCATGTCCCATGTCGAATGCATTATGAAGCAGCGCTGTAAAGGAGTGGAATCTGCCTCGGCAAAGGATATGTCAACGGCGGATGAAGACAAACGTCTCTTTTTTTCGTCTCTTTTTTTTTTTTGGGGGGGTGATCCTGTTGTGATGATGCTGTTGCTTCCACGTTTTTTTTTTGTGTTTTTTCATCGCATTCAAATGTGCTGGATGGGAGCATCTTGATGTTGTTGGTGTTGGAGTCTGCGGGGATTTGAGGTTTTTTGGTGCTCATGGTTATGACTTTGTTAGCGTATTATTGGAATTGAAACTTTCGTGGTTGGAGAGTTTTGACATCTAGAATTGACTCCAAATTTTTTTTTTCAGACTTCGGAGCGTTTTGAGATTTTGAATGTGTTGCACCTTTGGTGGCAATGTTGACTTAGAATGGGTCGTATGAGGTTCTCTGAGGCTGGGAAATGTGTTGAAGGATAAGTAATACTTAATGTGGAATTTGAGGATTCGGCGTTGGTTGTGGTGTTTTACAGGAGTTCATAACAATGACAAGAAAAACGGGACATCAACCGACAGTTTAGGCTCAACTGATTTCTATCACATAAGCTGAGATACTACCAGTTGCCATGGCGCATGATTACCGGACGACGGCGGATAACTAAGCGACACTCACAGCACCTCTTCGCCTCTACAATCCAGCTTAATCTGATTGTAACAAGCAGCTTCAAAATCGACAGAGTTAGGATATGATGTATCTATGGGGTACTAATCTATTGCAAAACCTCCTCAAGGCTGCTCTGGTTCAGCTCATCGTCTAACTGCAAATTGTACAAAATCCAGTCAAGCATCATTGAATAAGATTCACAACGAGAATCAACTAACTTTCGTAGGCTTAGGAAGAATAACTGTACTGTGTTAAAGCACAACTACTCTGTTGTTTGGAGACCAATATAAATGATATCATTCCTAAACTCGACATCATCTAACTTCTCGTTCGAGCTACCAAATGATTCACAGAACATCGCTTCATTATTCTGGGTCAAGCTGCTTTTCCCACAGCTCCATGTGCTGAAACATAACCACTTTCTCTGATTCTATTTCACCCTGCGTTTTTGAAGGATAGAATTTCAACAGGGATGTGTCATATCTTGCTGATTCAGCATCCAAAATGCTCACGGCAATCGAACACATTCCTCGCAGCTGAGATGGTGTAATCGAGTGCTAAACTGTCGCTGTAGCCGATTTCGAGCATCACAGAATCAGGTCAAGAACCCTTAGACTCCGCCAAATTACGCTAACTTAGTTCACGGAGCTAATCATCGTCAATGAGCTGAACAGAATTGCCCTGAATCAACAGCTGAAACAAATCATAATTACTCACGCAACTGTTGTGGCCGCGAACTGAACCTCTGACACAAACTGTCTAGAATTTCCTGATCTGCATTTCAGCGCATCGAAGATCCAAAGATCGTGGCGGTACCTTGGAATCATGAGCTTCATGTGGAACTCGAAATATAATAATCCATTCATGACTGCAAGACATTAAAACTAAAACCAAGCTGAGAAAACTCTTTCTTCTGATCATGAATCCTCTGCAATTATGACCTCTAAACCAGCCCCCAAACCGAGTTCCATCCTCTCCACTCAGATGCAAATAACAGGGTAAACCTTCGACATTCCAAGTCAGATATCTCTCAAAAGTGAACCTGTGAGAGTTTCTAAATTGTGTGAAAATCTAGAAATTACGGCAGTCCATGATCACTTCCACATGGAGATGCTCTGCAACCTCTATCAACCTCTAAGTTCAATGTCCTCATCAAGCATTTCAACTAAGTCATAGAATTTGTCTGGCTGGAATCTCAGAAACGTCCTAAACTTGTGCACTTGAGTTCCTTCCATGACATGGACACCATAATCCCTCTACAGATTTCAGGATTTACAATGGAGACAGAAAATCTACTTGCACTTGTAAAACAGCAAAATCCAAAACCAAAACTGTGATGAGGATTGTGAACAGTTTACCACATTGCAAAGCTTCAATTGGCACATTCCTAAACTTAGCCACAGTACTGTAAACAATTCAACCACTGTTTAAAGACATCGATGAGTGATCAATCATACAACAGGAAAATAAATCGTAAAGATTTCCATCTGAAAAAATCAACTGAGCCCTTGCATTAATAGTAGATACAGTGTCCTAACATCAAACGATTGGGAGGGATGGAAAGTCCAAAACTGCACTTATACAAATGCGTCAAAAGAGTGCTTCCCACTATGGCAACAAATCAAAGTACATGAACACCGCCAATTCACGCTAAGCAGCCCAATGCATCGGATTTCGCTCTGCAAGCTACCGTCCAGTAGTAGACCCAGAATACGTTTTCTAAATCTATCCTCTACAACTTGATCCTCTTGCTACCAGGGCGTGCAAGGCAGAAGGAGGTTCATTCGCTCCCCAACCCACTCCCAATGCTCGTCAGGGAGGTATTGTAGAGGATTTGGAGGGAAATTGCGATCCCAAGAACGTGTTACCACGTCAAAAGCCGCGGAGATTCCAGTCGACTCGGACATGAACAAGATGGAATTACCGAAGCTAAACGCTCTAATCTCAGGTAGGCTGGTCGTAGTTTCGAAACGTTCCACAACATCTCCTTCCGACATTTCAAAGAGTACCTCTCTTGTCTTATTAGAGATTTTGAGTTCACTCAACTGAAACGACCAACTGGGTCCCCCATCATCAAATCCCAATCCACCACCTTTTGACCATGCCACCATAAACAAGCGATTGGCACTCACTATGAGATCAGCATAATGGACACGTGCAATGGGCACATCCAGATTCTCCGAGGCATTCGTCACGGTGTTGCATCTTGACAGTAAATGCTCTTCTTCTGAGGAAAAGTGGAAATAATTGTAAAGATAACCTTGAAACATGACATGGCTCCACAGATTACGTTGATCAGGACATATGACACGGCTCCCCTGAGGCTTTGATCCAGAACTAGTGCAGAATGGGCTTAGTGAGGTCGTCAAATCGTCGGTTACTTCTCTATGCGACTGCGAGATGGGATTATAGACAATGGTTCTCGAAGGCAACAAATCAGGCCCAGTATCGAATTGGCATACAAGACCTTCACCGATCTTCACATTTTGACAATGGAAGTTACGGCAAATTCCTTGACCATCCTCCTTGACCACATACCATCGCCTTGCATTCACGTCAAGGAAGCACCATCCCTCATGTCTCCTGCCACAAGTACTGTACCGCATTGCAATGAAGGATGCCTCTCTCTTTGCAGCATTTTGAGCACAAAGAGACCCAAATTTTGGGTCGCACATTAGCCGATCCAATCTCTTGCAAACGGTGCGATATCTGCACAAATCCGGCACAGGCAGATATGACAGCACTTGTTCTGTCAGGGTTCGGAATTCTAGGCTTTGGTTTCGGCAGGATAAACGCGCAGACCATTAATTAACATGTAACTTAACTAAGATGAACACAACCATGCTAAACGATGCACAAACCAGAATCACATTACAAAATGTCACATGAGGAACAAGCTTCCTCATTGTGGTTTAAATAAGAGAAAGCTGGAACCAACAGTTATAACTGTCTGTTACTAACTAGTTTGTAACATCACCCCCCCCCCCCCCTTATCGTCTACGTTGAGCTCCCTGTGAACTTGGTCCCGGTGCACTCGGATGAATCCTGTGGAAGTCTGCAACAGCTTCAGGTGCGTTTTCTAAATTTATAGCCGGTTCCCATGAATTGTCCTCTGGGCCGTATCCCTCCCACGAAACAAGATATTGAAGCCTCTGTCCACGACCAAATATCCGAGAGTCAAGAACTTAATGGACTTCATACTCAATGTCTCCATCAGGAGTGGTAATTGGCGGAGGTGGTATATGGCGTCGTCCTATAATTGTGTCTGGCCGATATCTCTCAAGGAGAGACATGAAATACGTCATGAATGCGCAATGTTGATGGTAATTTGAGGCGGTAAACAACATCAGAAATTTTTGATATCACCGAGAATGGCCCCAAAAATTTAGAAGCCAGTTTACGGGATGGTTCCATTGTAGAAATATTGTCACGGCGGAGCATAACCTTATCACCAATCTGGAATGTCGGCTGCAATTTTACCCCCTTGTCATAATTTCGCTTAGCTTGTTCTCCAGCAATTGTGATCATAATTTTTAATTCCTCGTGAACTTCTTGTAAATGTCGAACTCTTTCTTCAGCTGCCGGAACAGTAGAGGTAGTTGGGGTCGAAAATGATAACGACGGGTGATAGCCATATGTAGCGTAGAATGGTGAAAATCTTGTTGCGGAATGGCATACATCATTATATGCGAATTCTGCTAAAGGAAGCAGGTCTACCCAATTATCTTGACGTTTAGTCGTGAACATCCTTAAAAATTGCTCAAGTACCTGATTTACTCTCTCAGTTTGTCCATCCGCTTGAGGATGGAAAGCTGTAGTTGGAGAAGGGTGGATTCTTAAAAGCTAGCATAATCTCCTCATGAACTTTGACACGAAAACTGCACCGCGGTCTGATATCATATCTTCCGGTGTTCCATGGTGCTTCCATACATTATGTAAATATAATGAAGCAGTACCATTAGAATCAATTGTTTCGTTGGTTGGGATAAAATGAGCTAATTTAGTATTTTTATCCACGACCACCATAATGGAATCATATCCTCCACTCTTCGGTAATTTCACTATAAAATCTGTAGAAACTCGTTTCCATGGTGCTTGTGCAGCCGGTATTGGTTGCATCAACCCGTATCGTGTATGGCGTGTAGCTTTGGATCTTTGACACAAATCACAGCCGTCGACATAGCAGTGCACATATCTTCGAAGAGTAGGCCAGTAAAAAGTTCTCATCACCAATTCCAAGGTTTTAGTTCGCCCTTGATGCCCTGCTGCCAAAGCATCATGTCTGGACCTCAAAATCTGTCGTTTGAGCTCTTCGTCATCTGGTACATATATTTGATCTCGAAATCTAAGAAGGCCATCGTAAAAAGTATATTCTTGAAAACGGCGGCGAACATCCAATGGAGCCTGTTTTGCATTTTGAAAGAAAACCAATATTGGCCTCAATGTTTCGTCTTCCTTAATAGCCAGCCTAATTTGTTCAAAAATATAAATATCTGTCCAAACTGGATCATCACTTTGAGTTGCTGCCAGTCGTAAAAGTGGTCGTTTTTCCTCATGTTTTCCCTCCATCACGTCGATCCTTCTTGAGAGAATATCCGCCCTTCCATTTAAGGAGCCTGGTCGATGTTCGATTTCAAAATTAAATGCTGATAAAAATTCTGACCAACGTGCCTGTCTGCGATTTAATTCTTTAGTTGTGAGAAAATATTCTAAATTTTTGTGATCTGAAATAACTTGAATCTGATGCGGGGATCCTTCTAAATATACCCTCCAATCCTGGAATGCTAAGACTATACTTAATAGTTCTTTATCATAAATGTCGTAATTCTGCTCAGGTGGGGACATCTTCGAACTTCGATAGGCACAAGGGTGGCAATATCCATCATCTCCTTTTTGTGAAAGAATTCCTCCTGTTGCCATATCCGACGCATCTGTCTCAACCCAAAAAGGTTTTTCGAAATTTAGATGGAGCAATACTGGTGCTTGTAAAAAACGAGAACGTAGTTCTTTAAATGCCATATCAGCTTGTGTCGTCCATTTAAATTGTTTATTCTTGCCAGTTAAAATGGTAAGAGGCAATGCAATTTGAGAGTAATCACAAATAAAGCGACGGTAAAAATTTGTGAATCCCAAAAAAGACTGAATTTCTTTAACCGTACCTGGAATTGGCCAATCTTTAATAACTTGTATTTTATCTTCACACATCTCTAAGCCTCTTGAGGAAACAATCATGCCCAAGAACTCCACAGATTCGCAATGAAATTGACATTTTGATTCTTTTGCATAAAGTCCGTGTTTTTTAAGTCGTTTTAACACTTCTCTAACCACTTGTATATGTTCTTCCAAAGTCTTTGAAAAAATCAAGATATCATCTAAATATATGACCACTGATATATCAAGGAGATCTCCAAAAATACTCTGCATGTGGGATTGAAATTGTGCTGGTGCATTAGTTAAACCGAAAGGCATTACAAGATATTCAAAAAGACTGTAGCAGGTTTTGAAAGCCGTCTTGTATTCATGTCCCATAGCCATACGTACACGATGGTAGGCTTGTCTTATATCTAGTTTTGTGAATATGGTGGATCCTACCAATCTATCAGTAAGTTCAGGAATAAGCGGTAGAGGATAACGATTTTTCACAGTGACTTTGTTCAAGTTTCGGTAGTCTATGCAAACTCTTATAGAACCGTCTTTCTTCTTAGCAAATACGATAGGAGCGGAAACTGGAGATTTTGACTGCCTAATCCATCCTTTTCCTAAATTTTCTTCTAGATATTTTCGAAGTTCCTGTAGTTCCACAGGAGACATTGGTCGTAGTCCCGTGTTTCGGGGTTCTTGTCCCTCCTTAAAATCAATCTTCATGTCAGATGGACCGTGATCGGGTGATTCGTTAGAGGCCTGCTCACTGAACGCCTCATAAAGGTCTTGATATTCGGTTGGAATCGATACTGATTCAGTTTCCATACATTCACATATTTCTAAAGCATAAAGCTCAGCATCCTTTGTTGACAATCTAAATGCAGCTGCTGACACCATTGCATGTTTGGGAGCAATTAAGACTGAAGTTCGTTTTGATTTATTAGTATCAGTAACCAGGCCTTGATTTATTATTTCCTTAACCAGGCCTTGTTCTGGTGATGGTTGATTTTGCTCAAATGGGGGAGCATTCGCTCTCAAGAGTCCCTTGGACTGATTTGTAGGGCCAATATTCTTTGGATCAATATTATTTGGGCCAATATTCTTTGGGCCAATAGTCTTTGTAACTTCTGATTCCCAAGGCCAACTCCGTCCTTCCGCCAGAGAGTTCGAGGCCTGATGGAAACAATTATTTTTACAAAACAGTGAATCAAATTGCACCTTCTACTATGGCAGAGATGCGTCAAACTTGACGTAAATCCACACTATCCTGAATTAGTGTGGAAAAAATATCCAATTAAACATGGCGTGCGTCAAGCGTTTTAACGTGAAAAAGTCACCAATAACGTCACTGCGTCAAAGAGGATATGGGTGAAACGCGAGTAAAATTTATACGTTCCAAATAACGGCATCACGTTAAATTAAATGGACACGTTCCTGTTGGGCAGTAAATTTTTCACCTACTTTTTTACCTCAAGGAACTTTAGATAAGACTAAATATAGTAATTCTCCACGTCAGCACGTTTCTTATAACAGGAAGGACGTCAATCTTAACAGGTGCTACGTTAAAATGTGTTAAAAAAAACGTAACACATTGACTGACGTGGAATGAGTGCGCTGACGTGGAATGCTTGAAGAGTCAATGGCTGACGTGGAAGGTAGTTTTGACTATGGTTGACCATAGTAGTATCCAGAGCAGCGCGTTTCTTATAACATTGAGGCGTCATAGGTAACATGCGCCATGTTCAAGTGTGTTAAAAAATACGTACCGAGAAGTCTGACGTGGAATGACTGTGCTGACGTGGAATGCGTTGTAGGGTGATAGGCTGACGTGGAAGGTTTAGGGTTTGACCGGTCAAGTAATGTTTGAGAGCCCGGGGAGGCTGTCAACATTGACGTGCGCGTTTCTTGTAACGTAATAGTGCGTTCAGATGTGTTACAAAAAACATGACGAACCTATTTGACGTGGAATGCGTGCCGTGACGTGGAACGTGTGCGTGGATGGGTTGGCTGACGTGGAATGCAGTATTTGACCAGCAATATTTAATTTGGGAGACTAGGAGGCATTGACGCATGTGTTTCTTGGAACAGGAAGTGTGTTAAGATGTGTTACAAAAAACGCAACACTACATATCTGATGTACCGCGCATGTTAGTTGAAACAGATACTGCGTTAATAGTTGTTACAAAACACGTCCAGACATTTATGAAAATGTAACACAGTATGGAATTTATAACGACATTGTAGGAAGCCTAATCCTCTGATGTAAACTCACTATCAGATGAATCACCCAGGATCCGGTCGTCATCCTCATCACTTCCCTCCCCTGCCACTGGCTCGCCTTCCTGCTCTTCTACAAAGGACCCGTAAGCTGAGACGTCTGAATGTGAAGGCTGTCCTGTGCACAGCTCTGTGTTATTGGCATGTGGTGAATTTGAGTCGGGTAATTGTGCCTCTGCATCGTCGTATTCTGCAGCAAAGGCACGACCTCTGCGGCTGCCTCGAACATTTGCCTTGCACACCACTTTCCATGGCCCCTGGTCCGCCATAAAAAACACTTGATGTGTGTGAATGGGGAACGCGAAAGAGTGGGGACCCAAAGGAAGAAGGCAGTTTGCCGAAAAATTCATGGACAGAAATCCATGTTGATCCCGCTTCATTGTTGGTGAAGCGCCTCCCATTTTTCCTTTCACCCAGGAACAGAGAAGAACAACGACACACGTGCTCCTATACTCTAATTCCAGTATTTCTTCAACCCAACCTACATACTCCTCCGTCTCTTCTCCTGCATCGTCGGTGAATATTGCATGTACTCCACTGTCCATAGAAGTCTTGGAAGCTTCAACTGAGCGACAGCGGAGGTGCATGCCGTAAGCCTTCATTGATCGATAAGCAGTTGCAATCAGCGAGGGGGGTCTCGACAGATCATAAGTGGTTTGATCGATGGTCCGAGAGCGTGTTCTCCGATCGGCTTCAACGGTTTGTTTCAACCAATCCGGAAATGGGGCCAAAGGCCTCAACTGTGAAGGAATGTCTGAGGAATTCCGTCTTCTTCGTCCACGTCTTGCGCAATTTCTCAAGCGGCGTTCTGTGCTCCTGGAATTCTGCTCTGCTTCATACACCCTGCGGTGTGCAAAATGCATTAGTAGTGCGTGCAAACATGAAAAGGACTGACCATGGTCCGTGCAATTCACTATAGGAAAGCATTGGGGAAAATGATGTAGTTTAACGGGACATTTTAACGCATTTTCTTGTTTCAAGACTGACATAGTAGTCACCAAAGACAAGGACTGTAACGCTGCCCTCAATGTACACGTTACTAAAAACGTTGCATACATGTTAACCCACGTTTTAGGCACGTTAAATCACGTTCAGGCAAGTTAATCCACGTTCAGACATGTTAAACTATAAGTAAGATTCCGGAAATGCTATTATCGTGGAGTATATATGATTGTACCTTCTGTACTAACTGAAGTGTGCCAGCATTTCTGATCACAAAGTTGTGAATCCAGTCACGGAGAGTCCGAGACATAGGGCGTCTTATTCCCTTGCCCTCTACCATCTCATCATACATTGACTGCTCTTTGTTTGCATCCCAGACTCTTCGAGATGTAGCCCCGTAGCGTTCCATATACTCTGAACAAAATCCGAGGGTTTCTTCCATATAATACGCCTCTGCCATGCTACCTTCTGGATTCTGCTTCAAATGCACATAATCCTTAAGGGTCTTCATGTATCGCTCCATTGGATACATCCAGCGGGTGTGAACTGGGCCGCATATAAAGAGCTCCTCCATGAGGTGCACAAATAGGTGCGTCATGATGACCATGGATCCTAGAGGAAACTCTCGCTCAACCATGCAAAGCGTCTCATTTGCGTCTTCAATGTACTCTTTTTCTTTAGACATATCCACTGAGCCACTGCACAGGCGTCGGAATACTCTACTGACCCTCATAATACATAGCCGAACGGCTGCGTTCATTTCAACATTCCGTAGTGAATTGGGTAGTATCTGAAAATTGACATGATGTAAAGGATTATTTTCCAGAAATAAAGATTGAGCTCATATTGCCATCATGTTAAATTATACGCGCACCACATCAGAGCTGCGTCAAAAAGGACGTGTTTTAACGCGAGTTTTAACAGTTTCCTTTAACGTAGATATTTTGGATCATTGAAGTGAATATTCTGACGAAAAGAAATATCCACATCGTGAGGTAGCATTGCCACATTAAACAGTTCTGAACGCAAAGTTGGTATAAGTTAACGTGAACTTAACTTACCTGTTGCATGAGGATGTGAAAGTCATGGGATTTCAGAAGCCTGAGTCTCCCGTTAGAAACTCGTTTATGAATTGCGGAAGAAAAATTTGTGGGCACCCTTGTTGATGCTATCACAGCAAGCATGTCTGCCTTCGCTTGGGGAGAGAGTACGTAGGGCGCATGCGGCATGAAGAGTCGCCCGTCTGTACCGTGTGTTCGTCTCAGCCATAGGTCAGGCCTGACTCCCATGTCTTTGTAGTCCTGCCGTCCTCGTGGAAAATCCGTCTCTCCAAACAACGTCTTGACTATGTTTTCACATAGGTTTTTCTCGCAGTGCATGACGTCCAGTGTGTGTCGTATGAGCAAGTCCTGCATCACATTGAATATGTTCATGGGGCTGTAAATAATTTGTATGTATCCGAGTTGGAAAACAACCGTAGCGATCTAAAGCGAGGAAAAGCTTTCAGCAGTCAGTCGGTCATGTTTATTGGGACGTTGAATAACACAATTTGACGTCAACGCATTTCTAGACGAGCGCGTTTCTTATAGACGTGAATGACTGTTTTCACTTGTTTTATGGTGTATCTCCCATGTTTACTGGGATGCCTAGTGACAAAGAAAGACGAGCAAGACATGAAACAGAGCAACTCAGAGCACTCACCTTCCAATACGGGAGAGTAAAGAGTATTGAAAGCCTTTTCACCCCGTGCGTCCTCACAGGGTCCTCTGGACCCTCTGCCCTTCCTCCCGAGGCAAGGTATGACTCCCTTTCTACTGCAAACTGTAAAACATCTTCGCCAGACATTCTCGAATTGGAAACCTCCTTTTCTTGAAGCCCATTGAATCGCAGGTCTTCACGAAAAGCATGGTCCTCTGGAAGGCGCTGGCGTGCACCTACGTACACTATCTTCTCACCTTTGGGGCCTCTAGCGCTTCTAGAAACAGTGTCTGGGCCGCATACGGTGCAAGCTTTGTATCCTTTAGTTTGCTTTCCAGAAATCAAACCATAAGTAGGATAATCTGAAATAGTCCATAAAAGTATACCCCGAAGAGTGAATCTTCTTTGCACGTCTTCAGCTGAAGCGTCTATCGCTTCTACTCCCTCCCATAGCTGCTGTAATTCTTCCACTAAAGGAGCAATGAAGATATCTAAATTCTTGTCTGTTGGAGACTCCTTGCCGGATATTAAAATGCTCATCATGATGAAAAACCGTTTTGTCACCAACCACGATGGCAGGTTGTAAATAACCAAGAGAACAGGCCACGTTGAATGTGAGGTACTTTGAACCGAGAAAGGGTTCACTCCATCAAGTGACAGTGCCATGCGTACGTTCCGGTTTTCCGCTTGAAATGTGGGATCTATGACTCCAACGTGTTTCCAAGCGGGGCTGTCAACTATGGTCTCCATTACAATCTCACCATCGCTGTTCGTGGTCACCCCACGCTCTGAATGCCATTTCAGGAGCTTTGCAATTGCGGGAGACCCAAACATGCGCCTCAACCTCGGAATGAGGGGAAAGTGTCTTATAACCTTCATCGGAGCTGTCTTTGTACCTTCTCTGTATCTTCCTTTTCCGCAACTGGGACGTGATTCCAGATCGCTGTGTTCTCCTCGAAATAAGACACATCCTGACGGACAGGCATGTATTACATTGTATGCGAGTCCAAGTGCCTGCAGCATCCTCTTCGCTTGGTAATGGTTTGCAGGCAACACATTATCTTCTGGAAGCAGCTCTTGTCAGATAGTGAAGCAGCTCAGTTTCGAAGTTCCGACTCACTCCATGCGTGGTGCACAATGTCATCAAAACGACCACTGCTGAAATCAAGCTCACAGAACTGCCTGGATAAAGTGGGCGTGAGGCCTGTGCAGACAATAATTCCAAAGCCTCAACTGTGGGGTCAGGTAAATCTGGGGGATGTTCATCGTCTCTCTCCATGTTCTCAGAGTCCCGTGTCAGCTCTTCTAACTCTTCAGCGGTTCTAATGGCGTCCTGAAACTGTTGCTGTACATCGTGGAGGCCATGTGGTTCACAATCTGTGTCTTCGGGTGGAATCTGCTGAAACTCTTCCTCATTGCTGCAGACATTGTCCTGTGTCCATTCCTCGTCGCTGTAGTACCAAGCCCCATGCTCTGGGTACCCCCCTGGAGGATCCCCGCCAATCATGGAGTGGTTCAGAAATTGGTCGCGGCCATAAGAGGTGAGATGCCGTGTTATAGCACGCACAGGCAAACGTCGGCCTCCATGACAGTATGTGCACGGGCATGACCATCTCGTTATTGGGACATCCCTAGTTGCAGCAAACTGAAGTTCATGGCGATGAATAATTTCCGCAGTTGATCTCCATTTGCGTCTCCGATTGGGGGATACCATGGCTGCACGCAAGGCAAACAGAGGTTAGCAATTTGAGTTCCTGGGTTTAGTGATGTTAATGTGTGTTTTCAGATGACGTTTAGCAACGTTTCAATTGACGTTGTGTCTTGTTTGAGATGACGTTCAGCAACGTTTCTGATGACGCTGTATCTTGTTTCAGATGACACTGTATCTGGTTTCAAATGACGTTGTATGTTGTTTCAGATGACGTTGTATCCTGACTGTATTCTAACTTATCTTTATACATCAAGTGTGGTAGCGGAGTTCATTTTTATGGTTCACATGATGGTTTGTCCATGAAGTTGTAAAAAGTCATTTAGGAGAACATAGAGATTATTTCAAGTGTCCCTAAACATATGGCACAAATGTTATATAATACATCCGTTGAAGGCTCTGCATTTACAAACCTTACTACTCAGGCTCTTTGCAACTTAATGATGTTATCCCTGTCCACTTCGGAGGACTTCTTGAAGACCGACCCAAAAAAACCGTGTAAGCTGCAGAGTTAAAGCTCTGTGTTAGTATAAATTCAGTGATTGTTGTTTGAGAACTCATTCAAATTCAAGATTTTAGAGTCTTCAGTTCACAATTAACAAACTCAGTGCTGCAATTTCATTCTGATACTACGAGTCAAACACCATTAGATTTAAGTCACCAAATCAGAAATGTCTTGCGGATGATAGATTATGAGCAGATGAAGTACTACTGAACATTCCATGGCTAGTGCATGTATTACAAACCAAAACCGTGCACATAATTGTGCATGGACATGACATGCATTGAGATTAAAAAAATAGACAGAGATTGTGAGTGATAGTTGAGTTAGTTGTTCTCCTATTATAATCGCGTTCCAAATGACGTTTCGTCTCGTTTCAAAAAACATTACATCGCGTTTCTAATGACCATGCATTGCGTTTCAAATGACGTAAACTCACGTAATAACACGTTTCTGTAGACGGCACACAAAGGCTCAGAGTTCTGAATGCAGTCACGGAAATAGGGAATAATTACCTGGTCACCGCCGCCGTCACGGAAATAGGGCCCTCTACTCCACCTCACTTATGGCGGCCGCCATTCGCAATTGATCGTGATGATCCCTGCAGACATGGAGGCGGCTAATTCAGTTCCTCACTACGAACAGCTACGTGATGAGAGAATTACGAGGAACAGGATCGAGGTGTCATTGCGTTTGAGAGAGGCAGGGTTTCAGGATCAGGACTTCTGCAACTCACTGTTTCCTAGTGCTCATGCAGGTTCCTCCATCAAGTCATCCAGTGCACCAGCCTTGAATCGCGATCGAGGGAGACAGCAATCGGAGGAGTTCAATTCTGTGCCACGCCGAAGCACACGGCGGCGCCCAACTCTCGAGGCGACTCCTTCTGAAGCACCGCAGCCGCCAACAAATCTGAGAGCTCTAGTAAGTCTCCTTGGTTTATCTGAATTGTCTCTCTCTCATGTGTTCTCTCCAATTGCCCTGAGCGACTCTGAAAACCCTAGACCGTTAGTACTAGTCGTGCTGACCCTCAATGGATTGTTCTATGTTCACAGACCCGTAAGCAAAGCAAAGAGTTGTTTGAAGCGTGGCGGCAGAGACCTTCTAGGGTTTATTCTAGACCCAATTCTACTTCAGTCCGAGCGCTGCGAGCAGCTCTTTCCGGGGAAGGGGTGAAGCGATCAGCGATGGAGGAGTGGGAGGACGACGGTAGGAGGGGTCGAAAGAGGAGTTGGAGTCAAGGAGGACGTGGGCGCCTGGAGCCCTCTTGGATGGACCGAGAGGCTGGTGAAGCAATGCGTCCTCCGAAGCACACACACAGTGGAGGTGGTAGGGGTTCACCAGCACCTCAGCCACGCAAACCTGCAGGTAAGTTGTTACGCACGTGCATCCTTCCTTCTGGGAATTGCACTATACCTAAACCCTAAACCTTCGTGCTTCTCCCAATGCGTTTACTCAACTGTGTAGTCATTCGTGTCTAGGAAACATTATAGTGCGTCATCTGAAACGTGATGTAGTGTCTTCCGAAACGTAAGTCTCCACGTCATGAAAAACGTAACGTAACGTCATGAAAAACGTAATAGAAGGTCAACTTGAACCTCACCGGAAACGTGATGCCAGGTCATTAAAAACGTGTTCTACCTTCATCTCTTCTTGTCATGTCTGCTGTCTACGGAAGTTTAGTTCTTGAGGTCTGTTTCGTTTCTTCAATACTCATATATTCTCGTCTTCTCGCTCCCATTTTGCTCCCTTGCTGTTTTTTTTTTTTTTCTCTTTTTTTGTTGGCTTTCTTTCGTTCATTTTTGGCTCCGCGTCACATTCTTTGCCTTCGGGTTACTAGTTTCAGAGTTCAGTCCTCTTCCATGTTGTTTTTTTGCTTGTTTTTTTTCTTCTTTATTTTTTTGGCTTTCTTCAGTTCAGTTTGGACTCCGCCTCACATTCTCTGCCTTCGGGTTACAAGTTTCAGAGTTCAGTCCTCTTCCATGTTGTTTTTTTGCTTGTTTTTTTTCTTCTTTATTTTTTTGGCTTTCTTCAGTTCAATTTGGGCTCCGCCTCACATTCTGTGCCTTCGGGTTACTAGTCTCAGAGTTCAGTCCTCTTCCATGTTGTTTTTTTTTTTCTTATTTTTTTTTTTGTTTTCTTTTTGGGCTTTCTTGAGTTCATTTTGGGCTCACTTGCCTTGAGCTCACTTCATGTTCCGGGGGTGTCCTCTTCTTTTCTGATTGCTGCATTGCTTCAATTTTCCATTGTGCCTGCACACGGCTTTGGTGAGTGTGAGGAAGATCTAACAGGATTTCGGTTTCTAGACACATGTTCATGTGTTAGTTTTTTTTCTTTTTATGTGTGTTGGGGTCGTGCGGGTGGATGGCAGATCGGGCTCTGGATGTAAGCTGGATTTAGGGTTCAGGTGTGCGATGTGCAGAGTGTTAGTTGTGAGTGCTGGGTTAGTTTTATGTGCGAGGGATTGGTTTAGAAGGGTGAATGCACTTGTTTGGTTGAGTGAACTAGTCCTTTGTCATGTGTGTGCGTCATCTGAAACGTGGTAGTGCGTCCTCTGAAACGTGATAGTGCGTTATCTGAAACGTGATGGAGTGTCTTTCTAAACGTGACGAAACGTCATGAGAAACGCACTACAATGTCAGATTGAACGTCACTCAAAACGCGATGTTCTACCTTCATGTCGTCTTGTCGTGAGTGGTGTCTATAGAAGTTTAGTTCTTGAGGTCTATTTCGTTTCGTCAGTTCTCATGTATTCTCTTCTCCTCTCTCCCATTTTGCTCCCTTGTTGTTTTTTTTTTTTTTTTTTGTTTTTTGCGTTCTTCACTTCATTTTTTAAGCAGCCTCCTATTCTATGTCTGATCTCTGTACTTTCAGCGTTAGTTCAACTTTTATTTTTATTTATTTTTTATTTTTGTCTTTTCCTTTTTTTTTTTTTTTTTTGCTTTCATCACTTCATCTTTTGTTCAACCTCCCATTTCGTTTCTGATCTCCATTGTTTCAGATTTTGTTCCTCTTCTAATTTGCTTTTTTTTTTTTTTTTTTTTTTTTTTCTTTCCTTGGCTTTCATCACTTCATCTTTTGCATCACACCCCGTTTTGTTTCTGATCTCCGTTGTTTCAGGTTTTGTTCCTTTTATGTTTTGCTCTCTTCTTCTTTTTTTTTTTTTTTTTTTTTTGGCTTTCATCAAGTCTTCTGACTGCGTCCTATTTTACTCTCTTCTCTCTACTCTGTATGACTTGAATTTTTATCTCTTCTGTCTTTGTGATCCCGACTTTATTATTTTTTTAATTTTTTAATTTTTAATATTTCATTTATTTTCAAATCAGTAGACATCGCGTTTCTCATGATTGTGGTTTCGGGTTTCTAACGACAGGTACGTGACCTTGCGTTCATATTGACATGACCTTGTGTTTTAATTGATATGGATTTGCGTTTCTAATGACAGTTAATTGGCAGTGCACTTATGTGTGGTTTGAAAATGTAACACTCTTTCGATTTGGATGGTATGGTTGTGGTTGTAGCTTGGTCAAGTTCTGATTTACGTACTTTATAATTCTGTGTGTTCTGAATGTGAATCCAAGTTACCTAGTAAGTACTAAACCTATTTAAACCTGTAGGGTACATGAGGAGGATACCGGCTAAATCCAGCAGGCATTCGCCGGAGCACAGCGACGACCTTACTCCGCCATGGCGCGCTGCCAGCACGGACACATCTTCTAGGCACGGCTTCCACGGCAACAAAGGAAAAGGACCTGCACGGGCTGGGACTAGGACGGCTGCGCGCAGCTCCGGGACTCAATCACAGGAGCAGTTCGAGGATGAAGAGATGGAGGAAGAGGAAGAGTTCGAGGATGAGGACATGGAGGAATATGAAGACATGGAGGATCAAGAGGAGGAAGAGGATGACCAGCCTAAAGAGCCGCTGCGCATTAAGCTAGACCGTCGCGGGAAGCCGGTGGGCGCCCACGAGCCAACGCTGGGCAGGGAGCTCCAGAAGTTTGCAAGACGGTTAGATCCGACCGCCACTCCCTGCTGGCACGGACAGACGGTGGCGGCAAAGAGGGCGTTGCTTCAAAGAGTGCGGGCTGAATTCGAGTTCTAGGGCGAGACAGACGAACTGAGTGAGAGCTGGTTCAACACCCGGATGTCGAGGTGCGTGACACGCGTCAAGTACCAACTCAACCAGCTCATCAAGCAGGGACATGGTCCGCCGGCCGACATAGCTCTGGAGCATTGGGAGAAGTTAGTGGAGCTGAAAGACGACCCAGCAGTGCAAGAGAAGTCGCTCATAATGTCGAGCATATCTCTTGGGAGGCCGTCTAAGAATGGTAACAACTGGACGCAGTCCTTAGCGGCGGTGTCGGCACTGGTAAGTTTCCCGCTTTCCATCTTGTCACTGTAACTTCTGAATTCATGATTGATGTGTTCGGAGAGTCGTCAATTGGTAGGAAAGGGATGTTAAGAGACGTTTCACTTGACCTGTTCACTTGTGTCACATCTCGTTTAAATAAACATGTTTCTGTGTCATAATAAACGCATGTGACAGGTTTGTCATGTGACTGAGTTCTATGCGGGCTGAATTCGAGTTATCTATGATTTCTATGTATCTGGTTTGTCATGGTTGTTGTTAATGAAATGACTATGGGAGAGAAATGGACGGAATGTGGGACTCTTGTGCAGAGTATTCAGCTTGGTCGGAAGCCAACGGACGAGGAAATTGCAAATGAGGTGAAGGCCATGAGGAAACGTGAGAGAGAGGAAGCCTTACTGGTGAAGAAGCAGAAGGCAGCAGAGAGTCGTGACCGTGAATGTGGGAGGATGGAGAAGCTGGAGGACTTGTGTGCGGCCCAGGACGAGAGGTTGAAGAAAGTAGAGGACATGCTCTACCAGTTACACGCCAAGCTTCAACAGATGACCAAGCCGAAGGAGAAGAAGAAGAGGACAGCAGCCAAGGAGAAGAGCACGAAGAGAAGGACGGTGGACAAGGAGGAGGTCAGTGCAGCGATGGAAGACCTGGGGACGGCGGAGGCCTCAGAGGGCCGCACAGAGTCGGGGGACGCTCTTCAAGGCACTGGCATGGAGCCAGAGGAGGAGGTGGACCCAGATTTAGTGACAGGTAAGGAGGTCGCCGAAGCAGCTACCGAGGCAGGGGAGGGGGCGGCCATGGACCATGACGCTTCGGAGGGGGCGACCATGGACACCGACACAGAGCAAGTCAAGAATCCAGGTACCGAGACAGGAGAGAGCGCCCCAACCCCCACTGCCCAGAGTGTCCACGAAGACTTGCTCGACTTCGACTCCATGACACAGGCACGCGAGAAGGAGAAGGTCCCCTCTGAAACAGCAAAGGAGCACCAGGTTGAGGAGACGATGGCACAGCTCTCCACTGACTCTGCTGCTCAAGATCAAGTATGAGATGGTTTCAGTTTCTTCCATAATTTAGTAGGATGTTTGAACTCTCTATATGGGCAAGCATTGGTTTCAGCAGTATCTGAAGTCCATCGTTTTTGAGTTAGCTATGTCACTAGCCTAGTGTCTACTCGGTAGAAACTCTGCCTCTAAATCTGTAGACCACTTTTTAGTTGATATTAGTTGCGTTTCGAATGACAGTACATTGCGTTGCAAATGACAGGACTTTATGTTCTTAATGACGTGACATTGCGTTTCGAATGACGTTACCTTGCGTTTTAATTGACGTGACCTTGCGTTTTAATTGACATGACCTTGCGTTTAAAGTGGCATGAAGTTGCGTTTAAAGTGACATGCGGCATGAGGGAGGCAGTCTACACATACGTGCTGCACCGAGTCTTTGTTAGTTCACTTAATGCCTTGTTTGTATTGTAGGGTGGATTTGCGAAAGGAGTGGCGGTTCAATTGTTGAGCAAACCTCGTGACGACCCCGAGTCCGAAGTTGTTGGAGCAGGAGTGTTGCATGGACTGCCTGGAGAGTCTATCCATTGCATGACCATAGAAGATGATGAGTTCTCCGTCCAGGTGCAGTCCAGCCTCAAAGACGACCACGAGCTTCAGTGTCCTGTGGAGGATGAAAACGTCCTCTCTATGAATCAAGCCATAGGCTGGTTCATTCGCTGGCCTGCGACAGACATGAGACTCCTGGACGCCCCAGTTGAAGAACCATCGAAGGCAGTGGGAGGCGCTGGTGACGCCACTACGGCCGCTCCTGACTCCAACGCCACCAATGCAGCATCACATGGGAGAGCAACAACACGAGCTGGTGCAAAGAAACTCAAGTCTCCAGTGAAGGAATCGGCCAAGTCTCCTCGACAGAATCAGAAGCCGAAGGAGGATACAAGGAAGTTGCCTAAGAAAGTTGCATTTAACAACAAACAACAGGTTAGTTTTCACACTCCCTCACCTTGATGCACAAGTAATGTTTGACGCGGTTTAACGTGGTTTAACGTGTATGTCACCCTTGGATAACATGTGCGTTAAACTGCGTTAAACAGCGTTACTTTAGACAGTGTTCTCCTTTAGTGCAGTATGGGTTTTGATGCAAGCGTAGGGGCGGTGTTTTCCAATACGCAGGAGCGCTTCATTCGTCTTCGGTCTCAGGCACCCGAATCACGAACTGAGCAGAAAAGTAGATCCCATTTGAAGGCATTGGTCGAGGCCATTTCTTTCCTCTACCCTGATGATGACGCAGTTGTGTATACAGGAAGAAGGTGGGGGTTCGGTGAAGTTGACGGGACAGAAAGCAGCACTGCCGGTGAAATGCTTTAAACGGGTATGCGCTCAATGATCCTTTTCCATTACATGGATTGTTTGGTTGATATGTTGCAGTGACCTCACCGTTCCCTTGATTATGTTCGCCACGCAGATCAAGAAGAACTGAGCATGACTCTCGGGATGTACGCTCGATTTGCTTTGTTTACATGTCAACCGCATCTCGAGGAGGTGGATCCATTGATTTTGGTAGAAAGCTGTACGCATCTACGTTCAGCAGGTAGCCTTTAGGTTCTGGTGTATTTGACATTGCTCTTCACTGTATCCGTATTGTTTTAAATGCAATCCAGATTTTTTCATATTGTAGCACACTTCTTTGTGCGCACAGTGAAGTGCACATTCTTACACCCATGCTCCGTTTACTGTTGTTTATATGCATATTTCTAGATGTGATATGCACGTTTTTAACGACGTTATAACGTGTTTCATTTTGTGTTACAAAGCGTTTAACCGTATGTTACATAGCGTGGAATTGTGTGTTACAGCGCGTTTCATTTGTGTGTTACAGAGCGTTGAGCTGTATGTTACAGCATATTTAATTGTGTTTTAATTGACGCTTCGTTTGCGTTTTGAATGGCGTTCTCTTGCGTTACAGAACGTTATCGCTCACGTTTAATAGTGTTTGTATGTGTCACAATGATCATGAGCAATGCGTCTGGATAAACATTAAATCGCGTTTCAGTGAACATCCGAATTCCACTTTGATGTCACAAAGAGTTGACACCGCGAACGTCAACTTCCGTCTACGTGCGTTTTTTAAAACGCATTCAAATACGTGAAACATGCGTTTATCAGCATCAAAACACGTTATAATGAACGTCCACACTACGTTTACGTAAACACACAAAAACCGTCAACATAAACCGTTTTTGTAAACATACAAAACCCGACACCGTAAACGCATCCGGGAATATTCTACGATCCGTGATCATGATACGTGTCACCATCTCAGCCGTTGAAATCAAGTGCCACGTCAACTGCCACGCAATATCTGACGTGGAATGGACAATGGAGGGAAATATCCACGTAAACTCCAACGTGGAATGAAAAACAGCGGGAAATGCTCACGTGGCAAAAAGTAACTCCCTCAATTTACTGACCCCAGGTAACTTCTGGCAATTCCGAGTAATGTGGTTTAACAGAGATGACGTGCGCACGTTAAAACGTTTTAACGTGCCATGACGCGCCGCGTCATAATCAAAAGACCTATGTGATAGGGCGCGTCACTTTGGACTAGTCAAAAAATCCACGTTAAACCGCGTTAAAAACCGCGTTAAAAACCGCGTTAAACGGCGTTATCTTTGACGCATCTTTGCCATAGTGTTCCTATGAGACCAACGGATGGTGGGGTCGTGACATATGAGCCATGGGGTACCCAACACACATGAATACCTTCCTGTATTGGTCATATCTGCAGTTATTGTTTCGCAATGTCCTCCTATTTTAAGGTGAATGATAGCTTCGTGAGTGATGAGCCGAGAATTGATTTCTCTACCATCAATCACTCTGACTTCGCGCGGATGTTCCTTAGTCTTCACAATTGCGTTGCACTTCTGTGCAAAATGAGGATGAATAAAAATACCAGTGGCACCAGAATCCACCAATGCAAGAGTTGCCACACCATTCACTTCAACATCCAAAGTTAGGTGCGCTCCCGGGTCAAGGGTGGCACGTAAATATTGGAGATCATTTCCAGTTTCTAGTTTCAATGTATTTCCCGAATCCAACAATCCTTGTCGCATTTTGTCGCATTTCCTGCCCCAATCTCATCCATGACTGACTAACCTTGGGTTTTTGGGGATCACTTCCTTTTATGATCGTTGCTGCTGCCCTTTGGACGGACCCCGGGTACTGAACCTCTCCGCTCAGTCCCGGGTTTTGCCTTTTCCCGAAAACTCACTGGTTTCTTCCTCTAAAGATGCAATAGATAGTGGCTTGGAGGGGTTGGTGGGACATTTGGAACGGACATGGCCGATTTCACCGCAGCCCCAGCACCGTCCCTGTCATTGGTAGTCTAATCTTTCTGCAGATGTTTTTGCTAACGCCGTGCTTACTCGTACCGCCCCAAGCTCCATTGGCACTGGTCCTGACGAACCATTGTTAGAAGGTTTTCCAACCGGATTTCGAGGCACAAAGGTAGGGGCTCTCGACACGAAAGAATCTGATTGAGATCGTCGATTTTGACGTCGGCCCCATAACCTCTCGTCAATTCTTGACGCCATCGCCATCCAATCTTGGAGTCTCCGTGGTTGGCTCTCCGCTGTAGCCAGTGAGTCCAAGACCTCATCCTTCAGTCCTCCTCTAAATCGTGCTATCAAACTTGATTCGTTCCAATCAAGTTGCGCTGCGAGCTCATTAAAAGTAGAAATATAAGCTGATACCGAGCTAGTCTGACGTAACCTTCCAATTTTGTCTTCAGCATTACCTCGTCTATCCAAGTCACCATACACAGCAATGACCGCGTCTTGGAAAGCAGTATAATCAGTTAAGAGTTCATGTTCCCGTTCCTCGTCCAAAGCTTGAAGTAAAGGCATCGCCCAATTTTGAGCGGGCCCTGTCATATAAGAAAGTGCATATGCTACTTTATCCGCATCAGAACTGTAAGTTCGTGGCTTACCTCTGAAAACTAATCGTAGTTGTGCAAACCAACGATACACCTCATTTCCTTTCTTTCCGGAAAACTTCTCAGGATCAGCTACCTTTGATTCTCGACTCTCAATATCAGATTCCCGATGTCCTCCCATCCTTGAATATGCTCGTTCATCTCCCCTAATTGAAGTTAAAGGAGATCGTTGTCGAGGTATTGCAGCCACTTGCTCTGAAATCTGTTGGACCAAATGTGGAATTGCAGATTGAAAAACAGACTGAATCTGCTGCTGTATAAAAGAAGCAAATTCGGAACCCATGGTCTCTGGCACAGGGAGCCCTCCAGATACCCCGTCCACCTGATCTCAATCCATCACGCAATCGGAGATTAATCAGCTGAGTCTCTGTTAATTCAGCTCCAATGTAATTTCTTCCGCGAAGCCCATGCCTGTTTTTTGCAATTTGAAGCTCATCCTTCGAGTGACAAGACTCTAGACGAGGTCCTCAGTCACTGTTGATACATAGAAAACACGATTCCCATCTTCCTTTCCAAAATGGTTATCCATTAAAACAGCTGCATTGGTCAGGTCGAGATGAAATACACGCAAGCAGCCTGCCAATTTCTGAGACCAGTTTTCAAAAGAACTGGCGATTGCGTCCAAGCGTGTTTTGATCATTCTTAAGAGGCAGCATCCATCTTCGATCATAATGCCATGACAGCATTGCCACCACGAAATGGTTATGAGAATATTACGACATGACTCGCCAACTCCCCTCTACTTGGGAATTTAGACCTTGTCTGCATTGATTACCTGGAGTATGCTCTTCGCATTGATTAGATTGTGTAATCCACATAAGTTCAGATGTGTTTACCTCCAAACGACTCCATCGAAGGTCTGTCTGTCTGTAAACGACTCCAACTCCAGGATTCTAAAATCAACTTGCAAACTGATACATTGCAGCCTGATTTAATCGTCAACGCATCTGTTATGAAGTGCTTGGAAACCAGATCATTCGTAAGATTTTGCTAATCAGAACCAACCTCTTTTAAATTTTCGTCAATACATGTTTGCTCCGCTTCTTCTCTTCTTCAGCTGCTTCAACAGATTCCTCATATTTCGACCAAATAATTTCTCATAATTCGACAAGAGATTAGTTCATAGACAATAGCAAAGATTTCGTTTGCATGATAAGACCCTCGACAGGTAACCCTCAACGGCAGTTGTATACCTGTCCAACCCTTCGTTGCTGAATTCGAAATAAGTCATATGAAATTTCTTACAAGTCAAGATGCCTCGATCCTCGTAACTTCCTCGAACGTGACCAACATCGGAACCATTACCGGAACGCAAGCCAATCAATGATGTGACATTATGTCAGGGTTCGGAATTCTAGGCTTTGGTTCCGGCAGGAAAAACGTGCAGACCATTAATTAACATGTAACTTAACTGAGATGAACACAACCATGCTAAACGATGCACAAACCAGAATCACATTACAAAATGTCACATGAGGAACAAGCTTCCTCATTGTGGTTTAAATAAGAGAAAGCTGGAACCAACAGTTATAACTGTCTGTTACTAACTAGTTTGTAACATGTTCCAGCATTTCCAAGGGGAGATCACTCCACAAGGCAGTGTTCAAGTCCATCGACCCTACACACTTCAAATGAAAGAACCTCAATCCTAACCCATCACATCTCAACCTGTCAAGCTATAAAACACAGAAAACAATGCACCTAATATGCTACATTCCCTTGCAAACCACAACACACCTCTCTGTCACTCTAGTCAACGATCCCGGAACACCCCTTTGCCCCCATAGCACTCTCGACGAGTTTCAAGCCATCATACAACGGAAGACAAAAACGAAAACTTAGATAGAGTGAAATTAGGAACAGCTCAGAGATGTGGTAGAATCACATCATCTTTTGAGCCAAATCCAAGCTTGTCCCAAATCCTAAACCCTAACCCTTGCAAAAAACATCTTTACCAAGACGACATGCAATATAAGTAACTCCATGGCCACACATCACCAATAACCTCAGATCAACAACCTCATAGCTTCATTTGTTAGAATCATACTTGAGAAAAACGCTTAGAGGAACCAAACCAAAGCTTAGAGGCTCCTAGACATTCCTCCAATTGAGGAGATGTTATGCTGTCTTAGAATTCGCAACCTGTATGGGGAATGGAATAGACTTTTCTCGCCAAAATAGAGGTGGATGGAGGAGCTGCACAAAATTAACAAAGTGCTGCATCTGCAAACAAAGTCATGAAACATCAAACGTCTCTCAGCTGCTCATCTGCTCACTATTCATATGTTATCTAGGTGTTAGACTCTGTTAGATGGTCACCCTAAAGCCATGGAAAATCTTGAAACCAATAAAAGTAAAAATGAAAACAAAGCAAAAATTAGAGAAAATTGAAGAGAGTAAATAGACACCCCTGTGCCTGCAATATTATATTTAGTGTATGTTGACAGCATGTTTGTTCATGAATAATGTACCCAATATCAGCATCAACCACTCAGAAGAGAGAGATTAAGGTAGCAGTACCCATTCATGCCAGCGACCCATTCCTGCCAGCTACAATTTGACCAGAAAGTGCCTCCTTGTGAACCTAAACTTGAACATAAGTGTATTGAAATTTCACTAGAATCAATGAGATGGAACCAATGAGATGGAAGCATTAACAAGTTTTGTCCACAGGTTTCTTCTGTCACTTTTGGGTAAGTCTAGAGTTATGAATAGGTGTCTACAACACCTTCACTTCAAAAATTTGTGTAAAATTGCTCTTACCTCCAAAAATTCTGATTCCAAGACCAAGCACTTCCTCTCCAATTTGCTAACACATTCATGATTTCACTTCATGCTCTTTGCACTCCCAGGTTCTCAAAATCCTTATTCTGGTAGGAATGGGTACTGCTACCTTAATGTAAATCAATCAAGGACTTGCACAATGAAGTCTGGCTACATGTATATATTAACCTCTTGTTTATAACAATAGGAACACTCACTTAACTCCAGTGAATTGATCTATTTTTGATAAAAAAAAGTTAAATTTTTATTATTTACTTTGGCCCTTCAAGGGGGCTTTGAGCTCGCTCATTGGCCCAAATTAAATTAAATTAAAATAAATTCACCCAAATGGATTCTATTATAGACATAGATGTTGGACTTGTGTCCTTCAAAAAATAAAAGGTGTCTATCTATAGTCTTTTTGCTTTTTATTCCAAACTTAGATTCAAGTCATAGATTTTTTCTATGCTTGATTGATGTATTAGAGTAAATTTAACTCTTTACCATTTAAATATGTTGATTCGAATGCAACAAGTGATAAATGATTCCTCGTTACCAAAATTTCAAAATTGGTAGGGTCTAGTGTCCTTAGCATACAATTGCACGACTTGTATAGTCAATAATGTCTGATATACAGTTTTACAAAGTCGTAGATGGTCACCTCTAGGGAGAGTGTACAACCCAAAAACCGTCATTGTTTGCACCACATGGAAAATGTTGTAAATAATAAAAGTAAAAATGAAAATAAAGTAAGAGAAAAATGAAGAGAGTAAATACACACCCAAGTCACTGCAATGTTATATTTACTGTATCTTGAGAGCAGGTTTCTTCATGAATAATTCCAAAAAAGAGAACAAAATAAATCGGAAGTTTTTAGAAATGAAAAACAAAGATGTGAGAAATAAAAGTATGGGATATATGTCTATTTAAAATCAAATTAAGATTGTCTGTAGTGATTTATTTTAAGAAGTAGAACTGAGAAATAATTTTCTTGGAAGGCAAAGTTTATTTTTCCCAAAAATAAATAAATATACGTTCAAGGGTGAACGAACTGGTACAAGATACGGTATCTGAAGAAAAACGTCATTGCAAGGTAATAGTTACCAACAGACACAGCACTTCGAAACGGCACGAGCCTGGTATACCAGCGGGTATCTTAGTCGGGTATGTGATCCGGGTATTAAGAAGGGGTATAAGCGCTAATACGTGCGAGGATATAGACAGGATCCGGGCCGGTTCTTAGGGTTTGGGGTGAGGTCGTCTTTCTCGAAAAATTTGCTTAAACCCCAGGAAGGAAGGAAGGAACGTTTTTGCAGAGGTTTGGTGAAGTATTGCAGCGATTTTCTCAGCTATGGCGGCCATGGGGCCGAAGACGAAGGGGCAAGGTCATGTTCCAGGCAAGGGCAAGGCCAACAGGCAGAAGTTCAGGGGCAAGAGAGTTGACGAGGATGAGGAGATTGCGTCTCTGGAGGAGCGGATTGCCGCGGGCGCGCCAGGTCCAGGGACTAACCCTCTGGGGGTTACGATTGCTAAGGAGGGGGAAGGGGAGGGGGATAGGTTGAAGGCGTATGCTGGAGCGAAGGACTTTACAGGGTTGCCGCTGTCGGATCGGACGCAGCGGGGGTTGAAGGACTCGAAATTCGTGCACATGACTGCGATCCAGAGGGCGGCGATTCCGCATGCGCTTTGTGGGCATGATGTGTTGGGCGCGGCTAAGACTGGGAGTGGGAAGACGCTGGCGTTTCTGATTCCGGTGAGAGTGAGGTTGCGGGACGGGAGTGAGGGTTTAGGGTTTAAGGGTTTAAGGGTTTGGGAGGGTTTAAGGGAGCGTGAATGCGAAGAATTGGTGGTGGACATACTATCATGTGCATGAGTATTTATTAGTTTTCTCTGTAGGTCGTCACTATTGTGATTGTTCGTCAGTTTGAGCTGTTGTTGTGCTCACAGGCGTTAGGATTTGTGAGCTGTGCAGGTGATTGAGAAGTTGTATCGGTTGAAGTGGGGCTCCATGGATGGGGTTGGTGGGATCATTATTTCTCCGACACGAGAACTTGCTATTCAAATTTTTGATGAGCTTCGGAAAGTAGGCAAACATCATTCGATTAGTGCGGGGCTGCTCATTGGAGGGCGTAAGGGGGTGGGCACGGAGAAGGAGACTGTCGGGGCTTTGAATATATTGGTGTGCACTCCTGGTCGGTTGTTGCAACATATGGACGAGACTCCAAACTTTGACTGCTCACAACTGCAGGTGAATTGGAAATCATGAAGCCGTCGTTTTTTAATTAATTTTTTGTCTTCACGCGCATTAATGTCTTGGGGTCGTACTTCCGGATTTTATATGGACGATATAGCGGCGTGCAAGTGTATCTATGGTGCTGCAAAATCGTGTTCTTAACTTGGTTAGCGAAATTGTTGAGGTTTGAAGTCGACCGTGTTTAACTCACGAGCTGACAAGCTGTGGGAATGTTTTAGAAACCATCTATCCTGGCCTTGGGTCTTAGCCTAGATTTTACGGACCACGTTGTCTTGTTAATGATTCCATCATTTGCTGATTCGATCATTTGCAATTAGTGCAATTATTTTGAAAGTTAGCGTATGATTTAGTGTTGATTGTTCATGGCACTAGTGTCCGCGGCGGAATAGTTTGGATGCAAGGGTTCGAGATTAGTACTAGTTGTTGTTTTTTTGTTTTTTGTTTTTTTGTGTGTTTTATGAGTGTTTCCTGGTTTACAGATAAGTTCCTGTACTATTTTATTAAAAGATACAAGGGCCTTTTTTTCTAAGTTAGCTGAATAGAAGTTGCTATTGGTTCTGTGTTGTAATGCAGATGTTGGTGCTCGATGAGGCAGATCGAATTTTGGATATGGGGTTTGCAGGGACTTTGAATGCTATACTGGGCCAAATTCCCAAAGAGAGGCAGACGATGCTTTTTTCAGCTACTCAGACGCGCTCTGTAAAAGATTTAGCTCGCCTTAGCTTACGAGATCCCGAGTATTTGGCAGTCCACGCAGAATCTGCAGCTGCCACACCAGCTAGATTACAACAAACTGTCATGATAGTTCCTTTAGAGGAGAAAATGGACGTGCTTTGGAGTTTTGTGAAGACCCATCTTCACACTAAGATGCTTGTCTTTCTATCTAGTTGCAAACAGGTAAGGGATGCCTCTGATATATCTGTCTATTTGCTGGAGCCCTCTCTCCATCTTTTCTACTGTTTTTCATCACTGCGAGGTTTGTGCAGTTGTTTGTCGTTGTTGTTTATGCAGTTGTTTGTCGTTGCAGGTGAAATTTGTACATGAAGCATTTCGACGACTTCGGCCTGGTATACCTTTGAGTTGTTTACATGGGCGCATGAAACAAATGCAAAGAATGGTTACATTTTACAAATACTGTGAAGCTAAGCATGCACTTCTCTTTGCTACTGATGTCGCTGCTAGAGGATTGGACTTTCCAACTGTTGATTGGGTTCTTCAGGTAACATTTTAATTGTTTTTTTCCCATCATTACCTGAGTTCTACATAGATGTTTTTATCGTGACAGAATTCTGTCCGTTCTCAATTGGGGACGTCCTACATATTCCGTCTTCTTACTATCTCCATGCTGTAACAGGTGGATTGCCCTGAGGATGTCCCTTCTTACATTCATAGAGTGGGGCGTACTGCTCGATACACTGCAGCTGGTCACTCTCTTCTTTTTCTCTCACCTTCAGAGCAGCCTATGCTGGCAGCCCTGGAAGCAGCCAAAATTCCCGTGAAGTTGATCAAGGTCAGTGGAATTGTTATTCAAAAATCTGCATTGTTCTGTATTTAGTGATCGTCCGTAGGAGTATGATGAACTGCGTGAATAGGCTGTTTTTTCGTTGTTCCTTGACTTTCTACTTGTAAATCGCCAGGCAAACAAAGAAAAGGTTCAACCCGTATCAGGCGCTCTTGCTGGATTGTTGTCCAAAGACCCAGATTTGAAGTACATGGCGCAACGTGCCTTTACAACATATCTTCGCTCTATACACGTGCGTTCGGACAAGTCGATATTTGATGTAACCAAACTTCCTCATGCCGAGTATGCTGCCTCATTAGGATTGCCCACCACCCCACGCATCCGTTTTTTGAAGAGGGGAGTGAAGGGTGGCAAGAATATTCAAGGGTCTGACGAGGTAACTACTCAATCCTCTATGAGAGGGATAATTGTGATTTTTTGGGTTGCATCTGCCACTGTTATTCCTTGCATTCTTTGTACATTTAGTTCTTCCGTTAATATTACCATAACCTTGCTGTATAGATGTTGAAAGAAGTTTCGTTCAAAGATGAATATGCCTGCTGAAATGACTGATTGACAAGTAGTTGTCCATTAATGTTCAACTATTCGTGAAAGAGCACGTTCATTCCATGTTTTGGGCAATATTTCTGTTCGCATGCCCGGTTTATTTATGAGGTGTCTTGAGAGCATGTAGTTGGTTCTGTTTTGAGTTTGATTATATACTGTGCTGACTTGAGCTTCATACAGGATGTGAGTGAGAAAGGCAGTGACGAGGAAAATGATGACGAAGATGAGGCTGAACGTATGATTTCTGAAGATGACCAAGAAGAGACAACCAAGGAAGCAAATGTTCCTGCAGAGAAGAAGAAGAAAAGCAAGCTGGATCGTCTATTTGCTCGAAAAAACAATGATGTTCTTTCTTCTGCTTTCGACAAAGTTAGAGCACATGATGAAGATGACGACGGTGAGGCGAATAGCGACTCTGATGAATTTTTAACTAAGAAAAGACCCAGAGAGCAGGTAACCTCGGACGAGTTCCTGACAAAGAAGAAAGTCAAGACAGATGCTGAAGAAGTGGAGGGCAAACAAATGAAAGCAAAAAGGTAAGGCATGGTTGAGTTCAGATATGTATTTTCTGAATCATTTTGCTGTTGACTTCGACAATGGTTGTGTTCATTGGTTTCATCGCTCTCCTGGGCCAACTTTTTTCTTCCATGCAGCTCGGGTGTCAAAATCTTAAAAAAGAACAAGTTGAAGATAGATCCTAGCAGGGCTGGGACGCATCGTATGGTGTTTGACGATGAGGGTGTTGCTTTACCTCCTTTAGCTGCTCTTGCTCGACAAAGCAAAGAAGTGTTGAATGCACCACCAGGTACTATTCACAGTTTTATATGTTACTAGAATATGTTCGCTTTTGATAGCAATTGCGTCAGGAATCACTTACCGTGCTGTTGCTATTTTTCTGGTTCCAGTCTTATTCATAAATTCCAAACTTTTTACTTGGTTTATAGTAGATGTTCTGTAATTTGTAAGATTTGTAAAGTTACGGTTTTATAGTGTGTGTTAGTTCTCGAAGTCGTTGGTATTGATGGCTACTCTTTATGTTCAGGTGTGAGCAATGAAATCGCAGAAGCAGCCAATGAACGGTTCAAACAGCTTAAGATGGAAATGAAGCAGCGAGACAAGGAGGATCGTCTCCAAGAGAAACAAAGACTACGAGAAAAAAGGACAAAACTAAAGCAGAAACTACGGGCAGCTTCAGATGATGAGGATGATGAAGAGGATGAGGATGGTGATCGATCTGGTGGTTCTAGTGGTAGTGAGAGTGATGGTGAGAATATCAAGGAAAGACAACGAAGACAGTTCAGGCGAACGACGAAGGAGGATAGTAGCGAAAGTGGTAGTGATGACAGTGATTCAGACATACAGCCACAAACAAAAAGAGGGAAGAATAAAAGTAGTGCAGGTCAGAAGCATGATGCTAGAGACGATTATCCTTCTGACATTGAGGAGTTATCATTAGCTGAAAAAGAGGCCCTTGCTCTGAAGCTTTTGAAAATGCGACGCTAGATTTCAGTCTCGTTTGACTGATCGTCATTTTTGGTACAGTAGGTAGATTTATTTTTATCTGTTTCTGCAGAAACGAAATCGTATCTGTTTAAGATCTAGTCAGCTTTTATGTTCTATGATCCGCATGTTATACTATTGAATTAGAATTTGAGAATCAGTATTGTCTTGCGACAATCAGCGTTGAAGGTTACCGGTACTCAAGAAACTGTAAAATTGTTCCTTTTTTGAAATTGTTAAAATCTTCTGTGATGATTTTTTCTCACGTTGATTCAAGATCGCAGAAAACCCATTTTAGGACTATCGACCTTAAGAGAGTTTAGGTATGGAATTCCATAATTACACAAGAATGGTCAAATATGGACATTTAAGACATTTAAGAACATACCCAAGTCATTTTTGAACGTATAATGATGAAATCCTACCTTGGACCAGTGATCTCTTGGATGTTTTTTATTTCTTAAGTGTCATCAATCTTGAAATTTCTTCACCTATCTCTACAAATGTAGGCCTCTCACAAGGATTTGGATGCCAACATCTCTTCATCAATTGCCCAATCCCGCTCATTGGATTACTAGCCGGGGGAGAATCATCATTGAAATCTTAATTAGCCTAATCCTGCCCTAATCTATGTAAACCATTTATCATACCCTTCCTGGGGAAAGTGATCAGCAGGATGTTCCGTATGTGAAGCAATAGTTTATCCGCTTTGAATTGCTAGTTACTAGGCCATTATTTTAAAAATTAAGCACACTCCACTTAAAGAGACTGTTCGCTATTCCTAATCAATTAATGATTACCACTAATCCTAATTTCCTGTGAAGAAAGTGATCAACTTAACCACTGGAATGCTCCTCGACTACTTCGTTCACCAACTGCAAACCCCCCGGATGATCCACACACTCACGCACATGATGCCGCATCCACTCACTGTGCAACTCATTCGCATCCCCGGGGCCTTCACACTTGGGATCCTGAGGGTTATGTGTGCACGGCTGCGTCGAATAAGCATCGAAGCACGAGGTCGAATTTGGGAAAACTTCCCCTTTTATGTTCAGGTACAATGCCTTGACGCCACCAATCCCTTGTGGGACGTATCCGAAGGTGGAGTACGCGCTGATCGCCAACACATCACTGAAGCTTAACAACCACATCTCCACAAACGCCGTCTCTCCTTGGTGCACCGAACTGTCCTGACTCCCCTGCAAATGAAACGAAGTTACACAATTGATCATCAGAAGTTACATGAAAAGGATTTCGGTTTTCGAAAACTTTCGACATGACTAAACATGCATGGATCAGTTTGGGGAAGAGAAGATGGGGTGTAGGATTTACATACCAAGTGGGAGACCATGTGGAAGCGGATCGCAGTTTTGTTGACGTTGGGTTTCCCTGCGTAGAGGTCTTTTAGCTCGTCGTAGTATTTCAGTTGGAGTGAAGTGACGAGAACCGATATTTCGGTGGAGCTTTCCCATCCGTTGCGGGCGAAGGACATCACGTCCGAGACGTCGTCTACCGTTGTGAGCTTCGGTAACACCTGTCATGGCGAAGTAGACAACAGAATTAGAGAAGATATGAGCTGGTGAAAGAATTTCATGCAAGTACTACAAATATAGTCGAGAATTGTGAGGGAGTGAGACAGTACGTCGCGGCTTTGGAGGCAATCGACGATGTGATCGAAGACGACAGGGTCGTACTCAGCGAGGTTCCAACGGCCGTGCAGGCGCACTTGCACCCCGACGCGCTTGGACGATCCTGCGAGGTAGCCGAAGTAGAGGCGGACAATGTGCGCCCACAGCTCGTTCTTCGGGAGGAGCACCTTGTGGCTCAGGAATGTGAAGATCTCTCCGGAAGGGAAGAGCGGGTTGAGACGCTCCCAGATGGATGGGACCATCAGTAGCCTCGTTACGAAGTACTGGGTGCTTGACCATCCGACCCATCGCACGTTCATGAGACCGAAGTGTGTGTGCTCGCAGAAGAATTGCGTATCCGCCCATGACTACACACAGCACGCAATTTCAGTACTTACTTCGAAAACAATGGACCTTATTAGACTCGGAAGTAGAGGTGAATCTAAGCATGTATGTGATACTCTGTTCTAGAGGTGCATGTCACTCGGGGTTACGGATTATTTTACTTGAATGTGATCGAGTCTGAGGGTAACCATGCTCGTATCGGTGAAGTTCCTCTGGATTGCAACACCGAGCCCTTCTGCATCCGTTACGTTCTGATACGGAAAATCCTCAGGCAGGAACCACGACGACTCTGGAAAGGGATCACACAAGAGATACTTGAACTGGTTGCGGCCCTCCACCATGACGACGCGGTCTGTTGCCAACCCATATGCAAAGGCCGACGTCAACGACAGGAGCTTGTTGCCCGTGCCCCCATTCCCTTCCATGACGATGAGGTAGTTGCAGTCGTCCGTCTTGCCTCGCTCGTGCAGGAAAACGTGCGTCCAGTTCTTGTTATGCGAGCATGCCTTGTGCATCATCACGTACCGGTTCCATGCTTTGGTGAACGCTGGCGATGGGGCGAAACGCTCCGGGTCACGCCGGTAGAGCAGGTGTTGTGTTCTTGCCAGGCATTCTGGGTCGTGTTTGACGTTCATCAATCTGTCGTGGGCGCTCCGTGTGACCGGTTTGATCTTCATCTCCCGGTTAACTGCGTTCCTGAGGTCGGTCCGTTCGGCTGTCTTCCTGCTAGAAATTCTTGCCGAGGCGAAGTCGACGGTCTCCATGTCCATGGCCAGCAAGCAAGTGAAGATCATCACGGTGCCTATGCTCATCAGAACGATTCCATTCCGCCAGAACGGTACTGTTTTCCCTTCTTTCATTTTCTTCAACTGTGCACGTCTGCACGGTTGCAATCGTAAGAAGTTACTATCTAATGCAGAACCTATTAAGTGCTTTGAAGCTTACCCGGCTGAAGTGAGACAGTGATATCTAATTCTTCTCTATGCATTCAAGCAGAGTCTTGTTCATACAAGCATTTGTCTACACTGATCTGTAACTACAAGTTCACAAAGTGGGTACAGTGTTCTGAAGCTGTGCATCTTGGATTAAACCTCAGCTGGGTCCTGTAATCATATTATGGAAAGCTAGAAAAAAAAAAAAAAAAAAAAAAAAAAAAAAAAAAAACAGCTTTTAGAATGCCGCTCAGGCCAACCCACAGTGAGCATTCTGCACAATATCCTTGTCTTACAGATCTGAAACCCGAGCGAGCAGTACTGCAGTAGATATGGCTATTGGAATATAGTTCTCACCAAAACGTCACATAAGCATGTATTCCGAAAGAACGGAGAGCCGGTTCATTGGTAGAGAGAATCCTCGAATTCAGAAGCAGCAGGAGCTTCGCATTCACCATGCGGCGACGTGCTCAAGATGAATCTGCAAATGATTGTTCACATCAAATTCGGCTACTCACCAGGTTCCTGTGACAGACGATTAGGGATTTTTCTTAGAAAGCTGGCTAGCATATGTAAACACCAAGTCGATGGCCCTCGTGCCGAAGAAGATCAAACACCAAGACAAATGCGGTATCTGCTCATATGGACACAAACGAAATCATGTCCTGCCTATCTTGCAACGGAGAAGGCGACATAATGAGAGAGAATTCATCTAGAGGCTCCATGGTCAACAAATACTACCATTGATCATTGTATCAGGTGGAGGAAACAAGCTCCTCTTCTGCAAGGTGATCCTAAAGAAAGGAACTTCGACAATAGCGTACAGGCCGAAAACGAGCTAATTCCACAACAACGAGCCCCGCACAACAACATCACCGACTCCTTCATATCTGCAAAGGCGTTGCAATTGGGGTTGTGCACCACCAAGACCACAGTGACGATCCCACACGTGGAAGAACTTGTCAAGATGATCTGCTTACCAAAAAAACGCATCCTGTGCACGACTACTAACGTACAGTACACTGCAGGCATATGACGATGGCGATCGACGTCCTCTGAATGTATATCTTGCAGCTCCAGCTCTGGACTGCACCGGGTGGTGACCCAACCATCTCGATATATGTCAGATCATAGAAGCCCACTTGGTGTACTTAATGTGCCGACGTGCAGCATCAATGGTACAACGAGAGAGATGGGATCAGCTTTCTATCGTCCACTACCTGGTCACGTCCTGGAGGATCGGTATGTGAGCACACAAATGCCGTTGCTCTCATCGTGTTGACTCTGCAGTGATTGTAAAACTGACTAAATCTAGCCCAAATACTTCCAAAGGAAAATTTACCAACACAAACTACCACATGATTCTCTGATGTTAATTGAAAATTTGCTACTAATTTCTTCCATAGTAGAATTAAGTTTTCAGCCATTTTAGCAAATCATGCTAATTTGCACATGTCATTCAGGGATCATTGGTGTTGAGTGCTTTGCCTTTGTACCGCTGTGCAGATGAAATTATGTTTGCATTCTAGGTGCTTGACTGTGATTTCGATTGGGAAAAGTTATGAGCTCCAGAACAAGTAATTGATTTGAGATTACATTGATCAGTGACCTGAAATCTCCCTCCCGCTTTTACTTCTCTGAAGTGGGTCGTAGGTCACTGGATAATGTAGTATACTGATATTTGGGTAGCCTTTACTGATGATTTATTTTGTGATTTGTTTAGAGCTGATTCGTTGTTCATTGTTGCTTTGGTGAAACGTGTTGTGTCCTTTACACTCCATTCATTCATTCATTTACTCCTATATTTTGCAGGGAAAAAATGACATTCTTGGCAAGTTCGTTCCTGGAAAACAAATGGGGTGTTTGCCATGTTTATTCTTTACTATCCAACAAAATGAGTTTCTGATTCCCTGGATTGACATACTAGCAAGTAGGAGTATCAAACATGAAGAAATGATGAGGCAGGAGTAAGGAGTCAGGACTATCATACTCTCTTGTAGTCGGCACTCTTTTACTATTGTACAGTTACTGTGCCTATTTGTGACGTAAAAAACGGTTCAGTTTGTCAGTTACTGCACCATGACAAATTCAGTCGATTTTCCCTACTGTTTCAATTTAGTGCAGGTATAGTTGACTTCTATCAATTGCACTAGGCACATCATGAGAAGCATTATGAAAAGTAACATGGGGCGCTTCGTGAATAACTTTATCAGAATTTATAATTTGAATAAAACTTACATCTCACTTTTAGAATTAATGCAGCCTACGTTGGTGAGTCACGTAGAAAGTGTCATGAGCTGTCCAGAGGGATTATTCTCGTGCACAAGGTTATCTGGGAAGGTAACTATACGCTTGCAATGGAGATTCATTGATACTAAAATCAAAGAAAGAAAAGGAAGTGTATGAACCAAGGTGCGGCCAAGCATTATTCCTCAAAACTGACTAATAGAAGAATGACAACACATTGGGGCCTCTAACATGAGTTAAGACTTCCACAAAAATACAAGGGTTGGCCCCAAAGAGACCCTCCACCCACAGGCACTGATGCATTCAAATCATGTAACTACCTACTTGCCACTGAATCTTACCTACAAAGGCCTCTACCCTGAACCACTTCCACTACACTCGTTGTGAAGAGCCCTTCTCCGTCGCTGTGTTGACTTACTTATCTACTTGGTGACACTCTTTGCGTGCATGTTTCAACGGTCCCTCACCTCCATGGTGACTGGGATCATATACAAATGAAGAATTCTCAAATGTACTACTGAAAAGCGACACTTACTGCATGCCATCTTCAAGCACCTGCTTCAGTAATTTGATGGAGGAGAAGCCTGATTTCACTTTACATCAACTGGACGTCTGATAGATGGGAAGTCACCTGATGGATAGCTGCAGAAACAGGCCACGTCGGACTCCTCCACCCAAGTCGGGTACACTCTTAAAAGTCAAACACAGACACGTTACTCGCACTTAATAGAGCTCTGTCAGTCTCTTTAGCATGGGTTCGCCAGCAAAGTCTTGAACGTCTTCGATGAGGAGTATATCCTAACATACAAACAGACAAAGTATTCGTGAATTCCTGGCCCTTGAGCCCATCAGATGCCCACCTTCTTGAGTGGCACTTGGGGTCGCCTGCAAGTGCTTGAACAATCAAAAAGGTCCAAATGCCCCAAAAAACTTGGTAGGAGAAGTCCTAGATTGAAATTGAAACGTCTTAAGATCGAACTGCTGGAACTTGTGCATCATCACCCACGTCCCCATTTTGTTCTCCAGTTGCTCTTGCCAAAGATCGATATTGCAGTCGTACACTTTCTCCACTGTCCAATAACCGAACCAAGTACCTACAAACATAACTGACTCTCTTAGGGTATGTTTAAATGGCAAAAGTTCCAACCAAATTAACCATTCAGTGTCCAAGACCCGTACAAAAACTCAAGCCAATGAAAACAATCCATTTTTTTACAACTGCAACTTTTGCAGAAATTCCCCGAAAAAAATCTTCAAGTTATTGGAAAAATTAACTGAAGTTCCTTACCATCCATTCAGACATTGAGAAGTAATGCAAGCATCTCTTCCCACGAATTTTTCGGGTGTGCGCTTGTTACCCTGCAAGAATTCAGGGTTGAATTTCCCGTGAACGGTAAAAATTTATGAGCTAGGATGTTTAGATCTGCTGAATTGTGTTGATACAAATCAATGAAATAGTACTTCATAACTGTACCAGAATGAACATTGTCCAACAAATCCAGAAGTCAGATTGTGGACACAACCCTTATATAGCTACTCCACTTATCACAACATCAAAACCTCACAGGACAAGACACAGATGTTCTATTTTTTCAGCGACAATCTTCCTGCGTTTTTAATAATTCCTAAGAAAGGAAGATTCAGACCTAAAGTAACTCATAAAGTCAGAATGGTGGAAATGGCAGAATGTACCTTAATCAAAACTTTTTCATTAACAGAAAATGGATACTGCACACCCTTCGCTTGGCTGCCAGTACGTGGACTGACGTCCTTCTCAGGTGATTTTGGAAGTTCCTACAAGAAAGAGCATGTTTCAGAAATCAAGGGGGTCAGCACAATATGCTTTGCGGTATGTAATGTGAACACAAGAAACAGTTATAATAAGTAGTTTATGTTAGGTAACCAGACGAGCCCAGTCAGGGACGAGTCGGTTACGGTAACAGAAAGCACGTCGAAAGAACATGGTGTGAACAAAGCTCGCAAAGCAAATACCTTGTCAGATCTTGTCATTCTGGTCGAATCAACTTGCTCTCCAATTTCTCGTTTGCGCTTGGAGAGCCTTAACGATCCAGAGTGTAACAGGCTCGTTCGCTCCTCGTTCGTTCGTTTAAAAGCAGCTGCTGCTGCTCTCAAGGCTGTCACATGCATTCATGACAATGAATCTCCATCCTTCAATTCTCTCTAGTGCTCCATGAATATGTAATCTCATAGCATTACAACCTCCAAACATAAGGGCTCTCCTCTACCCATCAGCTTGGAGGTGAAACATAGCAGAGCAAACAGGAACACACTTATGAAAATTCTTTCACTGGGACACAGGGTTGCCCTCTTGACATACCTAAATTGTGAACCATAGAGATTCCCTCCACTGCCGCCCCACATACTGTACATTGCATCTGGAAGAACAACGACACACAATTCAGCATTAAGTATACTGAGAGACTCGGTAAACAAGCAGCATAAAGCATAACCAACTCTGACAAGGTGATAACCTAATCACTCAAGGTTGAAGAATTAACAGAAAAGTTATTATTGTTGGAAAAAACACTGCCAGCACCCTGTTTTCCTTGTGCCTCGATCATATTTGAGGACTAATTCCGTCTCTAGTGCGAGAGTTAGCGAAGCTCTCCCCAATATATGTTGAAAGAATGTGGATTGTCAACAAAAAGGGCAACACACGAAGGCCTTCTACGAAACAACATAATAACTCTAGCTTCACAACATTGGTTTCTGGCAATACGATCTGCCGCTGGGAATTTTTGGGTGTTATTATTTAAGAGATATTAATGGAATTTGTGATTAAGAATTGGATTGTACCGTGTCGTATACTCTTTGTAAAGTCCCGCCACCATACGAGTGGCCACAAAAGGATGCCATTGCATCCTCCAGAAGGGCACCCCTGCAACACCAAGAAGACAATCCCAACACATTTGACGAGACACACGTGAATGAAAGATTTCTTGACGAAATTTTACGAGTATGAAGTCAAAGCATCACAAACCACAAGAAACAAGTCTACAGAACATTTAGGTTTAAAGCTGAGCCGGTCCTACAGATTTGAAACTGCTGACAAAGGAAGGTCGAATACTTAGCACTCACGTGAGAGGGTCAGAAAGAGAACTCCGCAATGATGGCTCTGCATTGGAGGCGAGTGGTTCCTGAAAATAATTTAGAAAATAGTTTTATAATAAGCTGCACAGATTTGTTTACTTCAAGAGTGATCGAAACCGTGACTCATCTGAAATTCTAAGACTAAGAGTTGCCGCACATAAGGACAAAAGAAGCGCAGAGGAAAGAAAATGCTGAAGAGTCTCACAATATTTAAACCTGAACCGTTGAGAATGGAATTCTCAGAGGCAATTACATTGTTGAGGAATGATTGCACTGGAATGGGCCCATATCCATCAGGTACGATATGACCAGCTCCTGCTACAGCCATACAATCGATAGTTGCACTCATTCGAGGCATCAATCGAAATGCTAAGGATGTCCTGTAGTATAGAAATAATCCATTAAGTAGTAAACATCATAATTTGATTGAAATAACTCTCGCTTTATTTGGAGAAACATAATCAGTGTCCATCTACACTAAAACCAAGCTATACGCTCAAATGTGCAAAATGATTGAAAGACTGGCTGAAGGTCCTTTTAAGTTCAACACACCTGCCTAGGGATGAATTCGCTGCTGTTGGAGTTACAGGGACGACTCGATACACGCAAGCTCTCCGAATACCAGCACTGGCGTGTTCCAATGTCCTTCCTGTAAGCAACAACAAATCTCCTGGCCCCATGACATTGTCAGCCAGGTACCAACGGCCACTGGGATCCAATACCTGTTCCCACCAACATTACATACACACCAACCACAGCTTTAAGTCCACTAACCTCTTCAAGTCCTCTCAAGGAGACTGGCATAATGGCCCAATCAACACCTCGCAGTCACCTCCTACCACAAGGACCATATCACCACCAGTGTTTGACAACCTTGTTCGAACCCAGCAATATCATTGTGAGATTTATATCATGTAACTCAACGGTGATGGATCGCCGGAATTGAATCGTTACTAAGGGCAAAATAAAATTAGCTAAGATTCTCCGTGTTTGTATTCGGACAATCCCCCTTGACTTTCCCACTTCACAAAAGGGGAAAAAGAGGGAGCAGAGCACACCTGCAATCCAGGTGTATCAGACGCAATTAGAAGTAACAGTCCTTTCTCAACTTCCTGTGAGACACCGGAATCTCTCATGACCGTAGTTCCTTTCTCGCCTGGTCCCGTAGCATGGAAGGCCGTAGCTGTCAGCACAGATGAGGAGATTTCTCCAGTCCCAAGAGGAGAGTCATCCAGCAGCTGACCAAACGCACTGCCACATGCAGCTCAAACTGTAAATCAGTATGTGAACAACTAACTAGATAATATAATAACCTAAAATTAGGTCCAACATTAGGTCTATAGTGTTATCGGTCACTGACATTATCTTAGAAGGCCTAAAGCACAACTCTAAGCTGAATTCGTGAAATAATTCAGAGAAGAAAAAAAAGGATTCTACACATGGGATTTACATGCGGGAGAAGTACTTACTCTCCACGAAGTCGAAGATGACGAGCAATGCCACTCAAAGAAGCACGTGAGGCTTTCCCCAAACATCGAAAAACTTCAGGCATACATGGAGGTGGCGGCTCGGTCTCTTCACCTTCTAAAGTTCTGCAACACAACCAAGTTCCGGACGAAACCCAAGCTAAAATTCAATACCTTCCAACTACAATTGTAAACTAACAGAGTCCACTTTTTAGTCCAGCTCAATGATATATCAGCATGAAGTTTCATGATAATTCTGCAGCTGCATGCCATAGGGTATTACGTGCTTAACGTTTTTATTACATAGTTACTGATTACCTGGCAACCAAATAAATCTCCCTATGCTATTTAATTAGTGATTTTCTGCAAAACCGAACAATTCAAAGTAAAAACTGTGCAAACTACATGAGTTTCTGCTATTCCTTCAGAATAGCCCCAGCCAGGAATTCAACTGAATGCCAATGTAGACTCACAATCTGACCAGACTTTAAAAAGGGCCTGAATAAGAGATTTTCCACAACCCCTCCATTTGCGTTTTCTCCGAATGCAAGTTATTTTCAACTTTCATTATTCAACTTTAAGTTTTGAATCAATATGTACCTTCCAGCCCGATAAAAGTACATGTCACGTGCAGGAGCAGCCAGGTAGCCTGAGAGCTTGAGCCAATCTGACGAGTTCCATGTAGACGCAGTGTGGGACCTGCTCCGAAAGTAAAGCTTGGCAGACTCAAGGGCACAACGTACAAGCGCTGCATCTTCCGAATTCAATTCAATTATGGCAGCGTTGTTCCGAGCCAAAGAAATCGACAATTTCTCTACTGCACGATTGTAAACTCCAGAGGCTGCACCATCTTCTGGCACCATGTCCTGAAGCTTGATCCGCGCAAGCCCAAACAGCCCTCCATCTCCATTTCCAGTAGCACCATGCTGCACAAGACTCTCACCAAAACACGTCAGATCATGGGCCGAGTGATAACCACAAAAGACCCGAATATCATCTTGATTCAAATTCTTCCTTCAATTTCAAGCTTCTTTCGTATAACAACAGAAACCAACTACGAGACGCAACCCAAAAAAATCAAGATAAAACATCACACTAGCATCTCATTACATACTTGGACATGTACTCCTGTCACGCTGGAAGGTTCTGGAATTACCGGAAGCATGTTGACGACTGCCTCGTCCACTCGGAGAACCTCAACGTATCTGATCCGTGTTCGAAGAGGATGGGTTCAACTCAGAGTTCATCGTTCTCAGCCTGCACAAAACCAAAAATAAATAAAAAACTCGCATCATGAAACATGTGTAAAGATTGAACAAAACACCATCCAAGTATGCCACACGCTCCAACAACCAAACCTGCATTCCTTCTCACCTACGAAAGAAAAACACGCGACCGTGATGTCCCATGTCAAAAGCACAAGCTGTACAAGGGTTTAGACTGAAAGAACATTTTCTAAAACCACTCTGTAATATCCAACATCGTACCCTCATTTCACACATCCAAAACCTGACTTCCAAGCCGAACCACAAAAAACCTACACCCTCATCGCAACCCAGACATCTCCCAACTCTGTAAACTAGACGGGAAGCCAGATATTCACACGGAAGTGCAAACCTTAAAGCCCGAATTCTTTCACCTCAACCCCTACAAAAACAGCAAAAAACGCAAAAACCCACACAAGAATCCTCAAGAGAGCTACGACTCCGAACACCACGAAACCAAAACTCGTCGACGAAATGACTTCCACCGGCATTCGAGGCCCCCAAAAGCAATCAGCAACGAGAAAAAAAAATTCACATGAGACACGAATTAGGAGAAACCAGACTAGCGAAAACCTAGAACCACGTCCCCCTGCGAATGCATGCGCCCACGGGAGCAGCGATCCATCGCAACGCCATACCCAGGGCAGGGCACCCACCTTGGCGACAATTAACCTAGCGCTTCTGCAGCTCCAATTCCCGAACCCGAATGCCGGTTTCTCGTTCCCCCGGCTCCGAAACCTCATCAAACACAACACAAACTCTCCCCTCCTCTTGTCTGTCCGGATTTTCCCGCTCTTGTGTGCTCTACGACATGTGCTTCCGCTTCAACGACCTCTCTCTCTAGGCTTAAACCCACATGAAAGTTTACCCTCCAGGCTAACTGTGCAATCTAGAAAATCAATCAACTTATGGGCACATATGAGCTCTGACCACCACTTACATTCACATGTGCGAAGATGGCGATGGCGCTTCAAAACGAAATAATCATGCTGCCACCAACTTCGTCCTCATCACAGCCCTCTTCTTATACTTGTAAGCCTAGCGTCTCTTTTTCGGTGTCCTGTGTCTCTCATGCACAAGTTTTTCGGTTCTTCTTTTTTCTGTGCCTTTGTTTTTTTGTTGTTGTTTTTTTTTTTGGTTTTGGTTTTGTTTTGTTTTGCTGAGGTTGTTGGCTGCTCTCGCCTTATCTAAGTTAGGCTGTTCGTCAATCAGGTGGGAGAGCCGTGAGCTTGGTTGATTCTCTCTCCGCAAATGATCTCCGGGACTGCAGCATTGTTTTATGTCGATGCCAGCTTGGCTATGTATGGCTATGCCACTGTGGATTTTCCTTTTTTCTTTGACCCTTTCAGACTCTCAGTGGCTCATGATTTATTTCTGTTCTGAGATCACTTCAGTGTGATTGATATGATTGAAAAATAGTGTGAAGTTGAAGCTGAGTTCGACAATGCTTGCACTTAAGTTAGTCTGCGACTCTGAGATCAACTGATACATGGTGTGGTAAGCTTGTTGTGTCAATGATCTAGTGATTAGGACATGATTTTATCGGAGAGATGGTATTGAATGTCACGAGTATTAGACGTTTGTGTGCTGAGGCAGAGTAGAGAACTAGTACTGCATCGGAGAAGTGATAACAGTTGTGGAGAATGGAGAAGACAGACACCAGGAGATCGTTGAGATTTTACAAAAAAAATGGTAAAAGGGTTCAAAATTCTTGAACTTGGCAATTCAATGGAAGTCCTATACGGTGGCTGTGCTGCACATGGTACTCAGACCTGCCCCCTTGTTCTTCAAAAGCCAGAAATATTCTGGACTCTTTCAAAGCTGTCCACAGGGACATCAACCCCACAAGTGTCTAAAATCCAAGGTCACCTAACACAGACAGGGCGTGAATATGATTTCCTATTCAACAATAGGGGAGAGCTGCTGAAGAAGACTGGCGTGTAGGAGCTAAATCTAGACCTTGGAATTCTAACTCGAGATAATTTCAAAAGAAACTGCGAAAACAATTCGGATCACCTGTTGATTCTCGATCGGCCATCACCTTGAAAGTGGTCTTCCCATGGAGCTCCGAGGCCGTTGCTAACAGAGGGAATATGAGGACCCTCTCCTGCAAAATCAGAGTTGGTGCCTCTAGGACCTGCAGGAAGCACCCTGTCGTTCTTGTACAGAGGGCCTCGAATACTGGGACGAGGCACCCGAAGATCGTTTTGAGAGAGACTGAAACCACGGCTACCTTCAGGAGGGCCCATCATCTCAAACCTCCTGTCTCCTGGTAAGCCCCTGTCTCCAAAAATGGGTGAGGGAGCGGCTCCTAGAAGTCCTGCTCCTAGTCCTGGTAATGGAGGCACCACCCTCCTCTCTTCTGCACGGAGAGGGGCTCGAAGTCCAGCACCAAATCCTGCCACCGGGTTACCGTAAGGAACTCGTGGGTGAAAAACAGGTCCTCTTCCTTGGTGCTCTCTATCAATCTTCGGAGTGAAGGTCCCTCTCGACCACACTGGAGGACTTTCTACACCTCCCTCACTCAACGATGCCGCCCGTCTCAACGTGTATCGCTGGGGCTTTGTCTCCCAAGCTGGCTCCAACTCCCTTCTGGATCCTACACTGTCTCTTCTACCCACGTCAGAAGAAGGCTCTAAAACACTACCACTTTCTCTCTTCTGAGTTGACCCTGCCTCAGGCTGTTGCTCTCGAGCAGGGCTGTCTCTGCTCAGCTTGGAACCTCTTTCGAAATCCATATCACCCATGACATGATCTTTCTTCTGGTGATCTGGTCCTCTGGCAAGCTCTGGGTCAGTTGGTGCATTCGAATCGTTCTTCTTCGATGCAGCATTTTCAGAAGGAGGTTCGGCAGCTACGGTTGCCACTACCTGCGTAGCACAAGTAGCCGCATTCTCCATGCTCTCACTTGAAGTTCTATTTAACAGTACATCCATAGCGATCTCTTTCTTTCGAGGTCTGGGATTCACGCTCTCTTTCTTCATATCTGAGTTACCAGCTGTAGATCCATTCTTCTGAGTTGGAGTAGATGTTCCAATTCCCTTCTGTTGATTCGTCAGTTCATCGGACTTACGATTTCCCTGGTCCAGAGCTTTTCCCTCAGGTTCAAGTATGGTCGTTGTAGTCTGAGTTGAACATTCCCGAGGTTGAGAAGCCAAACTTTCACCCCCGCTGGCAGCAACTCTATCAGACCGAGATTCGCTGGAGACGGACTTTTCGTGGATTGCAGGCCCAACTTTACTTCCGCTGTTCTGAACAACATTTTCATTAAGCTGAGTTTCAGATCCAGTGCTTTCTGTGTGACGTCCAGACACCGTTTCTGAAAGAACCGCTCTCTGTGCAGCACGTCCTTCCTGTTGCGGCCCAGTGACAACACGTCTTTCCTTCTTCGGGCTTGCGAAACTTCGAACAGGATCTTCGGCACCCACTTCACCTTCTTCCCTAGGCTCTTGCTTTGATAATGGACTTTTCCTTTGATTGAAGCCGTGATTCCCCTCCTTATGATTGTATTTACCGTCATGCTGAGGTTTACCATCGCTCGCAGTTGTTGCACCATCTCTGAGTTGCTGTGCACCGCTAACAAGCTGTGCTTCACGAACAGCACTTGCTAACCTAGAAATCATGTCTCCTACCATTTGAGACTTAGCAGGAGTACCACTAGCTTTCTTACATGCTAAACCTTGATCGGAATGCTGTGATGCGACCCCTTCATTCTTTCGCTCGATATTCTGCCCTGCACTTGAAAAGACAGCCTTGGGAACGTATTCACTGGACCATCTGGACACTCGCTTCTTCTTCACTGGTTCTAGAGACTGGGGACCCTCGTTACCACTTCTTCGATTGCTCTCAGAAAGCAATCCACTGGAACTGGGTCTGCTTGTATCTGGGTCCGAGCTTACTTGCATATTGCTATTACTGGGTTGTAGCCCCTCCACCTTTAACTCCTGTGCCCCCAAGTTAACACTGGAATCGTTCCTTTGGCCTCCTTCTGATGGTTTTGACTTGATAGCACTTGGACTTTCAATTCTCTGCCCTACTAATGGTTTCGGCTTGCTGACGCTTGGACTCTCGGTTTTCTGCATCCTTTCGACAGATGTGCGACCCCTAGCTTCTGAGCTGGCCATGTCAGATTTAGGAACCTTCTCTTGTGACTTAGACTCAGTCACGTTAACGTGGGAACTCTCAAGTTTCGGTTCTACAGAGGGTTTCGAAATTTTTACAATAGAACGAGCAGGTTCGTTCTTGGAGACAATTTCAGGTTTTGGCCTGCTTCCACTGCTGGAACTCTTCTCCTGCTTCGGGTTTGTATCTTGCATCTTCGACCCATTTGAAGTAGCAATAGCTGGAGACGCCGATAATCTTTGCTTTTTCAAGGGCCTGCTCTCCGGTGCAACAAGATTATGTGCAGGACTAAATTTCTTATTCTTAACATCCACGGGTGCATGAGTAGGAGCAGCAGGCCGCTTCAGAGCTCTCTCACGTTGTTGAGGGTCCGGTTTTTTGAAGACAAAGGTTGTATACAGACCTGCAGAAAGTGTGAGCTGCCTAGTGTTAAACCTCGGAATGTTGCAGTCATTCATACGAATAAATCTTTATAAAGGTGCATTCACAACTATTGCACACATAGAACAACAAGCCAATTCCAGGAATACAATGAAGAGAAGTAAGGCTACAGAAGACGTTGACAATAGAAGCCAGAGGAAACATACTTAGTACGTCTTGGGCAACCGGAGAAAGGCGGGACTTTCCATCCACAACGGGATGTCCTTTAGCATCAACCAAGGTGCCACAGCTTTTCTGAAGAGTTTCTGCAAATGGAACACTGCGGAGTTCACATGACGTCCCACCCACACGATTTAACTCACAGTCAGGCACCTCCAAGTCTTTATCATAGTTTCAAAATCATGCTAGGTATGAAAGGTGATCTAAGCATACTTGATCACTGAATATTTTTTGGATTCTCAGAAAAAATTATATTTGACTATCTTCGCAGTGCAACTGTATAATCAATATTAAGAGGAATAAGAATTACCGATAGTCTTCGTAAAACTCAGTCAGATTCTGGATCTCCACACACTCCAGTCCTAATTCTTCCGCACGTCTGAGAAAAATCAGAAAATAAATAGATTAATCCCTGCGGCAACTCCCAATTGCATCGTCCAGACCTCAATCCGAAGAAAAAGACTCATCAGAAGTATGCACTAAATCCAAAAGCATCAAAGTAGTGTCATCTACTTTACCAACTAAGGTTAGAAATTTTGATGTTACACTGCCAGCATAATAAAAAAATAGTTTCGCTTAAAAATCACCTGATCAGGCTTGGGAAATGGACCAGAATTTGCGATTGAGGTGGAACGCTCTCGTCTGCAAAACGTAGCTGATATCTCGATCCATACTCGTTAAACCTGCACAAGAAATGAACCTGCCTCAGCCTTGATTTGAAACCTCAGGACTAGACCATCTGGACCAACGAACAGCTAATTTTACTAGTGACTAACTGCCGTCGCAGCCAATCGCAAAAATAAGAATTCTGCAATAAGAAAGTAGGTATTCTCTACCCATCGAACAGCAGAATCCAGTTCTTAAGTGCATTAAGATACACTTTAGGGCATCAAAGCAGATGGGAATCCTTAATTTCTAACAGGAAGCCAGTCTAAGACAGGCATAAGGGTCTACCTCCAACAACCTTGAATGCAAACTACGGAGCAAAGGGAAAATGAGGTGCGGACAAGCTCTTGATTAGACATGGTGCTGTTTTCAGGAAAACACACGCAAGCGGGAGCCCTTCCCTACACACAGAAGGGAATCATCACTTACAAGTGCTTCCCCGCAGTATGCAGATATCTCATTATTATTCACAAAATACAACTAAGCTCAATGCCAAGGAAAACAAGGAGTACCGATCATCTTCGAAGCTGATATTATACAACTCTGTTCGCACGCGAGGCAGATTTCCATTTGCTCTAAGTGATCCGGCTTTCATTGCCCCTTCCACTGCTTTCTGGTACTTGTACCTAAGAAATTGACATCACAATATTGTATGAGAAACTAGAACAAGTAGAAACACAAAATAACAAAAAAATAACAAGTTAAAAAAAAGCATGCGAAAGTGCTTGACCCCAAAGAGTTTAGCATTGTAAGTTTTGGTGAGTAATGATAGTCACTGCCTGCATTGAAATGGTAATTGAAATGGCAATGGGGAAGGATAATAAACCATATAGTGGAGGAGTCGGGAGTGGCTCCAAAAAAATAGCCACCTGGCTTCAGTAGGGATGCAACATTCTTCAGCAGCTGGCGCACCATGTCCTCGCTTGCAAAGCAGTCCTGCAAAAACGTTCCACCTACTATATTGGTACACATAGCTCGGAATTTCAACAAAGGAGCATCAGATAAATTCCTGCACAATAAAATACAAACCCTCTGAAAAGAACCAATCAGGCAGCAAATGATTCATTGGCATCACTAAAAGCAGGACCTAGAAACAATATCAAATCCTGTACGATTCAGCTCATTGATATCTGGTAGCACTAATACACTGTAACAGGTTGAGACAACACACAGTATTCGATTACGAAGAGTGTCATATCTATAATAACATATCCATGATGAGGCGAAAAGCCAGAATTGCTTAAACGTCTAGTTAAATACTGTTTGGAAGTGGAGCAACCTGCAGATGAGAGAGGCAGGTGACGACATCAACGGAGAGTTTTTCAACACCCAAGTGCTTTTCCAGATCTGCCTGCATTACACCAGAGAAAAGGAATGAACTTAACCTTCTCGCATGATCAGGTCCGAAAAGGGCATGAACCTCGCTAATATTCCGATCGAGCATATTGCAAGGATGCAATGGCTCTCACTTTTCTACGAGAAACGTCAACCACTCCTAACCTCTGTTGCTCTCATATGTTAGAGAATAATGACCACGGGGCTGGAGATTAGACAATCGTGAAGTTCCCACTTCGATTTTGCAATCGAACAGGTGAACCTGGTTCGAGAAGGAGAGGAGGAACGCAATAAAGGGTTCATATTCTGGACGATCATCACCATTTTTGTGGAAAGTCTACTTAGTACTAATCAATCTCCTCGGCTTCAAGAAGGTATTAGTAGCTCTATTCAAAGAGCAATCCACCGCGCCTATTCCTTCCCCTAACTGCCCTTTTTTTGCGGAATTTAGCCCGTCAGTTCCTGAATCTAATTTAATACTGCTCTCAAATGAAATTTGCCAAACCCGTAGGCAGAAATTAAATCCCGTAACACCAGGCTGCTACACCAAGAGATATTATAAGGGCAGGACGGTAAGTACCATGCAAGGGTTGAGTTCACTGAATCTTGCAACAAAAGGTTTCTCGTTCCTCTCCCACTCCTCTTTTGCTTCCTCCAATGCTGATGATGATAAATCTAGAGGAACAAACAGGGAACAAATAAATACTAATGAACAGCTGTTTCAGTTGTTGTAAGGTGGCAACAGTCACTCATTCAAGTTGATAAAACTACAGTAACCTGTTAACGACCAATATTTAGTTTTTCAGGGCAGAGAATTTCTCACAACCGCTCTGATTCTAGCAGCAAATACTGCCGCGGTTATCCCCATTACTTCTCAGCTTAACTACAGTGAATAATCAATCGGATGGTCAGACACGTACCAACGCCTACATATTTCCCAATTTTAGCTTCACCCCAATTCTCTGTGTCAACACCTCGTCCGCAATAAAGGTCACACACCTGCAGAAAAAAAAAAAAAAAAAAAAACCCAAAAAACAGGCTCATGACCCCTCCTAGCGATTGCATGCAGACCTCGTAACATTGGTCTTTCCAGAATTTAACTATACCATCACTCCCCACTCAGTACTAAAACTCCAAACACATCCTCACTCTCGCCTAAACCCACAAAACTCGACCAAAGCCACAACATTGCATCACTGTACTAATACAACCATTGCGATGCATTCACAGACTAAAAAAACATATAAAAATCCTAACTCCCTACCCTCTATAATCCTCCCTCCAAAAACTACACATTGGACTACCCTCCCATCAAAAACCTCAAACCTCAATTACGCTCTCATGTCCTAAACACAAGACCATCTCTAGACGAAAAACACACAAAAGGGAGCCAACTTACAACAGCCCCCGGGGGAACGAGCTGCTGAATGAGAGACTTCTTCACGAAAGCATTGAGGCGCTGGTGAAGGGCACCGGCGCCCCAGGGCGCAGTCATGGGAGTGGACACCCGAAACTCCAGAAACTCCTTCTCAAGACACCACCACTACTCACAACCACCATCTACATGCTACATACCCCTCTCAAGCACCCACCCAAAAACCCAAACTCAAAGTACTCCCCCAAAAACCCACTCCACTCACCCACCATCACTCCCCATCTCCACCATCTCCATCACTTCCCACATAACCCACATAACCCTCCACAACCTAAACCTCCTCCCCCCCATCCACCTGATCACAAAACTCCCACCCCTACCCCTCAACCCTCCATCTCAATGCATGATCACCACCATGAGCAATCTCCCGACTCCTTCTCCACAACTCCAACGATCCACTGCAACCAAAACTCGCACTCTTCACCCTAAACCCCTCCAATCACTCCACTAAGTCATCAGACCTCCGAAACCCAACTCAGAGCTTTCTTCCAACCTTGAAGCTCTCTCAAGCTTCGCAAGGTTCGGGAGCTTGTCGAGGTTCTCTCGAGTGAAAATACTAAACTTTGGCTAACTTGAGAGATGATGTAAAAACCAAAATGATGTTTTTGAAAAATGGAAATAAAAAAACGTTGGGGGAGGAGGGAGTGACCCGGGGTTAAGGTAACCCCGGATGGAACCGGGTGTGGAACCATGGATGACTTGGGCTGGTTGTCATCATCGTCATGAGCTTGCCTGAGCTCATGTGATGTGAAGATGTGAAGATGTGAAGATGCGATGTTTCGGTTTAGGCGAGAGTTCTAGTTGTCGATTGTACGTGTGATTTGATCGATGTGGAGGGTGGTTCGTTGAAGCGTTACGGTGGTGTGTATCTAGGGTTTTGGTGGATTTTGTAGATTTGGTGGGGGTGGATGTTTGGTTTGGGTAGATGGTGGTGGTTTAGGGGGGGGGGGGGGGGGGTGTGACGGCTTTAGGTCGTCGTTGTGGGTTGGCGAGAGGGAGTGAAGGTGTCTGTCCCCGCACATGTGATGTGAAAGAGGAGTTTCTTTCGTGGTCCGCTTTTACTTTTTCACTTCGGGAGTGCTTATCTTTCGCTTGCGTTTCTTTCGGTCGGGGTTCCTTTTTCGTTCTGAGGTTATACTTTTGTTTTCGTCAGGTCTTCTTTCTTCCTTCCGTGCTCTTTGATTTTTCTTTAATGTGTTTTTCTTTTCTGTTTTTCCACGTGAAGCAAGTTTCTATTCTTTCATGCTTCTCTTTTCTTTTATACTAGCTTCTCTTTCCTTTCTTGTCATTTGTAATTTGTTTTTCTACATTTCTTCTCTGGGCCGAACTTCTTCCTTTCACAATCAATGTTTCTATTCTTAGAAATTGATTATTTTCATGATTTTTCATGACTTTTCATGAAATTTCAGTTGTGTAACTTTTAAAAATAGGTTTCCAAATTTTGTAATACATATTATTGTTATTCTTATCATTTTTGCATCTGTTAAAATTCAAGTGAACCTTGATAGAAGATAGGGTATTCAAGTCATAAATTTTTAAATATCATAATTTAGTGGAGTGATGTTTTGAAAATATAGTTTCTATTATTTAAAAACATGTATAAGCATGAAAAGAATTTAAACCAACTACATTTTAAAGTTGTCATTTAACTCAAAGTATTCAAAATATAATTGTAAGAAATGTTGTTAGCCGCTAAGAATATATTTACAAAGCTTATTGTCAAAGTATAATAAATCAATCATGAAAGCTTGTATACAATTTTTTTAAATTTTTATTTATATCTTAGTGACAAATTGATTGATTATTTCATCGGAAAATTTATTTTTTGTTTTTTAATATAGACAGACAGATACTTGAATAATTATAAAGTTTTGAATGTAAAAAATACATTGTTGCTAAAATGCCAAAATAAAGAATCAAATATGAACTAGAAGTTTATAGTTCTTAGTAATTAATGTCCTTTTTACATGGCATTTAAAGTAATTAATGTCTTTTTTATTCAACTATATACATGAGGTTGTTGAACATGTTCAAATTTCATACCTACTATAAAGAAATCACAAACATTTTGCACTTGAGATGTGAACTTTGAGAAATTTATACAATGGTTTTGTAAATCAAAGAATTAAAAATTAATTACAATGCTAATAAAAAGGCTTCATTAGCATATGTAAAGCTCTATTATATTGTAGTTTAAAGACTGGTTAAAAAAATATAAGGAAATATTATAGAATCTATTAAACTTCACGTAAGTAGTATATCAAATGATTTGTATTTTGAATTCACAATCATGTATAATCCAATATCGAATTGGTTCAACCTTATAACATAGATCTATTACATTTTATTAAAAAAAAATTCAATAGAAAAAATATTAATTCAATAGAAATAATTTGTAATTTATTTTTTAATAAATTTAGCATTAAAAATATAATATTCATTTCTTAAGAAAAAATCAAAAACATCATACTTTTGAATGAATATTCTAAAAAAAATATGAAATACTTTTACATCAACATAAAATCCGGTATTATGTTATTGCAAAATTATGAGAAGTATATCAATAATACAAGTGGAATTGTTAAAAAATTACTACGAGCTTGTTCACCACATAACAACATATCAAAGTATTTTTCAATAACTCAAGTGTAACATTGATTTAAAAATGTATAGAATGCAAACATTTTTATGAATTATTATTATACACCCACTTCCAAATATAACAAGAGATGCATTTGTTTTTTTCCAAAGTATTATCATATGTATAAATAAAATAATAAATATATATCATGAAAATTCAATGAATTGTTCTAAAACATTTCTTAAAATATATTATCAGAATATTTACAAAAAATATAAATGCATCAAAATTTAAATATAGTGATGCTTTTGATAAGTCATACAAGAATGTCCTCTCATCGGTGGATTTAAATGCACAAAATCGTCAAGTAGTGGGGAGATAGTGCAGTGCCTAGCGTTTTTACTAAAGCATGTAAATCATCAAACCAAAAAATGTTGTAAAGCAGCTCCAAAGACGTGGAGTGACAACTCGGAGAGTCATTGCAAACTTGCATTCAATGCATAAATGCATTGCTAAAATAATCAATTTTTTTAAAGTCTAATCAACAAAGTTGTATCAAAATTATTTTGAATTTCATTTATGTAACGATAAGTCAAGTCATAGCCGAATTTGAAAACTCCCGCAAATTTATAATAAAAAAAGATCATGTTTTCCTTTTATTGGTAAAATTTGTCTAAAACAATAGAAAATGAGACATTCTTCTCATTCCAATACAATTACATTGATACAAAATTATTTAATTTATGTTGTTTTAATGATGAAAATAGAGTAAAGCATGTGATAAGTATTTTTTTACATTCCATTGTAACATTTTTTTAATACAACTCCTATGACAATTTTGTAATAAGTTGGATACTTTGGTTGAACAAATTTTAAGACATATTTAAATTAAATAGGGGTACATAATGCAAATTTTGTCTAGAAAATACGATAAAAGTGTTGTAAAAGTATTTTAAATTGTTCATCTTTTTAATAAGTAGCAACATTTTGTATTTCTTATTGAAGAGTATACTAGTTAAAATTGTGAAGAGAGTGTACAAAGTATAAGATCTTTGATTAATTAAAACTTTCAAGAGTATAGAGGACAATATTGCAGGTCCTTTGCTTGTTTGTTGTCAAGAGAGGGCATAGAGTACAAGGCCTTCGATTAGCTAAAACTATTAAAATAAAGGACAATATTGTAAATCTTTGGCCCATTCTTTTTTTAGCATCTTATCATTGAATTCACATCCTCACAAATGTCAAAAGAACGTATAAAGTATAAGTCCCTTTATACCTTGGTTTTGGATTATTATTAAATTGAGACTGACACATGTCAAAACTGATCAATGGTTTCGTGCTGTAACGAGGTTTAAGAAAAACTTGATTAGGATTTGTGAAACTTATTCTCCAGCTAAATGTAGTACAATGACTCGCCTATAGCTTTTGAGTTTGATTGAGTTCTTAGAGATCGGGTTCCTAGATATTGTGTTTGTGGCGCAGATTCTTGCTTATTGGCGTAGGAGCGTTTTTGCGTTCGCGGAAGGGATTGTCAAGAAGACCATTGCTTGTTTTTTTTTTTCAGGTACTGGTTATGGAATTTTTTGTGATTAGGGTTTGTTTTGCTGTAGGGGAAGGGTCGGCGATTGTCAAACGTAGCAATCGGAGGCCGACTTGCTTTCACAAATGGAAGTCGTGAGCTCTGGCTTGGTCTTTTTTTGTGTTGGTGCGGATGTGCTGGAGGGGCATGAATCATTAGGAGAAAAATGAGCTCAAAATAAGGCCGTGTAAGCCTGCCCTTTCTAGGTGAACTTCCTACTTTGGGCACCTCTGCCGCTGGCAGCGGATGCCAGAGTTGCTGCCCGCACAGAACTGCGTGGCGCACTCACAACAAAGGTCCTCGGAATATTAGGTGAGACATGAATGCCTCGGCTCGGGCTTTGGTCCCAAGTGGGTAGGTTGTGTCAGCCCGACACTGTAGATGTGCCCTCCACACGCCTCGCTCGGAGGTCATTGGTTCGAGCCCCCGTGGCGGTTGCTGGCACCACGGTGGCACAGCCAGTGCCATGTCAAAAAGTACACGGGCAGTGCCCGTTTTTTTCTCTCACGTGCCGCTTACACGGCCTTTTTGTGACCTGATTTTTCTCCTAATGTGGTGGAATTTGCATATCATGAGAAAGCATTTGTGCATTATCAAATTGAGGACCCTACAAGTTTTATACCTACCTCGTTTATCACGGCTTCATTGGCTTCGTGTGTGGAGAAATGGAATCCATATCTTCCAGATACCTATTCACACAATTATATTTGTGATTTATTTTTTGTGTAGGCAATTGAATTGATTTGTTTTGTTTTGTTTCACGTGTATATGAGTGAATGACTTGCATGTAGAGGCAATTCCTTCCATGCCTGACCATGGCACTTTTTGTGACTGAGGTGGCATTGTCCAAGTAGGTCTTAGAGACACTTCTTTGGGGTTGTCTGCGGAGTTGAATTCCTTGCGAGAAAAGGTTTTGGATTTAGAACATGCTCAACAGAGGCAAGAAGTGCAGAATGCATTACTTGTGCAGGCTGCAATGGAGGGGGCCATGGCCAAACCGGAGAAGGTTGTCTCAAACGCCAAAAAAAACTAGACGAAGATAAACAGACAACTGCAAGAGGCATTTATCAAACAAGTGCAAATCAATGAGGAATTGAAATGCGAGAAAATAAATATAAAAGAGGAATTAAAGTCTAGAATATCTAGCTTGGAGGGTGAAGTCATTGACTTGAAAGGATTAATTCTTTCACTCGCAGATGATTTGAAGAGTCTTGAGTTCTTGGCCAATCATGTGAGGCGGCGGAGAGCTCCTGAGAAAATCTGATTGAAAATAAAAGAGGATTCGGAGAAGCGTGACCTCAAGGTTGGAGAAAAGTGGATGACCTATTTTGATGAGTTCTCAGATAATGATTGGAGCCAACTCTTCACTATTGAAGACCATGACTTGGTGCATGACCTGATGCATGATGAACACCTTTTGAGAAAAGGATCATTGGATGCCAACTTTCATGTACATGCCATGGATCCAATGGATGTCTTGGTTGGAATAATGGCAAATGATGTGAAGTCCATCTGAGGTGCATGGTTGTGGATATACAACTATGCTTTCCCCACCACATAGCTTATTGGATAGTTTTTCTTTATTGGTAGGTATCCATGATCCTACTTGTTTTGTATTGTTTTTTGAGTAAAGACGATGTTCACAACTAGGCAGTTCTGCACTTTTGGAAACGTGTGTTATTAGATGCTTGGCAGGTTCAAAAATCTGCGTGACCATGTGCTTTGCAATTTGGAAATTTTGTCTGTCCAAGTCTTCAATTCATGGCACAATGTCTTGTTTGCTACCTCTCTCGATTCTTGTGCCTTTCGCGAAGTCCAATCCTAATCTGCACAGCAGAACAACGTTGAGAATGCCATCACATGTAATTACTGAACCTACGTTGAGAATGCATGGCCTATGATCTCTGTGATTTAAAGAAGACATGAAGCACAAGTCTCTTGATAATTTTCTTTTTTTTACATTCCATTATTAAACTTACACAAAAGCCAAAAGAAGGTATAAAGTAGATGGACTTTGATTAGTTTTATTAAAAAAAGACATGAAGTACAAGTCCTTTGATTTATATATTTAACAAAGCGTATGATTTAACATCTACAAAAGTTAAAAAATGTATGAAATACAAGGCAATCAATCTATTTCCCTTATAGAATGCATGAAGTACAAGTCTCCAAGTCTCTTGATTTGTTTGTTGTATACCCACCATTAAACCCATGTAAATGCCAGAAGAAGGTATAAAGTACAAGGCCCTTAATCCATAAAGTTTGCATTGGTGTATTTTTTCCATTTTCAAGAGGAATTCATGTCATTAGAGAATTATGTGTTACAAATGAAAAGCATGTCTAGTCTAGATTTCTCTATCTTTGTTTACAAACTTATGATAAGAAAAATGGTTCAATATGCCAAAGAACCATGAGTGGATTCCACATTTTCCAATATAATTCAAGCACATTTTTTCTCCAATTTTTGGAGCCTTTTCATTCAAAAGTAAACAAAACACAGAATTTGTTTTAAATAAATTTAGCCAAAAATTGAAAATGTATAAGAAAATGCTGCTACCTGGTAGTGCAGCCTTTCACTATTGTACGAGTGAGGTTCACCGGATACCATGGCTGGCACAATTTGAACCCTGGGTAACAGCATACGAAAACATTATGAGCTTTCTTTTCCCGCCCAGCTAGTTAACAGTACTAAGCTAGATTGGGTCAATGCTCCAGCATCTTGTTCTTTGCTAATTGTTGTAGTGTACGAGTGAAAAGATCCTTTGTGTGATATGAAGCAATGGCCGTTTAAGGCCATCATCTTGTGAGAGGACACGCTGTACTAAAAAGCTACGTTGAGCTTTTGTTACTTAATACACTGGGAATGAATTTATGGTAAAGGCTAGTTTGTGTGAGTGTCAGTCAGAGTTGTGATTGCATGTGCAAGCCTTGAACTACTCTAACAAAATTTTATATTGAATCAATTACTTTTGAAAATACACCTCAAAAATAAAAGAAAGATTATGACGTAGCAACTTTATGTACGCGAAAGTATGCTAAGCCGGAATTGAAAGCTATGCATAAAAATGAAATGAAACTCATTGCAATAGAAGCACTTTGTTTATCGCATAAAAATTTAAAGCCTTTGGAACATGCATCCATGCTCAATTCCTCATTTTTTGAGTTTGCAACATTTGAAACACCAGCTCCACATCCCGCCATTAACATATATGTCAAAGTCTATTATTCAATTATATTATTCTATAAATTAATGAGTATGAAATTGAATATATTAACAGAACCACATAAATATGAAATGAATATATATATATATATATATATATATATATATATATATATATATATATATATATATATATACATATATATATACATACATAATATATATGTGTGTCAAAATTTGTATTTACCTTATCTACAATGAAAGTAAGTGTAGAAGATGGTGCTGTAGGTGTTGCAAGTATTGGTCTTTTGGTGCAAATTGCAATAATATACAATACCAATTGTATAATAGAGTAGAAGCAGACAAAAGCATTAATAGCTAAGAGATACCTAAAATTGATTAAAAAATCAAAATTTAAATTCTTCATTATAAAAAAGTATAAATATATAAAATTTTAAAGCATAATATTGTATTTTTAATTTTATGCTTATTATTAATTACAATTATTTTCAATTGCAACCTATATATTGATATATTGACGTGTAATTTCACATAGCTCTTTGAATTTTGACACATTCCATATTAATCTACTGATGACAAACACTTTAAGAATATCAATATTAATATTTATAAACGACATTAAAAGATTTAAGGCAAGGGATTAGGTTCAATGCCAATATACATGTTTAGAATTTATTTATTTTGAAATGTAATTTGGAATTTTATTGAAGAGTGATTTCTTTAGTGCAGTCTCCTAAAATGATATTTGTATTGTACATGTGTAATATATTCGTGGAACAAAAATATGCTTACTTCACACATCATTGACTGCTAAAATTTTAATTCAAAATTAAGTAATTTTGATTATTGGATTTTATCTTTCATGTTTTTTTGTTAAATTATAAGTTAATTTCAATTTTTAAAAATAAAACCATTTTTATGTAAATGTGTATAAGTAAAATATAGAGTTTTTATTGGTGCTCACGCCATGTCGGAGGACTTAAGAGCCTTCCATGAAAACCAACAATAGTCATCAGTACCATTGTTACAATAGTCTGATTCTTTTCCTTCATTTGTAGCAATGATGGCAAAGCTAACACCACAAAAAACAATGGTGCCAATTCGCATTGCTATGGAAATCGTTGGCACGGCCGAAGTCTCTTTTTTATCTTCATTTTTCATATATATGTTGGATATCATTGGAGAAACATTGGTGAAAATTTCAGATAATGTTTTTCCACCATCTTTGAATATTTCATTATTGAATTTTCTTTCATTTTCCATTTCATTGAACTTAAAATTAGCGCTTTAAAATTTGGTTTTTTAAAAAACGTAAATTTGATTATTTTTGAAAAACAACTTATTCATGTTCACCTAAGCCTTGATTGTTGACATTAATAATTCAGTGATGATGAACATTGATTTATAATTGAGAATTGAAACATGATCTTAAAAATATTTTATTAAAAAACATATTTAATTTAATTAGTTGTTTGTTACATTTACAATAAAGGTAAAAATAAGCAAAAATATATGCACCAATTATGAATTTTACACTATATTTTATTATCACCTTTAATCGTTTCCAGTTTCAATTTAAAATTGCATAATTAGTGACTTGCCAAAAATTTGATACTTATAGAAACATACAAGTTCTCATATCATTGTTGTTGCATAAAAAATAATACTTTGGTAATTCATACAATTTCTAGTTTGCATTTAATATACATTTCATGTACATTGAAAAGCCAATAAGTCCAAATACTTTATGCTAGGAGACTTTTGTCATTCATATTGCCATTTTCTTTGAACCAACTACTATTATATTAGTAGTAATTTTTCTTGCAACTTCCATCTATATAAATATCAAAGTAATGACTGATACTTCTATTATACAATCATCAACCATTGATTTCATTATTGATATCAAAATTATAGAGTTTTTGATTGAATTAGTCGTTTTAGTACCATCAAATAAAAAATACATCCAACTAAAGCTATAAATATTTTGAAAATTGATTTATTATTCAACGAAACTTTTCTTTTAATATAGAAGTTTTAAACTTTTAATATTCTTATATTCCACAACACTATTCAATGCCTGTATTGTAACATATGCTCCAATCAAGTGGATCAAACATCATGAGCTTCAATTTAATGAAGTAATAAGGTGAAATCACGAGTAATATATTTTGTAAGAAATTGGCCAAGTACTCAAATAACTCTAATATGTGATCTAATTATAGAATTAAATGTTGTTGATTTAGAAGCTTCTAATCCCAATTGCTATGAAATGAATATTATATTATTATTATTTTTGAAATAAAAATTTCATTCTATATGTGTCAAAAAAGTAAACAATAAAAATATAAGACGGATACTTCTGGGACCCTCAAGTGAATTAAATACCGTAGCACCATAGCATTGTCGCCATCCATCAAGCAATGACTTTTATTCTTGAAAATAAAGGTTCACCTTTCAAAAATTAAATGTGTTCATTAAGTTTACAACAAAACATCACTAGAACGACCTCAAATGGCTTTGAAATAGCAATACATTACAAAAAATGATTTTTTCTATTTCCATTTTTTTATCATCGTAATTTTTCCAATTCTTCTATTCAATCTTTGGAATTATTTTTGGCAAACTTACTACGGCAATAGGATAGCACGTTCGTGCACCTTCAAACAATATTTATTCATTTTTGAAAAATAAAATTTCACCTTCCTAAAAACAATAAATTTCTCACTTATGTGTTTTTGAAAAAAATAACCATAAATAGCCTCAAATATCATTGGAGATATTTTCTAGTGATTGGTAACTTACAGTAATCAAACGGGAATATTCCGCGTCCGTGCAACGCCGAACCAAACAGCGGCGAAGCCCGACACGAACCATGGGAACGACACATGGGAACAAAGAGAACGGATAGAACTCCCGTTCCCGCCTACAGGGAACTCACCGAGCAAGCCATTAGGGTTAGGGTTTAAGCGACAAAACCCCGGCGAGGAATGCGATGCCGGAGAGTTTTCGCAGGAAACTTGCCGTTCTAGGTTTCAGCAACTGGAACCCAGCGTCTCTTTCTGCACCTCAAGCGCCTCGAAATTCTGCACCTGCTAGGCCTTATAGTTTTCGGGTTCCGCACACGCTCAGTTCTCACAGCGGTCACCTTGCGTAGCCGCTTCCTTGAGTTTTGTGCCGCCATTCATCTTCCTGAGGTTTTACGTGCCGATCGGTCTTCGTTTTTTGAGGGTTTAGTTGCGATGGCGTTTCTTGCGAAGCTCGGGGGTTTGGCGCGCCAGTCGGTGGCACGCAACATGTTGCAGCAGCACAGTGGCGCCGCTGCCATCCCTGCGTTGTACCTGGTGTCCAGGGGCATGGCTAGCTCCAAGCTTTTCGTTGGTGGTGAGTGTTTGTCCTTTGGTTCTGGTTTAGGGTGTGATGGATTCTGTTTTTTTTTTTTTTTTTTTTTTTTTGGTTTTTTGATGTTGTTGAGAGGAATTCCGCCGCTCTTTAGGGTGTGGGTGGTTTGTTGGATCGGTGTGTTTCTGGAATTTTCTTTTGTGATTGACTGTGAGCATAGTCATTCGATCAGACTGGATTGTTTCTTCGGCTGTTCTGGGTTGTCCAAGGCTTGATTGGTTGGAGATCGGAAACTGTGTTGATAGTAAAGTCGTGTTCCTTTGAAAGGAGGTGAAGCTTTTATTTTCTGTTTTCGTGATGCTCTCTGATCATTATAATCTGTTCTGAATCTTGAATGGGAATGTTTGTTCAGGCCTTGCATGGGGAACGACTGATGCCAACATCAAGGAAACTTTCTCTCAGTACGGAGAAGTCACTGAGGGTGCGTCTAGGAATTTACAAGAATTTGATTATCCTGCTCTGAGTTTTAACGTCAATTTTCGATTCGGCTTTTGGAGATTCTGTGCAGGGCGTAGGGTTTTACTGATTAAATGCTTGGCATTTGTGGACTCTGTCAGCAGGTCTAGTTTGTTTAGAAGTTTAGTATCCTTGAGGCATTTCGTTCTTGTCAAAATCAGATTTTAACACATTGAGGTTCTGACGGGATAAATAAATTGGCTTGCAGTTAAAATTATCTGCGACAGAGACACAGGTAAATCCATAGGATTTAGCTTTGTGAGCTTCACCAGCGAGCAAGAGGCTGAGGCTGCTCTCCAAGCAATTAAAAAAAAAAACTGGAAAATCCTAATGATAGAAAAAAAAGTATAAAATATTTTTAGTATTTTTTGGCTATTTCTAAACCTTTTGAGGCTATATATGTATGTATGTATGTAAATTGTGTACAATGATTTTTATGATGCATGATTCGAGTTGAAATAATATATACTACAATATAATGTTCTTGAAAAATCCAAAATTTTCAAAATGGTAAAAAGACATTTTTCCGTCAACATCTAAAATCATGATATGTAAGAATAGAAGTCTAATTAGTTATTCAATAAATTTTTATGAAATATTCTAAAAAGGTTAGTATCAACTATTGTCAATTTTGATCTCACCTCATTCTGGCACATTTGGAAAAGCTGCACTGAGTAAATTCTTGAGATCAGCTCAGGATGAACTTTTACTCCTGATGGGGGCTAATTCAAGACTAAATCCTCTCTTAACTTCTTTTTCTTCCTTTTTTTTTTCCTTTTATTGATTTTTTTTTAAAAAAAAAAAAAATTTAAACATAAGAACCCTGATTCCCTTGCAGTCTGAAAGGAGTAACTTTCAAGCCGGATTAGCCACAAGTGGCCTGACCAACGGCAACCGACGGACACGAGACAAGGGACAGCTTATGAAACACAAACTTGGAATTCATTCCCTCTTCCAGATGTCCAAATGAATCTGAATGATTGAATGCTGCTTGGAATCCTCTGTACCTTATTATACGGATATCTTTTTAACACTATGTCCTCAAATCTCATTATGCACCTGAATTTGCATTAATTAATTAATGCAGTGGTAGAGAGGATGCCGGGGGGGGGTCTCTAGAGTCTTGGGGGTCTTGGGGAAGCGGATGTTATCCCATAATGTTTGCAGCTCCTCACATCCCTTGAAAAGTACAAGAAGGCTAGGGCCCTGGGGGAGGGGAGGGAAATTAAGTTTTAAAATACCAATTGCATCCCAGGTCCATATGGCACCCCCTCAAGGGGGTCCATGTGGCAGAAACTTAGAAAGTGTCCTTGGTGACTTTTTAACACTAGTACAAATAATTTCAACTTCTATTAAAAGTTGCTTGACTAGTGATTTGATTAGAAAAGAGCTATGAGAAGTAAAGAGAAAACACATAATTAAGGTTACAAATGGGCAAAGTCTATCTTTACTTTTTACATCGCTTAATATAGCGCTGTATACATGCGACTCGTGGTTTCAACCACTAACCCCAACTGAAGCTCACTCCCGAACTAAATGCTAAAATCCAACCGAACCCTCTCTTTAACGGATCCATGTAATTTAGTGTAACGAGCATTTTCAGGAGCCACTCCCATTGGTTGGCTTTTTTCTTCCAAAACCCTGAAATTTTCAATTTGGACCCTCCCAAGGCCATTTTTGGTAGTTTTGAATTCAAAAATGGGGCCTGTGGCTCTAAATTACTCTAAGAGGACTCCCATAAGAAATTTAAAATAAAAAACCAAAAACGAAGGGCTCATCAACCCTGCCCCTCTGAAAAACGCTCGTAGCACTACATTATAGTGATCCCTCTCTAAAGGCATGTTCCCACTTGGCCTTAGGGGGGAGCTTAGGAGGGGGTGTTATCTCAATTAAAAAGTGTGTGTTCCCACCTACATGCTTTAGTAATTACCAATCCTACATGGATGTCCACATGACACACTTTCAAGAGTGGGTATTAGTTAATATTTAAGAAGATAAAAGAGCTTCGAGAAATAATAATGGGCCCACCAGTATTGGAAAGATTTTCTAGTTTTCCTCTCATGAAAGTGGTCTCATGTATTGTCCCATTTGAGGGACCATTACATAATACCTTTCCTATTGATAAGGCCTTTACAAACCTCATTGATTACACCTTTTCCAGAAAGAAGGCATCGCTCCCCAAATTGTGGAGTTGTTAAATTTTTAAGCACGCTCTTTGCTAAGGCCAAGTGCGAATGGGCCTTAACCCCTAAAGGCCCATAGTCGTGGAATGGGCTTTTTTAAAATTTGGGTAGGTTCCTAGAATTCCAATTTAATTCCTAATTCGTTGAAAGAAATAATTTAGTTAGGCATTTTGAAGAGGTTTGTGCAGAATTTTTAATTTTTTTTTTTAACATACTAAAAAAAAGTTATGGGGTTTTGAGTGTCAAAAGCTGCATTCAGTCAAACTTCGGGCAAGCTCACAGCCACTGTCAATGCAGCAAATTCTGCCCAAAACTGCCCAAAACTGCCCAAAATTGCCAAAATCTGCCAAAATCTACCCAAAGCCGAAACTTTGATATTCCACCAAAAACTGAGATTTTGATATTTTTCAAAACTAAAAACTTCTATGTATAGAGAAGGCAGTAGAGCATGTTCCCACCGTTCCGATTTTCATCAAAATTTTCTTCATATGCTATTTTTATTGTCAAAAAACAGCCTTTGTTTGTGAATATCAGTATACCCCCTAGCGGAAAATGATTTTTTTGGCAACCTTCCACAACGTTTTTGAATATGATTTTTCTTATTAAAAATAGCTAACTCAGTCTTCTTTGACGTGCATCAAAACTCCTAAAATCCATAATGCAAAAAAATGGTTATTTGGGCCTTCAAAACTCTGCTGAACCCTTTTTGCAGAGGAAAAAAAACTTGTTTTTCAACTTTGAACGTGACGATCTTGCAATTGGTGAGGAATGAGTGTGTAAGACTTGGTGGACATGTAGACATAGAAGTTAGCTACAACATCTTACGGTTTGATGTACTAATTAACCGCTAAACGCCCAAACGACCAAAAACTGGTCGTTTTCATTTTTCCAAGTTCCAAAACTGTCATCCAAATGACAATTCTTCATCCATTTTTTTTCTTACGGGGTAAAGTTGAGAGAGATCTATCTAACCTCATTAAAAATTTCTCAAAATAATAATTTCATGAATTTTGGTGCCTCTTTAAAGTCAAAAACATCAATATCGTCTGTGTATTCAAAAATTCCTTGATACAGACACCTGAAACACAATTTTGACTATCGAGATGATATTTTTTGCAGTTGAGGTAAACCAATGAAATGTAGTTTGGCAAATCTATTTTCCAGTCCAATTTAACATTTTGAAAATTACCTAAAATACTTGATCACTGAATATTTTTTGGATTCTCAGAAAAAATTATATTTGACTATCTTCGCAGTGCAACTGTATAATCAATATTAAGAGGAATAAGAATTACCGATAGTCTTCGTAAAACTCAGTCAGATTCTGGATCTCCACACACTCCAGTCCTAATTCTTCCGCACGTCTGAGAAAAATCAGAAAATAAATAGATTAATCCCTGCGGCAACTCCCAATTGCATCGTCCAGACCTCAATCCGAAGAAAAAGACTCATCAGAAGTATGCACTAAATCCAAAAGCATCAAAGTAGTGTCATCTACTTTACCAACTAAGGTTAGAAATTTTGATGTTACACTGCCAGCATAATAAAAAAATAGTTTCGCTTAAAAATCACCTGATCAGGCTTGGGAAATGGACCAGAATTTGCGATTGAGGTGGAACGCTCTCGTCTGCAAAACGTAGCTGATATCTCGATCCATACTCGTTAAACCTGCACAAGAAATGAACCTGCCTCAGCCTTGATTTGAAACCTCAGGACTAGACCATCTGGACCAACGAACAGCTAATTTTACTAGTGACTAACTGCCGTCGCAGCCAATCGCAAAAATAAGAATTCTGCAATAAGAAAGTAGGTATTCTCTACCCATCGAACAGCAGAATCCAGTTCTTAAGTGCATTAAGATACACTTTAGGGCATCAAAGCAGATGGGAATCCTTAATTTCTAACAGGAAGCCAGTCTAAGACAGGCATAAGGGTCTACCTCCAACAACCTTGAATGCAAACTACGGAGCAAAGGGAAAATGAGGTGCGGACAAGCTCTTGATTAGACATGGTGCTGTTTTCAGGAAAACACACGCAAGCGGGAGCCCTTCCCTACACACAGAAGGGAATCATCACTTACAAGTGCTTCCCCGCAGTATGCAGATATCTCATTATTATTCACAAAATACAACTAAGCTCAATGCCAAGGAAAACAAGGAGTACCGATCATCTTCGAAGCTGATATTATACAACTCTGTTCGCACGCGAGGCAGATTTCCATTTGCTCTAAGTGATCCGGCTTTCATTGCCCCTTCCACTGCTTTCTGGTACTTGTACCTAAGAAATTGACATCACAATATTGTATGAGAAACTAGAACAAGTAGAAACACAAAATAACAAAAAAATAACAAGTTAAAAAAAAGCATGCGAAAGTGCTTGACCCCAAAGAGTTTAGCATTGTAAGTTTTGGTGAATAGTGATAGTCACTGCCTGCATTGAAATGGTAATTGAAATGGCAATGGGGAAGGATAATAAACCATATAGTGGAGGAGTCGGGAGTGGCTCCAAAAAAATAGCCACCTGGCTTCAGTAGGGATGCAACATTCTTCAGCAGCTGGCGCACCATGTCCTCGCTTGCAAAGCAGTCCTGCAAAAACGTTCCACCTACTATATTGGTACACATAGCTCGGAATTTCAACAAAGGAGCATCAGATAAATTCCTGCACAATAAAATACAAACCCTCTGAAAAGAACCAATCAGGCAGCAAATGATTCATTGGCATCACTAAAAGCAGGACCTAGAAACAATATCAAATCCTGTACGATTCAGCTCATTGATATCTGGTAGCACTAATACACTGTAACAGGTTGAGACAACACACAGTATTCGATTACGAAGAGTGTCATATCTATAATAACATATCCATGATGAGGCGAAAAGCCAGAATTGCTTAAACGTCTAGTTAAATACTGTTTGGAAGTGGAGCAACCTGCAGATGAGAGAGGCAGGTGACGACATCAACGGAGAGTTTTTCAACACCCAAGTGCTTTTCCAGATCTGCCTGCATTACACCAGAGAAAAGGAATGAACTTAACCTTCTCGCATGATCAGGTCCGAAAAGGGCATGAACCTCGCTAATATTCCGATCGAGCATATTGCAAGGATGCAATGGCTCTCACTTTTCTACGAGAAACGTCAACCACTCCTAACCTCTGTTGCTCTCATATGTTAGAGAATAATGACCACGGGGCTGGAGATTAGACAATCGTGAAGTTCCCACTTCGATTTTGCAATCGAACAGGTGAACCTGGTTCGAGAAGGAGAGGAGGAACGCAATAAAGGGTTCATATTCTGGACGATCATCACCATTTTTGTGGAAAGTCTACTTAGTACTAATCAATCTCCTCGGCTTCAAGAAGGTATTAGTAGCTCTATTCAAAGAGCAATCCACCGCGCCTATTCCTTCCCCTAACTGCCCTTTTTTTGCGGAATTTAGCCCGTCAGTTCCTGAATCTAATTTAATACTGCTCTCAAATGAAATTTGCCAAACCCGTAGGCAGAAATTAAATCCCGTAACACCAGGCTGCTACACCAAGAGATATTATAAGGGCAGGACGGTAAGTACCATGCAAGGGTTGAGTTCACTGAATCTTGCAACAAAAGGTTTCTCGTTCCTCTCCCACTCCTCTTTTGCTTCCTCCAATGCTGATGATGATAAATCTAGAGGAACAAACAGGGAACAAATAAATACTAATGAACAGCTGTTTCAGTTGTTGTAAGGTGGCAACAGTCACTCATTCAAGTTGATAAAACTACAGTAACCTGTTAACGACCAATATTTAGTTTTTCAGGGCAGAGAATTTCTCACAACCGCTCTGATTCTAGCAGCAAATACTGCCGCGGTTATCCCCATTACTTCTCAGCTTAACTACAGTGAATAATCAATCGGATGGTCAGACACGTACCAACGCCTACATATTTCCCAATTTTAGCTTCACCCCAATTCTCTGTGTCAACACCTCGTCCGCAATAAAGGTCACACACCTGCAGAAAAAAAAAAAAAAAAAAAAAACCCAAAAAACAGGCTCATGACCCCTCCTAGCGATTGCATGCAGACCTCGTAACATTGGTCTTTCCAGAATTTAACTATACCATCACTCCCCACTCAGTACTAAAACTCCAAACACATCCTCACTCTCGCCTAAACCCACAAAACTCGACCAAAGCCACAACATTGCATCACTGTACTAATACAACCATTGCGATGCATTCACAGACTAAAAAAACATATAAAAATCCTAACTCCCTACCCTCTATAATCCTCCCTCCAAAAACTACACATTGGACTACCCTCCCATCAAAAACCTCAAACCTCAATTACGCTCTCATGTCCTAAACACAAGACCATCTCTAGACGAAAAACACACAAAAGGGAGCCAACTTACAACAGCCCCCGGGGGAACGAGCTGCTGAATGAGAGACTTCTTCACGAAAGCATTGAGGCGCTGGTGAAGGGCACCGGCGCCCCAGGGCGCAGTCATGGGAGTGGACACCCGAAACTCCAGAAACTCCTTCTCAAGACACCACCACTACTCACAACCACCATCTACATGCTACATACCCCTCTCAAGCACCCACCCAAAAACCCAAACTCAAAGTACTCCCCCAAAAACCCACTCCACTCACCCACCATCACTCCCCATCTCCACCATCTCCATCACTTCCCACATAACCCACATAACCCTCCACAACCTAAACCTCCTCCCCCCCATCCACCTGATCACAAAACTCCCACCCCTACCCCTCAACCCTCCATCTCAATGCATGATCACCACCATGAGCAATCTCCCGACTCCTTCTCCACAACTCCAACGATCCACTGCAACCAAAACTCGCACTCTTCACCCTAAACCCCTCCAATCACTCCACTAAGTCATCAGACCTCCGAAACCCAACTCAGAGCTTTCTTCCAACCTTGAAGCTCTCTCAAGCTTCGCAAGGTTCGGGAGCTTGTCGAGGTTCTCTCGAGTGAAAATACTAAACTTTGGCTAACTTGAGAGATGATGTAAAAACCAAAATGATGTTTTTGAAAAATGGAAATAAAAAAACGTTGGGGGAGGAGGGAGTGACCCGGGGTTAAGGTAACCCCGGATGGAACCGGGTGTGGAACCATGGATGACTTGGGCTGGTTGTCATCATCGTCATGAGCTTGCCTGAGCTCATGTGATGTGAAGATGTGAAGATGTGAAGATGCGATGTTTCGGTTTAGGCGAGAGTTCTAGTTGTCGATTGTACGTGTGATTTGATCGATGTGGAGGGTGGTTCGTTGAAGCGTTACGGTGGTGTGTATCTAGGGTTTTGGTGGATTTTGTAGATTTGGTGGGGGTGGATGTTTGGGTTGGGTAGATGGTGGTGGTTTAGGGGGGGGGGTGACGGGTTTAGGTCGTCGTTGTGGGTTGGCGAGAGGGAGTGAAGGTGTCTGTCCCCGCACATGTGATGTGAGCGACGAGTTTCTTTCGTGGTCCGCTTTTACTTTTTCACTTCGGGAGTGCTTATCTTTCGCTTGCGTTTCTTTCGGTCGGGGTTCCTTTTTCGTTCTGAGGTTATACTTTTGTTTTCGTCAGGTCTTCTTTCTTCCTTCCGTGCTCTTTGATTTTTCTTTAATGTGTTTTTCTTTTCTATTTTTCCACGTGAAGCAAGCTTCCTTTCTTTCATGCTTCTCTTTTCTTTTATACTAGCTTCTCTTTCCTTTCTTGTCCTTTGTAATTTGTTTTTCTACATTTCTTCTCTGGGCCGAACTTCTTCCTTTCACAATCAATGTTTCTATTCTTGGAAAATTTCTTCTTTTCATGATTTTCTTGACTTTTCATGAAATTTCAGTTGTGTAGCTTTTTAAAATAGGTTTCCAAATTTTGTAATATTACATATTATTGTTATTCTTATCATTTTGGCATTTGTTAAAATTCAAGTGAACCTTGATAGAAGATATGGTATTCAAGTCATAAATTTTTAAATATCATAATTTAGTGGAGTGAAGTCTTGAAAATATGGTTTTTATTATTTAAAAACATGTATAAGCATGAAAAGAATTTAAACCAATCACATTTTTATTTACTCAAAGAATTCAAAATATGATTGTAAGAAATGTTTGTTAGCCGCTAAAAATATACTTACAAAGCTTATTGTCAGAGTATAATAAATCAATCATGAAAACTTGTATACAATATTTTTTTAATTTGTATTTATATTTCAGTAACAAGTTGATTGATTCTTTGACAAGAAAAATATTTTTTATTCTTTAATATAGACAAAAAAATACTTGAATAATTACAAAGTTTTGACTGTAAAAAATACATTGTTGCTAATCTGCCAAAATAAAGAATCAAATATGAGCTAGAAGTTTATGGTTCTTAGTAATGGCATTTAAAGTAATTAATGTCTTTTTTATTCAACTATATACATGAGGTTGTTGAACATGTTCAAATTGCATACAAACTATAAATAAATCACAAACATTTTGCACTTGAGATGTGAACTTTGAGAAATTTATACAACGGTTTTGTAAATCAAAGGATTAAAAATTAACTACAATGCTAATAAAAAGGCTTCATTAGCATACGTTTGGCATATGTAAAGCTCTATTATATTGTAGTTTAAAGAATCGTTAAAAGAACATAAAGAAATATTATAGGATCTATTGAACTTCACGTAAATAGGTATCAAATGATTTGTATTTTGAATTCACAATCATGTATAATCCAATATTGAATTGGTTCAACCTTATAACATAGATCTATTACATTTCATTATAAAATATTATTTCAACAGAAATATTTTATTTTTTATTTTTTAATAAAATTAACATTAAAAATATAATATTCATTTTTTAAGAATTTTTTTAAAAACATCATATATTTGAATGAATATTATTTCTATTCTACAAAAAATATGAAGTACTCTTATATTAACATAAAATCCAATATTATGTTATTGCAAAATTATGAGAAGTATATCAATAATACTAGTGGAATTGTTAAAAAATTATTACAAGCTTGTTCACCACATAACAACATATCAAAGTATTTTTCAATAATTCAGGTGTAACATTGATTTTAAAATATATAGAATGCAAATATTTTTATGAATTATTATTATATATCCACTTCCAAATAAAACAAAAGATGCATTTGTTTTTTTTTCCAAAGTGTTATCATATGTATAAATAAAATAATAAATATAGTTCATGAGAATTCAATGAATTGTTATAAATTATTTCTTAAAATATAAATGCATCAAAATGTAGATATAGTGATGCTTTTGATAAGTCATTCAAGAATGTCCTCTCATCCGTGGGTTTCAATGCACAAAATTGTCAAGTAGTGGGGAGATAGTGCAGTGCCTGACGTTTTTACTAAAGCATGTAAATCATCCAACGAAAAAATGTTGTAAAGCAGTTGCAAAGACGTGGAGTGACGACTCGGAAAGTCATTGCAAACTTGCATTTGACTTACCCAAGAACGATGTTTCTTACTTGTTCACGTGCTCAAAACAACTTAAATATTATATTGTGGCAATCAATCTTTGCAATTGATGTCCTTTATTGCTTGGTTAGAATACTACAAGTATATTACAACATTTCATCTTTGTTTTGGTAGTGCAAAAGTAAGAGAACAATTCTTATATTATAATTTCTTTTTATAAGAAATCAAAAGCATGACTTCTTATTTTATATATTAAATAACATTTATGGTTTATAATTATTAATTTTTTTGAAACAATGTACATATATTAAGAATTCATTATATATATATATATATATATATATATATATATGCATAAATGCATTAACGCATTGCTAGAATACTCAAAAATTCTTTAAGACTAAGCAACAAAATTGTATCAAAACTACTTTGAATTTCATTTATGTAACAATAAGTCAAGTCATAGCCAAATTTGAGAACTTCCCACAAATTTAAAATTAAAAAGTATTATGCTTTTTTTTTATTGGTAAAATTTGTCCAAATCAATCAAAAATGAAACATTCTTCTCATTCCAATACAATTACATTGATGCAAAATTATTTAATTTATGTTGTTTTAATGATGAAAATGGAGTAAAGCATGTCATAAATATTTTTTTACATTCCATTGTAACATTTTTATAATACAACTTCTATGATAGTTTTGTAACAAGTTGGATACTTTGATTGAACGAATTTTAAGACATATTTAAATAAAATAGGGGTACATAATGCAAATTTTGTCTAGAAAATATGATAAAAGTATTGTAAAAGTATTTTAAATTGTTTATCATTCTAATAAGTAGCGACATTTTGTATTTCTTATTGAAGAATATACTAGTTAAAATTGTGAAGAGAGTGTACAAAGTATAAGATCTTTGATTAATTAAAACTGTCAAAAGTATAAAGGACAATATTGTAGATCCTTTGCTTGTTTGTTGTCAAGAGAGGGCATAGAGTACAAGGCCTTCGATTAGCTAAAACTATTAAAATAAAGGACAATATTGTAAATCCTTGGCCCATTCTTTTTTTAACATCTTATCATTGAATTCAAGGTCGTTCACAGTCATCCTCCTTCTTCATAGGAGGGAAGATATTCTGGACGTGGCGGATGGAGGCTTCAATGCCAACTTCTGTCCTCCTCCTTTAACGCTACGCCTCACGTTCAGCGTTCACCTGGTCGAACTTTCTTTTTGCTATTGCAAGTGTCTGTCGCATGTCACGTTCTCCAGCTAAATGTAGTATAACGACACGTCTATAGCGTTTGAATTCATGGCGTAGATTCTTGCTTATCGGCGTAGGAGCGATTTTGCGTTCACGGAAGGAGTTGTCAAGAAGACCATTGTTTGTTTTTTTTCAAGTACTGGTTATAGAATTTTTTGTGATTAGGGTTTGTTTTGCTGTGGGGGAAGGGTTGGCAGTTGTCAAACGCAGCAATCGGAGGCCGACTCGCTTTCACGAGTCAAAGTCCTAAGCCTTGGCTTGGTCTTTCTTTGTGTTAGTGCGGCTGTGTCGAAGTTGTGTGTATATGTTAGGCGGTGTGATGATCATGAAGGTTTCTAGTGCAAGGACTATGGGCGTATGTGAGTTTCATTTTTTTGGTTAGGGTTTTATGTTTTGCCAGACACAGTAGGTGATGGGAAATGAGTTTGTTTTCTTAGTTAGGATAATTTTGTGTTGTGCGAGGCACAGTAGGTGATGGGGAAGAGTTTGAGAAACATGTAAGAAAACTTAGCTACTTCCAAGAAGTTGGAGAAGGTTGTAGAGACACAACCTATTGCAACAAGTATGGTACTGGAGGGGCATGAATTGGTGGAATTTCCATATCATGAGAAAGCATTAGTGCATTATCAAATTGAGGATCCTACAAGTTTTATACCCACCTCGTTTATCACGGATTCATTGGCTTCATGTGTGGAGAAATGGAATCCATATCTTCCAAGTACCTATTCACACTGTTATATTTGTGTTTTATTTTTTGTGTAGGCAATTGATTTAATTTGTTTTGTTTTGTTTCACAGGTATAGGAGTGAGTGACTTGCATGTAGATGCAATTCCTAAGGTAGCATTGTCCAAGTAGGTCTTACACACACTTCTTTGGGGTTGTGTGCGGGGTTGAATTCCTTGTAAGAAAAGGTTTTGGATTTAGAACACGCTCAACAGAGGCAAAAAGTGCAAACTTAATTACTTGTGCATGCTGCAATGGAGGGGGCCATGGCCAAACTGGAGAAGGTTGTCTCAAACGCCAAAAAAACCAGACGAAGATAAAAAGGCAACTACAAGAAGCATTTATCAAACAAGTGCAAATCAATGAAGAACAAGTGCACTTAATGAGGAATTGAAATGCGAGAAAATAAATATAAAAGAGGAATTCAAGTCTAAAAGATCTAGCTTGGAGGGTGAAGTCATTGACTTGAAAGGGTTAATTCTTTCCTCACGGATGATTTGAAGAGTCTTGAGTTCTTGGCCAGTCATGTGAGGCAGCGGAGAGCTCTTGAGAAAACCGGATTGAAAATAAAAGAGGATTTGGAGAAGCGTGACTTCAAGGTTGGAGAGAAGTGAATGAGCTATTTTGATGAGTTTTCAGATAATGATTGGAGCCAACTCTTCACTATTGAAGACCATGAATTGGTGCATGATGTCAAACACCTTTTGAGAAAAATGTCATTGGATGCCAACTTTCATATCCATGCCATCGATCCAATGGATGTCTTGGTTGGAATAATGGCAAATGATGTGGAGTCCATCCGAGGTGCATGGTTGTGGATATACAACTATGCCTTTCCAACCACATAGCTTGTTGGATAGTCTTTCTTTGTTGATATGTATCCATAATCCTACTTGTTTTGTGTTGTATTTTGAGTAAAGACGATGTTCACAATTATGGCAGTTCTGCACTTTTGGAAATGTGTGTTACTAAATGCTTGGCAGTTTCAAAAATCTGCGTGACCAGAAGAAGGTATAAAGTACAAGGCCCTTAATCTATAAAGTTTGTATTGGTGTATTTTTTCTATTTTCAAGAAAAATTCATGCCATTAGAGAATTAAAGGGATATTTAGGTAATTCTGGACAAAAAAAAGTCCAGAATTCAAAAATGACCAATGCGAACTCAGCGGACCACCGATGGATGGAGACCACAGATGAACAGTGTCATTGTACATGAATACCACAGAATATGGAATGCAAAACTAGACATCGAGATGTGCATGGGCGGAATTTGCCAGTGATGGATATATGAACCCGAAGATTGCGACATATAATGCAGAATAAGAGTTACAATGAATACTTTAAAGAATATCATGTTGATTCAAGTAATGAAATGTACAATACAGAGTCGGCGACCCGCCGATAATAGAACCAGTAAACTAACTAGTCCCGTAGCACTTTGAGTCCTGAAGTCCTACAACATTAAGTCTACACCCAGCACTATGTACCAAGTTCACGTAAATCCTATCACATTATAACCTACTCTGAAAACTATTTCCCTGAAAGCATAGCCGTAAGGTCAATGAGTAAATCATATATTTGAAGGCCGCACAAACGGGTCGACCAAGTCGGCGGGCAGCCGATGGAAGGTGTTCTGTTGGTCAGGAGGAGGGAAGAAGTGCAAATTGGAGGCGAAAAAGTCCGCCTAACTCAGTCCCAGCAAACTTCAGTCCAGTCCAGTCGTGCACGTCCAAACTTTCTCGCAGCTTCAATTGCCCAGTGCACTTGCCCCGGCCTACACGCCTGCGCCATATACTCCGGTACAGATCCGAACTTGTGCAAGGGATAAACCAGAGGAAGGATATCTGTAGCAATGTTAGGTATAACGCCGTCATCGTTCGGAAAGTTTAGATGACCCTGAAAAGGCCAAGGAATGTAGCACATACAGTTTGGTGTCCTCCTCAATGACCTCGGGTCAACATCCACAAATAGCACCTGATCTAGTCTGCAGACGTTTCTAGACTGTACCTTGGAGCAAACTTGACCTAACGTCTTATAACTCCAGGGGAAATTCTCCCGGTCGATAAGGTCACTTCTGCTATACACGAAGGACAACCTCTCCATTACACCGGCCGGCAGAATATGTGTGAGTAAAGGCTTCAGTTCTCCCAAGGGCATCTTCGACCACAGACCAACATGGAAATGCAAGAAAAGCATGTCGAAAAGCTTCTTCAAACCTGGGCGCTTCACTACATTCCGATGCGTATCCCATGGCAAAGCCTCTATCCTGGGATCCACATAGCAGAGAAGGCCATTGACGCATAGGACAATACATTTCTTGACATGATGAGGTGGACCGTGAAGGCATTTGAAATAAAACGAGGAACCCTGAAGAATATGAAATGCAATCAGTGAAGGAAATCAAAGAACAGGACGAAGTATATGAAAGAAATGGACTACATTCAAAGTCGTCGATGCATTGAAGAAACCTCAAAGGTAAATGTGCAGCAAGTGAAATGTCATGCATGCATCTACAAAAAGAAGTACCGAATTGCAGCACTGGAAACAATTGTGTGGTGCAGGGAAGTTCAGAAAGGGAACAGTCTTAGCGTATTAAACTAAAGAGTGCAGAGTATCATATGTGATTTTTAAAACTAGTGGCGCCGATGATGTAGGCTCTAATCAGTCGGCTGCCCGCCGACGATGGAACTACCAGGGGCCTCCGGAGGACAAGGTAAATTCACAAACCAAGATCCAGGATCACCTGGGACGTCAAACCCGCATGCATGAGAAGGAATAACCTCCCTATACTTCTGGTATTCGCGAGATTCTGGAAAAAGACGTGGCTTCCCCACGCTAGAATTCCTCCTACAATACTCCTGGACATCCAATCCAGACTGCTTAAGTCCTGCAAGGAATGGAGTAACTACCCTAGTTAAATAGGGATTGGGGGTGGGCTGAGGTTCTTTGCACTCTGCAGAGTCCCAGAAAAAAGAATTAGGATGGACAGCGCTAAATGGATGATTAAGTACATTCCTATAAGGGCGGTCGTCTACCAGTAGGGTATTCTGGACAGTGGCACCTGATCGAGCCAGTAGCCTAGTGTCGCAGAAAAGTCTATCCAGACGCTTCAACAAGTACTCCCGTTTCCCATGCGGATTAGTCCTTGTTGAGATATCACACCAGAATCCTGGAAGGCGTCTGTAATTGCTCCTGAGCAAGGGATGAATGGCTAACAGCTTCTGGAAGTGACGATCGAGATTCTTTTCAGAAACCGTGGACCAAAAGACTACCTCGAAATTCGCCGTGCAGAACTCTAGAAATGAAAGAAGTCCTGGTCTAGCCCGGATATGAATTTTTGTCTTCAGGTCATCACCGATATACCCGTGGTGCTCCGCGATGAGCAACCCCTTAATGTCAAGGACAAGGTAGTATCGTTGGAGAGGTACCTCAATATTACGCGCAATAATATCAGTGCTGACACTGACGGAATCATCGCGCGGGGAACCGGTGCGCGGGATCGCGACGTTGGTCTCGACGAACGAGGTGGAAGCCATCGCACACCGGCCAGAGCTATGTGCAGCAGACAGCGTCGGCGGCCCGCCGAGTGGATAGTCGTACTCGTCCTCCCCATCACTTTCATTCTCGGCTTCCGCTCCCGGAGACTCTTCTCTGAGAGCATCACCATCAGGAGATGTTGGGTACTCCTCCAAGAGCATACTAAGAAGGGAAGGTCCCTGGTGCACTTTAATTTCAGCGTCATCCTCCAGTGACTCCTGAAAAATGAAGGACAAATTCCAAGAAAATTCCGGTGATCAATCGCATGCTCACAATTCATACTTGCTCTAGTGTACAAATGGAGACACAATAAGACACCCACGACAGAATACACAGTCTCGACACTGAGTTCCGTTCTCATATATTTAAAAGGAGGAAAACTTTATTTACTGTAAAAGTCTAAATACATGAAGATCCCATCGGCTGTCAGCCGACTGAATCATGTGCATGCTCTCTAAAACAGTTTCTACATCTACTATGTTCTCTTTCGTTTAGGGCAATCAATGTGTGGAGAGAAGAGACTATAAGCTTCATCCCCCGGAAAAAGACGACGCTGACCGAATTCGGAATGTTTCTGGCAGTACTCGGGCACGGGGAGTTTGGATTCTTTCAAACTGGTAAGCCAAGGAATCAATTCTCCAAGCAGATAATTCCTCTTACTTTCCGACTCCTTCGACTCGAAGGTATATGGTGTAGGGTGCACAGCGTTCCAAGGAGTGTTTGCCACATTCTTATAAGGGGAATCATCAACCAAGAGAGTGTTAATTGAAGACGCCCCCGTCCCCTTCAGCCCGTCATCGAGGTCAAAGAGGGTCTGGAGTCTCTTCAAATAAAACTCCCTACTAGCCTTATGTACGCAAGTCTCGCAGAAACTCTGGTCGAACTTGTAGCGCACTTCGGCATCTAGACGAGGACAGCGCTGCTGCAACGCTTTCCACAGAATTTGAAACCTCTTTTCCTGAACGCAGCTCCAGAAGACCACCTCGAAATTGTCCAGGCAGAACTCTAGGAACCTCTCTAAACCCGGTCTAAGCTTAGTATTCCACCTAGTACCCTGCTTCGTCTGGACTAATAGCAGGCCGTTAATATCCAGAACAAGAAAGTACTTCAGCACTGGATCGTGTACCTGAGTACCAGCCTGTTCCGGGGCTATGTGAAGTGGATTCAGAGGTGGAGGTCCCTGCTCCAGAACTGCACTGGGTCTATCTTCGTGAAGTTTTCCATGGACTTCCTTGTCCGCGGACTCTGGAGTGACAGAAAACGAAGCAGAGGACAAACGTGACGGTTAGGATGACGGTCGGCGGACAGCCGACTTGCAAGCAACATTATTTGAAAAAAGGGAAAGCGTACAACTTGGCATTTACCGAAAATTTATTCATACTTGGCAGTACAAACATCTAACACAATCCTAGAGCCCGATCACTACACTAAATTATCAATGCAGGCATTTAAAAGATGGACTGGGCCACCGCCTGATTCACTGACCTCCACCTTTGTGCTTCTTCGGCCTAGGCTCCCGTTTGGATGGCCGCACAGGTGACAGAACGTCCTGTGGAGCGTCCACATTTTTGGGACTCATGTGCTCTTCCCCAGATGTGCCCTTCTTGGAGGAAGTCTTCTTCGAAGCAGCCTTCCGTTTGCCCTTCCCAGAGGACTCCTCCCCTTCCTGAACCCCTGAGGAATCACGGGATAAGTTACCCACAAGAGAGGAATCCTGCGCAGTACCATCGGTCTTACTTCTCTTCATTGATCGTGTATACACCAGAGGGTTCTCATCCGGGCCAATCATCCGAGTTGCGCCCTTCACACCTTGCGTGACGAATGCGATTGACTTCCCTGTCAACTTGGTCTTGGCAGAGGGGTTAGATGAGGTTTGCTCGTCTGCCGTCGGCTGCCCGCCGACGGCAGCAGGAGGAACATGCCCTTCAATGCTCACTGCAGGCTCCTGGGTTGGCTTCTGGACACGGCGAACCACTTCATCGTCAGGCCTCGATGCTAGAGGAACCTGCATCTTCTTTGGACGCCCCGCCTGGTCTAAATCACGTTCTGGCTCGGCGGGAGGAGTCCCCTGCTCTTGAAATGTAGGAGAAATAACACCGAAGCTCAGGGAGTCAGTTCCGGTCTCCCGTAGAACTTGCGACAGCGGTGGGTTCACGTAACGGGGATTCGATTCTTCCAGTGGTAATTCGTCGGGTTCTGGTTCATAGTCTAATTCCTCCGTGTCTTGCTCCTCTACCTCTGCATCTCCACTTGGAATGCGAGCCTCAGCTTGGTCGTCCTCGTTTCTTGGCTGTTCCTCAGCATCTCCAGCTTCATCTTCAACGTCTGGGTCGGGTACATCTGGTGGCTCCTCGTCGACATCGTCGTCGGAGTCCAGAAAACTCTGTGAGCGAACCCCCGCAGTCTTCCCCGAACCCATACATCCACCCTTCCCGACCAAATGGGCCTCCTCCGCATTCACACCCAAGTCGGCAGCCGTGAGAGAGCCAGTCCTGCCTCTAGCAGAGGCGGGGACAGACGGCCCGGCCCCAGACTGCGTGGTCTGAACTGGAGCTTGGACGGGCACGTTATAGACGCCAGGAATGAACGTCATATTCCGAACCCGACAGTGCGCTTCGTATCTCTCTTCCTCGGTACGCACGATCTCAATTACAGTCAAATGGTTTTTCTGCAGCAGAACAAGACGAAACGGTTAAGGACATCTTCTGCCCAAGAAACACGAAGGATTCAATCAGCGTCGGCTGCCAGCCGACGATCGGTGAGCAAACAGCGAAGGCACCAGAAGAGACTGCAGTAACTTACCAGAGCGAGGGCCGTGACGTTCCCCCCTCCCCAGCAATTGATCACCCGAACGTCCTCATTCTGCATCGCTTTCTCCAGAAGAGATTGGAGGAAAGAGAAACTAGCGTGGCAGTGACCATTTGACCAATCCTCCCCAAGATGATCTTCTCCTTCGTCCACATAGGGAGGAAGCGGACGTTTCAAACCAGTGAAGTCTGAGAAGGTATTCCATGCATCCCCGGGCGTTGTTCTTGGATACATAACGGACACATGAACCTTGGGTCTAGAGTCAATGAGAGAACTCCTTTGAAACCCGGCGGAACTATCAGGGAAGTAGTGCATAGTATGAACCGTCCACGAATTACTCGTCAGCCTTGACACGCCTTGAAAAGTGTGATTACACTCAGCATCGAGTAGCCACAAGGATGGGGTGACAAGCTTATTCACCTTAATTGTATCTACCTCCCCATCCAGAATGACCTCCTCCTCCACCTCACGGTGAATCCTGTCAGCGACAGTTATAACGTGTTGTTGTCGCATGTTAGGCATCTCCTTTCCCGCTGGATCGTAGCCGAAGACCACGAACATCTCATACTGCGCCTTGTTGAAGGAGAATGCTCCGCGAACGTCAAGAGCTGTGCACACTTCACCCAGGTCCTCTGCAATCCGAACATCGAACTGTACAGACGACTGCGAAGACTGGTCCACATCCGACTTACAGTATTTTTGCACAATGTCTTTGAAGAATTCTGGAGTTGGCCCTTGCAACGGCGTGAGCGGATGATTCCGTCCCTTAAGCCACTCCTTCCCCTCAGGACTATCTTCCAAGTCAGCCCGAATATTACTAACCATTGTATCATTGAACCCCTTCTCGACTTCAAGGGAATTCCAGTCATCCATGGTCCACTCAATCTGCTTCCCAGTCCCTGGTTTCCTCAGTGCAAAGCCCCTGTAAATACACATGAGCTCGTTCCGGACAATATACTCGAATTTCACACGCTTACACCAATTCTCCACTGATGTTCCATCCCGTTGAACCACCTCTTTCCCAGTGACCTTGACGTACACTTTAAGGTCCAGAATTTCCTTGGCCAGCCTCTTGCATTCGTGGTCCCGAAGACCGATCACGTACTGCATGTCGTTGAATGTTATGTCCCGGCGGGCTGGCTTTGGGGGAAATCCTGGTTTCAGACCGTCCTCCCCGATGATCCTCCCCTCCTCCCAGGCGTCGAACACCAGTTGCCACTCGTTGTATGTTTCATCAGAAACGAAGACCAAGGGCAGCTTCAAGGTTTGGGACGTAGGGGTCTTTCCGAGAATCGGACTGAGGTACTCCTTGCAGAACTCCTGCAAGGAAGAAAAAAATGACATTGATAAAAAAATCCCACGTCGGCAATACGGAGAACCACTTGAGCGTCGGCTGTCCGCCGACGACTTTCAACTACTTCGAAACAACAGGAAAAGAGGAAGATGTGAATTACCTTCCATGCGCTGTAGTCATCTTTCTTGTCGATCCTCCCCCGCTCGATCCATTTGGCGCGCATCTTCGCCAGCTGGGACCTGAAACTTACTTCGGCGACTTTATCCTTCACCTCGATGTTTAATGCGTTAGAGACCTTTATGAGGGTATCCTTGTCATCAGAATATACAGGAATGATATCGTGGTTAAGGTAATACTGCCGCATAGGCGAGTCCAGTGGTTCCTTCTCTCCCAGTTCTCGACAAGCCTCAAACGTGTGCTGGCCCCCAATTATGTACCAGTGGATGCCCTCATCTTCATACCAAGGTACCTCCTTCTGTGTGCCGTCATCCTGTCTAAGTGAATACTTGATATTTAGGCCCATCCAAGGTCGAAGAAGTCCTTCCAAGCCTTTAAGCTTAACAATCTCGCCCGTCACTGGATCCTTTACTCTGGGGTCACCACTCATAGGAAGGCAGTACAGCTCGGGCTTCTTCCGGATTGCTCCAAGTCCTTTGTAGAAAAGACTTATCTGATCCTGCCTCTTCCTGAATATCGCTCTGTACTTGAATTCGTCGGGAGCTATGTGTATCCTGTTATATGGAATCTGACAAGGAAGGGCACGTTGCCCGTTGGGGAAGCAGTGCCCAAGTCCCTCCTCCAACGTCTGGTACATGGCAAGGACGTCGGTGTCCTTTGTTTTGGAAGTGAGATTGTTTGCGAGCATGAGAGCTTCCGCCACGGTCTGCTTCTTCTCTTCCTTCTTCCCACCTTTCTTCTTCGCACCCTCGCCCTCAGCAGCCGCTGCCTTTCCCTTCTTCCTTCTCGATGACTCCCCTGTCGTCTGTGTCTCTCCGGTCTCGGGGGTGACTGTACCAGTGCCCGCTTCTACAGCAGACTTGCGGCCGCCTCTTTTCTTTGCTGCAGGCTTAACCAAGTTCTTCGTCCTCTCTACCATCACTTTGTCCCCGAGCGTATCAATCACGTCGAGTATCTGTTCAACAGCTATCTTCTCACCCCTGCCCCAAGTAGCCGCATCCTGTACTTCCTTAGAGCACAAGTCGTCCATGCACTTCTCAACCGGAATTTCAACCGCGAAGCAGTCCACTGGTTGACCCTCCGCGACAGGAACCGATGCAAACACCAAGAACACGTTGTCGTCATCGTCGCATTCCCTGGAACCAATAATCTCAAATCTTGGTCCACCTGCCATTTGCTTCTGACCTATTTTGGTCACGAAGCCCAGCGACATGGGAGTGTCACGCCAGGTGATGCCCCACTCCGTTATCTTCGAATCAGCGAGGAATGTCACCCTCGGTTTCAAGCCCCGTGCGAGTATTTCTACTTTAGGATCAACAACCTTGTCACAGAGCCAACGTAACCCATTCGGTTTTGCGGTGGAGTCGACCTTCGCCCTGCAAAATTAGAATCACAAGATTAGACCATCAGATTTTCACTCCATCGGCGGACAGCCGACGGGGGGAATAACCCATGTGAGAAAATAGAAAAATGAAGGACTCAGAAAGGGGTGGCGTCGGCGGTCAGCCGACGGAGGAACAACCCCATGCGCCAGAACACAAAACATGAAGGGCAAAAGAAGGGGTCACGGCGTCGGCGGACAGCCGACGGGAGGGACAAACTCATGCAAGAAAACAGAAACACGAAGGACAAAAGCAGGGGTGGCGTCGGCGGACAGCCGACGGGAGGAACAAACTCATGCGAAAAGCAGAAACATGAAGGACAAAAGAAGGGGTGGCGTCGGCGGACAGCCGACGGGAGGGACAAACCCAGGCGAGAAATTGAAAACTTGAAGGACTCAAGAAGGGGTGGCGTCGGCGGACAGCCGACGGGAGGGACAAACCCAGGCAGGAAATTGAAAACTTGAAAAACTCAAGAAGGGGAGCGTCGGCGGACAGCCGACTGGACAACTTACCCACTCTCGGAGGCTGCCATGTCGTCGGCGGATGGCCTTTTACCGTCGGCGGATGATCCACGAACAGCAGCCGACGCGCGCAGGCGAAGGAGCCGACGCCCTCAACCCTAGCAGCCGACGCAGAAAAACCTAGCAGCCGACGCGACCTCTGCGGAGCGCTGAGAAGAGGACAAAAGAGAGCTGAGAAAGAGAAGGCTGGAAATGAGGAGGAAATGTCGGGGGTGGCGGGTGTATACCCTGCAGACCCCCACCTCCCGAGACTGAATCGTCACGCCCGATGGGTCATGACGTATGGCTATGTACATACCATCCATGCATGGATGGTCATCCCTAACATCCGTCCCATCACGCCACGTAGGATGATGATGGGACGTCTTTAGACTTTTTTTCAATCCGTCACCCAGTCATGACGGCCTGCGCATGTGATATGACAGCTGCTCCAATCGCCACGTTCAAATTCGTAATAATGAACCAACATTGTTCTGTGACGGCGGGGGCATCTCGCCGCCATGATGGGATCTTGATCTGTCCAAGGCGCGCAAAATTGAATTCGATTCTGGCGCCAATTTGTACTCCTGGGAATTCATAACTAACCCCCCGTCAGATGCGCATACTTCATTCTATTTCTGTCATTGCACTTTCGATTCCCTCTGAGAGTGCTCCTGACGCACACGTTTCCTGAGAGGACCGTTATTATTCCCGCATGTGCTTAACTGTCCCGCACCTTCTGTTGCCGTTTCTGTTCTCTTCGTCTATCGTTTCTAATTGGACGGTTGAGAGGAGTCTCTGATTGGACAGGTTAGGGACATCATACTGCTTCTCGACTCAGGTCCCCTGCAATTTCTGTCGGCGGACGTGTCTGTCATCGTCGGCGGATGCTATTTCTGTGCACACTCCGAGTCGTAGGATCCGCGTCGGCTGCCCGCCGAGTCGTCTTCGTTGTCGGCGGATACATTTTACTCCGTCGGCGGGGACACTTCCCGTCGACCCTGTCGGCTGTCCGCCGACGAGGTCTTCATCTCTTATCCAATGGAAGTAGAGCCGATCCAGACGTTTCTAAGGAATGGCCGATCAGGGCGGTGGAAGGTTAAAAAGGGCGTTGTCGTGGCCCTTACTCATTCTGGGCTCTATTATGCAGGCAGGGCAGTGATCCAACGTGTTGTAGAATATGATCCTATAGTGGTGGTGGTAAAAGTGATTGAGGTTTCAGACAGCATGGAAATGAATATACCATTTCCGGATGAGGTTGCGAAGTCCTTGAGCAACTGCTTAGGACAAATGATATTGTGGGAGGCGGCTGACCTCAGGCCTTTCGGAGAGGTGGAAGACGATGACATCAAGGCCGTCGGCTGCCCGCCGACGGATGTTGAAGACGATGTCAAGCCCGTTCAAGAATTCCTGGACCTCGCAGAGCAGATGGAAGTTGCGCTCCTCGAGGAATCCGGAGGCTCAAAGCGTTGTGTTGCCGCTGGAGTCATTATGGAGTGCTCTCCTAAAGGAACGTGGGAGGGGTTCTTGATTCCTCACAGCTTCTTTCTAATAGTGAGAGTGTCGTCCGTCAATCCAGAATTCTCTGAAACACCTGCTTTCTGCGAGTTACCGGATGTGTTAACGATCGGGTGTGCTGTGGGGCGATTGGTACTTTGGAGTGGATACAAGGTCTGTCCACTTGTGAACGGCGCGTTGGCTGGCACATGTCCCGTCGGCTGCCCGCCGACGGAGCCTCACTTGGGGAACGAAGATGAAGAAATTGATGAAAGCAACTCCGCTCCGTCTGAGCAGGATCTGGGGACTAGGTCTCCAATGAATATCAGCAGTGACGACGATGTGTCTAATCAAGGGGAATCCGACGTAGAAACAGATGATCATTGTTGGGGTCCGGATTCCGGGACCTCGGGTATTCCTTCCACTCCAGATGCTTCTTATCCTGACCGCCACCTCTGGAGAAATCGGTATGTCGAACTTCTTAATGATGATCTATCAGTCCGTGGTAGAGCAATGATTCAAGTATGTTTACCGGACGAGGCATGTGATGATGAAGTCCTAGGGGATACAGAGGTGGGGGTTCTCTTCGTCTCTGAAGACGATCATCTGCAGATGACAACTCTCAGATGGCGTCTGACTCACGCTCGGTTAGAAGGGGGTCACCTCCTCTCTGATATAATTACTTACTGCTCCGAGAATTTAGCAGACGCCGACGCGGACGATGGTCTGGATGGTGTCCCGAAGAATGCCTATCGATCGGTGCGGAGGAAAGTCCGCGAAAAAGATGACGTCTCTTCCACTAAGCTTCGTCGAATGGTTGTCCCTGCTGAATGCCGCTTAGTGAGCTCAAAGCGCTGTTGCAAGGACCGATGTTGCCAGACTTTTAGATGGGAAGATACTGTGAGTATTCGGCGTAAATTTTACGCAACAACATTCCAGTCGAGGCGAGAGATGTCCTTCGCTGTGCAAGGGCACTTACATACTGTACCCGGCAAGCGGAAGCTCTATGTTACTCTTGCGAACGTTGACGTATGTGAAGTGGCGTGGTATATCATTCACGGAGTATCGAAATCCGCGTACTACAGCTACAAGGCTGCGGCCCGAAGTGGTCGTGTCAGTGGGAGTCACGGAAATTCCGGTGTACATCGCCCCCAGATTCACACAATCCAGGCCCGCGCGACGTTGACCACTATCGTTAATGAGAATGCCGACCAAATGCCCAATGAGTTTCGGATGATTGGCAAGAAGAGAGTGGCCGCGCTCAAAGTACTCCCGTCTGCGATGAACTGGAACCACATGCGCGAAATGGCCAACGCCGTAAGTTCCTCCTCATCTTCTTTCACTTTGGATAGTTTACTGAATTGTAGTGATTACTATCGTCGGCTGCCCGCCGACTGGATGACGAACTTCCCAACTGATCGACCTCACTGTGTGCTATTCAGGTCAATGAGCAGTGCAACGCGAAGCTGATTTCGCAGTCCTCCGTTAGTCGCATGAGGAAGGAGTACTTCCGCAACGTTGAGGTCAAGGCCGTAGGAAGTAATTTCTCCAAGTGCACTGAGTGTGACTTCCTCGTTGAACTCATTGCCAAGTATCCTAGAGGGTCGGACGAGTGGCAGAGCTTGACAGAGGATAGGACCAGGCATTTGAACTATCAGCGAGCTTGTCGCAACATTTATTACGGATGGACAACCCAATCTATACAGAGTCCTACTGAGTTCCTATGCATCATACATGATAAGATGGACACATCGAAAACAGCGATCCCCCGCATGCAACGTATCACGAAGGCTACGGCAGGGCTTGGTCAAATTCCGATTTCCTGTACTGGAATGCTGACTCACGGTCACGGAGATGGCGCCTACGCACACTATGCAACTGCCCTGTGGCCAGGAGACCCAAATTTCACAATCTCCTCGTTGTGCAGGGTATTCCGTGCCTTGGAGAGACTACCTGTCCGGGAGTCAAAAGCACTCTTCGAGGCACCGCCACAGAATGAATTCTTTGCAGCGCTAATGCATGGATCGTCACGTTGCATCCCCTCAATTCCACCTTCTAGAGATGAGCCACTCACTCCACCTCTGCCTGGTAGGCCTGCTGTTCCTTTGCCGAAGAAGTTGTATCTCCAGCTTGACAATTCTGCGAAGGACAACAAGAACCGGTTTCTCCTAGCATTCTGCTCGTTGCTGACGGCGAGGCGAATATTCAAGGAAGTTACAGTTGGTTTCCTGATTGTGGGACACACACATGAGGACATCGACGCCCACTTCAGTCACCTATCGAAACTCATTAAGCGAAAGAACACATACTGCCTTGCAGACCTTATGAAGGCATTCATGGATTCTCAGAAGACAGTTGCCTTTATTCCAGAGGTTGTTCAGGAAGTGGCAGACTTCAAAAGTTATGTTGCTGATTTTCATCACGACGGAGGTAATGCGATAGAAGGTCACAGTGAAATGCATCTTTTTAAGTTCTATGTGGTGGAGGATGGGGAGGATGCGGGGTGGCCCGTAATGAGGTACAAGAAGCGTGCAACTGATCCGTCATGGCTTCCACCTGGCAAACCCGTCAAAATGTGGAGGGCAGACAAAGAGGGTAAACCACGTTTGCCCGTCGGTGATCCCAAACCGGTTCCTCATAAGCACTTATGGGGTAGTGTTGAAGTCGATGAGGGCAAGAAGAACGCGGATAAAGAGGTGGCAAGGGCAGCGGAGTGTTCAGAGAAGAGAAATTTCATTAAAAGTGGATTATCTAAGTACATTGAGTACTGGAGAACTGGCATGGCTCGGGATAAGAAATACGCACAAGACATGTTACCATATGTACTGTATTGGGAACGCATTTTAAAGGAGGTCAACGAGCCACTGCCCCCCAATTCCGCCACCTTACAGGAAGGATTCTGGCCTATCTCAGACTGGAAGCGGGACCACGTCACCACATTCGATGCACAGGACGAATATATACCGGATCCGGATATACGTCCCGGTGACGAGGATGAGGTGGAGCCCTATCCTTTCTGTGGTCCGAAAAACTCTAGGCCGAAGTCTGTGTTTAACCCATATCGTGACGTTTTACGTGGCGATTGGGTTTTCTGTCGGCCGTGTAAGGAAGACCACCTACCCATTTGGATGGGTAGGGCGATAGAGCCTGTTATTACAGAGCCTGGTCCTAATTACGGTAAGTTCAAGGTTGAATGGTGGACTCCGATGAAGGGCAAGAAGGAAGGTAAGAAGAAGGTTGCGAGAGAGTGCTGGACAAGACGGTGGGAAAGGGAGTTGACTCTTGCGGAGTGGGTGGAGTGTAAATCCGTTGTATACACTCATAGGACCAAGAAAACTACGCATGAGGGGCCCCCAAAGTCCCATCTAATACCCGAAGATGTTGTGATTGCTGCCATGGCAAACTTCGAATCGCATGGAATCTCGATGAACTGGAATGACGAGGAGGAAGACTAGTCGGCTGCCCGCCGACGATTGTGATCTTAGCTCTAGAAGATGTAGGTAGTGATGGTTTCCTCTGTAAACGTTATAGTTGAATATTGTAAACACTGTGATTCCCTCGAATAAGAATTGTATTCTACCATTGACCCAATACTAGTCATGTATTACACTTTGTCTTCTATTTGTTGTTCTGATACCTTACTTTTCCTTCTTCGGTGGTCGTCGGCTGTCCGCCGATGCCTCTAACCATGTTAGATAAGCATCATGATCGGTGACTTTGTGAGGCTGGTCTATATTGTAGGGCCTGTGATTTTTACGGTGGACACTGTTACTCTAGTCGGCTGCCCGCCGACGCTTTCCACAACATTGGTAGAACCACTATGCGCTTTGAGAAACTGGGAAAAAATATTTATCCATTTCATTATATTCTTATCGGAGTACAACGGTACTGTTCCGCCCTTTACATGTTACTTTGTATTGTGTATACATCAGAGATGCCACTACTCCTAAAGCCTCAGTAACAAATACTAACCATGAATTCTACAACTATCCGAGTGTGTGAAGCAGCTCTATTGAAAACGAGCTGGACAGTTCTAACACACAGTAATTCACCCTAAAGCCAAAAAACCAAAAAGCTGCAGATGGTCGCCAACGCCATGAAGCGATCAGTCCTTCGCAGTAGACTTGGCTCGGACAGCACTACACCCAGTATCGACGGATGGATGCACGGATCCAAACGACGAATACGTGGACTGCGGGCTTGCGTTCCCTCCGCACCACTGATCTTGGCCAGAGCACCGACTTCCAGCACCCTCCAAGTTGTCGTATGCTTCGCCAACAATGCGGAGCCACCCTGCCGTTGACATGGTCTGCGTTGACACCTCCCCTGTGTGGCTGAAGTGAATGCTGCCAACACTCTCGGACTCCTCAGACTCCTCGGACTCCTCGAATGTCATCGGGAAGGCGATGCCGGAAGCGTCAGCGATCTCCATCAACTCTATGGTGTGAGCAATACTCCAAAACCACACCGCACCTGGCTGCAGAAGGCGTGTGATGTACTTGAAACGTGGAATGGCGGTGTTGCGAGAACGGGCGACCACCGCCCTATACCATGGCCGGAGCTCCTCGAGGTCAGCCGGTCTCTCCTGATAACCTAGTGGTCTCACATTGCTACCACGCCTCACCATAACGACAAAATATTGGACAATATGCGACTAACTTCTACAGTATGCGACCTGCTTCTACAGTATGCGACCTTCTTCTACAGTGGACAGCCGACGAGTTCGTCTAGTAAACTGGTAAACGTTCTAGTAATCCACTTCTCTAGGGTTTTCTGGACGACTAATTGCCAACGTCGACCTAGTCTAGTAGCCCCTACTCCCCTACTCGGCTGGTAGCCGACTAGGACTAGCCTACTCATCATTTGCATTATTAGGACTAGGACTTATTTACTCATCATTAGGACTAGTAGCCCCTACTCTCCTACTCGGCTGGTAGCCGACTAGGACTAGCTTACTCATCATTTGCATCATTAGGAATAGGACTTATTTACTCATCATTAGGACTAGTAGCCCCTACTCTCCTACTCGGCTGATAGCCGACTAGGACTAGGTTACTCATCATTTTTATCACGAGGACTAGGACTTATTTCCTCATCATCTTTATATGTATTTCAGATTCCAGAGGTCGGTTCAGTGAGGAAGAGGTTGGCTCTCCTAGTCGGCGGCCAGCCGACTACAAAGGACTTCCATTTGTTGTGACCGTGAATACTGTTCATTCTAAACGACGACTCCGGAGTCCTCACAGACGGACACCCCAATGTGAGATTCCTGGCAGTCGTGTCCACTCAGCGGGTCGCCGACGATCTTCCCTTCACCCGCTTCACTTCACAGATCCACATTTTGCAGAGCAAGTATTTCCTTTTATTAGAACAGATAGATTTCTAAGGATAGGGTTTCTAGGGTTTAGGGTTTCTAGGGTTTAGGGTTTCTAGGGTTTAGGGTTCTCAGTCAGCCACTCGCCGAGAGATTCGGCCATGACTGTGGGACTGGGATGTCCTCTATTCAACATTATAATAAATTCACTCAAATGATTTTATCCCTTGTAAACGGAATGCATTTTTTCATAAATATTTGACATCTTTGTCTTTAAATTTGAGGGATAACACATGAATTGGACGTCTACTGATGATGCAAAGTAGTCCATAGTTGAGCGTTTTGTCCATAATTACTTAAATACCCCTTATTATGTGTTACAAATGAAAAGCATGTCTAGGCCAGATTTCTCTATCTTTGTTTACAAACATAGTAGTCTTATGATAAGAAAAATGGTTTAATATGCTAAGGAACCACAAGTGGATTCCACATTTTCCAATATAATTCAAGCCCATTTTTTCTCCAATTTTTGGAGCCTTTTCATTCAAAAGTAAACAAAATATAGAATTAGTTTTAAATAAATTTAGCAAGAAATTGAAAATGTTATATCAAATCAATTACTTTTGAAAATACACCTCAAAAGTTATTAGAAAGATTATGACGTAGCAACTTTATGTACACGAAAGTATGCTAAGCCGGAATTGAAAGCTATGCATAAAAATGAAATGAAACTCATTGCAATAGAAGCAGTTTGTTTATCACATAAAAATTTAAAGCCTTTGGAACATGCATCCATGCTCAATTCTTCATTTTTTGAGTTTGCAACATTCGAAACACCAGCTCCACATCCCGCCATTAACATATATGTCAAAGTCTATTATTCAATTATATTATTCTACAATTTTATGAGTATAAAATTGAATATATTAATAGAACCACGTAAATATGAAATGAATATATTAATTAATATATATACATACATATACATGTGTGTCAAAATTTGTATTTACCTTATCTACAATGAAAGTAAGTGTAGAAGATAGTGATGTAGGTATTGCAAGTATTGGTCTTTTGGTGCAAATTGCAATAATATACAATATCAATTGTATAATGGAGTAGAAGCAGACAAAAGCGTTGATAGCTAAGACATACCTAAAATTGATTAAAAATCAAAATTTAAATTCTTCATTATAAAAAAATATAGTTACGTAAAATTCTAAAGCATAATATTATATTTTTAACTTTATGCTTATTATTAATATCTATTTTTCTTTGCACTTTATTCAATTGCAACCTTTACATTGATATATTGACATGTAATTTCACATAGCCCTCTAAATTCTGACACATTCCATATTAATCTACTGATGACAAACACTTTAAGAATATCAATATTAATATTTATAAACAACATTCAAAGATTTGATGCAAGGGATTAGGTTCAATGTCAATATACATGTTTAAAATTTATTTTTTTCAAAATGTGATTTTGGAATTTTATTGAAGAGTGATTTCTTTCGTGTAGTCTTCTAAAATGATATTTGTATTATACATGTGTAATATATTTGTGGAACAAAAATATGCTTAGTTCACACATCACTGATTGTTAAAATTTTAATTCAAAATTAAATAATTTTAATTGTTGGATTTTATCTTTCATGCTATTCTGTTAAATTATAAGTTAATTTCAGAATTTTTTAAATAATACCATTTTTATGTAAATGTGTATAAGTAAAATACAGAGTTTTTATTGATGCTCACGCCATGTTGGAGGACTTAAGAGCCTTCCATGAAAACCAACAATAGTCATCAGTACCATTGTTACAATAGTCTGATTCTTTTCCTTCATTTGTAGCAATGATGGCAAAGCTAACTCCACAAAAAACAATGGTGCCAATTCGCATTGCTATGGAAACCACTGGCACGGCGGAAGTCTCTTTTTTATCTTCATTTTTCATATATATGTTGGATATCATTGGAGAAACATTGGTGAAAATTTCAGATAATGTTTTCCCACCATCTTTGAATATTTCATTGTTGAATTTTCTTTCATTTTCCATTTCATTGAACTTAAAATTAGCGCTCTAAAATTTTGATTTAAAAAAAAAACGTAAATTTGATTATTTTTGAAAAACAACTTAATCATGTTTACCTAAGCCTTGATTGTTGACATCAATAATTCAGTGATGATGAACATTGATTTATAATAGAAAATTGAAATATAATCTTAAAAAATATATTTAAATTTAATTAATTTTTTGTTCCATTTACAGTAAAGAGAAAAATAAACAAAAATGTATGCACCAATTTTGAATTTTACACTATATTTTATTATGACCTTTATTCGTTTCTAGTTTCAATTTAAAATTGCATAATTACTGACTTGCCGAAAATTTAATGCTTATAGAAATATACAAGTTCTCATACCATTGGTGTTGCATAAAAAATAATACTTTGGTAATTCATATAATTTCTGGTTTGCATTTAATATACATTTCATGTATATTGAAAGGCCAATAAGTCCAAATACTTTATGATAGGCGACTTTTGTCAATCAAATTGCCATTTTGTTTGAACCAACTACTATTATATTAGTAGTAATTTTTCTTGCAACTTCCATCTATATAAATATCAAAGTAATGAGTGATACGTCTATTATACAATCATCAACCATCGATTTCATTATTGATATCAAGATTATAGAGTTCTTGATTGAATTAGTCGTTTTAGTACCATCAAATAAAAAATACATCCAACTAAAGCTATAAATATTTTGAAAATTGATTTATTATTCAACTAAAACTTTTCTTTTAATATAGATAAGTTTTCGTTATTCCACAACACTATTCAATGCTTGTATTGTAACATATGTTCCAATCAAGTGGGTCAAACATCATGTCAATGAACCATGAGCTTCAATTATAAAAAATAATAAAGTAATAAGGTGAAATCACGAGTAATATATTCTAGGAGAGATTGGCCAAGTTCTCATATAACTCTAACATATCATCTAATTATAGAATTAAATGTTGCTAATTGAGAAGCTTCTTTATCCCCATTGCTATGAACTGAATATTATATTATTATTATTTTTGAAATAAAAATTTCATTCTATATGTGCCAAAAAAGTAAACAATAAAAACATAAGACGGATACCTCCGGGACTCTCAAGTGAATTAAACACCGTAGCACCATAGCATTGTGGCCATCCATCAAGCAATGATTTGTATTCTTTAAAATAAAGGTTCACCTTTCAAAAACTAAACGTTTTGATTAAGCTTACAACAAAACATCACTAGAATGACCTCAAATAGCTTTGAAATAGCAATACATTACAAAAAATGAATTTTTCTATTTCCGTTTTTTATCATCGTAATTTTTCAATTCTTCTATTCAATCTTTGGAATTATTTTTGGCAAACTTACTACGGCAATAGGATAGGACGTTCGTGCACCTTCAAACAATATTTATTCATTTTTGAAAAATAAAATTTCACCTTCCTAAAAAAAATAAATTTCTCACTTATGTGTTTTTGAAAAAAATAACCATAAATAGCCTCAAATATCATTGAAGATATTTTCTAGTGATTGGTAACTTACAGTAATCAAACGGGAATATTCCGCGTCCGTGCAACACCGAACCAAACAGCGGCGAAGCCCGACACGAACCATGGGAACGACACATGGGAACAAAGAGAACCGATAGAACTCCCGTTCCCGCCCACAGGGAACTCACCGAGCAAGCCATTAGGGTTAGGGTTTAAGCGACAAAACCCCGGCGAGGAATGCGATGCCGGAGAGTTTTCGCAGGAAACTTGCCGTTCTAGGTTTCAGCAACTGGAACCCAGCGTCTCTTTCTGCACCTCAAGCGCCTCGAAATTCTGCACCTGCTAGGCCTTATAGTTTTCGGGTTCCGCACACGCTCAGTTCTCACAGCGGTCACCTTGCGTAGCCGCTTCCTTGAGTTTTGTGCCGCCATTCATCTTCCTGAGGTTTTACGTGCCGATCGGTCTTCGTTTTTTGAGGGTTTAGTTGCGATGGCGTTTCTTGCGAAGCTCGGGGGTTTGGCGCGCCAGTCGGTGGCACGCAACATGTTGCAGCAGCACAGTGGCGCCGCTGCCATCCCTGCGTTGTACCTGGTGTCCAGGGGCATGGCTAGCTCCAAGCTTTTCGTTGGTGGTGAGTGTTTGTCCTTTGGTTCTGGTTTAGGGTGTGATGGATTCTGTTTTTTTTTTTTTTTTTTTTTTTTTTTTTTTTTTTTTTTTTTTTGGTTTTTTGATGTTGTTGAGAGGAATTCCGCCGCTCTTTAGGGTGTGGGTGGTTTGTTGGATCGGTGTGTTTCTGGAATTTTCTTTTGTGATTGACTGTGAGCATAGTCATTCGATCAGACTGGATTGTTTCTTCGGCTGTTCTGGGTTGTCCAAGGCTTGATTGGTTGGAGATCGGAAACTGTGTTGATAGTAAAGTCGTGTTCCTTTGAAAGGAGGTGAAGCTTTTATTTTCTGTTTTCGTGATGCTCTCTGATCATTATAATCTGTTCTGAATCTTGAATGGGAATGTTTGTTCAGGCCTTGCATGGGGAACGACTGATGCCAACATCAAGGAAGCTTTCTCTCAGTACGGAGAAGTCACTGAGGGTGCGTCTAGGAATTTACAAGAATTTGATTATTTTGCTCTGAGTTTTAACGTCAATTTTCGATTCGGCTTTTGGAGATTCTGTGCAGCGCGTAGGGTTTTACTGATTAAATGCTTGGCATTTGTGGACTCTGTCAGCAGGTTTAGTTTGTTTAGAAGTTTAGTATCCTTGGGGGCATTTCGTTCTTGTCAAAATCAGATTTTAACACAGTGAGGTTCTGACGGGATAAATAAATTGGCTTGCAGTTAAAATTATCTGCGACAGAGACACAGGTAGATCCAGAGGATTTGGCTTTGTGAGCTTCACCAGCGAGCAAGAGGCTGAGGCTGCTCTCCAAGCAATGGACGGACGGGTAAGTAAAGTTGAGCTGTTTTTTTCCTTTCTGTCTAGGTTTGACACCTTTCTCTCTTTTATTTTGTTTAGTAGACTCCACTCTGTGTCCTTCTGGCAAAATACCAATGTCTGAATCTTCTGGTTTGTAAATGTATTCTCCCAGGACCTGGCTGGCCGCACCATCCGTGTCGACTACGCAACGGAACGGTCCGCACAAGACAGGCAGGGCGGTGGAGGTGGCCGCATGTACGGCGGTGGTTACGGAGGAGGTCGTCGTGAGAATTCAGGCGGCGATGGTGGCAACTTCGGTGGGAGCGGAGGAGGCTGGAGGGGTATGTAAGTACTTGGAGTATGATACATGCAAATGTCGCCAAGTGCTCCAACTTTAGCTGCCATTTAGATTTTTTTTTTCTTTTTTTTTTTTCTTTAAAGTTTTGATTCATTTAGATAGGTTTTATGGCGGACCATTAGGGTCTACAGATGAATGGGACTTCTTAGCCCCCGTGATCGAATCAAATAGTAAGAGCCTTAGAGTGGTACAATTCTCAGCTCTAGACGAGGGATCGACTTTTTCGATCCTTCAAAGAGAGAGACGTGCAGAAACACGTTGCCTCCATCGAAATCATTTGATGTTCCAGCTCCGGAATATCACCTGGTGTTCTTTTTTCGCAGTTGTGATTTCCTTGCGTTTGTGTGTAACACCTTAAACTTACATTTGTAATTTATCATGTCCGGGAATCTTATACCACCACACAGTCTCCTTGTATGCATTGTATATATGTGGCATTGTTTTCCGTCCCAGGTCATTTCACGTTGTTAAATTTGACGTCTTTCCTGTTCAGATGTATGCATATAATTTTAGTCCTATTACAAGAAATCCCAAACCATATTGATTGGGTTATTATTTCTACAATTTTAAATGAGGTTGCGAAGGCATTTACAATTGCAATTAGGAGCACTAATGAGCATTTTGGCATAGTGCCATCAAATGCGTCTGCCTCATTACCACATCAATTGGGAATGGAATCCAGCACCTGGTAACGAGATGTGCCAATCAGTGATACCGATGTAGCGATGGAAGAATTGATGATCTGTGTATAGAAAAATCTATGAGTTAAGTCGAAGTTTGGAATAAAAAGCAAAAACACTAAACATGGACACCTTTTATTTCCCGAAGGACACAAGTCCAACATCTATGTCTATAATAGAATCCATTTGGGCAAATTTGATTCGATTTAATTTAATTTGAGCCCATGAGAGAGCTTGAAGCCTCCTTGGAGAGCCAAAGTAAATAATAGAACTTGAGCTTTTTAAATCCTAAATAAACCAATTCACTGTAGTTAAGTAAGTGTTATTATTGTTATGAACAAGAAGTTAATATATACATGTAGCCCACATGTGCATCATTGTGCAAGTCATCCATTAATTTATATCCTTCACTTGCACTATTCTGGGTGGTTATTGCTGATATTGGGTACAGTGACGGTTAGTGGGTAGTACACTCTCCCTAGATGTGACCAAATACCACAATTGTTAGATTCCAGAGCCTTATATTTAGACAATCTGTAGATAGTTAGGGATTTGGGAGCAGATGATATAAATATTTTCATGACTTTGTTTTTGGACGCAGCACTTTGGTCTTGTGCAGCACTTTGGTCTTGTGCAGCTCTTGATTCAATTCATGGTAAGTAATCTGTGTTGCTGCTAGAGATCTCTCCAGACTAGTCTCCATCCACCTCTGTCTTGTCAAGGAGAGTCTGTGTCATTCACCATACAGGTTGTGAATTCTAAGACAACATAACATCCGCTTCATTTTTGGGAGCCTTTGACCTTTATTTTGGTTCCTGTGAGCGTTTTTCTCAGGTATGATTCTAGCAAATGAAGCTATGTTTTGATCTGAAGTTATTGGTGATGTGTGGCCATGGAGTTACTTACATTGCATGTCGTCTTGATACAGATGTTTTTGACAAGAGTAAGGGTTTTGGGTTTGATACAAGCCTGGATTTGGCTCAAAAGATGATGTGATTCTACCACATCTATGAGCTGTTCCTGAATTTCACTGTGTCTAAGCCTTTCGTTTTTGTCTTCCATTGTATGTTGGTATGAAACTCGTCGAGAATGCTATGGATTGGGCAAGGGGGTGTTCCGAGATTGTTGACTGGAGTGAGAGAGAGGTGTGTTGTGGTTTACATAAGGATGTAGCATTGTTTTCTATGTTGTGGTTTATAGCTTGTCAGGTTGAGATGTGATGGGTTGGGATTGAGGTTCTTTCATTTAATGTGTGTAGGGTTGATGGGCTTGAGCGCTGCTTTGTGGAGTGATCTTCCCTTGGAAATGCTGGAACAAGTGCTGTCATATCTGCCTGTGTCGGATTTGTGCAGGTATCGCACCGTTTGCAAGAGATGGGATCGGCTGATGTGCAACCCGAAATTTGGGTCTCTTTGTGCTCAAAATGCTGCAAAGAGAGAGGCATCCTTCATTGCAGTGCGGTACAATACTTGTAGCAGGGGACATGAGGGATGGTGCTTCCTTGACGTGAATGCAAGGCGATGGTATGTGGTCAAGGAGGATGGTCTAGGAATTCGCTGTAACTTTCCTTTATGTAAAAATGTGAGGATGGATGGAGGTCTTGTATGCCAATATGATTTGATGTCTCGCAGAATCATTGTCTATAACCCCATCTCGCAGACGCATAGAGAGTTGCCAACTGTGCCGTGTACCAATAAATACTTCGGAGAAATAACTTTGGTCATTGACAACATTTCTCAAAGTTTCAAGATTTTTCTATCCGATTTACATAATGTTATAGTTTATGATTCGGTTACCAACGAGTGGAAGACCTTAACCAGCCCATTCCCCATCAGTTCTGGATCAAAGCTTCTGGAGAGCGGTGTCATATTTCAAGGTTATCTGTACGTTTATAGCTACTCTTACCCACAAGAAGAGTATACACTGTTGAGATACAGCCTTGTAAGAGATGCCTGGGAGAATCTGGATGTGCCATGGATCATAGATGCCCATGATGCTGCTCTCGTAGTGAGTGCCAATCGCTTGTTTTTGGTGGCATGGTCAAAAGGTGGTGGATTAGGATTTGATGATGGGGGACCAAGTTGGTCGTTTCAATTGAGTGAAATCAAAATCCCTAACATAACAAGGGAGGTGCTCTTTGAAATGTCGGAAAGCAGATGTTGTAGAAGGTTTTGAAACTACGACCAGCCTACCTAAGATTAGAGCGTTTAGCTTTAGTAATTCCATCTTGTTCATGTCCGAGTCGACTGGAATCTCCGCGGCTTTTGACGTGGTAACACGTTCTTGGGATTGGAATTTCCCTCCAAATCCTCTACAATACCTCCCTGACGACGATTGTGAGTGGGTTGGGGAGCAAATGAACCTCCTTCTGCCTTGCACGCTCTGGTAGCAAGAGGACCAAGTTGTAGAGCATAGATTTGAATTGTGTTTTGGGTCTACTACTGGACGGTAGCTTGGAGAGCGAAATCCGATGCATTGAGCTGCTCAGCTTGAATTGGCGTCGTTCATGTACTTTGATTTGTTGCTGTTGAAGTATGTGAAAAATTGTAAGAGTTGAAAGTAGTAGCTTTCGTTTCTAGTGGGAAGCACTCTTTCGACGCATTTGTAAGAGTGCAGTCTTGGACTTTCCATCCCTCTCAATCACTTGATGTTACGACACTGTAGAGTATTAATGCAAGGCCTCAGTGATATTTTTCAGATGGAATTTTTTACGTTTTATTTTGCTGTTGTATGATTGCTTACTCATCGACCTCTTTGAACACTGGGTGAATCGTTTGCAGTACATTAGCTGAGTTTAGGAATACATTGCCAATTGAAGCTTTGCAATGTAGTAAACTGATCGCAATCCTCATCACAGTTTTGGTATTGAGTTAAATGTTTTAGAAGTGCAAGTAGATTTTCTGTCTCCATTGTAAATCCTGAAATCTTTAGTGGGATCATGGTGTCCATGTCCTGGAAGGAACTCAAGTGCATAAGTTTAGGACGTTTCTGAGATTCCAGGTAGACAAATTCTATGACTTAGTTGAAATGCTTGATGAGGACATTGAACTTCATGGAGCAAGCTTAAAAAGGCTTGCAGGAATTGAGTATGATTCAACTGAATTGAGTATTAAGACGCACTTAGCGACGACGCAAGATTCTCGTACAGCTTTGGTCTTACTGGATATGTCAAGAGGAACTATGTTCATGACCTTCTACATATCTTCATGCAATCACTTAAAGTTCCACAAGAGGAGAAACTCTTGGTGAAGAAGTTTGACTGGAAGTGCTTGGAATGTGAAGAAAACGAGACAGCGATGTGGTTCAAGAGCTTGCTTGCAGACATGGGTATTATGGTGGAACCTAAACAATCTAGCAAGGAGGAGCAAGTTTGGACTCTAGTATGTGCTTGGACTCTGAAAGAAACAGTAGTTGTAGCATTTCTCGTTGAACAAGAATGTGCATTAAAGGCATTCTGAAATTTGTACATAAACTATTTCATTTTTTCTTGTAAAAATGTTTTTGTGTATTATTTGATGTTGCTCCCATCGTCTCCTCAAAATTGTTGTGAATCTTTCATGCCTTGAGCGAAGTCTGAGTTTCACAGTCAACATTTCATCCGTGTCTTTCGACAATGTTTGGTTACTCCAAGGCCGGAAGCCTGATTGCTACAATTTATCCAAGGAGGTTCCAATTATGGCTGAACTTGTGATTGCTCTGCCGGAAATCGATTTTAGCCTCTGAAGAATCAATCGTGACATTCATCAAGAGTAGTTCATACTTGGTTGTTGTGATATGCGGTGCATGGAGGCTTTGAATGTGTTGTGGAATTTGAATGATGATTCAGAGTGTTGTGTATCATGCAATTTGGTTTTGTGACTTCTACTTTGCAAGCTTACGGATGTGATGGCTTTAGGTTGGGGTTTGGGCTTTTCCATTTCAAATGCGCAGGATCGATAGGCTTAAGTGCTGCCTTTGTGGAGTGGGCTTCCCTTGATAATCCTCTGGTGGATTTGTTTTGGTCTTGACAAAGAATTAGTTCTTCGGAGGACATGTCGGAATGGATGGAGGACCAACAAAGCAACCAGGTGGATATAGTCTAAGTTTATGTTAAGAGGGATTCATGTGGTGGCGATACTCTTCTTCCCAGAGACATGTATCAACTTACAGTTCATGGTCAGTGTCCTCGCTCTTCCTAACCGTGATGGTCATACTCTCTTATAATTACAGCTAGTGAGTGAAGTTCAAATTAGGTCTCATTCTTCCAACAGGCAGACACACCATAACAAGTACTGGAGTACTCTCCAACATGATTGCACCACCATTCATGACTACTCCGCCACTCTCTCAAAACCAAACCTCAAATGATCAAACACCCCAGTTTCCATTCTCAAAAAAACTCTAAGTCCAAGTCGCCACTCAGCGCAATAATCACCTCACTCATCCTCATCATCAAATCCTCAAACCACTCCGAATCGAGCCATCACCCGTCATAAACTCGAAACTGTTACCATCTGCTCATCACGTAGATTGAGGCTGATATAATCTATGTATTTAGCCGAAAGTGACAGTTCTAGGTACAGTAACGGGTTTAGATCCTCGTCCTTGGTTGCTGTCGAAACGTACCCAAAACCGTTACGTTTCATTTAAAATCTATACATAGCGAACATTTGAGACTTGTAATCCATATGACCTAGACATGGTAGTTTGGGTTAAAACGACGGGTTTAGGTTCTCGTCCTCCGCTGAGGGGACACTTGGCCGACAGTGTCTACGAATTATGAACATTGGAGAGTCCAAAGTCTAGGAAAAGTGATGAATGTTGGTTTTGGGGTACGATGATGAATTTGTAAATGCATCCCGTAACGGACACAGTCTGTCCTAATCTGCGACAAAGTTGAAGGACGCTGAAGACGTCGCAACAGCATCTTAGCCGTCGATGTTTCAAACCGACGGCGCAGATGCATCGTGCTCGCGTCGCGGCTCTCGGCGGGAAGGCAGACGAGCGAAGTGTTTGCAGAGGAAAAAAAAAAAAACTCACGCTATGGCGAGGCGAAGGCGATGAAGCTGCCTGCCGTGGCTATGCCAGGAATTCGCCCGGGTCGTGTGTTGTGGACCGGCAGTCGGTGCTCGTGCGGAGTTTGTCGACGCGCTTCTCGTCTCCAGAGCGGGCCGTGAATTCGCGCCGCATTTCGGCTTCATCAACAGTGCGCAGGCTGTGGAAAGCGCGGAGCGCAGGGGTTTGTTGCGATGATTCGGTTCAGCGTGTTCGTGTGATTGAATTTGGAGGCGGAGGACGGAATCGCGTGGCGTGTGAATGCGTGGAACGTGATAGGTAGTTTGATTGATGTCGTGATGGTTTGTGGTGACGAGTGTGGTGAGGAGTGAGGTCGAGTGAGTGAGCTGCGTAGATGACGCCAGGAGGAGTTGTTGTTTTGTAGTGTAAGGGTGAGTGCTAGCTAGCGGTTTAGTTTCGAGGTGTTCGCGGAAAATGTAGACGAGGAGGAGATTAGTGAGAGAACCGGGTTCGGGATTGCTCGTCTTCGGAGTCATCACCTAGCGCGCTTTGATGATTTGCTTGCGCTTTGGAATTTTAGGTTATAGTGGAGCGTTGAAGCGGTAGTGTTATTTTTTATTTTCTGAAATTTTCCTCGGAATTGGACTTTTGAAGTTTTCGCAGTGAGCGTACGCGGAGGTGGCCGTGCGTGTACAATGTAGCTTGAGTAGATTCGAGCGAGAGGTTTGCTAGAAGCGTTGCTGCTCGAGGTGCCCTGAGGACGAGCTTGTTTTGCGATTTTTATTGCACCTATATTGAAGGGAGCTGTGGCGGGGCGTGGGAGGATGAGATTCAAGAGACTGTTGCGGTAGGCGACGATCACGACATGCTTTTGCAGGTGAGCTTCACACGAAAATTCGGATGAAAAATGTTTTGTATGTGAATACTGGCTGAAAATCACGAGAGGGATGGTATGTTTTCTGCCGCGTACGTCTCGTTAGGTTTTTTGCTCAGCAGCTTCTACGCGCTACAATTCTGCTCGGCCTTCAGCGTTAGAATTCGGAGATAATGGTGAACAAGGGATAATTAAATTCTGTTCTCGCATGAGATTCACTGAAAAGGTAATAATCGGCGTAAGCTTCATGATGTTCAAGCAGGGTTTAAGAGTGTGAGCGTCCTGAGCGGGGAGTCTTTAGTAGACTAGTTCCTCGACATCGCAGCCGAAATCTAGTGCAATTAGTTTCAATAGTAGACTGTTTATACCATTAGTGTCCATCTTTAGTTGGCAATTCTTGTCCAAAGATTTTCGAACTCTGTCGCAGGAAGCTTTTAAATACTTGTTGTGAATGATTTTAAGTGTGGCATGCTGCAGAGGATTTTCGTAATGGTCAGTGGTTGAGATCGTGTAATGGATGCAAGTAAAGGAGTTCGAGATTTTTCTATGTGTGGCTTGCTTGATTAGTACGTGGTGCGAATTATTGACACGAATGTAGTTGGATAGGGATACATACTAGAGACATACTACTTACTGTTAAATTTAGCTACCTACATGCTAGACTTCGAGTCTGACTCGTGTGTAAGATTGCACATATTAACGAACATACTTGGTTAGAATGTGATTCATATATATGGTAATGTACATTGTCCTGAAGTTTTCGGGAATCTGTGTTTGTGCACTGAAACATCGTATTCTCTGGATTCTAATTCCAGGCAACATACGGAAAGGAACCGAGAGCTCCTAACGTTGCAGAAGATGATGAAGGTGAATCGGCCTTTGCCAAAGCATTTCCAACAGAGTTGCGTAGAGAAGCATTGTATACGAGGTGCTTGCACCAGCCGCACACTTTGACTCAAGCCCCAGTGTTGCCTTGTCTTTTTTGTCAGTGGATGATTGTGCGTTTAAACTAAAGAACTACAGGTTTATCACAACTGTTTGGCTGTGATTTTATGCGTTGAATAGACATAATGGCACTTCTAGAGAGGAGAGCCCGGATTTGTGATCTTATACAGAGGATAAGCTTATGAGTCCCTCATCCGAAGATTTTGGTCGTGGCAGTTGATTTTGAGAATTGAGATGGGGAGAATTTTGATTGTTCTGTGTCATATGGTTTTGCAGGGTGTTTATTTATAGGTTTATCAGATTTTTAATATTGAAGCTGCGGCTCATCAGAAAGTTATTTGGGAAGACGAATCAGTGGGAGTGCTGACATCCCCTTTTGTTGCAGCTTTGACGGGGTTAGAATGTCTCTATCTGTATCTTGTATTTCCTTTTGATGTAAATTTTAGAATAAGCTCAAATAAGTTCCTGCATAGGTGGTGGTGCAGGCATTATTGCAATCCCAGCCCACACTTATACTTTCCTTTTACATCGTGATTTTTCCCGAAGGGACTCTCTTGAGGGTCTCAGATGTGTTTGAGTGTTTTCCTTAATTTTGTTAAGGCGCCTATAAATTTACATGGGCCGTCTGGGTACTTGTCATTACATTTCATTCTCATAGTCTTGTCTTTGGCGGACGCGTCTGGTATTTGGCACAGTCTAGCGTTTGTGTTTCCTGTGTTTTTCCGTATCTATTTATTAATCTGTACTGAGACAAGCGTTTCTAATGTATAAGTTGCAGGAATAATCCCTGGTCCTTTCGTGTCTATTTTTGCTGAAATTTCCTTGTACTTATGAGTATTGTCTTTTGCATGCAGACGACCAAATGGCTTGACTACAAATTCTGTATTCATACAGGTGAGTATTTATTTGATTGTTCTCCCGATTATGTTTTCACTGCAACTATTAACTATTGATTATGATGTCTTCTTCAAGTCCGACTTCCCTCGACATTCGGCTGATTCGGATTCTTGTTCCACGCTTTCTTCTCTTTTCTCTAAAGTTGTGTTATTGACAGATCACTTGATCTGATCTTTGACATGATCGCCTCAAGCCTTTTTCCACCTGCTTGTTATTGGTTGAACGCTTATGCAGAGGCTGTAACAGAACGATATCGTGCGTTTGCAAACAGTTGTAATCTTCAATTTATATTATGATAACTGGTTCTGGAGTTCCAATTTTGCAGCTGCTTGCCTGAGTGGATCTTCTTTTAAATTACAACTCGGAGCTCTCGACACAATACGTCTCTTCAACTTTGACCTTTGTCCCTGTACGGTGGACACGTCGATATACTCGTACGTCGCAAAGCATATTGACTCATATTGGTGGATTGAGGCTACTGTTATTATCCTCATTGTATTCATTTTATTTTTTGCCGAATAAGCAGCAGTGAATACTTCCTTCGTTGTATGCTCTGACCACGGACGTAGCATATACTTTCTCGTGCTTTTGATTGTGATTGTGTGTAATTTTCACACTTGCAGGACGTTTGGGATTCAGAATTTTATGTGTAGGGTCTGATTTCTTGGAAATGATCTTATTTTCCGATAATTTTATGTCATTGAGTTCCTAAAATAGGCTGTTTAGGTATTCTTTGATTTTTGTCATGTAATTCTTGGCTTCATCACTGCAGGCCTAAAACTGCATAAGAAGGCCAGGACTCCGCTTTTCTGGACAGGCGTTTTCCCACCCTAATTATGGCAAGCTCTTCTCTTATGTTTCAAAACATTCTGTCTGTGACGGCGTACTCAAATTCTACACGAGATTGCAACCCAATCGCTATTCTTCTAGAAAAGTAGCGGACTGAATTATCTTAACATGCTCACTGAGAGAGGTTATAGTTTGTGTGGATTTACGAAAGCATACACGTCTTTGGTTTTCCACTTGTGTTTCATCAGCGCTCCAAGATTTGTAGAATCCACTAGGAAGTGGGCTTTTTGGTTGAACCCACTTATTTTGATCAGTCATCTTGGTATTGATGCTTGTGTGCTCCTTCTTTTTTTGTTTTGTTTCAGGTCAGTAATTTATCTAGACAATTCATGATCTATGAAACTTCGCTGAAGAAATTGGCAGAGAAGCAGGCTATGAATGAGAGGGGTTTTAAGAATGCAACTTTAACCGAGGTAATTCTCTTGTTTCTCAGCAAAGTCTGTTGTTTCTCTACTTCTGGCCTTCTATTACCCCTAGTGCTCTGAAGATGTATACGTGTGTTTGAAAGCAAGCTGCTCTGGAATTTTGAGTATAATTTATGTAAACGATTGTCGTTCTTTCCTCGCTTTCTATAGAATACGTACTTCTGTAGTGCAATATGCATCCTTGCGCCCGAGGACCAGAAGTTAGTGTCTCTTACAGCTCTCCCTATGTGATGTTAGTTATTTGTTTCTGTGCCTACCAAGATCGATGCCTTTGAGCAATTATTTTTAGCTACTCTATTCAATTTGACAAAATTATGATACTTATTATGGTGTTCATTCTACAGTTGGATCGATCCCCCTTGCAAGGCTGTGTCGAACGTCAAGCTTCTTTTGCGCGACCTAACAGTGTAGATTCTGAAAATAGGCTGACAGCGATGTGCTCTGATGGGAACACGAAGAGCACGGATGATTCTTCTTCCGTTTTGAGGCAAAATGTTGCTTCTAAACTTTTGGAGAGAAATGCAACTCCTGTTGAGTTTGATGAGCGACAAGAAGCAAGTGAGCATTGGGTACCCATTGAAACTGCACCTGCATCTGTGCACTGCCTGAGTACGACTGCCACTGACCTGGTGTATGAGAGAGAGAGCTGTGTGACATCTCGAGAGTCACATCATTTTCATGATCAACTTTTGGAACCAGAAGCGTCGCATTACAAAGCGGGAGAAGAAGATGGGTCACCAATTGATTCCATAACTGGAAAGGACATGTGTGTTGAGAAAAGGCTGCATACAGACAAGGTGGTTTGGCAATCAATTGAAGCTCAAGGAGGAAGTCCTGTCCGACTTTCGAAAGCTCAGCGCATCTCAATACAGGACGAACTACGAAGAGTAGCTGCTTCCTCGGGACAAAAAGCGCGTCTCCTTGAGGGTGATACTGCAGACCTTGCGTGTGCAATAGTCGATGTACAAATTGAAGAGAGAATGGAGCTGCCCTTGAGGCCCAATACTCTGATGTGCCATGTTATACCAGATAGTTATGTGATCCGTGTGTCCCATGAGGAGACGTCGAGTGAATATTCTGATCCTCTCGAATACGATTCTGATAATAATGCTCTGGAGTGTGCGGAAAGAGAAGCTGCTGGTAATTCAAGCGTCAGTGCATTCGAAGACGAAGGGTGTGATGAACTTCAAGCTACCTTCATTAATGAACACTTTAGAAAGCAAGCAAGGGCGCACAATCAAAATCCTGTTTGTGTGGAGCTTGAGCCCCTTCCCTCAATTATCACCTCAAAAATCGATACACAGAATCAAACCTCAACAGTCTGCGAAGATCTCCTGGCAAGTAACGGGATCCTCCGTATAAATTCAAAACAGCGCTGTACAAATATGATGTCTGTAAAAGGTGCAAAAACGGGAGGGAATTCTCCAAATTTACAAGTTTATAAATCAGAAGTGCAAATTGAAGGACGTAGGGATGGGAAGAGGAAGAGGTCGGAGGAAGTCATACTAAAAAACGGGACTAAAGCAACCAAGCTGGAGGCCGGTCTAGCGTCTTCAATTTTTCCCTCAAACTATGTGGTTCGTACTTTTCAACTCCTTCGTGTCATGGCATGAGCACAAACTTCCTTTTTTCTGGGGGGAAAATATCAATTGCAACCAAGTATTTTGTTCCTCGATTAATCGAGTAATTGAGTAGAAATTAAAATGTAACACTTAGTTGCACTTGATATTTAGCAAATCTAATTATTTGACCTGCCTGCAGACTTGATACGAGTGTGTTGTTTGTATGCAAACCTCATTACCACTCGGAACTAATTACAGTCATGTACAGGGAGTGTGTTTTGGGTGCAAAGGCTCCCTCACATCAGAGGAGAAGGTGGACTGCTCACGTAATGACTGTGGCCGTCTCTACCACCTGAACTGTGCTATTGGACTCTCTGATGCCTCTTGGAGCTACGAAGGCAAACTAGTCTGCCCTCAACATGTAAGCTATTCTGTTGGTTTTTAAATCTCTTTAATCATTGCTGTTTCAATTTTTGATTTACTCAATGAAATAGTTTTATCAAGAGAACAAGAACTGATATTTTCCAAGTACCTAGCAGTTTTGGACAGTTGGGGTGTTCTCTTAGGAGATGATCTATGGAGGATATTAAGCAGAATTTTCTTTCAGAATAAGACCCCTTGTAAAGCTGCTTATGAGGTCATTGTTGGCAGAGCTTATGAGGAGAGCATAAATCTGTTATGTATTTCTGTTCTAGAATCAGGAAAGATTAGACGAAGATTTGTGGTCCCTGCATCCTTGTTCTTTTAGATTGATGACATGGAGCAGTCTATCACAAATACTCGTGATATATGCAAATAGAGCTGATTAGATACAGTATATAACCTGATAGGGATTGAGAACTTGCGTTTCATATAAACAGGTATGCTATGCTTGTGGAAAAGGCCGAGGGGCCAGGTTGTGGCGCTGTCAGAACTGTCCACTTGCTACGCATGAAAATTGTATACCATGTCCAGAGGTCACAACTCTCTTCCACAAGAGGCCTGGCTGGGCTATATGCTGGAGACATGCTCCTGATGTGGATTTTAAGGTTTGCCAGTTTCTTCCTAATTTATCGATTACTTTAATTGATGTCACCGTCAGAACGTCGTTTTTATTTGAACAAATTGTGCGGAGCATTTCTTGGGTTGACAATAATCCATGCAACTGTCCAGCAATGTACATACGTGCAAGTCATGAATTATAGGGTAGAAGCGGGTTTGGTTGGATGGTTTTGACCCGCACATGGGCTGGGGTGCTGACACAGAGTGGTGGGTGCATCTCTCTCATATTCTGCAGCTGAAGACGCCTACATGGGACTGTCAGGTCAGCTTCATTTTATCACTCATGGCTTTTGATGTAGTCTGCCTTCTTTGTAGCTCTAGAAGAATGACACGAGAGGACTTATAAGGTTAGTATTTATAATCATCTGGTTTGCGATTTTTGATCTTGACTTCTTTTGCAGGATATCTTTCGACACCTACCCGTGCCAGACATTCCACAGGACTTTAGCCTATCACCAGAGTTTATAAAGGAGGTGATGGAGAATGAGAAAGAACCACCCCCTTACTTCTTCATCAGGCGCAGTATCCTTGCTTTTCAGGATACTTTACAGTCTTGTCTGGAAATTGATACTTGGGCTTCTCGATTTATGCTGAGGATGTGATTGGTTTGGTATATTTTGTTTGCAACTTCATCTGAAATTTTGACTGCCCAGAATTAGTTTTTCGCTCAATCGTATGTCTGTTCAGGACTTACATGGGTATGTCTTGTTTTTCACATGGATGATCAGACCCACTAGACTTCTATTTTTTTCCTTCTCTTCTCAGATTTTGATGATCTTTTCCTGTACTGTGGTTTAAGTTTACCGTAACACCATAGCTGGTTCGTTCTTAAATAATTCCAAAAATAGAAAACGAAAAAATTTGAAAATTATGAAGACCAAAAAACGAAAATAGAATAAATTGTTTTTTCTGATTGTTTGTCATATCTAAGCCAAATGAGGTTATTTTTAGTGAATTTTTAGTAAAAAACGAAAATCAAGAAAATCAATTTTGGAGAGACGAACCTTATTTTTCCAAAAAAAATAATTATTCGTTTCACAAGGAACGAACCAGCTATGGTGTTACGGTAGTAGTTCATATTTCGAATTTTGGATTTGTTGTCGTGTCAGCTAAATGCGTGTATGTCATATAACATGACAACTTTTTATTGAGACTCTTGTGCTGGTTTTACTTGACAAAACTAAAGATTTATTTCTAATAAAGAAGAAGCGTGATGATGCGGATGATGGCGTTGGTTGCTCTTGCAAGTCGCAGGACGTGTGTGGGGAAGATTGTGAATGCAGGTACGTATTCTGCTGGTTTATTATAGTTTGATGTGGATGTGCTGTTTCTTTTATAGTTCCACTATTTTTTAGCTTATCATGATACAGAATGTAGAAATGTATGAGTTATTGAGAACTCTGTGATTTTGTGGGGAGCTAGGACGCAGAGTATGAGTTGCTCCAAAGATTGTAAATGTTCAGATAAGTGCAGTAACAAGCCATTCCGCAAAGACAAACGCCTGAAGGTTTGCAAGGTAAGATGCTCTGCGCCATACATAATTTGTTAAACTCCAGCATTGTGGTCTGGCTAATCAATTGCATGTAATAGGTCACCTAAGAGTTTTTTTCAATGGGGTAGCTGGACGTGGTTGGTATTTAGTAGACTCTCTTTTGTTTTGATTTAGGAGATGTTGCTACGAAGTTGTGAGCTTCTTTCTTGTAATTCGTTTGAAGGGGTTGAAAGAGTCTTGTGGTCATGAATATACCTAGAAATAACAAAATATACTATGGCTTCTGAAAGGTTCGAGAGGTGTAGTGGCAGGGCGGGTCGTGTCATGTTTTGAGTTGCAGCAAACTGTATCCTATATTAATCATGATTTCTAATTGTTCATGATATTCTGATATCACGGATCATCTAAATCTGTTTCTGGACTCCAGACAGCGCATTGTGGCTGGGGTGCATTTGCAGCAGAGGCTATTAAGAAGGATGAGTTTGTAATTGAGTATACAGGAGAAGGTAAGGAAGGAGTAGGAACATGTGGATTCTGTTTTGTTTGTAAAAGATTCGATTACGGTTGTTCACGGTGTTTTTCCTGTCTTGAAAGATGCCTATCGAACTCCTACAAGTGACATCCATGTTGGACGTGTGTATTTGGCAGTTATCAATGATGCAATGTGTGAAAAGCGACTGTGGGAGATGAAAGGGCGGCGAAGCATTTGCAATTTTTACATGTGTGAGATTGCTAAGGATTTTATTATTGATGCTACCAGGAAGGGCAATGCTTCGCGCTACCTCAACCACAGCTGTCTACCCAACTGCAGGCTTGAAAAATGGTCTGGCTCGCTTGGTTCCATTGCATTATGTGCTGCTTTTTGAATTCAGTCGTCTTTAACATCTCTGACTCAATGTGGGCTCAGGATGAGCTAAATTAAAAGCATTTATTATGTGCAGGCGAGTGGATGGTGAAACCAGAGTGGGCGTTTTTGCTGGTAGAAATATTGCCGCCGGCGAAGAGCTCAATTATGACTACAAGTGATTTTCTTAAACCCTTCTCTGATGTAAACTGGTACATGACAAAGAAAATATATGTACAGATGTTTGGTCGAATTTGCGGTCGTAGAGTCTATTTCCTATAACCTCTTTACAACTGATAAAATCGGTCTCTGCTTGGGAATTGTGTAGATATGTTGAGTTTGGACCCAATGTAACGTGCCGTTGTGGAGCTCCCAACTGTCGGGGCGCTATTGGTGAACGGTTTAACAGCAACCGAAAATCCAACGCCGTCAGCTTTCCAATAAAGTGGGGTTCTCAGCACAAACGATCATCTTTAGCATAGACAATATGGCACTTTCTGATTTGGATTTGCGAGCTTACAAAATGAGTTTCTGGATTCTTTGGCATGGTACGCTTTTAAGCATTTTTTAGACTCTTCAGAGAGTTACTAGTTCAGTACAACGTCAACTGTTGGTTTCCACTTTCTACTTGACAAAATGGGTTGATCTTAACAAGGGACAATCTACTTACTTGTCGTGTGGTTGTAAAACGCTCAAGAAGCAGAAATACAACTTGGTTTTGTGGTGGTGTGTAGGATCAGCCTCCTAATTGGAGGATTGCACCAAACACTTAAAATTTCAGGCATCGTCAATAGCTGGCATTGCCATCAATTAAATACTACTCAGAGATTCATCAATATGATAGAATTCGACTGACTCCACCACTGGTGTATCATGGCTTGGGCATTTTCAACCGGATGTTTTGCGTGTCTTACAGGTTCACTCCCAAAATGCTTCCAAGTTTTCCACTTTCTTCGACATTAAATCTTAGTATGCGAATTTATTTTTGATTGTCTCTCTCGCCAGCCACTGCAATTACTTCATTTCTCGATGCCTTGCCCAGATTGCAGAGGACTTCGATATTCGGCAGATCAGAAACCAGCAGATTCAGTCTCATTCCGTCAGTACATATGCCACAGTTAGAAGTTTGCTGAGCTTTGCAAAATGACAACAATTTCCTTGTCTTCCAGTAAATTCTTTCTTGTGTAATATGCAACCTCACAGCCGCATTGCAGTAAGTCTAAAACTCTAGAACCAGCTTGTCCACAGATGAGCCTGCAACTTGGAACAGAAAGAGCAAAACTGGGATAACCGATGTCATTAACTCTCGCCACTGTGCTGATACAAGGCTGTTCTTAGCAGGATCCAATTTACTTTAGAATGCATTTCTGGACAGCCTATAGAACAAGTTATGAACCTCCAAAACGCCAACCATAGATACACCTAATTCCACCCAGACTCTCATGTTCTCATGTCTGAGCAAAGTACATCAATATTTCTTACTTCTCAGGATTTTTTAAAATCAGGAAAGGGCCGGAAATAGGTAGAGTCACTGCAGTCGCCTTTCATATCACAAAAAAGCCCAATCACTGAAGTGGAGCGGCATATTCTTCAAGATATATTGGAGTCTGAAGAGAGGAATCGGAGCATACAAAACATAATCTTGTTGAGTTTCTGAGCTGTGCGATGGACAAACATAAGTGTCTTACAAACATAAGTACGCCATGGAGGAGATGCTTGAAACCAAAGTGCTTGTGATGCGGAATGTTGGAATCTTGTAGACAGATGCTAATTTGTTACCGCAATGTACATGTAAACCCAATGTCGTACATATTTACGTTCCTAGTATGTTTGTAGCAATGTATAGGTTTTTCTCATGTCCCTAGATAAGGTGCAGAGGTGGTAACTCTGTACACAACTCTCAGACTGGATGTTTATCGAGCTAAATTACTAGACATGTGAGGAACTGTGGATAAGGTTGGATGGGTCTGTGTAACAAATCTTGTGTGAGAGAAGTGATATTTATTACAATAAAATTCACTGGAATTTGCAGATGAACGAACGATTATTTTTCACTCATCTCTATCAATGGTCTGGTGTTTGAGTCATGCAGACAGCTATTGCACTGAGCTATACATTGATCGATTCTTTCAACAAGGAAATTTATACCATTATAATTTTGAGGATTCTTGTGTTAATTCCGAGGCATCTGTCGTCTTGCCTGAGTCCATACATTCGCAACACAATGACACTGAGTCATTCAATCACATAGATCTCAGCTACCGTAGTCTTACCATGAGCATGAAAATTGTGTTGTAGACAAATCATACTTGGAGGTTTCAAACACTCGTGAGTCATGACTCTCTTGGATCACCTGTCAACACAATCTAGTTTTTAGAACGTTCTGTGGACATATGTCTTCACTTGTAGATTTTTCCAAGATATATATGCTGAGCCATAATAAAAAATATATCAAAATACATTTGATAGAGGGCGTCTAATATAAACATTTTATTATATAGTGAATAAAGTCTACATTAAGTGACATAATTGGTTACTTAAGTGTACCAGGAAGAAGAAAGTCCATTTGCTTCCCCATCAATGAATAACTTTCCTTTTCCCCCCTTAATTTTCTCAAAGGAAGTTGAGGCCACTCAAAATTGGTCTCTTTTGTTTCTACATCAAAAGTAACAATATTTCTTGATAAAGTAGACACAAGCATGAGGGACTTGTTGAAACCGATAATATGTATGCGAAGATAACTATTATGCAAAACAACATTTATATCAAAAACCGCCAGAATGTGCATTCTTGTCCATGTCAACAATACCTTCGTGGACCTACTTTGGATATCAATTTCATGGACTTCAAATTCTACAGCTTGTGACAGAGACCAATACATAACAAAAAGACCTTCCCCGCTTACAAAGAATTGTTCATTCTTTTCGTCAACAATAAATTGTTTAACAAAAATATGGTCCGCAAAATGCAATCTCTCCCAAATATCTGCAAAAGGGTTGTACCTCCATAATCCATAGTTAGGACGTATACTATGATTTATATCATCAGTATACCTACAATAAATATATAAAAGATTTTGAAATACAATACTTTGCATCATATCAAACATACTTATATTGTTCAAATTTTCAAGAACTTTGCTTGACGCCTTCCACTCCTTCATAACAGAATCATATATGGCCACCACACGACTTGTCCAATCTTATTTTAGAACAAATACCTTGAAACTCTCACCAATGTTATCAACAACAAGATTTATGAGTAATTGAGAGGAATGATTTGGTAGACATGACAACTTAATCTGAATGTTTTTAATGGGATTCCATACACATAGTTGTGTACAACCACTTTCATGATGACATAGTTTATAATTAGGGGCTTCCTCGAGAGCTTTGAGAAGCACAAGACCTCCATCCATCGCCACGATTTTAAAGTATCGAGGGTTAAATAGAAATGACGTTTCAAGAGCATCACGAGGTTTCATCGAGTACCATTTCTTTGAGCTTATGTCAAGGAAGCACATTACTTGGCTTCCATCAAAATACACTCTATGTCCATTGTGAAAGGAAGTGGTAATAGAATGTATTGCTATAAAAGGTGAATGTTTATTTTTATTGCGCACATGTAGCACACTAAAGGCGGGGTTGTTGATGAGCTCATTCCATGTTTTGCATGTACTGCAATATCTACACAAATCCGACATTGGTAGAAAAGACAATATTTGTTCAACAACTTCCAAAAGGAATTGACTCCATAATGCACCATAATGCACCATTGTGTAATAATTTACGTAACAAGGTCAATTTGTTTCACTATATGTGATGAATTTATTCTATTCAAACTGTGGAAGACCAATGAAAATGGTCACAAGCCTTATACTTTGAATAATATAAAATGATTTTATGACATGATGAAGATCTTATATAATGAAGCTAAAGTAAAAAGATAATAAAAGTTTTTATTTTTGAAACTAAAAGTGGATTCAAAAACAAAAGTTGTTAGAGAACATTGTATATATTTTATACCAATATAAATGATAGTCACTTATAAAACATTTTATTTGTACAGAAAAAAAAAAAAAAAAAAAAAAAAAAAAAAAACACTTTTGAAACAAAACATTTTATTTGTAGAGCCAAAAATAGATATGTATATAATATTCTTAAAAAAGTACTGAATGTTGTTGTTATCTCATACCTTCTAACTTCATGTTATCTATTAGATTTTGAAACCACAAGGCATTTACTTTAAATAATTTAAAGGTTGAAAGTAAAATTAAAATTGCAATATATTTTTTTTACTTTTGTGTTTTGAATATTGGGAAGTATGAGCTTGACATTCTATTTTTCAGATCAAGGTCATCAAATTATACTCTCTATTAAAATACATATATAACTCGAGATCAATCTTTGAATAAATTACCTTCTTTTCATGAAATATTCAAAGTTAAAAGGCAATAAAGAGATTCTTCTAGTTAACATTCAAATTACGAGTTGCATATCTCAATTGGATACCTCGTTTATTTATAAAAAATTATTTTTATTTTTAAAATTTCAAAAATTTCAAAATTTTAAGGCTAGAATAACCAAGGAATGTGAATATTTATGAGTTACTTACTATAAATGCATACTACAATCAAGAATCTTATACCACTTATGGTCAATCTATCTATTCGCAAGCCTTTAAGGAATTCTTTATAAATAGGCAATATAATTTATTTTTCTTACATTAGCAAATGTAGTAGAAAATTATTCCAAGTTGAATCATAATTTTCTAAGTATTTCTCCATTTATTATGAATTTTTGAAGTGGGGGAGAAGTAAATGCTTAGTATCGTACATAGGTGGGGCATGAAACTGTACACTTTCCTTCTTATTCTCCACCACATGTCCACCTATTTGTGAACAAGAATCATCCAATAAGAAAAATGCACTTAGTAACTGTGTAAAAAGCAAGTAATCATGAGCTCCACTTTGGGTGGAATTATGCTTGGTTTAATATAGGTTAGTAGGGCTTGGAAATAGGTGGGTGCTCGAGAATAGGCAGATTGACCTTACAAGTTACCACGCTTCAAAAACTTGTTTTTATTTCAAAAGTGTCTCCGAAGAGCAAACACCTTGCAATGACAGAGAGACAAACCTTACATCATCACATGTCCCTTTCCAAATTGCAAAGCTGGAAATGAAAACTCTGCCATGTCTGCACAGTGAAGCTTGCAAACTTGGTTATCATAGACATGTAATACGTTGAGACTACAGACGTGGCTATCATACCTGTGAATGATAATTTAATGTATGCATCAAATCCCGGGTCACATGCAATTTATATGGAAAGACGTAGTACAGCAAAAAGCCCTTCAATCACAACTCCAAAAACTTCACGAGAACTCAATGCATCATGATCAGGTACATCGACATTAAGCGCATCAGTGTCCATCTTTCATCTTTCAGTCCTGCAAGGTTCCTGACACTAGTAGTAGTAGCAGAAGTGACGTTCCTGACCGGCGTTAGAGGTGCTCCTGAGTCAGGTTAGTCACAACATACAAAATAAGTTATTAATTTAAACCATAATTTTACTAATTTATTTTATCTGTTGTTTCCTCCCTCCTGACTGATGAGCGCCTCCAACGACAGTTAGGAACGACGGGTTTCCTTCCAGTGTGAAAGGTCCGTCACTTCATCTGTTTCCAGTTTGAAAAACTCTAGTAAATTTCTCAATCTAGCCGTGCTAGCTTCCAATATGAGATCGATCAACCGGTCGATCCCGGCACTGGATATGGAATGGGAGCGGCGTACGTACAGGTGGGGTGTCGATGACTGCAGGCCGGGCACGGTGATGGTGGTGTGATGTAATTGAAGTGTGAGTTCTTTTCGAATTGTATCAGCGGCAAAACATGTTCACTTTTTCTCTTTTGAAATGCCAACATATCTTGGGACGTTGTTTACTACTCTGCCAATGTGAATCATGCAACATCGGTGCATTCTTACGGAAGGGTGATGAGCAGGTGCTGAACCTGAGAGAAGTATTGTGTTCAGTTGTCACCGTCTTTGTGCCGTAGTGATGTGGGAAAGCTTTCTTTGCGTACGATGCCAGTCGAATTACCTGAACTTAGGAAATGACTATGGGAGGGAATGGGGTATAATTGTGTATGTACTAGATTAGGAAGTTTGAGAAGAAATATGCCCAAATCTGCTTGATTTCATGTGAAGTCGTGGGCAGTTTCACCGTTTCAGCTTAGAATACCGAAATATTATTTCAGTACAACTTGTAATTTCCATCCACATGGTTGAAAATAGTTTCAAAGATGAGAAATGGGACTGCTTAGATAACTTGCATTGTTTGGAACCGTGACTACCTCGAGAGGTCTTGGTGCTGAATTGTGTACAAAGACTGTGGGATCATGGGATGGAAAGTTTGTTGGATTAATGATTGAAGTCAGGTCCGGGAACATGCTGTCTTTGGAATAATACATGCTGCCAGCAACAGCTCTGTATTTTCTGTTACAGGTCAGCAAACCCAATATTAACTTATTATGTGGCGCACTTAAATTGTTGTGTTGCCAATTAGTCAAAAATCGAGTGAGTGCTAGTTTGCATTATGGCTATAGTCTGTTTTCTTCCCCCCACCTAATTCATGCCAAGAGCCCTAAGGCGTGGGTTGAAAAAATATAGTATGATATACACATTGGAGCCAATCACAATGTGAACTCCCAAAGGCCCAAGATCTAATACCTGTTCAAGAGCTAATACCTTGAATATTGGGCCATAAAGCTTTTGAATATATATCAAGGAAGGTTGGGTTGGATTCCATAAAGCTTTTGAATTTATATCAAGGAAGGTTGGGTTGGATTCCATAAATCTAGTTGAAAGGTAACATGGGAAAATATGATTTAAATGTTTTCTTTATATTCTAACATTTCATTAGAAATAAGAAGTTCATAGAGCCACAACTCACCTCCAATTCCTACAAATTAAGGACAATATCTCAAGTCTTACAATGCTTTCATCCAAGAAAAAGGAATCATTTGTGTCTTTGGAAAGGAGCTCAATTTTTTTGGTGTAAACAATGCATAAGATATAAACAATGTGAGGGCTTGTTTAAAGTGTCTACTCTCAAAAGGGGGGAGTAGATCTTTACTTCCATACCTTTGTTCTGTGGGCATTGGATTGGGGGTGGATCGAACAGACACTTAACCCCTAAAGGACAATAGTCCTAGAATGGGCTTTTTTGAAACTTGGGCATGTACCTACAGTTGCAATTTGAATCGTGATTTTCTGAAATTTTAAATGGAGGTGTGCCGTTCCGAAAGCTCCGTGTGCATATTTTTATTTTTCAATTCCGACATCGGGATCAAAAGTTATGAAGGTTTAACAGTCAAAAGTTGCTCGTTGGGCAGCTGCTGAAATTTTCTAAGCCACTGTGAATGCAGCAAATTCTGCCAAAATCTACCCAAAGACAAAACTTTGAAATTCCACCAAAAATTGAGATTTTGGTATTTTTCAAAAATAAAAATTTACATTTATAGAAAAAGAAGTAGAGCATGTTTCCACTGTTCAGATTTTTAATCCAAGAATTTTTCATATGCTATTTCTATTGTCAAAAACGGCCTTTGTATGTGAATTTCAGCACACATCCTAGCATAAAATGATTTTTTTGGAAACCTTCCACAACTTTATTGAATATGATATTTTTTGGACATGTACCTAACTCAATTAGAAACAATAACATGGAGAGATTCATTCCATATCTACTTTTAAAAATGGTTTTTTGGGCCTTCAAAACTCTGCTGTCCCCTTTTTTCGCATGGAAAAAAAACTTGTTTTTTTACTTTGAACGTTATGATCTTGCAATTGGTGAAGAATGAGTGTGTGAGATTTGGTGGACATGTAGACATAGAAGTTAGCTACAAGATCTTACGGTTAGATGTACTAAAAAAGATCCCAAGTTTGCAAAATCCACCTTGCTTTGAAGAGGGACTGTTTTGAGGCAGTTTTGATGAAAAATACCCTAGGAATTTTACGGGTTAATTCACTTCGGTCTCCTCCCGAGACATAGTTTCTCTCTCTGTGAGGGCTTGTTTACTTGTCTACCAAAAGAACACAGACTCCAATCCAAAGACACCAATTGCATTTTATTTAAGTATGCACATTTTCTAAAAGTTAAAACAAAGAAGTTATTAGCAGGTTGTAACCCAAAGTTATATATATATATATATATATATATATATATATATATATATATATATATATATATATATATAATACAAACATAGTGAGTGCATGAAAAGCCAATAAAATGAGCACTTGGCGAGTCGGCAATGTTGTGAATAATCCAGGAGAGCAGGAAGAAGTTCGATAGGTGCAGCTGATGTCCTGGAGAATGTTCTCCAAGTGGCTGAGTGGTTGAATACTTGTGTTGTCAAGTATGCACTGTTCACTGTTGCAGAGGCTGAGTGGCCAACTTGAAGTGGGGAATCCTGGAGCCTGGAGGTCGTGTTTTCGCAGAGCATGCTCTTTGGGTCGTTTTAGCAGTTGTAGAGCTGGACTGTGGAGGTAAGGGCCTCCTTCCATGTGAGGATCGGTTGGGTGGAAGGCAGTAGAAGACAAGAAACTAAGATGGAGGCACCTGTAACCGACCAGTTAAGAGATTTGCCACTAAGATTGGAGGTGTATAAGTTGAGGGAGATTTTTCCTTAAAGGGGAAATAGGTTTAAGGAGGAATGCAACTTTAAATGTCATGTTTACTTTAATATTTAATTTATTATGAATTTTGAAAGACATTTTGTTTGTAATACACATAACCGATATGTAGGCCCACCTAAAACCGACCACCATGAAACCAAAACTTGATCACTGTGCTACTACCAAAATATTTCCATATGATTCCCTTTGATTCCCTTTCTACCAATCATGCTTGATACTTTCTTCTAGATCTCCCAAGAGTTTGAACAGTAAGTGGTTGGAAATGGAGGTCGGAAATGGAGAAGTCTACTGATTAGTTATGGGTACCTGGTCGGCTATGGGTGCCTCCACCTTAGGTCTCAACATTCACCAATACTCCACCCCTCAAGGAGGTCACTTCCAAATATTACATAACAACGCGTGAACAAAGATAGGGTCCCAAAAATTCTTTGAAGTTCATTTTTATAAACGATTTATATTAATATAGGATGCTCACATTTCATTACAATAATTAAAATGAAAATATTCTTGGAATATTTCTAATTAGTTTTGATTTTTAGGGTACTTTTAATTACCCTTTGTTCACACGTGATACTCAAAAGATACAAAGAGTGACCTCCCCAAGCTCCACCCATTTTGATGGAAATAATAATTTGCTCCTGAGTGCATTGATAATTCACCCATTTATATGAAGCTCCCCGCTTCTGCGGACCGATACCGATCACCCATCCAACATGGAAGCCTGCCCTAAGTGACTAATCAGTGCCTTGATGGATGCAGTCACTGGTCAGGGATGCAACACAGATGAATTTATGTGTGAATTTATGTGTAATGTGGCGAATTGAGAATTATGTATCAAATTTTTTGGAATTTTTTAAATTTTAATTTTTTTTTTTTTTTTTCCTAAAATCATGTCTAATTTTTATTCAATTTCATGGATCTATTTTCTTTTATTTTTTTCTGTAACGTAAATTTTTTCTGTTGGAATTTAAAATCAAAGGAATTGTAAGAAATTATTTTGCTATGGAAAGATACGATTCTAGTTGTCAAAGTAAGTTCAATTAACCAAGGACGGCCATGCATCACTTATTATGTCTTGTATTTTAACAGTCACATTCATTTTCTGTACTACCGTACCTTACTAGCAGATTCGGCACAAATTAATTCTAAAAATTAATGCCTAAAATTTTTGGAAATTATGGACATCTTTTGCCTAATAGTATGAAATTTAAAATTCATCATTGCCTAAAATTGAGAAAAATGTACACTTCTGTAGATTATATCTCACTACAAAGCTTCGAATGGTTGGAATGAGGGAGAAGGTGCTCCTTTTGTAATCAAGCCCACTTACACTACTCCACAAAGAATATGGGTTAAGAAGTAGCAAGACTCTAGGTGGGGTTTTCGAAATGTGTTGTACACAGATTTTTGGACTGTGATTGAGGATAGAAGATGAAGTTATATGAAAATGTGATGAACTAAGAAAAGTTGAGTAACCAAGCCTTCTTCCATCTCCAACAAGATTTATGTCAAAAAACGTTTTCATGCAAAAGATATGGACAAAACAGCACATAAAGGTCCATGTATCAAAATGTGTTCCAAACAGTTTTTTTAAAGCTCAATTGTGCATAGAAAATCAACTTTTTTGAAAATATTTTGGTCTAAGAAAAGCTTTAAAATCATGCTATCTTTCACCTCCAACAAATTTTGTGTCATTTGGAGACTTTTTGCAAAAGCTATGCTTGTTATTAAAATGAAGACTAACTAGTTGTTTCAACTCAAAGTTCACATATCCCACATGCATTGTTGAATATAACTCCATTCCTTGTGTATAAGTAACTGAGCATTCTATGCCTTAGATGTTGGATGAGTGCCTAATTCATATTTAATTAAGATTCACAAGTGCCTAACCTTTTGGATATCATTTTTTGAGGTGCCTAACCTCATTTTCCCACTTTAATTAATTATTAGGCAGTGAGGTGCCGAACCTGCTAGGAAACTACGGTATATACAGTGCAGGTGGGTGTAGGATGCTTCTTTTGTTCAAAAATATTATGAAAGAACCAATGAATAGTTGTAAGTTTGTTTTTTTTAAACCAGGCCCTGTCAAAAAGTGTTCTATTGCTTTGTATTTTTTTTGACAATACTATGTAGTCAAACCTCGTCTTCTGTAGAACCGTAGCTTGGTTTTTGCACCTCTGAACAAATAGTTCATCTAGTTTAGATATGCTCTTAACCCCTAAACGCCTAAACGACCAAAAACTGGTCGTTTTCATTTTTCCAAGTTCCATAACTCTCATCCAAATGACAATTTTTCATCCATTTTTTTTTTTTTTCACGCGGTAAAGTTGAGAGAGATCTATCTAACCTCATTAAAAAATTATCAAAATAATAATTTCATGAATTTTGGTGCCTCCTTAAAGTCAAAAAGATCAATACCGTGTGTGTATTAAAAAATTCCTTGATACAGACAGCTGAAACACAATTTTGACTATCGGGATGATCTTTTTTGCAGTTGAGGTAAACTAATGAAATGTAGTTTGGCAAATTTATTTTCCAGTCCAACTTAAAATTTTGAAAAATACCTAAAATTGAGTGATTTATAGCTGGTATAAGATGAAGGGGTATAACCGTGGCTACTTCTTGATTTTCCACGGTTTTAGGTTTTTTCATCATATTTTTGAATTAAAACATGATTTTTGAGCACAGTAACTGATATAAGGTTCTTGGTTGTCATATTCATCTATGGTAAATATTTCATAATTTCTTAGTATAACCTATACTTGATATGAATTTTCTTTGTTTGTTTTTATTTGAAAATTTATATTAATTACATTTTGAAACATTTAATTTTGATAAAATTATTTCTTGTAGATAACATGTGTATCTAGCTAAGAAAATTTTAAAATTCATATTTTACATTATTTATAGCAGCAAAATAGAGCATCCAAAGTCAAAGTCTATTTCCATGGTTATATGCTCAGTCATTTGGGGGTTAACCCCCAAATGCCTGAGGCCCTGTTCTATGACCACGGAAATAGTCGTCAACTCTGGATGCCTTATTTAGCTACTATAAATAATGTAAAATATGAACTTTTAATTTTTCTTAGCTAGATACACATGTTATCTACAAATAATAAATTTATCAAAATAAATGATTTCATTATGTAATTAATATAAAATTTCAAATAAAAACAAACGATATAAATTCATATCAAATATAAGTTATACTAAAAATTACAAAATATTTACCATAAATCTATATGACAACCAAGAACCTTATACTAGTTACCATGTTAAAAAATTATGTTTTAATTTTAAAATATGATGAAAAAACCCAAAAATGTGGAAAATTAAGTAGTAGCTACAGTTTTATCTCTTCATCTTATACCAGCTATAAATCACTCAATTTTAGGGATTTTTCAAAATTTTAAATTGAAATGGAAAAAATATTTGTCAAGCTACATTTCATTGGTTTACCTCAAATTCAAAAAAGATCATCCCAATAGTCAAAATTTAGTTTCAGCTGTCTCTATTAGAAAATTTTAAATACACACACAATATAGATGTTTTGGACTTTAACAAGGCACCCAAATTCATGAAATTATTATTTAGAGAACTTATTGATGAAATTACATAGATTTTTCACAACTTTATAATATAAAAGAAAATGGATGAAAATTTGTCATCTGGATGATAGTTATGGAACATGGCCCATCATATTAGTAATCAAGGTAATGGAAGGGGGGGAGCAATGGAGCTCCGAGAACCACGGTCTCTTGACCTAGCCGCACACCGCTCCTTGGTGAGCCGCCGCCCCCTTGCCGTCCTCTGGCCGTTGCTGTGCATTCTCTCTACCTTACTCTCGCCGCTGCTCCACCTCTGGGCGCCCTCGTCAACCTTTTTACAACATACGACTCCCCTCTTCGAGCCCTTTACATCAACTACCGTTCGGCACCTTCCTGCCCCAGCTCGCACTCGTGTTTATCAACATTGGCAAGCCCCCGTCTTCCTCACAACCGAGCCCCTGACCCCCGGAGTCTGTGTATCTCCAGCCACGCTCGCGGCGCCATATCACCCCACCCATCTCCTCCGCCGATGGCCCCCTCCCGTAGCCGACGCCACCACCGACGACTTCCTCCTCATCTCTCCCCGGTGCACACCACCCCTCCCCCCCACAGGGCCCTTCCCTGTCCACACCCCCCACACACAACTCCCCCTGATCTCCCATGCATCCTTCGCACACATTGCCACTTCCACACACACAACCCCCCACACATCACCCATCCCAAGTCACCACACCACATCATTTCCCCCACCCAACTGGCATGCATTCACAATTCCAGCTTCTTGCAAAAATCCCTCTTTACATTCTTCCCCTTATGACACATATACTTTTTATTCCACAACAAATTTAATACACATCTGCATCCCCCTCTCAACTCTCCCCCAACACTACCTCTTCTCGCCCTTCCCCACTGTCCCCTTCCTACAACTCCCCCTACCAACTATACACCCACCCTACCCATTGCTAATTCCCCCTGTCCGACTTGACTCTACTCCCGCATCTGCCACAAATCATCCGCCGTCCCCTCTCCTTCTCCTCCTCGACGCTGCTGCGTTCTCCCCCCTCCTGGCTTTCGACACCACCTGCATCCCTCCCTCTCCCACATAGACCACCACCCAAATTAACCAGACCCCCCCCCTTTCCCCAACCTCCCGCACCCTCACCCCCTACCCCACCGTCCTGTCCCATCCCCGCTCCCGCCTCTCCCCCCACCGTAACCACCCTCCTCCTCCGGCCCTGAATCCGGCCCCTGCTTCTCCCCCACTCAAGTTCCCCCTTCCCCCTCTCCTCTCTCGGCCACCCCTTCCCCCTCTCCTCTCTAGGCCACCCCTTCCTCCCACACACCTCGCTCTCCCCTCCACCTGGCCCCTCCCACCGTCACGATCCTTCCTCCGAATCATCCTACAATTCTTCACTTCCAGTCTACATCCCAACACACTGCCCCTCTTCTCCCGATGGCCCCCGCCCCTATGTCCCCCTCCTCGCCCCAACAGTCATCGACCCCTGCAGCCCTCTTGCTCTTCCCACCCCTACGCCGCTAATTACATAAACCCTCCTCCCCCATGGCCCCACCCCACACCTTACCCTTTTCACCCTCACTCTCCTGTTCCCACTCACTGCATTGCCCCATCCGTCACCATGACGAAGCCTCCATCTAGTAGTATCTCCAAACCCTCTAGCTCCTCTCTCACAAAGAGCAAGCGCACCACATCCTCTGGCACAACACGGCGGAAACTCCTCATCAAACTTAACAGCAAGGCTGTTACCGCTCCCCCCTCCAATGACCCTGCCGACGGCCCCATCGGGGTCCGAGACTATCCTCCAGGTTGCAGGCCCCTCCCGAGGCGGACGTCTCCTGACACAGCTTCCCCACCGACCTCCTCCGCTAAACGTAATCGCACTCAGCGCCGACTCCTCGCAGATGCGGAAGAAGACTCCAGTGACCACTCCGACAGCCCTCCACGCCACACCCGCAGCGCCTCTTCGAGGGATTCCGTCCCCATCACCAATAACCGCCTGCCACTCCCTGCTCCGCCAGCCGCTCCCATGGATACTGCCCCTACTCCGCCCCTCCCAGCTCCGGCCAGCGCCGAACCTCCGCCCACTGCTCCTGTTTCGCTTCCCCCAGGCATTTCTCTCCCCCCCCCCCCCTCCGCTCCTCCCTCCCCCCAATGTCTTCCTTTACTCTGGTTATCGTTTAGTGTTCATGAACACATTAATTCCCAACTAGGCCTTCTTGAATGTCGTGAACTAGCACCAGACGCCCTTGCAGCCGGTACCATCCCTGACTCTGAGCTCCTAGAATTCCATTCCTGTAGACATGCTTTCCCACATGTGCCACAAAAGTTATACCCCTCTATCCGTCCCGATGGACTTGCTGGACAGTACCTACACCTTACCCAAATCCCTCTTGATACAGATATAGTGCACACTACAGGATTGTCTCAAAGTTACCAAATCATCATCCGTTTTGATTCTAACTACCATCACATGACTAAGGCCCAGGTACAGGAGGCTGCTACTGCCCGATTTGCAACCATGAACATACCTCTAGCCACCCGATACAGAGAACCCGTCTCTGCCATTGTACATCGCAGGACCCACGGGTGGCTTGGATTTATTCGAGTCGACCTCCGCAACCCGGAAATTGACGGCCTCGCCCTGCTCCGCGGCCACCGCATCTTCACTATGCAGATGCAGAACTTTGAATCTGTTGTGGGCAAGGTCGAAAAAGGCTATGAGTTTCAATCTACTGCCGACAACAGGCGCCTCCAAATCTCAGGCCCAGTCCTAGGTACCTACAATTCCCGCACCTTGCTTGCTGATCTCATTACCCATTGTTACACACAATCCGCATTTGCTGAGGTCGTAGGCGCTGCCAAAAAGTTCACTTCAACACCTACCGCAGACATTACCGTAACCAGCGAGAGGTCCAAGTAGTTCCTTCTCGCTACTCCCCCTACCCTCCTCAACGAACTTGTGCAGATCAGGGACCTCACCACCACCACAGCTGCCCCTCACACGAGCACCGCCGACGCCCTAAGCACCACCATACTTGTTCGGGGGCTGAATATTCAGTATTCTCAAATCCAGGTATCTGCTGCACTTTACAAACTCCTTGGGGCCCCGAATATTATCTCCCTCTCCTATAACCGGGCGCAGGACGATTCCCTTGGGCGCCATGATGGCGCAGCCACCATAAGGTGTCTCAACAGTGCTGTATATACAGCATGGTGTTCAAGACGGGCAGTCCCCCTCCTCGGCAAGCTGGTGGACTTCGCCCCCCACCATCGCAGCTTGGCTGGCTCCGCCCCCTCCCCCACCACTCGCACCCACGACAACCGCCCTACACGGGAGTTCATACATGAGGCAATTACTGCCCTCAAAAATGAAACCCCGCAGGGCCCAACACTGTCGCAGCTCCAGACTTCTCTGCAGGCCGGCGTCGACAGCCTCCAGACGCGCCTCTCCTCCCTACAATCTGAGATTACGGAGCAAACCTCCCTCACAGTCCAGGCTGCTGCCGCTCAGCAATCAGCACAGCACGCCCACCTCCTGCACCAGTTGCAGCTCCTCACCACCGCCTCAAGCGACTATTCGAAACACATGAGCGGTATTTCTACCGCTCTACTTGCTGGGCCTCTCCATCACCCACCAGCACACCCCTCCGGATCTCCCCTCCCCCCCCACTTATGATTTACATCGCTCTAATCTTCCTGCTGTTTGCATCGCACTCCTATGTGCCTGTGCACTTCTCCTCAATTTTCAGTAATAAAAGCCCCGCCCTTTCTGATTTCTCTAGTTGCCCCCCCCATTTGCGATGGCATTTGCTCTTTCTCCCGGCAATCCCGAACTTCTTCCTCTGGTCTCTTCTTTCTCCATCAACCCCCCCCCGCTCCTCGGCCTGTCTGCCTCGTTTCCGTCCCGACTCCGTAGACTCCCCCATCGCCCTGCACCATGCCCCTGCCCGCCCATACACCTTCCCACCCCAACCCCCCCATCAAACCTCGACCCTCCCTGCACACACCATATCCCACCTCCTTTGTTTCCACCCCCACCCTCCCCTCTCTCCAACCCCTCCCTTCCCGCAAACACACTCATCAAATCCATCCTCTCACTCTTCCTTCACTCGCCGCCTGAACCACCCCAAAACCCCAATTACATCCCCCCCCTCCCCCTACTCCAAACATCTGCCCCGCTCTAACCCCTCCTACACACACACATCCTTCCCGAAACCCACCGCAAATACACACCTCCCTTACCCGATGAAAGCCCCATATCCCCGCCCCCACCTAACCTGCACCCCCTCTCGCCGATTGCCTCCACTGCTCCTCCCAGTCCGATCTTCTCTCCCTCATGTCCACCGCTGGCGCCCACCGCCCCCTCCAGGCGGACCTCGCATCTTCCTGCCTACAGACCGCCTCCATCCTCCCCCATACACCTCTGTCTCACCCTGCTCATTCACGATCCCTGCCCTGATCTCTCTCTCTTTGGCTGGAAGCAATTCTCCAATAATCACCCCACTCACACGGGTCTCGACTTGGTATCCCTTGAATTGCAACAGCCACTTTCTTCTCACACACCAAATGCGCTTCGTCTCTGCTACACCCATAGCGGGTGCCTCGAACTCCCGGCCTTCAACTCGGCTCCGCACCCCTCCGAAAACCCCCGCCCACAAACATCCGACTATCCCTACCTACACGCCCCGACCCTTTCCCCCGACAAACCCCACACCTGCACCCCCGCCCGATCCCTCGTTCACACCTCCCACCCCCCGCTCCCAACTATCTTACACCCTTTTCCCACCCCACACCCCGCCCCCCAAATCCTCCCTGTTCACACCTCCTCTTCCTGAGCCTCCCACAACCCCTTTTTCACTCGTCCTCCCTAGCCCCGCTCCAGCCCCCTTCACACCTACTTACTCCTCCAAAATCCGAGCCCCTTCCACACTACCCACCCCCACCCCTACTCCCTTTTTTCCACACACTACACAATCCCACCCAATCCCTACTCTCCACTTCTCTCAACCACCCACCATCCTTCTCCCCCTCTTCCTCATTGTCCTCGGCCTACCGGCCTCGGACATAACAACCAACCCAACACATTCTATCACTCCTCCCACACTATCCCTACTCTCTATTCTCCACATAACACATTTATCCCTCCTTCTACTCCAATGTGGTGACGTTGAACAAAACCCCGGACCCATGCCCAACCTTCTTCACAACCATCCATCCTCCCACACACGCCGAAGCCACCTCTACTTTATCCCCTGCACAATCAAATTCCACCCCGAATACCAACACCTTGCCCAAAAATTCGCCCCTCTCCTTAAACCCACCCACCCCAACCACATCGACGCCACAACTGACTTCCCCCACCTCTCCCGCTACATTCGCCAACACGCCCATCACCCTCCTCCTCGCATTCTCTACGCCCTTATCACCACAATTAGCCCCTCCCCCCAACTTTGTGACTCCCACTTTATCCTAACCCCAGACCCCAATTGGACCACGATTCTCCTCCACAAAATAACCGAATTATCCAACCCCCCGGAACGCCACATTCCCACACCCCATCCCTACACCCACTTCCACCAAACTAACCCCCAATACAAAACACCTCCCCCCACCATCCACAAAGACCTCTACCATTTTATCAACCACCAAACCCACCCGCCTTCCTTCACGGATCTCACCCTACAATTTCCATTCCTACCCACTGAACTACTCCACGAAGCCCTGAAATGCAAAGATCCCATCCCTGCCTACTCACATCCACCCCCATTAAACCCCCCCGCAAACCATACCCCTACCACTATCCCCCACACTAGCCTTCCCACCCATATAATCACATGGAATGCCTCTTCTCTCAACACTGCACTCCCCAATCTCCATCACCTCATCACCACCTCGGCCCACCCCCCTGCCATTATCACTATTCAAGAGACCAAACTCACCGCTAATAAATCTACTAAATACATCCAGAACCTATTCCCCCAGTACAAACTTATCTTCAATAATACCCATGCCCTCACTAGATGTATTCAACAACGAATGCCATACAAACCAACCCACGGCGGCCTCCTTACACTCATCCATCACAAATATGCTTTTCCCGGCAACCTCACCAAAATCCCTACTCCCGCCTCCATCTCCCCTTTTCTCCAAATCACCCACATCCAAAACCACCCCCTTCAATCATGGTTATTACTTAACATGTATATGCCCACTCACTCCGATGATACCCCTCTCCTCCCCCTCATCCAAAACACCATCAGACACCACATCACGGCCCATCCCAACCACTCCTATATTCTATGTGGCGACTTTAACAGGGACATTGCCTTAATCGGTCGCCAACATGCCACTCTCACTACCCCTCCCCAGCCTGAAGATTATGCTTGGCGCGACTTCACTAACTCATTACACCTCACCTACATCCCGACCGACAGCTCCTTCTCACGCCAAGGTGGCCTGGATTACAGTCACACCAGCCTCATTGATGGCTACTATATCCACACCCCCCATAACCTATCATACATATCTTCAGTTAACCATAACCACAATCTTAACTCGGATCATTCCCCTGTCACACTCTCTGTGCCCCTCAACACTCTCCTTGCTCGCCCTTGCCCACCCAAACCCGACCTCCCCCCTCGCCTCCTCAACCCAATCCCCGCAAGCAATCTCGAACACTTTACCACTTTCTTCTACGAGACCAATGCTCACCACATCAATGATCTCACCACCCTCCTCACACTCAACACCCTCACCCCACAACAGTGGCAATCCGCTTGTCACACTTTAGACACCCTCACTCACCAACTCTCTAACACACTCTACCAAACATGCCACGCTCCACCCCTTCCCTGCCTCACCTCCCACACCATCCCTCAAGGTGGTTTTCTCCCTCGCAAACTCCAAAAACAATGGAAAAAACACCTATCTACATACCACTTGCTTCGCAAAACCATCTACATCGTAAACCACAACCCCAATTGGCACTCTCACCCCATCCTTGAAGAACTCCGCTCCCATAAACCCGTTACCATCCCCCTCCCCCCCGACCCCCCTACTCTCCCACAAAACTGGCTAATTATCCTTGCCGCACTTGCCAAAACCGCCAAAGCTCAAGCCCGACAAATCACCACCAAATACACCCAAGTCTGTGTCAAGAAAGCTATCTCCAAATACCGACTACTCTACGACAAAAGCCCTAAACGTATTAACAAAAAAGTTTTCAAAAACCAAGACTCTCCACCCCTTGACTGCCTCACCGACCGTCACAATAACCTCCTCACTAACCCTGAAGACATAGCCACTGAAATTCATACCCAACAATCCCTGTCCAACCGCCCTACGGTCCCTACATGCTACTACCAACCAGACCACTCCCCCCACTGCACTTGCGGCGTTCGACAATACCCCTGGCATGACTTAGATGGATTCGTACTTGAAAAACGGGGCACCCCCCTCCAACCACTCCACGAACTCTTTGACCAAGGCACATATGATCTCTGCCTTAAAAACCTTGCAAAAGACAAAGCCCCCGGCCCCGACAAAATTCCTAACCTCATTCTTAAAACCATGCCTGCCAGCTTCCACAAACTCCTTTTTCTCTTCTTTATCCATTGCTATAAACAAAAACAAATTCCCGAATTTTGGAAAATAAGCCATACCATCTTACTTTACAAAAAAGGTGATCCCTCCCAACTCCCTAATCACCGCCCCATTGCACTTGCCAACACTATCTACAAACTCTTCACTAGCACTCTTACCCTTCTCCTCTCCGCCTATGGTGAAAAACACCAAATCCTCCACGATAGCCAGGAAGGCTTCCGTGCAGAACGCAGCACATCCCGCCAACTGCAACTCCTAACTGCTGCCCTTGAGGATGCTCGCCTTACCAAACAAGACATATACCTACTCTACATTGATTTCAAAAACGCTTTTGGATCTCTCGATCACCCCCGCCTCCTTGCCATCCTCACAGATCTCGGATACCCCACTGATTCCGTCTCATTAATTGGAAACATCTATGCCAACTCTCATACCATCATTACTGGAGATCACTTCGGCCACACTCACCCCATCCCTATCCAGCGAGGCACCATTCAAGGTGACACCTTGAGCCCATACCTCTTCATCGTATTTCTCGAACCCCTCCTCCGCTGGCTCCACCGTGGCCCCCATGGCTACACCTTTGGCACATCCCAACTTACCGTCAGCTCTGCTGCCTACGCAGACGACCTTGCCGCACTCTCAGACAACTTGTCTTCCCTACAAATCCAACTCACCCGTCTAGACCGCTTCTGCGCCTGGGCAGGCATGGATCTTGGAGTCTCCAAATGTGCTGTCACCGGCTGCCCTAACAAAACCAAAACCAATCCTACCAAATTTAAACAAAGCATTCAATCCCATAACATCAATTACCGATCTCAGCCCATACCCATCCTACACCAACATGAACCATATGTTTACCTTGGTATCCAACTTGTCCCATCCCTACAATGGAAAATCCAAACCCACATTGCCATGCAAAAGCTCACCACACAATGCCAACAGCTAGCCCAAAGTCCGGCCACAATTAAATCATTGGCATCCAAAAAGATCGGTATGACTGTATCCACAAGATCGGTATGACTGTATCTACAAGATCAGAAAAATCATTGGCATCCAAAAAACGATCTGTAGCCTACCCAAATGCACTGCCAACGCCATTACACAGCTCCCCCACCATTACTTTGGCTTAAATGCCTTCTCCCTCACCACAGCCTACCTTCGATGTATTAGTGAACAACTCCGTAATGCACTTAATGACCCAGGACGATTAGGCATCATCTACAGAGGACTCACTCAACGTATTCTCTCCCTATATGGCGGGGCTAAGGACATCCCCCGAATTAAACCACAAGACTGTCTACGCTCTCCCATTACTCGCACCCTCTACCTTCTTAAACACACTGGTCACATCCACCTCAAGAGCACCTGCGAAAACTTTCAACTCCATGCCACCCAACTAGAAACTCAATGGCAGATCCAGGCACGACTTGAACTCCCCACCCTCCACCCTACCCTCTCTCTCAAACTCTTACATAAACTCTTACAACACAACATCTCTGAAATCAAACACCTCACTCTCCCCAATGGCACCTCCCTCATGTCCCCTGATGACTTCAAACTTTATTACCACACTCCGACCAAACTCGAACGGAGCGCTTTAAACATAGCAGTACAACTCTTCTGCTACCCGCATTGCTCCCCCGCCTGTCCGCCTCATTGCACCACCCACCCACCGCCCCGGACACTTCTTGCCCGCTTCATCACCGATAACAGCACGATCACACCCCGCCACCGTCACCCCCCACCCCCACCTCCTCCACACCCTCCTCTAGTCCCTCCACCCCGCTACATCCCCAAAAACCTCCTACAATTCCCTATTTCCGCTATTCTAGCCCACAAAACCAGTAAAGTCCTTGACCGCTTCCACATCGCTACAACCTACACCTCTTTCCTCTGCCAATGGCTCTCCCCCAATATCCCACATTACACCAAGTGGATGCCCCAACGAACCCTCTTCCCCTATAACCACCCCACCGTCATCGCTCACAATCTTTCCCTACTCACCGCATATTATACCACCCAACAACATCAACACTACAAAACCATCCTCCAAACACACTTCCCCCCACCCCAGGCTCGGGACCTTCGTTTTATTCCCCCACCTACTCCCCTCCCCCACGTCCACATCTCCATCCAAGAACGCAATCCCGACAAAGACATTACCACCACCACCCCCACTATTCACATCCTCAATGACTTAGCCCACATTTACAACAATGATGGTCGTCACCTCTCCACTCTCCCTGTCACACGGCTCCAATGGCTTTGGAAACAATACCACTACTCACTCCCCCACACTCACAACCTAGTCCCACCCCTGCAACCCTTTGAAACCGAAATTGCCTGGCTCATACTTCGCTATAAACCCCTCTCCTCCACCAACAAACCCCACATACCCTACCACCACACCCTCCCAGCCACCCTCTTAGATTCCCTCAGCACCACTTTCAACATCACCCACTCATACTTTTCCTCCCCACTCACATGCCCCCCTTTCCTCACTCACTTCTACTCTCCATACCCCCGGGATCGCATCTTCGGTGCCCGAGGCACCGCTTTTCAGCATAAATGGCATGGCATTGGATATGCTCACCCCCCTACGGAAGAACTCGCCCATCAAGCACTCCACTGGGCCAGACTCGCTGCACAGGCTGACCCCCTCTCCGTCACCATCCTCACCCTCCCTGACCCTAAATGGTTCCACAACATTTCTCCCCATATTGGCCCCTTCCCCGACACCCATATCATTACCCACTTTGCAGCCGATACTCTTACTTATGATGAACCCACACTTCCACCGTCACACAAACCTACCGCAGAACCCCTCGCCATCCGTATACTCTGTGTACATCATCAACACCACCCCTCCTACATCCCCACCCCAATTGCCCCTATCCAACACCACATTGCTACCCTCAATATCCCCCACGCCTTCACCCAGCCCGCCCCACCCACCCCACCCTGCACCTCTGTTAACAAAAACCGCAAATGGAACAAACTCCTTTACCCCCCAGCTTACTCCCCTCCACTCTCTCCCCCACCCCCCTTTCCCAACTTCTCCCTCACCCCACAACTCCGCTACCCACCCCAATACAACTATTACACCGATGGCTCATTCATTCCTCCCAGAAAACATCCTGATGGTTTCTGGATCCGCGAAAAGGCCGGTTATGGTATATACCATGCCACCAACAATGCCATCCGTATCTCCAAACGCCTTCCTGGATTACAAACTAGTTTCCGCGCAGAACTTATGGCCATCCACCAGACTCTCAAAATCCTCATTAATACCACCCCTCAGGAACCTGCACATATATTCACAGACTGCCTCAACTGTCTCTACCTCATAAACACCCAAATCCAACACCCTACCCTCCACAGAAACCATCCCGACCAAACTATCCTCATATCCATGGTGGATATGCTCCTCCTTCGTACCCAACCAACCTCATTTCACAAAGTTAAAGCACATATCAACATCTCCGGCAACGAACACGCCGATAAACTCGCCAAGCGTGGTACAAAAAAGATCTATAAATTTGCCTCCAAACCCCACCACTTTGCTCATACTACCCCATTCTACTTCCAGAAAGACTCCTGGCCAGGCCCGGGCCATAGACCCGATAAAGGCCCTGTCCGCTGTCTCTCCACCTATCTCACCAAACAAGACCAAAATACAACCCTTGCAACTCTGGCACATCGCTTCCCCAATATTTATAAATGGACCATGAACCCTACCCTTGACAATATCCTCTCCAATGACTTCTGGACCAACCCCGCCATCACTGACTCCCAGAAAACAACCATCCTCAAATTTCGCACAGGTCAATACATGGGCAATGCCCGTAAACAACTCTTTTTTGGTCTCAATCGATTCCCCTCCACCACCTGCCCCCTCTGTCATTCCACTGACGCCGACACATGGCTCCATGTACTCCTCAAATGCACTCATCACCATATACATGCCCTCCGAATCAAACGCCATAACAAAGCAGTCTGGGCACTCCGCAACCTCCTTTTATCCAATAAAACTTCCCGCTCTTACACTCTCATGAATGCTGGCACATTTAACAACTCTAAACCAGACAATACAGTTCCCCCCTGGCTTCTGCCCTGCACTTGCCTACACGGCCGCTGCTCCTGCAATGCCCGCCTCAAACCTGACTTACTTTATATCAAAGGTCTCCCATACCAACACACACCCCCATCTCACCCCTCGCCTACCCTCACAATTCAATTCATCGAATTCACATACACCAACGACCGCTTCTCACAACAATCCATCACCAACAAGCTCCACAAATACCAACCCCTCATCAATGATATTATCTCCCGAGGATGGATAGTTGAGCCCCTCCTTGTCATCACCGCGGGTGCCCGCGGTACCACACATGCCCCCTCCATGGCCGTACTTCACACCCAACTCAACATACCAGAACTAGCCATTTCACGCACATTCAAAGACATCAATACTATTGCTATTCATCATGCAGCCTCTATCCTACTTCACAAGCGTAGATTGGAAAACAACCAACCCCTCCCCACAGAATAACAACCCCCCCCTTTTCACACATCCCTAGCCCGCCCCTATCCCCTGCACAACTAGACTCCTCCACCATCATCTGCCCCAACTTCTCCCTCCGTTTATCTTATTCCTTTGTGTTTTTCTAGTTTCAGTCTTAGTTATTTTTAGTTTACTGCGTTCTACTAATCGGTTACTGTAGTGTCTATTCCCGAAAGGGGTGAGTAGTTTGGTATTAGTGGCCCTTTGTCTGGTGGGCATTGGTTCATTAACCATACGAACAGACACTGTATTCACGCCGGCCCTTATTTTGGGTCCGGAGTTTTTATCTATCTATCTATTTATGGAACATGAAAGAATGAGATCAACCAGGTTTTGGTCGCTTAGGGATTTAAGGGTTAATACATAAATCTCTATTTTTTGCTTCCACAGTGCTACTACAATACCTCTACACTGCCTCTACAATGATTCTTTTGTAGCCCTTTATAAGTGTATTTTTCTTAACATTGGTTTCTACTATTTCCATGTACTTTCAAAAAAAAAAAAGTTAAAATTAAAAATAAAAATAAAAACTGGAAAATCCTAAGTATAGAAAAAATAGGATAAAATATTTTTAGTAATTTTTGGCTATTTCTAAACCTTTTGAGGCTACTTTAAATAAAAACTTCAAAGACATGTTTCTTAAAAATGCTAGTTTTAGTTGTCAGAGTTTAGTTTTCAAAGAAAGAAATTAACAGAGAGTTAGATTTTATTCGATTTATTATATTTTAGACAGTGAAAATAGTATAGAGAGTTCAAAAAATTCAACTCATCACTAGTGAATATAGCCATGGTAGAAATATAAATAGTATTCTCAAGATATGGTATAGATGATAAAATTTTATAATATATGTATGTATGTAAATTGTGTACAATGATTTTTATGATGCATGATTCGAGTTGAAATAATATATACTACAATATAATGTTCTTTAAAAATCCAAAATTTTCAAAATGGTAAAAAGACATTTTTCCCTCAACATCTAAAATCATTATATGTAAAAATAGAAGTCTAATTAGTTATTCAATAAATGTTTATGAAATATACTAAAAAGGTTAGCATCCTACAAAAATATTTCAAATCAAATCAATTATTGTCAATTTTGATCTCACCTCATTCTGGCACATTTGGAAAAGCTGCACTGAGTAAATTCTTGAGATCAGCTCAGGATGAATTTTTACTCCTGATGGGGGCTAATTCAAGACTAAATCCTCTCTTAACTTCTTTTTCTTCCTTTTTTTTTTCCTTTTTTTAATTTAAAAATAAAATAAAATAATATTTTTAAACATAAGAACCCTGATTCCCTTGCAGTCTGAAAGGAGTAACTTTCAAGCCGGATCAGCCACAAGTGGCCTGACCAACGGCAACCGACGGACACGAGACAAGGGACAGCTTATGAAACACAAACTTGGAATTCATTCCCTCTTCCAGATGTCCAAATGAATCTGTAAAGGGTGAGCCCCCCCGGTAGGGGCTCACGCGATGGGAGGCCCCCGTCGCAAAAGGCGTAGGGCGGTAGCCCGAGTCGTGCGAACGGGGCCTCCCATCGCGGGAGCCCCGACGGGGGGGGGGATCACCCTGCGTAACTCCCGTGGGATTTTTTCCCCCCCCCCCAGCCCTAATGCCCGATGTCTGCCCAACCACTGCCCGCGTCTGCCCGTTCTGACCGCGTAATCTGCAGAATTCCGCGTACGCGACAAAGCTGCCCGCACCGTGCCCAACCTGCCCAAGCGGTCACAAGGATCTCCGCGTAAATCCCACTGGAGTACCCTGGAAGATAACCTCCATTTAACATTGTATACCCGCCTGGTACACGGCCACCGGCCTGGGTATTGCGATGCTCGCACATATCCACGCATTACTTGCGAAATACCCGGGCATATCTAAACCTCCACCGGTACCCGAGCATTGTGCGAATTCGACATTCCAATCTGAACCAATTCATTTTATATGTAAAGTCTAAGTTGTATACAAACGATATGGGACAATCAGTCCCTCGAAATCAAAAAAAAAATTAAACTAATAATTGCCACGTATTTGCCTCCTCGAATTCTGGTATATTTGCCTCCTCGAATTCTGGTATATTTGCCTCCTCGAATTCTGGTACAACGATACTACGTGTAAGCAATGTTCAGAGAGTCGAGCTCCGTTGGAGCGCGTGAGCCAAGCACCCAAGAGATTACATATCCTAAAATTCACTTTCCTTTCTTCCTGAAGGAAACTTTCTACGTGAAACATTGTTCAAGAAACAAGTATCCAAGAAATATTGTTCTGACTGTGTAAACGTTTACAAATACATTGTTCAGAGATCTCAGTACCGAGAACCAACGCCGGAGTCTAATAGAAGACGTAGAACAAAATGTCTCCCCAAAACAGACAAAAAACTCCCAAAGCTCCCAAAGCTCGGTGTTGTTACCTAATCCCTGCACCAATCACCTCACACGTCAAGCCGAGCAGAAACCGAAATCTACATTTCAATGAACTCAATTGGAATGAACTCAATTGGAATGATTCAATGAACTCAATATACATACCTGTTTAGTGTTTCTTCTTCTTTGTCAAACTCAGCCAAATCATCTCTTCAGTCTCTTCACCCTCTGTCTCTTCATCCTTGTTGATGGCTGCCACTTCTGTCTCCATTGTCTCCATCTCCATCAGCCGGTTTTTGATGGAAGTGACCTGATCCTTGAGGTAGTTGAGTTGGTTCTTCCAATTCCTTGGAGGGTGCATCACCCCAGTAGCATTTGCCACGGCAACAAATTGCCTCAGAGCAATGGAGTTCCAAGTTCCGTTCCATCCATCACAATTCATCCCAGAAACTTCGTCGAAGTCAGGTACCTCATAGTTGGTTGCCTCTTGAAATTTAGCCACTTCCTTTGGCCAATTTCGGAGGCATTGGAGCTTGACAGGTGCATCTTTCATGAATTGGAACTCTCCACCTCTCCTTGCTGCTGAATCTCTCCAGAGTGGAAGATCTGGTTGCTCGCAGTCTCCATTGAAGACCAATTCGGGTTGCACTTGGGAGGTTGAACCATCCTCAATCTTCATCTTCCCCTTCTTGATGATCTAGGAAAAAAAATTCAACAAAAATAATGAGAAGAGTAATACACATTGAAGCTGATGCCAGTGTCGAAACTGAAAGGAAAAACTATGGCATAAATTGGACACAAAAGCCACTATTGCCTATACACCATAAGAGCCTCATGATCAGCTCAGCAAACGCCAAACCCCAACCACGCTAGATCTAACAACAAAACCCTAGACTGAGACTCTCGGACAGTGACCGCAAAAGCACAGCAATGCACAACAAAAACCGACTAAAAACCTCAATCAACCAATCTAACCCCTCCAATCACGCACCGAGGCAATGCCAGAAAAAACTCACAGTCTCAGACCGCTTCAGCGACGGCCCCTGCAAGAGCACAGTCCCAGCGCCACCGCTGAGCTGCTTCTTAATTTTCTCAAGCCTCGCCTTCGGATCGTCACTCCCAACCTGCCCAACCCACAAACACCACACCAACCCCGAAAATTGTAAGTTGCCCAATCAGCTCTAAATGAGAAACATGATGTGCAGCAGGTAAAGGCGAAGAGAAGCACGCAGATGTCCAGAATGGAGACGAGCAAGGGCCCGCAGGACACAAACAACGACCCAATCATGGTTAACAGGAAGAACAGCGTCCTCCCAGCTCTTTTCAGACTCTCCAGCGAACCCCTCCCTGCACCTCTTCCGGAGCCCATGACGGTGAACCTCCACGGAACACCTCAGAAACAACCCAGGACAGAGCTTTCACCGATCTGTCCACTCCAAAAACTCTCGCAGTCTCACTCCGCATACATAGAATTCTGGATCGCAGCCAACAACTACAACCCTTCCAAGCTGAGCTTAGAGCTCTCCACTGCTCTTAAGCGAAGATTAGAACTAAACAATTCTCCACCCAATTCCACGACTCCAAAACCTTCAAGGGTCGTCCTCGACGTAAGAACTCCTACCCTGCAAGCAGCACACATCGAACATTAGTATCACTTTCCCACCCGCTACGACTACTGGAAAATGTTGACATACCCAGCACAGGAAACTTAATCTCATTCTTCATGGAAAAAATTCTTTCCAAGATTACTCTAACAACGTGTGTTGACATCTGTACACGCGACCGAGAACAGGGAATACGCGACTACCCAAAACCCAAATGATTACGTCTCCTGCTCGTGGACTCCAACTCTCACTCTCCCAAAGCTCACAAACCAAACGCCCAATCGCTCACCTCAGCCTCGCTTCTACGAACCCACAAGCTCACGCCCATTCCACCTACCCGCTCACAGTCCAAAAGCCCACCCTACTTTAATCCCTACCTAGAAACCCTCGGAACTGAACCCACAAAAACCAACACTCTAACCTCGATTCTCAACACGTTCACCGCCCTCCCACGAAAGCTAAACACGCAAAGTTAACTTAACTTTGTACAGACAGGACCGACACTCACTGAAGTTGCAGGAGCTTGAAACGATGACGAGCACTGGTATGCACGTCTAGCTCTAAATTCTCCGACACTGGTGGCTAGATGAAAGCGAGAGCTCTTGTATGTGGCCCGGACTCTATGCTAGCGCTGTATGAGCAAAATGCAAGAGGGTTCGAGCAAAATGCAAGAGGGTTCGAGCAAAATGCCAGAGGGTTTGAGCAAAACGCGAGAGGGTTTGAGCAAAATGCAAGAAGGTTTGAGCAAAATGCAAGAGAGTTTGAGCAAAACGCGAGAGGGTTTAACCCCAAGTGCCCACCCACGTCCCCACCCGCGTGCCCACCCACGTCCCCACCCGCGTGCCCACCCACGTCCCCACCCGCGTGCCCACCCGCGTGCCCACCCACGTCCCCACCCACGTCCCCACCCGCGTGCCCACCCACGTCCCCACCCGCGTGCCCACCCGCGTCCCCACCCGCGTGCCCAAGTGCCCCCCGCGTGCCCAAAAACCAATGCTCATACCCTCTACAGGTATGCTACCCGGCAGATACCCATGTCTTGAGTCCAGCCCGATTGCACGAAATCAACTGCGCTGACGGATGTCAACTGCTTGCATCGAGTTTCGACCTCGAGATCTCGCAGATTTAAGGCCCTTATCGAACACGTAAAGACAGTTTCAATTCAATATGGAACATTCGAGAATTACAATGAACATATCATGTAACTAGATGATTCATGCAGGTTCGCCAGGTGGCGTGTTTCCATTGGGTCCCCAACTGCCACGTATGCAACGATGACGTAATTAGGATGAATGAATATTTTTCAGGATGATGTATCTGGAATCGTCTGGGATGAGAAATCGGAAATTCATATCAGACGTCCGATCATCGGCCTCGAATCTGTTTCCAATCTGGGCCGTCGGTTCCAAGGTATATAATCTGTGAGGACCGCAGGGAAGATTCTTTTTCCCCTCGCTCTCGGCGTGTGTGCGCTCCGCCTGAGCTGAGTGTTCCGTGTTTTTTTTCTGTTTTTTGTTTTCTGAGTGTGTTTTCGTTGTCGTTTGCGATTGCGTTGTTGTTGTATGTGTTGATAGAGTGTCTGTGCAGATTGTATTGTTAGGTTTCCGTTTTCTTAGGAGTGTTTTCCGTATTTGTTAGGGTTTAAGTCTTTGTTGGAGTTAGGTCTAGGGTTTGAGTGATCTTCATTTCAGCCACGCCGTCTGTTTATTGATGGTGTTTGTGCATTTTTGTTGTTGTTTTTTTCTCTTCTGTTGTAGTGTAAGTATTGTAGTGTAGTTGTTTTAGTGTAGTTTTGTGTTACTTTTTCGCTGACGGTTTTATGTTCTTGGGGTTTTGTCTGCTTTCTGCTCGATTTGAGTCGGTTTTCTACTTTTCGTGTTTCTGATTGCTGAAGTATTTTCTCGAACGATTCTAGGTAACGTTTTTGCCTCTAATTTGTTTTTATGTTTTCTGTCAATGCTTGATTTACAGTTGATTCTGTGTTGTAGTGTTTCCTGTTATCTTATTTATTCGTTCTTTATATCTTTGATCTTCTTTGCAATTTTGTTTTTCAATTTAATTGTATGTTTGTTTTGTGTAGTTTAGATTTTAGGTCTTTTGTTCTTCGATTTCGTTTTATTACATCATGTATTGCGTAGAGTTGTGGAGTGTGTTGCATCTCTGAGTTTTTCGTGTGTTTAGAGTGTGTTATTTGAGTTGTCGTAACCGCGGAGCTTTTTTGTTCAGATTTGTGTAGTTCTTTTTAGTTTCTGTTTTTGTTTTGTGTATGTTCTTCCTTGATGTGTTATCCGTCACCTTATTTATTTGTTCTGTCTATCTTTGATCTTCTCTGTTTGACTATATGTTGCTATTTGTTTTGTGTTGCAGATAGCATCTACAGTGAGTGCGATCTTATAGACATTGACAGCCATAGTATCGACAGCGAGTGCAATTAGGTAAATATTTTTCTTCACTTTTATTGTATGTCTGTTTTTTGTAGTATAGGTTTTATGTCTTTTCTGAATACATTCGTTCTTATTAGATGTATTTATTTGAGTGTTCTTTGTTTCACGTAACTATTAAATCCTCTTAGTTGTCTCGCAGATTTTACCAGCAGACTTTACCAGCAAATTTCGTTGCTCAATCTAGAGCTTTGAGCTTGGTGCTTTGAGGTAGGTTTTTGATAGAGCTTTCTTTTATTTTTGTGTGATTTGTTTTGTTAGTGTTATTTCTGTTATCTGACTGTTTGGATGTTTTTTTTTCTTGCAGATGGCGGATCCGTTTAATTCAAGTTTACTTTGCGGCAAGAAGAGATCCCGACTTGAAGATGATGACAGTCAAGTGGAGCCAATTCCGAAAGTACTCGTTCTACCGTCTTTTAACCTGCGTCAGCGAAACAACAACGTCATCCGCTTGAAAGAGGAAATGGATATCGTACCAGGTATTAAGTGATTGCCTATTTTTTCGTTCTACTTTTATGATTTAGGATGGTTTCTCTAAATTCTTTCTTATTCATTGCCATTGCTATTTCTAATCGTGTACTTCTCTTTCAGAACAATTGGGACTGATTGGTGTTGAATTGATCGATGACGAAACACTTGAGCGGCTGGAACGGGAGCACGAAGAGGATCTAAAGACTTTGGAGAAAGTCGACGAAGACAAGGAAGATGTCAAGACTATGGAGATAGTGCGCGACGACATCGAAGAACATGACAGATTAGTGAACCTGTCGTGGGATATCTATCTTTCACAAACTCAGGTAAGACACTCAGAGTTGTATAATGGCTTAATAATTTTGTAATAATTAATGGCTTAATAATTAATGTACTTTTTAATGGTCGAAATACATAGCTCTACTGGTTTTATTACATACTAAATTTGAAGTAAAAATTTTAAGGGACTTAACGAGGATAGAATAAATACGGACGTGGAAGCTGTAGACGAAGTCAACTTCTCGGTTGACATAACCAGCACAAAAGGTACGTGTAGCAAACTTCTAACGTAGTTTAAAAACGTAACATATATTTTAATTAATTTGCGAGTTGTTTTCATTTCTTCTCTAATATGAATTAGAAGTGGCCATGCCCGGCCGCAGGCCGCCGAAGCCGCGCGGCAGCGCATGCCTGAGAATAATTTTGGTTTTCGTGTTTTTTTTGCAGATTACGCGGATTCTGCGACTACTCTTGCAGTTGGCGAATTTGCAGCCGTGGACATTTCACTCAATGGTAAGATTTAGTTCTTGATTTTTATTGTTTGTATTTTTATGTTTAGAAATATGAATTAGAAGTGGCCATGCCCGGCCGCAGGCCGCCGAAGCCGCGCGGCAGCGCATGCCTGTGAATAATTTTTTGTTTTTGTGTCTTTGTGCAGTTCAGGCGAATGGTTTGGATAATTCAGCAGTCGGCAGTGTGAGCAACAGTAAGATTTCTGGATGTACCTTTGTTTTGTATGTTTATGTTGAGTGCTTGTTTTTTGATTGAGTTAGATCTGTCTTCTTAATTCTCTTTGTATTTGTTGATTTGTTTGTGCAGATTCGGTGGCAGGAAGTTCTGTTACAGGTTTGTGGTTTTTTTCTCGACTTTGTGATTTTGTATATTATTAGTTGATGTAAATTTACAAACATTTCAGTAGATCTTTAAAGTTGGGGAGTAGATCTTTAAAGTAGGGGCCATGCGCGGCCGCAGGCCGCTGAAGCCGCGCGGCAGCGCATGGTTGTTTGTAAATTTTTATTTTATCTAATTCTTTTGTGTTTTTAATGATGCAGTTGATTCTTCGTGTTCGGACCCGGCAGTTGTCGCAGAGTTTGCCATGGATATGGAGTTCGTTATTCCAGGTATTGACGTTGTGAATTGTATATCGCTGTTTGTCATTTATAAAAATTTAATAGATGGATTCTTCTGCTTTTTTCGACTAATTGTGTTATGTTTTTTTGCTAATAATGTTTATTCATTTCTTTGTGCAGCTCCTGTCATCGGGTTGAACCATTTCGACGGGCCAGGTGTTTTGCACGAGAATGATATTGGCTATGTCGATGAAGGTAAGTTTGTACATATTTGTTGTCGCCTGTGCGGCAGCTTTTATAGAATTTTTTTTCTAACACTTTGTTTATTGTCAGATAGCGGTGTGGTATACTGTCGTAGTCGGAGAGAAGCTGAGTATCGCAGGAGATTGTGCTTTGATTACATTCATGACCCTAGAGTATGTAGTTTCTACGGAGGTAATTAATAATCTGTTTAAGTTTTGTTTTCTAATTTTTTTGTATTCTCTACTTTGTTTATTTGATTTCTAACTTCTGGCTTTGCAGTTTCAGCAGTGGTTCCAACAGCTGTTTCGAATGCAGAAGGTGATCAGGAAGGTGATCCGGATGATGAGGAAGATGGGTTAGTCAATGATGACTTGGACGACAATCCTGGCGGGGAGTACAAGAGAGGTGATGATGAAGAAGACGATCCAGACGACCCCTACTTTATTCCCAGTAGCGGGAACTTCCCGGAAGAAGAAGACGAAGGTGGACCAGAAGACGTCGAGAGTGAGAATGGGGAGTCCCGACAGCCTGATAACTCTGGTAAGTGTTTTTTGAACTTCTTTTCTATTTGTTTTGGTTTTCTTTGTGCTATTTCATATGTACTTTTTTTAGTTGATTTGTTTTCTAATATTGGAGAATTTTGTTGACAGGGTCCACAAAGAGTCATCGGTTTCGCAATTTGGACGCCATCGAGTTGAAGAACACATCAATTGGAGGCGAGAGGCGAAGTTCGCACTCTGAAACCTGGGCCCGCAACACATTCGATGAGTGGCGCAGGTTTAGAGGGTATTCGACAGAGAAGACTATCGGAGAATTGAGCGAGGAGAAGGATATTAGAGGCTTCGTGGAGTTGTTAAAAGAGTTTGTGCTACAAGTGGCAAAAAAAGACGGCAGTCTTTATGAACCAGGCTCGTAAGTTTGCGATTTCTCTTATTTTGTTTAATATAATTTGTACTTTTATTTGCAGTGTTTTGAAGTTATACTTTGTTTTTATTATTGAACTGTTTACTTTAAATTGACTGTGTTTGTTTCTTGTAGAGTCGGAGTTTGGATTTCGAAGATTAAAGTTCAATTTGGGAGCGTAGTCTATTACATAGAAATCTGTGCTGGATTTTTATAGTATGATATTAGACGTAGTTTTTGATTATCTTATATAATATTAGTGTAAATTCAGTTTGTAATTTTAGTTGTATATAGTTCAGATTTTTGCAGTAGAAGTTGTAGTTGTAGAGATTGTAGTTATAATTATCGTTGATTCAGTTTAGTAGTTGTAGTTTCAGTACTTTCTTATTGCAGTTGTAGTATTAATGTGTGATGAAGTTAAGTACTTGTAGATTTAGTTTAAGTTTCTGTAGTTGTATTTCAGTTTGTTGCTGATTGTTGTAGTTGATTTCCTTTCAGTTGTTTGTTGTAATATTTTTGTAGTTGTTTTTGATTTTTTACTTGGATTTTGTTGTAGTTTGGTGTTGTAGTTGTAGTGAACTTGTTGTAGTAGTTGATTTTTAGTGTTGTCAGTGGTATTGATTTGTAAATTTGTTGTTTTCAATGATTTTCTAATTTTGTTTTTGTGGATTTTCCAGAGTGCAGAGTATGATTCGGGCCATTGGCCGAGTCATTCGATTGCAGCAGGAGATCCGTCTCCAGCGGACTTCAACCACCGAGCCGCCATTCAACATCATGTTGCATCCGCGGTATCGGCGGGTGAAGTTCGCTGGGACGGAATCTGTGAGGAGATCTTTTCGTCGAGGCCTTGGAATCAAAACATCAACGTCAGATGTTCTTTCAAGAGAGGAGGAGGTAATGCTGTTGAAGTCGGATGCTGCTTCTGTAAACAATCCTGTTGGATTGACTCATCGACTTGTCTATTTTTTCTGTCGCAACCTTTTCATCCGAGGTCAGGATGAACTGCGTGCAACCCACGTGGGTCAATTTCAGCTTCTCACAGATGGGGGCGTGGAGTTTCTGAGGTATAGTTTAACTTTTCTTTAATTTGTAGTTTCTTATCTGTTAATTCTCTGATTGATTTCTGATTGTTTCATTATTGATTTGTGGAAAATTGGACTTGTGAAGATACAATCCCAGCCTTTCCAAGACGTACAAGATGGACATCGATCATTGTTCGAAGCACAGCATCAGGCATAGCGTAGACTGTTCAGATTTTGATGTTGTTGATACTTTTAAGAGGATGTCTGCTAGGTGGCCCAAGTTTAGTAAAAAGGACTTAGATGATAAGTTCAGTGGAAATCCACATCCAGTTTTCTTGATGGCTAAGTCCAGTTTCAAGCCCAATGATTCTGTATGGTTTCAAAAGCGAGCTCTTGGTAAAAACACCCTCGGAAGGGCTGTGAAGACTTTGGTAGAGTCTACCCCTGGTAAGTTTTCTAATTTCTTAGTTTATTTCATTTTTTTTACAGTTTTTCCTTTATTTTGTTACTGTTTATGTTTTTCCTATGTACTGTTTCGAATTCTAACTATTTATGTGCTTGTATTTGCTTTACAGGAATCATCATCGGAGATAGAAAGTTTACTAACAAAACTCCACGCAGAATTGGTATCACACGTATGGCAGAAGCGCAGATCCCCACAGACAAAGCAATGCTTGTGACTGGTCACCGAGACGTTAAGTCTTATAACCAGTATAACTCAAATCCTCTGAAGTTGCAGATGGAGACTTGTCAACGAATAATTTATGGGAATGGTACCAAGTACTCTGAGGTGCTTTCTCAAGAAAAAAAGAAGGTAATTACTAACACTTTACATTTATTTACCTTGTTTGAATTTATTTGTTTTCATAGTGCTTACTTTTAATATTGATATCTGATTGTATTTGTGACAGATTCGTGGTGGAGTTGATATCAAGGTTTTACCTGTTGCTGCTGTGAAGGCCGAAGTCAAGCCGAATTCAAGCTTGAATTGTAATGTGAAAGCCGAAGTCAAGCCTGAAGTCAAGGTGGATATCCCGGGAGGAGCATCTCCTACTAAAAAGCGTAACCCGAAATCTGAGGTAATGAATTGTTTTCCTAAATCTTTTCTTTTGCTGTATTGGTTCTTTTTCGAATTTGCTATTTTCTGCAACTTAAACTTTGCATAACTGATTTATATTTGTTTTGTGCAGATTCCAATATCCAAGTCCATTGAGAAGCCTCCTCGTTTTCCTGATGATGTAAGCTTGAATTTAGTCTTGAATTTAAATATCGAATTTGAACTTCGAATTTGAACTTGATACAATTTGTTTTGAGTTTCCTTATTTTAACTTGTGGTTGTAGTGTGTTTTCAACCAGGGAAGTCCATCAGGTGGATTTGTTTTTGGATCTGCTTCAGGGTGCAACTTTTTTAATTTCACCGGCCCTATTGACACCAAGCTTCTTACTTCTCTCACGTCTATTTCTAAGGTAACTGAATGTACACACAGAATAAAATTGAAGTAATGTTCAGTTTTGATTTTGTTAATTTGAGTTTGTTCAATTTGAGTTTCTAATTTTATTGTTTTCTTTCTCCAGGGCGACACCGTCTCTTCTACTTGGAGTTCTGAATAGTATATTCATGGAGTTCTAAAACAGCTCTCTATAGTTAGATGTACAGTTTTGAGATTACCAATTCAGCATGTACACCTTCTCAGTTTACAGCTATTCAGTCTCAATTGTGTGTAGTTAGATGTACAGTTTTGAGATTAGCAATTCAGCATGTACACCTTCTCAGTTTACAGCTCTTCTGTTTGGCATTTGCCTCGTTTTGGATTTAGTGCAGTTTCAGGTTTTTAGATAGATTTGTGTAGATATGTTGATTACATGTAAATGATAGACCTGTTATGGCGAATTTTGTAAAAGACTTTCCAAAATCGTTCAAAGATTTACAAGAAACGTTCAAATATTTTCAAACCCCATGTATAATCTTCATATATTCTCAAAAGTATGTGTAATAATTCCCTAGTTAGATGTGTATGTGTAATATTTCCACAGCGTTTAAGTGTACGTAAGTAATTTTGCATCTTTAAACAGTAAGTATTTTAATTTTATAGATAAATTTCTTTTTTCCCCTAAAAATCCTTGAAAAAAAAGTGAAAAAAAAGATCCCTGCCCGGGTTTTTGGGCGGGGCGGGTTTTTGGGCGGGGCGGGAATTCCGCCCAAAAACCCGGGGGGCGTCAGCCAAGCGCTGATTACGCGACGGGAGGTACGTGTAATTATAATAGAAAAAAATCCCTAAGGGTGTTACGAATGATTGAATGCTGCTTGGAATCCTCTGTACCTTATTTGTTGATTGAATCATTTCACACACGTGAAGATGGGAATACCGAAAGTGAAGAACTACAAGAACTGTTTCTAGTCAGCAATGAGCATGAGAGAAGCTTGGTTCCATCTCAGCAAGTTCTCGTGTGTTGGGGCATTCGGCATTAAACCGGGAGTTTGGGTTTATAAAGGGGGGACACACTCTACACCATTTGGAACCCTAATCTTATGAGTCTCTCCACCTCTCTAGGAGCTCTCTGCAAATCAGAGGAGTGGTCAAGTTATTTTGACTCAGAACATAGAAACAGGTGAGGTAACCTCGTTCAACAGAGTGAGTGGGGACTACCGGTTTAAGTTCTCCGGATCAGTTCAAGTCCAAGCCCAGGCGGATCGGAAGCAACTCAGACACACAAGCACTTGCTTTTGCTCTGAATTGGGTGCGTCGCGACCATACTCCTAAGTTTTCATATACTTCCGCAGCATGTAATATCACCGAAGCAGGGTCCCCACTTTCAGAAAAGAAAACAAAAGATTGGAAGATTGTTCGTTTAGACTCCAGAGGAATGTGGAAATAGAATTCATTGTTTTTAGTCATATTTATTGTTTGGTACAAGTATCTAAGATGTATGTACTTATTATACGGATATCTTTTTAACACTATGTCCTCAAATCTCATTATGCACCCGAATTTGCATTAATTAATTAATGCAGTGGTAGAGAGGGTGCCGGGCGGGGGGGGGGGGGGGGGGGGGGGGGGGTCTCCAGAGTCTTGGGGGTCTTGGGGAAGCGGATGTTATCCCATAACGTTTGCAGCTCCTCACATCCCTTGAAAAGTACAAGAAGGCTAGGGCCCTAGGGGGAGGGGAGGGAAATTAAGTTTTAAAATACCAATTGCATCCCAGGTCCATATGGCACCCCCTCAAGGGGGTCCATGTGGCAGAAGTGTCCTTGGTGACTTTTTAACACTAGTACAAATAATTTCAACTTCTATTAACCCCTAAAGGACAATCTGCCACATTTGGGCTTTTTTGGAATTTGGGCATGTACCTATGAATGCAATTTATATTAGGATTTTCTGAAATCTTCATTGAATGTGGGCCGTTCGGAGATCTTCGTGTAGGTATTTTTATTTTCAATTCCGACATCGGGATCAAAAGTTATGATGGTTTAAGTGTCAAACGCTGCTCGTTGGGCAGCTGCTGAATTTTTCTAAGCCACTGTGAATGCAGCAAATTCTGCCCAAAACTGCCCAAAACTGCCCAAATCTGCCCAAAGACGAAACTTTGAAATTCCACCAAAAAATGAGATTTTGATATTTTTCAAAAATAAAAACTTCTATGTATAGAGAAGGCAGTAGAGCATGTTTCCACCGTTCGGATCTTCAATCCAATTTTTTTTCATATGCTATTTTTATTGTCCAAAAACGGCCTTTGATTGTGAATTTCAGCATAACCCCGAGTGGAAAATGATTTTTTTGGCAACTTTCCACAACTTTTTGAATATAATTTCTCTTATTAAAATTAGCTAACTCAGTCCTCTTTGACGTGCATCAAAACCCCCAAAATCCATAATGCAAAAAAATGGTTTTTTGGGCCTTCAAAACTGTGCTGACCCTTTTTTTTGCAGGGAAAAAAATTTGTTTCTCAACTATGAATGTTACGATCTTGCAATTGGTGAGGAATGAGTGTGTAAGATTTGGTGGACATGTAGACATAGAAGTTAGCTACAAGATCTTACGGTTAGATGTTCTAAAAAAGACCCCAAGTTTGCAAAATCCACCTTGCTTTGAAGAGGGGCTGTTTTGAGGCATTTTTGATGAAAAATACCCTCGGAACTTTAGGGGTTAAAAGTTGCTTGACTAGTGATTTGATTAGAAAAGAGCTATGAGAAGTAAAGAGAAAACACATAATTAAGGTTACAAATGGGCAAAGTCTATCTTTATTTTTTACATCGCTTAATACAGCGCTGTATACACGCGACTCCTGGTTTCAACCACTAACCTCAACTGAAGCTCACTCCCAAACTAAATGCTAAAATCCAACCGAACCCTCTCTTTAACGGATCCATGTAATTTAGTGTAACGAGCATTTTCAGGAGCCACTCCCATTGGTTGGCTTTTTTCTTCCAAAACCATGAAATTTTCAATTTGGACCCCCCCAAGGCCATTTTTGGTAGTTTTGAATTCAAAAATGGGGCCTGCGGCTCCAAATTACTCTATGAGGACTCCCATAAGAAATTTAAAATAAAAAACCAAAAACTAAGGGCTCATCAACCCTGCCCCTCTGAAAAACGCTCGTAGCACTACATTATAGTGATCCCTCTCTAAAGGCATGTTCCCACTTGGCCTTAGGGGGGAGCTTAGGAGGAGGTGTTATCTCCATTAAAAAGTGTGTGTTCCCACCTACATGCTTTAGTAATTACCAATCCTACATGGATGTCCACATGACACACTTTCAAGAGTGGGTATTAGTTAATATTTAAGAAGATAAAAGAGCTTCGAGAAATAATAATGGGGCCACCAGTATTGGAAAGATTCTCTAGTTTTCCTCTCATGAAAGTGGTCTCATGTATTGTCCCATTTGAGGGACCATTACATAATACACTTCTTATTGATAAGGCCTTTACAAACCTCATTGATTACACCTTTTCCAAAAAGAAGGCATCGCTCCCCAAATTGTGGAGTTGTTAAATTTTTAAGCACGCTCTTTGCTAAGGCCAAGTGCGAATGGGCCTTAACCCCTAAAGGCCCATAGTCCTGGAATGGGTTTTTTAAAAATTTGGGCAGGTTCCTAGAATTCCAATTTAATTCCTAATTCGTTGAAAAAAATAATTTAGGTAGGCATTTTGAAGAGGTTTGTGCAGAATTTTTAATTTTTTTTTTTTTAACATACTAAAAAAAAGTTACGGGGTTTTGAGTGTCAAAAGCTGCATTCACCCAAACTTCGGGCAAGCTCACAGCCACTGTCAATGCAGCAAATTCTGCCCAAAACTGCCCAAAACTGCCCAAAATTGCCAAAATCTGCCAAAATCTGCCCAAAGCCGAAACTTTGAAATTCCACCAAAAAGTGAGATTTTGATATTTTTCAAAAATAAAAACTTCTATGTATAGAGAAGGCAGTAGAGCATGTTCCCACCGTTCCGATTTTCAATCAATTTTTTTTTCATATGCTATTTTTATTGTCAAAAAACGGCCTTTGTTTGTGAATTTCAGTATACTCCCTAGCGGAAAATGATTTTTTTGGCAACCTTCCACAACGTTTTTGAATATGATTTTTCTTAACACAATTAGCTAACTCAGTCTTCTTTGACGTGCATCAAAACCCCCAAAATCCATAATGCAACAAAATGGTTATTTGGGCCTTCAAAACTCTGCTGATCCCTTTTTGCGCAGGAAAAAAAACTTGTTTTTCAACTTTGAATGTTATGATCTTGCAATTGGTGAGGAATGAGTGTGTAAGATTTGGTGGACATGTAGACATAGAGGGGCTGTTTTTAGGCAGTTTTGATGAAAAACACCCTTGGGCGTTTAGGGGTTAATCTAGTCTATCAAAGATTGGTGGAATGATTGATAAAAATGGATTGAATCATGACCAAATCTAGGGTGGTTCTAAGGTAAGGGAGGTTGGAAAAAATAGTCATACATTGTAATTCCACTGTAGTTAACCACAGTGATATTTTTTATTGCTCTATATTGATACTTTAAACTTTTTGAAGCCTGATAAATAGAATAGAGGTTGATTCTTCGGCAAAAAATTACGACATCATTATAAATAATACATCTTTATTTTATAAGCACCTTTATGCAATGTCACAACCTCAACTACACAAAATTGTATTCATTTGAATATTTGATATTTGCAAATTTTTAGCAGGGTTGTCATAATGGACGGACATGGGCCAAATCTGGCGGATTGGACGGTACTTGGAAGGACGGACCGGTCGGTCCCCGACATTTATCGGACATAGCGGTCCCCTAGAAAAAAATTAATAGGTATATATCTTCAATATATGCAAGATAATCTTCAATATGTGCAAGATAATCTTCAATATATGCAAGATTGGGACAATCAACCGTGAGTTGACCCTAACGGACCGGACATGACCCTTAACGGACGGACATGCGGACCGGAGGGACGGTTCGGTCCTTAGGTCCTATGAACAACTTTGATTTTTAGTGGTGATTTGATAAGGTATAGTTTTATGCCAATTTCACCATTTCCACTTTTTAGGACTTAACAATAGAATATTACTAGTATAGACAAAAAAACTAGAGGTAAAATGGAAAAAGTAATTTAACTATAACTTTAACTTAAATATATAATATTTTTTTTTCTTCATATGTTTTTCAATGTTTATCCAATTATATAATTTATATCTATAATAGTTCAATAAGACCTAACTTTAGAGTTTTCTATGCCGTCGGGTTGTGACGTCAACACGTGTCGTGACGAGACCCTTGCGACGTCTAAATAGGGTTAGCATAGGTCTAGACTAGGCCTTGCCGCCTGCGAGTAGGTTGGTTAAAACAATTACGTTGTTGCGTACGTGGGGTGACTGGGGTCCTAATTGGCAACGACGATGGCCCTAAACGATGACGTGGAATTATTCTTTGTTTGTCTTCATCCTTTTACATGTGATTTGGTGCAAAATGTAAATGTGAGGGCTACCGTCCACCCCATGTTCCCATATATTGGAAACATGTTCCCCATCGCCCGATCCTTTATTCCTTGTCGTCCGCCTAAATTTTACTCTTTCGGCTTGCAAGGGCCATATCTAAGTACGTTATCGTCATTTTTTGTCCGATTTTAGCAATTGAGGATATTTGGCATCTACATTTCATGACGATGTCTAAAATTTCCTTGAAATGAAGTTTGAGATTCAAATGGGGTTGCTAGAGCCTCTGAAAGTTGATATCCACCTCCCTCGTTCCTTCTAGTCTGCCCCATGTTTCTTCTAGTCCGCCCCATATTTTTAATTATTGAGAACCTGTTCCCTATTGTCCGCCCCTTATTCTTAACCCCTAATTGGCCAAAGTCCTAGAATGGACGTTTTTGAAATTTGGGCAGGTTCCTAAAAATTCAAATTTACTTGAAATTTTTTGAAATTTTTTTGTGGAAAAAGGTTTTTTCAAAAGGTTTATAGAGATTATTTTTTTTATTTTTTTTGGATGAAGTGAGCAAAAGGTATGCTCCTCCGAGCATAAAACGCCCTTCCACGGGTAGGCTCTCAGCCACTGTGAATGCAGCAATTTCTGCCCGAAACTGCCCAAAACTGCCCAAAACTGCCAAAATCTGCCTAAAGACGAAACTTTGAAATTCCACCAAAAATCGAGATTTTATTTTTTAAAAAAAAAAAAAAATCCTATATGTAGAAGAGCCACTAGAGCATGTTTCCACCGTTTGGATATTCAATCCAAGAATGTTTCATATGCTATTTTTATTGTAAAGAAACGGCCTTTGTATGTGAATTTCAGCATACCCCTTGTGGAAATTGATGATTTTCTCAAGGTTCTACACCTTGCATGGGTATGAGATTTTGTGGACATGTACCTAACTCACCTAGGAACAATAATCTAAAGAAAAGTCATCCAAATCTACTCAAAAAAATGGTTTTTTTGGACCCGAAAATACTGATGTCCTCTTTTTGCAGGGTAAGAAAAACTTTTTTTTCAACTTTGAATGTTATGATCTCTCAAATGGTGAGGAATGAGAGTGTGAGATTTGAGAAGCACATAGACATAGACGTTAGATACAAGATCTTACGGTTCAAAATACCAAAAGTGGTTTCAATTTTGCACTATCCAGCCTTGCTTTCAAAAGGGACTATTTGGTGGCCGTTTTGAGCAAAAACATCCTTGGCCAATTAGGGGTTAATGATTGGGAACGTATTCGTCATATTTTTTTTTTACATTTACTGTAATTTGGTGACATGTCATGACACGTGTACGTCTTTGATCCTTCTTGTCAAAGTTGGGGTAATGTAATTATATTCAAAACCTAGTTGTTTTTGAGTCTGACATGGTAAAAAAATGATTAGTCATAATGTCGTGACGAGAAGACATCGTGTCCTGACGTGACTATGACGGAAATGGCCTCCGTCACGACACAATAGACAGCCGTGCCTAACTTGCTATATACAAGTGTAGTAGTGTTCAAAATGTTTACATCTCATTGCCCCCACAAGATGTTTTCAAAGGTCAGTAATATTGGGCTTGCGGCTTGACATTCATCAATTATAAGCAGACTTAGACATTCATAATTTGAAGTTTACAGACAATCCCAGTCAGATTGTAATTCACAATCCTACTCAGACTGTAACCAACAATCCTTGTCAGATTGTACATCATTCATGGACAGTGGCCAAACACTTTGAAAAACCGATTGAGAATTTGAGATGGGCATTCAATTCTTCTGAAAATGCATTGCAAGACAGTACCTGTACAGTAGACTGTGGAATTCTTTGGTGGACTAAATTGGTGTAAGTTGACACAATCTCCGCAAGTGAAAGATCTGGAGTAGAGATATATTGAGTTGTTTATACGAACTTCATGTACTCTACTACTCTGTACAAGTTGGATCATGACTTCTTTCATGTTTATTTGAATTTTTGAAGTGGTTCAAGTTTCCAAGATTCCATTGTATGATATTTTGAAAGCCTCCACTGTTGCAAAAAAGTGTGGGAAGATGTTTATATAACTTCCAAGCCGGACCAAATTCGAGTCAGGACTTTTAAGATCGAACAATTTTTAAATAGATTTCATTGTATTATTTTCTACCAAACTTCAAAGAGTATGTGAAGTTGGTCTTACACTGTAGAAATTCCAAGATGGGACCACACAGATCATTACCTCCTTTGCCCATGGTACACTCAGGAATAGGATGCTTAAGGTATACACACCCATGAGGGATCACTTACCCATGACTGATATGTAGGCTTCCCCATTCCAAAGAATGGGAAACCAGTGACCGATAATTGATGAACAGTAGATTTAGAATGCATCCTCCAATAGAATGCCTCTGTGAGTGTTATGGACATGTTGTTGTTCACTAATTTGAGTATGGTCGGTCATTGGTACACCTATATGTCACTCATGGGTCAGTGCCACTTTTGGACAAAAAAATTTGTAGTAATTTGAATTTTGCTGAATTAATTTCGAAAAAATGCTCATTCTTCATGAACCTTATGATACTATGCACGAAAAATAACTCGTTATTGAATACCCAAGATTTACTATGCTGAAATGCTTAAGTGATCGGTTATAGGTGTGTATACCTTAGTAGCTTACAAACTGCAAATTTAAGCCATTCCAATTTTTAATGCATAGTATAGAAAAATGTTGGAATTTTTTGTCTTGCATAATTATCATAGTGTCTTTACACAATTTCAATTAAAAGTGTTTCATATTTCAATGTTATAAGAACAGAATTATTTCATTTTTGGTGAGATTTTAAAGTCAATTTTCATGATTTTATATAATGTTTTATTGCAAACAATTGGTGATGAGTTTTTCTGATTCAAAAGTATATATATGTAGAAAACATTCATACACACATCTTTCATATTTAAAAATATCACATTAAGTAACAAAATTATGCAAACTAGTACGTCCTCAACATGAGAATATGAGATATAATTATATCCAGACCAATATTTTGTGAAATATATATTTATAATTTAATTATACTTTAACAGAGTAATTGTACCATCATACTCACATGTATGAATTTAGTTATCATATGAGGAAAATTGGAAGATCTAATTTATATGTATATTGTTATAACAATTGGTCTTTGTGACTTATCTCATCTATATTTAAAAAAATATAGAAGGAATTCCAAAACTTTTTTGGAGACACTTGCAAAGAGAAAGATGTGTATATAATAGATATTCCCTTCATACATCCATATTCAGGTACATGAAAATTCAAAACAAATTGTTTGCAAAGATTTACTATATAAAACCATAGAAAGGGACTTGATAAATTTGCCAAATGTGAAATTTTGTTTTCTTTATACTGAAATTTGGTAGACTTCAGTAAGATTGTCATAAGATGCAAAGTTAATTGATAATTATATTCACCAGTGTAACTTGTTGTGTTGACAATGCATGTCTCGGCCAAGCTCCGGCACAATGAAGCTCCGACGCCGCCGGCCGTAAGGACGGTGCTCTGAAGAGTGTGATTCTCAGTCCATTGTTGCTTCGATCTTTATGTTCAATTACGATCTGTGTAGGTGCTTCAAGCAATTACTCTCACCCCCGAGCTCGTCTGAGCGCAGGGGGTCGGATCTGAGTGGAACGGAATTTTTGTTTTAGGGTTTTATTAGGGTTTAAGGTTTAGTGCTTCAGGTCAAGGACATGGAGCGCCCTACGTATGCCGACTCGCTGCGAGTGAAGATGGCCCACGCCCCGGTGGAACCTGTGGTGAATCCGGAGCTTGATCGGAGGAACGTGGACCAAAAGGATGTGGTCGAACCTGAGTTGGTGGCGGCCGTCACCAGCATGGGTCGCCACGCCAAGATCCACCCGACGGTCCCCACCCTGGGAGAGCAGTTACCGGCCGGGTTCGCTCGTAGCGCCACGGGGTTCCTCATTTGCAATACGGCCCTTGAGGTGAAAGTCGATCAAGAAGTCGTGAGGAAGGAAACAGAGAGGTTACAGCGGCATGCTGTGGTAGCATACTTTGTTGGAGGGAGGCAACCACAGGCGAATCTCAATCAGTGGATTACCGGCCTGCAAGCGGAGATTGGAGAATGGGTTGGCCTAGGCAGGGATCTGGGGCAAGGGTTTTTTCAGGTCCTTACAAGACACTCAATTGCGACGCAGAAACTCCTAATGCGCACGCCTCATCGGTCTCGATGGGGCACGTGCATTATCCAGACATGGGCTACCGGTTTTAATGCGAGTCACCCCACCCGCCTCAAGGTGCCTACTTGGGTCACGTTGCGGGGTATTCCAAGGGAATTTCTAGGAGTAGCGAACGAAATTGCTGGTGGCCTGGGGGAGTTACTGGGCAGTGACAAGCGGAATGCCATGGTGGCCGACCAACGCTTCTGCGTTGCCCTGCAGACGGGAGCTGGATGGATCACCCAATTGTCCGTCACTAATGAGAGCACCAAGGAGAAGGTGCTAATTTCTGTTGACTACTGCAATCTTCTAATCCGGTGTCGCTTCTGCCACTCCACGGCTCACCTCATTAAGGATTGCCCAGGATTCAAGCCGCCCTCAAGCGGGACAGAAACTGAGGAAGGTGACAGTGCAGTGCTTCGCACCAGTTCAGGGGCAGGGGAGACCGTTGCAGACACGCCTGGAGAGAATGGCACAGAGGAAGGGGTCACGACCCCGCCGAATGCTCCTCCCCCCCCTCCCCCCAACCTGAACGGCACAAATCCAACAATTTTGATCGAGAGCGATGAATCATCCGGACACACAGAAGCCTCTAGCAAATCCGGAAATCACCATTCAGATGGCACATCTCGTGATACACCTGAGTTCAAGTGGAATGGGTGGGAGAAAGTGATGAGAAGCAAGAAGAGTACTCATCAAGGCATTAGGAGAAAAATCAGGTCACAAAAAGGCCGTGTAAGCGGCACGTGAGAGAAAAAAACAGGCGCTGCCCGCGTACTTTTTGACGTGGCATGTGAGGTGCCACCATGCTGCCAGCAACCGCCACGGGGGCTCGAACCAATGACCTCCGAGCGAGGCGTGTGGAGGGCACATCTACAGTGTCGGGCTGACACAACCTGCCCACTTGGGACCAAAGCCCGAGCCGAGGCATTCATGTCTCACCTAATATTCCGAGGACCTTTGTTGTGAGTGCGCCACGCAGTTCTGTGCGGGCAGCAACTCTGGCATCCGCTGCCAGCGGCAGAGGTGCCCAAAGTAGGAAGTTCACCTAGAAAGGGCAGGCTTAAACGGCCTTATTTTGAGCTCATTTTTCTCCTAATGAGTTGGAGAGGCACCCCACCTGGGGGTGAGAGTGAAGCAGCAACCGGTGTCATCTGGAGCCACCCCGCTGCACAGAAGATCCTCAACAACCTCCCGAGGCCGAGGTGGACACAGCATGCCCCGACCCCCTCAAAGAGGGAGGCCAAGCATTTCTGAATTACCACGATCGTTGCCAGTGGACGCCCTCAGTCTCGGCATTCGAGTCCCTTCAGTCAGCACCCCGGCGAATATGCAGGGATCGCCCTCGGTGGCAAGAGAGCAGAGCCCCTCAGTTAGTGCACCCCCTATGCCCTCAGCCCTCCATAGCCCTACAGAGATAGAGATTGATGACCTCCTCATCCAACTCACGCAGCTTGAAGCTGGTGAGGTAAACGGCGGGGCCTATGACCCACTTGGCCACCAGGGGCAACCTTGTCAGGCGCAGAGACCTCCCGGAGAGTTGATGCCGCCCCCTGCACCCCCGGTTCCCAATGCAGGTGCTCAAGGCCATGACCTCAGGTCCCCAGGGGGTCGGCAGCTTGATTTAAACGCTATGGCTGCGGCATTTGAGTCTGGCCTTAACTCAGTCAGTGGTGGTGCTGGCTCACAAGCCTTCCCGCCTCAACTGCGCGTGCGCACGCCTAACGCTGAGCAACCCAATCCAGCCTCAGGCACTACCACCCCTCACACCCCCGCTCAGAGCGGCATCCCCGATGACCTCCAGGCGGACTTCTTCGAGTGGTTAAGGCAACGCCAAGGTGGGGTGGAAACCACCCCCCAGTCCAGGCTCACCCCTAACCAGCTAGCAAGGAGGCAAGCGATCTCCGACTCCGCCCAACGTAGACGATCACTAGTGCTTAGCCAACACAAGGAAGCACCAAGAAGAGATGATGGAGGCCCAGGCCTGACAAACACGAAGTTGTTTCCGGACACTGCCCAACCCCATTCCCAGTCATGAAGATCACAACCTGCTTTCAAAACGTAAGAGGACTTAACGATCCCTCGAAGGTAGGAATAGTTCAGAATTACTTTAGGCCCTTGTTGAATGGATTGGAAATCCTCTGTTTCCAAGAGCACCACTTGAGGGGTGACAAATTAGAAGCGTTAAAGAGATCTTTCTGGCCCCAAGCAACTTGTTTTGGCGTGGAGGCGGCAGTAGGTTTTGGGCACGGGACAGGCGAGATAGGGGTAGGGACGGGCGGGGTGTGTATGTGGATTTCTCCTCGCATATCACACCTGATCTCCTACTCAGGCTCCACCCCGTGTGGTCGAGCACAGTGGGTTCGCTTAGCAGGTCTCCCGGGGGGAGACGTCGCAATCGCAAACATTTATGCCTCGACAAACAGCAGGGAGCGCTGTGCGCTTTGGGAGGAGTTGCTAGTGCTGTTGCCCAGGGATTGCCGCTGGATGTTGTGTGGCGATTGGAACTTTGTGGAGCGCTCCTCGGATAAGTCTAATGTCAATGGTCGGATTATTTGCCCAGGGGAGGATCGCGTCTTTTCTCTGCTCAAAGACGCCCTTGCTGTGGCTGATGAGTTCCCAGCGAATGGGAGAATCAAATTTTCTTGGGATAATAAGAGAACAACCGGCATCCGGTCCTTAGCCCGCCTGGACAGGTGCTACTCGTTCCAACAGGTGGGGGCCGGTCCATCGCCGGTCACTAAATATGTCATCCATGGCGACTGTAGGCATGCTGATCACCTTCCTGTCAGTCATGTGGTACAACTTCTCCCGGCTCGGCCTAAACAGTCGGCGTATAAAATGAGCGCCTTCTACTTGAAAGAGGCGGACGTTAAGGATGGAGTTAAACGCATTTGGCGGGAGAATGAGAACCTGGCCTTCATTGGCAAGCTTCGGAAAGTAGTTAAGTTCTACAGGAAGTTCTGTGTCCAGAAGGCCGCTGATAGGAAGGCATCTGAACTTAAGCTTCGGCAACAAATTTCTACAGCCCAGGCCGGACTGCATGCTAGCCCCCTTGACTAAGCGCTTCAGGAGCAGGTGAACGCCATCGGTGACCAGTTGGGGGAATTTGAGAAACACGCCCTGGAAGGGCAGAGGATCCGCAGTTGTGTGAAATGGAAGCGGGTCGGAGACTCGTGCACACGGGAATTCTTCCAGGCCTCCAGACCTCACACTGAGGCCTCTAACCTCACAGAACTCGAAGATGCAGACGGCACGCTTTGCTCGGAGCAAGCCGGCCTCGAGGCCATTTGCACAGTGTATTATTCGAAGCTTTATCATGCCCCGGTGAGAACTGCAGCCGAATCAGTGGCCATGGCGCAGGCCTTAGGGTGCCTCAGCGATAAGACGTCTGCAGCTATGAAAGCTACTCTCAGCCAGCCCATCACTGAAGAGGAGCTAGGGAAAGCACTCCGGAGCATGGCAAGTGGGAAAGCCCCAGGGCCAGACGGAGTGATTACCGAGTTCTTTAAGATCTACTGGGATATCATTAAAGTTGATTACACCGCCATGGTTACGCAGGCAGTGGCCAATGGCCGGCTTCCCACAGGTGTCACCAGAGGACTTATCTCCTTACTTCACAAAGGGGGCACGAGGCAGAGATTGACAAACTGGAGGCCGATCATCTTGTTGAACGTCTCATACAAGCTCTTCGCCAAGGCCCTCCAGATCCGCCTCCAACCGGTGTTAATGGAGGTAATCGACTTCGATCAGTCCGCCTTTCTCCCAATGCGATTCATTCTTGACAACATCATGCTCACGCATGAAACGATGGCCTGGGCAGAACACACCAAGTAAGCGATGATTTTTCTGAAGCTTGACTTCTCTAAAGCCTACGACATGGTCGATTGGACTTTCCTCTTCCAGGCAATGGAGCGGATCGGGCTCCCTAGAGCTTTCATCGACATGACTCAACTTCTCTTTGCTGATGCTGCGGCAGCCGTCAAGGTTAACGGCTCCTCATCCCCTCTTTTTCAGATTGAGCGAGGGGTGCGCCAAGGCTGCCCCCTCGCTCCTTATCTTTTCCTAATTGTAGCAGAGGCCTTGAATGCGATGGTCAAAACCGATGTGTCCAATGGCCTTGTTAAAGGGATTCGGTTGCCAGGGGGGGATCGACAGCAGGTTTTGGCACAGTTTGCAGACGATACCTCGTTCACACTTCTTGGTGAGGAGGCTCCAGTCCGAACCCTGGTGGATACTCTGGACCGCTTTTGTGCAGCCTCAGGCCTCGTTCTTAATTGGGAAAAGTCGAGCGGCTATTGGAGCGCAGGGGGAGCAGCCCGGCCTCAATGGACATCACAGTTAAACATCGCATGGGTCGATGAGGAGGGAGTGAGGAAGCTGTTAGGGACACCATTTGGAATGCACCTATCGACTCCCTCGGTGGACCAATTTCTCCGTGACCGAGTCACCAAGAAATTGCAATACTGGTGCACTGCCAGAATCAACTCTACAGGGAGGGGAGTCATTGTCAACAGTGTCCTTCTTTCGTCTATTATGTATTTTGCCTCCATTTGGGGAGGATCTCAAGGTGGGATCAAGAAAGCTACAGCGGCTATCCGGAACTTCATGTGGAGTGGGTCGATGCATAGGGCGCGTACCAAGGTCGCCTGGGTGCAGTGTTGTCAGAAGAGAGACAATGGAGGTCTCAACATGATACACCCGGAAAATGCGATGACTGCCCTGATGACCAAGTGGATCCTGAAAGCATGTGAACCGGGGTCTTCTAACCTCCATGCCATGCTTGGGCACCGGCTCAGCCATTTCCAGCCGTATAGAGGAGGGCGGTGGGCTCCAAGCCTCGAATACTTCACTTTGGCATCATTCCAGGCTCACCGAGGCTCTAAAACATGGAACCAGGTGGGGAATGCCTGGCGACAGATACGGCCCGAACTCCTTCCTGTTAGACCTCTGCTGCCAGAGGAGGTGATGACCGAGTCATTCTGGTGGTCGGCCTTTGTGCCAACCATCGGCCCGGGGTTCTCTAAGAATCGTGCCGCTCAGCTCCATAGCAGGGGGCTCAAACAAGTTAAAGACTCCCGCATCGGTGGTCGCTTCCTCACGTGGAGCGGAGCAGAGGCGAGGTTCGGGATTCTCCCCGCAGAGGCAAGGGCCTGGCAATCGGTGCTTGAAGCTATCGGCCGGCAGTGGAACAGGCTCCTGGACTGCCCCCCGCCTATGGCCCACGAGGATGAATGGGTCGGTTGGTATCAGAACCCGGCCGCCCCACCGGAATTCGTAGCAAGACTCCCGCGTGGTGCCTCCGTTCGGGTCGGCCCCCCTACGCAGGCGTGGCCGGCGTCTCTTGCCGACAGGTTTAGCGTTCTCCCAGCTTCGTGCACCCTTCATGTAGTCTGCCCGGAGGAGGATGCCTCAGCCCTGCTGGGGACCTTTCATCGGGTCAGAGTCACCATTATGCGGAGGGGTGCTCAACGCTCCCCTATCCGCTTGTTCTATGGGAGGGTTGACTCGTTGGGGTGGGATCGTCACAAGTTCGAGTGGCCCGCTAGAAAAGACCCCATCTTCGTATCAGGTTACACTGCGGCCAAGGGCCGGGAACTCCTGAAGAAACACCATCAGGTGCAGAATCCCGTGGTTTGGAAGTGGGGAGGAGTGCTCCCCCTAGACTTCCGCCTTCTCTGGAAGACTGTGTGGCTGCCTGAGCGTTCTCGGAAAGAAGCTGGCCTTATGTGGTTGGTCTGGCATCGAGCCGTGGCTGTCAATCATTGGAGGGGGAGGTCTGATGGTTCGGTTGACATTAGGTGTGCAGTCTGCCCTCGCCGGTCTGAAGAAACAGTCCTCCACCGATTTTGGGAGTGCTTGTCCGCTCAACGTGCCTGGCAATTTGCCATTCACATCATGAACATCCTCGTGGCTGGTAAAGACGCTCAAGGGCCGTGGCAACCGCTATCGTGGAAGCAAGGAATCTTCTCCAATAGGATCCCAAGGAAGTTCGATCAGTTCAAACGTATTTGGCTCGAGCTGCGCTCGGTTGCTCTCTGGTCTCTTTGGTTGGAGCGTAATGACTGTGTTTTCAACCAACAGGTGTGGCCACCGAGTAAGCTGCTTCAGCTCATTTGGACGGGTATTTTGGACTATGGGAGAGTCGAGTGGGATGCTATTAGTCGTACGAGTAGCAATTGCCAGCAGTCTTCGGAGAAGCTCGGTAGGTTTGTTGATAGAAGGTGCAGGTTCGGTATCTTTGCTACTATGACACTTGGTTGGCCCCGGTGGGAGCTCAATGCTCCGCTGGCTGGCTTTGTTTTCGAACCTCCCTGAGCCCCCCCCCCCCCGCGGGGCCGGGAGGGGCCCCCGGCCTCTCCCTGCGCCCTGCGAGGGGCTGGCCCCCTCTTTGTCCTGCGTCGGGTCAGTTGTCTGTCGTTTGGCCAGGCCACTTGTGGCTAGCCTGTCCTGTATTTTGGTCTCCTTGCACTGAAATTACTTTCATTTGTTTCAAAAAATAAAAAAATAAAAAATAAAATAAAAAGTAAAAAATTATATTCACCAAATTTACCAATCAAACACCACAATGTAAACAAAAATCTGAGTTCCTCTAATAGCCAGTTCGCAAGCATCTCAATGTACAATAAAAAACCTTCACGGCACTAATAACTTCGAAGTCCTGAGACCGTGCCAAGTTGTGCTTGTGCAAAGAGAAACCACTTCAATGATGGACTCTTCGCAAGCCGGTCTGCAAAGCAATTCCAGGAATCGCACTAATACCGTGCGATTTTGTCCGGATCGCCAAGTTGCCAACACCCATATGCCCAAATGCGTTGCACGGTCTGCATTTGTCCACTCCAATATTCGAGAATAACATATTCAACCTTAACTGTACTGTACACACTGAATTCAATATATACCAATAATATATACCGATATATAATTTTCAAGGTATCTGATCCAGGGTTCCAGGCCAAGTGCTCTCCCGTGCCAAACACAAGGTCCCCTGGCAGGTTCGACATGTATATATTATAATCTCGCTGGGACATCAGTATCACCTCCACTACTATCCTACTGATCGCCCTGCAGGGCTGCTTTTGCATTCTAGTACTAATTCGCGCCTGAGTTGTACAAGCGTTGCTGAGTCGAAGAGGTGAGAACTATAATTATATCCATGCATGGATAGTACTGTAAGAACTGCTTTGCAATATTGCTGGAGATTCACCAGGACGATTTTGTTTGCTCACATGTGAGAGCTGTTCATTCCAAATTCCAATCAGCCTATTTGATTGGGACCCCGGACTGATAACGACGTAGATTATATCGGTCCCCAGCTAGATCATCGCGATCAAGGAGCACTTGGTTCTAAGTACTGTCATCAAGCCACCTGATTTCAATTGGGCACTGCTCTACCAGTACACGTCCAATCTCGTTGTTGTACAGATCAAGGACCCAGACAAACATCTCATGCTGTCTGCTGATTCTTTACTGAACCTGAGTACACTCATCCACGTCGACGTCTTTCCATATAACCAGCCATCTGGGTCCCGGTCGATCCAAAGCAATCGATTTCTGGAGGTTCATATTTTCCAGATCATCGTTCACGGGCGGTGGCCGCCGAGTATTCCCCGACTTATTCGTGTCCAAACCAGTAGCATATAGGTAGCAGTTATCAGCTGATCCAGTTTCACTAACGTTCGGTCGAGTAATAGAACTTAGCGTCGATCTCCATGAACTCCATTCAGCTTCATCAGTCGGTGGCGCTCTCCACGAGCTACCACAAGCCAGCTTCGACCTCGGCCACCTCGCCGAGCCAGCGCCTAGCCTCCAGCTTCCTTGCGACCACGACCAAGGGTCACATGCTCACGAGCGTCGGTGTCAAGGAATTCCCGAAGCAAACCTCGGCTACAAAGTCTCGGGCGATTCAAAGCGTGCTCATGATGCCGGAGCAAGGACTCCAGTCCGTGGATCAAGTGCCCACAAAGCTACCCACGCCCACCCTTCCCGACGCCAAGCTCAGGTTCCTGCTGGTATGCGACGCCTTCAACTCCATGGCGCAGCGCGCGTCGCTCAAGCTCAAGGAGAGCGGCCACGACGTCATCGTGCACATCTTCAAGGATGGCGACACCATGATCGCCGCTGTCGAGAATCTGAAGCCGGACGCCATCCTGTGCCCGTTTCTGACGAAGAGGATCCCGGCCCAGATCTACACCGGTCCGGTGCCGTGCCTGATCATCCACCCGGGGATCGAAGGCGACCGCGGGATGTCCTCCATCGACTGGGCGCTGCAAGAGTCGCAGCCGGAGTGGGGGGTCACCATTCTCCAGGCAGAGGAAGAGATGGACGCGGGCCCCATCTGGGCCACCAGCAACTTCAGGATCCGTCGGTCCTTGGGAGAATCGCCGACGAAATCCTCCCTGTATCGCATCGAGTGCGTGGACGCCGCCATGCGATGCATCGACGAGGTGCTCCACAAGGTCAAACACAACATCGCGCCGCGGCCGCTGGACTACTCCGATCCGAGTGTCCGGGGCTGCCTGCGACCGAAGCTCATGCAGGCCGATCGGCGGCTGAACTGGGAGCTGCCCGCGGAGGAGCTGGCACGGATCATTCGAGCTGGAGACTCCCAGCCTGGTACGCTATCCGTGGTCGCGAACGAGAAGTTCCTGCTGTTCGGCGCGCATGTCGAGTCCAACCCGCCGCCGGCCATCTCCGGGTCCCGTCCCATGGACGTGCTCGGACAGCGCGATGGCGCGGTTCTGATCCGTTGCGGTTTCGGAACGGCGCTGTGGATCAGCCACCTGAAGAAGAATGTGAAGTCGATCAAGCTACCGGCGACATCGGCGCTACCGACCCAGGTTGTGTCAACGCTGCCGCTTCTTTCCCCGCCAGCGCTTGAGATTCCATTCAAGGCATGGCCGGGGACGTTCCAGGAGATCTTCTACTGGAACCACAACGACGTGACGTACCTGTGGTTCGACTTCTACAACGGCGCCATGAGCACCGACCAGTGCCGCAGATTGTCCGCGGCGCTCGACCACATCGACGAGGCGAGCAAGAGCAAGGTGCTGGTCCTGATGGGCGGGGTGAACTATTTCTCCAACGGCATCCACCTCAACACGATCGAAGCCGCAGACGACCCAGCTCACGAGTCGTGGGAGAACATCAACGCCATCGACGACGTCGTGAGGCGGATTCTGGCGTGCAGCAAGAGGGTGACGGTTTCAGCCATGCTTGGCAACGCCGGCGCGGGGGGCGTGATGGCGGCGATTGCGGCGGATGTGGTGTGGGCGCATCGGAACGTGGTGTTGCATCCGAGTTACAAGCCCATGGAACTGTATGGATCGGAGTACTGGACCTACAGTTTGCCGAAGCGGGTTGGGGTGGAAGTGGCCAGGGAGCTGGTGACGAGCACGGAGCCTGTTTCGGCGTCGCAGGCGAAGCGGATGGGGTTGATCGACGAGGTGCTGGCGCCTTCGACGGTTGGGTTCGTGGAGAGCGTGATCGAGCGCGCCGAGAAGTTAAGCAGAGGGACGCAATGGAGCGGGAGGGTGGAGGCGAAGGAGAGGGCGGTAGTGGAGTTGAAGGGGCGTTGGGAGCAGCATCGGGACGATGAGCTGGTGAAGATGAAGGCGTGCTTCGAGTCGGAGGTGTATCACCAGAAGCGAAGAGATTTTGTATACAAGTCTGCCGGAAGTTTGTCCTGTCAGGCGGAGCTGAATCGTTCGTTGCCGAAGAGGAGTGGCGAGCCTGGTGCAGGAGTAATGACAGTGGACCAGAAGAGGGATTCCAGGTTTCCGTTGGAAGCATGTTAGCTGGTGCTTTAGATATTTTCGCAGAGTTTTGCTTCAGGAGTGGATGACGTGGTTAGCAGGAGTAGATGTATTTTGGTTTCGGAGACGGTTAGTTTACTTGATGACATTTATCATCTTGCTCTTAGGATTTCCTCGACTTTAGCGTCTGGGAGATGCATTGTTGTTCGTCCTTGTCATGGACTAGAATTTAACAGAATTTGCATGTCAACCTCATTGCTGGGAGTCCGGATCTCCAGTTTAGTCTAGTTTGTCCATTTTAGTGACAGTTCGGGTTTGGAAGTCAGCGTCACTGCTGCGCACTACATCATGTTTTGGATCGACGAATTCGGTAGTTTATATCGAGATGCATCGTGCAGTTGGTAGTAGTTCTGATCTAGTCGGTGGGCAATTTGAAGCCCAGGCTTTTATCTTTCCTTGTTTCATCGAATAGAGTTCTCCATTTTCGAAATTCTATTTCCGATACAAACTTGCGAAGTCACTCACTCAGCTTGCCTAGGATTATTAGACTTGTTTAACTCACTGTTGCCGTCGGTGCCTTGAACTGCCTGCAACAGAACATTGCTTCAATTGTAAAATTCATTGCAGTTATGTACAAGCCTTTTCTTCTCATGCGACCACATACTCTGTTGCTTTACATATATTCGGGATATTGTTCTAAGATGTTGCTTACGTTTACTTTGTGAGTTTACTTGTCATCAGAGAGGATCTGGAAATGCATTTTATCGTTAGACGTGCAAGATTAGATACAGTGGACCTTGGTAATGAAATATATTTGAAAAAATGGCAGGCTGCGTGTACATCGCCCGAGGTCATGTCTTAACGAAGTGCAATGTTGCGACCAGAAAATGCTCATTTGAATGTTCTTCGTGGAAGTACTGTAATTTAATCAGTAGATTTCGGGACCCTTAGTCTTAGGCTCCCAGCAGCCCACATTTCTTCATACTTAGAGGGCTAAAATTAACGTACGATCATCACAAGGACATCACAACGAAACGTTCACCTACACTGGCAAAATAAGAGAACAAAGTTGTGAATAAATGAAACTTACTGTACATGCAACAAGCAATGTACTGTATCTAAATGTGCTCGAAATTGAGAACCATGAGAACAATCATTCTACTGTACACCGTTAGAAACTTCATCCAGCCTGTCGGTTTGGATCACGACAACAGACTTGCCTGAGGTGCTAATTAGAATCAAATCAATGCTGAAATGCTCAGCGCCACGAAGCCTGAAGTGTTGTTCTTCATTATACATTTTCTTTTCAACTTTGATTTATCGAATGTGGCGTCTAATTCAAGAGGAATTTTCTAAGACGTGAGGAATAATAAATTGTGATAGGCATAGCTGGCTACCTTAACCCTTTCAAAAAATCGCCTGAATCGCACAGTTTATGCTTGGATAATGCCAGATCTTAAATTTCAGTTTCTGCAGCTTGACTAGCATCTGGAAACTCAGAAATCGTGCTAGTATAATACCAGATCTTCAAAGTGAAATTTACAATTTGTAAATGGTGGCTATCTAGCTTGATAGTTACGATTTTTTTGAGTTTTATGAACGAATCAACTCCAAGTCTGTTAGGTAACTTGGAATTACCATAATATAGAAAGAGATGTATAAATTAATAAGTGGACCCACTACCGCACCCGGCCAGTGTCGGCTAGGAAGAGTGCACTCCTGGTGCACGTGCTGATGAATGGTAAATTTACCGAGCACGCAGCCCAGCAACACGGTACGTGCTACCATACGTCTTTAGTGCCAGATGGTGTATGGAAAATATCCTAATTGGTGAGGATTGAGACTGTCGCTACCTTGTCGTTACGAAGCGAGCACGGTGCCAGAACTGAAGATTTTAACACCATTAACCCCTAATCGGCCAAGACTTGAATTCTCCAAAAACTGTCAAAATTTGCCATTTCTATGGCAAGAGATAATTGTGAAAAAGAAATGGTGATTTCCAACTTTCAACCGTAGGATCTCAAATAAGACTGCTTTGTGAACTTCCAAATTTTTTTTTGGCATATTCGACCGCATAGATGAAAAGATTATAGCATTTGAACTAAAGTAAAAACTTTTTTTTTGTTTTGCCCAAGACAATTAGCAACGTTTGACCACTTGTAGATCAAAATTCTCTACTACAAAAGTTGGCGGTTTGGGAAATACGGGAAGATAACCCTGTTAGGTACATGTATGAAAAAAATGAGGACTAGAAAATGAATGTAACATGTACAAAATCACTTTGCAAAAAAAGTAGGAGTCACGGTTTACATTTGCATGTTCAAAGGGAAAATAATTATAGCTCTCATAGATTTCTGAAATTCCACAATCCATACGGTGAACACACTACTCTTTATGTGAAGTTATTTTTTCTAAAAAAAAAATTTAAAAAAACTTGAATTTCAAAAGAGGGATTGTTGATCAAAGTGAAATTTGATGTGGGCAGGAGATGGAGGCCTGGGAGGCCAAGTCCCAGGCGTCTCCACCGGAACCCACCCACTGTACAATCATGATCCTCCCCCTCCCTTCACATACTCCCCTACCCCATCCACTCTGTAACTTACCCCCCCTTTGCGACCCCCGCCCTCTCCCCACCCCCGACCCCCGCCCTTTCCCTGTAGCCCCGACCCCCGCCCTCTCCCCGCAGCCCCGACTCCCGCCCTCTCCCCGCAGCCCGACCCGCGCCCTCTTCCCGCAGCCCGACCCGCGCCCTCTCCACGCAGCCTCGACCCCGTCCTTTCCCCACAGCCTCCCCTCCATCCCCGCCCCCTGGCTCCCCGCTCTCTCCCTCCCGCAGTGTCCCCTTGGGCCCGCAAGCCAAACGCCTCCCCTTCCCCCCTTGCCTGTGTACCCAAACTTCCCCTTATCAGTTCTGTCACTGTTTTTTTTCCACAAGCTTTTTTAATTTTATTTTTAAAAATATTTTAGTTTATTTAAATTTAATTAATTTTTAAATGACTGTAATTATTTCCAAATTCTTTATTATTTGGGAAGATTCATTTAGACATTGTAAAAATTTCATAAACCTAACAACAATAATTTCAAAAAAATGAACGAAATAAATCCAACAAATGCATGAATTTCCATAGAACTTACATTATGAGGGCGTTGTCGGCAAAGACCATCATGATATTTTTGGAAGCATGAGTTTTCTCCCTTGAAGCACATGAACTTGTTCTCACATGAAGGACAATAAAAATGTGGTCTTTTCCCATTCTTGTGCTTTGACCTATTGCATACCACACAAGGATTTCTTCTCTTGGAATAAACGGGATAGCAATATCGGCGACCTTGTGTTGGAGATACAAAGTCGTCTTCTTCTTGTACTCTCCAATTTTGCAATAATGCCTCACATAGCTTTGTCCGAAATTGGAGATGAGCCATAGGTTTGCGAACCGGCAAAGAGTTATTGCATTTGTCAACATAAATTAGAAACATATTCACCACGGTCATATCAAGTAAAAAAAAGAAGACACGATGCCACCATTTATGGGATCGATTTTGAGTGCAATAAGATGCTCGGAGTTGATCGGCGACATCAACTCCCCGCACATGAGTTGTATACTCCAAATGCATAGGCGATGTTGGAATATCCTCTCGAATAGCTCCATTTCGACGTGGTACCGTTGGAACATGTAATCCGGGAGTAATAGTTGGTTGTGCATGAGTAGATAAAAGTAAAACCGGTTTCTTGTCTTTCCATACCACGGAAGCTATAGACCTTGACTCGTGCATTCTCCAATCCATCCACCCTTCTTCTTCTCCTTTATATGCCTTTGTATTTCTCAACACTTTAGGCACACCAATCCGATTCGAGCGCATTGTCCCGGTTGCATAAATCGACCTTGATAATAATTCTCTAAAAAGTCCAACGCTTGTGAAAAAGTTGTCCATAACAATGACATGCCCTTTATCCACAATGTCATTTGTCAAATTCACAACAACATTGTGCGCTAATTTCGGTTCCCCCCTAACAATCTGTCGCTCCTCTTCTACAACTTGGGTTTTACCACAATAAATCTCAAAATTCCAAACATATTTTACTTTGGAACACGCTAAACACCATATTTTTATGCCCCACTTTTGTGGTTTTTGAGGCATATATTGTCTCAAAGGACAATACGATCCTTTATATCGTATCATCATCTCATCGATGGTACAATATTCCCCTAAAATCCAAACCTTCTTGCAATTGTCACGAATGCTCTCTATCAACCATCTAGTTTGGCCCAACTTATCATAACCCGGCAATTCCTTCTCACGAACATAATTAGCCGGATTAGTGATATGTAAACACTTGTTCAAAATCTTGAAACGAGTACGAGTCATAATTCTCGAAATAATAGAACAATGATAAATTGATCCACGATGTTGCCAATAAGACTCATAATTTGGTTGACGCTTCATACCCATGTATAACCATATTGCCATAAACGCCTTGAACTCGGCCTCCGTAAATTCCACCCATCCCGCACCACCCATAGTATTTCCATCCGTACCCACGGCCGTTGCATACCGATTCGTTTCTCTAACAATGTTCCGTACAATATTACGTGTCCAAAATATCTCAAACAATTGCAACATGGTAGGAAAGCACCTCCAAAAAATATTTGAGGCCGAGGTACCATCGAAATCTTGAGGCTTTGGATCATAAGTGTAATGGGTCTTTTTCCACGTTGCATCCCGAAACAAATACTTTGTGCTATTGCAATCTCCCAAATCTTCCCCTTCGTCATCTTCTCCACTCAAATATCCATCGCTCTCAAAATCATCACTATCACTCTCTAATGTTGGTGGCAAAAAAACATTGTCCCTTTGCCTTCTCCTCGAAGTCACTCCATTCTCTCCACCCATATGCCTTTGAAATATACCCCCACCCACATTCTCCCCTCCACTGTCCATAATAAATCCCTCAGACTGAACTCTCTCCCCAGCCCGAACTCCCTCCCCAGCCTGAACTCCCTCTGCAGTCTGAGCTCCCTCCGCTCCCCAAACGCTCCCCCCCTCCTCGACCCCTCGCTCCCAACTCCCTCCCTCCCCGTTCCCTCTATCCAAACTCGCTCTCTCCCTATTCCCTCGCTCCCTAACCCCTCCCTCCCCGTTCCCTCGCTCCCAGTCCCCTCCCTCCTCGTTCCCTGGCTCCCAATCCCCTCCCTCCCCGTTCCCTCGCTCCCAGTCCCCTCCCTCCTCGTTCCCTGGCTCCCAATCCCCTCCCTCCCCGTTCCCTCGCTCCCTGTCCCCTCCCTCCTCGCTCCATCCTCCCTTGCACTCCCCGCCAACCCCCTGACAGCCACTCCGCTCCCCGCCCTCCCCGCGGCCATCCAGCTCGCCAAAGCCCCCTCCCTCGTGGCCATCGGGCCGCCCTTCGCCCTCGTGGCCTCCTCCCCACTGCATGCCCCCCCCAAACCCGCGGCCTTGAACCCACTTTCCGACGTCCCCGCCCTCTCCCGGGCTCAGAGTCCCGCCCTGCTCGCGGGCTCCCCGCTGTCCCTGCCCGCCATCCTCCAGCAAGGTCGAAGGAGCCGTTGGCATTGTATCTCCCCGCTCTTCTCCTCCCGCAAGCAGTTCAATAGCAGCGCCCAGAGCTTCGACGGGGAGGAGCCCTTCTCTATTTTTTTTCTTCTTTCTCTTGTGAGTGTTTGCATTGAATTTGTGGATGTCATAACTAGATTCTTCAGGGCACCATAAGTCCTCCAAGGTCCTCTCCTCCTCATAGGCATAATCTCCCTCATGAAAGCTATCTTCACTGTAAATTTCATAAGAGCTCTCCCTCCCCTCATTCTCAAAAAGATCTTGGGAATCTTGAAAAGCAGGGTTAGTTTGTGCAATTCTTGCTTCTAACAATGCATGTAATTCTTCTCCTACATTTGCAGATTGTGGAAGAGGAGGTGAGGGAGGTTTTGGAGGTGGAGTTGGAGAAGGGGGTGGAGGTAGATGTGAAGGTGAGGAGGGTAGAAGGAGATTCGAACTTGTAGATGCTTGGTGAGATTGCAGCCTTGAGCTCCTTCTTGGAGCCTCCAAGAAGCTCTCCTACAAAACTCAAGAACAACATGTGTTAGTAAGTACAAATTTGAAGTTAGTAGAGAACTTTCAATTTGTAAGTAGAAAATGGAAATGCTTGACTTACCTCTTTCCCCCTCCATGATCTCCTTCTAGGCATCTCACTATAGTTGTAATTGGAGAAGCTTATGGCTATGTTGCACTATCAATGTTGCAATGGACTTCTTTGAGCCCAAGTTATATACACATGTATATGTTGAGAAAGTCCATGTTTGAAGTGGTAGGTGTTATTTTTGATTTCATATTTAGATTCATGACATTGTTGTTTGGTATCTTACTCACATCTACTTGGTGGAAAGTTGAATTATGGCTTTGACATGGTTGCAACAAGAATAGGTCTTCATGGAATACTATGCAAAGTTTGCACATGAATTTCTCTAAGTTACACTTCATCAAGGTGTTTCATCCCAAGTTGATTCTGTAATTTGTTATTTTCCCTTATGGTGATTTACAGTTTGTGTGATTTGTTCACTGTGTGAGTTGCTGATTCTCTGTGACTTGTTCATTGGTCTCAGAACTGTGCTTTGTTTATTGTGATTTGTTCATTTAGTTCTGTGATTTGTTTACTGTGATTTCTTCATCTTGTATGTGATGTACTGTGATTTGGGGGAGCTGCCTGTGAACAGTGCAGTGTGCACTGCGCACTGTTCACTGTGCGCAGTGGACAGTGAACAGTGCACACGGCACTGTTCACATGCAGCTCTCCGCCCCAGTCCCTTCACTGCAGCCCCCGTCCCCGCCCCTGCTCCCCGACCCCCCCGAGACAGCCCCCGCCCTTGCTCCCCACCCCCCTTGCTCCACACCCCCCTTGCTCCCCCACCCACTCTGTTGACCTTGACCCGCAGCCTTGACCCCGCCCTCTTCGCCCCGCCCACTGAACCGGCCTTGTTGCCCTTTACCCAATGAACCGGGCCCTTCCTCCTTTCCCTGGCCCACATTCTTGGCCCTTCAATATTCCCTCTAGAAACCCCTCCATAAACCCTGACCCCATTGAAAAGTCAAAGAAGCTCCTTCAATCTCATTGGAGGATTGCCCTGCCCGCCTTTCCCTGGGAGCAGCGTTTTGCACTCAGTCAACGATAACTTTTACGTCGAACATCATAAAAATAAAAATAAAAAATTCTCCAAAAAGCTCTCTAAAAGTTTTATTCCCACAAAAAATTTCAAAAAATTTCAATTAAAATTCACTCCTTAGGAACCTGCCCAATATTCAAAAACGCCCATTCTAGGACTTTGGCCGATTAGGGGTTAAGTTGCATATTCACACTTTAATTTTTAATGGAATCCAAACTTCATCAAGAATGGGAACCGGGTTTCGATAAAATTTTTTGGGTACAAACACGCAAGTCACATAACATTTACATGAGTTTCAATACTCGATCGAACCGGTAGGTTAAACACTTATTATTTTAAATTATTTTTCTTTTTAAGTTCAACACATGTTTTCAATGTGTGGATGATGTCAACACAATACCAGCCGAGTGCTTTACTGGAAGACGCTGTGGCTTCGAATAACAAACTCCCACTCACGGGTAGCTGCACCTAAGCCCGGTCAGGTAATTAGTCGGCACCTAATACAGATTAGGTGTAGACCTATCGCTTCTTCTTTTTGACACAGATGATAGGATCTTCGTCATAAGGAGAAAGTTGAAAGAAACACAACCAGCCCAATCCGTTGCCAGCCTGGGGAAGAGCCCGAAACTGGACAGATCACACGACCATGACACAAGTACAATATACAAGGAAAGAGATGAAGGGGGCCTTCGGCCGCTACCGCCCGGGGGAGGTCGCCAGGCCACCCGGGGCGCCCCGAGCTTGTTTAACGAGCTGCATGCACAATGTCGCTTGAACCCCCATGCATGAACCTGAAACGGCTGATTGCGCTACCAGAAGCGTAATCTAGACATATTCCAACTCAGTTGATCTGGTTCATGGCCAAAATTAGAACTATTAATTCGTTCGGTTAGCCTACACACTTAGCTCCTGGCCTGTAGCATTTGATAGGCATGTGGGAGGTCCGTGTTACCCATATTCACGAATATCAGTGGACTAGATCGCCGTCCATCTGGACTGATTGAGAAGTTAGAACTGGTCTCCAGTCTGGTACCTAACAACGGACAGGCGGCCCTGGTCTTGTCTACGGGGAGTTTTGATCGAGTAACCATGATTCGGGGTGACAAATTGGCTGTACACGGATAGTACCAACATATTTGGATCGATCAGAATGGCAGTTTGACTCTTTGAGGCACGTGAGCGTTGTGTGTTTTTTGTTTTTTCAGGTTTTTGGAACATCAGAGCCGCAGTACTGGTCTCCTTGCTCGGGTTATGTGTTTCTGTGTTTGTGGCGCCCTTTGTGGCTTAAGATCATTTTTTGCACGTGGTTTGTACAGACAGATCTAGTCGAGCCCATCTCTGTAACTCTCTTTTTCTTCCCTTTTCACAGGTTTTATCTAGGGCATCCTAAGCACGGAGCATTCCTTTTTTTTTTTTGAAACAACGAAACATGATTTCATTGCAAGGAAAACCGGACAACAAGCACCAGCCACAAGCGGCCAGGCGAGAACAAAACCGACGGACAGGACAGACCAGACAAGAGGGAAGGGGGAGGGACGGCCACCGGGGCGCAGGCAGCGATTTTTTTTTGGTGGACAGGGTGTAGCGCGAGTGGCTACACCCGCACCGGCCAACTCAGATTCTCTGGCGAACAGTAATTAAAAGTAAGTAAAATCAGGGGGAAGGGGGAGGGACGGCCACCGGGGCGCAGGCAGCGATTTTTTTTTGGTGGACAGGGTGTAGCGCGAGTGGCTACACCCGCACCGGCCAGCTCAGATTCTCTGGCGAACAGTAATTAAAAGTAAGTAAAATCAGGTGGCTCCTACATTTTAATTCATGTACAGTATTGGCGATTTTATTTTTACCGTAATCTTGTGAACAGTGTTCACAGCTGGCTCCTTTCGTCTTCATCCTTCGCTCATGTGGCGATGTTCTTCAAATTCTGCAGAGCTTGGGTGGCGAGTAATTTTTTTTTTTTCTAACAAAAATTGTATTCACTGGAGGAATCGAACCTCGGCCAAAGGCCCTGCCCATTGCAGCAGTGAATCCCCCCACCCCACACCCAGTTAGTCACTTAATTAAAAATCGCAAGCAACCAAAGCTTGCTAATATCATGGAAACAGAGGTTTAGAATTAGTTTTCAACCCCCATTCGTTTTCGAGCCTCACTCCAATGTGAGATTGCTGCGGTATAAGGAAAAGTTTCCTGATTATACCAAGGCTGTGCGAAAATTTTCACACACGTATCCAGATGGCCACCCAAGCGGTTACGCACTTTAGATTTCATAAACCCAAGTGTCGAAAAAGTCCGCTCATCCTCTACACTGCCGAGGACTGAGCAGATGGCAATATTACTGAGTTTAAAAAACTCGGATAATCTGCTCAACATGAGGCCATTCTGGCCTATCTTCTCCCATAGTTTTGTCATGGGATTCACATCCCGAGGTTCAGCCATAGCTGACTTTGCATTTGATTTCATGGTCAGCTTGAAAAGGGAGGTCTGAATTCCCAGAGTCCGAGCATCAAGAGGGGCATCGTACTGTACCATCACAGGTTCCTCTTCCGTCCCTGTGTCCACAGATTTGGCCACGCAATAGTGGTTCCGAATAGTTTTCATGTACAATGGGAAGAGCTCATCACAGTTAGGCTGTAACCAGAATTGCGGAAAAACCACAGAGAAAGCATTCATGAGGTCAGAATCCGGGAACCTCTTTTCCAGCTCCGAAATCAGAACCTCAGCTGCATCCCGGCATTGCCCCTTTACCGAAGACACCACCTCGTCAAAATCACCTCGGCTCACAGCAAGTTTCTGCCCCGATGTGGGACACAGCTTATGAGCTGAGTAAGTGCGCTCACCAATCCGGAAACTCAGAGTCTCTGTCCCGTCATTGAGATCCACCACCCACTCTTGAGAGATAGTGTAGGAGTGGTCCTCCACGACATCACAGAACTGCTGGAAGTGTTGCCTCTGAAAAGACGAATCCCCATCAATGTACATCATATAGAGTTCTGCTTGACAGATTTTTACGGCTGCCACATAGTCAGAAACATAGACGTGAGTAGACTGAGCAAATTTCATCAGACAATTGACAGATTCCAGCAAAGGCATGATAGAAGGCAAGGCCAAGAGTGTGCCGATGTCACAGAGTAGATCGCAGTTGAGCCGAGCTGAGTCCCTTGCTGCAGCCTGCTTGGCTGTTAGATCCGGTTCCTTCAGAGCAGCATCCTCGCACATTTTTACAATGAGAGTCTTGTACTCTCCCAATACTCTTCGAAGTGGATCCAGGAGTGAAATCCACCGGGTCTTCACATTACGCAACATTTTCAGACCCTCTGTTTCCATGAGGTCAGCAAGTTTCTGGAACTCAAGATGCTTCTTCGGAGAAGCAAAGAAATAAGCATACATTGCTTTACATAAAGATTCCAACTTGGCCACAAGGGGCAAGTTCGAAATGGGTTGAACAGCAAGGTTCGTTCTATGCGCCATGCAATGCACCCCCAGCATGTAGGGGGCGTGTTTATTTTTCAACTGAGTAGTGACTCCGGTTCGGGATCCCTGGAAAACAGAGACACCATCTGCTCCAAACGATACACACCTTTCTGCAATCTTATCAACCTTCAATCCTCCATGGTAATCCAACCCAATCAGTATAGCTTCCAAGACAGCCGAGGCTCCGTTTCCTTCCACAAGATGCTGCAACTGTAACAGAATTGGAACTCTCCTAAATCCGACAACAATGTAAATGTGAAGACTCAACCAGGACTGGTGATCAATGGTCGTTACCTCATCGGCAGACAGGGAAAAGAAGGGAGCATCGGCAATGAGCTTCTTGGCATGAGCTGAGAGAACAGCGGCCATAGACACAGCCATCTCCCAGCCATAGAATCCAGACCAGTGTTTGCGAGGCATGTCCGGGACTTGCAGCTGCACAAGAAGGCCCTGCATGCTCTCATAGTCGGCCATTGGCCTTCCAGAGGAGAGCACCGAGAAGAGTGTGCGAAATTGCACAAGTTTTTTTTTTTTTTCTCTCACAGCCCCTTCGACCACCTTCTGCACAATCGTTTCCGAGCCACCCCTTGCGAAATGGATCCTCTCATTCTTTACGTGCTGGCACGTAGAGAGAAAATAGTGCGATCCCTTGCTAATCTTCCCGAATCCAACCAGAGCCTTACGTCTCCCAGCATGTTTCCACAAGGAATCCAATTTCGGCACCAACAATTTGTCACGACCTTCTACATCAGAACAGATTTTGCAACGGACTTGACAGACTCTCCCATCGTTCCCCATGACTGGTTCAGCTCAGGGCATTTTCGCGGCCCAGCTGTCTTGGAAATGCCGGTTAAACTCATAGCTCCGGCGTCTGCGACGAGCAGCCTCGAAGACAGGGGACGCCACAGCAGGGTCCAGCTCCTTGCAATCGGAGTCTAAACTCTGCGTGGGCTGAGGCTTATCCATCGCCTTAAGAAAGACGTTCTCAGACAACTCGCTTCCTAAACCTCCCCCGAAACCCAATTGATCAGAACCCACCCCGAAACCCAACTGATCAGAACCCACCCCGATACCCAATTGATCCGAACCCACCCCAAGCGCCCCAGACTCCCTCTCCATCACCCCACATAACTCAGACAATCTGCAGCCCCCTTCGAACCCCTCGCTCAACGAACCCAATTCCCCAAAACCAACTCGCCCCCCATAGAGGAACTTGGACATCCCTTGCTGGACCAGCGCCATCGCCAATCACCCCCCCCCCCGGACCCAACCAAAACCAAATCACACCAATGCAGCGCACCCCAACAATACAATTCAGAACAAGGCAGAGAAACAACACCGCAACAATTGAAATCAAGGCAATGTGTGATCGAAACTCCCTGCTCCCAATGCATTTGTAAGTCCAAGCCAAACCGCGCCATCGGAGTCGCAGCAAACAAAGATCCAAGTAACCCGCAGAAACACAGACCCAGATTTGGGAAAATGGACATGGCCTCTGGCGAGCGCCGGCATGGCAGAGGAGGAAAATGGCGAAGGAATCCGGAAATGGAATGTGTCCAGCACTGGCGAGGAAGCTGAATTTGTAAGGGGAAGGAGGCGAATGGTGAGAGAGACGACGTCGTGGGTGGCGACTGGGATTAGACATCCCCCAGTTTTTTTGGCGACTGCGGCCCCCACTCATACCACGTAGGTGGCGAGGTGATGGGTCGCCCATGTCCGTGGTGGGCGAATCCGGGACCCAAATCCGTGATTTTTTGAACTGTCCCGTTCGCCATCATCGAAACGAGGTAGGCAGCTGGCGAATTATCGCTCACTTCTCAAACGCTGTACCAGAGGCTCTAAACTGTGAATCCTGCATCGAATCCACTGAACTTGTTGACTGAATTATTTCAAACACAACGGGTTCTATTTTCATAGTAATTTAACATTGAAATTTGACCTTTGTAACAAAATACTAAAATCAACATATTCTTTGAGCAACGTGATGAATAGAATCACCGAACCCGAAGAAGATGCCTGACATGTGAGAAACACTTCTATCGCAGCAAGCCCAGCAAGTCCTCGTGACTCCGGGCACTGGGCAACTCCTCCAATGTTCAACATGGGATGGATCTGCGGCAACACGCCAACTGGGACACAAGGGGCTTGCTTCCCCCCAAATACTTAGTCTATGACAGCGTTATGGGGGTATCTCATTTTCACGTACCCGCTAGGCCAAGATTTTACGGGAGAAAACTAAAACCAAGGGAAGGGATTTGATGGTAAAATACCATAACCAAGATAAGGGTATCTATGTTGATACGTGGTATTATATTTTTGATACCCATGTTTTCATAAATAACAGTACAAATGGAGTGGAATATCAAAAATTCCAAAATTGAAAATTGGGGTTTTTTTTAAAAAAAAAATTTAAAAAAGGTATATCAATGTAAATTATGTAATACCTTAATTTTTGAAATAAAACATATTGTGGGCTAATATGTAATTAAAAATTATGTTTTCTAAAGGACTCTTTTACATAGTCTCAATTGGTTGTTATAGTGATTTGTTTCCTACTACATTGTCTTCAATACGGTGCCATCCTCGTAGCTCATCCATAGAGATGTGATCATGTCTTTTCATTAAAAAATATTCTATGATCATGTTGAAAATCACCAAATTAGAATTAAAATCTTGAAATATTTGTTAGTTTTATATTCTAAAATACTTCCATGCAATCAAATTGACATGTTACTTTTAAGTGCAAATATCAACAATTTGAATTTAATGTTCAAATTTTAACATTTTCTAGTAAGGTAAGTATTTCAATAAATGGTATCTATTTTCAATTTCCCGCTAACTCAGAATATTATTCAAGGTTTCTAGTTTATAATATCAACACAAATTAGTTAAGTCAGATTTTGTATATTTAAATATTTGCATGACAAATTGGTATATATATCCCTTAAATTCTTTTTGTTTAACATTCATAAATTTTGAAATAAAAAACCTTTCGAGACTATTACTTCACATAATGCAAGACCTTGGTCCATTAAAAATTGTTTGCTTTGCAATTGTGTATATTATTATTATTATAACTTCAATAGAAATTATGTTATTTGTAAATATTTTCATTTGAATTTTCTAAAAACTTTTAACCATACTATTTAGAAATAATCCGAACAAGATGTATAACCTTAAAAAAAATTAAAAAATTAAAAAATTAAAGCTTCATTATATACACTAGTGTAACCATATATTATGCGCATGGGCTAGACTGCTTTTTGTTGGCTAAAAAATAAATTCTAGACTGATACTGAGTGCCTCAATTAACGGTTCCAAATCTTTCTAGTTGACTCGTGATCCATACATAGGTGAAGGATTTCAGGAACAAACTGATTCAGAGCGACCTATATCCTCCAGGCCATTCTGAAGGACCTCATCCAAATTAAAAACTTCTCTCATCTCTGAAGTAATTTCTACCAAAAATCTCACCAAACGAGTAGCTACAGATGTTTTATACTGTGAGTCCTAGATCGGACCACATCGGACCACATATTAAACAATAACAATACACTATTCCACCCTAACATATTCAACACTAACTGTGCACATAGAAATCAATATATATAACAATAATATATCGATATATACATTAGGAGAAAAATGAGCTCAAAATAAGGCCGTGTAAGCCTGCCCTTTCTAGGTGAACTCCCTACTTTGGGCCATGGTTGTCATAATGGACCGACCGTCCGTTAGTCCGTTAGTCCGTCATGGTGACAAGACAGACCCCCGTGTCCGTCACATAAGGGCGTTGACCAGTTGACTCACTGTAAGGGTAAAACGAATTTACCTAGCGCTGAATTAGTGCGGGCGCGAGCGCGATTACGGGCGCGAGCGGGTGGGCGCGAGTAGGACGACGGGCGCGAGCGTCCGCGCGAACGCGATGTCACGGGCGCGCGCTGGAGTGCGCGAGAGCGAGGGCGCGTGCGTCGTTCCGGTCGCGCGCGTGCGCCTGCGAACGGGCGCGAGCGTCGCTGCGGGCGCGATCCAGTTGACGGTCGCGAGCACACTTATCGGGCGCGGTCATGTGGGCGCGAGCCTGGATCGGGCGCGTGCATTTGGGCGAGTGCGCTGCATCGGGCGCCGGCGGTCGGGCGCGAGCGCTGCAGGTTAGTAGGGAAAGAGCGACATCGGGCAAAATCATAAATGACAAGAGAGGGCATGTATTTCAGAAGAGGGCAATTGGGAAGTGCAATGTTTATTGAAAAGTTTTGCAAAATTGTGGCAGTAAACCACTTACAAAAAATGTCCCCTCTTATGGAGAACTGAGAATATCACATTGTTGTCACTACTTGCCTACTTCTAAATATGTTTGCGATAACAACACTCTGGGATTTGGAAATTGTAGGGAGGGGCTGTTAGAGTAGCGTGGACCAAACGCAAGGTGGAGCGGCTCTTGGGATCGGGATTTGTGAGCTCCTTCAACGCCACCGCAAATCTAGCCTTCCCCGCTGTATCCTTGAAAAGGTCGAAGTCGTCCTCGTTATCCCAAATCTTATTTGCTACCACTCCAACCGAGTACGCATCGGCAGCCTGCGTATATAGATGTCTCCTCCTTACAGTTTCATAAGAGGTCTCCGAATTTCGCTTACCATAAGTGTACCACAACTCCGGAGCCACAAAACTACCACGTTCCTTGAAGGCTTCCGTACGCGCCTCATCACTTGGGTAACCGTACCTTGAAGGAGTTGTCTCACACACTCGACTTGCAAGGCCCCAGTCGCATACTCCAATGTAAACCTCGCTCACTTTATCCTCTGGGAAGTGAAGCAAGACATTTCCCGGGGAGATGTCATTATGCTGCAAATACCCCTTATGCACCCGGTCCATAATACAGATGAGTGCCCAAGCTAGCTTGGCCCTATGGGTGCGGAAGGCCTTAACACGGTCACGTGTTTCCATGGGCATATCGATCTGCTTGTGGATGTTACGGTTCTGAGTACCCTCACCGATATTTGAATTGAACTTGTGCAGAAAATTCTGCAGGCAATCCCCATTCCACCAAAGCGTGTAGGCTTCCATCGTCCAGTCATTGACCGCAAAAAACTTAATAACGCCGGGATGGTCAATTCTGCAAACCATGGCTTCTATTGATGTCTCGTGCCGCTTCTGGGTCTCGTCAGGAGCCTTGGACGTCTTCCCCGCAAAGACACAAGTCTCAGGTATGGTTTGCATGCCAACAATACGTAATTTTCGGACTTTACCATAACCGCCTTCCTTTGTGCCTGACAGCGGAACCAACTTGACCCCTCTCGGAACTCCAACCACTGCTCCCCACAAGTACTTCTCCATTGCGCTTTTCAGTCCAGCTTCAAGCCATGGCCTCGCCCTCGTCTTATTATTCGAGAATCTCGCGCACGAATCCTGGACATATTTGAGCTTCTCTATCTCTTCCTTCTGCGCCCGCGAGTAGCCCTCCTTTGGCTTCTTGTTGACACACTCAAAGACATGCACAATGTTCGTAGTGTTTGTTGTTATTTGTTGCTCCATCCACTTAGGGAAATGAAAGTAATGAATACAATCATTATATCTCTCGGAAAGGTCCAGCTTCTTCCACAAATACTCTTCCAAATGGGTCTTTAAGTCCTTAATTCCGGTCTCCCCCTTCTCAACGTACGTACGGGTAATCATCTCCCGTTTCCGACATCCGTACCACTCCAATGCTAGCTCTCTAACGAATTCCTGGTACCGAGGAGGTGGGTAGTCCGGGTCCCTCTCACTCGCCGACTTCCGGTTCTTCTTTCCCGATGAGCTGGATGACGGGTTTGAGCCTGTAACGGTCGGTGCTGTGGAGGTTGCCATCACATCCTCTACAGGAGCATCAAGATCTACGTAGGCAGGGCGTTTCCCGGATCCGCGAGAGACCGACATAGTTGGAATAATGAACTGGACACACAATAAAAAAAAAACCAAAAGATCCCCCCCACCCAATCTGGTTGCTCCCACTTCCTGCAGTTCCAAGCAGAGCACGTGGAGTCACGGGCTAGGACAAGGAGCCACCTGGAAGAGGAGACTTTGAAAAGTAGAAAATAAGGGTTAAGGGGCGCCTTTTATGCTCCCCTCGGCTGTTCGCGCCCGTAAGCGCGTACACGCGCGCGCACAGGGCCTCCACACGCGCCCGTCCGCATGCGCCCGTCTGCACGCGCCCGTCCACCGCGTTCGCGCGGGGGACTGCCCGCGCCCGTGCCCGCGTTTGCGCGCCCGTCAGCCCACATCGGGCGCGCCCGACGCCGCAGGCGCCCGTGCCCGCGTGCTCGCGCCCGTACCCCTGCGCGCGCCGGTTATCTGTACGCGCGAGCACGCTGTACGCGCCCGTGACCGTGCACGCGCCCGTCCCCGCGCACGCGCCCGACACCGTGCCCCTGCGGGCGCCTTCCTGTACGCGCCCGTCCCAGTGCACGCGCCCGGATAGGCAGCGTTACATACACTGTACAGGTTCGGTTACGGTATACTCGTATATTGAACAGAATACCAAAAAAATTCACTGGGAAATTACTCAATGGAGATATATTAACCGCATTTAGCGCACAAAAATTAATACAGAGCACAACCATACAATTCCTTCGAGTGTGAGATAATGAACTAGGTTGACTCTAAGTAACAGTATAAGCCTACGTAATAAGAAGGTGCTACCAAAAAAAAAAAAAAAACATTAAGAATAACGTAGTATTTTTTTTGGTTTTTAGCCGGTAGATTTTATGTTTAGATTTACTGCTACTTCATGCGCTAAAAAGGTGACCACAGTCTAGACTCTCCTTGCTTTGCGGGGCTTCTTCTTGCGTGAAGATTGTCTTTTCCGAGCTACAGTGGGCCCCAATTCGTGCCGGATTATCACATCTTCGTCATCTGGCGCCTCATCGCAATCGGGGTCTTCCTCCTCTGAGTGCTCGTTGTCACCTTCATCCTCAGGAGCTCCGACCACTGGAGCTTGTACCTCTCCTTCCACCTCCGATGTAAGATTGCGCACTTGCACGGAAACTTCACCCGTATTGCCATCTCTGGCACTTACTAGGCGCTTCATAGGCCTCTCCTTTCCGGAATTACCGATGGCTGTGATGCCATCCTCAAAGTTTATGCGTGTGCGAACAACCCCAGTTCCAGAAGAAGGCCCCCCTTCAGTGTACCCTGTATAGAATGGAAGGGGATCAGGTCCAGTTTTTTTGCTTGACTTTCGTGTTCCTCCGCGGGGTTCTTGTGATGGTGGTTTCCTAACAACCTTGGCTGTGGACTTCTTCGCACCACGTTGGGCCACATTCTGTACGGCTTCGTCTATAGCTGGCGCCACGGGGACTAGCTTGGCGGTGGAGGCACCACGCCGACTACCACTAGCTCGATTGAGTGGAGGCCTCGCCGCTGCTGATGATCTAAGGAGTCGAGCTATTTTTGCGCCCATTGAACTTGTGGGCCTCCGAGCCAGGCTTCCATCCACGATTGTATCTGGTTCGATACCCCCCGTACCAGTGGGTTGCGATGGAGCCACAGTCTGTGCGGGGATTGCGTGCACAGTCCTTCTCTCGTGAGCAGGAGGAATCTCTTGAAACAAGCTTGAGTCGCCTTGTGCCGGAACGGTTCCCCAGTTGCCCTCCCCACTAACGAGGCCGGTCCAATGAGGTCCATCTACAGCCCGTCCATGACTTCCATCACCCCCTTCGTCACTGTCCTCATCATCATCGCCAGCATGGATATCGTTGCCTAGATGGTCCTCGCTGGATGAATCATCTGCAACCCCGTCATTGTTCTCAGGATTGATTTGGACTGGAATAGCATCTCTTTCGTCACGAGCGCCTCTTCCTTCTGCATTAGCCGCTTCATCAAATACCGGGAGCGTGGGTAATTCGTCTCCATAGATGTTCATGTCCGGGTTTCCCTGGTTATATTCTGGTTCATTGTTGAAGTCGTACTCATCACCGTTATCGTCGTGGTTGTTGCGGTCACGCGGATTGTTGCGGTTAGGGTCACCGCGTCCGTTGCCATTACCGTCGTTTTGCCCATTCGTGTTAACGTCGACGTTATCATGTCCCCAGACATCATCATCCCCACTGCCTGCATGGTCAACTGGTATGTAATGATCGTCGTCATCTCCTTCCTCTTCGCTTGGATCTCTCTCCGGATCCGACTCCTCTGACCATGCATTGTTCTCGTACCATCTGAGGGGGTTGGGCTTTGGGCGTTCGCGGAGGAGTCTGCTATTCGTATAAATGTACACCAAGGCCTCAGACTTCTCTAACCCCAGGCGGTTGCGTACCTTGTTGTGGACAAACGAGTACATGCTCCAATTCCGTTCACACGATGAGGCGGAGCAGACCTGAGATAAAATGCGCTTCGCAATGACTGCCAATGGTCCCCCTCCAATCCTCTGCCACCATTGATGGGGTTCCAGATTCAAACCTCTGATATCGATGGTCACTTCGGGGCTGTAAGGGCCACGTCCCTCGTCGAACTCGATCATCTCTTTCATAAGATCGCCAAATGGAATTCCCATTTGGCCACCCACCTGACGAAACACCCGATTGAGAGCCGCCTTCGCTTCTCCTATGACTTGTAAGCCCTTATGCGTTCTAACCCAAGGGTTCAAGAGCGCCGCGGCACAATGAAGATCGGTATGCATCATGTCCCATCTACGGTCGAACCGCAGCTCCATCCTTGTTGCCATGACAGGTGGGAAAAAGCAAGGGGATCCTCGGAGATTGTACACGTGATCCTTTAGGTTGCTCATTGTAATCCATGCCTTGCCCATTGCCGGCTGGCTTCCATCGAAGGTCCTGAGAGCTACTAGGGCTGGTTTCACTAGGTGCGTGAAGTTGTCACACTGATGCCAGAACCCATCGTCACGAATTGTTTGACGCACTACGCTTGCGCGTGCATGATTACGCACCCCCTCGGTTTGGTTGAATAAACCGTCGACATACTCGTACCACTCCTGTGCCATGACCACTTGCTCCAAAGCAAATTTAACCTCCATAAGGCGCTCTATCATCAGATAGTTACAAGCGAATCTGGTTTCAGCAGGAACCACCAAGGACAACTTCGGTTCAAATTTGCGGAAAAGGGCCATGGGAACATGATGTCTCCGAATGTAATGACACACGTGTTTAGCCTTGGCGACGAAATCCTTCACAAAGACTTCCTTGCCCCAGTCCTCCATAAGAAGATCTAGAATATGGGCACAACAGCCCTGCTTGTACATGTGAGGAAACTCCTCCAGGATATTATCCATGGCGCCAAGCATGTTGGCTGCATTGTCCGTGCAAATCTGGACAACATTCTGAGGGCCAATTTCTCGAATATATTTCTTCATCTCCCCGGCAATATATCCCATTGACTTCTTCTCGCCAGTCGTATCAACAGACCCAAGAAATACATCGCCTGCCGGACATACTAGCATGACATTCATCAACGGTCGGCGATTCACATTATCCCAGCCATCGGAGCATATGGTACCCCCGTATAACTCGGTCGAGGTTTTCGTACGTTCATCAATCTTTGCCTTGATTAACTTCTTTTTTTCCTTGATGTGCGTTGTTCGCATCGCGTCATAGGAAGGAGGACTGTAGTTAAATCCGGCAGCCGCGGTTGTGCTCACCGCCTTAATAAATGCTGGGTGCTTGGCCACGTTGAATGCGACATTGGCTTCGTAAAAGAAGGATGACCACAACATGTCCAGCTCCTTCCGCTTGGCGATCTGGAGTACTTCACTCATGTCCTGTTGCCGCAAGCTCCTAGTGGTATTCGAACCGGCCCTACTAGGTGCAACACTGGAGACATTTCGGTCCTCTTCGGAATCATTATACGAGGGTTCGGATCCACCGTACAGAGTGCCGTGTGTGGAAGCACTGGATGTTCCACGTTGAACTGACGCGGGGAACGTTGGCCTGATACCATCCACCTCCTCCTGTGTCAAAGGGCCGGGAATCTTTCCAGCGCAAAACTGAAACTTCCTCTTCACTACGGTAGGTGCCTTTTGGCAAACCCTCGAGAGATTGGACTGGTCCCAACCATAATGCTGAAAGCACCTGGACCTCACGTACGAAAACTTGGTCCTGCAATACACACATTGGGCTACCTTATGTGACAGTGACCCTTCCTGGAACTTGATCGAAAACCATGGTGCCCACTCTCTCGTACCGAGTCTTGGAATGGCTCTAGCCGGAGCAACCACTTCAACCGGTTCAACCGCTTCATCCGGATCCATAGTGAACGATTAGGGAAGTATCGGGACTAATAGGACCAGTAGTACCAAAAGATTATTATCTGAATAACTTAGTGTGTCTGAAAAGTGCTTGACACATTGATTTATGGAGAGAAGAATTTTTACATTCCCCCCACCCAAACCAAGTGTCTCCCCAAGCTAACAGTTTCAAGCAAGGAGCCCTCAAGGAGACCCAGGACATGAAGCACGCAAGGAGGTAAGGTGGATGTCAAATCAAGGGGGCAGTTTATATACTGCCGCCCTCGACCGGGCGAGTACTGTCCGGACGGGCGCGACCGAACGGGCGCGCGCGCACCAGAAGATCGGGCGCGCTCCGAGGCGAACGGGCGGGCGCAGGTGGGTGCGCGCGATTGAAGGCCGCGTGGCGGATAGCGCGCGCGGTGGAAGACGGGCGGGGGCGGGCGCATGCACGCGCGAGCGCTGGATCGCGAAGCGGGCGGGCGCGGGCGGGCGCGGGCGGAGAGCAGCGGGCGAATGCGGGCGCGGGCGCGCACGGGCGGATGCGGGCGAATGCAGGCGCGGGCGCGCACGGGCGGTCGGGTGCGGGCGCGATCAAACGGCCGGGATCGATTTGACCACCTCAATTCTATGAGAAGAAGTAACAACGAGAGGGAAAAATGAATAAAATTTAAATAAATTAAAGTGTGTGAACTACATACACGTGCACATCTACATTAAAAGGAACCCTATTTTAGTAAAAAAAATGAGAAACATGACAGTGCGAAAGGACAAACCACTCCATTCACACATGTCTAAGAACTAGAGCAGGTTGTCATTTCGCCCCTCATGTTTCTGCCCTCCTAGTGGAAGGTAAGCCGTTTTAAGCTAACCTCAGGGAGTGTTAACTTAGAATATGGGATAAATTTTACTAGTTACTGCACTAATCCAGTTGAAACCCCGAGCGCGCGCGCAGGCGGCGTGGGGCGCGAGCAGGCGCGCGCGAACGGGTGGGCGCGAGCAGGGCGAGCGCAGGTCGGGGACGACGCGTGCGCGCGTCGAACAAGCAGGCGCGCGCGCGTACTTGCGGGCGCGGTCGCGAGTGTGCGCGCGCGCGCGTGGGCAGGTTCAGTGGGTCCACTGCGGACACCACCGCGCCGGCGCCTGCGGGCGCGTTCGGACGCGCGCGATCCAACAGGGCGCGCTCAATGAAGTTTAAAAGTCGTAAGTTCAAAAAAAGAAAAAAAATAAAGCTTAAGGGAGAGACTGGACTACACTGAAATACCATACATTAGTATGGGAGATTGGAGTACCCAAAAGAAAAAAAAAAAAAAAAAAAAAGTAAACGAATAGGCATTCAAATTTATAAAATGAAGAAAAAAATAAAAAAACAAATTAAATAGCATACGAGTATTGAATAAAAATAAGGCGGGAGGATGGGGGAGATGTGGAATTATAAAAATGAACAAACGAAATGAGAGAAGGAATTAAATAGAATGATAGTGTTCAACGAAGAGGGAAAAAAAAAAAAAAGGGATTTAAAGAGCGTAGGAGTATTGAATAAATATAAGGCGGGAGGATAGACTAGAGGTGGAATTATAAAAATGAACAAACAAAATGAGAGAAGGTATTAAATGAAAGCGTAGTGTTCAACGAAAGGGAAATAAAAATATAAAACAAATTACAGAGCGTAGAAGTATTGAATAAAAATAAGGCGGGAAGAAGGGGGAGAGGTGGAATTATAAAATTGAACAAACGAAATGAAAGAAGGAATTAAATAAAAGCGTAGTGTTCAACGAAGGGGGAAAAAAAAAAAGGAATTAAAGAGCGTAGGAGTATTGAATAAATATAAGGCGGGAGGATAGACTAGAGGTGGAATTATAAAAATGAACAAACAAAATGAGAGAAGGTATTAAATGAAAGCGTAGTGTTCAACGAAGAGGAAAAAAAAATATAAAACAAATTACAGAGCGTAGAAGTATTGAATAAAAATAAGGCGGGAAGAAGGGGGAGAGGTGGAATTATAAAATTGAACAAACGAAATGAAAGAAGGAATTAAATAAAAGCGTAGTGTTCAACGAAGGGGGAAAAAAAAAACAGTGGGAAAAAAAAAAATAGTGGATATAAATCAGCTGAACTCAGGCGCTTAGAGGATCTTCATGTGACTCTGGGTCGACATGAAGATTTACTACCTTTAGTATATTATAAAAATGAACAGACAAAATGAGATTACGAGTTAAATAAAAACGTACTGTTCAAAGAGGGGGAAAAAAAACAATTAAAAATTTAGAGAGTGTGGGATTATTTAATAAAAACAAGGGGATACGATGGGAGAGTGGGGGAATCATAAAATTTATTTGAGTGATGTTATTGGAGTGCTTGGGCGCGTGCAAAACGGGCGCCCGCATTGATGGGCGCGAGCGCGTCCGGGCGCGTGCAAATGGAACGAGGGACTGAATGGGGATAAATTACTTCCATGACATGGTTGCAGTGCGCGCGCGCGAGTATTGACGGGCGCGCGCAATCGGGCGCGCGCGAAATTGGGCGCGAACGAAATGCGGGGGACATTGTGGGGGAGGAAGAGATTCAGAATCACGCGACCGCGCGCGCGCGGTTGGTTTGACGGGCGCGATCAGGACGCGCGCGCGCGTACGGGCGCGGGCAAATGGAAAAGAGAGTTTGGGGAGAGAAATTAGTCCCCCACCCAGGTTGCGGTGCGCGCGCGCGTGCACTGTCGGGCGCGCGCGAAATCGGGCGGGCGCATGCGGAATCGGGCGCGAGCCAAACGACGGAGACACCGTCGGGTGTTCCACATTTCAGTATCCGTTCGCGCGCTGTGGGCGCGACGGGCGCGAGCACTTCGCACGCGCGCGAGCAGTTCGTGCGCGCGCGCACGGGCGGGCGTAATCCTGGTTTTATTCTCGCTGGGGCAGGTTCGCGCGCGCGCGAGTACGCACACTACGGGCGCGCGCAAACGCGCGCGACCATGCGGGCGGGATCAGAGTTCAAATCCACGTAACATAAAATTCAGTCCATAAGTTAAATACACTTACAATAACTGAAGTTCTCTTAGCGTGACTTAAATCCAGCAAGAACCCCAGCCCCCGATCCCCGACTCTGGCCTATCACGAGACCCAACCCCCTGTAAATTAACTCGAACCCTGTGAATCGGAAACGGGTTTTTTGGAGGGCCCGGAGTTAGACAGTCGGTAGCCGGTGGTACACACCTCCAGGTGTGAAGGGACCCTTAGCGTGACTTAAATCCACTGTCCATATTAAACATTTTGGTGTGCAACAGAGATATTTATACACTTATCATACGATGGAAGGAGATGAGACAACGGGCGGAATGAATAACATGATTGGCAATCCAAAAAAGAGAGGCCAATGTATTATGAAGGGAGCATAAAAGCGTCTTGAGAATCACGACAATGATTTACAAAAGCAAAATTATCATCCATTGTTTGAGTTTAACAAACATTAAACATGTGAATGTAATCCCAAACCTATCCATACCCCTATGCCATCTACATGTATTTATATTCCGATATCTTTTTACAAAACGTGGTCTTCACTCATGGATCTCCACGACGTCACGTGCCCGGTGCAGAGGAACTCGATCCACCCTCATCGTGTCGAGCACGAGAGGTACCTGCTGCACTACTTTCTGCCCCATCGTTGGCGATGAGTTTCCGCTTGGCAGAACGGGTTCTCTTCGCTATGCCATCTCCTCCAAGCATTGCTTCCATGAAGTTGTTGTTGCGCATCCGACGGAGCACTGTTACGACCTCCGGAGCCACTTCAGCACATAGGAAATCCACGGCTTGATTCTTGAACAACATATCCCATTCAGATTCCGCGGTTTGTACATCCTCAGCGATCCGGAAATCCTCTGCAGTCATGTCGTGCAACTCCTTGATCTGATCCGCAACCAACTCCCCTTTGGAATTCCACTTAAATCCAAGAGGATGGGGGCCGTACTGGAATGTACAAGTTTGAATATCCCAATACCCATGTAGCACTTGGTAGAAGAAATTCCTCCTTCCCTCGAGTTCCTCCTCCGTCCCGCCCTTGATGAGTTCGTGGCAGATCCGTACAATCTCCGCAGGTTTCTGGTCCCACCTCCACTGATCGCTCATTTGTTTAATATAGGACAGGTGCATTCCCATAAGCCAATTCCAAATCAAGTCTTCACCCCACTTGTCTGGAAAGTCAGGAGTATTTTCCTCATTTTGCTCCCAATGCGGTGGCATCCAATTCACTAGGCCGAATTGCTCATAAAAACGCTTGTGTAAGGGGGCCTGACATACTGCACACTTCCGACGTATCAAGGCCCACGAGATCAAGCATTGTGGATGATACATGCATTGACAGGATCCCAATTGCCAGCCCCCCTCTGGCCCAAATAGATTGGTACAAATTGCACAGTGGGTTCCATCCAACACATACTTCGCTGGATTGGGCCAGAGCAAGCTTGGCTTTGCATTTTTAGCCCTCTTCTCATTGGATATGGCGGTCTTGTACTCCCACCCCAACCGCGTCCAATCTATTGCTTTACCAATCATCGGTAGGCTGTCAGGGAACATTTCATTTGGATCTGCCCACGAGGTAAGTCCGAAATCTCTCTTGGAGTTAAGCTGGAGGTAGTCGCGGTCAATCCTCTCGAACTCAGCGCGCATCTGTCTGAAACGGTCGACGTTCATGATGCATGCAATCTTCCATTGGTAGTACTGTCTGCTCATCTCGATCAGATACTTTCTGAGCATCCCGTTGGTAGCTTGCAATTCGGAGACAGTGGGTACTGATGGCTGTTGAAATCCCAAAGAGTCCTCCGTCTCTTGAGAATCTACGAACATGATTTGCCGCTGGGGGGGGTGCATCACTTGACTTGATGACGCGAATGGAATGATTGGCTTACGGGGAATTCGGACAGGGGTATCTTCCAGGAGACCGTGCGTGGCCGATTCAATGATGGCATTAACGTCTTCCTCGTTCATTCCAGGGCTACCAGGGATTGGAGCTTGGCTTGCTTCGGGTATGTAAGTCGGAGTCTTCGCAGATCTAAGTTGCGAAATCTCTTCATTCTGCTTCCGTATAATCTCATTCATCCTATCAGCTTCCTCGTACAAGTTCTGGATAGTCTTCTCCATCTCAGAAATTATTGCATTTTTTCCTTCCAGCTCCTTCTGCAATGCATCGACTTGCAGGCCCTGGGCATCAGCGGCGGCTATTGTAGCCTCCAACTCATCTGCAAACCCAGTGTCATCATCTTCCATTACATTGCTCGGGCCCGCAATCTGTGGATTCAGTACATGAGGAGCTACATCAACATTGCTCGGGCCCGCAATCTGTGGAACTAATATAGGAGGAGCAACATCAACATTGCTCGGGCCCCCAACGATTGCTGGAGGAGCCTGATGAGGAATACCCGGTCCAGTAGGATTTGCAGGCGGTGCACGATTCCTCGTCGACAAACAGGCAGCTAGCACAGGATCCTTCTTTTTTAACCGTGTGATTCTAGCACTAGTCGCTGCTCTTGTCTGTGACTGAGGGGTACGGTCTACCGTACCATCAGAATCATTATCCTCCCCTGAGTCACTCCATTCAACAGGCGCTTGATCCTCAGGATCATCCAAGTATGCCCAGTCCACACCTGGAAATCTTAGGACCCCTGTAGGTATCGCCATCTCATGTGGACGCCGCTGGACACTAGGAGTCAACCGTATCGTCCTCCAATCCACCTGCCTATGAAGCACTACCTCGGCATATACCATTCTACAAATAAAGAGCGGAACCTCATTCCTCTCGTTCATCGCCTGGTTGTATAGGACCTGCCACACCTCCAAACACCGCCTCCCGAACTGACGGTTCTTGCAATATTTCATGTTCGCCTTGTTTGAAGTACGATTGTTATTATGACGGTGCAACGGGAATAACTTCCCAATGTGGCACCATTCAATGAATTGTTCACACGTTGCTAGAGTCCACGGTTGCGATGCAGCTTCCCACCCTCTGAATGCCAGCTTTGCTGGATTCAATAAGACGTGGACCCTCTTATGTTAGAGGTTTCCATGCCTGGGCCGTCCCGCATCCTTTTGCTTTTTCCTCTGCTCTGCCGCCGTGAGTGCTGGTTGTTGCCGTTCCATGTCTGCTCGAGGTAGATCGTTCTTCGAAGTCTTCCGAAGGTGCAAAATTAAAAGCCTACGACTACCCCAGAACCTCAATCACATTTACAAATTATAAACATTTACAAAATTCTCAAATGTAATACACAGACACCATAGAGTTCTGGAGAATAAAAACAAGGACACGTGTCAGAGTGCTGGGACCCACCTGAGTACCACGCAATCAGCTACCCGGGGGCTGTTGAAGGCAAGGTGCTCAAAGGGGGGGAGTGCAAAATGAGGTGGGAAATCGCCCTTTTATAGTCACGGGCGCCAGGGAACGGGCGCGAACAGCCTGCTACGGGCGCGAGCGGAAACCCGACGGGCGCGCGCGGGCACCGACGGCGGGGTTTCGGCCGTGTATCCGTCCGCGCCCGCGCGGATATCAACGGGCGCAAGCGGTTCAGTGGGGGGTATATGACGGGCGCGAGCGGGTTTTACCGCGCGCGAGCGGGTACCGACCCGGTCTTCGTCGGGCGCGCGCGGGCGTCGTCCCGGTATCGAAGGGGCGCGCGCGCGGACGTCGACGCGGGCGCGCGGATATTATTCGGGCGCGATCCGAACTGTACGGGCGCGACCGTCGGGCGCCAACGCTGAATGGACGGGCGCGAGCAGTGGGCCAGGACGGGCGCCACCACAACCTAGAACACTGTTAAAAATCAAAGTAACCAAAGAGGACTTGCAAATTCAGAGTTAAAAAAGAATACTTTATTTATTTTGAAAATGTATCACTTCATTGTTTTGTCGATTACAGTGCCATGCACTCTAGGTACCGGTCCTCTTGGTCTTTCAAGTGCGTCTCGAAATGGTTCGTTTGAGCACTAGAGACAATATTGGGGACACAAAGTATTGCCATCTCCTTCTTCAGTTCTTTGATGAGATCGCCAATCTCACAGTCAAGTTCTTCGACAGTCGCTTGGGTTGCCAACTGCTCTTCAGTGGTTGGAGGCAGAGGGCGTCCATTCTCTGCGTAGGCCACCAATTTGTCACGGCGAGAGATCCAATCCTCGAAGAACTCAATCAGTTGACGGAGTCGCTCCAGCTTTGACCAAATAACTGTGTCCGTTCGTTGTGCAGTGCCCGGTGGAGTGGCACCATCCGTTAAACTCATAATGGACTTGATTTGTTGGCAATTGCAGGCGTTGGAATTCATGTTGGACGGTACAGCGAATGTTGAGAAACCCACCGTAGCACTAAGCAATCAGCTACCCTTGGGCTGTTGAAGGCAAAATGCACAAAGTGAGGGGGTGCGAAATCAGTGGAGGAGGGTGGCAATTTATAATCACGGGGCCGACAGTGTGGGCGCGAGCAGGTTGGGCGCACGCAGGCTGCTACGGGCGCGAGCATGTTACGGGCGCGGGCGACCCTGATTGGGCGAGGGTAATCGGGCGCGATCACCGCGCGCGCGCGAGACTGACGACGGGCGCGATCACAGCAAGCGCGCGACGGGCGCGGGCGACCCTGGTCGGGCGAGGGTAATCGGGCGCGATCACCGCGCGCGCGCGAGACTGACGACGGGCGCGAACAGCCACAAATGACCGGCGCGAACAGGCGCAAAGACGCGCGCGGACACGACGACGGGCGCCACCCATGGTAAACAGTAGTAAACTGTGAGGACAGTAATTTTGCTCGCGGTCGGGAGCCCGTCCGATAAGCGTCCGTCCGATAACCGTCCGTCACGTTCGTCACGTGACTACACGACAATTTTTTGGCCCGTCCGTCCATTATGACAACCATGCTTTGGGCACCTCTGCCGCTGGCAGCGGATGCCAGAGTTGCTGCCCGCACAGAACTGCGTGGCGCACTCACAACAAAGGTCCTCGGAATATTAGGGGAGACATAAATGCCTCGGCTCGGGCTTTGGTCCCAAGTGGATAGGTTGTGTCAGCCCGGCATTGTAGATGTGCCCTCCACACGCTTCGCCCGGAGGTCATTGGTTCGAGCCCCCGTGGCGGCTGCTGGCACCACGGTGGCACCTCACATGCCATGTCAAAAAGTATGCGGGCAGCGCCCGTTTTTTTCTCTCACGTGCCGCTTACACGGCCTTTTTGTGACCTGATTTTTCTCCTAATGATTGCCCGTCTCACCTAATTCGCACCTCAGTTGTACAACCGGCGTTGCTGAGTCGATGAGGTGAGACGGGCAATTTTATCCATGCATGGATAGTACTGCAAGAACTGTATTGCAATATTACTGGAGATTCATTAGGACGTTTTTCTTTGCATACATGTGAGAGGGCTGTTCATTCCGATCAGCCTGTTTGATTGGGACTAGACGTGGATTATATCGGTCCCCAGCTAGATCATCGCAATCAAGCTAGGACAGCTTGTCAGTGCTGTCACGGATTTCAATTGGGCACTGCTCTACCAGTACACGTCCAATCTCTTCGTTGTACAGATCAATGACCCAGATAAACATCTCATGCTGTCTGCGACTCTGCTGACTGTCTATCTAACCCAAGTACACTTATCCACGACAGAGTCTTTTCATAGAAGCCATCTCGGTCCCGATCTGGTACTAGCTTTGATCCAAAAATCGCATTCTGAAAGCTCAAAGTGTGCAGAAATCTGTGCCAGCGAAGAGTAGCTGTAGCCTGTCATCAGCTGATCCAATTTCGCTTCTGTCAAGTATTAGCCCATGGCGTTAATCTCCATGAACTCCATTCAGCTTCATCAGTCGGTGGCTCTCTCCACAAGCTACCACAAGCCAGCTTCGACCTCCACCTCGCCGAGCCAGCGCCTAGCCTCCAGCTTCCTCGCCACCACGACCAAGGGTAAAAATATGCTCACGGCCGTCAGTGTCAAGGAATTCTCGAAGCGGAACTCGGCATCATCGTCTCCGGCGATTCAAAGCGTGCTCATGGTGCCCGAACAGGGACTCCAATCCGTGGATCAGGTCCCGACGAAGCTACCCACGCCGACCCTTCCCGACTCCAAGCTCAGGTTCCTGCTGGTATGCGATGCCTTCAACTCCATGGCGCAGCGCCCGTCGCTCAAGCTCAAGGAGAGCGCCCACGACGTCACCGTGCACATCTTCAAGGATGGCCACACCATGATCGCCGCTGTCGAGAATCTGAAGCCCGATGCCATCCTGTGCCCGTTTCTGACGAAGAGGATCCCGGCCCAGATCTACACGGGTCCGGTGCCGTGCCTGATCGTCCACCCGGGGATCGAAGGCGACCGCGGGATGTCTTCCATCGACTGGGCGCTGCAAGAGTCGCAACCGGAGTAGGGGGTCACCATTCTCCAGGCAGAGGACGAGATGGACGCGGGCCCCATCTGGGCCACCAGCAACTTCAGGATCCGTCGGTCCTTGGGAGAATCGCCGACGAAATCCTCCCTGTATCGCATCGAGTGCGTGGACGCAGCCATGCGATGCATCGATGAGGTGCTCCACAAGGTGAAGCACAACATCGCGCCGCGGCCGCTGGACTACTCCAATCCGAGTGTCCGGGGCTGCCTGCGACCGAAGCTCATGCAGGCCGATCGGCGGCTGAACTGGGAGCTGCCCGCGGAGGAGCTGGCACGGATCATTCGAGCTGGAGACTCCCAGCCTGGTACGCTATCCGTGGTCGCGAACGAGAAGTTCCTGCTGTTCGGCGCGCATGTCGAGTCCAACCCGCCGCCGGCCATCTCCGGGTCCCGTCCCATGGACGTGCTCGGACAGCGCGATGGCGCGGTTCTGATCCGTTGCGGTTTCGGAACGGCGCTGTGGATCAGCCACCTGAAGAAGAATGTGAAGTCGATCAAGCTACCGGCGACATCGGCGCTACCGACCCAGGTTGTGTCAACGCTGCCGCTTCTTTCCCCGCCAGCGCTTGAGATTCCATTCAAGGCATGGCCGGGGACGTTCCAGGAGATCTTCTACTGGAACCACAACGACGTGACGTACCTGTGGTTCGACTTCTACAACGGCGCCATGAGCACCGACCAGTGCCGCAGATTGTCCGCGGCGCTCGACCACATCGACGAGGCGAGCAAGAGCAAGGTGCTGGTCCTGATGGGCGGGGTGAACTATTTCTCCAACGGCATCCACCTCAACACGATCGAAGCCGCAGACGACCCAGCTCACGAGTCGTGGGAGAACATCAACGCCATCGACGACGTCGTGAGGCGGATTCTGGCGTGTAGCAAGAGGGTGACGGTTTCAGCCATGCTTGGGAACGCCGGCGCGGGGGGCGTGATGGCGGCGATTGCGGCGGATGTGGTGTGGGCGCATCGGAACGTGGTGTTGCATCCGAGTTACAAGCCCATGGAACTGTATGGATCGGAGTACTGGACCTACAGTTTGCCGAAGCGGGTGGGGGTGGAAGTGGCCGGGGAGCTGGTGACGAGCACGGAGCCTGTTTCGGCGTCGCAGGCGAAGCGGATGGGGTTGATCGACGAGGTGCTGGCGCCTTCGACGGTTGGGTTTGTGGAGAGCGTGATCGAGCGTGCCGAGAAGTTAAGCAGAGGGACGCAATGGAGCGGGATGGTGGAGGCGAAGGAGAGGGCGGTAGTGGAGTTGAAGGGGCGTTGGAAGCAGCATCGGGACGATGAGCTGGTGAAGATGAAGGCATGCTTCGAGTCGGAGGTGTATCACCAGAAGCGAAGAGATTTTGTATACAAGTCTGCCGGAAGTTTGTCCTGTCAGGCGGAGCTGAATCGTCCGTTGCCGAAGAGGAGTGGCGAGCCTGGTGCAGGAGTGGTGACAGAGGACCAGCAGAGGGATTCCCGCAGCTTCAGGTTTCCGATGGAAGCTTGCTAGCTGGTGCTTCAGATATATCCGCATTGTTTTGCTTCAGGTTTTGTTAGCAGGGGTTGATGTATTTAGGTTTCGGGGACAGTTTAGTTACTTGTCGACATCTATCAATCGTCGACTGCAGCGTCTCGGAGATTTGAAGATGAATGTCACGGTCAAAGACTAGAATTAAAGAGATTGCCAGGTATCGACACTGACGAAGCTTTGAACACATATTTCGCATTGATGAGATGAGTCTTGTAATAGCGGGTGCTGAGTTACAATTGTTGGTAAAAATCCGAGTGCGCAGTAGAACAGCAGATTGAACACATGTGGGAACTACGACTACTTTTGGGTTTCTTAAATTGCCCGTAGTACCTGATCGAGTCCAATCGCCCATTACATTGTGGAATCAACCTTCAGTGCCCTGGTTCTGAGGTGTTGGAGGTGAAGAATTGACCATCATGCATCATTACGTTCCGATGTGCTGATCATAACGATCGTTTCACTTGTAGCTTCAGCCCATGTGAGCGATTGCACTCATGATAATTGTATCTGTAATTAATTTATAATCAATATATTTATAATGTTTGAAGCTTTTGGCAAGTACCGTTGTGCTTATATTGAGGGCGCCACCTTTCCCGATGCAGCCATTCTTTCCATATCATTGGGAGTTGGTTCGGCTTTGAAGTGAACATGATATTGTTTTTTATGAGTACTCTGCTGCAATATATTTATGGTTCAATGCGAGTCCGCAAACCCCCTTCCGTGCACCAATCTATGTGAATGGGGAATTACTGCCCCAAGAGCAGGAATATTGTTCTCTGCCAACATTTATGAATATTCCCAATCTCGACTTCAATCCCGAGAATCTTATTTGGTAACTCGAAATTGGCAGATAGGGATCACTACAACATTTTTCTGAATGACGAACCTGGAAGTATATGTAGCAACTGCAAGGTAATGCTCCTCTTGATGATGGGCGATATGAAGCCAGGGTTATGCCTGAAAGGCTTTTATTGTATGATATATTTTTCCAAAGCTTTTTATTATCATTGTTTCGTCAATTGCAATAGAATTCTCCATTTTCGATATTGTATTTCCGATGCAACCTTGCGAAGTAACTCATACAACTTGCCAAGCACCAAAAGACTCGTTTAACTCGCAAGTGCTCCCAACTGCCTGCAGCAAATCATCGCGTCAAATGTAGAATTCATGGCAGTTACAAGGCAAGTTCCCTCTTGATGCGATCTCAAATTGCATTACTTTACATCCGGTTATTGTTTTAAGAAGTTGCTTACATTCTCTAAAATATAGTTTGTGATTTTACTTGGTCATCAGGAAAGGCATTTTATTGTAAGCGCAAGATTAGATATATAGTGGACCTTGGAAATGACATATATGTGAAGAAATGGCACTGGGCTGCGCGTACATCGCCCTCCTGTCCTAACGCAGTGCAATGTGACGGCCATGGCAGATTTGCTCATATGAGCCTTCTTCCTGTGAGAATGAACTCAGTAGATTATTAGATATCAGGACTATCGGTTCCAGCAGCCCACATTTCTTCGTTAATTTGAGTGCTAAGATTAGCCTACGACATCGCAAGGAAACATTCACTTACACTCGTAATTACAAGAGAACGAAGTTGTGAACAGATGGAACTTACTTTGTAACACTACTAATGTGTCTATATCTGCTCGAAATTGAGAAATCTGATTCTTTGAGAACAAATCATTCTGCTGTAAACCGTTAGAAATTCATTCAACCTGTCGGTACAGATCACAACAATGGACTAGCCTGTATGTGCCCGTTTGATATGAAGGGTTGTCGTGAAGCACGGGTCTGGGTACAGGGTCTGAGTCGTACCCTTTGGCAATGCACTCCTGTTCTGTCTCTCTCCCAGCATGCCCATTATATTCTCTGGTTCAGGTGGGAGTCCAGCAGTGAATCCAACAATAGTAGCAACAGTTCTGAATTCCTCGATATATTGACATAATTCTGTTGCTACTGTAATTGCTTTGTGATCGGAGGGAAGCACTTGAATTTCTCTTTACAGTTCTAGTACAATCTGATCATCTGCTGTGAGAGCGAGAAGACTCCATAATGTCAGCATATTGGGGCAAATACGCAGGTAATCACCAAACAAAAACTTTATATATTGAATATGAATCGCATTGTTGGCATGCATGTATAAGCACAAAAAACGTTATTATGGGTATAAGGATGGAGCAACAGCAAACGGAGGAAATAATTTTCAAGCAGCAGGATCTCATTTCTGCTGCCACTACTAAATTGCTATAGTATTACAAAGATGGCATGTTAAGCTGAAGCTGAGCCTGTTCAAGTAACATTAATTCGAGTCTCAAAGAAGAGTGTTATGAATGTGCTGCATGAATGTTGAAGTTCTTCCAATGTAGTTGATTGTCGACCAGCTGAGTTTTTATTTTAGCCCTTTTGTGTGTCTGGGTGTAGCGAGCAATCCACAAAGCAAAGGCGCTCACCAGAAACACGCTTGCTGGAAATGCGGTTGGGTCTCAAACTGGTTGAATCCCCTCTTGTTTCATTCCTGAGAATATTTACTACTCTGCCTCAGTCTCTTGATATCATCATATCAGATGAGAATCTGTTCTAGGTATGTCTCTTCATCTCATCTCCGAGTGCTGCTAGCCACCCCGGAGGCAGACACCACGAAGCCGCAAGTATAGTTCTTCAATATTATGCAATTTCTTTTCAACTTCGATTATTCGAATCTAGCGTCCTTAAGGAATTTCCTTCGTCGAGAGTGATAAAAATTTATAAGAGACATAGCTGGCTACCGTTAATCCCTTCACAAATATGTCATTATTTCAAGGATTCAATTCTAAATTTCAAGGACATCATACGCCGACGCCTTAGTTTCACCTTCTCTATTCTCTTCTATCTTTAACGTCTAAGGGAGATTCCTAAAGGCTTTGTGATTGCAACGCAAATTCCTGCCCATAGCATTCACACTGTCATCAAATTCATAGAGCTTCATCTGTTACAAGCATTCATCTGTGAAAGTCACAAATCCTGGTAGGTTAAAGCCAGATCTAAAAATGCTTGGTGAGTCTGTCACATGTGTATACACGATGTGATTAAACATAGTTTTCAAAAATCTTCTGATAAATCTGTTCACAACCTTTGATTTTATAATTTACAATAATTACTCGCCTCTGCGATGTGCTACAAATTTCTCTTAAGCTGTTGATTTGTTGACTCATTACCTGCCACAGGTATCTCTTTTATAAACTTAAAAATGTTTATTACTTCTGAAGAAGTTCATATTCTACTTGATCGTGAGCAAATACTGAATCAAATGGAAGATCAATCAGATCAATATAAAGTGAGCTGCGAGAGTAGATGATTTGATTTGAATTGATATCGAAAGAATTGAGTGAGACTAAGAAACGAAGTGCTGTGACTGATGAAGGGGAATGTGTGGGTGGGGGGCCATGGCAGATGAGCTCATTCGGACGGCCAAGTACATCGGCACGCCCGGGAAGGGCATTCTTGCAGCAGATGAGAGCACATCCACCATCGGCGCGCGTCTGACGGGCATCAATGTCGAGAACACGGAGGCCAACCGCCAGGCACTCCGAGAGATGCTCTTCACAGCGCCCGGAACTCACCAGTTCTTCAGCGGAGTACTCATGTTCGAGGAAACGCTCTACCAGAAGACGCTCGCCGGGAAGCCCTTCGTCAAGCTCCTAGAAGAAGGCGGCGTCATGACCGGCATCAAGGTGGACACCGGCGTCGTCCAGCTCGCGGGCACCAACGGCGAGACCACAACTCAAGGCCACGACGGCCTCGGCGCGCGCTGCAAGAAGTACTACGACGCCGGCGCCCGCTTCGCCAAGTGGCGAGCCGTGCTCAAGATCGGCCACACCGAGCCCTCCGAGCTCGGCATTCAGCAGAACGCGCAGGGCCTCGCTCGCTACGCCATCCTCTGCCAGGAGAACGGCCTCGTCCCGATCGTCGAGCCCGAAGTCATCTCCGACGGCTCCCACGACATCCGCAAATGCGCCGAAGTCACAGAACGAGTCCTCGCCGCCTGCTACAAAGCCCTCAACGACCAGCACGTCCTCCTAGAAGGCACGCTCCTGAAACCAAACATGGTCACCCCAGGCGCCGACGCCCCCAAGGTCAGCTGCGAAATCATCGCCAAGTTCACGGTGCGCGCGTTGCAGCGGACTGTCCCACCCGCCGTCCCAGCCGTCACCTTTCTCTCCGGAGGCCAGAGCGAGGAGGAGGCCACCGTGAACCTGAACGCCATGAACTCCCTCCAGACCCTGAAGCCCTGGACCCTGACCTTCAGCTACGGGCGAGCTCTGCAAGCCAGTGTGCTCAAGACATGGGGCGGCGAGAAGAAGAACTGGGTGGCCGCGCAGCGCGTGCTCTACAACCGAGCCAAGGCGAACTCGGAGGCTGTGTTCGGGAAGTACAAGGGTGACTCCGGTGGTGACTCCGGCAATCTCTTCGTCAAGGATTACAAGTACTGATCTCGCACACAGTTCCTGGTACTCGATCGATCTCTCCTTTCGGTATCGAGCTGGGTGGCCGCCACTCTCTCCGCTTCCGACCTTCGATCACAAACCCCCTCTCTCAACTTAGTTTTTGCTCACTCTGGATCTTCTCACTTGCACTGCTTGTGTCGTGACTGTGCGCAGCGCAATCACGTGCACAAGCTACAGTGTATCACAATTTATGGAATTCATGAATTCTCTTGACTTTGTTTCATGGTAGGTTGCTGGTTCTGGCTTTCGAACTGTAGGATGATGACTCTGATTTATTTTTTTGGTTTCAGGCCTTGTTACTGTAGTTGATTTGGATGTTTATTTTATGATTGTAAATTAAGTTTGTAATGAAACTGGACTTCTTTTCGAATTTCTACTGTGAATTATCAGACCAGAATATTGGTTTAGGTAGTGGAGGTGGGCAATGACTAATCCATGGTCTGTCAGGCAGTCACTATGATTCTGCATTCGTAACAGATAGCCTACATCTCACAAGCCAGACTCAATCACTGTATTCGAAGTTTTCATTATTATTTTGCTCTCTGCAATACATTATCTATACATCCACTACGAAACTTCGCATTCTGCCACAGTGGGTTCACAGTCCGAAACAGAGTAAGCAAAGATGTTAATATTACTATTTGTAAAGGGAGTATTTGACTTACGTACCTTGAGTTTTGATTAAACATTATCTTGATTCTCACTTTAAACAACTAATAAACATGAAAGAATTTGGTCGTCACTCCATATGTAGTTTTTCTTGAGTTCAGTGACCAGTGACCACAAGCTCTTGCACAACAACTTCCATGCAAGGTCTTCCGTGCCTACTAATTATTTGGAATCTTGAAATAACTGAATGTCATTTTAAAGATAACTCTTTTAGCAGTTCAAGGCATATCGTTTTGATTCTCATGTTATCCCTATGGCTTGGATACCTCTAACTGGCCGAGAGCATTCATAATACTGGTTCTAGTAACCATCTTTGTAACATAATTCCAAAAAAAATAAAAATTTTACAGATTATGACGACCTAAACTTAGAATAATATGACGACTTCCTTGACAAAAAGCCTACTCTATTCTGAAAATAGTAATGATGTAGAAAACAATCAACAATATTTGTTATTATTTGGAAGTGTAGGACAGAATACAAAAAGAAATATCAACTTAATCCATTATTTTGCAGTTTTAAGAAAAAAATATGGATGAACAAAATAAGTAAATCCATCTACTGAACAAGTTAATCAGATCACACTATAATAGCTACTCAAACAAATAGTAAATTTCTAATCTTCATACAATTCCAACGACATAGAAAAGTAGGCTCATATCACATTTTAAGAGTATATTATAAGAGGTGAAATATCAAGGCATATTAGATAAAATATTATATAACGAAGTACCATAAAATACTGATCACAAGGAGAACATAGTTTTAGGGAGCAAAATCCAGACTACTCCTACTGGACCATATGAAAATTTCATTGTGCTGAAGGATAAAATTCGAACACTCTACAAGCCAGAAAACACATTAGACATATACTCTCAAAAATCATTATGCAAATACGTACATGTATTTTAAAAAGATAATAACACACTGATACAAATGAGTATCCAAACTAAACAAATTTTGAAAAACTATCATCTCAATGACTGTTGACCAGTTCTTGAAGGCACCAAAGCACTATTACTGTCAATAATGATGGTGTTCACAAAGAGAACATTTGTCAATATTGTTGTGAAGTGTTACATTCCAATCCATCTGTGCTGTTGTAGGAATTCGATAAATTGGAGCATGACAAAATGTTTACATGAATACCAGTAGTCCACACCACCCTGATGTATCAAGGTCTCAGTTCACTTGAAGAATTGAACTGACACCTTGATAATGAATCAGGTGACCAATGGTTTTCGAAAGATGGGCTTCTTCAAATTATTTCAAGACACAACTTATTGTAATTTTGGTAGTTTTAGATCCAACTATTGTCTGTCTTGGATCCCGAAAATTTCTGGCAGGTGCTCAATGATCTCACGACTTGGACTATTCATTGCTAATTCAAAAATGGGTGGCAGCTCTTCACAAAACATGGTGCGGTCATGCTAGTGATGATTCTTCATAAGAATTATGTGTTCAATCCAAGGTGATCTCTCTAAGGAAGCATGCGTGTTTCGAAAGCGTACTGTACAATCCGGAACAAAGGACGGCACTTTGCTCCTGAAATATTCAGCAAGCTCAAATTTCAGAGCATCCATTAAAAGCTCCAAAAATGACATCACCACAACCATCACAATCAACGCAACAGAAATACCTCATTTAAACCCGCTACTTAATTAATCCTGTTAATAAGTGTAGAACTATCAAAACTGATCCCAACGATATATTGTATATACATAACCTCAACATCACAATCGAAGGTCGCCAGGATACCTCTCCAGAAGCAGCGCAATTCAAAAGCAGAAGATGAAGACCAGCAGAGCTGACATCAATTCTGGTCACAATCTGCTTCCAAGAAAGTAGTCCAAGCTCGGCTTGAGCTTGCAAATTAGCTTCATGCGACCCGTTGTCTGACATCGAGCGTGATGGGGCTGGAGGCTCTCCGTTGCCAAATGGGAACAAACTCGTCCTTCGATTTCGAAACTGTTCTCACAGGCAATGGCGATAAAGCAGGGCTAGTGATGATCAACTGAATCTCGCCGTTTGCTTGTTTCTGGGAGCGAGTAGAAGCGAATTTCTGCAACAAGGCGGTATGACGCGCCCGCTCCTTCAGCCCTAATTTCTCATCCTCATCATTCTCGTCGTAATGCTTCTGTCGCGAGGTGTCACGCCACAAGCCGTTGTCGAAGTTCTTCTCGTAGCTCTGCGGGTCGTAGTTCACCCACTCGCCGCGCCCTATGGAAGTCGAGTTCAGCTGCCGCGTCTGCGCCTTCACCTTCTGAATGATCTGCTTCCACACCGGCGGCTTGTAGAACTCGTCGTCGTCGTCCACCTCCCACCGCCCCTTCGTCCTCAGAACGTCGCCTCTTTCATGCTCGCCATTCGAAGCCTTGCGGCCGCCCCAGCGCGGGCCACAGCAGCACAGCACCACGCCTCCGTCGTCTCGCCCTCTCGTAGCCGACTGCGATCGCTGCAGATTAGGTCTACCTTTCGATCGATTCCCGTCGAGGCGCGAGAACGGCGCACCGCCCTCTCCCTCCACCTCCCCCTTCCTCCCCCGCCCGCGAGCAAACCACCGGTTGCCCGCGTTGTCCTCGCCATCGCTCAACGCCGATTCCTCCCTCGTAAGCGGCCGCCTGGTCATCGAGTCCTGCGCCGAATTCGAAACGCGCACTGACATCGTATCCCTGTGATCCATCGCCGCCGCGTCCTTCGCCTTAAACCAACTCTCATCCTCCCCCTTCCCCATCCCTGTCCTGCACTCTCTCCGACCAACACTCAATACTCAATACTCTCCACAACTCTCGAAAACTCCTCAATCCTAAACCAAACCTCTTCTCAACACCATAAACCTGCCTATAAACACCATCGCCGCTGATAAACCTGCCTACAAACTCTAAAACTCACTCCAACAAGCTCCAACTCAAAACCTCAACGATCAACAGTTTGAGCAAAAGCCGGCCAACTCTACGAATGGCGCAGCCTTAAACCAAGCCTCCGCTCGACAAAACTAAACCTCGTACAAACGACACCGTCGCTGCTATTCATGAATTCTCCAGAAAACTCACGAAAGACTCCAACAGTGAGGTAAACTCCAACCTACAGCAATTGCTGTAATTGTCAGCACCACAACTGGAAGCAACCGGACGTTGCTAACGCTGACGCCGCAATGAGCTCGCTCGAGGATCGTAGCTGGCAAGGAACCCCAGGGGCATCCATCCAGCTATTCTCGCAGGGCGATGAGCCGCAACCGAAGCTTAAGCCGTCACTTCTCACCGACGCCACCAAGCTCCAGACTCCATGCCCCGGCTTTGCTGCTCTCATGTGGCCCCCCCTCCGCTGGTGGTGGCCCGACTAACGAAGCGGCTCCGAAGGCGGGCCGAAGGAGGCCCCAAACAAAAGAACACAGAAAAAACAAACTCACTCATCTCACGGCACAAACATGACGCACCTCGCCGACAACGCCCGCCGTGAACGCCGTGACCGCCCTTCTCGCCACCAGCATCGCCGTCTTCTCCCCACCCGCACCCCCTCCCCATCCCCCCACAACCGTCCGATCTCCCCATCGACGACCCCGGTGCCGGCGCGACCAACTCCGCGCGATCACGGTCTCCGGCGCCCACTTCAAACCCCCTGTCTCCGTGCGGAGCATCGACACCGCTCCCATCCACGTCATCGACGGCTGGGAGCCCTACCTCGCGCCTTCTCATCCAGGGGATTCGGTAACCGTGTCGGGGCCCGACACGGACATCCTTTCCCGTGGATCTATGGGCGCGAGGTAGGACTCCCCGCCGTCGATGACGTGGATGGGAGCGGTGTCGATGCTCCGCACGGAGACAGGGGGTTTGAAGTGGGCGCCGGAGACCGTGATCGCGCGGAGTTGGTCGCGCCGGCACCGGGGTCGTCGATGGGGAGATCGGACGGTTGTGGGGGGATTGGCGTAGGGTGGGGGGGAGCGGGATCGGGTCCAGCTGTGACGTAGCGATGGGTGTAGTAGCGGGGATAGGGGAGTGGTGTGTAATAGGTGGCAGGTTGGATTGAGCTTTGGGGATCGTAGATGCGGGGGATCTGACGGTTAGGAATGGGGGTGGGGATCATTGGGGGCGGGGGAAGCTGGGGTGGTGCCAACTAGGTTGGTGAGGGAATATGAGTTTGTGAGTGGCCGTCTGGGTGAGATTGTTTGATCTAAATTGGAAGTGTTCAACTTACGTCCTGGATGAGGGCGACTGAGTCATGGTCTCAATCTACATAGTTGTCAACTGGGTTGGTTCATGGGTTCATAACTTCATGGGTTCTGTGTGGGAATGGTGACTACTGGCCAGGGCTTTGAAACATGTTGTGGGCAGGCAGGAGTGAGGACTTGTGGTGTGGTTTTAGAGTCCCAGTGAGCATGAGAACGAGAACATTGGTTTGATGGTGAGTTTATAAGTGTGTGTTTCTACTAGGTGATAAAGCTCACCCTTGTTTTAATGAGGGGCTCAAGTGGGACCTACTGGTGGGGGCAAAAAGCCCCATAATGTTTTAATATTGATTAAATTATTATTTTAAATATTTGAGTTGTTAAAAATTAGATGATGACCCCTTTCAACTAATTTGGGGTCTTTGGTTCATAAAGTAAACTCAATTTTTTTTAAAGAAGCCATCCGTTCTATAAGATTAAAAATAAGGTGGGAAGGACGAAGAAGAGAAAAGAAAGCCCGCTTATTATTGAGAGTATTAATCCCTAAAGGTTCAAGCCGTTTTGGGACCTCCAAAACCAAAAACTGTGATATTTGACAACCTTGTAGAAGTTGGAGTATGATTCTTATGTTTTTAATTTTTTGGTACATCTAATTGTAGGATCTTAAACCTAACTACCTGCACTGATACCATGTCAAATCTCAACATTTGTATCTTTACCATTTGTGAGATTATAAGGTTCAAAGTTTACTCTGTTTTATTTTTTAGGCTTTGTGTGAAAGGCATACTCTAAATGGTGCCAAGGGAGACTTGATGATTGTCACCCCAAACATTTTGCTCATATTTTTTTCCATATAGGTAACTAAGTTGGGCACCTCCATGCAAAATTTTAGAGTCTCATTACGCTTTTTTGACCTTCATGCAAATTATTTTCCAGAAGGAGGTACAAAAACCACAATATGGTAAAACTTATATAACGTTAAAGTTTTTTGGTTTTTTAAAAAAGTGAACAGTTAAAAGTTACGTTTATGAATTTTTGAATTATTGGAAAAAATAATTTTAGAAAATTCCTAGATCTCAAATTTTGACAAATTTTGAAAGAAAAGATTGTAAAATTACCAAAAGCTGTGAAGGTTGTTTTTGTGATTTTTGGAGGGTGCCCTTGTAAAATTGGTAATTTTTTTGACATAGGCCACTTAGGATTTTGAGTAGTGAATTGGTTATGAACACATTTCCCAAAAACAAAATCTAAAAAAACCTAATTTTAAACTGCCCGTTTTGGACTTGAAACCTAAAATTTCTAGATGAAGGTTCTAAAAGTGAAATTTGGCTTTGAAAACATTACCACATATACCTTGCGGTATAGGGAGCATCTAATAAAAAATTTAGGCAAAAATATTACTTTTAACCCCTTGACTTAGGCTGCCCAAAACAGCTGAGAGCCATTTTGGATTTCCAAAACCTTTAGGGGTTAAAGGCAAAGGTAAACAACATTATTGTCAGTGTTCCTCCAAATCATAACATGTCATTACAATAGATAAAATGCATAAAGTAGGAAATTTAATGCATAAAATAGGGGGTTTCATTTGCAAATCCTTCTTGCTACAATGCTTACACGTATGAAGAGAGTAATCAATGCAAGAGGTGGTAGTACTAGATTTTGAATACTATAAAGGAGAAAGCAAATTGTGTGTTGATTTTGGATATTATTTTACAGAAACAAATTTTATTATTGAAAGAGTCTGAAGCTTTCAATTTAATTTTTTGTATAAAATTTCATGAATTTAATTCCATTGAATATGGGAAGAGATACTATCAATAAACAACTTACTCAAGTCCAAATAAGTGAAAATCCCAAAGGAATTGCTCACAAATTGAACTCCTAGTGGTCACTTGAAGTTCGCTATCTGTAATCTAGTATACTGGGAGTTAAGTAAAAACACGGAACATTTCTTCCGGGTACAGTACACGATTTCCCTCAACCGTGCGCATTTCAAGAATTTATATTGCACAAAGATATCAATCCATAATTTTTGTGTTCGTTTCTTTGGAGCCAAATTATCAACTCATCATTTGAACATTATTTATTCCTCACGCACAAGTATTTTCAACTGCTCAGAAATCACTGTGAATATCTGTTACAAACAACTTTTACACAACAGCAAATTCAAGCCATCTTGAAACGAAATTTTGCGTGATTTGCTTGATCTAATTTAGTCCCTTCAAATTTTCATGAACACAAGCTCAACCAACCTCTACAATCAATGACTAAATAGCTGTCTGGATAGAAGACTCAATTATACAAGTGCGAACTAACAGTGCTTCAGTATCACTACTGTAGGATTCTCAACGTATCACTACTATAGGATTCACAGCAGGAGCTGCTCCAGAGAACAGATCATATAGATGATCATGAACCTCAGCAACTAGAGAACTGAACAAAGATTCATTCAGACAAAGACATTAAAACAAAGCACCATGATAGTGTAAGACTCCAGGAAGAACCGTCATCATGAATACAGTCTAGAAGCTCAACTTGAAGGTGATAAAGTAACTTAGCGCAACATTCCATCACACAGCTGGACGTTAAGAGGATAATGAGCATCTGTAAATCATGAACGATCGGCACAACTGTGAATGATCAAGTTATTTGGCTACTTCACGTTGCAACACGAGATTGTAGAAGTGTAGACAAAAATCAATCTCATGCTGTGAATTGAAATTTGTAAGACAGCTGGTGCAAAATGTTTAACCCAGACGTGTTGAATATGAACAAAGAGTATATACACGACTGGCCAGCCCAAGGAGAGACATATCAATGACTCACTTCTGATTCTCTACAAACCGTGTGGGGCTGGACAAAAAATCGCTGGTAAGAATATCTACCAGCTGCAGGTGACCTTGGAACTATCCGCCATGCTTGAAACTCACTATCGACAGAACAGGCAGGCAGCATGTACATCTAAACCATCACTACTCTTGGTTGCCAATTTACTTCTTCTTCTTCTTCTTGGGAGGTGGAGGCAGCTGCAGCTCCGACGGTTTCTTTTTCTTCGTCTTCACAATCGTACTAGTGTTGATAATTTCCTTCCCATCTCCTGGGGCTTTCACCCTCTCGTAAGTAATTGCAGAATCCAACGCGAAGAGCCTCAAGGCCAACGAGGATAGAGAGGACGACCGAGCAGCTGCTGAGAGAGATGACCAAAAACCCCAGTATGGCTTTAAACAATCCGCTTTCACCATAAGTTCCAAGAGGATGATGGCTTTCGTCACCTACATATGAAACACAGTAGCTCTTAATCATCAGCCCGAACAAAAAGATAGCGGTATATGAGCACACTCCCAGCAGGAACAGAACGTGGTGACCGCAAACTCTTTACACAACATATAGCCATAAACGAACATTCACCACCAGCTTGCTGCCTCCAGGAAGATTCAGCATGTGCTAAAAATAGGTGAGACTGAATTGGGAAAGGAAACATGTATAAGGAAATCTTACCTCATAGATACAAGAAGCGGATTTCACGAACGACCGCCAAGCACGACGCCTCACAGGTAAAGCGCGAGAAGACTCCAGCACATCATTTGCCAGAGCAGCTTCCATGTCCAACAAGCTAATCTTCAGTCCTTTCAATAAGTATTTCTGCTCACCCTCCAAAGGACGCAGAGATGAACTCACTACAGGAAATCTCTTTACTGGCTTCCTCCCTCCTGAGACACACGAGGCACCAGCCACCGGAACAGTTGGTGGCAAAATTATCTTCTCTTCAGAACCTTTACCCATCTCTTCTTGCTTGGTTTCAACTCTATCCAGTTCTGGATCTGCTTGTGCCTTAACCTGAACATCTTCTACACATGCATGCCTATCTGCTCCATTAGGGTCAACCTGAATACTGGCTTCACATGATTCTTTATTAATTCCTGAGCAATCAATCTGGACATTGTCTTCACATGATCCTCTAGCAGCTTCAGTACAATCACCCTGATCATCACCGCTACAGGTTTCTTTGGCAGCTTCAATGGGCTTAACCTGCACAGTTTCAATACATGTTTCTTCGGCAGTGGCCATAGTATCAGCTGGCAGAATTTCTATGTGTTCCTCTGGAATAGACATCAAATCTATAGACAAAGAGCCAGCTGCTTCACGAAGAACCCCATGTTCCTGCTCATGTTTCTCAAGCATTAAGTCTAATGTGACAGAGTCAGTTTTCAAAGATATTGTCTCTTGAATGGAGTTACAGATTTGCCTTCCAATCTGCTGTCCCTCGAACATCCGATCTAGATTGAGAGCACTGTTGCCTACAGGAACTGTACTTGTGTTCAAATCTTCTCGCTGCGGCTTCTCAAACATTAGATCAAAAGGCAATGATCCAACTTCAATTGGTGGAGTTGATGAGTGAGATCCAAGAGCCTCAGCATGATGCCTTTGCACCGACCTCTCATTTCCTTGAGACGAAGGCAAGGGGAGATTGATCAGATAGTCCCAAGTTGAAGATCGTCTTGCAGTAGGTTTAGTAGGGATAACTGCAGGACGTTCTAAAGCCTCTGCAGTACTCTGAGAATCAAACCACGAGTTAGACTTGAACCTTCCCACATCAAACTTCTTAGTTTCTGGCTCCACAACATTGTTGTTATGAGGGAAGTGGGCGAATGATGGGGCGGGAGGGTTGCTAACATTCAAGCTAGTAAATAAAGGACTAGAATTGGGATTCAGGCTGGTGTGGTGTGGGACTGAAGGGTTTGAACTGGTGTTAAAATTGTTAAACAGAGGACTAGACTGCAAACTAGCGTGACGTGAGGAAGGAGGGTTGGGAGTCAAATTGGTGTACACAGGGGGATTGGAATGATTGTTCAGATTTGAGTGCCGTGAGTCAGACGGGCTAAAGTTGGAGTTCAAATGAACATAAGGTACAGCAGACGGGTTCGTGTAATTCAAATTAGGGAAGGACGAAGCTGGAGGATTGTTTGACCCATTGAGATTTATATTCTCAATTGATGAGTTATACTGAGGATACAGCACAGGTTGTGGGTTTCTACTATCAAGGGAATGGAGAAGGTTAGTGTAAGACAGATGTGTACTATTCACATTTTCTGCACTAGGGAGAAAATTGGGATATAATGAAGATGGAGCACTTAAAGGATCATGGGAGGAGAGCATTTGCTGGAAGGTCAATTGCTGAGAACTTCCATGCTCTAAAGGTGCGAGGTACTGATTGAAAGGTACAGGCTTAGGGTTTGTGTCACTCAAGGAGAGCAAAAAGTTAGGATTAGCTACAGGTGTGTGGCCTACGGTGTTACGAGGGGGAATAAACTGTTGATACTGGGTAGCTGCAGGGTTTGAAGATTCTAAAGAAGGAAATCCCTCCATGGATGGATAATCAGGAGAAGATGGCATCATGAGAGAAGAATCGAAGACAACGGAGTTTTGAATAGGGGGAGCATAAGATTGACCTCGATCTGAGAACCCAATCTGGCTTATTCTCTCTTGACTAGCTTGGGGAGTAGAAATCATTGCGGGAGCAGGAGGATGGTACCCATATGAAGCTGATGCATCTTCTCTGAAACTTTGAGTGGCAACGTTCAGATCATTCGCCCATCCACCACTGTTACCATGAGCACCATGTGCAGTGTTAGAGGAATCCAACCTAGTGGAATTCAGCATCTGCTCTGTGAAGCTTTGACTGGAAATGTTCAAGTCATTCACCCATCCACCGCTATTTCCTTGACCGTTTTGAGAAATAGTTGTGCAATTTGTCTGCGGCAGGTATAATCCCTGGTCCCTGAATTGCTGGTCAGAGATGTTCAAGTCGTTCACCCAACCACCGCTATTCCCTTGACTTCCCTGTGGATTGCTTGGGCAATTGAGCTGGTTGGCGTTCAATCCCATTTCCCTGGCACTTTGGTTGGAGACATTCAAATCATCCACCCAACCGCCTGCATTGCTTTGAGAACTGTGCAGGCTACTTGAGCAATTCAGCTGATTCGAAATCAAACTTGCAGGCTTCTGCGATTGATTGACATCCGCAACCTGTTTTCCGCTCGTAATACCAAACTTCGCAGGTAATACATTGGCGTCCCAGTCATCCACAGGTAAAGTTGTTGCAAAAGTCTCGTTTTCCTCTCTTGGCTCCTGCGTAGGTTTCGTGGGTTGCTCTGGTGGTTGGGACAACACTTGAAGAGAAGAGGGCTCTATAAGTTCTTCCAAGGCCTTCAAGAGGCCATTCGAGGGAGTATGCTTCACAGGAACCTGAACCTGAGGAGTTAAAATCTTTTGAGTTTGCAGATTCTCAACATACTCTGATAAAGGCTCCACTGATTCAGTGGGTTCCATGTCCACATCTTCATCAACTATCGGTTGTGAACCTTCCCTCTTCAGACTTCGTCGTGCTCTCTCACTTCTAGTTGCAGTGCCATTCTTAGCAGAGGATTGATGCGGGTCTTGTGCTCTGTCAAAAGATGACAACTTTTTGGTCTTCACCGGAATTTTGGTGGAGTCGTGAGTAAATTTCTTAGGCTTTGGAGGTATTTGTGGCTGAACTTCTTTCGGCACATTCTCTGTACTAGGCTTACTACCCGGAGGGCAGTCATTTAAGTGAGTCTGAAACTCAGCTGTGAGTTCGTACGTTTCATGGCATGTTTGACAGTGATGTCGAGAAGTCCACAGAAGCTCGAGACACTCACATCGCTTCAGCACATCGTCATTCTGATCTGACGCCAAAGCTAATCCGGAGGCAGTTGGTGCAGCATATCTCCTCTGCAGTAACCTTGTTGCTTTCGCTGCTGGGAAATTCTGGATGTTCCTCCTTTCCACTATTTCCTCCCTGAGCGAGATTTCCCTAACAGCCCCGGACTCATCAACGACCTTGCTTGACTGTGTAGTAATAGGAGCACAAGAGTCACTAGATGCAGTTGTGATATCAGGCATGTCCAGAAGCTGCCTCGAATACAGTGATCTTCGCCAATGGTAGATGGCAACCCTAAGTACTCGTTCATGTTGACATCTAGGACTGAGCCACTTGACCAGCTCATCTAAAGCTTTGTCACCTTTATAATGAATCCACTTGATTCCTTCGTCCACCGTCTTCAAGTCAGGACCATCATTTAGCTTGTCCTCTGCAGAGATGAGCAGACATAGTGTACCATTTGAGACAAGACCACGTGCTACCGAGTAGAAAGATAGAGTAATCAACTTAACAACTAGAAAGAAAATAAGCAGCTGTTTCACAAGAACTACAAGAACTCACTCCAACAAATAACTTCAAAACAAAATTCAACAGAAACGTTTAAAAAGATGAGCAAAAGTAAAACAAAGAAACTTGATTTACGAAAGTTTTGAACACTCAAATAGAAAGGCATAGCATACCAGATGCGGTTTTGGATTCTTGAGGAACCGTGGAAATGAAAGTATTTTGGTCTTCAATCCCTTGACTGCCAGGGTCAGGGTTAGGACCTTTCCCAGTCTGGTCTTGTGAAGCAGAGGTCATGTCGGCGACAACTACACAGGGTCGGCCATCAACACCAGTCAATGCCCAGTATTGTCGCCCAAGGTGATCTGTGCCCATGTGCTCTCTTCTCAGACTGAGATTGAAAAGCTTGGCACCCAGTTTCGTGATTTTCGCATCCAGCTCTCTTGCGCTTCGTAAAACTGAAGTTCGATTACCTTCACCTTCCGGTTCCTTTCCAGCAATAGCTTTGCCATCTGAAGACTCCTTAGTTAAACCATTTGATTCAGCACCATTAACACCAGGCAAGGTACTATTAACTGCAATCTCTTCTTTCTTGGCCTTTTTCAAATTATCAGGGCCATTGCTAAGTGTTGTTGGGATATCAGAGGTCGCCGTCTCAAGACTCCTTTTCAACGGATTCAGGGGCATCTGAGCTGCGTCAGGCTGGATAGGAATAATCCCTTCGACACCCTCAGCAATAGGAACATCACTTTTCTTGCTTCCATGTGACTCTTTGTCCTGATCTGGCACGCTCTGCTCTGTTCCCTGCTCTACCCCACGCTTTTGATCGAGAGATCCGTTACCAGAGTTCATGATTCCGGAATCTCTCGATTGAGATATTTTGCTAGCGTCACTTTCATCTAGCCTGGTACTCTCTAACCCTTTCATCGACGGCGTCTCCTTATCTGTCTCAACTGAACCAGGGCCAGATAACACCTTCTGATCTGATGACAATTGATCAGATTCAGGTTCCTTTCCAGCTTCAACATTAAGATCCAGATCATGTACTACTTTTGCAACTCCCACAGTCATTTCCTGTGTTTCTGACATACTATCCACACCTAACACAACACCATCACTACCCGGCGCTGGTGGTACGATTTTAGCTTCTGCAACGTCAGATGTCTGCAATTCAAGCCTGATAGATGACGCAACTGCTGTTGCTCCATCTCTTGTTTGAGTTGCATATAAACTTAGCCCTTGCTGTGAAGCTATTTGCGGCTTCTGCAAAGTTTCTTTATCAGCAGATTTTCCGTGGGTTGTGGCGTCCACAGGCACCACTATTTTCAAGCGCTCTGCAACCAAATCTCGGAGCTGTTGTTGTAACTCCAGCGCAACTTCCACGCTTTTCTCTAAATGGGCACGAACTTGAGGAGTCTTCAGTGCTTCATCGCAAAGGAACTTTAACAAAGAAAGTTTCTGAAACAACAGAGAATAACATACACACAGCATAAGTACAAATCTCAATTATGTTTTTTTTTTTGTTTTTGAATAATCATAGAGGTATAGTGCTGCAACATCCTGCATAATAAACAAAGGATCAGGGTGAACATTGATAACGATAACTTAAGGTGCAATAATCCCTCGACCGGAATACCAGTAACAAACTTTAATCACGTCCACATAAGAACCTACACTACGAATGACGTAGAATCATACAAGCTTGCAAAGACCCCCAAAATCCAGTTTAATCATGAGGCCAACCTTATCCGTCAACAACTTCAGATTGGAACTTATTGCACAATGTCCAATGCTAGTACAAGACTGAAAATGACGAGATAAGTATGTTCTTACATCAGAGAGACTTAATTGCCAGTAATCTTTCTCTTCCAACTCTTTGAGCAGTGCTTCCATGGTGCTCTCCACCGCAGGACGTTGAGACTCGGGGCCTTTACAGGGGGTATCATCCTCTACATCTACTTCTGATTTTGTACCGGACCTTAGCACCCTCCCAGGCTTTTCTAGCTCATGCTTATTGCTAAGAACAGAAGAAGAAATTTTTTCATCCTCGTACTCCAATTTCAATATGCTGCCTGCTACGGGCCTATCCATTTTTTCCTCCAATGCCGCTAGTTCAGCCTCCCCAAGAGAGGGTGCCTCCGGAAAAGCTTCTTCAACAGCAACACAGGATGGACAGAACCAGTTGCCTTTAGGAACTTTCTCAAGCGGAGGAACTAAACAGTATATGTGATACTCTGCATCACAACCATCACAGAGAAGTATACTGTCATAATCCTCATCAATACCACATACTCGACATGTGGTGTCGTCCTCCCAAGGTGCTTTTCCAAGCTTGTCGTCAGTGGCATTTCCTGGACCTTTTGTTCCGGATTTGATGAGTGGCTTTTTCCCTAAACCATCCACATCAGTGGCCTTTTCTTTCTCTTTATCTTTTGCCTCTGACACACCCTTAATCAGACTAATCACCTGCACGTAGTGTAATAGTATCCATGAGTTATAAGAATGTGGATTAGGAGCAGAAATAATACCTTAAGCATGTCAAATAATCACTTAAATAACGATTTTTGGGTCGAGATAAGATTGCAGAAACAGTAACAGGACGAAGTATCCCACTGCAAGATTTCGCTAAAGAGAAAAATAAGTAATGATTAACCTTAAAAGACATAGTAGCTCCCGTGATAAATAAAATTTCTTACACATCGCATTAAAACAAATAATATTACCAAGACCACCAATGTGCAAGGAGAACATTCAAAAACGTAAACATATTGATGCAAACATACCTGCTTAAGATACAGCTTTTCAAACAACAGAGATAAATTATTAGCAAGTTCAAGAATTGCACTGCTACTTCTGTGCACCTCTTCAACATTTTTCCACACCTGAGGCAATGTATCAGAAAAACTCGTAAGAACCAGACGATTCTCAAGACTTAAATCAGCACCTTGCAACTGAGATCGAACTTGGACACAACTGCAGCAGAAAGTAAGTTAGCGAAGTGGTACGCTAAACTACTGCATATGAACGGATACAAAAATCACTCTTGCGTGTACAACTAGTAAAGAAACCAGAACCAGGGGTAAACCTGTCGCATATCAGCAGCAAATGCATCTGTTGACCCTCCATATGCTCCCGCAGCAAGGCGAGCATCAATTGTTCGAAAGTCCAGAGGTCGTGCTAACGGCTCTGCTTCCTTGTTTGACTTCATAGCAAAAGCAGCGCCCACTAGATTACTGAAAACCTGTTTGCTATCCGCTTTTGCCACTTCACGCAAGACAATTCTACATCGCTGCATAAGATGCTCAGCAGACGGGGCAGCCTTAACCTTCCGGACACGTGGAGCATTTATGGCCTTCAACTCCTCGCCATGATACTGCGCTAATACCTCCAAAACGGCTCTCTGCAAGGAGACATCTTCATGTTATTCTCTGGTGTCTGATCAGATCTACATAGTACATTTACATCTGCAGCAATGGCATTCCTGACAATAAGGGACTATGTAGTGCTATATAAAACTATTGCTAAGCACACAAGGATGTTGAAAAACAAACTAAAACTTCTCCGAAACAAACTGAGTGAATCAAACATGAGGGGCATAGTAAAGGAAACTGGGATAAAGTGAAAACAACAGGGAAGGGACAGAGATATAACTTTCTTCTATTACAGGTCTCTGTCTATGAAAACGGTTATATTGCCTGCTATCTATGCTCATAGGCTACTAGAATAATATAAGTACCTTTGTAGTGCCAGCAGCGTTGCTTTTGAACGTGCCTTTACTAAGTGACCACTCTAAAGTGGCTTTAGCCCAGTCCGGGGGATTCAAATCTAGTGACACCTGCACTTGATTCTTGAGTTTTGTACCTAAATTAGTTGGCATTTTGCGTACAGGTTCCAATGCCTCAACCCACTTTGGAAGAACCTCCGGCATTTCTCCAGTCCTTCCACTCTTGATCTTCTTTGGAGCGGGATTAATTGGCGTTAGTGCGACATCCCATTCTTGAGGAACAAATATGACTATATCCTTTTCAACTGTTTTCGGCATTCTAAGCGTTAACTCTTTTTCTGCCTCGGCTAAAACCTGCAACATGAAACAAATATTAGTCCAGTTGGACATAAGTAACTAAAGTCCACCAAAACAATATCCTACAACCGTATCAGCGCTAGAATAACTACAATGACCTATGTCGCACAAGAAACCCAAGATACAACTTAGATTGAGCCCCAGTACCAATCATCAGTAGCAGGCGGTTTCAACCTTATCATCCTATGCGTGAAACCATGAACAACAATAGCCTTGCAATTTGCTATCTCTAGAGATAAAGAAACAAGATCAACTCAATAAATAAGCTACGATTATGCATGCAAGAAACAAAAAATTATCCAACATTGTGTAACAGAAACACAGCGTTGTTTGAGTGCTAAGAAACGATTCTTGATCACGACATGTCATACCCTCTTGTCAAATAATAGTCCAACCACAAATAAGAATAAACGTGCTTCATACTTACCATGCAAAACTAAAAAAGGAAAAAGTTGTGAACAAGCCTGACCTGAGCATCACTTTCAACACCGACAATCCCTTCAACAGCACCGCCCATAACACCACCATCTCCTTCGAAATATCTCACAAGCTTTCTGCGCTCTTCCAGTGCTAACTCGGTTATCTCACCCTGTTTCTTCACGTCTAAAATAGCAACAAGATATCTATGAGCGACTTCTGGCCACGTGATTGCATTCATTGGAAGATCGTCACCAAACTCTGGAGGCAGAGCTATATCAGAAACGCGCTTTCTTCCTCTCTTTTTAGGTTCGTCGCCTTCATCCTCGTTCAGGCCTTTGAAAACTCGAAATTTTAGATCAGAGACAAGAAACTTCAATATGGGAATATGTGCCTCAGCCAAAAAGGCAAAACTCTTTCCTAAGCTTTCATCAGAAGACGCAGCTGGATTCTTCGTCCCATTTAGTCCTCCGTGAGATACATGCAAGTTCTCTTCCTCAGTCCCCTTAAATTTCAAATCTTCAGAAGATTTCTCTTTCCTTTCAACATCTTCTGTATGTCCAGTAAAAGAGCCTGTTACCACAGACTGCGTTTCCGCTGCAACATTCAGGTCCGCGTTTTTACTCAGGTTAGAAACTTCTATATTATCCTGCTTACTGTCTACTGCAGTGCTTGGCTTATCTGACGTCTTATCGCCTTTCGTCGTATCCTTAACAGCTGATTCGTCAGGGCCTGTCAGGTTTGTCTGCTCTCTTCCTACCGTCATGTTTTCCACAGAAGAAACCACCGCGCCATCCACATTTTCCTTTCCTCCAGATTGTCTACTAGAGTCCTTGATATGAGTCGTGACTTCAAGTCCTGCCTTGGCAGACGCCCCATCCATCAGTCCTGCTTCCAGGTCCTCAAGTGTGAAGTTTATCTCATGCCCAAATAAATCTGAGAATCGACCCAAGAACTCCCACACCTGTCACCATTGTATCACACAAACACAAGAATGTGTAAGAAAAAGATATTTTATTGAAGTGGGATTCAAGATTCACAATCCGGATCGCAAATTCTGCACAAATCTGGGATATTCAGTGTAATACAGAGTGAATCAAGTCATGAAATGAACAATTTGAATGAATAATACTCGTGAAAATTTTGTCACTTCTACTGCATGGTGCATGACGTTGTAAGAGCTATAATTGGGGTTTGCAAACTAGGAAGAAAAATAAACATGCACACCTGAAGTAAATCTCCAACCAACTCGAAAGGCAGCTTCTTAAGAACAGGTTGGCCGGCTGGAGGCGGCTGGCGCGGCTCTTCAACAATAACCACAGGAGGAGGCACCGGTGTTGCTGTCGCTGTTAGTACACATGACTGCCCTAGTTCTATTGCCGGTGCAGATGCAGGAGCCATCATAATTACAGGTGGAGGATTTCGGAAAACCACTTTCTCGATCCCAAGTTGCTCCCCTGCTCCCAAATTGTGTACTTGCGGTAGGGCTAACAAGTCCGTAGACGATGATTTTAACTTCTTCACACTTTCCTCAGCTGCATTTACCATCAAAACCAAAGCTGAGCACATCAGAACAGACATAATATATCTTCTGGAAGTTCCATGTAAAAATAATCTCTTTGCAGTTTCTCGACATCCGAGAGCAGTCCAAGAAGATTATTCAATCGTAGCAATTGGTTGATAACCATAAGCAACGTGAGTTCTCCCATATTTGAGGACACTGACACACGCAACCACTTAAGAAATCAAAACGACCTCCAAGCTTAGCATGGATCAAAATCCAATATGAAGTCGAAAGTATGAGACACTCCCACATACCTGTCACATCAGCCTTACTTTTCCTCTTCCTCCGTTTCCAAGGACCAGATGCGTTCTCTGCAGGGTCTTTGATAGACGGTAATAACAAGGCAGCAGTACGTGCTGCTTCCACAATCTGATCGACACCCTTTACCCATGCTTTATCATTGACTGCTGGCTTTCCAATGTGGAGAGCCCTAATCATCTTCTGGACTTCCGGTAAGTTCAATCCAAAACGATCCTCCCCCAATCTCTTCTCCAGGTTCTCATAGAACAGGGCCTTAGTAGTCTCTCTTCTATCAATACTCGTTTGTCTTAACAAGGCCGAGTTTGATACATCAGTACCTCCATCCCCAAGATTAGAAGTGCCCGAGTGGAAAATCACGTAGTCATTAGTGGCCTCCACGATGGGGACTGAACAATTAATCCCGGACCCCAACGACTTCTTGCAGTTCTCTACGAATTGCTTACTGAAAAGTTTCCATGCTTCTCCTGTTGACCGAGCTTCCACGGTAAACTCTTCCATCAAAATATTCGGAAGAGGTTTGATAGGTGGTGATTGAAACCCCAAAGGTTTACGGAATGCAACATCGGCCACTCCAACACTGCTGGGACCTACACTTTCTTGGACTGGCCCTTTACCTCTAGATACTAGTGCTGAAGGTTTATCATCCTCTTCGTCTGACAAATCAATCACCACAGGTGGAAGTTCCGAGTGGTGGTTGTTTGCTGTCAAATTCTCCAAACCACCTACATTTTTGCCATTATTAATGGTGTTGAGGTCATTCTTAACATCTGAAGCGGACACCTTGTTCTCCAACGTAGTTTCAGAACGACGATCTTTAGAGATTTCTTGCTCTTCTGTGAGATCAATAACACCTTGGCCAACAGAATGGTTGGCTACGACATGATTCTTAGATAAAGCAAGTGAATTATCATTGTTGACGATTTCACTTCCATCTTCATGACATTTCCCAAGTGGAATCATCCCACCTTTCGCATTACCTGGCTCTTTATGTCCCTCAGGCTTGCCCATGTGCTTGACGACGTCTTCATGGCCATCTTCCGTATGTTGTTTAATGCCTTCTGCAGCCATTTTGTTTACGCTACTGTCGCCTGTCTTAGCTATTACTCCTCCCAGGACGCCTAAGCTTGATATGTCCTCATTGACCTTGGTTTGTCCAGCGTGAACAGGAATACCACTAACAGACAACCCACTTTTCCCCAAGCTTGAGGTTGCTAATAGATCATTGTTAGTGTTTGCAGGACCTATCACGAGCTTCCTTGTAACCCGAAAAATTGGTCCCAAATCCCCACCATCTTCTACAGTACTAATACAATATGATCCTGTATCAGGGTCATGATATGAGGACAGAAATCCGACAGGCCAAATGTGATGATCATCGGAATATGTCGAACGAGGGTCAATTACCCCCAGTTTTTCAATCATCACATCTCCAAAGAACATGGGTAGTTTGCTCTGCAAGCAAAAAAAATCATCAACCAGTATGCATTTTGTTTACATTGAGGCCCTGGAAAACCAGAAAGAGTGTGAAGTGGAACTATGTTCATGAACTTCGTTCAAGGTGATGACAAATGGGGCACCAATGTAACTACAGGCTTGAGAATGAGAGTACGAGGATAGAATACAAAACAAACTGGAAAACGGTACTAACATAATGATCAATTTCAAATGTTACTAGAAGTCATTCCTTTTCCTTAAAACATATCCCTAGGACAAAGTCAGTAATCGTATCAGATTCTCAGTATGAACAACTCATAGAAGTAAATCACGGAAGTACGTGAGAGAGACACACACAATGGAAGCAAAAAGAGCTGATTAAGACGATGTATCACAAACTAATAGAAGAACCACATTCTGATTTGGCAAATTACGTGACTCGATCATAATGAAGGACAATAGTAAATATTTGTGCACATACCACTTCAATAGCTTGAATTACTGGTTTGTTGATCTCCTTCATAGCCAGTAACGACTCTACGGAGATCAACCCATGTGTACTGGGAACTTTTGGTTTCTGCAATCTGGGATCGTGCACAAGACCGAGGAAGCGAGCCACGTCCTGTCTGGACCTGTATTTTCGCTTCGCGGGAGAAAGATAATACTTCTCCTGTGCGCCCGTGGGTTTCCTTCTCAGAACAACCCGCCAGTCCTCTGGAAGTTTGCCTTGAAGACCACTTATGAAAGTCCGCAACTGTCTCAAAGACTCTTTTGCTTCTCTCAGAAGTTCCTCCCTTTCAGTTAAGCGTTCTCCGACCGCGAAAAGCCTGAGTTCCTCGGAAGATGAAACCTCTAGGCAAAATGTTCCACTAGATGGAGCTGCTGTCTGCTGGACGCTGATTTGATTCGTGCCGGAAGACAGATTTGAAGGGCCTATAACGTTTGGCTGCGATGAAGAAACATACTGATTCATAACCGAGCTTTTCTGATATTGAGGACCACTTGGAGAGGCTTCAAAATGCGAACTTATAGCTGTGGTACCCTTTAAATCTTTACCAGTCTTGTACAGTTGTATTGGAGTCAAATGAGTGGATATGGATCCTGTATAAGTCAAATCTGGTGCATTACTTACTGTATACTCAGTCCCTGGCAAAATGGTATTTGATTGATGACTAGCTGACAGATGGGCATTTGGGGATGGCAAAGTCCTGATCGCACTTGCGTCAGGGGGGACAATGAAATTTACAATGGGAGCAACAGAGTTCAACGCAGATTTGGGTTGTATGGGTACATATCCAGGGTAACTAAGCATCCTGTAAAAAAAAACAACATCGTAGATTAAACATCGTAATCTGTTCATAATGAATACAGTATATATGGCCGCCAACGCAGAAGCGTCATGGTAGGCGCATATTCGGGTTTCTCATATGTTCAATGGGTGCGCAATTTCTTGCAAAAGTTACTCTGCATATGAAATCAACGCAGCAACAGCAGCCCTAAACAATTGGAATAGTAAATCTAATGCAAACAATGTAATGTACATTTTTGAAAGCAAGATAATTAGATTCACAGATAAGAAAGGGCAGATGATCTGCTGGTGCTTACTTTGATTGGGCCGAGGCTCCCCCTGACACTTGGATGCCAGATTCTTTGGTGAGCATGGGCGTGACATGGCCTGCGTTCGAGACAACCGGTAGGCTTCCAGCAGTGGTCAAGCTTCCTTTAGCTGCACCCTTTCGCGCTTCTTTCTTAAAATCTCTGATAACCTTTACCTTGGTCGTACTTGCCTCAACTCCGTCAGACTTCTCATGTATTTTCTGATCCATACCAAGTGAGAAGGCACCAAAGCCTGGATCCTCCTTTTTCTGCAATGCCGTCAAGAAATTTGACGAGTACTTTTGATACTCTGCGACTGCATTGTCATAACTTATCAAAACCCTGCCCAAAGGCCAGTAGTGACCAGGTTGTAGACCACAAGGTCCACAGTGCCACACATCAAGCTCGTGTGCTGGTGTGGGCCAATGTTTCACACAATCCACATGAAACCCCCTTTCACATTTGTCACAGAAGATAGTGGACTTCAAAGTTTCGGGCCGATTACAACAATGGCACAATCTCCCGCTTTCAGGTCCAGTCACTCCTGGGAAGAGAGCAGCGTGTCCAGAAACCTCCCTCCTCTTCCCATGAATTGCCACTACAGATTCTAATGCCTCTTTCCTATCTTGCTCTTGTCTTTCTTTCTTCAGTATTCCTGTTCATATCACCACCAGGGCAATAATATCTAAGATAACGCAACATATGTAGGTGCCAACAGCAGTACGCTCATTGTCTGTGCCACACAAAAACTCTACATCCACCCTCAGTTCCAAGAAAACTTAAGATCTTATATGTGCCTATTCATGCTATTTGAGAGTAAGGAGAAAGCTACAGCGTTCCGGTGGATGAGGCCCCTTAAAAATAGGCTGGTCATACAAGTAACCTAAACCATGAAATAAGCGTGAAATAGAACTCATGAAGCTCAGCATGCAATGTTCCTAAGGGAAGTTACCTTCCTTCACCGCATCAGCAACCGATAGTACAGTCTTAGACGCAGAGGCTGCCTCTCCTTTCAACAAGCCACCCTTTCTTGCCAACTGCCGCATTGGGAGTTGCGACTAATACCAAACATCCAGTATATTGTTAGTCGCAAAATTTCATAAACTTTCCCAGGCTCGAATACTGCATATCATCTTTTAAAATGATTAATTGATTAATCACACGAGTATTCAGGTCCTTCTATTTCTAATTGCAAGAAAAATGTCAGTGATGATCTGCAGTGCACTGAGGTGTTTCAGCTTATGTATTGTTTGAACATTATCAAATCTCTTATGTGTAAAGATTCAAAGAATATTGAAACACATTGTCTCAGACACTGTAGTGTTATTAAGCAATGTACGACAAACAAAAGTACATAAAGGAGTAAGTTTCTACCGATAAAAGGCCAACGATGTGATATTACTTGCCCATGTACTTCGAATGATACATAATCTGCATATGTTTCATATTATAGAGCCACTCTTACCTCCTCGCACTTCATTCTCCTCAAAAGCAAGAGATATAAGCTGTTTCGTCTTAAAAAAATTAAAGATTGATATGATCGTCTTTCTGTGTTTAATAACTTAGACTACCCAATCTGTCTTGAAACACTCCGCTGTAACAAACTAAACACATTCACAATAGCAAACAAAGCGAGTAAATGCTCAGAGGCAGACGCTTGAAGCATGCTCAGACATCATATTTACATTAATATTTCCAATTATGCTTCCTATAATATACTCACCTCTATTCGTACTTGTGGAGCATCTTTGGCGATACTCTTGAGCCCGTTTATTTCTTCCTCCTTTCGAGCCCCATTCTCTGTCAACCCATGCCCTTTCTTCCAATTCTCATGTTCCCTAATGTCTGAATTAGGAGAGGCAGACACGACAACACGCCCAAGTCCATTCGAACTAATGAGTCTCGAATCCTCATTGGCGACCCCCTGTAATACGTGAATTGGCATTTTTGAGCTGCCATCATCACATTGCGCCTCCACGTCCTCTGTCAAATCAATAATTGGTGCTCCATTTGATTGCCCCTTTGAACCACCCAAACTGCCCTGCTTCTCGACAACATTACCGACCTCTGTACAGCCGGAGGCCTCCACTTGCAGAGAAACTCCTTGAGCTGATTGAGCTGAACACCCCCCTGGCAGTGAGGCATCCATCTCACCTTCACCATCAACGGCCGGAATAAACTTCCCACTCTGCTAACATTTCAAACCAGTAAGAGAAGGTGGCCACTACGGGTACACCTTCCATGGATTGAAGAACGCCAACCGTCTCATCATTTCAAAGGGACTGACTGCTGCAAAGAAGTCACACAAAATGCCATTAGAAATCAACAGCCGACGCACTAACCACAGCCTACACACGACCCAAAATTTTCGTGTCTCTGAACGACATCTTTGAATGTGTAAATACACAATGTGACCACGACCTAATCTACGCAATCCGAAGGCGGGGAACGATTCCCAAAGGCGACATAACCATTCCATGAAATATGTGTAGCTACCACAGAAACATAACCTATTCCTTAACTGTCCATAGCATGCGTGAGGAACCAGCGAGCTCGCCTTCTACGTATCACAGCAAGGCGAAAATCTCCTAGTGGTCCTCTTGTCACAACAGAACTCTACTACAAAGTGACGTAAACTCCATGCGTGAGAACCTGAACCCGAATATTCTAGAATAAACTAAGCCATTGAGTGACCTAAACCAGAAACCCTGTAATATTAGACAAAACATACAAACAATCGAACTCAACTTTCATTTACTGTCGCTGTAACTACGCGGTAGTCTAACAACAGACCTCAACGCAGCACAACGAGTCTAGGAAGAGTTTGAATCTAAACTACATGCAAGTACTCGAACAAATACACTCCGCTAGACTGTCATCACACTACCGGCTCCAGATTCTAATAATGTAGACCCAAAGAAGAGGCAAACCAAGCAACGCTGCTCATCCAGACTCGCTCCGACGTGAATTGTTTACTGACACTGCAAGGGCGTGACACTGTTCATGAGCAGCTTGGACGAACACATTGGACGAACACATTGGACGAACACAGCACATTCAATTGAATCGATAGTACAGCTAGACTCCCCGTATTGCAGCATTCAACTCCTGTTCTTAAAATTGCAAAACGACCTGCCTCTACCAACACGTCACCCTCGATACGCCCCCAGGCTTTTCATTCCAAGCCGACTGATTGCCCCGCGAAGCCCGTCATATTCTAACAATCCACTCCAACAATCACCCGAATCGTGTTCCACCACCTTCCCCGTCGTATCCCAGAATCCAGTTCACCTCCAAACTTTCCGAAACAAAAACCTCTCTAGACGTCACCACGCAAACAAAAACACGAATTCCACTCTTGCTCTCAACCGCGCAAAACTTTCTCAAATATTCAAAAAAAACACACAACACGCACAGTCTCGTCAAATAAACTCTCCACGAATCCTAACACCCGTGCACTTCCCGCCACCTCCCCGAGCACCTCCAAAACTCAACCTCAACCTCACCGCAAAAACGAACCCCCGCGCCACCTTCACACACACTCCACCAATAATCCTAGCCTCTAGCTCCAAGAAATCCTCACCATTCCCGCACCATAAATCACTCAATGCTCCATCACTGCGCTCACCATTCCTGCACCTCAACTCTCAATCCCCGCAACCACAACTCCACTCCCTCACCATCTCCACACCAAACCCTGAGTCCTCACCCCCTCCTCCATTCCACAAACTCACAATCCTAGCTCCAAAACCTCCACACAACCGCACCATTCCCAGACCGCAATCAACCAATGCTCCCGAGTCGCCATTCACTAAACTCCATTCCAATCACGCACTTACCCCTGCCGCAACGCCGTCCCGCCTCTCCCCTCCCTCACCGCCGCCCCGCCACAGCCAGACTCCCACAACTTCAACTCCAACAACCAAACCCTGAGCTCCGGCACGCAAACCCTAGCCCCGAATGATCGAGTTCCGAGCAATCGCACTTGTTTTCGTGTCTGTCTGTTTGCTCTTGTCTCTCTCGCTCTTCTTCCTTCCTCGTCTATCAATGCTGCAATTCTAGTCCCGTCGCCATGAGCTTCAAAAGCGTGCTTGCAACGGCAGCCGCGCGGTTCGCTTCGCCGTAGCCTATGTTTCCTTCCACAGATACTAAGTTGTGTGTATGCTCTTGAATGGCGGATCGGAACGGGGAAGCGGACCGCGAACGCGACCGCGCGTGAACGCGATCGTTGGCTTTGCTAATCCGTAGATTTTCCGCCTTAACCCTGGTTTATGGACTTAAACCCGTCGCTTTGCCCACAATTACCATCACTGTGCATCTGAAATCTACACCATGCACTTAGGATCTACAGATGGCGTAGAGAGTGACGCTTGAGATGCATTTTTTGAGGCTCGCTGAATTGAGCGCTGAAATCGGGTATTTAGGTTACTTGGAAAATTTAGGTTCACTCATCTACAAATGTTCATTCGGTTAATTTTTACACTCCTCTGTGGATTATTTTGTGTATGTAACGGCTATGTAGATTTTGTTTTTAATTCTTGACACAAGTGATGATTTATTACTACGATGTCATAGCTCTACAGTAAGCTTTAACCCTGGTTAAAGGGAGGTCACTCTCAAAAACTGTTTTGATAATGTACCTATACCATAACAATCTACAATAGTCTTAGATCTAAAGAGTACAGAATCTACAGAATGGCAGATATTGACGCGTTTCCAATCTATCTTCACTAAACCATAAGAAATTGAAGACGGGGTGAACTGACCAGCCTTTGGTTAATTAGGATGTTCGATCTTACCCGATCTGCTCTAACTCTGGTTAAGTTAGATTTTCTGGAGTCTGGGAGGATTAGCTTCAACGCTCAGCATATTCCACTTGATATTTTTTTATTAGCTTTAGTTTCGTAATTATTTTCAATTACAGTAATATAGTGACTGTGAAAAGTAATACTTGTTGATATTTTTATTTCAGGACAAGTTGTGGGGGTAGCTTCCTGTTTTCTGCTGGGTAGGTACCGAGTAATAGGTAGCCAATGGCCAGTGTTTTTGAACTATTATTCTGATTCTAATTTGGGTTTTTAGTTAGAAATGACATTTAGAAAAGTTTGTGAATGTGACATTTCTTGCATTAAAAACGTATTGGGTGTTGTGCAATGATGTTCATCTTACTGGGCCATTTTTTTAACAGAATATCCTTACAAGTATTCTCTGATATATTATTGTTTTGTGTTAAAGGTACGAGTGAAAAAAGTTTGAGTTAGTGACAAGGGACCTCAGGAATAAAGGTTTTCCCCAAAGCAAAGACATTCATGGATGTCATAAGCAAAACAATAACATCTAACTTAGACTGCTTGGCCAAATCACGGACAATTGTTTCGTCGAGTACATTTCGCATTAGAGTGTGATGAGGTTGATATCATGACTTTGAATTTCTTGAGGTTTAAGATTCGTGTACAATTGCATGATAGTGGTAAGCTTTTGTGTGAGCAAAGATTCGGTGAGGAGTCTGCATCAGTTGAGGATTAGTGTGAAAGAATTGTCAACTCCTAAACTAACTCCCAGTATGAGCAACCTCTGCAGCAATTAACCCCTGGGTACATACCCCATGGGGATGGTAGATATGCGGCAGTATATTTGCTGCCAATAAGAAACTCTAAATTTGGAGATTCCAATGGATTGTAAGAACCACATTGATGTGGATTTTACCTATGTTTTTACCTTAAATTCATAAAGTTGTAGATTCATTCCAAATAGAACTTGAATTTTCAAAATTATGTCATATTCAACTTGTCATAAAGAGCCACAAAGATATGTTTTAATATTTACATATTACAAATACAAATAATCCAAATACATTACAAAAGTACAAGGAGAAAAAAAAATGAATGAAAGTTCTAAACTTCTTGTTATGATACTAGTTTCACAAGCTAAACTATTCTATTAGTGTCATTAATACTATGCGATAATCATAAAAATGCTAATCATTGCCAAAGAGGCTTGTCTCCACTAGTTTTTGCGGTGTTTTTATCCTTTATTATTACGATGAAGTTTCATCATTTTGTTTTAAAATAATTAAAAAATTAAATCTTAAAAATGTTTTGCAACTACGAAGTATAGAAAGGCATATTTAGGTAATTCTGGACTTTTAAAAGTCCAGAATTAATAGTCAGCTCATCCGCCGACAAAATGTTTGTAGAAAATAACTTAAAATCATTGAAAATTTTCAAAAAAATTAGAATAAATACTATAAAATAATGCATATTTCACAAAATTCACAAAAAATTAGGCATAATGATGTCCAAATGAAGAATTTATGGGTGAAACAGAGTCAAAACAATGAATTTTGAGCCAAAAAATGGTTTTTATAGCACATTTTGGGCAAAAATTGCAAAAAAAAAAAGTTTTTTTCAACCCTGCTATTTTTATCGGCGGCCCGCCACGGAATGATAAAAAGTCCAGAATTAGACGTTTTGTCCATAATTACTTAAATATCCCTTTAGATTTATTAACCAGAAAATTCAAATTCAAGTTCAAACTTGTAACAATCTATGAAAAAGTGGTGGTTAAATCATTTGTGACAATCAAAGAAAGACTAAAGGCTATGACCTTAAGTGTCAAGTACTGAATTGTTTGTAATTACATTTCCCAATCACTAAATTTAAATTATCTATATTTACAATAACACATTCATTAACCACCAAATTCAAATTCGTGGCAGCTAATAGTGGCAATTCATTGATGACAGCTAATGACAAAGTTGTTGTTATGAACATGAGCGTCAGGTACAGATGTGCCTACAGTTGCCAGTAATACATTCATGAACCACCAAATTCAAATTTTACTTGGTGATTATTGATAAGAGAGTGGTGGCTAAGTGATTGGTGACAACTAGTGGCAAAGTGGTCATTATGAACCTTGGCGCTAGCTACAAATGTGCCTATAGCTGCCAATAACACATTAATCAACCACCAAATTCAAATTCTAACTAGTAACAATTAATAAGAGAGTGGAGGCTAAGTTATTAATTACAGCTAATGACAAAGTAGTGGTTGTAAACTTGAGCGCCAGCTACAGATGTGCCCAAAGCTCAAAACTGCCAGTAAGACATTCATTAACTACCAAATTCAAATTCAAACTGGTGACAGTTGAGAAGATAATGGTGACTCAGTCATTAATGACAACTAATGACAAGTAGTAGTGGTTGTGAATTTGAGCGCCAACTGTAGACAGTGCTTATAGACAATTGAGAAGGGAGTAGAGGCCAAGTCATTAATGACAACTAATGACAAAGTAGCGGCTATGAACATGAGGGTCGGCTAAAGATGAATCCAAGGGTGCCACTTGAGCACCAACTACATTCATTAAGCACCAAATTCAAATTCAAAATGATGACAATTGATAAGATAATGGTGGCTGATTCATTGGTGACAACTAGTAACAAAGTGGTCTTTATGAACTTGAGCGCCAACTACATATGTGTCCATAGCTTCAATTAAGACATTCATTAATCACAAAATTCAAATTTTAACTTGTAAGATTAGATAAAATAGTGACGGTGAACTTTTTAGTGACAAGTGATGAGAGAGTGGTGGTTATGAATTGAAATTTGTTGCAACCCTGATGGGCAGTTTACAACATGACCAAGAGCCGCTCACATAAAGGTATAAAATTTGTAATTGGCTCTTTGAATTCGTTCCAAATCAATTTGGGTTTACACTACGAGGGAAAAAGTAGAGTGACCAAAGGAGTGAGGTCCTCGAAAGGCCTAAAATCAGGCCTAGTGGATAATGGTGAAAAGTCTCCCAGTAATTTGTGGTGAGAGAGTCAAAATGGGTCTCTCATTGCAAAACAACAAGACGATAGGTAATAAATGTTCTTTTAATATTTTTAAACAATTTTTTTTGACCAAGGGGACAATGTTCCACAATTGTCATCAATAGGTTATCATTTAAATTTTATCACGTCGACTTTTTAATACACGATCATTCCTCTTGGTCTAAGTTTGGATTACACTTTGTGAGAGGCCAAAGGGTTTTGAAAATTACATTTTTCTTGAAATGAGACCATGAAAGTGTGACCATGAAATTAATCCATTTTTCTTGGTCACGACTCATGGTACATGGTGTGAAATACCCCTAAGTAAAATCATAAGTGTAGCAACCTCAAATGGGTATTTTTCTGTTTCAGCCTGCTTCGGATATAAATAGTATGGAAGTAAATGCTCCTCTCAACTCTATTCACTGCATGTGTCCACAATGCAAAAAAAGAAGAACCCCAGTCCAAGTCCTGATATTGTAATTCATCAAGACACCTATGTGGAAAATAGTAGGCCATGCATAATTGAATTCAAAAAGCTGGTTTGTTTTCCCAATATCTGAAGTAAAATTTGATAACACGAACTGTAATACCATAGCAGGTTCCACCCAAAATGATTTTAAAAGTAATCAACGTAAAAATTAAAAAAGTATTAATACATAAAAATAAAAAGAAATAAAAATATTTTTTACAATATTTTGTTATTTTTGAGATAGTTAGGGTCATTTTTCCTGATTTTTTACTAAAAAAATGAAAATTGAGAAATTCGGTTTATGAGAGGCCAACCTTTATTTTTTCAGAAAAAAAAATATTCACACCCCAGGTGATGAACCTGCTATGGTGTTGCAGTAATCTTTTCAGTTTCCTCAGTAGTTTTATTCTAAATTGGACATTTCTCTAAAAATTGGTTTATTGCATTCTGCAAGTTGAACCCATCTAAAGCCTTCGTCCACAATAAGTTTTATATTATGAGGTGTGCAATCTTGTTGCCACTGTCCTACCGGCTACTTGCAAATTGTGTGTTGCAAAAGTTACCATGAATTAGAGTGTTCATTTCATAGTAAGATGTAGGTCCTTTTTGAAAGATCTTCTTCAACAAGTAAAACACCTGTTGACATCCCACTTGCTCTGCTCAAGACAATCATAACAGCACAATGTTATCGGAATCATACAACTTAAATCATAATACAGTACAATATACCACTCATGTTACTTACTACATAAAAGTAGCCACAAATTTGAATGATGCTATTTTTTAGAACAAAGAAATCATGTGTATGAATTCGAAGAGATGGTAGGTGCACAAACTATGAAAAAAAAAAAAAAAAATGAAAAAAAAATTATACATAATTTTTATGCAAAGGAGGTGAACAGTTGAGACTTGGAATGTTCTAGAACCATTAGCCAAACCCTTTTGAAGCTATTTTCTAGGGTGTCCTTCAGTAGACCCAAATCCACCACAATTCATTATTTACAAGAAAAGAGCATTGGGGGAAAAAAAATAGTTGATTGGTGGTGCAAGGTACGGAGTATATTTTAATCCCTAAAGTTTCATGACTATGTTTCATCAATAAAAGCTTCAAAAGTGCCATTTCCCATGTCAAAAGCATGAATGACTAGAATTCATTATTTTCTAATTCTAATCGTAAGATTTTTGATTAGATTATTGTAGTAAATAGGTCAATAAATTTCATCATAATCAACCATATAAATTAGAGGATTATGCGATTGAAATTTAAAAACAAACTTTTTTGACACGGTTTTTTAACTAAGTGGACACATTCTGCGTGATTTTTTTTCTTCCCTAGATTTTTTGCCTTATGGATCTTGGGGGTTTTGGTGCATGACCAAGACAACTAAGTGAGCTAATTGTATAAAAAGATTACACACAAAAAACAAGTGTAGTATGTTGAAAACAATATTTTTATTAAGTTGAATATAAAAAAATGCTAATTCATATTATTTCTTAGAAATCCAATTATGTTAAAAAGTCCCAATCCAAACGGTCAAAGTAAAGATCGATGTCCATCCTTTAAGCGAAAAAAGGAAAAATCAAAATTTTTGATTTTTTTAAAAACTTTTATGAAGGAAAGAAGAATCTTTTTAGTACGTTGTTTGAAACAATGAGAAAACTGTGATGTTTTGTCGATTGAACATTTTGTAATGAATAAAGTTTTTTGGGGGAAATCTCAAAGATGGCAACATTAAGTATTTATGGAAACAATCTGAAAGGTAATAGATGTATTTATCATGGCTACCCAAATTGCCCACCAAACACAAAATTTCACTTTGGGTACCATCATTATTTTTTTGAATGGTTAATTGAAAAAAAAAAAAAAAAAAAAAAAAAAAAAACAGATTCCCTCAAAGTCCTTGTAACAGCAAACATTCACAAAAGTTATAAAAAAATTTGATTTAAATTGAAGTCACATGTATATGCCCAAATTCTAAAAGCCCAAATGGGGCAAATTGTCCTTTAGGGTTTAAGAACGTAAATTACTAAGAGAAACATTAGACATGAAACGTTTCTTCAACAAAATAAGTCATAAATTCCTTTTTTATTAGAAAAGATTGTTACAATACCAATATTGACGATTGAATTATTGGGGAAAAATAACTCTTCATATACAAACAAATAAATATTCAAAATTTAAAATTTAGAAACAATAGGTATTAAGAAGTTATCAGAAAGTTAGAAAGTAGAAGAAAAAACATCACATTCGTTGTGTTATAACCTAATGCTTCTGAATACAATTAAGGCAGGTATAGACAAGGGGTGGAGGCTGAATTTTGAGTTGGGGCCATTGAAATAGAGCTCCCTCAATGGTGACGACTTCAAGGTGGCCCCATTGAGTTTACGTTGGAAGTAGGGGCCAATAGTATTTCAAGATATTTATCTTACACATTTTTGTTTTTTATTTGTTTGTAAGAGCCACTAATATGGCCTCAGGCCTCTCAAAGGGTAGCTTCCAAACTGGTAAGCCAGTTCCGTCCATGCGAAGCCATTTAAAGCTCATCTATTAATGAAGGGAGGGGACCTTGAGAGCTAAAAATGGCCTTGGAACCCGATGGCCCCAACTTCTAGTCTAAAATTGCTCTAACACCTTAGCTAATGTGGCGAAACTTATTTCTAATTGGTTTTTCTAAAAGTATACAACCAAAAAACCAAAAAAGAAGGTATAAATCATGTTAATTGGTATTCACTAATTATGAGACTTTTGAATATTAAATTTGATTAGAGTTATCACTCACAATTAAAATCCTTTATTTGGAATGAATATTTTTACCATGAACTAAAATCGTAATACCATTCAAGTGGAATAACTTGTACACGTGGAATAACTTGTACGTGGAATAACTACAACACCTTTGAATCAATTAATGTAGAAGACATTATTAGCCAAAATATTTCCCTCTTCATAGTATATGAATATTTTTTATAATTCTCTAATTCTCTACATATGAGTATAATCATCCAAATGACAAATTTTGAATAACTTGATATGAATGCTTGTCCATTCATGGATATTATCCCCATGGAATAAATATTCTACATGACTAAATGAAATGATTTGTGCTCAATCTTGTCAAAATTGATGGATCATATCCTAACATGATGTAAGGTAGAAGCACCTATAACCAACAACTTAAGGATTTTGAGCCCTTTTTTGGGGGGTTATTTTTGGGGTGTAATTTTCACGTGTAGAAAAATAGGTTTCTCATAAAATGCAAATTTTTTCAAAATTTTCTTCCTCATATTGAAATAGATACAAATTTATAAACACAAAAGTACTTTGTGACCAAAAACCGATGTGTAGACTTTTCCATTGTCACACCTAGTTGGTATTAATTTCCACTCATGAGTGTATCCAAAACCACCAGCTTTTTGAGTGTTTTTGAGCTTTTTGATTGGTCAATTTAAATTGAGTGGTTTGACAGCCAATTTGCGGTTTTGGGGACAACTACAGGTTGGGTGTGGGGACATCTACAGATTGGTTGTGGGGGTGCTATTGGAAATGGGTGCTTCTACCCTAGCATCAGCATCTGAGTAGAAATTGACATGTTCCTTCACTATTTGTTTTACAATTTGTTGCTCAGTTAAGTACTAAAATAAGGGGAACCAGGCACCATGTTTGTAAACATGGGAACAGTGTTTCTGATCCCACCACCTCATGTGCAGCATGCATGGGATGGAAAAAGGCTCACTCAAACATGACTTCTGAATTGGACACAGAAACCATGAGCTTTGAATGATTGGTCAGAGTCACCACACTAATTTGTAAATTTTAAGTACCCCTGATATACATTAAATTCAATGTTTTTGAAGTTGTGTGAATCTTCGGACTTTACTGCAGTTGTATTGCAATGAGATAAAACTTAACTTAGTTGGTTTAATCTGAGAAATCCGATGCTTGTCTGCGGACTTCCAAAAATCAGCTTTTCACAACGTACCACCAATATCCCACATTTGCCATAACTTTATTTGTAAGCTGTACCTACTTCCAAATGAAAAATTGATAGGATAAAGGAAACGGAAAACAGTTTATGTGTCCGGTAAAGCCCTTGTGGAGTGCCTCAAATCATTCCTACTTTTTGTGCTCAACTTTTAATAACTGTTGGCTGTACTTAAATTTAAATGGTTAGTACAACTGGTTCATATTCTAAATGTTTCACAATACAAATACAAAAAATGACTATTATCTTGGGACAAATGTCAAGCTTTTCACAAATAAATGTTGCACTAGAGGTGTTTGGACATCCTTCCTAGTTATTCAAACAAATGTCATATTCCAATGATATATCCTTATTCATGATCACATGTGATTCACGAAGAAATGTCACAAAAACTGCTACTCCCGAGGCCTGTCATTCAAAGAAGATCAACTCTAACAGTTGTAAGGCACCACTAGCTGATGTTGTGACAGCGTGATCACCTTTTGACATAAGGTCAAAAAAGAGGATCCGTCATGAACTGTTTGCTTCAGTAACATGAGACCCATTGATTACAGTCAGATAGAAAAAACATATTCAATACTGCACAAATACCAAAGTAAACGACATCAACAAGCTAGTCTCAGACATCCTGCATGATTTCAGTGTACCTAACTTCCAAGGCATTGGTCCACAAACAAGTTGATTGCATGCTCAATCCCAAACAATCTATATGGAAAAGCTCACAACTCCACCGGAATGGTTTAATGGCTTCCCACATTTAAGTGCAGGTTGGATTCAGAACTGTAGTAATTATCAGTATTATACTCAGAACAATTCAGGAAGAGAAATGGGAGAGAAATATCAAGGAAGAATGTTTCCAAGGCACAACATCAGAGTGACTTGAAGCACGTTGATTGAAGAATTTACATGTGATAGTTTCATATCATGACCGAACAAGGTTTAGAGTCTTGTGTGATACAGTCCTGGTCTATACTACAATGATCTGTCAAAGAGCATCGATACAATGGAATCAATCGTTCAGGAAGCAGAGTCCTGAAAATTACTTGCTTTGCAGGTTAGGTGGTTGATTTGGATTGGAGTCTCTTCGGAGACGCCTTCACCTACCTTCCGTTGTCTACACTAATTGGTCTCAAGTACATGGGTTGGATCAACAAATGTTAAAAGAGGTGTCCAAAATGCTGGAGTTCAGGTTCCTATGTCAAGGAGCTTGAAGTTTCCTTCAGCTCGCTGAAACTGGCTTTCCAGTCTCCAGATTTCTCCTTCTTGTTTGCAACCTGCTCAATGGTTCCACAGAGAGACAATTTGTAGATTTAGAACTAATCCAGTTTGGGTGGTGGATTGGTAAGTGCGGCGCCTTTCTGGAAACCTTAGTAGAAATGTGGGCATTAGAAATGAATAACAGCAAGAGTTTCAGAAACTCTACATGCAGGCATGACGTACCTCGAATATAAGAGCTGTTTGAGGCGGTCTACTTAGAGCTCGCACACAGATAGATGCAGCGTCTTCACGGGTGATGGTTCCAGTGATGGATTCACCCTGCATATACCATGAAGCACGTTATCACTTATATTGATATTTCTTTTTTAAATTTGTTAACTTTTTAATAGAAATGTTGTTACACATGAGACATTACAAAAAACAGAACACTGTAAATGACCAAAATCCCAATGACCGACGTAGCAAACTGATGCCCCCTCATTGATTATGGATGAACAGTGAAGCCTAGAGTATTACAGGACTGTCCTTAGATGGTTCAAAAGGACTATCCTCTCCCTCAGTAGTCGGCAATGTTTGCAATGAGATTGTTCAGAGAAATGAAATACGGCTTCGTTTTCTTAGACGTTAAAGAACACGGAACACAAACTGGCTACGTATCTGAGAGATATTTTCAGATATATAAATAAATGAGCAGAAAAGAATTGAAGACCTATCTTCCACTTGTTGAGACGCCTGTCACACGGGTAACGTAATTGAAAATGGAGGAAAAGCAAGATACCTGCGCAAATTGGAAGCCTAGCTGGCCACCGGGTTCATCACGAAGTGCTCCAGGCCGCACAATTGTGTATGGAATCCCAGTATTAGCAATAGCCTTCTCGTCCTGCTCTGCCTGTCGTCGACCATTTCCATTAAACAGTGCTGCCAGACCACCTTCGTTCCTGTACGCAGCCAACTGCAAGATTCAGTCACTCCATTGGCAATCTAAATGTTTTTCCCTGTCTGAGTCCTCAATGTAACAGCGCCCAAATTAAGGAGGACAACAAGTGTAGATTAATCTGGTGCGTATTTGTTAGCGGCAGTGCTGAAATCAAGCCCAGAATGATTCGTGAAAAGACGCTTGTTACTACGCTTGAAAAGACAGGATTTCTTCCGAAAAATACCTGGGACATGTAGATTATGTGCTCTACTCCTTTCACAACTGATGAGTTGGCTATGGCTCCTACCTGAAACAAAAGTGCAACATTTATTACCCAGTGAATCCATAACAACAAGAAGTAGGTGTATGAACTGACAAATATGACACAAGAATAGTAAAAGAGGGCATTTACCTTTGTTGGACAAATAACAGCTCGAACCCCTCGCAAAGCTTTCTTCAAGCTTGTCGGATCTGCAACGTCTCCTACAATAGGCTTTACCCCCAGAATATTACCCAAATCAAAATCTTAGTCTTAACCATGAATGCACCGTGTAAACTAAGCTGAGTTCGAGCCAAGGCTTCAGTCAATGCAGAGAGGTCTGTAATTAGGGTTGTTTAGGTACCTCAACATAAGGGCCGAATGCAGCCGTCGCAGCTTTTGCATCTCGTACCAGTGCTCGAACACGCATTCTCTTGAGGATTAATCCAAGCACCAAAAGCTACATGCATGTTCCAACGTGGATCCCAACGTTATTTCCCGAAAAAAAATACGTTGCAGTAATGCCGTAAAAGAATCAGTCGAATCCAACCAAAAACAACGTGTTACTAAACACTATAGTATGTATGTACCTGGCCAGTTTCACTATCGGCATCAGTGACCAACACAGCATCTCGAGGACCTTCTTCCTCTTCTTCAATAGGTTCTGCAGGCGAAGAACGTGATGCCACAAATCATCTCTTGCAATTGAGACAGCCATTGTCATATGCCACATCCAATAAGCATTAAAATGATTCACTCCCGTGCCCCTCAAAGATGATATGGTCCCTCAAAGGCGACCTTAAAACCAGGTGTGAAGCGGTGACAGCATCATAGAGTGTACCACACAGTCCACAATAGCTGTTAATACGAAGCCCACTTCAAAATTCAGAATCAGGTAGGATGCTCTAACATGTTTGACCCACCTGGCTTATCGTCGTCTCGCCGATTGTCACCGCCATCCTTCGGTAGCTGATCGGGAGCACCATACCATTTCCTCAGTTTGGGACCGCCTACACACGTTCGTACATACAATCAAATCGTCTGTTTTCCTCGGATCCATCAGTCTTTCCGTGGCGCTTCTTTCACCAAGACAAATAAACCAAACAACGACAATCCGCTCAAACCATCGCACTAGAACTCACATTTTGATCCTACAATTTAACAAAAAAATCTATCCTCAAAACTAGATTAAAGCCCCTCAACTTCCAGCACAAAATTCACACTATGGCTCATACTGTCCACCACTAATCCATGAATTCCTCATAACAGAACTAAAACCGCAAGACATAGACAATCCACAAAGCACACGAGAGGACAATCAAGTGTCATCAGCGAACATGTCTAGAACGGTCAACATCATGCGTCATTTTCCTGTTACAAACTATATCTAGATGCCATATCTACCCAAACCATAAGCTTCAAAGAAAAGCACTAAAAAATTACGCAAAACTGTACCATATTCAAAATCAATCGCATTACCACTAGTTGAACTCATCAACACTACCCACTCACATTCCACGACTCTGCCTCGCCTACTCCAATGCCCAGCCTGAGATTCAAATGCATCGAATTCACCAAGGTTCAGATTCCAACTAGGACAGCTAATTCTCACTCTAGCACCATGACAAGCAGCGTACCTTCAATGTAGTCGAGCAGCTGGTCACCGAGCGAGAACGAAGGCTTCCTGTCGTCGTCATCCTTCCCAGCTCGAACTCGGAGCTTCCAGGTACTGCCTCGAGCCCCAGTGTGGGCCAAGGCAGAAGGTGGGCATGTGGGGAGGCGTTGTCCGAAGGCGGAGGAGGTGGAATTGGAGGCGGAGGTAGAGGGGGCGAGGGCGTGGGAGAGGATAAGAGCCGCCATGGCTGCCCACCACAATTGCACTAGTGCTGCTGCTCACAAGTGCTGAATTGCCAACAAGTGCGTGTCCAAACTGTGAGCTTTGGTGTGGGTTCCGGAGAGACGACTCCCAAATGGCTCGTTTCACACGGCGTGGGTGGGAAAGTGAGTTTGGGATTATCGGTGGATGGTGGTCGCCGTTCAAGCACCCTCCGATTAAGTTTTGAGCTCAGTGGCTGGTTTCTGTGGCAAATGTTGTTTGATTAAGGTAGAGACACCTAAAACCAACCAGTTAAGAGATTTTCCACTGATATTCGAGGTGTATAAGTTGAGGGAGATTTTTCCTTGAAGGGGAAATAGGTTTAAGGAGGAATGCAACTTTGAATTTCATGTTTACTTCAATATTTAATTTACTATGAATTTTTAAAGCCATTTTTTGTGTGATACATATGACCGATATGTAGGCCCACCTAAAACCGACCACCGTCACACCAAAACTTGATCACTTTACTACTACCAGTATATTCTCATATGATTTCCTTTCTACCAATCATGCTTCATACGGTCTTCTAGATTTACCAAGATTTTAAATCTGAAAACTTGTCGGAATTGGAGAAGTTATTGATCGGTTATGGGGACCTGGTCGACTATGGGTGCCTCAACCTAAAGAGCGTTTCACATTGTGGCGAAGTCAAGAGGTTAACTATCGAAAATCCAGACCAACCTGAGTTGGGAGTTCCAACATTTGGACTAGAAAAACATATCAAAATATCCCATTTCAAGCCTTCGGCCAATCACTATGTGAAGCCTCTAAATCCAAGTTCAAAGGCTAAGACATATGAGCCAAATATTAAAAAAATTATAATAAAGTGAAAATATCCTAAAAAATAAAAGAAGGTATTAATCTAATAAAGAACATGTACAAAGATTTTTAGAATAATTAGTTGCTATGACAAAGTTATGATTGTCCCCTAAAATTCTTGGCGACCATATTCTGGTCGTTCCACTTTTTGGGCAGCCTCCGGGGACCTCATACTTTTAAAACTTTTAATGAAAATTTTAGTGTAGTTTCCAAAAACTACACTCTACATGTTGTACTTTGTTTCACGTCATTCCGATAAGTATTGCAAAAGTTATAAGCATTTGAAGTTTTTGAAGGGAGATCGGGCAGCAAGAATTTTTTTATTTTTTACTTTTTTTCGGATTTTTTTTATTGATTCATGATTGGTTGATCTTTATCTACAATTGAAGCTTTAAATCAACCCATTCTAAGCAATGGAATAAAAGTTATGAGGAGATATGTTTCTTGGGCAGTTTGGACAAAAAAAACTCTGAAGCTCATTTTTAAATTCAATTTTAAATAATTTTTAATGAAATAAAAAGCACTAGGTGAAAACTTCTAAGTACAACATTCTCACCGTTAAGATTGACATTTTACAATTCCATGTCAAACTTATAAATGATTTTCTATTTCCTTCCATTTTGTACCCACTTCTAGTAATTGTTTTATGAAAAAATTAATATGAGTTTTTTTCTTACAAGATTTTATATTTGAAGACTTAACTCAATTGTTAACATGGCCTTGCCATTCAATCAATTTCTAACCCACTCAAAAAAAAAAAATTAATTTCTAAAATTCAAATTTGTCACCTGATTAAACTCCAAAAAATCTTCTTTTGCAACTTTGATCCGTATAATCTAAGAATCTAATGGTCATCTTGCTCTCAAATTTTTGTGCTGACATGAAAAACCAAGTTGGGTATTAGATTTTACGATTAAATGATGAAAAAACTAAAAAGACATATTATTTCTTCTCCAACTTCCAAATGCTGCGTTTCCATGGGTTTTTGTGAGATTTCAGTCAAGGAATTCTAGGGGTTAATTGAAATCTAACCTATTTTAGTATATTGTAGTATCAATGATTGTCAAAGGTTTAATTATGAGAGCATCATAAGGTTTGTGGAGCATGACCAACCCTTAATAGCCTTGTCATTTTGTGCATATTTTAAAAATATAAAATAACATTCTCTTGTTGAAAGTTTGGATTGATCATTTTGCTTAAGAGGTTGTTGCCTTGGCGCCATAATTTCCAAAAAGTATTACCTTGTAGACTCTTTTGAAGGTAACAACCTCTTGACCTTTGCTTTGCATTTTGAACGAAGTCTAGATATTCTAATCATCTAACTGAAACAAATTCACGACCTCTTGACATTCACTGTATTGGCTAACTTCACGGTCAATTATTATCAGACTGGATGAAATCTATTAAGAAGCAAATCGAGATTTCCTCTTGTTTTCACAAAGGTAACTTTTTGATGAAGTAATGAAGAGCAAATGGAATAGCCAATATTTGATAGACACATGGATGATAAAATAGAAGTTCTATTTGCATTTGCAACTGATATTAATACTAAAGGCCATTTCATCATATTGAAGTGGAAACCATGTTTGTAAAGGATACTTGTATTTTGCATGCTTTATAAAAATAATGCTGAGTTTTGGATTGTAGCGGATACCGTCTCTAAAACTTAATTTTTGTAATGAAGTTTCTGTAGTTGAGAGGTCACTAAAAAGAATACCAGAATAATACAGTAACGTAAATTATGATCAACATGGTGACCACCAGATGGGCAGCTCCAATACCAAGTTATTCAATGAGATGGGTGCACTGGAATCCAATCCAACACGCCATCTCTCAACTCTTGGGGGAGAGCTTGCTTCCAAGCCTGGAAGTCAGGAGAGGGCCCGGTGAGAGCTACAGCATTGTTCCCTTTCCCAGGAAGCTTGAACTGGAAGATCTCATCCGGGAAGACCTGTACCATTGCTTCCAGTGTTTCCTCCATTGTCGTTTCACCGTCCTTGGCACTCTTGTCATCTGGTTCGACACATGATCCTCCACAGTTCACCATGATGCGACCTGTATCAATGAGATTACTTGATCAGTGCACCCATCCGATCCAAAAGGGTAGTAAACAGACGTTGATTGGAAATGAGAAAAAAAAGATTATCAAGCTAAGTGACGATGGATTACACTGAATCTTCTCTCTCAAAAATATGGTGTGCGGCATTTGACTAAGAAACAATTACCTTGATACTAGAAAATGTGGACGAAAACAAAACAAGGATTCATCTCGCTTGAAAGTTAAGGTATCAATCTTGGACATGGTATCTATCTGTGATTTCTAAGATCTAGTTTAGCAAACTGTAGGATTCATGTCTAAGTCTGAGATTGTTTATAGAGGCTCTTGTGGCAAGCAGAGAGCAAAGATGTGATTCAGTTCGTTGCTTACCTCCAGGCCTCAGGTGTTGTCGAAGTCGCTGCCATGTTTGAGGCTGCTGAAGTGCAGGTATCACCGCCCCATCAGAAAACATGTCAACAATAAGCCCTGCAAAACCATCTCCCGTTGGTGCTTGACAGGCCAAGGCATCTCCTACATGCACTACCAACCTCCCAGTTGCTCCTGAAGTTCCTGCAAGTCAGTTACAATCTCCAGAGCTTAGTGATTAATCACAGATCAAAAGAGATTCCAGGTAATGACATGACAAGAACCTCCCTATTACCAATCTCAGTAACTGTCGCATGAACGAACCTAAGGACTGGTCACAACAGCACGCAGGAAATTAAATAGGAATACCTCAAAACTTGTTCTGATCTGGAGATCCTCATACTAATTCAAGAGTTACCATATTGACTCTGAAATATCGAAGAGATACCACATTTCGAATCATGCTCATGGCCCAAGTGAAATAGATTCATGTCTACTATAAGCTGCCCTTGATGTCCACTGTGCATTATCTCCATGATTCATCACACAAATTTATAGCAGTCCAAAATCTCCCAAAATGTCTTTAGCCGGACACGGACCGCAGTGAACCCCAAACCCAATGGAAGTGTCAATAAAACAAACAGGAAAAAAGCAAAATCTCAATATATGTCTTGAGGTCAAACTCAAGACATTAATTGAGATTTAATCGATATTCAAACAGATTCATCTCATCGACAGTTTCTTAGTCCTGCGTCTCTTAAACCCCTAAACCCTAATGTGCAACACAACTGTACTATAAGAGCAAACCCACCAATCCATCAAAAATCTTAAGGATGTTACTCCTTACGAAACGATACTACCTAACCAAGGTCATCACAACTGATCTCACACCCATTTGGTTGCACCTGGAATGAAAATTTGGCAATTATCATTAACTTAGTCCAAGATTGGGTTCCTCAATGCAGTACCTGGTGAGGACTCATCGTCTTCCAACTCAAACACAGAGACTCTTCCATCAAGCCGCTTGCCTTCTTCCAGCTCCGACAAGTCGAAGAACTGGCGAGCCACCATGACAACAGAAGGATCGAGCTCCCAACCATGTAACTCGACATGGGGCCAGAAATAGTGGATGATGCGCGCAGCTGTGCCCGCTCCAAGGCCGAGGATTCCCACGGGGCCATCTGGAAGCAGAGGAGGCAGCGTTGCGAAGACGTCGTAGTAAGAGTCTGTTATCACCTTGTATGGGTTGTACACACTTTGAATGTTGCCCGGCCGGTCTAAGAGAAGCAGCTTGCACCCCGCGAGGCCATGGTCGGCTCTCCTCGAAACCTCCAACACCTGCACAAAGTTGTACCTGATCACATCACGGTATCCACACAGCATTCCTTATTCTGAACCATGTCTGAATCCTCAAAAACTCCACGAGTGCATCAACTCGGTGCCCAGAAGAGATTGCACAACAAGCTTGACCGAACCCTACTCCTCAAATTTCACCAAAAATGAACGAGTTCAACCATAGCAGATGCTCCAATGTCTAAATTCTCAGTAGTGTTTGGAAGGGATAACTTACAGGGATCTGAATTTGGCGAGCACACGGACATCCTCGTCTGCGAGATTCGTCTCCCACGAATTCCCACCTTCGACGGTCTCAATGGACGCCCCTGCTCCGGGCTCGTCTCTGCTCTGAACTGCACTGAATTTCGTCTTTCCTCTGCGTCTGGCGACCACTATTGATCTTCCAAAGACAGGTTTCATATGAGAATCTCTGCTGCCCAAACCCGGGGAATGCACTGCAACGGAGCCTCTCCCAGGCCATGTTAGACGAGGGGAGAGGAATCTCGGCTGGCATGTAAGCCCAATGCCTGGTTTGGTAAGATGGGGCGCATGGCGCAGTGGAGCGAGCTGATGCATTGTGAGCATCAGGCCATAACCACCGGCACATCTGCAATTTCCACCTTCTGGAGCAAAAATGGGAAACTAACTTGTGCAAGATTTAGTCACCCATATTCCTGGCGACTGGCACCTTGACATCTAGACTTGGATCATTTCGTTTTCGAGAATTGAAGATTCACGGCGAAAATTTAGTAGATCCTCACCATATTGGCAATCTGTGAAGATAAATTACGAGCAGACAATGAGCTTACACTCTGAAACTTATCAGAAAGGAAGCTCTCTTCTGCGAGGACAATCTTGGTGCATCGATAACTGCAACTGCTTCACATATATTTTGCACTGCAACTTCCACTTCTGATACGGTGTATTAATCAGTAAGGAAGCGATTTCTAACATAAAATCAAATCATGAAGATACTGCGTGAGACAAATTCATGAGATGACCTCGTGCTCTTGAAGAGCACATTTAACTTCACGGTTTTCAATAAAAAAATTGTTGGTGTAGGATTCATGAAACTGATGAATCAACCACACTCAAGTTTTTCATAGCTTACAAGAATAATAGATTGCCTCTCCGGTTTATCTAGTCAAAAAGAATAATAGATTTACAATGGTCTCTTCAGCCTATGGGAAAATTGCAGCGATGATGACTCCAAAGTTGTAATCAACGCCTGAGCAGAAAACCAATGTTTTCTCTCGCCATACATATGTATCCTCCTCTTTTGTTAGCAAATATTTCACAAAGCTGCGGACCAGCTATTTTCCAAGCGAACTGTAACGCTAGTGATTCTTTGATTACTGCCTTCCCATACACCGCGGTGTAGATTGCCGAGGCTTCCTTGAGAAGCTGCTCGTTGGATTTTCCCTCTCCAAGAAATTTCTGATAAAAGAGTGAAGAAACAGTGTAAGATAAAAGAACTGAATACAGGAACAGATTCGAAGATTGAGCTAATAGAAGAGACAAAATCAAAGTCGTAATAGAAAACTGAGCAATTTCGAAAACAAATGCCCTATTCAAGAGGTGATATCAAACAGTCTAATTCCCATGCTTGCCACAAGCAAATTGCATAGAAAGGCACAGCCACAAGGCTAAAATAGGTACCTTCTTGTACTCCGCTAGCACATTATCGCAGGCACAATTTCGGAACTCCTGGTCAATAAAGCTCCCAAGCTTCACTGCATTCAACATCGTGCGAGTCCGTTTTCCGTACTCATTGACATGCTTACTCCAATAGCCATAGTAATCACGATAACCGTCATATTCAAACACCTTGTTTACATCCACTGCACATGACCATCACAACGGCGCAGTCAGAATTCTATAAAATTTCACAGCCAAGAAGTTGCACACCAAGCAATCGAAATCAAATTTATACCGTTTACCGCCTTATCCAAGTCCTCCTTCTTCACCAGATCGTAGATTCTTCCCAAGATCGACGTAGATGTGTATTCATCATAAGTTTTTGCAGGCTTCCTGCTACTTGAGGCAAGCCAGTTTGATCGTGGCTTGCTGGAGTCTTGGCTAGTCTCGTCTTTATTCTTCTCCAAAAAATGAGGATAGAGATCATTATGAATTTGGTTTGGCCAACGTATCTGGACAAAAAAGTGCACACTTAGAGGATATTCTTGTGGTTCAAAACAGTCGGGAGACTCCAATATGACTCAAACAGGAAACAATGCTTTCGGAACAACATGCTCACCTCTTTGCCAGACTTCTCTGCATCCAGGGACTCGTAAAACAGATTCACAAGTGTTAAAAGATGCTCCTTTGCATATCTTTGAGCTTGGATTTCAACATTTGCACTCATGGTGTGATCCATCAGGACAAGCCAAGTGTTTGCCGCCCAACCCTTTATTATGCTGCATCCATAATGACAATCCACTGCATTAGAACCATATTGTTCAAACATTTCTGAGCAGCTTCGCACTTCAACTTCTCACAACATTACAAAATTAAGTCCCCTTCGTTGAGCAGCAAATACTTGTGCATGGCATATAACAGTAGCTGAAGTGATCATACCTAGGATCAAATTTGGTTTGGATAAACTTCTCAAAGTGCAAAGTCTCAAACTCATCTTCAGTGGTTGGTCTGGGCAGCGGCTGTTTCTCTTCGATCAAGTTCGGAGCCTCCCAAGGTGGACTAGGCTTGAAACTATCCACCAACTACACAACTCAATACAAGGATACAAATCAGAATTTTGTAGAAAAATATTGAATGCCGAACTGATAATAAAAAAATTATGATTTTTGAAGTGTACCTCGGGATTCCACGATACCCAGTACTGATCCCCATCAAGATCACTCCCAGCCATTTCATCAGTTACCGAACGAGCCCCTTTCGTTGAGAAGATGATGCCGTACGTGCCTGTGCCAATATGAGCCTCGATCTCCTTGATCCAGGTGGCTTCGAAAACATGCACATCACCTGGATGAAGACCGGGTGGCTTGTACACAAGAACTTTTTCCCTGCAGATTCTTGTGCCGTTGCCCCTGTCAACACAGATTTATCAGAAATTATTGAGTTACTCATATTTCACAAGAACAAGTTCGAAACACGCAAAAAACTGAAAAGGCAGTGAAGCTTACATGATAATGACCACCTGATTCCGCTCCAGGCGTCCCGTAGGATCTGCACACCCCATAAGGTACGCTGTGTCCCGCACGGGCACCTTCCCCAAGGAGTAATTTTTTAATTCGTATTTTATCATTTCTGAGATTACCTTTTGCAAAAATGGTTCTTGACTTGGCTCCAAACCACTCAATAACATCTCGCACGCAAGTTGTCCACTGTGGTGAAAATCAATGTTTCTAGCCGCAACTACAAGCAAGAAATGCAGGACAGTCAGAACAGGTCCCAAGATGCACTGGAATTGAGATTTACTTGACAGAGAATTGGAATCTAGAGTAGGTGTAATTATCTTTCTCAGAACCAAAGCTTCTGCACACCAATGTAACAATGCTCGAAAGAAAACATTGCATGCTTACCCGTTAATGCTTCCTTTGAACCCGTGAAGTACCCCCTAAGCTTCTCCATGGAAGTTTCCACATAATTCAGCAAAGTTTCTTCTTTAACACCTCCTACTCTAAGAAGGAGAATAAGGTGTTGAAATAACTTTGCATCCATAGGCTTTCTACTGCATGATCAAAATCCACAACCCCACAATGACAATTGATTGTTAGCTTCATACTTCCTAATAACTAATGCTTCAGTGCAAAAAAATTAGCCACACTAAAAAGATCGACTTGTGCTATGTATGTAGAATGTACCTGGTATTGCAAAGCTCTAAGGAGTTGAAAGTGTCAGTGGAAAGGCTTTCATCTCTCTCCACTTTCAACATGGAAGGCCGCACTACTATGGTGTTGTCGGGAAGCTTTAAGTCGACAACAAGCACCCCTTTCCAGAGGTTGCCTTCCAAGAATAGTCGAACTTGCATCATCAAAGGATATTCCTGTATCACACATGAAGAGAGTCAAACAAGCTCGAACTCACTAATTCAACAATAAGACTAACAAATTTCCATGTAGTACCTGTTTCTCCCTCAAATCAGATTTGTCTGTCTGCTTGATGCCCTTAACAACCTCATCTTGGCAAAGTTTAGCCAGATTTTTCGATATAAACCCGCCTCCATCCGTGTGAATTAGAAGTTTTCCGTTTGCATCGTGTACTTCATTCCCATCCTTGTCCTAGCATGAGATTCAGGTGGTAAGGTTAGTCACACAGACCAACGGGAAAAACCCTCCCAGCTCGGGCTACACTCTTAACCCCAGCAAACCACATTCCACTTCCCTCTGTAGCTCAGAACTCAACCCTAAATCATACTCTCTTGTGATATCAATCACGAGATCAAAACCCTATGATCATCAATGATGTTCCTGTCCAACAAAAATGTGTCCACTTCTACATGGAACCGAAATTCAAAGTGAAATCATCCTATATCTCCAATCGATGAAGCGCAAACCTCTTCACAACAGAACCGACCAAGGAACCAAACAAAGAACCTCCAAACACACTCCTAACAAAACCAGAAATCCTCCTCTGCCATCACACACCCCATAACCCACATGCCCAGAAGCTCTCCTCTCCTCTACCATCACCAACCAAAAAAACACATCAAAACTCCCCACCATGATAAACACATCAACCACCCACCTCCATATGAAACATAACCACACACTCTCTGATCAACTTCAATACTGAAAAACTTACCAAACAAGGTATGTCCTTGATTCGTTTAATATGAACTTTACTAAAATCCAGAGGGATCTGTGTTGTCTGCGACAAGACAAGCTGCAGCCTGCAGCAGAGAAAACCTGAAAGTAAAGCAGATGTGATCCCTTTTTTTAAATTATAATGATTCAGTGCTAGAGACGTTTAAAAACACGCTGAAATTCAAACCTTGGTTCCTTGATTCTTCATATTATCTCATACTAATTTCTGGTTAAGCATTAGAAAATTATCAAAGAAAATTCTTCATATAAAATTGCCTCCATGATTTACCTTGAAATCGCTTTTGAAAGTGTCGGCACAGTGGGATGCATCACAAAATTTCGTGCCTTCGCAATGGTTTCAAACCTCTTCATTTCATGTTGGGTGTCGGCAGAAGCAGATGATTCTAACGCTACGAAAAAGGCTTTACAGCCGTACGTATTTTTTTTCGAAACTCCCTGTTTTTTCTTGGATTCAGCATCCTTGAAAGCTGCATACAGTCACCACTCTAGTTAATCTCTGACAAAATATTGCCTAGTACATAAACTAACATCATAAGAATGTGGGCTCATAGCAGTGGGCTCATAGCAGCGACAGTATGAATTCAGTAACCACGTGAATGCGCAGCTCAACACTCCACTAAGCGATAACCACAGAGGAGATGTCCTAAATACAACCCAAACCCTAAAAACCATTTTATATCCAGAACCCTACGTCTAATTCAACAACCTTAAACCCCTACCAAAATATATCTCAGAAAGACCGAAACCTGAAATCTAGATTGACACAGGAACAGTCGTAATCAAAACTCCCTATCGCCCCATTCACACAGAAACACCACGCCTATTCAGCAGCACAACCACTGCATTACACTACTCCTACCACTTCTGACCAATGACATAACTTACCGAAGAAAAAAAATCTCTTCAGACCACAGCGTATACCGTGTCTTGCGAGACACCTATATCTGTCTAGTATTATGTGACTGTCCTTCTTGGTATCTTCAAACTTGACCACGAGGACGTTGTTCTCGCCAAATGCATGCTGCAGCGGTGTTCCACCGTTTTCAAAGCGTGGCCCCTGTCGAAACCACCAAATTTTTGCCCTGTCAATGCGAAAAAAAATCGGCCATCATCAAAAACAAATTAGAACTCAAACTTGAGAATCAAAAGATGTAAGATGCAAAAGAAAACTTACCGTGAATTCACATTTACCAGAATGACTGACGTTGCAGGTGAACACCAGATGTCCGTTTCCCAATTTTTTCCAGTCTCTCTGCACAATGTGATCAGGATGAGAGGAGGCATGGAAAAGTCGATTATCCACCTCCTCCACCTCTAAGCGTTTAAACACCTCCAGTTCTTTTGGAGATGGATAGTTCTGTCCCCTGTGCAATACAACACTGCATTCAGAATCTTCCATGTAGCCCAAATTTTTCCAATTTTGCCACAAGGGTCCAGATACAAATAATTCGATAACTAGAAGGTTGCAAACTGTACATTAGTGACTAAACTCTACCCTTCTAAACTGAGATCGATGACTTACTCTTTGCAATGATCCAAGATCAGGAAGCGTTTGGTGAAAGATAACTCGCCATAGAGTTGAGCAACCAATGGGTCTGAAAGCTCTCCACATGATTCCCCATGATTCGCACAGTCTTTGTAGCGAAACACACATTCCTTGGGATGCACATTTTCTTGCGGGAGTTCACGTTTAGGAGCTAAGTTTGGACTTTGCGGATCCAAGGGACGCGGCTCATCACCAAAGTCTAGCTTGCGGGGATCTCCAAACTGAGCACCACCCAAGATTCGACGCACCACCGGCGCAGGAGGGCCACAACTCAAAGGATCAGGGAAAGGTTTCACTTGTTTGAAGTAATCAGGCAAAATCTTCTCCTCGCCATGCTTGGCTTTGACATTCCTGCTACCTGAACTTCCAACATCGAAGCTGCCGCTGGACCTTTTCAACGGAGAGCTGGTTGGCTCACTAGAGTGAGAAGATGGTGTGCCCAGGTATACATCGGGGTCCAAATTGCACATCAAAGAACCTGCATTGCCACATTCAACAGTCTCGTTGGACCCCTGGCTTGCTACCAACGCCGGTTGCTGCATCAATGTCGATGTAGGCTTCTCTTCCCAACTTCGAAAATCCCCAGCTGCTGCTGCCACAGTATTGTCCCGCTGCCCATTCTCCTGAAGCAATAAAGATGGCGATCCAGTGGCCCTTGGGATGTCCATTCTCAGCAACAAGTCATCTGACAAGCCATCGTTGATAAAAGGCCGACGATTCCCCGGCTGTTCGTCAAGTGCAAGAAGTGCCGCGTCTGACAGTCCATCACTCATGCCAGGCTCGCATACCAGCTTCATGATTTTCTCAATTTCCAGCAGAGTGGCTTCAGAGAATTCATCACTAATGGCAGGCCCACAATTCTCCATCGGATTCTCCACTCTCAACCCATCTACAAGATCCTGAGCCCGGAACCCTCCACCTACACTACAAGACGGACTTGCCCCATTCCCACCGTGAGCACTCGGCGTCTTCCCCGAAGTAGAGGAGCACTCTAAACGTTTCTTCACCTTATACACAATCAACGCACTCAAACAGCGAACACTTCCAACTTCGGCACCCTCAATCTCGGACAACACTCGCACAGCATTCTCCTCCCAGCACTTCACGACCCTCCATCGCAGTCTCTCTCACAAGCTCCTTCGATCCACCATCCCATGGCCAACCCTCCCAAAGCAGGGTGAAACCTCTCAAGCTCTTCATCCACGTAAACTCCCACAAAAACTCACACACACTCACCACTTGCACAGACGCCAAACATCGATATCCTCCCCACCTCAAGAAAACCACGCCTCAACCCAACCAGCTGCCAAAGCAACACACGCCTTCACAAACTCCCGCCATGCTTGCTCAACCCATCCTCACACTCATTGAGAAAATCTCTACTCCCAGAACCAGGTTTCCAAACAACACAGTTCAAATGCGAACTCCCACTTCACCTTACTCACCCAACAACCTTGCTCAACCCATCGATACAAAACTGGAGAACCTTGACTCCGAAACAAAAGCCTTCACTCCCTCCTAACTGCAAGAACACTAAATTCCCTTCACCTCCTTGTGCATGTACACAACTCCCGGACAAACTCTTTCAATCCTCCACTGATGGCCCTGCACACCACCTTCGAGTTCCTGTACAACACACCCCCGGCGCCAAAAACAGACTGAAGGCATGAGCGAATCCAGGGCATGTCGATGCGAAAAGCCTCATCTTGACATGGTCAGACCACGCTTCCGACGATACGATGTTCCGACAGAACTCCTGGAGCCAGCTCTCATCGCTTTCCTGGCAGTGATTCCTGAGCATGTGGGCTATGAAGAAGGTGGTGGACGTCGGATTTGAACGCTTTGTGCGCGGGGCCACTGTTGTACAGACACACAGACACACAGACAGACAGACACACAGACACACGGACACAGATCTCGCAAAGACTGCGGTTCAAGTGGGCGATGGAATCTTGTCTTCCGAATGTTTTCACCTCAGTGAAAACCAACGTTATCTACACGATTATAACATTACATTGGGTAGAGTATGTTGCAGCGTCGATGATGTGCACAAATCTATACTTTTGCAACGTCTGTTTACTCAAAACCGTCACTGTTATTGAAGCTACAGATTTGAGGTTCTGGGATCACTGGAATGCATAGTTGCTGCAAATGGAGTGTCTGTTTTGTGTTACTTATTTAGCCATACATATACAAGCACAGAAGACTGGAACTGCAGTTGATGAGGCATGTGGAATGTCTTCCAAGTTGTCATATGAAACCACTGTAATTTATGTACATATATGTGTGTAGAATCTGGAGTATTGTGGATAGTGTACAGAAATCTCTACTTGGGCAAACTTATTTTACCCAGAGTTGTTAGAACGAAGAAGTAGATTTGAGGTTCTGAATTCTATTTGGGTGCAGTAGGGTGTCGGTTTTGAGTGGAGGTTTAGTCTTTTTTTCATTGAGGTGATTGTTATAGAGGCATTTGTTGGGCTGTGGGTCATGTCAGTTCGAGAGGCTTCTGTGGAAGGGTACTATCTTAGGGGTAGATTAGGATGGATGAGGGTGTGTATGTTGCCTTGGTATTTGTATTTTACTGTACTTTTTGCATGCGACATTAAGACAGGATTCTCTGGCGGTGCTGAGGTGGCCGGTTCCGCCCCTCCTTCACCCAGTCAAGATAGTTACTGAGTTACAAATTCTTTTTTTTTTTTTTTTGGAGCAAATGAAAAACTTCATTGCAGAGAAGAGCGGAACAACCGTGAGTTACAAATTCCACTGCAGTCTTTTGCCCCCCCAAAAGAACCAGATTCTACAGCAGTCTTTTGCATGCAGCTGGAGATTGGGAGTTGAGATAAGGGAATTTGGTCCTGAGTATGATCTGGAGTTACTACCAAAATGACATGAGTGCAGTGAGTTTCCAATGGATTTCCTTTCCTAGAGTGACCTGTGTTCTGTTCATTCGATTTGCTTGGGGGTTCCTAGTGGAGAAGTAAGTTGAAGAAGTAAATTGAAGGAGAAGAAGAATTCAGAAGTCTGTCCGTCTCCACCCTGAACTTGATGTCCAATGAGGGTTGTCATTATTCTTTGCAATTAAAGACGTTCATTTGCACCCAAAAAAACATAAAAAACTAAAAAAAACTAAAAAACTAAAAACTAAAGAAGGAGAAGAAGAATATCACATATGGTAGAGAAAAATATTCAATACTTTGTCTACTATCATAACACCATAGCACATTTGGTTCTTAGCAAACAAATATTTTATTTTTTGAAAAATTATGGTTCGTCTCTAAAAAAAAGTGAGTTTCTCAATTTTCTTTTTTAGCTAAAAATCGGCAAAAATGACCTTAAATGGTTTGGAAATAAAAAAATATTGCAAAAACTAGTTTATTATATTTTTGTTTCTATTTTTCATCATTTCTAAGTTTTTTGTTTTTTATATTTAAAAAAATTATTTAAGAACGAACTTGCTATGGTGTTGCAATAGTTATGAATTGTTTTGACTGGTACAAGGTTAACCCCTAAATTTCCTTGTGTTTTTGAGAGCTTGAATCCTCAAAACTGCGATTTTTTACCACTATGCCCTCCCGAGGATATGAAACAAATTTTTTATCTTTTTTTGGAAATTCAACCGTAAGATCTTGTACCTAACCCTACTTGGAAGAACTGATTCAAATTTCAACCGTTGGATGGTTTTCATTAGTGAGATCATAGTGTTCAAAGTTTCAGCAAATATTTTTTTGGGCCTTAGCCGAGAGGCATGGTGCAAATGGGCCAAAGGGAGACTTGATGATTATTACTTCAAACATTTTGGTCACATTTTTTTCCATGTAGCTAACTAGGTTAGGTATGCTCATGCAAAAATTTAGGCCAAAAAAACGCTTTTTAGACCTTCATAAAAATTATTTTCTGTAAGAAGGTATAAAATTGACAAAATAGTAAAACATGCATTACAAAAACAATTTGTGAGCTAAAGAAAAATTGAACGGTGAGTAGGTACCTTCATAAATTTGTGATTTTCAAAAGAAAAAAAAATTCAAAAATTCAAAAATCTCGAATTTTGACAAATTTTTAAAGGAAAATTTCAAAAATTACTAAAAACTTTGAAGCTTGTCTTTGTAAGTTTTGGAGGCTGCCCTTGTAAAATTGGTAAAATTTTTGACTTGGGTCACTATGGAATTTGTATAGTGATTTGGTTATGAACATATTTCAATTTTTGTTTTTGTAAAAAGACCTAATTTTAGACTGCCCGTTTTGGACTTGAAACCTAAAATTTCTAGATGAAGGTTCTAAAATTGGAATTTGGCTTCAAAATTTTTACTACATAGACCTTACCGTAAAGGGAGCATCCAGTAAAAATATTGAAAAAAAATATTACTTTTAACCCCTCCATCTGGGCTGCCCGAAAGTGCAAAAACCCATTTTGGGTTTTAAGGATAGTTAGGGGTTAACTGAGAATGGGTAAGAATTGATAAATCCTCCTTGCTCAAATGCTCTCACCAATCCTAATATGAAGTTCAAGAGCTTATTTATTCCCAAGTCTACACTTACTAACAAAATTGGAAGATCAATTTGAAAGTTTTGATTATACCTAAGGTAGAGAAACCAAAAACAGTGAAAATAAGGTGATTCAACTAGGAAGGACGGAGATAGAAATTCTCTAAAAACAATTGACATGAAGAAAAAGAAATGATGAAGAATGCAGCTTGTTTCGTATATTTATTCTCTGTAAATAATTGTTTACAATTTCTAGAAGTAGGAAGTTTGTCAAACCTCTTTCTTGTATACTAGACTCTTTTTGAACCAGATGTAATGGTGTCTTAAAACTGTTAACTAATATTACGGTAAACTGGACGTAAGATGACCTGAAAAACCATAACTTGACATTATGTGGCAAAACCTTGTTGGATATGCAGAAATAACCTGTTTCTAGTCTACCTCCCTGTTTTATTGCAACTCTAGTACACGCCTTGAGGGCATTCCTGGTTTTTGGTTTCTTTATCTTAGATACATAGCTAGAAAAAATTCAAGTATATGATTTTTATTTGTATTTTTTAGTTATTCTGATCAAAGATTATATCAAAACCAAGACTTAAATGTATAATATGATATGAAATTTATCAAAAGAAATATAATCATGTGTTTTCTTTTTACTTGCTAAAGCGTTTTATAATTTCCCAAGAGTGAAATCTTGTACTAAAAACATTTGCAGAAATGTTACAAGATGATATGCCCGAAACAAACGTTTAGAGCATAATATTCCTTTTGGAATCAAGTGGTAGAGGGTTGAGTTACTTTAAAATTAATGTAAAGTTGATGGACTTTAGGTTTTGGTTGGAAGTCACCATGATAAATTGTGGGCCAGGTTGATGATGTAGAAATGTTAAACTCAAAGGCTGCCAAGCATTCCTGTTACTATTTGTAGTACCAATTAAGATTCCATTTGGAACATTTAGAATTTCGGGCCAGGTGTAATGATTCTTCCATGGTTAAACTGCACATTGATCGAGTCAAGCCAGCCAGATGAGTTCAAGTCTAGGCTATTCACAAGAATCACAACTTCATATTTGCAGTAAGATTTGCACTTGCTCGCTGAATTATCCTATTAGGGTAGAATGTCTTTAAATCGCCAACTTAAGCATTTTGGTATAGGTGTGACGTTGCTATGTATTTTCTGAAATTTTTCATCGAAGGCAGAACAAGAATGATGCTCAAGGTAGTTTTCTCTGGAATTAAATAGCAAAAAACCAATTTATTATGAATTTTGTAAGTGAAAAGTTTCCAAGGCCTAGAAGCAATCAATAGGCTCTTCTTGGTTACCACCAAACCTCTACTAGTTGTTGGTCATGGTTGAACCTTAAACCGTGAATCAATGAGTTAAGGAACTTATCCAATTAATCCAATCAGCTCTCTTTAAATAGAATAAAATAATATTTTGTAGTTCCAAATATCTAACATGACAGGAGCAATAAAAGATTCAGAGCATGGACAATTGGAAGGATGGTCTACTCGTTGGTTTTGGAGGCTAATCGGATCAAAAACATTCTACTCTATGTCATAGGTCTCTTTAGTTCTCTTTATCGAGTGGTGGCTTCGTTCCCAGGTTTGGTGGATTTCATTTTTTTCTCCTCTCCGTTTTGGGGTCCTGGAGTCTTTTTTGATTTTTTTTTGGTAATAACTTCTGGGCTGCAAGCACAAATTGCTCTATGGAGGTCCTCTTGAGATCAGTAGGATGCCACTCGAGCAAATAATAGAGCCAAAGATATTTGCCCCCACCCCTCCCACTCCTTCCCGAACTTAGTCTCCGAGCCACCGTTTGATGAGGGGATTTAGACAAATCCTTATGTTATATGTCTAAAACCTAAATGAAACTGGATACATGTTGAAACCTTAGAACTTCTTGTAAGGTCATCTCCATTGATCACTCCAATGGAAGCGCCACCGCCAAATTTGGTAAGGTAGATCCCGGAATAGTAGCAACTAAGGTCCTGCCATTGCTACATTTTGGTATTGGTCACTTCAATATGTAGTTCCCTAGATAGCAATTTGAAGTGACCCATTTTGGATGGTAAAAATCCACTTTTATTGCACTAAGACAAATTTTTAGCTTGTGAAAAAATGAATAGAGGAGAAAAGTGTAAGGGAGAAGGTGGGAAGAAGGAGGGCATGTGAGGGAAGGCTCTCTTCCATATACCACATGTCACGTTGAAAGAGACTTCCGGGCCCACTAGAGAAGATAGAGGAATAGGCCACGGCGTAACAACCGGTTCAATGGACAAGTCATGCCAAATGTTTCCCGCTAGAGAGAACGTGTGGCAATGTCGTAATGTATGCACTATGTCCACTATACAAGGGTTCACCAACTCCCTTAACCCTTAAAGGTCAACCCAAGCCCCTCGGACTTGGTTTTGTTTTGGGAGATTCTTGTTCATATTTTATACTCCATTGCATCAAATGGGGTTTTAGAATGCCAAATTGAGCATCTTAAAGAGATTTACACTTCGTCAGTAGAGAGCCAAAGCGAATTAAAAATATAATTGTGCTTAAAATGGAGTTTAAAAGGGATTTTGCAATGCGGTATCACGCAAGGAATTGACCTTTCAGGTTAAAAATATTTCATATTTTGTTTGAGAAATCAAATTTTCCCTTTAGAGAATGAATATCTTAATCCACAATTCTCATTAAAAAATTACTAGAGATGACCTCAAATGGCTCAAGAATAGCAAAATTTTACAGAATATAAGGTTTTGTATTCTTTTTCAGAATTGTTTTCTAAACAAACATGCTACGGTATGGAAAATTGCATCGCCAATTCATCATGACATGATAACAACCAAATTTTGGAAAATTTGATGCTTCTTTAGAAGTTGTGAAGGAATGCTGTGTTACTCAAAGTGTCTCTGCAGTTCTTTAGAATAGGCGGGAAAACCATGCTACTATTTAATTCGATCATTACCACATGAGGTTTACAAGAACTTGTTTATTAACAGATACGTTTTAGAATTAGCCATGACAACAACTTCGCACATTCTGAGCCGTCACTGAATATTCAAAATATGTACTATAATCCATGTCATAATCTATCTCTCCATTTGTTTAGCTTCATGGTGCAAATTTGCATCCAGGACTCTAAGAGCCAAGACGGACAGAGGAAGGCAGGGAAGTAGCTTTCAGTGACTGATAAATGATGTTCTTCCGGAGTACTAGTCCTTCCTTGATCATATTCACTACCTTCAAAATATGATTAGTTTTCTGCAAGGATGATGTACAATGTACTCTACAGTCTAGATCCTTCAAGACACTCGGTGCATTCCAATTGAGTGATTACTCAGCTTGTCTACCCCCCTTGCAAAAAATAGGAATTAAACTCATGCCTTATTCATTAATTTTTAATTCGTTCACTTTTTTGGGTCTTGTGTTTAGAGATTCATTGCAACAGGCACATCTATTACTCATTTGGTGTTTGTGTAATACACATTCTTGCAGAATTGGAAATACAAAGAGTGCAAAAAATAAAATAAAAAATAAAAATCTAGAAGAAAAGAAATATATGAAAAGTGATATTTTACACAGAGTAGACAAAGCTGATTTTAGACATCCTTCGAAAATACTGCAACTAATCCTGATTAGTGAAAAATATTAGGAATATGCTAGGTGCAGTCATGTGATCTTGACTTTTATACAGTAATGGGAATGTTCCTTGTACACATTGGATTCCTTGAAGAATGATAATGAATAATACAAGTTAAACCTGTACATGAGTACCTCTAAGGTATCATGGCAATCCATAACATAGAGGCATGATTTACCCACAACCAATTCATGAGGACGGTATCATCTCACCAATACAAATCTTGTGCACAATATTCTAAACAATACAACACATTCCTGCATAATCAATTTACAAGTTCAAAAGTTTCCCTTCCATCTGCCTACAACACATTATATTCCAACATTTCAAGCTCTCCATTTCTCATGTTACAAAGAAAAGTGAAATATATTCACTGAATAGAGGTGGATTTTACAAGAAGCAAAACCGATTCATTCATCAAAAACTGTAATTTAACCCCTAATTGATCAAGGATGTTTTTGCTCAAAACTGCCACTAAATAGTCCCTTTTGAAAGCAAGCTGGATAGTGCAAAATTGAAACCAATTTTGGTATTTCCAACCGTAAGATCTTGTATCTAACTTCTATGTCTATGTGCATGTCAAATCTCACAATCTCATTCCTTACCATTTGAGAGATTATAATATTCAAAGTTGAAAAAAAAGTTTTTTTTACCCTACAAAAAGAGGACAGCAGTATTTTGGGGTCCAAAAAAACCATTTTTTTGAGTAGATTTGGATGGCGTTTCTTTGGATTCTTGTTCCTAGGTGAGTCAGGTACATGTCCACAAAATCTCACACCCATGCAAGGTGTAGAACCTTGAGAAAATCATCAATTTCCACAAGGGGGTATGCTGAAATTCACATACAGAGGCCGTTTTTTTACAATAAAAATAGCATATAAAAAATTCTTGGATTAAAAATCCAAACGGTGGAAACATGCTCTAGTGGCTCTTCTACATATAGGAATTTTTATTTTTGGAAAAAACAAAAATCTCGATTTTTGGTGGAATTTCAAAGTTTTGTCTTTAGGCAGATTTGGGCAGATTTTGGCAGTTTTGGGCAGTTTTGGGCAGTTTCGGGCAGAAATTGCTGCATTCACAGTGGCTGAGAGCCTGCCCGTGGAAGGGCCTTTTATGCTCAGAGGAGCATAACTTTTGCTCACTTCATCCAAAAAAAATAAAAAAAATATCCCCATAAACCTTTTGAAAAAACCTTTTTCCACAAAAAAATTCAAAAAAATTCAAGTAAATTTGAATTTTTAGGAACCTGCCCAAATTTCAAAAACGCCCATTCTAGGACTTTGGTCAATTAGGGGTTAAATGCGAACTAATTTAATTTGTTTATTAATTGTACTTGATACTATGGCATCTCATACCAATGCTTTTATATTACAAGAAATTATAGTAAAATCACACAATGTGTTAGGAAAATGTAGGACATAGAAATTTAATTGAAGTATTTCCACAACACTTACATTACAAATATAATGTCTAAACTTTGCAAAACATCTTCATTTGCAATTCATACAATCACAAATGTTAAAGAGAACTACATTAGAAAAATGAAGAAACCAATTTCCACACTCTCCATACGAGATTATAGCTGATATGATCAATTAGAAAGACAAATTATTACACATTCATATCATTTGGCTTGTGGAAGAAAACAAACAAAAATAGTGATTATGACAGTATGTGAGGGGGAGAATTGATGACTTATGGAAATCCATGGGTAGGGTCCAACATAAGGACCCAGAAGCACTAAAATACCCTTTGTTATGCCCCTATGGAGGGCTTCACCCAATGGAAGATGAATGTCAAGGGAATGGAATCTGGAGATCGGAGGATGGCAATCTCATGAATATTTAGATGTGTAGCCCGTGATGAGTGTAACGAGCTTTGATATCTACATAATCAAAGAAATTTTGACTTGCCGCAACATTTGTCACTATCAGCCCAGAGGGCCAAATCCGGTTGGACGCGTGGCTGATTACGGGGGTGTAGCTCAAATGGAAGAGCTTTCATCTAGGATTCAGGCCTTTCAGCTCAAATGGAAGGGCTCGGGATTTGGGTGGAGTTATCGCCCGCCCCCCGTTGCGTACCTGACTGTTCTTGTGTGTTACTCTAACTAGAGTCGGCCTCTTGGTCGGGTCTTGTGTGGTCTTACCGTCCCCCTTGGTCGCTGCTCGTTGCGGTTGACTTGGCCCTGTCTGCCGCTCTGGTTGGGCCGCAACTGCGGTTACTCTGGATGAATGTCATTCGTTGTAATTGATTTCCGTTGGTTTTAATTCATCCCTGATTGGGACTTTCAGCTCAAATGGAAGAGCGCTCGCTTGGCATGCGAGAGGTACCACGATCGATACCCGGCGTCTCTAGGTATGGGTATCCCATATACATTCAATCATTCACGACTCTTTTTCGTACTCTACACACCCACTCATTGATCGATACCCGACGTTCCATACATGGGTACCATCAAGTGGTAGCTCATGATCTATCCGCATGCACAGTGAATCTGCAATCGCTTGAAATACGCCATAATACTTATCCCATGACATTGTGGAATCTTAATTGTAGTTCTTGCCCTCAAGATTTTTATGAAACCACATGTATGTCTCCATGAAATTACAATCCACGCACTCGTCAGGTACCGTGAGTTGCAACTTTTCTTATTAACATCACTGGTGAATCCGATATTCACAATATAATGTGTGCAGGCTCAGGTTATTTGCGATGAATATGCATGGCAATATTGATCCCACTGCACCGAGCAGTATGTGCTGATGGATCCGGAATGCTAACCTTGCTCTTCTCCAAATTAGGGAGTATTCTGTCCGCACTTCAGCATCGTCCCATCGCCAAAGGTGTCCGACATTGCTGCTAGCAACTACAACGAGATGGAGCCCTACAACGCCGCTTTCTCCGTGCATCAACTCGGCGAAATGTATGATGTTTCCATGTGCCTCAACAATATTATATTTGAAACCTTCTAGTTATCTGCTTCCGCACTCTAAAGCTCACAACACCCACTCGGACGTATTGTCTCGCATCCACCTCGATCTCTCCCTCCTCGTCTACTGATATCGTCTCATGATTCGAAACAAGAATTGCCTCAATTACCACTAGTTAATGCTTTCTGAAAATTAAATGAGATAGCCACTTATGATTGTTTTACCAAAACTTTCAGTTCAGCTGCAGCTTACAAACTGGGACATGAATTCGCATACCATGATCTACGGCAGGTTTCATTTGTGCATCTAGCTCCCACTGGCGTCCTTAGAAATCTCAAATTGAACGACAGCAGGAATTCGTTCCCCGGCAGAGTAACTCTATCCCATTTAGCGGGGAGTAATTTAGCTGCTGTCAGAACAAGGTTTTTGCAACTAGCAAGTGTTAATCACTGTAGCTAGTAAACTGAACAGGGACGTACCTGTGATAGAACTGAATCAAAATCTCGGCAAGGCCTGAACTGAACTGAACTTTCACCTAGAGCTGAGGAATTTTGTGTGACGCTCATGAGTGCTAACACATGTAGTGGCAGCTTGCTCTACCTTAAATTCAGGATATCGGGCTACAAGGATTCTCAATCTGAGGTGAACAAATATGTGGAAAATGATATGATTGATTTTCGACGACTGGTTATGAAACCCCGCGGTGCAAAGCGATGGGAATTGATAAAGATGAGAGGTGGCTGCATAGTCGATGTAAATGGGATCAGCTTCATCAATTCCCAATAGAGAGAATAGGGACGAGGCAAATATCAACGATCCTTGGCCATGGTCAAAAACCTCATTGGGGTCTGGTTCCCGAAGGTCACAAATCGAAAGAAATTGATTAGTTTCGAATCTACCAGCAATGTCTAGTGTACTCATAAATTGACGATTTACACATTGTTCACATATTTGACAACGAGAGTTGAATCGAGATTTAGACCGACAGTCTTGAATTGGTGCTGCTTAGTGGTTCTCGTAGACCAAATTCTCAACCTCGTCGAATGTTGACGACACGGCAGAAACCGATCGTGAATATTTTTTGAAGGATGTACAAATAGATATAAGGGCCTACTTGTGAAGCTACATCATGCGCAATCATTGTAACTTAGTAACATATTCTTCAAGTACCTCTGATTGGACAATACACTGGCTGGGATTGAATTCAGAAGGAGTTCACAAATATTTCAAATTAACTTCAACAATAATACTACCGATCCATCACATAATCCGATATATCCAAAGCAGTTCGCACAGTCCGATATATCCTCGACTTAATCATCACAGAACAAACTTCAGTGATATGAAATAGCTTAATGTCACCTTTGAATCTGACTGACGAGGGTGGTGAGAAATACTTTGATGAAATTGGTGGAGTAACGAGTGAATATACTTCTGACCAATGAACAAGTGGACTCGACGGCAAAAAAACTAATCAACATAATTTATCTCAACGTAGGCGATAGAGTAGCGGGAACTTTCATTTCCGGGAAGCCATTGACTGCAAACACATAGTAGACCATGCAACACAAATTTTATTTACTCGGCTCAGATCATACATCCCTCAAGTCCCTCAATAGTAACAGCACATGAGCGATGATGTCTCTACTGGGCTGCCAAGTACTATTCAAGTGCTACCACACCTCCATTGGCATTCGTTACACTAAAACTCCAAACAGGCAACGCCTTCACATTGGTAATTATGATCACTCTCCTTAGCTAACCGAAAATCAAGAGTCACAGAATACACTAGGAACCTGATGCCCTCTATTCATCATCATTATCACCACCATTATCAAATTATAGTGATAGTGGCACAGAGATCAAAGCCGTCTTTCACGTAGTAGTCCACTGTGACGGTAAAGCCGCTCGAGTCAAGCGTCATCTGAAAATTATCCCGTTGCTTCCACAGCACGTCCCATCGGTTGCCCGGGTAGTCGTGATTGCCGTCTTTGTCCGGGTAGTACGTCGGGTGGACCATCACGGCCGTCTCGGCCTTCTCAGAATTGTCCACAATGTCGCACCACCGCTTAAAGTTGTGGACGCCCAGAGCCACCTGGAAGGAGCCGTTAGGTTCCTTGTTCCTGAAGTGCAAAATGCCGGAGGTCCCGCTTCTCGTCATGGTCAGTTTGTGCTCACCATCACATTCTGTCCAGTAGCCATCGGCGAAGACGGTCTTCTCGACAATGCTGAACCAGTTGAAGACATCGCTCTGGATGACCCTCACTTTGATGGTGTAAGTCCCCTCACTCATAGTGACCTGGAGGTGCTGATGGACTGGGAGTCGAGCTACACAGCTGAACTGTCGACAGGGAGCGAAGAACGAATTGCTAGATTGCAGACTGTAGCAGAAAGATGTGGAATGGGGAGGAATTGTGAGGTTATATAATATCAAGAGGTGCTGTTTTGATATTGTCTTCGGAGGCCGATCTATCAAACTTGTGGATATTAGTCCCGAGCAGAATATTTAGCAATGCAGATCCACGGGTTCCTTGTGGGTGGACTAATCATTGAAGCGACATGGCGTATTTATGATTCAGCTTTCTCCGGTCCTTGGAGTTACGTGTTCATGCTGTTCTTGTGGGATCGAAGATTTGAGACAAGCCGACTTTGTAGTTTGAATATACCGAGCTTTGGCATAATTGACATAGATTGTTGAGTTTAAAGGTGGTCGTGATCTGATTTTAAGGTTAGCATGTGATTAGCATGCACTAGCCATGCGTTGATCTTCCTATGGATTGCTCAAACACTCCAAAACAAGCGTGGTACATCGATTTGTTTCCATATTTTAAAAAGGAAAAATAGTTAGAGTGGTATACAGTCTAACCTTGATAATGTCACCCTTGTTAATAGAACACCTTGATATTGTCACCTAAAAGTTTGAAACCGATTTTCCTAGTATAAAACTCCCTCGTTATTATCCCTGTCACCCTTGATAATGTCACACTATTTTTCCAAAATCCGTAGTGTAAATGTGATAATATCAAATATGGATGGATGTATGTGATGGTTGGATGGACAGATTGTATGGATGAACAGAGTTTATGGATGGATAGATTGTATGGATGGACAATTGTATGAATGGATAGATTGTATGTATTTGGGTATACTCTAACCTTGATAATATCACATTATGCACAAATCTTCAAAATGTGACATTATCAAATATGTCACACCTTGTTTATATCACACTTTATGGCGAAACGGATGGTGTGATATTATCAAGGTTAGACTGTACCACGAACCATGCAAAATACGAATTAAGGAGGTGGCCATTGCAGGAGAAGTTAGTGAACACGAGTCTCTTCAGTGCGGAAGCCTTTGATTCTCTCAGAGCTATTAATGACTAAGATACATCTGGTGACGTACTGCAATATGGTTGAGTCAGCATGTCATGCTTAGCTCGTGTTCTTGACGCTGGAATTAGTTTTTATTTGAGTTCAGAATTTGGGCAGCCTCGAGCACTTTGGCAGGACATCCCCACGCTGGGACTTACCAAGTGCTACGAGCGTTTTTCGGAGGGGCAGGGTTGATGAGCCCTTCGTTTTTGGTTTTTTATTTTTAAATTCCCAAGAGGGTCTCTCTAGAGTAATTTGAGGCCGCAGGCCCCATTTTTGAATTCAAAATAACCAAAAATGGCCTTGGGGGGGTCCAAATTGAAAATTTCAGGGTTTTGGAAGAAAAAAGCCAACCAATGGGAGTGGCTCCTAAAAATGCTCGTAGCACTAGGTAAGTCCCAGCGTGGGGGATGTCCTGTCCACGCCAGCCTCAAGTGCCCACCTTTGCAGGTGTCAGATTAAAATGTATTGAGGGGCCTCAGCACACCTACAATCAATCAGAGCCAAAGACAGAAGATGTCATGTTTCTTAAAATCAACTGCCTTTGCTCTTGCACTCGTCGTGCAGCCGTCATCTCTTGGTCGTGCCATCATCGCACTGAATATTCAAGATCAACTCTTCAAATTTGCTCCAACACTTTTCTCACCGATCCAAGTAGTTGAGAAAAGCTTTCGTAGTGCCCATCAACTCGTCAAAAATTACTCCTCTCCACCCACCCTGCAAACATATTCCAAGATCATCCGACACTACACTTCATGCGCACCAAGTTCGCAGCCTTCTCTCAACGCGCACAAGTGATCATCACGATACCATCTCAGGTAGATTTCTCCTGTAACTGAAACTCGAGCAACCCACCCATTAAACTTGCACTGCGATTCTTAACTCGACGTTCACCAGCTTACTTATATTCCAAATTATGAATCTCTACTTCAACTTAGTTTGCTCACAAACACAGTTGCCTCAATCCGTGCAGAACATCCCCAATCAGGCGCTTCACGATACATAATGCGAAAAGTACATGGACTCACATGTAAGATGCTTCAGAGATCACTCAAAGAGAAACAGCCACAAAGTAAAACTACACAAAGGAAATGACTCCTCGGAGTCACAGCCAACCAAATTTGGATAAACAAAACAATATTCCGAGCAATCTGATATACAGCAGCCCCAGGGATTCTTCCAGCGGCTTGCACCAAGTCATCAAATTAAGAAACGTCACCCTCGCCCCCTCTCGATTGCTCCAACCTGCATCTCTGTTGGTGTATGAGCGCTCATCGTACCTGCTTCATTCACTTGACAGATACGTTCATCTCCGAAGGTTGCGCAGATAAGGAGATCACCCTGACCACACACCGCTCAAGGATTAGAGGATGCTTTGTAGTTAAAAGGATACACAAACCACATTGTAATTATCGTTTTCTGTAATGGAAATTCAGAGGAAACAACATGGTATCAGAGCAGTAGCGATCCTGTAGCTAGTGGTATACAGAAGGGGAGTTGATCTTGTCAGAGTAGTGATCAAGAATCATAGGACAGGGGCGGTGACGAGCAGGTCACCATGGCAGAGCCCAGAAACATCTCAATTGGAGAAGCTAACAAGCTTGAAGGTGTTTCGAACTATCATGTCTGGAGTCTTAGGATGAGGGCTCTATTCAGAAGAGAGAGGCTATGGGAGATTACCTCGAATAGAATTGATCCGGCTGCATTTCCAGCAGTAGTTGGTGGTGTCAATGTAGCTGGACAACATGCGCTTGATGAGATGAAGGCAAGTGCTATGTCTGCACTGATAGCGTCTGTTAAAGACGACATTGTAGATATGATAGCTGAGCATTTAGATCCATTTGATGCCTGGAACACATTGAGAGACACATATCACTCACAGGATGCATCAAATTTGCTCATGTACCAAAGCCAGTTACATTCAATGAGGATGTCTGAGGGAGGAGTGATGGAAGAGTATCTCAGGTCAGTAAGAGAACTCAAGAACAGATTAGCAACGTTAGGTGATCCGGTACCTGATAGAACGCTAGTCCAGATAGTTCTAAACGGACTTCCTCGCAGCTATGAGTTTGTGATACCAAGCCTTACGAACGCACCAGTGTTCCCAACATTTGAGATTGTGTGCTCCAAGTTAATCACGGAGTACCACAGGCTGCAGCATCGAAATAAGCTGTTAGGAGAAGATGACGAGGCTCTAGCTGTTATGTTCAGGAAGAATCTCAACTTCGGAGCAGCAAGGGGACGCGGCAGGGGAACAACACCAAGAGGAGGCATGAGAGGAAGGTCAGATACCTCTTACAGAGGAAGAGGAGGCGGTGGCCGAGGACGAGCAACTGCCAACGTTACACAAGATGTATGCTGGGTATGCGGCAAAACTGGGCACTACGCCAGAGACTGCTGGAACAGAAAAGGTCAATCATCAACTTCGGCAAATCTAGTTGAGGAAGAAAATTTTGAGGATGAAGAGGAGTTAGAAGTAGCATTTACCGAGTTTCAGGAGGGTCTTGACACACCAAGTAGTTGGTACATGGACTCAGGGGCATCTCGTCATGTCACAGGTGAGAAAGCTCACCTCGAGTCTTCCACAAGTCCTGTAGCACGGAAAATAGTGACAACAGCAGGAGGTGAAAAACACACTGTTGGGGCTAGTAGAAATGTAAAGGTCCAAACACAGAATGGTGGAATAAAAATGACGAATGTTCTGTACGTACCGTCTCTGAAAAGAAACCTCGTGTCAGTTGGTTCCTTGGCTGATCAGGGTCACGTAGTAATGTTCACGAACAAGAGTTGCATTATCCTTGATAACCTGAAAAACAGGAAAGTGATAGGAAAAGGAATTAGAAACAAAACCAACGGATTATATCAACTTGGTGTAAACCCCGTAATAGAAGCAAATCATGTAGCTTCAGAAAGTGAAATAAAGTTGTGGCACAGGCGCTATGGTCATTTACATTACAAAGGCTTAAATCATCTGTCTAGAAAACAAAGAGTTAAAGGCTTACCAGACATAGGAGTCCTATCAGAAGTATGTGCTGAGTGCCTCGCAGGAAGACAGCACAGAGCTCCGTTTCCTGCCAAGAGCGAAAACAGAGCAAAACACCAACTTGAGTTGGTACACTCAGACCTAGTAGGACCACTGCCTAAACCATCACTGCATGGTTCAAGGTACATCTGCGTGTTCACAGACGACTACTCTAGGAAGAGTTGGGTATACTTTCTGAGAGCAAAAAGCGAAGCATTCGAGAAATTCAAAGTGTTCAGAGAACTAGCAGAGAAGGAGACTGGAAGAGAACTCAAAATGCTGAGAACTGACAGAGGTGGAGAATTCCTGTCAAGTGATTTCAATCACTATTGCGAAGATAATGGCATCAGAAGACAGCTGACTCAAGCACGCACCCCACAACAAAACGGAGTGGCAGAAAGAAGAAATAGAACGCTGCTGGACAAGTCAAGAAGCATGGTGGCAAGTTGCGGTTTACCTTCATTTCTGTGGACGGAGGTAGTCAACACTGCGAATTATCTTATCAACAGGGGGCCTACAAAAGCGAATCACGGGAAGACTCCAGAACAACTCTATTCCAGCAAACTGCCAGACGTAAGCAATCTCAAAACTTTTGGATGTGTCTGCTATGTGCATGTGCCTAGTGAAAACAGACAAAAACTTGATAGCAAAACACAAATGGGATTATTTGTCGGCTATGATGAAGTCAGCAAGGTTTACAGAATATATATACCAGAAGAAAGGAAGATTAGGCTGAGTAGAGACGTTATCTTTGATGAAGAGAAGATAGGATACCACTATCTAAAGCAGTCGTTACCAGCTGGAGAAGAAATCATTTCTCTAGGGCGCACATTCTTCAGTTCAGATTTAGCTGAGGATAACCTACCCGAGCATCAAGCCACCGATGAAGAAGCTCCAGTTGAAGTAGAGGGTATAAATGGGCAACAGGCTGATACAGACCTGCCCCCAGCAGCAGAAGAAGTAATCAGACCTGAAAATGGAATCCCTGAGGAAGCTGAAATTCCAATTCGAGTTTATAGAAGACGGAGAAGGGAACTGGAAGCAGAGGAGGCTCGACCTGAAGAAAGACCTATACAGAGGCAAAGACCGAATCAGGATTTGAGAAACTTTCGTGAGGGGGAAGGAAGAAGGTATCCTAATCGGGAAAGGAGACCATCAACAGCATTGCGAGACTACATGGTGATGTCTGCTGAAATGGACATTGATAGCGAGCCAAGGACTTACACAGAAGCAGCAAGAATCAAAGAATGGCGTGAAGCAATACAATCAGAGGTAGACTCGATAAGGAGAAATCAGACCTGGGAAGCAACAGAATTACCTGAAGGAAAGAGAACAATAACCGCGAAATGGATTTTCAAAGAGAAGAGAGACTCTGAAGGAAAAATCCAGAAGCACAAAGCCAGGTTAGTAGCAAGAGGTTTTGAACAGATAGAAGGGGAAGATTTTTTTGAAACATTTGCACCCGTGGTTCGTTGGAGCACAATTAGAACTGTACTAGCAATAGCAGCCAGGAAGAGATGGAATTTAAGACAATTTGATGTGAGAACAGCATTCTTAAACGGGGTATTGGAAGATGAAGTGTACATGGAGATACCTGAAGGTTTCAAAGGGCCGGATACAGTAGGAAAAGTGGCCAAACTGAAGCGAGCCTTATATGGGCTCAAGCAGGCACCAAGACTCTGGAATGAGAGAATTGACAAATTCTTAGTTGAAGAACTGGGGCTTAGCAAAAGCGTAGCAGATTCCAACCTGTACTACTCAATAAAAGATGGTAAGTACACAGTTATACTATTGTACGTTGATGACTTAATAGTGGCCGGTGACAATGAGGAAGAAATGGACAGGGTAGAAGACAAACTTACAGAAGAATTCGAATTGACCAAGATGGGAAAACCAAGTGTATTTCTAGGAGCTGAACTAGTCTATGACAGGGATGGAATATGGATCCACCAGCGAAGATACATTCGTGAGATTCTGAAGAGGTATGGAATGGAAAATTGTAATCCACTGAAAGTTCCAATGAGCACAAGCACGCACCTGAGAAAAGACATGGAAACGAAACCAGCTGATGCCTTCCTCTTCAAATCCATATGTGGATCACTCATCTATGTGTGCAACACCAGATTTGACATTAGCTACTCTGTAAGCTGTGTAAGCAAGTTCGCAAATTCACCACAGGAAGCTCACATGACGGCACTGAAAAATATTTTGAGGTACCTTAAGGGATCGATGGACTTGGCTCTCTTCTATCCTTACGGGGATGATCAGCCACTAGTAAGCTTCGCAGATGCGGACTATGGAGGATGCAGGGACACTAGGAGATCAACGTCAGGGATAATTCACAAGCTTGGGGAAGCAGCGATAGATTGGAGAAGCAAAAGACAACCAAACGTAGCACTTTCAACGACAGAGGCAGAATACAGAGTTTTGTGCGAAGCTACAAGAGATATTGTTTACCTGAGAAGACTGCTGTTTGAGTTACAAGTAATTGAAGAAGGACCCACGCCTCTGCTTTGTGACAATCAGTCAAGCATCAGGTTAGTAAATAATCCTGTACTACATGAGAAGACAAAGCATGTCGAAATATATTACCATTTTGTGCGAGAGAAATCAGCTGAAAGGGAAATCAATGTGAGCTATATACCCACTTCTATTCAACAGGCAGATATCTTTACAAAGCCGCTTACGGCTTACAGACACGCTTGCATGAGAGAAGAAGCAGGCCTACTGCAATTGCCTACAACCCTAATATCTCAAGGACTAAACGGGAAGTAGATCTAACGCACTGAGGAGTGACGGAGACCCAAGAAACTCTCAGCTTCAGCAAGCGTGCGGAAGCTCTTGTGCTCAGCCCCTCGAAAGCCATCAACCTGAACTCTACAATCGTCCCAGCTAAGGTACACACCAGGACGATAACCTCTCCTAACTGCATAGAATTTCCGTGACCTAACAGTATCCACGGGAAGGAGACGATCTACAACTGCAGCACGATGGCTCTTGGGCACTTGACATATAGCTGATCCAGGCACATTCGAAGCATCAGCGGAATCATACTCATCTTCGTCAAATTCGACTTCACCTGGGGTCTCAGATGACCTAATCGCAAGTGAGACAATGAAGCGCAGTGCTGCACCGCATCCACGCCGAATGGTCTCGATTAAGAGCCAGAGACCCACCAAGAAAATCTCCCACTGTACATAAGAAAAATCAGGACAATTAGGTTAAATGGGTAATTAGGGTAGTTGTAGCTGTAGGTCAATTGATAGAGTTCGAGAACGAATTACTTACGGTAGAGAGATCATTGACTTGGGCTTGAAGAGTATCAAATGCACGCACAGGACGACGTCTCCGCGACATTGTGAAATGAGCAAGACTTGAGCGAGAGGAGGTGTTGGTGTATGAGCGCTCATCGTACCTACTTCATTCACTTGACAGATACGTTCATCTCCGAAGGTTGCGCAGATAAGGAGATCACCCTGACCACACACCGCTCAAGGATTAGAGGATGCTTTGTAGTTAAAAGGATACACAAACCACATTGTAATTATCGTTTTCTGTAATGGAGATTCAGAGGAAACAACAATCTCAACGCAGTCGGTCCCATACTCGATCAGAACCATATTCATGTCTCTCTGCAGAATTCATGCGGAATCACATGATGTAGAATGTAGTAGCTTGGAATCGCAGCGCTCGTAGACTACACAGAATCATATCCTGCCGTCGTTTGGCCGCATCTGGACATGTTCGATCTTTGGTCCGCTTAAATGACACTTGAATGCGTCTTTCAGCCATCTCGGGGTGGCCACATGCATGGTTCAGTTTCTAGAGTAAAGTGTGGGCCGACTGGGAGCGATGTCCAAAATCTAGGACAGGGGGGTTTGCAAATTGTTCTATCTTGGTAGAAACAACTTCCACAAAACAAACATAACGGAGCAACACCCATGAGCTTAAGAGTTTTGAGCATGTTTTTGGTTTCTGGAATATTTAGATTTATTGGACTAGATTAGTAAAAGGGAAATAATCCCAATGCACTTTGAAATGCATTATTTGGACAATGTTTCAAATTTTTAAGGACTTACCATGGATACACTTAATGTCGACTCTAGGGTTTGGTGTTCAAATGCAGTACATCTTTACAAACATATCTATTCATTTCTCTCTAGGTTTTTCAAGATTTAGAAGGGACACTTATGGGTACAAAGACGCTTATTGATGTTGTTACCTTGAGTTGAAATGAATTAGTACTCATATTTGAATAGATTTTGGCTTAGTGTGTGTGAATGACTTTGTGGCCAATCTTTTGAACTTGGTTTTTCTTTTCTTAGAATTTAGAAATATGAGTGCTTACGTTGTAGTAGATGTGGCCTTTGTTCCTCCATGGGTTCTTGGTTGGCTTTTGATATTTCCTTGTGCATTTTTCATCTAGGTTGATCATCAAATTATGGATTCAAAATAGATTGAAAGGCTTCTAGATTATTAAGATATAGTAGGATTTGTTCTCTAATGTGAGAAATCTAAAATAATGTTATGGATTCATTTTTTATTTTTTTGAGAGTGGCTAATTCCAAAAAGTTATTTTTCTTAGATGTTTTAGAATAAAACCAAAGTAAATTTGTCCTCTTAAAATTTCTTTATTACTTAATCAACTTCAACAAAAATAAAATGAAAATTGGTGATTTTTATACTTTTGATTGAATTTCAAAGAAAACTTATTGGAAAGTAATTTAGAAACATTGATATTTCTTCAAGAATCTTTGGAAAACCTAAGACTTTTTCAATAACAAAGCAAGAGTGCGTGTAAAGTGTCATAAGCCTAATGCAGGGTTGTTCATGGGACAAAAGGACCGGTCCGTCCGTCCGGTCCGCTCGTCCGTCCGTTAGGGGTCAGGGGAGGTCCGTTTGACCAGGACTTACGGTTGACCACCCAAATGGTGAAATGGGAGTTACCTTGGCCACCTAGGATGCCACGCGTCTGACATGTCACCAAATATTCCACATATATTGTTGACTCGGGGGATGACGTGGCTAAGAGGAAGGGCGCCAACGCCTTGAGTGAGGGGGGCGCGAGCGCCTGAGAGGGGGGGCGCGAGCGTCTTGGGAAGGGGGGCGCGAGCGACTGGGAGGGGCGCGGGCGCCTGCGAGGGGGGGGGGGGGGGGGGGGGCGCGAGCGCCTTTGATGGTGGGGGGGGCGCGAGCGCCTGCGATGGCGGGGGGGGGCGCGAGCGCCTGCGAAGGGGGGGCGCGAGCTGGGAACAAGAATCAACCACTGAAGGAAATTAAGACACTACTGAATTTTTCATAGTGACATAAATGAGAGAAGTTTCAATTCATGTCGAAACAAAATTACATTCAATAGCCTTAGCTAATGTTTTATGGACATTGACTAAGGTTAACATATAAGTATCTACGTATAAAATTTAGATATATATATATATATATATATATATATATATATATATAATATTTTTTTGTGTTTTTTTAAAATTATTTTGGAGACATATATATTATACTTTCTCTATATAACTTCTATATGTAATATGCTAATAGATGTATCACTTTTTTTTGTTTTTTTTGGCGGTGCGCCGCTCTGGATTCCTTCGAGTACCGGGCTTACCCAATGGTACTCTTACAACAATGTCTTCATCATTAGGTGCTTCTTCACGGCTATCTTCTGATGAGTAATATCCTTCTGAGGATTTCGACCCCTCGTCATCTCCATCTCCCCCCTGATTAGGCACATACTCCTCCACCGTGGAATGAATGTTGCGCAATTCGTGGTCAATTGTACCATCCACCACTGTGGTCACAATTCTTTTGATCTTCCGTATTTTGGTCTTATCGGTGATTCCGTCCACATTCATTACGGGTAATCTACGTTTACCCACAGCCACAGGTAAAGACGGGGTAGTTCCAACAGTATATCCTGAAAAAAAAGGGCGAACGTTTGTTGGACCTTTCCGTGACCGTATCACTCCATGACGCGTCGTAGAAGGTCCAGCTGGTAGACTTCGTCCAGAAGAAGTGAGTGGAATGCTTGTATTCGGTGTTGGAGTTAATGAACCATGCCCAGTAGAAGTGCTTGAACGAGGTGGGGGGGGTCGACCCAACCCTGCAAGTACTGCTCCGATTGAAGGTGTACTCTGGGGCAGGGGTGTTTGAAACAATCGGCCAATAGGAATTTCATCTTCTTGTCCATTTCTGACTGTCTCTGATTGTTCATTTCTTGGAGGGCTTTCATCCAAACCTCCGGACCTGATTGTTTCCTCAACATTTACTGGCAGAGTGGCCTGGAGTTGTTCAACTTCTTCTCCTCCCTCAACGTCTTCTGGAATCGGAATTTGCTCTCCCATGTTGTTACCCCCTTCTTCATTGTCATTGTTCGAAACGCTACGAACGGGGTAAATGTCATCATTATTGCCACCATCGTCGCTTTGATGCTGAGTCATTTCGACTTCAAATTCATCGTCAATATCATCGTCTGCCCGATCGTATGTGACCTCGCCTCTAGTTTGTATTTCATTGACAACGTGGTGAGGCGAAGTAGCTGCCTCTTCATCAAATCCTGCCAAGTCAAAAACTCCATTCGGCTGGTTAACGGGTTCAGTGCGTGGCATGTCACCATCACCATTGTCCACGGGTAACTCTGGATACTCATCATCCATAGTAGCAGGAGTGTAATGAACTCCACCGTCATCACCATCGCCTTCATTAACTTCAAGTCCGTCGTGGAATCCTTCATCTCCATCATCATCACATACGTCTTCATCGTACATGGCTGGCACTTCTTCATCCGAGTCTTCGGAGAACGGTTGGTTCTCGTACCAAAGAACAGGATCCGCTCCACGTCGTTCTCGAAGGAGCTTACTGTTCGTGTAAATGTACACCAAGTCCTCTGCCTTCTTCACGGCCAATCGGTTGCGAACCTTAGTGTGAACAAAGGAATACATGCTCCAATTTCGCTCACATGATGATGCCGAGCATGTTAACGAAAGGATGCGCTTTGCTATCAACGGTAACGCATCGCCCCCAACCCGCTGCCACCATTGATGAGGTAGCATCTTAGTCTGTCGAATGTTTGGGGCCTCCAAAGGGCTGAATGGACCGGTGCGTTCCTCAAACTGTGTTAGCTCGAACAACACAGTATCGTGGTCCAGTTTAAGGGACTCACTCAAATGAATTAGCACTTGCAGGAGTGCACGCTTCGCAGCACTGTTAGTCAATAGCTCGTGGCTCTCCGGGAAAATGTAGGGATTCAAAATGGCGCCTGCGTAATGGAGATCTGTCAACATCATCTTCCATCTCTTCGTAAAATGTTTCTCAAAGCGCCCTGCTATAGCGGGGTCTAGGAAAAAAGGATCACCCTGTAGACGGAACACATGCTTCTTCAAATTATTCATGGCCAACCATGCCCTCCCCATTGCCGGTGTTTGTCCATCAAATGTCTTCAAGGTCACAACAGCCGGCTTCATAACATGCACAAGATCCTCACAACGTAACCAAAATGTCTCATCGAGAATGGTACTCCGTACTTGACATGCTAAGGTGTGAGCTCGATACCCGTTTGACCGATTGAATAAAGTACCCACATATTCGTCCCATTTCGGATTGGCTACCACCTGGATTAGTGCCTCCCTCAGTTGAAGCAATCGAACAATCATCAAGTACTGGCATCCAAATCTTGTCTCCGCTGGTAACAACAGAGACAACTTCGGGCTGAATTGGCAAAACAAAGCCATGGTGACATGACGGCGACGTATAAAATTTGGTATGCGTTTTGCCAAGGCAATCAACTCTTTGAAGGTTGCTTCCTTCCCCCAATCTTCTAGTAAGAGGTCCATGATGTGAGCTGCACAACCTTGCTTGTAAATGTGAGGATAAGCTTCAACCACCTGGTCCATGGCTCCCAACATCGCACTAGCATTGTCGGAGCAAATCTGTACCACATTCTGCGGTCCAACTTCTTTGATGTACTCTTTCAATTTCCCAGCTATGTATGCCTTTGATTTCTTGTACCCCGTTGTATCAATGGAACCCAGGAATATATCTCCTGCTGGACACACAAGCATGACATTCATCAACGGCCGATGAACAACGTTGTCCCATCCATCCGAGCAAATAGTTGCCCCGTACAAGCTAATACACTGCTTCGTTTTCTCCTCTATTTTCATCTTGAGAAGCTGCTTTGTTGGCTGGATGTGCTTGGTTCGCATTGCGTTGTATGCTGGTGGACGGTAGACAAAACCCGCTTTCGATGTTGCCTCCACAGCAGCGATAAAAGATGGATGTCTAACCACATTGAAAGGCACATTCGCTTCGTAAAAAAAGGACGCCCATTTCTCATCCAATTCATTGCGCATCCCAATCTGATAGGCCTCGGTAAAACTTTGTTGCCGCATAGATCTTGGTGTACATGAATCGCCTCTGCTTATAGGCGGAGTTGACTGAGACGGTTGAACTTGGGAAATCCTCTCCTCTTGGACCTCCTCCGTTCTCTGAGGCACTTCCGTAGATTGCTCAGGAGGCATAGACTGGCTAGAACATGGTGCCAAGTGTGCCAAGTGTGCCTCGCCATCACCACCATCAATGCCGTATATCTCCGCATGTGTCATTCTTTTTGGTATTACATTACCACAATTGGCAAAGCGCCTAAATACGGCGGCAGGGGCCTTGGTACAATGACTCTTGCTTGAACCTTCACCCCATCCATAGTGCTTGAAAGCTCTTTGTTGTTTATAACGAAAGGTGAAATTGCACCACACACATTTCACATGGTCCTTATCAATGAACGTCCACCACGGAGCCCACTCAGCCGTCGACTGACGCTGTTGACCTGCCATTCTCCGTGTCTCTGAAAAAGTACAAATGATCTCCTGTCTGCAAGTGTTAGTATGACACATGTGAGAAAAAAATGGTATGTGTAGACATCAACCACAGGCCAATGTGATGCACATAGTCTCAAGCAAGGAGCCCACAAGGAGTTCCGGGACTAGAGGCCATGATTTCAAATGATATTGGGCTTGGGCTAAGTTGGTGGCATTTATACTCGTGAGGGGGGGCGCGAGTTTCTCCAGGCGGGGGGGCGCGAGCGTGTGCAGGGGGCGCGAGTTTCTCCAGGTGGGGGGGCGCGAGCTTCTCCATAGGGGGGGGGGGGGGGGCGCGAGCTTTTCCAGGGGGGGGCGCGAGCTTCTCCAGGGGGGGCGCGAGCTTCTCCAGGGAGGCGCGAGCTTCTCCAGGTTGGAGCGCGAGCTTCTCCGAGGGGGGGGGGGGCGCGAGCTTCTCCAAGGGGGGGCGCGAGCTTCTCCAGGGTGGAGCGCGAGCTTCTCCAAGGGGGGGGGGGGGGGGGGGGGGGGGGCGCGAGCTTCTCCAAGGGGGGGCGCGAGCTTCTCCAAGGGGGGGGGGCGCAACCTACTGCAAAGGGGGGCGCGAGCTTCTCAGAGGGGGGGCGCGAGCTTCTGGAAGGGGGGGGGCGCGAGCTTCCAGAGGGGGGGGGGGGCGCGAGCGGGTTCAGGGGGGAGGCACCCTTGTACGAGGGGCAGTCCCGGTGAATGGGCCATACAGTTTTTTCATTTTTTTTTTAAAAACAATTTTTCATTCCATTACAAAACCAACAATACCATTTCATGTTCCACCAAGGCATGTATACGCCGAAAAAACGATTTATTAAAATATTAGAAATGTGCAAACAAGGCCACATAGGCAATCAAAATGTTCCAAACGTAATTCGCTATGGAACTACAATGTGTATCTAAAACAACCATTGGGAGCTTGGAAGTTGTAAGGGGGGCTCATCAAATCATTCACAACTTTTGCAAGTGAAAGCCTCTTTGTAGGATCTTCGTTAAGCAAGCCATCCAACTTTGATGAGAATACAATCTTTGAGATTGAATCCTTGAAGAGTTCTGGGCAATCTTCTTCTCTCCATATCTTCTTTGCCAAATGGCCTACCGAAAATGCATCAGATAGCGTCGTACATGGATGCATCCTCTTCATGCGCTCCAAATTCCGTTCCTCATCATCTTTTTTGCCATATAAAAAGAACAACTCCGGTGCAACTCCTACCCTCCTCTCCTTTACTTGTACAAGTTCGTCGGGGTCCATCACACCATAAGGAGAGGCCTTGTTCTCAATGACTCTGCTTGCCACACCCCAATCGCACACACCAATATATACTTTATCCTTGTCATGAGGTGGAAAGTGGAGTAGAATGTTGGATGGCGTTAAGTCGTTGTGGAGGATTTCAGCCTTATGGACTATGTCCATAACGTAGATGAGACTCCACGCCAACATTCCCCGGTTCTTTCGGTAGGCAACAATTCTTTGGCACTCTTCCATGGGCATATCCCTCGACTTCAAAATTTCTTTGTAATCTATTGCCTCGCTTGCCTTCTCATTTATCTTGAGGAAGTTGCGGAGGCAATCTCCATTCCACCACAAGGTATAAGCTTCCATGGTCTTTGCGTGAATGGCCCAAAATTTTATCACACCCGGATGCTCTACGGGGTTAACCGTGGCCTCAATCGCCCGTTCCTCTCGCTTCTTCACTTCGGTTTTAGCCTTGGAAAGTTTTCCCGCAAATTCTATGTGAATTGGAATTTTCTTCATATTGGCTATTCGCACTTTTCGCACTTTGCCATACCCCCCCTCGGCATTGAAGCCAGATAATGGCACAACCTTGGCCGTAACCGGAATCCATATCAATGCACCATACATGTGTGCTTCCAATGCTGAGTTCAATGCTTGCTCATTCCAAGGCATAATCTTTGTTTTCCCCTTAGAACATCTCTGACATGCCTCCTGAACCGTTGTCAGTTTTTGAATAAACACTTTGTCTTGGTTGCTCCATTCTTCGCCTTGTGGTTTCTTGACATGTGATTCAAACACATGAATGACATTTGTCGTAGCACTACTCACTTGTTGTGTCAACCACTTCGGGCTGTGAAAATACTTCGTCATGCAATCCATGTACATCTCTGATCCTTCCAATGCGCTCCAAAATTCCCTTTCCAAATCACGTTGGAGGTTGTAGATACCATTCTCTCCGTGATCAAGGTACATTGCCTTCAACATTCGTATGGTACGGGCCTTGTAGTACTCGACGGCCACCTTCCTGATGAAATGCGTATACTCCAATGGTGGATAACCGTCATCCTTCTCGTGCGCTGGAATACTCTTCTTCTTTTTACCCTTCGAGCTAGATGAAGGAGTAGAACCACTAGAACCATGAGGTGTTACGCAACTCATAGGGTCCACCGCATCTGGAGCATCCAAGTCCACATACATAGGCCGCTTGCCGGAGCCTTGTCTAGAAGACATCGCAAAGTAAATCCCTGAAAAAAAAAATCAACAACTTCCCCCCCCCGCCCCAATGAAGACTTCCCACATAAGCAGTTCCAAGCAAGGCGTGTTTTCACACGTCAGGACAAGGAGCCGCAGTGGGAAGGAGTGAGGGGGGCGAGAGCTTCTCCCCACCTTATATAGTCCCCCACGGACCCGCTCGCGCCCCCCCACCCGCTCGCGCCCCTGTACCCGCTCGCGCCCGTACCCGTCCGCGCCCCCCCCCCACCCGTTCGCGCCCCCTGGGACTCGCTCGCGCCCCCCCCCTTCCATTTCTTTTCGAACGAATTTTTTATTTTCTATTTTTCTTCTGGAAATAGTGAAATCTCTACACTACTTTCTAAGAGAAAAAAATAAAATAAAACACATTAAAAAATACAAACTATTGGGATTTTATACTTGCACAACCTCTCATGCAGCTCTCTTCCACTCCATGCTGTTGATTTAATTTTAAAACGTCTATCTCCCAAACCAATTGCATCGATCCCTTCTTTATGATTCTTTATAATATGTTAGAGCTTTGTAGGATCCGTATGTACAATGCATTATATTTTTTATTTTTTTAAACTCTAATCGAACTCTCTTCCACACCATGCTATTCTTTTTATTTTATTCCCTTTATCTCTTCCACTCCATGCTATTGATTTAATTTTATTCCGTTTATCTGCCAAACCAATTGCATCGAGCCCTTCTTTATGATTCTTTATATTTTTAATTATATGTTAGAGCTTTGTAGGATCCGTATGTACAATGCATTATATTTTTTATTTTTTTAAACTCTAATCGAACTCTCTTCCACTCCATGCTATTGATTTAATTTTATTCCGTTTATCTGCCAAACCAATTGCATCGAGCCCTTCTTTATGATTCTTTATATTTTTAATTATATGTTAGAGCATTGTAGGATCCGTATGTACAATGCATTATATTTTTTATTTTTTTAAACTCTAATCGAACTCTCTTCCACACCATGCTATTCTTTTTATTTTATTCCCTTTATCTCTTCCACTCCATGCTATTGATTTAATTTTATTCCGTTTATCTGCCAAACCAATTGCATCGAGCCCTTCTTTATGATTCTTTATATTTTTAATTATATGTTAGAGCATTGTAGGATCCGTATGTTCAATGCATTATATTTTTTATTTTTTTAAACTCTAATCCTGGGTATTTCCACACCATGCTATTGATTTTATTTTATTCCTTTTATCTCTTCCTCTCCATGATATTGATTTTATTTTATTCCCTTCGTCTCTTCCAATGTTTTATCTTGTTTGGATTTCCACATCTCTTCTAATATTAATACACTAATTTTCTTGTAGTCAACATTATATTATTCATGGTGCATTAGATCAGTATTCCGTTATGGGATAACTCAGTTTCTAACCACCATGAGATTTATTCATCTTGATAACTTCTTTCATCCCATGTTATTCATCCCTTTTTATCCCGAGTCCCTTATTATAGTCATGATTGTTTTTCTATAATTTGATTTCTCATCCCCAAATTATTCAAATCAGTATTCCTTATTTTAATATCCCTTTTTAATTTTTAATTTTTAATTTTATTTTAGAGAGAAATGGTGAAAAAATCCATTGCATTTGTTTTTATTATTGTCTTCCAACCTTCTTCAATGGTACTCCTAAGGAAATGAGAGTTTGTTTTAAGGGGGGGACCCTCTCGCGCCCCCCCTTGATCCCGCTCGCGCCCCCCCCATACCCGCTTGCGCACCTCCCCCTGAACCCGCTCGCGCCCCCCCCCCATACCCGCTCGCGCCCCCCCGTACCCGCTCGCGCCCCCTAACTCGCTCGCGCCCCCCCCCCCCCCCCCGAGACCCGCTCGCGCCCCCCCCCTAAACCCGCGCGCGCCCCCCCTTAATCCCGCTCGCGCCCCCCCCTCAGCCGCTCGCGCCCCCCCTCAGCCGCTCGCGCCCCCCCCCCCCCTCCCCCCCCCCGACTATATAAGTGAAGGGGGCGCCCTCCCCCCCCCCCACTTTTTTTAGCTCCACCTTGGCACTCAGGCCTTGAACTACCTCACGGTGGCTTATTGCTGAGTACTTGGGTGGGGTCTACAGTATTTTGACAACGCCACGTACCAGCTTTCAGCCTTATTTTGTACGCTCATCCGGGAATTCGGGCCCTAAACTACCTCATGGTGGCTTATTGCTGAATACTTGGGTGGGCCACAAAGTATAGTTACAATACCATAATCAACCACGGAGGAAAATTGTAAAATCAATTGGGGGAAGTTTTGAGGAGTTGGTGTGTTTTTTAACACACAAAACTTTACCAGTACACCACGATGGAGGGAAACCCAGATCCGGCGGAGGAAAGGCCACTCACCAAGGCCGAAAAGAAAAAATCAGAGACCGTGAACGGAAGCGTGGTGGTAAGAAGATGAAGAAGCGGCTTCATGTGCTGAACAACCCCACAAAGTTGGCATTTAGAGGTTGGGAAGATGAGCCGGAACCGTGGAAATATTCCACATGCGAGGAATTCATTGAGTGGTGCCACATCACAATAATATTTCCACATGATCGGCACAGAAAACACAGGATCTCAGACAAGGCTAACCTCTATTATTGCTTGAATGCGGAGTTTGTTGAACGTTCTATACAAGTTTACCAGCATCTATACAAGCAACGATGTGTTGAACGCAATGAAGTACCATTGTTCATTTGCAGAATGGTGTATGCTGAGGTGGTGCTTCACAAAGTGGTGGATTGGTCCACCATCAAATCCACGCCGAGTGTTAGGGCGCCGACAGAGCGTGACATTCCCAAACAAAGGAAATACGCAGATGGTGGCCTGGGGAAAAAAATGAAGGAAAAAAGACAAGTGCGGGAGCCTGATACAGCAGAGTCTGAACCAGATTCTGATTCCGATGGTCGTCGTGGAGAAAGAGTGCCACGTAGAATTGCAGCACCAGCAAATATGGCTGTAGAGCCTCCAATGAACCATCCAGCGGACGTCATAGAACCTCACGACGATGCGAACACCATCTTCGTGGAAAACGATCCAAATACGGCAGCTAATTTGGACGTGGTCGGAACTGAACCTAGGATGGTTCTTGGCATGCCGGTTCTAGTTAGAAATGACCAGTCTAACCAGACCGAGGAGGTCGGGGAGTTGCAATTACAGGTTATAGAAAAGGATGGCTTCATTGCAGAGTTACAAGAGACCATCTGAAAACTACGATTGGAATCAGCAGCAAAAGATGCAGAAATATCAGATTTGCGCAATCAATTGCAAGAACGAGAAAGACCTCAGTCTTCTCAAGCCAATGATATACCTGTAGTTCAAGATCCAATGTTGGTGGATGAATCTTACATCAACAACACGGTTGATGTTGCGACGGCCGGTGTGTTGGAGAATATTTCCACTCCAGCAAAACGACGACGAGTTGGAGTGATATTGCCTCCACCAGCCCCATACCCGCGACCCTATGTGGACATCGATGGACCATTAAGTCAAGATTCCTTGTCATTTCCACCCAATGCTCTAACGGGAGAAGTGGAGACATTGAAGAGAGCCAATAATGATTTGCGGCTCCTTGTTTCTAAGTTTGCTAAAGCATACTACGAGTGGAAAGTGGCAACCATTCTCAACGTTGATCGCGGTCGCCAAATTGCATTAGAGTTCAAGAAGATCGACGAATCGTACTTGCAACACAACAGACGAAGGAATTTTGGCCTCACTTCATGGACTAACGCAGATGATATGTATCCAGATAACATGCCAATGCAAGAATCGAATCCTAAACTCATAGATTGGGCCCAGTTGAATTTCGATGTGGAGAACGCAACTTCGTGCCATGATCTTCAAATGAAGGAAGGAGTTAATAGCAGAAAGCTTTGGCCAAATCCTCAACCGTGGGTGATGGATGGTTCAAAAGAATGTAGTGTGTGTATAAATACATTTGGTCCTGAGGGTGGATGGGCAGTTGGATCATGTACCCACATGTTCCATCCAATGTGTTTAATTAACATTTTTTTGGTAAGGAGATTTTGCCCGGTGTGCAAATCCCCGTTCCATGAACGCTTGTACGAGGTTTTTGGACTCACTCCATACATGCCACCAAGCCATGAGAGAAATCCCGAAAACACACCAGGTGAACAGTACCGCAACATGTGGGGGGAAGATTTGATTTGGAGTTGGCGGGCCCAGACTCACTCGGTCTTCAAGAGCAATGTAAGTGACGAGTTGGGGTGGGAGGATGACCCCAATCAGATTGTGAGGGTGGCAAAGAAGATAATTGGATCAAAGAAGGAGGACCAAGGGAAACGAAATTTCTTCTATCAGACTTTGAATGGATACTGGGATCCGAAGCATAGGAAGTTCCAACTTGGTAATCACCCAAAAGGCCTCATATGGAACAAGGACGGGGAATTGGTTACAGACCTCGAAGGTCAATTCATGTCTTTGACCGCCCGTGATGCAGTCCAAATGTCTCTTTCGGAGTGGAAGTTAATTTTCAAACATGAGGCTGTTGACTTTCTTCTGGAGGAACACTCTCCACAGACATTGCGTACATTGAGAGAATTGAGGAACTCGCAAATTTTGCGTTCTCTCAGTGAAAGTGATGGCCCATTCCGGCGGACACGGACGAGAGCCAGGCGCAGCTTGACCCTGGACGATGGAGCGGGACCAAGTGGCACAGCGGGAGTAGATGCAGATGAATAGGAATAGTTACAACTTAGTACTAAGTGACTAGTTTTCATATACTACAATTTTTGTAATGTTTTGGTTTGAATTGGTAATGAAATGCTTTTACTTTCATAAATGTATACAACTTTGCAAAGTCCATGTATTTTGGCTCACGAGTATCTCATTTTTTCTATGCTGAATTTACACTTTTGTCATTGCGCTTAGCCCCAATATATTATTCTGATGAAAATGTTAGTTTTTTTTGCATTGTCAAAAATTTACTATCTACCCCGCTCGCGCCCCCCCTGAACCCGCTCGCGCCCATTCCCCCTGAACCCGCTCCCGCCCCCCCTGAACCCGCTCGCGCCCCCCCCCTGAACCCGCTCGCGCCCCCCTGAACCCGCTCGCGCCCCCCCTGTACCCGCTCTCGCCCCCTACACATGCTGGCACCCCTTTTGCATATGTGGAATTCCCCGTCATCGTTCGTTGTCCATGTCATCAATATGTTTCCCCTATAGGTAAGTTGTAAAAAAAAAAAACTAACTTAGTAATTTTCCTCCTCCCCTCAATGTCCGATTATGTCCGGGGACCGACCGGTCCGTCCGTCCGTCCGTCCGTCTATGTCCGGAAATTTTGCCCATGTCCGTCCGAAAAAAAAACCTAGGCCCTAATGGATAAAAAACACAAAATTTGAAGCCATTTTGATATTTATTAAGCTTACACAAGAAGATTCGGATGTAAATTTTTAGGCTAAACACTAATAATGCTTTAAAACTATGATTTTATTCTATGATATTATTCTATGATATTTTTCGATGATATATATAATTTAATATTTTTCATTCTTCTTTGTTGGATCAAATATTCATAAGTATTTCAAATTTCGTATTTAAAGAATCTACTATGAAGATACAATACATTGCTTATAATGTATTAAAATCCAAAATTGATAACATGCTTTAAAAAATGATATGCAAAAACATCAAGACTTTTTTGATGTACCAAAATTTGTTTAATTTTCTTTCAACTCCAGTTGATTTCTCATTGAACATTGTAAAAGGGTAAATTTTGAACTAGTATCAAACATAATAAAATAAAATTACAATTTTGTTCTATAACAAAACTTTATTCATATGTAAATTGTCAATTACAAGCCAAAATCATAATAAAGGGATATTTAGGTAATTCTGGACAAAAAAAAGTCCAGAATTCAAAAATGACCAATGCGAACTCAGCGGACCGCCGATGGATGGAGACCACAGATGAACAGTGTCATTGTACATGAATACCACAGAATATGGAATGCAAAACTAGACATCGAGATGTGCATGGGCGGAATTTGCCAGTGATGGATATATGAACCCGAAGATTGCGACATATAATGCAGAATAAGAGTTACAATGAATACTTTAAAGAATATCATGTTGATTCAAGTAATGAAATGTACAATACAGAGTCGGCGACCCGCCGATAATAGAACACGCTAAACTAACTAGTCCCGTAGCACTTTGAGTCATGAAGTCCTACAACATTAAGTCTACACCCAACACTATGTACCAAGTTGACGTAAATCCTATCACATTATAACCTACTCGGAAAACTATTTCCCTGAAAGCATAGCCGTAAGGTCAATGAGTAAATCATATATTTGAAGGCCGCACAAACGGGTCGACCAAGTCGGCGGGCAGCCGATGGAAGGTGTTCTGTTGGTCAGGAGGAGGGAAGAAGTGCAAGTTGGAGGCGAAAAAGTCCGCCTAACTCAGTCCCAGCAAACTTCAGTCCAGTCCACTCGTGCACGTCCAAACTTTCTCGCAGCTTCAATTGCCCAGTGCACTTGCCCCGGCCTACACGCCTGCGCCATATACTCCGGTACAGATCCGAACTTGTGCAAGGGATAAACCAGAGGAAGGATATCTGTAGCAATGTTAGGTATAACGCCGTCATCGTTCGGAAAGTTTAGATGACCCTGAAAAGGCCAAGGAATGTAGCACATACAATTTGGTGTCCTCCTCAATGACCTCGGGTCAACATCCACAAATAGCACCTGATCTAGTTTGCAGACGTTTCTAGACTGTACCTTGGAGCAAACTTGACCTAACGTCTTATAACTCCAGGGGAAATTCTCCCGGTCGATAAGGTCACTTCTGCTATACACGAAGGACAGCCTCTCCATTACACCGGCCGGCAGAATATGTGTGAGTAAAGGCTTCAGTTCTCCCAAGGGCATCTTCGACCACAGACCAACATGGAAATGCAAGAAAAGCATGTCGAAAAGCTTCTTCAAACCTGGGCGCTTCACTACATTCCGATGCGTATCCCATGGCAAAGCCTCTATCCTGGGATCCACATAGCAGAGAAGGCCATTGACGCATAGGACAATACATTTCTTGACATGATGAGGTGGACCGTGAAGGCATTTGAAATAAAACGAGGAACCCTGAAGAATATGAAATGCAATCAGTGAAGGAAATCAAGGAACAGGACGAAGTATATGAAAGAAATGGACTACATTCAAAGTCGTCGGCGACCCGCCGACAAAACGATGCATTGAAGAAACCTCAAAGGTAAATGTGCAGCAAGTGAAATGCCATGCATGCATCTACAAAAAGAAGTACCAAATTGCAGCACTGGAAACAATTGTGTGGTGCAGGGAAGTTCAGAAAGGGAACAGTCTTAGCGTATTAAACTAAAGAGTGCAGAGTATCATATGTGATTTTTAAAACTAGTGGCGCCGCTGATATAGGCTCTAATCAGTCGGCTGCCCGCCGATGATGGAACTACCAGGGGCCTCCGGAGGACAAGGTAAATTCACAAACCAAGATCCAGGATCACCCGGGACGTCAAACCCGCATGCATGAGAAGGAATAACCTCCCTATACTTCTGGTATTCGCGAGATCCTGGAAAAAGACGTGGCTTCCCCACGCTAGAATTCTTCCTACAATACTCCTGGACATCCAATCTAGACTGCTTAAGTCCTGCAAGGAATGGTGTAACTACCCTAGTTAAATAGGGATTGGGGGTGGGTTGAGGTTCTTTGCACTCTGCAGAGTCCCAGAAAAAAGAATTAGGATGGACAGCGCTAAATGGATGATTAAGTACATTCCTATAAGGGCGGTCGTCTACCAGTAGGGTATTCTGGACAGTGGCACCTGATCGAGCCAGTAGCCTAGTGTCGCAGAAAAGTCTATCCAGACGCTTCAACAAGTACTCCCGTTTCCCATTCGGATTAGTCCTTGTTGAGATATCACACCAGAATCCTGGAAGGCGTCTGTAATTGCTCCTGAGCAAAGGATGAATGGCTTACACCTTCTAGAAGTGACGATCGAGATTCTTTTCAGAAACCGTGGACCAAAAGACTATCTCGAAATTCGCCGTGCAGAACTCTAGAAATGAAAGAAGTCCTGGTCTAGCCCGGATATGAATTTTTGTCTTCTGGTCATCACCGATATACCCGTGGTGCTCCGCGATGAGCAATCCCTTAATGTCAAGGACAAGGTAGTATCGTTGGAGAGGTACCTCAATATTACGCGCAATAATATCAGTGCTGACACTGACGGAATCATCGCGCGGGGAACCGGTGCGCGGGATCGCAACGTTGGTCTCGACGAACGAGGTGGAAGCCATCGCACACCGGCCAGAGCTATGTGCAGCAGACAGCGTCAGCGGCCCGCTGACTGGATAGTCGTACTCGTCCTCCCCATCACTTTCATTCTCGGCTTCCGCTCCCGGAGACTCTCCTCTGTGAGCATCACCATCAGGAGATGTTGGGTACTCCTCCAAGAGCATACTAAGAAGGGAAGGTCCCTGGTGCACTTCAATTTCAGCTTCATCCTCCAGTGACTCCTGAAAAATGAAGGACACATTCCAAGAAAACATGGGTGATCAATCGCATGCTCACAATTCATACTTGCTCTAGTGTACAAATGGAGACACAATAAGACACCCACGACAGAACACAGAGTCTCGACACTGAGTTCCGTTCTCATATATTTAAAAGGAGGAAAACTTTATTTACTGAAAAAGTCTAAATACATGAAGATCCCATCGGCGCGCAGCCGACTGAATCATGTGCATGCTCTCTAAAACAGTTTCTACATCTACTATGTTCTCTTTCGTTTAGGGCAATCAATGTGTGGAGAGAAGAGACTATAAGCTTCATCCCCCGGAAACAGACGACGCTGACCGAATTCGGAGTGTTTCTGGCAGTACTCGGGCACGGGGAGTTTGGATTCCTTCAAACTGGTAAGCCAAGGAATCAATTCTCCAAGCAGATAATTCCTCTTATTTTCCGACTCCTTCGACTCGAAGGTATATGGTGTAGGGTGCACAGCGTTCCAAGGAGTGTTTGCGACATTCTTATAAGGGGAATCATCAACCAAGAGAGTGTTAATTGAAGACGCCCCCGTCCCTTTCAGCCCGTCATCGAGGTCAAAGAGGGTCTGGAGTCTCTTCAAATAAAACTCCCTACTAGCCTTATGTACGCAAGTCTCGCAGAAACTCTGGTCGAACTTGTAGCGCACTTCGGCATCTAGACGAGGACAGCGCTGCTGCAACGCTGTCCACAGAATCTGGAACCTCTTTTCCTGAACGCAGCTCCAGAAGACCACCTCGAAATTGTCCAGGCAGAACCCTAGGAACTTCTCTAAACCCGGTCTAAGTTTAGTATTCCACCTAGTACCCTGCTTCGTCTGGACTAATAGCAGGCCGTTAATATCTAGAACCAGAAAGTACTTCAGCACTGGATCGTGTACCTGAGTACCAGCCTGTTCCGGGGCTATGTGAAGTGGATTCAGAGGTGGAGGTCCCTGCTCCAGAACTGCACTGGGTCTATCTTCGTGAAGTTTTCCATGGACTTCCTTGTCCGCGGACTCTGGAGTGACAGAAAACGAAGCAGAGGACAAACGTGACGGTTAGGATGACGGTCGGCGGACAGCCGACTTGCAAACAACATTATTTGAAAAAAGGGAAAGCGTACAACTTGGAATTTACCGAAAATTTATTCATATTTGGCAGTACAAACATCTAACACAATCCTAGCGCCCGATCACTACACTAAATTATCAATGCAGGCATTTAAAAGATGGACTGGGCCACCGCCTGATTCACTGACCTCCACCTTTGTGCTTCTTCGGCCTAGGCTCCCGTTCGGATGCCCGCACAGGTGACAGAACGTCCTCTGGAGCGTCCACATTCCTGGGACTCATGAGCAGATCCCCAGATGTGCCCTTCTTGGAGGAAGTCTTCTTCGAAGCAGCCTTCCGTTTGCCCTTCCCACAGGACTCCTCCCATTCCTGAACCCCTGAGGAATCACGGGATAAGTTACCCACAAGAGAGGAATCCTGCGCAGTACCATCGGTCTTACTTCTCTTCATTGATCGTGTCTTGACCAGAGGGTTCTCATCCGGGCCAATCATCCGAGTTGCGCCCTTCACACCTTGAGTGACGAATGCGATTGACTTCCCTGTCAACTTGGTCTTGGCAGAGGGGTTAGATGAGGTTTGCTCGTCTGCTGTCGGCTGCCCGCCGACGGCAGCAGGAGGAATATGCCCTTCAATGCTCACTGCAGGCTCATGGGTTGGCTTCTGGACACGGAGAACCACTTCATCGTCAGGCCTCGATGCTAGAGGAACCTGCATCTTCTTTGGACGCCCCGCCTGGTCTACATCACGTTCTGGCTCGGCGAGAGGAGTCTCCTGCTCTTGAAATGTAGGAGAAATAATACCGAAGCTGAGGGAGTCAGTTCCGGTCTCCCGTAGAACTTGCGACAGCGATGGGTTCACGTAGCGAGGATTCGATTCTTCCAGTGGTGATACGTCGGGTTCCGGTTCATAGTCTAAGTCCTCCGTGTCTCGCTCCTCTTCCTCTGCATCTCCAGTTGGAATGCGAGCCTCAGCTTGGTCCTCCTCGTTTCTTGGCTGTTCCTCAGCATCTCCAGCTTCATCTTCAACGTCTGGGTTGGGTACATCTGGTGGGTCCTCGTCGACATCGTCGTCGGAGTCCAGATAACTCTGTGAGCGAACCCCCGCAGTCTTCCCCGAACCCATACATCCACCCTTTCCGACCAAATGGGCCTCCTCCGCATTCACACCCAAGTCGGCAGCCGTGAGAGAGCCAGTCCTGCCTCTAGCAGAGGCGGGGGCAGACGGCCCGGCCCCAGACTGCGTGGTCTGAACTGGAGCTTGGACGGGCACGTTATAAACGCCCGGAATGAACGTCATATTCCGAACCCGACAGTGCGCTTCGTATCTCTCTTCCTCGGTACGCACGATCTCAATTACAGTCAAATGGTTTTTCTGCAGCAGAACAAGACGAAACGGTTAAGGAAATCTTCTACCCAAGAAACACGAAGGATTCAATCAGCGTCGGCTGCCCGCCGACGATCGGTGAGCAAACAGCGAAGGCACCAGAAGAGACTGCAGTAACTTACCAGAGCGAGGGCCGTGACGTTCCCCCCTCCCTAGCAATTGATCACCCGAACGTCCTCAATCTGCATCGCTTTCTCCAGAAGAGATTGGAGGAAAGAGTAACTAGCGTGGCAGTGTCCATTTGACCAATCCTCCCCAAGATGATCTTCTCCTTCGTCCACATAGGGAGGAAGCGGACGTTTCAAACCAGTGAAGTCCGAGAAGGTATTCCATGCATCCCCGGGCGTTGTTTTTGGATACATAACGGACACATGAACCTTGGGTCTAGAGTCAATGAGAGAACTCCTTTGAAACCCGGCGGAACTATCAGGGAAGTACTGCATAGTATGAACCGTCCACGAATTACTCGTCAGCCTTGACACGCCTTGAAGAGTGTGATTACACTCAGCATCGAGTAGCCACAAGGATGGGGTGACAAGCTTATTCACCTTAATTGTATCTACTTCCCCATCCAGAATGACCTCCTCCTCCACCTCACGGTGAATCCTCTCAGCGACAGTTATAACGTGTTGTTGTCGCATGTTAGGCATCTCCTTTCCCGCTGGATCGTAGCCAAAGACCACGAACATCTCATACTGCGCCTTGTTGAAGGAGAATGCTCCGCGAACGTCAAGAGCTGTGCACACTTCACCCAGGTCCTGTGCAATCCGAACATCGAACTGTACAGACGACTGCGAAGACTGGTCCACATCCGACTTCCAGTACTTTTGCACAATGTCTTTGAAGAATTCTGGTGTTGGCCCGTGCGACGGCGTGAGCGGATGATTCTGTCCCTTAAGCCACTCCTTCCCCTCAGGACTATCTTCCAAGTCAGCCCGAATATTACTAACCATTGTATCATTGAACCCCTTCTCGACTTCAAGGGAATTCCAGTCATCCATGCTCCACTCAATATGCTTCCCAGTCCCTGGTTTCTTCAGTGGAAAGCCCCTGTAAATACACATGAGCTCGTTCCGGACAACATACTCGTATTTCACATGCTTACACCAATTCTCCACTGATGTTCCATCCCGTTGAACCACCTCTTTCCCAGTGACCTTGACGTACACTTTAAGGTCCAGAATTTCCTTGGCCAGCCTCTTGCATTCGTGGTCCCGAAGACCGATCACGTACTGCATGTCGTTGAGTGTTATGTCCCGGCGGGCTGGCTTTGGGGGAAATCCTGGTTTCAAACCGTCCTCCCCGATGATCCTCCCCTCCTCCCAGGCGTCGAACACCAGTTGCCACTCGTTGTATGTTTCGTCAGACACGAAGACTAAGGGCAGCTTGAAGGTTTGGGACGTAGGGGACTTTCCGAGAATCGGACTGAGGTACTCCTTGCAGAACTCCTGCAAGTAAGAAGAAAATGACATTGATAAATAAATCCCACTTCTACAATACAGAGAACCACTTGAGCGTCGGCGGTCCGCCGACGACTTTCAACTACATGTAAACAACAGGAAAAGAGGAAGATGTGAATTACCTTCCATGCGCTGAAGTCATCTTTCTTGTCGATCCTCCCCCGCTCGATCCATTTTGCGCGCATCTTCGCCAGCTGGGACCTGAAACTTACTTCGGCGACTTTATCCTTCACCTCGATGTTTAATGCGTTAGAGACCTTAATGAGGGTATCCTTGTTATCAGCATATACAGGAATGACGTCGTGGTTAAGGTAATACTGCCGCATAGGAGAGTCCAGTGGTTCCTTCTCTCCCAGTTCTCGACAAGCCTCAAACGTGTGCTGGCCCCCAATTATGTACCAGTGGATGCCCTCATCTTCATACCAAGGTACCAGCTTAGATGTGCCGTCATCCAGTGTAAGTGAATACTTGATATTTAGGGCATGCCAAGGTCGAAGAAGTCCTTCCAAGCCTTTAAGCTTAATCTCGCCCGTCACTGGATCCTTTACTCTGGGGTCACCACTCATAGGAAGGCAGTACAGCTCGGGCTTCTTCCGGATTGCTCCAAGTCCTTTGTAGAAAAGACTTATCTGATCCTGCCTCTTCCTGAATATCGCTCTGTACTTAAATTCGTCGGGAGCTATGTGTATCCTGTTATATGGAATCTGACAAGGAAGGGCACGTTGCCCGTTGGGGAAGCAGTGCCCAAGTCCCTCCTCCAACGTCTGGTACATGGCAAGGACGTCGGTGTCCTTTGTTTTGGAAGTGAGATTGTTTGCGAACATGAGAGCTTCCGCCACGGTCTGCTTCTTCTCTTCCTTCTTCCCACCTTTCTTCTTCCCACCCTCGCCCTCAGCAGCCGCTGCCTTTCCCTTCTTCCTTCTCGATGACTCCCCTGTCGTCTGTGTCTCTCCGGTCTCGGGGGTGACTGTACCAGTGCCCGCTTCTACAGCAGACTTGCGGCCGCCTCTTTTCTTTGCTGAAGGCTTAACCGAGTTCTTCGTCTTCTCTTCCATCACTTTGTCCCCGAGCGTATCAATCACGTCGAGTATCTGATCAACAGCTATGTTCTCACCCCTGCCCCAAGTAGCCGCATCCTGTACTTCTTTAGAACACAAGCCGTCCATGCACTTCTCAACCGGAATTACAACCGCGAAGCAGTCCACTGGTGTGCCCTCCGCGACAGAAACCGATGCAAACACCAAGCAGACGTTGTCGTTATCCTCGCATTTCCTGGCACCAATAATCTCAAATCTTGGTCCACCTGCCATTTGCTTCTGACCTATTTTGGTCACGAAGCCCAGCGACATGGGAGTGTCACGCCAGGTGATGCCCCACTCCGTTATCTTCAAATCAGCGAGGAATGTCACCCTCGGTTTCAAGCCCCGTGCGAGTATTTCTACTTCAGGATCAACAACCTTGTCACAGAGCCACCGTTACCCATTTGGTTTTGCGGTGGAGTCGACCTTCGCCCTGCAAAATTAGAATCACAAGATTAGACCATCAGATTCTCACTCCATCGGCGGACAGCCGACGGGGCGGATGGACACGCCCTCCCCATCGGCGGACAGCCGACGGGGGGAATAACCCATGTGAGAGAATAGAAAAATGAAGGACTCAGGAGTCAGAAAGGGGTGGCGTCGGCGGTCAGCCGACGGGAGGAACAACCCCATGCGACAGAACACAAAACATGAAGGGCAAAGAAGGGGTCACGGCGTCGGCGGACAGCCGACGGGAGGGACAAACCCATGCGAGAAAATGGAAACATGAAGGACTCAAGAAGGGGAGCGTCGGCGGACAGCCGACTGGACAACTTACCCACTCTCGGAGGCTGCCATGGCGTCGGCGGATGGCCTTTCACCGTCGGCGGATGACCTTCGAACAGCAGCCGACGCGCGCAGGTGAAGGAGCCGACGCCCTCAACCCTAGCAGCCGACGCAGAAAAACCTAGCAGCCGACGCGACCTCTGCGGAGCGCTGAGAAGAGGACAAAAGAGAGCTGAAAAAGAGAAGGCTGGAAATGAGGAGGAAATGTCGGGAGTGGCGGGTGTATACCCTGCAGACCCCCACCTCTCGAGACTGAATCGTCACGCCCGATGGGTCATGACGTATGGCTATGTACATACCATCCATGCATGGATGGTCATCCCTAACATCCGTCCCATCACGCCACGTAGGATGATGATGGGACGTCTTTTGACTTTTTTTCAATCCGTCACGAAATCATGATGGCGTGGGCATGTGATGTGACAGCTGCTCCAATCGCCACGTTCAAATTCGTAATAATGAACTAACATTGTTCTGTGACGGCGGGGGCATCTCGCCGCCATGATGGGATCTTGATCTGTCCAAGGCGCGAAAAATTGAATTCGATTCTGGCGCCAATTTGTACTCCTGGGAATTCATAACTAACCCCCCGTCAGATGCGCATACTTCATTCTATTTCTGTCATTGCACTTTCGATTCCCTCTGAGAGTGCTCCTGACGCACACATTTCCTGAGAGGACCGTTATTATTCCCGCATGTGCTTAACTGTCCCGCACCTTCTGTTGCCGTTTCTGTTGTCTTTGTCTATCGTTTCTGATTGGACGGTTGAGAAGAGTCTCTGATTGGACAGGTTAGGGACATCATACTGCTTCTCAACTAAGGTCCCCTGCAATTTCTGTCGGCGGACGTGTCCGTCATCGTCGGCGGATGCTATTTCTGTGCACACTCCGAGTCGTACGATCCGCGTCGGCTGCCCGCCGAGTCGTCTTCGTTGTCGGCGGATACATTTTACTCCGTCGGCGGGGACACTTCCCGTCGACTCTGTCGGCTGTCCGCCGACGAGGTCTTCATCTTTTATCCAATGGAAGTAGAGCCGATCCAGACGTTTCTAAGGAATGGCCGATCAGGGCGGTGGAAGGTTAAAAAGGGCGTTGTCGTGGCCCTTACTCATTCTGGGCTCTATTATGCAGGCAGGGCAGTGATCCAACGTGTTGTAGAATTTGATCCTATAGTGGTGGTGGTAAAAGTGATTGAGGTTTCAGACAGCATGGAAATGAATATACCATTTCCGGATGAGGGTGTGAAGTCCTTGAGCAACTGCTTAGGACAAATGATATTATGGGAGGCGGCCGACCTCAGGCCTTTCGGAGAGGTGGAAGACGATGACATCAAGGCCGTCGGCTGCCCGCCGACGGATGTTGAAGAAGATGTCAAGCCCGTTCAAGAATTCCTGGACCTCGCAGAGCAGATGGAAGTTGCGCTCCTCGAGGAATCCGGAGGCTCAAAGCGTTGTGTAGCCGCTGGAGTCATTATGGAGTGCTCTCCTAAAGGAACGTGGGAGGGGTTCTTGATTCCTCACAGCTTCTTTCTAATAGTGAGAGTGTCGTCCGTCAATCCAGAATTCTCTGAAACACCTGCTTTCTGCGAGTTACCGGATGTGTTAACGATCGGGTGTGCTGTGGGGCGATTGGTACTTTGGAGTGGATACAAGGTATGTCCACTTGTGAACGGCGCGTTGGCTGGCACATGTCCCGTCGGCTGCCCGCCGACGGAACCTCACTTGGGGAACGAAGATGAAGAAATTGATGAAAGCAACTCCGCTCCGTCTGAGCAGGATCTGGGGACTAGGTCTCCAATGAATATCAGCAGTGACGACGATGTGTCTAAACAAGGGGAATCCGACGTAGAAACAGATGATCATTGTTGGGGTCCGGATTCCGGGACCTCGGGTACTCCTTCCACTCCAGATGCTTCTTATCCTGACCGCCACCTCTGGAGAAATCGGTATGTCGAACTTCTTAATGATGATCTATGAGTCCGTGGTAGAGCAATGATTCAAGTATGTTTACCGGACGAGGCATGTGATGATGAAGTCCTAGGGGATACAGAGGTTGGGGTTCTCTTCGTCTCTGAAGACGATCATCTGCAGATGACAACTCTCAGATGGCGTCTAACTCACACTCGGTTAGAAGGGGGTCACCTTCTCTCTGATATAATTACTTACTGCTCCGAGAATTTAGCAGACGCCGACGCGGACGATGGTCTGGATGGTGTCCCGAAGAATGCCTATCGATCGGTCAGGAGGAAAGTTCGCGAAAAAGATGACGTCTCTTCCACTAAGCTTCGTTGAATGGTTGTCCCTGCTGAATGCCGCTTAGTGAGCTCAAAGCGCTGTTGCAAGGACCGATGTTGCCAGACTTTTAGATGGGAAGATACTGTGAGTATTCGTCGTAAATTTTACGCAACAACATTCGAGGCGAGGCGAGAGATGTCCTTCGCTGTGCAAGGGCACTTACATACTGTACCCGGCAAGCGGAAGCTCTATGTTACTCTTGCAAACGTTGACGTATGTGAAGTGGCGTGGTATATCATTCACGGAGTATCGAAATCCGCGTACTACAGCTACAAGGCTTCGGCCCAAAGTGGTCGTGTCAATGGAAGTCACGGAAATTCCGGTGTACATCGTCCCCAGATTCACACAATCCAGGCCCGCGCGACGTTGACCACTATCGTTAATGAGAATGCCGACCAAATGCCCAATGAGTTTCCGATGATTGGCAAGAAGAGAGTGGCCGCGCTCAAAGTACTCCCGTCTGCGATGAACTGGAATCACATGCGCGAAATGGCCAACGCCGTAAGTTCCTCCTCATCTTCTTTCACTTTGGATAGTTTACTGAATTGTAGTGATTACTATCGTCGGCTACCCGCCGACTGGATGACAAACTTCCCAACTGATCGACCTCACTCTGTGCTATTCAGGTCAATGAGTAGTGCAACGCGAAGCTGATTTCGCAGTCCTCCGTTAGTCGCATGAGGAAGGAGTACTTCCGCAACGTTGAGGTCAAGGCAGTAGGAAGTAATTTCTCCAAGTGCACTGAGTGTGACTTCCTCGTTGAACTCATTGCCAAGTATCCAAGAGGGTCGGACGAGTGGCAGAGCTTGACAGAGGATAGGACCAGGCATTTGAACTATCAGCGAGCTTGTCGCAACATTTATTACGGATGGACAACCCAATCTATACAGAGTCCTACTGAGTTCCTATGCATCATACATGATAAGATGGACACATCGAAAACAGCGATCCCCCGCATGCAACGTATCACGAAGGCTACGGCAGGGCTTGGTCAAATTCCGATTTCCTGTACTGGAATGCTGACTCACGGTCACGGAGATGGCGCCTACGCACACTATGCAACTGCCCTGTGGCCAGGAGACCCAAATTTCACAATCTCCTCGTTGTGCATGGTATTCCGTGCCTTGGAGAGACTACCTGTCCGGGAGTCAAAAGCACTCTTCGAGGCACCGCCACAGAATGAATTCTTTGCAGCGCTAATGCATGGATCGTCACGTTGCATCCCCTCAATTCCACCTTCTAGAGATGAGCCACTCACTCCACCTCTGCCTGGTAGGCCTGCTGTTCCTTTGCCGAAGAAGTTGTATCTCCAGCTTGACAATTCTGCGAAGGACAACAAGAACCGGTTTCTTTTAGCATTCTGCTCGTTGCTGACGGCGAGGCGAATATTCAAGGAAGTTACAGTTGGTTTCCTGATTGTGGGACACACACATGAGGACATCGACGCCCACTTCAGTCACCTATCGAAACTCATTAAGCGAAAGAACACATACTGCCTTGCCGACCTTATGAAGGCATTCATGGATTCTCAGAAGACAGTTGCCTTTATTCCAGAGGTTGTTCAGGAAGTGGCAGACTTCAAAAGTTATGTTGCTGATTTTCATCACGACGGAGGTAATGCGATAGAAGGTCACAGTGAAATGCATCTTTTTAAATTCTATGTAGTGGAGGATGGGGAGGATGCGGGGTGGCCCGTGATGAGGTACAAGAAGCGTGCAACTGATCCGTCATGGCTTCCACCTGGCAAACCCGTGAAAATGTGGAGGGCAGACAAAGAGGGTAAACCACGTTTGCCCGTCGGTGATCCCAAACCGGTTCCTCATAAGCACTTATGGGGTAGTGTTGAAGTCGATGAGGGCAAGAAGAACGCGGATAAAGAGGTGGCAAGGGCAGCGGAGTGTTCAGAGAAGAGAAATTTCATCAAAAGTGGATTATCTAAGTACATTGAGTACTGGAGAACTGGCATGGCTCGGGATAAGAAATACGCACAAGACATGTTACCATATGTACTGTATTGGGAGCGAATTTTAAAGGAGGTCAACGAGCCACTGCCCCCCAATTCCGCCACCTTACAGGAAGGATTCTGGCCTATCTCAGACTGGAAGCGGGACCACGTCACCACATTCGATGCAGAGGACGAATATATACCGGATCCGGATATTCGTCCCGGTGACGAGGATGAGGTGGAGCCCTATCCTTTCTGTGGTCCGAAAAACTCTAGGCCGAAGTCTGTGTTTAACCCATATCGTGACGTTTTACGTGGCGATTGGGTTTTCTGTCGTCCGTGTAAGGAAGACCACCTACCCATTTGGATGGGTAGGGCGATAGAGCCTGTTATAACAGAGCCTGGTCCTAATTACGGTAAGTTCAAGGTTGAATGGTGGACTCCGATGAAGGGCAAGAAGGAAGGTAAGAAGAAGGTTGCGAGAGAGTGCTGGACAAGACGGTGGGAAAGGGAGTTGACTCTTGCGGAGTGGGTGGAGTGTAAATTCGTTGTATACATTCATAGGACCAAGAAAACTACGCATGAGGGGCCCCCAAAGTCCCATCTAATACCCGAAGATGTTGTGATTGCTGCCATGGCAAACTTCGAATCGCATGGAATCTCGATGAACTGGAATGACGAGGAGGAAGACTAGTCGGCTGCCCGCCGACGATTGTGATCTTAGCTGTAGAAGATGTAGCTAGTGATGGTTTCCTCTGTAAACGTTATAGTTGAATATTGTAAACACTGTGATTCCTTCGAATAAGAATTGTATTCTACCATAGACCCAATACTAGTCATGTATTACGCTTTGTCTTCTATTTGTTGATCTGATGCCTTACTTTTCCTTCTTCGGTGGTCGTCGGCTGTCCGCCGATGCCTCTAACCATGTTAGATAAGCATCATGAACGGTGACTTTGTGAGGCTGGTCTATATTGTATGGCCTGTGATTTTTACGGTGGACACTGTTACTCTAGTCGGCTGCCCGCCGACGCTTTCCACAAAATTGGTAGAACCACTATGCGCTTTGATAAACTGATCAAAAATATTGATCCATTTCATTATATTCTTATCGGAGTACAACGGTAGTGTTCCGCCCTTTACATGTTACTTTGTATTGTGTATACATCAGAGATGCCACTACTCCTAAAGCCTCAGTAACAAATGCTAACCATGAATTCTACAACTATCCGAGTGTGTGAAGCAGCTCTATTGAAAACGAGCTGGACAATTGTAACACACACTAATTCACCCTAAAGCCAAAAAACCAAAAAGCTGCATATGGTCGCCAACGCCATGAAGCGATCAGTCCTTCGCAGTAGACTTGGCTCGGACAACACTACACCCAGTATCGACGGATGGATGCACGGATCCAAACGACGAATACGTGGACTGCGGGCTTGCGTTCCCTCCGCACCACTGATCTTGGCCAGAGCACCGACTTCCAGCACCCTCCGAGATGTCGTAAGCTTCGTCAACAATGCGGAGCCACCCTGCAGTTGACATGGTTTGCGTTGACACCTCCCCTGTGTGGCTGAAGTGAACGCTACCAACACTCTCGGACTCCTCAGACTCCTCGGACTCCTCGAATGTCAGTGGGAAGGCGATGCCGGAAGCGTCAGAGATCTCCAACAACTCAATGGTGTGAGCAATACTCCAAAACCACTCCGCACCTGGCTGCAGAAGGCGTGTGATGTATTTGAAAGCTGGAATGGTGGTGTTGCGAGAACGGGCGACCACCGCCCTATACCATGGTCGGAGCTCCTCGAGGTCAGCCGGTGACTCCTGATAACCCAGGCATCTCACATTGCTACCCCGCCTCCCCATAACGACAAAATATTGGACAATATGCGACTAACTTCTACAGTATGCGACCTGCTTCTACAGTATGCGACCTTCTTCTACAGTGGACAGCCGACGAGTTCGTCTAGTAAACTGGTAAACGTTCTAGTAATCCACTTCTCTAGGGTTTTCGGGACGACTAATTGCCAACGTCGACCTAGTCTAGTAGCCCCTACTCCCCTACTCGGCTGGTAGCCGACTAGGACTAGCCTACTCATCATTTGCATTATTAGGACTAGGACTTATTTACTCATCATTAGGACTAGTAGCCCCTACTCTCCTACTCGGCTGGTAGCCGACTAAGACTACCTTACTCATCATTTTTATCACTAGGACTAGGACTTATTTCCTCATCATTTTTATATGTATTTCAGATTCCAGAGGTCGGTTCAGTGAGGAAGAGGTTGGCTCTCCTAGTCGGCGGCCAGCCGACTACAAAGGACTTCCATTCGTTGTGACCGTGAATACTGTTCATTCTAAACGACGACTCCGGAGTCCTCACAGACGGACACCCCAATGTGAGATGCCTGGCAGTCGTGTCCACTCAGCGGGTCGCCGACGATCTTCCCTTCACCCGCTTCACTTCACAGATCCACATTTTGCAGAGCAAGTATTTCCTTTTATTAGAACAGATAGATTTCTAAGGATAGGGTTTCTAGGGTTTAGGGTTTCTAGGGTTTAGGGTTTCTAGGGTTTAGGGTTCTCAGTCAACCACTCGCCGAGAGATTCGGCCATGACAGTGGGACTGGGATGTCCTCTATTCAACATTATAATAAATTCACTCAAATGATTCTATCCCTTGTAAACGGAATGCATTTTTCCATAAATATTTGACATCTTTGTCTTTAAATTTGAGGGATAACACATGAATTGGACGTCTACTGATGATGCAAAGTAGTCCATAATTGAGCGTTTTGTCCATAATTACTTAAATACCCCTTAATAGAAGTGCTTATATATAAAATTCTTTAGTTTAGGTCTTTTATCGCTTGCAACTTTTCAACTACTTTGAGGGTTATTTATATCTTGTTTGGTATTATTTTAGATCTTTTCCATTTCTCCTTTGAAAAAACTGACATTTTATATCTTTAAATGTATAATGTCACATAATGCATGTTATGAATGCTTCGTCATTTGTTTATAGAAATTCTGAAATATTGAAAAATGGTTGTAATTTATATCTATTTTTACAGTCTAAACTATGGAACTAATCAAATATAGTCATTGCAAAACTACATTAGCACATAATGAAAATTTTATATATTTATGTATATATTTCTACCAAAAATACATTATTAAATTCAAGAATCGTTTTTTTAACTTATTGATACTAGAACTTTCTATGATAAATGGAAAAGCCTAAATATTTGAGATTCTATTATGATATGAATTTTTAAAAAGTTATAGCTACTTGGTCCATGCAAAAATACCTTGGAAATAGTACTATATGTATATTTTTCTTTCATCAAAACATACATGACTATAAAGTGAGTTTATTTAAATATTAGTTATTTACAAGTTGATGAATTGAACTGAAAATCTTATTAAAAGAACTATCTCACTTTACATGGTTGGAAATCAATGATGGAATTTGATGATTTTTATAAGTGTATGATGTAGCTCATAATTTTCTTAAAAATAATGCCTTATATTGCATATTCATTTAGATTGAATAATCTAGAGATGTGAAAAGCACACTTGGTCAAGCATAATATTGATGAATAATGTGTTCACAATAGAGCTAGTGTATATTTTTTTCCCGTCTAGAATTATAAAGGCTTATAAACATGTTTATGCATTGAAGGCATAAGTCGCAACGATTTGCAATTAGCGGTAAGTCAATCTATAATTTATTTATCATGGAATTCAATAATGATGACTATAGACAAATTCATAATTTATATGTTTTTCTTTTTCTTTTTTAATCTACGAGATTTAATTCCTATGCAAGCCTATGTGCTCTTATAAAATCATAGTCACCTTGCTAGCCAGATTTGGTTTTCTATTTTAACAATGCAAAATAATTTTTAATGAAATCTATACAAATGTTGCAATCAAAATAAAAAGATTAAGCCACACCATCTACCATTGATAATTTGAACAAACCTTAGAACTTAAACATAAAATTTTCATTTATACAACACTGTAAATGGACCAAGATGATTTTTTATTTTTTGAAATAAAATCTTTGATTTCTATTTGACTCAACTTTTTAATTTTGAAGCATGGACTTACTACAACGTTGGTAAATTATACCTACTTTTGAATATCATTGAGAAGGTTGCATATCAAAGACTGTAGCGAAGTAGAACAAGAATTAAATTTTTTATTTTGAAAAGGTTTAACTGTAAGCAATATTCTTTTCATGGATTACTTCTAAGATGAGTGAAGTAGTGATATGGACACCAACTTAGAAGCTAGCACTATCCTTTCAAAAGAAGTTCACTTAAGGTCCAGTTCGGCGGGCAATCTCAAAGACTTAGACATAAGACCTTGCCTTTAAAGGAATTTCATTTTGATTGAAAAAAAGTCTAATACTTTACACTTAGAAATGTGAAAAAATTTCAATAAACACTAAAAGATAGTGGTAAATGTATTTGATATATGATACCTTATGATTTGAAAATTCAATTCAAACTTCTATGTCTGTAATCTAGAATCAATATGTTTACCATTGTTATAATACTTTACTTCACTCATAAAATCACTTGTTAAATCTTAAACATAAAGGTATAAAGGTTATAAGGTCCATTTGGAATATGTTTATTTATTTGTATATAGTCTACCTCTATACTTCATAAGCATGTCCAATTGCAATGATTTACATCTTTATATTCTCTTCATATTTCATAATATCTACATTTATATTGTAGAAGTCAACGAATAAACTACAATTACATAAAATCAAATAAATATAAAATGAAAATACAATAAACTATTGTAGTGGCCTTTGATATAAGCTTTAGAAACATATTTTTTGATCCTTGTCTAAAGTCTAGAAGGTGCCTAGACAAAACTCTACCAAAGTAAATAAACACCTCCTTCTACAACTAAAGAGCTAATCTATTCTATATGTAAAAATAAATTTAAAAAAAAAACATACAAATAGCCGATTTTCAATCTCTTACAACATTGCAACAAGATTCTCATCATTCTAAACATGTCCTTCGCAATGATAATTTGAATAAGTATTTCTAGTTGAGTCCCAAAAAAAGAAAAAGAACAAAACAAAGTTGACTACCAAGGAATCAATTTCATTGCTACATTTTTCAAGGATATTTCCTTACAGCCACTTAAGATCAATGGTGGTTCAAATATTGAACCTATATTCATTTAGTAAGTGACAACTTTTTCAAGTCTACAATTAGAAGAAGGTGTTTTTGTAAACAACTTGTGTGCAGTCAACAATTTAAATAATATTGAATATATATATAGAAAGGTTGGTCCGTGCCGGCACATAAAAAATCTCAAAATAAACATCTCAAGCTCAAGTAGGCTCGATAGTGAGATGGAATCACACAACCATCGTAACAACCATCAACTTCACCATTGGTTAGGTACGTTCCTTCGGCAAGTTCGATCTAAAAACACTTGTGGAATGGAACAATCAATCACAAAAAGCAAGCCAGAAACAAGTACATCCCAACCAAAAAGCTGCGCAACAATTTCAAAAACAGTCGCACAATGCTAAGAAACACTTGTAGAATTCTAAGAACACTCAAAGCAGGTTTCACTCCAGAACTTAGTATTGGAAAACAATCCATAGAAACATTTACATTTCTCATTAAAACCAATCTCTAATGCGGAAGATTTTTTCACCGTATTAAACGTTGGTCCACAAAAAGCTCAGATAGCTAAAATTATCAAAATCACATATCTCAAGTACTCCAATTAGCCTATATTGAGTCCTTGAGTACTTTTTATTCTTAAAATTCTTTTACCATGAAGCATTTCCTTATCAAAGATATTTATAGAATATTTCATGAAATTATTTTTATAATCAATGGTTGAATTTCGTATTGTTAGAATACGTTTTTATCTAGAATTCATATATTGATGTATGAGGAACTTTTATCAATCCAAATTTGAATTGGCTTTCATTAAAGAATGGTCTTGAATAAAAATGTCCTATAATTAGGCATCAAAAAATTCAATAGAATTATCATGTTATGGAAATCTTATTTAATCTCCATTTCAACAAATAAAACGTAGTTTAGTCAAAGGTTGATACTTTGTTGGTGAATAAATTTTAGAAGCGTGACTATTTCATTCTTTAATGAAAGCCAAAATATTACGAAGTTTAAATATTACGATTGACTAGTTATTATAGCATTTTTGGATCTAATTACAAGTTAGAATCTAAAAAACAATGTCAACAATTTTCATTTATGCAACGCATCATCCCTATAATATTGCTTGAAGTGATACATAATATGGATTCTTAAACATCTTATGCTATGGAGACATCCTTTCAAAGTTCAAGCATTAAATTACTGTCTAACTAAATGTGATCATATAGATTGAGATCCGAATTTAATGCTTGAATCACAAAATGAAAGTATTCCAAAAGAGTATTATATTAAAAGTTTTTTTTGATGCAAATAAAAAACCATCAAGTACAAAATTTTATTTTGTTTATTTACGGAAAGTTCATTGTTGGTGGCACTTCTTAACTAAAATTATTTTATTATTAAGATAACAAATGCATATTTTCTACACTTCACATATAATCAGAATCATTAAGACAAATCTTATTCACATAATGCAAATTCAATGTATTGCTTCCAAACAAGTTCTATGATATACAAGTTTATCATCTAATAAATCATCAAATGAATTCATACCGGTTTTACAACATTTTCCAAATTCTCTACTTCTATTATATCTTCATTGTCTACAATTATACCAATAAAATTTAGTTTCATCAACAATCTCTTTGAATGTGGGCCTTTTGTCCTCATCCTGATGCCAACAACTTTCAATCAAATCCTTCACCCTACCATCTACATCGTCAGGAAATGAAGGCCTCTTTCCATTGATTACAAGATCTTGCTCTTCTCTAGTTCCTGAAAACCCTTCCCGCTCAAACAGAAGAAAGCCCGTTGCAATCTCATAGCACAACATGCCATAACTATATACGTCTGACTTCTTTGTAAACAATGTTGGAGAACATCTCTTCCTTGGATCCCTCATGCCCAACAGCACTTCCGGTGCTCTCCAAAACCTTGTTCCCATCACACCGAGTGCACATTCATAGTCTGATATTGTTTCTATACATATATTGTCAATCCTCTCCAAACTCATACCCAAAGTAGAAGAGTGGTCACCATCTACATACAACAAGACATTGGATGCCTTGAGATCTCTATGCACCACATCATCCTCGTGTAGCCACTTCATCTCAAATGCAATCCACCACATCTTCTGAAATACATCCTTAGTATTGAATGGCGGGCCTCTATTGCCATTGGCTTGCTTCTTCATGTCGATGAGCCTTCGCAAATCACCCCATGCTCGCCTCATCACCATTGCAATCCTCCCATCATTCGGCAACAACATCACATGCTCTATCTTTGTAGGCTCTATCTTTGTACCGCTTATGTAAATACTACGAAATGCACCCTCTGGCCATAGCTTCACAAGGTCTCGCAAATGATACCCTCGCGGAAACACCTTGAACACAACATGCCTGCCCTCCTCACCTTCTAATAAATCTGTGCGAATTCCTGCATAGATCTTGGCTTCCCCTCCCTCAGCAATCTTCTCACGTCTCTCGTACAACCTATCTCTGTCCTCCTGGAAACACCGACCCCATGCATGATGCTGCCTCTGTTCCTTAATGGCCTCCCGGTTGGCCTTCAAAATGTCCTCATCCAGCTCTCTCTCATCAATAACTTCCTCACCTTCACTCTCGTGATCCGAAGAACCCCCACCTTCTTCAACGGCACTTCTCCTCTCCGATGTCCTTCCTGCAGGGCGTTCCACAGTGCTCCAGTGCACCTTGGAGCTTGCGATCTCATATTCTACATCGTCTGAGCATTTCGTCCGATGCTCTATCATCGACTGAATGCGTTCCGAGTAGTACTGTGTGCCACAGGCGGAGGCGGATGGAAAACTTGCATCCGTGGAAGGAATCGCAGGTGCTTGACCAGGGGATAGACAGCCTTGAAAAGCCTTCAAGAGGAAATTGGAGAACACCAACACGACGGAGTGCCAAGCTGTGGTACACGTTGATGTAGAATTTGCATCACGCGGTCCAGGAGTAGAAACAAGCGTTTTATTCTTACCAGCACGTCCTCTTTGTCTTCTAGAAATCGCAGTCTTGCGATGCAGCTGAGGGTTTTCTCCATCCGAAGTCAAAACTTGAACTGCGGTCGGGAAATTGGAGCATAGCTCTGACACAGTATTGTCTGCGTCCTGACGAGTGTCGTCAGCAGAGACGGTCGCCATGCCACTCAACGTGCGTTCCAACAATCAATTGCCGTAGAAGTCCGGAGTTGCTAACCTCTGTGCAGAACTGAAAGAATTAGCAAATCCTTCCACACACACAACGTTCTCGAATCTACACACAACCTTTTTAATTGGCTGACCAGATGCAGTTGGACAACACTGCTGAATACGCAACCAACAAGTGCAAGATAGCAGATTAGAACACATTGCCGGGCCCGCTCTACATATCAAACCCTAAGTCACAAGCACACTTCTAATGTACACAAAGGAACAGAAGCCCTCTTCTAACACACTCTCTTCGAATGGCAGAAATCGAACTAGATTCAAGCAAGGAGACATTCAGACTCGACCAACCTTGCCAGCTAGCGAGCGTGAATCCTCAAACCCTTACCCTTCCAATCTCGGAAACCTGATCCATTCGAGAAAGCACATGCTTAATACACCACAGAGCTGACCTCAAACATCGATACATGGACACTGGTAGCGGAGGCATCTAGATCAAAAGCCAGAAGTTGATCGACACTCACCAAACCAGACCCACGGTTTTCCGAAAGTGCCTTGCGGCTAGCCTCGCTGATGTCTGCGCTCCTCCTACGAAAGAGAGCAGAAAGCTCCAAGACACAGTATGTACTGGGAGACGACCAGGTCGTTTGATTTGCGTAACGAGGAGAAACTGAAACCCTGGGAGGAAGCACAAAAGTCGGCAGAAGGCGCAACTCAACTGGAAAGAGACGAGTGAAAGAACCCCAACACACTCTTTCTCCACAGCAGATTGTAAAGCCCTCCTGGAAACCCAAGAGAAACTGAAACCCTGGGAGCTGGGCTGCAGTTCCAAGCTAGGCATTCATCGACGGAACAGTGGGTGAAGGAATATATCTTAATGAAGCCACAGTAAACAAGTTGCCCCTGTGACATCGAGCATTGCTCGAAGGAGCGATAAACAGAGATTGCTCTCGTCAACATGTGACATCACTTCATGGCCATTGACTCCCTCCTCGGTGCATCTGAAGCATCGACTAGAGCAATGTTGCCATCGTGGGAAAGCAAGGATTTTATGCAACAGGTCTCTCAATCTTGAACGGGACAGGAATGAATTCTCGAAGCTGTCTCCGGCAACACAAAGACAGACACAGGGTTTGACGTTGAGCACCAAGGCTCAGAACTTGAAGTGAGAAATGGAGCCAAATAGATGAGTATGAGAGCTGAATATCAAATTCAAACCTCTGACTTGTCATGGAACTAGACCAGTTTATAGAGAGTAATTTCACTGTGAAAGTGAAAGATCAATGTAGGTCAACAATGGGCACACATATTGCAATAATCTTGATCGGATAATAATTCAAGATGAGATTGGCTCTTAAGAATCTTACTTACCTAGATTCTCACATTTGGATACTTTTGCCTCTCAAATGTCTTTTCCCATGAAGCTTTTCACTAACAAAGATTTTAGGAGATAGTTCATGAAGTTGTTGTCCTATTAAAAGGTTGAATTTGATTTTGTTTGAATATATGTATTCTACTAAAATTGCAAACATTAAATGATGTGAGACTTATACTAAGCCAAACTTGAATTGAGTTTGGTTCGGAAATGGTCTTTTAAAATGAAGTCATAGTGATAAATAACCAAAAAATATCAAAAAATCATCATGTGAATAATGTTTCTATATTAAAACCATTTTAACCCATGAAATTCAATTCTTTTTTATTATTTTTTCATCTAGTTTCTTTATTATGAGTTTCCTAAACAATAACAAATTATTAAAGTAGCATGCTAGAATCAAGATGTACAAGTAGGATCCAAAATCAAGGCACAACTTTCATTTGTACATGTGAACCTTCTAAGAATTCAAAGACATGTGTTTAACAACCTTGGGCAATTAGAGGCTAAAATATTGTCTACTATTAGAAGTATTGCATTTGATTATACTTTGAACTTGATGCAAAGCATAATATAAATGTACCATGAATTAATTCTATTGCAAGGGTTTTGCTCTCATTTCAAAACCATGAAATTTTATGTTTACTATAGATTTCAAAACATGTTTCATTGTTTACAAAACCACTTTATTCCAAATAGATATAAAGTACATTGTTTGATTATTCCCATCATGCTCACATAATTTGTTCACAAGAAACAAAATCAATGTTTCAAATAGTAGCATCACAAATATTGAGATGAAAGTCATTAAAATCTTTTCTAATGAAGGCCTTTCGCCCTATAATCTACATTGTTAGAAAATGTAGATATCTTTTTTATTGATTGTTTGATCTTGCTATGCTTTGCTTCATGAAAATCCTTGCCTCTCAAATGAAAGGAAGCTTGTCGCGTTTTCATTATACAACATCCTGCAACTACATACATCAAAGTGCTTCATAAACAATGTTGGAGAACATGATTCTCTTCTTCGGATCCTTGAGGTTCAAAAACACTTCAAGAATTCTCCAAAACCTTGTTTCCATCACATCTACTGTACATTCATAATTTGACACCCAACTATGAGAAGGCCTTGAACCATTAAAACAAAACTCTATATTTTCTGCTTTCAAATTACGATAGAAAAAAGGTATTTCAGCAACAAAGAAATTTTAGAATATTAGAATGTTCAGAATATCTCAATTTAAAAGTTAAACCTATTTTAACACGTAATTCTTTTAAAACATTAATATTTTGTTTGTTATCCAATTTTAGAAAGTGGTTTTCATTACAAGTTTTTAATTCTATCATTAATTAGCAGTAATAAAGTAATGGTTATAGAATTCAAAATTTTCTAATTTTAGTTGTAATGTCATCACCTTTAATAATTATATTCCTTGAAGTAATTGTACTTTACTATGGTTTTGGAAAATCTTCTTTTGTGTAGATATCTTTTAAAGTTTAGACTTTATAGTGTCATTTGAAATTAGAGATGTTGCAACTCATTGGATCAAAATTTAATGTAAGATCCACAGAATGTAAGCATAATACAAATCAATTCTATTGCAAAGGTTTTGATTCCAACAAAATACCATGGATTATCATGTTTATCTTTGGAATTTCAATGAAAATTCACTGCTAATGAAACTTCTTGTCTAGTTGGAAGAACTTCTATAAATATCATACATCCAAGTGAATTCCACATTGTATAAAAATCTACAACCATGAAAACAAAATTCATTCAAACAACCCAAAACAAATGGATTAATTTTAAAAAAGTCTTTTTGTATATCAATTTCTCATTGTCCAATCATCACAACAACATACACTGGAATCTAAACACAACCTTGGCAATGATAATTTGAAAAAGTGCTTCCAATTAAGTCCAAAGAAGAAAAAATAACAAACTTGACTATCAATGAATCAATTCAGTTGCTATATTTTCTTAGAATATTCTCTCACGCCCAGTCAAGGTCAACAATGGTACATGTAGAGAACCTATATTCACCTAATTATGGACTTTTGAAATTCCATAATTAGCCTTCGTTGCATTTAAAGAAAAGTTTCAACAATTAAGAGGACGTGGTATTGAATATGTATAGGTGTAATGATAAATTTTGTATAATATTGAAATTTAAAATAAAATATGATACTTTTTATGCTCATTGTGTTCCATCTATCATCTTTACAACTTAAAAACAATCAAAATAATGCTTTTAAAGCAAAAAAATGGTCCAAACAACTACTTTTGACAAAAAATTCAAGAATAAAATCTTTGTTTATTTTCCTTTCAATGCGCTTTAAAGGACTTCAATGAAAGACTAAAAAGTTCAATATTGAGTGTTTTGTCTATAATTAGTTAATCCCTTAAGAACAATTTGTCCCATTTGGGCTTTTCTAGAATTTAGGCATGTACTTGTGACTTCAATTTAAATTGAGCTTTTCTGAAACTTTTTGTGAATGTTTGCAATAACAAGGACTTTGAGAGAATCTCATTTTTTTTTCAATTAGACATTTAAAAAATAGTTATGGCACCTAAAGTGAAATTTTGTGTTTAGTGGGCAATTTGGGCAGCCATGGTAAATACGTCTATTGCCTCTCAATTTTTTTCTCTAAATATTTGATGTTGTCATCTTCAATATTTCCCGAAAAAGACTTCTTTCAGTACAAAATGTTCACTCTACAAAATATCAAATTTTTCTCACCGTTTCGGGCACTATACTAAAAACAATTCTTCTTTTCTTCACAAAAGTTAGAAAGTTTGATTTTTTAGGGTTTTTTCTTTTTTTTCACTTAAAAGATGGACATCAATCTTTACTTTGACCATTGGAATTGGGACTCTTTAACATAATGGAATTTCTAAGAAAGAATATGAATTAGCATTCTTGTGTATTCAACTTAATAAAAAAATTGTTTTCAACATACTACACTTGTCTTTTGTGTGTAATTTTTTTTATACAATTAGCGAACATAGTCTTCTTTGTCAAATGTCACCAAAACCCCCAAAATCCATAATGCAAAACCTAAGGAAAAAAAGTTAGAGTGTGTCACCTAGTCAAAATTCTTGTCAAAAAGGTTTGTTTATAAATTTCAATCCCTGTAATCTTCTAATCTCTATGGTCGATTATGATGAAATTTATTGAGCTATCCACTACAATAATCTAATTGAAGATCTTTTGGTTAGATTTAGAAAATAATGATTTTTGAGTCATGGCATACTTTTTACATTGGAAATGGCAATTTTGGAGCGTTTTTTGGTGAAACATAGTCAAGGAACTTTAGGGGTTAAATATATGTTACAACCATAACTTTGATGAGAGAGATATTCAAGATAATATTAATGTGGATTGACTTTAAAGCGACCAAATACATAAAGCCAATCAATAGACTTCCTCACTGACAATCAAATATCATATGATTCATTTCTGATTTGACTTTCTAAAGTCAATTTCTTTCAATGAAGGTTCCAATCAATCAATAACTCTCAAGCAATAAGAATTGTTGAAATAATAATAGTAATCAATTTTAGATTTTGTCATAAGCGGGAAATCAATATCACACAAGTTTGGACATGAAGATGTCTATTGATAAAAATAGGTCATCCAAAACCTTTTCACTTCAAGAGTTGTACAAATTTCACAATTGGAAAGCAACTTATGTAAAATCCACATTTTTCATGAAAACTAATCTCCAATGTCTAGAAAATTATTACTCTTTAAATGGCTTATTAAAAAATAGTGTAGATAGCTAAAATTATCAAAAAAAGGTATTACACCCAGAACCTCAATCCATGTACAGACCTTGAGTGTTTTGCTTCTCAAAATCTTTTCACCATGAAGCATTTCACTACCAAAGATTCTTAAAGGATCATGTCATAGAATTAGTCATTGTCATGTAGTTTAATTTGGTATTCCTAGAATATGTTATTATTTACAATTACAAACATTGATGTATGGCGAACTTTTACCAATCCAATTTTGCTTTGAAAATCTTGTGTAAAGTCCATTCCAACAAATAAATTTAGTAGAATGTTGATATTTGGTTTTTGATGCAACTTTGGAAAGACTCTTTTATTATAAGTTTTAGATATCATTGTAAATTAATAAAGATAATATTGTTGAATCTAATTATATGGATATGATCAAAACTTCAAAGTGATCTACTTTCTTTTGTACAACATTTCTAATATACTCCTTGTAGTCATGTTGTGTAGTGGATTTTAAAACATCAAGTTATGCTTTAGAGAAATCTCTTGAAGTTCAAGCATTAAAATATTGTCTAAACAGACAATGAAGTATTATCTTTAGAAACTAGAGATGTTGAGATAAATTGAGATCTAAACTTAATTCAAAAAACACAAAATTTAAGCATACCATAAACCAAGTCTATTGCAAGGTATTTTTAACTGCAAATAGAAAAGCATGGAACAAAATGTTTATTTATGTTTTATGAAAAAAAAAATCATTGTTGGTAAGACTTGTTAACGAATTAGAAGAACTTCAAAAGCATTCAAAATAGATCAAATACGCTCATAAATTCTATATAAAGAATAAAGTCACAAGCACGATAACAAAATTTATTCAAACACACATCACCAAAGTAGCTGATTTGAAAGTTCTATTATATACCACTATTTCACTGTGACAATCATCACATGGATTCATGCCAGATTTAAAATGTTTTGGTTTATATCTATAAATGATAAAGACTCATACTCTTAGCCACTCCCCAGTTTCTTCATCTATCTCTTCAAATGTGGGCCTTTTGTCTTTCTTCATCTATCTCTTCAAATGTGGGCCTTTTGTCCTCATCCTAATGCCAACATCTTCTAATCAAATCCTTCACCTTCCCATCTACATCGTCAGGAAATGAAGGCCTCTTTCCGTTGATGACAAGATCTTGCTCTTCTCTAGTTCCTGAAAACCCTTCCCGCTCAAACGGAAGAAAGCCCGTTGCAATCTCATAGCACAACATGCCATAACTATATATGTCTGACTTCTTTGTAAACAATGTAGGAGAACATCTCTTCTTTGGATCCCTCATGCCCAACAATACTTCGGTGCTCTCCAAAACCCTGTTCCCATCACACCTAATGCACATTCATAGTCTGATATCATGTGGTATCTAATGCTCACCAAACTACTACCTTGAGTAGAAAAGTTGTCACCATCCGCATTTATCAAGACATTGGATGCCTTGAGATCTCTATGCACCACATCATCCTCGTGTAACCACCTCATCTCACTTCCAATCCACATCATCTTCGCAAATACATCCTCAGTATTGAATGGCGGGCCTCTATTGCCATTGGCTTGCTTCTTCATGTCGATGAGCCTTCGCAAATCACCCCATGCTCTTTCCATCACCATTGCAATCCTCCCATCATTTGGCAACAACATCACATGCTCTATGGTTGTACCCCTTATGTAATCACTACGAAATGCACCCTCTGGCCATAGCTTCACAAGGTCTCGCAAATGATACCCTCGCGGAAACACCTTGAACACAACATGCCTGCCCTCCTCACCTTCTAATAAATCTGTGCGAATTCCTGCATAGATCTTGGCTTCCCCTCCCTCAGCAATCTTCTCACGTCTCTCGTACAACCTATCTCTGTCCTCCTGGAAACACCGACCCCATGCATGATGCTGCCTCTGTTCCTTAATGGCCTCCCGGTTGGCCTTCAAAATGTCCTCATCCAGCTCTCTCTCATCAATAACTTCCTCACCTTCACTCTCGTGATCCGAAGAACCCCCACCTTCTTCAACGGCACTTCTCCTCTCCGATGTCCTTCCTGCAGGGCGTTCCACAGTGCTCCAGTGCACCTTGGAGCTTGCGATCTCATATTCTACATCGTCGGAGCATTTGGCCCGATGCTCTATCATCGACTGAATGCGTGCCGAGTAGTACTGTGTGGCACAGGCGGAGGCAGATGCAGAGCTTGCATCCGTGGGAGGAACTGCAGGTGCTTGGTCTGGAGGAGGGTCTTGAAGGGCAGTGTGGAAAACGGAGCTCTCCGACAAGAGCGAGTGGTTCCCTATGGTAGAGGTTGATGTAGAGTTTGCATCACGCGGTCCAGGAGTAGAAACAAGCGCTTCATTCTTACCAGCACGTCTTCTTCGTCTTCTTCGACTTCTAGAGTTTGCACTCTTGGTATAAAGCCCAGGTTTTTCTTCGGAAGAAGAGACTTGCACTGCGGTCGGGAATTTGGAGCACAGCTCCGACACAGTAGTGTCTGCGTCCTGACGGGTGTTGTCAGCAGAGGCGGTCGCCATGCCGCTCAACGTGCGATCCAACAACTAATCGCCGTAGAAATATGGAATTGCTGGACTCTCTGCAAAGCCATAAGTATTCTCAAATCCTACTGTATCCACACCGTTTTCATATCTAGCCAGATGCAGTTGGACCACTGCTAAAAAGTAATCAACCAGTGCAAAGTAGCAGATTCAAACACACTGCACCCGTTCATATCAAACCCTAGGTCAAAAGCACACTACGAATGTACACGAAGGAACACAAGCGCTTTCGAGCACACTCACTCTGAATGGCACAATTTGAACTAGATTCAAGCAAGGAGACATTCAGACCACAGCTCTGCAACTCGACCATCCTTGCTCGCATGAATCCCCAAATTACCCTTACCCTTCCAATCTCGAAAACATGATCCAGTAGTGAAAGCTACACCACAGACAGATCACTTCGTCCAGGAGCTGACCTCAAACATCGATCCATGGACATTTGAAGCAGCGGCATCTGGATCAAACGCCAGAAGTTGATAGACACTCACCAATCCAGACTCACGATGCTCCGAAAGTGCCTCGCGGCCAGCCTCGCTGATGTCTGCGCTCCTCGTGAACGGCGCTACTGAATAGAACGAAAAGCTCCAAGGCACAGTATGCACTGGGAGACGACCAGGTCGATTGTCGATTTGCGAAACGTGGAGACACTGAAACCCTGGAAGGAAGCACAAAAGTCGGCAGAAGGCGCAACTCAACTGGAAAGAGACGAGTGAAAGAACCCCAACACAGTCTTTCTCCACGGCAGATTGTAAAGCACTCCTGGAAACCCAAGAGAAACTGAATCCCTGGAAGACGACCAGGTCGATTGTCTGCAAACAGGAAGACTTGGTCTTTGCGTAACGTACAGACATTGAAACCCTCGTAAGATGCACCAAAGTCGACAGCAGGCGCAAGGGGATTGGAAAGAGATGAGTGAAGGAACCCCACCACACACTTTCTCCACGGCAAATTACAGAGCAAGCGTGGAAACTGAGAGGAACTTTGCAACACGTCAAATGCTCATCATTAACTTAGTTCCAACTTCCGCTTCCAATTACCTGTTCCATTCAGGCTGAAGAACGGGTACCGACGTCACCGGGGTCTAGATGTCGCGTGGATTGGCTACAGTCCCAAGCTAGGTGTTCATCGACGGAGCAGTGAGTGAAGGAATTGAAGGTCTTTTTGCTTCAAATATTATCGTTGGTCAGGTGAATAACAGTTTTTGTACTATGCCTGGTAGCGCTGGGTGCGCTTGCTGCTGCTTCGTAAGAGTTCGTAGCTATCTGCGAGATGTAGTAGCCTGAATTAGCACCATGTGGCCAGCGGCAATGGGTTATAATTTATGAGCTGAAGCATGTGTCGTGAAACTGTTGGAGGTTTCAAATTTCATTGTCGTCTCGGAAGCACAGGTTTTGCACAAGATTGCACCGTTCTAGAAAATGAGAAGTTTGATTAGAATGATCCTTGCGTATTTTTAAATTGTGGCACGAAGTACACTTTGAAATTGAGCTCATGTGTTCAGGCGTTTGATATCAAGAAGTCTCCTTTGTCGATGGTCTCAAAGATATTTGTTTTAGTAGTGGAAATGCGACAAAAGTGATTTTTACTCTTCCATTCAGTGGCGATATGGCTGTTGGCAGATGAGAAACTCTTTGGGCTGTCCAGCAGCCCGGACAGTTTTACTTAATAGAAACTTATGGTCTGTCCGAATAAAGCTTTCCACATTCTTCATGAAGCTCATAGTAACATTTCAGGGTTTCGAAAGTTAGATAGTAGTACCCTTTAAATTAGCATCCAAAGCTTGACATGAGTATTGAGCATTGTCTCGTTTTGAGCCGTGACTGTGATCATAAATGCATCTCAACATAAATACGGACTACGATTTTGGTACAGTAACATTCAAAATTTTGATGTCGGTGTATGGCTTATCATTCCTGTCTGTCTTCACCTTCTCAATAGCCTGACACACGCCCTAAAAGTCCAGTAATAAGCGAATCATGATCACTTCCTCATAGCTAAAGCATATTTTCGTACCACAGTTGACGATAAGAGAAGAAAGCAAAGATAGGTACCACACTAAATATTGATTAAAGCAAGTAAACAGTACTTATTAAAAATAAAACGAATCCATTCTTTGCATCAAGTAAATAAAGTCTCTCGTTTGTGTCAAGAAAAATAAAAATAAAAATAAAAAATAAATAAAACGAATCATGAATTGCATCTCACCTGAATAACATCCATGCAATCAGTATGCTTATTGTCCAGCCATGGGGTGGCAACTGTCGTAATTAAAAATTGAGAACCATTGGTATTTGGTCCAGCGTTGGCCATAGATACTGTGATGGGTCGATCATGCCGCAAACTACACACACCAATAAAGAAAGTAAGGCAATTTAGGTACATTTCAAATAAGCAGCAATTGAACATTAGAACAGGAAAATCCAAAACAAAATAAAATTTCCTGTGGACTGGTCAGAAGGTCGAAGCATAGTATCTATGTACCGTTTCAACAGATGGAGCGTCAAGGGTTGGAAACAAAATATAATGTGTGGAAATGAAAGCAGAACCTTTTGTGAAATTCATCCTCAAATTCACCACCCCAAATGGACTGCCCTCCAGTACCATCCCCAAGAGGATCACCAGTTTGGACCATGAAGCCCTTCGTGACTCGGTGGAAAATCAAATTGTCATAGTAACCAGTTCGGCAATGAGTAGTGAAGTTTTCGACCGTACGTGAACATTCTTCTGGATACAAACGTATGTGCAGATCGCCCAATGTGGTATGCATAACCTGAGGATGCCAAAGAAGAAACAAAAATCGTCATCACAAGAAGTAATCAAAGACTCATTGCTTGCAAACTAAATTACTAAAAGCCTTCAGCTAATTGCTTAACAACCATTACAGAAAGCTGCAGTATGTTAAAACGAAATGAAGAGTATTTGAGGACCATAAAAACCAAACATCATTATAAAGAGAACGTCCTGTCCATACCACATTCTCAGGTAACGAAGTTGTGGTAGATTTTCAGAGTAGATGTGGAATGTGAGGGGGATTTGGGGAGATGCGTTCTGCCGTACGAGATGGGCGTTTTGGTGGTGCCTTTGGGGTAGGCTTGGTAAGTCGAGAATCATGTGACATGTACCTGAGATCCGTGGCGCAGTGGAAGCGCGTTTGACTCCAGATCAGAAGGTTGCGTACTGATCCATGTGGGGTACAATTTCTCGAACCGTTACATCGCATAGATGGGACATTGATCGTGTGGCCTAATGGATAAGGCACTTGCTTACGGAGCAAGAGACTCTGGGTTTTAACCCCAGCATGGTCGCGCAGAGAGGGCGTCGAGGGCGGTGCGAATTCCTGACTCGTCAATTTGGCCGAGTGGTTAAGGCGGCAGACTCGAAATCTGCTGGGATTACCCCGAGCAGACTCAAATCCTGCAGTTGACGACTGCACAAACAAGAGTTTTTTCTGACCGACTACTTTGCGGGCAGTGAGCTAGTCGCTTTGCTGCACCAGGCACAGGTTCCTTTCAGCTCTGGGCCGTGTGCCAGTGCCCATCGATGCACATCAACTTTTAATTTTGTCAGTGGTGTTTTGTGTACTGACGTCATTATTTTTCATTGATACCGTAGTTCAGAATTTCGATGTGGCATAGTTCAGCCAGTTTTTCTTTTTGGTCGATTCACCTCCTCTGTCTGAGTTCCTACATACGGATAGAGAGTGCTCTCGGGGGTGACAGAGCCATGTCTTGCTCTCTGAGCTGCTGATCACGACATTCTCTGTATTTGTGTGTTTGTGTCCTGTGATACAGAGGACAGTGAGTCCTCATGCTGCGATCGTCTTCAAGAGATTTTGTTTTGGATATCAGAGACTGAGCATATGCCATGATCTCCAAGAACCGTCGGTTCTCGTGACATCCTCTCTCCTCAGTCGCTTCGGCGGGCAGCTGGATGAATATATAGTCACCTGGCGGAGCTCATATTTTGCCGCCCCGACCGCAGGTCTTGCATCCGGCTGTCGGGATATTGGCTTTGGCAGTAGGCTGTTTTTGCGAATGAGATTTTGTGATTGCGCAAACACCTCCACTCGTCATTTCAATGCCAGGCCCTGTAATACAAATTGAGCTGCTCAGGTGTTGCACACATAACGTCCGATGCGTAGTGATTAGAGTCGTCGGAGATGAGTCCTGTTCGTCTGTCTGTACGGCTAGAGTTACCCAAATCAGTGAGTAGTGCTTTGTATGCGCTCATTCAGATTTTGTTTTTACGCAAAAGAGACTTTGAATGGCTCCGTGCTGAATCACATCTGTGCAGAGGAGTCACTCTCAGGGGTTGAAGTGACTATTGGAATACGGTACTTTTGTTGATGATTAATATTATCCTGTGTGTCATGACACGTATCATTCATGAACGAAAACTCATGAGATTGCCATTCTTAGATCCCCACATTTGACATTTAGTTTGAAGGGTTTCAAGTGCGTTTGATGCTGCCTATTACAAGTAAGTCATGGGGTCCCAGACCCTGCCCATGGGTTTTTATGAATGACCATTTCACCCTTGCATAAGGTAGTGAGACCTATACCCGTCCAAATTTCAGGTTTGCATACTTAGACTTGCGAGAGAAAGAAATTATAATTTTTGGATGCTCCGCAAAGCTATTGCAAAGGCATAAAATATAAATTAAAAAAAAAAAAAAAAAAAAAAAAAAAAAAAAAAAAAAAAAAAACAATTTCTTGAGCATTTCTATAATTTTCTATGAATTTTTAAGTCTGAAGACTTAGAGTGGCCAATAACCGATCATAGAGTCATGGTGTTCATGAGAGGTTGGATTCTGAAAATATCTATTACACTAAAAATATTTTTAAATCTTCGTTTGAGTTACATATTACAAACCTTTTCTTTACACAAACTTCTGTATGACAAAAATTTAACTTCATCATCTTATTGTTGCACTTTATACTTTTGACTGGATTCTTGCTTGTAATCAAGGTCTGATTTTTTGAAATTTACAACTAATACTTATTTTTAATCAATTGTTAACTAAAATTAATTCTTAATATGGGAATAATAAAATGATTTTTTATGGAATACATAATTCTTAAAGATATTATATTATATATATGAAAATTTTCTTTAAAATATACAACTCTCTTCAAATGTGCACAGCCACTAAAATATAAAATACAAAGAACCTATTCAAACTGAATTTGAAAATACATTCCAATCAAATATTTTGATGAATAGGAACAAAAACATTTTGAGAAATAACCCTCTCCAGCCTCAAGAGTGACATAACTACTTGTTTCACATTATCTAAGGCTTCTTTTACATTTCCGGATATAACATCTTCTTCAACCTTGTTCTTCAATATTGTGCAATCATGGAAATGCATCATAACTTCAAAGCAGCACTTTGCCAGGCATAATAGTCTAGCACTTGTTTTCCAACAGTACCATGCCACCTCCACACTCATTGAGCTGCGTTGAAACTACGTTCTTTCTTACAAAAAAACATCCCTTCAACGTCTTTGACATGATGTCAACAGTGACTCCTTTTGACTCCAAAAGAAAGCAAAGCTGCAAATTTTCTGCTTTTGCCCCAACAGTTTGGTTCAAGGCTATGGCAACACACAACCTGCAAGACAATTTGCACGAAGCTCTTCAACTAAACCTGGTTGAAATCCATCAATTGAATCATTTGTGGCCAAGTACCTCTCCATGTAAGTGATTTCTCAAGTCCAATTTTGCTCCTAGTTTCGAAGATAATATGTTGAATTTACAGTGACTCATGGTGCCAGGTTATGGTCTGATTAATGGATCAAATTTGACATGAGAGGACTTGTTCATCACGTTGCCATTGAAGGAGTTCGTTGAGTAGTGAGTATGACTGACTGACTTGTGTGTGTGATCAGTTGCTAGAAGCAGAGATTTGTTGCAGCAATGCCAGGAAAGCGTGTGCACATGAAGCAAGTGAAGCTGAAGCACTATGCACCGGCGGTGCTCAAAGAGACGGACATGGAAGTCAAGTCGAGCGAGATCACCCTGGAAGTGGAAGAGGGCTCGCAGGATGTGCTTGTGAAGAACTTCTACTTGTCTTGCGATCCCTACATGCGCCATCGCCTCACTGGGCTTGATTACTCCCACCATCCTTCTTTCAAAATCGGACAGGTACATAGCCATTGCTTAGAATTTTCTGACATGCCATTCACTTGTGCATATTGTTTGATGGATTGGTTAGAATTTGGAATCGATCTGTGACATGGGGTGTGCAGGTTTTGGAAGGGTTTGGGGTGAGCAAAGTGGTGGAATCTGCGAACCCCAATTTCAAACCCGGTGACTATGTCTCATCTTGGACGAAGTGGGAAGAGTATAGTGTTATTCCCAAGGGAGAGCGTTTGACGATCATCGATCCTTCCTTTGCGCCTCTCTCTTACTACTTGGGGGCTCTTGGTAAGTGGATTGTTCAACCGGTTGTTGTTATCATGTGGTGTTTTTTCTGCTGCACTTGAAGTGGGTTTATGTTAAGGTGGTGCTTCACAGGGTTAAAAGCATGTGTTGTTCGTGTTCAGGGATGCCGGGGTTCACTGCTTACGTTGGGATATATGAAATCTTGAAGCCTAAGAAAGGAGAGACAATCTTTGTGTCAGCAGCTTCGGGGGCTGTGGGCCAAATGGTTGGACAACTAGCCCGAGAAGCAGGGTTGTATGTTGTTGGCAGCGCTGGATCTCAGGAGAAGGTCAATTGATTCAATCGTATTTACGTTTGTCTTGTTTTTGTGTTCATTCTTGAGCATTAGGGTTAACTTCGTAGGTCGTGAGATGAGGTCACTGTTTTTTTAATAACTTTTGTTCGTATACTAGATTGACTTGCTGAGGAACAAACTTGGTTATGATGCGGCATTCAATTACAAAGAGGAGGAAGATCATGTTGCTGCTCTTAAAAAGTACGGTTTCTCACGCTCATTGTTGCTGCCCATTTTGAACCCGAGTTACTTAAGTGCTTTGTGATTGCTGGAGGTTGATCAACTTTCAGCAAGAGTTTCTTCTCATTCTCGGCAAGTTGTTGAATGTGGGATGCTTGGATGCAGGTACTGTCCTCGTGGGATTGACATGTATTTTGAGAATGTGGGGGGCAAGACCCTAGATGCTGTCATTGACAACATGAACCCATTCGGGCGGATCGCAGTATGCGGACTCATCTCCCAGTTTGGGAAAGAAAAGAAGGACGGTGTTTCCAATCTTTATAAATTCATCAGCGCACGGATCACTATGCAAGGGTTTTTGCAGTCGGATCATCTCCATTTGATGCCCAAGTTTATGGAACTCATGGCCGGGTACTTGAAGGCTAACAAACTAGTGTACTTCGAGGATTTTGCCGATGGACTTGACAATGCCCCGAATGCGTTCTGTCGGATGCTGAGTGGGTCGAAGATAGGGAAGCAAATCATCACAATAGCCAAAGACTAGTTCGGCCCAAAATTTCATACTTCACTCATATAATATATTCTCTTACAGCAAAAACTTATTGTGTATGACTAACCAGGGTGTTTCAAGCTTCTAAATATCCAAAACAAAATTCAGAATGTGGTCTCCGGCCTACAGACGCAGTTTTGTCATACCTTAGAACATTCTCTTCAACGCTATACATGTCAAACTCGTATTCCCTGGGCAACAGCTTTGCCTCTCTTTTAGCAAATATTACTCGCCTGCTCATCCATTCGTCGACTTATGATGCTCCGAGCCGTCAGAAAACTTCCAGTCAACAAGAAGCATCAGAAAACCATTCACAACTAACGTGAGTGGTGAACATCAGAAAACAAAGTGCATCTGCAACTGCACATCGTCACCCTCACAAGCACTCAATAGTCTTTGGTTGAAGGCAGAAAACTGTTTCACCTCCACAATCATCACCACCGTCACAAGCGATCGATGGCAATTTTGGTCTCTCTCCATTCAATACAAGATCGCGGTCGTTCTTAGATCAACCTTCAAGACAGTCTTCGAATGGAATGTAACGAATAAAGATGAACCCTAGACACCAGTGAGGCCCAGCAACTGTGACTTGAGAGATGGAGAAGAAATGAGTTAAACCATAGTGCTGTTCAATGTTGATGACCCTTCGAACCACAAGTTCTGTTTAGTCGTAGTTGCATATTGCCCAGGATCTAAAATTGACAAGACACATATCCGAGAATGAAAGGAATTGAGAAGTCCCACGTTAAAGACGTCTAGCTGCCAAATCAGCTTACATTGAACCCCAACCGAGTTTGCTCACGGAATAACACAACTTCCAAATCATCTCCTAAAACTTCAAAGTAGCCTCTATGAGAGTTCTTCATGCCAACATCTCTCCACTATTTTTTGAAGCCTAGGATGTGCATAATCTAGCAAGTGAGTACTCTCACCATCAATGACTCTCTTCTAACCACTCTTCTCATATCCAAAAAAAATGTATATGACCTATCAAAACTATAAACATCCACCTTCTCTATCACTATGTTAGGATTTCTATTCAACACCGAAAGTGCTCTCCCAAATCCAATTCTATGAACGACATTACACACTCAGATCTCCCACCCAATAATCAAAAGTGTCATCACCATTGCTCTCGATTAAGACATTGACAATTTTGATATCTCTATGCATAATATTCCTGGGATGCAAGTCTCATACCCTTAGAAATCTTCCGCACAATGTTAAGAACTTGAGGATGTGAGAACGGTGGCCCCAACCGAAACCAACCTTCACCAAAGCCTCTGAACACATCAGTAAAGGAACTGAAAGACGGTGCAGCGGCACTTCGTCGAGAAGTTGAGCTCGTTTTGGAGGAGTTGAAGAGAAGCTATCCTATCCTTATGTGGTCGGAGACTTGATGAAGGTTGGTTTCAGTTGGGGCGAGTCACATACTTGCAAGAATTTGGACTCAAATGAAGCTAGTTTGAAAGAAGATCAAGGAAGAGTGCAATCGTAAAGGACAGCAAAAGTAGACCCAAACGGAGTCGGCATGTATAGAGGACTGCTAGATGTCTCTTCATCAACACAACAACATTCAGAAGGAGAGCGTACAGCAGGCATAAGCTGAAGATCGGAAACCTCTGAGGTGCTACAAGTTCGAAGCTCTAACCCTAGCTCACCGAAAAACTGAGTCATTCGCTTCAGTGAGATGCCCACTTATTGAGTTTCCGGCTTCAGAAGCAACAGGCTGAAGGTTGAGTCCACGATTGCTGCTCAGATGATGGTGGCACAGTTCTATTCATTTGTCTGCAATTTGCCATACCCCACCACCAAGTACAGTTCAATTGCAAAGAATGTCAATGTCTGAACCTACAGAACATTAGAAGTCGTGGGCCTCAGCTGGTTGATAGACAATTTAGGGTCAAAATTCCCAACGACGGAAAAGAATCTGAGCTCAAGTGAAGAAGACACTCGCTGCTACATTTGGAAACCCAAAAACTAAGAGATGTTGCAGATTCAAAGTACAATTCAACGTACAAGTTCTTGCAGAATCAGGGAGATGAGTGTGGATATGAAATATCAGCGGACAAGGCCTGGAGAAACACGACACCCAAGTTCCAAATCACAACCTCCCTGAGTCCCTCATCTCATCACAACCAAAAACGAAGGAAGAGCTTGCCAGGAAACAATGAAGAGCATGCCAGGAACCCGAAATTGACTACTCGATGTAAAAATCTATACTGTGAATCAACTTCCCAGAGTATCCGAGCTAGTCAACAACTCGGACATGAGGCCCAGAAGCCAGATAACCTTGAAGACTTCAAAATCAACACGAGTTGTCGGAATTGGGGATGCCTGGTAAGAATGTGTGAGTGCATCTTCTGCTGATGTTTCCATATCCCTGCATCAGTATGCATGACAACCGTTGGAAGCTTTGGCGGATAATTCGTTGCTTGCTGTGGGGATATAAGGAATTCGGATAGCTCATGAACTGCACATTTAGTGGTGAGCTGAGGTGAGGCGAGGAGGGCATTGGATCATGGTGAGCTTTGTGATGGAGAGGGATGCGCCGCATGTGGTGATGGTACCGAGCTCGTCATCCGGGCACGCCATTCCGTTTTTGCAATTTGCTAGGCGGCTGGCAGCGGAGGGGGTTGTCACCACCGTGGTGACAACTGACAGGCATGTTCGGGAGCTGGAGAAGACGGTTAGGTCGACGGATTTGACCCCTCAAGGTGAGCCGCTGAGGATTCTAGGGTTGCGGGATAAGAAGGTGGAGATCTCGCACGATGAGTGGAGGCGACAGGTGAGAGAGGTGCCGGAGGAGAAACTGGAAGTGATGCGGTTGCTGCGAGAGGCTGTCACCGATGTGGGTTCGCCGCAGTCATGGAAGCTGCGCGGTGTGGCGCCTGCGAGTCCCCCTGTGTGCATCTTGCACGACATGTTTGTGCCGTGGGCGCAGGAAGCGGCGGAGAAGCTCCAGATTGAGTCCCATTTGTTGTATGTTTCCGCAGCTGCTGCGCTCTCAGTTGATTTGGAGGTACTATGATGTCATACCCCCTCTCTTCTCGAGCATTTTAGTATGAGCTACAGTTTTCAATTTTCAATTGCCTGTTGCAGCTGCGAGGATGTCGTTCCTGATGAATCATGTTGTCTGCAGTCGAACCGGCTGTTTGACGAAGGTCGTCTTCCCATCACCAGAGAAAGACGCGACATGGTTTTTCCAGATATCCCTGGTCTCTCTCCCATTCAGGCATTGGATTTTGCAGTGCCGTACCTAATGCCTGCCATGTATGAGTGGATGCGGAAGTATTATTCGCGGTTTCGACGTACGGACGTGATTTTAGTTAACACATTTTACGATATGGAGAAGCCGGTGCTTGATGCGTTGCGTAACCAAGTGATCGGATCTCCAGATATGCAGGTTGGTGACTACAATGACGTAACCATCTTCTCTGATTGTGAGCAATTGTGTTCATGCTGCAGTGTTTGCTAGAGTTTCCCATCGGAGACACTAAACCCCTAAACCCCACATGCAGGCAAAGTGTATTCTCGAAATCGGACCTTTGCTTCCAGAGTCTCACGTGAATGAGGATACGGTGGAAGTAGAAGTTGAGGAGAGGGACCCGTGCATCCTCTGGCTTGACAGGCAAGCCCCTAATTCGGTTCTGTACATATCGTTTGGAAGTTTTGCAACGCTCGAAGCTCCACAGCTGCTGGAATTAGCGATGGGATTGGAAGCCAGTGACTGCTCTTTTCTGTGGATTGTGCGATCTCCGAATGCACATGGGATGTCTGCCGCTTCTGGATCTCCAGAGCCTGTCACGGAGTTCCTGCCACTAGGATTTGAGGAACGTATGAAGGGAAGAGGAATGTGCTATTCTGGCTGGGCACCACAAACACGTATTCTTAAGCACCCGGCTGTGGGTGGATTCTTGAGTCACTGTGGGTGGAATTCCACCCTTGAGACTGTGTGCACCGGCGTTCCCATGCTTGCATGGCCGATCACTGCAGAGCAGCACCTAAACCGCAGGTTTGTGCTTCAATACTTTTACATGCTTCGAGATGATTAATTCTTTGTCAAACATGCAAGCTTCTGATTTGTAGATTGCGAGCTCTGGCGATCCTTTTAAGACATCAACATGAGTCAAGAATTAAGTAGATTGTGACCGTGAATTTGATCTCAGCAGAGCAGCACCTCAACTGCAGTTCTGTTTCCAGCTGTCTAGTGTGTAACATGCTCGTAGAGAAACGATTATGTGTTGCCGATTAGGTAAGATTGTTATTGGTTGTATGTGGTTGCAAGCTTCTTAGTCATAGGTGCGGCTGTCTTTGATAGACATCAAGACCTAAGTACAATGTGACCATGAATTTGGATTCAGGTTCTTGGTGGACACAGTGAAAGTGGCGATTGAATTGAAGGGAAATTCGTACACGAAAGAGGAACTGGAAGGCGATGTGGTGAGGCCCGCACGATTTATCCCGAAAGAAGAAATTGAGAAGAAGGTGAGGATTCTCATGCAAGATGCAGAAGGGGAATCTGTTCGGCAAAACATGCAGAATTTGAGGGAAAAGTCTCGGGAAGCAGGAGCACCGGATGGATCCTCACGGAGAAATTTTGAGGCTTATGTGAATCTTTTGCATAAAAAGATTCATTAGTGTCCCAGCTTAGATTCAGCTTGGATGAAGAGTTGTATATTGATTAGTTTAGAAATTGAAAGTGTTTAGAAACAGAAGATTGTTTTTGTCACAGGAACCTTCAATGGCAATGATAATAGACGAAGTATCCACAATTTTGTATCCACAAAATCCGGTTGATGAAGAGCACTGAGGCATGTTTGACATAAACGTGCGTCTTTTCTATAAAATCGACTGACCGCTAGTTTTGCAAATTTCCGCTTGAATGCTCGTTGCAGATGGTGAGATTGGTATTGTATTGCGTCGTCTTGCTACTCTTGCATCATTGCAACACGCTTTTGAGGTGCACCGATTCATTCAGGGTACAGCATGTATTAATGCTGTCGGAACATCAACCGAATATAGAGAGTTTAATGTTGTGAGGAATTGCAGATAAGATGTCATCCTTAATGACGCATTTGGGGTCGTGTTACTATTCCACACAGTATCGGTCATAATTACGCTCCTGTTATCTAACTTATTGCCCCACTTTAACTGTAGGTTAAACCTTTCCTTGATTTACACGTCATACAATGTGTTTCAGTATTGATCTTCTTTGTCTGTCGTGTTGTGCTAGTTAGTCTTGAATTGTTCTTGTGGTAGTGTTCGTAGCCTTGCATTTTTAGGTTCTTCTTCGTAAAACAGAACATGATGTCAACGCTCGAGGATTCTATAACACCATATAATGCGAACTCAATTTTAAGTGTTTGATGAAAGGAAGCAACTCCCTCCATGTGGCAGCAACTCCATGTTCTGCTTTCCTTTTGTTTTGCTTGGATCAAGACGTCATGTCATGTATGTTATCTGAATTTTTCATCCTTGTATTATGCTCTTGATCCGGTCAATGTAAGCTGGCCAGTGTACTATAGAGCTTCAACAATCAAGTCCTTAACAATCCAGAAGTCCAAGAAAAGCTGACTTCCCTGGTTAATTGATTTTCATGAAGTGATCAGGGTCTGACTCAGCCAATTATGCAACTGATTAAATTTGCTTTGTGTATGCTGATGACACTGTAGATTCTCAACATTTTGTATTGTTGTTGGCGATTCTTGTACGAAACAAGTGATAAGAAATTACCGTTGAAGTTTATGACCAAACATTGATGCATGTGTTGCTAAAGACCTAAAACACAATTCTGCCGACATGACCTCAAAGAGTATGCTGGTTGCATATCCGGACATAGAATTCTATTAAAAACACACAAATACAACAATGTTTAGTGCTGAATCAAGGCTACGGCACACTCTTTTCAATAGGGATTTGCCACGAAGACCACTGGGGCTCAAATTTCAGGGGAGCGGATTCAGTGGTGGCCCATGGAACTGCAGAAGTCGGCAGGGCATTTTACACGCCAAATCAATATTCATAAAACGTACCAACTCACTATCAAGAAGACTTGAGGATTCCGTAATTCAAGCCTTCTGTTACACAACTGCAGTAGTCTTGAATCATACCAATCATATAAGCCGGGAGACAAGGATAAGATTCCCGAGTGATTTCTGGGAAGAATTTGCCGCACATTCAGCGCCACGCGCGACAAGATAAGCATGCAGATGTGGGATACCATCAAACCCGGCCAACTGGATCAAGAGGGAATTATCAATGGTCCTAGAGGCAGCTTACACTCATATGAAAGAGATGCAACGGAGGTGCATACTAATATAATATGTCACGGAGCAAACTTGCTCCGATAGTCATAACCGCATTTATCTTACCAGCTTAAGTGGTCCCAGATCAGACGATTCAGTCCTATCTGACTCCCCCTGCTTTGTCTGGTCCAACCGAATCAACTGCAACCGACCAGCCATATATTCCTATCAAATGTTGGTAGTAATTATAAAATTATAACCACATGTGGGTACACATCAAATTTCATTAGAAACCTTTGTGAATTGACACAGTTTCGGCTGTGCAGCTCTAGTTCGTATATCTCCTATTTAGCATTGCTTTGATTATCTCTGAGAGGATCCCACACTACTCCTGCCATGCCTACTTTCTTTAGATTCATGACTGATCATCGCTGGACGTTACTCTCACACATCGCAAATTAACTGGTCTTAGAGAGTATTCATCGATTATTTTCTCCAAGATTGCATTGCTGGTGACTTCCTGACGATTACCAAATTAGGTTTGCAGCGTCATGGCCAATGCAGGTGTAATTGGAGTGGTTGGACTGGCAGTGCCGCAGATCATGCCCCGGGATGACACCATTGATGCCCTGCCTGCGGAGATTCCCGCACTCCACTTGGCCCTCACATTCAGTCCCGGTTAGGTAGATGCTGTTGCATGGCGGTCTCCACCTCTTTCGTGCAAATCACGTTCCACCAGCTCCTCCTCAGCTGCCACTTCAAGCATTTGTGGATCGACCTTGAGCAAACGTACTTTCGACCAAAGATTGCACATTAGCGATCATCGACGACGACGATGACATGAGCAGTTTGTCATAACCAAGCCTCAAGCTTATTGGAGGCAGCCCGCGTTGTCATAACGTCTGCAGATATGCAACAGAATACTGCAATTCGCAGCACCTTGCAGCCAGTGCCGGATGTTATGCCATGGCGAAGGCACCGGCTGCCCTCTATCACTCTATGTACAGGTTTAGTTTGATTTCGCCATGCTCCTAGCTATATTGATTAGGTTGTGTGTAATTAGTTCAATGTGCAAATTGTATGTGAAAACAAACCTAATTCCTAACTACAAGAGCCTCCATTCACTTGACGTGATAATTGACGTCGCAGATAGACACATCTTATTCCTCAGCATTTTGGATAGTTATTTAAACCTGTACAGCCGCCATTCGCACCCATTTCAGCAATATCACTCACTGTCGGAATTTTGTAATTTTTTTAAGTGGAATCTAAACAGACTTACCTTTGTAGATGTCAGAATACTCTAGAATACCTGGCCTTGCACTCTTAATTCTCTCTCCAAAATCTCCATCCAAAGTTCGCAGCACAGAGAAAATGAAGGACATTTAGGACCACAACACGACGACAACAAATTCATCTCCAAAGAAAAAGGGTATAAGCTTACTTTTGATCTAGAATCCACTCTTCCATGTGTCGGAGAATCTCTTCCGAGCCCATCTACCCGGGTGAGTTGTACCTCGACGAAGCTGACTACCGGTGCCGATAATGCATCCATGCATGTGACTGGAATACCATTCTCGTTACACACCCATTGTGTGAGTTGCAATTAATTTATGCCTTCCACTTCGATTTCACCTCACTGTGTTGAAACTCCTGATTTCAACATGTAAGCTCGACTCAAGGATCCAAGGCTGTGTCGAAAGGGGAGCAGGAATGTTGTGAAAATGGCAGGCCTAACTCCTGCACGATTCAGTTTAAGCCGGTGTCTGAACCGTGGCCCTGTTGATCGTCCCACCAATATTCGACCTTGATCAGTTGTAAGCTTCTGGAGTTTCTTAAGGTTTTGGAATTGTGGGATTGGGTTGAGGAGGTGGATGACTGATCAGGTATTGTTTATTTGTTACGATTTCTGAAGTTGGAATTGGACAACTTGGGTTTATTACGGAGTAATCAAAGAGAGCCGGAGATGTTGCAGGAAGCTGATCAAACCCTTTGTTGCGTTTGTTGGAGACCAGCGTTTGCCTTACTGTGTGGGAATACTACTCATCGTCATACAATAGACAGTGAATTGATCGGCAGTCTTCTTCGATTCGACCTTTCTTTGGTTTAAGATTCCCGAACAAGAGATGAGGCCTTCCATGTCCCAAATTGAGGTTTAGGTCAACCAACGAGTTTTATTGACTGGGAGGAGATGAGAGCTGGCTTTTGTTTGCCTGCCTTGTTTACTTGCAGCTTTATCAGGTCGGCTGTGCACATTGAGGATATGGCAAGCAGCCAGATAAGACTTCGCATTTGGTTTGACACATAGCTGTCTGATTGGGAGAAGGCGATGCCATCAACTGAAGCAGTATTCCTGGCCAACATCGTTATGTAAGTTTCTCTCTTGGAACAGTGGGCTGAGCAATGCCTGGACTAGAATATGCTAAGTGAGTCGAAAACATTCTGTCGCGTTGTATAGATTTATTCGAATTCAGTGTATCTAAACAGGGTAATCCGAGCTGCTAAACATCCGAAACCAAAGCTCAATCAGAAGCCAATCTCTGGCACCTCTACCAAGAAACAGAGAATAGTCGATGAGAGGTCTTACAGGTGCAGTTTATCATGTCTTCGAAGTTTAGGCCCTTCGACCTCACTGACTACCCAGTCGTCTTCCTCATAATCGTACATACAGGGCAAGTTGAACCAACAGATTTGCCTTCTTTTATTCAAGAGATTTCTTTGGTAAAGACTCATCGCATTGGATCCATCACCGGCCATCCCATCCAGATCGTCATCCTCCGAGCCATCAGATAATCCTAAAGTGTTCAAAATTGTTTTTCTGAAATTCCAGTACAACAACAGCAGCAGCAGTGACCCAATGGCGAATCCGATGGCAAATCTTCGCATTCGCTCTGCCTTCAATTTCGCACATACAGACTCCGGTGAGTTTGCGCAGGCCTCGGGCTTCTTTGGAGTTTTAGGGCTGCAGGTCTCGGCCTTCTTCGGGCTGTCGAACTGGAGCTTCTTCAGAATTTTAGGACTGCCGAACTCGGGCTTCGTTAGAGTTTTAGGGCTGCAGGACTCGGGCTTCTCTGATGTTTTAGGGCTCGACTTTTGTGGAGGTGGAGATGGACATTCCGAATTGGCTGGGGTTACAAACTTGGGAGTTGCAGATATAGGTTTAGAGCATTCATTGTTGTTGCTTGGTGGAGGAGTAGGATCCAGGAGCCGAGTCATCTCGAAATGGGCGCGGACAGGTCTTCTCCTGTTGTGATGCTTTAATGGACAGGTCTTCAACGATGTGTCGTGCAATTCCTGCAGAGCCTTGCGGTTTTCGATTGCCTTCCGTGGATTCGTGATTACCTCGTCAGTGCATGTGCATTCTTGTTTGATCATCCGTCTGCGAACTCCTGCTTGATATATCTTTGCAGGTGATGCCATTGGAGTTGTGGTATACAGTCGTGGTTTTCTTTACATCATTGCAATCAATCCTTAATGCTTCTGGATCATCAATCCAGTGCAGATCATCTGATGAAAAGAATTCAATCTATGTTGCATGTCATTGCATCGTACCCTTCTTGCTGCTTGGGCTCCTCCTACCCCATGTCTGAATTCTTCTTCCATCGTATGAATCTCAACTGGCTAACATGAAAGGCCTGGTCACATTTAGCCAATGTATGTTGTTACTTTTGAATCTAACGAATCTCTGTATGCAGATTACATCTTTGGAAGCAGGTTACGCAATGTCAGGTGACTTCAATCCAGCGATTTTGTTGCAAGGAACTAGTCCTTGCTTCTGGCTGTGTTGGATTGATCCAAAGAGCAAGACTCATGTGATATGCACACAGCTACATCATGAAGACAGCCCTAATATACACAGGAGTCTCTTGTAGGCAGCCTCTTCGAACAGTCCTGACCGAGATTAATAACTTTCAGTGGATTTAAATTCCTTCCAGGTCGACATCCGGATGCGTTGTGACTCGAAGGATAGCATGCTAGATATTAACTTTTCACATCATTCAACACCCTTTCACAGGTTCGTCTCACACCCTTTTGTGAACTCAGTGAAAGATACCATCCTGGAACCCGTTGGCAGAATTGGTTTACTAAGTGTAAGCCTTGTCCATGGCCTGAGCAAAAGCAGGGTTAAAGCTCACCCACATATAACAGGACTGTTTAGAGCATTAGCCATGCATGCTATTTGATATACTACGTTCCATTGGTATAACCTTTCAATATCCAATAATGTAGTATCTTGTGTGAAGGAAAATAATGTACATAGTTCAAGTTGGTTAGATCTTTTTTCCCCCTTTTTTTGGGGGCACTGTAGGTTAGATCTTTCACAGGTTTCCATGGCTGCTGAGCCAGGGAATTACTTGCTTTTGCTTTTGCTTTCTGCTTTTGGGCAGAAACGGACGGTTTCATTGCGTCAGGATAAGGGTAGCCAACCACACTATAATGAACTCCAGCCTCTGGTGTGGTGAGATCAGAAGCTCGATTTGTATTGGTGCCAAGGTGGTCTGTGATTGTGTCTTGCTCATCATGTATTGGGTGGGATTTCAAGATATTTTCCTCACACTGGCCAGGAAGTCAGAAGAAATGCTGATTGTACAGTACAGTGGAAGCTTATGCTTGCAGATGGGAACTGAAATTTCAGAACTTGGATTTGTGCAGGACTGTTTTTGAATTTGAAATCCCAAGTGACTCATCTACAGGAGCTTGTACCACAATTTTGTAATTACATTAACAGTGTAACAGATGATGAGTCAAAGAAACTTTGAGGATGGCTTTTCCTGTTTGATGTGTAACAGTCTAACAGCTCACAGCATGCATGATATATAACTTAAACCCCATGATGGTAATCTGAACCAAGCACGATATTCTCTTTAATTATTACAAACACAAAAGGTAAAGCTTCTCATTGCATCAAACAAGGATAATGTGGAGGAGAAAATTTTGTGCTAAAACTACATATCATGTACATAAAACATATTCATTTATGTGCATAAAGTCAAATATTATAGAATGACCACCAACAGAATCCCATGTGTTCAATGGGAGTACAGACAAGTCCATCAGTTATAACTTACAAGTACTTGGGCATTTGAGCTTCATAGTGTGCATATTGCTAAAATCTGATATCTGCCCTCATGCAACAAGAGAGGCACTACTAACTTATAATATGTGAGAATGTTTTGCAGCCTCAGAACAGAACTTGAGGTTGAGGATGATTTTCCGAGCATTGCTGTAAGAATGAATGATGACTCCTTGCTAGTTGGCGTGGTAGAGTCCAAGGCTGACACCAAAAGCACAGGGAATAAGCACACACGGTACATTGCTATAACCGTACATCACATGACTCCGTTTGACACGCACCTTTCTTCTCAACCATGCACACCAATAAGTTATGACTCTGTGAAATGGCCTTTACATCTCATGGACCAGGGCTTTCCTCAGCATCACATGTAAATTCCAAAGTCAAAGTGATATTAGTTACAAATATCTTCATAGAGTCCATAAGCACTAAACAATCAGTTCCTTTTTTTGAAGATTAACAAATTATCTTGTAGGTATTTGTTTTAAGCTGTTCTACATGATGTTATCTACATGATATTATTCAGGGTTAATATCTTGTGTACAATCCATCCGCTTGCAAAAACAGTGTCCAATGACAACAGAAAGGTGTCCAACAATACTAGAAAAGAGTACCAAATTGAAACTTCATGCTGAAACTTCTATTCCAGACATCAATGCATAATCCTCAAGGTTTTTGGGATGACTGTAAAGTTCTATTCTGCATGACTGAATAGTCAAGATGTCAAAGAGGGAGATGCACTACTTTTCAGTTGACCAGATACAGCATGCTGTTTAGATGCACTTCTTTTGGAGTAGATCAATTCAGACACACACATTTTCATGCATATCAAGTAATAGCAAAGCATTAAATGTCCAGACCCAAATCACAAGTCCCAGTTGGAGACAGATATCACAAATTAAAGAATATGGTCAGGTATTTAGGCTAAGAATCGCGGTTACACTGTACCAAAAAGTGAAACCAGTTGAATGATATAAGCTATCTATGTACACCAACCTGTAATGGACATACCATACGTTTCCTGCGTAACTTCTAGAATCCTCGCAACCTGGAAGCAACAACTGTTCCTCATGTCAATGAACCTCTCTCAAACCACGAGGAAAGCAAAGATCAGGTTGGTTCTACACCTGCACTAATCAAGAATCCCTAAGGTATAGAGGAGCTTACGATCGCAAACCTCTTTGAATAACAAGTTCCACTACATGCCGACCCTACCAACAACGCCCATCCCTCAGCAAGACCACTGATTTTAAGTCTTCGTGTTTAGTAATTCAGTGGTCGTGAGAGCTGAAGTCACGTTGTGGTGCACTATTTCTGTCTTCGCCCTCCCAAACATTGACACTCGAAGGAGATTAAACATAGCTAATTTGTTTCGAGATGACCACCAATGTAGTGCTGAATAAAACTTGATAGTTGCACTTGAAGAAGCATGTTAGGATGAAACTAAGAACGGCCTGTTGCGTCAGATGTGTGATGAAGATGATGTTGAAGATGATATCCTTAACATCCCAGATGTTGCCTATGTTCAAGCGCGGGAACCAGCCCACACTGGGAACCTTCTCCATCCAAGCAAAGCTAGCAAATGAATTTCCGTCATGGCCAATCTTCTTGTAGACACACCAGCACAAGCTGCAACTTCACTTGCTTTTGGAACAGTAATTTGGGCTTCATCTAATCCGGCAGCCAAACGCAGACAAGCTGCCAGGGTGACACGCACGCCCGAATTTGAGAGCACAGCGGGTGCCAAAGCTCGGGACACCTTGCGATACATACGCAACGCAAGGGGGACTGTTCCGGGGCTGCTTAGTTGCAAGTCCCAATGCCATTTAGCCAGCATTCTCATTAACCTTGCAGTCGATGGAAGCGCTGCCAGTTGCTGATGTCGAGATAGAGATGGCCTCATCTGTGTTCTATCATCCATCCGCTGCCGCTTAGCTGAAGACAGAGAGAGAGTGCCGAAGGCTCTGTTGTTGAACCCAAAGCTTGTCTCGAGACTGGGATCTTGACTTGCATGAGCAGCCCTCTGATTACTTTGATTACTTGGAGACGAGGAAGCAGTGCTGTCGCAATCACACTGCAACGGCAAACAATAGACTTTGAGAAAAGCACGCTGGCTGTCCCCGCATGTGAACCATAACTACCCAAATGTTTACCCTGTAATTCTTCTCTACGCACATACAAATCAACAAATATGCGAAAACACGTGAGGATTGTGGATCATCCATCCATCAACTCACAACACTACACCAATTCTTATCGCTCACGATTGACCGCTGGTATTCGAAGAGTACCGGATATCAAAAGTGCAAAAGCTAATTTAATGGTTCGCACTAAGTTCTCCGCTGCCTGTGAGAGGAACCTTGTCTAATGCAACCCCGGAATCGGCTCCATAAGAAAGCAGTCGAACCGCATCATCTCAGCACTACGAAATGGCTTGATGCATGTGAGATCGTTCACATACACACGTCATAGTGATCCTAGGGCTGACAAGAGATGGTGAGAGAGACAGAGACAGAGACAGAGAGATAGAAAGAGAGAAATGAAAGCAGAAGTTACCTGTCTGTGCGAAACGCTTCTGTTGACATCTTCCAACGCTCTCGTCGCAATCTGCTTGCTTTGTGGAACAGCCACTGGTGAGCAGCAATCCAATCTCTTCCTCTTAAGCACCTTGGAGATACCTGTGGACACACTCGCTTGGACACTCCTGCTATCTACGGTTACACCTCCCACGCGTTCGCCACTGAGCTGAGACACACTCTCACACGGCTCCGCCCGCACCGTGCTCTCCTCCTCCACAACCTCCCCCAACCCGCTCTCCCCCCTACTCGACGAGCACCCCGTCTCATACCCCGAGTCCACCCCCCTCACCTCCACCCTCCCCGCATCCACCACACTCCCCTCATCCCGACTCGCACACTCCCCCTGCGACTCCCCCTGCGCGCACTCCGCACACACCCCCGCCCGCGGCACCGGCGTCGCCCCCGTCGCCTTCCCCGCCGTCGCCATCCCGCACCCCCCGCACAACACCGCTCGCGTATGCCGCGCCACTAAAAAGTTCGCCCCGTGCACCTTCGCATCGCACTCCCAGCATATATGCGCCTCATCCGCAGCACAGTACAACGCCGCCTCCCCCTCGCACAACTCACACCCCCTCCTCTTCGTCATCCCTCCCAAACTCACATACTCGAGAGATCAAACAAACCCCCTCCAAACCCTCCACCAAACCCTCCCAACCTGCAATGCCCTCCCCCAATGCCAACAACCTCCAAACCTCCACCAAACACCGTTCGAACCGAAGAAGAGTTATTATTTTTTTTCCACAAGTACTCTCACTGCCATGGCCTGGGCCCCGGATTGGTTGCGATGCATGCGTGCGTGCGGTTGATTGATAGAGCAATGGTGGGAGGGATCGGAAGGCGATAGAGGTTATAGTGCGATGGAGTGGAGTGGAGTGGAGTGGTGTGGTGTGGGGTGGTGTGGAAGCCACAAGTGGGCAAACACGTTGCCGTCTGGAGAAGATGTGGCCAAGATAATTGTTGCTGCGGTGTTTTTGTGTGCGTGCTTTGCTTTGGTGAAGAAGCCCTTCCTTCCCAGCCTGGGAGGACGAGACGTCCACCATTCATCCGTTGGGGGGACGAGAGGGGGACGAGAGTGGGACGAGAGGGGGACGAGAGGGGGACGGAGGGGGGTGGTGGGGCGGCAATGGGGGGGGGGTTTGGGCCCTGGGGGATTGTGGCCACGAGACAGGGTCGGCAAATATCTCTAGGTTCGGCAGGGCGGAGCGGGTTTTGGGGGTGGGGGGGGGCCGAGGCGGGGGGGAGGGTCGGGATTGGGGGGTGGGGGGGATTGGGGCCAATGGGGGGGCGGTATAATATTCGGGCTGTGGGGGTGGGGAGGTTCGGCCCTCGGGTGGGGAGGTTGGAGGTTGGGGAGTTGGAAGGTTGTGGATCCGACTGCCGTGCAACTGCACGAGGGTAAGTTAAGTTGTGGCTGCGACTCATGTCGTTCTCGGCACCACTTTCATTGCTGATTGATTTTGGTATTCACTCATACTTCACTCTTGTGGCTCATCTTACCACTGGATATATAAAAGGAATTAAGAGATAACTTAATAGTATTTTTCTGATTACTAGAGAATTATATTTTATTTGAATATTGTTAAGAGATTCTTTTTCAAATATCATTTATACATGTGCCCAAACTAAATGTACCTTGTGAACTTCTCTTGAGGCATATGAGGATTGTGTTAACTTGGTAGAGGCTTTTGAAATTACTAAAAAAGGAGGAAAGAAGAAATTCTTTTCAATTCCAGATATCACTACTAGGTTGTTTAAATAATCCTACTTGCTGTAATTTATACAAAATACAAACGATTAGATTTTGGATTATTATCAATGATAATTTTTAAAAAATTATCATTATCATTGTTTTTGAAATTATTATTGTTATTCTGTAAAGTACGTCCGTTTTATTTCAGTTTATTCAAAACTTTGGTCCACATTTCACATGTATCTTTATGTTTAATGAATATCATCAGTGTTGTTTTTTTTCATTTTCAGCAAATACTCAACTGGCAACATAGAATTTTGATGTGCCACTAAAATTATCTTACTTTCAAGGGTCTCATTCTTCAAAAAAAATTAAGAAGAATTGACGTGAAGTTGGTCTGAAAACATTTAAATTTTATCCATCATATTGATCCTTTAATTACATGTTATAAAGATGTTTGATTTTTCTCCCAACACGTACATCTACTCTATAGTTATCATCCCCGGATAATTTAGTGGACTCTTTAAAATTTCTGCATCTCACATAAAATTTGTCTCATTTGGTATGAAAATTATTATGTTTTTTCAATACTATTCATCTAAAAAAATCTCTCGTTGGTCAAGTCAATTTATTGGTATTGAATAAAATGTTGTCTTTCAATATTAAAAAGGCTAACAACTTTGAAGTCGGTTAATTTATCCATCTAATTCACATTTATTTCTGTCTATGCCATGTTATGTTTTTACTATGCTCCATTAAAAATAATTTTTGATGTTTTATTCTATATTTATCAATATTCATGGTTGATCAACATTTAAAGTGATAAAAATTTAATTGTCTTGCGCCATAGAAAATAGTGCTGAATTTTCACAAAATCTAGACCTATCCAAGCTACAAAACTAATGCATAATCTACTTTTAAAGTTTCGTTATCTTTACAATAAATACATGCTTGTCAGTGGACATGTGTTTTCAGTAAGTTTGACAAATGTTGGACATGCTTCATAATAGATTGGACATGATTTTTCACCAGCTAGATTATACCCCAAAAAAACAATAGTAAGTGAGGGTCTTCTTCTGCCTAAAGACATTTTAAAGTGATGCATGCATTGTTGACTCATCAAAGTGCCATGTCATAATCTAATGAATGCATTGCAGATGCTACTATAGTAGGCCTACTTCAAATCTACATTAAGTAAAAAGATGCAGTAAGAGATTAGATTGTACATATCCTTGAAGGTAAACAATTTACAGAGTTCCAGCTCCCTCTTGTACCTTTTCACTCATGTAAAGAACACTATCTCCACATCACACTTCAAGGATTAAAAAAGAATCTTCAGTATTATTAAACAACAAGTCTCTACCAACAAAAATGCCCAATAATCCCAAAAATTTACCCTCCTTCCATACACTCTCAAAATAATCCTCCCTCGTCTCAACCATAAGATCTTACAACTCAAGAAGATGTGGCAACCCCCTACGCCATATGCCACAAAATAAATGGGCTTGCACACTTTCACAGCTTTTGCCTGCAACTGGCGCCAGTTCCTGTTGCAAGCAAGCGGCAGCCAAGCAATATATTGCCACTGTGGCCCAAATGAATGGCATGGTGGTGAATGGGCCCTTGGTGCCCATGTGGAGCCAGCCCAATTTGTGAGCAAGTTACATGGCTCAGGCGGTGTCAGATGCAAGCCAGTGAGCACAGGAGAAGAGATTGTGGCCACAAGGTCTAATTCATTATTCAGCCCATGTGAAGGGGGGTCCAGGTTTAGCCCCCCCATGCAACCCTCAGTGGGGCCTGGGCTGGGCTCCCCCTCAGCCCTGCCCACAAATCCCATGGGCCCATGGGCCCCCTCACCGAGGTGGACTCCTCCCAGGGCCCCCTGAGCCCCCTCCCCGGGCAGAAGGGGGAGGGCTTTGCCATGTAGGCCGAGTTTTGTCCACTTGCTGTTCCCTGAAGCTCCTCCGCCCAAGTGGCACCCCCCAGGGCCCACCCCCCCCCCATTGCCTGTTGCCCAGGATGCCACCTCAGGAGTCAGGACCCCTTCTGTCCTCCTCTCCCCGGGCCGCTGTTCTCAATTTCTAAATCAATTGACATAAGTTATGCAATATCTAACTTATCTTGCTGGAGAGGACGACATGTAACTCACTCTGGTTAGGATTATATTCGGTGTGGCGGTTCTGGTAGAGAAATTTTGTGTGGCTGCCAAAATGGGTCCGACTTCATAGTGTTCTTCAATGATCTTAGAAATCAATGTGTGTTTTTTGATATTGAAATTAGAGTGGTTTTTGATAGTGAGGATTACTTTCTGCCTGATTTTTTCAGATGGGTTTTTCTATGTCCAAAGTAGTATGTAATATTAGTTTCTACTTCAGTGGTGGAAAGGTGGTGTGGGGAGACCAACAAATATACCTGAGAGTTTGTGTGAAATGCTAGTCTACCGGTAACGTGATATACTTGTTGGTCTCTCTAGACCGCCTTTCCATTAATGCTTTTAAAAAGTATATTAGTCCATCAATTATTTTCTCTTAAAGATTTTCAATGTTTGCGAAGCCATTGGTATGTTGTGAATAGTTAATTATGGTGGTCTTAAGTTAATTAGAAGATGGCCTTGTCAAAAGCGTACGATAGGTTTATTGTTATCGTTTGGGGGCAAGTGGAGGGACTGTAACATCCTTCTGTTTTTCTGGGCCATCCTTCTATGTTTTGGTAATGAAAAAGATGTTAGTTGAAAATGATAGAGAAAGGTACAATAAATGTGATCGAATGTGTGCTGGGTCATCCTTTTGTGTTTTGGTAATGCAATAGATGTTAGTTGAGAATGATAGAGAAAGGTACAATAAATGTGACCCAATGTGTCTAGAAACATGTAATGGAAGGAGAAGTATGTAACTTAAGTAGTCGCATACCCGGTTTTCAATCAATGATTCTTGCATTTCAGTGTTAGCTTTTGAAGTACTATCCTATATAAAATAGACATAAGCGTTATCCACAAATTATTGGACCCTACTTTATTTCCATGCTCTGACTACAGATAGAATTGTCTATAAAGTCATCAAGTTTACTTTATAACTCTATCCAGATTCAAGCATAAATGAATGCAATCATAGTATTATTCGTCATTAGAAATTTTACCATCACTATGAAGATTCTAAGTTTAATGAAATATATTGTAAAATATCTAATATAAATATTAGAATTTTGAATGCGTTACTTTCAATGATTCTCACAAGCTCATTAAAATAGTTGATATTTTGTAATTCTAACATCAAAGAAGGAATTTACATCAATTTGCTAAAACTTCCTTCTATCAATATATAAATGTAAATTTCATAGATAATTGTGATTGTTACCATTATATCATTTCAATTGGTGGAAATTTTTTAATTGATACTAGAAAATATACACCTACTTACATTTATTTGAATACACATGAAATATAAAGTGGGAATACAAATATATTGTTGTTGAAAATTATTAAAGAAAACTTAGTCTATATCTGAATTTTGATATATTGTGAAGTTTAATATCTTTTATATTTCAATTTAATATCTTGTATATTTCATTTTAATATCTTGTATATTTCAATTGAAGTCTAACATTAAATATAATAAACACTTGTAAAGTATTTGATGCATCGAGATAAACATTTTGATCGTATGATATTTATTTGAAATCCATTAAGAATTCAACTTTCTATTATTTTAATTTTGTTGCCTTTTGAAAAAATCTGAAATCAAAATGTAATTTTTTTATAATCTAAGTCTATAAAGCCCACAAAATTCTATTTTATATTTTATGAAAATATTTTATATGTTATACATTTTAGAAAAGATTATTTCCATTTCAAAATACTAAAAAGACAAACCTTCACCACCACTTCATGAGAAACCTCAAATCAAGTTCAATTATTAGTTTTTTACAATTGTCATAGATTTTGGCTAAGAAAACCATGATATTAAAATGGACATTAGAGTTATTTGTAAAGTCCCTCAAAACCTGAGTTTTTGACCTGTAATTTGGAAAGGACCGGATCGGCATGATCTCAATATAGACCCAAAATAGAATACTGGATAGATTGAAATTTTTATTCATAAAAATTTGGAGGGAAGGAGAAGAATTGGGTAGACGGGTGGGACCGTGAGGAGGAGGAGGAATGGTACTAGCTCTGGTCCATGAAAAAAGGAGGAAAAAAGACTCGATGCCTTTACAAATAACTCAGTTGTCTTGGTTTTAAAGCCCTACATTTTGAACTTCAACCATTATATAAAAAAATCACAATCACTTTTTAAATAATGTTTTCACTACATTATGATATCATTCTAAAGAAGGATCTCCTCGAGTTTGTCCACTTCTAAACTAATTATAATATCTTCTGAAAGTTTTGGTTACTGGATCTATTTCAAGCAGAAAATGTACACATAATGTAGTTTAATTACAGTCAATGCATGCACACTGGCATGAAAACCAATAAAATTCACGACGTTGTTGCTGGACTCTCAGCTTGAAGTAGAAGTAGTGCCATGTGTAGGATGGAGCTTATCATTTGAACTTTGCTGAGTCAGTTTCATTTTGAAATATTGAACTGGTTTAGATCTGACCTCACTGTTCATTAAATTAATTTTTTGGTCAATTGAGTTCTAAACTTCCGAAGTTGTGCTAATCATTTCTTCACTGTCATTCTACAGGCCCCCAAAAATCCCAAATCTGATGGCCCTGAAAATATCCATGTGGTTCATCTTTTAATCATGCACATCTTTCTCATTCAATAGCAAAACCGAAACAAGGTGATGGTCAGAAGTTTATGGTTTATGAATCCATGGTTGTCATCACTTTGCATCATATTTCTTCATCAGTTGCTGATCCTCTTCTTCATGATCCATGGTAGTTGTTGCACATGCTTTGATTTCTAGCTTTCAGTAAGTTGATGATCCTTTTCTGCCACTCCAAATGCAGATTATACACCATTTTTTGTGACCGTTCCAGTTAATGATTCACATCCTCCACAGTCTCATGCAAATTTGGGTAACACCGTCTAAGTTCTGCATTCAGAGATTTAGATCTGCACTGCAATCCGAGTTCATAACTCCCCTTCTGAAGCCTCCGGCTAATTGCAGTGTTCTCTTCCTAGAGTGTGGCACTTGGCCATGAGAAGCTTGCCGTGCTTGCTGTGAGCTGGGGTGATCTGCACAACTGCAAGGTCGTCTTGGAACTGCTTCACCCATTTCTCAGCAGCTTCAAGTTCTTTCTTCATGCGAGTGAACTCAATCGTGGATGGCAGGGTCCAGCAACAAACTCCGGATCAGCTGCATTAATATTGATAGCTTGGACATCAGCTTTAAGTCACGAACCGTGCTTTTCAAATCCGTCACCTCCTGCTATGTGTTAGCCAGTTTCACTAGCCCAACGTCCTCTTGGAGGTCAAAAACTGCACCTTCAATTGATTCTGTAAGGACTGCAGTGATTGTAACACCTGCACAACGACTAAACTGTCACGGGTGCTTCCAGGAGGGAGATCAACTACTGGGTCGTCTGCGAAGTCGTCTATTTTTCTAGCTCTCCCCGTGCAGCATCTAGAGCTTTCTTTAAGGTACTAATTGTGCTGTCAAGATCGTCCAAGCGGGACTGTCGGTTGACGATGTTTTTAGTGGTATGGTCACCGCATGCCGAGGATAGTGTTCTTCTTCTTCATCATCCAAGTCAGCAAATTCTCGCTTCCCGCCTGTCAAGGAAGTCTCTCCAGGGCCTGTTTCCTCATCAAAGTCAAATAGCTCGTCACAGGCGAAGCTGGCAGGGCCATTTGGGGAGTCGCCATAGCCAAGAAAATATCCCCTACACAAATTCCTTCCTCGTTTAGACAGCATGCACTGAAAATTAAAAAAAACACGGTGTATATTTATTCTATTTGCAAATCTAGCAGCTTAGAATGATTGTGTGAAATAGCCTTGTTCGATAGATGATATTTGACTAAAGGACACCTGAAACTGTACATTAAAAATGACTAGATGTTGACTTATAAACCTTTACTTGAAACCCAAAGACCTTGCTGCCACGCCTGTGGCACAGTCTGTTGATTACATGTCAACCTCCGGCACCATATTCCTGCCCACGCCCATGGAGAACTCCAGCTACACCTTGGAATGTCCTGCGGAGCCAACATGGAGACATTCCGGTGGAGATGACTCTGAATGAACAAGGTGCTCAAGAAAGAAGTTGTTTTCAAGGTTTCAGGCACTTTCTACTGATTAAGGTTTAGAAATTATTGATCAGGTAAACTGGTCTCCATCACATGAGTCTCATATGCGATTCCCTATGATTAAGCATCTGGACACATTGCTTATTAAGGAGAATCTTAAAACTGGCAAGTGTTCAGGCTTAGTAGAATTGTAAGACTGGCATCAGTGAAATGCATCAGACTCCCCAGGAACTCCATGATTAAGTGGAAGAGGCAAAGATGAAAGAACTCCTACACATTGGATTAGCCACGTTAGTTGGCCACCAAAATCATATGAACCATCACAATTTCTTCCCTAAGAAGTTCATGAGAGAGCACTGGGCCCTTAACTTGATTTCAATCTTGATTTTAGGTTAAAGCCTTGAGTGAAACAATGTCATATCTGCGGTTAGATCACCTGTGAAGTAGTTGTCATTGAGCCAAAGTTCGACAAGGCTATAGCTCGGGAGGGAGTTTCCATTGAAAGGTTTGAATAGGAAAGTACAAGCATCTTGAGCTAGCTTAATTTTCCAATTTCTGGAGGGATGCTTCCTGACAACAAGTTTCCATCAACCCAAAGCATCTCCAGGAATTTCAAGTTTCCCGAGCCATGGTTCGTACATGGCCACTGTCTGTGCAATTGATAGTCATGCCTGCAAGAGAGGTCAGCATGGTAACAATAGTAGCATGGTAACAATAATCCAGAGTCGTCGAGTCATCAGTCCTTGTCTTCTCATAATGTCTACAATCTTCTTGAGGTGGTTTCACTACTAGAATATGGGGGTCGTAGCAACGTCCCTGCCGTTGCAAATAGCGAAGAAATCTCTTCTACATGGGAACTCCAGAACGTTGCTATAAGCCCTACCTGGGACGTTGCTCGGAAGGTATGACGTCCAGGGCATTGCTTTGTTTGCAATCACGCGTACGCCATCGAGAACCCCGTTACTATGTGCCGTATTAGGGGGCGTCAGAAGTGGCGACGGGCTCATCCATTGGGCTTCATCGTCATGGATTTGCCTCGTTCGTCCGGTTCAGCGGTTTACCTTCCGGGGTGACACGTGCCGATATACCCGGGATATCCGAGTAGCATGTATATTGATGTCTGGGTTGCATCATGGTGCCGGTTTTCAATACACATGCTGAGCGGATATATGATTTGGACATACACCCGGGTATCAACTTTGTGGAATCCATACCGGCACAGCATAGATCTATCCGTGTTGGCATATGTCATGCATCCCCGAAGATGGTGGAGAGGGGTGGAATGTCTTCGTTCCAAAAATTCAGGGGGCTAGTTTTCCGGAGTGGTCCTAAAATATCCCCCTTCTATTTCAGGTAACAGAGTGGGGTCTCATGTGAAAAAAAAAAAAAAATTTAAAATTAATAATTGAGGTAAACGTAATTTTATTTGATATTACCCTCCGCCTATCTTCCATTTCCGTTCCCAAAATTAGGGGGGCTAGTTTTTCGGAGTGGTCGCAAAATATCCCTATTCTATTTGAGGTAACTGATTGGGGTCTCATGTGAAAAAAAAATAAAAAAATAAAAAAAAATAAAAAAATTGAAGTTAAAGTACATTTATGTAATATTACCCTCTGCCTACTTTTTTATTTGGGTTCGGTGGTAAAATAAAATATAAAGTGGACAATATCAGGATTAGTTCTGATACAATTGTGTGATAGACTGTGCAGGGGCTCAATTCACCAGCATTCCGGAACTTTTTTTTGCAATATTCCTATTTTTAATTTTTTTAATACAATGGCAAGTTGTTCACTACCAGGTCTAAGTAACGCTACGGCCTATTTACATTGTTCTAAAATAACACTATGCAACATCTACATATCTAATGACACTTGGAGTAACCCATCGCTGTAACACGCATGTGATTTGCTCTTTCATCTTCAAAGCCGAACCTGCAAGATCAGATGGACCACTGTGATCATAAGAACATGCAACACAATCATTCACGTAGGTTTTTAATATACACCTAGACGGGGAGGAACTTCCAGTCCTACAATAAGTGTAAGTGTTCATTCAAGGACTGAAGGGCACTGCAATTCAATGACTACTGTCTGTCAAAAGTATGGAAGTGACCAAAAAGAAAATAGTCTCCACAAACAGGTGGTCTTCGGATGAGCCGTGGCCTGTATGTTCTTCGTCAGACAGTAGATGTTTCTTCTTCATGAGTTATGGTACCAGAGGGGTTAAATGTTTTTAAAATTTCCCTTCCAATGCCCTATCCCCTTCTTAATATATTGTTATACCCCGAATTCTACGGGGTCCGAGAGTAATCCAACATCTCTGCAAAATATTCTTATCCACAAAGCGATCAACAGTTAGTTCTTGTAGTTTTAAAATTCAATCGCTGCCATCCTCGATATCGTCACTCTCTTCTTCATTCTCGGAGCTCTGGCTGGAGTCTATGCCCTGATTGGACCCGCTGCTGTCGCCTGTTGAGTCCGTCTCCCCTGATGAAGACTCATTCGAATCGTCGCTTTCGGCCGACTCCTCCTCCAAGTCCGTTGTGTCTTTCTTTGTCTGGCGCTTCATTCTCTTTATCTCTCTCTTCGTCTTCTCCTCTAGGCCGGCGTAGGCATGCGTTCTAGCATACTCGATCTCAAGAGACGTCGGTGGCCTTTTGAATTGCTGTTCCTGCATTGTAAGCAAATGTATATTTAAATGGACTCAGTTCTACATAGGTCCACTACAAAAATGAAAAATGTGAGACAATGATAACAAAACAGCTCATACATAGTGGAGAGTGGTCCTCTGAGATACTCACAAACTTCTCAACAATGGCCCTGTAACCTCCTCTACCGCAGCGATGCGAAAATCCAACCTTAGCAACCCTGCTGTCAGCTACTGCCTTGCACTTCTCAGACTTCGCCTTCTTCTTTGGGTCATGACGCTCTTTGTTTATTAAATGCCAGGACTCCAAGGTACACCCCCTCGGTCTGCTGACTTTCTTCGGATCATTGTACACCTTGAACCTCTTCTTCAGCCGACTCCTTCTCTCCCGCAGGTTATTCCCGAGCTCCGCCATTACTCCCTTCGCGTCCCAAGGGCCAGGGTACTTCTGTCGAAGACGTATGAGAAACCTAGCCCGGAGGTTCTCATCTTGCTTATTCCAGTCAATGTGCCACGGGAAATGAGAGGCACCCCTGTCAAAAACATAGGGTCGCATGTGGTCCTAGAAAGCTCCGCTAGGACTCCCCACAGTGTTCATTTCGCAGGGTGGTACATCCCTGACTGATGCCCACGACGCCTCAGACTCCTTCTCCGAATCTGATGAATGCAACGACTGTCCACCAGTCGATCGGCCCGTTCCGAGCCGCTCTCCTTTTTTACCGCGCCCCTTCTGGTTACTCTTCCCGGACTTTTTCTTGGAGTCCAGCTTTCCACCACTGTCTTTCCCGTGTTTTGAAGTACCCCCCCTTACCGAGGGCATGGCTAAATCTCTGAGTCACTCCAATTCGGCTGCGTGACGATATTATCACCGGCTGCGTGGCTTCCGTGACTACGCTTGGTTGCTATAAATCGTCCCTCCTCGTGCCGCTTCTTCGCTGAATGCTGCTCTGGGATTCCGCCAGTGACTTCATTCCCCGTGAATCTCCAATCTCCCTCCTACGGACGCATATCCTTCTGCTTCTTCGCCTCCCCATCCCTGTTCTTCTTTGACGATCGTTTGGTCTTCTCCTTCTTTTTATTATCCTTCCTAACCTGCGTGGATACTGGACTTCCATGTGGCGACTCCGGAAGGTCAAGAAACTCCGGTGATTCAAGCGGCCTTACAGGTACCTCCTCTTCTTCGTCTGCATTATTGGTTGAGTTCACTTCCGCCTGAGGGCATGCTGTCTCCACCGTCTCCGCTGTATGGAATATAGTGCGAGGCTCCGGAGTCTTCGGAGATGCAGATTCATCGCGTGGTTTTCGAGTGTCTCCCCCCTGCCCGAATAAGTCATGTGTCTTTAGAAAGGCCTCTCGCTCATGAGGGTGTAGACTGTGCAGCAAGAGAAACGCCCGCTCCAGCTCAGCGAACTTACGTATACTGTCTTCATTTTGGACGAATGCACTATCGGCGACGGTAGGAACAGTGGATTCTGCTACAGTAGGTCTGTACTGCGGTTTAGGGAGACCCGTCACTAGCCCCGTCATCGACAACTCCCGAGCTGGCGGCGTGGGTTTCTCTGCTGTCGGCGCCACATTCGATGCCTCTACATCGTGCATAGGAGCGGACGCAACTGTGTCAAACGCTGTCTGCAGCTTTTCCCTTCGGAGGCCTTCCACTACTCTGGTACTGACTGTCGACAGCAGCGTCTGGACGATGATGGGGTCGTTATCGCTCATATCATTGGGCTCCCGCAAACCATGCGGATCCCCCCTGTAACAAGTCGCCGATGGCTCCTCTGCCGGATGGACCAAGGAAGTTGGTGCATGAGAGTCCTGGTTTATATGGACTCCTCTTCCTTCGTCTCCTTTGCCCCTCTTCCTCGGTCTCTCCTCTAAGCCAGCGCCTTCCACATGCTCTACGAGGACAATGTCGGGAGGTAAGTGCGGTACAGTATCATCCCGCGCAGGGATTTTTGAGGGTCCATCTGCCGTATGTTCAAGCTCGCTGGGAGACGCAGCAGTAGTGCGGTTTCTTCTGGACTTCTCTTTCTTCTGTCTCTGTCCGTCTACGGGCAACACCTCCCTCTTGGTCTTTGTCTTCTCCCTCTTCTCCCTCTTCCTCTTACTAGAGCGATTTTTGCCCCCGCCGCCCTTGATACCGTGGCCCGTCATGTTATCCTGAAGTCTGCAGAAGAAAGAGCCACGGGGTGCACACCACAACTTAAACACAGAACTGGGACTAGGTTTTAGGAAACCAAGGACTTAGGAATTTCAATGTCTTCCAGATAGCAACGTATCAACGGAAAGGTAGCAAGCTTTTAAAACTGTCAAATGCGGTCTTTGAGGACATACTCACACTTACGATATAGTGTCTTAGCCTGTGTATGCGAACCTCCTTCCCAAAACAACGTCACTAAACCCTGCAGACAATACCCACGTTCAAATCAGTGGACCGTCACCCTCGACTACACCTCGCCATACTCGTTTTCCGAATTAGCTAGAACTGATCTCTCTGAACTGTTGCACTACATTCTTCCCGTTACGAACATAGGAACTAAGTGACTTCAATGTGAGTTGGAACTTTTCGAAACCAATACTGCCAGATGCACACCAGGTCGGTTACCTCTCTCAGTTACAAGGACGGGAACTAGCAACGCTGCACTTGGGCAATCCAAAACAAGTCTGACTAAATTTACGTGATATTTGGTGTACAAAGTGAGTGATCGTTTTAGCAATGGTGTCGCGACCCATGTAATGACGACGAGTCATCACTAACGGCCTCTGGCAGAGGTCACGATTTACCTGGCTGCCTTTCATCCAAGAGCCCATTGTAGGGGTACTTCATATTAATACACACTCATGGAGTGCAAGAATAGGGAAATTACTTTCGCATCATTACTGAAATAACAGCATGGCCTGGTTGATGCATAATGAGCAATGTCCCATTTAGGTTTCTAATCAGATATAATATCCCGTGGCTGTTATAATTAGACCTTTAAATGCTTGTAGAGTGGGCCGTTAAGTAAAGTGTACATGACCATTAGCGGCTAGGTTAATATTAGTACATCTAGAAATAGCTATTTCAGTTCTCTCAGGGTACCCTCAATTACTAACAGTTCGCTTCATATTGTAACATGGATAAAATGGGGAGGAAGAGAAGGGGATACGATCCACAAAGGTATGAGGTTGTTCACACTAACGAGCCAATGCAAGCGGAAACTCAGGGCCAGAGGGAGCCAGATGATCCTACCTTCGGACGACGCAAACCACCTGAGGCAGTAGAAGATGCAGAAGAGCATAACACCAATATTGGCCATTACTGGATCGTGTGTCCCTGTTTACGCTGCGAAAAAAGTCCTGTGCCGTCTACACGATTATCCTCTACGGTTCGCAATCACTTGAAATTGCACTCTATGGGAACTCGTTACAAGGTATGTCAATTCTGAGATGGGAACCCCTTGTTGTCATTTTACCATGTGGTGGAACCCTATTGCGTGACGTCTTCCATGGGAATTTTTCTAATATGTCAGTTTTGCTTCCCTGTGTAACTTAAAATGATATACCTTCATCCTAAAAAGAATTCCATACACAATACAAAATCATGAACCTGGCCTTTTATATCCTTTGTAGTAAATTACATGGTTCAGCGATGCACACGTCTTTTTCTGTTAGTATCCACATGGGCATATTTCATATTCACCTAATTATTGTATTCCCAACCTTCATGCATCAGTTGTACGGTCCCATTCTTCTTAATATATATTACATTATTATTTAAACATAAATATTTCGTTCTAAAAGTGTTCTTGTCACAATACAGTCCACGGTCCACTACTAGTTCCCTCCTTATATTATTTTTAATTTAAAACTTGCTTCCCATTCATTCTGGAAACGATTTAATTTTTTTTTTATTCATTATTATTGTATTATAAATAGATGGAGTATATTTTTATTATTTTTATTCTTTCTTTCTTTCCCCCCTTTTTTTTTGGTTCCAGAAATAAAGTTCTTTTTTTTCTGACAGAAATAAACCTTTTTAATGACACAAATAAAGTTTTTGTTTGGACACAAATAAAGTATTTTTTTTTTCGCAAATGAAGTAGTTGGAGAAGTTTTGCAATTAGTCAGTAACATCTTAAATTGTGTATGATTTCATTTGCCCGTATTCCTTTATATATATATATATATTTTTTTTAAATTGGATAGTCCACAGTGTTTTGTAGACCAAAGCTGGGCCTTTATATAGATGACGTCAGCAGAAATGGCAACGTCATTTTGATGCATGCATGGAGATTTTTACTGGGATTGCTTTTTGACGCAGCGGATTACTTGCAGGACTTGTATCTCGAGGGCATGAATAGCAACGCCATTGGCGGCTGTGGCGATGATCTTGGGAATCCCCGACCAATCGACCTGCCCGCAATTGGCGTTGCAACTTTTGCAGATGGTAACAACGTAGACGACAACGACAATGAAGGTAACCGTTCCGACTCACCTTGGGGCGAGGAAGAGGTGATTCCTCATATCCTCACCAATTTAGCCCGTATAGGTTCGGAGAACATACCTCCTAATCTAAGTTCTGCAGAAGACAATGAAGTGCCCTATATTGTGAAGCAGGCTTCGACTCCCATATTCACTGGTTCGAAGAAGAGTCAACTTAACTTCATTATTTGGGCATTAGGTTTGCAAACAAAAAGTAGACATTCGAACTTGGCAATGGACGACTGGTTCAGGGGGATGGCTGACAATGTGGCACCTTCCGGTCAAGGTATTGTGAACAACATGCCACGCTCGCGTATGGAGGCTCGGAAAGTTATAACGGAATGTGGGCTGGACTATATTACAATTGGCTGCTGCCCCTACGACAACTTCATTTACTATGGTCCAGTTAGTGAAAACTTACAACATTGCACGGTGCCAGAGTGTGGCCTCAGCCGGTACCGAGATGACTTGAAAAAGAAAACAGTTCCCAGGAAAAAGTTTCATTATTTCCCCCTCTCACCGAGATTACGGAGCCTATATAGGAGCCCGACGTTTGCCAGGCTTATGCAGTGGTATTATTTCCATAGATCTACCGATGGGGTTTTGAGGGTACCAGCTGATGGAGCAGCATTCCAACATGCAGAAGGTTTGCTACGAGAACAACTGGGCGTCGATTACGACATACGTAGCGTTTTCCTGAGTCTCGCTATGGATGGCTTCAATCCCCACGGACACAACTCTCTAAGCCACTCCACGTGGCCAATATTATTGTCCCTGTTGAATTTACCACCGTGGATGTCTACAAAATCTACCCACGTGATCCTCTCCACTATAATACCAGGTTCGACCTCCCTTAATATTCTCTTTCATGCATTAAAAATCACTCTTCACTTAGGAGCAGTATGTAACGAGATTATTAGACCACAATCCTTTTTCTCTTATTTTTTAAAGTTTTTTTTACAAATAACACAGTTGTTGTTGCCCCCCTAAACACAGGTCCACAGAAGGTAAAAGACGTGCATCTTTACATGCAGCCTTTAATTGACGAGTTAAAGCTACTTTGGGTGAGTGGTATTCCAGCGCAGGATGTGACTTCCCCAGAAGGGAAGGATAAGTTCACACTACGAGCTATGTTGGTTTGGACAATACACGACTGGCCAGGTGCAAATCTCTTCAGAGTGAAACAGGTTTTTTATTGTGACATGTTCTTGTTCTTGTATATCATAACATTTACCATGTATGTGAGTTTACAGTGTTGTCTGCGTGGTTTTCCTCCCTTTTTAAATATTTACACTGTCAGCCATATCTGCAGGTTATGGACTCTGCTCTGGATTGCAAGTTTCAGGATATAAAGCGTGCCCACGCTGCCATCCTTCGGACTTTGAGTCCCATTATTCGAAGACGTTACGGAAAACAGTATACATGGGTTACAGAAAATATTTACCCCCCCGGCACAGATTCCGGAGAGAGGGATTCTCACAACTATTCGATGGGAAAGTGGACACACGAAACATTCCCCGATCGCCAGATCAAACATTCTGGTATGAGCAATGGCAGAGAAATGTAAGGACCGAGGAGGAAAGTGGAATACCTGCGAAAAGTACTGGGATCAACAAATTGTCCTGTTTTTACGAGCTGCCATATTTTAAGGTAAGTTGTCTAGGAAAGTCAGTCGATAATGCTGTACGTGTTCTTAATGAAGCATGGAGTCATTAACGGTAACCACAAACAATATTCTATTCATAGTTCACTTTATTAGATTAAATATAGGCTTTTCGAGTGGAGCTTAGGAGACTCCCCATGTCTTACTGCATCTCTGGTCATGACTATCGTAGTGCTTATATTTAGGGTGATTAGCCTATATCGCGGAATTACTTTCTTAGAGCATGTATCCACTGAGGAGTGGAACTAGTTCGATCGAACGGATTCATGAAATTCCAATGTACACTAGCTGACTGATATTGTTTAATTCATTTCTTTTTTTGCCAGGATCTTAAATCACCACACCTACTTGACACCATGCATATAGAAAAAAATATATGTGTTGCATTGCTGAAGACCTTATCCAGTGCAAATGGTGCGAAGTCAGATGGACATGCTGTTAGGGAGGAGTTGAAGGCGCAGAATAGAATGCCTGCATTGCACACCCGACAAGAAGTTACAGTCGATGAAAGGACTGGTGCCACGTCATATAAATATGCAAAAGCACCCTGGGTGTGGTCCGCAACAGAATTCAAGACTGTTACTAAAACCATTGCGAACATAAAGGCTCCATCAAACTACGGTTCATCAATGGCGCACAAATTCAAGGACAAGAAAATTGTGGGGATGAAGACACACGATTGGCACAACATTCTGCATGATTATCTTCCGATAGCAATCCGCGGCACTCTAACTCTTCAGGTAAGAAATGCGATATACCGAGTTTCCCATTTTTTCAAAAATGTGTGTGCTAAGGAGATAAAAATTGCGGATTTACCAAGGCTGGAACTGGAAGGGTTCGAGATCGCTTGCTTGTTGGAAATGGTTTTACCGCCTACCTTCTTCGATATCCAGCCACACCTTATGGTCCACCTAGTTCAGGACATTTTCAACGCAGGCCCTGTCCATTACCGATGGATGTACTTCGTCGAGAGGTACATGAAGAAATTAAAGGAATGGGTTCGCCAACATGCCCGTCCGGAGTCAAGCATGGCCGAGGGATATATCAGTTACGAGGCCATGGTAATGGCTACAGAGTACTCCACTCTCCTGGATCCAAAAGCACGTAAACTGTGGAGTCTAGAAGAGAATTTAGAGATGGCGGATGAGCTTTTACCGAAAAGGTATGTGCTGAAGAGGATGAGTGATGTTGTGTTTGAGCAGGCTCACTCGTTTGTTGTAAAAAACCACCCTAGTCTGGCAGGATGGCGGGATAAATACTCTGATACGGTAATGCATAGCAGCGCGCCCCCTTCGTTTCGACACTGGCTTCGGCCAGCTGTTCTAGCAGCGTTGGAGTCCGGAGAGTACGTTCCACAGGATGTATTGGATCTAAGTGCCGGGCCGGTGGCCAGCGCACGTTACTACTCTGCCATGTGGTCAAAAGGACGTCATTTTAGGATAGCTAGTCGTGACAACGGCCAGAAAACCACTAGCGACTCTTACATAACGGCTTACTTTGACATGGGACTCCCTGAAAAGGTGGAGTTCGTTGGGCAGGTGGACAGCATCATGTCAGTGGACTATGACTCTTTACGGCAAACCATGATACGTGGAAACTGGTGGCAGAATAACGTCTCTACAAGGCGGCCCAGCACGACCATGATCACAGACGAATGCGGTATTAACCGTGTGTTAGCCAAGCAGTTCATGAAATCCCATTTGGAAAAACACGAGCCTTTTGTGTACCCCTCGGAATGCAACCAGGTTTTCCTGGTGGAGGACAGGCTGCACAAGCATTGGAAGTTGGTCGTAGATGCTGAGGAGCGACGAACAAGGGTTTTTCAGAGTTCAGTCCCGGATATACCGCCAACTTACGGAACGCCCAACAGTACTTCGGAAGAGGACGCTATAGACGAGGTCATTGTTGACGACAACGACAAGTCTGACAGTGAGAGGGACCGGGTAGAGGATGAAGATGGTAACGAAGAAGATAGGACACAGGTTTACGTGAGACGAAGGAAGGTAGTCAACGACCATGAAATTGATCTTGAACAAGAAGAAGAGATCCGGAGAGACGAGGAGGAGGTGGCAGATTTGTCGGATGCGGAGGAGATCGAAGACACCGGTGTCGAGGTGGACGCCCCTGTAGTCGATTCTGACTATGAAACGTTGGAACTCTAAAAATAAACGTGGAGCACTGAAATCTCATGTTACTGTTCTGAAGATAAATGAATGCGTCGAAGTAATCCTTCTTCTCCTTTCTTGATTCCGAATTTTTTTTTGCATATGTTACTTCTACAATGAATTTCCTCGCAAGGAAATTCCTAAGTCATAACATGAATGAGTGAATACCTGTTCCCAATGTTAAAAACATACTGCTTTTAGATGTTTAGGAAATAAATTATAGTTAACTTAGCTCAACAGATTTCACCATTAACTAATGTATGAATACAACGATGCGTTAAACCTGTTGCCCAACGAGAATCCAAATGATATTACACACGTAAGACGTATGTAATATAAAATCGCCGAAGACCTTAGCCAGTAGTATGCCCTTAAAAGCTAAATATTATAGTGGAGATATAACGGATTATAGAATTGGCATCGTTTTCTATGATCCAGAAAATTTTCAGAATTAAAACTGGACGGAAGTAGGAGGAAACGAAACTAACTCTGGTAAATTGAAATAATTAAGTTAAAGATAACCTATAATGAAAGGACACCAAGGAGGAGAGAATGGAATGCTGAAATAAATTTGAACAATTAATAAATAAACATAAGTGTGTGTGGAATTGTAAATCCGTAACTGTGAACTACCAAAACTCTGAGCAAAATGTTTGAAGCACGTCTAAGAATTGTGAGGTCTGAAATTGTAAATGGGAAATCGTAATGAAAAGATCAAAAGTCGAGATGGAAGATCAAAAATCCGAATTGGAAAATTAAGAAACCATAATTGAAAGATTTAAATACAGCAATGGAAAATTCGAACTTCAAATGAAGGAGCATAGAACATGAATGAAAAATCAAAAAAGGATAATTGAGAGATCAAAAAACGTAAGTAAAAAATAAGAAATAGAATATGGAATATTCAAAATCCTATGTGGAGGATTAAAAAAAAGGTACAGGAAATCAGTAATCATGAATAGACATTTGGTTAGAGAAATAAGATATTTAAAAAGGATTTTTTCAAATACGGAACTTAAAATTTAAAATCCCTTTGTGATGAAACCAATTTTCGAAAATGCAAAGTCCAGATCCAGAAATGTCGACGGAATAACCAACATTGAGAATTGACTCATAGATAATTAAAATTGGAAGTCCATACAAGATAAGAATAGGGCCAATAACTTGAAACTTAAGATAAAGAATTGAAGATTGAAGATCTTGTATGAAAAACTGGAAGAATAAAAATCAAGTATGGAAGATATATAACTGAGAATCGAAGATCTTGTAGAATGAAATTTAAACATTTTGGAAAAAAAAGAATTGAAAAGAAAAGGAATAATAAAAAAAAAAAAGGTTGAAGATAAGAATAAAAAGATGGAGTAGGGAATGGGGAAGAATGGCAAAAAGGAAAAAAAAAAAAAAAAAAAAAAAAAAGTGGAAATGAAGATGAAAATGAAGATGAATTTAAAGATAAAAGTAGAAATAAGGGGAGGTGTAAGAAATAAAAATAAGAATGGGTTTAGGGGAATGGGGAATGGGGAAGAATGGGAAACCCAAAAAAAAAATAAAAAAAAATGAAAATGAATTTAAAGATACAAATAGAAATGAGGGGAGGTAGAAGAAATAAAAATAAGAATGGGTTTAGGGGAATGGGGAATGGGGAACGGAGAAGAATGGGAAAGCAAAAAACAAAAAAGGTGAAAGTGAAGATGAATTTAAAGATAAAAGTAGAAATAAGGGGAGGTGTACTTAAATAAAAATAAGAATGGGTTTAGGGGAATGGGGAACGGGGAAGAATGGGAAACCAAAAAATAAATAAAAAATAAAATGAAGATGAATTTAAAGATAAAAGTAGAAATAAGGGGAGGTGGTTCAAGAAATAAAAATAAAAATGGGTTTGGGGGAATGGGGAATGGGGAATGGGGAAGAATGGGAAACCCCCAAAAAAAAAAAGATGAAAATGAAGATGAATTTAAAGAAAAATATAGAAATAAGGGGAGGTGAAAGAAATAAAAATGAAAGGATAGATAGATAGATAGAATGGAGAAGAAAATGTAGGTAATTTGAAGAAAATGATATAGGATTCTTAAAGGAGTTAGGTGATCAAGATCAAGAGCATAAATCTTAAAAGACCATTACCGTATGGTGGTATATGTGGAAATAATAAATGTCTATGGGGCATTGCGGTTTACATCATGAATGATAAACACTTTCCGGACAAAGATAACCACTCCGGAATTGGCTTTTTCATTATATTGAAGCAATTTTTATCTAATCTAGAATTGTAAGAACTTGCAGATAGGGCACCAACGACTGTTAATTTGAATGAATGAAATGGGATTACGCACTTTACAAGTAAAGTGCAATACAAGTGAATAACTTAAAATGGGATTAAAAATATTGAAAGGAAAACTACTTTTTTGTGCCATTGGAAATATAAACTTAAATCACATTCTCTCATCCCACCCGTAATGTACATACAAAACATTAGGTATTAGTTTCAAAGAATTTGACAGTGCTGGGTACAAATTGTCCCGGATATGATTTTAATTATTGTGGTGAATTTGCAGTAGTAAGTCTTGAGTAATCTTCGTCGACGGCAGCGTCATCGTTTATCATATGCGCTCCGTAAGCATCAGTAACCATCGGGGCTTCGGCTTAGTCATTATCTATTTTTGATGCACTGGATTGTCAACCTCGGACATCAGATAAGAATTCTAGATCCTGGCATGTAAAATATCCAAAGTGCCAATCAGTCTTCGACAGCGGTACCCAATGCAGCCGTGATAAGACAGAGAATCTATCTTCCTCCTATTCAGATATTGCCGTCATTCTTCGTTGTGACCTTCGAAGTGCCCATGTCTGTCTGCCGCACCTTGCCTCAACCGTCCAACGAAGCCATCAAGTGCCGTATTCTGCAATGGAGGATGCCAGAGCGTGGGAGATTCAACACGTTCTTATGAACTGGCTCGGCAACCTCCCATTCGACGACATGCCGGATTTCAGTATGTCCATCGACATCTTTCGCCGATTCTGCTGTTCATCAAAACATGGCGCCGAATTTCTCAAGAACTGGGTGAAGAATCTGAAGATTGAGGAACAGAAGGGCGAGGATGGAAAACGCTGCCCCTTAGGGTTTCTGTACGTCTACTATGCACTCCAGCAACCCTCACCTTATAGAAATGTTCGCCCCCGTCTTCAGAAACTAGCCGACTGAGTGTCAACACACGATTTAGCTACCTTGTCAGTTAGGACGTAGGTAGTGTTACTGTAGGCGTTATTGCTTGTATTTTGACCTACAAACTCATGTGACTTCTTAAAGTCTGACTCACTAACTCCTGAGGAGACGCAGAAGACTTTAGCAACAAATTACATTCAGAAAATTGTACTCTTTCATGCCCAACATGGAAGAGTTAGACAAATGCAACAAGGACTTCCTGGTCATGGACTGATGAAATCTGCTGATAGTCGCATGTAGCACCGGAAAATGGAGCGTAAGTTCTAAACAATGACCGCGCCGGGTATACACTTCTGTCATTTGTGATGTACTGATGCGGGGAAACCCCAATCCTCATGTCGAGCTCTGCAAAACTGCGGCATAGAAGAAATGCGTGTGAAAAGGAGCACTATGAGGGGTACCTACGTTTACGTGATTTATTGTTGTGCCTGTAATGGAATTCAGAGTGAAAGACATCCGAAACCGCTTCTGTCCACAACTTTTCATTACTAGTTTCCAAATCTCGTTCCATGAATTCCGTTAATGCTCGAGGGTTAGTTGCAAATTGCACAAGAGAACGTGGCTGTCATTGGGAACCTCAGTCGAACGCAGAGACGTTGCTAAAATCAATGCCTACAGCAAAGAGGGATAATATGCCCAGTAACGTTGCTTCAAACTGCAAACGTTGCTTCACTGACGTTGCTACGACCCCCATATTCTAGTAGTGTTTTACCGATCTAGTCACTGTCAGATTTTGAGCAGAAAAACTACGACATCCAATAATTACCACTAAAACCAGCTCTAACCGACTCGGAGCCCTACTTGATGAATCTGCTGTTTTGGTTGCCTGCAGCTAATCCCACGCCCTCAAACATATATACTAGATGCACGTTCATATCAATATTGGCAGTGTTGTGGAACTCATGGATTCCCAGACACTCCACACCCGAAAAACAGTACTGCGTACTAACCGGGTAAATTACAGCCGCTCTCTCCTCGTCCGGTTCGGCCAACAACTGAACACGACCAACAATGTCGTTCTCTGCATCTAGAAGACTGTAATCTTCGTCGGGAGTAGGCTCACATTGCAAAAACAAAATCGTAAGGACGTATGCACTCCATTCGAAACGTGTAGGCTAGCATAATGTTACGTAATGATCAAGAGAATTGAGCGCCTACCTCAGAACCAACCGCCCAATTCATGACAGGATTGATGATTATCGGAAATTTGGGCAAGTTTGTTCCTTCAAAAGGAATCATAACATCTTTAATGGCAATGTGGTTTTTCCTTGAAATGTCCACCGATTCATCGATTCATTGACAGGTGCTATGTCATTGACATCGTTCTCCGAGCGTATTCCATACAGGTTACCTGTGGGATTATTACAGACAGGGTCAATACAGGCGTAGCACTTCAGAGATGGTCACTCAGAATGATATAGATTCTGAAGATCAGCTCCTCATCATTTTTCAGCTTGCAAGTATATTACTACCGTAGTTGGCAGTGCCAAGACATGGTATGGCTCTTAAGGAATGTGAGATTACCGATACTTAATTTGTACCAATGCTGGGGTCTCCTGTTCGCTGGTTTTTGCAGATTTGGAGCCTTGGTTTTGGTGCTTTGGAAGATTGAGCTGCACGTATCAGTACCCGTGTGACTTACACTGTCGGCAGCATTTGGTCACAGTCTGGTTATAGCAACGATGAGGAAAGATCTTCAGGTCAAAGTAGCAACATCGATAATGACGTCTGGTCAAAATGAACACTTGTACCGAACTAGCAATGCATCCAATATTATTCCGGAGCATCAGTGTAGTTGCAATGGTGCTATGATCTAGGTTGGAGCAGCGTCACCTGTAGTTGGACTGTCAACGTCTCAATCCTGAGATAGACTAGCATGCAACACGTTCTGCCCAGTGCCAGTGTTTCGGATCGGACTCCGAAGTATCTTTGAGCGAATATCTCACTATCATCTCATGCTGTAGCACATTTGACCTACACATTATACATGATCACGTCGCACTGAGTGTTATGATAAGGTCTTTGTTTGCATTCAAGGCACACGTCTGGAACAAGGCTTAGAGGGTGCAAGAGGGTGCAAGAGGGTGCACAAGAATCTCCTAATATTCGTGTAGTGTTAGCTAGCTAGCTTGCTGACAGACACGTCTTCAACAATTAATTTTTTAGCACATTGTAAACATCGTCTTAGACAGGTAGGAACAGTAGCATGTTTTAGGGGCCATGTTAAGCCATCAGGGACTACTATTGATTGCGGTGGGTACATGCTTAGATCACTCACATGAGTGAAGATTCGAGGAAGAATGCTCAATGGACCTGATGCCCTGATCAGTCATGTAGGATACTAGGTGATTCTTTAAAATCCTTCAAGGAGTTGACAATATATAGAGATCGTTGAAAAGAGCCAACCTAGACAAGGGTAGTTACGCTGGCTTTGGGAGGGATGATCGAGTTAATTACTTGCAGTTAAAGGTGACAGGCATAATAAGCTAGCCTGAAGTGAAAACGATACCGTTTGCACATCCAAACAGGCCGGAAATATCAGTTTTTCAGAATTCAAGTTTATGTATGCCTCAAATTTATTTATGCAACCGGCTCTCTTGAAATTTAAATCTGTGTTGTAATGCGCACTTCATTCCAGCTTCTCTGTGATCTCCGAGCTCCGAGACCATGAACTAATTAACTTAGAAGGCAAGCCAGGTTTCTAATCAAGGGCACGTGCGTCTTGTTTCTAAAGTATACAATAGAACTGAATGAACCATGGGAAGTAGCCAACCACACTAATCCTAAACGTAAATGTTAAGAATCGGTGATGTGGATGCTAATTAATTTACACTCGGTGAATTGAATGCAGGTTTTAAAATGGTGGTTGTGACGAGTCTAGCATTCGGTTGTCTCGGTAGTGTGTTCCGTGTTCGTGTTTCAACGAAGCTTGAAGTGAAAGTCTCGTGTCCATCCTCGGTGACAGCTAGCTCCATGTCTAGCCTCGGTAAGAGCTTCATCTCCGTCCTCGGTGCCAGCTTCATCTCCATCCTCGTTGAGAGCTTCATGTCCGTCCTCGGTAAGAGTTTCATATCCATCCTCGGTAAGAGTTTCATGTCCGTGCTCGGTAAGAGTTACATGTCCATCCTCGGTGAGAGTTTCGTATAGATATCGGTCTCGGTGAGAGTTTCATGTCCATCCTCGGTGAGAGTTTCATATAGATATCGGTCTCGGTGAGAGTTTCATATCCGTCTCGGTGAAAGTTTCGTGTCCATCCTCGGTGGGAGTTTCGTGTCCATCCTCGGTGAGAGCCTGCAAGATGAACATCACTACATAAGTGCTCCACATATCCCCTTCAATTGTAACCTTTACTCTTCACTTTGACTCTCTCCTTCCCTACCGTCTCGCTTCTGAGTACTGGTTCCTGTGTTGTTCAGGAGTTGCGCTTAATTACATATCGCGTCTTGCAACTTAATTGCAATTTAGCCTTAGGAGGACAATGTGGGTATTCATCTTCTTTGTCCTTGGATTTTTGCTTTTGATATAGGAGGCTATGGTACTTCGAAGTAATTTGTTAACAAGGTAGCGAGTTACCTTGATGCGCAATGCTATATGTAGTTATGCTGACCAGTTGATCAACGCCTCTCTGTGGTGCAGTAATCATGGAGGCTATTCCACACATTTCCGCTCCTCCGCAACAGTCTTTCGATATCGAGCAAGCTGGCTCGGCATGGGAGCAGCATCAAGTATCGCGCCGCATTAGTACTGATGATCCGGAGCGCAGGCTGGTCATTTCGGGTCCTGCGGGAACGACACACAGCGTTGGACAAGGTGTTTTTTTTCTTTTCTTCTTTAATTGTCTCTCTTATTCTGTATCGTTTTCTTTTCATATGATTAAAGTCTACTTTTTCATGTACAGTACATGCCGAACTGTGGACCTGCGTAGTAAGGTGTCAACTTCGAATTCTTATGATCGTTGGTGTTTTTTGTTGGTTCCAGATCCATGGTGGGCAGTTGGATTCCATTTGGTGGCTGCCGTGAACACAGCCTTCATTCTGGGCTACCCTGCGCTCATTCTCGCATACTTGGGCTGGACTACCGGGCTGATATTCATCGTAGGCGGTGCAGCCTTGTCATTCTACAACAACTGCTTGTTGGGAAGTCTGCATGAGATCAACGGAGTTCGCCACATCCGATACCGCGACCTGGCCGAAACTGTTTACGGTAAGTTAACCAACAAACTTACTTCAACATGAGCTAGATTATGGTCTAAAACGAGCTCTTCGAGAAACCTATCTGCTTTTAACCCGTTTTGTACCCTTGAATTGAAATTCGCTCTTCGAAGCACACGATATCACCATCTGTCCCGAAAGGTAATTTCCTCTTGTGCCGCGTGATGATATTCTTGTGTGAATTACTTGAAAACGAAAACATTGTGTTTAGGAAATTAGCTCTATAGTAGAGTCTAGGTCAAGTAAACATGTCTTATTTTCTCATGTGTTCCAGAACGTGTTGCAAGACTTGCGTAGAACATGCTGCATTGCGTTTTCATGTTCCAATGCGGGTTGGAGCCATGGTTTCATTGCTTTGGATTGTGCTTAGATTGTAGAATTTAGAATCCTCCAAAGACCTACACGGCCGGCTGACAATCCCCTATCTGGTGCCGTAGGTAACAATTTGCAATCCTCTCTTCGGCGAGCTTTATTTTTCATTTTCCCGTTGACAGATAATTTTTCCAAAACTTGCTTGTGCAGGTCCTTTCATGTCCAAATTGACATGGTTCATCCAGTACTCGAACATAAGCATAGCAAATGTGGGCCTAATCATTCTTGGAGGACAGTCCCTCAAGGTAATTTCAAATGACTCACCAGCACATGAGGCTCCCTTTTCACATGCATTCAGACATTGTTACATGGTTGGGTTTAATTATTATGATTAGCGAGAGTCTCATGTAAGCAAAGTTATGTTTATTTTCTTGTAAACCTTGCTGGTGTGATACATACAAAAGACATATATGTATGTTTGTGTTTTCTTATCTATTTGATTCCTGGTTTAAACCCAGACACCGTAGCTAAGTCTCGGCCTCCTCTGGTTTTCGTGAACAGGCCATCTCAGGGATTACAGGAATGCACCTGGCCCCGTGGATTTTCATTGCGGGGACAGCGTATCTGTGTTTTGCAACGGTGGTGCCCAACTTGTCAGCTCTCCGACATTTTTCTGCATTTTCTCTCGCCCTAAGCTTCACCTACACTATGGTTGCTGTTATCATATCTATCAAGGATGGTAAGTCGATCCAGCACGTCATCTTTGATTTAATCATCTCATTCTGCAATAATATTTTCCTGCTTCAGTGCATATTGAATGTTCAAGTTCTTTGGAGGTGATCTTCGAAGTCGAAAGAGGTTCAGTCTTAATCATGTGATTCGTGATCATGTGTGCAGGTCTTCAGGCGGCGCCACGAAACTATTCATTGCCTGGAACCACTACCAATCAGGCTTTCAACGCTATTGGTGCACTTGCAACCATAGCCTTTGCATTCAACACTGGGATTCTTCCAGAGATGCAGGTACGCGCATTTTCCTGTCTTCTTTAAAAATAATATAAAAAATGAACCAACTGAATCTTAAATGTTATGTCCTCTTATATTAGCTAAGAATTATCACACCATATTATTAGCAACCTTGGAGCTAATGATACAATTCTTCATTGATTGTTTAACTCTACTAACTCGTGACCTTGAAAATCATCAGGCAACCATCAAGAGCCCCACCTCAAAGAATATCAACAAGGCCCTGTGGTTACAATTTACCGTCGGTAGTGTACCTTTCATTCTTCTCACAATTGTGGGCTATTGGGCATATGGTAACATGGCTTTCCCATATCTGCTCATCAATTTATCTGGGCCCAAGTGGGCAATCACGCTGGCCAACGTTACTGCCCTGTTGCAAGCTTTGGTGGTGTTCCATGTAAGCAGCAATAACACTTCCTCGTCATGTCAATTGGGTCATTTCTTGGACATGTAAAGTAAATCAGAGTTGCAAAAATGAAGTGTTCCCAATCAACCTCTGCTTACAAAAGACACTCACTAAACAATTGCTAATCTTAAAATTGTGTATTTGTTGATTGTGTGCAGATCTACGCAACACCCATGTACGAGTTTCTAGATACTTCCCTCGCACAGAAGATGTTCCCTGCTGTCAAAGAACAGACAAACAATTACTCGTTCCAGAAAATAGCTTCTCGGTTTCTGTTGCGAGGCATTTTCATTGGTGTGAGCACATTCCTGGGTGCTCTTCTGCCTTTCTTCGGAGATTTCATCGCACTTACAGGATCCATGGCCGCCTTTACTCTTCAAGGTGGACTCATTCATCACATGATCATCAAGGTACGCAATACTAAGATGCACAATGTGCTCAAGCTGATCTTCAACTAGTATATTGCGGTGTTAAAAGGTGGAAATTTCATAAAAATAGCTAATTTCTCATTTTACATGTAATCAATCAAGTCCAGGTCATTGACAAAGTTTTAATGTGAAGAATCTGTTGCATTGTTGCAGGTGAGGGGAACCAGGAACCTCGGCCCATTTCGTCTGGCATGGCACTGGGCAAACGTCGTTGTGAACATCATCGTTACCTTCGCCACAGTTGCAGCGGCTATTCACTACCTTGTGCACGACGCTTCTATGTATCATGCCTTTGCAGATATATGAGATCGGCTTATTAGTTACTTCTAGAGTACTCATCGTGCTAGCTAAGTCATTACAGGAGTGGATTTAGGTGCACAAAAGGGTAAAATAAACTCTTTTGAAATAAGAAATGCACCATTGTTTTCATCGCAGCCATTTTTCCTCAGTGCAGAAGTCCTAATAAAAGGATTCAATTAGGCAATAGTGCAAATCTGAAATCAAGAGCTGCTAGCATTGTAAGAGCAAGGCTACAGCTTCTGTCCGCTAGAGTAGTCTACTTTGGCACGAACGTTGAAGGATTCAGATAGCAATATATATTTCTGCAGAATCTCTGATTCAATAAAGAGCTGCTCTGTACAAGAGCAATAAAATGTAACATTTTGCAACAGTTTGCAAGTATTCACCAGTTCACTGAAAAATTGTCAATTTCCAATGCCAAAACTTACACCACATTTAATTCTCTCACCGCAAGGCATATGCAGTTTCAAGAAACGTGCAACGCAGGATACTTCTCGCACATTGTATAAAGTCGATTAAAACCAATAAAATGGTTGTAGATCCAAGAGCGAAGAACACAACACGATCACTCTGTAACCTCCTTTTTCCAATTCAGTGATTAGTTGCACCACTGTTGGATGCTTCCAAAGAGCTATTGGAGAGAGGGCTTTCCACTGAATGTTGCAAACAAGTATGGTAAGGTTGAGAAGGGGTTGCACAAATCACGAAACTCAGCGTTGTATATGCTCTCGTGCAAAACATTGCCTTCAAGCTTCAGCAGATAATATCGTTAATAGAAGACTCGCTCAGCTCGTGGGACGCCCTTGATTTGGTGTGCTTGCAATTAGGGCAACCTTCCCAAGTGTCGTCCAGTATTTACGCCTCAAAGTCATTGATGATGGAACCAAGATTGTAATGCAAATAAGTGTGAGAAAATTGAAAGAACACCCCCCTAAGAGAGTGTTGAGAGACCAAAGCTTAAGAAGTTGACGTATCAAATTGTTTCTCATTCAAATCATATCAAGTGTTGTACCAGTAATTGCTTAGAAGATGGTATTATTGCAACTAAGGAATTATGCTACTTTGTGTTAGCGTAGTGTACAAGAAAGTAGAAAATTTTCTCTTATGTCATGTCCTCTTGATATATTCAATTAGACCAAAGTTGTGCGAGAATCTTGCTTCGTCTCTAAGTGCGTCTCAATGTACTGGCAACTTCATACCCAATATCCCAGCTGAATTTGATTGCTGATTGATATGTTCGTCAGTGAAGTCTTGACAAAGGCTTCTCATTCCAGATGAACCTACAATGGAATGTTTTCGGACTACAAATCACTAGTCTGATTATCCAAGCCTTTTTGAGCTTGCTCCATGAAGTTCAATGTCCTCATCAAACATTTCAACTAATTCATAGAAGTTGTATGGCTGGAATCTCAGAACCGTCCTAAATTTATGCACTTGAGTTCCTTCCATGACATGCACACCAAAATCCCTCTACAGATTCCAAAATTTAGAATTGAGACAGAAAAACTACTTGCACTTCTAAAACAACAAAATCCAATATCAATATTGTGATGAGGGTTGTGATCAGTTTACCACATTTCAAAGCTTCAATTGGCACATTCCTAAACTCAGCCAAAGTACTGTTCAGAGAGACCAGTCAAACAACTGAAAAATAAATAGTTAAAAATTCCATTGATTCTGAAAAATATCACTGAGCCCTTGCATTGATAGTCTACGGTGTCGTAACATCAAGTGATTGGGAGGGATGGAAAGTCCAAAACTGCACTCTTACAAATGCTTCGAAAGAGTGCATCCCACTAAAAGCTTCAGCTTCTACTTTCAACTTTTACATTATTCACGCACTATTACAGCAACAAATCAAAGTACTGTACATGAATGGCGCCAATTCACTCTGAGCAGTCCAATGCATTGGATTTCACTCTGCAAGCTACCGTCTAGTAGTAGATCTAAAACACGTTTCAAAACCCTGTGTAAATGTATCCTCTTCCTACCAAAGCGTGCAGGGCAGAAGGAGGTTCATTTGCTCCCCAATCCACGAACCTTGCTCGTGAGGGAGGTATTGTAGAGGATTTGGAGGGAAATTCCAATCCCAAGAACGTGTTACCACGTCAAAAGCTGCCGTGATTCCAGTCGACTTGGACATGTACAAGAGGGAATTGCCGAAGCTAAACGCACTTATCCGGGGTAGGCTGGTCGTTCGGTTCTTAATCCCAATTTCAAAACGTTCCACAACATTTGCTTTCGACATTTCAAAGAGCACCTCTCTTGTCATATCAGGGATTTTAAGTTCACTCAACTGAAATGACCAACGCCCCCCATCATCAAATCCCAATCCACGACCTTTAATTGACCATGCCACCAAAAACAAGCGATTGGCACTCACTAGGAGACGAGCCCTAGAGAATACATCTCTGATGGGCACATTGAGATTTTCCCAAGCATCCTTCACAAGGTTGTATCTCCACAGTGGATGCTCTTCTCCTGAGTAAAAAAAGAGATAAATGTACAGATAACCTTGAAATATAACAAGTCTCCCTAGATGACCTCGAAATATGACACGGCTCCCCTGAAGCTTTGATCTAGAACTGATGCAGAATGGGCTGGTTGAGGTCTTCCACTCGTTGGTTACCGAATCATAAACTAGCTTTAAAGGGGGTTCGTTCTCCGGAATGTTGAATAGAAAAATCTTGAAACTTTGAGAAATGTTGTCAACGACCAAAAGTACCTCAGGGAAGTATTTATTGGTACACGGCACAGTTGGCACTTCTCTATGCGTCTGAGAGATGGGGTTATAGACAATGATTTTGTCATGCCGAAAATCATATTGGCATACAAGACCTTCATCCATCCTCACATTTCTACAAGGAAAGTTACGGCGAATTCCTTGACCATCGTCCTTGAACACATACCATCGCCTCCCATTCACGTCAAGGAAGCACCATCTCTCACCATGAGTACTGTACCGCATTGTAATTAAGGATGCTTCCCTCTTTGCAGCATTTTGAGCACAAAGAGATCCAAATTTTGGGTCGCACATTAGCCGATCCCATCTCTTGCAAACGGTGCGATACCTGCACAAATCCGGCACATGCAGATATGACAGCACTTGTTCCAACATTTCCAAGGGGAGATCACTCCACAAGGCACCGCTCAAGTCCATCGACCCTACACACTTCAAATGAAAGAACCTCAATCCCAACCCATCACATCGTGACCTCACAAGCTATAAAACACAGCACATGAAACAACACACCTAATATGCTACATTCCCCCGCAAACCACAAAACACCTCTCTCTCACTCCACTCAACGATCCCGGAACGCCCCCTTGCCCAATCCATAGCACTCTCGACGAGTTTCAAGCCATCATATAAAGGAAGGCAAAAACGGAAACTTAGAGAGAGTGAAATTCAGGAACAATTCAAGATGTGGTAGAATCACATCATCTTTTGAGCCAATCCATGCTTGTCCCAAACCCTAAACCCTAATCCTTGTCAAAAACATCTTTATCTGCATGACGACATGCAATAGTAACTCCATGGCCATACATCAAGAACAACTTCAGATCAAAACATAGCTTCATTTGCTAGAATCATACATGAGAAAACGCTCACAGGAGCAAAACCAAAGCTCAGAGGCTTCTAGAAATTCCACCGATTGAGTAGATGTTATGCTGTCAAAGAATTCACAACCTGTATGGGGAATGGAACAGACTTTTGTCGACAAAATAGATGTGGATGGAGGATCTGTGCAGGAGACTGCTCTGGAGAGATCTCTAGCAGCGGTGTGCATAATTAGATATGTCTGTCTGATTTGCAGAGCAACGCAGATTACTTACCATCGCTTGAATTTGGAGTTGCACAAAACCAGACTGCTGCATCCGAAATCAAAGTCATGAAACATCATCTCTCAGCTCATCTACACCCAAATCCTTCACTATCTACAGATTGGTTGGATATAAATCTCTAGAACCTACAAATATGGAGCAAGTAGTAGTCGGACTCGTGTCCTTTGGTAAAAAAATGTATCTATCTATAGTCTTTTTGCTTTTTATTCCAAACTTAGATTCAAGTCATAGATTTCTCTATGCTTTACTCTTGTATCTGGAATAAACTTATCTCTTTACCATCTAAATATGTTGATTGTTGCACAACAAGTGGTTTATGATTCCTCGTTACCAAAATTTCCAAATTTGTTAGGATCTAGTATCGTTACCATACAGACGCAGGACTTATATGGTTAGTATCGTCTGACTTAATAGGTGTGAGGGAGTTCTTCCTTCAAATGCTCTATCACGATTTTCTCTGAGGCATTTCAATTACTCGCTGAATTTATGCACTGGAAGACACGAACTAATTAACGAGCAAGCATTATGTAAAGTGTTGGAACGTTTGTTGGGACGTTGGTGGCCGTTCATCACTTCCAACTTCTAGCTCGTTACCGTGAATGAGTTGCTGCAGGTTTTGGAAAAGAGTAGATGTCAACTGAATTATCACCTTAAAACGCAAACATAAGGTGGAACCACCTATTTCCGAACACTTAAGGAAATATCCTTGATGCAAAGCTGTGCATGATGTGAATTTTTTTCCACAGATCAGCAAATACTAGGATATGAGAATGGAAGTGAAATTATATTTTTCTCATTCTATATGAATAAGTTATGAATTTTCACAGTTTTGTATGACTAGACACCTATATGTGTACATAGACCCCTTCTAAAAGCGTGCACAAAGACAACTCACCTTTTGGTGACTTGTGCCAATCAATGAGTGCCTTGTGTTGGATTTGTTTTAGAAATGGAATCTTGCTTGTTCAGAAATAGGTGATCCATTGCTTGTGAATGCTGCCATTTATAGGGTTCGGTAATGGGATGTTGTTCGCCAATAGGTGGTTCCACCTTATATACATCTATTACAAAGTTACAGTCTAGCTCAAAACTCTAAAATCCAAATTATATTTAGGCGCACGCAAAACGAGGTACTCACCTCAGCTTCTCTCTTCCTGGTGAAGAGACACTCCGTCTGAGAAAGTGAGCGAAAGAGTTCAGCTTGACATCTTTTTAGGTGCTAATATCTTGCAACTATCTCCTCTGTGAGATAAACCCGCATCTAGCTATCGTCATGAAGAGGAACTCAATGTTTACGGCATCTATCACAATGCATGGTTGACATGATCCTCCACATGGCAAAGCAGCAAGTAACACATTACATGGAACTGCGAATCACAACAATTTTGATGGTGAGTTGATCAGAGCTTCATGTGAAAATTTCGTAGAGATCACGCAGATTCCATGTTGATGATAATGAGCAAGTTCAAACTCACAACTCATCTGTGTCGACATAAAAGATCATGATCTGCTGAACGTATGCTTGCATGAAACTGTTGTTATGACCCGAGATGGTGTTATCTACTGATTGCGCAGATTCAGGGTGAGGAGGTCTAGAGCTTGCGTAGATAATGATGGTTTTGGGTACGGAGACATATCTTGTCAATGAAAAGAGGAGGGAACGAAAAGAAGGGAAGTGATCGGAGAGATATCTACGACATGCCCACGTTTAGGGCGAGGAGTTCTAGGGAGGCCGTAGAGGGGTGGTTTTGGGCGCTGTGTTGGTTTTGGAGGGCGAGCTAGGGCCGGCCTGGGACCCATCCACCTGGCACGCAGCGATTAGCCGAACAGGTAGCCTTTACATGCTAATGATTATAATCAATTTATTTGTTTGTGACAAAGAACGCAATAAACCTCTAAGAGTGGTGGCTTTTACTTTTTACTCTTTTTCTGAAAGATGTGTGCTTTTTAATGCAGGTGTTTAAAACATATTTGAAGAACATGATATAATGGTTATGTGAAGGCCTAGGTTTGTTGTTTAAAATCAAATTTAACTGAAAATTGGTTTTAAATCATTTTGATTACCATATGTGTAATACCATTAATATGCATGATATTGTAAAACTATAAAATTAAATTCCAAAAAAATTTGTTAAATTTTAAAGATTGCTAAATTTTAAAGATTATTAGAAAAAATCACTTTATTACTATTTTCATTATAAAATTAACTTTTACATGAATCATAAATTCAAATGTGACATTTTTAGTTTTTTCATTTTTACATATTGATTTGGAACTTAAGTGTTGCTTTTAATACAAATTGTAGACTTTTACATAAAATCTTAAAATAAAAGTGTATCATTGATATAAATTAGGGTCCCTTGTTATTATATTTTATATTATATCCTCTCCTTGTGTTTATTTTATATTTGTGTTTATATTTTGTTGTTTTATATTTTTATATTTTAATATTTTTGAAAGAATCGTCATCATGGCTTTGATTAGGTATGTTTTGATTCTATTGCTATCAATATTTATGTTTCAATCAACTATATATGCTCAAAGAGGTCCATTTCCATTTCCATTTCCATTTCCATTTCCTGGAGATGGAAGAGGCCCATCAAACTTCAATAGAACAAATCCTTTTTAGTTCCCTAGAAACTTTAATAAAACCAATCCCTTCCCCTTTCCATTTCCATAACCGCCTTAGTAGTCATCTCGGCAATATTGCTTTCTCATTTTGATGTGCATGTGCTATCCTTGAGTAGGTCCCCAGTCCCTCCCAGTGGCTGAATTTTATCCCATAGTTGCTTATTCCCTACAGTGTTTACGTAGCGTCCCTTTTAGAGTCGGTTAATGACAGATCCCTATATGTATAGCATTCTTGTTGATGACTTGCAATTTTGTAAGAACTACCGGAATGTAATATACTCGCGGCATGTAATATTGTCGGCATGTAATATTTTCCATTTCCATCAAGCCTAACGGCGAATATTGCATCTAATCCAGTTCCAGCTAGAGGCAGCAATCAAGGAAGAGGTGGACAAGGAAGTGGTGGTCAAGGAAGACAAGGTGGACCACGTAGAGGGGGGCCATCTTCGTGATATTTTCATAACTTATTCTACTATGATTATATCAATAAATCATTTATCTTTGATTTTAGAATAATCTTTTTGAAATTTTAAATAGGCATATAAAAATTGTTATACTTCAACAATTTAATTTGTAACAAGACGTGGGGGACCTCAAGGTTCACCTACAAATACTAAATTTGAATTTTGAAGAAAGTTGAAACTAAAGTATAGGGTTCAAGTGTAGGAGTATATGAAGATATACAAGTAGAAAAAGAATTGCAAGAAGCTTACAACTTCCGGTTTTGCATTTCCGGAGTTTCATGGTCCTGAAATTTTGAGATAATTTTGTAATATAAATACAGGTTTCATCATCAATGTATGTTGTGATACCTTACCAATATAATTTGTTCACTTGCGAATCTATAGTAGTATGCATTTTAACAATTTGGTCGTTGTTAAATAATTTTGTTAATAAGTTTGTGAAGATAGATATTCTAGTAGACCTATGATAACTCAAAGTTGTAGATACACTACTTTTGCTTCTTTTAGATATAGTTATTGAATTCACAATATCAAGGATGAAATTGATGTTGAACTTCGTATCATACGAATTGCAATTTGTGATTACCTTGAATATTATTCTTGTGAAGATGCTCCAACTCCCATTTTTAAATCAAAATCGAAAACTTGATTGATATCCACATCTTTTCCAAACGAAATCATTCAAATATTCTACACTTTTTATCAAGCATTTACCTTAACTATTCTTTCAAAACATATATAGATTTTATCAATTATTCGTGTCACCTATTAATATATTATAATAAACAACTATTTTTATGAACTATAAAGTTATGTTTTGTAATGAAAAACAACTTAACTATTTGTATACTCAATTGGATTTCTCGAGTGGTATATCTGATGCATGACCAAGCTAAATATCAAATGAACACTTTCTTGTATCTTTGAATAGATTTGTTATTTTTAATCACATTGTTCTACAACTTCGCAAAAGAGAATTGCATCAAGGTCTCCCAAAATGATAATGATTTCATATGGCTGAGCAGTTTTGACTTCTTAAGGAGAAGATCTCCCATACTTTAGTACTGAAGTCTGATGTTCCAAAATTGCATATCCGCACAAGATAAAACATCCTATGATAGACATAATGATTGGTGTGCCTTGTTCCCATTGTTGAAATTTTCTAAAATTCCATATAAAGAAAAATGTAAAAAATGGAGAGCAGAAATGAAATTGTATTTGTAGCTACTATCTTTTAAGTACACTAAGTCATTTTGCTTGAACAAGTGACAAATTTTCCAAGAATATGTTTTGATTAAACTTCATTAATCAATTTTGTGAACAATTTTGTATTTGTAATTTGTCTTGTGTAATTTATACCTTGTGATGATCTACTTCTAATTCTTTAAATACGAATCTATTGCTTTGCTTCAATGCACCATGCTACATGATTGTGCCCCTATTTGATGTTGGCTTGATGCGCTTCTTTCTCTAATTGTATGTGCTTATACTCCTACCTTGAACCTTGAATATTCTCATAATTAGAAATTAATGTAAATGTTGACAACCTAAGTAGAGAATAATGTAAAAGTTATGGACTAAGCTAGAAGCTTGTTCCATAGCAAGCAATGATACAATGATATATGGACCTCAAGGTGGAAGTCCACGTCAAACAAAGGAACACTAATTTACAGATCATACATGATTTTATCTTTATTTTTTTAGATTCGTTTATACTTTTACTTACATATTTTTGAACATTAATATTCACTCTAAATAAAATTCCGTAACTTCAATTATTCAATAATAGAATTTAATAGAATTTTTTTCATCATCTTGAAATAATGGGCTTTCAGATGAAGATATAAGAGTATAATACTGTATAGAATTTATAGGAGTCCATGCATTGCATACACAATCTGACAAAAAGATTACTCTCATCTTTCAAAACATCATACTCCAAATATTTACTATATACTAAAGCCAATTCATGTATCCATGGTTCAACATGAGAATTTTGAAATTGGACCACAAAGAACCAAAATCTTTAAATACAATAATTTTAAAATTAACAATTGTATTTATTTTTACAGATACTATAATTTTTACTGTAGTTTTTACTATGCATGTAAGAGTTTCTTTTACTTTTACTTGACTTTTGTATCATATGCACGGAAGCATTATTAAACATTACCTACTAGTGTAGGGTACGGGTCAAAGCTAGTGGTTATACATTCAAAACAACACAAAATATCCAAAGCAACAAAACTTATAGTGTTCCACTTAAGGGTTGAAACTAAAGTATACGGTTCAAGGTAGAGGTATGAACATATGTAAGTAGGAAAAGGAGGGCATAAATGATCACCTTTTTTTCTTTACTAAATGTTTGGAAGTCTCATTTTGGGCTTGTTTTTCATTAGTCTTTTGATCTCAAAAATGATATTGTTGTCACATTCAATTAAAGCATCGCATTTAAGATTATTATTGTATTTGGATATAGATACGTCTTGATATTTTTTTTAAACTTATACAATATGAAATATATAAGTCATTATACAGTTTTAAATATTCTTTTGGTGGTAACTCACAAGAACTCGCTGTTAGCTCCCTAAAACTTATTTACAAAAAGAGAAAGACACAAGGAAGTGGGGAACAAAAAAGACACAACCAATTTTTATGTTATTGGAGACGCTTTGTTATGGATAGTCCAACAATGTACTTTCACGAAGAAAAATAGATGGGTTACATCCATTAGTTTTGTGAAAAAGCATAAGGTGTCATCAAATTGAGTTGAAGTCATTTGAACGAATTTGTTTATTTTAACCATAAAATTAATTTTATTTATTTGCAACTAAGTGGGAGGAGTGATAGTTTTACATTAAGAACTTAAGAAGTGATCGGCCTGACATGCAGTGATATTACGCACATGAGACAATTTCAGTTCGGAGGCATAGCAAAGATTAAACCCTACCACCTAGAGAAAAGAAGAACAAAAGTTATGATCTTTTACACGGTGTCGTGTAAAGAACTGTTTCAATATGTAAATACAGTGTGGAATGGTTTGGGAGAAGTGTTCTGAGCAAATATAAATAAAACTAAGAAAAACAAAAATATAGACAAAAGGGAGGGGGGAGATCAGAGGAATGAAGGGGGAAGAGAAAGGACCGTGGTTTTAACCACGAAACTTGGAGTCTCTGCATCTTCTCACATGCTCAGGGGGTAGGTGGCGCCAACTGGTAGTTTCCTGCCTAGTTTTCACTAGCAGTGCCAAGCCACGTGGCCATTCGCATGCTCATACGGGTCCAAAGGGTTTCGAACCCGGACCAGTGCTATGGCGCTTGAAGCACTTTACCAGTTGGACTTCCGCGGCTTGGCGATTATCAGAGCATGCTGAAGGGATTTATATCCCTATCCATTGTTTAATATTTTTTATTTTATGTTTTATTTGAGTGGATTTGATTGGGGAAAACAGATCACATCTTTGGGAAAGCTTCACGGTGACGCCTTCTACAAAGTATTTGTGTTATAAGAAGAAGTTTCATTTAGAACTTCATCAGTTTTTTTGTAGTTGTTTGATTTCTTTGATCATGTCGAATTGGAGAGTTTTTTCTGAGTCTCAGGATGAAGAGCTTCAACCAGAGCTTGAGCTGGATTTTTCTTTATCTCAACTGCCGGTTCGTACTCTTCTGCCATTTAATCCTGCACCGTTGCATGAGCGTCCACAAGAAGAAGCTGGGCCTTCTCGGCCGCCAAAGCAACCTCGTGTGGAGCAGCGGTGGCACGGCAATCTTCAACAAGATGCTCGTGCCTTGGTGATTTTGTTGCAGGTTGGGTGTGTTGAACCTGGTACTCGAGATGTGACGTTTGGAGGGATCTTTGAAGGCCTAAATGACAATCAATACTCTTGTTGTCTTAGGCCTGTCAAAGGAAGTCGCGGTCATCAACGTTGGCTTGAAGGTCCAGTAAATCCGTTGACCAAGGCTGCTCGTGCTGACTTTGTTGCTCTTATCCTTCAACGCATCCTCAAGTTCTTGCAAATGGAGTGAAATTCCTTTTGGAATTCTTTTCAAGCTCTTTTAGACATATATTAAATTTTATTTGTTTAGTTTTTTATGTTACCAAACTTCACCTTGCATATTAGAAGTTTGGTAGATAGAAGGTGGAAATAGTTTACCATTTGGTAGACTTTTGATGCCTTATGGCTAAGATAAGGGATAGATAAGGCTGAAGTAAGCTTGAGGGAGTTAGCCAATAAGTAGTTGAGGCCCATGAGGCGTAGGTATGGGCTGGTGTTGACTTTGGGAGGAGGCAAAGGGGTCGGGTTCCCCTCTCTCCTCCACCAGAGTTTAGTTTTCGGCGTGCAATTTTTGGAGAGCGAGAGCTCAGTGTGTACTATGAATTTTTCTATGAGATTTTGAGAGCTTGTACATCTTGTTGTTGTGCTTCTATAATGATATGGCACGCTCTATTTGGGCTCAGTATGTAATTTCTATGTGTGTTTGAGTGGGACAGTGTCCGCTGTAAAGAAGTTTAGAAGACCGAAACTTCAAAAGCTTGTAGAAACTTGTTTATAGTGTTTTTGTTTACAAAATTTAAGCATGTCAAGTATTATTGCGTTAGTTTCCTATGTCGCTTTACGAATTTTGATTTAGTTTGTTTGAGACAAAGTTATGGCTTTGAAGGTGAGAGGGTGTTGAGCTGCCAAATAGATTCAAGAGTGGAAGTAAGTACCAACTTCATGTGAGCATAGAAACCGTTTGGTATAGATTCTGAAGATGAATTTTGGAGAGAATTTAGGTGCTGTTATCAGCTTTCTAGAAAGCTATCACTCAACTTAATCGAAGCTTGTATGAAGTCAGAGTGTTCTTGAAAGCAAAGAGAGGTGCAGCTGATGCTGAATTCGGGAGTATGACCTTTGGCGAGCTATGGATTCTTGACAGTACCTTGTTGAGCTTTAATCTTTCTATTTCTTTGTGAAGGACTTTGATAGCTTTCCAAAATGCTAAAGCACTCCTGATTTGAAGTGTTTATGCTAATTTGGTGGTTAATTGAAGTTTGGCTAATATTTTAGAGGGAGATTTGGTATTTTGAAGGTAGGTACAAGACTTATACGGTTTTGTATACGGTAGATCGTATTTATACTTTGTACATGTATGTATAAGAGTATTATACGTGTACGTATAAATCATGTATTCGTATAGTATGTTCTACTGTATTTATACATGACAAATATACGTATAAAGGTACTCTACATATACGTATAAAATACTCTACGTATACGGATAGGAATACTCTACGTATACGTACAAAAGGGGGTATAGGTTCAAGTATGTATACATGATGTGGTCAAAGGTTATTACTTCTTATATTATCCTTGTCTTTCATGTCTTGAGCCAAAACTAATAGCAGCCAGAAATCCAGTATTTTCCCAAGGCAAAGACTTCTCTACCCGACATTTGGTGCTTCCACTGAGAGTAGCTTTGGGGCATTGGTTTTGGTTGAGGCATTATGGGAGACACGGTTCATGATATGGAGTCTGGGGGTGGTTTTCGAGAACCTGGTAACGGTTCAAATGTTGCCGGAGAGTTTTTGAGAGCTATGCAGATGTTGATGGATCAGCAATCTGCTAATGCTACAGGACAAGGGGCTACTAAAGCATTGAGGGATGTTATTGGGAAGGTGGGAAGGTTTGATGGGAAGAATATCACCAAGTTCTTGAGGACTTACACTTGTGAAATGGAGATCTATCAAGTTCCAGAGAACAGGATGATTGAGACCTTTGACTTGGCAGTTGTTCCAGAGATCAGAGAAAGAGTGAGGCAACTGCATGGGAATGTTCATGAGCACACATGGGCTAGGTTTGAAGAGAGATTGAGGGATGAGTACTTTGATGAAGACTCTGAGCGGATGACAAAGGGGGCATTTCTGGAATGGGTGGAGCAACGGCCTGGAAAGCATATGGGACCAAGTGAGTTGCTTCGTGAGTTTGAGAGAAGGTTTGGCCAACTTCCATTGTCTGAGAGAAGACTTATGGAAGCTCGGAAGTCTGAGATGTTTTTACAAGCCTCAGATGAAGCCTTAGAAGACAGGCTTCTCATACTTCTTCAAGATGGAGGAGCAGAAGGAGGATTCACTACTAACTGGGAGAGGATGATAGAGTCAGTGAGTCTTATCTCCAAACAACAACGTGTAAAGTCTAGGGGATTGGGCTCTAGAGTGGGCATTACAACTGTAACTGCTCCAAAGGTTCCAGTATCATCCAGTGTACCTTTGACAACTACAACACCAGGGAATAGTCCCAAAGGAAGAGTTCTTGATGATAACACACTTGAAGAACTCATGAAGGGCATGAGGGAACTCAAGGTAGAGATGAGTGCCCTTAAGAGGGATCAGAGGCCAAAAGCATCAGGATCTTCCACGGGACAGAGGGATTTTGTGGTGAGATGCATTTGGTGTGATGATCCCAATCACAAACGTGGTGATTGTGGATCGTATGCAGATGCTATGAAGAGCGGCATTATAACTTTCAAAGAAGGAAGAATTAGAGATGCTGCAACAGATGAGCCTCTTCAGACTAACTTTGGGAAGGGAGGCATGAAGAGATTGATGGAGGAGAAGCTGGGAAGGAGCAATACTTCACGTGGGAAGGAAACAGAGGCCTACACAATTGGAGCTGATTTTAACACAACCCAAGTTTCTACTTATGCATCTAAAGAAGTGATGGTTAGGGGAGCACAAACAATCAGAAAGTTGACTGGGTGGGATGATCCAGTGCATGCTATTACCATCAAAGCATATTTGATGAGTGAGAATGGAGAGAAGGAACCCCATGATGCATCAGTGGAAGTGAAGAGAGGCAGAGCTGTTGATGAAGGTGAATCTGAAGAGCCAGCAAACAAGAAGAAACCATCAAGCAGCAAAGATACATCTTCCAAGGAAGGACCAGCAACAAACACAAGGCAAAGACAAGAATCCCCACCATATCCAGGTGAGAATACACCTTTACCAAAGGACAAGTGGGAAGAAAGAATGAGCAGCAAGAAGGGAAAAGGAAAGGAGGATGAAGGGAAGGGAAAGAGTAAGACGCCAGCTTATAAACTCCAATCCGATATTGAATCTTCAGTGGATATGAAGGGCATTTTGGAAGAGAGAATTTTGGATGCCAAGATAGAGTTTACTCTAAGAGAGGCTCTTGGCATAGCAAAGAAAGATTTCCATGAGCTTATCATTGATGTGATAAAAAGGAAGAGGCAGATGACAGCTGAAACACTGATGACAAGGGCATTGGATACTTTGATGTCCAAAGAAGAAGAAGAGGAGATTGGACAAGTGTTTGCCTTGAGTTGTGATAATGCAGGGAATGATGACCAGATTAAAAGGCAGAGACTTATGGCTTGTGATATCCAAGATACCAAGATTGATATCATGGAGGAGGTTTTGAGTGATGACTTGGAAGATGAAGTGTTACAGATGTTTTTGAGTGATAGAGTGGTTGAGACAAATGAGAGGAAGGATTCTATCAAGAATCAAAGGAAATTTGTCACAACAGAAGCCAAGGTTTTACGATGTGGAGCTGAAAAGCCATACAGACAGGATAGTGAAGCCTTGGTAGCATTTACACATCCATTTTGGGCAAGAGCTACAACGGAGACTCGTGTAAAGATTGGAGATATTGAGGAGTCAATCTTAGCATTGGTAGATCATGGCTCAGAGATCAACATTTTATCCCGGGAGATTTATGAGAAGGGAAAATGGCCAATTGACACCAATCATGGATGGGTATTGAAAGCTGCCAACAATGAAAGAGGCAACCTTTATGGAGCATGTCCAGCAGTGGCCATAAAGATTGGTGATGTAGAGGTGGAGCAAAACTTCTTTGTGCAAAATAATGGAGGTTATCCCATTATATTGGGACAGCCATATATCACTGCAACAAGGATGGAGACCAAGGTATTGGATGATGGCTCACATTATGCCAGGATTCGTAGCCATGATGGTATGAGATCAGTTCAATTTCTCACAGTTAAACCAAATCATAAAAGGCATAGGGACAGACTCAGAGAAACTCCTATGCACTATGTCCATGAGGATTTTCTGGATTTCTAAATTGCACACGTGGAGTATGGGGTGCCACGGGTGCAAAGAAATCATCTACTGCTGCAAGCCCCAATGTACAGAGAAGTGGATACAAGGTTTGGAATTTGACAAAGGATGGATTTACAAGTTTCCAAAAGGTTGAAGATTTGGATTCTATGAAGAGAGGATTGACCAAGAAAATGGAGGAAAAATTAAAAAGAGTTGGTTTGATTTTGGATGATGAGTTTATTTCTGGAGTTGTTGAAGAAGAAGGATTTTCAGATGATATTTTACAAGTTTTAGAGACCCTGCTAAGAGAGGTCAGTAAGTCTATTTCTATGACAGTGGAGATTTGTTCAAGAAGCTTATACGAAGAAATATTGAAGGTAGCTGATGAAGCAAGGTTGGTTGGAAGTTATGGCTTGGAAACTGAGGCAATGGTGAACACCAAGTATAAAACTGTAGCAAAGAAGGTGAAGCCTGTGGCATCACAATTGCCACCAGATTCTGAAGATCATATTAGAAAGGCTGAAGAGGAGCCTGGATTGAGGGAGACAAGGAAAATTGGACACAATTTCACAGAAGAGACATTGGCCAAGCTAAAGATTGGAGGGGGTGAGTTCTTGAATGAACCTGAGAAGATAAGGTTCCGAGAAATGATCTCTAAGCATGGTAAGGCTTTTGCTTCTTCACCAGATGAGATTGGATGTGTTAATCCAAAGATTGTTGCCCCAATGGTCATTTTTACAATACCCCACGTGCCTTGGGATTTGAAGCCAATTCCCGTGCCAAGAGCCTTGCTACCTAAATTGGTGAGTCTATTGAAGGAGAAGATACAGATGGGAATACTTGAACCATCTATGGCTCCATACTCTAACCGATGGTTCACAGTGCCAAAGAAGTCTGGGGCTTTAAGGTTTATCCAAGACATGCAGCCTGCCAACAAGGTGACAATCAGAAACAAAGGGTCAGGACCAATTGTGGATGAGGTTGCTGAGGCCTTTGCAAGACATGCCATCTATTCTATTGGAGATCTTTATTCAGGTTATGATCAATTTCAACTCGCATCAGAAAGTAGAGATTTGACAACTATGAAGACTCCATTGGGACTTGTGAGGATGTGCACATTACCTCAAGGTGCTACTAACTCTGTAGCTCACATGCAGAGTGCCATGAACCAAATCTTGAGGGATTTTGTGCCTGAGAAGACTATTCCCTTTGTAGATGACATACCTATCAAAGGATGCAAAGAAGAGGCTAAAGACTTAACAAAAGATGCTGATGGGTGCAGAAAGTTTGTGAAGGATCACATTGAGGATGTGGAGAAGATTTTAAAAAGGCTTGAAGAAGTGGATTTAACCTTATCCCTTGAGAAGTCCAAGTTTGGAGTAGATGAGATTGTGGTGGTTGGACACTTGTGTGGAACTTATGGAAGAAAACCTAACCCTGAGAAGGTTGATGCTATTGCTAGGATGAAAGCATGTGGCAGCATCACTGAAGTAAGGAGGTTTTTAGGAGCTTGTGTCTTTTATCAGATATGGGTTCCTCATTTTGCTCACATAGCTGAGCCACTATATAAGCTGTTAAGAAAGGGGACCAAGTTTAGGTGGGAGCATAAGCAAGAGCTAGCCATGGAGAGTCTAAAGGAGATGTTGAAGTCTCCACCAATCTTGAGGCAAGTTGACTATGATTGCAACAGACCAGTTGTTGTCACTGTTGATACAAGTCCAATTGCTATTGGTTGGGCTATTGGTCAAGATGATGCAGAAGGAAAGCGATTTGCCATTAGATTTGGAGCAAGAATTCTCACGGATAGACAAAGAGCATATCCACAAGTGAAGAGGGAGCTTTTGGGGGCACTTACAGCTATGAAGGCAGACCGAAATTACTTAATTGGAGCCAATGTGGTGTTGGAAACTGATTGCTTACCATTGTTGGGAATGGTTGCTAATTGTTCAACTCCTGATATTGCCATGTTGAGGTGGATAGCCTACATCAGATCACTCAATCCTATCTTAGTGCACATTTCTGGCAAGAAGAATTCGGTGGCAGATATGCTATCTAGAGCCAGATATATCTGTGAAGAAGAGATGGAATTGCAAGAGATTGGTGAAGATGAAGAAGATGAGGGCTATGGATATGTGCAAGCTATTGATGGAGCCAACATGAGTGATGAAGACCAAGCTTTCAGAGAAGAGCTTTACAGAGGGAAATTAAGAGACATTGGCATCTATTTAAGTACCATGAAGAGACAAGAAGGTTGGTCAGACAAGGCCTTTAAAGGCATTCGACACCAATCCTATAACTACATCTTAAGAGACAGTTTCTTATGGAAGAGGCCAAAGAGGAAGGATGGAATTCCATTAAGAGTTGTGGATGATGAAGAAACCAAGAGTCAAGTTCTCAAAGAGTTTCATGATACACTTTGGGCAGGCCATCGAGGAGTTTGGGCCACTTACCATAAAATTAAGGAAAGATACTGGTGGAAGGGCCTTTACAAGGATGTGGAGGAATTTGTGGCTTCTTGCATTGAATGCCAATTACAATCCAAAGTCAGATACAGAGATGAGTTGCATCCTACCTATCCAGTTGCTATGCATTTTCAATGGGTGATTGACTTGGTAGCTATGCCATTGGGATTGTGGGGCATGAAGTACCTTGTTTTGGCAAGAGAAGAGCTTTCAAACTATGTTGAAGGTAGAGCTTTGAGGACCAAGACCACAGAAGGAGTATGCAGATTTATCTTGGAAGATATCTTCAGCAGATATGGTAGTATTGGAAGGATGAGGGCTGATAGAGGAGAATTGGATGCAGCAGAAGCCAGAGATTTTTTTCACAGGTATGATGTGCGCTTGAAGCTAACTACTGCATATAATCCCGAGGCTAATGGCAAGAGTGAGAGAGGACATCCTCCCATCATCAATGCTCTTGTCAAAGCTTGTAGAGGTAAACCAAAGCAATGGCCAAGACTTCTACCATTTGCACTATGGGCTGATAGAACCACTCATAGCACTGTTACAGGTTATATGCCTATTGAGTTGATGTTGGGACAGAAACCACTTATGCCTACAGAGGATTCAATACCTACTTGGATGTTTTTGGACTGGAAGGATGGTATTACAAGAGAAAGACTGTTGGAGCTTAGAATCCAACAGCTTGAAAGATTGCCTGAGGACCATAAGATTGCATTGGAAAAACTGAAAGCTTCAAGGTTGAGCAACAAGGAAAGATTTGACAAGACACATCGGTTGAGGTCAAAACCTATTGAAGTTGGAGATTGGGTGTTGGTATTTGATAGTAGTTTGGAACATCAACACAGCACAGTTCGAAAGTTTGCACGGAGATGGTTTGGACCATATGTAGTGGTCACAGTGCATAATAATGCTACCTATTCTCTACGAGAGTTAGATGGCACACTTTTGAGGATTCCTGTCGCAGGAAAGAGGATCAAGGCATTCAGAAGGAGAGCCACAGGACTTGCTCTAGAAGATCACACAAACGATCCAACACCATCGGAAGATCAAGATGAAGGAGATGAAGTATCAGATGATCATGGATTAAGTGAACTTGAAGAAGACCAAGACTAGATTGGCACATACCGGTGGATGTGCAGGTTTGGAGGGGGTGGATGTCGTGTAAAGAACTGTTTCAATATGTAAATACAGTGTGGAATGGTTTGGGAGAAGTGTTCTGAGCAAATATAAATAAAACTAAGAAAAACAAAAATATAGACAAAAGGGAGGGGGGAGATCAGAGGAATGAAGGGGGAAGAGAAAGGACCGTGGTTTTAACCACGAAACTTGGAGTCTCTGCATCTTCTCACATGCTCAGGGGGTAGGTGGCGCCAACTGGTAGTTTCCTGCCTAGTTTTCACTAGCAGTGCCAAGCCACGTGGCCATTCGCATGCTCATACGGGTCCAAAGGGTTTCGAACCCGGACCAGTGCTATGGCGCTTGAAGCACTTTACCAGTTGGACTTCCGCGGCTTGGCGATTATCAGAGCATGCTGAAGGGATTTATATCCCTATCCATTGTTTAATATTTTTTATTTTATGTTTTATTTGAGTGGATTTGATTGGGGAAAACAGATCACATCTTTGGGAAAGCTTCACGGTGACGCCTTCTACAAAGTATTTGTGTTATAAGAAGAAGTTTCATTTAGAACTTCATCAGTTTTTTTGTAGTTGTTTGATTTCTTTGATCATGTCGAATTGAAGAGTTTTTTCTGAGTCTCAGGATGAAGAGCTTCAACCAGAGCTTGAGCTGGATTTTTCTTTATCTCAACTGCCGGTTCGTACTCTTCTGCCATTTAATCCTGCACCGTTGCATGAGCGTCCACAAGAAGAAGCTGGGCCTTCTCGGCCGCCAAAGCAACCTCGTGTGGAGCAGCGGTGGCACGGCAATCTTCAACAAGATGCTCGTGCCTTGGTGATTTTGTTGCAGGTTGGGTGTGTTGAACCTAGTACTCGAGATGTGACGTTTGGAGGGATCTTTGAAGGCCTAAATGACAATCAATACTCTTGTTGTCTTAGGCCTGTCAAAGGAAGTCGCGGTCATCAACGTTGGCTTGAAGGTCCAGTAAATCCGTTGACCAAGGCTGCTCGTGCTGACTTTGTTGCTCTTATCCTTCAACGCATCCTCAAGTTCTTGCAAATGGAGTGAAATTCCTTTTGGAATTCTTTTCAAGCTCTTTTAGACATATATTAAATTTTATTTGTTTAGTTTTTTATGTTACCAAACTTCACCTTGCATATTAGAAGTTTGGTAGATAGAAGGTGGAAATAGTTTACCATTTGGTAGACTTTTGATGCCTTATGGCTAAGATAAGGGATAGATAAGGCTGAAGTAAGCTTGAGGGAGTTAGCCAATAAGTAGTTGAGGCCCATGAGGCGTAGGTATGGGCTGGTGTTGACTTTGGGAGGAGGCAAAGGGGTCGGGTTCCCCTCTCTCCTCCACCAGAGTTTAGTTTTCGGCGTGCAATTTTTGGAGAGCGAGAGCTCAGTGTGTACTATGAATTTTTCTATGAGATTTTGAGAGCTTGTACATCTTGTTGTTGTGCTTCTATAATGATATGGCACGCTCTATTTGGGCTCAGTATGTAATTTCTATGTGTGTTTGAGTGGGACAGTGTCCGCTGTAAAGAAGTTTAGAAGACCGAAACTTCAAAAGCTTGTAGAAACTTGTTTATAGTGTTTTTGTTTACAAAATTTAAGCATGTCAAGTATTATTGCGTTAGTTTCCTATGTCGCTTTACGAATTTTGATTTAGTTTGTTTGAGACAAAGTTATGGCTTTGAAGGTGAGAGGGTGTTGAGCTGCCAAATAGATTCAAGAGTGGAAGTAAGTACCAACTTCATGTGAGCATAGAAACCGTTTGGTATAGATTCTGAAGATGAATTTTGGAGAGAATTTAGGTGCTGTTATCAGCTTTCTAGAAAGCTATCACTCAACTTAATCGAAGCTTGTATGAAGTCAGAGTGTTCTTGAAAGCAAAGAGAGGTGCAGCTGATGCTGAATTCGGGAGTATGACCTTTGGCGAGCTATGGATTCTTGACAGTACCTTGTTGAGCTTTAATCTTTCTATTTCTTTGTGAAGGACTTTGATAGCTTTCCAAAATGCTAAAGCACTCCTGATTTGAAGTGTTTATGCTAATTTGGTGGTTAATTGAAGTTTGGCTAATATTTTAGAGGGAGATTTGGTATTTTGAAGGTAGGTACAAGACTTATACGGTTTTGTATACGGTAGATCGTATTTATACTTTGTACATGTATGTATAAGAGTATTATACGTGTACGTATAAATCATGTATTCGTATAGTATGTTCTACTGTATTTATACATGACAAATATACGTATAAAGGTACTCTACATATACGTATAAAATACTCTACGTATACGGATAGGAATACTCTACGTATACGTACAAAAGGGGGTATAGGTTCAAGTATGTATACATGATGTGGTCAAAGGTTATTACTTCTTATATTATCCTTGTCTTTCATGTCTTGAGCCAAAACTAATAGCAGCCAGAAATCCAGTATTTTCCCAAGGCAAAGACTTCTCTACCCGACAACGGTATGAAGTATGGATTAACCAACAAAGAACCACTTGAGAACGTGTGATCCTCTTCGGGATCTCTGGGAACCTCTACATTCCCAATGTCCGGAGCGTAGGCGCTTCCTTAAGGTCCCATAAAAAAACTAGTCCATTTTGCACTTGAATGAAAACCTTTGTTATTTTATTCTCATTTAAAGCATTAGATTGAATACTTTGTCTAAATTTTAAAATTAAAGATCAATAATTTGATAGATTTTTTAAATAATGTAAATAATATTAGAATTAAAAAGCTTAAAGAAGAATTTGTTGATATTTTAAAATCTAGTAAATATAATGTCAAATAATTTTTTTTTCCTCACCAATTCTTTAGGAGTGAAATGTATTTATTTGAGAGTTAAAATGAATGTAAATTTGGATTGATAACAGTTCCACACTCTTTGATTTTATGTAATTTTTACCGAAAAATTAAATTCCAGCATTAAGAAACCCCAATTTGGTTCTATTTATAAAAACATTTTTTTCAATTTAGAAATGTCCAAATATTAATAATACTAAAGTCTATAACCATGCATATTACCTGAATGCAGCATGTTATCACAAAAGCATCACTTTTAATATCACCCTAGTATCACCTTGGCTATAATTTTTAAAAAAAATAACAGAATAAAAAATTCAACGAACTTTTTCAACAAGAGTCACCATTGGAGACAACAACGTCTTTCAAATCACGGCAACTCATGTGAGGTCTGTTGTACTTGAACTTGATGGAATAATTTTTTCTGCATGAGATTCCCAGAAAAAGTTTTAAAAAATATTGTAACTTAGGAACTATCTCCCACTCAAGGTACAGTATAAAGGGGCCACACCAATTAATTCATGGGCACACCAGAAACTCACCCCAGCCAGTCATGAGCCATCCCAGGGAGCAGTAAATTTTCCAAGTCACCTAGTAACTATTCTACATTTCAGTAAAGAACAACGGGTTGGAACACCAGTTCATCCAGACCTTACACAAATTTCATCTGAGTAGAACCCAAGTATCTCAAATCGTATTTAGATTTTAGTCTAAAGCGTAGAACTTCAATTGGTAATTCGATCATCCCACTCAGATAACATTTGGGATTCATATGGAGAATATTTTGGTAGTAGTACTTGATCAAGTTTTGGTGTCATGGTAGTCGGTTTTAGGTGGGTCTACATATGGGTTATATTTATTTTTAAAAAATGGCTTTAAAAATTCAGAGTAAATTAAATATTGAACTAAACATGAAATTTAAAGTTGCATTCCTTTTTAAACGTATTTCTCCTTCAAGGAAAAACCTCCCTCGACTTACACACCTCCAATATCAGTGAAAAATCTCTTAAATGGTTGGTTTCAGGTGCCTCGACCTTGGTAATTGAATTTGGTTGTTTACAGAAAATATAGGATAATTACCGATTTCCTCGTAAAACACCTTGAACACAGTCCCCTTGGACCCTGGTCAAACCAAACAGAGAAGGCCAGGGTCCAAGGCAGGGTCCAAGCAGATGGAAGATGAGCTGCTGGTAGAAAAGTAAATCGGCAACCAAGCAAGGCAAGCGAAGCGGCCAGCGAGTCCGAGCCTGAGTTTGTGTGGCAACCAAGACAGAGACTTGTATGCCGAAATCGCCCTCAGTTCCTGCTCCGTCATCATGTCCATGCCTGCCTCCTCGCTCGACCAGCACCAGTCTCCGCAATCAAGCATCCCTCAGCTACAGTACAAAGCAACGATCTCACAATAAAAAGTAGTACTAGATATATAAGTTATCACGCACTAGTCTTGCACTTTTACTAAGTTACAACCATCAATCAAGTGCAACCGCACTTCGCTCAGACTCCACCCTCCAGCGGCGCCACCAGCCTCCAGCCGCTTCCTGCACCACCTCCATTTCTTATCCTCTCTCTCCCGGCCCTGCGGCGCGGTGGCAATGCCCGGGTAAATGCAGTGGAGCTGGAGCTTGAGGTGGAGTTTAGGTGAGGGTGTATTAATGGGAGCGTAGTTGAAGTGGGTGCCAGTGGACCTGCATTGCTTAGCTGGGAGGGCATGGCATGGTAGTCTAGTGACGTTCGGTGAATTGGGTGCAGTCAGGTTGTGGTTTTTGTGAGGGAGTTAGAGGGGTGTAGTGATGGCTAGTAAGCCGGGTGCATTGACGGAGTATCCGTGGACGAACTTCGGTGCTTGGAAGGTGAGTTAACTTGAATTTGTTTGGAGGTGTTCTAGATTGGATTTCTAGAATGAATTCATTCCTTCCTATGTTGATATTTGTTTGAGTCTCTCATTTTTTACTCTATCTCTGGTTTGGGTTAGGGAGGGGGCGGCTTGTCTAGGGAGTTGGAAAGGAGGGTCATTTTCGTGGGGGTAGCTACATGTTAGTTATCGTTTGCAAGAGTTGATAGATTCAAGGTGTAGTTTTTTTTGTTTTTTTTGTTTTTTTTAAAAAATTTGTGTCTTGTGAGTGGTCGCAATCCGTTGTCGTAATATCTGGTTCTGGAGAGTTGGGCTAGAATTGGTGCCATTCGCAATGCAACCACGATTTGGACAGACACAGGATGCCAGAGTACAGAAATCTTTCGAGAATATCATTTCAAGTGTTGGACAGTTAGAAACTTTCTCTGAAACCAAGCAGGTGTTGCGAAGAGTTGGGCTTCTGCGGAGTGGATAGGGTGCAGTGATTTGTATCGAGTGTTGGTGAAAAGCACAATTAGAAATTCTTAATCTAACTTTGGGAAAATTGGGAATTGCAGTACACTCTATTTCTTCCTTATGTAGCGAAAGCCGTGCACACAAACTTGCTCGGTGGCCATGAAGCGGACAACTGGTGCTTGCACATGTTGTGCGTCTCCTTACTCCGCTACTTGCACGGGCAAGTGTGGATGAGCCTCTCGCGGTGCCACTGGCTTACTGGGAAGTACCGCATTCAGACCAAGGGGATCAACTTCGACCAGGTGGACAGGGAGAGCGCCTGGGACGACTACATCATTCTTCACGTCATTGTAGCAACTCTTGTCCACGCAGTGCTACCCGGGTTCCAAAATTTCCCAGTCTTTTGGAATTCACAAGGAATTTTAATCTTGCTCCTTGTGCACATGGGACCAACTGAGTATATCTACTACTGGCTTCACCGGGCACTTCATCACCATGTTCTTTACAACAAGTATCACTCCCACCACCACGCCTCGTTCATCACAGAGCCCGTCTCAGGTATGATCAGAATGAATACTTGCCAATTCTGGCAGCTCTCAAGATCATGGTTTATTGACCTGAAGCACTTTTGGGTCCAATATTTAATAATTTCTGGAAATTTTTATTCAAAATTTGTGTAAACAAGTCGATAATGATTGCTTCCGAATTCTTTACTTTTTTTTTAGTGAACTCTTGGTGGTCGTTCGATGACTTTTTGTCTGTGCATTCACCTGATTCTTTTACTCTTTCTTATTCTGGTTTTTGTTTTATGTGGATAGGCTCTGTGCATCCATTTGCCGAGCATATGATGTACACAGCAAACTTTGCTATCCCATTGCTGGGGACGTGGGCGCTTGGAGGGGCGTGCATGGGCATGTTTTATTTCTACTGGCTCTTCTTCGACTTCATGAACGCAATCGGCCACTGCAACTTCGAGTTTTTCCCACCTTGGGTGTTCCGCGTCTTTCCTTTTGTGAAATACCTTATCTACACCCCAACGTAAGCTTAATCAAACACCTCTTCGTTTGATACAATCAGGAGTTAAACTAACAACTGTTTTAATTAAGCCTAAGTAGTGACTGATTATTTTGTTGAATTGCCTTTGTTTCTGGCAGGTTCCACTCTTTGCACCATTCTCATGTGCATACGAACTTTGCTCTTTTCATGCCGTTGTATGATTACCTCGGCGGTACAGCTGACAAGATATCTGACTCCTTATATGAGCAAGTGAGAGAAGGAAGACAAGAGAAGCCGGATTTTGTTTTTTTGGCACATGGGACTGAATTGCTGTCCGCATTCCATTTACCATTCGGGATTGCTTCCTTCGCAGCCTGGCCTTATGCTCCCAAGTGGTTTCTCTGGCCTTTGTATCCTCTCACGCTGCCTATCATGGCCCTCCTGTGGGTGTTTGGCAAGGCTTTTGTGTCTGACACCTACCGTTTGAAAGACTTGCGTACTGAGACCTGGGTTGTGCCGAGGTTTGGATTCCAGGTAAATAAGCTGAGTCAAACAATTCTGTAATTTTTCAGTTTAAAGAAAAACTTGTTAAACGTCTGTTGAGACTCCTACACCCTTGGAGTTCGTTTAATCTAACTGTGACATGATACTCTTGTGGCAGTACTTCCTCCCGTTTGAGAAGCAGCGCATTAACCGTCTCATCGAACAAGCAATTTTGAGCGCTCAAGAGAAGGGCGTTCGTGTAATTAGTCTCGGTGCTCTTAACAAGGTCTGTTGCTGCACTGATCTAACAAACGAACTCTGAGTTAATGGTCATTTTAATGAGAATCCTAGTCAGTCTTGTCGTTTAAAATATCATTATGCTCCTTTTATCCATTCATTCTTTTTCAGCAATTTTCACAATTGGTGAAGAGGAAGATGATAGGTGATGAACTTGGCACCTTGAAATAATCAAAAGCTTATAACATTAATAATTCTAAGTCTTGAAAAGAGCGATTCCATCCGAGTCGTTATCTGGCAGTTTGTGACACAGTGACTGTTCTGCTGGGCGTATATGATAATTAGTTACGGAGAACGCTTGTCTAAAGCTTTAGGCTTGTTGTATGGACAGAATGAAAGCCTAAATGGAGGTGGAACCCTGTTTGTGCAAAAGCACAAGGACTTGCGCATCCGAGTGGTGCATGGCAATACTTTGACTGCAGCAGTTATCCTCAACGAACTACCCAAGGATGTGAAGGAAATATTCCTCACAGGGGCTACTTCTAAACTTGGTCGTGCCATTGGCCTCCATCTCTGTCAACGTGGTGTGCGAGTTTTGGTAAGTTCTGTCGTTAATCTCCTAAGTATTAATTAATGTACAGTAGTTATGGAATTAATTGGATGGATCTGAGCAATTTCTTTGGGAATTCTTGTAATGTGTATTTTCAATCTTTATGTACTTACAAGGCCTTTTACATGGTGCTGTAATTGGTGGTGACAGATGTTGACAACCTCCCGGGATAGGTTTGAGATGATTCAATCCGAGCTAGCACCAGAGCACAGAGAGAACATGGTGCAGGTGACGAAATACCAAGCTGGCCAGTCGTGCAAGACCTGGGTGATGGGTAAATGGGCTACTCCAGAGGAACAAAAATGGGCTCCTGCTGGAACGCATTTCCATCAGTTCGTTGTGCCTCCCATTCAAGAGTGCAGAAAGGACTGCACCTATGGGAAGCTCTCTGCCATGCAAGTGCCAAAAGAAATGAAAGGCTTACGCTCATGCGAGGTACCAAATTTCTCCAGCTAATATTAATATTTCCTATTCAATCTCTTCTGCCACCTCAGTAGTTTGCATAGAAGATTTCAATAACTGTTTTATTTCTTAGTCGAGATCTCGCTACATCGAAAAAATGGCCGGTGCAGAATCAAACATGACTGAAGAGATGGTTCTTGTCTGTGCAGATGACAATGCCCCGAGGTGTGGTGCATGCTTGTCATGCCGGAGGGTTAGTCCACGCATTGGAAGGATGGGAGCACCATGAAGTTGGTGCTATTGATGTGAGCCGCATTGACGAAACGTGGGCTGCAGCCATGAAACATGGATTTAAGCCTGTTTGTTGAGAGCTCAACATATCGTCTTTGAGCAGTCTTTGCCTGTAAAGTTGAGACTTGAATTTTGATTCAAGTGTAAGTTTAGCTATGTTGGGACAAACTGTACAATCCCACCTGCAGCAAGTAGTTAGTTCTCTGTAGTTGGTGTCCTGGCACTCGAATTCTCCGATAAACCATTTTTCAGCGGTGTTAGAAACATGGCATACCGTAAATCATTTTTAGCCGCACTAGCAATGGGCTGTGGTCCTTTAGTTTCCAGTTGAATTAGAAACAGTTTGTAGAAAGGAAGGATTGATAATGATCAATTTATCTCACTTAGGGAAGGTCTCACCTCCATTCATAAGCTCGAACACTGGTTCAAAATGGGACATTGTATTATCTTTTATTACTTTTAAATGAATTTTGACACGGCAACTGGTTGGATTTACCAAGTTGAGAACCAAAAATTAGTGGCAGGAGTATGAGCTGATATGACTGAAGAGGAGGGATAAAAAATCGACTATGAGATGGAACTCCTCAGCTTAAGAAGTGTCTTGCCACGTTGAGTAGGCAGCTTAGTTATAGAATGATTAATCAGTGACTCATGAAAACAATATCATACTGGAAATTGGAAATTGAGTATGAATCAAGCAGATCTTAAACACTCAAATCTGACTTCATTGTGTGAAGAGTAGTAGTGAACCCAGAAATGTCTTGTCACATTTAGTAGCCATCTAGACAAGTATTATCGATGAGAGAGGACACTGAGAACAGGCAGCGAACTCAAAAACAGTGCAGGAGTATGAGCTGACATGACTAGAGGGCAGGGATAAGCAATTCACTATGAGATGATTTTGAACAGCTCTGATACACTTGAAGTGTAAGTCAACTTTCATGCAATTGACATCTTCAGTTTGAGGAAGTGCCTTGTCACCTTGGTTGTAAATGATTAATCAGTGACTCAGTAAAACAACATCACAGTGGAAATTGAGTATGGATTAAACAGTGCTGAAACACTCAAATCTGATCCCATAGACTAAAGAGTAGTAGTGGACCCAAAAATGTCTTGTAACATTGAGTTTTCAATGACAGAGCAAACTGAGAACATCCGGCGAACTCAAAATGTCCATTCGTCATATGAGTCATCTCAAGTTGGATGATGATGAGTGTAATGAGATTACAATCAGGGAAAAAAAAAAAAAAAAAAAAAAAACAAATGAGACAGGCCGGTTTAATTGCTTTCTCTTTTCTTTATTCTTTCCCTTTTTCTTTTTATCTTTTTCATTTCCTTTACTCTTTTTCTTTATTCTTATCTTAATTTTTTAAATTTTTCTTTATTCTTTTTCTTTACTTCTTTTACTTTTCTATGCTTACTTTTACTTTTTGTTTAACTTCATCATATTCTCCAACACATGGTTGACTCTTCAACTTGAAGATATAAATATTGTAGCTTTTGGTACAATTCACTACTTTTACTTTAATACTTGTTATCAAAGTAAAAACCAAACACTCTATATAAATACAACATTTAGTATCAATTGTAGTTTATGATTTGTACTCCTAATATATATTTCTATCAAATTGGAAGGCAAAAATTGATGGCTGTTCTTTTAGTCACTAGTGTTGGTGAGCTTGTAATTGACCTTTTCACTAATGAATGCCCGATTGCCACTCAAAACTTCCTCAAGCTCTGCAAAATAGAGTACTACAAGAATTGCTTGTTCCATTTGGTACAAAAAGATTTCATCGTCCAAACTGGTGATCCTACAGGCACTGGGAGTGGAGGTGACAGTATTTTCAAAATTATTCACAAGGACCATCCAAGGTTTTTCCTAAATGAGTTTCACCCTAAACTAAAGCATAACAAAGTAGGTGTTGTGACCATGGCTAGTGCTGGTGAGAATAAAAACGCATCACAATTCTATATAACAACTTCATCACAATTGAACTATCTTGATGGAAAGCACACAATTTTTGGAGAGATTGGAGAGGGTTTACAAACATTGATGAAGATCAATGAAGCCTATGTTGACAAGAATTATAGGCCATACGTGGATATAAGGATAAAACATACTACTGTTTTGCACGATCCATTTGATGATATGGTTGGCCTAGTGGAGCTTATATCAAACCAATCTCCAAAGCTCAAGCTTCCAATTGATGAGGAGGGCAAGCGTAAGAATGATGCCCAAAGTTCAGCAATATTTTTGGAGACAATAGGGGACATTCCAACAGCAGACGTAGAGCCTCCTGCTAATACATTGTTTGTATGCAAGCTGAACCCTGTTACACAAGAAGAGGATCTTGACATAATATTTGGAAGGTTTGGCCATGTCAAGTCAGCCAAAATCATACATGACTTCAAAACTGGTGATAGTTTGTGCTTTGGATTTATAGAATTTGAAACCAAGGAAGAATGTGAAGATGCTTTACTCAAAATGGACAATGCTTTGATAGATGACCGACGAATACATGTAGATTTTGCCAGAGTGTGACACATTTATGGAAGATGTACCGTAGAAAGTAAGATTGAATATACATGAAGAACTTAGTACGACTAGGTGTTGCTTTAAAAAAACTTCAAAAGAAGATTTTTTTGGAATGGCCAAGGCTCATTCTAAATTCAAATACATTTATATATGGACATCATGTTGGTAAGAAATGTACTGAAAAGATAATCTTATATAATGCATTTGAATACTTTGGTGTTTGGAAATGCTAGCATGTGAGCCTAGGAGTATGAGCCTAGACCTAAATAGTTCTCTTTTCTAATTTATTTTTTGTATGTGGACCTATGACCACGGTTTAGGGTTTAAGGGTTTAGGAGCTATGGAATACATTATTCTTGAAGTTAAATAAGAGGGTTTAGGGTATGAAATGTCCATTCGTCATGATATGAGTCATCTCAAGTTGGTGAGATTAATGAGATTCAACTGTTACTACATGGATGTTTCCTCTGTGAGAACTAGGATATAAGATCAGTATGTTGTGTTTTTATGCAGGTGTCAAGCGTTACTGGTTTCTGTGAAGGCTGTGTCTTCTTTCAAAGGAGGGGAGAAGATCTCCAGAGAAGACGAGCAAGTGAAAACAGGTGAATGTTCGTCCTTTCGCTTTCAGGATAATGGAGGGGAGATATTAGACGGAGAGCCAAGTTGGCATTTTGTTAAGAGTAATTTTCTTCTGTTCTCCGTGGCTTTCTGATTGGGAAAGAGCAATTTCGTAATTTTTTTGCAGCCATGGATACGATCAAGTCTACCGGCTGGGAGGACAACACTCGTAGCAGCTGTGATGGTGAAAAACCGGGCAGGATTTGTGAGCAGGAAGTGGTCCAAACAAGTCTAGCGTTGCAACCCACTGATCTGTATCTGAATCAAGCCGTTCCTAAAAGAGAAGCTAACCCACCTAGACTTCTTTGTCCATGGATGGGAATTGTGGTCAACATCATTGACAACCCCAAAACAAACAACTCAAGGGCCCAGTCGGCAGCCAAAGCTGCAGCGATCAAAGAAAAATTCAAGGTACACAGCTAGACTGATGTCTTGTATAGAATAAGGTATTCAACACTAGGATATGAAAATGTATGCCTTGAATTTTACCTTAATCACTGTAGCCATAGAGTGTGTATTAGATAGGAAAAAAATATGCAACAGCTCTACTCCTCTGTTTGATGGAGAGAAAAGGGTTGCCCTGGACCTACTCTGAGTCTCAACTGTTGCATTGTTTTGTGGTCAAGCAGGAGTACAATCCAGAGAGAGTGTTCATGTTCCGTGACTGCAACGGGCAACAGAGTACAGCACTTTTAGTCTTTAAGGACGGTTTTCAAGGCCTTGAGGATGCTCTAGCATTTCAAGAGACATTTGTTGAAGGTGGTCGTGGTCGGAAAGAGTGGTGGGACGAAGATCGTCCTGCAAATGTGACCCTTTATGGATGGCAAGCAACTGAGAAAGTAAGCATTCTTTTTCCTGCTTGTAGAGATCCAAATTGTCAAATGTGAACGAACTGCACGCTTTCCCATTCAATCCTCATTTGGATTGCACAATTTTCCAAGTTGGGAGAATCTCTCTGGGTTATACTAAAATGCTTTAACTTGGGCAGGATTTGACGATCAACATGGGCAAAATGACAGAGCATTTGAAGAAGTCTTGCCACCTGAAGACATGGGATAGCCAATTCACGGCACTGAAAGATAGAATTGACATGGTTGATCCATTAACTTCGAAGGCAAAGAAGAAGGTTGAGAAGGTGGCACAAGAGCTCGATCGAGGTAAGTTCGGCAAAGATTGAGCTGAAAATTACTTGTTAGGATGAGAATGTTGGAGACCCTAACTTGCCTCTCCTTGTGTCAGTTCATTAATTCTGGCTTTGCACGGTCACACAAGGTATTCATATGTTGAATGTCGTAATTGGGTGCAACGCAGGTCGGGACAAGATGGAATTGAACTTGCTACTCAGAGTGTATCCACTTCAGGAGAGGTTGGAGATGCTTGAGCATTGCTGTGCTGTGTGGCGATGAAAGAATCAGAGAACCTGTTAAGGCTGACGCAATGCTCCAGGAATCCTCGGCCTGCGAAAACGATAACCATCAAGGTGACAAAGGGAGGCCATTACATCAAGGTGATCGAAGCCTATGGGATGCAATCACATCTTATGGAAATTGGTACCAGTTCTTTCTACACATGGGTTGCAACAGACCTGGAAAAACATATTGACTTCTTGCAATTTTAATCACATTTTTTGACTGCATCAGGATCCTTGAGATGTACACAATTTGTAAATAGCAATGTGCGCTAGAGTAACAGTTGTAGAATTTTAAAGCATAAACACTTGCAGACTGTAGCGCTCGGTCCAATGGCTGCTCTTGCCCAGCTGCAGTTTTTGTTGTTGGAAGAACAGAGCTTTGTCTCATGAGACTATCATATAGTTTTGTGACCCTTATGAATCTTTTTCGATTTCGATTACACTTCCCCAGTCTGCCTTCGCTTTCGTACTGTATGTCTATTTTCTCCAACTCGCCTACTCAACTTCGAAACGCTCATGGCACTGGTAGGAATAACCAGCCCTAAAGTACATGGCATACTGTCGCTGATGTGTTTGAAGCACAGTTTTGTGAAATCGTTCCGGTACTAATAGAGACCAACAGATCCACATTTGCCTTACCTGTAGACTTGTGACAGCTGCAACTTAATGGGAAATCTAAGGTCATTGGAATTTGGAACTGTTCTCTTTCAACATCAGATGGTTGCAATCAATGAACAAGAGTTGAGGAAGTTAAAGACTTACAATCCCTTGGCACAGTGAGAAATATATATTTCATTGGAAGTAGACCGCTGCACATTCTAACAGGCACTGGACAACAAAGATCTCCGCAGGGGAGAATTGAAATTCATTGAAAGGTGAGTCTTGCACACATACTGCAAAATGGCACAGCAAAACCTGATGGCGTCTATCTGAAAAATTAGCCTGAACTCCAACAGCCATGTGCAATTGGAAGCTTCTACAATGGACAAGACTATTTACTCCAAAAATGAAACAGACTTCAGGAAGGTGTAGAAAAACTTACGAGAATTGTGTTCTACCAAATCTTTGGAAAACGTTTGTGATGCAGAATATACGGGAAGTAACGAGAGGATTGTAAAATTGTAGCTGGGAACTCACAGGTCAGATTCGAGTTACGGCTCCATGGGAAGATATTAAGTTTCTATGAAACCTGGATTTGGCGAACAAAGTACTTAGGTTTCTGGACTTTCGGAATGGTGATGGTGAGGACACCATCCACCACCGTCGCCTTCACCTCATCGGGGACGGTGTTGTCCGGCAACCGGAAGCGACGGCAGAACACGCCGTGAGCCCGCTCCATGCAGTGATACAAGTCGCCCACCTGCGCACACTCCTGCTTCCGGTTCCCGCTGATCTCCAGCGTCGTCCCGTCCAGCACCTGCACCTTCACCTCCTCCTTCTTCAGCCCCGGCAGATCGGCCTTAAAAATGTGCGCCTCCGGGGTCTCCCGCCAATCAATCTGCGCGCTCGCCATGGCCACCTCGCGCACATGCACTCCTTCCTTCGGACTCGGATTCGAGTGCCGCCGCGGAGGCGGCGCTCCGCCCAGCACCGAGACTCCGTCGTACGGGTCCCAGACGGTTCCGTTCAGTGTCAACGGATCGATCAGGCTGATGTTGCCATGTCCGAAACGCGGGAGCGACATTCTGATCTTTCCAGCAATCTGCGTTCAGCCACTTCACAAACACGACAACACGTTTATCTTCCTACTTTGAATATTAATCCGTAGCAGAAACATTTCCTTCCCTGGTCAGTGAATTACAGTAGTTGCGTGAACTGCATACATGCACAGAATTGAATTGAGAATGCATGCACTGCATGTATCCACTATCCACAATATGTATGATAATGGCACTTTGTGTTGAAATTATCTTCCGAATCACATCGTCGTTGATCGATCGACCTTAAATGCTGTTCAATGACGTCCTACTCAGTGGGAAGAAAAGAATGTATGCTCATGAAAATTTGATTGCATTGATGCGTGTCTGTGTAAGCTGTAAGTGTCTTAACCCTAACCTCAAGAACCAGAAGAATGCTCCTGGTTTGAGCTTTATCTTCAACGTGCAGAAGAATGCAGGTAATTTTGGTTTATAGTTGATGCTTGTCTACAATGCAATGCAATGCAACACAGATGATGTATTCATGAATTGGATTGTTTTTAGAAGGGGGAGATACCGGTGAAGCTGCAGCATACCTTGAGCAGGATGATGCTCGCAAAATGAACCAGGGAGTCTGTTTGGTGCTTGGTACGTGTTGGTATGCAGCGAATTTAATAATTAAGCGAGAGCATGTATGAACCGAGATCTAGGATGGCATTCACAGTGAGTTAGGGAATGGGAAGAGATGAAGAAGATAAGTAATGTGAGAAGTGGTGCGAGATAACATAGTGGAGAAGATGGTGGAGGAAGAGTAGAAGGGAAGGTTTGGAAACAACCGGGTTGTTGTTCTCGAGGTAGATCGTTCAAGAAAGCTCTGGATAAGTTAGAATAGGGCTCAGTTTTCTTGCCATGGCAACCATCTGGAATCTGCCTCGTGTTGTTTGTTAATAAAGATACAAGTTATCGGAACTACAGTTCAAGCTTGGAATGTTCCTGTATTTGCAAATTTTAGCTACGTACTTCTGGCTATATTTATTTATACGTACTTCCAGATTATTTTACGTACTTGCAAATAATCATCATCAGAATATTCTAAATACTTTAGAAGTACGAAAACTATGTATAAATGTGAAAGATTCCTGGAACAAATACAGCATATTCTCTGTACTCCGGTAACCATGGATTAAACAGCCCCGTGTAATTTCTGATGCACGCTTTGGGACTTTGGGTGGTACCACAGGTGACAAAAATAACCAGTTCTATTTTATGGTCTACAGCCATTCAAATTTGAGGAAATATCCGGTTGATAGGTGTCAACCTTGAATTTCATTGTTGTCAGCGCCAAAAACACTAGTTAGTGGTGTGTAAGCTAGAGCAGAGTGGGACTTGGAGAATGTCACAGACAAGGTGACTATTCATAGAAAAAAATAATGTGAAATGGGCAGAGCCCATCCGAATTCAACGGACTATTCTACACCTTTTCATGGGAGGTTGAATTTCGGAATACACCAGCATTATGTGTACATGTGTAACTAACTCATAATATCAATCACCGCCCTGGGAAACTCTTCCGGAAAAAATGGTTTCCTCGAGGAACGATACCACTCAAAAGGATATAAACTAAGAGTTATATCCTTACAGCCATGTAGCAGAACGATGTAAATCGCAATGCTCGGCACTAGTTTCTGCATAGTAGAGCTTGTCTCCTTCAAGCTCAGGTTCTCACGCCATAAAACCTTCTCATAGAAGGGCCACCTTATCCAAGATCATCTATAGGATACAAAACAAAACAAGAAGCTGAAAAGATCAGCAACAGGATGTAGATGCAAGTTTAAAGGCAACTCAATCCTGGTCAGATAATAATTCAGAAAATAATTCCAAGCGTGGCTTCACTAAAAAGAAAAAGCCGTCTCACCTTCAAGGTTGGAGAGCAAGTACGTTGTAGCCTGAAGTTCATCTGCTGGAACTCAGATTAAAATTCCAGATTATGATCACGTTATAGAGTTTGCATCTTCACACTCACATCACTTGGCCGATTTCAACAACTTCGCATGGCCTCTGCTTGACGATGAATCCGCGGCTGAGAGGGATATGATCTTGACTGTTGATGGCTGTTTGCTTGACCTTCCTCATTGCGGACACTAGAATTATTGGACATCGGAGACCCTGAAACGGTCTCCTCTTTACAAAGAGAGGCTGAATCTGCATCCAGCCCTTCCGATAACAACTGACTCAGCTCCTTCAAGCCCAAAGCATGCTCCAGCCGCTTGGTGTTCCGAATGCCATTTCGACAGTCAAGAGAGACCTTTTGTGGCGCCACTGGTACTGCAGCAACAGCCGCTGCTTGTGCCTGCAGAGGCCGTTGTTCTTCGACGGTTGACCGAGGCTGGCACTGCGATGATCCCATCGGCGACAAAAGCGAGTCTCCATTTTGAATATTACCAGTCCCGAGATTCATACCGTTCTGCATTTGTTGCCCACCATCAGAGATGATCAATGGTGAAGCCATGCCTTGTGGACCCTGGAACCGCGGCCCCATGAGAGTGGAAGGAATGACGAGCGCCATGGGTGGACGGATTGAGCCTGCTGCTGCACCAATCTCGACACCTTGAACCGGCCCTGTTACTGGAAGGGCATGAGAAGCAGGCTGCCAACTGTTCTGAGGCATATCACCTTTGTGCCATGTCGACGGATTGGTTTGTCCATCCGGAATTCCAAGTACTTGAGCGGCCACAAAATTGCTGGGTGCGGACTGTGCAGGTGCCTGCTGCTGTTCTGTTTTATGAAATAATAAGTGCGCAATTGAACGATCGATGGGATTGGTTTGGGTCTCCAAGTTCATGTTCATCCTGCACATACCCAGCGATGGACCAGCTATTAATTCTAAAGTTCTTGTATTAAAATCCGTGCAAATTTTATTCTAGAATAAGCATGCTCGTCGTTTCAACACCAAGTTAGTTTGGTCAATACCTGGATACCCTGCTTGATGAGCAAGGGTCACTATTGGTTGAAGACTCCAGACCATCTGAAGCAGCATCACCGGTGGTCTGGGTGTTGTTGCCAGATTCCTCACCACCGCCTCGCCCACCAGATCCGTTCCTCCTCATCGCACTTCTCGCTAACCTGTAGAGGGCGTCCCTAATGCACAACTTCGTCTCTACTTCCAACTGCAAGATTCCCAAAACGAAAGTATCAGAGAAAGCCCACAAAAATCTGGCGCACCTAAATTGGAAACAGCAAGAGAAAATGCACGCGTTTATCAAAGCAGATGAAGTGAGCAAAGTGAGCAGAAGGGCACCGATTTCACGGTATTCTGTAGCTTATCAAGGACCACTGCTTCCATCGAACCACCTTCGTCTTCAGGTGCGGTGTCCAAGCTGGTTTGGCCCACTGAGAGGGATAGTTCAAAGTCACTCTCTACTGCAGATATCTTCATCTCGCTCACAGTAGTGACAGGTACATCTGGCTGCCTCAAAGGCATGATCTGAGGTAGCTGTGCAGCTGGTACATTGCCTAAGCTTGGACTTAGGCTTGAATCTATGGGAGCCGCTCCTTGGGCCACGAACTGCTGTTGCTGATGTTCAACAGCAAGCCGTGCCTGCATCTGCTGTAAATACTTCAGCTTCTCAATCTTCTCTTGTGGGGTCATGCTTGAACTGCTAAGGGGTGGACAAATGGGTGCATCCACGGGCGAACGCAGCTGAAACTGCGGATGCGGCGACATCATGCCATTCGCTTGAAACGAAGCAGGTTTTTGAACACCCATAAACAACCCAGTCTGAGAAGAGACTGGAGTGGGTGGCACTGGCTGGATGTGGCGAATAGAAGGAGTGTACCCAACATGGATGTACGGAGGTGCCGGGCGTATCATCGGCTGCATAGATGCGAGATTAGAACGGGGAGCTACAAACCCATACAAAGCAGCTGCTGTTTGTGGCTGACTGAAGTGATTTGCATGTGCAGTCAGTTGCATAGGAATCGGTTGCAGCATATGTGGCGGTAGTACATGGGAATTGCTGTAGGCTGAACCATGGATAAACTTTCGGTGATTCAGCTGTCGCCTAGATCTTTCCTCAATCCTCTTGCGATTTGCAGCATGCCGCCGCGCTCTCTGAAACTAATATCAACGACAGGAACGGGGTTAGCTGAATTGTCAGAACATGCAAATAACACACATACAAGGGTGTCTTAAAACGCTGAAAATATGTATTCTTTCAAAAATTGACATCCAACAAGCACGAACAGGGAGGAGCAAGAACATTGTCTAATACCTGCGCCATGCTGGCTTTTTCAGAATCTGAATAACTGACAGAAGATGCACCAGCACCATCTTCAGACATATCCATACCGACGCAAGTACCCCCTTCCAACTTCGGTAAAGGCGCATCTCCATCCATTGCCTGTGACAACGGAACATTGTCAGTGTTAAATACAACAGCCGAAATGACTAGTTCACAATTTGCAGCTTTGCACAACTCGACTGGTGACAAAATCAACGTATTCATGTTGGACGTGTACATACTGAACTTTCTACATCATAAGATTACGTGGTATCTCATTCGAAGCACTATGTTGTCCTGAAGATTTGCTGTTAACTAAGAGCAACGACGATCCCGAACTTCACTAACCTCTCCATCTTCCAGACAGTCACTTGCCAGGAATTGGGTGCCTGATTGGGAACTATTCCATCTTTCATCAGCGGGCATGTAATCGACAGTTTTCACGCCTACTTGAGCCTTCTCTAGAGTTGGTTGGGCCAACTGTGCATCACCAGGGACGAACTCCATTCCCAAATCAGTAGCATCTGAGTTCCCTTTTGCCGTTGCGCCACACTCGGAACGTAGAGATGACTTGGCTATAGTCATGTTCTCTGGTTGCACATCAGGAGGAGATGCTGAATCATGCCACTGCATGCTATCCACTACAGGGCCGGCAGGCCCTGATCCAAAGGTTAACTCTGGTCCAGAGCTGCAAGTCATTGCAAACACCATTAGTATTTTTGCTCGTGTCATGCCAGAAATGTCGTACCATCTACAAGACTGTGCTAGTGCCAGGAAATACATCTGTTCAGTTACCTCACATCACAGCCAAATGCAACGAGAATGTGTGCTTGTCAATGCCCAAAATTTGAAGGCCAACTTCTGTCTACACTGAAACCATGTTCTCGATGATACAGAGAATAGAAACTCTCGGTGCGCAACAGAGAAGATGAGCAAATTCACAATCAAGCAGAAGTAAAAAGCACTACTAGCACAAGACTTGCCCGGAGAATGTTTTGGACCCAACAAGGAACCCCAAAAGAGAAGTGCACAAACCTGAGCAAATTGTCAACATCTTCCAGATTTCCAAAACATTGCTCCCAATTGTAGTCTGTTCTGATGCCGTCACTGACAGCGCCAAATAGCGGCATCCCTTCTTCCGGGTCCTCCACATCATCCGATGCGAAGTAGCAGGCCGTTGAAAGAATCCTAGCGTCCTCTTCTGTGTAAGGATCGCCCATGAGATTTCCCAGATCAGCGCTTCCCATACTAAACGGTTCGCTCTTAACGTCATCTTTGCCGGTCATACTTTCCTTCCCTGCCACAATTGCCAACGCCCAGGTTTCCACAATACACGTTAATTCCTCCAACCGCCTTTCGAATTTATGATAATTAGGACACCATGCACCAAGATATACAACCACTTGAGAACCAAAAGCCCGTACACCCCCAACATGTGGCGTGCATAAGGAAGCCATGCTCTCGTACCACTGGCTTCTGAACTAGATTTTGTGACAAGTAAACGGGGGGGGAATAAGACCTGAAAACGCGGATGTTGAAAAGAAGCTCGATTGTTGGGGAAGAGAACGCTTAGTCAAAGTGTGGTCTGACCCACTGATGAGGTCATTCCACATAACTGGCTTGCGAGGTAGGAGGGACTGCAACATCGACTCGTCAGGTTGCGCCCACAACTTCTCTACAAGATCGTTTGGTAGATTGATTCTGCCTTCCTCGCTGCTTACACTGCTTCTCTGTGACTAAGTCTTGTGCCCATCACGTCGAAGTAAAACGCCTTCCTTCCACAAATCCTTGCTATGATTCTTTCCACCGGGTCGTAAAATTTCTTGGAACCTACCCAGCAACAGAGCATCTCACTGCACCACACATAACCGCATGTCAGAAGAAACTGTCATAACACTATTGAACACTTGTGAACCATATCCTCTGCAACCTCACTCCCAAGTCCTCAATTCTCTGCGTGATGGATCCCTGCGTACCATCACCGAGCCTGAAACGTTTACAAGTGCACAAACTATCTGTACTTTAGGCGTTGAACAAGTCAGACATCTCTGACAATCACGTCACAAAACCATCACCAAACTATGCAAAAACCAACCTCCTCACACCTCTCAAATGTACTCGTATTCCTACGACACTCATAGCTGATTCCAAGGAACAACCACGACGCCAGAAATGCAGTCCATGCCAAACGGACCACAACCAGGCAACAAACAAGGCACCACCGGCCGTCCCCTCCCGCCCCGCACTTGACCATTACCACAGAGCGGGGGGAAATGAAAAAACCAAGACTGCGATCTGATAGAAGATGCACCACGGACGCCTCTGGCGGCCGCTCTCGCACGCAACTCACACCACATACACTCCGCAGCTGACCACATTTTCCGACCAGCTGACCACCATAACCTTACTTTAAATTTCCACTCCCTATTCTCCTCCTGTTCAGCTCCACCACCGCAACCATCTGTTCCCTACCACTCCTCAAACCGCAACCAAACCTCTCCTCCTCCCCCTCCGACTTACCTGCACCATTTCTCCCACGATCATCACCATCAACCACCAGTCCCCTCTCCCCTCATGCACCGCCTCCCCCTCCCCCCTCACATCCACGAAAACTCCCCCAATCTGATCCCACATCCATATCCCCTCCACGCACCTGACACAAACGCTCTACCCGGCGCGGTTCTGGAATCCACACGGCGGCCCCTTGGAGCTGATTTCCCAACACAATCCTCCTTGTCGAAACCTGCCACTGCAATACGCCATCCGTCACGCAAACCTCCACCTCGCCCCCTCCCGCTCCCACTAGTCACGCCCCGGCACCTCCATCCCCTGATCTCTCCCCCCTCGCCTCCTCTCCCGTCGCCACCTCTCCCTGTTCTCTCTCTCTTCTCTCTCTCTCTCTTGACTCCTCCTCCCTCTCTCACCCTCGGCTTCTTAGAGTTACCTCCGTTGCGAACAAATTCCTTCCACCGCGACTACTGATCGTCCGAAATCACGCGAAACCCTGGCCAGCTTAAGCTTCACACATCAATCAACACACGATCCTCCTCTCTCTCTCTCTCTCTCTCTCTCTCTCTCTCTCTCTCTCTCTCTCTCTCTCTCTCTCTCTCTCTCTCTCTCTCGTTCTCTCTCTCTCTCTCTCGTCTTCGTCTGAGTACTTTGTTCTTGTTTCTCTTCTTTGTGTCTAAGTTACTTTGTTTAAGTTACACCTCTCTCACCTTCACGACTACACCTCGTCCTTTCTCCCATTCATGCCTCGATGGATGGGTGGATGAATGAATGGCAGATAACGGATGAACGTGTGTGCATGCACATGACGGGATGGCCATGCGAGATCCTTCGCCCCATCCATGTGTTGAGTACGCCAACTATCCATTTGCACGCAATCTACAAGGCAACGGTAACTGGACCCAGTGACCCATAACCGTGGAGGATTATAATTCCGTGTTTGTAGATTTGTGTGGGGTGTTGGTAGATGGGAGAAGAGCGGTGGTAGATGAGTGGGTGACGGGAATGGGGATGGATGTGGAATAAGAGGGAGTCGGAATGAGAGGGAGTCGGTTGCCAAGTGGAGGGACTAGGACTAACTTAGTGGCTGACAAGGGAAGGGCGGGCGGGGGCGGGGGCTTGTGGCTAGGCCGAGGCCACTTGGCAGGCGGGGCCAGTTGTTGCAGCGCCTGCTCTGCTCCCGCAGTGGTTGGTGCTTGGTGCTGCGTCCGCTTTTGGCGATGGCAACCTTTTAAAGCTACTTTTTAAAACCTTTTTAAAGGCGTTTGGTTTCTCGTTGGCTTTTCGGGGCTTTTTCCGCGTACTTTTTTTAATCATTCTTTTTCTTTCTGGTGATGATCTTTTCGTCCTTCCCGCGGGTGGAGGTGTCGGAATTATATTCGGAATGGTCTGGTCAGCCCAGGCGGCGACGACCGTTGCCCCCCTCAGCGAGCGAGCGATTGCCGTGTGAGTTTCCGTCGCCGCTCCTGCTCTGCCTCTCCCTGGTTGGAAGCGCATGTTGGGTGCGTCACAATTATTTAATCAACAATGAATAATGTTTTTTTTTTTAATATTTTTGCTTTCCATCAACAGACAATTACCTCCTTCTTTCATCACTTTGGATCACTTGAAATAGTCTTCTTTTTTCTCCTCTTATTAAAATTTAATCATTTTTTGTGGTAAGAGTGGAAAAATTTGCACATAAATATGATGAAGAAATGATCACCATTTAGTTAATTGAAACTACTAGTGGGACCCATGCCGTTGAGCACATTGACTAAGCTTGGTTTTTCTCTTTTATGGATTCCAACACGGAATGGTGTAGTCAGACAGATCGAGCTAGATGGAATTAGTGGAATAATGTGGGTGTTTTCGATGGGATGGTTTTGTTATGATCAGGGTTGGTCATGGGATTGATGAAGTTGGGGACAGATTGTGGTACAAAATTGGTGTTCAATGTTGCATGGTATCTGTGCCGGGGGGAGTAATGGGGGTGTTCGTGGTGCAGCATCAAAGTTGATATGAGTTGACATGGATTGAACCTTACTTTTGTTTCAGTGAGGGAGTACGATCTCTTGGAGTGGGAGTTTTGTGGCTGCAGTTTGAAGCTAGGGGGAAAGGAATTTTCTGGTAGGGGGATAATATTGAGTTTTATTTATCACACATGATCATGAGCATGAACTTTAGGTGCAGCATGTGCGTCACTCTGATCACATGCTGCAGAGTGAATTGTAGTGAATATGGTATGTGGCTGTGGTTCAATGTGAAGTAATGGGCCATTTCAATTGGTGTGGAAGTAGTAGCTTTGGAGCAGCTTTGCACGCAAATGATCCTTATTTGTTGGAACTTGGAGGGACTGCTGACTCCCCCGGGACTTGCTCGTGGAAATGGAGGAGGTGCTTGACACAGCAAATGATCCTTATTTGTTGGAAGGACTGCTGACTCCCCAGAGGCTTGTTCCAAGTAAATGAAGGATGTACTACCATAGTACAAGAAGGAGGGCTCAGGTCCTTTTGGAGGGCCTCCACATGAATCAAGTGACTATTTGTCAAGTACCATGTATTAGTGTCTTAGGGGACAAAGACCAAGGAAACAAGACTACTACTATTCTATGAGGAAGTAGGCACTACGACCACATACCAAGAAAACACTAAGTTGTAGGATATGACAATTAGGGGCACTTCACATTATGGCCAAGTTAAGAGGCCACCCGTCAATAATCTAGACAAAAGGAAGTTGAGAGTTCTAGTTTTTGGATTGGAAAATTATATTTTAATATAATCCACTTCAGTTCTTTGGCTGGGAACAGTGTGAGGCTTCAAAGTCCAAGTCCAAAGGCTAAGACCCATTAGCAAAATATTTAAAAAATTGCAAAAATTCAAAAAAACTATAAAATTCTGAAAAATAGGGAAAAATATTAAAACTAATGAAGAACATTTGTAAAATATTTCAGCAATAGATTCATTGTTATGACGAAATTATGACTAATTGAAATTTAGTTTATTTCGGATAAACATTGGTGTAGTGCCAATGATTGTTAATCCCTTAAGGCCCAAGAGGCTTAAAAGTGGCTCCTTTGTGGTCAAACTTAGTTTTCGCTTTTCAAAAAAAAAAAAAATCTCATTTGAGTTGAATTGGCAAAGTACAAATAATCAAGTCTGGTGTATATTCTACTTTTTAATTCATCACAAGTTCAATTATTGAATTTTTTGTAGCATTTACCAATTCAATTAATAAGAGCCAATTTGTTCTTTAGCGTACGATTTCCATTGAATTTTTCAAATCAAAATATTTATGTAAAATTTTAATACCGTAGGTTAAGAGCAGGTTCGGCGAAAAATAATTCCAAAAATAGATGCCAAAAATTTTAGGATATTATGAGCAAGTTTAGCCGAAAATAATATGAATTATTTTTTAAAATTGCCGAAAAGTAAGAAATTTTTACTTCTCACCAGAATTTACCACTAGTGGAAACTATTATGAATTGTGAAGGAGAGAATGTGCTCCTTTTGTAATCAAGCTCACTTACATTAGTTCTCAAAGAATATGGGTTAAGAAGTAGCAAGACACTAAGTGAGGCTTTTCAAATGTGTTGTACACAGATTTTTGGAGTCCAATTGAGCATAGAAGATGAAGTTTTAGAGAATTGCGTTTAACTAACAAAAGTTGAGAAATCAATCCTTCTTCTACCTCCAACAAGTTTTGTATTAAAATGAGTCTTTATGCAAAAGATATGAACAAATCATTGCAGCCATGTAAAGATCAAAAAAATAAAATGCATTCATAACAGTTTTTCGGAGGTCATTTGTGCATAGAAGATGAACTTTTTTGAAATTTTGTTGGTCTGAGAAAAGTTTTTAAATCAAGTAATCTTTCACCTCCAACAAATTTTATGTCATCTGAAGATTATATGCAAAAGTTATGTGTGTTATAAAAAAGAAGACTAACTAAGTGCTTCACCTCAAAGTTCACATTTCCCATATGCATTGTTGGACACAACTCCACTCCACTTGTATATAGTAGAGAGCGTTCTCACTTAATCATTCATATCTAACTTGTAATGTTATGCGTAAATGCCGTACATGATACAAACTTAAGTAGAAATGTAAAAAATGATTAAAGCCGAATTTTAAAAAAATTAAAAAGAAAGATGCCGAAATTTTGAATATACTATTTTTAGGTGCCGAACACTAAAATCATAAATTAATTAATTATTCGGCAAGTGAGCGCCGAAGCTGCTCTTAACCTACGGTATACTGAAACATTTTTACTTATCATTCTCATCTAAGATTAAAAAAATTCATCAATTTTGAATAATTAGTGTAATCAATTTGATTTTTTGAAGAAAAAAGATTAAATAAAAACATAGTAATGTAAATTTCAAAGAGAACATTATAGAAACAACTAAGATGTATAGTAAATGTATAGGATCAACTATAAAAAGTATTTTTCAAATATTTTATTCACATTTAAAACAAGAAGTTGAGTTACTAGTCAAACTTTGATTACATTGAGAAGGGACTAGGCCTAGAGGGGTTAAATAAATCATTTCCGTTCATTCAATTATTTACACAATAATTCCAATAGATTTTTTCATGAAATCTTAATTTTTGTATCTTTTCAAATTATACATCTTTTTTATTGCTTGAAGGGTTGTTTGGTTGTTCTTCAAAATTCTTAAGAAAATTCCAATTATCAAAAGAAGAAATCTACATTTCATATATATATGTATTTATTTTCATTTCATGTTATAAATGCACGACACATTTTTTTTTCAAAGTTTTGAAAATATTTTAAATATGTTATGGCCAATTGACCACCACATATTGAAGTCAATTATAAATATTACTTTTAAATAGAGTAAGGTCAAGTTTCCAATTCTACATCTATAATCAATATTGTATCATGTTTAAGAGATTTTAATCTTAAATCTGCAAGATGAATTAAGATGGAAATTTAAACTAAAAATTACATGGTTTATTTTATAAAATGGCAAAAATTAAACATATGCCATTAATAAGACATGTGTTAAGTTTATTAAATGTAGTTCTTTCCAATCTCCAAGTAGTATTCATAGATAAAGATTAATATATAGCTATGATATATATATGTATATATCATATATATATGATATATATAAATATTTGAAACAATATTTATAATAAAAAACATATACTTTAGTGTATGGTGAATTTTGTTTCATTATATTTGAAATAAATAAATTTCCATATATAGTTATTGAAACTAAGATAATATATAAAATTGGTGCATTGAGAAGTCATTTTCTAATATAAACTAAAAAAATAATTGTGTTCCTCCGTCCGTTAGTCACATGACTGATCTAGCTAGAATCAAGGCACATTACTGATCAGGTTGGAATCAAGGAGAGACAAAAAAACTTCCCTACCCCTAAGGATGGGTGGGCGGGACATCCCTTTACATGGCAACTTTTATCACCTTCCTCACCAAATTTCATTCTCAATTAGACCATTCTCAATTCAAACCTAATCAAATGTATACACTCTCTTGTAATTCCAAATCACCAGTATAGACACATAGTGTTTTTCACCAGAGAATTCTCAATCAACACACTACTTACAATATAGTAGTGTATGACAAAACAATCCAAATAATAAAGAAAAGTTTGTCTTAAAACTGACAATACAAGATCAAACACAAAATAATTTGAGTCTCCAGAAATCTTCTCATCCCTTGAATGACGTTGGTGTAGTAAAGTAAGAAAAATCCAGAGGTAAAGGACCTCACTTGTCCCCATAAACACAACCAAAACCACAGTTAGGATTATGTTTGTAGACAAGGTGTCAACAGCCCTTTACAGCTTGTTATTCCAGTCACAAGAAAAATCAAACCCTACACCAAACATACAAATCAAAGGAAGAGATGAAAGAGTCTAATTGCAATCATAAATTAGAAGACCTGAGTAGTAGTTCCACTAGACTCAGCCATGTTGCACTTTGCTTTAGCTCCACACCACCATATACCAAAACTTCACAAGCTCTAAAAATCTCTCACACACATGTAGCAAACTAGAATTACTTTCAAAGCAGACAAGTAAACAGATGCATATGGCAAAGAAATTTCCATGGTTTTATACCCTAAAAGAAGTTTCTAGAGATTCACTTGTTTGTTATACGGAAAGGGGGGAGTAGATCTTTACTTCCATACCTTTGTCCTGTGGGCTTTGGATTGGGGGTAGGTCGAATAGACACTTAATTCACGTCGGTCTCCTCTGGAGACCGAAGTTTCTCTCTCTCTGTTTGTTATACGGACAGGAATAGCCTCGCTAGTCCAATCATCTCTGACCCTTAGATGAAGGTTAACCTAGATCAAATGGTCATAAATTAGTGACTTGCTAGAGTAAAGTTCAAGCTTGTAGTAAGCCCCAAGTAAAGTAAGCTTCAAGTTTGGAGTAACTACCAGTAAGCCATGTGTAAGGGAGGTGGGTAGGTTTCACTAATTTACACCTTATTCAGCATATCATGCCGTAATAAAGTGACTATGTAATTGCTTGCAAAGTTTTACAAGTAATGTGCAAATTTATTTTGCAAGCCTACATAACTGAAGAGTGCAACTTCTGTCTGAATCATTGTAATAAAACCTTATTTAGAAAATAAATTCTAAAATCTTTCCAATATTTAAAATAATAATAATAATAATTTTTTTTAAAAAAAAACAATTGTTCGTTTGTCAAAAGGCAAATTTGAATGGAATTCTTTGGAAAAAAAGAATTATGAAAAAAACTTAAATAAAAAAATTGAACGGACATGTCCATTTGAAGAGAAAATTAAATTCTAAAAAAATTAACTGGAATCAAGGAGAGACTAAAAAACAAAAAAAAACAAAAACAAAAACAATTGTTCGTTATTCAAAAGGCTGATTTGAATGGAATCCTTTGGAAAAAAGAATTATCAAAAAAATACTTAAATCAAAAAATTCAACGGACGTGTCCATTTGAAACTACATAATATTATCTAATTATTCATTAATTGTGAGTTCCGGACTTACTTGCTTGTTATGGACTTGTACAGGATATAGATCCTCTTCTCCAATATTTTTTTAAGGGGCTATCATTACATAATTCTCTAATGTATGTGTTTAAAGTTGGGGCTATGGGTAAGTATAAATTTCTGATTTAGTTGATTTATGGCACCCTATATTACTTATAATATGTATGTGGATTTTTTTTTCAAGCATTTCTAACAACTGTGCTCTAGGTACAAAAACGAAGTCATAAACAAAAACGATGGTTACTGGAATCACTACTACAGTGGAGCAAAGTTTGGCTCCAATGTTTCATACAAGAACCGCAACTGAAAAGCATAAAACAGAATAGGGAAACATGAAAAAAAACAAGTTGAAAGCACACTCAAGAGGCGGGTTTAGTATCAACAACAACAAAAACATGCAATGATTCATCTAATACTCCACTGACCGAAACAAACAACAAGACTCCACACAAACAAAGCCTTTCATTAATTGGCCCCGAGCCTTAAGGTTTAGAAACAAAATTAAGGCTTGCTACATATTCAAAACTACAATGTGCTAAAGTTCGATAAGCAAAATAACAGGGTTTATGAAAAAACAAGTGTTCATAAACACACAAGACACTACTGTCTAATTACAGCCCTACCGTTTAGGGTCCTAGCAGCCGCGTCCTAGATGAATCTGCAACATGCACAAGAGTCCGGTGTTAGGAATTCGACACTTACAGGTTAATTAATAAAGAGAATGCAAAATACATACAGCTGCGATCACCTCTACGAAAGCAACAAAGGGGACTAAGCAGCAACGTAGTACGAGTAATGACTTAGAGTAATAACCAAAAAATGAAAACGAAGAGGAATGGAAGAGGGATACCTTCACAAGCTCTTAGCGCGATGTGCCGAAGTGACCTAATGGGTGTTAACGAGCTCTTGTCCATCGCTCGGGATCACCTTCACAACAACCATCCCAGTGGAACCCCAGGGAACAAGAAACCCTAACGCCGCCAAAAGGGAGACCTAAATCCAACCTGTTCAAAGCCAACGCATTGATTTCTACTCTGATCTACGGTCCATGTTATAGTATCTTGCACTTACGGCTCTTGTAGAAGTGGTGGGTGATAATTCGTTTCAAAAAGTTGAATAAATAAGATCTTATCCTTTCGTGCTGAAGTGGCAATGTTCCTACCTCATGATACCAAGACTTGGGCATTTTATTTTTTAAAAGAGGGGGGTATATTATAATTAACTTGACTCAAATATGACCTCACTACCTACACCTTATTTTACTTATAATGCCCCACAACAATTTCTATGTCCTGTAAGGTATAAGTAAAAATAAATAAATAAATATTCAGAACAAATTTAAGGCACTCTATATTTGTTCTCATCTATCTTCAGACTGAAGAAAAATTTGGCATGATCAACAGAAGCTCTCTACTAGTTTAAATAAGAACAGGAACAGATTTTCAAAAATTATACATTTGAATGTGAAACAACTCAAACTCTCAGTCATGGCTTTTGGATATCTTATATCAGCCTAGTATTAATAGATGTTTGAGCCTGTCTCATCTTCTATTATAATGAACAGTACACAAGTTTTTGAAAAGTTAAACTTCGTAAAATGATCCTTCTATTCTAATGAACAGTACACAAGTTATTGAAACGATTAAACTTAGTAACAAGATTTTCGGAGATCAATCATTATCAACAATACATTGCTAGTGTGCCAGCTACTCATGACAACTCACAGCCATACTTGTTGATGTCAATGACCTACTTTGATTATTAACTTCATAGAGAATCTTTTGGATGAATTGATGAGTGTAGAACTATGCAACAAGAGAATGGTTTATAAAATGTTACCTGAGAAAACACGGCCATCGCTGAAAATGACCACTTTGGCTCCATAAGAGTAGAAACTCTCCACGTTCTTGCAGAATCCCTCTAGTACTCCAAGTGCTAATTCCTCCCCTCTATCTGTATAATTGGAGCAAAATACCATGAAAAATTACATAGATTCTTGAGGTGAATCATTGAAGACATGGTCTACATATTAAGCTCAACATTTTACACTCTAAGTCCAAAGCTAGCTACCATGTGTAACGTGACTATCTGTATATATCAAACTCATGATTAACTCTCCATTGGAATATTGAAATTTAGCAAGTTTTTGTTTACCTGGAAGAGGGCCAAGGACTTTCTTCACGACATTTGGAGACTTGGCCGGGAATGCTGGAAGGACTAGTCCAATAGGCTGATTTGTCTCAACAAAGGATCTCACCATAGATGTGAGAAAGCGGCGTCCCGCAATAGGATACTCGTCTTTGGTTGCCACTAAACAGATGGAATCAAAAAGCTTTAGAAACAATCAAATTTATTTAAAAAAATAACTATCAAATGGATGTCTCCATTAGAAGAAGAAAAAAATGAAATTAAATAAATTAATAAAATAAATAAATAACTTAATTAAAAAATAAAAAAATAAAAAAACAACTTTATATATATAAATAAATATCTTAAAAACTCAGTAACTTATTGTCCATGAATCAGAGGGCTCAATCCATTGGATAGAAAAAGTTATAATTTTTAATTAAATTTATTTATTTATTTTTTTAAAAAAGCATGGAACGAGCATGTCCATTGGAAGAACAAACAAAAATAAATATTAAAAATAAATAAATAAAAATAGAATAGAAAACCAATGATAAGAGGCCAAACCTAAATTTTTATAATGAAAATTTCTAAAAGAGATTAGAATAAAAATTAGTTGTTGATTGAAATATTTTTAATTTTTTGTTATTTGTATCTGAAATAAATTTAAAAAACTTTTTTATTGAATTCTTTATTGCAATTCTTTTTTAAATAAGAATTATTTTATTGAAAAAGGACAATAATGATATGGATATAGTTTCTTACTATATTTATATGTTTGTTATATTCATGAGTTTAGTATATTTATATGTTTATTGCATAATTGCTGGCTTTTAGGGCGCCGGTGGTTTGCGGGGGCCGTTAGGCTCCCGCATAACCTAGTTATAATAAATTCTGTGTAGTGCTCTAAAATATTGATTTAGCTATAAAAATTTATAGAAAAATATATTCTACCAATATAAATTTACGTGTTCAACCAAGATTTTGATTGAATAATGAATATGGGCATTTGTCGCTAAGGTTATTTTCATTTAAATTAAAAAATCTACGCATAATAATATATCATTTAAAGGTATTTGTAGAAAACGATGTATGTTAAAATGTTGATTTAATTTCACTAATTTATTGAAAAAGTAAACAACTCGAAACTTACTTGAATGCTGCTAGAAGTTATATTTAGTTATCAAAGATCCTATGAACAATAAACATGTATATGCTTATGATCAAACCATTTTTCATCATGAATCAAATATCCATTCAAACCAGATCAACGTTTCAATGTAAAGGTCTTTTAGAAATGATAATCATACATGAATGTTACCATCCATTTATGATCATTTGCACGCTAAAAACTTCATTCCCTAGAATCCTTTGAAAAATAAGAATATGACAAGGTTGGTTTTAATAATTACGCTATAGGAGGCAACGAGAAAAATTTGCCCAATCACAAGAATTGTCATGCCGACTGACCTTGTAAATTTTGGCTACAAATAAAATTATGCTAGAATATAGAAAAAATTAACACATTATGAGGAATTATATCACACACACTAACACCCCTAATAGATGATATAATATACATGAACTACACTCCGTCACGACAGTCGTGGCCACGGCACCCGAGATCAAGGTGGACCGTGGACGTTGTCTCCGTGGACTAGATCTCAATGGACAAGGCTACATCCGCGTCTTAATAAGGGCCGATATATAACACCCCTAATAGATGATATAACATACATGAACTACACTCTACCATCCTAGAGCACTCCAACACATGATAGATGAGAGACATCCCCGAACCCTGACTAAACTTCAAACCCTTCTATGGCAAGCCCTCCCCTCCAAGGGTTCTCCTCCTATGAACAATGAATGATAAACGGGTGACGAACAATCCATCATCCACCATCAGACAGCAAACCTTTGAAAAACGAATGAGAAAAACAAGACGAAGTTCTAGTCATTCATCTCCAACCCCAGCAAGGCTTCATGTCGTCTCCCCCAAAACCCCAGGCTGCACTATACGAAAGACGGATGATAATTAGTCGACGAACACTCACGTCATCTATTCTTCGCCTGCAAACTTTCCGAGAATGAATGAGAAATAGATGGCGAAGCGCCAGACTTTCATCGAGAAAGTATGAAGGCAGGAGCGTTTCAGGGTTGGGGAGAGAGAGGGAGAGAGGCTGCGCATCAAGTGTTGGAGTGTTTTTTTGCTCGCCGAGGATCGCAGCGCAGCTTCGCAACGCGCCCTCGCAATCCTCTCCCGACATTGCGCCAACGCTCCTACCCATCACTCCGATCGCCATCGCCACTCTGCCGCCATGTCGCAGAACCTCAGTATTCTCGGCGATCGCCAGACTGGCCAAGATGTCCGCACACAAAATGGTTCCAATCTCTGCTCCCCTTAGGGTTTCTTTGTTGTAACATCGTATTGTGTTTCTGAAGCCTTCTTCTGCTGTTTCTCGTCTTTTTTAGCTTTCTGTACATTTTCGCGGCGTTTTGGGAGGTTTTACGGGGTTTTGGAGGTTTTTAGGTTTTGAGAGGTTTTGCGAGGTTTTGGAGTTTGGAAGGTGTTGGACGGGAGGGGATCGGTCGTGGGAGAGGAGAGTTGGGAGCAGTGTAGTTACGGTTTGGATTTGAGTATGGAAGACGGATGAAGTGATGTTTTGTTGTTGTTGTGGTTTGATGAAATACAGTTATGGCCTGCCAAGCCATCGCCAACATTGTTAAAACCTCGTTAGGACCTGTTGGTCTTGATAAGGTACGTTTCTATTCTTTTGACGCTATTGATGTTTGGTTCATCGAGCGCGGTGTTTGAAATGGTTAGAACCAGGATTTTGCGTATTGTGATGAATGGCATGCGTCTTCTCGATTTGTAGATCGAAATGGAGTTGCTGAGTGCTCTGCCCAGAGGGAAGTTAGATTTTTAAGGAACAGGCGTGTCTATCTTGCTCATCTCACTCTGGCTTTTATAAGAGAAGGATTTTACGTGTGGAAGAGAGTTTGTACTTTATCGGTTTTCATCGTTTAATGTAGGATTTTCTATTTTCTTGGTTTGCAGATGCTTGTGGATGACATAGGCGATGTGACCATTACGAATGACGGTGCCACGATTTTGAAAATGCTTGAAGTGGAACATCCTGCTGCCAAGGTAAGAGAGTGCTTATTATTATGAAAAGTGTTACACTTTTTATCAAGGAGATTGGTGACAATGTGTCGCTATATATCAGAATGGAAGCGCTTGATGTTAAGCATTGCTTTTAGCTGGTAGTTAACCATCTTTCGCTGGTCTTTCGTTTTCCAATGAGATATAAAACAAGTATTTCTTGGTTCGCCAAGAAATGAGTTGCACCGGTGGCATGCCTAAGTGGAGATTAATTCATGCATGAGTTCCCATCAGGTGTTGGTAGAGCTAGCCGAGCTGCAAGATCGGGAAGTTGGAGATGGAACAACCTCTGTCGTTATCATTGCTGCAGAGCTTCTCAAGGTTATTGCCGCGTCTGATTGTCATCCTCAATTTGTTGCAAAGTCTTCGAAGCTGATTCAGTTTCTTTAGCAGTTGTGAACTCTTAATTTCTAGTAGACACTCTTTCGTAATAGACGAGTCCTTTTGATATGAATTCGGTTCCTTTCTTAACTTCTTTCACCTCACGTTACATTTGAACATGCTTGGTGGTCGAACAGAGAGCAAATGACTTGGTTAGGATCAAGATTCATCCAACTTCGATTATCAGTGGTTATCGAGTAAGTCCTCTTTGACCGTTTTCCCATTCAGCATAATAACAGGGTTAGAGTGCACTAGGATTTTTATTACGACAACTGAACTGAAAGTTTAGGTCACATTTTGACCAGTACAAGCAACAGCCTGACCACTTGAGTTGTATTTTTTTGCCAGCTTGCTATGCGTGAAGCCTGCAAGTATATTGAGGAGAAGCTTGCTACAAAGGTATAGTTTCTGCATCTAGCATGCCCGTTTGTTTTGCACTTTCGCTGATATTCGTATATGGCTCATTTGCAAGTAATATGTTCACAGCATTCAATTTGTGTGTGTTTTCTCTTAGTACCATGAATATAATTTAAACTTTTTGAATTAGTTTCTCTATCAGTGAGGTAGGCTTTTGTCCCAATACTAATTATTTGCAACAAAATGCAGGTTGAAAAGTTGGGAAAGGATACTTTGATCAATTGTGCAAAGACGAGCATGTCTTCCAAGATTATTGGGCCCGACTCTGACTTTTTCGCAAAGATGGTAAGTAACGGCGTGTGGTCACGTGACATGCGTGATCTTACATACTGACTCTTCAAGCTTCTTTTGCTTTTACATCCCCTCGGGTATCATGTTGTAATGACAGTGTTCTTGCTTCTTGTGAATCGGCAGGTGGTTGATGCCGTACAAGCTGTTAAGGCTATTTCTGACAGGGGTGACGTTAAATACCCCATCAAGGTCTTTGAACTGAACTCAATAGAAGTTGTTGACTTTTTGCAGTAGTTTTTTAATTTTCAAACCTTGTCAGAAGTTAATTTTTTCCTAACTTTTTTTGCGGACCACTGGTTCTTCATGTCTCAGTGTGGTTGCCAATTAATAAATGTACTTGAGATATTGTTTTCGGGAGCAGTGTTATGATATGTACTGACAGGCAGGCCTTGCGTGATGAATTGCACAGTCTATCAACATCCTCAAGGCTCATGGGCAGAGTGCTAGAGAGAGCTATCTGCTTAATGGGTATGCTTTGCCATTAGGGAGGGCTGCTCAGGGTATGCCTAAGCGAGTGGCACCAGCTCGTATTGCATGCTTAGACGTCAATTTGCAGAAGACAAAAATGCAAATGGGCGTACAAGTCCTTGTTACAGATCCCAGAGAATTAGAAAAAATTCGTCAAAGGTTGGTTCATCATCTCCTGCGAGTTCTGGTTGTTCGTTTTCTTTTCATGAAATTTAAGTTTTTGCATGACTATGTAGATCTATCCATTCTGCGTTCTTTTATAGTTAAATTGGTTCTGACACGCTATGGTCGATTGTTATAAATATATTGAGAAGATGTAGAATCCTGTCTATGGTTCTAATATTTCCCAACTCTAATGTTTCTGCAGAGAAGCAGACATTACTAAGGAGAGAATTGAGAAAATGCTGAAGGCAGGGGCTAATGTGATCCTTACTACGAAGGGCATTGACGATATGGCTTTGAAGGTTTGTATATTGTTGTCACATACTTATTCTGGAAGGAATATAGGTGTGCTTAGAATTAGCACTGTCTTCAGTTTGATATGAAATCTCAAATCTAGTCTATTGTGTATGCTAGTACTCGATGTTTACTTGCATTTGACCGGAAGTTCTGTTCCACCTTCCTTTTCTAGGAAGGTGCAATTGGAGTCGTAGAAGTTGCGTTAAAAGGACTGTCTCTTGTGGATGCAGTACTTTGTTGAGGCCAAAGCTATAGCATTGCGGCGTGTAAGTAAGGAAGATATGCGTCACATTGCCAAGGCGACTGGTGCTACTCAGGTACATGCTGTTCTATTGTCGTCCTTTATCTGACCATTAAGGTTTTGGAGAGTTTTTGTTGTTTGTTGAACGAATTTCGGATTATAACATTTTCGTAAATCAGAATTCATACTTTTGAACATCAGTTCTTTGATCTGCGGTTTACCTTGCAGTGGTTTAGAACATCTTTACATCTATTTATTTACTGGCATTTTTACCCCTGCGATCCTAGCACTTCTAATGTATCGTAAGTCCTGAACATTACAATTTTCACGCAGGTTCTTACTTTTGCCGATATGGAAGGAGGTGAGACATTTGATGCTTCTCTACTAGGAAATGCAGAGGAAGTCACGGAGGAGCGAGTGTCTGATGACGACGTCATTCTTATTAAGGGTGCGAAGAGTTCGAGGGCGGTAAGTAAATATTTTATCTCCATCTACTTCAGCTTCTGATTACATTGGTACCTTTAAGTATTCTATTTGGCTATTCTTTTCCTACTTAACAACTGTACAGTTGACTTCCGCAAATGTTATGTATCTGAATCGTTGCATCACTTTCTGTTTTCTGCAGGTTTCGATCGTTTTGAGAGGAGCAAACGACTACATGCTAGATGAGATGGAGCGCTCCATTCACGATTCATTGAGTATTGTTAAACGTACACTTGAATCTAATACTGTAAGTCGAATGCCTAGTGCTGAGTTCTTTACATGAGCTGCAGAGCATTGTGGCTGCTATTATGCATCTTGAAGTCTCTGACTTGACTGCAACAAATGTTCTTGGTTTTGTGCTTGGATATAACTCCTTGATGCTTTAACTTAAGCAAGTTTTTGACTGAACGAAATGTTGAATTTGATTCCCCTATTGTACTGTTATTGTAGGTGGTAGCAGGAGGAGGCGCAGTAGAGGCTGCTCTGTCAGTGTACCTAGAAAATCTGGCAACTACCTTAGGTTCACGAGAGCAACTTGCTATAGCTGAATTTGCCGAGGCTCTGCTCGTTATTCCCAAGGTATGTCTTTTTATTTCCAAAATTGCAACCCATAATGAAAATGATGCCTTTGATGCCCTTGTCTACCCTTTGATGTGCGACAATAAGTCTTGTAAATATTTCCGTGCGTCATTTACGGTAGTTTTTGTTAATGGAGAGGCGAGAGTACCCATTCAGTTTCATTAACGTCTTGCCGAAGCCTATTTGAGGCCAATTTGAGAGAAACTCTTACATTGGCGGGACCGAACAGGTTTTGTCTGTGAATGCGGCCAAGGATTCAACAGAACTAGTTGCGAAGCTGCGTGCTTACCACCACAATGCTCAAACAAAGGCTGATAAGCAGCACCTTGCTGGGTAAGTTTACTACGAGTTGTTTGAGATTATAGATATTTCCCTGATGCAGAACACGTTATTATGAAATCTGTTTGACTTTCACATTGACAATACACAATTTAGAGTGACCCTGGAACTCTTGACTTAAACTTTCATTGGCTACGCAGAACGGGCTTAGACTTGATCAAGGGAGTGGTAAGAAACAACATTGAAGCTGGTGTGATTGAGCCAGCTATGAGCAAAGTTAAAATCATTCAGGTTTGCAACATCACCACGTTATGATCTTAAGTCTCAATGCTCTTTGTTTGACAGAGTTCTTCCTCTTTGTTTCCGCTCGCCACACGACCACGCAATGAGCATTGCAAATCCCTCTGATGTGTTCTGATGCATTGCCTTTCTGCCTGCAGTTCGCAACTGAAGCTGCAATCACAATCTTGCGGATTGATGACATGATCAAACTATACAAGGAGGATGACGGTGAACAGTGAGCTTAGAATTTTGTTAGGTTAGGATCAGTTTCTGGATCTAAGCGGCGTAATTTTTGTGGCAAACAAGTGCAAGCCTTACTTCAACCCCAAAAGCTTTGAATCTTCCAGTTTGCCAACTTTATTACAGAAATATTATGGAAAGAATTAGGATTCAGAGGGTCAGTGACCGGTTCTGAACGACAATGTAGGGTGCCCCATGGTTATCAGTTTATATTTCCAGTTCATAATTTAAAGTGTCGGAGTTTTGTAGTTCATATTCGCCACTGAAAGTTCTCTACATTCTGTTCTGTGACTAAAGCATCCAACCAGCCTTCTTAAATTTTGCTGGAACTTCTGATCCAAACAGTAAATTGTTTCGTAGTCCCTCGTAAATTTTACTTAATATACTTAAGCTTTTCAAGATCTAGAAATCGAGGTTCTTCTTAAAATCTCTTCTTTTCATACCAGCTTCACCTAGAGTATCCCGTGTGGTAGCAGGTGCTGAGCATCCAACTTTGCAAAACAAGCTGAGCATCCAACTTTGCCACAAGAGGCTCTGACCCTAAATTAAAGTTTAAAAAGAAATTAACAGAAATGCTACACATATTGTAATTTCGAAAGTATCCATTTTATAGTATGAAGTATAAAATTATCAATTCACAATTTTTAATATCTATAATTGAATTAATCTTAAAATTAGTATAACATAAGAGTTGCAATCTTCAAAATTATTTAAACATAAAAATATCATATCCGTTAAGAAATCCTATTTCTATCAATTGCGCTTTACAACTTTGTATTTTAATTGATTATGGTTCTTGTGAATACTCTAAGGTACACTTCATATCGATTTCTATTGAAGACATGAACATCAATAGTGCTAAAATAGTGTTGAATCAATAAATAAACAACATCATATCATTGATTGATATGATTGATTGGTGATTTAATATAGAAATAAGGTTGATGCAATGTCACATCTCGAATACTTGTTTATAAAGTGTTGAATCAATTTGCACAAACTTAGTGTTGATTTAGAAATGGAAGAAAACATGCACTATAGTATATGGATGTTGTTATAGTGCCAATTGTTTGATAAGCATAAAAACAAGATTATATCATTTAATGTTGATTTATTGTTGCTTCAGTGGTCATTGCTTACTAAAGTGATGATCTACAGTGGGTCCAAAATCAAGATGCTTTGGATATTGGTATCTCTATCTAGTATCAAATAAAGAAGAAAATATATTTTGTGCGTCTCCGTGCCTCTATTGGGGACGTGTTGTACTTAGAATATATGTGTTTAGATTGAATGTTTCACAAGAATCAAGTTGATAAACTACAGGGTTTCTTGAAGTGCACGGCAACAAGATGATCAGTCACCTAACCAACATAATTACATGTGAAGCAGTCTAAAAACTGTTCCAGCAGATCCACACTATACCACTGGTAAGATGCTCTGTATTCTTTGAAGCCAAGCAGCTCCGCCTTGATTCAATCACGAGACTTATCTTTCTTAACCAATCGACATCATCATATCTGAAAACCTAATACAATTCCTGCAACTGCATATCATCTCTACAGACCTAACGACGCCCATCGAGATGTATTACACATTCCAGGTTTATTTGAATTGACATCTACGGCGTAGTACTCATCGAGATGTCACTAGACAAAACTTTACTTGATTAAGTATTTATGCTCACAAGCACGAATTTATAACAGGTCAGAAAGTTAGAACTAACATCATGCATCTAAGTAGCTGGAACGCCCTAGACATCCCCAATATCTTACACTCTGGCGGAAACTAGAGCAAACAAGCCACAGTAATCGCCACCTTTAGAGCACCAGAACAAAGTCACTGGCTCTTGATCCCGTCAAGCTCTCACCGAGTCACGAAAATCTGAGAAAAACAAGCACCTGAATCTTGTGCATTACCAAATTAGGCACTCTCGTTCCTCCCTGGGACCATCGACAATAGAACTGGGCCAATCAAATCATCTGCGGTGCTTGATGACCTGGTCTAATGCCAGGATCATTCATCGTCACATGCGGTACTTGACGACCTCTCATGCCAGGATCACTCATCGAAGTTGTCCTGAGAGTCTGGAGCTCAATGCCGATGTATCTATTCCTTGTTGGGTTCAGGAGCTAAGTAGTTTAGTTGCCGATAGATACATGAATTGTGCTCATCGTTGAAAATGAATTTGTAGCATGATTTGGCTCACAGTTTTGCTTGGTCTGAACGGGACCAATAAATATACTAGTGTCCACTCTATCCAGGGGTGACACAGTTCCACACTGTTCCAAACTATGATTGCACTGTGTGGAATTAAATTACTTTGTGTTCGTGACTGTTCTTTGAAATCTGTATCCGAGGATTTTGAGACCTATAATGTCATCTTGGAGCCATCTTGAGGAAAGTGGAGGCAGCTTGCTAAGGAATATTAACCCCAAGGATTTTGTAGCAATTTTATGCAATTCTGCAAAGATGACAATTATGCTAGATATATGTGACTAAGTGACTTTAGGTGCTGTATTTCTAGTTATTGAGGGAACCAACTTGGGGGAGCATTGAGTGCTGTTGTTTACTAGTAGAGTGAGTTGTTTGCAAGGGTCATCCAAACTTGTGTATCAACAATCACAGTGCTCAGCACACACATCACACATGATTCATAGCCTATTGGTGTACGCAACATTGTTTCATTTACTGGTTCTAAAGTTCTCTCTCTAAGTCACTGATGTCATTGTCTCACCTAGCCATTCTTATCTCTTGTCTCTTGTAGAAGTTGATAAGTTGGTTCGACATACTAAAATCCCCATTCCATACAGATGATGAGGTTTGTGGAAAGCTGCTTGAGTGCGACCTTGCTTGAAGAATGGACATGTTGGCGCACACAATGCAGGTCAAAGTGGCTCTAAGTGGTTGTTGTGGGGTCCAAACCAATACAATTGAAACATTTGGACACCGCGAAGTTATCCAAGTATGGGTTGAGTGCAGCTTCTGGAAAGCACATGGATCTAAACAAAATTCCAACATTGACAACCGACTATGTGTTTCTAAATAAGAGTGGAGCTTAAGCATGTATTTGAACAAGAGTTGAAGGGCTTCTCATCAATCACTCACTCACAGCATTTGTTGTGAACACTCTTCGTGATTTGCTGGTCTAGTGCACACAGCTTGTGTCCATCCTCTCTGTACTTCACTGTGTAACGGCTTCTCATCAATCACTCACTCACAGCATTTGTTGTGAACACTCTTCGTGATTTGCTGGTCTAGTGCACACAGCTTGTGTCCATCCTCTCTGTACTTCACTGTGTAACGGCTTCTCATCAATCACTCACTCACAGCATTTGTTGTGATCACTCTTTGTGATTTGCTGGTCTGGTGCACACAGCCTGTGTCCATCCTCTCTCTACTTCACTGTGTCAGTTCAAAGTTAGGAAATCATTGCACTTGACAACACTTCATTGTTGAGTATGGAAGATCAGTCAAGCTATGGGATGTCTGTAAACGTAGAGGAGGTGGTGGACAAGTTTCTACAGCTTTTTGATTCCATCCGTTTGGTGGCACCCAAAGACGAGTATCCTATTGCGGGACGCCGCTTTCTCACATCTATGGTGAAATCCTTTGTTGAGACAAATCAGCCTATTGGACTAGTCCTTCCAGCATTCCCGGCCAAGTCTCCAAATGTCGTGAAGAAAGTCCTTGGCCCTCTTCCAGGTAAACAAAAACTTGCTAAATTTCAATATTCCAATGGAGAGTTAATCATGAGTTTGATATATACGGATAGTCACGTTACACATGGTAGGTAGCTTTGGACTTAGAGTGTAAAATGTTGAGCTTAATATGTAGACCATGTCTTCAATGATTCACCTTAAGAATCTATGTAAATTTTCATGGTATTTTGCTCCAATTATACAGATAGAGGGGAGGAATTAGCATTTGGAGTACTAGAGGGATTCTGCAAGAACGTGGAGAGTTTCTACTCTTATGGAGCCAAAGTGGTCATTTTCAGCGATGGCCGTGTTTTCTCAGGTAACATTTTATAAACCATTCTCTTGTTGCATAGTTCTACAGTTGATGAATAACTAGAGAGTATTATGTAGTTTCTAGTTTGAACGTTTGAACTAAACCTCTCAATTAAATTGGACTTTGTAGATCTGCTGGCCATCACTTCGGAGGTTGTGGGTGCCTATCACCAGGAGTGCAAGCGCATGGTTGCTGATGCTGGCTACACCCGCATACACTTTGACACGTTGGAGAATCATTTGGCCAAGGATTGTGCATCTGGACCCAATCTTGACCAGGCCACCCTCATACACAAGCTTTTGGAAGCATTTGGAACCATCGATCTGGACGCACACTTAGAGAGTGACATTAATCTCTTGAAGCTTCAGCGGTCCATTAAGTGCTTCCTTCGTCTGGACTTGGAGCCTTCAAAGGATGTCCTTCTATCTGAGTTTGAAGGAGCTTCTCAGAACAGACTTCAACAACTCTTCAAACAAAAATGTGGCGAAGTTTCCAAATCCATGATTCTCAGAAATATGGTATTCAAAAATCCAACTTGAATCATGGTGTTCTAATTGATTGCAGTAATTGGTTACATTTTGAGAACTATATTCAGCTTGAGCCTTAGATTGAATCATGAATGGGACTAGTTTGAACATGTGGCTACCAAAAAGCTAGCAGACGCCTATTGCTAATCCATGAGTTGGCTCTTGACAGGCATTTTCAAAGCTTGTGGAAGAGGCCTATCCAGATATGATACGGATCTCCATACATGCCCATACCAATGCTGGTCCTAAATTTGGAATTTGTTTGATTCCTGGACAAGATCTTTGCAACACCCCTCATACTCCATGGCACAATGTCATTGTGGAGACATCGTGCGGACAGACTCACATAATGAGGCGAGAGAGGGTGGACTTATTCAAGTTTGAGGTGTATGAGCATCCAGTTTATAACCGTCCCTGGGGTTTCAAAGAAAAGGTCAACATTGCTGAGAGCAGGCTTCACAAAGTTCCAGATAATTACGTTTCCAAGCTTGTTGTGGCATATTACTTTCAGAGATAAAATTCCAAATTCTTGGGGATCACTTTCTTGCAATTTATTTTGTACTCTAGATCCACACCAACCTTGTGAACTTAGCACGAGGATTCTTCACACAAGGAACTGACATGAAACTTGAAAGTGCAACTTGCAGAGCTTGATCAACAAACCGATTCATCAAACAGGCGTGGAAGACATGGAGAAGCTTGTGATCTCAGAGGCCGGTGCACCCAAACTTTTGAATGCATGCGATATCAGATTGTTGGGGAGCTTGCCAATTGTGGTCAAACCTTTGCACCCGTGTGGGATCGTCATCCAGTGCGTGGATCTTCCATCCTTGACTCCTCTAGACATACCATCGGACACTTTGCGGCGCCTCGCAATGCAATTCGGAGTTGTTCTCCTTCGAGGATTCCAGGTATAAGATTGGATCAATGATTAAATCTATCTCTATATGCTATGCAAAATAAGACACTACAATTCCTACGATTGATTCGGAGAGATTGCACCTATATATGTTACGAGGGGGAGTGCTGGAGATAAGCTGCAGTCATTTAATGATTTGATGATATTTCAATTTCTGCAATCTGTCAGGAGGTGGAGAGTCCTGGAGATAAGCTCGTGGAAACAGCAGGTCGGATTGGAGAAATTGTCTACTGGACCAACTTCGGGGCAGTGCTCGATGTGAAGGAGGTGCCAGGTACAGTAGGGAGTGTCATGAGCTCACAGGCACTGCCATTCCACTGGGATGGATCCTTCAAGTTCCACAATAGCCAGTTGCAGGAAATCACTTGCGCTGATACACCCGGGTAAGCTCTGGTATCCACTCTGATATGCTCTGGCATCAGTTCTCAGGTGATCGATAATTTATCAGTGCAGCCATTTAATGTCTCCGGGTTGAAAGAATCGAGCTCACCAGTTGGTTGTTGTCGGTTGTTGCACAGCTTTGTCCTGTTCCAATGTGTGAAGCCACCAGCTGTTGGCGACATAGGGGGTGAAACTCTCTTGACCGACACCCGACGTATACTCAGATCGAGCATCAACGCTGAAAAGCTGGCAATGCTTGATCTAGCATCCCTGGAGGCGGAGTACTACTCTCCAGCCTCTGGCTACTTCGGTGGACGTTGGATCCAGCACAAGTTTGTCTCGCCCCATCCAATCACAGGTGAGCTATTAAGTACAGAACTTGTTTGGGTGCACACTCGTGGTTGATACTCGCGCTATTCTGAGGTCATGCGCAAGTCATGTTGATGTAATGTATGGGCCATTCCGATGTGGTGCTCAACATGGTGCATCTCGTAAAATTGACATCTTCTAACAGCTTTGAAGCATGTCTGGGCTTCTTGTGATTCATGTCCTGTACATGGAATCATTAGCATTCTAAGTTCGACTCATATGTGGTGCAGCGGATTAGATCGTTCGTAAACTGAATCAATGTCATAACTTCATGAATTTGTGAGTTGCAGGGGAGCCGACATTGCGCTACCTGGAGCCTTGGCCAGAATCCAAGTCTGCAAAGCAGTGGACCATCATGAGGGCAGCACGGGAGGCCGATACTCCCGTGGTTGCGGAGGCCAGCCAGCTTGTGCAGGAGCTCATTTACAACGAGGAACTGTTTTGCTACAAGCATTCGTGGATGGCGAATGATTTCTTGTTCCTGGACAACCATGCTGTGCTGCATGCTCGCACTTCCTTCACCCACGGATCCGAACGCCATATCCGGCGGATCCACTTCAACTGAATCAGCACCAGAAAACCTGTCCACTCGTTCCAGAGTCACGGGACTGATATAGTGTGAGTCGTTTTGCATCGTATTTCTTATAATGTAGTGTGTTAGCTTGAGAATAATGTTGCCATGCGGCTTCGGCGCATCCAACTGTTTGCGAATGGTTGTTTTCGTCTGATTCCGTAACCGGCCCATGTCAGTTGGGTTCAAGAGGCAACAGCTAGTTTAGGCTGTTCGATCGCCGTGCCGATCGAGTAAGACTCGAGCAATGGTGGTCTGGCTTAAATCTGGGACGTGAGACGATTCACGTACTTGCATCTATCAGTACAGTACCACTTGGTGTGGAATTCCTAGCTTCACTTCGAAAAGCACAAACGAGTCTCATTTTGGTCTGACACAGCTTCAAAAATGTTCCTTCAGCTTGCTCAAAATTGAGCTTAGTTTGCTACGTGGCTTTTTGTTTGGCGATCACGACATTGTATATATTTGAGCTGTTTTGCCGCGCTTTAACTCATGAGCTTGAGCTGACAATAAGGATCAATCAACTTTGGAGAGGATTCAACTTCATCTCACAGCCCACAGCCTACAACCCAGACAAAGTCTGCACGGCAGGTGATTATCGATAGAATATATTATGGAGCTTTTAGATAAGGGAACCAATAAACACAGTGTAACATCATTAAAGAAATCACAATGATTCTTCAAAGACGTCCCTAGGCTTCGCAATGAATACCTTCACAAAAGAGGCATGTATCAAGGTAGCTGCAAAAAACGACCTGCTGTGCCTAGGTGCACACACAGAGGCAGGAGTAGCAAGTGTTGGCATGGAAATGGTCCAAGACAAGAGAAATTCCTATTGGTCTTCAGTGCACTTGCACATGGTTATGGTGGTTCCCGAGCATAAATTAGTAGAGCATTTGTTTTTAGGCTTGTGAAAGTTCACACACAATATCCCATACAATTCCCAAAAATTTGAAATTTCTTGTGACCCATGTAATCTAGGATTATCCGATCTTTATGTGTGTTTGTCCTACACAAACTTTGCCATTCAACCACCAAAAAGGATTCATATACGTTAACTTCTAGACTGTCCTCCAATTTTATGCCATTGCATAGGAATCCCAACCAAAGTAGAGCCACCTCATGAGTTCTCCCTTGCTAAGATGTTCCATTACTTATTGCTATAAAGATTCAAGAACAATTAATGTCATGATTACTTTGCATTTTTCAATTCCAAGGCAACAGTGATTGGCTCCTACCATTGAGGAATTTAATGGAGAGCGTAATGCATAGTTAGATGACAATCTCGCAAAGAGGAAGCCTTAGATAGTTGGACATAATCTACCGTAATCATTCTCAAAGTTGACAAAGAGGGACTCGAACCTTATCTCCATCCACCATATTCCTTCCCTTCATTAACCACCATGTCGCATATGTTCAACACTCATTTTTGGAATCCATCCCATCAAAATTGTATGAAGGAAAGCTTCAAGAGTCTTTATTACATCTCAAGAGAAAAAGCGTAATTCTTAAAGACACTTCACATACCCTTCATCAGCCAAAATTCCATCTCACATCATGCCATTTGAGTTATTAAAAAATAAATAAACATTCTCAAGGCTTAAACATTCTCAGCAGCACAAGGTCGCATGGATTTCATTATTCAGGGGCTTACAGAGAACAAGTATAGCTCAGCATGAGTTTTCCTACTCGGCATAGCTGAATTCCAGTCGTTCCACTAATCACTGGCGCTTCATCAAGCCCTGAACGTTTCTCCAAGCCCTTAGTAGGTTTGTGCACATCATGTATGTTTACTGTACTGGCAAGCCGGTGCGCTAGTCCACCATACCCTTTTGAATAGACCAGGACTCTGTAGTTATATCATAAGTTCATATTCTGACTGGAACAAAAAACAATTCGGTCATGCCCACGAATTCTTAAAAATAACTAGAAACTTCCATTCTACAACAGGATAACAATCATGGATTGCTGAAATTCACCCAGACATGGGTCTGGAATTTACTTGAAGAATTTCAAAACCAATTGAGGTGACTCTCCCATTTAATGTTGTCCTCTTTCGGCACTGGAGATAAAAACTAGTCAACTCTTAAGCACTTCACGAGGGCAAACGTTGTGGATCACATCCACTTTCGATGAAATATTTAGATCAGAGGCCGGAATTTCACAGTACGAAAGCAAGAATGCACCCTGTGGAGTTTAGATGCTCACAAAACCCTACAGTCTAACTGACGTTAGTGGGAAGTTCTTAAAAGCAGAAAGTTTCGTCACAATACAACGTCATATTATAGAAGGTGTCATAACATGTAGCGCCGCATGCATTGCGGAGGGTAAGAGTGTGCACCACACGCCGAGGCCCTCGTGGAATACCACCCCGGAGCTTCGGACACTGGAACACCAAACCTCACAATCGAAACTTGCCCTGCCCAGTTGCCAACGACCGGAACAATGAAGGGGTACGCTACCTGCCAACACACTCTCAAGGGCACTAGATATTATTCCCAAGCAATATATTGCACAAGGCCTGGTTGGCAAGTCAATATGCAACTAAAACAGCCCGACGAATTAGACGAATACTACTTTACTGATCAGGGATTCACAGCTGGCTATTTCTTCGTCAACGCTTCATCAAGAGGGGTCACTTCGTAAAGTTCGGATCTAAATATACTGCACTACATGTACAAGATGCGTTGAGGAAGCATTTCAGGAAAGATAGCGACCTGATCGGTAGCAATGAGCAATTCGAAAGCAGAATGTACTCACACAACATGCGCTCCAGATGGTGGTCTTGTCTGCGATAGAGGTCACATGTCAGATGTACGCGTTGTAGAACAGATTTGTCCAAGTATTTAAGAGCAAGTACTGACCCTCCACCTGAACACAAAAGAAGCTATGACGTAAAATATGTATGTCTGATCTGTTTCGTTCTTAGATGTCTACCAGATATTCACATTATTGATCTCTGCAACAGGTTGGTCGTATCAAATTCAGCACATCGTAAGGATACATATCATATTTTGCCCTAGGTCAACAAGGTGCGCGGAATCAAGGCGATTCATTCCCCTTAACATTCATTAAACGAAAAGTCCGTCATTAGACAGATCAGTGAATGGCCTCTAATTACGAATGCTTTGCGGACTGCATAACATCCAGCAGGCAGTGCAATTTGATAACCTGCAGATCATCTGGACCAGCAACTTCTAGCAGTACAAGTACTGTTCTCATTAATCTGAGTAAAGAGTGGTCCATTTCTTCACATTGTAAGCCGCAACATCATTTAGGTCGCCCTGAAAGGTTAGTGGATGAGAGGTTTGCAAATTTGTTTCGTTTCCGTTGTGCCCCAGCTGCTTGAGTCCCAACCCCTTGTGTTACAGAAAGATCAGCAAAGCCAACAACAATGAGTCAATGGCATATGTACTGGCACTCCGTACAGTAGAAAGTAGTGCTAGAAACGAAATTAATAAAAACTCACGAACACTGGAAGTTTTGGTAGCATTAGCCGGGGCTACTCTATGTGGAGTTAGTCCCCATTTTAGCCCCCTTTACAAAGGATTCAGGAAATCTCAGATTTTCTTGTACACTTGTTTTAGCCCCCAAAATTGCACACCTTGGCCGGGCTAATCTTTCTTGGCTACAAGAAAAGGCACGTTTAGCCCGGGCTAAAGTGCCAAGGATTAGCCCCCTTTCCAGTTTAGCCCCGGGGGCTAACAACTCCAAAACTTCCAGTGGAATCTCTCCAAACTGTAAGATGGGATGTTGCAGGTAAAGACTTTGAATATGGCTTAAAATTTGTCGCAAACATGGTCGATAACGCGGGGCTGATCAGTACGAGACATATATTCGTTAAGGTTAGAACCCAGAGCCATCCTTGCAGAAAAAAGGAGCGTCTTCGCACACACCGCAAGAGGGCTGGATACAGTTCGGAATCAGAAACAGACGCATCTCCATAACACCTCACGAACGTCGGCCTCATAGCCCTAAGCGCAAACTCAACTCACATCTCTTTCAACTTCACAATACTCGTACACACTCAACCCCACCCGCACCAAACAAACCACTCATCCCACGAGCCATGACTGGCAACCTCTCCAAGTCACAACGTCCAACACCACCTCGCTCGAAGCTCACGCCCAACCAACACCCAACGCGTCGCAACCCACCCCCATACGCAAGTTGCACCATGCAGTACGTCAGCTAAGCCACTGAACACACAAGTGGGGAGACATCGCAGCCGGGCCGCCTTTCCCTTCTCCAAGCTCCCCGATTCGCTACGAAAAAAAGACCTACCAAACTCCCGCTACCAGGCTAAAATCTCCCACCCGCCTCCCACACCAGATTTCTCTCCCGCACTTTACTCCCGCACTTATCCATCCCGCCCCTCCAATTGGCCCCCCCGCGGAAAATACCCCTCCAGATATACTCCGCCATCGCCCGAGCTCCGAGCCAAAAACCAACGCTAAAACACCCAAAAAAACAAAACATCGATCAATCTCCGGCTTCCATGCAGATGAAACCCGCTACGTAAAGCTGATTGGGGGGATGAAGAGGATGATATTCATCTTCATCCGTCAGGGGAAGTCACATGGGCTAGATCTGGAACTGGGCGCTGATTGGCCGGGAGCCGTGGGGCCAGATCAGGGAAAGATCTGGGGGTCGGGCCAATGGGGCCGGTCCTACGGGGCCCACGCTGGGCTGGCGAGGCTTGTGGAGGGGCGCGTCCAGCGGGCACGGGGGGGCGTCATTGGTTCTAGGGATCGCTGTTGATATGGATGCGTGACTTGGCCTACTCACTACACTAATTGCTAGTGACTTCGCTACCCCTATTACCGTCTTGAATCTATGGCCCCTGTAGATGGTTCTTAGGGGGCGCGAGGAGATAGGCGGATCTAGGTTGGGTTGAGTTCCCAGCCGCGAATGTGAAGGGCTGGGGATGGTTGCACAGATTGGAACTCTGCTACCCGCTTGTTTTCTGAGTAGAATGGGGTTATAATATGTTTTGTTTTTCTTGGGGTTATAATAATAAGGTTTTTTTGTTTTTGGGGGTTGCCAGGGAGTTGGGAGGGTTTTGGAAATTGGGTCTAAGTTAGTGGGTTTTGGAGGGGAGCTGGTGATGCTAGTGCTCCAATAAAGGGGCTTGTGAGTCAGGGTCAGGATTTGGATTTTATTCTGTCGTCTGTATCTAAATAATGTAAAGAAGTATTTTGGTGCAGTGGGTAGATTTTCTCAGTGGAAGGAAAGTGGCTTTTGTGTAAGTAATTGTGTAAAGAATTTATATGTGGAATATTTCTGCGTCACGAATCATGATGTGTCAGGTGTGTTCGTATTTTACGTAAAATAATTCTTTGTACAGTGTTTACTTGGGTGGGTGGGGACACTTGTATGATCTATGTCTGCTGCAGTAAAATTTATTTCGCTAAAATTCAACAAAACCTTTTACTATCTACTAATCCATAAGTTCGATTATGTGGGCCACTTTGATATGTTGCTTGTGTGGGCCACTTTGATGTATCATTCAAATTTGCATAAGTTCCATGTGGTACTTACATGCCCACATTCGAGTAATAGGTCAAATAATCACATACCAAGTTGGTCTTTTGGAATCAGGCAACAGAAAGAGTGGGATAAGGTAGGCTCCAGCAACTTATCTGTTATGGGAAGTTTCATCGGATTCATCCTGCATGGATTACACAGATTCTAGGATTATTCACCAGACAAGGAATACTATATTACACTGCAATACTGTATCATGTATGTGTCCACAGAGCCACTGTGTTGGAATTTGGGCAAACGGACAGACTGGTCCTAAGGACAGATGCTGTTGGGAGTACTGTTGACACTGGATTGGCTGGGGCCCTTGATAATTACTACTTGATTCAAAGGAAGTACCAGTAACCATACCACTGTAGGCTTAGTGTCCTGGACTCAGGAGTGCTCTGGACAAATGCCACCATTGGGCTACAATTTCGGTCATGTGGAGGAGCCTGCTTCATTCCCAGAATCGGATTGAGCCTCTTCTCAAAAGCAGAGTTTGATGCCCAAATGCTTCAGAACAGAAACTTAAGGTATACACACCTATGACGGATCATTTAAGCACTTCAGCATAGTAAATCTTGGGTTTTCAATAAGGAGTTATTTTTCGTGCGTACGATCATAAGGTTCATGAAGAATGAGCATTTTTTCAAAATTAATTCTGTAAAATTCAAATTACTACAAATTTTTTTGTCCAAAAGTTAGGGTTATCCATGACTGACATATAGGTGTACCAATGACCGACCATACTCAGATTAGTGAACAAACATATGACTACTTGATTATGTCACACTCACAGAGGCATTCTATTGGAGGATGCATCCTAAATCTATTGTTCATCAATTATCCGTTACTGGTTTCCCATTGCTCTGGAATGGGGAAACCTACCTATCAGTCATGGGTAAGTGATCCCTCATGGGTGTGTATACCTTAGGGCAGGGTAGACCAAAAAAATGGTGTGGAAACTCCGTAGTCTGACAACACATGTTGCTTGGTTGTTTCTTATCATGGCTCCAGTCTGACCTAATTGTTAATATGACAGTCGATAACAGGACACTTGATTGTACGACATCCTCAATATTACAATATCCTCAATATCACAATACATTTTTGTGTGATAAAAACTCCCTCATTTATACAACTTTAACCCCCAAATGCCATAGCCTATGACCACGGAAATAGACTTTGACTTTGCAGACGCTATTTTTCCACCATAAATAATGAAAAATATGAACTTATCATTTTTCTCAGATAGATACACATGTAATCTTCAAGCAACAATTTTTTCATAATTAATGCTTTCACTATGTAATTAATATAAATTTTCAAATGAGAACAAACAAAGAAAATTCATATCAAATATGGATTATATCAAAAAATTATGAAATATTTACCATAGATGTATATGACAACCAAAAACCTTATACTAGTCACCGTGCTCAAAATTATGTTTTAATCCAAAAATACGATGAAAAAACCTAAAACCGTGGAAAATCAAGAAATAGCCACGGTTATACCCCTTCATCTTATACCAGCTATAAATCACTCAATTTTAGGTACTTTTCAAAATTTCAAATTGGACTAGAAATAAGATTTGTAAAGCTACATTTCATTAGTGTGGCTCAAATGCAAAAAAGATCATCTCGATAGTCAAAATCGTGTTTCAGTTGTCTGTTCGAAGGAATTTTTGAATACACACACCGTATTGATCTTTTTGACTTTAAAGAAGCACCTAAATTCATGAAATCATCATTTTGAGAATTCATTAATGAGGTTAGATAGATCTCCCACAACTTTACAATATGAAAAAAAAAATGGATGAAAAAATGTCATTTGGATGACAGTTATGGAGCTTGGAAAAATGAGATCGACCAGTTTTTGGTCGTTTGGGCGTTGAGGGGTTAAAACATGATAATGCAACATTTACAATTTTGATTTATCATGTTAATCCCTAAAGACCTTTGATGTTTCCGGAGCCAAAACTGCCAAAAACATACCCCTAGTGATAGAAACCTACTCATTTTTAAATTTAGACATGATATTGAATATACAACTGTAGGATCTTGTACCTACCTTATCCAAAAAGGTGTATACCAATTTTGAGGACAATCCACCCTATAGATTGCGTGATTATAACTTTTGAAGTCACTGTAAAAGTTTTTTTGACAATGCCCCGTGTATCAAGGACAACAAGTTATTAATTTAAATTAACAATAATCATGAAATTGATACAATTAAATTAACAATAATCATGAAATTGATACAAGGTTTCAACATGATATGCATAGAAGGAGTTGACAAGACTAATTGTCTTATTAACATTTCTTGCATTTAGTCTTCCATAAGATGTAACCTCCAAAACTAATTCTAAACCTAGACCTATACTAAACCTAACCAAAAAGTAATCTTTAACTATCCGTGACATCACCTCCCCTCTAGCGACGAGTTCCACGAGGAGCGAAATTTGGTTTATTGGGATACTTTTTATGGAAACTAGCAATTTTTAGAGGAGCATTTTGAAGGTTTGATGCAGGCTCCCATGTACGTTCACTTATGTCATAACCTTTCCAATGAACAAGATATTCTATATGATTCCTTTTTATTCGGGAATCTAAAATCTCTTCTACTTCATATTCCAAGTTGTTGTTAACTTCAATGGGTGGAGGAGGTGGTAAAACTCTTCCTTCAATTGTATTTTTGTAATATGGTTCTAATAGAGAGACATGAAAAACAGGGTGAATTTTCATAGCACTTGGAAGCTTTAAGCGGAAAGAAACATGGTTGATTTGTTTAATAATTGGAAATGGTCCAAGTCTTTGGTAGTCGAGTTTTTTAGATGGTCTCGTAGTTTGAATATTACGTCGAAGAAGCCAAACTTGATCTCCAACTTTGAATTGAGGTTGCACTTTGCGATGAACATCTGCATATTTTTTATATTGATCTTGAGCTTGTTGAAGTTGAAATCTAAGTTCATCATGAATAACAGCCATGTGACCTACAAGGTCTTCAACAGCTGGACTTCCAACCATCTTTACTTGAAACAAGTCTCCTTTAGGATGTTGACCATAATTTGAAAAAAAAGGAGTTTGCTTTGTTGATGAATGTAAAGTATTATTATAAGCAAACTCAGCCAATGGTAAAAGATCTTTCCAATCATCTTGATGGTAATTAATAGTGCAACGCAAATACTGCTCTAGGATTTGGTTTACGCGTTCGGTTTGTCCATCAGTTTCGGGATGATAAGCTGAAGAAAGATTAATTTTGACTTTTAAGAGTTCAAAGAATTTTTTCCAAAACTTTGAAATAAATTGTGGGCCTCGATCCGAGATAATATCATCAGGAAAACCATGAATACGATAAATATTGTCTACAAATAATTTGGCAGTTTCTTCACCAGTAATGGATTTTTTGCATGGTATAAAATGTGACATTTTGGTAAACCGGTCAACTATGACAAGAATGGAATCAAAATTATGGGAATTCGGAAGATCAGTGATGAAATCCATCGACAATGATGCCCAAGGACTTTCTGGAATAGGCAATGGTTGCAGAAGTCCATGTGGATGATGGCGTGGACATTTAGCACGAGAACAAATGTTGCATGATCTAATATAATCTTTAACAAATTTCCACATTTGTGGCCACCAATAGTCTCTTGATACTAGTTCAAGTGTTTTATTATACCCAAAATGTCCAGCACTTGGAAAATCGTGACGTGCTTGCAAAATTTGTAGTCTTAAAGTTCCGGGAGGAATGTATAGTAAGCCTTTAAAAAATAATAATCCATCATTAAATTCGAAATTCATGCCCTCCCCCAATTCCAATTGTCTCTTTACATTTTGTACAAGAGGATCTTCTTGAAGGATTTTTTTGATTTCTTGGGTAAATGGACACTTTTTTGGAATAGAGGTGACTAACAAATGAATACTCAAATTTTCAGGTTTTAGAATGATGGATTTTTGCTGATTGAATATTTCATCTCCTTCTTTAGGAGCAAGGTAAGAACGACGTGATAACGCATCAGATTTTCCTTGTAGGCTACCAGGTCGATAAGTAATTACAAAGTCAAATCTTGATAAAGACATACTCCAACAGCCTGACGTCGATTTAAAACCTTGGCACTCATAAAATATTCTAAATTTTTGTGGTCTGTGTAAACAGTAATTTGATGTTGAGCACCTTCTAAAAAGTGACGCCAAACTTCAAAAGAAGCCACAATCGCTAGTAATTCTTTATCATGAATTTCATAATTAATTTCTGGTGCGGAAAACTTTCTAGAATAGAATGCAATTGGATGAAGATAACCATCATCACCATATTGAGATAGGATAGCTCCAAATGCATAATCTGACGCATCAATTTCTAAAAAGAAAGCTTTGGTGAAATCAGCATGAGCCAAAATAGGTGCACAAGTAAAAGCTACTTTGAGCTTATCAAAAGCTTCTTGTGTTTGATCATTCCAAATAAAATTTTCTTTGCCAGTGAGGCGTGTCAATGGTGCTGCAATTTTAGAGTAGTCTTCAATAAAAATTCTATAAAAATTGGCAAAACCGAGGAAACATTGCACATCACGAAGAGTAGACGGTTTTTCCCACTCAACAATAGTTTGTACTTTTTTAGGATCCATTGATACACCATTTGGAGAGAGTATATACCCCACCCATTCTACTTGATGTTGGTGAAATTCACATTTTTCTAATTTTGCATAAAGGTTCATTTCTCGAAGTTTTTGTAAATTTGCATAGGATCGCATACTTTCACTTCATTATTTGAAGGTGATGTTGACGATGCTACTACCGATGGGTGATTGAATAAACTACTTTTTTTTTCTTGTCTTCTTAAAAATAACCTATTATCACATTTGACAGCTTGTGTAATGGCCTCAGATAAGGACGTAGCATCATTCAAGGTAAGTAACAAATCTTTTACATCATTACGTAATCCCCACTGAAATTGACGAATAAGAGCCATTTTTGACCCCAATCAACATCACATATAATTGTCTAAACTCAGAGGCATAAATAGAGGCTGATCGTCCACCTTGACGTAAACTTCTAATTTTTTGATCTGCAACTTTTTTCTTATCTACTTCCCCAAAACAAGCCATAAATTCTTCCATAAATCCTTCAAAATCATATAATAATGGTGAATTTTTTTCTAAAATAGGAGAAAACCAATTCAAAGCAGTGCCAGTGAGTAGTGTTCCAACTAACCCAACTTGTGAGGCTGCGGTTGGATAACGAAGTGGTTGCATGAAGATAAATAATCGGATCTGATTTGTAAAACCTCGAAATTTAGAACGATCACCATTAAATTTCTCTGGAAGGCTCAATTTAGGTTCTTTGTAATTTGATCTTTGAGATGTTGTAGGATCAAGTTTTTCTTGAAATCCATCTTCCTTGTAAGACATTGAAATCGGTTGACTTTCTTGTAATTTCTTCATAGTTTCCCGAAGTTGTTCAATCTCTATTTCCAATTCTTCTAGATATGCCTTGTTGATTGCAAATTGATTCTCTTCATTTGCCATCTTCACCACAAACAAGGAATTAGTCTTGTCAAACTATCAAGAACAACAAGTTATTAATTTAAATTAACAATAATCATGAAATTGATACAATTAAATTAACAATAATCATGAAATTGATACAAGGTTTCAACATGATATGCATAGAAGGAGTTGACAAGACTAATTGTCTTGTTAACATTTCTTGCATTTAGTCTTCCATAAGATGTAACCTCCAAAACTAATTCTAAACCTAGACCTATACTAAACCTAACCAAAAAGTAATCTTTAACTATCCGTGACACCGTGAGTATATTTAAGTTTTGATGCACAAAAACTATACTTTGCAAACACATTTGATAAAGAAAAGATCATCAATTCCTTTAAGTATCGAAGTTAGGTATAAGCTCACAAAAGTTTGAGCCTCATACGGGCTTGGAAAGGCAAAAAAAGCATTGATTTTGTGAAAGGGGATGTGCTGAAATTGCCTTACATTCTCTAAAATTAAAACAATTTAAAGCGTAATCTTAAATAGTCCAATTGGTAATCCAAACGGTGGATATGTTGAAGTCAATGAGGGAAAGGACCCCAAAAAATTGCAATGCAATCAGAGTAGATCTCAAATTTCTATAATTTTTGGAAGTGTAAATTGTATATTTCTCTTTCATTTCAAAGGGCAGTTTTGGTAAAAGGGGGTCTTGTGGATGGACCCCTGCCACGTCCTAGATACTAGATGAAATTAATTAAGTTTAGATGAAAAATGAATATTAGATGAAATAGTTTATATGGATGAAAATGTGTTTTGGATGAAAACGTGTTTTAGATGAAAACTAAGTTCTAGATGATATTTGTAATTTGGATGAAAAAATTAGTAACATCTTTAGATGAAAATTTTCTCTTGGATGAAAACCATCATAAATGTGTATAGATGAAAAATATTGGGCCCATTATTTTGCAAGTGCCCACCCTTTGGAAATTTGTCTTGTCACTTTCTACCTTATTGAATGAAGTGCAACTTGGGCAGAAAATGGGAGATTTTGATTGATTATTGGTTGTCCGGATTTGGAGCAGATTCTTCTAAAATTCATAACTTTTGTATCTTAATTCTAAATGCTTTGAAATTTGCACCATTCACTAGAGTAGAACAACATTCTGTCCTGCGTTTATCTGCGTCATCAGAAACGTAAACCTGGATTTATGGAAATTAGTGTGGAAATGTGATTCAAATAAACATACTGCACGTTAAAGGTTTTAACGTGCACGCGTCATTTTTGACGTTGCTTTAACGGCTTCTGTCAAAGAGTGTCAACTTGAATTTTGAAGTGACGGTTCAGTGTTAAAAATAACAACATGAGTGACATCGCGTCAACTTAAACATAAATCTGCATTATAGAAAGTAACTTTTTTGGAGAGTTTTTTACCTCACAATAGTTTTTTAATGGTTAAATTTAGTCACATCCCACGTCAGCACGTTTCTTTTAACATAGAGGGCGTTTAAGGTGACATCGGAAACGTTCAACTATGTTACTAAAAACATATTAACAGATCCTACGGGGAATGCCCTGCTGACTTGGAACAAAGGCGTGGAGGATACGGCTGACCTGGAACGTAGGTTTCGGATCCTAGAGGGTGTCAATAGTGACGCCTGCGTTCTGGGTGACATAAAAATGCGTTACACTGTGTTTCAAGAAACATATTGATATAGCTTACGTGTCCCCTATGCGTGTAAGTTAGAGCTGACGTGGCGGCTAGGTTATGACCTGGTCTACATCCTAGGGGATGTCAGTAGTGACGCGCGCGTTTTGGGTGACATAAAAATGCATCACACTGCGTTTCAAGAAACATATTGACATAGTTGACGTGTCACATGTGCATGGAGGCCGTGATTGACGTGGCGGCTATGGTTTGACTTGGTCAACATCCTAGGGGGTGTCAATAGTGACACACGCGTTTGAAGTGACATAAATTGCGTTAAATTGTGTTTCAAGAAACGTAATCACATAGGTGACGTGTCAGATGTGCGTAGAGGCTATGGCTGACGTGGCGGCTAGGATTTTGGTGATGTACACGTTAACTCATGTTTCCATTGTTCATTCTTTGGTGGAAACATTCATCTATGAAGGTCTTAGATTAGGGCTTTAAGCCTAGGTTTAGAGTTAGGGTGAGCCGCCACTTCGGTGGCTTCTTATCTTGTATTTGAGAGCTTGTTTTCAAGCTTTTTGTGTTTTCTTCTTACTCCATAGAGTGTCTCCCATTGTTTTCCCTATTAGTCCCTCGTTTCTTATTCAAGTAGATTGAGATTTGAAAGAGTTGTAGATCTCTTGTAGGGCTTTCCAATGGTAGTAAGCACGTCCAATTCTAAGTCATAGGGAGTGAGATATCGCCTACCGAAGTTGGGGTTGTCAAAGGAGTGCGGCTGGAGGAAGGATCTCGGATTTTTAGCAATCAGTCTTTGAATTTTGATCTTATGATCTTGAGATTTTGAGGGTAGATGCACAATCAACTTAGCTTTCCAAAAAGCTAAGGCACGCCTTAATCCAATCAAGGATGGAGTAATGGCGACCTATAAACTGAAAGGTACTTCAATAAAATCCGGGGGGGGAGGGGGGTTGGGGTTTCTCCTAACTTTATTTTTGTTCTCCATCTTCTTCTTGTCTCCATTCTTCCCTTGTTCTTTGAATGATGTGTTGCTATGAACTCACCGTGAGCACAGTGATGTGGGGTGTGTAGATTAAGGAGGATCCAGCATGAGCAACCCCTTACATTACGTCATCCTACGTCTAAAAACGTTTTCCGAAACGCGTTAAAATATGTGACATAAGTGTTTATCAGCGTCAAGTTGAACACTACATTGTGTTTCTTTTGACAAAAAATTCAAATTGAATGCGTCACTATTGACATGGCAAACATCATCCTACGTCTAAAGACGTTTCCGTAAACGCGTTAAAATAAGTGATACATGTGTTTATCAGCATCAAACAGTGTCAAAGTTAACGTCCAAGACGCACTTCCAAAACACGTCACATTGCGTTTACATAAAAACAAAATAATACAAATCCCAAATTTGATGCGAAAATATATCTTCAATCCACGATCACTCCACTTGTCACAATCTAGGCCATTGAAAACCTAAATGACACGTCAGATTTCCATGCCGCATCAGAATTTTTTTCATCCATCACGACGACGGAGCCTTGCCCACGTCATGTCTGACCTGGAATTAATTAACATTGGGAAATGTCCATGTCACATGCAACGTGGAATGCAAAAAGGAAGGAACTGCTCACGTGGCAAAAAACTTACTCTCAAAGTTACTTACCCTGGGTAACTTCCATAATCTGTATTTGCGTCACTTTTAACATAACGTCAACTCCTGTTAAACGGTTTAACATAAGGTTGAGGCAGCACGTAAAACCAATGCGACGTCCGTGACCTTTTTGCCATTTTTGCGTCAAAAAAACTGTCCACGTTAAACTGCGTTAAACCGCGTTAAAAACCGCGTTAAACAACGTCACTTTGGACACTGTTCTGCTCTAGTGATTGGAAAGCTACCGCTAAGAGCTACACTAGGATAAAATTTCATAAAATAATAAAATTATGAAACCTCAAAATAGTCTGCCCAGAAGTGCTGCGACCCAAATCAGGTCTTAAGGGCCTTTAGGGGTTAAAGACATAATTATTGATAGAATCCTTTTCATCTATGTTGTATATATCTAAAGCACATTCATTTTTGCTTAGTACCTACTTGGAAAGTTCATTTATCAACAAAAAGTTTACTTATCATTGAAAACTTCATCAGAATTAGAGTTAATAGTGTGGAATGGACATGATTAGTATTGAGGTGGCATCTTGCCTAGTACATTGTCTTCTACTCATGGTGATATTGTTACTGCCCCAGCAAGGCCAGCGAGGATAGCCTAGGACGGTGGGACTGACAGTGCAACAAGGAGTCACAAGGGAAGAAGTCTAGTTAGATTAGTATAAACAAGGTATCCAGGGTAGAGAACGCACTCCTCAGTTTTGTGGTTAGAGTCGAGTCCGGTCTCAGCACAGCTAGTTTTCTAGGACAGCTTGCCCTCTTCATGTAAGCGCCTGAACCTTGGTGTTCATGGACAGTCTTGGGGTTACTCTGCTAATACTATACTATGCCTTCTCTACTCTCTGCCCTCCCCTATCTCCCTTGTATGCATCCTGCTTGCGGTTTCTCATGGTGTGTATAAGTTCACGAGTCTTGAATCCTTACCTTGCACTAACTCCACTACCAAACCTTTCTCAGACTCCCCTTGCTTCTCTCCCTCTCGTAGTGTTCACGGAGTCTTGGTTGTGACATCCCATGTCGATCTTCCACGGCTGTCTTGGAATAGAACCGCGTGCCCGTGGACTACTCAACGGTCTCAGGACCGGTACTCAAAGAGGCACCCTGCTGATCCTATGACCGTGTCCCGAGCCTAGCACCCACGGTCAATCTTCAGCCTACCTGTGCAGCCACTCTTATACTTCTACCCGTAACTCCCTCTAACTCTCACCTCAGGTAGCTCCATGCTATGACCCAGGTTAACATTTTGGCGACCATGCTGGGGATGGTCTACTGAGGTTATTCCAAATACTCCTTGAAAACTAAACTCTCACCATGCCTCCAAGGAAGCTCCCTTTGGAGCGAATTAATGAAGCAGAAGATGCTGCTCAACAAGAGGACCCCGAATCCACGAAAGAATTCCTAGTATGGATGAGGCAACAAATGACGGATCTGGTTGCCAAAAACGAGGCTACTAACGCCAAGTTAGAGCTACTCAGTGCACAATATAACACACTACAAGAAAGCAGGACACAGGAGGCTCTCCACCCCATGGCTCAGGCTTCAGAAGCCCTCCCTGAAACCATAAGGTCCACAACGTTACCCCGAGAAAATCATACCGCTGCCACAGGACCTAGCCAAGGGGACCTAGGTAAACATACCAAGTATCCCAAAATCTCATACCCTGTGTTTGATGAATCAGGGGATCCAGATTGGCATATCAGACGTTTCAAAGTTATTGCCCGTACAAATGGGGTCACCAGCACGGAAGATCTCCAAAACATTTTCGGCACCACACTCCAAGGAAACCACATTAATTGGTACATTGATTTTGAAACTGAACACTCCCACGCAACCTGGGAAGACATGGAAAGGAGTTTTTTACATAAATTTAGAAAACTCAAAACCAGCTCTGAGGTCCTAAGAGCTTTGGGTAGCATTACTCAGGACAGAAATGAACCCGTGGACAAGTTCTACGATAGATTCAAACAACTGGCTGACAAACTAAGTCAGAGACCTGAGGAAGATTATCTTTGCGAATGGTTTAAAAAGGGACTGTTACCATGGATTCAACAAGGCATTGTAATCCGTGGGGTCAAGACTTTACAAGATATTCTAAGTGCGGCAAATGACATTAGCCGAGAGTTAGGAGCCTTGAACAAAACCCAAACACCCTTGTTACCTTTGCCAAATTTACGACCAGAAAATAGATCACTAATAACTCCCTGCTCCAGCTGTGGAAAAATCCATGGAGGACGTTGTTGGTATGCTAATACCCCTTCTAGAAATGAAGAAAACCGCCGTCCCCGTCCTACCACGGCAGCCGTGTATCCAGAGGAAATCAATGTTGATGCCTTCCAGCCCAGCCGAAGCGATGCCTGCTGGGAATGTGGATCGGTAACCCATCGACGGAGAGAGTGTCCACAGCTACACCAGAGATGGGCTCAGTACCGTACTAACCCAGGGAATCATGGCACCGGAGAACATCAGAAAGTTCCTGGAACCCCTCGACGAGGAGGAGTCACACTTACTGAGGTCCATGGAGTCGAGACTAATGTCTCCACAATAAGCACGGCTGTGGTAACCACTAGATCCAAAGCTACTCCAGATGACCATGTGGTTGAACACAGAAAACCATTCTCGGAAAATCACTGGGAAAGGCTGCATAGAATCAGGCAAGACCTACAAGAGGGCCTAGAAGGTTCCCACGACACCTCGTCATTACAGCAGATTTTAAATGACACCAATGTCACCATCACATTGTCCAAGTTGATCAAGTTAAGCCCAGAACTTCAGAAATACTTACAACAAACAGCCTCACAGGATGAACCATTCAATCCAGAGGTTGTTGAAGTTAATGCTACTACCTTGGATCCGGATGCTGCAGTAATACATCTACAACTTGGAAACCATGAATTAACCAATGTATTAGTAGATGGAGGATCAGGGGTTAATGTTATGAGCAATTATTTGAGAAAACAATTAGGATTACCATCACCCAAGTTAGCCCGGTTTATCCTGCGCATGGCAAATGATGCCCCAGTAACACCCTTGGGCATAATATCAACCGTAGCCATTACTACCCATGGAGTATCTACCCCAGCCACCTTCGTAGTGATTGATATGCCTGATAGCAGTAATTTCCCTGTCATCCTGGGAAGACCATGGCTGAGAGATATGAATGCGGTACACGATTGGTCCAGGAATCAGATCCGAATTCAGCGACAAGGAAAAACCGTGGTCATCCCAGTAGATAGCTGCATCACCAGGGCAAAAGCAAACCAGATTCGACACAAGGCAGGAACAAGCTGGGAAGATGGTCTTTCCCCATCCCAAGAAGCCTTGGTTTTCCAAGCCAACCCTGACTTGATTCCAGTAGCCGAAATTCACCTAGCCAGCATGGTGGCTGAGCAAGACAAAATGGACATCCCCCCACATTTTTCCCAGGAAACTCAAGAAGCAGTAACTGTAAATGCTATTCCTGCAGACCAAGCTCTGCAAAAGGAAGTGATTACTGGTTGGTCTCATGGTGCTAAAGACAAAGTAGAGTTAGTAAACCTGGGAACCATAGAAAACCCCAAGTATATCAAAATCAATGCTGATGCCCCTGAACAAATCAAACAGGCCGCGATAGCCCTGTTCCATGAATACCAGGACATTTTTGCATGGGGCCACGAAGATCTAAAAGGGATACCTCCAACGCTAGCAGAACACACTATAGACCTGGTCCCAAATGCAACACCAGTCCAACAACGAAGATACAGAATGAACCCGAATTATGCAGTACGCGTCAAGGCTGAACTAGACAAACTCTTGAAAGCCAAGTTCATTTCACCAGTAGACTCTGCACCCTGGTTATCTCCCATGGTGATTATTCCCAAGAAAAATGGAACCTTGAGAATATGCGTAGATTTTCGTAAATTAAATGCGGCTACCAAGAAAGATCATTACCCCCTGCCTTACATGGAAGAGATTATTGATGAAGTAGCTGGTCATGAGATGTATTCTTTCTTAGATTGTTTTTCAGGATATTACCAAGTAGCCATGGCTGAACATGATAAAAATAAAACGGCTTTCTCTACCGAGTGGGGACCTTATCAGTTTGAAAGAATGCCTTTCGGAGCTAAAAATGCACCCATGACTTTCCAACGTGTCATGGAATTAATTTTTAGACCCTATTTGAAAAGATTCTTTAGAATCTATCTCGATGATGGAACGGTTTATGGACAGATTAAAGATCATGTGTCACAACTCAGGCAAATATTCGAAGCTTGCCGAGTCAACGGGGTTAGCTTGAATGCAGAGAAATGTATGTTTCTCTTCTTTGCAGGTGTGATCCTTGGCTACATTGTATGCAAATACGGAAAACTCCCGGATCCCGAGAAAATCAAGGATATCCTGGCCATCACCCCTCCCACAGATCAGAAGGGGATACAACGCTTGCTAGGCTTATCGCAGTTCAACAGAATATATATAGAGAAGTTAGCCCACATCACTGCCCCGATCACAGCACTGAACCATGCAAAATACAAGTATCCTCAGGACTGGACCCCTGCAGCCCAGGCCGCCTTGGAAAAAATCAAGATAGCTTATTCTCGGGCTCCCATTCTCATAGCCCCGGATTGGTCCAAACCATTCCATGTTCATACAGATGCCTCCAACATAGCTGTAGGAGTCATGCTCGCTCAGAACTTAAATGGAAAATATGATCAACCAGTGGCTTACGCTAGTCGCCTTCTGAACCAAGCAGAAAAGAATTATTCTACCACCGAAAGAGAAGCATTGGCCATGATTTATGCTGTCAAGAAATTCCGCCACTATTTACTAGGCAACAAGTTCCGTTTTATGGTTGATCATCACAGTCTGTCTTACCTGGTCAATCAACCCTTGGTTACAGGACGAGTAGCCCGTTGGATCATGATTCTCCTAGAATATGATTTTGAAGTGGTGTATGTTCCAGGCAAACGCCATATAGTGGCTGACTTCCTATCCAGGGATTCCAAGGCAACCGAGGAAGGTATTGATGATTCATTTAATGAACCATACATCCAAACTGCTAGCCTTGAAATCAGTATTCCCAGGGACTGGCGGGGAGATATCATCCGCTATCTGACTCAAGGCATCACCCCAGAGGGCCTTTCAGGCACACGAAAAGTCAGCTTCGTACGCACCACCTTGCCTTACACCGTGGTTCAGGGACACCTCTACCGCCTTGGACCCGACCAGGAAACCCGCCTCTGCGTCCCCACAGGGGAAGAGCAAAACATAATAGCCATCCTCCATGACGGACCTGCAGGTGGTCACCAAGGCCCTGACACCACGATTAAGAAAATTCTGACTGCCCGTTACTGGTGGCCAACATTACACAAAGATGTCCACGAGTATGTTAAGCACTGCCATGCATGCCAAATTGCTACCACGAATTTTCAACATCAAGGCCGCGTACCATTAAAATCCATTCCACCGTTGGGGCCATTTCAGCGCTGGGGGCTAGATTTTGTTGGCCCCATCAGACCCGCAACCAAACAGGGTTACAAGTACATCTTGGTAGCCACGGATTATACCACCAAGTGGGTTGAGGCCAAACCACTCAGAACGAACACGGCCATGGTCACAGCAACCTTCATATATGAAAATATTATTACCCGTTTTGGCTGTCCCCTGGAGATCGTGTCCGACCAAGGAAGCCATTTTGTGAACGCCGTGATAGAAGACTTATTAGATAATCACATCATCAAACACAGAACTAGTACAGTTTACTACCCCCAGGGAAATGGACAGGCCGAGTCTACCAATAAAACCTTGATAAACATGTTACGCAGGTTCATCCATGCAAATCAGAGTGATTGGGATGATTGTCTCCCTGCAGCCTTGTGGGCATACCGTGTGGCCACCAAAACAGCCACCCAAGTAAGTCCCTTCGAGATGGTTTATGGTACACAACCCCTACTACCTACCGAATACATTGCCCCCACTTTCCAGTCCCTGGATCCCAAGGACTACACGCCTCATCGTGTCCTGGCTGCTCGTCTTAGTGATATCCACCACCTAGAGGAAGTCCGGGCTTTGGCAATGAAAAATATTCAAAACAAACAAGAGAAAACTGCAAGGTATTTCCAAGCTTCCAAACCAGTTCGGATTTTTGAAAAAGGTGATCAAGTTTTATGGTGCCCACGAGACCCAAAAATCAGAAAGACTAAATTCGAATCCATATGGCATGGACCATACCGGGTTCAACTAGTACTTCCAAACAATACTGTCTTATTGGTAAATAACGACTATTTTGATAAGCATGCCACCATTGTTAATTCCACCAAGCTTAAACATTATCATTCGGTCACCACGGACACAACCCCTACACTTAGCCTTGGGGAAATTTATAAAAACATGGCAGCCGAGGCACAAAATGAAGAGGAATCCGGGGAAACAAATCAGCCCACGGACCCCATGGACCCCATGGACCCCATGGAAATCCACATTAGCCTAGTTCAGGTATGCCTACATGGTAGCCAGGACTCCAGGGATAGTCACATCGAGGGGACACTTCAAGTTCCCCTTCGCCCCCGCACTCATAGGCTTCAGCCGCCACCATCATCGCGGGGCAGGCAGCTAGGTAGAGCCCAGCCAGACTGTCTCCTCCAGTTCCCATCTATCCCATCACGGCCGCCAAGGACCCATGGAACTGCCTCAGCTCACCATCCAATTCCCTCCCTCAGCTCTCATTTCCCTTTGCGTCTGTCCACCTCTCTGTCTTCATGGTGTCTCGGTGCACCATCCTCCACGCATTTCCCTGAATACGCGCTGAGCGCATCCCAGGGCCTTGACTGCTCATTGTCTTCTTCCTCATCTCTTCAGCTCCCTGCATTGCGCTCGCACTGCCACTGCTACGTACCTGCGAGCCACTGCACCGCATTAGCAGACATGGAGAGCCGCAAGGTCCAACCGCCATTCCATGTCCCACGCATGATCATGGAATGGAAGAGGCAGCCGGACCTCATCTGGCTCACGGAGACAGGGTTAGCACGTTACTGGACCGCGCTAGATGGGAAGGTTAACATCAAGCATTGCACAGAATTCGTGAACTCTATGCGCACTCAGAGTGATTCAGCAGCTCACCCGGCGGGTGTCGTGGAGGGCGTGCTTGTGGAGTATACCAGCAGGTATCTCCACAAGTTCTTCGGCTGGGACGGACTAGGCGCCACCGCGTGGAACGAAGGCTCGCGCTACCCCCAACCGGACATCTTGGCTCGCGTAGGCAACTTGGAGCCCCGGAAGGATACAAGGTATGATGTCTTTGCATTAGGCAATCACATGAAGGATCCGTGGTTTTCCAGAATGCGTGGTGTTCTCTCCCAGGTTTACTTCCAGAACAACTGCAATGGCATCCTGCCATCGCAGTTGTCCCTACTGCTATTGGCTGACCTCGGAGAGAAGATCAACTGGGGTCTCATAGTGGAAGAGAATTTCCTCATCCAGATGCGTGGGTACCGGCAGCGCCTCGATTACAGCAGCCCCGTGGGTCCATTTTTGACAGCCTACATCGCCCATTTCCTGGCCTTCCACAAGAGATACAACAGACCGCCACTCAAGGGTACCTTCTTTGACATCCAGAGGGAGATCGCCACGGCCGCAGCTCGAGACCCCGCTCTCCCAGGTCCCAGCAAGCGCCCCAGGAGCGAGGAGCCGATCACAGCAACAGCAGTAGCCGCGACAGCCTGGGGACCCGTGGCCACCAAATTCCACACCAAAACCACCGCGCTCACGGGTTGCATGACAGAGATGTTGGAGTGGATCCGCACTGCAGAGAAGGAAAAGGAGGAACATCAGGGCTTGGAAGAACGGTACAAGCGTCGAGTGACTGCTGCAATCCAAGGAGCCAAGGAGCAAGCACAGCACCTGCTGGAGCAGACCCGTACAGAGCATCGGAAACAACAAGAGGAAACCATGCAGACGCTATCTAATTTCCGAGATCAGGTTGCTAATTTGGAACTAGAGTTAGCAGCCACCCATGCAAGCGTGGAAATGCTTACCAGGGAGAAGGCGACCGCGTTGGAGCACACCAAGCAATTGGAGCAGCAGAACCAAGAGTACTTGGCCAGGTGCAAGACCTTGGCATCGCAGGGGATGAATTTACATAGCAACGAGGGGGTTGCGCAGATCCAGGAGCAGAAGGTCGCTGTAGAACTCGCAATGCAGACTTTCGAGGCCAACAAGGCCGGGTGGGTGCACAATGCAGCCAAATTGATTGCATCCAATGCATATCAATGGCTGCGCACCCACCCCCAAACAGCCACGGATCCCCCGCAAGACTTCTTGAACCAGTGCATCGATGAAGCACTCGTAGCCTTGGAGTTGGAGCAGTCAGAAAACGATTGGGACAACATGGAGCTCGAGGCCATGTCTCCCCTGCCGCACGTGGAGCTCGCACCTTTCAGCCCTGCCACACATACACAGGAAGACCAGCAGTTGGCGGCCATCTCCGACATTGAAACCCAAGATGACCGAGTCCATATCCCTGAGCATTTCACGGATCCCGAGGATACCCCACAGCCGTCACCTCGCCTGCCGCCTACAACCCAAGCTTCGCCAAGTCTGCCCCCTGCACCCCACGCATCACCTAGCCAGGTTACCACGCGACCCAAATCTTTTAGGAAACATAAGGAAGCTTTAAAAAAGATAGAAGAAGAGTTCGGTCTTGAAGATCAGGCCAGTGATGAGGATGAAGCCAGGGACGAGTTAGAAATTGCTGTGGAAGAAGTTAAGCGTTATTTTTCTGCAAATCCGGATTTGATCAATCTCTATAGTGATCCTGAAGCTGACCATGTGCAATGCCCTGCTTGCAACAAAGTCCTAGGAAAAACCGTGTATGACGTCTATCAGCATTCCATCACTTCACGGTCTAAACATAACCTAATCCATAAGGGGGTGGGTGCAGCCATAGCAGCCATTTACGGAGACCAAGCACCTCCCCGTCGACATGCACAGGTACCACGGGAGGAGACCAGGCCGGATCGCAGACCTGCTCATCGACGAACGCGTGGCTGAAGACCAACAATTCGGGACGAATTGCACTCTCCGAGGGAGGGCAAAATGTTACTGCCCCAGCAAGGCCAGCGAGGATAGCCTAGGACGGTGGGACTGACAGTGCAACAAGGAGTCACAAGGGAAGAAGTCTAGTTAGATTAGTATAAACAAGGTATCCAGGGTAGAGAACGCACTCCTCAGTTTTGTGGTTAGAGTCGAGTCCGGTCTCAGCACAGCTAGTTTTCTAGGACAGCTTGCCCTCTTCATGTAAGCGCCTGAACCTTGGTGTTCATGGACAGTCTTGGGGTTACTCTGCTAATACTATACTATGCCTTCTCTACTCTCTGCCCTCCCCTATCTCCCTTGTATGCATCCTGCTTGCGGTTTCTCATGGTGTGTATAAGTTCACGAGTCTTGAATCCTTACCTTGCACTAACTCCACTACCAAACCTTTCTCAGACTCCCCTTGCTTCTCTCCCTCTCGTAGTGTTCACGGAGTCTTGGTTGTGACATCCCATGTCGATCTTCCACGGCTGTCTTGGAATAGAACCGCGTGCCCGTGGACTACTCAACGGTCTCAGGACCGGTACTCAAAGAGGCACCCTGCTGATCCTATGACCGTGTCCCGAGCCTAGCACCCACGGTCAATCTTCAGCCTACCTGTGCAGCCACTCTTATACTTCTACCCGTAACTCCCTCTAACTCTCACCTCAGGTAGCTCCATGCTATGACCCAGGTTAACAGATATTGTATCATCAAGTGGAGTCTCTTGCATTCTTACTTAGTGATGCTAAACGTCATGCACCATTATTCTCTAGTCTCTTATTAAACAAATTTTTATAATTTGGTGTTAATGACATCATTAGTTTTCAAAAATTCATAAAAAATTCATAGAAGATGACAGCTGCTGATTTGGATAGGCAACACCAAATATTTTTGGACTCTCGTTCCATGAGTCCTTGATAATATTTGATTTTTTTGGAATTATAAGTTATTATTTCATACCATTTATATTGTTTATGCATCTACATATTTTGGGCTCATGTTACTTATATTTTTGTATCCCTCGATAATACAATAATATGCAATCTCTCATGTTAACGAGAAGTCAACACCTCAATAATATAATTTTTTTTGCTCACAGATGTATCATTCTAAAGAAAGAGAACTATATTTCTTTGCCTCTATCTTCAATTTCATTGAGACCAATTCTTTAAATAAGTGTGAAAATAATGAACTTGTAACATTTTCTTGGATAAATTTGTTGAGATATACACTTTATTAATCTTAAAAACCTTTGACAATCAAGACATTGAAGAAAATAAAAATATTCAACTACAAGTTCTTTTTATTTACCTTCAACCAGTAATAATGTGTCAAAGTAATAATAAAATCTTAGAATACAATTTTTTTCAAAAGTCTTTAATTTTTTTTATAGATATTCATTAATAATGAGATGTTCATTAATAATGAGATATTCATTAAAAACCTTGTACCTTAGCAATTGAAGATGTTAAAAGAAAAAGAATGACATACAAAAATTATTATTTGTTGAAAAGATTTTTCTAAATCATATATAACTCAACAAACATTGGACCATATATCTTATATACCTGCCATCCATTTTATATGCGTGTACTAGAATTAGTGGAATAAAATATCAATTTTATAGGAATTCTTCATATTTCAATTTGTTGACAAGAGAGTAGGTCTCATATTTTGTGATATCAAGGGATATGAAGAAGTTACCTTTAAAAGGCTATATCTTTAAGCCTACAAGACTTGAGTTGGTTGTCTATAAGAAATATATGTTTTTTATTTAAAAAAATCATAAGAAAAAATAAATTTTAATCTAGGCCATCGTAGAGATTGGAGGAAAAACAACCCTACTATACATCTCCTAGTTCTCTACAAAATTGATTGTGCTCCTAAGAGAAATGATAAAATCTCTACCATAACTTGAAATCCAAAGCTTATTGATTTCTTTGTGGTGCAACTTGTAAGCTAGGCATTTACCAAAATCTTAGCAACAATGGAAAAATATGACATGCTGCAGATCCTTCAGGGAGGCTATACATATTTCATATTATTTATCTAAACCAATAGTGAACCTTAACATTTGGATAGTTATATTAGAAGCCCATTATGTGTTGGTGTCTGGTACCATTTGTGCACTTCATTCACTTCCTTTTTGCAGTGGACAACCTCTGAGTTGAAGAGCAACATCATTGTGTGTAGCATGTGCAACCTCTGACCTTGACAATTTGAAATCTATATTGCAATCTGAGGACTCTCCATCGGAAAACTCAGAAGTAAGGTAATGCGTCCAGAAACCGTCCGAATTTCAGGTTTGCTCATTTGGAATAGTGGTGGAATTTTTTTATGATTTTTGGATGAAGTGCAAAGCTAGTGCAAAGCCATCCCAAAAAAAAAATCATTTTTTGAGTAAGTCTACAATTTCCTATGAATTTTTGAATGTTCAGCCCTAGGTGCTCCACTAACCGTCCCTAGAGTCATGATTAATATGACCACTTGGATTCTGAGAATAGGATGTTTTTGCACCAATCACAAGCACTCAATTTCTGCAGCCATAGACGGAATTAGAATGATTTTGCACAGTTTCAGGAACAGCCTATGTCAAAGCCTATGGGACGGTTTTTGGGCCGGGACGGTTTTTGAGCGCATTACCTTAGTTATTTGAACTTAGCTAAAAAAATTACCAATAGTGCTAAAAGTTGCCATGTTCTACACACCTGGACACCATCTTCAACACTACTATGCATTGAATCATTTTCAATTCAAAGACTGTTGGCTTCAGGTTCACCAAACCTACTGACACAAGGCTAAGGCTGACCACTGTTCGGGAAGGTTTCTGAGCCAACCAGCCTATTTCCTCTATTTTCGAAAAAGCAGCCGGTTTTTTTAGATTATAACCAGTATGTCATGTCTATGAATACTAAATATAATTATTTTTCAATCATTTGATCCGGTGATTTGCCTCCATTCTTGAAAATCTACCAGCTATTTTCAAAATCCATCCGGTAGCCTTGTAACTAACCGCCGGCTCTTCCCGGACAGTGAGGCTGACTCAACACACAATTCATTCGAAGAAAACCCCAACATGGAAAATGAGAATGTCAGCAAACTTCCCCATTTTAATCCTGAATATCAAATTGACAAATTAAGAGTCCAACATTAGTTTAATGTCATCTTGGCATCCAAAGGGCATCAAAATAATATCAAATGGTACAAGTCAAAACCATGTCAAAACCACATCAAATGACATGAACCAAAACTAAGCAAAATCAAATTCATGATAACATAAATCATGTAAAAAATGGGATTAAAATGTCATATGTCACTTTCATCTCATTCTAAATTGTATTATTTTGATAGGATTTTAACACCATTATACCTCACGATATTTTGATATCCCTTTATCCATAACAGATGGTAAAAAACCACTCAAAATATATACTGATTATCATCCAAACCTACAAACCATTTGCCCAACACACAATCTATAGTAGAAGGTGTACCAATACTCAAACACTAGTGGAAACTGACTGCAACAACACCAGGTCTTACACCGAAACAGGGGCTAAATTGGGTCCAGCGGAATGGTGTAGTTAGAATCAGTTTCGGTGTAATTCGGCAGAGGGCAGAGGGTGTATTTGGAAATTCGAAATTTGCAGAATCAGTACCAGTGGACCCACCGGGATCGAGATTTTGTCCTTGTGATTCTCGTGGGGGGGGGGGAGTTACTGCCTTCGCGAAACGGATCGGTCGGAACTTGGTAATTATCAATACTGGATGAGCGCGCGGATGAGGGTCACTGCTTTTCCGTTGCTGTTCAGTTCACGTCGGGTAAATTCTGGTTCGACTTTACTCGGGCTATTTTGGATGTACCCGGTCTCCCCATATTGATGTTCCTGTGTGCTCGGACCCGGCCCGGTTGATGAGCATAACCGGCATTCGTTGTACCCGTGAACCTGATATTCATGTCCGTGTAACGCTTAGCTGATACCCGAATACAAAGAAATTTTGGTATACATCCACATTAATGTTGATACACGGAGGTTTATGATACTTATATCCGGAATTATCTCAGAATCAATAACCGGAGGGTATGTCACTGATGTTCATATCCGGGGTGATTTTATGGGTAGGAGATATTTGACGATGAATGTGATTGCATTCATCCGCCCGCTTGGTTTAGGTCAAATTACGAGAATCTCCATATGTGCATACATTTCTCACGACACGATAAATCCATATCTACAGATCAAGATTACCTCCAGAAAATTGTAATCGAAACAAATAATGACACATGGCTCAAGGTGTTGTGACATCCAGGTTTATTTGAATATCCACATGAGCATACCGCTCCATGTCGAGAAAAGCTATTCAGGTGAACAAATTACTCAAAACCAGGATCCTAATACACAGTCCATGTTACTCTCCTCCATTCTCTAAGCTACCTTGGGCTGCTGTGGATTTTTTTTCTTCGACACTAGATACCGAGTCTTCCACTTCACATAAACTGTGCTCCCCGAAGGTTTCACCAAAGCATGGTCCAGCAATGTAAACGGCTGTCTGTCCTCAATAAAAATCATGGGTACATTGGGGACATTCACTTTGTGAATTTGTACCATCTGCTCTCCGTCTTTACACAGGTTACCGAACCTCTGGGATGGAGACTTCCAACTGCCACCGGTTCGACCTTCCGCAACGACTGTGGTTCCCTGGTCTGGATGCAATACGAAACACAGAGAATTAGCTGCAAGAGGAGCTGATTTGACACGCGGGAGCAGACCGTAGTCGAAGCGTTGGCGGGGAGGTCTCACGGGGGGCTGAGCTGATTCGAGCGTTGTCATGTGGCGGGTGTTCACACCGCCGACCGTAGTAGCTCCTGGACTCCCGTCAACGACGTCTACGATAGTCTTGGAGTGGGGTGGCTGCGGTCGACATCCAGGCTCTCTATACTGGCTGATAGTGTCCACGCTGGGGTGGGGAGAATGCTCAGCTGCTGCTGCCCTTATTGACGCACTCACTTCGGTGGACACTGCAGCACCCACTGGCATGGAGTTAGTAAAATTTTGTAGTAACGTGTTCGGAGTCACTGGGATGGTGTCTCCACTTGCCCACGAAGGCGATGTCTCTGCCCCTGCGCTACCACAAGCAATCGGAACATGTACGGTTGGTGTTCGTGCCTGCACCACATCTTCCATTCTCATGCCTGACTCTCTCCCGGAATACTGCAATGCAGAATCCACCCCTGCGTTCGTGTGTGCAATAGTCTCTCCTCGGCAGTGACGGAGTGGTTCGGCGATTGCCGAATTCTCACCAGAGCACGGCTGACTTGCGTTGGAAATAGGCGCTGCTGTCAAGGGCTGACCCTGGGTCTGCGGGTTAATTAGACGTAGTAGAAGCTCTTTAACTTCTCGTATCTGGTCCTTGCTGCTGCTTAGATCAGTGGCAATTCGTTGCACAGTGCACTCTAGGGCATTAATCCGGGTGCCTTCTCTGATCACGTACGGCGGAGTCGTTGGGCGCTGCATTAGGGACATGTTAACCACCATTGCGATGTTTAAGTAAATCGACGTTACTATTGCAGAGCTCTCGCAGAATTGACATGTCCATATAATTACAACATCATGGACACCATCAGCTGCAGCCACAAACACATTCCCTCTCATGCGGCTCTTAAATCAGTGGTTACCATTGCCGAAGTCTTGCATGGGATTATTGAAGATCAAGAGCATGCATTAACAAATCATGAAGGTTCAAAGTGACAGACTGGTTTACCGTAGGGAAACTTGGTGTCCGATCTTCATGCCGCGGACCTTGGGCAGATGCTTGAGTTTGTACCTGATGCATGCCAGTTGTTGGAGTGCTATCTTGAAAACCACTGCTCAAGCTCGTGTTTGAGTCGCTGTTAAACGTAGAGGGAGTGTGCACGTACTCCGGGTGATCACGGCTGGATGTAGAATTGTGAATCTGGATCATTTAATTTTGGGCGTTGTTAACTGTATATCTTTGACGATATCCGGTCTATCATACTAAACAGGCTAATTCCTTTGAGTGATTGCAATAACCATATGTACCAGAAGTAGTCCACAAACAAGATGTGAACAAATTCAAGTTAGAGATGGTGCTATTTTATTTTTTATAATTTAAAAAACCAGATTCATGGAATCAGAGCAATGTTACTTACCGTGTACAGAGGGAGAGCCAGAGTCGGAGCATTTGGACTTGATCTTTCATTTTCAGAGTTCTGAGCCTTCCTCTTTCCCTTCCTCATTTCCTTCATTTGAATCGACTCCTCTATTCCTGCTGCAGAACACCAATATTTCTTCCACTCGATGAACGCCTCCACCGGACAGCGGGGGTGCCTCAAGCCCTTTGTTTCAATAAAATATTTTTTCCATGACTTCCTATCATTTTTAACAGTATTTTTCAAGAATTTACCAAGGTATGCTATGTCCAGAGGTGACGAATACGTGAATTTCTGTGCAAGTTTTTGAGCAATAACATCTACTTGGGAATTCCAATACTCTCGTCTAGCCTTATAGCTTCTAACTTTGAAATTAAATGTTTGTCTAGCTGATAGTCTTGCCGCCCTATGCCAAGGTGTCTTAAGTCCGAGAACAGTACCTGATGGGCACACAGGTATCTCAATGTGCGGGTCCCTGTTTTGGGCATGAGCTGCAGCCATCTCCCTCAGATAAGGCCGATGGACTTCTCTTGCCGCAGTTCTTCGTCTGTTCTCTTCTTGTCTGATGTCTGATGGTATGTCGTTGCTGCTGATCTGCCTCTCCGCCGATATAATGTGTGGGTGTTGTGTCGCCCCTTCGGGATGTTGCGATGGTTGTCGACTTGAGCCAGCGCCAGTTTCGTCTCGATATTCGGTGTTCTTAGATGTGGACTGCATGCGACCTTCGTCCGTTCTCTGCCCTTGCACTTGAGTTGTACCGAGATGGGATAAGAACTGGTGGTTTGGATTATCCATTCGCCGATGGAGAGTTGGAGGCCGGGAAAACTGAGTGGACGGCTCGAGTCTCGAAATGTTGTCTCGGAATGTTGGCCGCTGGTGAACAATGGAACACGAGTTCAGGTCAAATGCCTTCATGATTAAGAGCACTGATATACGAGAAGTAACTGATAATTTAGTATACGAAAGTTGCGTAGAGGTACTGCATGTTCATATGGAGAATCGAGTCACAAGTCTTACCCACGGGGATGGTATTCTACATCAGTTTACATTCACATCAACGTCGAAATTGTCAAAATGAAATGAAAACATTCGAGGCGTCATGACCTACGACTGTGCGGATTATGACCTAACTGAGATTCACTATTAAGGTCCACACTGCAGAGTAAGAACGAGGGCTCAGAAATCGAACTTCCACCTAACTGAGATCAGAGAACAAGGACCAGAGTTAGAGAGCATACCTCGATAGACGAAGGCACAGAACTGTTCTGGAGGGCCGACACTTGTGCCATGTAATACTCTTGCGCCATCGGAGTAGTCGACTGTGGCGGTCGTGACGTCCGCTGGAGGACAGTAGATAGTGTGAAGTTCTCAAATTCCCATATTGCGTCCAGGATGTAAATGATTTACGGTCTACTGTGCGTGCGAGGAAACAAAATTTCGGAACATGTTCATTTCTTACGATTTCGGCTACATATCTCGTGCCTGGATATATCTAAGGTAATAGAATTATAGGTGATCTCTGACGACACATTGTACATTTTTGCGACAGCAGGAAGTACCCGTAATACACTGAGCTGGTTCAGCTGCTCCAAAAATAATTCAGCTCGCGAGGTCATGAGAAAAGAGCAGCGACAACACAGTGTAGGTGGAAATTATATGCAATATTTTCGTGAATCAGGATTGCTATACTCATAGGTCAATTCGACGTTATGAACAAAACTTTGGGCAAATTTCAATGCTAAACACAGGTGCGGTACGTACCTCGTCAACGTTGGGATCGGGGCAGGGCTGGCCGTCCATAACTGGATAAGGAGCCATTCTGGCTGGGAATGCCATTCGACGTTGCCGCTTCGAAGTACCGGAATCCAATCCAGATACACGGAGGGAGCTAACTGACTCTGAGCTACTCTCTGACGAAGAGGTTGGGGGCCAAGGATCGATCTCGAAGGTCGACCGCAGAGCAAAAAATCCGGTTCGGTCCATTAGGGTTTCCGTAGAGCGGCGTAACCTGATCCGATACAATCTGAGTAGGAGTTAGAAAATAGATCAATGAAAAGGAAACGTGATGGCAAAACCGTGAAAAGTGAGATGTGATCTAAACTCGAATGGAATGTTGTCCACCTCGTGTTGGCGGCTTCGGATCTAGCCTAATTATGAAACCAACCGCTGAGCTGATGGGAGATAACTTTGTCGAAGTATCTGTAAGGTTGCTGTGTGCCATTACGTGATTCAGTCGTGGAGTCTACTGGTGGGAACTGAGGTGGAAAGATGACGGCGCAGTACTAGGGAACGCTGGGAACATTCTACGCGGCCTGTCATCTCTGAGAGAGCGGGTTGAACTCCACGTCGTGGTTGTCGATGACACCTTCAAAAGAGGTCCTTGGATTTGCGAAACTAGCCATTCGGTATAGCCAGGGAGTGCAGGTAAGGAGTGTGTGGTGTGAGCAATGGAGGGATGGAGTCCGCAGACGTTACTTCGATACGGTTTCTGTAGACTGGACGATTTCGGGAATATAGTTGATGTCTGGAATTTCAGTGAAATGAACGATCATCTTAATAGCATTGACAGTGGTGATGAGTGTGAGGGAGAATATAGGGGAGATAGTCGAACTGGAGAATCGCACTTCCGAGCGGCCAGCGTTACTGAGTTAGACGACGGAGTTCAACAATATGCAATGAGTAACACGGTCAAATATCCCAGTGCTAACCAGTCTGACCGAGCTGGTAGAGTGGCGTTGTCAGCAGAGCTCGCAGTGGGGGATTTCCATGTAGAGCACCCCGACGACGACACAGCCATTTTCGACATGCCGCATTTGGAGGGGCCGGAAGAATGGCAGCACGAACTGGAAGGAATGCCTGCTCTTGAGGCATGTACGGATATGGCTCCTCTCAGGAAGTGCACCGCACCGCAAGAAGAAAACGGATCGCTCGAACAAGCACAGGGGTGGGGCTCTGCCAATGAGGTTTACCCCGTATGGTCATCCTGCATTCAGTTTCTGGCCACGGTGACTCTAATGCGCGCCATATGTTTCTCATTGAGTCTTTCAGATGCGGCTGCTGCCGAGATGATGGATGTTCTCATGCATGTAGCCGAAGATTCACTTCCACGAAATCAGCATCGGTTTAGGAATATTCAAAAACTATTGGGCCTTCCGTACGAGAGAGTACACTGCTGTCCACGTCCATCGTGTTCGGTTCAGTTTAGAGGTGCACACAATAAGGGTCTCAGAGAATGTCCGAAGTGCGGTGCAGAGAGATTCCAGAAAGGGCGGAAAACCAGTGTTCCCAGCAAGGAGATAATAGTGTATCCCCTAATCCCCAGACTTCAGCGACTATTTAACGCACCCGTTTGGGCTAGCTTCATGACCTAGTAACTGTTTCTGTTGGACAGTAATGGATAGGTCGGACCTTTCTTGATTGACTCTTAAGCGGCTTGGAATGTCAAGCGTCGCTAATAAAACTTATCACTTTCAATATATCATGACTCGTGTTTCACAATGTCCGTGTCCACGTTTTCTTCACCTCCCTCAATGGCCACTGAATCGCATGTAACGTCGTTCACATGGATGAACAGTATTGGATGAATGATGTTTGACGGAGGTACGGAGACGTGTCGGCATTGTGGGCGTCTTGCCACTCTTCTGGGAGGTGGATTTTCAGGAGAAGCGGAGGCCTACTTGGGAGCTTAAAATTGATGTTCACCCTCTTTATTTTTTTTGGGGAGTGCTGTCAATGCAGACAGGTATGGGGTTGCCGCTTACAGACAGAATTCGTCAGAATGCGCGAGACGAGAAGCTTGCGCGCAGAGAAGAGGAGATCTCCGGTCGCCTTGGAGCCAGAAAGAGAAAGTGCCCTTGTAACATATGCATGGGACTCAATCACTCTTTGCGATATCGGGCTGTGGTTGCTGAGCATCTACAAATCTATGGCCGACATCCCTTTCATAGAGGATCAACGGAGGTAAGGAATTAGAACTCAATACTGTTTACATGATTTGAATTCTGAAACCCGCTCAATTGGAACCCTAGCTGTCGTTCCATCTCCTAACACCTTCATATCCACAATTTGTGGGTTGCTGTAGGGTTTGGAGCCAGACGAAAGTGATGTTGAATGGGACACAGACATAAGAGAAGAATTTGGAATTAGAGGTGGGAGGCATGAGAGGGGCGACGGAAGAGGTCTCGACCAGGGGCTGGACATGGCGGGCCTTGTCCAGCACACCTTTCATCTGTACGACCAGATGGTGGGAAACGTGTTCGACGTGAGAGATGGCGTAGAGCTGGAAGGGGACGATGACGAGGAAGGTCATGGTGGAAATCAAGCGGGACCTAACAATGTCGAACCACCAGAGGATGAAAACAGAGGGGATGTGCCCCACGAACATGCAGACCTAGGTGCCGAAGAGGAGTATATGGGCGACGACGATTGTGAAGCTGCCATGGAGGAAGTTCGACCGACACCTCAACAAGTGCTCCAGGAGAGTGCAAGGACCCCTCTGTTCTCAGGTTCGGGACTCACTCAGTTGGGGGGAACCTTGCTGCTCCTGAATTGCCTCCGAACTCATGGAGCTTCCAATGCGTTGGTGAATGAGGTATTTTCCATTCTGAGCAAGAGCATGTTACCGACCGTGAACTCACTTCCACGAAACGAGTATCAGGCGTCTAAAATGCTGAAACAATTGGGCCTTGCATATGAGACAATACACTGCTGTCCGGGTCCGTCGACATGTGTTTTGTTCAGAGGTGAGGAGCTGAAGGATCTCACAAGCTGTCCAAGGTGCGGTGCAGAGAGGTTCAAGCAGGTGGGGAAGTCACGTGTCCCAATTAAGGTGTTAAGGTGGTTTCCTCTGATCCCCAGACTCCAAAGGATGTATAGTACACCCCTTCAAGCTAGTTACATGACTTGGCATGCAAGGCACGTTAGTGAGGATGGGGTGATGAGGGGAGCTGTGGATTCACATCAGTGGAAATTTGTGGATTGGAAGTACCATATGGAATTTTCACATGAGCCTAGGAATTTGAGATTAGGGTTGGCGACGGACGGGGTCAATCCGTTTTCCGTTAAACGTAGTACGTGGAGTACTTGGCCAGTTCTCATACTGAACTACAACCTCCCACCTTGGATGACAACCAAAAAACATTTCATCATGCTCAGTCTAATTATCCCTGGGAAGAGGTCAGTCACAGGGGAGAATTTTGATGTGTATTTGCAGCCTTTGCTCGAGGAGTTGCAGCTGTTATGGCGAACTGGGGTGCCAACGGATGATGCATCGAGGTACAATGGGAGCTCTCGATTTGATATGAAGGCAATTCTGTTGTGGACGATCCATGACTTCCCTGCTTACGGTGTGGTGGCCGGATGCGTTACCAAAGGGTATAGGGGGTGCCCAGTTTGTGGCACGAATACTGTGTCAAGACGTTCTCTCTCACTGCGGAAAAATGTTTATGATGATCAGCATCGATGCTTTCTCCCACTAGATCACCCGTGGAGAGCAGCTAGACCAGAGTTTGAGAATCGGGAAGAACGCAGAGGTCCACCACCGAGGATGAGCTCTGTAGATATCATTAGATGGGCCCATCTGAGGGAGAGCTGGGTACAACTTGGCATAACGCCGGCATCAACAGATCCCGCTCGGGAATCGGGAATCAAACGGTTGTCCTCGCTGTTTGAGCTTCCTTATTGGAAGGTGAGCTTCGAATTTCCCATATGTTGACCTCCATTGTAAGTCATGGAGTCCAGTTCGTGACATATGATTTAATATGTTAGGGTGAGCATGTTCACGGTAGTGTTCCAGAATGATAGGCTCATATGCTGTAATTGACCCTGCCCCAATATCGATTACTGAACGACCAATTTGAGTCACGTAATTTGAAACCGTTTTGGATATCTGAAACCAGTCAATAGGTCCTTCGGTGGTTAGCAGACTTAGTTGCAGCCATAGATTTTTTTTCCCATCTAATTAATGACGAAGGAACGTAGTGTTATAACAGTAGTTTAGCCTGTGCACATTGCCGTACAATGTCCACCTTCGTAGTTGAGCGTATTTGCATCTACAGTCACAGTATGTTGCACAGTTCTGACAGTAGATGCAAGGTAGTGTTGAATGAAAATGACTCTGTAGACATATGATTCACCATTCCACTAACGCGGTCGTGGATAGGTTGTCTCGTTAGCTGTAATCCTCAAAGTGCAGTGAATCACAAATTTCGACTATACGTTGAGCGATCCATGAACTTCTGATTGATTGGCCCATGAGCCGGCTATAAATTCGAACGGCGTTGTTATTAGTACAGTCGGATTTCTACAATTTACTTGTATTGAACCTGAAATTGTTGGCGTTGGTAGTGCATAAATGGGTTTTACACGTCACTCGTACAGAATAACGTTATGGATGTCCTCAGTTGTTGCTTTACGTATGGTGCATTATATATGGTGGCATGGCACTTCCTCTATCATGCGGTTTTGGAGATGGCGGCTCTGTGAATTCTTAGTGCTCAGTACGGTCCGGTTCGCATTGCAGATATGTACCAGGCATGATACATATTGGATTATCCGAATGCACACATTAGTAATTGACATGCGTCCAGCCCTTCACAACCTGTTTTGAGATGCAATCGTTAGTAGGTTGAAAATCAAAAGATTATCAGTTCTAATTCTTATGCTCACTGAGTGCAGGAGTTGCCAATACGCAATACACTTGATGTAATGCATATAGAGCGCAATGTTTCAGACAATCTGCTACGACATCTATTTGGTGACAAAGACACACTTGAAACTAGGAGGGATATGGCTCAGGCAGGCAGAATGCACAGTCTACACTTAGTACTCGGTGCAGCAGGGAATTATATAAAACCGAAGGCACCTTATACATTTTCAGAGACAGAAAAAGCTGATTTTCTCTCATGTGTATCCACCACCCAGGTTCCTTCGGGTTACAGCTCGACCTTAACGAAGCACATCGGTGAGAAAAGATTACTGGGCCTCAAGAGCCACGACCACCATGTTCTCATTCAGCAAATTCTACCGGCAGCCATTCGGAACAGCCTAACCCGGGGTGTGCGTGAAACCATAATCCGACTTGGGAATTTGTTCCAGAGGATATGTGCAAAGGTCGTTCGAACATCTGAAATTCAGCCCCTTCGTACTTGCGCTGCAGAGGTACTGTGTCTCCTTGAGATCCATTTTCCTCCTGGCTTCTTTGATATCATGACTCACCTTGTTATTCATTTGGTGGACGAGTTAGAATTATGTGGCCCAGTCCACGCCCGGTGGTGCTATTCAGTAGAAAGATACTTAGGGGTACTAACAAAGTATGTGAGAGACAAGTCGAAGCCGGAAGCAGGAATGGCTTCAGGATACATGATTGATGAGAGCCTAGGATTTTGCACCGAATATTTCGAGCTTTACGAGCACGCGAAATCAAGAGTTTGGGATGCTGAGGAGGAGTTAAAAGATTCCGGCGAATGTCTTTTGGGGCGACCCCTCGTAAAGCTTCTGACAGATACTGAGTTACAGCAAATTCATGAATACGTTATATCGCATTCAGTCCATACTGAAGAATTACTTGTGTGCGTTACTCTCGCAACCTGGTTTCTGATTGCTCTCATCTGATTTGAATATCCATCCTTTTATTCCTTCATTGCTGGGTACATTGTGGTGCCCCTCTTCGATGCAATGTTTGTCTACGTTATATCAGATGTTGGTGATTAATTCTCTGATTGTCCATGTCTATAGAGAGTGGACAGAACAACGACGAATCCACAGGGTACGGCGCCAGGCATTTGCAAATTCATTACGACGTCCAAGAGGTGTCCCTATCCAGTACCCTCCTGATCTAGCCAACGCATTCCCACCCTTCAGTGATTGGTTGAACCATCACGTTCGTGAATTGAAGAATGCCGGTTTCCCTGTTTCGCCGGAGCTCGATTCCTTACATTGTCCGCCTTCTCCTCACGCATGTGCCTTCAGAGCCATGTGGGCATACGGGTCACATTTCACGTGTAGTGCTGAAAATCGCCCTTGCACTGTCTCATTTGACAGTGGAATTGCAGCTATCCCCCCGTCAGCCACGTGTACGGAGATTGATGTGGGGATCCTGAAGAACATTATACTAGTTTCATATGGCGCTGTAAATCCCGTGGTCATGGAGGGTTCTTGGATAAAAACAAGAGACCAAGGTCGACGTGTAGTGCGAAAAGACCAGTACGGTTTTTGGTTGGTTCAGTACAACTGTCGGGAGGCACCGGATAATCACAATCCCTATGTTTTTCCTGCATCAGTTTCCCAGGTTTTCTTTGTCGCGGATGGAGGAGATCCTGCCTGGAAAGTGGTCTTGAGGCATGACCCGCGTAGCAAGCGCATTGAGGGCGACCGTGAGGTGCATGTCTTCGGCGCTGCTGGATCATCTCGTCCAACGCTCAGCACGCGCTCCGTCTCTCATGCTGGAGGGAGTAGAACGGTGAACAGGCACCATGACGTTGATGCGGAGGAGGTACCTCTAGAGCGCTTCAACGCTAGAGTCCAGGAAGAGGAAGACGCGGATGACGAGAGACATCTGGAGGACACGCAGTTCGAAGATGAATTCGAAATTCAATATGTAGAGTAGCGTCGCAGGTGAGATGTCACTTCCGTGATTGGTAATTCAGTGACCATATTGTTTTCGGCCAACCGCTACTAACATAGTCTTTTGTTCACTTAACTCGGGCGAGCCATTTCGATTAACGGAATGGAACTTTTTTTCTCTGGACTGCAGCAAATTATATATGGAGCAGAGTGCAATACAGGAAATGGAGGTGCAGCCGTCAAATCCAACCATGCAGGAAAACAACAGAGGTAGCCTTTTTTTTTTTATTTCAATTTACACATTTAACTGTATGTGCTCGGCCTGTGTATGACCATTATGGATTAGACAGTTTGCTTATTCCTCGTGTTTGATCCACCTGGTCGTGTTTGATCGAAGCAATTCCTTGTTATTCATAGTCGGAGCTCTCTCTCTTTCTTATTCGAACTAGTATTTCTGTATGTAAAGCATAGTCTCAATTTGCAGCATCGGTCCCCTCCCTGTATGATGTCGACGTCGCATTACACTTCGTGTGATTCAGGTAATCACTGGGATCCGTGATCAGTCAATGTGATTTCTGTAGAAAATTTGCCACACATAATACATAGAGTATTGGGAATGCACTGCTGATTCGAGGGCCCCTTAAACTGGGGATCTGCAATACAGTGGTTAGTATCCCATGATATCTTTTTTAGCATGAACAGACTTACTAGTTTCCTATGACATGTCCATTATTAGACCATCGTAACATGCCAATGAATTAGTAGGGTCGGAGACACTTAGTGACTAGTGGAAGTTACTAATCCATTAGTAGGATTGGAGACAGTTAGTGACTGGTGGAAGTTACTAATCCATTAGTAGGATGGGAGACAGTTAGTGACTAGTGGAAGTTACTAATCTACCTAATCTCAGAAATCATCATTAGTAATTAGTGACAAACCAGTGGCTTATGAGTTGACATACGATGCATGATGATTTCATCATTTTCCAGATTTGCAGGATCAACATCGCAGCCATGGCTGTCACCTTTTCTCGAGAACTTCATTTCAGAGGAGCACCCTGTTAAGTGATCGTGGCGACCCACTTTGCCAACACCGGAATGTCTAATCCGTGGCGAAATTTCCTAGGTATCACATTTCTACTTAATGCAAGGAGGGCGCTGCCTGAACTCCCATTCCTTCATTTTTTTCTCTCATTTTCATGCTGCTCCTTGCCGATGCCTTGGTGCGCTCTTTGTGCTGCATGTTGTAGGTTCGAGCTCGTCCGATCATGTCTGTCTCCCGCTCTGTATGAGTGATTTCTTCACCCTGCTGCGCCCCGTGTGACGAAGTGTGAGCACTTGTTTGAGCGTGCGTCCTTTTTCTTGGTCGACGTTACTACTGCTGAGCTCCCATTCTACTGCGAAATTTCCAAGGTGAGAGTTTTCTACTTAATGCAAGGAGGGCGCTGCTTGAACTCCCATTCCAGAATTTTGTTCTCTCACGTTGCTGCTGCTCCTTGCCGCTGCCTTGGTGCGCTGTTGGTCCTGCATGTTGTTGGGTTGAGCTTGTCCGATTATGTTTGTCTTCCGCTGAGTTTGAGTTTTTTATTTACCTTGCTGCGCCCTGTGAGCCGAAGTGTGACAATTTGTCTGAGTGTGCGTCATTTTCTCCATCTTATTCTGATATCTCTGATTTGCAGTCGAGCGATGGAGAGCCTTTCCCGTGAATCGCAGTTAGAAGTGTCTTCCGTCCCCTGGTTTGTTGCATACCTGCGACTCCACAATCGGGGTGTTACTCCGACAATCACCCCGAACGAGATCATGCCCTCGCGCCCCGACATGGCCGAATATTGGGGGCCGAGATCACCCGACGGATTTGTCTTCTCTGATCAGGGTGTACCTGCATACGAACTGTACGTGAAGGAGCTTTTCTCCCGGGTGGTGCAGATGCCATGGCCGGTCAGCGGAGTCATGCCGTACCACTTCGCCAGGGGTCTACTGGTGGAGTCGCTCGGCGTGGAAGTGAACTGGGCTGATTTTGCCTACCGAGCGACACATCCTCATCAATCCCTCACTAAAATCCCTCGCGTTCTCCCGGAGTTCAAGGCACTTCGGGCCCCGCTCCCACCACTTGCAGTTGTCATGCCTCGCGTCCACCTTGGGGTATGATAAATCAAGCACAGTCCTGATTCCTCTAGTTGTTCTTAAAATCATATCCATTTTTGTGGCATCATTTTCCCTAATTATATGAATTGATCGGCACCATTTCGTTGCATGTTTGATTATGGAGCAATGTCTTAGAATCACCATCGCCGTTTAATGGTATGAGTCCAAATTTAATTGTTCAGTCCCTTCACTCCGAATTGTAAGTAATCAGTTCAATTAGAGCATCCATTCTCTTCCTCATGCGATGTCATTTTTGTTGCTTGGACACAGCGTGCGTCCCCACTCGCTATTGCTATTGCTCGACACCTGAACGAGGAAGGTGGCAGTTCCGTAAGAGCCGAGACTCCAGCTGCTACAGATCAGGCTCGGAGGATGGCAATTCACCTTGCCCCGCCAGGAGCCGGTTTCCAAAAGCTCACGTGGAATGGTGCTCAATTCGTGAAGGCCGAAGCCCCAACGCAGGAGCCTACACCGGTACTTCGAGCGCACGGGGGAAATCTCAACCTGAAGGTCGAGGGTCCTGGATCAGTGACAATGGACGCCCTCGCTGTTTCTGCACTAGTGATGCTCCGTCCGAACATAAGTGGAGCGATTGAGAATGAACGTCTAAGACTTAACATGGCCCGAGTTGAAGTCGAGGAGCCCGTTCAGAAAATTCGCCAGAGTTTGAGTGAGTACACGGAGCGTATCAAATTTATGGAACAGAAAGTGGAAGAGAAGTCCCGCACCCGAGACAGAGCAACCGCTCAATTTCGACGGGCAAGAAATGGATTGAAAACAGCCAATGCGGAATCAACTGCTCCTACCGCAAAAGCTCCGGGAACGAAGACCTCCGTGAAAATCTGCGAAGAATTCCTTGAGGCCTGGATGGAGAATGTGACTATTGCTGAGAATCAATTGGAGTCCTGGAAGTTGAAACTCGAGATAGAGAAGGAGCGCGTGGCGAGGACAGCAGCTGAGCTCACCACTGCCGAGGGAGTGATGATGGAGAAGAGAGTAATCATAGACACATCCCTCGCACAGCTGCAAGCTCTCCACTGTGCACTTACAAATATGTGAGATGGAATTTCAGTACCTCTCATCTCGAGTTCAAGATCCAAATGCTGTAAATGCTAGGCTAGTATGTTTCGGTATAATCAGAATGTGTCGGAGTAGGCGATAGAATCATGTAAGACCGGGTAATATCATTTTCGAAGGGATTACGTTTGTCTATTCAGTAGCTGATTAGCTTCAAGCCAGAGTTGAATAGAACATTTTTTTTGGGTCATGCCGCTTAGTATGTAGAGACATAATCATTTCATTGCAGACAGAGCACCACCGCTCAAGGTAGACACATACACGTACAGAGTATGTCCGAACAGAGCTTGTTTTCCACAGTATGGACATTGGAACTCCAGTACAGCATAATGAATTGATTTTTGTTTATCCCTTAAGTGTTGCGCATTGCACTTACTCCGTTGACGTAGCACTGTACATTGTTGATACCCATCCATACTGGTGTGCGTCTCGGTATCGCGTGTAATTTTGTGTGTAATTTCCGAATTCGAACCAGCCATTTACTTTGGCGTTTCAAGCTTGAATTCCTGGTCGGATGTGAGTTCATTTACCGTTCATCTCGGGAGTTGTGTAGGTGAATGTACCGAGTTCCATGAGGTTAAACCAAAATTTGACCCCTTCAGGTAAGAGCAGCGGACAGCGCAGGAAGCGCAATGTGCCAGTACACGTGATTGGTGGATATTATTGTCCACGGTCCACGATGTTTATTTCGGCATGGTGGAAGACAGATTGTACAGTATGAACACCGAAAAAGAGTATTGTCCAATCAGAACTGTTTGCTAAAAAAAAATGAACACCAAAGTCCCATTTCGGTGTACATCCTCGGTGTAGTTGCAGTCAGTTTCTACTAGTGAAACCAAATGGTAATAAAAACAGACGAAGATCAACTAGAAAAGAAAATGAAAGACAACTTAAATGACCTCACAGATGATTAGTACAGCCACTTGAACCTCTCCTCTTTTTTTTTTTTTTTTTGAAGCAAACCTCTCCTCTTTTAGTCAACACACTTTGAAAAGAGCTGCAGCGATTGGAACAACTCATTTATATCCCCTGATACGCCACCATCATCAAAATCAAAACTGAAGGAATGGGGTGTAAGTTAAGTTTAAAATCATTTGTTGCAACGCACCCAATCCCACAAAGCCAGGACGCAAAGACGCCCCAGATGGGCGCCCCCCACTGGCTAAGTTACGCCCCCAAAAGACGAACCTGCCAGCAACGACTCATCGCCAGACGCATTTAACTCGACCCAACCCAACATCACCTCATCCCCTACATTCACCCGAATCATATCTACCAGTTATCTACCCCCACACCTATTCCGGGTATCAACCCTCAAATAACCTCAACGCAGCATCGACATGTTCTCAGCCAGGTATCACACAAAGTCGACATCTCGCTACTCTAGAAATAATGTAGATGTTGGAGGATGATTTTTGGGGAGGGGATAGATATTAGGGGGTGGCGGGTTTGGGAGCGCTGCATGAGTGAGGGAAAGGACTGCGCGGGCAGGGGCAGCGGGGGGAGGGATAATCGGCCCGTGCGGAGCTGCCCGGGGGCAAGGGGCTGCAAGGAAGGAAGGTGTCGCCGAGGCGGAAGGCGTCTCCGCATTTGTGCGTCGTCTTTGGAGCTCGCGAGCTCGCGTCTGAGTGCTCTTCCGCAGCCGGGGTGCTCCGCATCCCGTAATTTGTCGACACTACATCGCATTCGCAGGCGGAGTCACGTCCTAGGGTGCAGTATTCGACTTTTTGGAGCCAGGTGAAGACCAGGGTCGAAGTTTGTGGCTTGTTTTGGAGGGAGATCTGGAGGAAGGAGGAGGGGGTTGTTGTTGTTGTTGTTGTTGTTGTTGTTGGTGTTGTTCTATGTTCTTCAGCAGAGGCAGTTCCTTTGTTCATGTGAAGAAGGGACTGGTGTTGTTGTTGCTGTTGCTGCTGTTTTGATATTGGTGGACAAGGGGTGAGGGAAGGGGAGGTTTGTGGTTGGAGGAGGGAAGGAGAGAGAGAGAGAGGGGTTTGAGGAGGGGCTGAGTATGCCGAAGCCTTGCGATGCATGTCACGGGTCCAGTGCGGTGGTGTACTGCCGGGCGGACGCGGCGTATCTGTGCGCGGGCTGCGATGGGAAGGTGCACGGGGCGAACAAGCTGGCGTCGCGACACGAGCGCGTGTGGATGTGTGAGGTGTGTGAGGTAGCGCCGGCCGTGGTGACGTGCAAGGCGGACGCGGCGTCGCTGTGTATGGCGTGTGACACGGACATCCACAGTGCCAACCCGCTGGCGCAGCGGCATGAGAGAGTGCCGGTCACGCCGTTGTTCGAGAGCGGGAGCCCGGTGAGGGGGTCGGAATATGGGGGAGTGGGAGTGGGGCAGGAGAATGGGTTCAATGCTGTGCTCAAGAGCGAGGAGATCGACTCCTCCGTCGCGGAGGCTGTGTCGTGGCTGCTGCCACATCCCAGGATCCCTTCCAATGCTATAATCCGAGGCAGTGCTGCAGGTAGAGGCCTTTACTTGCATGTGAATTGCTACCGCGGTTTCGAGAGAGTAGTATAATGAGCTTGGGATGAAATTTGCAGAGGAGTTCTGTGAGAATTCTTCGTTGTGTACGGCTTCTTGTTGGGAGTTGTCTGGTGTGGTTAAGAGTTTGTCTTTGAGGGAGTTTTGTTTTCCCTTTTTTGGGATGCGTTTTGGGTGAGTCCTCAAAGACGTCTTTGATGTGGAACAGCTGACGAAGCACCCACGTCGCCATTCCGTGAGCGTCCATTCAGCCCCAAGCCTCAGAAGAAGCAGAAGATTGAGCTCCACGGTGACATTTTCTCAGATGTGGATCCTTTCTTGGACTTGGACGATGCCACTGTTACTGGAATTCAGCCTGATAGCATAGTGCCGGTGCACATACCTGAGGGCTCAGAGGACACTGCTTCACTTTCCCCTTCGATGGAGCCTTCCTTCACCACTGACTTTCCTCTTTCGGAGAAGAGCGGCTACAGCTACGGCACATCCACCATCACCCACAGCGTAAAGTCCCACTCCCCTCATGACCTGCACGGGAAGCCCATTAAGGTCGTGGCACATGTGTTCTGCACATGGGTTCTGCTTGTTTGTTATGCTTTTGCTATGTTGTAATCATTTTCTTCTCTTATGGGAAGCGGCCTTGATCTACTAGCTTTACAAGTGCTGTTCCGAAGTCAGGGGCTTGTCGAAGTATACCTGCCATGTCATTCATGAAGTCTGCTCCTGCATGTCATGGGTTTGCCACCTTACAACCATTTTCAATCAGACTAAGCTGACTTGAATTCATTGGTTTTCTCTTTCCACAGATTTCGTGTTCGTCTCTGGAAGCCGCCGTAGTGCCCGATTCGAGCCTGAGCGACATTTCCACCCCTTACACAGAATCACAGGGCTCTTTAGGCTTTGAAGCACGTCAGCCACAGCAGGCAGGCGCAGGCCCCATTGACGTAGTGGACCGTGAGGCTCGTGTGATGCGTTACAAAGAGAAGAGGCAGAAGCGTAAGTTTGAGAAGACAATCCGGTACGCGTCTCGGAAAGCATATGCTGAGAGCCGGCCGAGGATCAAGGGCAGGTTCGCCAAGAGGACTGACTCCGAAGTGGAGCAGATGTTTAGCTCCGTTGACTCAGGATTCGGAGTGGTACCCACTTTTTGAACATGATCTTTTTCTTGTCGAGGTACTTGATGCTTCTGTGTATCATAGAGGATCCGTAGCTGCTGCACCGAGTAGATCCTAGTGTTGCACCTGGGCCTGAATGTAAAAAGATTAACAGTCGGAGGTGCTAGGTCATGCCATTCTTTTTCCCCGTGTTAGGGCATCGATACCATATGGACAGTCAGCGCAGGAAGTCGAGGTGGTTCCATCGCGTTCTTTTTGCTTTTCTTTTCTTCTTCTTTTGATTCAGAACTCTGGAAATGGTGAGCATGCTGTGGTGCATGACCCCTCTGTCTTCCTATGCAGCAGCAAGATTCTTCCGACCTGAATGCTCGTACCGTCATGTTGGATTTAAGTTCCTGGTCACAAGTTCTGGAATCCCAAGTTGTGTACATACATGCTGCTTATAAAAGAAATTTACTAATACTTCAAGCTGAATCTTGTCAGGAAACGATCATCGTCCTCTCTGCCTTTGCCTTAGCCTTTTGTGGAAACTGCTATGTACTGGATCCTGATATTGTCAATGTTCGACTCAAATTTTTAATCTTTAGTGTCTGCAAGGATGTTGATGTTTCTGTTGTGAAGTAAACGAAAAACTCTCCTGTAGAATGAGAAAAAGCAAATTCAGACCATCGCTATTTCAAAAAAATTCTGAGATGTCATTTTGCGAAAGAATGTTGTGCAATAATCATCTCTATTGTTAGAGCACAGACTCAGTTCCCATAATAATATTCCCATTGCACAAATTTCAACGCAAGAAAATTGTGTATCCCCAGCACCGATTCAAAACCACTTTACGAGAAAAGTTTACAGTCGCACAATCAAATCTGCGATACGTTTGAAAAAAATAATTCTCCACAAAAGTAGACTGGAGTGCCGTCACATCTAGTACAATGAAAAAATCATTTTCGTACATCTTCCTCAGAATCGTCGGCACAGTAAATGATGCTAAACTTAAATACAAAGTTTTACAAAATGTGTTCAATATTCACAATACCAATCTCAGCAGAGACTGTGAAAAAGTTGTAAACCTGCAATCCATAACTTCTAACGGAGCCACTACACTACTGCGAACAATGCCCGCCGCTCCCTCCTAGATTTGTCTCTCCTTGCTTCAATTGCACATACACAATTAACTGAGGTGAGGTTCAAGCACCCACTTGTAACTAGAGACTGCTGCTCGGCACATGTATGAAGGTCAGGGAAGGCGTCACACACAGCTTGTACGGCTTGCGCTGACAAGGCGACGCAGTGGCTAACGTTGAGACAAACTAGACCATGTTGAACTGGGTTTTCTTCCAGGAGAGTGTCCAATCCCTCTCGCTTGATGGGTAATTTGCTAGCATCACTGCACGTGCTGCCACTACTGCTACAGCTGCTAGTGCAAGTCCGGTGTCTTGGCATCCGAAAATCACTCGCCATGTCCATGTTTTTCACTGGAAACCTGTTGCGCTTGCCTCGGCAATGCTGCGATGTAACCAACGTTTTGAACTTGATCAAGGTGTACATGGCACGATCGGTGAGGTTGTGACAGGAGGAGAGGCCCAGAGCGCACAGGTAGTGGCACTTCTCTGACAAGAAAACCACGCTTTGATCTGAAAAAGAGACGAGTTTAAAAATCAGGTCTTGCGACGCAGCTGTTATTTTGCAAATCAGAAATAGAGCTCGCAGGCAGGAAACTTATTTACCAAAAGTAGCATTAAGGTGACCAAGGTGAGCATCAAAGCAGTTGCTAGCCATTACAACTTACCTGTTATAAGATTGCAGCGACATAAATCGATGACGCGCAAATCTGAGCATCCACGCGCAAAAGCTGAAATCCCTTTGTCGGTGACTTGCCCACACCATCCCAAGTTGAGCGACTGCAGTGCTTTGCAATGCTTGGCCAGTGCCTACGTATGTCAGCCAATACATCAATCAGGGAAAACTGAAGACCAATATAAAAACAGTTAAAAAGTTGAATCTTCAGATTGGTACTATAGTAGCGCATGCCAAATCGATGAATCAACTATTCATGATGTGTGATATGCCTGAAGTCGATGTACCTGAAGAACTGCATCTGTTCCAGCATCATAACACTCCCAGAGATTCAGATGTCGCAGATTGTTGCATTTCTTTATCAGAGCCAGAAGCCCGGCCTCAGAGATGCCCGTGCAGCCACTCAGATCCAGTTTCTCTAACAGTGGGCATCCATTCGCTAAAGCATACAGCGAAGCGTCAGTCAATCTTCTGCCCTCACTGAGTTCTAAGATTTTTAGTCCGTGCCAACTACTTGAAGCTGTCTGAATCGCTGCATCATCCAAGTACATACACCGCTTCAGCCTGCAACTCTGGAGGCGTGGAAACTTGGGAGCTACAGATTGGACCAACTTGGACACACTGTGGCCACACCTGTAATGCATGCAAAACTAGTTCAGTAAATTTGTCGCACTGTCTGGTTCCATGAGCCGTTTCACAACCAAGCTCATTGTCAGCTCATTCCAAACATGCAAGGAGTGTGAATAACTAAACTTACCATGAGAACGAAAGGTCATGAATGCCCTGGCCCACAGAGTCTCGCCAACCACGGCAAACGCCTGAAGCTGTGACCACGGTGCGGTTGTCTACCAATGTCAGGATCCTCACCAACAGTTCCATCGGGAGATCGTGCCAATTGGTGTTGCACCTGTTGGACGTTTCAGCAGCATCATGTCGCACGGCAGCATTTGCTGGACCTCGCCTCTTGGCATATCCTCTCCATTTCCGTTTCCTTTCAGGAGGTCTAGATTCCATCTCATCATCATCTGGGCCCCAGAAAAATTGTGACAGAAGAGACGAATCATGAAGGGGTCTTTTCACCTTCTCGCCTAGATGCAAGTCTGCAGGATGCCGGTCGTCACAGTTTCTACGATCTGAGCCATTATAGTCGTATTTCACACGCATGTCCTGAAGTTGGCCTACCAACCAAGAACACCAATTAGTTCATAGCATGAGCAACTATCATGGCTTTCTGCTCCCTCATCCCAGTCAAGATCGTTACAAGAAAGTGCTCAACAATCCAAAAAAACATGCGCCAAGTTGATCAGTAAATGTAATTGATGTAAGAACTATGTGCATCTACATAGAACGCTATCAGAAATCAAACTTCGAGGACAGAAGACAGATATCATGTTGGCCTTCAGGAGCTACATTAATCCGGAACATGATTTACTGTAACGAAGTCGATTTTCTAGTAATAGGTTAAATCCTCGGCACCTTAGAATGCGGGAAATGCTAAAAGGTCTAGATTAGTCACCTTCTCTAGAATCCACGGAGTCATCATCGGAATTCATCGTTTGCCTCGATGCTATCACAATCGTGTATGGGTTTCGGAACAACAAAAGTCCGTCACTTCTTAACCCTGTCACCGCTTAACCTGCATGCATTGTGCACCAAAGATGCCAACTGCGATAAGGAGATACTCTAACAAGATGACAAACAGAGAAACCATAATGCCGACAGGAAGAGTACGCGACAAACATGGCTAGGGCAGACACGAACATATCATCACAACGAAGTCTCGGTCCTAAAATCATATCAGAGAAACATGAAGATTGCAGACATCCTGACGTACTTAACCCGTTCAACATAATCATCCCCACTCGTGCAAATACACAAACCCAAGATGGTCAATTACGACAAGCTATTCCTAGAAACTTGCATCAGAAGCAAAAAGTAGGCCGCAAGCATAACCTACCGACACACCACCTCACATAGCTATTCCAAGAAAACAAACAAAGCGTCTTCAAGAGGTACCTAATCACGCTGTTTCTAAGTTTCCACTTTCGTGCGAAGTTATCCCTTAAATGTGATACGAAACAAACAAGCGCAAAGCAAGAAGGCCGCACTCGACAAACCCGGAATTACCCTCGTGCATGTCACCCGCCTACCCACTACTCGTTAACACTCAGAGACTACCCAAAACTAGATCTCACTCTGAAGACCTAACTTCACTTGCCCGACATCATAGTAGCAAATCCAGAAGTACAAGAATTAGGTCTAAAGCAAAACGCGTGAGGACCAAAACACCTCCCCCCGTCCCGAACAACCCACTGATTGCAATCGCAAGCCCTGCAGAAACGGCTATTACCCACTTCTAGAAACTCCAGTACCACCTCCTCCAACAAATTCTGCCATTTCAATACCTCATGCAGCACCCACACTCCAATTGACAGATCTCACATGCTACACCAACACATGCCAAACCCAAAAACCTCCAAACTCTCAAACACCGCAATTGAGTAACCCACCCCCAACTAACACAGAAAAACAACAACATCCCATCAACCAACATCATCTTACATCACACATCCCACATGGACAAACCTGGCACCCAACCAACATAGAAGCTTCATGTTCCCCTCCACTTACCCCAACCCCAGAAGACACACTCCAGGAAACTCTAGAGCACGCAAACATCACCGGCAACGTCGAGACTCCTCTCCACACACATGAAGCTCTTGTCCTCGTGCTCCTCCTTCTCCTCCTGCTGCTGCTCCTCCACCTGGTGATGGTGGTTGTAAGTTGTGAGCTCCACCTGCCTGGAGGCTCAACCAAGGCAAGCAACCCTCCCCAAGGCAGGGCAAGGCTGTGAGGAAATCCTTGTTAAGTGAAAGTTTATCCTCCCAATTAAGCACACACCCACTCTTCTCGAGACTGCACTGCGACTCAATACTTGACATGGTCTGACATGGTGCCTGTGATTCATCGCATACGTTAAAAGCCTCCGCATGGGGCCTACTTCTGCAACAGGAAATTACGAACCAGACCCCAAAAAAACAAAAAAAAAACAAAACAAAAAAAAAACAACAGTTGGAGGTGTTACTTACTCCTAAATCAAGTAATCTATACTTGGAAAGGGTTAGATTTATAGTGAAGGGATTAAATTATGAGAGGAAATGGGAGCATGAGGGGGCAGAGATACTATTGGGTTTGCTGGGGGGCCTCCAAGTGGGATGCTGGGAAAGTGATATCAATTCAATAAGTTAGAATAAGGTTTTCGTTCCTTTCGAGGGATGAAGATCCAGCGTGGCAGTATGTGCTGTGAACAGTGTGCTGGGGAGTCAAAGACTGGAGTATCGCTGCCATTTAATTGGGTGGGAAATGAAAAATACAAAGAGAAGGAAAGTTGATGAAGGATCCTTGAATCTGCCTCCAAGGAAGGCAAATATACAAAACCGTCACCATTCCTACAAGATTGGATGGACCCAATTGTAGAGCGTGGGTAGATAGTGTAGATTTTTGCCACTATTGATGAATCTGTTCCATTTGATGAGAAAAATGGAACTGCCTAAATTCCCCCATCAAGTGTCTATGTTTGGGAGGGGGTGGAAGGGGTGCGGAAAATCTTTGCACCTATTTTTATGTTTAATTGGGGCTCTTGTTGATCTCAAGAGGACATCTTTAGAATAATTTGGGGCGGCATGCCATAAATTTAGGAAAAAAACCAAAAGAAGACCTTCGGGCTCCCGAAATAAGGAGGGCGAAAAAATTGAGCCCAAATGAGAAAGGATGCCACATTAGTTATGAAGGAAGGAATCCCACGCCTATTGAGAATACGGGGATGCCACGCTCGTTGGAGAGAAAGGGATGCCACGCTCGTTGAGAAGAAAGGGATGAAATAAAAAGAATCACGCTTGTTGGGGAGAAATAAAAAGACCTGAGAAAAATGATGTTGAAGTTGATTACTTTGTGTAAAAAATAAAACAGAATAAATTATATGATGGAGGATCCCTGGAGTGGTGGGCTCCTCCGCCACAAAGGGAGCCCCTCCCTCCGGAGTCCAGACTCCGTACCCAAAGGTGGCAGTGCCGTGTGCCGTGGTTGGGGATTGGCATGACAGGGCGCTTTGATTGCCTTCCTTGCTTGCTTGCTGGGCCTGCTTGGGACAGGGCGTGGGGACACCTGCTGGTGGAGATGTGCTTTACCGTGCCCAGTCATGCTCATACCGTCATCCTTGCCAAGTTGGGCTTGAAGGAGGAGCCCGGCTGCCTGGGTGTTTTAATTAGGAATGGTCTCCAAATTCAGTCACCACATTGTTGTGTTGCACAAGGCCTGCTGTATATTGGGGGCTAAAAGTTATTGAGAAAATGAAAAATTGCTTCAAGAAATATGAAGAATGAAATTTCAAATCTCACTTTAAAAAGAGATTTCTCCACTTTTACAAGATTTTTGCAGTGGAGAAAATGGAATTTGCACAGTTTGGATGTAGTGTGAAGTGAATCAAAAGCATGAAGAGTCCAATTATTTTTTTCAATATGATGTGATAATTAACTTATTCACTAATATATACATTAAAAAACACTTTTGTAAAGAAGGTTAGGTAGGAAAGAATTAAGAGATCCAAAGTATATACAATTTTTCTTATCATGTATAGTCCATGTCTTGCCTTTCTAACGCTTTTGAATATCAAAAAGTATGTTGAAACATTCAATTGCTAATTTACAAAAGATTACTCACAGCTTTCACATATTAATGTATAGTGGTTTCACCATAAAAAGATAACAAAGAATTTCTACCCATGTCAAATAAAATCTATGCTAAGTGAATGTAGCAATATTTTTTAGAACTCATAAAACAATAATTGAATGATCTAAGCAAATTCGCCTTAGGTTAAGTTTATAAAGATTTAAATAATTAGATATTGTAAATCAAGTATGTAGATATTGTAAAGCAAATATTTGAATATTGGAAATCAAATACTTCGATTTTCAAATGTAAATGATTTAAATTTTTATCAAATATAGAAATCTCAACCATACAATCTTATGATAGATTTTTCATAAACAATATTGACGAAGCTTCATAGATTGGAAAGATATTAATGATTTGTTCTTAAATTTGATTGTTGATTTTTGGACTTGATATTCTATTTTCAACATCTTTCAATATAAGATAATTAACCAAAAAGTTCACCAAAACCATCCTTCAATTACATCAACCTTAAAAAATTCATGAAGAGCAATTATATCTCTAAAAATGCCTCAAAACAAATCTTTTTGGAATGTCTAAAATACAACTTTCCAATGGTAAAATGCCTTTTAAATTTTCAGAAGTCATTGGATTTGTCTAATTTTAGATCACATTTTTCCTATTTTTGGATCATGTTTTTTTCTATTTTTCTAATTTTGGATTCAAAAATATGATGTCAACACTATTTTGTGTCCATTGGATCATATTTTTTGTCGACTAAATTATTTTAGACCTACCTTTGTTGCCCTAATTTACACAGAAATCTTAAAAGACTCAAAATTCCTTCAATATTTACTAGAATTTGATAAAAATTTGTCTTGTTTAAAAAGTCTAACAAATACCTACCTTTATGAAAAAAATCTAGAAAAATAAATAAATTATTGACGTGATAGAAACTCGTCTAAAATCTCCAAAGGACTATTATACAACTAAAAATTATGAAGACTTTTCTAACATGTTTTACAAAGAATAAAACAATCCACCCTTGAAAAATTTCAAAAAGTTTGATACTACATTTTCTTACTTCATCAGGTATATCCATAAATAAACACAATTCCAATATCAATTTCAACATCTAGTCAAAGATTGCTGACCATTCAAAACAGGGCCAGGTCATGGCAAATGACGAAGCGTGCAATTCAAATGAAGTAATGGCACTGTTGAACAGAATATGTAAAGCCTCAATAAGTTATCAATGAAGCGATTGCACTGGAGACACTGGCAAGATGAGATCAATCAGATGGGTGGGGGTCAATTCCAAGTACCCCATTCACCCACCAACCTTTCACAGGAAAAACAATTAAAAATTCAACACCGAGCCCAAAAGAGTACTGAGGCTAGTTGAGTCATGATGAAGCAGAATTCAGGATTATACTGTCACTTGTAACAATCACAAACATCATTTGAAGTGAAGAAGAAAATGTGATCATGGATGAGTTGTTGGATTTGAAAAAGATTGAATTTTTAAACAATTCTACTTTGTCCACCTATTATTTCTTGATGTGTTCATGGATGCAAGAATTAATTTCAATCATTTTACAAAATACAAAGTAATTTTTTAATATTAATGGATGATAGACTAATCCATCCAAAATAGAAATGGATTATTAACCCCTAAAATTCCATGCCTGTTTTTGCCAATTTTAATTTCTCAAATGCTGAAAATTTCAAAAAAATCCCTTTTTATTTTTTTATTTTTTTTTAAATACTGAAATTTCAACCCCTCAAAGATTATGATTTATCATGTTCACTAAAAAAATCTTGTCAAAAAATATTCCTACTAGCTTGCCGAAGTTCCTGCAACCCACTTTGGGTTTTGTGATATTTTAGGGGTTAAATAGGAAAAAAAAAACTCAATTTTGATGACCAACATGAATCAAGATCGTTTTGGATTTAATGAAGGGTGGCTCCAAATGAGATCTACAATCAAAGATGATCAACATGAATCAACATCCTATTGTAATAAAGATAAACTCACCTATGGCAAGCCAAATTTTAAACAAATGAAGGTGGTGGTTTGGTATATTATCATTAATTGAAATTAGTGTCACATGTTCTGAATATGAAGAAATCTCTAAATCACCTCTGGATTTTAAACTGTGGAATAAATTAATCCATCAGGAATCAAAGCGTAAAAAAATGCACATTCTTTAAGAAAAAACTACCGTACATAGATAGCAGCTTTATTCACCTTTGAACTAATATACATATATTTTTAATTCTCCAGTTTTTGTTTTTTCAAAAATATTACTAAAAATATATTTTAAATGGAATAGAATATAAACAAATATTACACAAAATAATATCTCATATTTTTATTTCTCCATCCTAAAAATTTTCAATTTTTATTTTTATTTTTGTTTTAGATTTGTTTATGAACAAACACGCTATCAACATACAATATCTTTCCTACTCAAGAATATTCTTCCTAAAAGGACAGCTACACTTCAAACAACTCAGAATCCTTAAGCTGGTGATTTTGGTAAACTGACCTATGACCACCACAATAAAGATTCAGCAATATTAGGCATGTAGTTGTATTTTGTAACCATTTTTCAGTGATAAACTTAAGATTTAAAGAAGACAAGAGATGGAATCATAATTTTTGGACATGATTTGAATTAGTTATAGAATTTTAAAGGGTGTCGCCACTAATAGCCCATGACTGCCACTAGGGTATTCATAAATGGGGGGCGTTCATAAATAGGGTATTCATAGATTGGGAACGCCACTTCTGAGGATGGCGATTATAGAAAAGTGGCTGTCATAGGCCAGTTTACCTTACAGGTATGTTGACCCCACCTAAGGTAGCGGCACCCACTCCCGTGGGTATAATGAAATTGCATAGTTGTAGAATAAGGAAACAATTTGCAACCTGATAGAAAAGAAGGCGAATACAAAACAAATAGGATCGTGAGAAAAAATCCATGAATATCAAAGGATTTGAGTACAATCTGGTCGCTCAAATAGGAAAGTGGTGAGGCACCCCTAACCGTGTCAAAGTGGTGCAACTCCTGTGAGCACATGACACACATTACACGCTACCGGATTGGTGTGCCCATTCAAAGTAAAACGGGATGGGGTGCCGCTGTAGTGCACGGCAGTGGGGACACCCACGGGAGTGGGTGCCGCTACCTTAACCCCTGAACGTCCTGAAGGCCCTTTGTGGTCGTATGAATCAGTTTACTAGGTACTTGAGCGGCCTGCAGTCGTCAATTGCTGTGGACCCCAAAATGGAAATTGTGTATCGCGGTTTGATGCATCCATCGAGATATGGTAGGCACTGTATAGTTGCGCCATCTGGCAGATACGGTGCGATGTACGCGAAAAGGGATACGGTTTCGGTGGGGCGTACAGGAGCCTGGAACCCGATGCTTAGGGGGGTGAAGGAAGGTTGCGTGGCAATCCCGCTAGGGTTGTTGGCGGGAGAGCCATGGCGTGAACCCCAACCGCCGGAGCTGTGCGGAAAGGAGGTTGCGTCCCACACTGATGCCGGGGTGTGGGTGCGCATAGAATTCTCTCTTCCGACATACGGGCGCATGCGGATTGGAAGTAGTGATCATTTTTTGGAAACCGGATTATATGCGCTGAGAGAGAGTGGGGGTCCCTCTACGTTGTTTTGGCGGGCGGAGTTGTGCGGTTGTCTGCAGGTATGAGTGATTTTTGGTAGTGGGTGGTGGTTCTGATTGCGAAGACGGTTCAGGCATGTTCATGAGAGGGAGCGCGCTAGGGAGTGGGCTGCGCTGAGGATCGTGGTGTTCGTCTCCCTTGCAGCGTGGCCATGGCAGAAGCAGGGAGTATTTAGGTGAGGAGAGAGGAAAGCTCCACACCTGGACAGTTGAGCGTGGAGCGACATATCAACAGCCAGTGCGCATTATAGAATTGCTGGACTTAGATAACTTGCATCGCCTCCCGCTTCCACCTCGCACTCAGAGGAAGTCGGACACTCCAGACTGGAAGTGGGGGAGATTTCTGTTTCGACGCCACATAGAGCATGTGCTCCAGTGGACTGCGAGGAGAGTAGAAGGTGACCCGTCCGGCTTCGGCGATTGGCTCAACACCCTGATACGGGAACGCCTGTTTCCAGAGCCACCGATAATTTTGCGTGATGGCAAGGATGAAGGCCGCGGCGAGGGAATTGGGAAGACGTTCCAACCAACGGGAGGGGGTGGCAACTGCGAGCTCATTTGCAACGGCGACGGGGAAAGCGCTCCAGGTGCTGCAGAGCCGGTCCTAGGGTTATATTTCGGGGGAGGGATCGGGGCAGGAGGCGATGGTTGCGAATGCCCAAGACATTCACAACCTCGCAGTGATGGAAGAGGCACCGCCATATGGCAGCTAGGAGATGATGCCCCAAGCGGGGGAGGCATTGGGCCCGATTGCGTACACCTGGGAGCGGACCTCGCCCGTGTGGGGGCGGGCGTCAGGCATGTTCGTCCTACATCTCGGCGACACGCCCCAGGGTTCCCCGATTTCAAGAGATCCGCCGAACCAGGTGTTGACGCGAAGAGAATTGCACGCGGCGATCAGGGGCAACCAAATTGGGAGGGGCACAAGAGGCGAAGGTGGAGTGTGGCGGAGACTCTTGACGGGAGGCGGAGGGGGGGGGGGGGGGGGGGGGGGCAAGCGCGGCGTGAGAGGGGACGTGGCCGCATAGTGCGTCGTGGAGGGGCGCGCCGCGGTGTCAGGTAGAAAAGTCTTTACCTTGGGAAAATACTGGATTTCTCGCTGCTATTAGTTTTGGCTCAAGACATGAAAGACAAGGATAATATAAGAAGTAATAGCCTTTGACCACATCATGTATACATACTTGAACCTATATCCCCCTTTGTACGTATACGTAGAGTATTCTTATCTGTATACGTAGAGTATTTTATACATATATGTAGAGTATTTTTATACATATATTTGTCATGTATAAATATAATAGAACATACTATACGAATACATGATTATACGTATAAGTATAATACTTTTATACATACATGTACAAAGTATAAATACGATCTACCATATACAAAACCGTATAAGTCTTGTACATACCTTCAAAATCCCAAATCTCCCTCTAAAATAATAGCCAAACTTCAATTAACCACCAAATTAGCATAAACACTTCAAATCAGGAGTGCTTTAGCATTTTGGAAAGCTATCTAAGTGCTTCACAAAGAAATAGAAAGATTAAAGCTCAAAAAGGTACTGTCAAGAGTCCATAGCTCGCCAAAGGTCATACTCCCGAATTCAGCATCAGCTGCACCTCTCTTTGCTTTCAAGAACACTCTGACTTCATACAAGCTTCGATTAAGTTGAGTGATAGCTTTCTAGAAAGCTGATAACAGCACCTAAATTCTCTTCAAATTTCATCTTTAGAATCTATACCAAACGGTTTCTATGCTCACATGAAGTTGGTACTTACTTCCACATTTGAATCTATTCGGCAGCTCAACACCCTCTGACCTTCAAAGCCATAACTTTGTTTCAAACAATCTAAATCAAAATTCATAAAGCACCATAAGAAACTAACGCAATAATACTTGACATGCTTAAATTTTGTAAACAAAAACACTATAAATAAGTTTCTAGAAGCTTTTGAAGTTTTGGTCTTCTAAACTTTTTTATAGCGGACACTGTCTTACTCAAACACACATAGAAATTACATACTGAGCCCAAATAGAGCGTGCCATATCATTATAGAAACACAACAACAAGATGTACAAGCTCTCAAAATCTCATAGAAAAACTCATAGTACACACTGAGCTCTCGCTCTCCAAAAACTGCACACCGAAAAACTAAACTCTGGTGGAGGTGAGAGGGGAACCCGACCCCTTTGCCTCCTCCCAAAGTCAACACCAGCCCATACCTACGCCTCATGGGCCTCAACTACTTATTGGCTAACTCCCTCAAGCTTACTTCAGCCTTATCTATCCTTTATCTTAGCCATAAGGCATTAAAAGTCTACCAAATAGTAAACTATTTCCACCTTCTATCTACCAAACTTCTAATATGCAAGGTGAAGTTTGGTAACATAAAAAACTAAACAAATAAAATTTAATATATGTCTAAAAGAGCTTGAAAAGAATTCCAAAAAGAATTTCACTCCATTTGCAAGAACTTGAGGATGCGTTGAAGGATAAGAGCAAAAAAGTCAGCACGAGCAGCCTTGGTCAACGGATTTACTGGACCTTCAAGCCAACGTTGATGACCGCGGCTTCCTTTGACAGGCCTAAGACAACAAGAGTATTGATTGTCATTTAGGCCTTCAAAGATCCCTCCAAACGTCACATCTCGAGTACCAGGTTCAACACACCCAACCTGCAACAGAATCACCAAGGCACGAGCATCTTGTTAAAGATTGCCGTGCCACCGCTGCTCCACACAAGGTTGCTTTGGCGGCCGAGAAGGCCTAGCTTCTTCTTGTGGACGCTCATGCAACGGTGTAGGATTAAATGGCAGAAGAGTACGAACCGGCAGTTGAGATAAAGAAAAATCCAGCTCAAGCTCTGGTTGAAGCTCTTCATCCTGAGACTCAGAAAAAACTCTCCAATTCGACATGATCAAAGAAATCAAACAACTACAAAAAACTGATGAAGTTCTAAATGAAACTTCTTCTTATAACACAAATACTTTGTAGAAGGCGTCACCGTGAAGCTTTCCCAAAGATGTGATCTGTTTTTCCCAATGAAATCCACTCAAATAAAACATAAAATAAAAAATATTAAACAATGGATAGGGATATAAATCCCTTCAACATGCTCTGATAATCGCCAAGCCGCGGAAGTCCAACTGGTAAAGTGCTTCAAGCGCCATAGCACTGGTCCGGGTTCGAAACCCTTTGGACCCGTATGAGCATGCGAATGGCCACGTGGCTTGGCACTGCTAGTGAAAACTAGGCAAGAAACTACCAGTTGGCGCCACCTACCCCCTGAGCATGTGAGAAGATGCAAAGACTCCAAGTTTCGTGGTTAAAACCACGGTTCTCTCTCTTCCCCCTTCATTCCTCTGATCTCCCCCCTCCCTTTTGTCTATATTTTTGTTTTTCTTAGTTTTATTTCTATTTGCTCAGAACACTTCTCCCAAACCATTCCACACTGTATTTACATATTGAAACAGTTCTTTACACGACAACGGCAGGGGAGGAGCAAATGCGGTCTCTCTTACGGTGGAGTCACCTCCAATTTTGGCGACATCGGACGGGTGGGTTGCACCACCCATTTTGACGACTCCGAGGAGTCCATTTTACCTTTGCAGAAGGAATGACGCCACTGGCCCATTCGGGGAAGATGGAGACGAGCCAAACGCAACGCAGGGACATGCAGACGCCGTTCATTTGGGTGTGGAAACACCTACAGGCGTTGAGATTCTTCTTCGTGAACAGAGTGTTGGGGGGGGGGGGAGTCTATGAATTTTCGATTGGTGACTTCGTGCCTGGGGCGACCCCCCCCAGCGCTGAGCAGCGGAGCGCCGCAGCAACGGATCAAGGCGTAGCGCATGCCTGCGGGAGTCTAGCATGTCCTATGCTGCTCAGTACTAAAGTGCCCTCTGCCAATGCTACACAGAATGCGGAGGATGCTACACAACGAGGCTGGGACACTGAGGCGATCAGACTTGTAGATGAGCGAGCATTCCCGATGACACTAAATGTACTTGTGAAGCTTTCGGTGTTGGGAATTGACGGGACGCTGTGGGGGGACTTGCGGAAATTCTCAGGAGTTGTGAGATCACGTTACTATCACCCTGTGACAAACCTGACTATGTACACAGTTGACTTTGGCGAGGGCATTGGGCAACAAATTGTTCGCGTATGCGACACGGAGCTTGACAAGGGGAAGCAATTCGAAACAAACCCTAGAGGCAGCCTGGAGTGCGATGGGGTGGGAGGGTCTTGCGCAGATGGCAATCAGCACCAGCGTAGGGAGATGAGGAGAGGAGACTCCGACGAAGACGACCCGGAGTGGGAAGCAGGCTTCGAGGATTTCAACTGCTCCTAGGTCTCAGGTGAGAGCTCTTTCTCTGACACTGCCTCATTCGTCGAAGAGCCCATGAAGGAACTGGGAATTTACGAATACCACGAGGACGTCTCTAGGTGGAATTTCGACAAGCTCTTTGCAGACGATCAGTGGCACGATCAGGCGACCTCGTTTTTACATGATACGACCATCTTCACAGGCCCACTGCCTGGCCCTACGTCAGAACCCTCACTGGATGCAGAGGAGTATTTCCGGCGCTACTGGCCGGAAGGTGTGCTTCAGCGCATCGTAGCAGAGACAAACCGGTTAGTCTTTTTATGATGAAGTCCATGGTCGTATGTTTATGTTGAGTTGCATGTGCTTTTGAAGTTTTTGTTTACTACCATCCCCCCCCTTGGTCTTGCACGGTCTTGTACTAATTGGGTGGCCCTCTGTGATACTGTATGCGGTGTGTAGGTATGCATTGGCGCAATCCGGTGCGTTCCCCACTCAGACCAACGGCAGGTCGGACTGGAGACCGATCTGTGAAGAAGAGCTGCTGGCTTGGTTTGGGATACTGATTCTAATGCGATTGAAGGAGTTTCTACACATTCGGTGCTATTGGGCGAAAAAACCATTCTACAACTGCCCTGTGATTTCCGAGGTGATGACTAGGCGCCGGTTTGAAGCAATCATCACGTGTGTTCACTTGGTGAACAACAAAGAGGTGGTAACTAACAAGACCTCACCTGCATTCGATAAGATTGCAAAAGTGAGATGGCTGTGCGAGTCATTTGCAACTCTGTTTCAGGCTCTTTACAACAACGACAGAGTATGCACGGTAGATGAAATCATGGTACCCTACAAGGGCCGGTATTGCAACATCCGGCAGTATATGAAGGCCAAGCCGGTGAAGTTCGGGGTGAAGGTCTGGGCATTGGCTTCATCACAGTCCAGGTACGCTTAGGAAGCTTTCCGATTTCTACTTGCATATGCTTGTGATCATATGTGGTTATTGTTTATGTTACACCCTTTGTCCATATGCTCCCGGTCTTCACTCCCGGCTGTGTCCTAATCCATATGTTTGGCGCACAGATATGTCTCGAACATCATTATATACCTTGGAGCAGATGATGCGAGAGAAGAAGGCAAGTCAGTGGGTGAGGACGTTGTTCTCACAGCGATCCGTGGTCTGGAAGGAAGGGGTCATGTGATTATCACAGACAACTTCTTTACCAGCCCACGACTCTTCATGAAACTGATCGAAAGAGGTTTCTGGGCTACCGGTACTTGCAGGAAGACACGCAAAGGCTTCCCGGAGTCATTGGCAGGTTTCCCGAAAACTGCGCTTCCCAACCGTGGGCACCTTGTCGTGAAGATGCATCGAAGCAGAAAAATTGCAGCCATTTGTTGGATGGACGCCAAACCCGTCTTCCTCCTCTCCACTGCTTATGACCCAGTAGGTGTTGGTGAGTCGTTTGCAGGGCGATGGGTTGGCAGGGAGCGGGTTGATTTCCCAACGTCCCCCATCCTTCTGCAATACCAGGCAGAGATGCGCGGGGTAGACGTTGTGGATCAGAAACACCAGGAATACACCACCCAGCTCCACTCACACAAGTGGTGGTATAGGGTGTTCATGTTCATTCTCGATAGCACCCTCCTAAATGCCTACGCCCTGTATGCTGAGGATCAACGCGCTCAGGGGCTCCCACTATTTACTCGTGCCTTGTGGCATTACACCTTGGCTGAGGCACTGATCCGGCCTCGTCTGAGAGCGGGGCATATCCGGGGTCCAATTCGAAACCTGGCCGCACGGGGTCTGCATGTTTCTGAGGCACACGGCTCTCTTCGTCGTCGTTGCGTAGTTTGCCAGAAACGGACCCGTCGGATGTGCGGTGGCTGCGCTGGTCGGTTCATGTGCGAGGGACGTTGCTATCGCGTAGTGCATATGCAGCGAGGGTACCATGCGAATCTTGGTAACTAATGTTGTGTTGTCCCAGTTGTCGGTGTTGCAGGTAGCGGTCTGGATGGCGCCGTTGGTGGACAAATGGCCGGTTTTCTTGCGTGGTTGGACGACACTGTCTTATCCCGAATTTGAAGTATGCGCTTCTGTGGCGGCGTGTTGCAGCGTGTGCATCGAGGGCACTCGCCGAATTTGAGCTAATGGGGTCGGGGGAGCATGCTGGGGTGCATATGCTTGAGTGCACGTAGTCAGGTTTCAGGAGATGTCTTGTTTGTCCGAGGGTTAGTTTTCAGAGTGAGATTCCTGTTATTAACGACAGAATGTGGGCTCGGGAATGGTAGCTTGTCGTGAACCATGCATCCCGTGGTGGTTCTGTGCCTACATCACGTAGTTGCGGTAGTTGAAGTATGCGGGCAGTAGATGACAGCGCCGTGGGGATCAGCAGTCGTAGGCTGTTCTTTTTTGCACGAACCGTGACAATTTCGGTCCATTGTAGACACGCACTGTTATTCCTACAATGCAATACATCACTGTTACTGCTATTTCTCCCCGATTGTGTTCATGCTTGCTGAATGTCTGTCTACGTCAGTAAGGTGATAACAGGATCGGAACCATAGCTTTGTCTGATGGCGTGCCAACATGGCGCGTGAGGTACAGAAGCAGTTTGGATTCCCGCCATGAATGGTATGACCTGTATCCGCGGGAAGTCTCCACGTCGTTCATGGTGAGCCTCGTGGCCGTATGCATGGAGCAATGCCCCGCACAGCTCCGGGCCACCCGACGCTCCAGCCTACGGTTTGGGATCTGCACCAAGATGTGCAAAGATCTCCAGATCGAAAGCACCTTATTCGTCGCGAACAAATTTGTCTGGTTCCGCAATGCACCCCGCTTCCATCGCAATGGTTGAAAGCAACAAATTTGGTTCTTCACAGAGCAGTTGAGCGTGTTCCGCGAGGTGTACAGCTACGGCCCGTCTCTATACCTCGGGACCCCAGCAGACGTTCAAGGGTTAATGTTCGTACACCATATGTGGCTTGAGCATACTCAACAGGAAAAACATCAAAACAAAAAAAAAGAAAAATAACACTACTGAACACACTGTACCGATGTAGCCCCCCAAACCAAGGGAATATTCGTTAGGAGATCTCCGAAATGCGTTCACAGTAACTTAGCAGATGGGCATCAATGATGGGCCCTGACTCAGCAAAAGCCTCCCATTGCACAAGATGCACTTGTCGTCGAACTCTCAGCTAATTTCTGGCAGAATTAGAGTGTTGCAGCGCAGTGGAGGTGATCGAGCATCGAGCATCGACATGGGCAACGGAGTGTGTGTCTCATGTGGGCTCATGCTGCTGTGGATGGTGGCGGCTCTGGCGGCAGGCAGGCCGACCCATGTGGATGCCTGGAGGATCAGGCGACGAGTGCCGGCACCTGTGCTGCGGTTCGGCAAAGATGGCTCATTTAAGATTGTTCAGGTAAGGGATGATCAGACATCGATCAACTTCCTGCAGTTGAGTTGAATTGAAATGGTTTTGTGGAAGAGGTTTACGGGGTTTGTGGTATAATTGGTGAGTGTAGGTTGCCGACATGCATTACGGCAACGGGGGGAACACGACATGCCAGGATGTGTTGCCGGAGCAGTTCGATGGTTGTTCTGATCTGAACACCACTGCGTTTCTGAAGCGGGTGATTGCGGATGAGAAGCCGGATTTGCTTGTGTTTTCAGGTGAGGTGAGGGAGGGGTTGTTTCGGTGGGAGTTTGGGAGGGGTTGGATGAGGTTTTGGAATGTGTGTGTGAGGTTTTGGTTTTTGGGAATGTGCAGGAGATAATATAATGCAGAAGGATTGCGTGGATCCGGTTGCGTCGATGGAGATGGCGTTTGCTCCGGCGGTGGAGGCTGGGATTCCCTGGGCTGCTATCCTTGGCAACCACGACCAGGAGGGGAATCTTTCGCGGGAGGGGGTTATGTCGTATATCACGAGCATGGATTACACTGTTGCTAGAGTGAATCCGAGTGGTGATAGTTGTGGATTTGCTATTGATGGTTTTGGGAATTATGTGCTTGAGATTTTCGGAGCTGAGGGGTCGCCGCAGGAAGGCAAAAGTGTGATGAATTTGTACCTAGTGGATAGTGGGGATTATGCTCCCCTTCCCAGAATTGGTGGCTATGGTTGGGTTCACGAGACGCAGTCTACGTGGATCAAGAGTGTCGCCAAGAAATTACAGGTGAGCGCTCTGTTCGAAGAATTTATTCCATAGACAAGTACGAGTAGCTTCGATGGTAAGAATCGTCAAGAGTTGGAATTCACATCTCCGAAAATGGGTATGGCAGATGGCGTACATGAACGATGCCCCAGCACAACCCCAGGCCGCACCAGCTTTAGCATACTTCCACATCCCAGTGCCAGAATTTAGCAATTTGGCCCCGAGCGAGTTTAGAGGTGTGAAGCAAGAGGGAATCTCGTCTGCAAGTATTAATTCAGGGTTTCTCACCACATTGCTGGAGGGTGGCGATGTGAAGGCCGCCTTTGTTGGACACGACCACGTCAATGACTTCTGTGGCGATGTCCACGGTTTGTGTACAGTATGCCCTAGCTCCATCTTGCTTTCCCATATTTTCTGTCGGCACATGTAATTCACACGGGGTTGAATGTTGAATGCACAGGTATAAAATTATGCTACGCAGGAGGATTCGGATACCATGCTTATGGTAAGGCAGGATGGGATAGACGAACCAGGGTGGTTGCTGCTACGCTTGGTAAGGATAAGAATGGTGATTTGCAGGGTGTTCGATCAGTTGTGACCTGGAAACGTCTCGATAACGAGGGGTTTGATACTATTGACTTCGAATCTGTTTGGAGAAATTTCGACAATCCGTGAGGTAGTCTCTTCATTTCTTTAACAAGCATATCTGCACATACAATCTCTAGGGTTTTCAGGAAACCCTATTCGCGGCAATTTTAGAAGAGAATGATACTCAGTGGTTGTATTGAAGGAGATGAACGTTTGCTTTACTGTACATATATAGCGTTCAATCCTGTAACTCTATTGTTTCTATAATCTGTAACTTGGCTATTACAACTTTACCCTCAAATAGTATGGCCTTCGGTGTCCAAGCATGGTCACGGAGAGCTCTGAAGTTGCTACAAAATTTTCTATTATAGACATTTTAGGTCTTGAACAATGTCACATCGTTCTTCGCAACAAGAGGTTTTGAAGTATTTCACCATGGAACTTATCTCAAAATTACTCGAGCTTGATTTCAATGACGTTCTTCTTGGGGGCTTCCTTGGACTTGGGCACGACAAGTTGGAGAACACCATTCTTGAGCTCTGCCTTCATTTCCTCAGTCTTCACATCTTCAGGCAGCTTCATGCGGGTGTAGTAGCTAGTGCGGGCGGCCGGACGCTCTTCCTTATCCTCCTTGTGATCCTCCTTGTGCTCGCCCTTGATCACGAGGTCACCGTCTTCCATGTATACTTTCACCTGCAGGATGGGACAATATCAGCGGTTAAGTCAGTGATTGGTCTCATACAAAAAGTTTGGGCATCAGCAGAGCACATGTATTGTACCTGCAAGATTGATCACTATCTAAGACTTTTCCACAACAATTCACTCACTACAAATTCAAGCTCTTTGCAAACACAGGTGGCTTACCTCGTCCTTGCCTAAGCCTGGCATGTCGAAACGAAGTCTGAAAGCATCATCATCCTCCTTTACGTTCCACGGAGCGCGGAAGTCTGATGCTATGGAGGCGGGGGTCATGCCAAGTAAAGGGTCATCAAAGAGACGCTCCATAGTGTTCAGCATCTGCCTCAAGCTTCTGGTGCCCATTACCGGATCCCATACGTCTGTTCAAGTCACAGAATCAACAAACATCTTCAGCTTAAGCTCTCAGACCTCCAGTCATGCTACAATCAATCAAAATCCCACAGAAATTCATGTGAGCTCGAAAATATGGCGTTAAGGAGCGATTTAGATGAAGCAGAGCGGAAGATACAAAGGGAGGCTATGAAGTTGGGCGAGTCAACAAAAATCGGTATTGAGAAAAAAACCTTTCTCTATTGGGGTTAATAGTACAATATAAAGTAAATCAATCCGGAAAGCAAACTAATGGCTCTCGGCAACCTCAATAGTTTGCAACAGAAATGCCATACGCACACTGAATTCGCTCACCAAGAATTACTTACCAAGAAACGGATTCGCTCTGGACGGAACTCTCCTTAACCCGGTTTGCTTCCTCGTTGCAGGCTCCTTGTGCCTCAGAATCTTCGAGTTAGAGTCAGATTCACCAGCAGTGCTCTGCTCTGAACTGCCAAAGAGGGACAACCGCCGCACTCCTGGACATCGCACCGCCAATTGGCGTGGCAGCCCACAACGCCCCGGTCCAACGAGAGAATCTGTAAATGAAGTTAACAACGGAGATTTCGCCGCACCAGCAGCCGTGCACGAAAGACGCCACAATGCCATCCTTAACACGTAAAACAAGTCTTCAGCTGTCCAACAGCTATATCAATATCGCAGTCCCTGCTCTACAACTTTCGATCTCAACAACTCTAATGATCTCTGTATCACGACCCAAAAAGATACAATTATCAGTAAAGTTCCACTATAACTTCATCAGCTTGACATGAAACTAAGTACAAAGATAAAGTTATAACAGCTACATAGAAGCAAGCCAACAAGTCACTAAAACGAATTCCTCCTGACTCCCATAAACTTCATGAACACATACAAACCTCATGAAGATATACCCAACTGTGCCATGAAAAAGGAAACATTCACCAAAACTGATTCTCTAACACGAAAAATTATAAGACCACGAACCTGATCACAAGCTTGCAGTGGGTGATCGATTAAACACACATGCAGATAACTTCAGACACTGGATTCTATGACTTGTATCACTGATTGAATTGCTCCAATCTATTCTCTTCATGTGAATTATATACTTGAAGAGAGGAAGCTCTAGATCATCTGAGAATTATCCCGAACCGATCGAGATCTAGAAGATGCTCGTATGCTCTGGAATGTGATCCAGGGCGTACCTTTGAACGTCTGGTATCTAGAATCTGCGTAGATTCGGCTGTGTGCTCGAAGGATCTAGATTTCGGTTGGTCTAGTTGGCAGATTGGGTTGTGCCAGGTGGAGCCAAACATGCTTTTCGGGTGGGCTGAGTGCCATGCCGTGGTCCTGATATAATAAACGGACAATAAAATCTTTATAATCTATAAAAGCTTTTATGTGGGTTTGGAGTATTGTGACAATTTTGGATTCTCATACTCTTATTAATTGGCCCCATATCTTTAATGGAAGGTAGATTTGTCACTGTAATAAAACAACTAATATATCTTGAAGCTAATATGTTTGACTTTAATACCTTGATATATCTTGATTTTTTAGTTGAAAATTTGATATATCTCTAAGCTTTTTTAAAAAAATTTATTTAATTTGAAATTTCTATATGTGTATAATAAGTAAATCTGTAAACACATACCAAGAGTCAATAAAATCATATAGCATTTCTATTGAGGTTGAATTTAAAATAAAAAATTCTGATTTTTAATGTACTAAAGCTATTGTATTTGATTTTGGAATTCTGAACTTTCAAATTAATTTTTGCTTATAATCAAGGTCTGATTTTAAAAAGAATATGAAAATAATATTTATTTCAATTAAATTTTATTTAAAATCCATTCTTAAATATGAGAATAAAAATTGATTTTTAATGGAAAATATATTTTTTATAGATATTTTGTTGTATATATATAAAACTTCTTTAAAACTTACAACTCTCTTCAAATGCGCACAACTGCTAAAATTTAAAATACATCGAACCTATTCAAACTCAATTAGAATATACATTTCAATAAATATTTAAATAAATAGATGCAAAATTTTTTAAATCTTAGAATAACCTGGAAGAGAGCTCCATGGAAGTGATCTACATTGCTTTGACGTCCTTATATAAATATTAACACAATTGGCACAATAAAATGATTATGACAACATTGTACAAGCAATCTTAACACTCACATCCAAAAGTGGTCATTTTTTTCCAATAGACGGGCTAATTAATATATAAGCAGCCCTAAAAAATGAGAAATAACCCTCTCCAGCCTCAAGAGTGACAGAAGAACTTGTTTCACATTATCTAAGACTTCTTGTACTGTACATTTCCAGGCACAACATCTTCTTCGACCTTATTCAATATTGCTCAATCATGGAAATGCATCATAACTTCAAAGCATCACGTCACCAGGCAAAATAATCAAGCCCTTGTTATCCAACAGTACCATGCCACCTCCACACTCATTGAGCAGCGAGCTGCGTTGAAACTACATTCTTTCTCACCAAAAAAAAAAAAAACATCCCTTCTACGTCTTTGACATGATGTCAGCAGTCACTCCTTTTGACTCCAAAGAGAAGCAAAAGCTGCAAATTGTCTGCTTTTGCAACAGTTTAGTACAACACACAATCTGCAAAGCTCTTCAACTGAACCTGGTTGAAATCCAAGACAACACCAACAATTAAATCATGGCCAACAGCTCCATTAGTAAGTGAATTTTCAAGTCCAATCTTGGCTCCTAGTTTCAAACATAATATGTTGAATTTACAGTGACTCATGGTGCCAGGTTATGGTCTGATTAATGGATCAAGTTTGACATGAGAGGACTTGTTCACTCACGTTGCCATTGAAGGAGTTCGTTGAGGAGTGAGTGTGACTGACTTGTGTGTGTGTGTGATCAGTTGCTGGAAGCAGAGATTATAATTTGCAGCAATGCCAGGAAAGCATGTGCACATGATCAAGCAAATGAAGCTGAAGCACTATGCACCGGCGGTGCTCAAGGAGACGGACATGGAAGTCAAGTCGAGCGAGATCACCCTGGAAGTGGAAGAGGGCTCGCAGGATGTGCTTGTAAGAACCTCTACTTGTCTTGCGATCCCTACATGCGCCATCGCCTCACTGGGGCTTGATTACTCCCACCATCCTTCTTTTAACATCGGACAGGTACATAGCCATTACTTAGAATTCTCTTACATGCCATTCTCTTGTGCATGTTGTTTGATGGATTAGTTGGAAATTGGAATCGATCTGTGACATGGGGTGTGTACCTTTTGGAAGGGTTTGGGGTGAGCGAAGTGGCGGAATCTGCAAACCCCAATCTCAAACCCGGCGCCTGTGTCTCATCTTGGACGAAGTGGGAAGAGTATAGTGTTATTCCTAAGGGAGAGCGTTTGAAGATCATCGATCCTTCCTTTGCGCCTCTCCTTACTACTTCTCTTCAACCGGTTGTTGTTATGATGTGTTGTTTTTTCTGCTGCACTTGAAGTGGGTTTATGTTAAGGTGGTGCTTCACAGGGTTAAAAGCATGTGTTGTTCGTGTTCAGGGATGCTGATTGCTGGAGGTTGATCAGCTTTGAACGGCAAGAGTCTTCTTCTCATTTTCGGCAAGTTCTTGAATGTGGATGCTTAGATGCAGGTACTGTCCTCGTGGGATTGACATGTATTTTGAGAATGTGGGGGGCAAGACCCTAGAAGCTGTCATTGACAACATGAACTCATTCGGGCGGATCGCAGTATGCGGACTCATCTCCCAGTTTGGGAAAGAAAAGAAGGACGGTGTTTCCAATCTTTATAAATTCATCAGCGCACGGATCACTATGCAAGGATTTTTGCAGTCGGATCATCTCCATTTGATGCCCAAGTTTATGGAACTCATGGTCGGGTACTTGAAGGCTAACAAACTAGTGTACTTCGAGGATTTTGCCGATGGGCTTGACAATGCCCCGAATGCGTTCTGTCGGATGCGGAGTGGGTCGAAGATAGGGAAGCAAATCATCACAGTAGCCAAAGACTAGTTCGGCCCAAAATCTCATACTTTACTCATATAATTTATTCTCTTACAGTAAACATTTATTGTGTATGACTAACCAGGGTATTGCGAGCTTCTAAATATCCGAAACAAAATTCGAAATGAGGTCTCTGGCCTACAGACGTAGTTTTGTCATATCTTTGAACATTCTCTTCAACGCTGCACATGTCAAAATCGTATTCCCTGTGCTAGTTAAACCAACAGATTTGCCTCTCTTCTAGCAAATATTACTCGCCTGCTCATCCACTCGTCGACTTATGATGCTCCGAGCCGTCAGAAACCTTCCAGTCAACAAGGACATCAGAAAACCATTCACAACTAACGCGAGTGGTGAACATCAGAGAACAAAGTGCATCTGCATCTGCAAATCATCACCCTCACAAGTACTCAATGCTCTTTGGTTGACTGTTCCACCTCCACAATCATCACCACCGTCACCAGCAATCGATAGCAATTTTGGTCTCTCTCCATTCTGTACAGGATTGCAAAGCAACCTCCAAGATAGTCTTCGAATGGAATGTAACGAAAAAAGACGAACCCTAGACAGCAGTGAGGCCCAGCAACTGTGACTTGAGAGATGGAGAAGAAATGAGTTAAACCATAGTGCTGTTCAATGTTGATGACCCTTCGAACCACAAGTTCTGTTTAGTCGTAGTTGCATATTGCCCAGGATCTAAAATTACAAGACACATATCCGAGAATGAAAGGAATTGAGAAGTCCCACGTTAAAGACGTCTAGCTGCCAAATCAGCTTACATGGAACCCCAACCGAGTTTGCTTACGGACTAACACAACTTCCAAATCATCTCCTAAAACTTCAAAAATAGGCCTCTGTGAGGGTTCTTCATACCAACATCTCTCCGCTATTTTTTGAAGTCTATGATGTGCATAATCTAGCAAGTGAGACCTTTCACCGTCAAGGACTCTCTTCCAATCACTCCTCACATCCAAAAAATAAATGCATATGGTCTATCAAAACTATAAACATCCACCTTCTCTAACACTATGTTAGGATTTCTATTCAACACCGAAGGTGCTCTTCAAAATCCAATTCCTTGAACGACATTACACACTCAGATCTCCCAACCAATAATTAAAAGTGTCATCACCGTTACTCTTGATTAAGACATTGACAATTTTAATATCTCTATCCAAAGCATCCATGGTACAAGTGTGTTCCGCACCTTAGAAATCTTCCGCACAATGTTGAAAGCTTGAAGATGTGAGAATGGTGGCACCAACTGGAACCAACCTTCACCAAAGCCTCTGAACACATTAGTAAAGGAACTGAAAGAAGGTGCAGCGGCACCTCGTCACAAAGATGAGCTCGTTTGGGAGCTCGAAGCTATCCTATTCTTATGTGGTCAGAGACTGTCTAAGGATCACCATGTGATTGATTACTCTGATCACGGTTTTCTCTAGGTTTGCACTAGTTGACATTCTAGTGGATTCAATTCATATGGTTCCGTTTTCAATATCCCTGTTGGATCTATCCTTAATATCCCTGTTGGATCTATTCTTAATATCCCTGTTGGATCCATTCTCCATATCCCTGATGGATCCATTCTCGATACCAATGCTCGATCCATTCTCAATATCCTTGTTGGATCCATTCTCAATATCCCTGCTGGATCCATTCTCGATACTATTGCTGGATCCATTCTCAATATCCCTGTTAGATCCATTCTTGATACTACTGCTGGATCCATTCTCATTATCCCTGCGGGATCCATTCTCAACATCCTTCTTGGATTCATTCTTCTCATTCAATACCTCCACAAGCCTTTCAAGTAAGTATGCGAAGCATGATGGTCCTACGTTGTCCAATACAAGAGGAAATCTGATATCCTTGCGGTGATTACTTAACAAATTGTCGAAGTGTCCTTCTATGTCAGATTCTTCTCCACTTCCGTTTAAAGTATCTCCGAAACAACGCTCACGTACTATTTGATATGCCTTAATCTTTTGGCTTAACTTGAAGGTTGGCTTGCTTTGGCGCCTCAAAATACATCTTCCAAGCCCCTGGGCAAGTTTACATACGAAGATGCCAGGAGAAGCAATCAGCGAAAGAAAGGCCTCAATCCCCCACAACAGAATAGCCAGACCCTGGTCCACCCTCCCACCACAAAGAAGTATTTTGTACGTTTTCACCTTCTCGCTGCTCTCTACTTCCAGAGCATCTCTTCCCAATCTGTAGCTGATGATTGCCTCCTCCACATATGGGAAGGAATTCCATAAAGATTTAAACTCAGCCAAAAACCACGTCCAAGGGAAGCTGTTGCAAAACAAGAGAATCGATCAATGATTGTTTTATAACATTGAACATTCAACTGCCAGAATTTGGTTAAATATGGTTAACCCTTTAACTTATACATAATCATAGTACCACTGAAGGGGTTGATTACTCATACCTTGGAATTTGCAAGAAGTATTCCTGCACATGAAGACTTGAGTGGCCAGCACAGCCGATGTTAGAATTGAAGGTGATACCCACAACAATATGTCAAATAGAATCAGATCTTCTTTGCAATACCCCCTTCCTAAATAAATGTGAATTTTTGAAGCGACAACCCATGATAACACAGTTAAGTAGAGTCCAAAACTTTGACCAATAGGAGTACGCCAAGTTGGATGGCCTTGGGCACCTGACAGGATCCACAAACTGCTCATGAAATCTTTGCCTTGAGCGCGTCGGCCCTCAGTAACTTGCTTGTTGAATGCTGCAATCCAAAAGGCCCTATACCCAATTGTTCTGAATACACTTGAATGACTGATCCAAAATATGGATAATATCAACATTGCTAACACTAGCCAGACCGTTTCCCGAACTAACTCCTGATTAATGGCAAAGTATTCCCATCCAAGAAGCCTTTTGTTGTCCATAGTGAGGAGCGTCCATATTGGGAACATGGTGAAAACTAGTGCAGTTGCTGAAGCAAGCTCATATGTTACAGCAATACTATACTGGAAACTTGAAAAATAGTAGCTCAAGGCAGCCACGTTCATTGCTCCTACAATTGGATAGAATGCTGTGTCGTAATCAAATGCACAGAAGTAGACCATCATGGCCATGAAAGCCAGGAACAAGGGTCCCCCAATCATGGCCACTTTTCTAGCTCCCCGTTCAAAACAAATCGACACCAACTGGAGAAAAACACAAACCATCATGAGTATCACCATGAACCAGATCAAAACGGCCACTCTCTTCGATAAACCTGCAGATTCGAGCTGGAGAAGCTGGTTACTTGGCTCGCCACACCAGAGCTTGCAAGCAGGAGTAAGCCACTTATTGTAACTTATCAGAATTTGATCTGCTGTTGAATTGAAATAGTACTGAAGTGTCCACGAGACATCCTTGCACAATTCAGCCGCAGGCAACCCTGTTTCGTTGTCCACAAAGCTAGGAAAAACATATGGACACCATCGGCTGTGGCATGTGTATGTGGCCATTTTCGTCTGTTTCCACACACCGCCAAGGTAAAACTCCTTCAATCACTGGATGAATTGAGATTGTCAAATCCGAAGTTTCAAAGACGTCGGACCAGCTCAGCCACAGACGGTGTTTGATTCCACAACCAAAGCCTGCATACGTGCACACAATAGCACAAATGCGTCCATCTTGGTTACTAGATGTCTAAGCATATGAAACGAAAAGTTCAAGTGGTGCTGTGGTACCCATGCCAGCAGTATTCAGCGTATAAAAGAAAAACTTAAAAAAAAAAGATAAGAAACTGCGCTGACATATATACTCCAAAATGCACATGATAAATGTAGTGATAAAGCTGGAAGCCTTTCAACTCAATAGAACAGACCGTAGTAAGTACCAGTTGATTACCCCAAGGCAATTCTCTTCTGAATAAGCTCTTGCTGATTCAAACTGAACAGCAGAAAGAATCTGCAGAAGTTCTAATATTGAAATTGTTTACCGAAATGGCATTCTTACATAATTCATAGCTTCCCCAATCGTATCGAGAGTTTTCGGTCGAGAATTTTCATGCATTTGAACTTCATGAAGATGAAATTTGTTTGGATATCTTTCTCTACCTCGCGTTGAATAGGCAAATCCTGTTTGTGACTAGTGTGACAGTGCTACCGTTGAAGTATCCCTAGGCTGCGGAATGAGCTCGACTTATTACTTCATTCCTGTTAGTCTAAATTGCATCCTATTCAAAACTTCTTAGTTTTACAAGTCCTACTCGGTTGAAGAATTTGCCTGGTTGAAGCAACAATACTTCGGCGAAGATCAAGATCTAGAACTAGCATAGTACAGTAGAAAGAATCCATGTTTAACGAAGTTTAAAGTTGTCAATCCGATTTTTGCATGTCCAACCTTGCTAATTTGCTTGACCATTTACATGTAAATCAAAAACCACCTTTGAGTTATAAATGTCCACGACCAAGAGATTTCCTTGATCACATAAAACTTGATTGCAGGTTTGACCAGGTGCTCGCCGCGTAATGCGATCAATTAACAGGTGCATAAGCAAAACTGTTCCGGAAACTTACAGCAACACTAGGTAACAGAAACCTCGCAGAGTCAGGGTGACACCTACTTGTGAATTTTTGAGTTCAGTTTATGAATGCCTAAATAACTTAGCATAAGTTCGACGGCAGTGGGGCGGGGAGTATTTCACGCTATGAACAATTTTCCACGACTTCAGGAAAAGAGTTTCAGAAGTAGCAAATGTTTGTGATTTAGGTGTGAAGATCAAAATGAGCAGTACCTGAAGCCGACCACAATGTTGACAGCACGTGAAAACTCCGCACCTTCGCAACCAATTTCTGTCGACGCGATCATACTTGAAATTCCCACACAGCTTGATGGTCAGGTGATACAGATTCTCTATTAAGCCACTAGTTCTTACACCTGAACAAGAAATGTAGTGTACGCGTACAACTTTCCCCCAGTTGCAGCGTGGAGGCTGGATGTGTGAGAGTGGCCAGCAGTGAGGGCGATGCTTGTAAATTGTAATGAACTGATGTCCACAGATTCGTTGCGAACGCGACTTAAGTTTCTGAAAGCATATTGTCCACCACTTCGTGTCTTAAATCCGAAGCTCGTGCCCCTTTATTTGTGTCAAAAATAATAAATTAAATACGACGGGGGCGGACCATTACTAATTTACCATTATCAGAAGCATCTGGTCAAAAAAAAGCCAGAATCTTAGGAAGGTGGCGGAACTAACCATGATTAGAAGCATCTGGACAAAAGCTAATACAGTACCTTCGCAACTGGAATAGTGCAAGAGCAGTTCCAAAAGATTAAGAAGAAATTATAAGGCATCCTTGAAATATCAATTATCAATTAGAGTATTGTTTCTCCATCATAGGATTCTTTGGAAGTTGGTGGAGGTCACCCTTCAAAATTCTTCAAAATACTTCAAAATACTTCAAAATACTTCAAAATACTTCAAAATAACTTCAAAATTCCCCAACTTAGGAATACTTAAGGTAGGGGTGCTGAAACCCAACCGGGACCAAATGCCGCCCCCTATGAATTGGGGCCGGGTCTGCAAGGCATGCCCAAGGGGAATTGCAAAACCGCCCACAAGGGTGCTTTTAATCCTCAAGGGGCGGATTTTGGAGTAGAGGTGGGTGGGGATGAATAATTCAGTGGACGAATTAACGTATTTCAGAGTTTGTGAAGGGGGGTAGTTGGGGGTGCATTTAAGAATTTGTAAGTTCAAAAAATAACCTCCAAAGTGGGTTGATTTGGTAATAAAGGGGGTTGTATTTGGGCGTCTAAATGGACGGCTTGGTGTGACGGCATGGTTTTAATTGCAATGTAAGAGTGGCTTGGTTACATATGTAAGTGGTTGTGTTTGTGAGGGACCATCGTGGTTTTAGTGTTGCAACTAGAGTGGAGTTAGAGAGCAGAGTGGAGGTTTTTGGGAGAAGTCATGGACACCTTAGGGGAAGACAGTGAGTGTTTCCAAAGTAGTGATGAAATTCCAAAGACTCAAGAGTTTGGTGTAGGAGGGCAATTTGCACTTGAGAGTGGGCAAAGAGGGGGGTTAGGCTTTGATGACCATATGACCATGTTGCAACAAGGGAGGGGTGGATTTAGAAATTCTAACCCCAGTATCCATGTCAATTCTAGTGCAAGTAGAGGATTGCAAAATATGTCACAAAATAGGAGTGATACACCTAGGAGAGTTGGGTTGAGAAGTACCTCAACATGGGAAGAGAGAAGCCAATCACAGTCTGATTTAAGAGGGAGAGATGTAGAGGGCACCACACCTCTATCACAAGACACTCTATCAGCTCCTGCTCCACTAACACAAGGGGGGAGGCAAGATGCTCACAAGGGAGGGGTGCACTCAAGAAGCAAGGGAATTGGACAGATGAAGCATTGACGAAAGCGATGGATGCAGTGACGGATGAGGGGATGAAGGTAAGAACTGCTGCACCTACCTTTGGGATTCCTTACACCTCTTTGAGAGATCATCTTCATAGAAGAGTGAAAGGGAGGATGAGGGGAACAAAGACAGTATTAAGTGAAGAGGAGGAGGCCAAGTTATTAGAGTATTGCTTCAACATGCAAGATCTAGGACATCCATTGAGTTCAGGGCAGTTGAGAATCAAAGTGGCAATGGCAACACAAACAAGAGAAACACCATGGAGTCATAGTCGAATCCTTGGAAAGTCATGGCTTAGACAATTCAAAAGGAGACATCCAGAATTAGTATCTAGGAAGAGTCAGCCTTTAGAGATGGGGAGAGCAAGGGGATTATGTCCTGCAAGTGTGGCAAGCCTCTACTCTAACTTACAGGAGCTTTACAGTGCTAACAAGTACCCACCTTCTCACATTTGGAACTCTAACAAAAGTGGGGTTCAGGCAGGGAGATCTGGAGGGGCAACAGTGTTAGCAAAATGTAGAAGCAAGTCAGTCCATTCCATTGAGCCAGACCAACGTGAGCATCTCTCTGTCCTCTCGTGCATCAATGCTGCAGGGGGGAAACTGTCTAATTTCTACATTATGAAGGGGACTTACTTAAAGGAAAATTACATGGAAAATTGTGAACCAAAAGCTCTCATGGCCATGCAACCGAATGCCTGGATGACAAAGTGGCTGCTTGAATCCTGGATCTCATTTTTCATTAAGAGGGTGAAGAAAATGACGGGAATTTCCGATACAAACAGACACTTACTTATTTTAGACGGGCATAATTCACATGTTACCTTGGAGGTAGTTACAGTGGCCATGAACTTAGGATTAGATATCATCTCCTTACCTAGTCATACATCCCATGCTCTACAGCCCTTGGATGTATCATGTTTCAAACCTTTCAAAACTGCATTCAGACAGATTAGAGACAACTGGTCTTTGACAAACAGGCAAAGAAGGTAGAAAAAAGAGACCTTTGTATATGGACATCTCAAGCACTAGAAAAATCTCTAACTCCAAAGAACATCAAGTCAGGGTTTCAAAAAACAGGGATTTGGCCACTAAATGACCAAGCATGCAATGGAAGAATGAATCCTAGCCAAGGTTTTGAGGAAGGACAAGAGGGCTTCGAATTCCCTACTGGGGAAGACTCAGGGGGGGGAGAGTCAAGTGCCGCAAGTGACACCGAAAGTGGGCACAGTAGTGGGGAGTCGGACCGGGAGCATGGACAAGCAGGACAGGGCGTGCATGGAAGAACCAGGGCGGCATGCAGGGGCAGGGAGCAAGGCCTGCATGCAGGTCGTGGAAGGGGGCGGTTAACAGGGGCGGCGACCTCCAGGGAAAACGCCGAGAGTACCCACCAAGCCGGCCAACACAGCGAAGGTGGAGGTGGTCATCGTCGTAGGGGGCGCACAGTGGACCGAGAGGGCGAACAGAACGACGAACAGCGAGAAGCCCAAGACGACCAGCACGGCAAAGACCAAGACGGCAAAGACCAGCACGGCGAAGACCAGCACGGCAAAGAGCACCACAACGGCCAAGACAATGGCGAAGACCAAGACGGCCAACAGAGCGAAGAGCACCAAGACGGCCAACACGACCGCGAAGACCAAGACGGCCAACACAACGAACAACACCGACAAGGGGAAGAGCTGGACTCACAACGCGAGGAACAGGAATATTACCGCCAACAACATAACCACGACGAACAACATGAACAAGGTGGAGAAGATCAGCACGGGACTGATCGGCTGTGGGGCACGGAGGAAGTCGATCAGCAGGGTCATGGAGCTCTGCTGAGGCGCGGCGGAGGAGTTCTGAGCGGTGCAGCTAGCAGCCGAGGCGGAGACAGTCAGTGCCTCGGCACTGAATTCAGAGGAGACTCAACAGCCCCGACGGCAGCTTCCAAGGGCAGTGCCGCAATGGAGAGACTCCGAATCTGCAAGGTACAGGGGAGGACATGGAAGGTTTAGGATCCGAAGCAGTATTGGTTTCTACTGGGGGAGTTGAGAGAGCTGGACATCCTCCTATCAGACACTATTATGTGGATGTGCAAAACGGAGAAGAAAGCAATTATGATCAAAGTGAGCAACATACCACAATAGATCCAGATTTCAGAACACGGATTCAAGAGGGAAATGAACAAAACATCAGCAACTTCCTCTCATTGCCTGAGATCATTCCAGCAAAAAAAAGAAGGAGGCAACAACCTCTCCTAGACTACACAAGGAGCAGAATTTTGACATCTAAAGACTATGTTACTGGTGTACATGAGCTATTAGCAAAAAAGGAGGCAATAGCTACAGCTGCGAAAAAGAAGAAAGAGGACAAGGAAGCAAGTAAAGAACAACGGAAGGCACTGAAAGAGCAGAAGGATAGAGAAAAGGAGGAGCGTGCATAAGAACGAGCAAGGAAAAAACAACAAAAGGAGTTGGAGTTACAAACCAGGAGATCTCTTGGAGGAAGAAGGGGGCGTCAAAACGAGGCTGCAGAGATCCCGCAACCACCTCAGGCGCCTCCAGCAGATGCAACTTTCGCAGCAGGACCTCCTCCGTTGACGCATTCGTGGATGCGCAGTGCTGGAGCCTTCTCCCCGTATCCAAACCCGCCTCCATATCCGAATCCGCACCACGGCGCCTTCTTTCGACCACCTCCGCCATACAGGTTCTACCCGCAAGAGAATCTAGGAGCAGTCCAGCACTGAGGACCTGGATGGGGTGAATTCGGTGATGCAGGTGCGGCTGAGGTGGGCTCGGTATGGCGCAGCGACGGTGGAGCGCTACAACGCTGAGGGTGCGGAGCTCCGCGCGAAGGCTGCAACAGGGAGGACCGAGAGCGCACAGCTGGGGCGAAATGAGCACGAAGGGGGCGGAATGAGTAGGGACGGGGGCGGAATGCGCAGAGACGAGGGCGAAATGAGCAGGGCGGCGAAAGGAGCAGGGACGGCGGGCCAAGCACCGAGAGCGCACAGCCAACAACAGCAAGAGCACTGCTGCGAGGAGACAACGGCCAAACAGCGTTGGGAGGCTGAGGAGCCAGGGCGATGAGAGAGCAGGCAACGTCGACTAGGGGAAGGATAACGGGGAGCTGTGGAAAGGCAATCATTTAAAGACCGCTGGCCGTTGGGTTCACGGGACTATCCGTTGCCTGGGCGACTTACAGCGCAGGGGGGCGAGATCTAGGATTCCTAGGGTGACTTGGTCACATCCAAGTGGGCGGTTTTGGGGTGTGAGGTGGCCAGATCCGGATTTTGGGGTGGTTGGCTCTATGAGCCACAGATGTTGGGTCTGCCACCTCGCATGCATTGGATTCGAACCCACAAGGGACACCTTTCCACACCCCAAGAGTTGTGACACCCCACCACCCTCACGAGATTAGCCTCCCTTGTGATTTTCTTAGGGACAATTTTGGATTGTTGTCAGGGGGTTTGTGTAGGCTGTTTTAAACCTTAAGCTCTACAGTTTTGGAAATCCAACATGTGGAGATACCACGTACTCTATGATTGATTACTGGTCACTCTACAAGGTTTCCTTGCAAAATTTGTAGGAAATTATAGACATGGCGGAATTTTTATTTTTTTTTCAGCATTGCTCTTCTCCCACCTTTGTGGACTGCTCAATATTTATAAAAAAAAAATTTGTCAACCCCAACTATGCACATCTAAAATTTGGACGACTACTGGGTCCACTACTTTAGTCATATTGGGCGCGGATAGGACACCCCCTAAGCTGGGTATTACTGGGCCCTCTGCGTGGATTGATGCCGTCGGAGTCCGCGTTCCAAGTCGACGTGCCGTTCAATCTCCAATACCTACGACATCCAAAAGTTTCCATAAATTCTTTTTTTAGCTACCCAAATTTTGAAGGAAGTTAGGGTTTGATATAAAGTGCACGTTCTAAACATTCCGCTACCCTACACATTCTTTCCTTCATGAAATAGATGAATGTTTAACCCCTAAAGTTCTGAGGGTATTTTTCATCAAAACTGCCTCAAAATAGCCCCTCTTCAAACCAAGGTGGATTTTGCAAAGCTGAGGTCTTAAAAAGTACATCTAACCATAAGATCTTGTAACTAACTTCTATGTCTACATGTCCACCAAATCTTACACACCCATTGCTCACCAATTGCAAGATCATAACGTTCAAAGTTGAAAAATAAGTTTTTTTTCCCTGTGGAAAAAGGGAACAGCAGAGAACTTTTGAAGGCCCAAAAAACCATTTTTTTGCATTATGGATTTTGGGGGTTTTGATGCATGTCAAAGAATACTGAGTTAGCTAATTGTACTTAAAAAATTATATTCAAAAAAGTTGTGGAAGTTTGCCAAAAAAATCATTTTCCGCTAGGGGGTATACAGAAATTCACAAACAAAGGCCGTTTTTGGAGAATAAAAATAGCATATGAAAAAAAATTGGATAAAAAATTTGAACGGTGGAAACATGCTTTACTACCTTCTCTATACATAGAAATTTTTATTTTTGAAAAATATCAAAATCTCAATTTTTGGTGGAATTTCAAAGTTTCGTCTTTGGGCAGATTTTGGCAGATTTTGTCAAATTTGGGCAGTTTTGGGCAGTTTTGGGCAGAATTTGCTGCATTCACAGTGGCTGTGAGCTTGCCCGAAGTTTGGCTGAATGCAGCTTTTGACACTCAAAACCCCGTAACTTTTTTTCGGTATGTTCAAAAAAAAATAAAAAAATTCTGCACAGACCTCTTCAAAATGCCTACCTACATTGTTTTTTTCAAAGATTTAGGAATCAAATTGGAATTCTAGGAACCTGCCCAAATTTGAAAAACGCCCATTCCAGGACTATTATCCTTTAAGGGTTAAAGAAATTTGAAATGTATCCACTCATACTAATGAATATGAGCCCTTGGCTGTAAGGCTTTCATTCAATACTAAGGAAAAGATTATATAATGTGCTTGTAAGGATTTAAGGTTCTCTTCTTTACTTGTAACTTTGCTTTCATATCTAGAGGTAATGGTGTCTAGGGGGGAAGCACAATAAAGTGGACCAAAAAAGTGCTTATCTAAATGTCAATTTCAGCCTTTTTGCAAAAATTACACAAAAGTAATGGAAAGATATAATTGAAGTCAATTTTTTTTGCTAATTATATAGATTCTCGACTTGTTTTTGTACAACTTGGAAAAGTTTCATGCAAAGTAGACACTTTAAAGTTACTGTCTGAGGGCTTTAAATCCAAGCAAAGTGAATGCAGTCATTTGAAAAAGTGGCTAGAAAAGAATCAAAAACTATCTAAAAATCACTTTTGATGAAGTGGGGCCCTTTGTAATGTTTAAGAGGTATTCTAAAATAGTCAATTCATATACTAATTAATTGACTTAGGATTCCAAAAGTACTGCAAGGATTTTTTAAGAGGTTGACTTCCGTGGTACTTTTTGTGAGGATTTTTTCACCAAACATTGTTTTTGAAATTGAAAAAACATCCTCTAAAGACAATAGATTATAGAGGGCACCAAATAAAGAAATTAAAACTTTGGAAAAGTTCATTTTCATGATTTAGAACTAGTAGTCAAATTAAGTTTCAATTGAAGATGTTTTCTTTATGAAGATGCATACATGATACCTTGTGACACCCAAAAAAGTGACTAAAATGCTCAAAAACTACACCAAATTGCTCAAAATCAGCTTTGAGTTTTGAAAAACAATACACTTCATAATCACTTTCAAGTGATCACATGTGTCACTTTGTGGTCCACTTTATTATGCTCCCCCCGTCTACACTAATCCTTCTAGATTAGGTACGTCTTGAATTACTCATTTGAATGAAAAATATTATTATTGTTGCTTCTTATTTTGTGGTGCATTTGTTATACTTTAGATATTAGATTCCAAGTTTGTAGAGTATCAAATGAGATTCGTGGCACATTCATTTTGCAGCACGTAATGCACTCTCTCCTCCATCCTTCATTTAAGCAAAAATAGAAGGTGTCTAAAGAGCATACAATTTATATATTTGTTGCATTAGATATTGCATGGTTGTTGTGATTTGTTCTCAAGTTGTATCTGTAGAAGTAATAAAGATACGTTTATTTAAATCTAATAAATTATAAGGCTATAGCTCATATATAAAATGTTTCTTCTTTGCATGATTTAGTGTAATTTTTGTAGTTTTGTATTTCATTATTTTCATTTTTTTTCAATTTTCAATATCACACTCCATTTCGTTATACTTTCTATGAATATGAATGTTTAGAGTACATTGTATGTTTAGTGTGGTATAGAGTTCCTAGTCATGTTGGTTTTTTGGTTGTGTTGATATATCAATTAAGATTAAATCTTTCTATTGGTTGCTTAAGGTAAGACAATAGCCATGGGTAGAAAAAATGAAGTGATCCATTTCAATATCCAAGTGAAGGTCCTATTCGTTATCAAGATTTGATATAGACTCGAGGGATGAGACCGGGTATAAAGAACTCCTCTATTTGAATAGTAATGACGGCCTATATTTTATGGAAAAGAGTGAACGACTTTATTGAAGGACAAATCATGGACGACAGTTCATCAGGTGAATGGGCCAAGGAAGATAGCAAAGAAAACAAGAAAGAGCTCAAACGCATCCAGTTGACTTCATCTATTGTTCAAACATGGTATGTAGTCTTATTTTTTATTTGTTAATTTACCATTTCATACTCTTTAGAAGGATATATATATATATATATATATATATATATATATATATATATATATATATATATATATATATATATATATATAATTTTATCATTGGAATTAAAACAACTACTTGTGTTTTAGGTTTTATTGTAATTATGGAAAAAGAAGATCACTGATTTGATCCAAAGCATAAAAAATCCAAAAAAATGGATATTTAGCACAATTTGTTGTAAAGCAATTGCAATTGTATCCTTATATTGGTGGGATTATCTATTACCATAGTAAGCATACGAAGGAGAATGGTGAAATTGCACATGGAGTAATGGACTCCGATTCAATAACAAAGAGAAGTGAAGTAGCTCCTTGAATATCCGAAGAGTTAAAAAAATGACATATTAAGCGTTAGGATGATGGGCTTACAACTAGACAAGTCTTTGAAGAACATAAGAAGTTATGGCATGATGGTTGGACCAAATACATGAAATATTCAAAGGACAATTCTTTACTTTTTAAGCATTTTTGTTACTATGAGTATCAAAGGAATTTTATTTTTATTTTTATTTTTTTATATAGGCACAAAAACGCATTAGTGAGTGTGAATATGTGAAAATTGGAGAATTCTAATGTGGTTTTCTACTATAAAAATGGTGACGCTACTAGTAGTGTTCCATTCATCTTTGGTATTCAAACTCCATGGCAAAAGGCAACTCTTTTGAAATATGGAAGAGATGGATGTATTTTTATAGATGCAATTTTTGGTACAAATGATTTGATGCACCACTTGTTTACTTTGGTGGTTTTTTATGAGTGGCACAACGGGATTTCAATTGCATAGATTATTACTTCACAACAAAAAGAAGATGATATTTATGATTAGTTATGGGCACCAAAGTTGTTTGTCAATAACGAGGGCGTAGATTGGAAACCATCGTGCTTCTTTGTGGATGATGCAATACAAGAATGAGAAGTAATGAAGTAAGTATGCCATTGCTTTTTATGCTGATTTTTTTGTTTTTGCATTTTAGTTACAAAGTTACATTGGTTGGCCCAATGACATTACAATATTGTTTTTTGTAGGAGAATATGGAATGATGTAAAATTTTGATTATGTGCATTCCAAGTTTTGAAGAATTGGAAAGAAAAGTGTTAAAAAAGAGTACCGGGTGACAAATTTTCAAAGTAGAAAGTATTTTGGGAAATGCAACAAGTTGTTTAGCTTTGCGTTGAGTACAAAGAAACAGAGGAGCGTTTTATTGAATGTTCTAAGAATGCTATGAATAAAATATTTGAAGAGTATGATATACCCGCCATTAAGAAGTATTTTGAAAAACATTATGGTAAGTGACTTTAATATGTAAAATTCTAAAAGTACTTGGGTTTATGAAATGCTTGGCTATATTTTAATATATTTTTGTCTCATATGTATTTAGAGTTTTAATCCTTAAGTTATTTGTTCTATACGGAATTATGGTTGGTTGGCTTGTATCGCTTACCTCTTGCAAATCAACATTCAAATAGTAATATTGAGTTTTTACTATGGTGCTCTAAAGAGATGGCTTAGTGAATTCTCAAGAGGTGCGTCCGGAAGAAAATTAGATTGGTTAGTGTGGTGTTTGACAATATTTATTGTCTCTCACTACATGTACATTGAAGAATAGAAGATCAAAAGTTTCATTCCAAACAAAAAAGCTAAAGCAATTGTGGGTATAAGTATGGAGAAAGTCCATAATATTCCCAATGATGATGTATTACAACCTACACAAATGCAAAAACACTACATACAACATAAAAAGCAATGGCATACTCATACTTCCACAAGCACTCTTCTACATTGAGCATCGAACTTGCTCATACTTAGATTGTACCTTTAAGTTTTAAAAAAAAAAATTAGATATTAAAAAAATTTGAAAAATAATAATACACGTATATAATAATATAAAAATTTATAGAAGCCTAATTATTCAAACTCATATAATTTTTAAAAACATACTAATAAAAAAACTTCTTGCTCTTTCTAATACGCAAGCAACTCCTCTTTGAATAGCTTGCCTCCACGAGGAATGTGATTCTTTGAAAATACCTTCACCAAATTTGCATATTTTGATGCCTTCGTAGTTACAATTTTTTGAAGGAAAACATCATTCGTCTTTAATGAACTCTATTTCTCAAAATCAATCAAGCCAACACCCCATTCACTAATTCCAAGAATTTCAAGCTTCTTTGAATCATAAAAGCTATAAAGAAGAGATTTAGAGAGTGACTCACTGTCTTGTGTATTTTCTTCAATATCATTTTATGAAGCCCAAGCCTTTTCCCTCCAAACCTCCACTTGCTGACCATGAATTTTTCGAAGTCGCTTCTTCACATTTTCCATGATTTTGAAATACATTATCTTGTGTTCTTAAATTCAATGGCAATGATTTGTTTTTGGTCTCCATGGTTTTGATTTCTCATTAAAAAATTGTGTTTTTTTTTTTCATGTGTCTACGGAGATTCTTCAAGTTTTTGAATTTGCGGGTGCACTCTCCATGACGACATTCAAAGGCATGGAAAATGTTTTCCAGATCCTCCTGCCTTTGAGGAAACCAATAATGAGCCCCAAAGCTCGCAATATGTAAACCTTCCTCTACACAATATAAAAAAATAATAGAATTTTACAATTAATTATTGTAAAAATATAATTCTAAAAAAATATACATTACCACATACTTTAATGAATGATATGTGAAATTTCCAATTACAAAAGATGCACAACATTAAATTTAAAGTGACTAAAGGAGTTTTTCAAATTTAATACCATTTGTCCTCATGTTTGGAGGAAGATGCATTTGTGACTCCTCAATATGAGAGATGATGATAGATCTCACTCTCTGACCCTAAACGTTGAGAAAGAATTCGCATTGTTGAAGTGGATGCCGAAGCCGGTAAAAGAAAAAGTAGAGCTGGAAGCTGCGATATAGTGATGTTGATGAAAGAAGAGTCTAATCTAAGCGGACATGAATGAAAGGATGGATATAGAAGCTAGCAAAATTAAAATGACAAGTTTTAAATACAACAATGGCTTTTATTACTAGTAGTAGAAAGCATGTTCAACTACACTAAGATCTACACTGAAATCGAGGCTAATTCTGTCTTTCTAAAATGGTGTACTGAAAAGTCTCCTCGATGTAATTTGGCTCCTGACATGGGCAAAATCTTCTCGAGGCAAAGGTAAACATGGTTACTCTAGTTCCCATAAACCTTGCGTATTTTTGGCTCGCATAAAATGGGAGTGTAGACCAGAATCGTAATTATTTTTTACTGATGATCTAGTAGATGAAGATTGATTCTATTCGTTCCAACATTAACGTGACAACATTTTTTTATTTTTCTATGATTTGTTCTTTGATTAATAAGATACTCGGGCAAATTCTATGCGGACAATAATAAATCCCATGCCGACAGTAGTAAATTAATCACAATGGAGATCATAGAGAGTTGCTAATAACCAAAGGGTAATCTTGAAATCCTGCTGAAATCCTGGACACCCAATTCTAGACTTCTGCAACCTTGTAGACTTAAGTCACTTACAGTTCATTCCATTTCAAGGTTTCTGAATACTAGATTATGCTACTGTAATTGGGTGAAGGGCGGAACTGGGCCCCCAAATTGGAAAAGGACCTTGGCCAAGACAAAAAAAACACTGCAAGGAATAAGTTATCACACTTTTCATAAAAATTGTGCACAATTACATAGAAAAACATAATGCATCAATCAACTTTGGAAAACTAGAATAGCTCTATACCATTTACAATTTTTTGGTGTGCATATTTAATATAGTTGACACTCATTTTTATTAGTGTAAGAATTTATCAATTCGTGTTTCAATTAGACAAGCAAAAAAAAAAGCAAAGAATCAATCCTTGAATTTCTCCCTACAAGAAAAAATGTGTCATCTTTTTTCAACCTCAATCAAGCAAATGAATTAAATTTTGAATATATCCAACAAGGATTTGAGCTTATCTGATTAGCTAGAAGTGCTGGTATAACACAAGTCATATTTCACAACTTCTATCTGTATTCAACCACTTCTATAGTGAACCTCCATAAAATCTACACAGATAAAGTCACACATACCACATCAATAAAAATTCAATAATTCTTAAATTCAATATAGACAATTTAGCAATTGAAGAGTTATTTGCTCTAATCAATTTGTATCCAAACCCTGTACACAATTCGTAAGGGCATTCTGAGACCCATTCAGCTGCCACCTCTAAAGTCCTCAAAGCACCTTCATTAAAACGTTCAAAGCTAGTATTACAAGAATAAATTATATAATACACAATTTAAGTCTGATTGAAACAATGATTTGGGTGTAACGTTATGTTAGTGCTTCCTTAATACTGCAACAACATAGAAAATTTGTTTTACTTGTACACCATGACCAGTTTTCCCACCAAAGAGCAAAGATGGCTGTCAAGTACACAGAGCCTGCACCCCACACCTTATTAAGCTCCAAACCCTAACTTGAGTTTTACAAGTTCTTAGCTTAGCATACAAATTCTGAGATCATGGGAAGTTAAATGTGGAGCTTCAAAATAATCTAACTTTGAATGGTGTTGCGGACGGCAACTCTAAGATAGAGCAACGAACCAAATTGAGGGGATACCTCAAAGGGAGACAAGAATAGACTAGAAGTGAGGGGATTCCTCACACAAGACTCAGAATAACACTTGAAGTGGGAAAACTAGAAGTGATGTTGATAACTAGAAGAGTATGTACAACTGGTGTTGAAGAGAGTGAGGAGCAATGGCCCTCGACTCTCTATTTATACTAGGCTACAGGAAACTTCCGAAGAAAGGTCCTAGAGACCTTGGGAAGCATCCATAGGACCTTCCGGAAGTTTATAGGAGCTTCCGGAATCTAAGAAGGTCAAGCGGAACCTTCCGGAAGCTTATGGAAGCTTCCGGAAACAATTGGATCCGTATGGAACCTTTCGGAAGCTTGTAGAAGCTTCCGGAAACTACTAGAACTATAAGGAAGCTTGTAGAAGCTTCTAGAAACTACCAGAACTACAAGGAAGCTTGTAGAAGCTTCTAGAAACTACCAGAACTACAAAGAAGCTTATAGAAGCTTCTGGAAACTAGTGGAAGGTTCTAGAAAGTAGTAGAAGCATGTAGAACCTTCTAGAAACTAATAGCATCTAAGTACGCTTAGCCACCGCTCTTTGGGAAAGCTCTTGAAAAGCTTCCGTGTTACGGAATCGGTATAGGTCCCACGGTAAACTCGTGGGACGTGGATGAAGTCCGGTATGGCACGTCTGTGACAAATGGGTGTCGATGCTGCACCATAGATCATGCTCCAAACTCGCACCCAAGCTTCAAAGCTCCAGCAAAATCCCAATCTTTCCAAACAACCTTTCAATTTCAAAAACATTTTCAAGAGCAGATTTGAAATTATAGATCAGTCAATATGCCTAAAAGAAACAAAATGAAAAACACAAACACCTAGAACCTATTATGATAAGTGACACGTACTCTCTGAGTTGATATTTCACCCCAACTTTGTACAGACCTAACAAATCTGCAATCAATTAATAGCACACCTTGATCAACCATGAAACTAATGAACCTTACAAAAGTGATCAAACTACCTGTGCAATACATGCCGATGAGGGGAGGGGAGATAGAATTCAGCAGGGCTGCGGTAGAGGGGAGGGGAGGGGAGAAGGGGAAGTGGGACTTGATTCTGAATGGGGGCGGAAGCGGAGGCAGGAGTGAGAGCGGGAGCGGGCAGGGTGGTGGGCGGGAGCGAGTCGAGGTCCAGGTCCTGGGTTGGTGAGGGTGGTATGAGCCCGTTCGTTCATGCCAACTTGGATGAACCCCTCGTGTGGTAACATCCCAACGTGGGAGATATCCTGCCAAAGCGGTCATTTTTGGAGGCTCCCGAATTTTGAGGTCAACATACTCCTGACTACTAAAGTACAAAACTTCAACAATTCATTTATAAACAATGTAGTATACATTCATCAAATTCTAGACAAACTCTGAATGTTACATAGTTAATCCTAGTGACCTTCCACGCAATATATCACAAACATAAAAATTCGACCCTTGACCACAGTCCGGGAAGTTTTGTAAGGCGAATAGTAGATTTCCTGCACATTTTCATTCATCCTAGTTTTTTAAAAATCTGATTGGAAGTGGCAGTGAAGTGGCAAGAGTTGTCGGAATTTTTTCTAGAAATTCAATTTCTTCCAGTAGTATTGCTTCTATTGGCCAAACTCAATTGGCAAATGTCCTACACTGTAAAAATGTAGTCGGTTTCTTGTTTTCGTGTAATCCTTAATTTTTTTGTACTTGTAAAGTTTTATACCATATCCCTGTCAAGATTTGAACGTGGCATTTTCCTTACCAAATTAGGGCTAGAGATTTAGCCTTCCAAAAATGCACAAACCTAGAACAAGGTCCATGCATTTTTAAAAAGCTCGTTAATACGACGTGCTTACACATTTGCAAAAATCAAAGAATGTTTTAAAAAATGGAGAGAAGAACATACAATCCACCACTAATAACAGTTAAAATAGGTGGAAAAAGAATGGAAAGAATAAGATGCAACCAAGAACAAGGTGTCAAGACAAATCTGATCATATATAGAAGTTGAAGTGCTGTCTATAGGAGTTGTGGCTGCACTAGACAAATAAGTAGTTGGGTTAGCATAAATAAAACTTCTATTTTGTTTCATACTTCCAGATGGGTATGGCATCCATAAAAATAGCATCATACTCTTCTTTGGATCCTTCTAAAGCAACTCTAAGCAAAGCTTTTAAGTTTTTGCTTCCTAGCCTATTCCTCAGCCATATTTTGATCAAATTTTGAATGCTAAAGGCTCTCTGACATGTAACAGTAAAAATACATTGCACTCTTGCAATTTTAGCAAGAATAAGCAAATTTGGGTACCTTATTTGTAGTGCATGATTCCAAGTAATCATACCCCACAAATCTCTGAAGGTTTTGTCCCCCCATTTAGCTGTGCATTGCAATTTGAAGGACAAAAACTCCCTCTTAGAAGCCTTCACATCTAGAAGAGGAGGGAAAGATAAGTTACTTGAATGACTGCGATCAGTTCTATAAAGCTCAAGCAAATTTTCCAACTCAACAACCCTCCAATTCTGCAATCCAACTTGGCATATTAGAAGGATTTAGTATTTTAAAGCAGGAAATCAAATCATTGTCATTAAATCTAATATACAAAGTAGCACAAACAGCCTCAGCAAATGATTGTTGGAATTGGAGAGCTTTTTCTAAGTTTGTTAGTAAACCTGTGAATCTCCATCAATGAATGGGTGAGTAGCTGCACCGCTTCGGCGATGGAACACGAATTCGACCCACTCAGCAGTCATGAATCATGAGTCATGACTCAATCACCAATCCTTAATGTTCATGAATCATAAATTCCAAATTTCTAACCCTGCAGTTTGCAATAGTGTGTATTATGTAATTGTGTATTGACGGCAATCAGGGTCTCAAAGAGTCAGGGTATTCAACATTGTTTTTATGAGGTTAATATATTAATCACTTGTATGTTGTATTCTATGCATAGTATTAAAAAAAATTCCTATAAAGTCTAAGATTGGCCGGCTGTTGGCCTACAAAAACTATATATTGTAGGTAAATTTCCCCCTTACTCAAATTGTATACGGCAAAATTCCTAGACACAATTCTCTAAACGAGCCCATTTCCTACAAAACAAGAATTCATCCGAAAGCTTATCCTACACTTTTCTATTTTATTTGGAAATTCTCAATTTCAATTGGCTAGGTCGTAACTAAGGTATACACACCCATGAGGGATCACTTACCCATGAGGGATCAGTAGGCTTCCCCATTCCAGAGCAATGGGAAACCAGTAAAGGATAATTGATGAACAATAGATTTAGGGTATTTCCTCCAATAGAATGCCTCTGTAAGTGTGACGGAATCTGTTTGTTCACTGATTTGAGTATGGTCGGTCATTGGTACACCTATATGTCAATCATGGGTAACCTTGACTTTTGGACAAAAAAATTTGTAGTAATTTGAATTTTACTGAATTAATTTTGAAAAAATGCTCATTCTTCATAAACCTTATGATACTACGTGCAAAAAATAACTCCTTATTGAAAACCCAAGATTTACTATGCTGAAATGCTTTAAGTGATCGGTCATAGGTGTGTATACCTTATATGCCGGTACTCCCCGCACATTGCCCCTGACAAAGTAAGGTGAGCAAGAGTACTGCTGAAGGACAGAGGACTAAAGGTATGTTCAGACCTGGCGTTTGGTAGCGATTGTTAGGCCACTGTTACGTCGTTATTTGTAAGGTCGTTCACACCAACGGTCTTTAGTAAATGCCGAACCTACGTGGAGGCCGATGTGGCAGCTGAATAAAACCGGTGTTTTCTACAAGGAGCTACAGTGATTTGAGAATATTACGGGGCTTTTATGTAGTTCGTGATCTTCGAGATTCGAAGATATCACTACTCCTAGGGCGGTATTATGTAATTGGCCTCAAGAGGGTCGATTACAAAAGAGCGTTGCTGGAGTTTGCAGCACTGACTTCACAAAAACGGCGGGACTCAAGATAATTCAAAATACAGTTCACATACCTGCAAGGTGGTCTTCATCGCCTTTGATTGTTGTGAACAGGTATTCTCTCCTCTGCATTATTGATTACTTCAGCCAGTGTTGCTTGCTCTTGTTGATTGCTTGGTGTCACGGCGATGCAATTCTCCGCCACTGTAAATACTTCAATCATTCCCCACCGAGTCACTGAAGTTGCCGAAACTTGAATCACAAAGAAACTCGTCACCACCCACATGAATTTTGATTCTGCGACCAACCTGTAGCCCAAAGCTCTCTCGTTCCAGCATGTGCGACATGTTTGTCCCTGCCTTCATGCGTTGGAACAGTACATAATGCACATTGGAACAGACGTCAAATTCGTCAGTAGCTAATTTTCATTCGTGAACTGCGATAATTCATGTGTGAATACGCATAACAGCAAAATGCAGGTGTGAAGAAGGGATAATTAAAATTATATAAAACTGCCAGTGTAGCAGATAACACTAATGATACCATATATATGTGAACACTCCATAAGTAAATGGCACCATAATATACGGGAACCACTCCGAATACAGCGCCCAGTGTGAATCCACATCGATAAAACCTCAAAGCTCAATGTTAAACTTTAACTGCTAGTCTTTGCTAAGGCCAGGTGTGAAGGGACCTTAAGATATTATCACCGCAGGGCCCAGCAGATGCCAGTAGCAACCACTCACATCGCCACCCATTGCCTCTGGATTGCTAAATTATTCAGAGGAGGTGCCCGGTCGCATGGGCCTTAGCAACTTTTCTACACAGAGTAACTTACACGGTGCACACCAAGTTGGGTGGCACCTTGCGAAGGGAAGGCAGCGCCAGAGTCCTTCTGTGGGACTGTTGCATTTGGTGGTGGACTAACTTACTGTGTCTGGCTCAAGTTCTGCACTGCATGCTCGGATCTCTCTTGGGGCGCCGCTTTCAGCTTCAGCATCGCCGGATCGATTCTGCAGGTACGACATCGTATTCCTCAGGAACCATCGGTGTCTCGTTTGTGATCTAGTCGACGCCATAGCTAAACGTTTGGTTGAAACAGCCAGCTGACTACGTTTCTTGCTCCGTAGAGGTCTGTGCTCTAGAAGAATGGCTTGAAGCGATCTCGTCTGCACTCTTCCTCTCTTCAAGATTCAGGCTGGATGGATTTTTTTAGGTTAGGCTTGGCATCTGATACGGAGATACAAGGGTTGTACATCTTGATGCCAGTTCATTGTTAGAGGTCTTGTGTTGAATTTCGTATACTCTTCTCTTAACGTGCGAAGACGTCTTTCAATATTTTTGGGCTTTCTGATATGAAGACCAGAGGAGCGCTGCTGAGATAATTCTTCTTTCTCACAGGGAACCTTGCCCCGTTTCCTAGAGAGGAACCTAGCATCTGCTCATAGCATGTTTGGTGCAGTGTAGCAAGTACCGATCAATTATATAGAAGCTGACTACCGTGATTTCACCCTGATTATTATTCTTACCCATTCCTAACCATGCATTAGACAAAGCTTCCTCTGTCCTGGGTCGAAACTGTTGCCTTGGGATCATGATTTGATCAGCCAGAATAATATTCTACAAGCCGGTTGATTTTTTAGCTTTTGATGAGGGTGCCGAAGTGTGATTCAAGTGCTTCTGAGATCTTACAATGCGAAACTATTGGCTGACAATTGTTACTTGCACCGAGTCCTCATAAGGACTGTATGCTGGCTTTTTCAGATCTCAGTTGGTAACATGTAACTCTGAAAATGAGCCTTATATGATGCGGCCTCCAACATGTGTACCTATTTAGGGATCACAATTTGAATCTCGGAGAGATGAGCGAAGGTTTCGGCAATAGAGCATGATGAAGCTGGTCTCCGGATATTGATTTACATTATCATTCTTGCATATGTGTCTTTGCGAATCAGGCCATGTGTGCTGGTGTGCAGCGCCTCCACAGCGAAACTGTTTTCTGTGCAATGCGAGGGTTTATCGTGTACTTCGCAGGTGACTTCATACTTTGACCCCTTAAGTGGAGCTCATGAATTCTCTTGGTATACAGTTTGAAGTAAACCTGTGTTAACATGGTGGTTATGATTACTCATTTTTAATGTGAAATTGTTTCCCGCTTCAGTTTATAACGTCGGCGCTTTTGACTTACAGGGTGGGGTGATGAGGGCGGCGCTTGGATGCATGTGAAACTTCTGACAATTTATGGCACTTTATCAATTGCAGCTTCTTCGTAGGCTGCAAGTTAGCGAAAGAGAATAATCTTTGTCGAAGAGCTAAATCCAAGTGCAGCTGCAGTTCACCGTGGCCACATTATTGAGGAACTAGATCAAAGAGGAAGTCTTATATCGCAGGACTGCTGAGAAATACATCGGAGATCGGCTTAAGGAAGCAGGTTCAGATCAAAGCTAGGTGATGAGGCATTGACGTGGAGGTCGAGGGGTGATTGTAATTCGTTTCCAGCAATATTCTTGAGAAACTACTTGAGCAGGGCTGCGACGTCATGGCGGGGTCATCTCCAGGCACCCCTGTGACGCCCTCCTCTCTGGGTGGGGAGGTGAGCGGTGCACGTGAAGCATGTCCTTCTCCCTGCAACCGGGGATGTGCACCGCTCGAGTGCACCTTCGAGTTGCCCAAATCAATTGCTATCACTGTAAGGCAGCACAAGGTGAAGAAAATGAAAGACGGAAGGAATGACGAGGTGGAGGATAAGGAGAAGAACACCCTCTTAATTCCTGACGAGGTCATAATTAATAATGATTATCTCGGGGTAAGGTCTATCGACAGGGATCGTAGCTCCAGGGAGGGTTTTTCACTCTCGATGAGTAATTTCGTGCGCACGATTTCGACCAGTTCACGGGTGAAGGAAGTCCGTATTGATCTACAACGTGCCTCACAAGAGACGTCGAGGGCCTTGGTCGAGTGTATGAAGACCATTCCATCTCTCAAGTCTTTGTTCCTTAAAGATATCCCCTCGTCTAGACTCTCAGTCTCGGATGCAGAAGCCATTTTCAGTGCGTTTGGTCCAAGCAGTACTTTGCAGACGGGCGGCGTCCATTTTGGTGAGCCAGCAAAGGCAGCAATTATAAAAGTGTTGGTGGATGCTTTGCTCCAAAATGAAGTCCTCCGTGAGTTCAAGCTCGATAATTTGAGCGGAGCTAGGTCAACCTCGGCCAGGACGGAGGGGGCGGGCCACGAGGAAAGTGTAATGAGGGAGTTCAGCCGGTATTTGAAGACTCCCACCAATGTCCTCACAAGGTTAGAAATGTATGGAGTAGACGATGATGAAGTTAAACAGCTGGCAGACACACTTGGTTTCAACAAGAAACTCCAAGTACTGCGGATATGGAGAGAAGATCATTCCTCCCACAGAGAAGGTATATGCAGGATTGGTGAAGCACTGCGCACCAACACCGTCCTTGAAAATCTTAAATTCTCTGGAACTACAAGGCTGAAGTTGGAGGAGATGAAAGCGTTGGTGAGGGCCTTGGTTCCGGATGCTGCCACTGGACTTCAACCCAATACCCACCTCCACACCTTACGCTTTTATAATGATGCACTTTCACTAGGGAAAGAAGTTATGGAGCAGTTGGCCACTTTGTTACGATCCAACACCACCTTGCTCCACTTGGATTTATCCAGATTGAGCATATTAGGAAGAGGAAGTGAGAATGTTGTTGAATATGCTGAAATGCTATTCAATGCATTGCGTTTCAATACATCTTTGGAGTTCTTGGATTTGGAAGATTGCACTGGAGTTGGAGGGAAAGATGTGTTGGGGATGATTATGGACATGCTCTTGCATAATCATTCCTTAAAGAAGATTAAATTGAAAGGTACTCGATTGGAAAAAGATGGGGATGCAGAGGTTGTGTATGTTGAGTTGCGCGGAAGAGACAAAACAATTGATCGAAAGTTGGAAAAGACAATTCAAAATATGGAGCATGTGCCTCCAAATTCTGCTCGATTGTTCCTTTGTGGCAACCCCAAAGCAGGTATTTACAATTAGATTGATTTGAATCTTAATAGTTCATGAAGAAGATGTTGGTTATTGTTTCAAATATGATTTCCAGAATCTCCTAAAGTAGCAAAGATATTTGGTATCTGACATATAATGTTTAAAGGTTCTATGGAGAAATTAAAAAATGAAGTTATCTGATTGAAGTTGCTATTTGCTAATTGCCAATAGGATTTTTAGTATTTAGTTTTGTAAAAGTACACATTGTGAGAAAATTTGGTTAATATTAATGAATTGCAAATGTGAAGTACAAGCTCATACATCTGTAAAATGCAAGAAGTTGATGAATGGAATCTTGAAACTTTAAGTTTAGGTGGTGTGACTTATGAGTGGTAATGAATTTGTTTGATGTAGGTAAAACAACTCTTTGTCGGTGGTGGAAGGATGTTCAACTATTGAGCACAAGTGGGACCAAGAGTGGCGTGATTGATGATCATCAAGGAAAGACTAAAAATCGAATGCACTCCATCATTCCCACCAGGTTGAGAAATAAGCTATCAAATTCTCCTATACGTATGAAATCTGTACCATTGTCTACTGCAAAGGAGGAGAGAACTCGGGGAATTGAAGTCCACAAAATGCTATGGGATGATATGAGCATCAGTTTGTGGGATATGGCTGGCCAAGAAGAATATCATACCTTCCATGATATGATGCTTCCAAATCGATCTTCAAGTGCAGACTCTTGCTTCTATTTCATTGTGTGCAATCCAAGCGATGCTATCCAATGTCTGATTGAGAAAGAGCCAATGAGTCAATTGAAGAGGGACATTCATTATTGGTTGGTTTTTATTGCTTCCAACACAAGAAGGTCAAAGTCTTACCTGCCCCATGTGACCATCCTCATGACACATCATGATGTGTGGGGGGTTGATAAAGATAAGGAGAAGCTTTTCAGGCAAAAAATGAAGCACATCATCAATAAGCTCCGGGGTAAGTTCCGACTATTCCTTGAGTTTGACAAAGATTTGGAGTTTATTGAGATGGAGAATACAAGAGTGTCTTACAATGATGCCATTGAGCTGAAGCAACATGTACTTCAATATCTGAAGAGGATGTCAATGGACTTGCCCAAAATCTTAAAGGCATGTGTGGAGTTTCAATCCAATATGATGAAATGGAGTGAAGATTCTTCTAGGAAACCCTTTGCGAAATGGGATGTTTTCTCCAAGTCTCTCTCTCAAGAGGCTACTAGTCTTGGGTCTCTAAAGGGTGTTGGCAATGAACTCTTGGAGAAGATCAAGAAGCATGTAGCCGTGTCCTTACACAATGGTGGCCACATCATGTATTTTGAGGAGATTGATATGGTGATCCTCGATCCCCATTGGTTTTGCCAAAACATCATAGGCCACATTTTGTTCAATTGCTCTCAGTTGAATGACAAAGGTGCCATTGCAACAAATGGAATCGTATCTCGACAAGACTTCAAGGAACTAGTCATGGATGGGGAGACAATGTATGCAGCTCATTTTGAGGAGATATTGATGATGATGACAAAGCTCCAGATTTGTTACGAGGATGGTGATGAGAAGATCATGATACCATCATTGTTGGATGGTAATCCAATTCCAACAAATTGGGAGGAGATATTTGGCTCATCAGCTGAAACATTCACATATGTAGGCTTGCAATTGAGAACAGCAGATGAGAGCATCACCAAACTAACACGGGGATTCTTCCCACGCTTACAGGTTCATACATTTTCAGCCTTTGAATTTGATTGTTTGCTTGTGCCCTTGTATGATATCATAAGCATTTTTCATAAGAGTAATATATGGATAGCCGAAGTTTGTTATTGGTGTACGTATACGTTGAATCCTCTTATGTCTTGTCCAATGTTCAGTTGCTCATTCTCTGCAATGTCCACGTGCAGGTGTCTTTGCGCAACAAGTTCGGCACCAAAACATACAAGCTTTATTCAAACACAAAAACGTTCAAACTGTTCTGCAAGGGTATATCATTTGTTGTCGATGGTGTTGAGCTTTTCATTTTACAGGACATGGAAGATTCGATCAACATTATCTCACGATGCTGTGGAGGTGGAGATTCTGAGAATCGTCGTGTGCAGAAGATGATCTTCGACTGTGTGAATGATTTTCGACAGACACCAACATTGGGGTGTCCTGGAGTGATTTTTGAAGAGCACATCATATTCCCTCAATCAGTGGCGAATGCATTGGGCGTCAAGAAATTACAATGTATATCAAAGAAACAACTCCAGGAGGAAGTGGTGGACAAAATATTGTGGAAAGGTGATTTTACATACACACCAGATTGGGTTGATGAGAAGGGTGTATCCAGATACGTACATGCTAAAGAGCTCTTGGGAGAGAAAGAGTGGCTAGATATTTTGTTAAGGCGAAGCCAAAAGGTGATGGATATGGAGAAGGTTTTGGAATCAGAACTTTCAGCAAGGAATTCAAATGCACCGGCAGCAAGCACACACTCAAACAGTGACCTTGTTCGCAAAGACTCCATGAAGAGGTTCATAGCTGATGAATTTGACTCATTGAAGCGGTTGATGCAACACAATCACACGGAAGTGATGACAAGATTGGATGAGTTGGAAAACAACATCATGGGTTTCCAGGTAAAATTAACTTCACGAGTGTGTTCCAACATTGACAGCTTGATGGAGTGTTTGCTGCAACTGGACAATTCCAACATACCCAAGTTGCCCTATATCATGAAATCTGCTGGGACGAGTGGGAAACGCATCCTTCTCAAGATGGTACCCGGCCTGAAGTCTTACCAGCTTCACTTCATGTGCGAGCACAGGGATGGTTTTCACATCGTTGAGAATCAACCTGGCTGTGAAATCGAGATTGGCAATGATCAGACGAGGAGATTTGGAATTGTGATGTATTGGGGGCTTACCATATCAGTCATGCTGCTGAAGGTGGGAGCTCATGTAACTGCTGGAATGGGAAGTATGGTGCCCGATCTGACGAGAGAGTTTGCAACCCTTCTCGACACTCCCGGGCTACTCGATCTGGCCCAACCAAGAGGTGACATACTTGCGTGTCTTCCCGAGGAACTGAAGAAGGAGCCACATATCAGCCTTCAGGATAATGAAGAAGCCAAAGCGTGGTTGGTTCAGACTTTGGATAAGAAATGCCCACCAGGTGGCATGCAGAGAATGTTCAAGTTGACTCAGATGGTGCACACTACTAAGTCCGACCAGAAAGGTGGGATAGCATGGGTTTGTGACAAACATAGAGACAGGGGTGAACAAGATGGTTCACTAAGAAGGAGGTAGATGGTCCTGAGCATCAGTAAATTAGAGTATCTAAGTCATGTTCTTGAAGTCACTCTTCTAAAGGAGCCCGATCATAGTCTTCGATTTACATGATTGAAGGTTGGAGGTTTGTAACACATCTTCCATGCTGGTGTCTAGTATCATATGTGTTGGTGACAGCGAAGTCGACATGCTTTGTACATTCTGTTTACTACGTGCATTACCGAATAATGGGCCTGATTGTTGCTCTAGTATTTTGGCCAAACATTCAAACCTGAAGGCTGATTATAAGGTCTCCATTTTTGTATGTGTGAGTCTTTATTCTTGTGAACGGAAGGTACGTTTGAGTGAGAGCAATGATTGAAATCTGTTCAAATATGATCCGAGGTCAATGCTGCAACATCCACCTGCGTAATGTGTTCACCAACACAGTCTCAAAATTTCCACCAAGTCTGGGCCAATCCTAACTCTGCAAATCCAGTGGAAATCATCCTAAGCACTCTGAGGTATTCATGGAATTCTCCAAAGAGGCTTTCCATACATGTCTACCTAGTTACCGCTCGTACCACATGACACCAATTCATGATACAAAATAAATGCCTAACTCATTGGAATGAATCAAGAAGTCACTCCCTCGTCAAAGAAACTAGACGAAATGGTAACGATGAGTATTTGGCCAGTTACTGTGTTCACATCTAATTGTGAATATCCACTAGAATGCAGATAATATGCTTGAGTGTCCTCCTCAAAACACCACAAGCTGGTTCACTCATGACCTCCGAATCAGAGTCACATCCGAATCCTACCACTCCGATCAAGTACATGGCCGAGCTTAATCATGAAACCAATCACTTAATGAATTCATCAAGCAAGCAAGACGAAACCTGTGCGTCAAGCATTGCGTTCCAAGATCTATCAGTAACTGAATGGATCCCACAATGGGAGTTTATGGTTCAATTCACAGAAGAGGTTTCTGATCGAGGTTTAGACCATGGTGGAAGGATGTTGGAGTGAAGATGAGCATCTCATGTGGAGAGGGGAGTTGTGGGTGGTGAATTTGACATCCGGGGTGAGGGTGATGATGGGGGGAATTGTGGGTGTAGGTGAGAGATGGGGAGAGGCGGCAGACCAGGGGAGCATTCGCCATCGCCGACGGCACATTAATATGGTGCAGAGCAGGGTGCCGTGGGGAATGAGCAGGAGGAGGGGCAGAGGTGGTTGGGGGTTGGTTCTGGAGTTGTTGATCTCAGTGGCGTGAATTCTGGGTGTTTGTGTAATGAGGGAGCGATTCAAGCTGATGGGCTGTTTCAGGTTGTGGATTTATTGTTGGGTTTTGGCAGTTCGGGTTGTGTATCGAGATGCAGTTGGGGGACTTGTCGACGTAGCTTTTAGTGATGAATTCATGATTACTTGCGGGCTGTATGCTGTTTCCTGAGGGGTCCATGAGCGTGAGATTGTTGGTACAGCAGCCCGAAGGAAGGACGTTTCAAAACGTGTTCTAAATCTTCTCGAATCTGCAGCTGTTTCACAATTCCCACAGCGATGATGGCTCACCGCACCGGAGTCGGCCTGTATGATTTGTCTGCCTCGTCTCACATCGCTTTCTCTAGAGCCTCAAGTGACCATTATCCCTGTATTTCTACACTAGGCATAGAATAAGTTTATGGTGATGAACAGCTGGACCCAGATGACACTACTAGAAAATCCGGTGGCTAACCAAGTAGTGGGGAAGAGAATTCACTTGCCGGCTGGTCTTGAATCGGACAAGTTGTTTCGGACGCAGGGAAGTGTCTATACTTGAACCACTGTGGGCGCTCCGAGGGTGTGTCACGTAGGACAGTCGACGTGGATTTTGTGTTGACTGGACCGACACGTAGGCAGGGGGTACCTGAGGGCTGAGGGCATCGGATGAACGGGTATCAATCATGTAGTAGGGTGTCAATCGAGGTTTAGGGTGGATCTCAGGTATTAGGGTGTCAATCATGGTTCATGTCCTCAGTAGGGGTATCAATCGGGGTTTACGCATTGCCAGCCGGGTTTCAGGCGGTCCTGAGGTCACACTTTAATGCAGTCAGAGTCTCCGAATTCTTGAGTTTGACCAGGCCCCGTCATGACACATGTCTGCAGATCGTGAACTTGCATCACCAGTTCTTGACCGTTGATTGTGATACACGCAGACTGCGGAGATGGGGGATCAGATGGGAGGATGTAGGGTTCCTATGGCGGCTGCAATATAGGGTTTAGGGTATATTAGTTGATAAACCGGTTGATAACCTTTTCGGTTGACCTCAGGGGGGAATAGGTTCTAGGTATAATTCGACCAGTACATTAAAATACAATATACATGTACACAGATACTCAAGAAGTTTCTGCGGAAGTGCATTACGAGAGTAGACCAAATTTATAAAATTGCCAAATGGCCAAAGCGCAAATTTACTGATAATTTCGGTAGGAGTAGACATTTCGTTTGGTAGGAGTATTCTTGTTATCAAAACCCATTCTCACTTAAGAGGCAATGGCTACCCTAGTCAAAGGAGAAATATCCTATGACTTCTCACCATCACATTAAGGACAATTAAAGGTCTTTTAACTCAATGGATTCAGTTCACATATCCACAGAATGTGCAAACCTTCACTGGAATTAATATGTAACACGAATACTAAGCCAACAAGAATGTTATGCTTACAAGAAATGAACAATACATGTTATCCAAGTGGTAATAAATATCATAGTGGCTAGTAACTCATAATGTATGTATACAATGGAGTTCTTCTGTAGCTAAGTTGAGGTGCCATATACTCGGCCAAACATATCTCTTCCAGCTGAATCAAGTGATCCAGAACTTCAGCAACAAAACCAGCAACCAACTACAGCTCCCAATCACCTAAAAAACTAAAACCCTAATGAGGACCATACACAATTAAAACATAAACAAAGCATCCTAAACCCATTCACTACCTTTCTCACAGAAAAACATATCTTACCTGATGATCATCACACGATCAAACGCACACTCCTTCACAAGCTTCCCAAACCCCCTGACATCAATTAAAACAACCCGATCCGTCGAAACTCCACTGCCAAGATCGATTGAACCAAACTACGGTCACCACTCTCACAACCATACCTGCAAAACCAACAAACCAAATTCACTTCCACAAGCTCACGAGTCACCATCATAAAACATTCAGTCCTCCACTACAATCACATAACCACAACAACAATCACCCCCTCCCTCAAACCTTCCAAAGAAACTCCCATAACCTAATCTCACAACCTGAATCTCAAAATATCCCCTAGCTCACCACAAGAGCGTTCCAACTCAAGAAACATCCCACATTCACCCAACCAAACTTCACAAACGCAACCACATAACCAAAAACTCAAAACCAAAACCCCAAACCCAAAACGAATCCATCATGGGCATACCTACCAGAGCAGCAACTAAAAAATTTAAACCAGCGCAATCCGAATGAGAATCTCCACGGTTTCCACGAGTGAGGTGAAGAACGAGGATTCAGAAACGGAATGGCGTACCTGCCGGTGCCTCTCATCGAGCGAGCGAGGTAGTAGTTGTTGGTGGTGATTTGGTGCAGATCTTGCGCCAGGAGGGACGAGAGACGGCGAGTGAGAGGTCGTTGGAATGCGCGTGGAGTGGCGAGTGAGGATACGGAGGTTGGAAGGCGTGGCGATGGCAGGCGAAGAGGCGACGGGGAGTTGATTGGCGTCGGGGGTTGTGAAGAGACGAGAAGCCATGATTGGGTTCGTCTCTGTGTCTTCTTCTCCGAAGTCATCAGATTCTGTTGCTCACACTAATACTTAGGGCTACACTATTAGAGTCGAGGTCACTGCAAAATCTACTTATTTTATGAGATAGTTTTAATTTAGTTGAAGAAGTTTTTCTTCATACGAAGACTTTGGCGTCGACAGTGTTTTCGGTCGCAGGGTATTTTAGAGCCCACGTTATTTGCATAGAGTTTTATATGTTGATTGTAGTCTAAATGGGATATTAATTGTTAGATATGAAGAAATCAAATAAGTTTTAGATAAATATGTGTAGAGTATATAATTTTTTTTAAATGTAGTGATATTATCTTTGATCATTTTCTCAATGTTTATCTTCAACGTGTATAGCTTTCTTGATTTTTAATTATAGATTTTTAAAATATAACTTTAGTGGTTTTAACAATATAATGGATTTAAGTTATTTCATAAGTTGTTCAATGTATATGTAGTAACTAGTCATGTGTAGGGATAGAGGAAATTCTCAAGAAGAATATTGAAAGTATGCAAATTACTCCCTCTGTCTCATAATGACTTTCCCAAATGGTAGCAAATGGTTCCCCAAAAACCTGCATATAGTTTTTCCCATCGACTCAGAGGGTTCATGTTGCACACGCAGTATTCCATTCGGAAGAACCATGCTCATAGACATAGTGTAATCTTTATTCTATATAAGCAATAAAATATGTTCTACTGAATTTCTGTCCCCGTGCACCGTGGAGATTGGTTTCAGTTGTCGTAGATATATTTAGGTGCTGTGTGGGCGTTTTTTTTTTAATTGTTTCATTTCCTGAAGTCGTCTATGACTCAGGGTTTGTTCACGTCGTTTCGGTATTCGAGAAATGTCGAGGAAGCCCCCTGTTTCCTCATGGTCTGCCCACATGTAATGGCACAGGACGAACGTTGAGTTCATGAGGCGGACGTTCATCCTAGTCCATGCCCTCAGTCAGAACACAAAACTGAAAAAGACTCGTAGGCCCTCCATGTTTGTAGATGACGTGGACCGTTTCATCCCAAACAACTGTTTTCACTTGTTTCATCATTCAGCTCATGCCCTCACTCGTTCACACGGCACAAACCAAGTCATGGAGCCGGCCCTCTATTGCACACAAGAGTTTTCTCTTGGTTTTTACTTGGTCCCCACTGCATTTTCTAGTAGTGTGAAGGCTATGTGAGTTGAGATGGTGCATTCCCATGGAGTTCGTGGAGGCGTAGTGAATATGGCGCCTATGACTCTTGGGTCGTCGTCCATGGTTGGAGGGTTGGACACATCTGGTCTCCACGGCAGATTGCATGCTTTTGTTAAACCGGCTCTGCTGCAGCAGCTGGTTTCTCCTGGCGCCTCCGTAAGCATCATTCAGAAGCTCCTCTTGTACACAAACCGGTCCATGCATGCATGCACATGATCAGCTTTACCAAAGAGAACGCAAACTGGAATTCCATAGCCTATGTGCACTCAATGCAGAGGATACCTTGAGGTTATTGTATTCGTCCGAGGTTATTGTATTCGCTTGAGGTTACTGTATTTGGAGGTATAAAGAACTTAACTGCTACCGTGATTGAAAGAGAGCTTCAAGAGAGGTGGAGAGCCCTCACATGATTGGGGTTACAAATGGTGTAGAGTGTGTCCCCGCTTTATATATTCATACCCCTAGTTTATCAAGTGAAGCTCAATTGCGAATGCTTGCACGATAATGCATGAAACCTAAAAGTCTAGTGGTAACTTCGAAGATTGAGACGTAGTCCAATTCTCAGTATTAGATAGAACTGCAATGGTGAGTAATTTGTAGGTCTCCTTCTGGTTTCTTGTAAGTAGCTGCAATTGGCCTCAATTTATGTGTCAAATTAAAGTAAAAATGGTGGACTTTGTTCCTTAATTGGAGCAATTATTGTGGACACTCAATAAGAAGTTTTTGATTAGTCAAATAGGATTCTTTATTTTGATATCTTCCATTTTCTTGGCAGAACGTGTTCAGTCATGACTTCCTTCCATAGTAGTATTGATAGTGAAGGTAGCCACAGCCCATCCATATATACTAATCCAAGCCTTTTCCATTCATGTAGATGTTCTTATTATTATCATTGTTATACTATTGACCGAGGTCTTTCTTTATTGGTTTATATCAAAACTTCGGTCACATATTAATTATAACTACATGATTTTAAGGATATCAACCTTCTGACAATACTCTCATTTAAGAACGGCAAGGTACTACTTGGGTCATTGGATTAGAGCCAAGTTTTTTGGTGAAAACGTACTCTAAGTTGTTGCAATAGGTAAACTTAAGATTTGTCTACGTTCGCGCCGGGGGGAGGGGGAGGGAGGGGGAGGCGGAGCAAATCTCTGCCCCTATTATTGTACTTGAGTGGGGTCCTACTGATCTCAAGAGGACCTCCCTATAGTAATTTTGGACCTACAACCCCGAATTTATCAATAAAAAACCAAAAAAAGACCTCAGGACCCCAAAACGGGGAGGGGCAGCAAAATGGAACCCATCGAACCTGGCAACCGAGCCACCAATGGAAACACTCGATAGGGAGAAATGAAGGGACCCCTAAACTTAAAATTACAGGTTACTAACTTCGTATTGGTGTGCATGGAAACTCGTTTCAATCCTCACGCTGCATTGGTTGACATGATGTATTGATCTAAGGAATTGCGCTGAAGTAGATCCTTTTCAAAGATTGCAACTACATCCTATAAACACCAACTAAATTTTTTGAGACCGTCAGTTTCATTACCTTGTGATTCTGATTGCAACTATAGAGTTCAACGACATCTGCTATACTTACCAAATGGTTCAAGCATTAACAGGTTGATATTTGACACTGGCCTAAATTTCTTGCAACAGCAATGCATATAAAGTTAAATCATCTCTGTCAATGCTTATCTGCACCAACACTAGTGGAAACGCTGGACAACTATACCGAAGAATTACACCAGAAATCGAGATTGGTGTACATCCTGAATTAGCACCTTCATCTGATTGGTCTATTCCCAATTTTGGTGTAATTGTCGGGTCCCACTGATGTTATTCTCCTGAACCGATGCAAAAATTGGTGGGCCTGTATTTCAGCCAATCGTTGGACGTGATATTTATGGGTCCTGTGTTTTTAACCCGCGACATAAGGGGGGGTGTGTCTCTGATGCGTTCAAACACAGAGTCAGTAAAAGAAAGCCGTGGGCGTCAACAATTACGATTATCATCCATACCCGGGGTTGCTAAATCCAGGCGCGTTGAAATCCCCCTGACGGATTGCCTTCTTTCTCTGAGGTGAAACTGTAGTTTTCGCGTTTTCCCACCTCCGATTACAATGAGTGCATACCCGGCTCTGGCCGGCGGGTATCTGCGGTACGGGTTGCGTATATTATTTACCTACTCTCTAATGAGATCCAATGCTGTCGTTGACTGAGGTATCTTGATTGTGAACTTCATGATATTTTTCCAAAATGCCGATACATCAGCCATATACATTATAAACCGATTAGCAAAAATAGTCAGAGAGTGGTAACAGAAGTTCGTGTATCGGTTTATTTTCGCGTCCAGTTTCACCCATGCACGTACGCTGATGGTATTCATGATTCTTGACTCTGACCTGCTGTTTAAGTTCAGATGTGTTGCTAGGAGAACAGAGAGACAACTACCGCTGATTCTAATATGCTAATGCCGGTAACTGTGCTAGAATAAGGTGGGACTACATCTTAGCACACACTTCGAAGTGATTTGATAGCATCCTGCCTACAGGCGCCGAAGAAAGTCCAAAGCTGCCTTCAGACTGTCCACCTCGCCGTCGATTTGCTCACGTACTTGATTGTACCGAGTCTTCGCCAAGTCCAGATCTGTTGCCACTTTACTCACGAGTTCAACCTGTCTGTTACACTTAAATTCCCAAGGGGCTAGACGGGCGCGGGCTGTTGCTAAGTTCGCAGACCATGACGACACTAAGTGCTCACACATTTGCAGCGTGAAAGCATTGTGTGGCTTGTTTTCGTCCATGCCTGATCGGCTGCGTTCTGACCTGACTTCGTAAAGGGCATCCTGCGCTCTCTTGTACTGTCGAAGCATCCGCTCCACGTTGGCGCCCTCCTCTGCTGCTTTCCGTTGGAAAATCCTCAATTTCTCCTTTTCGTCCTTGAGGCGTGCAGTGAGATTATCGGATCTTCTGAAAACATCATGACGCGCTTGCTGTAGTTTCATCTGCTCACTCTCCACGACCTTGGCTACTCGATCACGGCACAACAGGAGTCCCGAAAGTGCTGCCGGACCAAGACGATCGGGAACACTCTGAACCTTCTCCTTCCCTTTCTGATCTCTGCGTGTTAGACGAATAGGACCATGCCACTTCTCACGATCTGGGACAAGTTTCGCACCACGAACTGCACTCCCAGTTGCGTTGCGCATAGGGGTTGCCGCTGCTCGTGCACGAGATCGAGTTTGCAACGCCGGAGACGAAGTATTGCCAGTAAGTTTTCCTCCTTCGACCTGCCTCTGTTTGCCAGCACCGCACGGGGATATGACATATTTAACATTCTGATTTTAGTGGCATGTTGGCCCACGCATTTCATGATTCGAGGTTACTTGAAAATGGCGAAAGTAGCAACTGAAATACCACAACGATGAACAGGTCCACGATTACACGCACAATCGGGAGGTCAATGATATGGTAATGACGTACCTGGAAAGCTGTGCGTGGAAGAACTTTCAGAAGAGGCGGAAGAGGATGACGAATGTTCTCGAAATCAGGGTACAGACGAAATGCGCCCGTGCGTGATTGGTGAGGGTGAGTTTGCTTATATGCAAACTCAGCCCAATTCACCGAGATTCCCATGGCTTCTGCAACCAGGCCTCTTGCAAAGTGATGCGGAATGACGCCACTCAGCGGCCATGGAAGTTGGAGGACTCGCAGGTGCAGCTCGCGGACGTAGAGACCATACTCAGGATTTCCGTGGTCTATGAAAGTGTATCCGCTGCCTTGTTTTCCCCCCCAGAATTGTGCTAACGCCACACGGGATGGCAGAAGATGAGTGGGTGTCACAGTAGGAACAACACCGTCATTGGATAGAGCCATGAAGGTAGTGAACCAGGGTATGCTGCAATGATCCATGTCGGCCATAGCGAAAACCTCCGGTCTACATGACGAATTACATGCACTGTATGTTAGAAATTGAGGTACGAATTGGGTTCCTAATCCCAAGCTCGAACTTTGCAATTGACTCCGCTAACTACTGACAACACTTAGTTCGATGGACGAATTCAGAAGGTAATGTATGTGGCTACAGCTAAGTAGATGGTGCGAACCTGCAATTCTGAGCTCCGGAGTGCCGTGATGGTTCCGCTGGTTCAGCTCCGAAATTATAAGCGCACTCCACAGAGGACGCAGAGCTCGCTCATGCCGGCCTACAACGTCAAGAGTGGGGCCTGGAGAAGAAGGCCGAAACTGCTGCATGAAAATCAGCCATACAGGAAATGTATGCAAGGGGGGGGGGGTTGATTAATGACGCAGGCGAAAAGTGGAGATCATGATTATTGACAACTTGGCAAGTAGGAGTTAACAGCTTACGTAAATTTCACACACCACAATCTCCTAAAATCTGATTTTGCAAGATCTTGTAATCATAAGTCCTTTACCTGATTGGAATGTCACGTCGGTAACAGTTCTGCATGAAATAGTTGCTGGACGGATATACCCTGGACTACGGTATATTGACCTCCAGGGTCCGGATATGTCGTGAGGTCATCAATTCCATTTGAACCAGGGTCAGGATATTGGACAGATGTCAACCAGGGTATATGTTCGAGAGATTAGATGCCTGCGTCGGAGAAGCCGAATCATTGAGGATAATCAGACATCGAGCACAGGAGGTGGAAATGGCTGATGGGCCGTAGAATACAGAAATAACAGAAGAAAGTGGGGACAATTTCGATGATTTTAAACCAGAGCTACTGGCCCCATGTCTGCAGTACAAAGAGAAAATCTGTCAATCAAACTGAAGAACAAGTGTACTTCCGGTACAGTTCCTACAGCCGGAAATTGTACGTGTATTGTTTCAAGTTGCAGAAGAAAGACCCCGTTAAAGTTTGAATGAGTAAGAAATGAGTGGGAGAACCATTGCAAAAAACGTCCATCGTAGGGGCTGCAAAAGGAAACAATCAATCCAATGCGTTCACAGTGGCATCGTGGCGACATATCTCCATACAGACGACTTCATATTTAACAAACAGCCACAGAAAACACATGAATACTAGATTACCTCTACATGATTGAGCCCCCGCAAGAGTTGATCATCGGGGTACAAGCATGCACGAAGTGCTACAGTCCAGTCCTCGAGAATCGATTATTCCCCCTTCCTCAAAGAGGCCCCTAGTGAGATAACGTACGGGGCGCTCTGAACAATGTAGTATCTGCCATTTCAAGACAAGGAGTGATTCAAGTCGAATTCAGATGTAAAATTCACGGGAAATCAAGCGTGAATTCAGCAAGTATACTGTGCTGCCTCAACAGTTCATGGTGATTAATAAACGAAGTCATCGTATAGCAGGCGGTTTACTACATCAAAGATATCCAACATTTTAATCTCATGATATAAAGGAAAAAAATTGAGCCTGTAGTATTTCATCACGAAAATTGCTCCACCGTTGGGCAAATACCTCAATAAGACAGCATCCTCGTGTTCCTTTGCGAGTCTCCTCATTCAACATACACCAGCTCTACTTCGTCTTCATACTGCGTATCGTCCAAGTGTCTCTCGTCGTCGGGCCGTTCTTCCTCTTGGAGATATGCCTCAACCTGTTCAAAAGGAACTTCCTCGATATCTACAGCATGGGCATGGACTGGAGAAGTAGGTTGCTCCTGCGTGGTTGCGGAACGCGTACTCAGTGTGGGTCTTGAATAGCCCGCTGCTCCAAAAATTTGAATAACTCGGTCGCCCTCTATTCGTTTACTTCGTGGGTCGTGCCTGAGGACGACCTTCCATGAAGGGTCGATAGAGTCTTCGATAAAAAACACTTGTGAAACATTCGCCGGATAAACATAAGGATTATCTTTCGCACGTCTCTCCCTCGACTGATATTGGACGGTCCAAAATCCGAAGGGGTCTTTTTTCACAACACGCCTGCCCTGATTGCGCGACTTAATCCAGCTCCCCTCCATGACCACACAATTTAGGCCAAGGTATGTTACTAGAATTATGCTTCTCAGTATACCTACATCAATTTTGGTAGACGTAAGCGAAGGGGGAATAGCAGCAATCCCACTGTCGAAGGCCACACTAGAAGGTCCAGATTCGTCGCTGCAGGTGTAATGACACCCATACGCCTACATGGCTGAAAAAGTCCAAGCATGTTGTGAAGGAGGGCAGTGCAGTGACATGATTTCTCGAGATATTGGGAAACCTTCTTCGCGGAGAGCCCTGACATCGGAGTTCAACCATGTTGCGAATTTAGGAAATGGTGTTGCCAGGTGTTGGGGGTAGACCATGGGTTCACCGTTGCGTCTTACAATTGAACGAGAAAATGCTGCTCTCTGCTCCTTGAAGAGACTTCGCTGTTCATTCCATTCACTGCTATTCAGCGACAGACAGGGCGCATGTTAGGTGCTGTAGACGCATAGATTACCAAAGACCACGAGGGACTATGAGAATGCAGCAATAACAGTGCATGAAAAAACGAGAGCTGCGAATGGAATTACAACGTACCTTAACAATTCTTCCGTATGAATGGAGTGCTTAAGGACATATTCGTGGATTTGATCCATCTCGGTGTCTGTCAAGCTTTTTGGTCTTGGTTTCCCCAATAGACATTCTCCAGAGTCTTTTAGCTCCTCTTCAGGATCCCACACTCTACTTTTTACAGTGCTCATATAATTCGAAATACTCTGTACAAAAGCCTAAACTTTCGTCTATCATGTACCCTGACGCCATCCCTGCCTTGGGCTTAGACTTGTCTCTGACATATTTTGTTAGAACACCAAGGTATCTCTCAACCGAATAGCACCAGCGACCATGAACGGGACCACAAATCTCTAATTCATCCACTAGGTGAACCAGTAGATGTGTCATGATATCAAAGAAGCCTGGGGGGAAGTTTATCTCCAGTAGACAAAGCACTTCTACAGCACTCCTTCGTAGATCATCTATCTCAGCAATTCGAATAACTTTTGCACAAATACGCTGGAACATGTTTCCTAACCTGATGATTGTTTCACGTACCCCCCTTGATAGGCTGTGCCGAATTGAAGCTGGTAGAATTTGTTGGAGCAGCACATGGTGGTCATGGCTCTTAAGCCCTTGCAAACGCCTTTCTCCAATGTGCTTCGTTAGGGTGCTACTGTATCCGGTTGGTACTCTCGTTGAAGACACAGTGGATAAGAACTTGTTTTTCTCAGACTCTGTCAGCACATATGGAGCCCTCGGCTTAATGTAATTTCCTGATCGGCCTCTCACCATATGCAGGTCATGCATACAATCCGCTTGCTCCATATCCCGTCTTGTAGCTGGCGTGTCTTTTTCGCCGAATAAATGCTTCATTATGTTGTCGGATACATTGCGTTCAATGTGCATAACATCCAGCGTGTTTCTTATTGGTAAATCCTGGAAACCAAAATAAAATTTGTCGCCTGTCAGCCAATGTTCGGAGAGTGGACAGCAGTCAAAAAACCCACACCCATAACAGCTATGCTAAACTGTATATACAAAGGAGGTGCCAAATTAATAGCAAACATTAAATGGCTTTTCCTCCATCTAGTCTATACTGTATATACAGATCATTGTGCGAGTAGAATACAAACATTGAAAGGCAGTCATTTCGAACCAATAAAACTACTTGGACATGAACATGAAATGCTTACGCAGTTGACTTGGACATTTGACAGATTAACATTAGCTAAAACGTGATCGACCAATTGATATCAAGACGACATAGACAATCCCGGAAACACGACAATTGATCATTGAGTGATCATGTACCGAAGAATTTAATTAATTTCGAGTACTTCTCTGAGCACCTGGGACGACATCAGTGTAACAGATCATCAGCTAACGAAAATCCGGTGGCTGAAAACGAAGAGCAGCACTAAAAACTCCTCTCTCTGAGATACGACATCGAACTCTAATACTTGAATGTGGAATAGGTGTAACTAAACGGTGACGGCTACTATGTAATCGGACCAGCACATGCAGGTACCGTTCAACTAACAAAGAATCATACGAATGCGACTAGAATTAATATATCAAGTTTCAGATTATAACACCCCCACTGATCCGAATGCGGCAACAGTTACATAGTAACTCACGTAGAATCAGTTAAAAATTTAACTGATAAACTGGTTGACTGAGAGAAGCTGAGCCTCGAAAAGAACACGTCGTACAGAAATGTAAATCTGACTATAAAGAATGATACAGAAGGCTAAGTGGAAGCTGACTATGGACTCAAAGGGGGAGCTCGGCAAGAAAAAAAAAGGAAGAGATGGTACATAGTTTTCTCTAGGACCCCACAGTTCCGACAACTGAGAGACACTTCTCAGATACGGAACGTGGAGAGTACGGTGTTAAAAACAGAAAATCATATTGAAACCAGACTAAAGACACAGACATGTTTCAGCGGAATAAATGATTTGAAGCCAAAAAGTAGTACATGGAAGTAGACAGTAGATTTTGATATCACCTTCCAATACGGCAGATCGAAGAGGCAGGAGACTCTCTTTATCCCGTGGGTTCGTGCAGGGTCCGAACACGCTGGTCCTACTCCAAGCTGCAGCCAACTCTCTCTATCACGACCCCATCTTAGAATCTGCTCTGGAGTTACCTTGGGGGGCGGGGGTCGAAGCTCCACTGTACCGCCAAACTCAGGACGTGCACGTCTCCAAGCGTGATCAGCAGGTAAGAACCGCCTGTATTGATTGTCGTAGACATTTTTTTTGAGTGCTAACGATCGCCTTGAGATGGTATTTGGTCCACAAATTGGACATCCTCTGTAGCCTTTGGTAACACACCCTGTTACTACTCCATATGCAGAGAAATCATGCATCGTCCAAAGTAGTATTGCCTTCAAATTGAATCTTGGGCTGCCCTGAAACATTGCAGCATCATCAGTTGGAACCCCGTCGTTCCACAACGTCTTCAACTCCTCTAGAAGTGGCGCCATGTAAACGTCAAAATTATCACCAGTAACAGATCGTTTTCCCGGGATTATCAAACTTAACATAATAAAATGTTTTTTCGTTGTCATCCAGGGAGGTAGGTTGTAGTTCATAACTAACACCGGCCAAGTGCTCCACACTGAACGCTTGACCGAGAAGGGGTTTACTCCATCTGTAGCAAGACCCAGTCTCAGATTGCGCGGCTCAAATGCAAACTGCTCATTCCACCTCCAGTTAACATGTTTCCACTGATAAGAATCAACGGCTCCACGCATCACACCGTCCTCGCTCGAATGCTGTGAATGCCAGGTCATAAGCGACGCTTGCAAAGGAGTACTGAACATCCTTTGTAGCCTCAAGATTAAAGGGAAATGGCGTAAGACTTTCGCTGGCACTCTAGACTTCCCCACTAGTTTGTAACGCTCTCCATTACAGATTGGACACCTACAACACCATATTCGTTATTTTGGGAGATTTATCATCTCCCAAAATAATGCATTAGGTCAGGTCGAGTTAAAATGGGCACAATGGTCCCATACTTGGCAAGGAAAAGCTTATGAGCAATTTCCATTAATTTGGGACATGATCACACAGTACTAATGGGAAATGAAAGAAGGTAGTGGTTTACTAGAAATACTTGAAAAAATACAAGGAAGGTCGAACCACCCTAAATGAACATCAAACAAATAACAAGAAATGGACACAACGGATATGCTGGGAAATCTTATATTATATATATGTGTGGAAATACAAATTAGGTCGACACTCCTTAAATGTTGAATCCGTGACAGGCTCTTTCAGACCTGTACAAACAATCAAGTTGTTCGACTAACATAGCTGCCTACAGTTTCGGGAGTATGATATGCAATCCAAGAACATACGGACTTCATAATAGTCCCATGCCAACAAATGTATGTTATCGGCTCTACTTCAGAGATCCAAACTAGGAACTTCAACGCTAGATGTCGTTTAGGTCGCCTCGACCTAAATGGCTGTTATGTGGCAGTACATATGATATAGAATCAACGCTTTAGGGTACTAAGTAAAAATCTACACTAAGAACTATAGGTGACCTGTTGGTATCCCGCACTCGTAAAGTACGAACTTCAACGCCAAATGCAGTTTAGGTCGCCTCGACCTAAACTGCAGTCTATAATGTGGTACACATGATAAATAAGGAATGGACAGAAACTCTTAAGTAGTGTTCCCTCCAATTAAATATATGTAATTATCTAGTATTCAAAACATAAATACGCTAGAACTAATACGCTATAACTGATCAGGTCGACTCGAGCTAAACATCTACCTTTGTCTTGAAAACAGAAGGGACGAACGGTATTCAGTTCAGTCGTCTTCAAACAAATATAAGGGATCTGACTAAATTCAGAACTTCAAGACCACCAACTTCAAAGCTACATGTTTATTCAGAATCCGGAGACACAAATCTCTCCAAGGAGGCCTTTATAATGTCCAGTTGTTTCAGTGGGATCTTCAGCGTTGGATCCTTGCCAACGCCCCGGTCGTTGACATTTTTTTTAACTTTGGATTTCCAAGCTGTTATGACTGCATCAGTACTCTGCCACGACTCGGGTACATCCTTCTCAACTGTCCAACGAAGTCTCCCATCCACATCCCAGCCGGTATAGAATTTCAAAACATTTTCATCTCGGGAAATTGGGCGGTAGAACTCTACTTGGAGCGTGTTCGGGAGGTCAGAATTCGAATTAGGGTCAGTCAAGGCCCGCGCAAGCCAAAAAGGACGATCGTCTTCATGGCAGGGTCGAAGCGCCAAGAAGCACCCTGCAAAAAGGTCTCGCGCAACACGGAACGACGGTCCTGGGCGATCTCGTTTGTGACCAACAAAGTGATCATCCTCTGCGAACTCCTCGCGCAAAGTTCCATCTTCCTGAAACTCGTCTTCGACGGAGTGAGCGAGCCGCGTGGATGGCCAAAAACCATGCTCCAAGGCGGGGACAGCATCAAAGGGAATGGAAAGAGCCTCTTTAACATCGTTCCAATAGTATGAGAGTGGCTCATAGATTCTTCTGGACTCGACTGAATCCGAAGATAGCCTCTCCCAATGATCTCCAAAACCCGACAAGCCCTTAATCACATCAGGCAGGTGCCGCACCTCGCGAGGCGCCAAGGCACCAGGAACACCACAGGGCCATAAAGATCGACCTTCTGAATCCTCCTTCCACAACTTGATGCCAGAACCATCTCCTTTTGGCAACCAGTCGTCGTCGTGACAGAAGATTTTATACTTCATGACTGGGCATCCTGAAGAGTCTACATAGAATTTGAACTGATGAGCTTTAGTGTGACCCATTAACGTATCGTCGCCATCAAGCATCCACTCCGCGATGAATTTCTTGAAATCTGGGACCTCCTGAATAAGATGCGGAATTGTTGGTACAGCTTCATGTTTCATGAAGGACTTCATGAGGAGAGGTACTGTGGGGAAGTCCTCCCTCCGCAAAGCCATGCTCCATCGCCCGAAAAGGGCATCAATATCGTCATGAGTATGGCCGACCAGCATGAAGTTCACGTACACTTCGCGAAACACCCGCTTCGCGACTAATAGGGACCAGAATGAAAATACAAACCTATTCTTGTTATCACTGACAGCGTTATCCATTTGGACGTTAAGAATGGGAGGCAAGGGTTTAGCAGCAACAGGAACCTCAAGAGGAGGGCCAAGAGGATCCAAACACATCTCTGAACCATGCAAAAGCGCGGCATACAATGGGTGGGAAGGATTCTCTTGAAAGAGTTCCCTAGAGGTGGATTTAGGGGGTGACTCAAGATCCCGAAGGAGCTTCGCAAACGATCCAACCGTGTAATTAGCGTCGTGTGAGTAAATGTCAAGGCCATAATGGGCGTAACGTTGGTCCACATGCCCATGAGCAAGCATTCCCGTGACAGCGAGAGGAAGCTTCATGAGACCGTCTAAGTGTTTGACCTTGTGGGATAACGCCGGCGACGCCGTCTTCGAATGGTCCATCTTGTCATGCATAATTGTAAGAACTTCATGCGGAGTAGCCTTCGACCTGAATTGATTTAGGTAGTACAAGTCCCTATGCGCCATTGCAGAGTCATTGTGCAGCCTCATTTTCTTAGACCACAACAGGGACGCCTGAGATCCTGTAACCGTCAACTTCTTCTGGGACTGGAACTCATCACATTTTGAGCAACGAGCGAAGTTGTCTCCTGCTCGTTTGGCGTAATATTCTGGATAGCTAAGCCTCCTGATCTTGCTCAAGTTAGAAGCGGACATAGGAGGCAATCCGCAGTCCGCTAAATGCTCATCGAGGATGGGAATCTGTTCCTTCCATTTGAAACTGGAAGGCAGAACTTTAGCTACAACTGTCTCCCCTGAAGGCAGAACACGACTCTTGTGGGGCATGTGGTCGGCATGCCTGTCCAGGATGGCCCCTAGGACGGCAGTTGCTACTACTGTGTGATTTCGAGGTTTACGTAAACCAGTATTACCGTGAAATTGAGCCTCGAAACCAGCAGCAGCATACTGGGCATTTCTATAGAATGTACTGGAGCTCACTCCCATAATCTTCATCCAGGCGAAGGGGCAAACATCTATGCCCTCTAGAGTCACCACACTCTTCCCCGCTGAATTCTTGTGGATCTGTCTATGCACGTCGAGTTTTATGTGATTACGGAACTGCACTGTGGTCTTGTCGTACATACGCGACCGTAGACTAGAGATTTTATCTCTGGGATAGTGTTGGACGCATAGGTGAGCGCAGCACGTGTTTGCCGCTACAGAGTTGATAGATGGCTGGGTCATCAGAAACTCAGCGTGACGTGATATAGGAGGGGGGGTATTCCTAGAGGAGTTATCATACGATCGGGTACGATCTCCCAGGGATCGGTTACGCTCCGCAACCCAACGGTTATACACATCACGTTGACTATGGTGCTCTAGGCTAACTCTATCCAGATAGACGTGGCTGATAGGCCACGTTTTGAAGGAGTACCTCCAATCATCCTCTGACTCTTCTTCGACCAAAGAACTTGATACCTGGACGACGACAACGGAATCACCAAGGGGACCAACCGTGTCAGATACCAAGCTGGACCGTGGGTTCCGGATCAAACCTTCTGCTAACGGGATATTGTCGTCACTATATATTGTTACAGTCTTGTTCTGCCATTGTCTTGAGGGTACAACCACGAAGTCTGGAATGTCTGGGTTTACGGGCACTTCAACGGGAACCTCGTCATCTGAGACATAGTCCATTGTACCTGAAATGCAACAGACCCAATTCTGTTAGAACATATTATACTCCTTAAAGAGAATTAATCTCTAAATTTGAGAACTTATCCCAGGCGCAGTTTAGCTCGAGTCGAGCTAAACTGATCCTGGACAATGGGAAGCATGAGTTTAGCTCGAGTCGAGCTAAACTGCTGCTGCCCTTTCGATGCAGAAGTTTAGCTCGACTCGAGCTAAACTCGTGTTGCCCTTTGGATACATATGTTTAGCTCGACTCGATCTAAACTCATGCACCCAATGGGCAACATGAGTTTAGCTCGAGTCGAGCTAAACTTCTGCTCCCCTTTGGTTGCGGTAGTTTAGCTCGACTCGAGCTAAACTTATGCTGCCCTTTGGGTGCTTGAGTTTAGCTCGACTCGAGCTAAACTCATGATGCTCTTTGGATGCAGCAGTTTAGCTCGAGTCGAGCTAAACTGCCGTCCGCAAAAAGCGGCGCTTTAATCGGTGCTACCATCTTCGGAATTCTGAGTCGCAGACTCAGAGTACGCTTACGGTGTCCGCTCTAAAACGTCTGTAAGAAGGAAAGAGAGACACTGCAAATACACCATGACTTGAATCAATGGAAAGCATACAAGAAGCAGATATCAATGAAGTGTACTGATGATCGGAGAAAACTAAAGAGAAGACGTACAAGAGAAACGGCGCAATACAGCTTCCGCCCAGAAAAACAACAACCTCCAAGTGAGCGCCGAGAGCTCCTACAAGCGAGAGAAGCAAGTGAGTAGAGAAAAGACTTCGACCGGGGACGATTCCAGAGGTCATTCTCTAACGTGTGACCGTTTTCATGTTGCTTCAGTTTTGAAAATAGGCGGGAATCATGTATGACCATTCGACCCTCCACATTTCGGGGTGTGAGAAAGCGCGGGAATTACCACTTTCCACACTTCTCGGCCCTTTAGATAGATGCAAATGCGAAATATTTGGTGCATTAAATCAAATGGGATGGGTTGGAAGTCCCTATAGCGCCAGATAGAGTGTTGACTTTTGGCCGCGAACTTTTCTTCCTCTATCAGGGTTCAGGGTTTAGGGTATAGGGTTCAGGGTTAAGGGTTTAGGGTCTTAGGTCCAGGGTCAAGGGTTTAGGGTATAGGGTTAAGGCATTTTTAGGGACATTAAATATGTCGTACATGGAATAAAATTAAATCGAAAATTGTTTGAACCTAATTGAAATTCGTGAGTCTGGTTGATACAGGGAAGTATATCGTTGCAAATATTCATATCTCCATTTACTAAATATGTATTTTTGCTCAATTTCATTATTATATATGATATATGAAATCAAATCATTATATGTGAGTTCATGAATAGTTCTTGATAGACCTAGTTAGATATGTTTTTAAATTTAGAATTATTTATTTATTCTACAAATTTAGTCAGATATAATTGTCATATATTATGTATATATATTCATGTACTTTTATTTATGTCTCTATTTATTTCATAATGTGTTCTTTACGCCGTGAATGGTGTAGATTTGTTCTTTCGTTTCTGGAACTCTACATCTTAAGATGTATATTTTTAATATACATGTTAGGATTATAATATGTATAATATAATTATATATTCATTTACAAGTAGGTACTACTATATTCATTAACAATTTAATGTCCAGTTAAGAATAGTACGAGAATAATTAACTAAAATCTAATGTATACAAATCTTAAAATGATATACAAGTATATTCAAGTATATACGAAATACATTGTTAAAAATAATATTATTAGATTCTAGAATTTAATTCATTTCTCATGGCAAATTATATACGTTTTTAAGAAGATTGAATTTTTAATATTTAATCATGAGACGCAAATATTTGAACCATGGTATGCCTTGTGTGATAGGCATGGGGTGAAAGTACGTTGACCTAAATGTAAGCTTAATATTCTTAAAGTACATGATAGTATCATAATCAAATTATAATATAATAAAATAGTATAGTATACCAAGGCTCTAATATTTTTATTTGCAATTTTATATTTAATTATTGATTATAATACGAGAATAATAAAACAATTTTCAAGTATATACAAATCTAAAAATGTTACACAAATATATTCAAGTATATATACGAAGTACATTGTTAAAAATAAAAGTATTAAATTATAGAAATGAATTCATTTATTATGGCAAATTCTTTATATTTTTTAAAAGGTTTATGGTTAATTATATTTATTCATGAGAAGCGAATATTTAAACCATGGTATGCCTTGAATGGTAGGCATGGAAATTACACAAACCTTAATCAATTCATTAATGTTCTACCTTGAGTTCTATTTGTACAATTTTATTACATTCTAATAAGAAAGTGGAATGTTTGGTTCAATCATTTTTTTAAAAAACTCATAAATTATGGATTCAAATGAAACGTTTTAAACCAATGATCATAATTATAGTTGTAGTATTAATATATAATATCGGGAAAGGCTCTAGATGCTTGTCTAAGCTTACAATCCCATAAATCAATTCTTTAATAATAAATTAAAATGACACATTTAAGTAAATCCGGAATTTCGAAAGCCCACATCGGTCAATGTCCCGTTACCGAGTCTGGTCAAAGTCCCCTTCGTTACTCTGGAGCATTCGGCTTTCCGCTCATGCTGATTCATAAGCATAAGTTCCTTTTGGCGACGAAACAGTTGTTTCATTCTTAGTTTCCCTTCTGTTTCATTTACTTGTAGTTCATTTGCTGTGATGAGGAGGTCGGGCGGTGGTTTTAGGGTGTCAAGTTACCCGCAAGACGAGTGGGAGGTGGTTGTTTTTCCACAAGGAGTGGAGGAGCTTCGTCCCTGGTTTATGGCTGTGGAACGCGCCCGTGGTCGCGGCGTGGAGATTCCCCCGTGGAACCTCATTGCACGCCTAATGCAGCCCGGTGTGGAGTGGGATTGGACTATTGCACATGGTCTAGAGCAACTGGAGATTATGAACGCCTCCAACATCAAGTTTCCCCTCACCTCCGGCGAGGGCTTCTCTATGCCTGATTCTAATGAGGAGGGGAGCGTGGATTTGGGGAGCCCACCACATGAATGACTAGGTGAATTGTTATCTCCCCTAAACCCTAAACCTTGTCCTCAGTTTGATGTTTTCATAATAATAGATTGCGTTTGCTGTATGTGGTGCGCAGCATTTTAATGGCTCTTGCTGTGTTCGTTCTGATTGTTAGGAAGATGAGTCCTTGCTTTTGACATGCACTTTTCCGTTTTGAACCCTAAACATCATATTGTTTTTATCTTTTCTCCAGAACTCGCAGGCATCTTCGATATACTTCTACGATTTTACTTTTTGCTGCTATTCAACTCAGATATGGAATGGGGACTCCAGGAGTAGTTAGCACAACCGTAAGATTATACAATATTTGGAAACCATAGATGTGAAAAGAGATGACTTTCATCTTTTGGTAACTTTTGCTGATGGTATTCCCCGTGTGGATTGTAAACAATTTCTGGAATGGAATGCCTTCAAAACAGGGCTCTTCTAGACGAAAACCAGTGTTTCATCTGATGCTTTCATATTTGTATATTTCGTATTCTAATATGTCCATGCTAACTAGTAAATGTAGTAGTAAATTTCGTTTGAATCTATGAATTATGAATTTTGTATTTTAAAATTATGCAAATGAAGCAAGCATTCCACTTTCTTATTAGAATGTAATAAAATTGTAAAAATATTAGTCAAGATAGAACGTGAAAGAATTGATTAAAACTATTGTAATATACATGCTAATCATACAAGGCATACCATGGTTTAAATATTCGCTTCTCATGAATAAATATAAAAAACCCTAAACCTTCTAAAAAATATAAATAATATGCCATAATAAATGAATTGAATTCTAGAATTCAATACTATTATTTTTAACAATGTACTTCATATATATACTTGAATATACTTATATATCATTTTTAGATTTGTATATAGATTTGAATATAGATTATCATTCTAGTATTATTATCATTAATTAAATATAAAATTCTAAATGAATATATTAGTATCTTAGTAAACTATACTATATTATTATATTATAAATAAATTATGATATTAACATGTACTTTAAGAATATGATGACAACATTTATGTAAATATGTTTCCAACTAGAGTGTATGAAATTCATTTTCATTGCTAATAGTGTAACCATATTTGATGCTTTAGTCAAATAATTACAAATTAGTAGTACATAAAAAAAAAATGTACATTTTCATCCTTTACAATTGATCATAATTTGTCCACTTCGAGGCTCGAAATTGTGTATTTTTTCAAAACATCCAAAATTGCGTGCAATTTCTTTTGAATAGAATTTTAATTTATAAACCCTATTTGTTTATTCTGTATTATAATATTTCCATATTTTACTGTAAATTTAGTAACGGGGAGGCTAAAAGCTAATAAAGACAATAAAAAAACATACTTCTCTATCTTTCATTCATAGAAATTCAGAAATGTAAATCTAATGTAGATTCACAAATTTATATGAATCCATATATAATCAAAAAGCAATACCAACTGTACATAATGCAAGCATGTTTTGAACCATTGTAAAAAATTACCAATCCTTTTCATCTGAATAAAAAAAAAATGAGTTCCCACTACTGGAATAACAGTCTTTCTACACTACAGCACTACACCGGAGTGAGACTCTGGTGTACCACCGAACTGTCATAGCCAATGAGGAAGAGGAGCAGATTTTGGAGCAAATGAAAATACCATAAACAGCATCCACCAACCATTCAACACGCTTAGGGGCTGTGAGCGATTTGCGAGGGTCCTAAATCAAGTACTCAATGGTCAGACCCTACGCTCTGGCACTGTAGACGGCTTTGTGGCAGGAAAGCATTTATCAAATTTGGGAAATGGTCGTGGATATGCCGCAAGTGACACGCCTTATGCGGATGGGGTGTGGCCCACGTTCCACGTGGCGCATTGAGCTGTAGATATCAGGTTGATATCAGGTTTCCGTGCATCGTGTTATCCGATGTCGATTGAGGGCTGTCTTCGTATCCGGAACATGGTCGCGATTTGATCATGACCGCCAAAGAACCGAGTCAAGTCGTTTCCACGATTGACGACCGGATTCAAGGAAAAAACGTATTGATGTGTAGGTTATGGGTTTATGACCGCCAACAGGAACAAGCCCGATGAGGACAGAAATTGGATATTAGAATGCACGGCAGAGACACGTCGGAGTGTAAGGCAGTTTGGAAATGTGTGACATATGAAAACGAACATATTTGTATTAACAGTAATGGTGAGTTGAAAGATACATTTCAGTGCAAACAAAGTGTACAAAAAAGTGGAGTTATAAACACGATCACAAGTCTAAAGGCCATGTCCAGGAAGTACAATGCATTGTCGCCAAGATTGGATTCGGTAGCTGCCGCGTCGTGAGAGAAAGTCAAATTAAATGAGCTCTACATGAGTCGAGGCAGGGCTATAACCCCGTGATCACGAACTGCAGTTGGAATCTATGGCAGCAAAGTGATCGAACAGTGCTAAAACTTCAGATGCAAAAATTAAAACAAAAAACCGATGTCTATACAATACCAAATCCATCTTCGGCCCCGTCATGTGCTTCTACGGATCATAGAACCTTGGGCGTATCCTGCATGTTGTTCGTCGAATGTGTGGATTGTTTCACTTCTTGGTTTGCTGAAGAAATTCCGCCAAGTCTGCAAGATGCTCAATGTCCTTGTCAATCATAGCGCAGGTCTTTCGACAATTCACATCTGCGGCATGCGCTGTATCTGTGAGCTTCCCAACACGCGCAATCTGCCTAGTACTTTTGAATTCCCACTCTGCTACTCGCTCACGCGCGATCTCGACGTTGCGAGTCCATGCTTTAACAAGGGATTCACAGTTCTTGAGATACTTGTTTCTGGAAATTTTCTCGTCTAAATTCGAGGGGGCGGATTGGTCTGTGAGAGCTTCAGTGAGTACTTCTCTCGCCTTCTCGTACTCTTTTGTAACACTGATGTCGCTCGCCGCTGTCTCTCTGACTTTCTTCTCCACGAAATGCAGTCGTTTTCTCTCTTCCTCCAGCCGATCATTTGCAAGGTGAAGCTCGGCAAATGCAGTCTCCCGTGTCTCCTTTAGAGTCATCTCATGTGACTTAACAAGCTGCAGAATACCGTCACGGATAACATAGAGACCAGGAAGAACGCCCGCCATCAATTTTGCAGTGGTTCGTTTCGAGCATTCTTCGGTACAAAGGCGACGCGATGATGAGGGCTCTGTTTCCTGAATGCCCGGAGCAGATGCAGGTGCAGTGTTCAGGTCTTCTTGATTGCGAGCGGGTTGAGTCTGCATGCCTGAGGTGGGCTCTGGAATGCTGGGAGGCACGATTCCTTCCGATGGGGGCATGTTTGTGAGTTCGGGAGGAGAAAATGGAGGCGTAATGGGACGGTCTGGGATAAATTGGGGGACAACGACCTGCAATTCCCGTGAACCAATAAGACAGAAAGAGTGTGGATTAAACAACGGATGCAAGACTCGTACTGAACAATTCCTACGCACAATTAGACATACACATTACTAAAAGAATAACGCAAATTAACAAGCAGCATGAAGAAGCGAAAGTACCGAGTTTAAATGGACTGACACGTTACCGATAATCGAGTACGAGGAACGATCTTGTGTAGCGGATGAAGTGGGCGATCGAGATACTGAAATTCCGGGAGAACACGAGGCACTTTATTCCGGGCCTGATGCGGATGAGTCATTTTGAAACCAAATTCGGCCCAGTTTACGTCAACTCCCATGGCCTCGGCCATGAGACCTCTTGCAAAGTGGAAAGGGATCACTCCATTAGCTGGCCATTCAACTTGCAGGACCCGAGAGTATAGCTCCATCACATATGCCTCGTATGAAAGATCTCCGAAGTTCTCAAAAGTATAACCCGAGTTGATTTTAGGGCCGAAAAACTCTTTCAGGGCACGTTTGCTCGGGAGATATTCTGGGGGAGTCACTGAGGGGATCACCCCAACGTTAGGGAGTCCCATGAACACGAAGAACCACACAAGGGACGCAGCTTCGGGAGGAGCCATGGCCAAACACGATACTGCAGCGAAGACAAAGACGATCGGAAACAACTAGAGCAGATAGACAAGGGGATCGGAAACAAAGTGAGAGCGAGAGGTATGGGTGGCTCGGAAGGGGAGAGACAAAATGAGAAGAGGTGGATGCTGGAAAACATACCTGTTGCATGGAAATTAGGGATGGCGTAAAAGCTGATTGGTCATGGCGGCGCACAATCTCACAAAATCACCAACGCCGGCTGCATCAATCATGCACGAGTTTGCTTTTGCTTGATTGATCGATCAAAATCACGCAGGAAGGAGTGGTTTGTCATGTCAATGCTGCAGCAATTTCAGCAGTTGTCGATCAGAATTGACATGTTGTGAATGATAGTAATGATCACCTCGACTCCCTGCTGTCACGTCACGTAGGTCTGTTGCATGGGGCTGTAGTGGGACATGTCTTTTCGTGCATGGGCCTTCCGGATAAGAGGGCAATATCAAAGGATCAGGGCCTCGAACTCCGGGTATATTCGTGGATGTTCTCATCGTCCGGATCTCTCTGAAGGTTCACGGTCAGGTTCTCAACAGGGGCCGGGTATCTTGGCGGAATACGCAAAATCCAAATGTGGTATCCTGGACGAGTACATGAACACTAGGAGGTGAGATTCAGGGGCCCATTATTTCATGAAGAGAATGCGTGTTATGTTGCATGACTGTATGTTATGGAATGCATAATCTACGTGGAAAGCATGAGTTCACAGGATACAATAGGCAGATTGAATGCAGGTAACTGGTCCAAGACAAGCAACTCAATGATATAAGGCAATGTATTGTATTACTCAGGACAGTTGACAATGCATTTGGACGATTTCAGGAGCTGCTAACACTGATTAAAAACACTACGGATCAAGGATAGTGCTTGTTGCGATGGGAATTTGAATTCTAACGGTCCGACTAGTGGCGAGTAAGAGAGGGGGAGGAGTTACGGTCCATCGAAGACGTCGGTGTCATCTTGATACTGGTCATCTTCAAAGAATGCGTCGTCTTCCGGAGGCAGCTGCAAGGCGTCGAGGACTTGAATTGCTGGCAGAGGTACTTCAGCAGTAGCCACAGGTGGTGTGTGCGGAGCTTGTTCAGGTGAGGCAGTGGACGTGGGGAAGAAACCAGACGTACCAGGTGCGTGACCAATCCCCGCAAACATTGTGTGATCATATTCTCCCACCTCCCTCTTGCTCCGTGGCTCGTGAGACATAACCACCTTCCAACTGCTGTCACGTCCATCGTCCATAAAGAAAACTTGAGAGACATGTCTTGGAAATACGTAGGGGTTGTTCTGCAATTCCGTGTCTCTGCTCTCCAGCCTTGCAATCCAAAATCCATGAGGGTCACGTTTGATAGTTCTCCGGCCCTCGTCTCGATGCTTGACCCAAGACACTCTCATCACCACGGGCTTGAGAGCCCCGTAATCAACCATCAAAATTTCGCGCAATATTCCTACGTCAATCCCGGATGTCTCCTGTTCACTCAAACGTCTTGCGATTCCAGAGTCAAATGCGATGTGATTCGCTGTGATTTCCCCAGCTTGACATCGGTACAATGCTCCGTAAGCATGCATGAATCTGTAAGAATCCGCAAACTCTGAAGGAGGAGAGGATAATCTCTGGATGTCTTCGGGTATGGGAAAGTTCTCTCTGCGGAGATTTAGCACATGGGCATGCAGCCATGCCGGAAAACGCGGTAATGGCGACAGACCCGGGGGGTATACGTAAAGAGCAGGTCCACGTCGACGTCTCCATGATGCCCTGAAAGTGGCGCGTGCATTCTCGCGTTCATGGAGTCTGTCCTTGTATTCCCTGTGGAAGTGATCAGCATTTTTAAACAGATTTATGTAAATGACTGGGGAGAATATGTGAGCAATTGAATGAGAGATTTGGCACATCATACAACAAGCATGGAAACAGACTTTATTGGACAAAGAGGCTTACATGTACAGTTCGGCAGTGTGCACAGAATGAGTAGTTATGTACTCATGCAGCATCTCGATGCTTTCACGAGACAGTCGAACTCCTTTCCTGTTGCGGGGTAACACCTCGCCAGTGTCCTTGGCTTCCTCCTCCGGGTCCCAAATGCGACGAGTAGAATGGACATACTCCTGAAAAAACTCAGTGACGAAGCCAAGTGCCTCGTCCACTGCGTACCCAGACGCCATACTAGCTTCAGGTCGTGAACGTACGCGTACATATCCTGTCAAGGTGCCCAAGTATCTCTCTACTGGATAGCACCATCGGGCAGTAATGGGTCCACACCAGTAGATCTCCTCGACCAAGTGTATGGGGAGATGTGCCATTATATCCCAGAACCCGGGAGGGAACCATACCTCGAGCATACAGAGAGCTTCGGCTACGCAACTCTGCATGTCTTCTAAGTCATTTGGATTAATGACTTTCGCACATATTCGCTGGAATGCATGCCCTATCCGCATGATGGCGTCCCGTGGGCCAGGATCAAGGAGATTTCGAATTGCGGCAGGTAATATCTGTTGCAGCAAGATATGATGGTCATGGCTTTTTAAAGCTGTAAGCCGACCATCACCCACATGTTTCCGAAGAGTAGCGCTGTAACCAGTCGGGACTGCCGTGGATGCAACTAGTCGAAGGAATTGCTGCTTCTCCTGGTCGTTGAAGACATATGGCGCACGAGGTTGTAAGTAGAGTTCTGATGAGCCTGCAGGGGTCAACCAGAATTCGCGCCAACGCTGGGTGTGACGATCCTGCTCGACATCCTCCATGTCTTTTCGTACTGCAGGTGAGTCCTTTTCTCCGAACAGAAATCCGATAATATTGGCCGACAAGTTTCGCTCCACATGCATCACATCGATGGTGTGGCGGACCTTCAGTTTCTGATTTTTTGAAAGACATTAGTACTGTAAGAATTAGTATTCATTAGTGCACTAGCTCCATGACAGTTACCAATGCGGCATTCAATGAAATAAACGTGTGTTTACCCAATCAGATGCTCAATGAAATAAACCAACCACCTTTCAAGCACACAAAATGGTTTTCCCCGAAAAAAAAAAAAAAAATAAATTAGTATGATAGAACCCACTTATGCTCTTCATACAGTTCAATCAATTAGAAAAGGAAATGCGTTACAGAAATGCGTTGACAGTCCATCGAATAGAGCCCCATGTCGGCATGCCACACTTATCCAACATTTCTTCAAAACAAGAATTTAAAAACAATTATTTAAATTTTAAATTTAAATTTTTGTTGAAAACACAAAACACATTGTATTACTGCAGGGGATAAACAGACAGCTGCCAAGGGTGAACGTTCAAGATCCCTCAGCTTCGTTTGCGGTTTGTTCACAAATAACTGATGTGCAGAATGAACAAATAACACCTTAGGCCAGAAGAAGAAAAAAGAATAGAAATAAAGAATGTTTGAAACGGAACGAAGTGGAGAAGGTTTAACATGAGCAATCATCCGACATGGGAGAACAATGTTAGAATATTGACACACCTCCCAATATGGAAGTCGCCACAGAGAAGATAGCCTGTTGACGCCATACACACGAGCAGGGTCGTCCGCCTTCGGACTAGAACCGTTGGCCACAAAGGTCTCACGCAGGCGGCCAAAAAATACATGTTCCTCTGCACTTATCCGGGTAGGAGGTGGTGTCAATTCTGGTTCTCCGTCGAAATCACTTGTATTACTGCGCCACTCGTGATCTGGACATAGCCATTTTCGGTGCTGGTTGTCCCACACTATCTTCTTGAGAAGTCGAGAACGCCGGCTGGAATTAGCTGGCCCACAGACTGGGCAGCCCATATAGCCTTTCGTTACGCACCCTGAAACAATCCCGAGGGCCGGAAAGTCATGAATGGTCCAAATAACCATTGCATGCATGGTGAACCAGGCATTGTCGTTGTAGAGGGCGGCGTCCCAAGTGCAGAACCCTACGTACCACAGTTGGAGGAGCTCATCTAGCAGAGGTTGAAGGAAGACATCGAAGTTCTTGCTCGTGACCGACTGAGGGCCCGGGATCAGTAGAGACAGTATGATAAAATACTTTTTGGTCGTTAGCCACGGAGGGAGGTTATAGTTAAGGAGCAAAATAGGCCACGTTGACCATGTGGATCTCTTGATAGAGAAGGGATTCACCCCGTCAGTTGCGAGTCCAAGTCGGATGTTACGAGGTTCACGGGCAAAATCAGGGTACTCGGAGTCTATCAGGGCCCATTGTTTCGAGTCTGAGGCCATCCTTTGCATGCCGTCTAAGCTCCGGTGAACCCAGTGATACGTTTGGAATGCTGCTTGAACCGGCGTTGCAAACATCCTTTGAAGTCGAGGCACCAGTGGAAAGTGACGAAGCACTTTCACAGGAACTTTTGAATCGCCAGTTACCTTGTATCTTGCTGCGTCGCAAATTCTGCATTTCTCCAGGTCTTTGTCACCTGCCCCTCGGAATAGCATGCAACTGTTTGGGCAACAGTGAATCGCATCGTATGCGAGGCCCATCTTCTTTAAGATTTTGCTGGCGGCGTATTCTGACCTAGGCAATGTGTTTACGACAGGGAGTATACTAAAAGCCAACAGTTTAAACAGATCCGAAATGAATGCGTTCGATGTACCATGAGTACGGCATAGGTTGAGGAGTATCAAGGTCGCGCCAAGAGATGACAGGGATGCACCAGCAAATAACAAGGTGCGAGCGCTGTCCTCTAACAGGGCTTCCTCGGGGTGCATCATCGGTTCAACATCATCGTCGACAACATGGAGGTCGTCGTCGACGCGACCATGTGCCGCATCTGGATAAGGACCCCCCTCATCACCATGAGGGTCATCGCCAGGGATGGAAGGCCCATCATCTCCCCCGACCGGCATGTGCGGTTCGTACCTTTCTTCGCCATCGTCCAGATCGTTGTTGACATGCTCCGTTCCAGCAGTGTTCGGAATCTGATCGTCCATTCCCTCTGTAGACTGGACGTCCGCGAGTAAGGCGTCATAATGATTTAGGGCAAAGTGCACTATACCAGGTGTGTCCAAGCCCTCGTCCAATTGTGTTGCAGCCTGTCGTAGACGACCCCTCCCTCTAACTCCGTAGTCAGCTGTCAATTCCTCCTCCCACTCATCGTCAGAGGAGTCTTCCGGCCCGTCCCATCCCTACACACATCAGATCGGAGAATATTAATTAAGAGCAACATTCATAGCATTTATTTCGATTGCAAAAACAGGAATAGACCAGGTTCGAAGCTCACCCGAGTACGTCCTCGTAGGAATGGATACCTCCCAACATCGCGCAAGTGCATCCTGATCATCTCCCATCTCCGCTTACTGTGCACTTCGCCCATACAGATGTTGCATGGGCAACGTGCAGTAGTTTGACCCCTCCTCCTGCTTAGAGTCTCTTCTCTTTCAAGAACCTTGGCATCGCGTGCACGCACTCGAACAGGATCGTCGATAGGCAGTCGATCCATCGGAGCTTACTGGTCCACACGAAATCAGCAAGGTTAGTACTACTACAATTGTTTCAATCACGGTTAATTGCAAAATGAATCACATCGAGTCTCCTCAGATTAGTCGTGACGTCTCTTCGGTGGGATCCAAGTGTCTAATTCGTTAAAGACAGACATCGATTGCCTGGAAATTAAAAAAACACGGCCCTTGGCGACACAGGTCATGTAACACTACAAAAGCGCTGCACTATTCGGAAGAATGAAAAAATAAAAAGAGGAGAAGGTTCCAAGAGTGGAAGCGCTTTGGGGTAGAGAAGAGGCACATGGAATTGGACACAAAGCAGCGATTAAAGACATGAGCAGTGACAGAAGAAAGTTTAGAAATGGACTTCAGCGCAGACACTATGTAGACTACTACCTCGGCGTTTCAGAATGCCGCGAAAAAAATAGACACGACTGACGACCCAGCACCCACCGAAGATTGTCACGATTGCTGCTCATAGTCCGTAGCGGCATTTTTTTCTAATCATCATTGGAGGTAACCCGCAAGAAATAAATCAAAAAAGAGGAGATGGTAAGAAGACTATACCTGAAGTCAGCCCTCGCGTACCGGAAGTAGCCACCCGAGGCACTCTGCAATGCCCATTCGATCACTGACCGAAACATTACCAAAACTTATAAGCGCCTTCAGGAAAAGCCGATGCAGTACTGTTGAAACCCTAATCCGATGCAGAGCGACTGGAATACGACAGTGCACGATAAACATTACTTGAAAATTGCGCGCACGTCCCTGACAGTGGAAAGCCACTCGTCACGCATCACTACGTCAAAACCCTATATCTGCGCTGACGTTCAAAGCCGCCATCGCATGCATAAATTAGCACTACAAGTTTAGCATCAAACCCGTGTACTCAACAGTCGTAGATGAATAGCCCGGTGTAGTGAACAGACAAATTCCAAGCTCGTCCAATTTCTTACGACGCAATTGGTTGAATAAGATCCAAGTGTCGGAGGTGACGAATCAGCATCCTGCGCCACCATGTATCGCTCGTGCAATCTACAGGATTTGAAATTCGATATGCCCTAACACGGCCCTCACGATACCCTCGCTGAAATCTAGCCAGTTGGATTCTATTTCCTCGTTTACCCCCGGATTAGACTCTCATACAGATCCGCCTCGTCATTGGTGCCTTGAATAGTCTGTTTGTCTTATTGGTACTCTGTGTGGGCGCGGACGTGTGGACAATTCATCAACACTCGACGTTGTCTTCACTGTATGGGATCTTGGTTCACAGCAGTTTAGCTCGCAACGGCATGCTCCTCATCGTCCGTAGACTCCACCATCTGTAGCACCGAGTTGTTGATATGCTATCCAATCTTCGACGGAGGTGTGTTGTCGTAGTTGCAAACCCTTCGTGTTAGTGTCTGTTCTCTGCTTCCTGTCATACTGGACCGCGATAGTTTGGGAGGTAATCGAACAGAGTGTCGCAGAGTTGTGAGTCATATATCCACTCTGGGTATGACAGTCTGATATGCAAGTATGCTACAACCCTCGACGTTATCACAAGATAGTCCTAAAACCAACGGGGTCCAGCGTTGCGATGCATGCGACACCTAGATGCTTCTGTCGCTCATCCTCTTCTCTTTGCAGTCCTCCGTTTTCTATGTAGAGTGCGCAGATGACAGCATATTGGCATCACGAGCTCCTGGGGCCTCCACGCAAACTGATACCGTCGACATGCGCCGAGACTGCAGCATCCTCCTCTTCACGCAGCTTCGAAGTGCATTTGTTATCGTCTGCAAAGTGTAACCGGAGTGTAATGTCTTGCAATGGAAGCCGAAGGTACGTTATGTTACATATGTGTAGACCCCTCAAAACAACATACTCAGCATTTCAGATCAACTGAGTGCAGAGACACGTGAATAATCGCAACATAATGTCCGGAACTATTTAAGTCCATAAAGGCATCGACTCATGACACCGCGCCCTGTGTATTTCTGACACAAGCCAAATAAGGTTATATGACACGTCACCCCAAACTTTCCCTAACTCAACGAACCATCTTCATGACCACCTTCCTTCTGATCGCGCACGACCACATCTCATTCCCCTCGCTTAGAGTCTCGGTGTTTGACAAAACCTAAGTCGATGTCAGCACAGCCCTTTCCCCCCCCCCCCCCCCGTTTCCCACACCCACAACACTCGTACGCATTCTCTCTCTGTACACGCATGATCGACAGGCGCTGCTGAAAGCAACACAGTCTCGTCACCATACGCGCACGGCAGAAGTGATCGCTGCGCTTATTTGGAGGATCTTAAGCTGTTCAGGATTCTACACCAAGTATGCGGAAACATTCGCAGTATGCTACCGCTAATGGAGGAGCATGCATGGGAATTTGGTTAGTGTATATGGCTCTAGTTCATTTTCATTTATGTTTTGTAGAACTTACTGCGTCGACTGTATCGTTTTATGTGTCAATGGATTCGTGGAGTGCGCTTCTCTAAGTGACTGTTAAACCTAACGGTCTCTTAATTCTAATCGGCGCTGCCCCCATCCAGTCCCTTCGTGCGTGCCACGATTATCAAAAGTATCCTTCCGTCAGCGCGTTCTCCTGTCTGGCAGATCTAGATGCTTTAGTGGAGACCGTGATGGAAACCCTAGAATCGTGTAGTAGCACGGACAGCTCACTGTCGACCACTATATATGCGCCGTCGCTCTTCTGGTCATGGCACAACTCCAAGATAAGTAGACAGAGTAGAGATCCAATATTCGATCACCCAGTTTCATTTCCTTTGATTGCGAAGATGTTCGGGCGGGCAGGCATGGGATCCCCATCACACGCAGGTCGCATGCCGCCTTCGCGATCCAACCAGGTGCGTCTCAGTCGATGTTCAGTGCGTTTCAGGCCCATTTCTCAATGGTTTTTGAATGAGTCCACTATGATTTGGGCTAATAGGTGCATGATGTATCGTCAATTCATAACCTTTGCTAGAATCTCTTAGGATGTGAACATTGTATTTGTGGCACACCCGCAACTTGCATTGTTTCAATAGCTTATTACTGACTTCAGGACGTTCGGTGGCAGGCATCCCCTCATAGTACCTCTGCCCCGACTCCCCGCCCGAATGGCGTGCTTGATTCATGTGGGCCATCTACGCATGCACCAACGTTGCAGCGTACCTCACCTCATTTCTCAGGTGACCGCGGAAGAGCTATCCCCATTCGCCCTCGCGTGGCGTACGCTCCTTTGCCCATGGTCAGCACACCACCCCCGATGCAACCGTCGACTGCTACAGCGCCACCACGACATTGTCTCTCCGAACCACCCCCTCGCCGGTCCCCAACTGCCATTTCTCCGCCGAATGCAATTGTCGACCGCGCTGTCGTGGCAGTGCCCTCACGCCCACGCCCTCTACCGTGTGCAGCCCAACGGGACGCCGCAAATGCCGCTCGTCGCCAAAGCAGGCACATGGACCACATTGGCTATGGAGAGATGCGGGCAGCACACGCTGTAGGCAGGCAAGCACGATTTCCAATCCCGACAACTCCAGCTGGCGACATCATTGGACAACGGACGAAATGGCATAGGGCTGTTCGAGCAATCGCAAAACGAACGTTAGACTGGTCGATTCGGGAGCACAAAAAGCACCCTGTCTCGTGGAAATGGAGCTTGGACACAATCCAACGGGAGCTTGACGAGATGTTCTCGTTTGATGTGCCAGTGAGAGAGGACGTACTTACTGAATACATTGCTGGTTTCATTAGTAATGATAGGTCGAAGTGGAAGAAATTCTGGACAGAGAACAACCACACCAAGCACGAGGATTGCCCCGACGAAGCCTTTGTCATGCTGGACAAATATTGGAGAAGTGACGTTGGTAAGAGAGAAAGCGAGATGATGAAGGAGAAGCGTGCTCGAGTTGGTGCGTCATCAAGCGGAAGTTTGCCCTACAGTGACGACTCGCCATCACAGAAGCGACTCAGGCACGACGAAGAACCAGAGGACTATTTGGAATTTGCTACAGACAATTCGAATGATCCCTTATCCCCTGTATGGCTATGCCCATCCACTCCTCTCGCATATCTTATTATTTACATTGAACATTTCTCACTTGACTGTGTGATGTACTATGTGATGTATTTGTCTGTGTGTCTTCTAACCTTGTGAGTATCGGCTAATGTCGTATATCGCAGGACTATAATGCCTACACTTTCACAACCCAGACCCCCTTCAACAGTTTTGAGAGCACACGGTCCGAGCCTTCGGTGCCACTTGGCCATGATTCATTAATGGACGCCGAGACTGAGTACGCAAATGTCGGCCACATCCATTCGCACACAGATAATTCAAACCATTACGCCGCCAAGTTCCGTCACTCAACGGTATGTTTGAATGCAAACCTCATTTCAATGGTCATAGGACATAGCGGGTGTGCACATTTATGGTTGAACTGACAGCACATGATTGACATTTCACAATGCACAGGATTCCAGTGGCCGTCAGAACCAGGGATACTCAAACGGTAATGACTTGTCCGATTACGAATTAAAAAGGTTCCACGATGATATACAAGCACAGGAAAGAATGCGAATCGAGCGGCTCGAATCCCGGCTCATCAGGGCTGAAGACTCGAACTTGGCTATGGGGAGCCGTCTCGATTTCATCCAGGCAGACGTGAGTAGCACTCGCTCAGCCATGCAGGAGCTGATCCAAATGATCAAGAGATCTGCTGCCGCTACGAAGGAGGCAGACATTTATCCTCCTGAGAGGGCTCTACTACAGAAGACTTCACCTGACGTAGAAGGTAATTCAGGACTCAACATCCGTGGTCAATAGCTCATTGAAAACCTCTGTATCATCACGTTTTAGCCGTATAATTAGGGATCTCTGATTATTTTTTTTTCTTGCTCAGCGTCACCATCACGGAGCGACAGGACCGTAATTCTTTCGCCTCAGTCAGCAGTAACGACCAATGCGATCAAACCGCGTGAGATGGAGAAGACGATATCTCCTGCCTTGGAGCGTACCTCCGACATCGCCAAAGGGATACCAATTGCTGATCCAGTTGCTGAGACACTCGGCATCCCGACCATCATCCCGCCCATCGTAGCTGCAGCGACTACAAATGTGACTATTGATCCTGCACCGACTCTCGACTCAACTCAGCATACTGAAGATCCAGGAGTCCCCGAAGCCGAGATTGACGTAGCGGCCTGTGGTTATCCCACACGTCCCGGAACCAGCACTCCACCGCCCCCTGATGGCCACAAGAGTATGATGCACCTTTTATGCCCACAGACTGCACCAGACTGGGACTCGTCTGATTTCGAACCTACTCCTCCTCGTCGCAACCAAGTACCTGCAATTGTACCGGTCGAAACTCGTGGCAGGAAGAAGGGGAAAACTCTAACACTATGCACCAAGGCTCCACCAGAACCCGTAGTGCCCCGAGACGATGGCTGCGACCCCATTTCGATAGGGAAACTGGTATGGATTTTACACCCCGCGTTCCCTCTTCTGGCTGTTGCGCAAGGCAAGGCTGGTGTTGCATGGAGAACGAAGTCCAATAAACTCGGTGCACAATGCTCTGAAGGACATCAGTGGATCCAGGTACAGCGGATTTTTAAACACGATGTGCCTCTAATGTTCCCGGAACCAGAAGTAGGATGCTCCATCGTCGAGAGTGCATTGCCCCCTATGCAGGGGCGTCACAAATCCATAATGTGGTCTTCTCGGCATCTAGTCTCATTCAAGCCATAATCAGAATTTGGTATGGCATAGTGTCGTCGTGTAGGCTTCATCTGTAGACACAGTTATCTATTGAGCATGTTACCTCCATGTTGTACACCAAATCAGTGTTACCGCTTTTCGGAACCGACAGGTGCATTTGAGAATTAATGATATACAGAGGTGCATTTTCTGTACATGTGTCAACTATACAAACACACGCATCCTCAAAAAGCACCGGCTGATCATAAAACAGCCCAAACAAATCATCCACCTGTTTCACCGCATCGATCCACCGACAATACCCTAAAACCGACAACACAATTCAGCCGACACTGCAGGTGAAATCACCGTCACTACAATTCAAAAATAGATGCACCCCGACATTAATTTGCTCCAGAATTGGCAATCAGAAATAGGATTCACTTTTACATTCAGATCCTTGCCGACAGTTGATCATCCGCTCATCCGGATACCCTGACCGGATATTCCACAACTTGGATATCAAATCTCCCCAACCGGATACCATCTCCGACCGGTTACCAACCGCGATGTTACAACATGGGTCGGTTATGAACAAACGTCCGGATACCATCCCGAATCCCAATTATCAACCGGACATCGTGCGCGATGAGGTCATCAATTTCAGTCCCATACCCGGTGGAACACAAGACGCATGCTGAGTTAGCGTGTTATGATCATCGATGACGCGATTCCAAATTAAGTCCCGACAACGCCAGCACACGCGTCCAGCATGTGTGCTGGATTTACCTCTCCCAGAAATAGGACCTGGGTTCGAGCCCAGACTATCGTCATTTATAGAACAGAACAGTTTCTGACTGTGCCGGGTTACACCGGGCTCCAAAGTGAGTATACTAGCGTGTGTACACCAGCGCTGTGTGTACTGCCTGGTCTATACTCTCGTATTCTGGAACCACAATTCCAGTAGGGATCCCTATCCTGTTTAGTTTTCATTGGAACTCACATTGGGTTGGCAACCTCAACCCCATACACCGTACACATTAAGGGACATGGTTCTCCAACTCCATGTGAGTTATTGGAGCCATGATGGTGAATTATTCTTAAGGTAAGAAAGAGCAGGTTTACCAAACCATATGGGGTTAACAATATGGAGACTGAAGCGCACTATCTATCTTTAAAGTAACTTCTTAAATAAAAGTTATTGTCACTTTTTCACTACCCGTATCAGGTTAATACAAATAAAATTTAAAAAGGGACAATAATATTTAACTCGCAATTCTTACAAATATTGATATTGCCATTCAGTGATTCTGACATAACTAAAATTATTATTCCATAATAAAAATTATATTTTTAAATTGCAGTATCTATGTAATTTTCAAATATTACGAATACTTTTCATCACAACCCTGAAAAAACGAGGTCTCCATCCTGTTTAGATTTCATTGAAACTCACACTGGGTTGGTAACCTCAACGGTTCAACCCCATTTACAGTACACATTAAGGGTCATGGTTCCCCAATCCCATGTGAGTTATTGGAGCAATCATGGTGAATTCTTCTTAAGGTAAGAAAGAGCAGGTTTACCAAACCACATGGGATTAACAATATGGAGAGTGAACCGCACTATCTATCTTTAAAGTAACTTCTTAAACAAAAGTTATTGTCACTTTTTCACTACCCGAATCAGGTAAACACAAATAAAAAGAAAAAAGGGACAGGAATATTTAACTCCCAATTCTTACAAATATTCATATTACCATTTAGTGGTTCTGATTAAACTAAAATTAGTAATCCATAATGAAAATTTAATTTTTAAATTGCAGTATCTATGTACATACTTGTATAGGAATTCTGAATTACCGGAATCTTCAAAATTGCATAGAATTTATTTGGAATAGAATTCTAATCCATAATTATACTAACATGTATTTTAATGATAATATGATGATAACATTTGCGTAAATATGTTCCTAATTAGAGTATAGTAAATTATTTTTCACTGCTAATAGTGTATTTATATTCGTGTAAACCCTAATATAATTACAAACTATCATTTAAACTCTAATCTTGTGTAATTAAAATTGAATTTGTCTTTGAACAAATATTAATTTCATATATCTGAAAGGATAATTATGTTAATTAGGATTATTATGTTTATTAAATATGTAGACGTCCATATTCAATTAATATTAAATTTTTAGAAGATTGAATTTTAATTTATGGCAATCACTACACATTTATTTATTTTTCCTTCACTAAAGAACAATTAATTTCGTAGTTCAATCTCATAGAATTTTAATTTTAAAAAATTAAAACAATTAGCCCGCGAGGACGGGCATTGCATCCCGCGGTGACCAGGCCGAACTCAAAGTCGGCGCGGTCTTTGGTCCCTGCGAGGGCGATGTCCAGCACCCCACCCATGACCTCGTCCACTTCACTTTTCCACAGTTCTCTACTTCGTTTCTCTGTGTTCCGGAGGTTGTGTCTGTGGCGCGGAATATCTTTGTTGTAGTTTGCGTAGGATGAGCATATTGTTTCCCGCGAGTTGAAGTTCATTTACTTCTTAGAATTGTTGGGTCTACAGTGCTTTAGTTGTTTCAGTGTAGGTTGTTTCTTGAAATTGGTTTGCGGTGTTCAGGGTTTATGTTTTCATTTTCGGTTTAGGGTTCTTTTTGCGCGGAGGATGGGTTCGGGGTATTTCCTGTATACGTTGTTCTAGGTTTCTGCTTTGAGGGTTCTGTGCAAGGGTATAAGGGATTGAGCTCCTTTGGTAGGACACAATTTAGGGTTATTAGCATACACATAGTTGTTCATAGGTTTTTTGCATTCACAATCGCGGAGTGAAGCGGAGGCTGCGGCGGTTTATGAAGCAGGACTATCTTCACAGGGTTTCCAGGTAAGTCATCAACTTCGTTCACTTTTATAAGTTCGCGTTTGGTTTTTTTTGAAACAGTTCTGTCAATATCCAAAGCTCTGTATTGTTTTTGATACTTGTGGTTGGAAATGTGGATTTTTTGATTTAAACTCTTGTCATGGACTCGTGTCGTTGCTTTCAACTACTTGCCTTTACAAAGAATATGCACAGAAGTTCTGTTGGAGTTCAATTTGCGGAATTGAATTGAAGCTATGAATGTTCTGTAATTCACTGTAATTGTTACGATTGTGTAGTTTCAATTTCTTCTTTCCTTCGAATTGTAGGTCAAACAACATGCATTTCAGTAATTCTGGAAAACTGATACGACCATTTCTGCAATATTATGATTGCTCTGTGTCGGAATTGATAGGTTCTACTGATTTGAGGACTGAACGTTAGGTTAATTGATGTCAAGGTTGTAGTTATGTTGATAACAGTTTTTGCTACGTTGCATTGATTTTGGCGCCATTGTTTTGAGCCATATGTTTATGTGTTTTGGTAATCTGATCGACTTTGCTTATATTAGAATCTTCTGAAAAGGAATCCTATTACATTTGTACTTTTCTCCCGTATTTTTCGGTGCGAATATTGAACGTCTCGAATATTTATTCCATCTTCTGATACACTGCAACCATTTCTTTTTGCAGGCAAAACACGATTGACATAATTTCCAAGAAAGAAACACGGGCTAATACATCTGGAAATGGCCGAGAGGTAGAAAACGAAATGCCAATATCATATACTCCTCATGAAACAAAGCTTGACTGCAGTGCTAAAATGTGAAATTCAACAAAAACAAAGAATAATGCAATATATTATTCATAAAACTGACGATAATTCGATCATAAAAGCCCACAGTTTAGCTCGACTCGAGCTAAACTGCTTAGCAGCCCATGGTTTAGCTCGAGTCGAGCTAAACTGGAGGTACAACTCTCCTCCACTTCCTGGGAGTGTCACATACAGTTTAGCTCGACTCGAGCTAAACTGTAGAGCTACCAAGCAGGACTGCCCAAGCAGTTTAGCTCGAGTCGAGCTAAACTGCAAGGCTCCCATGGTTGGAGCCTTACAGTTTAGCTCGAGTCGAGCTAAACTGTAGTGCTCTTCTGCATGAATGACCAAGCAGTGTAGCTCGACTCGAGCTAAACTGCTTGGGCTTTCAGCATGGGAGCCTTGAAGTTTAGCTCGACTTGAGCTAAACTGCTGGGATGCCATCGGTTACTTGATAAATAGAATCAACATTTAGCTCGAATCGAGCTAAATGGCTTTGAATTTGTCTAATGGTAAATGTGTCCTCCTTGCAGTGAGGAGAGAGCAAGGGTAACTGAGGCGCTACGACATTTCTTCAAGCCTGTTCCTATATCTGATTCAGATGACGATGACGGGGATGACTCAAGCACATACGAGCCGTGGACCTTCAAAGACCCCACGAAGGTCAAAAATTGGACTCTGCGATGGGTTGCACACACCCCATATCTTACCTTCGCAACCATTTTCAAGGGAGAAGTCGATGATCCCGAGGTCATCGATATGGATACAAAGGTCACCGAGTGTGACAATAAGGGAAAAGACCAAATCAAGATCCTCTGCTCATCTACCGGGGCTAATCCATACCTCTTCTCCATAGTAGTAGACGTAGCGGAGAACCTCTTCAACCCCATTTCCTTAATGGAAAGTTTGTCCAATTCACCTTTCGAGGAGATAGTCTCCACGATGAGACAAGAAATACTGGACAGGAAATGGGCAACAAAGGATGGACGAACTCTCGGGGCGAAATCTCTAGCGTGGAAACTGAGGAATGTTGTCTGCACCCTTGCTCTCCGCGCAACGGAGGCAAAGGTGAAGCAGAACCTCGGAAAATCTCAAGTTGACGTTTCTCGAGTGACAGCAACCGGAAGTCAGATGGGGAGCCAACAGACAGGACGCAGTAGGGGGAAAGCGATAGTTCCATCCCAAAGCCGAGGCGCTTCTGCAACTCCCACGCCCCACTCACCATTGAAAAAGAAAGGCCTCGAGAAGAAAACTGACAAGCCAAAGCCCAAGAAGGACTTGCTCTTATCTGCGGAGGACTTGGCAACAAGTTTGAACTCTGTTCTCGGGGAACTCCCCAAGGTGAACAAGGCTGGAGAGATCCTGGACTTCGATAACGCCAATCGCATTTACCAGAATTTCTTTTCTCATTGCCAAGACGAGTTCGTCTTCAAAACGAATGGGCAACCAAAGAAGTTCAGTGTGGACGTGACGCGGTGCAAGCCCGCACCGGCCGCATGGACTATCCGTGCATATGAGAAGCGGGGCATGGAGGAGATGAAGAATTACTTGGTCAACATGCCTGATAGGGGTCAGAAGCAAACCCTGTGTCTGATGCCAGACACGAAGGCACGACCTCAACAAGAATCGGATCTGGAAGGCTGTACATTCCACATCATCAACGGGCAACACAGCGTGGCGGCGTCCAAATCTCTCATCGAGGATAACGCCAGTGAGGAGTTGTTGAGGGACTTCAGGAGGTGGGATGCGTACATCGTCTGGACGAAGGATCATGATAAGCTGCGAAAAATCTCAGCATTCTATAATCGGGTGAACCATCTCGCACCGTTCAAGCCAACTTGGGCAAGCAATATACTTGCCGCTAGAAAAGTGTGGGAGAGGTATGGTAAGCCCCAGAAGAAAAATGCTGCCACTGGTGCTGCGGACCGCAGGAGTACAGGTCCGAAAAGTAATCCAGCGTCGAAGACATACGACGTAAGTTCACTGATTCATTAGCATTAGCAGTTTAGCTCGACTCGAGCTAAACTTCCTGCAGTTTAGCTCGAGTCGAGCTAAATATTGATAGTCTTTTTCGTTTTCAATATTCTGGTATATCTCGATCAATTTAGCTCGAGTCGAGCTAAACAGTAGTTCCGAGACAGCATCATCTAAAGATTCTTCCTGTGCGAATGCAGAACTTTTTGAATGCTATCAGGGAGCGCTTCGCTATGATCGATGTGGCGAAGCATCAAGCCATGGTGGCGAAGAAGGGAGGGAAGAACACTATCTCCCGAACAAACGAGCTGTTTATCATCACATCCAGTGATGAAACATGGGACCTGTGGAAGGAGGTGATCGCGTCTGTGGCATGTGGTGGACTCATTGATCCCGACAGCAAACCTCCGCATAAGAAATTCTATGAGAGGAAGGGGTTCGTTCCGGACAAGGATGGGACGCTTCCGAGGGAGTTCTTCAAATGGCTCGGGAACTTGACAGAGGCAGATCACCAGAAGATGTGTAAGCACATCCTGCATAAGTCTGGGCCAAGTCGGAAGTACACATATCCGAAGGTGACCATCAAGCAGAATACGAGTGTATTGGAGGACTGCTACTCGGTCAAGGAGTGGGCGGAGCGGAGAAAACGTAAGGCTGTAGCTCAAGCGGAGTTCAACAACATTAATCCAACGCTCCATTTATTCAAGAGAGACGGCCTTGATGTACCCGCTTGGAAGCAGGTTACAGAAGACTTACTTTGTCTCCAAGGAGTCAAAGCACGTTCTGCTTGATTGGGGTATTCCAGACTCGTACTGGACTAACTCCAGAGCTACACAGTTCCGCAACAAGTCGGCCAAGGATCTCTCCCCATATGCGGTTGAGTTCTTCAAAACCTTCCTGAAGGTTCGACATGCATTTCAGTGCCCTTCAGCTGAGATGTGGTTCCTCCCATTTATCAGGGAGCCTCGACTCTCCTTTGGATCTTGGCCCTCGGATATATGGAGGTTGTCGGGCGACGCAGTCACAGTCGGGATCATCGACTTCCGGTTCCTCCCAACCTACAAGACGAGGCATAACTACACTTTGGAGAACCCCTTCTTCATGGATTTTTTCAATATGATCGAAGAGTATGGGCAGCCCCAGTTTAACGATGTTCGGCACTGGCTTCTCATTTGCGGAGACGATGAGGACTTCGCCCAGGTGCTCACTTGGGTGGAGCGAAACACCTTGAGTGGTCGCAGAAGAGTCCATTCAGAGTATTTACCCGCTCCTAACGAGCGACTCGGCGGACACCCCCCAAAGAGCAGAATCGCGATGGAACCCGTCAAACTCCTGTTTCTCATTGATGATAATTTACTTGAGAACGAAGTGTCAACGCCAGAACCTCTGAGCGAGTACAGAACTCCGGACCACCCACTGTACAAGGACAACAGGAAGTTCAACGAAAGGAGGTACGCAATGTATCCATCCGAGTTAAGGATGGAGTTCTACCTGCAGGTCCTCGACACTTTCTGCAGTACTGGGGTGGCGGTTTATCAGCTCTATGCGGGAACGAAGTCCCTCATAGCCGCCGCGGTAAGTTTCCACACTTTAGCTTGAGTCGAGTTAAATCGTTCCACTGTTTTGATCACATGCACCATGTATGCACACACTTCCACACTTTAGCTCGAGTCGAGCTAAACCGTGTTTACCTTGTCTTTGTTTTCTTCAGATGCTCTCGATCTCGTCTTTCGTGGTGGCGGATGATAGTGACTCTCCTCATATGGTCGAAGCTCAGGCACTTGGATTAACTCTGGACCCAACCGATTTTAGTGTCGACGCTTATTTTGTCGATAAGGAACGGTTTCCGGAATACGGCAGAGCCGTGCGGAAAGGGAAAGGCAGAGCTGCGGAGGAGGGTGACGATGTTGATCTGGGGGAGGATGCCCCCACCGAGGAACAGACCCCCTCCTCGAGTGCTGCGGACATTAGCAATGAGAGCGATGCTCCGCCTTCTGATCCGGTAAGTCAGACAGCATCTGAGGGTGGAGTGGGGAGAAGACTCGAATTTCCAGACGTCGACATTACACGTACGGACGATGAGAGACCGGGTTCTGCACCGGAGCTGGGATCCGGAAGTGGGAGAAAGACTGGCGGTGCGCGAAGTACTGGAAAGCCGGCACAGAAGAAGAAGAAGCCCAACCCTACAGCGCGGCAAGCATCCCCGTTGGGGAGAGCCGCTCCCGATCCAGATATTCAAGCTATTCTCGCAGAATTGCAGGCGACCAAGGATAGGAATCAAGCATTACAAGATCAGATGGCACAGCAGGAAAAGGATATAGAGAAGACCGTGCAGGCGGCACTGCAGAATGTTCTGCAAGGCATGAGTAATGCCACTCTTTTCCCGAATGCGGGTCCAGTTCTGCCCAATGTCCAGCCGATAGGTAGTGCCCTGCCTACTTCGCGAATACTTGAGATTTTGGGCTCCCCTACTGGTCGTGCAAAATTGCCAGAGTCGGATCCGAGTCCCGCATCAGTGCCTGAGCCAAGCCATCATTGCACCGACCAGGTCATGCGTGACCCTAGTCCCAGCCCACCCCGATCTCCCTCCCACAATCAGACTCAGGGAGATGCTCCCGAGACATCTTCAGGTCCCTCCCAAACTTAGATTTTTTGAACTCGGAATTTTGTAGATGAGGTGTTAATACCGGAGTAGTTCACTGAAATGTGCATTTTGTACCAAAACGATTGTAATTAATACAAATGGGCTGTTTAGCTCGACCCGAGCTAAACTGTTCAACTTTTTTCCAATCCCTTCTATGTCAGCTTCTTTGATCACTCTCTGATGATTCTATAGTTCTCTTGCAATGCCCAGGTCACGAAGTGAATGAGGAAGTGGAAGATCTTTGGATCGTGGATGATGTTGTCATGGCCCAAACTGCGGATGAGCCTGTACGCACAAATATGGATTTAGATGTCACGGCCCAGTGTGCTCTGACCTTGCCAACATGCTTAGAGGTCTTTCCTAGCGATCAACCTCAGAATTCATTAGGGTCGATGGGTCCTGTGGAGGATCGGGATGTTGTAGAAGGCCAAGCCGACGATGCTCAGGTATTTCATCTATCATTATATCTCGTTGCACTGTTTCCTTGGAGAATGACTTGCCTTGCGACTGTCCTCATTGTATCATTCGTATAACCCCGTCCTAGTATAATATAGTAATGTCCATTTGTCATCGGTATTTCCTCTCCATGTGCGCGAGGCATCTGGATGTGACGTAAGTTCTAGTGAAGAATTGAGTCCTGTCCCGACAAGACCTCAGAGTGGTTGGTTGAACGTTGTCCTCGACCTCAATGGAATACTATGCTCCAGTACTCCTAATTGGCCTGGAAAATCATTCGTTAGCCATGACCTTAGCATCCACTCAGCGTCCAAGCCAGCAGCCGTGGGCCCCAAGCTTGTTTGTGTCAGGCCCAATTGCGCTGATTTCCTTCGTCGGTTGTCAGCATTCGCAACCATAACCGTCTGGAGTTCGATGAAGACTTCGACGACAAAAATGATCTGCGACTATCTGTTCGGTCCGATTCGTCCTATCTATCCGCTCAGAATTCTAGGTCAAGAGGACTGTCAGAGAGTTCCTATGGGCGTAGATTTTCGAGGTCGTCCGGTATATATGAAGGAACCCGGGACTCAGAAGGACATCTTCCTTAAGCCGATGTCCGATGGTCTCTTTCGTAAATTTGGTGGCCTATATTCCGAAGCCAACACCATTTTTATCGACGACAGCCCGATCAAGCACTATCAGAATAATTCTTACAATGTCCTTCTACTCTCCACTTGGAACAACCAGAATCCCGATGCCGCAGATGATCGTTTTTTGTTGTCGAAACTTTTGCCATATCTTGTAGACCTACACCACTTTGTGGGGACAATCGCTAGATTCAGGGCCGAGCGTCCGATCGGGAAGAAAATGTATTATGATGACCGTTCTACCTGTGAACAATACGCTAAGATTAATGAGGCAATTAGTCGTAGACCATAATTTCGCATGGTTCCGGTTCTCTACTTTGTTAATAGACATTTCATTACTGCCGCGCAGCGATTAGTATGTTCTACATCTTAACCACTTGCGTAATCTTTGTATCCAGACTACTCCTTTTGTAATACGAAGATCATATTTTTCTTTCTTGATCTACTCTGCCCCTTGCGACGAACCCTTATCCATTGCTGAATTATTGGTGGATGTATGTTTCTATTCGCTTTGTGTATTGCAGGATAATGCATGTCGAGCCTCTGTGGATTCTTTGAATTATACTTATGGGTGCGGGCCCTCTCTACGTAGCAGAGGGCTTCTGTTGCAATCCGTTGCAACAGCGCAGTCCACGATGGACTATTCAACTATGGCTGTCGACGAAGGGGTTGTGGACAGCCCGGTTAACCTGTCCGTTCCCAAGACCCTGAAATCCCCTTCTCCTATGTGGCCTAGGACCGTACTGCATGTTCTATCTCCGAAACGACAGAGTTCTATCCCTACGAAGCGTGCTCTTTAGAACAATGTGGAGGACATGCCGTCACCACCACCGGCAAAGGTTGGTTTTCATTCCTCAGTATTCGCTCTTCATTCCTTTCTGATGTTTCTTTCTTGTAAGTTTCTTTCATGATGTTTCATTCTGATGTCCTTATTTTAGCTCGAGGCCACCTAAAATGATTGATCTTCTTCTACTCTCGTCTAGGTCTAGTTCTAGCTTATGTAGGCCTCCTCGTTCAAGGTCCGTTCGACCTTTACAATTGCACTCAGCAGTTTAGGTCGATTCGACCTAAACCGAAATCTCTTCCCAATGCTAATTTATCCCCTTTGCAGATGCCGAGGCTGCGATCAACAACTACTGGATCCAGGGCAAGGAAGTCCGCTGACTCCCACTCTAAACCATCCAGTACCCGTCGCCACTCTCTGCCAGAGTCAAGCATCGGTGACAGGCGTAGGCAGAAGTTGCAACGTCTTCTTGATAGTCCAATGATGCAGGTTGAGGGAATGTCGTGGACACGTCAGCGCCAACGGGAATTTGTCAAGTCAAGAATTGAGGCTTACGGAGGGACTCCATAACCATATAGAGGATACTATGTACTGTATAGCAATGGCGCAGACAATATAGACGATTATAAGACTCCTCTGTGTTATTTCAATGTAATTATGTTTTGAATAAAACGATTGATCTGTTTGTCAAATTCTCTCGTCTGCTATTTTTGCCTCATTGTCTTGCACACTTTTTGTGTTATTCAAATTTCCGAATGTAATTTATGTGAGTGGACATTGCGTTTTATTGAAACCTTGGGTTTGAAAAGGTAACGGATAGTTACTACTAAAATTACAGGGGACGTGGTATATTCCTAAACCTTGTTTATATTGCGTTTAGGTGTGATCGACCTAAATGACTTAATCATCATCTCTATTTAAACATGTTTTTAATGAATCAATGAACATTACTAAGTTTTCTCCTGTATGTTCGTGCATTTAGGTCCACTCGACCTAAATGACATGGGCCTCATTGTTCCTTTAAGGTGTTTTTAATGATTTAATATTGATTTCCGCAAGATTGAAGTAAATGGGAGATGACGAATGTCGCCATTTCTCTACACTCTGATTTCCCAAAATCAAGAATATCTCCCAAAATAACGAATATGGTGTTCTACTTAAATCACTGAAATCCGGTCCCCTAAACAAGACACAGGTCTTTGGCCCTGGGCAGCAGTCTATAGTGTCATAGGCAAGGCCAAGTTGCTTAAGGACCTTCGACGCGTGGTACTCATTTTGAGGAAGACAATTCACCTTCGGTAGCATACTTTTGCTTAATATCGCAAACACCTCGTTCACGAGCATATTGGACGCACCGTGGGTACGTAGGCAATTCAGTAGTAATAACGTACCTCCCAACTGCATCAGACCTGATCCGGCGAACAGAGGAGTTCTCGCACTCTCTTCAAGAAGCTCCTCAGCTGTAGGAGGCAAAGTTTCCATAGCCGCCAAGTCGTCGTCTGGAACGTCTTCATCTCGGCCATGGTGTTCTCGGTGTTCACCTGAATCACCGCCCTCCCCTGATGCACTGCACGGGACCGGTTGTGGATCAGCAGTCGGCCGCAACAGATTCTGAATTTCCTCCTCCTCCTCAGCTGCATCCTGAACATTTCCTATATCGCCAACTAATCCATCATACACATGGAAAATGTGCTGAACCATGTTTTCCATTCGCAGCCCCTCATCAATGCTTCTATCACCTCTCCTCGCATATCCCCATCCCCTGACGCCAAAGTCGGCAACAATCTCTTCGTCCCACTCAATGTCGGACTCATCCTTGTCGAAACCCTAACACAACATGTATTCTTTCAATTCCCACTGAGAAACAGAGATTCTAAAACCGGAACTTTGAGATACGCCACAACCACTGAAAATCACAATATGGAAGAGTATTCGAACTTACCTCCGTCGAGCCCCTGTACAAGGGATGTCTTCCGTATCGCTGCAGGTGTTGCCGCACCACTGCCCTGAACCGAACGGATCTATTCTCACCACAACAAATATTGCATGGACATTTTCGCTTCAATGAGCGCGTTCTGTCAGCTACAATTTCTTCTCTGAATGCCAATTTCTCGTCCCGCTCATCTCGCCTTCTCTTATGGGTTAGTGGAAGCCTCTCCATTGTGATTAATCAGATCTGTTTCCTTCGACATTGACAGGACCCAGTGGACAAAGGTTCACGCGAAACGGTCATCTAGAGACCCCAGCAAGCCTGAGAGTAGGACGACACTCAGTGTGACTGTTCCGTCAATGACTTTCATCCAATAGTTTACAATCAACGACAGATTTATCAAAAACTCATATTCGACAATATCGTGCCACTGTGAGGCACGAGAATGTATTTATTGAAAAAGATGAAACATTGAGGCTTGCAACACACACTTCACCGGGAATGAGATTTCCATGTCTCATCTGCCTAACATATCTCTATACGCATCTCTACTGCACTTCTTCTTTCTCCGAATCAAGTTGTTGATATCTCCAAGAGTTTGTAATGGGCTGCTCAGCTGAATTGACCTCATAAAAAATGACGGAGTCAACCACCGAAAGCATGCAGTAGTAGATGTGTAAGCAAATCGCTACTTGTTGAATCCGGAATCTGTACCGCCCTACAGATCAGGAATAGCATGAGATAGTGCCAACAGAACACCTCGTTCACAAGTAGTCTCTCTTGCAGGACATGGTTCCCAGAGGAGTCCAGCGGGCTAACGTCTCCTGGTTCTAGGTCAGGCATGTCTATGAATTCCCCATTGAGGTCGTCCCCTACCCACTTATTGGAACTCACGTATACTGGTTCTAGCAAGCAGTCATCTTCCAATTCTGGCATGTCCTCCTCCTCTACCTGGATTTCCCATGAGCTTCCTCTACTGTTTCGGATTAGTCCACCGGCAGCAAAGCATATATCCTCTGTCAGGTCGTTATAGTGGCACGCTGTCTTTATCGCCGTCACTCCTAAACCATGTACAGACAAGGACAACGGTGAACCTTTGCCAATGCATACCGGAGCTTCCAACAGCACTTCAGAGACCTCGGAAACCAAAGCAGTACCGTCTATAGACTCTACACCAAGATCGGAAACCTCCGACCCCTGAGTCAAAGAGCAGTGCACGTCCAAAACCTCAACTGCATCCTCAACACCTCGATCCACTGTGGGGGCCTCGGGCAACTCAAATTCCCTCAGCAACTCCTCAAGGTCCCCAAAATTCCATATGTTCACCAGCTCCCCTCTGGAATCAATGCGTAGCATCGCAACCCGCCTCATCGAATTCGGACTCAACTGGTCCATGTCGACACGAAAAGTAGCTAAACAACACGAACTGGAGTACCACTCTAAGCACATTTACACGGAATGGGTTCGATGCAACCACCGAGGATATTATACACGCACGGGAGCTATCTCAACACACCTATAACCGCAACATTCACGGTTATGACCACGATGACCGCTGCTTGTGTTATTTGTCCCCATATATTTAGCGACGGCTTTATGTCAGTGTCTATATTATATCTGTAGATTCGCACGAACCAATCCCCTTTCACTTACGCTCAGCGTTTCCATTCCTAAATAGTCACAACCATCAGCCACCAACACTAGGTGGACAGAACATCCATCGAGATTAGCCTCTGCGTGATTTTTTCTGAAACACACTCTCGTCGATCACTTTTTGATTCTCTATTTTATCACTCTTTCCAGCTCGCCGTCAAGGTAACCCTAATCTAATGGGGCGAGCAACACCACCGCACCACATAGACCACCAAATCGTTGAGCAATGTTCCAGTGATTCGTGTTCCTCCCAGGACAGCTCGTCAACTGCTCCTTCATTTGCTATCCACCGAAATCGCAACGTTAGAGCAAGGACTTGCCTCAACATGGCCTTCCCTGCAAGGATGTCGCAGCGACCCCTGCACGGCGGCCCCAACACAGGTCCATTGTCATCCCCGGAGCAGGTGAGTCTTTCTGCACATTTTTTCCCTTCCCCTTCAATTTGTACCTCCATTTGCACACTGTGTGATAAGTAGAAGGAACCAACTCATAAATCGATATGCAACCGTGATATGCCAGAAACCGTCATCTGCTGCCATTTGATTTTGCCTGGCTTACGCATCTCCACCAGTATCGATTTGAAGTCTTTTACCTTGCCTTGACACTGTCATTCTAATGCGTATTGACTGTACCGGCTTCCAGCGGTGGATCTCAAAAGATAATATTAATTCTATCCCCTGTGCCACAATGTAGGACGTACCAAATTACAACTCTATCGCTCCGCCATACCATGCCGCGGTAACCCCCTTCCTTCTTTACCGGGTTCGTTACCTTTTCGTCCATGCATTTCTCACGTTTAACAAATACCATCTCCTGTGCTTGCATCAAATTTCTTCAGTCGTCATGCATGATATTTTTCTATGCCGCAGCAATTCAGTGGAGCAGTGCCAGGCTACAACATGCCGTCTACTTCGTCGCTTCGTTATGAAGGTAATCCCGACAGCCAAACGCGACCCATACTGTTGTCCCCAGGGCCTCTTCCTTCTCAATTCGGGACATTATCGGCTCAAGGACAGTGGAGCAGAGAGCAGTATGAGTCCCCTCGTACAACGCAGAGCGGACCCCAGACACCAGCACCGCATGTTGGAGCCGGATACACGAGCTTCCCAGAGACAACTGGAACTGCTTGCACTCCTGGACTGGCCATGGATGGGGGAAATTGGAGTACCCCCCCAGACACAGCTCACGAAGACAGTAGATCCACGGGAACACGAAAACGGGCTCCAAATCGAGAATTTCACCGGCCATATCTGAAGGAGATGGCGGATGCCCATGCCCAAAACCGAGATCCCCAAGTTCTCATTCCGGTATGCAACTCAGGTACGGTTCTTGGCTTGAAGAGTCCCTGGCATCGTGCTATCCGGTTATGTACTCGCCAAACACTAAATTACAAAGTGAGGAGCTATAAAACAAGACGGGAATATTGGAAATCGCAAGTTGAATGTGTTGCTGAAAAACTGGCTCAACAGTTCACGTACTCTCGACCCTTAGATATTGGTTATTTAGGGAAATTCTTGAAAAACACTCTAAAAAATGATAGGAAAACGTGGAAGAAGTACTTCATTGAAAACGGTGGTCTTAGGCACCATCGCTGCCCTGAGGAGGCTTTCACGGAGTGGCGTAAATACTGGGTGAGTGCAGCTGCGAAGGAGGAATCCATTCAGATGACTCAAATGCGCAAAGGAAAGAACAAGAACCCCCGTGCAGATGAGCCGAGTCCGAGTTCCGGGTTTGACATCCCATTGCATGCAGCGAACCAAGTAAGTTGAGTCCCGGTCATTTGTCTCATGTATTCCTTTTGATAGTCTCCTTTGCGCACCCACGTTATCTAACCCATGGCTCGTACATTCTGTTTTGCGCGTATGTGCACATCCTCAGGTACCGAACGTGAACAGCAGCCATGGAACAACTGCGAACATACAGTGCACGTCCACTTTCCATAGTGACTCGACGGCCACGCACAGCACCGGATTCCAGCAGAGCACCCCGACTGTTGGAAATGTTCAACACGTGCAAACTTGCGCATCGGGTCAAGGCCCAGGGCCCGACGACAGCACTCCACATTTTCCAAGGGTAATATTACATTTGCACATTTTCCTCCTTCACCTGCAAATCCATTTCCGGCTCTCAAGACATAATGTCGATCTAGTACGTTCTCTACAGTATTTACTCATACAGTTAGAGTTTGTATTTCATAACAATACATTTCTCATGTTAATTCTCTTCATACATCCTATAACACCTGAATTGTCCACACCATGCAGCGACCTGGTACACCGTCGTACGTTATCCGTGAGTCGACACGCATTAACGCGTTGGAGTCGACTGTGCTTCGCATGGCGTCAGACTTGACGACCAGTAAAGACGAGATCAAGGAAGTGAAAGAGTTGCTTTTACGTCTTATCAATCCCCAGCGCCCGACTCCATCGACTGTTCCAGAAATCACTCGTACTCCTCCACTGCAGCAAGCATCCGAACTCCAACCTGCGGTTCCTGAATCAGTTGCGCCCGGTCGCTCAGCAGCCCCCTCATTCCCCGATCATGGCCAGGCCATGAACGATCTGAATGGACACGCAGAACTTGCTGAACGAGTAGAAAGTGTGGCGAATCCTCCAGTCCACACCTCGACTCGCTCATGGGAGAGCGGAGAAACGGTACCAGTCACACCCAATTCTTTCCTCCAAAAGTTTCAAAATAAAATGCCTATCGGTGTCGCTGTCTCTATAGATATCTCAATCGATACGGCCACCACTTCGCACGGCATGTCACCTCAGTCTGCTCGTGCCGAGAGTGCTCGAACAGAGGTGCGAGAGGAAGTTCTGATCGGCGAATCCATGCCGGCAGACGCTACGAAGGCAGATAATGCACCTGCAGGTGTTTCGACCAGGGGTTCAATGGCGTCCATTACCGAATTCGGTCCACCACCGCGCGGACCACGTCCCCGATTTGACTACACTCTCAGTCCCCGCATGACCGCTGCACCGATAGCGGCAAACAAACTGTGCTACATACTTCACCCTGACCATGGGAACACTATCGTCGCGGAAGGTCGCACCGGTGGGAGGTGGAGGTCTCCGAAATCGCCATACGGTTCCCTATGCACCGAAGGTCAACAAATGATTCAAATTCACAAGGTGATCAAGCCGGATCTGCCATTGCCCTTTATCGAAGAGAGACAACCCTTCACCACGATGGACCATGCTGTAGTAAAGCCATCGGGTTCGTCAGTATACGTCAAATGGCATTCCAAGTTATTATGGAAGAGAAATAAACCTCCTAGGTCTTAGTAATAGTGACGCTTGCTGTAGTTTCCATTTCGATCTTTTAGTTTTAGCTGTACCTAATTGAGCATAGGAAATCGTTGTTCTCCCACCCCCTGACTCCCTTAGTCTCGAGAGCAGGATCACAGTGACTGAATCATGTCCATTAGCAGTTGCATGCATGCACAATAATAAAACACGCCTAAATAGAATAACCCATCATCAAATTCCGGATTTGCCGTGTTCAACTATTGATCAAATATTCTATCAGACAACGTCGACCCTGAAATTGCAAGCCTAAAATTAGTGCGGTAACAAAGAATATCGACTCCAAAATAGAACCCTGAACCCTGAAATAAAAACTGAATCGAGAATCTGCAAAGCTGCATATAACCCTAATCGCTTAATACCCTAAACAGTATCTACACCCTAAAAGAAAAACCCTAAATGTCTATGTCCACGTGTCACCGACATTTCTCCAAGAAAAAACCCTAAACCCGCTGCAAAGAGGTATTGACTGTATTCGAAACGGACCTCTGTAATCCGGGGATCAACATTACCCGTGGATATCATCTGGAGCTAAGGACATAAACTGATGCAAACACAATATCAGAGCGGGTATCCCGTATTCGGACGTCAATAGAAAAATTCAGGTTATAGTAAAACGGACGTCTAGCATCACGTCTATCAACTGGAGGTCCGGGTATCTTAAACACATCGGACTTCTTAATGCACAAAGGTTCTCAGTAGCGGATATTGACGAGAGCAAGAGTAAAACAGCTCGAAGAAATTATAGCGCACTGCTGACTCTCGGACGAACGCAAAAAACCAAATCATCGAGGGAGACATCCGTCATCCGCACCTACACAGTAAAGGTAAACTTTGCAGTTTCACCAACAGCCCGGGTAAAGTCCAGGCACGATCCTCGTGACAGGATTCTGCGTGGGCCCTTTCATGGCTCTGAGATCCCAAGTTCGAACCTGACGAGAATAGTACCTGCAGGTGTCAAATTACACCGAACAGTGTAACTTGTACACCATTTCGGAATTCCCTTAATTATCCCTGTTTTCGGTGTTGAACTTGGTGTAGTTGTCCAGCGTTTCCACTAGTGCAACTTACATAAGGTTGAGGACACTATTCGGTTAGATAATTAAGCCATGCAACATACTAGGAAGAGTGATTCTCTTAAAGAAAAAAGACCACAGATGGAACTTTGAGGAAGTTCCACCAAACTCTTCTCTAGAGGAAGTGTGAAATATGGACCAAAGTAATTCTGACGGGGGCCAACATTCTCAAGCAAATTAATTTTGAAAAACTAAACAATAAAAAATGCTGAAACCCATTTTCAGTTTCAATATCTAATATAGCATATTCGGAAAGGTTTGATTCCACAACCAATTACATCATATCACTTCAACACCTACAGGTCTTGTATCTTCTACAAAAAGTAATTTCAACAAATCTTCCTGCAAGCTGTGGTTAAACAACACTCACAGCTCAATCTACATACACACTGAGCTCCCAAAAGGCATTGAAAAATGCAAAGGAAGTGCCATTGGAATTAGAATGGCCGAGTGGGACTTGCCACTCTTCAGTTGCAAACATGTCACCTGAATAGCCATTGGGCAGAATTTAATCATATACAAATTACTTTAGGCTTACTTGCAAAGGCAAAATTGGTTACCATAATAAATAAATCAAGCCCTCTTCAAACCTGAGAAGAATAGCTTGAGAGCATTGCCAGATCCTTCCACATCCATAGTGAATTCCTTGTAACGCAAAAACATCTCAGCCACATAGGCTCTGGACATGGTGACCACCAAGTCCTTCCCAGCGCACTGCTTATTCTGCACTGTAGGGTCCTCAGTCTCACGCCCATTGGACCAGAACACATTCTGGATGAGCTCCTCACCTTCAGAGCCCATGAACCTTCGTGGAAGAAACTCGTCTGGCTTCTCAAACACCCTGCCATCATGCATTACATATGGCTGATAGCCAAACAACATCTCTCCTTTCTTCACCTGCATTCCCCAACATTTCATTGAACAATTCAGAAATAATGCAATACTGTACAGCCAAAGTAGCACACATACTGATAACAATGTCCAAAAATGTGGTCCCAACATCAACATCAACATCAATATACTCAATGCAAAAAAACATAAATGCATCCATCCATCACCAACAAAAGTATCCCATCTCAATCCCCATCATCCCACGCTTGTGACATGAACCCAAAGTCTAAAAACACATAATTGTCAAGCAAATCCAAACTCTGTCCCAAAACCCAACTATCTTTATGCTAAACATAACAACCCACATGACAATCCCAATTCCCAGATTGCAACAACCCCCACCGAACAATCTCAGAATATGCAACAAAAAATGCCCTCCAAGTCATTCATAGCAAAGAGTTTCTGGAGACCTAACAAGGAGTGTTTTCATATTTTAGCCAACTTGTGCCAACTTTAGCTTGGTTTCTCCAGTTTTTTATTTATTTTGTGGACTCTCTATTGAAGTAAATGTTTCGTTCGTTTCAAAAGATTAACACATAAAAAACCAAACCAAATAATTTACACCTTCCAGCTTACAAAAAACATGGTGTTTCAAAACATTTAAAAGTTGGAGTTAAATGAAGATGCCAAGGTCATCGAGAGAAAGGGCTGACCTGGAAAGAGCTGACATGGCTCTCGATGACGAAATCGGTCTTGGCCTTGGCGTACTGGTACGGTACCGGGGGCCGGAAGCGGAAGCCTTCATACACAACAGACTTGAGGAGCGGCATATTCTCCAGAGCTTTCGGGGTCACTTTGCCGTCCGTCGCGGCCACCGCGGCCGTTACCTCGGCGTGCAGCTCCTGCATCAGCTCCGGGCCGCACTTGGCAATGTACCCGGTGAGCTGCGGGAAGAAGATGTTGAACCCGCCGTAGCCGTTGAAGGAGATGAAGAACATCAGGTTCGTCACGGCGTCGTTCTTCTCGATCCCTAGCTTGGCCGCCTCCCGGAGCTCGTCGGCCGCGTACGTCTTGATGAAGTTGAAGATGGCGTCGTATTGCTCCTTGACGGACTTGAACGGCAGCGCGATCGTGTGAAGGACTTCTTCAACCGGGTGCGGGAGCCCGGTCGCGCCCGCGATCGGGAGGAGCTGCGGGTTCGACCAGGCGGACGAGAATGCGCCGGCGTTGCGGCCCAGGGAGAACTCGCCGGGGGCGGCGGGGTCGCGGTGAACGATGGAGCGGAGGAGGAAGTTGATTGCGAACACTTGGACTTCCTGGGACAAGTCCGCCTTCTCGCCCTTGGCGAGAGCGGCTTCCCAGAGGTCCATCGACTTCTCGATTTCGGTGTGGAAGTCGGGCAGGAAATTGCGCCCGTTGCGCTTCACCAGGTCGAAGCACCATTGCTTCAGCTTGGTGTGGCGCTCTTCCGAGGGGTCGAGGTAGGAGAGCACTCTATACCCGTTGGTGTAGTCCAAGCTCGGCATGTACGTCCCCAGGAACACGTCCTTCTTCTCACACTTCGTCGTGTCGAACAAAATCGGGAAGCTCTTCTGGTCTAACACACAGATAACGCGCGCGTCTTTCGCCAGGGGCGGACCCGGCGGCATGTTAGTCCGGAACACCGTACTATTATACTTCTCCACCCGGCTCTGGTAAAACTTCTCCTCGCCCTGCAACCAGAAGTAGTCCAACCGATCCTTAATAGCCCCGAACAACGGCAATCCATAATCCCCCGGAATGCTCCGCAACGGCAAATTCGACCCCGACACCGCGGCAGCCGATTGCGCAATCGGCAAACTCGACGCCATTGCCGAACTCAAACTTATCCCAATCCAAACCAACACCTCCTACCCTCGTCAACAACAACACCAACCCTTCTAGAACCCCCCCAAACCTCCACAGAATTGTCGTCTAATTTCTGAACAAACCTCAAATCCTCCAGAGTCTCAAAGCTCAATCCTCTCTAACTAGTCAGTCTCCGAAACTGCGTCCAAACTGTCGAGATCGTGCCGCACTAAATGCATTCGCATGGCGCCGTGACGGTCAACACCGTGCGTCGGATTGCTGCGCGGAGCGAAGCTCCGGGTGAGCTACCTTGCGCCTAGTTTCCATTTTTCGACGCTGAGAAAGTTCCGATCCGCGAGCACATGTGTCCGACTACAGTGTGCAGTTAGTTTATCCGCACGTTCTTCGTTGACAGCCGAGGCCGACGACCGTCGAGGGTGACGTCAGGCTCCGGCGGTTTCGACGGAAAGTCGTCGCCTAGCGAGGCGAAATGGGAACGGACGGTGGCGATCGTCGGAGAGGAGTGGGGACGGAAGATGTGGACGAACGGACTTGGCGAAAGGATTCGGGGCGGGATACATGGGTGGCGGATCATTGCACGGTCGTTGGTCTGACCCGATGGAGGTTGGACTTGAATAACGTACTAGTAACTAACTTACCTACTAACTTAGTTCACTAGTAACTTTCAGGTGATTGCTTCCCCATACAGAACGTGCATTCTGCATTCTGCATTCTGGCTGTCTTGTTGAGGAAATTCTTCAATGGCGTCGCTAAGGTCGCTTATTCGTATGATGTATCTGTCCTGCCTCAGGCGAATTTGTTGCACTGTTTCCAGAACGTGGCGCAATTTCATATTTGGAATTTATTGTTGTGCTGGTATTGTTATATTTTTTTATTTTAGGGTTTGTTGGAGTTTTCTGGATGAATGAAAATCTTTAGCAATGAGGAGGGAATCCATTAAATTGTCAACATTAGCAAGCTGCTGAGCAGTTTTGGATATTTTGTTATTTTTTATTGAGGGGTTGGAAATGATTCTGCTACATTTTAAAAAGAGAATGAATGTAAAATAAATAAAGATGAGGTAAACGGATAATATGGGTTCCGTAATTTCCGTTTGAGATGCGCTTGGATTTTGAGGAGAAATTGCTGGTCTTGACTGCGAGAGCTTGCCGGTCATTCAATAAGGGTTGGTTTAGATGTGGAGTTTGGACCTACTAGATGTTGCTTCAAAATAATTGAATCCATTTCTTTCACTGACGGAGAAGTTGAAGTCTCTGAATCACCTTTAGTTGAGGTTGCCCGTTGCTGTGTACTTTGGTCTTTTTTAATTTAATGTAATTTAAAATAATCTTTCATTCCCATGATTTGGTAATCAGTACAACTCTAAGCTTTCAGTTTTTATTCTATTCATTACATCACAGCATTGGAAATATAGCCACAACAAGTTATCAGAAGGATATCCTTTAGCCACAAAAACACTCGAAATTGGTGCTTTCACCTGACTGAAATGTTCCACCAAAAGTAAATGGAACAGACGCTTTGAGGATGATTCAACCAATGCCTTTTCACACCATTCTACGGTATCATCCTGCTTTAGGTCGGTAACTTGTAAGTGACTTTCAAGGACCAGGTGGTTGTTCATTATCACATGCATTGACAAAGAACCTAAGTTACGCATGCTACACTTGATGAGTGCATCTTTCATGCAATAAAAAGAATAGGTACAGTAAACTAGCCTATACCTGGGCCTATGCATAATTTTGGAGCAAACTAAATCTTAACCCCTAAAGTTTTTGGCATCAAATTCTGCAATTTCCCCTTGAAACTCCCTCGTTTCATTGCAAGGTAAAAAATTCAATTTGTGACTTAGGTTCTTTGACAACCAATTCTGAAGAGTATAACCGTAGGATTTGTGTACATGTACATGTACATCTAATCTTAGATACAAACTCTTCATTGTTTGTGAAATTGTAATGTTTGAAGTTGGGAAAAAAGTTTTTTTCACACACTGTAAAAGTAGACAACAGTGTTTTGGGGGCAAAAAACCATTTTTTCAAATAGATTTGAATGAAGACTTATCAAATTCTTGTTCCTAGGTGAATTGGGTGTATGCCTTCAAATTTTCACCTTCATTAGACATAAAGAATCTTGTGAAAAACATTACTTTTCACATGGAGTCTATTGAAATTAATATACGAAGGCCACTTCTTGACAATAAAAAAAAAAACATTTAAAAAAAAACTAGAATTGAAAATCCATACAGTGAAAACATACCTTGATACCTTTTCTACATCTAGAAAAAATAGAGTTAAAAAAAATATCTCAATTTTATCAATTTTTGGTGAATTTCTGAAGTTTCTACAAGATAGTTGTTTTTGGCACATTTTGAGAATATGCCACAGTTTTAGGCAAATATTCTTTTGCCCAACTTTAGGTGTAAACTTTGAGAGTACATAAATCCTAAAATATGAAGAATTTAGCAACATGAATAGTCTTGTTAGAAAAATATGGTAAATGATAATATTGTGCCAAAATCTCAGCTTCATCATGTAAAAGATGGGAAAGCATGAGCTTGACCATAGGATAAATCAACCCATTTTTGTTGAATTGATGCTTTAGGGATTAAAAAGTTAATAGACTAAGGATGTACTAGAATACATAGATGTACACCATCTTAAAATTAAAGTCTTTGGTTAGAACTACCATCCATAAAATACATATTTTAAAAATTAATAATTTATTCTATTGGTGTTTCAAAAAACATGTTCTAGAATGTATTTGGACTTTAAAATAAAAATAAAATAATTACTTAATATATTCAATAAATAATAATGAGATTTTTAAAGAACAAACATGCTAATTCTTTCAAGAAATGAAAATGCTATGGTTTACTTTACTACAAAATATGTCACAAAAAGCTCTAAGTACTCTACTTCAAATGTCTTCTGAGACTTGACATTCACTAAAAAATTATGGAATTAACTGATATTTTTTTGTTCTAACAACGAGTTTTAATCATATTTAAAACACTTTAACTTATTTAAATAATGTTTTCATCAACCATATTATTAAGAAGTGATTCAACACATATCCAAAAAGATGTTTGGAAAACCATTTTTATTCTACATTCCAACATATTCAACAAAGTTACTTCAAAGAGCATGAATGATTGATATGTAGAGCAAGTGTTTTTGTACTTAAAAGCAATTAGTGAACAAGCTTCAACTTCTTATTATTTTTTTTATAACTTACATCCAGCTTTCACAAATAAACATGCAAAACCTTCAGATTAATGTTTACGCATGAGTGTTCTATGTTTGTCTGAGAAGTTCAAATTCCACCTAGAAATGATTCTTCACATAAGCACCCTAAACACATAGAATGCCATCAACAAGTTCTACTAGCATGCAATGAATTTCATACATTTTCATTAAACCGGGTGTCCGGGTATATAAGGCGGGACAGACTTGAACCCTATTGCTGTGAGATCTCTCCGCCTCTCTTGGAGCTCTCAGCAAACCAGAGCTGTAGTTCAAGATCTTTTGACTCCGAAGTTAGAAAGATGGAGGTAACCTCGGGAGTGAGTGGAGGACTACTGGTTTAACTGATTTGTCTGCTTCCCTCTGACGTGGTTTTCACCTCTTGAAAATCCCTTGGTCTAAGTCCGGCCATCACCTAGTGGGTATCAGATGACTTGCTTCCGAACTCCAGAGCTTGAAACCTGTAAGTTGACATTCGTGTGTGCCGCAACTTTGACGTGGTTATAAATCAGACTATAGAGAGGTGTATGAAATCATGCACACAACATCATTTTGGATTCAGTGTAGTAAGGTATACACATCTATGACCGATAATTTAAGCATTTCTCTTGGGTTATCAAGAAGGAGTTATTTTTTGTTTGTAGCAAAATAAGGTTCATGAAGAATGAGCTTTTTTTAAAAATAAATTAAGTAAAATTAGAATTACTACAAATTGTTTTGTTCAAAAGTTGGTCAGAACCAGTGTTGCACTGGTATGTGTCCTGCACCCGTGTCTCCAAAAGGATACGTGCACTGGTTTGCGATACCAGGTTGACCTGGTATGCAAATCAGACATACCATGTTGATGCCCGGGCACTGGATTGGAATAGATATGGCATACCTGGTAGCCAACCCGTACCTTGATAAATCATTGCAGCTCAAACCCTCGAACATGCACGTCTTTGGGTCATTAAGTCTGATGTTGTCAATGTACTGGTATGAGTGGCGAGCACCGAAATGAGGTAGTGGAGTTAATTGGGTTGCTTGATGTTTTGTTGGTCGGCTTTAAGGTTTAGCTTGAGGAGCTCATTGCATCGGGTGAGCACGATTGGAGACAGTAATCTTTGCCAATCAGTTTCATGAATGAATTGTTTCAAACTGTTTTATCTGTCCATAGTTGCGGTTAGGAGATGTCGCATTCTCGTTTGGTAGCTAGAAATGTGGTAGAGTTGGAGTTTTGAGTGTGGAGAGTATGTGAGGGTGGGTTTTGGAATTGTGATAAACAGTTTCAAAAATAACTCTACAACATATCAGACCCATGCACTGGGCAGACCTGGTATGTGATTTAAAATTCACATTACATACACGTTTTGTACAATTTAAGGATCCTACGAAACCACATACACGTACCATACTTTGGAAATACAATACCTCTTTGATAACAGTGTCTCGACCATCTACATTTCCAAGATTTTATTAAAAACCGCCCCCCCTTATGCACTTTACAGCATTCTAGTGCAACACTGGTCAAAATCCATGACCAACATAGCTTCACCCATGACTAACAACAAGGGCAGTGAACATGTTCATAACACTCACAGAGGCATTCTCTTGGAAGACGCATCCTAAATCTACTGTTCATCAATTATCGGGTACTGGTATTCCGTTGCTCAGCAGCTATGAGGAAGCCTAATTATCGGCTACTGGTATTCCGTTGCTCAGCAGCTATGAGGAAGCCTACTTATTTGTCTTGGGTCCGTTATCGGTAATGGATGTATTTGTCTTGGGTACGTTGTCGATAATGTAGAGCAATCGGATTTTAGCAATACTGGTATTCCGTTGCTAAAATGTATGGGCTGCTAAAATCCGATTGCTCTACATTTGGAGATTGAATCAGAGTGTGCGTCACACTCAATTTTCTTTTCATATACTTTCTATATTTCTAGCTCGTTAAGGAAGCACTGGCAACGGTGCAGGCTACTAACCAGTTCTCAAGGAGGGAGATAGGGGATAGAGATGATTTGCAGGCGGGAGTAGTAGAATTACATTGCTTGCTGAGAGGGACAGGGAGGACTTTGGTGTGAATGGACTAGTGGAATAGTGCTTGGGTAGGTGAGGAGTTACACACAGACGTCACCACAGCATGAGTCCACACTACATTATGCACAAAGCAGGAGCATATATGACCAGTGCAAAAATCAAATGTCCAACAATTTATCGATCATCCAAGCATTCAAAGAGTGAATACCAAAGCATCAGGCTAGAATATCGAAGAGAAAGGGAGAGGGTTCTCAACACCGTGTGACCAAATATGAATCCTCAATGCCCAAATGCATAAATACGAGAAGGCAGTACAAGTCGGGGGGCCCAGCCCCTCCCTGAAAGACTTGCTCGCTTGGGCACACTTGTCCCTGAAGCACAATGGTAGGCATCCAATTCTATGTCTATTCGTCACCTTCACCGTTGATGGCGTTAAGGCGTTTAACCAAAGCAGCCTGGCGCTCATCGTAGGTCAACTTCTGAGTCTTCCACCTGCACATATCGGATCCAAGCGAATGAGTAACTGATACAGCCAAAGAAACTCTTTACCACAAAAGAAAACTAATGCAGAAACACATAAATGTGATATGCAGAAAAGCAATGAAAACTTACTTCCTCTTCTCAGCAGGGGCCTTCTTCTCAGTCAGCTTAGCAGAAGGGTCCGCACGAATAGCAGCGTGCACTTTCGTGTACATATCTGCAAGACCGTCGGCCTCAATGCCTTCCTTAACGAATCCACTGAAGTGAGATTGGTACTTCTCAGGTTCATCTTCCTTCAAGAGCTGGTGACCACCACAAAGGACACTCATCAGGTATTCTGATCTAACAACGTCCAAAACTAATTCTACAATTGACAGCGGAAACTAGAAATCAAACACATGCTGAGTAGAAGCTTGAGACTAATGAAAATAAACACGTAACTATAACGAAAGACAGAACTAAGACTTTAACTGACTGGTTTTTAAACAGGAATAAAAAAACATTAAACAGGTGTTTACCCTCATGTAGTCAGCAATGTGACCACCCAAAATGTACTTGCGGTGGGTCTCGGCATTCAAAGACTTGTCATCCTTGTTGAAACCGGCGAAACGCTTCTCACTGTGGGGGACATCCAATCCTCCGTCCAAAGCACCCTAAGAGATAAAATGATAAACCAGGATATGTTCTTGAGCTATCTTTTCGTCAAGGTTCTAAAGTAAAGTCAAAATGTGATTTTAAAATAATAACGCTCACATCTACAAGTTCAATCGATTGGGGCATTCAAAATGCTTGTCCAAAGGTTTTCAGAGAGAAGTGATAGAACTTCCAGGAGAGTAAGACTCGCAGTACCTTCAGAGCACCAAAGACCCTGTTTCCGGTGGTAGTCCTCACCAAACCCACATCCAAAAGAGCCCTGAAAGGCCTCTTTCCTTCACCTTCCTCAACATTGTAATCCTCTCCAGTTGCCTGCAGATAGCAAGACAAATCAGCTCCTCCTGAAGTGTTCGATGGTCATCAAAAAGTAGTCGAAAACAGGAAGTATACTGTTAAATATTTGATTCGCAAAAATAACCGCCCGGCGTTAATCACACTGGTGTCATTCCATACGTATAGAACCTCCGTCTCAGAGAGCCTGCGTACCAATGTAGTCCCTTCAAAAGTACTAATGTCCAGCATACCCTAAAAATAGCTAATCAGGAAGTAAACGGTATCCAGAATTAGTAGCAACGAACCGTTTCGTTTCCGACGTACTCCTGGTCCAATTCAAAGTTCTTCAAATGGCGGCGAGCCAAAAGAAGGCCAGTGCAGTAGGCTGTTCAAAACACAAAGAACGCCGAAGAACAAAATCAATCGCTGAAAAGGTTGAACACGATATGTAGTACAAAACGGATAATATGAAAATCTAAATGTTTGAAGGTCATGCACGAACCAGCAGCGTAGTTGGTGAGACCGCCCTTCAATCCATAACGGGGAAGCTCATGGGCGTAGGCAGAGGTGAGAACAATATCACCGGCAAGAGTAGCGTAGGTGATTTGCGCAACAATGTCCTTGTTGGTCTGGGAAAGATAGGTCAAGGACACTAACGAAGAACTCCATGCCCACCAGCAAGACACCTATCGACATAACTCGGCCTATCCCCTAAACCATCCTCGCAAGTAAACATTCCCATCGTTGCCATTCATGAAAAAAACAATGGAACCCCAAAACGCAGATGCCCATCGCACAAAAACCCTAAATCTAAAACTAAACCAAATCTCCTTCCCGCCATCAATCCAACAAAAACCCACAAATCCCAGTTGAATGGATACAAATCGCACAACGTAACGGTACTTGGGGGTGTTGTACTTGTTCTTGTCCTGCGTGGTCAAGCGGATCCTCGCACGGTAGTCGGTCTTTCCGGCTGCAAGCAAGCAAACAAAATCAACCACCCCGCTCATCCTCAAAACCCCAAATCCCGAAACCCTAAAAAAACCCAAAACCCCCCAAAACCAAAATCACCTCCCCACCACCAAACACACACGCAAACGTACCTCTCCTGCGTTTGTACTTGACCTGGAACCTCTTGAAGTAGGCCTTGGTCTTGTTAGGCTTGACGAAAGCCTGAGATGTCAAAAATGCACGGAATTAAGCCCACAGTAGCTCGTTTTGTTCATGAAAAGAGGGGGAATGGGAGGGAGAACATGAGGGCGTGAGGATGCGAGACGTACCATGGCTGCAGATGCGTTCCGAGCTGCAGGGGAGAGCGCGACGAGAGCACCGAGAGGGGGGCGCTTCAAAGAGGGCGAGTGCGATCCCACTGCAAACCCTTAGTCCCCTGCTCCTCCCCATTCTGCGCCGTCCGATCGCCCAACCCTAAGATCTGTTCCCCTCGTGCGTTCTCCGTGTTGGGGACTGTTCCCTCCCGTGCGTGGAGGTGGGAACTGGATGGATGACTTTCCCAGGGCGTCGTTCGTTGGACAGAGAGGTGATCCTACTAGAACCATTTTATGACATTAGCACATAAATGTTAGAAGTGATACCGTGATGATTCTGTGGAAATCAAATTGTAAATTTGCTATATATTTATAGAGCATGGTATGAATTTTAGCTAAACTTTAGTAATGTTTTCATTTTTTCTTTCGTAGGTGTAGTAGTCCTATTGTTTTCGGTAGCAACTGAGTATCATTTAGCCACTGTAAGAATATTTGGTCTATAGACTTTGTACTCTTCCTTCAATTTCAAATCCTCATTTGCAAAAGAAAATGGGTCCATGGTTATATGTAAATTCTATATTTTTTCTTTAAAAAGTGGATGATCGATCTAAGATGATCATATTGAAGCCTTTGCTCATATAAATGGTTCAAATATTGTGGCATTAGAGTATGTATTTTATGTGTTTTAGTTGATAACACTTTAAAGTTTGTATTTTTCCATTAATAATCTTTAAAAAATTCATATTTATTTTTAGATAGGATATTTATTCCTTGGTTAACAATTTTTTCCAAAAATTATCTATATACTTAAGTAAGCAACCTAAGGTTTGAAATTAATTAGACTTTTTGTAAAGACAAAGTTGAATAAAACATGGTCAAATTTGGCTCCAAATTTTCTAATTTTATCAATACCCCTTGAATTAATGTAAAGACCTTCGAGTAGTTTATTTTTTTATAAGACTTTAGAACCATGGATTCTCTTGTTTGAATGCAAAGGATTGCCAATTTGGCAAGAAATAAAATCTTTCATATTGTGGAATATTAGATCAAAATTGCATATTTTAAAAGATTAAATTTGCTACAAGTTATTTCCAAATTTGAGTTCACTATTAAACTTTATATGAAATAATCATTCATTTGGATGAAAATTTATATAAGTTACAATATATATTTCTTAGTTATCTATATCAAACAACTAAATCTCTTTTTGTTGTAGATTTTACTACCATTAAAAAATAAAATTGAAGAAAATTACATTTAAAATTTGTCAAGTCATATTTTAGTAATGACTTTGGTTTATTGTTAGTAGTATAAAGGAGGTTATATTTGGTTTACCTTAGTAGAATAAATAGATTGCAAACATCTGAAGTGTAATGTACATCATGTTTTTTGTACATTATTCATATATTATTTTCAAAAAAAATAAATAAAAAAAATTGTTCTTTTGTATGAGGCAAAACTTCCTTGTATTCACCAAAAACATTTCAAAAACTTGCTTATTTAAGTTTAAGATGCTTAAAGTACACTTTAAGACTAGAGCTTGGAGCAAAAAAATGAAAAAATTAGTAATTATAAGATACATCTTAGACTATAATTAATAATGTTTTTCTTTTCCAAAACAAAGTTATGCAAAGTATTTTTTATTTTCTTTTGGGTTCAATTGATGTTGAACTTGTATAAAACTCATACTATACGTAAAAAAATAAATACTATATTTTTTTTGGTGATGACTTAAAAGTACCAAAACAAAATGTTTTATTCAATCATTAGTTCTATTTGCAATTTATTTTGTATTTATATCAAATCAAAATAATGGTGGTTTTATTACTATATTTTTAATCATAATTCGCTTCATATTTTTGGTGTAAGATCACAGATTAAGATTATTTTGGAAATTTATCTCATTTCCAAAGTCATATTTAAAAATCCTTGTTATATTCAATATATCAAACTTAAATGTTCTACTCTTTTTTTAAATGAAAATAATGCAGATGCAAGTATTCGTATTTTTAAAACCAATTTTACACATTCAAAGATATAATGTTAAATTACTTGAGAATACTTAGTAAATAGTATAAATATATTTAGAAACATAAATTTGATAAAATTATATATTTTTACCTCTAAAGGACGAATGTCCTAGAATGGGTTTTTAAAATTTTTGGGCAGGTACATCTAATGTCAATTTTAGATATTTGTTTTTGAAACTTTCTTTTGAATGTGGGCCATAAAAAGAACTTTGTGAGAATCTAAGTTTTTTTATCAATTGGAAATTTCAAAAAATAGTTATGGTATCCAAAGTGGAATTCTCTTTTAGTAGGCAATTTCGGTAGCCATGTTGAATACATCTATTACCTATGAGATTATTTCTATAGATACTTAATGTTGTCATCTTTGAAATTTATTGAGTTATTTACTACATAAATATAGTTGAAAATTTTATGGTTAGAATCAAGAAATAATGATTTTTTAGTCATTCATGCTTTTTAACCTTGGAAATGGCAGTTTTGGAGCGTTTTTTGGTAAAATATAGTCGAAGAACTTTAGGGATTAAAATGGATTTATTTTAATCATCATATAATTAATTTAGTACACCAAATTGTTTGTATTATTAGTTTTCAAAATATAATTCGTTTTTTTAATTATGTGTTTTTATTACAAATAATATTAAATATTGTAACTATCGGAAGTTACAATATTTATTCAAGTTAAATGTTGATATATTGAGAATATGATATATCAAAGGATATAGAATGCATTATAGGACTTATTTAAAGTAGTTTATATATTCTTTTAAAAAAATTCTATAATATTTAGGAGCACCTAAATCAATGTCCTTGTTTGTTTAATTTACATAATGAACAAATGAATGGCAACAACTCAAATCAAAAGCGCTTTGATACTTGTACTGTGTACAAATAGTTGAAGTGATAAATATATGGTTGGATAGTCTTAAATGCATATGATTATGTAATATATCAATTGAAATCATTTAAAAAAACTGACTAACCAATTATTATCATTTGTAATATAGACTGACTAAATTAAAAGAATTTAAAAAAAATAAGAGGTTTAATCAATAATGGAAGCAAAAAAGAAATGAAAAGAAAAAACAGAGATTTCATTTCAGGTGTTCTAAAAAAGATCCATAATATTTAATTTAAATTTATAATGACTGTTTGAGCTCAAGTACCATTTAAAAGAGTATATGTTATTATGTTGTGATAAATTAGTGAAGAGGACTTTTTACAAAATAAAATGGTCTATTCAATGGTCGTCTTCATTTGCAATTTGTTTTTTCTTTCTAGAACTTAGATGTTTACTAATTACAAATATTTTTGATATTATTCATATATTCTTGTTAAAATTTTGATTCAGCTTTTTGGTGTAAAATCACAATTTAGAATTGATTTATTCTTATTTAATAATCATTTTTAAAAATCTTTGATATATTTAAATTATCAATCTTAAATCTTATTATTTATATTAATGAAAATGAATGCAGATACTAGTATTTCTATCATGAGACCATTTTTATTTACTCAAGGATATAATATTGATTTATTTTAGTATTTATAATGAATTATTTAAATATATTTCAAAACACGAATTTATAACATTAAATATTTTGAAATGAATTTATTTTAATTATTATATAAATCAATATAACACAATAAATTATTGAAATTCCATTAAATTCCATCAACTAAATAAGATGATTATAATGTGCTTTAACCCCTAAAGAACGAAGGGGTATTCCCACAGTTTTTAATACCTACAGTGCCATTCTTGCATTTTCCAAAGTGAGACAAACTTGAGAATCACCATAAGCAATTTAACTGTAGGATGTTTGAAAGTAGTGGGCTACCAAAATCTGTACCAAATTTCGGGTTTGGAGAAGCAACGAATTGGAAAATAATAACATGTGAAGTTTGGAAGATTAGTGAATTTCTGAAATACTAATAGTGAGTTCCCAAGTTTGACTGAAAATTGCTAATTCGGAAATTTCTAAAAACTTGGCAACTAAAGCCATTTCTCTTCTCTGATATGTTAGGAACACGCACAATTGTTTTTAGATTTTTCCAAGTTACCAATTTGGAGAAAATGGGTTTGACATAAGTGTCACTCTGAATTTAATTTTTTTCAACATGGCACTTTTTGCAAAATTCAGAAGGGTTACTGATAAATCCAAAATGGTGAAGCCATAAAAGAGTAGTCATACAAGCATTCCCCCCAAAAGAAATGCTAAAAAAATAAATCCACAAGGAGAGATCTTCATTTCATTTTTCAATGTGCTTAAAGTTTGGTTGAAACATTTTCAGTGTAGAAACACTAACTTCACTGTAGAAACATAAGACCGACTCATGTTCTTTCTTTTGTCTAAAATCAGGGTTTCACTTTTCCACCAAAATTTTAGCGTATTCTTATCACCAACTTGATTCTAAAGAGGTTAGAAATAAAAAACACTCAAATCCAACCCTTCTAGGGCATTTTACGGGGTTTTCAATTTCTGGCACAAACCAAAAGTGGTTGCTTCGTCCTTTAGGGGTTAAAACACATTTTTTGTATATCATGTAAAGAAGTTATAAATTTTGAAGTATGCCTAATTTTAGCTAAAGACTTTCATGTTTAGTTGGTATACATCATTGTCAACATGATCTATTAATCCACCAACTGTATCCTTATACATAACCCAGCTGCGAAAATCTAACACCGAATCCACAACCTGAAACAACCCCCCATCTTGAATCTCTCTCTCATCACACAAACACCCAGAATTCACGCCACTGAGATCAACATCTCCAAAACCAACACAGAGCCATACGCACCACGAAGGAAGCTTGAGCAACAACCTTCTTCTGTGAAGTGAACTATAAACTCTCATTGTGGGGATCTATCAGCTACTGATAGATCTTGAAACGCAATGCTTGACATGGATCTGGCATGGATTGAGAATGATGGGCGGGTTGGGAATGGAAGGGAGGTGCATGTGGTGCTTGCAGGGCGTACATTCGGGGATGTTGGTCCTGCAAGGCAACAGCCATATTGCCCTTCCAGCAGGTGGTGTACGCGTACGGTTGTTGTGTGTTTGAGATGAACGGTGGTGTTTGCAATAACTTCCTACTGCTGCTGCTGCATCCTTTCATTCTGTGCCGTAACAGAGTTTGATGCAGAGGTTCGTCTTGCTTGCTTGATGAATTCATTAAGTGATTGGTTTCATGATTAAGCTCCATGTACTTGATCGGAGTGGTAGGACTCTGATCTTACTCTGATTCGGAGGTCATGAGAGAACCAGCTTATGCTGTTTTGAGGAAAACACTCAAGCATATTATCAGCATTCTAGTGGATATTCACGATTGTCTGTGAACACAGTAACTTGCCTAGTACTCATCGATACCACTCCGTCTAGTTTCTTTGACGAGGGAGTGACTTCTTGATTCATTCCAATGAGTTAGGCATTTATTTTGTATCATGAATTGGTGTCATGTGGTACGCGCGGTAACTAGATAGACATGTATGGAAAGCCTCTTTGAAGAATTCCATGAATATCTCAGAGTGCTTGAGATAATTTTCGCTGGATTTGCAGAGTTAGGATTGGCCCAGACTTGGTGGAAATTTTGAGACTGTGTTGGTGAACACATTAAGCAGGTGGATGTTGCAGCATTGACCTCGGATCATATGATTTCAAACATTGCTCCCACTCAAAAGTACCTTACGTTCACAACAATGGAGACTCACATTCACAAAAATGGAGACCTAGCAATCAGCCTCCAGGTATTGTATGTTTGGCCAAAATACTAGGGCAACAATCAGGCCCATTATTCGGTAATGTACATAGTAAACAGAATGTACAAAGCATGTCGACTTCGCTGTCACCAATACTTATGATATTAGACACCTGCATGGAAGATGTTTTACAAACCTCCAACCTTCATTCATGTGAATAGAAGACTATGATCAGGCTCCTTTCAAAGGTTGTCTTCAAGAACGTGACTTGTGTATTCTGATTCATTGATGCTCAGCAACATCTACCTCCTTCTTACTGAACCATCATGTTCACCCCTGTCTCTATGTTTGTCACAAACCCATGCTATCCCTCCTTTGTTGTCGGACTTACTTGTGTACACCATCTGAGTCAACTTGAACATTCTCTGCATGCCACCTGGTGGGCATTTCTTATCCAAAGTCTGAACCAACCACGCTTTGGCTTCTTCATTATCCTGAAGGCTGATATGTGGCTCCTTCTTCAGTTCCTCGGGAAGACACGCAAGTATGTCACCACTTGGTTGGGCCAGATCGAGTAGCCCGGGAGTGTCGAGAAGGGTTGCAAACTCTCTCGTCAGATCGGGCACCATATTCCCCATTCCAGCAGTTACATGAGCTCTCACCTTCAGCAGCATGACTGCTATGGTAAGCCCCCAATACATCACAATTCCAAATCTCCTCGTTTGGTCATTGCCAATCTCGATTTCACGGCCAGGTTGATTCTCAACGATGTGAAAACCATCCCTGTGCTCGCACATGAAGTGAAGCTGGTAAGACTTCAGGCCGGGTACCATCTTGAGAAGGATGCGTTGCCCACTTATCCCAGCAGATTTCATGATATAGGGCAACTTGGGTATGCTCGAATTGTTCAGTTGCAGCAAACACTCCATCAAGCTGTCAATGTTGGAACACACCCGTGAAGTTAATTTCTCTTGGAAACCCATGATGTTGTTTTCCAACTCATCAAATCTCTTCATCACTTCCTTGTGATTGTCTTGCATTTCCTTGTGATTGTGTTGCATCCACCGCATCATTGAGTCAAATCCATCGGCTATGAGTCCTTGCGAACCAGGTCACTGTTGGAGTGTTCGCTTGCAGCGGGTACATTTGGATTTTCCATGTCATTTTCTACTTGAAGTTGAAGATCCAAATCCTTGTCCAACTCCATCACCATATGCCTTCGCCTTTGCAAAATATCGAGCCACTCCTCATCTCCCAAAAGCTCTTTGGCAGCGATAGATCTGCATTTACCCTCTTCATCCACCCAAGACGGTGAATATCTGAAGTCACCAGTCCGCAATACTTTCTCCACGAGTCGCTTCCTTGATACACATTGTAGGTTGTTGGCGTCCAATGCATTGGCCACAGATTGAGGGAATATGATGTGCTCTTCAAAAATCACTCCAGGACACCCTAATGTTGGTGTCTGTCGAAGATCATTCACACAGTCTAAGATCATCTTGTGCACACGACGATTCTCAGAATCTCCACCTCCACAGCATCGTGAGATAACGTTGATCGAATCTTCCATGTCCTGCAAAATGAAAAGCTCAACACCATCGACAATGAACGATATACCCTTGCAGAACAGTTTGAACGTTTTCGAATTTGAATAAAGCCTGTATGTTTTGTTGCGGAACTTGTTGCGCAAATACACCTGCACGTGGGCATTGCAGAGAATAAGCAACTGAACATTGGACAATAGTTTGGAGCATTCATGGAATACACCAATAACAAACTTCACGTATCCATTTCATCTCGTGAAAAAATACAAGGTCACAAGCAATCAATCAAGTTAAAAGACTGAAAACTTATGAACCTGTAAGCGTGGGAAGAATCCCCGTGTTAGTTTGGTGATGCTCTCATCTGCTGTTCTCAATTGCAAGCCTACATATGTGAATTTTTCAGCTGATGAGCCAAATATCTCCTCCCAATTTGTTGGAATTGGATTACCATCCAACAATGATGGTATCATGATCTTCTCATCACCATCCTCGTAACAAATCTGGAGCTTTGTCATCATCATCAATATCTCCTCAAAATGAGCTGCATACATTATCTCCCCATCTATGACTAGTTCCTTGAAGTCTTGTCGAGATACGATTCCATTTGTTGCAATGGCACCTTTGTCATTCAACTCAGAGCAGTTGAACAAAATGTGGCCTATGATGTTTTCGTAAAACCAATGGGGATTGAGGATCACCATATCAATCTCCTCAAAATACATGATGTGGCCACCATTGTGTAAAGACACAGCTACATGCTTCTTGATCTTCTCCAAGAGTTCATCGCCAACATCCTTCAGAGACCCAAGACCAGTGGCCCCTTCAAAGAGAGACTTGGAGAAAACATCCCATTTTACAAAGGGCTTTCTAGAAGAATCTTCACTCCATTTCATCATATTGGATTGAAACTCCACACATGCCTTGAAGAATTTAGGCTAGTCCAATGACATCCTCTTCAAATAAGCAAGTACATGTTGCTTCAGCTCAATGGCATCATTGTAAGACGCTCTTGTATTCTCCATCTCAATAAACTCCAAATCTTTGTCAATCACAAGGAATAGTCGGAACTTATCCCTGAGTTTATTGATGATGTGCTTCATTTTCTGCCTAAAAAGCTTTTCCTTATTTTTATGAACTCCCCAAAGATCATGATGTGTCATGAGGATGGTCACATGGGGCAGGTAAGACTTTGAACCTTCTTGTGTTGGAAGCAATAAAAACCAACCAATAATAAATGTCCCTCTTCAATTGACTCATTGGCTCTTTCTCATTCAGACATTGGATAGCATCGCTTGGATTGCACACAATGAAATAGAAGCAAGAGTCTGCACTTGAAGATCGATTTGGAAGCATCATATCATGGAAGGTATGATATTCTTCTTGGCCAGCCATATCCCACAAACTGATGCTCATATCATCCCATAGCATTTTGTGGACTTCAATTCCCCGAGTTCTCTCCTCTACATTAGACAATGGTGCAAATTTCATAGGTGTAGAAGATTTTGATAACATATTTCTCAACCTTGTCGGAATGATGGAGCGCATTCGATTTTTAGTCTTTCGTTGATGATCATCAATTACTCTGCTCTTGGTCTAAGGCATGCTCATGTCTTGGACATCCTTCCACCGATCTTCAAGTGGATCTTCAATATGGAGACCTCTGGGAAAGAGTCGTTTTACCTACATCAATCATATTGGTTACAACACGTTAGTCACACTACGTGAACTGTTTTTTTTTTTTAAGATTACACTCATCAACTTCTCGCACATGGATCGAGAAGCTTCTACTTTAAATTTGTAATTTAGTAATGTTAGCCAATGTAAGGGCCGGTTTACACTACGGTGGAGAAGGCCTCCGATCGGTCAAGAATGCTTGGCCAAGACATGGTTATATGAGGCAAATGGTGGATGAGCTGGAGAAGAATTAAAGGCAATAAAATATTCCAAAAGGAGTCTTGACCGGTTGTAGTCTAAACACCTAGTGGAGAAGCTTAACGGACAAGTCCACCGGAGAAGTGTACCGGTGAAGATAAACTCACCAAATTGTGAAGTTTTTTTTGATAAAAAATCACAATTCTCTACATTCACATTGTAACAGAAGATTTATACAAGAATTGTTTTTATAAAAAATGAATATGCATATGTATGACAATTTGACGAAACTTCAAAATTATTTTGTTATCAAATTATGCGGAAGAATAATAAATTTTTTGGTTGATTTTCACTTTTCATAATTAAAAAACATCTCATGGTAATATAATATTCAGTTTTAGTCAAAAAAATAATTAAAATTACCAAATTGTTCATTGTCAATTTTGGCTCATATATCAACACCTAATCCACTGACAAAAATTCCATTGGTACCAATTTAAAAAATGAACAATAGATAATGTTATATTATACTTCCTCTGTCCCATAATGACTTTCTCATAGGTTTTCTAAAATCTACCTCCACAGGAAGATTTGAGAAAACCTATGAGAAAGTCATTATGGGACAGAGGGAGTAATGAATAGTCCCGTAACTCCAAAATATTATCATATAATACATAGTATTTTACGAAATTTTGGATGTGGTTTATTTTTATTTTTATTGTAGGAGTATGAACTCGCAAGGCTCTATAGGAATATATATACATATTTTTAGCAATGAGCAGTAGAAAGAATATTTATGGCGGCCAAAGCAATTTTCTCTATTTGTCGGGTAGCTCCATATGTTTTGCTACACTTCTCAATCATCTATGGCTTTTTTTAATAAATACAAGTAATTAATGAGTGGCTTTGCTGTTATAAAAATTAATCATTTACTGTGGAAGATTTTCATTCCATGAGTCCTCACCATTTTTGGTCAAGATGCAAATCACATTGTTCCAGTACTGACTGCTGGCGGACCATTTAATCCATATCACTAAAATGACCAAGATGAGAAAATTTATTTTGAAGCACGTGAGGTAAAAATAACGCTGTGTAGCACGAGAATGTTCTGAAGAAATTAGTGTGAGTACATTATAATTACCTGTGAAGGTGTTTCTAATTCGACTAAGTCAGGAAACAAATTGTAATATATAAGCTCTACTACAGCTGCAGCAGGGCTGCTGAACGGAGATAAAATGAGGATAGAGTTATTTCCAAAAGAATCAATAATCTTAGGGTTATGAATGGGAATTCTAAAGAGGCAAATGTACAACTACAAAAGTTCTCGATTCAAGCCCTCATTCGCACTGTACCGTGCAGCCCTTCCTGAGTACTAAGAATGGTGAATGTGCGAGCATAGCTTGGAAAAACCTGCACACGCAACATGTCAATGGTGAACTCCAAAACTACTGAAGCACTATACATCCAAACAAACCGTATTATAAGTACCGGTATCTAGGAACCACGAAAGGAAGAATGAGGGTTGATGCGGGAACTGTAAGGTGTCCTCCCACACACGAAGAAATGAACTTCTGTAACAACGTTGACACAGGGCAATTCAAAGAAAATCGCATGTGTTCACTGAGCAATTTTAAATTCAGAAAACAACATTGCCATGATCAAGATAGGATGAGGTGAACAATCCTCACCATTATCCCTCATCTCCTGCCCTTGAAGTAGGCACTGAAACAAGTGTGTACTCAGACTCCACTTCAGCCGTTTGTGGAGATCCAGGAGACGCTTGAACTTGTGGTCCTGCAGACTCTCCATCTTTTGCTTCTAATTTGGGTTCCTTGAAAATATCAGGTTTCAAAGTAGGAACTATGTTGACTACATGTTGCCAGGTCAAGTCCCACAAGCTCTTGTCGCTTGGTGTGGTGGGCTGTGCAAGAATCCCTTGAGCATGCATTACCTGCAATTAAAATTGTATAAGCATAGAAAAGTCTTCCACATCACTTACAGCCAAACCATCAAAAGGAGAAAATCATAGGATGTCAGATCATGAGGCTACTGACAGAAAATCAAGGACAAAAGAGATACGATGAAACAAGGATATCAAAAAAGAACCAATAAGAGTTCTTGCTAAATAGGGACAAGGAAAAGACTCGGCTACCTGCAGGACATTCCGAAGCAGCTCAGGTATAAGCTCCTGCAACTTTTCACTGTGTTTGCCTCGAAATTTAGCCTTAATATACATTTCCATCCGGTTCAAAACTTGAAACCACAGTGTTTGAAACGCGGGTAACTTCACAAGCTGGCTCAGGAACTGTAAGTAAGTCTTTGAGAGGCACTTCATTATCAGAACAAGTGTGTTATCCATGCCTTTGAACTCCTTTGGGTGCCTAACAGCAAGATCCAGGAGCTCATCCAGTAGGGTCACCACCTGAAGACAAATTTAAGTCAAATTCAGAAACCTTCAACAAAAACAGTGAAGAGATTAAGCAACAGAAACAATCTCAACAACAGTCACTGAAACATCATAATCTAACCTTCGTATTCAAATTGCAATACACAAGAAAAGTGCTAGTACCTAAACCGTCAACACACTGTTTTCGTTTTTATTTAAAGAACTAAATGCCTCATATAGATTTCAAAAACAAACATAAGGCCGAATTGCATACGTATGGACAACATACCTGTTCGAAAGACTGGATCCACATTGCTGGAGTCAAACTGATGATTTCAGCTGCAGAAAGACAGCGCTGCAGACAAAGGATAGCATGATTGCGCACATCTTCTCTCTGCTCTAGACATAATTTCCTCAAACCCTGTGCCAGACGCAGCCACATTTCAGCTAACTCCTGGGAGTATCTGGAAAGTCCTTCCAGATTTTCACTACTAGAAGCATCACCACTCTCAGAGTGGACTTTTGACCATCTTGTAAGACAGCTCACTGAATCCGAGAGTAGATCCAATGCGCGTACTGATCGACCCGGTCCTCCAACTCGGGCTTCTGCAAATGCACGCGCTGCATCTACACAAAGAATATAATTTGCAGGAGTTAAATGAGCCCCGTCGTGCATAATATATGAAAGAGCATCAAATCCTGGCTCCGAGGCCTCTGGGTGTCGAGCTGTAATGGACAAAAGATCCGTCACAGTTCGCCAACCCATTGGTGATTTGATGTGCGCTGCATTTGCACGTACTAAGACCATAACCTCCTGTGTTATTCTCTCACAAAATGTCTCTGCCACTCGGGCATCAAGCTTCAAAATGAGTTGCAACGATCTAAGAAGCTCCTCCGCCAGGTTTTCCTTGTAAGGAAGTAGACGTTGACAAACTCTCAACAGCCCAAAAACGGCCTTCTCAACCAACAACCCTGGGACCACTGCTGTCTGAATAATTCCCGCCATATGTTCATAAACCCCTTGCCACAGAAGCATAATGTGGTCTCGGTTATTCAAGGTGATTGTGATAAGGAGTTCTAAGCAGAATACTGCTACATCCTCATCTTCTGTTGAACCCCCACTCTTGTGAGGTCTGCCCGCAGCCCATACAAGTGCTCGCGCTAATTGTAATAGCGACTCGGCTTGCAAAAATTTACTGTCGGTAAATATCTGGTCAATATGACAAGATTCAACAGTCCGTACTGCTCGCTGATGCGCAGCTAGCTCTTCTTCTGTGGGGACCGCCGGTGGCTCTTCAGACTCTAAAGATAGTAACTGACTGAACCTCGACATCAAGCCTGTGTTGCGACGTTGATGTTTGATGAAAGGGACTGGAGCCGTTGTTGACGAGGATCCAGCAAGTTTACTTTGTGCTGAATCACCTGAAATGTTCCCATCGTCAGTGTATAGGCTTTGACATTAGTCACTAAAATCAAATAAGACATAACAAAGAAGTTAAACTCCTAGAACTTCTCCCCAGATTTCACTTGCTCAATACGGCAATTACAGCAATAGCCCTCGCGAACGAACCGGTAACATATTACACTACGACGTGTAATTACGAGGACTCGTTCTCACCTGCAGCATCTCACCTGAGATGTCCTCTGTTGATTCATTTACAACTCTAGAAGGCAAAAGTCCCAACTTGTGCAGCCGTAAAATGCAATCCAAAATATTTCGCCAGCCTGTCCTAATGAAATCCCCATATTTGTTTGCAATAGTGAAGACTGCAAAGGTTGCCATACGTGCTCTTGTGTCATCACCAAACGCAACAATAGGTTCCTCATCAGACGAAAAGGGGTTAAGTAAGGTCGTGAATTTGCAGAGAGAAACCACCAGGTCATCCAACACATCCTCCAGACGATGGCTTGCAGAAATTTTGGCCACAGAAAGGAATCCGTCAACACATAATTGCAGAACCTGAACAGGTTAGCAAAACTCGTAGTTACAACCGGCTACAAGATAACCTTAATATAACAGAATCACATATCATCCCATCTTTCAGAAAACTGGACGAAATGAATTCACAAAGGAGAAGAGATTCTAAACATGCATGAAGGGTATCCAAAAAGCGAATACATAAAGTGCCGAGATCAACTACCGAGATCAACTACCGGTATTTAGAAGACGAAGACCGCAAAAAGGTTAAAACATTACAACCATGCGATGACATCAGAAGCGAGCAGAGAATTGGAGGTTAGAAGTGCTAGATAGGTGAAATATCACTAAATCCCTAAATAAATAAATAAATTGTGGATTTTTTCACCATACCTCTTCATCCTCCGCGTGATCGAACACCACTGATATGGCGGCAATAGAGGGACCAGATAAGATAGGAAACATTTCATCGTCTAGAAGAGGCTGTTCGTCACAAATAATGTAGGGTGTAGTAGACGTTGATCGACGCATCAGATCAATCCAGCCACTGTGAGTCATGTCCGCAACTCCAGCCCCAGCATTATATGAAATGCGAATTTCATTACGCACAATTGAGTGGAACAGTTCAGACAACATGGGTCGTGGTAAGTCCTGCCCATCGTTGATCTTTCGCAGATTCCTAATAAAGTCATCTTCTGTCATTTTCTTTCGCACCTGTTTCCAAAACAAACAAAGTTATACACACACCCAGAATTACCCAAAAATGATAAGAAAAAGCTGCGTAATAATCACGTAAAACAAACTATGCCTAGAACCGCTAGATAACCTAAAACTGTGTCAGAAACCTATAATGATGCTATTTGATGGTTCACAAAGACCTGCTCGAATAATTCGAGAGGCATAAACAAGGCACAATATATGCAATCAGCACTGATCATGAGCAACTTCAAGTAGTAAATATAGTTCAAGTTTTAGGGATGAACTTTCTAAAATAGCCAGAAACAATTTATCCAATGAACAAAGTGTAAACACAGGTAAGCTCTTGCAGAACATAACAAACCTGCACATTATGTTGATCGGTGTTCAACAGGATGACTGAGTAAGATAGCATAAAAGCCACATCCTTGCTGGCAAGGGTACCCTTGGATTGCTCATAGTACCTTTCAGCAAAGGCCTCCACAACTCTATGAATCTTTTGTGCTTCCCCAGGCAGTCGGAAACTTTCTAAGAATACACGCAACGCGGCATCAATGCCCATGTCGTTGAAATCAAATGTTTTGGTAAATTCATCCAATACTCGGAGACAAAAATCATCAGGGTCGCCAAAATAATCTCCAATTACAGTCTTGTTCAATCCGGAGGAATACCTGCGGTAAAGGACACCACGCATTTGTCCATAAGAAGAACTGTAGTGCAAGGTCAAGACAACTATCAAAATCTAGGTAGAACTATGCCTAAACCGAACAGGAATAAAATTGAATGCTAGTGACAGAGATCAGGGCACAAACATAGAAAAGCTCTACACACGACACACTTTTTTCTGAGGGTGTTGCTATCTGACAATTACATACCTGATGAAACAAGCCACACTTTTGGGATCTAGCACCGGAGGAAGTAATTTCATCCCCTGAAGGAACTCGAGGCCTTTCTTGGGGTCCCGATTGAAGTGATCAGCCCCCAGCAAGAGTCGGGCTTTAATGTACTTCTGGTGTTTCACAAATTGAACCCAGCTCCCAGGATCATCATAGTTTTCACACTTCAATGTCCAAAATGGAACATATTCCTGGTTGTCGATAATCATGTTCTTTGATGAAGAACTTGATGCAAGTGCTGGAGCTGCACTATCAACCCTGTCTGCCATACTACGTACCACAGCGAGCAAACCTTCGAGTGCCAGTACATGCATAGCTGATAAGGGGCCACTGACCGGAAAGGCACTCTTTGAGAGCAGATTCCCCAAATCCTCGAAACAGTTACTCAATGAGATATCACAATCGAAATTTGAATACATTTCAGGCATGAATGTAGGCTGTCGGCATAAGTCAACAAGCGCCTCTAGAGCAACTTCTTGCTGCTGGTATGTGGCCCCATGCTTGCCGGACGCAAGTCGGATCAAAACAAAGGAGAAGAAAGCCTCCAATTGAGGCTTTAACTGTCGCCGAAGATGATGGTACAGATTCAATACGATTCCGAAGACTAATGAAAGAACCAATGGGTTCTGCGAAAGTCCTATCACCATCAGGTTTCTGAAGAGCTCATCCTGGATAAGGACTAGTAGCTTAGGATGGTAGCTTAAAGCCTCGCCTCCTATCTCGATTGCAGAGTTGATCAGCATAAGGGCATATTGTGGCGAGTCTTCGTCACCAGCCAACACGAGCTGACCAGGGCTTTGGGGATCCTCAATATTCAAAAGTGAGCACAAGAAGCTGAAAATTTCAACCATACATGGAATGCCATAAGCTTCGATTTTAGAATCCTCCGCAGTAATGGTGGTTTCAATAGCAGCAATTTGACCTTCAGGCCTTCCATCAATCGAGGAAGATACAACGGTATCATTTTCAGAGGGTTCATCACTGTTGATCACAACTCGTTTAGTTTCTGCAGGGTCCGAGCTACTGTCACCAAGAGGAGTATTAACTATATGCACTGGACCACCGAGATGGTCTGTCTCTTCTGCTCCGGAGCTATCCTGTAATAATCAAGCAAAAGAAAACTAAGTCATTCGATCACCACGGTACATAAGACGATGAAAGTAATGTGCTGCTATTCGCTACCTTTGAAAGTCAGACTGAAAGGCAATTTGATTAGTGGAATGTATCCTGGAATCTATGCGTGGATTATGAAAGAATTTCTGAGAGGACACATCCGCATGCAGGACGACTTACAGTAGCATTCTCAGAATTAGAACTAATTTCCATGCTGGTTGGAGTGACACCAGTTGCCAGGGTTGTTGGCTCGAGGGAAGGTAGATGAGAAAAAACAGCTCGAACAAGCTCATGCATTGTGTAGCGAGCCGTGCGCTGCAAGAGCTCCCCTTTGCTGCCAGCTTGATGTACCACTCGAAAAGTGGTATTCACGATGATGCAAACATCTCGATCACTCAATACTGCTCCGGCTCCGCTCTTCATACAGGCTAGCAATACCTGAAATGTCAAATAACTGTCATCATTACCTGATAAAAACCCAAGGAACATGAAGGAAACTAAATGGAGCAGCAACATACGGAACAAGAGTGCTCAAAGTCAATAAAGATCAAGACATTTTAACAAAATAACCCAAAAACCATACCGGTGCAACAGAAATGATCACAACTTCAACCGAACACCCCGCAGCATCGCAAGCAATCTTGCTTCAGAGTCACTCACAGCAAACCCAGCTAAATGGTCCCTTAAATTCTCCCCCATAAACCTATGAAACGCACAATGTGAAAGTGCCTTGCTACAGAGAAACTACGAAACCACATCAAAGTGTTGGACCAAGCTCTAAGAATCGCCACCAAATTCCCAGGGTCTACAATCGACCCAGTGTGAAGGCTTCAGACTACCCATATTTAGGTCACAAATACATATAATTCGACGACATACCTGCAGAATCTTCATCAACACGACCTCCTCCGACGCCGGATCGGTGACCTCAAACCGACAACTCGTCACAGAATCCACAATTGTGTGCATAGCAATATCCACATTCGCAGTCTCCGCGTCAAAAATCTCCAAGTGCACCATCTTATACACAGCACTCAGCGCAACGCCGGTAATCTGTGCCCCCGTCTCATCGCTCCGTATCACATCCAGGAACGGCGACAAATACAAGCACGGGTCGATGCGCTCCCACGGCTGCCGCCATGAAAAAACAAGCCTCCTGAGCCCCTTCAACGACCTTATCAGCGGATGCTCCAGCTGGTCGTCCGACGCAGAGTACCGCCCCGCCCATCGAGCGTTCCTCCGCATCACGGCCAGCACGGCACTGACCTCAGAATTCACCATACACGCCAACGCTCCCCGGCTCCTCTTCCTCCTACTCCCCGCCCTCCCTCCCTCTCCCCCTCCTCCTTCCATCTCCAGAGATCGGCCCATTGCCACAACCAATCTCTCCTAAACCTCATGCACTTTCACATTCCCCTTCGCCACATGCTCCTCCTCCCCCCACGCACCTCCAACCCCCCAAACTCCACACTCCCGCAACCAATCAACCGATCCAATGCGCCATTCCAAAACCCTAATGCTCCTCCAGCTCCAATGACGACCAACACAACCACCTGCGACTTCCGACATCAAATCGCTCCTCCAGGAAACAAACTAACCGAGTGTGCGCGCACGCCGTCCCCGATCTGATGATACGTAAGCCTGAAGCAATCCAAACCCGTCACTGACCACAAAGTTTGTGCATGTCAAGGTTGAGGCGGAGTCGTGAGTCGTTAGTCTTCCTCGGTATTCTGTATATGGAAGCAGCTCTATCGTTAGAGCTTGTCGATGTGCCGAGAGCTCTCTCCTGATTAATGTGTTTCGATTACTGCTGCCGTCAGGGACCTTGCATTCCGTAGAAGCGGACATGCTCTGTTTCTGGAAGATGGTCGTACCATATCACACATCACAGTGTCACTCCGGTGAACTGGGTCTAAGTTAAGGCTAAGTTAGTGTTGCTTACTTTGCGCCTCTCTGGAGACCTCTTTAGCCATTGCCACATAAGTATGCCGTGCAGGACTAGTACCTGGCTTAAGGTGCCTTCCCACCTGGCCTTAGATAGCAGTGGCATTTTTATATAATATTGGGCATGCGGTTTCGTTTTATCTAGTTTCACACGGAAGGAGGCTTTTTTGCCTTGGGCCAGTTAAGCAGCAGTTACTTAGCACCGTGTGGTTCACACATGAGCTCTATTCTGGGGGGCCATTGACAGGTGGCAGTTAAAATCAGATTGACGGAACACCCCGTCCACATCTGCGTGGTGGCGTAGTGGGGTGTTATCCTGTCTGATCGACTTGTCTCCCGCTGTCTGTGTCTACATGCTTTTTGGTTTGTGTCGATTGTTTTTGGATTCAGCTCTTGTGTGTGTGGATTCGTTCTCCGCTGGTTTGCGTTGAAAGTCTGAGCGGTTCATGAGGGAGTGTACCCATGCGGAGGTAATAGGAGTGCTGATCGTCGTAGAGTCGATGGAAATCGAAAGTTGAGGAGCTGTCGGTCGAAAGAAGTTTGAGTTTGCTGTGAAGCAGGTTCCGTGAGCGAATTGCGAGTTTGGGTTTAGGTACATTCAGCCTGTAGAGTGTTCGGCGAGCATTGACAGTGTCTCCCCCCGCATCTTTCCGTTCCTGAGAGTCGTCATTCCTGTGAGGTGTAGTTTCAGAAATGGACCCTTCTGGAAACCCTATTGTGGTCTACACGTGGAACACTTGGGTGGTACTGATGCTATTGCGAGTCCACCAGAGTTTGCAGCTGCCGATGATTGTCGATGTAGAGGAGGACCGCGACGATGCATTGGGGAGTTTGCTGCACGGCTTCGATCGGGGGGAGGTGGATGCCAGCAGTATGCTACGGGCGACGTTGAATAATTACCGGCTCTGTACAACATTTATGTTTTTCGAGGAGGATCTTGGATTCTGGGTTAAGCCTAGGTCGACAACTTGGTTCTCACAATTTCTGATGGACCAGTACGACAACAACCGGTGGATCCAAATGTTTCGCATGACGAAACCAGCGATGTTTGCCTTGGCTGGTTTGTTACGCCCCCATGTCGAGAAGTCTGATACCAAATATCGTGTTGCAATTCCAGTGATAGTCCGTGTTGCTTGTACCTTATTTAAGCTTTCCCATGGAGCAAATTACACAATATGCTCCGAAATGTTTGCCATCGGTAGGTCCACAGTATCTAAAATTCTCTGTGAAGTGGTGCAAGCAATTAATGATAGTATGCGCCATGAGCTTGTATGGTCAACTGGGGAACGAATGCGGGAGAAGCAAAGGGGCTTTTCAACATTGTGTGGGCTCCCGGGTGTAGTAGGAGCAATCGACGGAATGCATGTGGCTATTTCCAAGCCACAGCATGTCCCCGTTGATTATTATTATTTCAAATCTGGTGGTTACAGTCTGAATTGTCAGGCAGTTGTTGATAGTGATAAGAGGTTCATAGATCTGTATTTAGGTATGCCAGGCTCTACGAATGATGCGAGAATGTTACGTCGATCCTCTCTCTTCAATCTGGCTATGCAGGGGACACTTCTTGAAGCAGCTCACTTAGACGACGGGTTTTCTCCATACCTAATTGGGGATCTCGGTTACCCCCTTTTACCTTGGCTGATGGTTCCGCATCGGACTACCGGACAACTCACAGTTGCTGAGGCCTTGTACAACAGGAGGCTACGTAGGGGGAGGTGTGTTGTTGAGAATGCCTTCGGCATACTCAAACAGACATTCAGGGAGTTGTTACAAAAATCCGACTTGTCCGTCACGTTCCTCCCCGACGTCATCCTGGCGTGCGCTATACTACACAATGTCCTTCTGGGACAGTCCCACGAAGAAGTTGAAGAGCTACTAGAGGTGTTACGAATCGAGGGGCTGCAAGGAGAAGTGGTGGATGACGGCCCTGTGCATGTTGACGCTGCGGACGGTAATGAAGAGAATGTGGCAGACGTTATTGCATCTCAGAAGCGCACTGACCTTGGTGTGTAGTTGACAACACAACGCCGACAGCAAGTTTAGAACGCTGGGTCCAAACGCGGTTTGGGTCCCCGAAAGGACTGTCTTAGCCCTTAATAGACGAACTGTGTGCACTTTAGGCTGAAAATTTGTGCTAATCACACCAGAGTGATCTACGATTGAGTTCAACCCTGCTTGTATAACACTGATATTACACATGGTAAAGGTTTTCCTCTTGAAATTCTTATAATTAAGATTCCTAATCATTCCTTCCATGTCTAAAAAGGAATATGTCTTTTTCCTGAATTTGCATGAAAAGGAATGATCAGTTATAGCAATCCTCATTAACTTGACCTGAAATTTTCAGTAGTGGCTCATTTTGGTGAGCACATCAGGTTGACATCCAACAGAACTCATGTATGAAGAGAATTGAAGTTCAGCCCAAAACGATATAAAACCATAACAGAAAGGGACTTCTGAAAGAGAAGCCATAATAATATTTTTCAAGATTGAATTAGATTGTGAGAATATTATGGTCAAATGCTTGAAGTATATGTGCATTTGCTGGTCGTTATAATATAATCAATTCATTGAACATATAAAAATGTCAATAATGTATAATAAATTACGTCATTTTAAATTATTGGAGGAATGATAAGTAGCCACGAGCTAAACAAAATAAACACTAGAAATGTAATCATTCCTCCAATATTCAATAAAGTATGAATGTATACTCCAATTGTTGATAAGAGCACAGTAATAGCCAAAGTCGTATAAACCTATAATGAAAATGTAGATTGAATGATATGTTGACATGAACAAAATATTCAAAGTTTAGACTCCTTTTAAAAATAATTAAAAACACATATTTGACATCAAGGACATTTAGGGTTTAGACTCCTTTTAAAAATGATTAAAAACATGTATTGTGAGTTTGAACACATGGAGGTAAAAGTGATTATATTGTCAAAGAGTAAAAATGATTTCAGTTTATTTTATTTTAAAAATTAAAATTAAAATCAAAATTTAGAAATCCTACAAACTTAAATTCTAATAGAATTATAAGTATTTACTTGTATTTGTATACTACTAAAAAGGTAAAAAAGATTATGACGTCATGGAGTAAAAGGTATTTCATTTTATTTTAATTTTAAAAGTTAAGTCTATTATTTATACTAAGAACTTCTAAAAAAGAATGTATATTACCACCTAATAAAATTGTAGGTATTTACTTGGAGTGCTTGGGCATCCCAAGTAAGTACTTGGATTGGTTGGGCATATTTTTATCGCTTGAGTATAGTACATAAAGACATATGACTTGTTGAAATTATATTATCTCACTTGCCTTCTCTTATATTTTTGAGTTGGTCCGTGATGATATATTTCTCCCTCTCATGAATATATTTTATAAATATATTTCAATGGTTTGATAACCTGTATTTCTATGAATATATTTGAAGACTTAAACATATTTTTGGTGATTCTTATATTTTTTATTTATATATTTGAAGACTTAATTTTACTTAAATATATTTCATGAAGATATATTTTATAAATTCATTTTAGTATATTCAATTTTCAATTTGGATCTTAGTTTTCATTTTTGGATCTTCAATTTTCTTTTTTGGATCTTCGATTTTCTTTTTTGGATCTACGATTTTCATTTTTGGATTTTCAAAAATTATCTTTAGATATTTGGTTTGTCCAACCAAGTATCCATTTTTAATTTTTAATTTTCCATAAATGATTTTCAATCTTCGATTTATGATTTTTGATCTTCTATTTATGATTTCGATCTTCCATTTATGATTTTCGATCTTCCATTTATGTTTTTTGATCTTCCATTTATGATTTCTGGATCTTTAATTTTCATTTATAGAAAGAAGAATAAAAATAAATTAGTTAAAGAAAGCAGAACACAAAAAACAACATGGCGTGTATTATTTCTCCCCCTACTTCTTCCTACTTCTCCTCCTACTACATAATTATTTCTTCGTGTATGGTAGACCACAATAATTAGGAAAATTAAAAAACCTTGATTGTAAATTCTTTTCTTTTCTTTTCTTTTCATTAAATACAATTTTCTTTAAAATTTAGAAAACCAATATAGTCAATAAAAAAAATATTAATATGTTAGTTTTTATTTTTATTATATGATTGAGTAATTAACTTCACTTGATTTAGATTTATATATGAATTTATATTTTTTTCATTTAATAAGTAACTAAACATACAAAATTGATTTAGTAGTTTGAATAAGATGCAAATAATTCAGAAAATATATTAAAATTATGTATGTTTATTAATTGCATATTGTGTATTTGTGTAAATGTTTTTTTTTCCACGAAGGTAACGTTTTTTTTTTTTTTTTTTTTTCTTGAAGTAATTAGCAAGCATTTGAATTAAGATGTGCTTTTGCTGAGCATCTCAATGTGTTCTGCATATAGTTGCTAATGTCTTCTACATGTCTGACAGGGCTACTACTCAAGGCTGCCGGTGTTATCATGGTGGTCGTTGGCGGTGTTCTCGTGGTCCGCCGGTATGCCTCTCTCCACAGCAGCAGGTCGTTCTGGTCCGGAAGTAGGTCCTGCTGGTTCCAGAATTACCACCTCCGGTGCACGCTGTGGTGGTCCATGACGCTCACCGACTGGTGCACTGATGGGGCCGGAGCTTGAGTAACACCAAGTTGGGGATGTAGTGAATGTTGGTGGCCGTTCAACAGCCACATTGATGTGGCCAGAGCTTGAGTTTAGAGTAGTCGGAGACGGCTGAGATGTTGGTGGCCGTTCAGCAGGCATACTTGCTGGCCGTTCAGTGGATGTTGCTCTTGAAGCGTAGCTGTAGTGTGAGAAGGCTGGATTGACGCGGGTAGCACTGTGTGGCATAGGAGGCACATTGAGCATCTGTGACATGCTCAACCCCTGTCCAAGCACTGAGCTGAGTTCAGCCAAGCAATCAACCATCTCACCTTGCTTTACAATGGCAAGTCTTGCATTTTCATTAGCAACCGCAACGTTCTCATAAATTCTTCTATCTTTTTCGCGTTGATACTCCATCTGCTCAGCGAAAAGCTTCAACTGAACCTCTATCTTGGACCGCTCGAGGTCCCGACTAGCATTGGCGATATCTTGCATCTGCGCAGCCATCACGGCTCCCGTTGACTTGGTTGCTTCAGCGATTACCGTGTGTCCAGAAACACTTTTCCGCCGCACTCCAGTGTTGCCAGGCCGTCTGTTGATTGCAAATTGTGACGTATCCGAAGAACTTATGACCTGCGGGGACACACCTTGTGGCAGCCTACTCGGACCTGGTCTGGACATGGGACTTGAGTTTGTGTCGGCAGATGTATGCCTTGCTGATGGAGGTGTTCGTCGAGGAGACATAGCAGGTCGGCAATCGTCTGTAGTGTCCACTGGCTCGGCTTGAGAACAGTCTAGAGGGTCATCGGTCTCAGGCTCACTGTCTGCCTCGTCTGCGAAGTTCTCGAGCTCTGGTGCTGGCCGGCTGTAGTTCCGATCGTTTACTGCTAGCAAGTCCCGTACATGGGGCGGCTGGATTTGAGGTCGGTTACCGAACCACTCGTGAATTTGCTCAAATATATCTTGAGCAAATTGCCGCGGCAGACCCTCGGCTTTGCGATCAGCTGAGCTGAGATCCCAATATTCAGGTACATTTCTTCCTGTACGACACAAGTAGTCAGCAATTCGTTTATAATCAGGTAGAAGTTGATTCCACTTCGTTTTACAAGCAGGTCCGTCTCGCAATACAGGAGAGTAGCCGCTTCGCATGACATGTTGAGACACCCGAAGCCACTTCGTTGTGTCCGGCGTCATGAGATCACGTCCGTCCACCATGTCCATTTCCTCCAAGAACATGTCCCGTTTGGCTTCGATTAGGAAATAAATCTCCTGAGGTAACCAATTGGCAGGCGATCCTTCCTTGGGCGTTTAGACTGACTAGCTGTTGCGTTTGATGGACGAGGCGGGGGGCGAGTTGCACCGATCGTTGGCCGCCTTGGTACACTTGGTCGATTCTGCGGGGGGCTGTTGAAGGCAAACGAACCTGCAAGCAACGAATTGCAACGCAAAATTTCTCTATCACATAAACTTCTAATATTCTTGCTTTACTACCATCATATACATATCATGTGTACTTATTGGAGCATCGGAGCACGTTTTGTGGGATGTGCAGGTGCTGTTTTCCAGGAATGAGCATACAACAATCAAAGAACTTTTGAAATGTGCAAAGTTAGGTAAATGGAGTCTACTGATCTGACATCGAACAAACAAAGGGCAGGGCAGCAGTCGTAAAGCACAGGTACTGCATTTCTTTTTGAACTTCCATTTCAAACCATTTGCCTTCTCAGTACGTCAACTATCTTCACCATATGTTGGTTGTATTCTAGACATACAGAGCTACATTGGGCTAGATTTGTATCTGGCTGAACTTGACCGATTTGTGGGAATGACTACATGCTAATCGAAAGAGATTTAAGAAATTCTGAGTCCACGGAGTTAACGGAGTCCAAGTAACGTACCGTCAACGGGCATCGCAGCTGTACGAATTGGAGCAGAAGTCGGTGAGTCAATTCGGGTATCCATTGTATGAACCTGCAGCATATTGCACATCGATTAGTGACAGGGATGTACTGAAGTTTGTGAGAATGATATGGTGTTCTGAAACAACAGTGGAACATAAAGGAGACGACGTCGCAAGGACTGCAGCCTTACGAAAGGAGCGATCGGCATTGCTGAAGGTACGTGGCTCCTCACTCAAAGATGGGCACACCACTCGAATGCTTAATTTTGTAGGTCTGTTCTGTTTATCTGGTTTTGGGACCGACGATTGTGTGTGTCCATTGCCACAGGTCTTGCGAGGAGTTTGCATGGTGGCGCAGCCGTTCAAGTCACAGCAGAAAGAAACTGCGAGCTTTGTGGCGCAGCCGTTCAAGTCATAGCAGAAAGAAACTGCGAGCTTTGTGGCCGCGGCTACAATGCCGTTCTTTCGTATTGTCCTGTAGACAGGTCTTTTAGATAAAACCGGTGTTCTGCATATCAGATGTCCCATTTCGAAGATTTAATTGGCATTCTCATTAAGTTAAAAGTCTCCCTCACCTCCTACTTAACCGTAAAGTGGATCCATGCTTTCTCCTAAATACCGTTCTTATCTGTCGCTACCGGGCCGGCCAGCTAGGATCGCGGCCTAGTTAGGAACGCTGGTGGGGACTGCACCGCATTTACCTCACCTAAAAGCGCTCCTCCACCATTACATAGAGCCAGGTGGGAAGGCACCTTTAACTAGTGTGAAAAGCCGGAGAGAAATATTGCGTAGATCTGTATTTCGAACCTCGGAACATAAGTTAGCTGTGAGGAAAGTTTTGAACATACTTGACTGTCCGCTCCAGAATATGATCAAGCTTCGTGATTTTTGCATAGCATTATCAGTCCCACAAGCTTACAAAGCATTTCGCAAATGCTGATGAGCATGGCACAAGTGACTGAGAAATTCTTTGAACCTCTTAAAACCAGGTGAATACATATGAAAAAGGAGCTTAAAATGCTCACTGTTTCAAGATCTTCGTGCAAACGCTAAGAATGCTTGCTACAGAAAATGTACACACAGCTCGCTATCACTTCATAGCGAACGAGGATAAGGTAGAGATGGGTATTCCCGTGAGTTTAAGCCATTCAGCATATTTGGGATTGAGAAAACTATGGGGATAAAATTTATACAAATAGAAGTTAGGTCGAAAATCACACATCTGATTTTTTAAAATTTTTTTCGAAATTTATCAAATTTTCATGAATATTTGAAGTGCAACATTGTAGACCACTATTTCCGTGAGTAGGTATATGCAATACAAAGATTCTTGCATGGAGAACATGGTAGGTTGTTATACAATCTGCTGAGTGTGGTAGTCAGGTGCTGTCTGCTCAGATATTGGTGCACTGATAAGCCACGGAATTAGAACCCTGACGGGAATACCCATCTCTACCTTAAGTCATATCCTGGAGCCTAAATTGATAAATCACTTCAAGAATAGAGTCTTGAGCCAGTTTCTGTGAAGAATCGAGACCCCAGGTCAGAAAATGGAAACACTTAATTTATATATCACCGTCACCAGAACTAAATGGCCACCACTCCTCTACACAACACTTCTTTTCGTCGCTGTACTTCCATCCCCTGATGCACCATTTCTCTTCACAGGTGCTGTCTCTGTCAGCATTTCACGAACACAAATTATCAGCTAAATAGGCTATATGTAAGAACCAACAAATGATGGAAACAATATGTCTAACCTAGGTGTCAATACCAAGATTTATAAACTTCGAGAGGCTAGCTGTCACCTGGGCCATTTGTCCCATATCGTTTGGATATGCTCTTGAGGTTCAATTGAAAATCACAAATCAATAAAGGCATCTACTCACTATTCACTTTTTTCCTAGCCCACAAATTGTTTTTGTGATGCATGTTTTACTATTTTGTGATTTTTACACCTTCTTCTAAAAAATAATTTGCATGAAGGTCTAAAAAGCGTACATTAAGTCCCTAAAATTTATGCGTGAGCATACCTAACCTAGTTAGCTATGTGGAAAAAAATATGACCAAAATGTTTAGGGTAAAAATCTCCAAGTCTCTTTTCGCACCATGGAGGCAATGCCCAAAGAACTTTTGCACAAACTTTGAATGTTACGATCTTGCAAACATTGAACATCCAACGGTCGATTTTTGGAACAACAATTATAAATAGGCTTAGGTTCAAGATCTTTTGGTTGAAATTCTTCAAAAAGTTTAAAATTTTGGTCACACCCTCGGAAGTGCGTAGAGGTAGAAAATTTCAGTTTTGAGGTTTTAAGCTCCCAAAAACAGAAGGAAAGTTAGGGGTTAATCTGTGAGCAGGTACGTAACTCCAAGTGGAAACGCCTCCTACTTGCATTGGATGATTTTAGGTAATTGCATAAGCAAATTTTGCATTGTTATGTTTATTTCATAAAGTGGCAAGAGAATGAATACAAACATCGTTTGTCTAAATTTGTCTAGTTGTTACTAACTTTTCATTTGATATTTGTTTTAAAAAAAATAAAAATAAACAAAGGAAATACTTGTCGATTATTTATTTTAAATAGTAGCTGCATCCATTTAACCCCTAAAGATCTATGATGCAGAATTGTCTAAATCACGAAAATGAACTTTGTCAACTTCAGGCCCAAAACATCTCAATCTAAGTATTTTTCAGAAGATTCAACTGTAGGATCTTAAAGTTAACTTGCTTTTTTACTTGCATGTCAAATTTGAATCGCTGATTCTTTTTCATTTATGAGATTATAATGGTCAAAGTTGGCTGATTTTTTCCTTGAGGGGACCCCAACAAGCCGATTCGGCTTTTTTGGATCTTTAGGGGTTAAAAACGGGCACACATCAAATGATAGTTCAAACAAACATGGCCGCCTCAAATGGGTTTGAAGTTCTTATTATTCTTCTTGATTGACAGAATAGTGAATTTGGTGGGGTGCTATCACAAACAAAATTGAGTACAGTTTTGCCTCACGTTCATTCAAAAAATCATACCATGAACATGAGTGGACAAAATGAAATTGTTGCAGTATACAATGTGCTACATAGTGCTAAAAATGTTTGAAGTGCACTTCAAATGTGATTGGAAAGAAAATATGTTTCAAAGTGAGCTATGTCAAATACTCTAAAACCCCGATCCACAACGGTTTGCCATGGCCGGATTAGCGTAAACAATATTAACCTTCTAAATGAACCAAAACCAACGCTACTCTACTCATGCAAAATCCTCACTCAAGAAGCAGTCCACGAGTCCAAAAAACGAAAGAAAAACGGATGCGAATTGTGCCGTAAACAATATAAGTCGATTGTCCTCGCTTCAACCAAACCCTTGGGACCTCGCCGTCACCTCATCTACCCGAAAAAGAAAGCCAAATGCCAATCTATGCGTTGAGTACAGGAGACTTTCATGAAATGTACTGCTGTGTAGAAATTCTGAGCTAAGTTTCCAACTTCTCGTAACCCACGGTTGGTTGACGTGTAAGCTTCCGATTTGCCTAGAGACCGTAGGTTATAACCCATAACCTGTAAAGTGCTCCGCATACTCCGGAAAGTGCAAAAAGTGCAGCGAATCACTCCACCAACTGTGGGTTACGAATCAATGTTTATTTAGCAGGCGAAATATTGCCAGTAGGCGAAATAAAAATGGTAATTTTCTATTTTTGGCTATAAAGTCCTGAAATCACTGATTCAACGAAGCCAAAAATTACCTAACAGGTAAGTTGGATGGAGCCATCATTCTCCCGACAAATTGCCCCTTTTAAGGTGTCTAGGTACATAATACTACGTAATTCTTGAAATTAGTGGGAAAAAAATAGGGATTGCCAAAGAACTTCTCCAAAAAAAAATTAATGAAGCCAAAAATTTGCTCCTAATATATTCTTTGTGGCCACCCTAGCACCAAACCAAAAATCCTAGGATTTACACTGTTACAAATGGTAACCTGGGGGAATCTGATGGTTACGGGGGATTTCGCCTCGTCCTAGCGGACTCGGCTACATCCCGTAACCATCCTCTTCCCCCAGGTTACCTAGTTCGTAATCGACCTCAATCACATACTGCTTAAACTTTTCAAGGAACGGAGGCAAGGGCTGTTTATATTTCACCCCTTTAGAAGTTAACCACAATTGGAAGCCCGTCCCCTCGTACTTCTCTTTGGGTACACAAGACGAAACTTCGTACTTGTCTTGCTGTAACTGAGCATGCACTTTCTCCTAACCCGTCACCAAATACCCATGGTCACCACGGCTGTAATTGAAGAGCTGGAGCAAACGGTTGGGATAAAGGCTGGCATCGGTACTTGCAAGATTCCCTGCCTTCGGATAGCAATAGGTATCAGCCTCCAAGTTCGGAAGGGTATCCAATGATCCAAATCTATGGCACGTCAATTTGGGTAACTTCAAACCGTCCAACTCCTCAGCACCACCGCCATCTTTGTGAACCATTTTCCTACGAAATGTTCCATCTCCGATCAAAAGCAGCTATGACCTGCGACTTCACTTCACTTGATGCGAATTTAAATTGTCGTGTACCATACTTCCCATGCGGGCCAACAGTATTTGGTCCACAGGTCATGTGGACAAGCACATCTCTCGTATTAGAGAGAGCATCAAAATCATTTTTTAACATTTTCAAACAGTAGGCAACATCAATTTTACTGAGTGCTTCCCGTAATTCCGTCAAGCGAGCTCCAGTGTTCGAAGAACATAAGACATGCCTTGCCACACCTCCTAGCACCGCATAATTTTCAATTGCCTCTTTTTTGGAAGGTACACACATATGTTGATACTCGGTCCTATGCTTTTCAAAGGCGTCCAAAAACTGGCTGATCTCCTCCTCTTCCCAAACAGGAAGATAGAGTTTTGTGACACGCTGAAGCTTAGAAAACTCCGTATAGTTCTGTTGTGAATCTGAACATGGTACCAGAATATGGCAATCACAATCAATACTACCTTTCTGGCCCCCATCAAGAATAAGCCAAGCATCACCATCCCGAAACACTTCCTGAATTTTAGGGTCATATTCTCCTAGCTGACCATCGAACTTCGCAGCTTCGCCACTGAAGTCCAGGAGATTGAACTTCGAGTGCAATTTCCAAACAACTTTCTCCTTATTTGCCACCAGATGACACACCCAAAAAACAGAATAACAAGACTTCCCGATGCCCGATGTACCCAATACAACGAAACAATCTCCCGCCTTTGAATCCTCCAAGATCTTCTTCAAATCTCTGTAGCATTCTCGAATACCAAGAAGATATCCTTTCGAAAAATTGACGAACGGATCACCACTCACAGTCAAGAACTTCATGGCACTATCCTTTTCAGCATCAGTCTTCCCATTCTTCCCATTCTTCATGGCCGAGTCTTCCCATTCTTTGTAATGTTTTGCTGCTGATTGGACAAAGGCCTGCCAATGTGGTGGAGTTTCAACTCGTCTCCTCTTCGAAGGTGAACCTTCCCCTGCACTCACACCGCACACAGTCAGAGTCCACACACCGTTGCCAAGTCTATAATATCTATCAAACACCATGACCATATCTATATGACACATGCACCATAGCCAAGCAGGATAAATCAAATCTTCACATCCTTTTTCAAACTGGTGAGCAAGACGTCCCATCCCCTCAAGATGAGGGTCCAAATCCCCTCAAGATTCTAAGTCACAGCACAAAGGGAAAACCCCTGATAGGGAAACAAGAATACACACGACACCCAGGAAGCCAAAGCAAGGCCAAAGACCTTGAACGAGACCTCTGTCTCATGCGCAACGAGACCAAATATAACGATCAAATTCAGTGAAGGGGATCGTAAATGAGTCACAAGATTCAATCAAACAACAAATGAAAAACAATCCAAAAAATTTCAAGAAACCTAAAAAAAGGCCAGAGCATCCAACAAGTAGTAGCTCTTTCTAATATGATACGGCTTCACACCCTAAACCCTAAACCCTGTCAGGTCGCAAAAAAAAAAATCATACCGCATGATACCCTACTTCTTGACTAGTTTTAGAAGTGAAAATTCTAGCAAAAGGTCACAGTTCCCACCTCGTAGCCACTTCTTCGCAGCGCCCTTGATGCCCCATTCCTCCGCAAGCGTCAGCTGGTGATGTCGATTAATCGCCTCTAATAACGACGGGAGCTCATCAATGTTAGATATGAGCGTTGTTGCAGTGAATCCCGTCTCCTTGATTTTACGAACGGTTTCAGGTCGAAGTCCAAAACCTTCAAAGAACGTGTCCAGGTCTATGGAGGCCATCATGGAGCTCTGACAGCAACAAAACATGCAACTTCACCTCTTAGAATGCTTCACAACAATACCGGCAGTAGTAAAGCAAAAGAACTGCTGAAAACACCACAACAAACCTCTAAAAATTCCCAAGCAATTTTGCAGTCACCCATTGCAACTGCAACACCTACACCTTATCACGCAAGTGCGCAATCCACCACAAGGAACAGCTGGAAACTTTGTTATCTCGATAAAGAAATCATGCAACAACATCGAACATTTCTATGGGCACAGATCACAAAGGATGTTCTCTCGCCTGATAAGGATCTTTCTTAATCCACTAAACCTTATATGTCAGATTTAGAATTTGAGCTTATTAAGGTTCCACCAGGCTTCACAGCCTCAGAGCACCAGTCAAAAAACTTACACAAAAAGCGGACGAGACTCACACCGAACAACCAAACCTCACAAACATGTTAGAAGACGAACCTAAACAGAACCCCTAAACTCCAGCAGAGATAACATAAGCGAGAGAGATAAGAGCACGAAGCTACGCATCCAAACCAGCCTCCCACCTCCCAACCAGATCGAACCCAGATAAAGAGAGGTGCAAGCGGGAACAGCAAGTCATGGCGTGAGAGAGCTATGAGCACATATGGGAGCCCTCCCTCGGGGGTAGTCAGACCCCTCCAAAACCGAAAATCCAACTACGGTTTGGTCATCGACCGAACCCTGACCCTAAATCCATATCGATTGCAATAACCATCCGTATCGATCGAACAACCACACCTCGCAAGCATGTGAGAAGACAAACCTAAACACAGCAGCACAGATGCACAGATGCACAGATGCACTTGTGCTGTTGTGTGCGCGTATGCAGGCTGTGGTAGTGGTAATTCAAGCATGGTCTGTCGCAGAGCTGGTCCGACGACTCGGAGACTCCGGATTTGACAACCTCAATTTCTATCCAGTGATTGAAGGAGTTTTATCTTTTTGGTGTGTGGAAACAGACGAAAATGGCCACATACACATGCCACGGCCGATGCTGTCCAGCATATCTTCCTAGCTTTATGGACGTCCAAACAGGGTTGCCCGCGGCTGAATTGTGCAAGGATGTCTCTTGAACACTTCGGTATTACTTCAATTCAACAGCAGATCAACTTCTGATAGGATACAATGACTGGCTTTCTGCTGCTTGCAAGCTCTGGTGTGGCGAGCCAATTGACCAGCTTCTCCAGCTCGAATCTGCAGGTTTATCGAAGAGAGTGGCCGTTTTGATCTGGTTCATGGTGGTTCGTGTTGTTATGCAGTTGGTGTCGATTTGTTTGGAACGGGGAGCAAGAAAAGTGGCCATGGTTGGAGGACCCTTCACTACTAGAAAATTGGACTGTGAATCAAGTACTTAGGAAACAGTGAATTACTCCAAAAAACACAACGCACAAGCACTCATGGTCAGCATAGTTGTCACCACCACATCTTGGAAAAATTGAGTTCTATCATTCTGTTTACAATAGAGCCACACTTTGAAGATAATGATTAGCCAGCACCAAGATAATCGACACTCTTATAGATCAAACACTGCCATCCAACGAACCGTGAAGAAAGGTTAAATAGTTATTGAGTTTCATTGGAACAACTAATTACAAAATGCAACAGACAACAAACAGGCATTGTCATCTCTGTGCAACTGCGTCCATGTGATACTGAGACCTGTTTAGTGCAACTATAAAAAGTCTTGTTCAAGTGTAGTGTAAAACTATAACTGATAAGTGAGAGAACTTACACCATGGTACCCAGGCTGGAGAGGAGGCTACCACGAGAATGTACCAAGCCTGACAGTCTCTGCTCTATTATGGCCTGCGCCTCCTCCAATATGCCATTCACCACTTGTGCTGCAGGGAGTATTTCCTTGATGAGGGCGGACCCAGTTCCACCATACATTACCATGCTGTCTACATCGCCCTCTGTTGTTGCGTTTGGAGGCCACCCAGACAATCTGGTAATATCCATCGTCTGCATCCAATTCATGTGCAGGATAAAGTTTTTGGCTACCATCTTGATAACAATTGGTAGTTGACAATTTAGTGTTCACCAGCAGTGGTCTCTTCGTACTAGACAAGCTTTTGGGTCAAGATTCATCGTGCAAGAGAAATGTCATGTGAAATGGAAAGAATGGGTGAGAGTGCTCACTTTCCCAAACACCACAGACTTGGCAATTACAGGCTGGTCGTTCTCGTTCTCCTCAGGTCCAATTTCGTTCTTCAGAGTTTCGAAGAAGGGGGTTCGCAGAACACGACTGCCACCCGGCCACTGAGCTCTCCCAAAATAATCTGCAAACTGAGTGCCATCCGTGCCAGCTTCTATAATCTGCTGCTTGTATTTGGGATGTGCATTTGACTCTACCGTTGCCAGAAACCTGTCAACCACAAATCAAAATCGGAATCATGTTATGATTGAACTATAGATAAGTTAACCATATAAATGGTGATGCTTGCAATGACCTTGTGGTTGCTAATCACTCATGACACTCTCTTAAAAAATTAAAATTTCAAAATTTACCAATACCGTAAGCCTCCAGACCACTACCGATAACAAACGTGTGTTGAAGTACCTGGTTCCCATGCATACACCCTGAGCACCGAGAGCAAGAGCAGCAACGTATCCACGACCATCGACAATACCCCCGGCAGCTATAACTGGTATCTTGTAAGGCTTGAGAGCATCCACTACACTTGGGAGTAGCGTCCACAACTCAGTCTGCTCAATCATGTTCAAGTGATTCCTATATCAGCTCACAAAACCAATCAATCCAGCATAACAAATGCACAAGCCAATGACAATCTGAGCCATACTCTATTGAGATGTTCGAATTCCAAATGTAACGAGTTTGCAGCGGGACCGTTATGCCTTACTCTGCTGATGATATGCCCCCCACCTTCAAATCCTTGGCAAATAACTGCATCTACACCCGCTTCAGCTGCCTTCACAGCTTCCGAAACCTCCCCAACCTGCTCCAAGTTTCCATCACCACTAGTGCAGCCGTCAGACTCCGTTAGCATAATTCTAGCAGGGATTAGAGCTTGCTTAGAGTAAAAGCTATACTCTTTCCAGAGAGTGCACCAACCCTAAATGTAAGATCCAAGGTTTCCGTGACGCTACAGCATAATGACAGAATAAAATTCACCAAAAAATCTACCAACATGAACAAAAACTGCTGCAACATCAAGCTCTTGATATACTGAATTACGTGTACTAACTGATGGATCAAACTGGTGCGATTTCAGCGAGAGAGAAGTGACCTGATGGAGCACTTTCACTCCTGCTGCGTGTGCCTCGTCGACTCGCTCTTTCGGGAAATCACCGAAGTACACTTGAAGAAAGGCAACCTTCTCAGCAAATATGTGCTTCAAGAAGACGTCAGGATGCTGAAAGGGGAGATTAATGTTGACTCCAAAAGGCTTGCTCGTCAACTCCCTTGTGCGGGCGACCAACTGCTTCAGTGCCTCTGGCTGCATCATTCAAACCAACAATCAATGATCCCAAGTTGCGATCAAAGGGTAAGGAACTGAGGAAGGATCAATCGAAGTGCTCAGCACTTAGCCACATGCAGCTAAATTAAACAAACCCATTTACAACATGACCCAATTCTAGACAATTCTGCCTATTCGTTAAAAACTATTCCTCAACCTGAAATTTCAGCCGATAGCCATGGCGATGAAGGAGAGGGAGTGAAGAAGAAGAAGCTGATGATAGAAACCTGGCTGGGCGATCGAAGCAAACCCAATCCGCCAGCGTTCGCAACTGCAGCTACGAGCTCGGGACCAGTGATGTCCGGGCCCATGGGCGCCACCACAATTCCATTCTCCAACCCCAAGATCCCACCCCACTGCCCCATCTCTTGATCCTCCTGCTCGCACCCCAATTCGCACACTAGCTGAACAACTACGAGATCAGCAAAACCTTTGAGAAACTCTGATTCTAGCGACTAGATACACACCTTGTCCTTGTCTGCCAAATCGTCTCTTACATCTATGACCCTCAAAAGAAGTATAAAATATTATCTAGGCATGAAATTTCTCTTTCTTGTGCAAGGATCATGCACATCCATGTTCCTCTCAAAGAACTCGGGGTGTTTGCAAATGAATTACAATCGTGGAGGAAGAGTAGCTTCGTCTCGGCTACACGTTCTTGACTAGTCAGCTCTGTAGAAGATAGCAAATCTAACCGCATTTCAGTCACCTGCAATTCTCCTGAAAAAAATATCTTGAAGGTGTCACTGCTGACGGATGGTGAGCTTTGAGATCTCACGGATTTGGGAGTGGGTGACGGTTTCCAAGCCTCCGGAAGAGAATCTGAGCGAGAGTTGTCACTTGTCAGGATTTACTTCCAACTTGCTCATGCTTCCAGCTCGTGAGTTGGCACAAAACGGATTGGGTTTCTGGAGCTGATGTCCGTTGAGCTGGGGAAGTGTTTCCGGCACATATTTCTTCGCCGAAAGTGAGCGTCCATGGGGTTGTAAATTCCTGAAATCTGGCTCTTGCTGCAGAGATAAGCAGATTTTCGGGAAAAGGCATCAGGCTGGACTTTGTTCTCAAGTTTACCAGGTCAGTGCTAATACAAGTGCATTTCTGCTTCGATGTCTTGTACAAATGTTTTCAGTTTTGTGCAAGAGCTACTTGCAGCTCTGTCACGATCCAATGCCAATTTGAGATTCATGTTTGGTGCACCTGAGACATATCCGCTATTAGGGTTTCCGTTTCGGAACCTGATTTCGGTATTGCGTTGATGTTGGATATGGCAGAGCTGGAAATGAGAACGGATCGCAGGTCGACTAGTAATTGCAGATTTAGCAGAAGCAGTTGCTGGAGTTTCTTGTTGTCAGCTGCTTAGGTTACCTTTCCTGCTTGCTTAGGAAACCTTGAACGCTTCCCAAGGACAAGATTGAAGATGGTGGAATTCTTAAACCAGTGAGGTTGACACTCACAGTACGCATTGCATATATGTCCAGAGTCCATTTCGATCTGCTGTTGCGATACGTTGAAGATGCATTTTAGTGAAGTTGTACAGTGGGTTTGCTTATTTGATTGTGAATGTTGTCTAAATTTGATGATTGGATATAGGAATGTGTTTCTAGGAGTAATGTGAGGGTTTTGATGGTCTTGAATTGCAGGTGAAATCCGTTTCGGTGTGGAGAACGAAAGCAGATGGCGATTCTTTTGGGTGATTGGAAATTAGGTCAAGGTGCAGTCAGGTGCCTTGTCCTGCTGATGATTCTGCATGCAGGCTTAGCCACTGGGGAATATAAAATACCGCAAGAAGCCTTGCCCACAAAGTCTGGCTACTTGGACGTGAAGACCCCAACCGCAACCAGTCTGTTCTATGCTTACTACGAAGCACTCGATGCCACCGACGAGCTTTCTAAAACCCCCGTCATTCTCTGGTTGCAGGTGCCTGAATCCTTTCTGCATGCTAAGAATGATTCCTCTGCTTGATAGTGGCCATTGTCATGGTTCCTTCTCCTTCTAGTCTTCATGTCTGGTGGGACCTCTGAAGGTTTTTGATCCCATTTTGGTGTGCAGGGGGGTCCTGGCTGTTCGGGATTGATAGGAAACTTTGGAGAAATGGGTCCTTGGAGGATTGGAGAGGATATGCAATTGCACAAGAACTCAAATCCATGGAACAGACGCTTTGGGCTCCTTTTCATTGACAGTCCAGCAGGCTCGGGATTCAGCATTGCTCCATCCTCTGACGCCATTGTAACCAACCAGTACCAAGTGGCACGGGACTTGTATGAAGCTCTTCAGATCTTTTTCAGCAACTCTGCATACAAATCGCGGCCTCTTTACGTCACTGGAGAGAGCTATGGTGGCAAGTATGTCCCTGCTTTGGGGTACTACATCATTTCCAAAGCCCATAAACTGAGGTTAAAGAGTGAACAACCACTATTTGAACTCCAGGGTGTGGCCATTGGTAATGGCCTTACTCATCCCATTGTTCAAGTGCAGACATATGGAGCTACTGCTTACTACATGGGCCTCGTCGATAAGAGGCAGCGGCATGTGCTTGACAACCTTGCTAAAAAGGTGTGTACTACATGTACTGAAGACACTGTAAAATCTTTCTCTTTTTTCCTTAGAACAATCTTTGCGCGCAATTTCTTCTTTACGGATTTTCAAGGAGCGTATGCGATGTCTGCATGCATGATGTATTTGCCAACCAAGAGTTCTGAAACGATGAGATGATCGTGCCAGCAATTTGTTCATGTTCTCGTAAATCGTCTGGAAGCTGTAAGTTTAATTATTTCAAACGTTGTGTTTTTGTTTCAGTCGGTTGAATGCATATTGAGGAAGGATTGGCTTGGAGCTATAGCTGCTCGAAGCACTCTGATGGGGTCGCTTCGAGAAATGAGTGGGCTAACTACTCTAGAGGACGTCAGAAAATCTGTAGATTACTTCACTTCTGCAAACGGCACGGATTACCTCACAGAATTCGTTAACAAGGAGACTGTGAAAAAAGCACTTGGTGCAAACGTCAACACCACGTGGGAACAATGCGGTGATCTCGTAGATGAGAAGATGCAGGTTGGTCTTTTGCTTCACATTTGTTCGCATACACTCATCATCCGTTTAGAAGGAAATTTGGTAAACAGGTATCATTTCTTGCTAGAACATTACAGTTTAATAGTTTACTATTTTCTGTGCAGGTTGATATAATGAAGAGCACCAAGTGGATGGTAGAGGCGTTGCTGCGAGCGCAACTGCCTGTGCTTTTGTACCAAGGGCAGTGGGACATTCAAGATGGTGTGGCTTCTAATGAGGCATGGATGCATACCATTGTGTGGGAGAGTTTGAACGGCTTCTGGGCTTCAGAGAGGAAAGTTTGGAAGGAGGAGGGGATACTTGCAGGGTACGTCCGAACTCATGAGAACCTCGGGCATGTGATTGTGGCAGGAGCCGGACATTTGTCTCCGGCAGACCAGAATTTGCGTACACAGCGGATGATTGAGGCATGGATCTCTGGGAAGCTTGGATCCCTCTCTCTGTAAATTAGCACTGTGTAGTTGAGTCGAGTAGTTGTGTTTGTTTATATTAGCTATTTTCTGTTTCTTATGGACATATTGTACTTCAACCTTTGTAAGTTAACCCGGTTCAAATTTCAACGTAAGCCTTTGGTTTGATTCAATCGTATAGATTCAGCGTTTTGTCCAAGTATGTGAAGGTACATATTGCACATCCCGTTTGCGTTTGAGGATATGTAAACTTTCAGAGAGGCTGTTTACGATTCCCAAGTTAGCCATATTGATGCCATCTCTCCCAGATCAGGTTCGACACCTAACCCTCGAGGCTTGAAACATGAACAACTGGGAACGAGGTGCGTGATTAGTTTCTTCTGTTATTCACGGCTCTTGGGCGGTTGTTCAGCCCAATGAGCCTATCATGGTAGGTGTCACATTATTCGGAAACATCCGACTATGTTTTGGTAACATGTAGTAGGCGAGGAACACCTCCGTATCCATGATACCTACTTCTCAGAAAAGCCACTTTGAGATTTGACACTAATGTATAGGTTTTTCAACTAAGCAAAGCTCCGTGATTCCTGCATTGAAACGTCCCACGTATGTCCCCAATCCAATCAATTCCACAACATTCAATTTTACGACAATTGCCTCCACAAGTACATTTTGTCCAGGGTCTAGAAATGAAGCATCGGCTTAAGTGTAACTGGACGAATATTTCCTCCGTAAACGGATACCATTCGATAGAATCTCTGACAAGCATGTCAAATATATGGAGCGTCCTTTCTTCCCCTCCTCTTCTTCTGATTCTTATCCAGGACTCTAGCTGCCTAGACTTGCATCACCGTTCAACTTATGATGCTACAATTATTCGGAGGATGCTTCGATGGCAAGCTTGCTACCTTTTCAGATTCGCGTGCCTCCAAGTGTCTCAATCCTCGAGAAGCGAGATCTTTTACTTTTCTCCGGGAAACACAAACTTCAGTTTGTTGAATAGCAAAAGAATGGTTAAAAGCATAATTCTACCCTATCAACCCACTTTTGCAAATGAAACCCTTTCAAATCGAACTCTCATAATTGACCGGATATAACAATCAAAGTTAGCAGTGCTCAGAACACCACCTCCAAAGGATTTACAAACTGCATCGTGTAAATTCATGAGCTCAAACTCCAATGCTCGATATGAGATTCGAACTGGCTTTTGCTGTCTTTCTTCGCCGAATGATTCAACTCATTGCTGAGCTGAAATGAGCTACTCCCATAACACTGGAAATGAAGCAAGGTGAGCTGCATTTCAGTCAGTACCTGTAAAATTTCCAACAACATGGTGTAACATTCCTAATCCATCTTAAAGTTCTAACACGATTAGTAGAGATCATTTGATAATACAATCTCATCCATTCCGACATTGCAAACTATGTACCGAACCTAGACTCCAAATGCTCTTGTTGTTGGAGCAGTGAACTTGGTATGACAACCTTCCTATCTCATTAACCAGTTCTGAATTTAGTCTGATGATTGATCTATCATTCCGGAATTGAATTTCTTGGAAGTCGTGAGCGCACGCTGCATCAACATCTGGGATAAAAACCCAATCAGTTACACGCTTCGGTTGCAAGTTTCTCCATATTCCCGAATCCCCAAAGGTACTCAAATTCTACCTCCTGTGCAAAGGTTTTCTCGCTCAATAATAGCCAGGATCATTGTAGCGCCAACTGTGACACCCCTAACGTGTCGGTGCTGTCAGGCCACCCACAAAATGCCCTTCAATCATGCACATGTGGAATGTTTTCAGAGGGATTGATTGAATTGCACTTCAACAAGGTTTAGGGTTCTGGGCTCCGGGTTATGAGCCACATTTGGCACTTCAGGTGGAGAGTTTAGGTGTTTTTGGTGCGATTTCTGTCCTGATGGTGATTCAAGTTTTCATGAAATTGTTGTTCAGAAATGGGTATCTCAGTGATTGAATCAATAGCATGCATTACCTCACTCACAACTGATGAAGTTACCCTGCTGATGATGGTGCCTGAATGAGAGTGTGAGGCTCTATATCTCCTCCTTTGTGGCGACCTCTTCTCCATCTTTGTAGAATTCGCTCAAGTCATTCACATGGTCATCTTCCCATCTACTTTGTGAAGGAGCAGTTTTTGTTTCCACCTTATGTGAGCTGGATGATGAGTAGATTGGCAGAGTTCATGTTGCGCTAGGGATCAGGAGAAGGAGATGTGAGGAGATTGGTATTGGGAAAGAAATGACGACGAGATATCCAATTCCAGATGTGGAGTATTGGAAATTGGCTTCTGCATCATTTCCAGAGACAGGGCTGGAGCATTTATTTCGGAACCATTCGGCTTATGAACTACTTCCAGTGAACCATTTCAAATCGGCTTATGAACCATTTCCAGTGGCAGGGATGGAGCATTTGGTTCGGACCAAGAGACAACGTCGTGTGTACAATGAGCTGCCGTCTCTCTTCGACCTCTGCATGCGTCAAGCCGTGTTTACTCTGCCTCAAGTGGCCCACGAGCTGCAATCTCTTCCTGAGGATCTGTCTCTCCCTCTCGTGCGTGGTTTTCTATGCCGGAATCCCAGGCCATCCGTAGAGGAGTTGAAGGATTTCTGCGAGGCGGTCTCCTGGGTTCCTCAGAACTTGAACCTATGTGGAACGACACAGGTTATTGGAAAACGTTTTCTACATACTCTGGTTTTGCCCAACCTTGTGCGGCTTGATTTGCGAGGATGTGTGTGGCTTGGGAGACTCGATTTTCTTAAAGGTGTGTTACTCCTTCGATGAACTCTTGAATTATTTGCAATCGTCCAATTGCTTTTCTTCCTTGATGTGGTATTGGGTTTTTGTCAATTGTTAGGTTTGGTTTATTTAACGGAGGAGCTGGCAAGCGCCCAGTTCGCCGATTATCAACAAGCTGCTGTCTGCTGGGTGTCCAATGAACATTGCATGATGGTTGATTCGTATGCTATGGTTTGCAGCTTTGAAGTGCTTGGAGTGCTTGAATTTGCGAGGTTGCTTGGGCTTAAAAGCTATGGATCTTCTTCATATTCGAGGTACTTTTTGCATGTGATCGTAAATACTGTTTATGTCGTGTGATTGTAATCTCTTAAAGCTCTATGAATTTCGAGTTGAGGGGATACATTTATTTCTGTGTCTGGGAATATGTTTACAAAGATGGAGATCTATTGAAGACTCGACCATATGTTGACATTTGTTTCATAACAATTTGCAAACCTTAGTGGGCATTGAGATTACTAAGGGGGCATGTGCAATGTGTGCGTGCAGAAGTGCCTCAACTTCAGTGTTTAGACGTTGAAGATATACCTACTATAACTGATGATCTTGCATCAACAATTTCAGGTACTGTGCTTGTGTTACCTGGTTTTAGTTTCTCGGTTCTTATTTGAGGTGTTACATGGTCCGCGATTTAACTTTACCCCGTGTGTTTTTGCTGGGTCATATCTTACTTCATATTTCTTCGTTTGAATTGCTAAAATCGAACCAAAAGTCTAAGCCCTAAACCTGGCGTGTGCAGGATTGACATGTTTACGGGCTTTAAATGTTAGCGGCACTTCTGTTAGTGATCGTTTTGTGGAAGCTCTCACTTATGGAAGCCGTTTACGTGCTTGGGCTTCTCAGCAAGATGAAAGTAGGGTAAAAGATTTCACATTAGCCTCTGAGAGTGGCCAACATGAAGTACAAACTCTTCTGAGTCAATACCCGGTTTCCAGCTTGACATATTTCAGACTTCAAGGCACTCAGATCACAGATGCAACTCTTGCTCACTTGCAAGGTGAGATACCTTCTTAGACATTGTAAATGCAAGTATATGTGCTCATCTTCGTCTTATCCTCTTGGCTCCATGGATGATGACTGAGTTCTACTTGTCGATTTGTGCAGCAATACCCAATTTGCTACTTCTTGATGTGCGTCAAGCTACGAAGGTGACAGGAAGATCATTATCTTCACTTAAAGGTGAAATATTAGACTCTAGCTACTGCGGTGATGGACTCTTACTGTTGCAAGAAGGTTAATGTCATGTATTTACTTGCACAGTTCTGGTCTTGACATACTCTAGTGTGATGCAGGCAGGTTTGAGTATCATTTTGTACTCATTTTATTTTATTTTCGTTGTCTAAACAGCAAAGCACAGGCTGATTGCGCTACCAAACAATGCAAGGTTGGCAGCCCGGACAAATACAATGCTGTCTGGAGTATTGAGAGGAGAATGCGGTTGCAGGTCAATGACATGCCAGGATGAGGTTATTGATGAGTTCACAAAACTATGTCAGCAGGTCCTTTTCCAGCTTCTGCAGAAACCTGGTTCTGAGTGGCGCCGCGTGGATGTCAATGCGGTATTCCAACAAGCAGTGCAAGCGATTAAACGTGAGAGAGGGTGGTAACCCCGTTGAGTCTGGACCGTGTTGCTCCACGAGGTGTGGTCGTCGAGTCGGACTGTTTGGGAATGCAGTCTCAAGTGGGTGGTAAATTCCATCCAAGGCTAAATATTGGCAAGAGAACGATAGCGAACAAGTACCGCGAGGGAAAGATGAAAAGGACTTTGAAAAGAGAGTTAAAAAGTGCTTGAAATTGCTGGGAGGGAAGCGAATGGAAGCTGCGGGTGTGCCCCGGTTGGATGTGGAACGGCTCGCGCTGGTCCACCGCTCAACGCGCGGCACTGGTCAGCGTGGGCCATCGCGGCGGGACAGCACGAGGAATATCATAAATTTATTATATCCTTATCATAAATATATTCGAACAGTAGCTGTCACCGGAATTGATGCTATATTCTGGTGCCAAGAGTGGAGTTGCTACGTAGGCAATTAAATCGAATTGCCTGCTTACTGCGATTATGAAAATCAGAAGGAAACACAGTGGATTGAGCATTTCAAGGCAAGGTCGCTGGTGTTCGAGCAGGAGAAGCAGACTGTACAATTGGACTAAATTATAGATCTATGTCCAATTTCATTTTTTGTAATTTTTGAGTCAGCTGTATAAGGGGTCCCTAAGATACAGTCGATCTCTCTTCCCTGCTTAGGAGTTAACATTTCTTTGTACATAATAGATGTCTTGGGTCTACTAAGTTGACCTTTTGGCTCAGTGAATAAAAGCAAATTACTTGCTATCTATCAGGATATTTTTTTGCAATCGAGGTGGGCTGAACTTGGACGTTTCCTTTTCTACTTTTTTTCCCATCCAATAAGCTGATTTTGAAATATCTCATGCTTCGAATATCTGATATTTTAAGCTCTGTTTCGTACGGTAATTTTTAGTTTGCTACCAAACTGAAAACCTTTGCCAAGTTGCAACAGGATTTTTATTTTCTTATGTTGTTTTTTCTGCTCGAAACATTGGGCTCTGTGGTTTGTACTCTACAACAGCTACAGAGGATCTTACAACCAGGTTTGAGTGCGCTTGCTTTAGCAGGAAGCTCCCTGGCTGCTTAGGGCAATGCGAAAGTGAAGCAGTGTGACCCACCGCTTTTTGCAGTCCACCTAACAGGCAATATTTTGAACCTGATGAAGGCGCTGACGCCTACAAGTGCAGAGTCTCGTTTCTAGATGCTGAAAAGTGCGGTGCTGACGAGCTTAGCAGAACCACAGATTCCTCACACATCATGCGCTGATGCAAAAACCATCCTCTGTGTCACAATGAAGCATGACTCAGTCGCATTACATCGTAGCAATATCCTGCTGTTAGAGAGTACTATAATAAGTACACACTGAAAGGAAACCTACTGTATGCTCCCCGAGTCACCCTTGTAACAGCGTCCCATTCTCAGCAGCAAAATTTACAGTAATTGCAAATTAAACACATGCCAGATGAGTTAACAGTGGTATCATATAATGAACTTTGCAGGTATCTTGCTGCTAATTAAAAGTGTATTCCCATGTGATCCATGTTCTTCATGTTTCAGATGGGCATGCTAACAACCAATCCCAAAATCCCATGACTTGAATATTTGACTTCCAACAGGAGTTGAAATTCGGTAGTAACCTACCTCACTGCCATTCGATGCCACCACTGATACAGAATTATGAACTTGAACAAAATTGTTCAAAATACTGAGTCAAAGTGCGAAACGGATAACATCTGTAATATACAAATGCACCACTTCATGCTGCAGACAGAGACTTGCATGGATGCCACCGTGCAACTGCTACAGTGGTGCCCTTCATGGATGCCAAAAGTCAATTCATGAAACAAATACGTGACATCTTGACGCCCAATCAAACTAGAATTCATGTGCATAAAATATGCTACGTTCTGGTACTTCTGTTGCAATCACCTGTCGTGAAGGTTCTGGAGAAGCCTCGCACTGGATAATTTGCTAAAGGAACAATCACTCCATATCCCAAAAACTCTATCAGCTTGACACTTCATACAAACATTACTGCAAATCACATAAAATGTAACCATTTGAACACAGACATAGAATGCAGACACCGGAATGCAGACACACAGTTCATGATGCATAGCACTGAACAGTCTCATGGATGTCAAATCGAAAAAAACACTCGATGAGTGCTTGAATTGCAGATATTGAATCACCCCCGCGGGGCTAAAATTTTATGGTACACATGAAGATCCATAACGTCCTTCACACGAGACTACTCACCGACCGAAATACCTCAAGAGCTGATGAATTCATTCAACTCTGGGATCTCATGATCGATCACCGCACTCAGACTCCGGTTCCCTTGCATCCATCACAGCCTGGAAAAATTGTTCTCAGCTCAATCAACTAGTTCTAATCTCAACAAAGCTGCTCCTAGCTCGTGAAAAAAACTAGCTGAAAAATATTGTAATCTCGTTGCAGCTCTGAGCTCTTTGCTCAGCTGATCTGAATCTCATGGTGTCAATTGTGCGGATTCGAAGTGGATTGTTCACGACATGACAATGTCTTCGACGCGCAACCGCTTGGCTGGCTCTGGAACTGTGGAAGCAAGCGGCCGCTTCGTCTTGGGGATGAAGGAACTGGTTGTGATCACAGGTGGGTAGCGCTCTGTGTATGTGAGATTTGCTTGCGATGTAGCGGAGGAGGTTTGGTACTTACGGGTGGATGTGGAGGAGACTGGTGGAGCGGGGAAGGAGTCCGGGTTGGAGAGCGCGGTGGTGGCCTTGAGGGGGAAGTTGAGGAGTGCTCTTGAGCCTCGCATCTTGAGCGCTGCGCGATCGTAAGCCAATGCTGCGAGCTCGGCAGTGTCGAATGTGCCTAACCATACTCTAGCGCCGTTCTTAGCCGAGTCTCGGATCTCCGCTGCGAATTTCCCCCATGGGCGTTGCCTGACGCCTCTGTAATGCGGTGCCTTTGCCAGCTTGGGGTTTGTGGTGGATGGTTTGGGCTCTGGAGCTTGAGGAGGTGCTTCGGGTTGCTGGGTTTTGGAGGTTGTGGGATGTGAAGCGGAGTCGAGCAGAGCGCGGATGTACATGTCGTCTGAGTTGTTTTCGTCCAAGGGGAGGAGTGGCTCGGTGGTGCCATAGCCGGGCATAGAGAGAGCTTGGAACTGCACGCGCTTCGAGCTTGAAGGGGTGAATACGATTGGCGCGGACATGTTCGTGATGTCGCCTAACTGGAATGCGGGTTCTGGTTGAGTTATGGAAGGTATGACGAGTTCTGATAGTGGCTTGTTGCTCCTGCACGACCTCGGCTTCGCATTCGGGGACTCCATGTTCACGAGGTCGCCCACTTTCAGACGCATCTGCTCAGCTAAGTTGCTCCCCAGCGCCTTCTTCAGATTCTTCGACATCTCCATCACCCTGCTCACCTTGCGCTGCCTCCGGGGTTCTTGCCCGCCCTCGCCTTCGCTTGCGCTTGCGCCACTGTCATCACTCAAGCTCCCGGAGCTCACTGCCTCCCCGGGGCTCTGAACCTCCGGCCATCTCGGTGAGCAGTTCAGAAAATCGGGCGACATTGGGAAATCGGTGAATGTCATCCTTGGAGTGGGGAGAATGTCAGGAACCGCGAAGTCACTCTCAGAGGTAGGCCCACCCATGAGCTCCTCCTCATCTCCCTGCAAATCAATCAAAAATCGACTCATTGCCGAAATGTATTCCTTCCTCTCAGTGAAAACATCCTCAAGCCCATATCCACCACCATACACACTGATTGGCGACACCACTACTGTCATTCTCAACCCAAACACTCTCCCTGATCTAAACCCTTTTTTCTTCTTCTTCTTCTTCTCTTAACCTCCAACTCAAACCTCTTCTGCAAACTCTAACTCCCTGTCTTAAATTCAAGGCCAAATGCAGCTGATGAGTAGAAACTTTGCTAGAAAAACTCTCAATCAACTGCTTTGATTCAACTTGAACATCCTTCTGCAATCCTCCACCAGGTATATATAATGGCAGTTTGATTGGTGACCTACCGGGAAGTTGATGGCGCAAGTACGATGCAGACTCCGTTCGAAGAAGACGACCCACACAGACACGCATGTGTTAAATTAAGGATCCTTTTTGCCACGGCATCTCGTCACGGTGACGAGAAAACAGACGTGATTTCCGCATTTTTGTGTCGTTGCATGGCTCCAAAAGGTTATTACTACCGTCCTTGCTGCGTGCCTTCACATTTTACAGTTGTGAAGCTTTTGTGGAATCTGCTGCAGCCTGCTCACCTGATAGCTGGCACGGCCCCACTTCATAAAATCCCTGGTTGACTAGTTTATGTGTCTGTTTTTTTTATATAGCAGAAACGGGGTTTCTGGATTATATGTGGACTTTAATCACTATTATTATCCAACATTCCCCACTGTTTGACTACAGGATTCTTTTGATTGGGCTTTATTCACACTGGGGCAAAAGTGTCAGTGTGATTTTCCTCTGACGAATTAGGAAACACGGCTGGGATCAGCTGTCAATGCTCTGTAAGAAGTGAGGCTGCAATATCAGGCTGTAAGTATTTTTATCTTTTTATTTTTTTGAAACAAATGAAGCATGATTTCATTGCAAGTCAGAGGCTATAAGTATTTGGAAATGAAGAAACCAAGGGCTGAGTAAGTTACGCGTTATAAGAAAGGGGTTGCTTTGACAACAAGATGTTCATGTCATGCTGAATCTGAGATGTTCTGGATGTCAACTGTATTCAAGTAGTTACCGCAAAATATAGACTGAGGCTGGTCTCTAACTTTGGCAAGTTACTTTGCTCTCCATGGTGATCGTTCACACATCGTGGTGCAAAAGATTTCAGTTCAGCTGAATCATATGCCGGTACTCTCGGGCTTGAATTCTTTGAAGCAATGGAGTTGACATTCGAAGCCTCAGATTGCCAGTGTCTACAACTGAACTCCCTTTGTCAAAGGTTCTTCTGTCTTTCTAGCGCGTAGCTTACATACGGAGACAAAGTTCCTCCATTGGTCTCCCCCTGAATTATGTGGATTTCTTGCAGCAAGTTTTTCAGGATCATGCTTTCCACCGTGTCAATTCATTGTCTATGTCTAATAACGGCGTGATTCTAGTGCGTATAGAAACTGTTACACGTTCAGTTTCATGTTGTAATGCTGTTGAATGTCAAATGCGTGTGAAATTATCACTGAAGTGGAGACTATGAACTGGCTATTATTGGCTGATATGAGAAGTGGCTTGCAGTTTGATGAATATTTTGGTGATCAAGTTTTCATGGCATTGGCTGATTCTCGCCATGACCGGCACTTTACAGGTGAAAGTGCAATGGCCATGTTCTAGCAAAATATGTCAACTGATGGGCCTGAAACTAAGTTATAAACTTGTACCAGTGACGATGAAGTCAAATTTGAATCGTCAAACTTTAAATGTATACATAAACCTAAACCTCTAGACCTATGTCTGTAATGTCAAATTTAATTGTCAAACTTCATTTGAATGTTTCATATTGTCACTGTCAAAGTGTGATATTATTTATTGTTTGATTTTCTCAAGTGAATGAATATGTTAACTACATGGCACAATTTTCCCATAATAATTTGTGAAATTCCTGAGTTGTTGAAGGAAATCGTTACATTATAATGGGTGCAAATCATCTAGGCTTATAATATTTTGAAAACCAGAAATTCCATAGTAATAGGTACTAAATTTGTAATTATAAGAAAAAAAAAATTAAGAATATTTCTAAATTATGGCTTAGAGATGGGAGCATTTGTTTGGTTATACAAGCTCACATGCAAAAAATTCAAAAGGAGATCCCAAATCAATCTAAGAGGATCCATTTAGTTAATTTAAGTTGTTTTTTTCATTTCATCAACAAAATATTTGTAGGGAGTTTTTTCGCCCTCACCATTGGGTCCCTGCTTGGGGGCCCCTCCTTGAGATGAGGTTTATCACCAGGGTGTCTCTCAGAGCCATACTTGACAGAGGTTTTAGACAAATGCTGTAACTGGACTAGATTCAAACGTTAAAAAAGTGCAGTCACTATATTTAAATCTCTGTACAGTATCAGAAAAATCAAAGATACTGATCCACTAACGACACATCTGGGCGACAACAAAACAACTCTCAAGTCACGAGTCCAGACTACAGTGCAATGATTCGAAATTTGGTTGTCAGTTCGATTTGCTCCAAAACAAAAATTAAAAATTAAATAAAAAATCGGTTATCAGCAACTGAAACACCGACTTAAATTTTCCGGTTCAGAAGCCTGATAGGACCCACACCTCTGTATACTAAAATGCCTCTTCAGCTTTGGCTCTTGAGATCGAGATATGATGTTTAGCTGCACCGTGAAGTCGTTGTGCAGTACAATGTACATTTCCAATGTGGACATCACAGCCGCTCCATGTGCACCGAAATGATATCCACAGTTATGTACAATCAAAAGTTCTCATCGATGCAGAGACGAAGAGTCTGCGAAGGCAGGATACCGACAATGTGAGGAGACTGGCACACTCGAGAATCTGTATGAGTACAGCATATTCTATCCGGCGGTAAATTTATCCTCATATGATCCTTTGGCTTGATGTCCAAGAATTTGTAGCTTGCTGTAGCCTGTATGTGCAAGCAAAGTATACAAACTCTGCAAGAGAAGTCTGATGATTAGTACGTTGCCAGACTTATCTTACAGCCAATATCCTCGGTTTATTAAACGAAGCATTGCAGCAGGTACATTGTGAAAATTTTCATATCATACCTGCGGATATTATTCCGCCAAAAGGCTTTTAACGTGGGCCTTTGGGGATGTTATCCATGCTTGGTTACAGATGGACAACCAAAGTAAGCACATGAGACAGATGACAAGTCTGCAAAAGATTCCTGATTTCACATTCCCAAGGCTCTTCTTACTGAACTGTAGTCCCTACAAGACACGCGCCTCCAGGCTCCAGCAGCAATTCAACTGAAATGTTTGACCCATGGTGAATCTGGCTATGGTTCTACACTGCATGAAAGTGCGTGAGGATCGAGAATCAGGATTTGTCACGGGGCCGTGCAATGCAAATTGTTTGTAAAAACCGAAAGCGGATGTACCGAGGGGTTCGAATATTCTGAAGGGAGGATCGGGATCGCTTACTTGCCTGGATGCTGACATCCAAATCGCTGAGCATCACGAGAAAATGTGGTTGGAGCTTCCAACATATCACACAGTGATGTGCACATGTTTTCTGTCTGCTTCTATTTGCGGACTCCCATCTGGGCCCGGTGGGGGCAGGTCGGGGCGAGTATGGGACACTGTGAGTCTGTGACTGCAGGGTTGGGGCGATGTGGGTCATTTCTGGGGTGGGTCGCAGCTTTCTGTCAGAGCGGTCCCCGAGAACGGGTGCATGTGTTCTGTTTCTCGCACGGAGCTGGGTAAATTCGGTGGACCAGAGTAATAGCATTTGAAGGATTTCTTTTTCCTGTTAAATGAACGAAATAGTCAAGATGACTAATTTCTATGAATAAATCTAGTTTGAAACTTTCAAAGAGATCTGTAGCGGTGGACTAAGGGAGCTTTTGCACTCAGAAAAGTTACGTTGGGAGTTGAATTACTGTAAATATCTACAGTTCGCCGTGATATGTGTGCACCGTGTTTTTTAGCCCACGGTAATTGCACGGGATTGTGTAACGTAGTTATGCCAATTAGTCAACAAAATTAAATAGAGTACCCGTATTGCAAGTATAACGAAGGTAAGATTGCAAGAAAGTTTTCAAAAATATAATAAAGTTGTAAAACATTCGTCGGTATTTACAAAATGCCACGTTTTTTCGTGCTCACCACTTTAAAACTAAGGACTTTATTTTTTGCAGAAAGGGCTCTGTCTGCATCGACTCCACCAGAGTTTTGATCGAATTGCTATAGTTACAGCTTTACTACCTGCAAGTATGTGATCTACTGTTAGAGAATTTGCTGCTTGAGAATCTACCACCTTTCTACATACTGCTGTGAATAACATTGACCAAACATTTCTCACATGTACCATTGCAAGGATCAAATACTTCAACCAGTGAACTTTGTGGCGATTGCTTTAATATAGTTGAGTTGAATTTTGCAAGGCCGGGGTAGATAACCTCCAAGACGTGAAACGTGTTGAACGAACCTCAAAATCGTTGCAGGGACTTGGCTTTAGAAAGAAGCTGCGTTTTATAAATCTTTTTGACTGTATGGATGGGAGTGACCCTGGGCTTCACCCTGTCGTTGAAGAGACCGGCCATGACGTCTCAAGCTCACCCGGGGACCCGTTCTGGCCCTGCGTAACGGGTGAGCAACAGAGTGACAGTTGACCCTGAGTCCCTGACACCAGTGCTGGATGCAATGCACCCTGCATTCAGGAATCTTTGCATCCAGCTGAGCACTGTGCTGAAACAGTTGCTGGAGGGGATAAAAAAAGAAAGGAAAAAAAAAACAGTTACTTTGTAGGTAATCATATTGAGCCACAAAATCATTAATCTGGTGCGAAAATGCACAGTCATTTTCTGCGTTTTCACCAAGGACGGCACTGTAAAGTTGCAACGAACCCTCGTCGGTATTTCAGAAGGATCCAGAGAATGTGCTTATCGCTTCGAAGTATATTTGCATGGTCACCACGTAGATCTCTGCTGAGCCATGATCAATAGTGGCTCGGGGTACCTGTACGGCATCCATGTATCTTCCTAGAAGTATAATTCAGGCACCTGATTCGCCTGTTCCCTAATTCCCAATACTATTTTGCAGGCTCTTATCCAAATAAAAAGTCGGACAGTGGTTAACGGATGAGGCCCACTTTACCCTCCCGCAAGAACAATTCAAAGTTGCAAAAAATCAAACTAGCAGTTGCAATGTCGTTGGCAGTGTTAGTCCAAGGAAGGCTGACTTGGATGTTGATATCCTTTATTTCAAACGAATTTGAAGTCTTCTTTATCAAAAAAGTTAAATTATGTTGAACAACGCATGAGCTTCTCAAGCTCTCCACTAGAAGGAGTCTGACAAGGCAGTACTGCAATCATTGCGGAGGCCGTAATATTGAGATTAGTAGAGAAATACATTCTCATACAGTACATGGATGCGCAACAGTATTGCAGTGGTGTCGGTATTGAGAAGATGTACCTGCGGAGTTAGTCAGATTACACCGAAAGTGCCTCCCATATTAGTGAATTTGACGGCAACAAGCTTCTGTACTAGTCATGACCACGAGTTAACTTGGAGACTTGTCCAAGAGATAAGTGCAGTCTTGATCTGAAATACATGGTAGGGTCGCTTGCATGAGTCTCCAAGGCGGCAATAATTCCACCAACAAGAAGCAAAGACTTAGCCAGCTGCCGAGTATAATATCCCTACTAAGATGCTCGGAATTAATATCAAGGTCACAGGTGGTTCGAACAGAAGGCAGCAATTGGTCGGGAACACAATGCAACACAATGAATCTTTTAAGTGACTGTTGACAGTGGTTTCATGTGACTCCGAGCAAGCACTGCATGAAAGGACATGTCATGATTTGATATTACATATACAGAGGCCCTGCTCATGATTTTATTTTATTCTTACTGTTGAAACATCATGTGGTTTATTAAGATCTCATGCACACACGAAATTCATGAAAGAGTTAGAGACGTATGGGATTTTTCTTCATATAAATTATTGCTTGCGATGCAGTAATGCAGTGGAGATTTAGGTGATCGATGGATGAACCAGGTGCAAAACTCACCAATTGTGATATCCTTGCAATTGGATATGATTATTCACGAGGTAGTTGTACCAGACATTGTCGAAATGTTCCTGCCGTGAAGCGTACTCCATTGGTCCTGCGAATTTGCAAGCTGTAAATAGTGACGGAGATGCAAGTAACTATATAATAGTAAATTTTAGTGATTGAATCTATATTTCGTTTACCTTGTATAATGCAAGTCGAACCTTGGACATATGAGCTCTTTGCACATGGTAACTATACATTGTCACAAATTTTTAATCAAGTGGACTATAAACTTTTCACAAAGTCCAAGACAACATAACTTTGGATGTGAATTAACACGAATTCTCATGATGAATTGGGATTGAAATTACCTAAAACTATTCGGCACAAACATTCTTGTGCCTGCAATAATATCCCAATTTAAAATGAAAGCTCAGTCTAACCTTCCCCACAAAAAATCTCTTGTGTTTTCTATCGTTTTTCTCCACAGCCGTGCAGATGTACGCATGACCTGTAAATTACAATTGATGACACATAAAGATGAGACAGTGAGTCCAGTGCAGTCACAAAACGTAAGCAGAAACTGTAATGAGGGACACGCTACAGTAGAGTTCCTTCAGAGAAAAATATCTCAAAAGCATGAATGTTAGTAGGATACTTGTGACTCGGATGCTAAATTCTAACCAACTGCCCTCTGGCATTTCAGTCTAAACGTACTTTTCTCTGGATACTTTCAGAGCTAAAAATTTCATAATCACAAATATCATAAACTGTTGTAAAACCAGCAAAACATCCAGATTACCCTTCTCTTTCAAAACTAGCATTCAAGAAATCAAAAATCAAAAATCCAAAAACTCCAAAACCAAAACATCAAAAAGAACGTCAATTCGTCGAAATCAAAACAAGGGAAAAGGAAGGTTAAAATGAGAGAAAAATGAGAAACCACGACGTAATGTCAACAATCCAACCATGTCCACTGTGCACATATGTCAAACGGATCAATAATTGGAGATGCAATTGGGATACCGAAAAGTCTATGAATTCCACAAACAACTCGTAGTAAAATTCAAAGATTCATTACAGGCTACAGTAGGGAGGAGGAAGCCTCAGAGTCGGTATCCTACAAGAAATGAAACAGTCGGTATTCATAATATAACTAGAAAACATAATATTCAAAGAACCTTCACCGCAAAGACCAAGCCGCTTTCCGACCACGTGCGACTCGTACCGGCAGCTCAAAGGCTCTTGGGCAGTACTGTTGGGCTTGGGCAACCTGCCATCAAACGACGTCACCCACCTCTGGAATCAGGTATATAGAATGGATCTGCAACCACTCTTGCTACAATCACAACTTCCTAAATTGTACTCCAAAGCAGCTGTGGAAAACTTAGAAAGAAAGAATATGTGTGTTAGGTGGTGTGGCTCTTCAAAGTTCAGACACTTCGGTCATTTCTAGGCTGCTTTCTCTAGAGGACGCGACGAACCAACCATCTTTTGGGCTCTTGGGAAACAGAGTTGCTTCTAAGGCTGTCTGGTACTCTGGCCCACAAAAACTTCTGCACAGGTATATGTATGAACACAGGGGAAGCTAAGGAGAAGCATACACAGCAGAGTTGTGAGGATTTGAGTGAGGTGTGAGAGCTTGAGTGAGGAGACTGAGAAATTCTTGCACTACAGAAGGAAGAGAGAGAAGAAGAGAGTCAGTTGAGAATGACAGCAGAGTTGTTGACACAGCTGCCGTGGGAAGTGCCAATTGAGGGGTGGAGTTGCGATACCCCGCGCACTGAGGAGAGGAAGGTGTTGGAGGGTTTGCGGCAGTATTTGATTGCGGAGGACGAAGACTCGACGTTTTTCTCTCCCGAGTCTTACTACCAGGCTCCCTACTGCCATACCAGCCCGGTGTCGCCCAAGTCGCCATTCCTGTTCGACGCGGGCAGTCCTCCCTCAGGTGCATCGAGCCAGCTGAGTGATGGAGCTCGCAGCGTGTCGTTGGACGGGAACGACGATGCTAGTAGCGTGTCATCGCACAACAGCGGGAGTGGACTCAACAAACTGACTAGCATCTTGAAGAAGAAGTTCGGGGGCGGCGTCTCAGAGGAGGTGCGCTCGAAGATGAGGCCTTTGGTGAAGGAGCTTAATGTGGACGATTACCTTTGCTTCGATAACTTGCAAGAGCAGCCAACGTGGAGCACAGAGATGAAGCCCGTGGAGAGCTCAGCCATGGCCATAGAGCCTGCAACTACTAAGATGGGTGCCAAACCCTCTGCCTCCCGGCGCCCGGTGCTCCCACCTCTCTCCATTCCAGCCTCGCCAGACTCATCTCTAGGAGAACTCATCAACCCAGCTCCCATTCCCTCCAGCCCATGGCGCTCAAAGCGCATCCAATGCCGAACTCCAGAGGCGCTTCGCACGGAGTTCACCCAGGCCGAAGGCCCACTTCCGCTGAACCAAAACGACTCCGAAGACATGTTCATCTACTCAGTCCTGGCAGACGCCTGGCATTCCGCCACCGATTTCTCAATTCCTCCTCTAGACACCACCCCTGCCTCTCCAGAAGTGGTCTCCATCAAAGTCGAGCAGGAATGCCAAGTACCAACAACAACAGCCGCACCGAAGCCACCTGCGAAGAAGCAAGCTTCCTTGCAACCGCATTACAGAGGCGTCAGGCAACGCCCATGGGGGAAATTCGCAGCGGAGATCCGAGACTCGGCTAAGAACGGGGCCAGAGTATGGTTAGGCACATTCGACACTGCAGAGCAAGCAGCGTTGGCTTACGATCGCGCAGCGCTGAAGATGCGAGGCTCAAGAGCACTCCTCAACTTCCCCCTCAAGGCCACCACCGCGCTCTCCAACCCCGAGTCCCTCCCTCCACCTCCTCGATCATCCTCATCGAGCCGCAAGAGTTCTGCACCTGCTCCAGCATCGAATTCCTCGCTCATCACCTCCTTCAATGAGCGATACACCAAGCCGGTGAGCACTAAGAGGCCCGGGGCTGAGATTTCCCGGGACAGCGCCGAAGAATGGAAGCGGGCGCGCGTTGCCAACGTGGTGGACTTTGTGAAGAATGAGCTTGTGTAGGCCATTTTATTTTCATACTTGGTTGATCGTCTGTAGAATGTGATTAGCAGAGTGCCGTTGAAACATTCTTCCTCCATAGCCCGATGGTTCCAAGTGCTGGGACTGTTGATCGTCCCTTCCAATTTTGATACTAATCTTCGGAGGGGAAGCTGGAACTTGCGCTTCCTCACCCCCTCGGGGTGGTGTATAATAGCAGAGATGGTGCAACTGCATGAAATTTCAATGGAGCATTCGTGACTCCTTACTTCTTATGAATCATACTTTTGTGGAAATCTGAATTTCGTCGTTTGGACTATGATATTCAGTTGCGCATCGCTTGCAGGAAGTGTTGATCTTCCACATTTGCCATTTCGATCTGTCTTCTGTCATGGTGATGGCAGTTTCGTCCATTTCTTTGCTCCTTGCTTCATTTAGTAACTCGTGTCAATCCTTCTCTGCTTGCCATGTTTGGCAGCTTGTCTTTGTTCGTCCGACTCGCTGAATCACCTTCCGGATAGCTGACAGTTTGAAAGTGGGTTACTGACCTGCCGAACTGTTCAGGGTTTGAGACAGAATGCAGTTGAAATCATGTTCCAGGGCACAATGACTTCTTCGAGATGAAGCTGATGCTTTTTTGCATTGCAATGGAACTGTTGCTGCAGCTCTGTGTGTGCAAATTACAAGCTCTTGAATCAGAACTCAATGACAAAATTGTTCGCTAGAACCTCATGCACCTACTTCTTGTGTCAGTGACCAAGAGATCCTGGTCTAATTGAACTTGAGTTCAAGAAGAACTTTCACGAAACAGGATCGAGCTATTCTCAAGCCTAAATCCAAATAACAGCAATCAAATCCTGAGGATCAAAACTGCAACATGAGACATTCCGGCTCAGTAGCCGAGAAGAAGCAACTTCAGCAGGGCCATCCGAATGTAAAGACCATTCTTGGCTTGCCGGAAATAGGCAGCTCGAGGATCACTGTCAACTTCCAAAGTAATCTGTTCAAAAACAAAATACCACATTATTCACAGTGATCTTGTTCAGAACAGTCTCCAAAAAATGAAAGAAAAGCGGAGGACATACCTTACCGCAGTTGATAAGAAATAAAAATAGTGTATATAGTGGAACAGTGGATTTCGAACTTACTTCATCAAGGCGTGGTAAGGGATGGAGGACCACCCCATGCTTGGGCAACACATCCATGACCTCGGAGTTCACAATGTACTTCCCACGAGCCGAATTGTAGAGGTCGATACGATCACCAAACCTCTCACGTTGAATGCGAGTTTGGTATATGACATCGCACTTTGCTGCCACTTCCATCAAATCTGCCGACTCTTCCCAATCAACTCCTGAAGCTGTTAAATGATCCTTGATATCATCCTGTTAAGAAATGCATCCTTAGTCAATAGCACGTTCATTATGATTGTGAAGGGACCTTTGACAAGCAAAGACCGCAGAAGTACTTTACAAATGCAACAAGTAATGGTGGTATAGAGAATAGGTCAAGGACAATACCTTCATCTTGACCACATCAGGAGCAACGAAATATATTTTAACTCCATCATACTTTGCTAGCAGATAAGCTAATGATCGTACAGTACGTCCATTAGCTAAATCGCCCACCAGCCCTACTCTGATGTTATCCAGATGCCCAAGCTCTCGTTGTATGGTATACATGTCTAGCAATGCCTGCAGACGAGAAATTTGTTCACCATTACTCCAGCTCTCATGTAGCAAAAGGCCACAGAAGAATTCCATTTGTATCAGCTTAACCATGGCAGTACAAGCTACAGCATGCTCTGAACCCAATGTAAGCATGCCCAGTTTTTGTACTCGGCTCAGCATTATACTCTCATTAGTTGACGACAAATACTAATACTATTATCCGGCACTTCAAGAACAGAATAATCACCGGAAAGAATACTATTCTTCAGGGAAAGTTCATAGCAGTAGAGACCTGTGTTGGGTGCTGACCAGGACCATCTCCGGCATTTATGACCGGGATGTTTGCTGTATCAGCAGCTTTCTTGGCTGCCCCACTTTCAAAATGCCTCAGCACAATTATGTCCGAATAGCCCTCCACCGTCCTGATGGTATCTGTAACCAGTCCCCATGGAAGAACATGAATACACAGCTTGATTTAAGGATGCTGCCACATAGACAAGAAAGTCTGACAGACCAACCAGCAAGTCAACATTCATCGACCTCAATTGGACCTTCTGGACTTCCCCATTTTCAAGCGAAGCTCCACTAGCTTTCATAAGTGGGGCCAGAATACAGAAGCAATAGGCCTGATATTATCAAATGTGAAAAGAAGAAAGGCGATGAAAAGGAAACAAACTGACCTTCCAAAGTCTCGCCCTTTGCAGCTGAGGAAAATTCACGAGCATTCTCAGTCGTCAAGACTTCTCCACCCAGCCTCTTCATAGCGGATTCAAACGAAAGCCTCGTACGAGTAGAAGGCTCGTAAAACAGAGTAGCCATCAAGAATCCACTCAACTGCTGCGCTTCAGGTGAACCCCTCTTCACATCCTCCATTTCTCTCGCCACATCAAAAATCAAGGTCAAAAGATCTCGGTCAAATTGCTGTGCTTCTAGCACGTCTTGTAACGGAAAACTGTTGTTCAAAGTGCCCTGCGCTACATTGCTCGCCTCTTTCGGTGAAGCAACAGAGCCCACTATCAGCTTGCCGAAACCACCCCTCTGCTTTCCCTGCATGCCTAAACTTTGACATTGCAATCTGCAGCACAACAAAATCACCTTAATTTCTCACACAAAACTAACATGCACAATGTGAGCCCCCACCGACCACCGACTACCAATAATCTGCATTCTCAAATGAATTCACTATGTCGATCTCGGACACATAAATTCATTCAAATCCCCCCAAAAAAACCAGAGCCACCTCAAAGTCAATCAAATTCATTAAAATTCATCAAAGTCATGCAAACACCCCCTTAACCCTAGAACCCAAACATTCAACAACAAATTCACTCTCACAACGAAAGCACTACCAATTCCATCAAGAAAAACTATGACGCATTGCAACCGAATGTGCACCTTCCCTGGAACTCAAAAAAAGTTTTAAAAATCAAAAAAAACTTCCAGCAATCCCCATCAATCCGCTTCATCTGCAAAACCCAATTCCAAAACCCTAAACCCCACAACTACACCAAAATCCACACACATTCACTTACTTGCACGGTACAGAACGGCTGAACGACGACTGCAATATAGAGCCTGAAGCACTCAACCTCGCCTCAGCCCTCCCCGCTGGCTCACACCTGAACAACAAACCAGTCCCCGCTGCTGCGGCCGCTGCCATCGCTGCTGCCTCACTCCTCAACACCTGATTCCAAAACGCCAAAACCCACAAAGCTCCTCACTCCAGGGTTTATCAAATTCTCTAAAACCTCCAGCGCCGACCACACCACGGTGCCCTCTTCTCCCCTGTCCCCAGCTCCCCTGCTTCCTTGATTGCAATTCCGCTTCAACAAAACAATGCTCTAGCACATTATACGCTTCGCAACGACAGAAGATCGACACAAGCTTCGATATTCCAACCCATCTGATCCCGATTCTCGAGCAAAATTTGGCGAAAAACCTCTCGACGTGGTGGACGCTCTAACCCGTTACTGGACCTAAAACTGAAATTAACTACCTTATTTGTACATTCACTTTTCTAAAATCTTGGTATCTTATATATGTGGGTGCTATGACGTTTTAGGGTACGCGGAGATTAAAGAGCTCGTGATTTGGAAGCAGAATTTAGTGGAAGTGATGAAATACTCGAAACCGTTACTGGGCTTAACACCAATTTAAATCTACCAGTTGTTATTTCTGGATTCCGAAATTCTAGAATTTGGTCTTGTACCAGTGACGGATTTTGGGTGTAGGATTTGGAAGATGTGGTGTGTACCGAAATCCGTTAGGAACCAGAACTTAATTTGATTTGCTAGAGTTTGGACTTTAGAATCTAGGAAAGGGGAGATGGCATGGGTTTCCAGAACGGTGACGGTTTTGGGTGTAGAGGGGTTTATGAGCGCGGAGATGCGCGCTGTGGTGGCGTCGCCCTGGAGGCGTTGACAGTCCTGTGACCGTGCGACGGGGTTTCGAGCAGCGTTAAATATACTGGCGAATTTTCGCCCGGATCTTACCCCAACCGGGTACTGGCTCCGGGTACACGGTAAAAAATTGGGTATATACATATACCATTCGCCGGATCAGGGTCTCGCCGGGTTGGGGTGGGGCCAGCTGAACCTCCTGGCTGTCTCGTCGGGAGCCGTTTTTGCTCCACCACTTTGTCTCGCCTTCGCCGTCACGCTCCACTCTTCTTCTCCACGATCGCCCACTTCTCCTCAGATCTGTCCATTATCGCCACTGAAATGTCACTTCATCGCCGCCTTTGGTCGCCACGTTCAGCCCATATATGGGATTGTGTATCGCCAAGTTTGCAGAGAGTTATTTGTGGGGGGGCCACACACAATGTGTGCGCTTGGGGTTCTGTGAGTTTTTGGTTTCTTGCATGTTTCGCTGATACTTTGTCAGGGAGGAATTTGGTTTCTTGTATGTTTTGGGGTGTGCAGGTGTATGCACCGTTTGCGCTCAATTTGCTGGTGCCCAGAGTCGAACTTGGTACTTAACGAGGGGCGAGAGAAGCTAAGTATTCAGATTCCGAACTCGCTCTATCTGTGTGGTGTACTGTGTGATTTGTCATGCGCTTCTTGTTGTTGTCTCAGTTTGTCTTCTCCGGGGTTTTGTTTTGAGATGGGTTCTGGGTTTTGGGTTATTGGGCGCTTAGTTTGATTGGGTTGTGGGCTGAGGGTAATTGGGCTGTGACTTCAATTGGGCTGTGGGCTGTGGGTTATCGGGCGCTCAGTTTGATCTGCTAAGCAATTGGGTTTGGGCGCTTAGTTTTGGGGTTCTGATTAGCAATTTCGTTCTGGGTTTTGGGGTTTACGGCTGTCTTCTCCGATCATTGGGCTTCGCGATTTCGGTGGCGTTTCATTTCTGATTTGCTGCATTGTTTTCGAGGGGGGGGGGGGTTTACTACATTGCTCAATTGGGTTCTGATATCCTGCATTGTTATCGACGGGGGGGGGGGGGAGGGGGGTTGCTGCATTGTTCAATTCGGTTCTGTCTCAGCGATGGCTTTGAAGCTCTCGACCGCCATTCAGGCACCCTTACGTAGATTTCTCTACGAGGGCCGTCTGAAGGGGTCTGCAGCCGACGGGCAATGTGATGGGTCTTCGTCTTTCGATTCGTCTTTCCATGGGCTCGCTGAGAAACTCTGTTTGCAGGTGAAGCTCGAGCCCGAATCAGTCGTAGCGGATGTTGGTGGCGGAGAAGCGGACTGCACGGTGGTCGAGGAATTGTCAACACCGGCTAAGCGAGTTCCGGAGTGTGTGGTCGTTGGAGAAGTAACAGCAGAAGAGAAGGCAGAGTCGAAGAAGAGGAAGAAGAATTACGACTCAAGGCGGCATTTCCAAGACTCGTGGGCGGCGAAATTACCTTGGGCCGAGGCGGTGGTTGGCTGCGACGGCTCAATTACGCAGGTGCGCTGCAAAATCTGCTCCGACATCGAGGCGCGAGAGAAGCTGCTGGTGCCGAAAATCGACAGCCTCTACAAACACGCCGGGAGGAGGAAGGCGATGGTTGATATGGGGAAGATTAGGCGCGGGGAGTTCTTCTACCTAGGCACTAATCAGCATGTGAAGAATGAGCGAATTTACTTCGCAAAAGGGGGACAAACCGTGATAACTCAAGTGCTGGCTGGGGTGACAAAGGAGAGGCGGAGGAAGATTGTGCAATTTCGTTGCTGCCTGCATGTTCTGCAGCAGGGGAGGCCGATGGCGGATTACCAAGCTATGGGGGAACTCTTGACGCTGCTCCAAGTCCCGGAGTTACCGAAGAAACACTGGGGTCAGCCTGCGGGGTGGGAGTTCGCTGCAGCGATGTCGAAGGTCTGTGCAGACCGCTTGAAGCGCGGAATTGCTGAAGCCTCTTTCATCTCTGCTTCGGCAGATGAGGTAACTGCTGGAGACAACACACAGTGGCTTAGTGTGCACGTTTATTACTCCGTGAATTTCATTCGTGAATCTCACATGATTTGTATTCGTCGTGTTGACTGCGATGCCAATGCCGAAAATTTGACCGAGATGATTGTCACTCAGTTACAGTACCATGGGGGAATGGAGGATGCCGACCTTGCAGAGAAGCTGATTTGCTTCGGAGCTGATGGGGCTGCTGTTTTTCAGGGATCTCGCTTTGGTGTGATCCAGAGGCTCACTGCTCACCATGCTCCTTATGTTGTGGGTGTGCATGATTTCGCCCACAGAACTAACCTCGCAGTTGAAGCATTGAGTGGTCTGCCCTTTGTTCAGAAGTGCGAAAGCTTGTGTAAAAGCTTGTACGGGTATTTCTCAAATTCCCCCAAGAGACATCTAGAGTTTATCAAACTTATCGAAGTTGTGGAGACAGAGGGGCTTAAAATTCTGAGAGAGGTCCAGACCAGATGGATCTCCCTCCTTGAGCCTCTCAAACGTATCTGTGGTGAATACAAGACACTCATTGTGAAGTTTGCCGAAGATGCTCCCAGGGAAAATGCCGCAAAAAAAAACCTTGCCCTTCTCCTTGATGTTACTACTCTCTTTTCTCTGCCTTGCATTTTGCCCCTGCTGGAGTCCATACAGTCACTGATCAAGTTCGCACAATCTCGGCATGTCTTCATCAGTGACTTCATAGCAGCTGTAAAAATCTCCCAGAGTGAGATTTACGAAATGTACCTTGACTCAGCCTCTTCTTTCCAGCCGATGCACTTTCAGTTATTCCATGATATTGTAACCGATCAGTCTCATACCATCTCCCATGAGTGGGTAACGGATCTGAATAATGGTGCCGAAAGCCTTGGCTTCAGAATTCATGGTCATACGTATCCTGCTCATGTGGTGGATCTGGTAACCGGACAGCAGCAATCTGTGAGCAGAGAGGATCTCGAGGGCATAGTGAGCTCCGTGAAGGGGCAGTGTGCAGCCGCTGCGGAGATGTTGATTTCCCAGCTGGATAGGCGTTTCCCTCACTGCGACCTCATGGAAGCATTGGGAATCGTTTTTCCCCAATACTGGCTGCAGGATAATTGTGACGACCTGTTTGTCACTCACTTGGAGGTGATCAAGCGCTGGTTTTGCCAAGAAAAAACCGTAACCACCGAAGGAAATGCTGATGGGGTGAGGCAGGTTAAAGCGCCGCTTGATCCACACCTTCTAAGCATGCAGCAGGTGCTGTTCAAGCTGACCATGCGGTCACATGCGAAGAAGGCAATGGAATTGCCACATGACAATAACCCCGTGACTAAACTGTGGCAGAAGCTCGGCTGCAATGCCCTGCTGCTCAACAAAATTTCCGAGTACATGAAACTAGCGCAGATTGCTGTGACTGCCGTCTTGGGGTCCTGTGAGGACGAGAGAACCTTTTCCACACTAAGTTTTGTGAAGAGTAAGGTGAGGAATCGGCTGCAAGGCAATCTCGACACATGCATTCGGATGTTTTCTCAGACCTGGTATTCTCTCGAATCATTCCCATATAATGTTGCATTTGATCACTGGAGGGAATCTAAGGCGAGGCATGGGGCTGGATTGTGAGCTCCTTTGTCTCCATAACGTCTGCAAGTTTATGCTTGTGGTTTACATGAGTTTTGCTCATGATTCTGTCAATTGATACTGACTGGGTTGGGGTGGGTGGGATTAGATGCTGCAGTGGGCAGTTTAGGGGTTCAATTCCCCCGTCTAATGCATTGTTTTTGTGAGTTTATTTTTTGGTGGTGTTTTGTGATCTCTTTCTATATTTTTTTTATTCGCCAAATAGGAACCGAAACTCTGCTCTCAGGCGCCACAACAGAAGAGGTTATGAACTCCAAGTCGCCGTTTATGTTACAGTAAAAAAAATTCATTCGCCACTAACAAATAACATAATAAAATTTTATGGTGCCACATCTGCAGGGACAGTTTTTACGAGGAGCCAGGGTAACTTGATTCTTCGAAGGTGGAAAAGCCACAAAGGCTATGAAACTCAGGGGCTAGGTGCGATTCGCTCCCCCTCTCTATTTTCAGAAAATTTACGCTGGTTTCGAGAATTAGGTGAACTGAACTTCGGAAGATCCGCTCGTTTGTTCGGAAGTGAGACTTGTTTCGGAGAAGATCGGATTGGAAACGTGGCGCAGGTCGGATGAATGTTAGTCCCAGTCTGCAATTTGGTTTACTAGTTTGCAGCATTTTTTGTCACGAAATTTTTATCAACCACCATCGGATGCAAGAATTACATCTGTTTTTCCATCTCCTCTTCTAGTTCTTCACTGGTCGTACTAACTCCACTTCAATAACATGGCTCTTCTAAAACAAGATTTTTCTACTCTATTTACTAAATCATAGGAAAAGCATGGAATTTCTTCCATTGAAAACACTAGTTTTCAAAGCTTTTTTATTCATCTGATGAAAAAAAATCCTCTTAGATTTTGCAGGTTTCAAAGGATTTGCTAAACCACCTAGTTTTGCAAATTCATAACTATGTGAGCAATTTGTTGTAGAAGCGTAGGGGTTTAATTCTACATTCAGGATTGATCCATGCCCGGTAGGGTTGTCAATGTGATGTAACGGAGGCCATTTCCGTCATAATGTCGTCACGTCATGATATTATGACCGATCCTGCCTTTACCGTGACGGACTTAAATATAACTAGGTTTTAAATATAATAGCATTACTCCAACTTGGACATGTAGGAGAGAAGATGTCCACGTGTCATGACATGCTAGCATATTACAGTAAATATAAAGTAATTTACAAGGAATACGTTACCAAATTGTTGGGAACAATGGGTAGACAAGAGGCAACATGGGGCGAACGGCAAAGCGGACAACAACTTCAAATGGCTCTATCAACCTCATTTTGAATCCAAATCTTGATTGCAAGATCAATTTAGACATCCTTATGAAACGTAAATGCCAAAAATGTCGTCGAACTCCAATTTATAAAGAAGATATGGCCCTTGCAAGCTGAAGGGGTCAAACTAGGGTGGACGACGAAGAACAAGGGGTCGGACGATGAAGAACACATTCCAATGGATGGGAACATAGGGCGGACAGGAGCTGTTACACTTACAATTTGCACTAAATTACATGTAAGAAGGTGAAGACGAATAGAGGGTAATTTCATGTCATCCTTTCGAACAACCTTCCTTACCAAGTAGAACGCCACGTACGTGGTTTGGTAATTCTTTTACCCAACCTACTCGCAAAAATTGGTTAAACTCTACGTTCACCCCTATTGTATTGTCACAGGGGTTGTGTTACAATGTGTTTTAACGGGACAACACAATAGTCACAACGCGAAGGCATATAAAACCGTGATGTCCGAGTCAGTGCAAGATTTTATTCGATGCCTATGACATTGAGTATTCTTCTTTGGAAGCTTCTTTAACAAAAACGAAAGCGCGGATAATGTTGAGGTCAAAAATTCCTGTTAAACTATCAACTTACCAAGTTTACCAATTTAAAATGTTGTACAACCTAGATGATAATGAATGGAATCAACTATTTTTTGAATATACCCAACTTTTTCTTAATAAATTGAACAATTCAAACACTATATCATTGAAGAAAGAAATTACACCAACTCCCACTGCAACAAGTTCATTTCAACTAGAAGAACTTCAAAATTTTTGACCTTGTTCTAAGAAAACTAGACATTAGACTCAATTAGCCACTATCTTCTAAGTACACTAGGTCATTTTGCTCTAGTGAGTGATAAATGTTCCAAGAATATCTTCTGATCATACTTCATTGATCAATTTTGTAAACAATTTTTTTGTATTTGTAATTTGCGTTGTGTGATTTCTACCTTGTGATGTTCCACTTCTGATTCTTTAAACTCAGATCTATTGCTTCACTTCAGTTGGCCGTTCTCGGCAATCAATTGCATAAGCCTTGTGATGATAATATAAATTTATGTTACCACCTTGCCTTTCCTTTTCCATTATCATTGTATTGTTTTATTGTAGACGCAACTTAGATTGGGTTGCCATTTTCATAGGTCTCCATTCTTTTCTCTCAATAACTTAGTTGCTGTAAACCAAGACTCGGTTGCAGTGCACACACCAACAATATTATACATGTGTCTTTTTGAATCGTTGTTGTCAAGTCGCTCTTCTGGTAGAATTGACTTTCATGAAAAACTTAAAAATTTAGGAGTCTCGACGAGTTCTGTTTGGCTTCATTTCTGTGACTTCACATGATGCGTTCTGCTTGACTTCAAGTGATTAGATTCTATTCAATGCTGTTAGATCCGCATATGCTAGTTGTGAGGCTATGTATTAAGAAACCGTGTCACTTTGGTCGTTGATTTGCACTTTGTCTCTAGAATCTTGTTGTGATCTTTGGAAGAGACAATTAAGGTGTGCTAATTTACAATACTCTCACCAGTAATTAATATGACTTTTTTTACTTTCGACAATCTAGTTGCGGCAAAAGAATTGCAGCTCTGTTGCATCAAAGAAACAAGCCTTCAGTGCAGCAAAAGCAAAGAGGATGTCACATCTATTCGATGCTAGCGATGGCAAAACTCGCTCTCAAGAACTTTTATTCGAGGAAAAGAACAACAATTGAAGATGGCAGAAGAGTTGAAGCAATGGAGTGAGAGAGAGTGGTGTAGACCAACTAGGCATGCAAATTGACAGGCAGGCAGATTGGGAGGTAACCAGGCAGGCATGCATGCACAAGTTTTGAGGGAGGAGCAACAATTGCTTATTGGTGATGCCAACGATGATTACATTGCCAATGTGCCACTTTATGGATGCCGCCAAAGTTCGATGGCCATGGGCGCCATTGCTTGCTCCTGCACCAACTTTCTTGGCCCAGTTCAAGGCAACGGCTCCCTATGATGCCATGCCAGACTCAAAAGTCTCCGAAGTACGTATAACCTTGCAATTTGGAACTCGGAGCAATGATACTTTTACATTAAGAAGTGATCGATCTGACATGCAGTCATGGGGATCTCCGGGATCACGGGCGCTCTCAATGTTGGAAGCGTAGGCTTGCGTTGGAGGTTCCATAAAAATGACAAAATTGAACCCTTCTGCTTGTTAAATGGTAAATAAACTGGAACTAAAAGACACAAAGGTTGGAAAAACAAACAAAGATGAACAAATAAATCATATTCTTTCCTTGGAGTTGTATTGAGTTTTTTGTGAATTTTTAAAGGTCCAAAAACTAAAGGTGCAAAAGATTATAATAGCTATTTCTAAAACTATGGCTAATTGGCTCCAAAAACCAATGAGTGTTCATATATCAATAGGCCAATAAAGAAACCTTGACACTGAAAATGGAGAGTGGAAAGTGAATACCATCATGATCACTTAATGAAGGCCTAGTTTTGTTTAAATACGAATAGGCCAATGAAGAGACTAGGCTTGCACTAAAAATGGTGGGCAGAAACTGAGTACCATCATGAACAACTAATGGAGGCCTAGTTTAGTTCAAATAACAATAGGCCAATGAAGAGATGGTGACACTGAAATTGGGGAGTAGAGAATTGATAAGCCAATAAAGACACCGTGACACTAGGAATGGAAAGCGGGAAATTAGTACCACAATGGTCAAATGATCAGCTAGTGGAGGCCCAATTTTGTTCAAATATCAATAGATCAATGAAGAGATGAGATTGACATTGAAAAATAGGAGTTAAAAATTAGTACTATTATGATAACTTAATGGAGGTCTAGATTTTTTCAAATATCAATAGGCTACTGAGAAGATCGTGACACTGAAAATGAGGAGTAGAAAATTAGGTGGCCAATGAAGAGACTAGACTGGCTGGCACTAAAAATGAGTAGAAAATTAGGTGGCCAATGAAGAGACTAGACTGGCTGGCACTGAAAATGAGTAGAAAATTAGGTGGCCAATGAAGAGACTAGACTGGCACTGAAAATGAGTAGAAAATTAGGTGGCCAATGAAGAGACTAGACTGGCATTGAAAATGAGTAGAAAATTAGGTGGCCAATGAAGAGACTAGACTGACACTGCAAATGAGGAGTGGGTAATTAGTAGGCCAATAAGAGACCCTGACACAGAAAATGGGGAGTGGGTACTTAATAGGTTAATAAGAGACCCTGACACAGAAAATGGGGAGTGACAAGTTAGTAGGTAGTGGGAAATTAGTACCATCATGATTAATCAATGGAGGTCTAGAAAATTAGTAGGTAGTGGGAAATTAATACCATCATCATCAATCAATGGAGGTCTATAGTTACGTAAATTGTTTTTCCTTCTCACTTACTAATTCGTCTACTTTACCTCCACTTTTTGAGCTTCATATCTTTAGCAATTCTTTTGTAGATATCCCTTCAAATCTTCTTTGAAAATGAGAAGTCCATGAGGTGCATTCTTTTCTACAATTAGAGGTGGTTTTCATAACAAACTAAAAACTCGTACCATGCTGCTTTAAAATTTGTGATTGGTTCCATCATCTCGTCCTGGATGACTTGCATTTGTATTATTTGAAGAAAAGAAAAATGACCAAAGGAGTTGACATCCTCAAAAGGCCTAAAAACAGACCTAGTGGATAATGTTGAAGTCTCCCCTCGATTTTGTAGTGAGGGAGGCAAAAATGGTTCTTTAATAGCAAAACAAGGACACCATGGGCATGAAATGCTATTTTAGTATTTTAAAACATTTTTTAATAAGGGGCCATTGTTCCAAAAGCCCCGTCTATTAAGGTAATCATTTAAATTCAACACTCTCACTTTTTAGTACATAGTCATTCTTCCTAGTCCAAGTTTGGTTTACACTTGGTAAGAAGCCCAAGGTTGTTGAATATTACATTTTTTGGAAATGTGACTATAAAGTGAGAGTATGAAATTGATCCATTTTCCTTGGCCATAGCTCTTGATGTGTAGTGTAAGGTAAAGATACCAAAACCGTAGATGCCTTCAAGGCGTGCAATAGAGTTGGTCAAAAACAAAGAAGTGGTAGACTCAAAACAACAAACTGAATTCTTCATCATTTCTTCTTCTTCATCTCAAAAAAATTCAAAGAATTTCTATCTCCCTCCTATCACCTTCTTTTTACATTTTTTGGTATCACCTTCTTTTTACATTTTTTGGTATCTCTATCTTGAACCGCCCCTAATCTCCTTTTATTGCTTCAAAAAAAAAAAAAAAAAAAAAAAAAAAAAAAAAAAAAAAAAAAACCGCCTCTCTATGTCACTTTCCTGTGCCTCCAAATACAAAGAATCCTCCCTGAAAAATCCAGAGTGATCAAATCTTGCTGATGAGAAGATCAACCTTGGCCAGAGCATCTGCTGATATCAATCAAAAGATATTGCACCTATTTGTACAAGTGTTTATGACTGCTTAACATGAAAGCGACCTTCTCAAATGATTCTGCCATGGAATCAGACGTCTCCAATTGCACAATCACTTCATGTCCAGCATATCATATCATCCTAGGCATTAATTGACCCCTAAAAATGCCAAGATATGTCTATTCAATGCCATTTGTAAACCACTTTGTACTCAAACCATCAAATCCCAACTCATCCTCCTCAAACCACCTTTCTGCTGTAATGGTGACATTTATCAAATGAGTGACTAGTACTTTCAGATGTGCACAATCCTCTAGGAACACACAAAATCAACATATCCATACCACACATTGAGACTTATTGTCAATGTATTCACACCACTTACATAGACATGTCCACTTCCTGAGACGTGGATTTTGCATAGACTTGCAGAAATATATCATAATTTTCTTCAGCTGAAGGGCTACAAAATTGTAGTTGGAGCCATGAGCATATAAACGTGACTATGCACCGTAAACTGGCATTATAAATTCACTGCAGACAGATTGTGCCCGCTGGCTCCTTTAGGGGTTCAGATAATAAATCTGTACCTGCAATTCATGTATTACTATCATTTCGGTTCAAAGAGAACACGAGTGATGATATGCACAGCAGTTAAGAATGCCGACCTTAGAGCTCTGGACATAGGATTGGAAAAATGAGTTATCAGGTAAGGTTAGATGTTGTGTCACATCTGCAAAGCCCAGACAGATGATCAGACGAGAATTCCTGCTTGTTCATCATTTCCTGTGCATCATGAGCAAGCCAGAAGATGAAAGTAAAAGTTGCACCAAGTTAGTTAGCACATCCACACCATCAAGTAACAAATACCCTCACCTCAAAGAACAACAGCACAGACAGACAGGCACAGTACACAATCAAATTCCAGCATTATCATTCACATACATTGCAATGCAATTCCCAACGGCACTGTTAGACACAATCCTTACAAAACCCTGCCGATCATCATCAATAATTATATAAACTGATGCCGAGACTGCACATCACTTGCGGCACTGAGCCTAAGAGAATGGTGAATCAAATAATGGCCGTTCGTACCGTCTCCATTGCGATGTCATCAGCAATCCCTGCGGTTTCAAAAACGCATTAAAGAAGTGCACATCACTTCACAACTCACATACTCATTACACCACCGCAGAGGCTCTACAGATCAGGAAACTGATATAACTAACCGCTCATTGGGCAACTAGCTATGATCAAGCAAACCCAATGAAAATCCCAGAAAAAGAATGGGAAATACAGTATCGGGGATGGCATTAAACCGTCCGTATCCGCCAGTCAAAGCGCTGCACATGTTGAGATGCACGCGCACCTGGAGGGTTGCGAAGACGGCGAGATTCAATGCTCGAGAGGGTGGAATTCAAAAGGCGCGGGCGGCGTTGTGGCACGAGGTGGGGGCTACACTACGACTACTGAGTGGCTTTAACTTAACCCGGGGGTTACACAGAGAAGGGAAAGCGGGACGGGAGACGCGGGGGAGGGCGCGGCCGTCCATCTGGGTTTGCGGCAAGCTGGGATGAGCATTAATAAGTTTAGTGTTGGAGCGACTGGACTGGTCTGGGCCGGACTGGACTGGACTGGACTGGACTGATCTGCGCACACTGAGGGGGGCCATGATGGAGATTCCAGAAAGATCGTAAGTGGGAGATGCGGAATGGCTGCCGTATAATGCAGAGCCTGACGCGGCCAGGGACGCCCAGTCACGGAAAACCAATCACCAGGTGCGGACCCCAAAAGATGGGCCTGCATTCACGCTCGGGGTACTGTACAAAAACCAGAATCATGTGGACGAAGCGCTGGCGCTGGCACAAGGCAGACGACTTGCCTTGCCTTCCTCGCACCAACGCAGGCATGGCCTGCACCACGACACCACAACCCGGAACTTGGACGCCGTCCCACCCCACCCCCCCCATGATCCGGCATCCCTACCCTTAGGGTGGGGTACCTTCACCTCATCACCCGGTTAAATTAATACTTTCCCACCTTCAGATGAAAACGGAAATCATGCGCATCCTCGGGACCATCATGGAGCTCCCCCCCCGCGCTCTCGCAATACATGGCCGGAATCCGGATATCTATGTGCACCATGCCAGGGTCGCATTGACGGCGCTCGCACTAGTACAACAGAGTGGTAGCAGAGCCTGGGAAGGTACAGAGATCATGACATGACAGCGCGGATCATGAAATACTCGACGCTCCTTTTTCTTTGGTGTCGTCACGAACGTTGCGGAATATTGGTATTGGTTGAGCGGATGGTGGTGGTGGTTGGTTGTCACTGCTCCTCCTCCTGTACCTTGAAAACTGCAACCACACCGGTGGTGTGTAGCTCACGGTAACCCGGCCACCCCCAAGATCGCCGGGGGCAGGAAGGAAGCATCCGCCGAATCTGCCTAATATTGTAGGCATCCGTCCACATGCAGCGCAAGCGCCACTTCTTCCCATACAATCCCCACGACTTTTCAACCCCGGTTGATGATCATGATGACGATGACGATGATCATACGGCGCTGTTCCAGGTGACTGACTGACTGCCTGACTGACTGAGCGAGACGACGCACTGACCGCTCCATGAATTTTATCATCACCGAGGAGTCCCCCGTCCCCGGCTCGTCGAAAGTAAGTTTAATAAAAATCGCACCCTGATTGCACACGTACAACCCCACACATGCATCGGGTGGGTAAACTTCACTCCACTCCACGTTGCATTCAACCACATACAAAAGCGGTTCCCTTGCTGCTGTACGAATATGTCATTCTCCTCGGCACGGAAAATATATTATCACCCACCCCAGTGACCTCTCCTTTTTTTTTAATAAAGGTTAAAACGAATTGCACGCGGTGCGGGGGTCCCCGAACTAAATGTGTCGCCGAAGGTATGACACGATGGCGGTGATGGTGTGCCGATGGTGATCACATGGTGGTCAGATAGCGGTGATGATGGTGCAGATGGTGCAGATGGTGGAAGAGGGTGCGATGAATGGGGATGGTTAAGAAGCAGATTACTCGCGTCACTGATCGAGGGTGATCGCATGGTTTGGTGGAGTGTTCCGGGGAACAGTGCGCGAGGGGACGCTAGTAGGCCTTGAGGGGGGCGGGATGTGGGGCGCAGAAAGGGGGAGGTGAGAGGGCGAGAAGCGATAGACCCACTCACGGAGCCTGCCTTTGCTGCTTGGCTGCTGCAGCTTTCAAGCTCGGGAATGGGGGGATCCCACGTGCCACGTGGGACCACGGACCACAACCGAAGCTCGACCGTAACGCTAATGAAGCTAAGAACGCCCCTTCTCGGATCGGCGCAAAAACACACACAAAGTGCAACATTAGCTGTAGACAGTAGAACAATTCAACGAGTGACCACCGGGGAGCCCACTTTTGTAGCGTCACTCACAGTTTCCCCTCAACTCCTCCCCCCTCGGTCGTTGCGTGACGAGCGTTGTCTGGATGGCATGATGGAAAGCCTGGATTGAGTGAGTGAGTGACTGACGCCGCTCGCTGCCCCATGTTGTCTGGTCCTTTCCGGTTGCAGTCATGCCACGGCATCCCATCCCACCCACCCTCACCTTTCTCGCCTACCCCAGGCTCTCCGAGCATCCCCTCACAGACATAGACACACTCACACACACACTAACTCACTCACACACTCCCACTCGAACACACTAACATCTCACACTCGAACACACTCAACATCACCATCATCACAACACACTGCGTAGCATAGCATAGGATAGGATAGTAGAGCACATAGCATAGCAAAGCGAGGCTTAAACCATCAAGTTTGGCCTCACCCACTCATCACAACAACCTTGGAGAGGCGCGTGAGGGAGCGTCTGAGAGTGAGTAGTTGAGTGGGAGGTAGTTCGGCGACCTGTGGGTGTGGGTTGTTGTTGAAGGGGGAGCGTTCCGTCGCGAGGTTTCTCTGTGTGTGTGTGTTTATGAGGGCGAGTTGTGGTTTGTGTGTCTGTTTAGTACCCGTGATTTTAGTAGTTTTCTAGGCCGTTCGCAGAGTTGCAAAAGGGTACCTCAATTTGGGCTGGAAACCCCCCTCTCCGTTTCCCCGTACGGTGCGAGAGGGCAGTGGGGGCATGTGCTTTGTGGAAATGGGAGACCGTTGCTGGTGCGGGGGAGATCAATTGGGCAATTGTATGCAGCGGTGTTAGCGCATCAGTTTTTCCTTGAGGTGCGCCAGGGGAGTTCGTTCGTCCCCACTTCCACGACGACGCTCCTCCTTACGGTACTTGCTCCTGAGCCCTTCTCTAGTGGTGTTGTTGTTTGCGTTTTGTGTCGGCTTCTGTCATTTGGTTACTTGACGTGAGGGCTTTGAAGTGGTCAACGAGGGCCAGCTTCTGCAAATTAGGGTTACGGGGTTAGGGGGGAAGCAGGAAGACGACATCGACATACATTTCTTCCCATTTTCAGGTTGTGGACGCGATGGTTGCAGCTATTTTTTTGATACTTGGCATGAACTGCAGTGCCGGGGGTTTATTTTCGGGGCCCCGTTTTGTAGGGGTGGATTCACAATATTATTTGGGGGATTTGACGCCCATCTCATGGCAGCGTGATTCATGGCCCAGTGCACCGTACCTTAGGGTTGTTACGGTGCAGCCTGGTTTTATATGGCCTTCGGAGACTGCTCCATGAACCTTGCAGAATCCTTTTGTTTAATTTTGTCCAATGTCTGGTTCTCCCTCAATTGCGGACATTTGCAACCTTTGAAAGAGCCGGGGTTACACAACTCAAAGATCAGCGATTGAAATGTCTTTATTGTACGGTTGAAAGGTTTCCTTTGAAGATGTCGTACCTCCAAATTTCGATTTCGAAGAGGTTGAGATGTACGGATGGTTTCAGAGTGCACTGCAAGATGCTTTTGGAAGGGTTCTCTTAGTGATATGAGAGTAGATGCTCACATTTTTATCGGTACCCCTGTTAGCATTGGAAGATATCTAAAGCATCTATGATGCTCACGATAAGAATCATTTTAGTGGAGGTCCAGCAGCAGCTGGTGCTGAAGAGAATTTGGCAAGGCTCAGGAACTTTTATTACAAGCTCGTAAGCAGATCATCATTATGTTGAGATATCTGAGCCTCAATTTTTAAACGGTGAATTGGTATTTCTCGTTCGAGGTGCTTAGTTGCCAAAAATATGTTACACATGGGATGAGTTATTATTGAAAAGGGGTTTGACATTCCGGCTGAAGGGTTAAGGGATTATATCCTAGAAATTTGCACTCCTTTCATGGCAGGAATGAGCGCTCTGGGGTGCCCGTATTGTATGCTATGGTTTTACAGAGTGGAGCTTCTGGCAAGGTCATGCTTGTTCAGTTATGTGATATGAAATCCTGATGGGGGCATTATGGGTACTGAGTTCCTGGTTCATCATATGATAGACTGCCTTTGAAGTAGTGGAGATGACTTACGCATTGGGGGAGGCGAAGGGGAAGGACAATTGCTTATGTTTGTGTGATATCTAGCGAGATACTAGGGCTGAGAAATGGGAGTAGTTCGGTGAAGGAACTGAGGCTTGTTTACGTGCTGGTTTAGTCTTTTAGAAGGTGTGGAATGACACGTCGGAAGGGTAACGTATTAGAAGTGTTGTTGGTATAGTCGTTGGTCTCTGACGTTATCACAGTTGATTTCAAATTGAAGTACGTACCTGTAGTAATCTCATGATCAGTAAGCGCCATTGTGCAAGTCTTTGACAATGAACCTCCCCGCACAATCCTTATGGACCTTAATATGGGCAATATACCAGATCCTGGTCGAGTTAACTGATTTATAATCCGGCATAGAAACAGTCGAAAAATAGTCGAGGTCAGGGTGAATTGTTGGTTGGAACATTGTGTATGTTTAGACAAGGAATGTCATCATCATTGCGGATTTTCAGCATTGTAGGTTTTTGGACGTGTGGATTTTCAGCTTAATGGGTTTGTCTTTCTGTTTAGTGATAACCTTAAAGGTCCGGTGTCCCTTTCTGTGGTCAGACGACACAGAAATCTGTCAGCGGTTAGATCATTTAGGTGTTCCAGGATCTGAACTTTTTAATTATATTGAAATGCAGGGTTTTGTTTGGAATCCCTGCTTGTTCTCGCTTCTGTGTTCATTCATGACTAACGTCTGAATATGTGTTGATCAGTTCTGGATATAGATGGAGGCCCTGGAGAAGCCAAAGGAAAAACGGATGAAGTCCGGTGGTCCTCATGGGACGAAGACTAAATCTGCTACGGTGGATCCCGCTGCTACTCATCAACATGTAAGACTACGCATCAAGCTCCCAGTCTCGCCTGCAAGAAATTTGGCTGGGTCTACGAAGGGAGTAAAGTCCACCACTGGTGCATCTGTGATTACCAACCATGATCCGGCCGTTTCAGATCCCAGTGACCACAAGTCGAGTGACACCGAGCCTGCTTCACCTGTTCCCGAATACCAGGACTTCTCAAATACAACTCTAAAAGAGCTCCGGGTAATACTGGGTTGTACTTTTCACATGAATTCCTTTTTACAGGAGTTTATGCATGGTTTTTGTGTGAAGTATTGTACGAATGAATTTTCGTACATGAAGTTTCACTATTACAGGCCACATTGGTTTGAGAAGAAATTGACATTCCAAATCTTGTTTGCTATGAGTGGTTCCAATAGACGTGTGAACGTTTTTTCGTCTTGTTCATGTGTTTGAGCAGTGTTCGTCGTGTGTGTGCTTGAGCATTGCTTCTGAGGATGCACTCGCTGCATTGCATTTGTCTGTTTCTTTGTACGTTTTTTAGTGCAGTTTAGTTTCTGCGGTTCGGAAGATTGTATCGTGTAAACAGTTGCGTCATCACAAACTACTTATGGCTGACTCTCAGACAAGTAGCTACACTACGTGCAACATATCAACTAAGGATGTTTGTGTCGCTTTTTTTTTGGATTGCAGAGACGATATGAGGCCAAGTTCGGAACAGCTACACTTTCCAACAATAGCGACTACCTCAAAAGGAAGCTGGCGGGTCAATGTGGTATGTATTGTTACTTAGTCATGATGTTATGTAGCTTCTGGTCTATTATGCGAAGTGAGTTTTCTTTCGGTTTACAGTGATCTTTATATCAAGCATGAATCTCAAAGCTAGTCGGTGGGGTTCTGTGTGCCTAGGCCCTCCCCGCTTACGGAGGACAAATGCGGATCATGACGTGACAGTCGACAGGTCTCCAAAGAAATCTCCAAGAAGATCTCCGACGTTTAGAAGACGGTACTTGCGCCTATCACGATTACGAGTTCCTTTGTCGCGTGAAACACAGACCTAGGTCTTTGTTCGAGTGTCATCTTCCCTCTTAGACGGTCCATCCGCCTTTACGCATTAGTTCATCCTAGTTTTTAGAGTGTATGCATTTCGATTGGGTGTATAATTGGAGTGCCTGTTCTGTCTTGATGTGCATTTCACATCTTTGGTTTGAATTGTGTCTTGGAACTGAGACACGATCTTATTGGGTACTTGGTTTCAGAAAGGATGTCTTAGAACCAGATCCTCGCGGAGTGGAAACCGAGGAAGAGCTAGATTTAGAACTCGAGGATGCAGATGGCGAAGATGATGATTCGGACCCGGATTGTGGTATGCAAGACGGAGACGCATCGACTCCTTTGAAGAAACAACGAAGTGGTCGGAAAGATGGAGGTGCTAATCAATGGACCAATCAAGCTGAAGAGATCCGGCGGATTGTGCGAAAGAAGCGGCGCAATAGGGCATTTCCTCCGCAGACGCTTGTTTGGGCTAAACTTGACGGCCGTCCATGGTGGCCTGCAAGGGTATGTTCATCGTGTAGAATGTTATGAAGGTCGAACTCATGGGTTGAGTACAGGCTTCTAGCACATCGTCACGTCCTTAGCTAAATGAGAATAGGATGTCTAGAGTACGTTATTTGTTTCTTTGCTTAGTTCTGCGTATGCAGCCTGGATCCTATGATGACTCCTAGGCTCTCGGTGCCGGTCTGCATCTTTGCATATGTGTTTTTGAATTTTATCTCGAAATCTCACATTTTCCTAGCATCTCTTGAATCCTTACATCTTGTTGCTTGCTCTAGTGCAATCAAGGTTGTAGTGTAGCGGTATATATTCTATTTTATCAAGCCTGGATCAGCTAGTACTTTGAGCTACAGGCCAACCTAGTGACAGTTCTCTTAGTGGACTCAATTCAAACTTGGTCTTCACTTATAGAAATATGTGACCACTGTGGGTTTCTGTGTTTCTAACAATATCTTTTTTTGTCATTGCTGTTGCCGTGTCTACTTTTACAATGAAATTATTATAACCATTTCTGGGACAGTATATTGAGGATTTTGGTCTTTGTGACTTACAGGTGGTTATTCTTGACGACGTGCCAGAATCTGTCTTAGAGTAAGTTCACTTCTCGGTATTGTTTCTTCAAGTTTTAGCTACTCTGCAGCATGTGTGGATAAGAATCATTTTAAGCCTGATTGGTTTGATCATACAGAGCTCATTTGTGGGCGAGTTGTATACTCACCTTTTCTTAATGCGATGTCTTGTAGGAAGAAACTGGTGGGATGGACTTGCGTAGAACTTTATGGCTTACCACCGACTGATGAGCAGCGATTGTATGTCACCTACTCCTTATTAAACAATTCACTTCCAGACTTCTCTCTCTTCTAGAGCTATGTTCAAGAAATGAATGATGCATACTCCTATGCTTGGTTCTGTTTTGCAGTGCTTGGCTGAAAAGGGAGAATTTGGCCTCATTCAAAAAGTTTCGGAAGGATTTTAATGAGCAGGTTGGGTGCCTCACACGTTCCTTCAACATTGTTGTATCTGTGTTGTTAATCGTGATATTTGTTCCTGATGATCTTGACTGACGTAATGAAATTGATTGTAATAGGGTTAGAGCACCGACTTCATATTTTAAAGTTATTTTTAGCTTTATATATTATCAGTGAGGAGCTGATGGTTTTTTTCCATGCATCTGCAGAAGTTCCCTGAGCGGTTCGAAGATGGGAATTTTCAGTCTGCACTGAAAGAAATCTATGAGGAAGCAAAACGCAGACGAACTGCAGACAATCCGGTAGGCACGAAGTTCTTCAGAGAAGACAGGGGTTCATCCATGGAACTGCGTTCTTCCAATTCTTCTTCCAGTGATGAGTTTGTGTCGGAAGCTCTTTTAAGTAAACAGGCAATTGACACCGGGAAGAAGCACTTAAAACTTAGGGCAGAGATTGTTCAAGGGAAATTGAAGCAGATGAGAATGAGGAAAGTTCATGGATTGCAGGCGGAAGACTTGAAGCCAGGAAGATCCATGTGGCCAGTCAAAGGGGACGAAGATCAAACTCCCCCGAAGTATATGAAGTCAAAAGATAACGGTGGAGATATGAACCGGAAAAGGAAGAGACTTGTCGTCGATGAGCATCAGAAGGGTGATTCACAAGGTACCTCTGATGAGGACGAGGACGTAGCGATACCTGATTCCCCACCGAAGAAGGCAGTGAGCGACTCCAAGTTCAATCGGCAAAGCCTTGGGAAGAAGCTGAGTAGAAGCCTGTCAAACGCTGGGGACTCGGTCAAGGTCGACAAGGATGGTTCTCGGAAACCCAAAAGGACTGGTGAAGACGGGGTGAGCCACAATTTTTTTCAGCCAGCATTGGTAAACAAAGCAGACAGTACCTTCTGGTTGACCATACATATGTTTTGGAAAAGTTGCCTTCCTTTTCTGCTTACGTGGCTCATTCTGTCCTTGACGGAGTGTGATTATGGATTGAACGCGGACAATGATACGTCTCACTCACTGTTAGAAGTTGTCAGTTTACTGTAGGTAGTGATAAGATGAGATCCTAGTAAATGCAGGGATACTGTTTTTGTAATGTTTTTGGTGCATGTTTTAACTGGGATTTTGGGTCTGTTGTGGGCAGTATTACTATGACTGTGAGGTTTGCGGCATAGGTGGTGAATTACTTTGCTGCGATCTTTGCCCTCGTGTGTATCATCTGGAGTGTTTGACTCCTCCACTTAAGGTATCTTTCTATCACTTCTTTCTTCCTTTCTACTTTGTACTGCAGAGGGGAATGTATGATCTGATATTATCTACTGTATTAAATGTTTTTACAAAATTGACGTCATGGATGAACGATGACTCAAAAATTGTGGTGCATGTGATTTTTGTGTGTGAAGCGCACTCCTCCAGGCAAGTGGGTATGCCCTACATGTCGCGACCGATCAGGGGTAATGAGATCAGCTGGCAGTTCCTTGGCAGACGCAAGGCAGCTAGCTAAGGTGAAGGGTGGTGATGATCCTTCAGCACGTGGTAGCCACAAGGTACTTAGTGGTCCTTACCGTAGTCCACCACATTCTAAATTTTTAGAGAAGCTCATGGGCTCATACTACTACTTGAATTTTGTGATGTACGTTACTCTTGATTGTAGTTGGAGGTAAAACGTGCATGCCATTTTTATGACAGTTATGGCGAAAAGAGAAGCCCTTTGGTTCCCCAGTTATTTCGTCAGACAAGCTTTCTAAGAGAAAGAGGGAGGATTCAGATTCAAAAAGACGGAGGAAGCGTTCGAAATCCAAAGGAGAAGAAGATGGTCAGAGAAGACTCAATTGTGGTTATTGTGGCGTTGAAACTTCTTCGTTACGAAGCTCTGGTCTGTGTGACAAGTGCCACTCTGAAATCGGGGCGGGCACTGCTGATTATCCTTCTAATAGTGCCCCTGCAGAATGCGAGGAAACAATGCATCATGAGAAAGATAAACAGGTGGGTTTGTGAGTGAAGTGTCACACAGGCTATCCGGGGCATTTACCACGTGGCCCAACTATTATGTCGTTCTTGGTTTAAATGTCATCCCTTTAATGCTCTGCTTAGAGTAGCCGTTGCGGTTTAGTATTCGGAACATGTTGGACAGCACTCAAAGATCGATTTGGGTGACAGGAAGTATCAAACATTAGGATATTATCATCGACGGTATATAAGAATATACACTGTGTTGTGGTGTAGCGCGGCTCTTTGTATTGGATTACATCATATCATGCTGTCTCTCAACTCCTTAATCGTATTGTTCAGAAGTCTGGAAGATGTCATACGTGTGGGGAGCGAGGAGTCGTCATCAGCTGTGAAAATTGTTCTTGTGCCTTCCACAAGGACTGCGTTGTTCCTGCTCTGCGGGTACACTATGACTTCCATGTTGTTGTTTATATTATTCTTGATGCTCCTTAGCTGGTTTTGGTTAAGAATGTTCCGTTAAGGACTTCCATTATGCAGAGCTTTAATCAGGTGTATGCTCGTGTAGTGAATGAGGACTTGAAGAAATCTGTAATGGCATATTTTTGGAGGCAGCGATGAAGGACGATATTATCTTACGTTTCTGAATTAGTTTAGAATATGTCGTACTTTTGTTCACGTTGTGCAGAAGACGCCCAAAAGCCCATGGTTTTGCTCTAATTGCAGCTCAGGAGGCGACTATAAGCTTGTGGATGAGCAACCTTTTGATGCTGAGGTTAGCTTTCCTTCTTCTGCTGGAATTTGACTTAACTGTTGCGCATATCTTTACCAAGAATCACTAGGGTGTGCTGAATTAGATGTCTAGATAAACTTATCTACCTCACTTATACAGAAATTCAGGATTTAGAGGGATGCACTCATCATTAATTTCTATCGGGAATGTCTGGAAATGGTTTCAAGCAGGTACATCGTATTCTTGGTTGTCGATTTGTGGGCTGCTCGGGTTCGCCTTTATCAAGACGTGTCACTGAGATGGAGAAAGATAGGCAACTTAAGGTTGATTCTTTGGAGGTTGAAGAGGGGAATGCTGATGGTTCGGTAACGAATGTACCTGGAAGACCTGGTGATGCAGGTATGGAGTGGAAGGTTGTAAAAAGAAAGCAGGCGGGTGATGTGAATCCATCTAAAGGAGCACAGGCGGCTGTGCCGATGGAAATAGACTCCCTATCAGGTGCTGGCGCTGGGGCTGCAGTGGCAAACATGCAATTGAAATCAGCGGACTCGGAAGATGACGAGCCAGAAATTAAAATAGTTGCGTCAGAAAGTGAAAGTACTCCAGAGAGAATACCTGAATCTACTGCTACGAAGGAGAAAACAGCCACAAAATTGTCAAGCAATGGTGCAATTCAAGTCGTTGAGGATCCTTCATTTGTGATTGAGATTGGCGGCCACGATATGAATTTGAACGTGCGGTTGCCACTTGACGGTGTCGCAAAGACCGATGGAAATGTCCTGAAGGAGATTGCTCGTGGGGGGCTGTCTAATTTCGTTTTACCACAAGTCGAGGACGTGACAACTACGACCAAAAAAATTGAGAATGGGAGAGACACGGCTGCAGATGTTGCCGTTAGAGAAGCACCAGAGAAAAAAGGAAGCTCAGAACCTCTGTGTGATCGCAACACTGTTGGCACTGCTGGACAAGGAGGTCAATCTCCTAGTTTGGAGTTCCTTGTAAAATGGCGAGGCATGTCTCACATACATAATGAATGGGTCAGTGAGAAGAAGCTGCAAGTTATTGCCAAACGAAAGCTGGAAAAGTACATTGCAAAGCATGGGACCGCTCCCTTGGTCATAATGGACGACCGATGCTTACAGCCACAGCGAATACTTGCTCGCAGAGTAAGCAAGAGCGGTTCTGCTGAAGTATTAGTGAAGTGGCAAGGCCAGCCGTACGATGAGTGCACTTGGGAAGAAGAAAGGCATCCTGTTATTGCCAAGAATGTTGAACTTGTTCACTTATTTGATCGTTACGAAGCAGCAGCCGTCGTAAAGAAGGTGAATATGGTAAATGATGGCCGTCCTTCAGAGTTCGAAGAGCTTACTGAGCAGCCAGAGTGGTTGAGAGGGGGAGGCGTGCTATTCCCTCATCAGCTGGAAGCGCTTAACTGGCTGAGAAAAAGCTGGTATCGGCGCAAACATGTGATACTGGCAGATGAGATGGGCTTAGGCAAAACCATATCGGCATGCGCATTTCTCTCTTCCCTCTACCGAGAGTTTCATGTGAACGCTCCCTGTATGGTTATTGTTCCCCTCTCCAATATGCCAACTTGGCTGGCAGAATTTTCTGTGTGGGCTCCTTTCTTAAACGTGATTGAATATCATGGTTCTGCGAAGGCAAGAGCTATTATTCGGGAGTACGAATGGTATACCACGGCTACTGAAAAACCAGGAGACGAAGGAAAACTTCCGGATACTCGAGCAATCAAATTCAATGTCATGCTTACGTCTTATGAGGCAGTGATCGCTGATTCAAGCCAGCTCCGCTCGATTCCTTGGGAAGTCTTGATAGTTGATGAAGGTCATAGTCTTGAAAATTCAGAAAGCAAGCTATTTCCACTTCTCAATACATACAAACCTAGCCTCCGAGTTCTACTGACGGATACAGCACTCAGTTCTCAAAACAATGTGCATGAGATGTACAACCTTCTCAATTTTCTGCAACCAGAAACATTTCCCTCTCAGGGTGCATTTGAGGCGAAGTTCAGCTCTTTGGGTACTGCTGAGCAAGTGGATGAGCTCAAGAAACTTGTTGCACCTCACATGTTGCGTCGATTAAAGAAAGACGCCATGCAAATTATGCCGCCCACAGTGGAGCGAGTTGTCCCTGTTGAACAGACTCCGATACAAGTAGAGCACTACTGTGCTATTTTAACGAAAAATTATCAGCTACTGAGGCAAAGAGGTGGTGGCAAGCCAGGTGGCCAGAATCAAACGTTTCTGAACATTTTGACGCAACTGCGGATGGTTTGCAATCATCCGTACCTTCTTCCAGGATTGGAGCCAGAGAGAGGAAGTCCCAAGTTTTTACATGAGATGCGCATTAAAGCATCAGCAAAGTTGACACTTTTGCACTCCATGCTGCATCATCTGAAGAAGGGAGGTCACCGTGTTCTTATTTTCTCGCAGATGACTGAGCTTTTGGATATTTTGGAAAAATACCTGTCATTTGAGTTCGGTCATCAAAGTTTTGAGCGAGTAGATGAGTCTGTGCCTGTGGCTGAGCGGCAGAAAGCTATTTCTCGATTTAACCAGGATCAGTCTCGGTTTGTGTTTCTCTTGTCCACACGCTCATGTGGATTAGGAATTAATTTGGTCTCAGCAGACACGGTCGTAATTCATGATTCGGATTTCAACCCTCACGCAGACATCCAAGCTTTGAATCGTGCTCACCAGATTGGACAATCCAAGACCCTTCTGGTTTACCGTCTGCTCGTTCGTGCAAGTGTTGAGGAACGGATTCTTCAGCTTGCAAAGAAGAAGTTAATGGTGGAGTATCCGTCTGCAAATAAACCTGGCTCTCGGACGGAAGTTGAAAATATCATTCGATGGGGCATCGAGGAACTGTTTGCAGAAGACGGGTCTGAAGAAGCACCTGCAGTATTGAAAGCTGAGAGTGGTGCTGCTGAAGAGGCCCGAATGAAGCAAGTAGATGAGAAATGTGAAAACTCAAACCTTGCTTTAGAGATAAAGGATAAGTCTGAAGAACGAACGGTGTCTCAAGGCAAATCTCAGAAGAAGGGGAAAGCAGGCAAGGTGGTCTGGGATGATGCTGCAGTTTCACGGTTGCTGGACAGGTCAGAGCTTGCAATTACTAATTTGGAAGTGGCTAAAGGAGACCAAGAAGGTGACTGGTTGGGTTCTCTCAAGGTATGTCCCGTCTCAGAGAATTGTGACGCTATTCAGAGTGCATGTTGAGCAGGAACTGTACATGGTTAGATGCCTTCCTGATGATTTGTTGGAGTTCTTTATTTGAAGCCTCGGGAAACGATGTTTGTGCTTAAGGTCGTGATCTTGACAGATGGTAATATTTAAAGTTTTAATTTTGAAATTGTTGGTTACGAGTTTTCATTTCATCGACCTTGGAAGAATTGCGTACAATCTCTTATACCGGTGGGTGATCCTCAGACTTGGACCTGGAACGAACCAGATGGTGTGGTGCAAGTGGGCAGTGGAGAAGGTGCCGCAAAGGATATTCAAGCTGCTAAAAATGCCCTTAATTACTCTGTTGAGGAGCAGAACAATTGGGAGGAGCTTTTGCGAGCAAGGTACGAGGATTTTGTTGCTTCACATTATGTAAAGTGCTCAGCAGTTAATTTAGGAGTATTGCATGTATCTATTCGATTTTATAAGTGGATGCAATCTCTTCATTGCTGATAATGGCATTGCCGCAGATGGGAGAAGTTACAAAAAGAGGAAGAGACTGTACAAGGTCGCGAAAAGCCGGCGTGGAAAGATGCTGTCTACAATGAGTCTTCAGTTTTGAAGTCGGTTGAGGATTCTTCCGATGTAAGTGTCCACATGAAGACCCCAGTGACAAGCATACAACTAGAATAATAATATAATGTAAATTTTTTGCAAGTTTGAGTCACGTTGACCAAGCTTTATATTTATGTCGCGTTAATGATGTACTTGAAATTCAGATTTGTAAATGTTTTTGTATGCAGCGTTCGGAAGAAGAGTTGGATGGAGATCGGTCATCTGAGCCTATGTCTAAGCTAGCCCCTCGTGTTAAGCAGCTGCTGTAAGTTCTTATGTCATACTTCTTGAGCGTTTTCTTTTAATATTTCGGATGTTTCATAACATTCTTTATTGGACTTCTCTAGTGTATTGTTCTTATTTGGTATTGCTCCTACTGACGACTTCGGCCTATTCCTAATATATTTTTTGGTATCTTATGTTTCTGTATTTTCAGTGGGAAGGTTCGAGCCGATGATCAGAACTCAAATTTAGGGGATGACACTCAACTGAGTCTGGCACACGAAGGAAAACCTGTTGGTGGATCTTTCAAGACTCCAGCTTCCACATCTTCTAATCCACTTTCAGCTTCAGTTTCACAAGTTGCAACACGTACGGAGGAACGGAAACCATATCTCCAGGGTGTTCACTCGAATGGCTCTGCAAAATCCAGTGCTACACAAGTTCCTATTACAATCGATCTTGAAGATGCACCGAGAACAGCGCCTTCGATTCATATCATTAATGTGGAGCAATCAAGAAACGGCAACGTGTCCTATCCTCATAGAGTATATACTGTTCCAGGAACACCAGTGGGACCAGCAGGGGAGAAGTCACTTGTCAGCTCAAAGCTTCCTGTTCCTTCTTCACTGCTCTCCAGAGAACAGATTGACCCAGAGTTGAGTATACTGAGGAAACAATTAGACAGAAGCTCGCAAAGCGGTTTGAATTCTCAAGCCATTCGGCAACTATTGTCACCTGCGATTCAAGGATCTAGCGGGCAATATGGAAGTGTTGGGCACACGACCATTAGACCTCCTTTGTTTGATAGCGAGGAGCGTGTTTTTGGCAACCTTGGAAACAGGAGGCATGATACTGAATTGCAAGGACTCCAACCAGACCTCTTACAACGGGCTTACGCAAGAGAGGGTCAAAATTCTGCTATGCTGGTAAGTTGCATTCGACCTGTTCGTTTCTAGCTTCATGATGCTAGCAGTGTTTGTAAACATGTTTGCATGAGGAATATAAGATTCATTATCAATATGATATTCAACAGCGACTTGGGTTGGTAGCATCGTTTTTAGATGTGTTTGGATGCTGGCTTTGCGGGTTGATGTTGAAGATTATTGAGTAGTGTCTCTAACAGTAGTGGTGTGTGTATTGTAGTCGACTTCTGGGCTCTCTGATGTACCTCACGCAAGTTCGATAACGGACGCTCGGGATGCTACGGGGTCAATGAATATGTCTGAAATACTCAGGCGTGTTGCTAATAAGAAAGGAGGGATTATGTTACCTCCTGCGTCCATTGATGGAAGGAATTCCTCCCATTTAACGAATGATGTCTTGCCCAATGTTCCGGGGATAAACCAGTCAAGCCAGGGTTCTCCAAATCTCTCTATGTCTCTAGGTTTAGGGGGCTTGAATCTATCCAGCCAAGATCAGGCTTTACTTGTGAGGGCCCTGGCAAGCCGCGATTCTCAAAATCTCGCCCCGTCACAGAACAAGTCAGGAACTTCTTTAGGAGGGGCCAGTTCTTCGGGTGGTAGTGGAGATGCCACCCGAGTTCAGTTTGGGGAGACCTTTTTGGTTTCCGGCGCTGGTGATCGTCATGAAGGGAAATTCTTAGATGGGGCTTCAAGATTGTTAAGTGGCTCACAAGATATGATCGGCCTGCAGAGTGTGCACAAACGTGAGATGGGCAGGAAGAGTTCACCTCTTGGAGAAACTGATGCTAGGTTCAAGCAAGCTTTACAGGTTGAACCCTGGACTGAAGATGAGCTCGACTCCTTGTGGACAGGTACTACTCTTCTTATCCTGTTCTATGCTTTCTACTGGTTAGTTTATTTTTAGATTTTTTGTTGGTATTATAGTTGATTTAGTGTTAACCACGTCGCTCGGATTGCCAATGAACTTCTGGATCTGGTCCAGACACTCCTCCGCTGGGCATTGAGACGGTGGATCTTCTTTGTTGCAATCTCCTTGGTGAGATCCGCCACTGTGGTGAAAGATGGCTGCTGACAATTTGACACGCACTTTTTTGGTTGTAGGCGTGCGTCGTATGGGCTGTGGCAACTGGGGAGCTATGTTACAGGACAAGCGTCTAATTTTTCACAAAAGCCGTACTGCTTCCGACCTAGCAGAGCGATGGAGAGAAGAACAAGCAAAATTGTTCGGGGCTCCACCTGTTGAGACTGAAACCAAGCTAGCAAGACAAGGTTACAGTCCTTTGTCTAGTGGAGAAGATGGAATTGGTCAGAAGTACCGGGATCACAATTCGGCTGGTGAAGAAGGTACTATGAAGAGGAGGAAAGATAGTACAGAAGGTTTCTTTCCAAAGGACACCATAGACCTAAGCGGTACTTCGTCAATTATCAATCAAGGCATGGGAGCTTCCTTTGGGGAGTTTGACAGGAAGCAAGTCTTGGAGAGTCTGCGAGCAGTAGATTTGTCGTATCGTAGGTCAGCTGGCCTAACAGGAAATCCAGCTATTGATAGAGTGGAGTATTCCAAGGTCCACGAGCCATCCTCTGCTTTGGATCTTGTCAATTCTGTACGATCTCAGGCTAGCACTATTCGTGAGGGTGGCAGTGCATCCAGATCTGGTTTGGGTATGGAAGGCCACACCATTGAGTTTGATAAATGGGAAGGAACCACTAATCGAAGACGCACTGACGTTGCGAAAGAAATGTTGCGGCAGTCGCAGCTGCAGAAGACGAAGTTGCCTGCATCTTTTCTAGCAAATCTCTCGTTTAATCAATCGGCTGATGCTCGGGAAAAGCATTCTCAAGAATTGCGGGACCAACACACCTTACCATTACTTCCACAGGTGTCAGCACCTGGCTCGGGGTTATTAGGACCGAGCTCCAGTGGAGCGTTCCCGAGTAAGGCTTCATTTGCCCAGCAGATGCAGCAAGACAATTTTATACCACGGGGTTTTCATGATTCACCTCGAAGTCATCACGATTCAAGGGCTTCTTCACTGTCTTCTACTTTTGCGGAATTGGACAAGAGAAGGTTAAAAATGGGGCTCGGATCATCCAAGAATTCAGACGCTATGGGTTCAAACGACGCCAACCCAAGCCTGCCCCACTGGTTGCGAGAGGCATTTAAACCTGATCAACCCCCTCCTCCAAAAGCTGCAACGGTGTCTCCTATGATTACCGCTGTTGCCCAGGCGACCTCGTTCTTGTACAAAGATTGTGTTCCCTTTCTTCCGCCTTTTGTACACCCTGGGCCCCTGCCTGCACCTCCAAGAAGAGTAGCGAAGAAGAGGAGACCAGCTGCTGGAGAGACCGAAAGTGGGCGTAGTACCGAAGTGCTTGCTGGGCGAAACGAGCTAAATTTTCTTATGGCTGGTGTTGAATCCACAAACCCCTCTCTTTCTTCATCCTTGCAGCAATTTGCATCTAGTCTAAACGCGGGATTTAATACTGGAGGCCAGCCTGGAAGTGTTCCTTCTTCTACCTCGTCATTCTCGAAACGCATCGTTGATTTCTCTGCATTGCCCGCTTTAGATTCACCTGCGCAGCCTTCTTTCTCTAGACCCTCTCCCGCTTTAGAAGAGTTGATGTCTCTGAGGAATTTATCCTCGCTGCCTCCATTAGCCCCCCCGCTGAATGATTCTGTCACAGGTGGATTAGAACGGAGCCTTCTTGCGCAAAGCAGTGCCCAGGTTCTGGACTCCACATCTGCTGGAACAAACCTTGTCTTCTCCGCCAAGGGTGACCGTCATGGAGCTAAAGATGGTCGCCACCGAGACTCTATCCCATATCCTGCCAACAAGCACTCGCCATTACCACGAAAAGATGACAGTGGAGCAACGGAAGCTACCCATTCAAGACGCAGAAAAGAAGCATCTGCCCGGAAGTGCAAGTCGAATGCTTTCCCGTTTGCATCAAACAAGCTGTCCAGCCACGAGGGGTCACCTGAATCCCCGCACATGTATCGTCAAGATGGTAGCGGAGAGTCTAAGTTGCCCAGTTGGATGATAGCTACTGACGTGGGAGCCAAGAGTCGGCAGAAGCCATCGTCAAAAGCATCCTCAAGGCATGAAGATGGCAACTCCTCCAGTGAGACAGAATCAGATCCTCGAATACGTGGTGGTGCAGGGATGACAGGGGACGACAGTGATGCGTCATCAGACGAGACAGTATCGGATGATCGGACACAGTAGAAGGTAGGCAAGGAGAATTTTATTTTTGACTGAAAAACTTAGTACTTTTAATTAGCTATGTCATATGCGAACAGATTTTTACCAACTTCAAAGAGAACCTTTCAATCCTGTGCATACGCCACTCGCCATTCACTGTCACCCACTTGTTTGATTGTGTGATCTCTAATATCTGGGCTGGCTCTAGGGAGTACTAGATAGTGAATATATGACATTGCTCTTAGCTGGGATTTGATGAGAGGTATTTTTTCTCGTAGTTCAAGAGCGACCAATTACAGTCCCAGCACTGTCAAGCTGTAGAGCTGGTCCTTTTAGAATGAGCTTGTAAATATATGTGAAAATTGTGCCTGCATAGATCAGGGTACTTCGTGGTACTAACGTGCACAGGTCTCCCATGTACTGATACCGCACACTCAACCACTTCTTGCCAAATTTTTCTCCTCATCTTTCCTTGGAAAACAAATGCAATCATCTTGGCTTTGTTTATCTGGCAACTACGCGGACGGAGGAGATGGTTTGTGAGATGACAGACTGGAGATTGTAAGACAGCAGAGCTCAAGATTGGACTGACAGGTTCGTCGACTTACATGGGAAGCATGATCAAAGTCTACAAACTTGTGCAAATAAGTTCTCTGGTCATTCTGACAATAGTGTCCTGCACGAAGTTAAGCTATGGCTGATGTTGTAGAAATCTCCTCTTGCAGAATTCCTAAATGACGCTCTATGATTTGAGATCAGGACATGAGTTCAACCACTTGCATATGATAGATATTCTATCAAGGGCATCAACAGTATGGTGAGGCAATGTCACTGCCACGGAGCATGTTGAATGCGTAAGAAGAGTCCTTCGCGATTGGGTCATGAGATATTTTTGAAGTTTCTAAAAACAAACTATAAATTAAAAAAAAAAAATAGAATTGAAAATGAGAGTAGTTGTGACTTTCCCTCCTAAAAGTCTTACAAAGAATTTGCACTGTGAGACTTTAAGGATTTTTACATTTTACTACCAAGATTTCTCTTTAACCTTAAATTTCAAACCCTAATTTTAAATCCTAAATCTCAAATCTTAATCTCAAACCATAATCTCACACTACAAATCTCAAATCCTAAATCCTAAATTTAAACTCCAAATTGAGAACCTAAGTATCAAATTCTAAACTTAAATCCTAAAGCTCTAAACATGTGATAAACTACTAAGGTTTTCCTTTGTGAATCTGGTTGGGTTGTTCCTCAACAATACTCTATTCCGTTGCAACCTTCAATTACTACCATGCCAATCTACCATTTTGCTACTCTATCTTATGTCATACTATGTTGTAAAAGAACATTTATAATACTATAAGATTGCCTACACACTTTGCTATTTTTCGGTGTCAATGTTCTACTACTCTTCTACTAATGCTCCATCAAAAGGCCTCTCTCGTGCTCAAGCGCAAAGGTCATTCATCGAAAAGCTTCTCTCGGGCTTAAATACAAAAGTCATCCACAACTCTATTGCAAGACTCTTCAACTAGTCTATTTAAAAAGTTTGGCGGCTACATTATGGTTTAGAGTTTCATTAGGGTTTCATTTGTAATCCTCATTTATCATTTTTCATTATTTCATTGATCCCTTCTTTATTTTCTGATCATCATTTTTATTTGATGTGTCAAATCTTGATACCTTTAGATGATTAGCACTCATTATCATATGCTGCCATGAACTTCTTTATTTTATTTTCAGCTTCACACATTGCCATGAAGCTTTAAACACATGTATGTATATTAGCTTCCACTTTTGGCATGTCCTAATAAAACTTCTAATTTATTTTAAGTCTTATCAAAATACACTCTGCACCCTTTATTGTCACATTCTGCATTATCGCATACTATGTAATATTACTAAACCCTAGGGAACAGATGTGCATTGTGCAAAACTCCTCCTCCAATCGTCACTATCTCTTCCTATAATGTCACATGCACCTCGTTTCAAATGTGCTAATAGAAAAGTGCGCATCTCTTCCCTAGTATTGCTAAAAGTCTTCTTCATTGCATAACTAAAGACTTCCATAATATCACACTTTCAACTAATTCTTTACAATCACATATCGAAATTAATACTAGAGACCTCTTCATTATCACATGTATTTTGGTCATCCAAAGTGTAACAATAAAGGGTGCAAAGTGTATAGGATTATGATCTCATTTTATTTTTCTTTCTTAATTATAGTAGATTGAAGGATATATCATATGGCATATGCCTCATCTTCCACCATTTTTCCTTCTTTAGTACAATTCAAAAGAGGGTGTGGCATATGCCACATCCAACTATCTTTATTTAAAATTTGAATAGATGGTGTGGCATATGCCACACTCCCCCCCCCCCCCCCAACACACACACACACACACAATTCTTTTTGATTTGAAGTTGATTGACACCCCTCCTTTCATCTTCTTCATCTTTAAGTTGAATCATATTCAGATGAAATAAAACTAAATGTTCCATAAATTTAATAATCAAATTTTCAAAAAAAAACCTTCAAAAAAAACACACATGATTATGTCCACTTTTAACAAAACCAATATTGTAGACAAATTGAAATGCCTTTGGCTGGATCTTTCTTAAAAAAGAAGATTTATAGCATAAAAATGTCATCCAACTTAAACGATGCCTCAATTTTCTTTGGGCTCTTTGAGCTTTTAAAGTAGAACATACAACAATTGCCTAAAATTAAAAATTGTATAGAATTAGAAATTGTCTTCTATGATTGGGCTAAGAATTAAAAATTGTATAGAATTAGAAATTGTCTTCTATGATTGACAATTAGAAATTGTCTTCTATGATTTAGAACTAGAAATTATCTTCATTAAAAAAAAAGGATTTTTAAAATTGTTATTGATGCATCAATTAATCTCTAAACATATGAAAGTGCCACAACAACTGCATATGTTAGTCTATACATCTTCTTATTTGAAGGCAATTGAATTCATATTTTGGAATAACATTCAAATGAAAACTATAATTGTCAAACTATCAATCTAATTGTCTATATCTCAAAATATTTGTGTACAAAATATTGAAATTTAGGAATCAACTCAATGACCAAAACTTTTTGTGTACAAAACATTGAAATTTAGGAATAAACTTAGTGACCAAAACTTGTTGTGTGCATAATATTGAAATTTATGAATCAACTCAATGACCAAATATATAATACACCAAAGACGATTAGAGATTACTTCTGATGAACTTTATTTTAAAATATTTGAATGTTGTCCAACTCATATATTCAACCTTTGAACAACAAACTGAGTCTCTTAAGTTAATTTCTAAAAAATATACCTTTGCATTTGAGTGTCATATAATAGTAGCTAAGGTAGTCGACAACCGAGGAAGCTCAATAAAGCTCATCCAATGCATTCACTTGTAAGGTCAAATTCACATGTAGAAGCTCACAATGTACATGTAACAAATTTTGGAATATCGTGCATGGTTTTTGGGAAGATCATTTAATTCTTGTAAAAGATTATAATTGATTCCTCTTGTACATGCCTCTATGTTGTGATTGACCATACATTGTATTTGGACTAAATATTTAATTAAAATTCTTATTAAAATGCTTTAGATTGTACATAGATTCACATGGGATGTGAAATGTTGTTTTAAGGGATAATATAGTTAGTTACTAAACAAATTGACAACTTTTAAAATCAACAAAATCATGTGTTAGACTGCAAATTATTGGCACTTATAAGTTATGGCACCAATGTAATGAATATCTATACTTGACATAAAATTTTCATTCATTGTGTAAGATATTATTTTTGCATTGAAAATGTTGTTATAGCTTGAAGTAATTTATGTTATAATAAAATTATAGAATCATTTTTTAAAATTGGATTGTATTTAAGAAAATTTCATAAATATATGTTAATCCCTAAACGGCCATTGTCCTAGAATGGGCGTTTTTGGACTTTGGGCGGGTTCCTAAAAATTCAAATTCACTTGAATTTTTTTGTGGATAGAGGTTTTTTCAAGAGATTTAAAGGGATGAATTTTTATTTTTTGGATGAAATGAGGAAAAATTACGGGATTTTAAAGCTTTTAGTCAACCTTTAGGCAAGCTCTCAGCCATTGTGAAAGCAGCAATTTCTGCCCAAAATTGCCCAAAACTACCTAAAGACAAAACTTTGAAATTCCATCAAAAATCGAGATTTTAGTGTTTTAGTCTTTAGCAAATGTGGCACATGAGGGGCCATTATGTAATCCCCTACTATTGCTAACACCTTTCTAAACCTCATTGATGACACCTTTTCTACTAACTTGAAGATAACTTTCCGAAAATTGTGGGGTGTTAAATTTTTTGGTCTCGCTTAAGGTACACACATCCATGAGGGTTAATGAACCCATGACTGATTCGTAGGCTTCCCCATTGCAGTGCAATGGAAAACCAGTAACCGATAATTGATGAACAGTAGATTTAGGATGCATCCTCCAATAGAATGCCTCTGTAAGTGTTATGGACATGTTGTTCACTACTCTTGTTGTTATCGGTCATTGGTACACCTATATGTCGGTTATGGGTAAACCTAACTTTTGGACAAAAAAATTTGTAGTAATTTGAATTTTACTGACTAAATTTTGGAAAAATGCTCATTCTTCATGAACCTTATGATACTACACACAAAAAATAACTCCTTATTGAAAACTCAAGATTTAATATGCTGAAATGCTTAAGTTATCGGTCATAGGTGTGTAAACCTTAGTCTTGCGTCGGGTTTTGCCTTGCCCGTTCCCCGCGGCGTGGACAGGACATCCCCACGCTGGGACTTACCTAGTGCTACGAGCGTTTTTAGGAGCCACTCCCATTGGTTGGCTTTTTTCTTCCAAAACCCTGAAATTTTTAATTTGGACCCCCCGAGGCCATTTTTGGTAATTTTGAATTCAAAAATGGGGCCTGCGGCCCCGAATTACTCTAGAGAGACCCCCTTGGGAATTTTAAAATAAAAAACCAAAAACTAAAGGCTCATCAACCCTGCCCCTCCGAAAAACGCTCGTTGCACCTAGTAAGTCCCAGCGTGGGGATGTCCTGCCAAAGTGGTTCCCTGCTGGGGTCACCTTGTTCCCTTTTTCTCCCTTGCAATCAATTCTTCAATTTGTTTTTTAAAAAAAAAACAAAGACCAAGTGGGAACGGGCCTTTATTCTATTATTTTAGCACAAGTTGCAAAGACAGATTCAACTGCTCATGCGAATAAAATACGGCCGCGACCAGTGGCGGCCGAGGATCTGGCATCCTTCTCGCCCAGAGCATCTTACCGACGGAGCAGAATTAGTAAAACGTAGACAAAATCTAATCATGACAGAGCTCTGCAATGAAATTCCTTCATTTGCGCCAAAAATAAAATACAATAATATTGACAGCGCTCATATTCCACCGAACATACCAATCTCGGCAATATATTATTCGAATCCATCTTGCCTAATATTTCTGACGTCAGACTACGATAAGAAATAGCAAGAGACGTTAATGCGGAGCACGTTGTGTCCAGCACTAAGAAGAGTATATATGGTGAGATCATGAAGCACCTCTACTTATCACCTCGGGTAGTTTTGGTGTCGGCCATTAGAGTCGAGTTGTGATGCTTGGGCTGCCTGTGCTTGTTGACACGTTTTGCGTCTGAGTAATATTTGTGGTTTGTGTACATGTCTTAGCCGCTTGATGTTAGCCTGTGGAGCTAAGTCTGACTCTAATCTCTTGTGGACTTGGGTCATTTCTCCTTGTTCAGCGCTAGTGCATGGGAGTGCATCTCCAATGTCAGTCAGGGGATGGACGACTGAGACCTGAAGGTAGTCTTGTGCAGCCGTTTCTGTTCAACATTCAGAGTGTTGGTAAACACAACCAGCAAGTCGCCGTTCTGACAGGAATGCTTGAGTTCTTCATTCGCGTTTTTGGTTACTACCGATTACGAGGTCTGGCAGCTTGAGAGTGTTGGTTGGGTTACCTGTGGACAACAAGGGTGCCTAACGAGGTAATGGAGCCTAGTGGAAGCGCGGGTGGGGTGGCGGGAGAATGCTCTCGGCCCATACTGGATGTTTTCCAAGGATTTGTTGTCACTCTGCTTGCCCTGACCATCTCATTTTGGGGTATTGTCAATCATAAAGCTCCCAAAAAACGTGAAAAACTACAAGCCCTGTTTTGGGCTGTATTCGCACCACTCCACGACCTTGCATTCATTATTTTAAGTTCATGCTGGTGCGTTGCATTGGAAAGGGCTTGCCACAGATTTGAACGTTCTAATCCAGATCCACTCCAACCTAGTAGTGGGTCTTGGTCCAGGATATTCTCATCAACAGCATTTCCTGTCTTTTCAAAGTCTGTTTCAAGAATTCTAGCTTCTTGTGTAATCATCGTATATACATCTGAAGGTTCGGAGTTACTCCAAAACAACTTTTACTGGTTATGGACAGAGTCCGCAGAGAAGGACTTGCGAGAGGCTATGGTTGTTGGAGACGACTCCGCAATCGAATTCCAAGGTGTTCAACCAAAACAATTATCAGTTAATGGCATATGTGCAATGATATTGGCCGACAGGAAACGCCAGGAAACTGAGCTGCGATTCTTTCCAGAGTATGATAAACTCAAGTTTTTGCGAGGAAATTCTGGATGGGCTGTGATTGCCAGTGCAATACAAGCCATTGGATATATTTACGCTATTGTGTTCCGCAAGTTTACACATTTGCGAGTGGCGCCACTTGAAGTGATTGGACTGATTTTCAACATCATATTGTTGATCAAAGCAGGTCTCTACTGGTCTTCTAACCCTTGTCATAGACCATTGGTTATCTACATGACAAGCAGGAGAGGAAGACAATTTGTAGATTTTCTAAATACATACGAGAGACGAGAGTTTGATGTTTATGACATAAACAAAGCGTCATTGGGCATTTACACAATGACTGTATTGTGTTTGATCATCCCATTGATTCTCTACATCATTAGTTTATTCAAAGTAACTGGCATCATGGTTGTAATGCCTCTTATACTTGTTTTAGTAGGAATGTTTGTATGTCCCTATGCAATTTATGATCACGACACAGCTACAGAAAGGTTTACATGGATTGCAATAGTATGTAATGCAGTTGCATACATTTGGGCCATGGCAGTGACAGCCGTGTATTGGAATTCTCTAGAGTTCAACACTCGACCAGAACTTGCCAATATTTCTCAGTTGATCCCTTTCATAGGCTGATGATGCAGAGTCTGCCCGGTAGCACATAGTTGTAGTCAGTGTCACGGACCCATGTTTAGCATGGAGTGCAGACTACAGAGGTTCTTGGCTTCAATTTTGAATCTCCACCGAACCATGTGGGTACCGAACAGTGGTACTGAAAAGGAGCGGCAAGAAAAGAGGGAGATAAAAAAGAGAGACAGGACTGGACGACTCGAAATATGGGAAACTCGCATCTTGTTATTCACCAAAACAAGTGGAGATTCGCGCAGGAATTGCCGCACTCGAATTTGCCTCGACGACATCTACATCTTGTGTGAGCGACTCTTCTGCATCATTTTCTTGTCCATTTACAGTTAGAATGTAGATATGTCAAAAGGTACTGCAGTGAGCAGGTCGATATGGACAATGCGCTTATGTGTATCCATCAAGTCCGTCTTGGCATGCTCAGTTGCATTGGATGCAGCTGCTAGTTCTAATACTACGTAGAAACTGTCGAACACACGGTTGATAAGGATCACAGAGTATTGCCACGCCAGTGCATGCTGTGCAACATTTGCTGTTGGTAGAATTATTCCCAATATCTACTACGAAAGTATCCCCGGCTGGAAAATACTCTAGTACACCAGCTCACCAGCAACGTAAGCTTGGGAACTACTGTAATCATGTCTATCGCATAATTCATGAAAACTTCATATTCCAAGTTCGAAATTACCGACTTGAGAGGGTTTGATATTCGTAGTGATCATCCATGGACTTTATTGCCTATTTACCGTGAACTTGGTCAACTTATATCCACATTATGTAGCACTGCTGTTGTCCACGATTGACAGACTTCCATGTGAGCACATCTGCATCACACTGGCATTCTTCAATAAATCGCGCCTTGGCATTGCTGGACTATTCCATTACCTTCCCTGAACTTGTGTCCATATATACCTCAACCCTGAGAAAGCGCTCACTGGTCTTTGAATTCGGGACTTCGTTTCTCGACGAAGGCAGACAGCCCTTCCTTCTGATCCTCCAACCCAAATGTGGCATAAAACAGCACCTGCTCCCTCCTCACGCCCTCCGTCAGCCCTATTTCGTAGGCTGTGTTCACAGATTCTTTGGCAAGTGCAACAGCAGGCTTCGACTGCTTTGAAATCTCCTTCGCAAGAGAGATTGCTTCAGCCACCAATGCTTCATCCTCCCCTGGTACCTGAATTGAATCATACAGAACGTCACTACTCACCATTCCCTACGAACCTATTTATTGCAGACGGATAAAATGTTCAAACAATTCTTGTATCACGAAATGCAGAATCATCAGGAAAGGCAACCATGGCATACATTCCAGGTCTCGCACATGTCCTCACGGTGGTAAAAACATTCGTGGTCAAAGTAGACTAATATGAAAGCAATTTAGAGCGGCAGAAGACTGATTACCACACGGCAGGCAAGTCCTCTCTGTGCCGCTTCCTGAGCTCCCATAAAATGTTTGCCGGTAAGAACCATCTCCATGGCTCGGGACTTGCCAACTTCACGGATGAGTCTCTGTGTTCCTCCAATGCCAGGAATGGTACCCAGGTTGAGCTCCGGTTGCCCGAATTGTGCTCTCTCACCAGCAATAATGATGTCACACATCATTGCCAGTTCACAGCCTCCTCCCAAAGCATACCTGTACCAGAACCGCTAAACAATAATTACGGATCATATACTGCTCCCATTCACCTCAGAACTCCTATTTAACTGGCTTTGTAAAGTGATATAGCAGTTCTGATTGATAAGAGGTACTACCCATAGCACTCACCCATTCACGGCAGCAATGATAGGCTTCCGGACGGCAGTGACGGGCGCATTACAGTGGTGCACAAACCGAGAAGCGTAAGCATCCACAAAAGTCTTGTCCTTCATTTCCTTTATGTCAGCCCCAGCAGCAAACGCTTTCCCCTTTCCCGATATCACAATCGCCCCAATCTATTCCATGAATGCATAACCGACACCACGTCGTGAACGAAGGACCAAAAAATTTAGACCTTTTTTCGATTTGTGCGTGTCATCCTTGCGCAGGGGCCATGCTAATCTTCTCTGTATCGTTCCAATTTTATCAGATGTCTTCGAAAAAACGAAGGAAATGCCACTGCTTCAACGCTATGCAACCACTTTTGCAACTCAAGCCTATCCTTATGGGTTCAGGGTTTAGGGTTCCACCTTCACCGAACTCGACGGATAAGACGCCACTATCCTCAAGACATCATACAACAGTTGATTTATCATATTTACACATCCAAACTCTTCCCGGTAGCAACATTGGACAATCGGTATGTGCACGTCGCACCTTGGGGGATGCATCGGACGCCTGCAAGGCATCCACAACCTCAACCATGAGGGCGTGTGGGAGATCAGTGCATTCAAAGCTCTAGGCCTGTCCAATGTGACCATCCCCACAGTAATTCCATCGCCCACTATGGTCGCATGAATGCACTCATACATACTGCTTCCCTTCCAGCCTCGTCCCTTCCTCTTTCGTAGCAGTCGCCGTCTCTTTGCCCACAGCTTTGATCACATGGATGGACCGCACATGGTCGTGAATCAGACCTGCTCGATCAACATGGCTGCGGTGCTGATGACGAGAGAACAATTCTCCACGATGACGAGCTCATGCTCTTGTGCTTACTCCAAAGCATTCGCGGCAGCACTGATCATGGGCTTCAGAAATGCTATAATTATGTGACTGATTGTGTGGAGGTGAAAACAAAGTGTATGACTCTCTGTCCATCAAAATTGTGCTGTTTTTCAAGTCAAGGAGTTCTGCCACCATTTCTTGGTACAGAGTTATTTGATGTCATTTTTTATTTTTGGAGAAGTAATGATATGTCTGCAAGGCTATCTAAATTATTGGAATCAAATCTCAGTAGAGGTTTTATTATGAAATGTTGTGTTTTGTTTGAATTGTTGTAGGCTTAATTATTTGTGAAAAATATATGTTATTGAATGAAAGATGGATGTAGAAAATTATTAATTTATTCATTACAGTTAATGTTCGCATAACCTCTTACTCTCGAAAATTTTATAAATATTTGTGTGATCATATTGAGTTATTTTTCATTGTGTTTGAAGGTAATTCTCAAAATTATTTGTTTCAGGAGATTTGATCTTAAATCCATCTCATAACGAAAACAATTGCAATTGAATTTTAAAATTGATGCTAAGGTTTTTTATTTTTTGAATTTAAATTATTCTAATAGTATAACATAGCTAATAGTGATTTTAATTGAGACACCATTAAGTAATTTCATTCACATTTTTTCTTCATAGAAGGCATAAGTCATGGTTGGAAGGAGGACTAAAAGATATGTTTCAAAATACATTCTTCAGCAGTACAAGACCTACATCATTACTTTAGAATCAAAAGGTTTGTTTGTAAGTTTGGGCTCCTTCTGTTCCTTGCGGATCATCCATATCAGATTCAACATTGTTTTCGTACAATGCAAAATGACCGAGACCTTTCAAATATAATTTAAATCTATTTTCTAATGAACTTTAACCCCTAAAGCATTTGGCCATATAATCCCAAATTCTGCCTCAATTCTGCCATGGTTTAGTTCAAGGTAGAATTATGCAAATTCAAACATATTTTAAAGAATCTAACCGTAGGATCTAGTACCTAACTTGTACATGTATGTGTCCACAAAATTTTAGATTGTAATTCTTCACCGTTTGGAAGATCATAAGGTTTGAACTTGACTAAAAAGTTTTTTTGGGTACTGCCCGGCACGGACAGCCACCCTTCGGAGAGTGAAACAGCCAACTTTTTGAGATCGTGTAGTTGGAGGCTCTTCAGTTTTGGATTCTAAGGTGAGTTGGGAGTATGTTCAAAAAAATTGAAGACAATACAACACACAGAAGCATTGGAAAACCACATTTCCAGTGACGGGAGTCAAATGAAATGCATATACACTAGCTCTTTTTCCACACTACAAATGCCTAAGAAGATCATCTAATTTTTGTAATCCGAACGGTGTATACATGCATTTGTATGGAAATTAAATTGTAGAGGAAAGAAATTCAAAAAATAAAAAATCCAAAAATAGATATGAATTATTACAGCATATACTGTGGCCTAGGAGGAGAAAATGGTAAAGGAAAAATGGGTGACGAAGGTGACCCAATCACTGTTGATCTGTCTTGACAGTTTTATAAAACTTGAAACTTTGACTGAATATATCTCAAGATCCGTACGGTCAAAGTTTACAAAATTTTGGACGTAGACTAATTGGATGGCTGTGAACAAGATCCTATGGTTGGATTTTTCAAAATCAAGTTTAAAAAAAATTGTGAAACGATTTCAGAAAGGATCATTTGGAAGTCACTGTAGACTTTCACAGATTTGGTACACCACTTCCATCTGCCACAAACCTGCCCGAGCTGCCTTGAATTGAATTTCGATCTTTAGACACCAATTATTTCTTAACTACGGGCCGGATGGAAGTAAAATTTGGTCTTGCTAGAAAGATATGACAATTTCCCATGTTGTGCCAAAGTTACACCTACATCCGATAAAATTTGACTCATAGGGAGCTTGACCGGACCCTAAATCATACCAAAACTATTGAGTTGATGCTTTAGGGGTTAATTATTTTGGAATTTCTTTTAGTCAATAAGATAGTTTGGAGATTCTCTATTTGGTTATATAATTATGAGACTTGATTTTTTTGATGGTTCAATTTTAAAACATTCGTCAAAAAGAAGTTTCAAAAATATATAATGTAATGAAGGAGAGATTGACGTGTTTGTTTGTGATTTATTTTACGGCCACATAGATTTTAGAGTGGAGATGTTCTATGGTTGTACCTCAGTAATAAGCTTTGCTTCTTAATTTTGAAGTAGTGAGCACCAAAACAAACTTAAATGGATGTTTAAATCATATGGAAGATGCTTTTTTAAGCTCTAAATGTCTGCAAGGTCATTTGAGTTATTGGAATCAAGCCTTTTGCTTAATTTTATTTTTCCTAAGCCAAAATTCATAACAAAACCTCTACTCAAGTTTTCATTGTGTATTATTTACTGTGTGCTTAATTATTTGTGAAAATATATAGTATTGAATGAACAACGGATGTAGAAAATTATCATATATTCATTGAAGTCAATGTTGGTGAAACCTTTCACTATCTAAAATTTCCATTGATAAGTGTGTGGTCATATTAAATTACTTTTTATTTTGTTTGAAGTGAATTCTCTAAATATTGTATTTCAAACGTTTTGATTTTAAATCCATCTCATCAACAAAAACAGTATGCAATGAGTTTAGAAATTGATATTCAATTAAAATTGATGTTCAAATTGAAGTATTCTTAAAATCTAGTATAGCTAATAGTAATTTTAATTAAGGCACCATCAAGTTCTCTCATTCACATTTTTCTTTGTAGAAGGCATAAGTTGTGGTTAGTCGGTGGATTAAAAGACAAAGTCCAACACATTCTATGTTAGAATTAGGCCTTTATTATTACTCTAAGATCAAAGGGTTTGTTTTTGAGTTTGCGCTTCTACTATTCGTTATATATCATCCTTATCAGGTTAAACGTTGTTTCTCTACAATGCAGAATGACAAAGACCTGTCATCTCACAATTATAATTTGAGTTTCTATTGTGTTGAGATTTGGTTGTTTTGGAATTTCTTTGACTCACGTAGATTCCTATGTTATATTCTATTTGATTGTATGGTTATGAATCTTGATTTTTTCTAATGTGCTCGATTTTAAAGGCCTATTGAATGGAAATTTCATGACAATAGATATTCATTTTGTAACTTCATTAGTTATATGAATTCATGAATTTTTATATAGTAGAAAATTTGTGTAATTCTTTTTATTTACTAAGAAACTAAACCTACTAATCTTATTTCAAATTGGCTTATTCTAAAATTTACCAAAATTATCATTGAATGAAATCTTTATTTTCTTTAAAAATAAGGGATTTTCAATATGATATGCCATTCAACTTGAATTATGCCTCAACTTATATTAGACTCTTTGAACTCTCAAAATAGAATACACTAAGAATCATCTAGACTTGAAAATTGTCTTCTATGAATGGGCTAGAAGTCAATTAAAAACTACTATTTAAAGCAATAATTAATACCTGAACATATGAAAGTGGCACAATGACCATGTCTGTCAACCTATACATTTGTATATTTAAACGCAATTGAATTCATTGAATGAAAAAACTTTCAAATGAAAACAATAATTGTGAAATCACTTTTGATCCAATGGTGTGTGTCTTGACATATTTGTTTACATGATATGAAATGTTATAAATCAACCTAATAACTATATATATATATGGTTATCTAATGATGATTGGTGATTAACAAAAATGAACTTTATTTTCAGATATTCAAATGTTGTCCAATCCATATATAATATATTCAATCTTTAAACAACAAATTGGGCTCATTTAGTTGAATTTCTACAAAATATTCTTTTTGCATATGAATGTCATGTAGTTCTAGTAGATAAGGTAGAGGACTATCTTTAGAGCTCAACAAAGTTCATTCTATCTTGTGCTTGCTCATGCACTTTCTTTAGACTAAAGATATTACCAAAAGTCTTATTGAGACGCCTTAGTTTGTACATAGATTCACAAAGGATGTAAAATGTCATTTAGCATAACATAGATAGATTATTGAAAATTTGAAAATTATTTGAAAATTAATCAAATCAGGTTGATCTATTCGCCATACCAAATCATTGGCGCCAATGTAATCAATCATTAGATGGAGCAAATGTAATGAATTTTTATACTTAGAATAGAACTTATGTATTCACTTTTAAAGATATTTTTGAATTAAAAATGTAGATAAAACTTCCAAGTAATTTGTATTATGATAAAAGTATAAATTTAATTTAAAAAAATCTCTCAAATATAAGAAAAAATCACAAATGTATGTTAAGGTGTTTATTTTGTGAAAATGTATATATAAATACAAACAATGTACTAAAGTATTTTTTTATTGACCGTTTTAAAAATCTTGCATTGCAATTTTAAATTTTATAATTTACATTAATTATATAAAATTCAAGATCTCTACACAGGAGGGAAGCACAATAAAGTGTACCAAAAAAGTGCTTAACTATTTCCCAATTTCAGCCCCTTCTATAAACACTAGAGAAAGTATGATCTACGTTATATCGATGCAAGATTAAGTTTGGAATACGGAAAGTAGACTTGCTCTTCTTCAACTTCCCAAAGTTGCGGGAGAAGACATTGAGTTTACAATGGAAAACGGAGACGTCGAACTCGGGCAAAGTGAATGGCCTCATTTGGAAAAGTGAACAACATGGTTAAGGGTTTTGTCCGAAATCACTTTTAATTTTGCGGGGCCCTCCGTATGTTTAAGAGGTATTCTAAAATAGTCAATTCATATACTCATTGATTGATTTACGGTTCCAAAAGTATCGCAAGGATGCTTTTTAACATGGTCTTTTCCGCGATACTTTTTGTCACTTTTTTTTCACCAAACATTGTTTTTTAAATTGAAAAAAACATCATCTAAAGACAATAGAGGGCCCCAAATGAAGAAATCAAGACTTTGGAAAAGTTCTTTTTTATGATTTAGAAGTAGTGGTCAAATTTAGTTTCAATTCAAGATGTTCTTTTTATGAAGATGTATGTGAGATACCACCTTATGACACCTTAGAAAGTGACTAAAATGCTCAAAAACTACACCAAAATCCTCAAAATCAGCTTTGAGCCTTCAAAAACAGCACACTTCATATTCACTTGTTAGTGGTCACATGTTGCACTTTGTGGTACACTTTATTGTGCTTGGGGGGAACAACAATCATGGATGCATCGACAAAGTGCATTGAATGAAATAGTATAATCAGTAAATTGTCTCAAAGGATACATAGAACATAAATGATGAATTTTAAACTACATGTAAGCAACTTTTTACATTCCAAAAAAGGTTATTTTTTTATTTAGAAACCCACCTAAATTAGGTTCCGTGAAATGTTTTCTTGTGAAATTGGCTAACTAACCAATCTAACGATCACAATTTTTTTTATAATATAATTTATTAACTTGTACAATATTTACATGATACATTATAAACTTTGAAGGAATCCTATTGGGAAAATATACAGCTAAACATATTTTTAGACGCTCTACTAATGATAACCGTACCAACCGGCCAAATCTACCAATTCTTCAGAAGGTCCTGCCCTTTCCATGAAATGAAAATATCTTCATAAACCCTGAAAAATGGCCCACTTGGTTACATTTCCACACAAATATATGCCACATTTCCATAAACTTGGTCCCACAAACTTAGTTCAAGTATATTCATAGGGTGTCCCTCACATTTGAACCGCCAAGTCACTCTGTATTTGTGATCGTATTTTAGTTTTTTAATGAATAGATTCCGCAATTGATGGGATTCCTATAATTTAATTAAAAAATGAAATAAACAAAATGAAAGACTGTTGTAATAAATAGCTGTCTGTTGCAAGTTGCAACCTTGTAAACTAATTGATAAATACGCAATTGACTTTCTTAGCCAGTAAAAAGAATAAGTAAACGACACACAGGAAGATTCCACTGCTATCGAAAATATAACACGGCCACGACCAGTGGCGCCCGCGGATCCGGCATCATTCTTGCCGATTGCATCTTTACCGACGGAGCAGAATTAGCAAAACCTTGACAAGTAGCTCATAAACAATTATGAAAAACTCCTTTTTCCACCGAACATACCAATATCTTCAATATTTAAATCGAATTCATCATGCGTAACAGTTGCCGACGTCAAGATTCGATAAGAAATAGCAAGAGCAATTGACGTCAAGAGTATATATTATGGTCAGATCATGAGGCACATTCAATTATCACCTTGGGTAGTTTTGGTGTTGGATGGAGTAGAGTTGTGATGCTTGTGCTGTCCGTGCTTGTGGACATGTTTTGTGTCTGAGTATTTGTGGTTTGTGTACATCATAGCCGCTTGGTGTTAGCTTTTGGAGCAGAGTCTGACTATACTCTCCTCTGGACTTGGTCGTTTCTCCTTGTTCAGCGTTGGTGCATGGGAGTGCATTTCTTATGTCAGTCAGGGGATGGAAGACTGAGACCTGAAGGAAGTCTCGTGCAGCCGTTTCTGTTCAACATTCACAGTGTTGGTAAACACTACCAGCAAGTCGTCGTTCTGACAGATATGGTTGAGTTCTTCATTCGCGTTTTCGGTTACTACCCGTTACGAGGTCTGGCAGCTTGAGAGAGTTGGTTGGGTTACCTGTGGGCGACAAGGGTGCCGAACAAGATAATGGAGCCTGGTGCAAGCGCGGGTGGGGTGGCGGCAGAATGCTCTCGGCCCATACTGGATGTTTTCCAAGGATTTGTTGTCACTCTGCTTGCCCTGACCATCTCATTTTGGGGCTCGTATAAATATATAGCTGACGGTAAACGTATGAAATTATTGGCCGGGGTAGTTGCTGTATTCGCACCAGTCCACGACCTTGCATTCATTATTCAAAGTTCATGCTGGTGCGTTGCATTGGAAAGGGCTTGCCACAGATTTGGTCGTTCTCATCCAGATCCACTCCAACCTAGTAGTTGGTCTTGGTCCAGGATATTTTCATCAACAGCATTTCCTGTCTTTTCGAAGTCTGTTACAAGAATTCTAGCTTCTGAGTCAAATCATGGTATATACATCTGAAGGTTCGGAGTTACTCCAAAACAACTTTTATTGGTTATGGATAGAGTCCGCAGAGGAGGACTTGCGAGAGTCTATGGTTGTTGGAGACGACTCCGCAATCGAATTCCAAGTTGTTCAATCAAAGCTATTATCAATTGAAGGCACATGTGCATTGATATCGGCCGAGACGAAATGCAAGAAAAGTACTGAGCTCCCGTTCTTTCCAGAGTATGATAAACTCAAGTTTTTGCGGGGAAATTCTAGATGGGCAGTGATTGCCACTGCAATACAAGCCATTGGATATATTTATGCTATTGTGATCCGCAAGTTTACACATTTGCGAGTGGCGCCACTTGAAGTGATTGGATTGATTTTCAACATCATATTGTTGATCAAAGCAGGTATGTACTGGTCTTGCAACCCTTGTCATAGACCATTGGTTATCTACATGAACGATAAGAGAGAAAGACAATTCGTAGATTTTCTAAATAGATACGAGAGACGAGAGTTTGATGTTTATGACATACAGAAACACGTGTCATTGGGCATTTTCACAATGACTGTAGTATGTTTGATCATCCCATTGATTCTCTACATCATTAGTTTATTCAAAGTAACAGGCATCATGGTTGTAATGCCTCTTATACTTGTTTTTGTAGGAATGTTTGTATGTATCTTGGCATCGTTTGCAAATGCTCTTAATCACGACACAGCTACAATCTGTTTGACAGGGATTCCAATAGTATGTAATGCAGTTGCTTACATTTGGGCCATAGCAGTGACAGCCGTGTATTGGAACTCTCTAGAGTTTAACACTCGACCAGAACTTGCCAATATTTCTCAGTTGATCCCTTTCATAGGCTGATGATGCAGAGTCTGCCCGGTAGCACATAGTTGTAGTCAGTGTGACAGACCCATGTTTAGCATGGAGTGCAGACTACAGAGGTTCTTGGCTTCAATTTTGAATCTCCACCGAACCGTGTGGGTACCGAACAGTGGTACTGAAAAGGAGCGGCAAGAAAAGAGGGAGATAAAAAAAAGAGATAGGACTGGACGACTCGAAATATGGGAAACTCGCATCTTGTTATTCACCAAAACAAGTGGAGATTCGCGCAGGAATTGCCGCACTCCAATTTGCCTCAACGACATCTACATCTTGTGTAAGCGATTCTTCTGCATCATTTTCTTGTCCATTTACAGTTAGAATGTAGATATGTCAAAAGGCACTGCAGTGAGCAGGTCGATATGGACAATGCGCTTGTGTGTATCCATCGAGTCCGTCTTGGCATGCTCAGTTGCATTGGATGCAGCTGCTAGCTATAATACTACATAGAAACTGTCGAACACACGGTTGATAAGGATCACAGAGTATTGCCACGCCAGTGCATGCTGTGCAACATTTGCTGTTGGTAGAATTATTCCCAATATCTACTATAATATTTCCACGGCTGGAAAATACTCTTGTACACTAGCTCATCAGCAACGTAAGCTTGGGAACTACTGTAATCATGTCTATCGTGTTCATGAAAACTTGATATTCCAAGTGCCAAAATTCTCGACTTGAGGGTTTTATCGTAGTGATCATCCAAGCAGATTATTGCCTATTTACCGTGAGTTTGGTCCATTTATATCCACATTTTGTAGGACAGCTGTTGTCCACGATTGACAGACTTCCATGTGAGCACATCTGCATCACACTCGCATTCTTCAATAAATCGCGCCTTGGCAATTCACGACTATACCATTACCTTCCCTGAACTTGTGTCAATATACACCTCAACCCTGGGAAAGCGCTCACTTGTCTTTGAACTCGGGACTACGTTTCTCCACGAAGGCAGACATCCCTTCCTTCTGATCCTGCAACCCGAATGTGGCATAAAACAGCACCTGCTCCCTCCTCACGCCCTCCGTCAGCCCTATTTCGTAGGCTGTGTTCACAGATTCTTTGGCAAGCGCAACAACAGGCTTCGACTGCTTTGAAATCTCCTTGGCAAGAGAGATTGCTTCAGCCACCAATGCTTCATCCTCCCCTGGTACCTGAATTGAATCATACAGAACGTCACTGCTCACCATTCCCTACGAACCTATTTGACGAAGACGGATAAAATATTCAAACTACTCAATTATCACGATATGCAGAATCATCAGGAAAGACAACAATGGCATACATTCCAGTCCGCGCACATGTACTCATGGTGGAAAACCATTCATGGTCAAAGTAGACTAATATGAAAGCAATTTAGAGCGGCAGAAGACTGATTACCACACGGCAGGCAAGTCCTCTCTGTGCCGCTTCCTGAGCTCCCATAAAATGTTTGCCGGTAAGAACCATCTCCATGGCTCGGGACTTGCCAACTTCACGGATGAGTCTCTGTGTTCCTCCAATGCCAGGAATGGTACCCAGATTCAGCTCCGGTTGCCCAAATTGTGCTCTCTCACCAGCAATAATGATGTCACACATCATTGCTAGTTCACAGCCTCCTCCCAACGCGTACCTGTACCAGAACCGCTAAACAATAATTACGGATCATATACTGCTCCTATTTAACTGGCTGTGTAAAGTGATATAGCAGTTCTGATTGATAAGAGGTACTACCCATAGCACTCACCCATTCACGGCAGCAATGATAGGCTTCCGGATGGCAGTCACGGCATTCCAGTGGTGCACAAACCGAGAAGCGTAAGCATCCACAAAAGTCTTGTCCTTCATCTCCTTTATGTCAGCCCCAGCAGCAAACGCTTTCCCCTTTCCCGTTATCACAATCGCCCCAATCTGTTCCATGTGTGCAAAACCAACACCACATCACCAACGAGAGTAAACAATGGACTAACCAGTTTTGACCATTTCTCGACTCATTCGTGAAGCGCAGGAGCCATGCTAATCTTCTCTATACCGTTCCAATTTTATCAGATGTCTCCGAACAGATGAAAGGGGAGAAATTTCTACAACTTTATGTAATTACCCTGGCTCATGCCTATTCATATGGGTTCAGGGTTTAGGGTTTCATCTTCACTCACCTCGACAAATATAACGACTTTTCTCAGGAACCCTTACAACAGTTCCACTAGATTTACGCATCCAAAATCTCATCAGCAGCAACATCGAATAAGTGTTATCTACACGCACCTTCGGGGATGCATCGAACGCTTGCAAGGCATCCACAACCTCAACCATGAGGGCGTGGGAGAGTGCATTCAAAGCTTTAGGCCTGTCCAAAGTGACCAACCCCACAGTCCCATCGCCCACTATGGTCGCATGAATGGACTCATACTCCTTCCCTTCCAGCCTCGTCCCTTCCTCTTTCGTAATAGTCCCCGTCTCTTGACTCACAGCTCTAGTCACATGGATTGACCGCGCAAAGTGAACACCTGCTCTACCAACATGGCTCTGGTGCTGATGAATAGAGAACAATTCAACACGATGAGCTAATGATCTGATGTTTACTCCAAACCCTGATGGCTGTGATCGAGCAACTGACGCTTGCTCACCACTGAACTCCCGCAATGCTGCCAAGAAAAAGCAAACTTCAAAAATCAAGTTTATCCTCGAAACCCTAACCATGCAATCAACCCAATACTCCATCAATCGTCATCTTCCTAGTACTCAAATAACTTCAACAGTTAATTCGCAGCTCCAAAAACCAATCCACTTCAAAGAATCTCAAAAAGTACTCCCTGACACCAATACTGCACATAACATCCAAAATTCACATTCAAAAAAAATCAGAAAATACTAGAAAACCAAAGCAACAAACATACTCGACAGAAAACCCCGTCGACTCCCCCGCGCCAACACTGCCCTGAGAGGGCGCGAGCATTGTACAAAAGGACTCATACTCTCCAAGGGCGGAACTCCCCCACGTAGCAAATCCGCACAAAACATCCACTCCAACCCGTGCAATCCCCTGCCCCCCTCTCCTCCTGCAACGACCCCAATTCAGGCTTCGGCTGTTGAACCAGTGAGTCGAATCAAGCTGCTTAACGAGGTGATCTCACAGAAATTTAGGTGCAAGAAGCTGGATCCCCGGAAGCTGTGGCTGAGTTATGGTTGGAATGAAGTGGAGAATGCGATGCGATGCGATGTGAGGGAGTTGATTCGGTTGTGAGACTGTGAGATTGTGGGAAGTGTTGGTGAGAAGGTGCAGTGGCATTTGAGAGCGAGTGAGTTTGGGAGTTTTGCTACAATTGTGGCAGCTTCAGCCTTGGAGTGATGATGACTGACTGCCACGTCGGCGCCGCGTCGGAGACACCTGGGTTGTCGTCATCCTGGGATGGGTCCTGGATGGGGGAGGGGGAGAGGGTTGCTTCGGTGCGTGGGTTGTGTTTTGAGGGCTCTTTTTTCTACCAGGGAATTTTTTTAGGTTAGATTTGGTTTTTGGAATATTTGAGTTATAGATTGCTTAATTTTTCAAATGCGTGGCCAATAATCTTTAATTTTATTTAACAAGACGTGTGGGACCATAAGGTTCACGTACAAATACAAAACTTGGAGGAAATCAAAACTAAAGTATTTGGTTTTAGATACGAGTATGAACATATACAAGTAGAAAAAGAAGTGCATCAAGGCAATAACTTACGGCTTTGCATTTCTAGGGTTTCATGGTCCCGAAATTTTGTGACAATTTTTGAAATATGTATACAGGTTTCACCATCAATGTATGTTGTGATACCTTACTAATATGATTTTTTCACTTATGAATTTATAGCATCATACATTTTAACAATTTTGTTGCAGTTAAAAAATTTTGTTAATAAATTTGTGAAGATATATTATATTATACCAGTGTGTTGATGACTGAAACTAATGCATGACCAGGCTAAATGTGAAATAAACACTTTCTCCGTATATTTGAATAGATTTGGTATATCAATCACACTATTTTACAACCTCGCACAAGAGAACTGCATTGAAGTTTCCTAAAATGATGATGATTTTATATATCTTAGCAAATTTTGCTTCTAAATTGGAAGATCTCTCCACACTCCAATATTATTTCAAAATCACATATTTGCACAAGATAAAACAACCTATGATAGTCAAAATGATTGGTGTGCCTTGTTGCCATTGTTGAATTTTTTTCTAAAATTCCACTTAAAGACAAATGTCAAAATTGGATAGTGCAAATGAAATTTTATTTCTTAGACAAAGTATGAATTTGTTATGAATTTTAAAGTGTGTGCTCTCCAATTGGTCGAAAACATTCTCTACACTATCACTAAATCAAGAAAAAATGTACCTATAAAGGCCATCTAACTCACCTACAATGGTTAATAAATGTGACAAATCCCTATTGTTTGAACTGTATTTAAAAGTCTGTTTTGATTGAATATGAATAATCACCCCAGTAATTTTTGCTGCAATGGAACAGTCCTTACTTTTCCTGATCACTGCACATGGAGACATTGCGTTCACAAAACATGTGACAACAAGAGCACCGCCAGCATCAAAATGTTGAAAACGCACATTTGCTAGACTCTTCAATCACCTAGATCTTTCATTGTTTTCTAGAGGTTTGAAGAGAAAGTTGACTGATTACGCTTCCATCAGAAATTTATTCTAATCCCTATGAATTTTTGAAATAGATGCCAAAAGAATCTAATCTATAAAGTTTTTTTCTTATCTTCCATCCTGTCTAGGATAAAGAAGTGATAAAATTGTACGTGAATTGCCATGCATTTATAACCAAATGATTACCAAAAGCCATATTTTAATCATGCAAACAACAAAGCAATTGTCTTTACCTTTCTATACATTTATCTTTTAGTTAAACTAAAGATTTCTAGACATTCAAAACTTTCACAACTATGTTTACTCTTTATTATTAAGTATCTTATGCTTCACTAGATTGAAGTCATCAACAATAAGTTTTCTAGGCAGCATAACATATTTACTTTCTGTTACTCTAGATAACAAAACATATGTTAATCCCGCTATGGATACCTAGCAAATCTTGATAATCGCTTTTGCAGCAACAGTGGCTCCTTGAGCTTTATGTTTAGTCATGGCATATGCCAAAACCAACAAAATGTAGACTTGAAATATTTTTCTATATAGTTGTAGTTAAACTTTGTCTTTTTTTCTTTAACTTTCTTTTGTAGCTGGATTCTAACATACCTATTGTAATTTCTTCAACATTTGTATCTTCCTTAAGATGAATAGCTTCTACTTATTCATTTCAATATTGTTGACTCCTTTTTGAATGTTGATATTGTCCAAAACCATGACGAGCCCACTTAGCGACTTCTTCCAATTAGTTGAATTTAGGGTCATCTATCCAATCAATCAGTTCTTCAATATAGAATGCATTAGAGTCAATGGACACTAAAAATACTTCACTAGGATCTGTGTTGTCTAGTCACTATCTCTGGTGGAATCAATTTTCATAGAAAACTTAGAAATTACGGAGTCTCGACGAGTTTTGCTTGGCTTCATTTTTGTGACTTTACATGATGCGCTTCGCTTGAATTTCAAGTGATTAGTTTTTATTCAATGCTGCTAGATTTGCATATGCTAGTTGTTAAGCTATGTATTAAGAAACCGTATCTCTTTGGTCATTGATCTACACTTTTTTTGTAGAATCTCCTTGTATTGTCTCGAAATGACAATTAAGGTGTGCTAACTTATGATACTCTTACCAATAATTAAAATGACTTCTTTTACTTTTGACAATATGGTTGTGGATTCGAGATAAAGATTTAAATAGCGTGTGCCAATGGTTTTTCTGAAGATGAATTAGCTCCTACCTTGTACCCTACACTTTAGTTTCAACTTTCTCCAAGTTTTGAATTTGTAGGTGAACCTTGGAGGTTCATTAAAAACTTTGCACTTTCTACGGTATTTGTGAACACATTGGTGAAAATAAAAAATATCCGGATGAGTTGCACCTACAATCAAAATATTCAAATTTGTAAGTCTTCATTGTAAGCTAGAATACAATATCGTTAAGTAGCCGGAAACCTCCGTAGCAAGTGGTAGCAATCCTATAGCAGTGTATACATATGAGCCCAAAAAATGTCTGACTTGACGTGTCTGAGCCATTGCCCAAGCAATTGTTGTTTTCTTTGGTAGATAGAAACTCTTTGCTCCTAGACATTTACTAACCCCTGAACTTCCTTGACTATGTTTTACCAAAAAATGCTCCAAAACTGCCATTTCTAATGTTAAAAGCATAAATGACTAAAACATCATTTTTTTTTAATGCTAATTGTAAGATCTTCAAGTAGATTATTTTAATGGAGAGTTCAAAAAAATTTCAATATAATCGACCGTAGAGACTAGAAGATTATAGCAATTAAAATTTAAAAACAAACTTTTTTGATAAGATTTTTGACTAGGTTGACACACTCTAATTTGTTTTCTCTTAGGTTTTTTGCATTATGGATTTTGGGGATTTTGATGCATGTCAAAGAAGACTAAGTTAGATAATTTTATTAAGCATCTTGAGGCATCTTCGCAACGCTTTGTCAAATGCAACATGTTCTCTGATGTAGTTGGGTCAAGAAGCTGCTCATTTCGTATCAATCTAGTCTTCAAAAGTAATTATTAAAATCCATGATTGGGCACAAACTAACATTCTGAGTACAATTGAATTCAACCTCCTACATCAAGTTTTACACTTGAATAAATTAATGTCAAAACCAACATAGACTTATAAAATACAGGGCTAGCGCACTCACACAACGTGTCACATCTACACATGTGCATGTATAAATATATAAGCGTATACGAGGATAAAAGATGGTCGTAATCATTGAAGCCACTGAAAGACGAAAGCATTGACATACTTCTATGACCAACTACAATAACGACTTGAAGGACGTTGTATTTACTATGTACCAAAGTACAAACCAAAGAGTAGCACATGTTCCTCTTATTTTTGAGTACATACAATAACATGCTCTGAAATTCTACATACCTTTTTCAAAACAAAAACAGAGATTTCTTTGAATTCCTTAGTTTCCGACTAAGGTTGAAGTTAGGCAGCAACATCCCAAAACATAGACAAGTCTATCTAGTGACCCCGCAGCAATACTATGTTGGAGAATGAAAACACAAAATAAGTAATAAGTAAAACCAACCAACATCTATAGTTGCCTACAAGAAAGATGAGGATAAATGTTTTTGCCAAAATCTAATTACAATAAAGAAATATCTATTTTACAAAATTATTTGCATAATAACTTTTCATTGGATTCTTCATAGAGGAAAACTTTGTTACTCAATGGAGTGATTTTTAATGCAAAAGATGTGTGTATGTATGTTCCTTACATTTCTTTGCAATCAAACTTTAAAAAGTCATCACCAGAAATTAGAATTTCACTTTTTTGAAATTGAAACTTGGTACTCTTGAGTGGGATTGGCTAAGAATTGAGTGATAATTTTGCAAGATAACATGGACCAATTTTATTGTATGTTATTTACAAATATTTGAATGCATCAAAAAGCATGATTCATCAGTTTAGACTCCAGAGCCTCCTTGCAGCCCAAGTCCTTGCCCAATAACTATAATGACTTTTTAAATTAAAATTAGCTTTTGCTTGAAAACAAAAGTGTTGGAAACAGCTGCCAAGCACGAGGGGAGGTGGTGGAAATCCCAACAACTTGAATCTAGAAGATATTGCCACGTTGGGGTTTGAATTCGCGACCTCCGGGTCCACAACCAGGCTCTCTAAAATTGATCCACAAGTTACAATACTGGTCAACCAGTGAAGACTTCTGTGAGAACGTGGGATCGTCGTTGCGATCTTATGGAGCGTCCGCGCTCCCAATGTTGGGAGCGTAGGCGCTTCCTTAAGGTCCCATAAAAATTTAAAACTATATTTTTGAAAATATGGATGAATATTATAGATATATGTATGAATTTTTATATTTTTTTATCATCTATATTAATAATAGAATGAAAAGAGGGAATTTCAATCATGTTAAATCTAATTTGGGCCAATGAAAGCTCAAAGCTCCTTTAAGAGCCAAATTAAAAGAATTAAAATTGAACTTTTTTAATCCAAAGTAATTCAATTCACAGGAGTTAAGTGAATGTTATAAATCATTTTTGGTTAATAATAAAAGTTATTCTTTTATCCAAAGTAAATCAATTCAGTGAAGTTAAGTGAATGTTATCATTGTCAAGAACAAGAATTTAATAGATAGCTCTTAGAGGAATGGACGTATGTGTGGAGATTCATACCCCATGAAGCAATTCTAACACACTCAATTTAGGAATGCAAACATTGTGGTGGCATGAGCTTCTTAGTTGCGTATTTAATATTAGTGTGTCTAGAGGACACGGGCCAAACTTGTTCTACTCATAATGAAAATATATTGTTGCATTAAAAAGTAGAATATAAAGAAAACTTTACATATCAATTGTACCATAAGTTAATTCGGCTAATATAATGATGGAAAATTGATGGATACACAATTATCATTTATGGATTATATTGCAATTGTTGTTCAACTTCGTTTCTTCAGCAAATACATTTTCAAATGATGTATGTTTTTTAGTGTAGATTTACAAAAGAATGTAGTATGAATATTTAATATTCTTTAAGATAATAATAAATCTCTTGTTTAAATCTATTTTCATATTGTTTTTATTAACTTATGCACTCTCTTTCATTGATTTTGTATTTTGGTTGATGTGTTAAAGACAATTACGAAAATTCATTGGAAAAATAGATGCAAATATCATATTAGTTAGCCTTTTAAAAAGAATTGTTTTTTTATTTTAATTTTTTAATTTAATTTTATATGTCTATGGTTATTTTTATTCTATTACAAGTTTTTAAGCATTATGGTAGTAGAACATTAGACTTTGGTTTTGAGAATATATACGAGAAATGACTAGGGAATAATATTTTCATATATATTAAATGGATTTCTACAACCAAGAGCGTTTGGATTCTGAGTATGAAATTTGAAAAGTGTTTTGGATTCTAGCCTCATTACCTACATCTTAATAGTTTAAATCTTAATTTTACAAAACAGAAACAAAAGTAATATTATAACCTTATCAAGAAAATAATTTTACACACACTTTTTATTTATTCATATATATAATCAAAGAATCTCTATGTAAGATATAATTTAGCCTTCCTTAACAAGGACTATTTTGTTTGGATTTTGAAATGATATTTTAAAATTTTCAATAAATATTATCATCAAGCATTAATATTTCTATCAAGAAAGAATGTTTTGACACAAGAAAAGATCTTCTTATGATACTAAAATATTACATGAAATTTGCTCAAAATATTCTCATGAGCAAACTTAAACTGATACAGGCTTTATAATACTAAAGTATAAATGTGTAATTTGCAATGTGTTTGCAATGTGTACCTTGCCATTATGTCAAAGTCGCAGTCTGGGACTCGAGGCTACAGTTGCCAACTTGCCACCCAAAGAGCGCAGGTCAGAAACATCGCCGAGGCAGCTTCGACGCTTATTCTGTGAGTTTCCTTGCACACACTAAAGAGTTGAGCACGTGAGAAGCTTGTAGCGAATTCCCATTCAGTGCTTCTTCAGCACTCAAATGACTCTCGATCTGAAGCAGAGGCATCAACACTTCAGGAGTACAGTATTTCAGGCTTCGAGATTGCTTTCTTAGAGGAATTAGTACACTTACAGCTTTGAAGTCACTGTAACAATGGCCAGCATATCAATTATCTCTACCTTGCTGCAAGCCTCCGGCACCTTCTTTGAGCGTATTACCGCACCCACTAGCAACAATCTGATTAGAAGCATCATTTCTCGTAGTCCGACACCCTCCGAGACCTCAGCAACGATTGTAACCCACGCTAACGCTACCCGCATCCTTCTCCATAGCCAGCTTCTACCATTGCTAGAGGCTTTTCTCGCCTTCAAACGCAAGCATGGCTCTAACATCGAGCGACGTCTGTACCAAACGATGACGCCAGCTGCGCTAGTGCGCCGCTTGATCAAGAACAGGCCGCTAGCTTTCTTCAACCCCAGTGACACAACCCTGCTTCGCGACAAGACCATGCCGCCAGGTCGCGACTGGGAGCTTGTTGGAACCGCCAAGGAAGGCCGTATTAAGCTTGTGGATTATCTTAGCTATGACGAGGTTCAGGTGCGATTCTCTTCTCTTGTGCATCGCTCGCATTGAGTGAACGATCATCTGTGTCGTCAAGCATTGCTCAATCTTCTTGTGAAATTGCAGATCGGAGCTCTAATAGGGGTTTCGTCACCGACATACTTCATCAATTCAGGAGCGCGTCACAACCAGGGGAAGCTGGGAAAGCCTGGGACGTTCGAAGCGGAAGGAATCATCGTCGGTCTTGTGGGTGCAAGGTTTGAGAACCGGGACCAAATGGAAAGCCAGCACATGATTGTATGCAAGGATCGCAGCCGCCCTGAACATGGCTATGGCGCTGATGGCGCCGAGCGCAATCCAACTGCCACGACGAAGTTAGAACCCTTCGCTACGCTCTACTCGCAACCTTCTCCTTCCGCTCCACGCCCCCACTTCCCCTCCCACGACGAAGCTAAAGCTGACATAAGCGGGAACTTCCATCGCCTACCCAACGGCTCCTTCTTCAACATCGCAGCGTACAAGGCCCGGATTCGAATCCCAATCGAGTGCCTCCTAGTCGACGCCAACGCCCGCGCTCACGAAGCAGGAACAAAGGCGTACGTATTCCTTGTCGGCCTGGGCCTCGGCGCATGGCTTGAATCCAACGAGCAACCACGGTGGTTAGTTGAAACCGCAGCACATGTCCTGCAATCCACCATCCTTCCTCACGTCGCAGACATCGATTTCAGCTGGTTTCCGAAACACATCAACACATGCGCCGGGGCACGATCCGGCGAATCCATCACGGGTGCAGGAGGCAACCAAATCACAATCCATTTCACCACTCGCAGGTACAAAACAACACCACTGAAACCCTCACACACTGCTTTCAATGCACCGTTTTTTGCACAAAATTACTGATGAACTCTTCTGATGCAGCCCTGCCGATCTTCTCCCGACTTGGAATCCTCCGAAGCTCCTGGTAGTCTCGTATGCGTGGGATGGCAACTCATTCCCAGGCAACGAGTACTGGCTGGGGATGTTGAGCGCCAGCGGAGACCCTGCAGCGGCTTGCAGTAGCACCATCCCCGAGCTTCAAAATCCGTGGATCAACAGTGGGCTTCTCGACCGGCAGCACCTCATTCAACCTGTCAACTAAGGTAGAGAAACCAAAAACCGTGAAAATAAGGTGATTCGACCAGAAAAGACGAAGATAGAAATTCTCTAAAAAAAGTTTTAGATGGAAGAAGATGAAGTGATGAAGAATGCAGTCTATTTCGTATTTTTGTTCCTTGTAAATAATTTTTTAGAATTTATGAAAGTGGGAAGTTTGTCAAACCTCTTTCCTATATACAAGACTCTTCTTGAACCAAATGTGATGGTGTCCTAAAACTGTTAACTCATATGATGGAAAATTGGACCGAAGATTATTTAAAAAAACCACAACTTGACATTATGTGGCAAAACCTAGTTGGTCCACCAAAAGGTTGCTTTTGGTGAATGAAAACAACAGAGCTAATGGATCATAGCTAGAGCAAGAGTGGTTATTATTTGAAGCATAGGAAAGTAGTATCTTTGACTATTCTAAACATATCTGAAATTGGCACTAAATATTACAATTAGATTGCCTCATCTATGAATATTCTTGTTTTTATCTGATAATCTATTTTTGAATATCTGAAATCTACCACTAGTTATATAGTAATTAGTGTAGATAGTGTATTTTAATATTGAAGATTATGAGTGGGTGTATTTTCTTAGATACATATATGTTTGGTTTAAATGAGATTTGTTCACATTGTAGTATATGCAATGTTATAGACTTTAATAGGTACAACAATTCTTATCAATTATTTTTAAAATTTGAATATTATTATTAATATATATATATATATATATTTTTAAAATTTTTTAAATATTAAAATTTAAGGAAAAAATCAAAGAGAAAATAGATGAGGAAGTTATATTTTTTTTAAAGTTTTATAAAGTATTTGAATGAAGGTGTTAGTTTTTAATGAAAAATGATAAAATCGCATAAACGTGAATACCATTTATTCAATTCAGATAACTTACAATGTCTTCATATTTAGATGTACTTACTAATGAAAGGTTAAATCCAAATAGATGAATATAGTTCTCAAGATGCAAACTCCAAAAGTAAGAAAGAAAATATTTTGAAATTAGCTACACAAAGTGGTGAGAAACTCCCTAGTATAACAAATTATCTATATTTTTTCTTCATTTTTGTACCTCTTCGTACAAATCTTGCAATTTAGAATGATCTGCAATAAATTTTCTATTCAAACAAGGCTAATTTTTCTCCTAGAAAACCTTTCTAATTTCAATGTAATTTGGTCATAAATTTATTTTTCCTTCTCAAACTGGCGATAATTAGCTGCCGTGCGTCCGAAATTGTGGTGTGTGAGGAGCTTTGTTTTCAGCGGCATGGCATTCCCGCAATGGTCATGGCGATGACGATGACACCCAAACATGCGCAGGATGAGATACCCACACAGAGATGAACGTCGTCCACAAATTCGGATTCATTTATACTGCAAACATCGATGAATGTGCTCACTCACGGATGAGACATGCAAAGAGAGATGAACGCAGTTCACGGGGCTGTGGCGTGGAGAGTGGGTTGCAGCGGAATTGCGATGGCGATGGCGATGGCGAGGGAGGCAGAGCTCTAGCGCAGCCAGGGTTTGGAGTCCAGAGCGCAGCAGTTTGCGCTTCGTGCCATGAACTCGCAGGCGCTGTTGCTGCGGAGGCTGTCGTCCGCCATGGCGGTCCCGTCCGGCGCCTCTCTCGTCTGGAGCTCCTCCTCGGTGCGGATTGCGGAGGCCGGGGGCAGGATTGGCGTCGGCGTTGCCTGGAGTCGGCCGGTGAGCGGCGTGCGCGGCGTTCACGCGAGTGTTGGTAGGGAATTCGAGGAGAATGGAGGCGTACCGTCCGTTTCTGGTGGCAAAGGGAGCGAGTACTTGCCGCCACGGTTCAGGTAAACGCGAAGCGGTATTGTGCTTTTCTGAAGTTGGTGCGGTGATAGACGAGTGTTGTCATTTGGATTTCTTTCATTTTGGAGGAGCGAATTTTGTTGTATTTAGGGATAAGGCCGGAGGATTTTTCAATCTGGAGAGGTGGAGGTTGTAAAACGAGGTGTGTGTGGATTTAGAAAACTATTGAATCATGTTGAGATAGCACGTCATGTTTGCCTTGATTTTCGCCAGTTCTGCAGAGCGCAATTTTTTTTTCACGTATCAGATTTGCATGATAATGACTGAATTTACGGCAAGTTTCGGGTGACTTTTAGGATTTAGGGATTCACAAGCTGGACGGTGGATCTGTGGAAGGATATTTTTTCTACGTGTATTCAATTTCGAGACTAGTAACTATTGAAGAGTGCTTTTAGTTAGAGAAACGTGAATGGAAACATTTGTGAGAAAAACGATCCCTTAACAAATGAGAGGCGGTCGTGCAGAGCAGTGTAGCGCCGATGATGGACTGGACGGACAATCATTATCGTACTCTCGCTCGCCTTATTTCTAAGCATGCGTGGCTGTACACCGAGATGGTAGTTGCTGACACTATTAACCACCAGCAAGATAATCTGGTAAGTTCTTTTCTGTAAGTTCAGACTGTTATTGGATATGCGGGCACCTTTAAAGAATGGTATCGATTGCATAACAATTTATTAGGATTCTGGCGTATCCTTAAAAGAAACTGCAGTCATGGTTTATCATGAATATATCTGGGCTGGGAATTGTTGTAACTCCGTGAGATCTCGTTGAGTTCACTTTTCATTCGTGGATATTTCAGGATAAATTTCTTAAGTTTCCTGAAGCTCAGCATCCTATAGTGCTGCAGTTGGGGGGTAGCAATCCAGAAAAGCTCTTAAAAGCATCTCAGCTCGCTAGTTCATATGAATATGATGAAATCAACTTGAAGTAAGCATCTTTTCCTTTACATACTGCTGATTTTTAAAGCATTGTCCCTACAAAGGTTTGTTTCCAAATATAGTCTTGTTAATTCCCTTTTGATATCTCTTGTCTTATGCTTTAGTACAGCTGTGTTTACGAACTGCTGATGTGCATTAGTATTCCCTTTCATCATTTCTAACATTGGATCACATTTTGTTTTCGCTTGCAGTTGTGGTTGCCCTAGTGATAAAGTTGCTGGCCATGGCAACTTCGGTGCCTCGCTTATGCTTGAGCCTGAGGTACTGAGCTTGCAATTTCGTGATGTCACCAAATTCATCTTCAGAACAAATCTAACAACATACGACATTTTGGTGACAGTTCTTCATTGATTAATTTAGGTCTTTGTAGTTCTAGATTGTATAAGAAAGCCAAGCCAAGTAATACAAGCTTTTGGTTTACTTGGAGCAAGAAGACTGCCTAGGAATATACTATATTAAATTTGTCCACTGATAATGCACGATATTTTATGTTTTTTGCAGCTTGTTGGGGAATGTATGGCAGCGATTGCTGAGGGCAGCCCTGGAACTCCTGTAACTGTCAAGTGTCGAATAGGAGTTGATAACTTTGACTCGTACGACTTACTTCGTAAGCAACTGGTGACCATTGTGCATGTGGCTGGAAAGTTTCAACTGCAGATCTGATTTTGGGCTTAGTATTTGAAGGAAAGAGTGAAAGAGCAGGTCTTAGTTTTTAGGTCTGCACGTAGATTGATAAATGCATTGAAAATCAGATTTGCTCTGGCTTACGGTGGTCCTGCATATGGGAACAAGTGTAGCTGATTTGTGCTGGTATGTGGTGGACATATGTGCTGTTGGTTGGTGCAGATAAGTTTGTTAGTACTGTATCATCAACGTCGCCAACCCAACATTTCATTATACACGCACGAAAAGCCATACTTAAGGGACTGAGTCCTGCTGCAAATCGAAGCATACCTCCTCTCAAGTGAGTCCTGATTTGTAAGGCAATCTCCATTTGTGTGGCTTCTGACATGAACTTTACCTAACATTTGTTCTGTTTATTGTGCGACAGATATGAATTTGTTTATGCTTTGATTCGCGACTTTCCAAACCTTAAATTCACGTTGAACGGTGGGGTAGTTAGCACTCACCAGGTAAGCCCTTCCAGCTTTTGTTGCGAGCATATTACTTTGTGCTCTATGGTGTTGAAATGCCATCCATCATTTGTTAATTTCGGTCGATGAAATGGTTTCCAGTGTATTCTCACAGTGCAGCTGATAAGTACTGATCATAGGAGACTCGTTGCATATGTATCCTCTATGACCTGGTTTGTGTTTAATGTGGATACTAAATGCTAATGTCATAGAGTAATTGTGTCTAAATTGACTGACCTGTGATATATGTGGCAGGTGAACGAAGCCTTGCACAGAGGAGCTTTCGGAGTTATGCTGGGACGTGCAGCTTATAACTAGTAGGTGTTTCTGGATCATTAAAATTGTCGGTGATTGCTTAACTATGATGCAAATGGATGGACTAAGAAATATTTGAACTGTGCGCTGCAGTCCGTGGGGAACTCTTGGCAATGTTGACAGTGTTGTCTACGGGGACACAACACCTAGGTTGACGCGACGTCAGGTATACAATTGGAGAAATAGATGGTATTAGACTCCATATGAATCTAAAGGAATAGCTCCAGTCATGTTGAGTAAATAGGTAGAATCAAGAAACATTATCTCTCTTTAGCTGAAATTAGTTCTTACTATTCATATTTAAAAATAAATAAATTAAGACTTCTCTTGAAATAATAATTATAGAAAGGGACAAGATGAACTCTCGATTCAGAAAGGAAGTTGGTTTAAGGAGGATTCAAAAGTGCACCAACGTACATGGTTTTTGCAGATCATTCTGTGCATTTTTAACCTATTATTGGTTTGTTGCTAATGTAGATTTTGGAGAAATATGTGGAATATGCTGATGCTGAGCTTCACAAGTATGGCCATAAGAAGCCTGGCGTTAGACATCTTGTGAAGGTATTTTCTATTTAACCAGCAGCTTTGTGCTTGAAACTTTGAACTACTAGTAATTCTATTTCTTCAGGATAATTTCGTGAATCGTGGCAACTGATATAGATGGGGTGTCTTTGTTGGAATCAGCCTTTATTAGGTTTATTCCATGCGGAATCAGGCGCAGGTGTATGGAGACGAGCTGTTGACGACTCTCTACGTAGCGCTGAGGTGAGCAGATGTCGCCCAGGATGTTCTGTACTTTGTTGCCCTGCTTGCAGGCGGCAATAAGATTCATGAGTTTGATCTTAAGTTTGGAGTTTTCAGGTTTTTGTCACAGTATTGCCGGATCGCTATTTTTTTAGGTGCTTATATGTATGTACATGGTTCTTTATTTTGCAGACAGTGCATGCGCTTTTGAAAGAGACGCTTACTGTGGTACCAGATTTTGTTCTTGATTCTCCACCTCCTATTGAAACATCTCCAGACTCTCTACTTGCTAACCTAGGCCCCCTTCCACTTGCGCCTTTATATAGTTCTTTTGAAGCTTTTCAAGGCGTCGAGCTTAATTCGAGTCAGTTTTTAGATTCAAAAGTACAAGAGTCAATGAACTTGTGCAGCAGTAGCTAAGTTCTTCTGGAAACCAAAAGATTGGCATGTCAAAACTATTTAGCGGTAAACTTAATCTTGCAGACTCAATACGAAATTTCGTGATTTTTGACACTCGTAGGGTGAGTGTCCCATATCATGGCGAACCGTTGGGGCTACTCGGGCTCTTCCCCACTGACTCTGAATCGGTTGGCCACATCGGCCACTTTCAAGAGCTTCACCCACCGGTTTATGTCTGCCATGGTAGCGAGCAGTTGCTTGAACGATTATTTAATCCAAGATCTTTGTCCCGCACCAATACGGGTTTCCTCTATTGGAGTAGGTTTCAACTTTCTTTAGCTACTAGTACTTTCCTTTGAGTTGATGCTTGTTTATCAGTTTCATTTAAGTACTTCGCTTTGAAACAATTTCGGTCTCACTTCTCCAGGTAGTACTCTGTAAGGTAGTGTCCCCATTTCTGCCCTTTAAGGTGTTTTCCTAAAATCTATAACTATCTTATATTAAAAGGCATTGAATGCTTTGTTTAATATACAAATTAGAAAGATTTTCTCTTCAAGGAATACTTTTGAGAGAGGGATGGCTTAAGGTTAGTCATGTGAAGAAAGTGTTTAATCCTAGTGATAAATTGAGGGAAAAAAACATGTTCACTTATTTCAAGTTAACTATTTCATTGGTATAAAAAATGCTATATGGTTGTAACGATGCCATTGAAATGTAGACAAAATACATAAATTCTTCTCAAAATTTCACATATCATTTTGTGTAATTTCATTTCAACATCTTTCTTGTGTAATGTAGAAGCATGTTGTGTCTTTTATTTAAACTTTCTTTTTAAATAGATTTATTGTTAGACAAAATCATCCTTAGAAACCATCATTTTGTTTTTCTTTTATCCAATTTTTGTTATCATTCTAATATTAAGTTTTATCTGGACTATACTTTCAATTTGATTAGGTATTGGAAAATGGAACATTTTTCATAATTCATAGTTTATATGCTTACTGTAAATTTATGGTTTTAATACGAAAACAAAGGAATATGTAGAAAATAAGGTATTTATATCTTGGAATATATCTTGAATTTTTTTTCAATGAAATATCTTTATAGCCATCTTTTTCTCTTGAGATGAATTGAAGATCCATCATAAGTTTCTTTCAATAAAATTTGGAGGATTGAGTCTTTCGAAATGATCATGAAGGCCACCCCTAGATACTCCATGAAGGAAACAATGCTCTATGTGAACACGTCTGTATAGAATCTCGACTCCATGAGTGACACACCCGGTCACCACGAACATAAATAAGAACATTTCCATGCCATTATCATAGAAATTTCTTTACCAAAGACCTTACTGCAACATGTCACTTTGAATCACATGAAAAATGCGGCCATTGAAAAATAGGCACAAAGTCGTTAGACATAGCACTTTAGTGAGGCACTTAGTATTTAACTTGTTAAGGTGGCCAGAATTGATTGAGAAATACAGGAAGCAAAACAAAGTTGCAAGAGAAGATATATGTGATCTTAAGAACACACAAGACAAGCACCTCATTGCATGTGAAGAGATATTTGACTTGTTTGGAGTGGAGATGGTTTCTTTCCAAGTTGCATTTACCGGCTGCACTGGAGAATCTGCTCTTAGTTTTTAGTCCAAGACTTTCTCAAGAACAAAATCTCCACCGCATGTTCTGAACAACAAACTTAGCAGCCCCTGCACTGCTGCCGCCTGTGCATAACTCGATCTAGATGGCCCACAGGATCTTAGAGATCTGTGTGAAGATGGAACTCCAGAGGGAGTATAAGGTCATGTCTCGGCCTCATGTAAAAACGCATAGCTTAGCTGCCAGCAAAAAATTCCGAAAGTTGTTTTTGCAATGAAAGCGTGCTTGCGTTGTGTCAAAAGGAAAATCATAAAATATTCCGAAAGGTCTGCGGCACGTTGCGCCTCTTATCCGGTTCCAAGAGCGAAACTGCCGTTCAGTGGAGAAGCACTTCCTGTAGAGGGATGGCAACTAGGCTGAACACTTGTACGCCAGGCGCAGAAGATGCACACAATGTAAAACTTGTGGACAAAACGAGCTCAGAGATGCCACCAATGAGAACTTCTAGTGGACCAAGTCACCCACCTCACCACCAATGAGAACTCCTGGAACCCTCTTGAACTGTCTCGGCCACCAAAAATATTCTCCCAAATTCACATGCTACCATACATGGCAAGGTGTCAGCGATCCTGAGCGTCTGTAGATGACTGGCAGTCTTCAAGCTGATCTACCAGGGAGGGCTCAAGATCTTTGAAAGCTTGATGGCCGGCACACATTGTGGAGGAGTGTGTCCCTTTTTCAAGAGCGCACCTCAGGTCCTTATTGTTCAATGTTCATCATGTTCCAGAGGGAGACGAAAAGATCAGAGCACAACTACACCTTTCGGCCCCTTGTCTGATGCCTCTAAGTTTCTAACCGTCGATTTTTGTTTCCTGTAGAGGTGGATGCTGGTGTTTGATCTTGGGAGCATTGGTCGCCTAACTTCGATTCTTGAAGAGTGTGAGCTAGGACCAGCTTGGTGTGTTCGGAGCAGTTGCCGGTGTGCAGGAAGAATCAACTTGCCGTTCCAACCGCACCGATTCATCTGGAAATGAGCTCGACTTTGTCAGATGTGTGTAGAGCAAATTGGTGGGGCTGTTTTTCAACTTGATGTGCGTCATGTGAGATGCGCGTCCATCTAGCTAACGTACCCGCATAACAGTGTCAAGGGCTGGTGGAAACTTGAAGTTGTGTATGGAGTGTGAGTGTGCATGTGCTCTTGCCTTGCTGACTGAACTTATTTGTAATAGAAAGTGCTTGAAACCTGTATGTAACTTGTCGTTTTTTGGCCCTGCTCTAACTAGTAGTCCATAAGTTTTGGGCAAGTGGTGCACGCGGATGGCGTCCCTTGGGGCCTTGTACTTCAGGGGTATCGAGCCACTTGGAGGTTTGAAGGTGGTGCAGTGGTAGAGCTGCCTGTCAATCGAAGATCGTTGGATATGTAAAATGATAGAGGAAGTTAGTTGACGATGGAATGGGTTGTAGGTTTTCATGAAGAAGTCGGGATTGAGGGGCCTTCCATTTGATGGAATTCCTGATTCAATCTACGCTAAAATTGGATTTCTGAACAAACAAGCACTTAGTACTATAAGTGCAAATATTACTGTGTGGCATCGAAGCACTAAAGTTCTAATCAACAATGGTTTCTGCAAGTGGAAAGTCAGGATTTTGGAGGTGCATTGGAGGAAGCAAGGACATACGAAGAGTCCCAGGTCGTCAAGAAACTTGCTGTGAAATGCACGTTCCAACAATCATGCCGTTACGAGTACTGCTATGGTTGGGGTAACTTACTTTTAGCCCGGAATGAGCTCTTGCTACACCTCCTATTCTGTTGCCAGATGGTATGGCAAACAACTCGTTTAGCATTTGACTTTTATCAACTGGAATCCAATTTCAGAACTACTTATGTTTGTACTAATCTCAGGTGCTAGTGCAGTGTTGGTGTGAAGGGATTGAATGGAGAGTTCAATTACACATTCCATAGTTCCTTGGATGTTAATTTGAGCATGCAACTCAATACAGGTGGTGCAATGCAAGGAGCTACGATGGCATGGTGAAACAACACCAAAATCAATACCTTCGCATCTTGGCTTGCTCTTAGATTTACAATGTCACGTAAAATTTATCTGCCCTTTGACGTCTTGACCAAGAATCAGCAACCTTCAGAATCTCTGCAGCCACTTCGGTGCTATCAGAGCTAATTGTTGCTGGGTAGAGTTGTCCTTGCAATAGATTTTAAAGTGACATTGCAGGTCTAAGTGCAGACCTTGTTGTGAAAGACCATGTCCTGCATGCACAATGCTACTAATTCAATCTAGTGTCTCAGCTCTCTAGTACAATTGTAGTGGGCCTATTACTCTGGGCCTCATTTAGATCAAATTTTAAGTTGTCTTTGCAAAATTGGCTGCACATTTGCTGCAAGTCTCGTGAAGGCAGGAAGAACTTGTTAAATCATCTGGAGTTGGTGCACCTCTACATTTTACTTAGGTATTGCAGTTTATTTCCTTTTTCTGGTATCATTGATCACATGATATATCTGTACTTGATGATCCTGCACATTTCACCATCATGTATTGTCTGTATAAGACTCTCCTGGACATAGTTCAATCTGGACATGTAGTGTGAAGGCTCATTGTCAAACTGGCCATAGTGTAATAGGCCTTTCCATCTTTCTGGGATGACTTCAATTTGTTAGTAGTTGTGAAGCTAAATGCAGGACAGTCAATAAAGTTCGTGGTGTTGGGCATTGTAACCATGAGGAGTGTAACCGTGAGTGAAGGGGTCCAGTCATTATAATAAGATCTGGGAGCGCCATTCCTAAGTGGTCATGGAAGAGTTGTTTATGCTTCGCTTGGGACCACTTACAATGACTTGGACAAATACTTAATAATAGTGGTTACATGTCATTTCTATGCTTTTTAAATACGAAATGTGAGAATCTTATATTATTATCTTTTAAAATGAATATCAGTATAGCAAAATAACCTAATTTAGAAATCTCATGAACAAAGAATTGTTAGAGAATCTTGATTGCATAGGACATATGTAGAAATAACCACTGCTTAACCCCTTAAAGATGTGAAAGCCAGGGCTGGCCTCGAATGATGGAATTATGTGATTTTGGGTATGATGGCATTGGTATTTGCAAATTTGGTTTGAATCATAAATGTGGGCATAATGAAGGGGGTAATTATGATGATTTAAAAAAATTATTCGGAATAGAATTGCAATTTCCAGGTTGAATGAAAGGGGCATTCCCGTGTATTCCGGTCCCTGCGCACCCCCTGGTGCTGACGTCGGCGACCGTGAGGTATGTGTCAGGGCAGAGAGGATATCCGGCGGGGGGCAACTGGCTGAGCCGGTGGATGGCAGTTAGGGTTCCCTCGCGGAGAGAGAAGAACAAACACCTCGGATTCTTTTCCACGAGGTGTTTTGTGCTTCCGTCCTGATTTCTTTGTAAATTTTATAGTGTTTCTAGTTGGAGGTGGATGCGCTCCACCACCGAGGTCGTCGTAGATCATTGCGGCGCGGTTGTGCGGTAGCGCAGTCTCTATGGAGTGTGACATTTTGGGTATGTGAGTACTGCATTGTGGAGGGAAAGTTATAAGGGGGAAATTGTAATTGAAGAGGGAGGAAGGATGACAGTGCACGATGGTATCATACGTAGTTGCCTTCCTGATGCTGGAGTTTCGGGAGAGCAGACGAGCAGGAAGGTGGATAGCCAACGAGTTCGCGACGACGGTAGAGAGGACATGGTTGAAGAACTCACGCCTTGTAGAAGCAAATTGCTTGCGACGGGGAGTATCTCGATAAGCATCCACGACCTGGTGCTTGGAACCGCCGTGGAAAGTTCGGAGCGCAGGAGCACTGGAGGTACCTGTGGTATAGGCACGCTGCGAGACTGCTCGGGTGGTGCGAGAGAAAACCTTTTCCGGGTTTGGTTACTGACATCCTTCGGGGCCACATTTATCGATCGCTGTCTGCTAACGATGAAGAGGGCTGCGCGTGCGCGAGGGAGGCTACAGGTTTCCCAAGGGAATTCAACTCACACGACGCCAGTGGAGCAGGGGACGAGTGCCAGACAGCCGCAACCACGGGGGACTCCCGCAGCCACGCCCGTGGTGAGTATGCCTGAACCTTCTGAATTGTGTTTCGGATATGTAGAGGGTGTGCATTACGCTCTCTGTGATTCAGGGTTTAGGGAGGGTTTGGGGGTTTAGGGTAGGAGGGTTTGCATTTGCTGTTTACGTATCCCATGTGTTGGGGAGAGCGTGCCGTTGTCCCGTAATGCCTAGGATTACCCGGTAGGCCCAGTTATTCATGCTCTGCCCCCTTGTGTCCTTGATTACTAAATGCCTACAATATGTATGATAGTGGATGTCCGTTTCAATTCTTGCTTCCCGAGTATGCTCTAACCGGCAGAATTGTGGAAATGATGACACAGGGGGAGACGCCGCCAATGCAAACCAATGTCGCAGTAGTGAAGGTGAAGCGGGTTTGGCGATCCAGATCAAAGAAGGCGGTAAGTCTCTTATTCGGAAATAGAATTCCAAAGTTACCTGAGGCATTGTGATTCGGAAGAGAAGCGGTGTTCCATATTCACATCTTGTTGTTCTGAGATGGCGATGACAGAGGTTGAGTCATGAAACCAGATAGGTAGAAATTCACCTAGATGTATGTAGAAGGACTGGTTTGCCCTCTAGTTTTCCTTCGGAGTCCGAGCGAGGGTGCTCTCACCGTGAAGAAGCCGATGAGGGTCTGAGCACATGAAGGGGTAGGATGGTTTGGGATGTGAGACGCATCTGACTAATCTGAATTCCTTCATGTAGGTACTTCACGAGTAGCTGATTATTACACCCTACCAGGCAATGACGCCCCTGTCGTTGCTCCCCCTTTCGGTGGAAGACATTGAGGCCACCGAGAAGGAATGCGTACAGGTGGAGCCTCCCGGGAAGCAGACGGCGAAGAGGAGTACGCGGGGCAAAGCACCGACGGAGGGGGCGTCAATGAGGATTCTGACTCCGGGAACACAGACTCCAATGCCACTGAGCGAAATGCGAAACGGCACCGGCCCACCTCCACGGACAGCATCAACCGTGCCCAGAGGTATCATTGGCAGAAGCCCTTTCTTGAATGTGAATTGCATTTCGCGGGGTGAGTGGGTCAGGGTCGCGGGGTGTGTGGGGTTGATGAAGTGCTGAAATGCTTCTAACCAGGTTCTTTGCTTGGACACAGGGTTGCTTCCGTTAGGGAAGAAGGGAAAATTCTCAAGAGAGCAAAAGCAGAAGGCGAGGGTAACCAGGCCCCGGAAGTCCAACCTATGGGCCCCTACTCCAATTATAGTGAATGAGACAATGGGTGTGCTCACGCGGGCGAGGACGACTCTGGCAAGGGAGTATTCGCAGCAGCAGAAGAATGATGTTGTCATCCAGGAGGTTATTGGTGACCTCTCCGATGGGGTGGGGGATGACAACATTGACATCACCGCTCCAGAGTCCCAGCACACACCGGGGAGTATGGATACACTAAACATAAATCTGGAAGACTCAGTTTTTCAGGGGGGGCGGATGGCGACAGCAGAGACCTATTGTGCAGGCGCGAGGTTTTGAGGTCATACACCCTGGTGGAAGTGTAACCGAAGCAATTGCGAGCGATTTGGAGGCGATGCCGGCGCATTTGCAGGGTATGTACCGGGAATGGAGTGCTGCACGAGTAGGGTATTGGTGCCTAATTGTTTTTTGTCAGAAGCGTCGTTCCACACTGGGTACACGCCGTCGTGGACCATGGAGGATATCATTGGCGAGGGGGTGAACATTTTAACAGGGAGGAAAATAATGCTTATCGACCTCGGAGGTTACGACATCGAGAGGCACATGGAACCTGAAGACGTCAGGGTGGCCACTAGACCGGAAGTACGGGCAGTAGGGAGTGAAGGGGGGCATGGCTATGGATGGCACAAATGCAAGCACTGCTTCGACCAGTTAGGAGTTGCTGTAGGAGCCCCTGAAGATGACCGACCTGTTACGCCAAGTCGAGGGTGGATGGCAGGGACTTCGTTAGCTACAGGAGGCAGCGGTGTCGGGGGATCTTCGGGTGCCAGAGCCAGCGGTGTCGGGGGAGTCCTGGACGCACCAAGAGTCTGGAGAGACAGAACACGTCAGCCAAAACATCGGCAACGGCCCAGTCATTGAACCGGAGATGCCATTAGGGGACCCTATCCGCGTTTACGACATCCCCTTCGATGTTGACGGTCCCAATGGAACTCAGGACTCTACAGCTCACAAGACTTTCCCGAAGGTAAGCACTTCTCTCCCCGAGTACATGCGGTATGCAGTAAAGGTGGTTCTCCAAGGTGATGAATCCGATGAAGACGGTGCAGAGGAAACAGAGGGCATTCCGGAGGGGGCCGATTCGAGCGACATGGATTGGATCCCGGAGTACGAGGATACTATTCAAAGTGGAGAGTCGGACTTGGAGGAGGACTACTGTGACGATCGCTTTGGCTACGAAGACGACTTGGACTCTTGGTTTATGCAACCGCACTCATTTGCACCCGTCCAAATGAACCCGGACCAGTTAGCGAGGCACTACAGAAGGTCTTCATGGAGCTCAGCGTCTGTGGATTTTGTTAGGAGTCGGGACAATTTCAGTGGGCCGCCTCTAGGGTTGAAGGCTGCGGGGGTACGTGGTGAGCCGAGGGCTGAACGTGTTTTCAATCTATACTGGAGCGATAACACTCTGGACAAGATAGTACTAGAGACCAACAGGTACGCGCGCACAACATTGTCGCATGGAAATGGTGAAGCACCCAAGACAAAAGGAGGCAGTCGCTCGAAGGATGTTGACCGTGGAGATATTCGAGCGTGGCTTGGCATATGCATATTGATGGGCTGTAAGCAATTGCCCAGCAAGAGACACTACTGGATGCGATCCGAACCTTTCATCTACTGCAATCTAATATCTCAAGTCATGACCTTGGAGAGGTGGGAGCAGATTCTACGGTGCTTGCACCTAGTCGACAACGACACTGTCATTCGCGATGCGAAGCAGCCAGGGTTCGATAGGATAGCAAAAACGCGTTGGCTGTTGGAGAATTTCAACACTGTCTTGAAAGCTATCTACAACCTGGAGAGAGAACTCACCGTCGATGAGTGTGTTATCCCTTATAAAGGGCAGTACTGTTTCATAAGACAGTTCATGAAGAACAAGCCTATTTGGTTTGGAATAAAGTTGTGGATTCTAGCAAGTTCTAAGAGTAGGTTTGTTTGGCGTATTGAAGTATATATGGGAGAAGGCACCGGGATGGGGGAACACGGCCTCGGCTATCACGTCGTAGAGAGGATGGTTGCTGGCTTGCATCACCGAGGGCACTGCCTGGTGGTAGATAATCTTTTCGCCAGCGTCAACTTATTTCATCAACTCATGGTGAATGGTATATGGGCTACTGGTACTGTCAGGAGGAACAGCAAGAACCTGCCCGGAGGCTTGTACCAAGTGCTTGAGCCCGACATCAGAGGATCTATGGTGCTGAGGACGCATGTGCACAGGCAGATTGGTTGCGTCTCCTGGCAGGATGCAAAACTAGTAACACTAATCAGCACCGCCGCAGCTCCTTGGGCACCGAGGCAGACAGTGCTCCGTCGCATACCAGGGGTTAAGGGGCAGTTGAAGGTACCGTCTTCCCCCATGCACCTCCAATATATGGAGTATATGCGTGGGGTAGACGTGACATACCAGTTACGAGGGAGCTACTCCTCGCAACTTCGTTGCCACAAGTGGTGGATGAAGTTGTTTCACTTCGTTGTGGACCAGAGCATGGTGAACGCCTATGTCACGTATGTGAAGGAGATGTTGGAGTTTGGGCTACGGTGCGGCACTCACCTCGCTTTCAAGATCAATGTAGCAAGGCACCTCATTGAAGACACTTTGAAGAATCGACGTCTAGTACGAAGACCAAGACCTCGAGTTCGGCGCCCTTCAATTACCCATGCGCACTTCCGGTCCACCTTGAAGAGGAAGTGTATTGTTTGCGGGCATCGTCAACGAGGGTACTGTGCATCGTGTGGGCATGCATGGATGTGTAGAGAGCGGTGCTACCTCGAGCACCACACCAGTCTAAACCGCAACGTCTGAAGAATCTCTCATTCGTGTATGCTTTGTGTTGTAGTTTCTACAGGGCTCCTCTGGACAAGGCGAGTGGAACTGGGCAAAGTGGGAGTTGAGCAAGGCCTTCGATGGAGCCTTTGGTGGCAGCAGCGGACCCCCCAGTGGGACTCAATGGCGCCGAAGCCTTTGAGGTTCTGCGCGTGCACAACCGCCGCTACAGACAACAAAGCACCGGGCACTCTTCCCCTGTTTGAAGACATTCATGTGACGGCCTACAGAGTTCCTTCTACACACATACTGCTACACATAGGACTAAACGCTCCATTTTGTCGATGACCTATTCAATACTGCATGCTACTCTTCAGATGCTGTGAAAAACAATTACTTATGTCTGTAAATGTTGTGCGAAAATGTTGTCTGTAAATGTCGTCTGTCTGGATTTCTGGCGACAGATTGGTAGTGTCTGTACAGTCTATACTGTTCACCTCTTGTCATATATGCAGTTCTGTGTTGTGCAATGTCTTAGTACTGATGTTGCGGGTATGCGGTTGGTCCATTGGAGGGGGGTGTTCCTATGCAGTGCAGGTCAGGAGGAGCCGCTACAGAGGAGAGAAAGCGCGACTCCGAACTCTACAGTTCGGATAAAAGTTGCTTTGCCGTTCAAAGTCTTGGGGATATACGGATTTGGAGTCCACCATTTCCATGCTGACAAGTGAGAGTACTCCAACCATGAGATTCGTGTCTATCTAAAATTCTGACCTTCTCTTCCGAGCTTGGTGGTAGTAAAATTGATACTAGAGTTTCTCTTCCAGGTATTTCGAGATTCTGGAGGCAGGAGGTCTTCAGATTACTGAGCCTTCGTTGCAACCGGTCTCTGCTGGCTGTCATGACGCTTTCGCTTGACATTCTCTGATTGCAAGTGACAGTGATATGAAAGTATTGCTGAGGGGGCCTCATATGCTAAAGTCATCGTCCCTTTCGAAATGCATTTCTGCCCTCCATGTCCTGAATGTCGACTTGATTTATGAATCAAATGGTGAATGATATGTTGGCTGCTTAGGTTATCCATGTCTAACCGTCCCCGTTTCTTTGTTCATGCAGGGGAATCTGACTAAGAGTTGAAGATCTAAACCTAGGATGTCGTCCTGCACTCTGCAAAATTACAAGGACAGCAACTTTCGTACATGAAACCCGAACCAGTACCTCTCTCCTCGGATTCAGCTCCTACCACGGTGCCGTATGGTCACATTACTTGGACACCCTCTGAGGAGGCATCTCCATTTTGACGTCAGCTTCTCTGGCCCGGCGCCACTGACCTTTCCGCGCAAGGTAAGTCTTCTCCGCGTCACAACCCCGCACGATTGTTTGACTTCCAGAATGACCTTTGTGCATTCAGAATGGCTTCAGAAGATCTGAGGAGACTAATCACGATTTGCGTCCTGTGCAAGGTCACGAAACTTGTACAAGAACCTGTGAGGCAGTATACATCTGGGAGGTGGAAAATGGAACCGTCCACAGTGCACCTCCAGCACAATGCATTTAAATTAGACAGCAAGAGCACAAGGTAGCATTCTCTTGTGTTTCCTTTTGTATGAGTTTCCCCGCGCTCTCTATTTATTCTTCTCTTCGTGTTCTCATAGCGTCCTCTGCTTTCTTCTCTGCAGGATGAAGCGTGCATTCAAGGACATTTCCGGGGGGTGGCCCACCGATGTGGAGGGGGTGCGTTCGTGGCTACGACGCTTGCAACTATATGGAAGAAGTGAACTGGGAGGTCGACCTACCCTCCTACTCCGCAATTTTGCACCTCCTCGACGACGATTTTGTCTTCGACTAGACACCGGTATGCACTCGACAGTATGAGACAATTATCGCCCTCACCGGAGTAGTGCACGTCCCCAACGTCGTTCCGCAGGACGCACCTGCGGAAGATGAACCCCCTGTCATTCAGGGGCCGTGGATACCCTCTATGAGTGGCGGCATGATGGAAGTGGTGTCGTCGGCACCAATTGCTGAAGAGTTGGAGCCTTCCGGTAACGGTTATGGCACGCAGATAGAACCTGGACATCGCAATGTGGGTCGAGCGTCCTCCACCGTCTGTAGCGATTCTGCAACGGACGAGGACAGCGACTCCGACTGCTATGATCTGCAGTGCCCCCTCCATGCGGGTGACATCCACTTCAGTGGCTGAGGTCGACTTTAGTCGCTCATTCCATTCAGTTCACTCCGGTGTGTGCGTGGGCTGCCATGCACTTCTGTACCTAGCTTGAACCCTTTAATAGAATCACCACCGCCGTGTACGATTCAATTTGATTCCTTGCAGGTTTCAGGAAATGTCCACACTTAGTTCTTGTAATGCTTATTGCGGTCGTGAATTGTCTTGCTTGAATGCTGGATCTGGGTTTCTTTGTTCTGGAGGGGTTACATGTTTGGCCACGGAGGATCAATGCTCTCCATTTCACTAATTGTGTGCACTGTTAACGTGGACTGTTTAATTTTGTTGTGCACTGTTCACTGAGTGCTAGGGACTTTGTGCTGCGGACTTGGTACTGCGGAGCTTCTACAATTTGTGCTGGGGACTTTTTGCTGCGGACTGAGTGCTGGGGCTGTTCACTTTTTACTGGTGATGTCCGTTTGCTGCAGAAATCTCCCCAGTGCAGTGGACGACGGGGACCTAGACCTATTCGGCAGCATTTATGGCGATGGAGGCTGGCAGGATCGTCGACATGAATGCGCTCCTTTGCGTGAACCCTACCCCTTCCAACCTTCACCACGGGTATGTCCTCTGCGTCGTCGCTCATTTGACTTCGGTTTTGCGTTGCTCCATCTCTCCCTGTTGTACACGGTGCTCACGAGAGGTCTTTTTGCTCTGTATCTCTGTGGTTCGCGAGAGGTTCGCAGCGTCTCTCTGTGGAAGTGTGAGGAAGGTCATAAAAATGGCGGACGAAGTCAAGCCGGAGGTGCTGCGCGACCTTCACAAGATTCATGGCCGGTATTTCGAGATGAAGATCAGTGCTCGGGACCCCCTCCTCCAGCTCGTATGTTCTCCATTTCGCTCGTGTTTGTTGTCCAGTTCCTCGTTTGGTCGATATGCTTTCTATTGATCTCTGCTTCGTTGCCGGTAGAAGCGTACGTTCATTCTGTGTTTGTTTTGAATGTGATTCTTCATGCGATAGTGTGGGCGCTTCCCCTGTTCTAAGGTGTGGGCGTTGTTTCCCCCGCGCATCCTGTGTAGGTAATCCCCTCCGACTTCACGGCTCGGTTCGGTTGGCTCGCCACGGAGCACTGTTTCCTGACGACCTCTATCTGCAGCCCCAAGGAATGGCCGTTGCGTATGGTTATAAATCGTTCGGGCGCCGTAGGAGAGGGGCATGTCTTCAGCATCGGAACTGGATGGCAGAAGTTTGTCAAGGATAATGAGGTCCGACATGGAGATGTACTCTTCTTCGAGGAGGAGGATGACTAGACTCTAGTCGTCACCATCTAGGGGAAGCGTGAGGAAGTCTTACCCGCACCTAAACCAGGCAGAGACACAACCCCTAAGCACGTCGATGTCGGCACCGTTATCAATAGTTGTTCTAGAGCACGGAAAAAGAAACCATCCCGTCATAACGATCCAGGACCGCAGTTCCGGAAGACCCTGCGTGCAACCCACACCAAGCGCTGCAAATCCTGTAGACTTGTAGTACCCCACCTTCTTAGTTCAAATCACTGAACATGTATTTCAAGTCTGGATGGGCCTCAGGGCAATTTGTTATTGCGTGCTCTTCGTCTTCTCAGAGCTCCGTGGTCTGCTTCTCGACAAGATATCCCTACGGCTTTCAAGCGGGAGGAGGGGGAGTTACTCTTCGATGGAAAACCATGGACCTTGGCTGGACCTCAAGCCACCGTGAAGGTGAACAGCGCCATACACATAGGCAACAAGCAGATTTTCTGCTACCTTACGCAGGGGTGGTATGAGTTCTTCACGAAGAACAACCTCGGCCTTGGCGACACGGTTCTCTTCGTGATGGTGGGAGACAACGCCTTTGAGGTGTCCAAGGTGGCTCTTGAGTAGTTGTTTCTTTTCAGATTGAGTGTTCCATTCTTGGACTTCGTTGTAAATAGGTTTCTAGAATTGAGTTTGCCATTTTCACGGTGGGGTCGGTGGATATTGTGGTCGGCAACGTTGCCCATGTGTTGTCTTGATGAAGAAGAGGACTGATTTCCGGTTTTCAAAGTTTACGGTGGGACAGCTTCATTGTAGGCCTCGTATTCTAGGCAGAGAATTCACTTAGACGACATTTTGTGTTGTAAATTTTGTTTCTAGTAATGTTTCATTCCAACAACCCCGAGTCTCTCAGGATCGGGACGGCAGTTACAAGGAGGATGCCACGGGACTCGGACACCCCGGGGACATGCCGCGCGCGGGTGGCATTCTGACAGTCCAACTAACTTGGCACGGTTTGTTCTTCTCATTGGTCAGTGTCGCAATTCCACCTTACAGCACGGGCCTCTTTACCGGTTCATCGGGTAACACTTGAGCGTGCGTCGCTGGACCACCCGGTTGTAATTTTATTGTACAGACGTCACTGGCTCGACCCCAGACGGACACGTTGCTCATGTAGAGCACAGGACAATTCGAACCACTCCTCCGGAACCCCCCCATGGTTTTTCATTTACCAAAAAATGTCCGGAACTCCAAACTTGTTTCCTTTTTTTGCATCGTGTTCAGCACTCTAAACCGCATCTTTAGTAATTTTAAGACGCCAAATCAACCTCCCCAGGATACCACAAACCACCCCGTATTCCAGAAACCCCACAAATACACCCCATGGCCCACCGTATCTGAGGAACCTAAACATCTTCAAGGGGTTAACAAGGATTGGGTTCTGTTTCCATGAACTGATCCAAAGTCCAAAACCATCCATATAATCTCTATACTAAATCACAGAGCACACTTCATGTGTTGTTGATAGAACCTGCTGCAGAATTAACAACAGTTTTGTCTGGAAAGCGTCTTAGACCAATAAACAAAAAATCTTCTACACATCTCAGGTGAAAACAAGTTTCTTGGTGCAACTTGATGCAGACTTTAGCCGTCTACTTTTAACGTGAGATTTATATAGACACCAAAAACCTCATGTGTAAGAGCATACTTTTCCTTGAAGTTAATCACTAAAACAGATAGCCACGGCGCCATCAATGGGCATCTCACCAGGTTGGCCTCATCTTCCACCTGATGGACATTTAATTCCCCACCGGGGTTAACTTCCACCTGATGGATGGTATTGCTGTTAGTAAGGTTTAGAAGGGTGCGACCTTGGGAGCACCGACATGCAACTCCCGGGTGTCTTAGACTGAAGTATAGTAGAACTACAAGTAAGTCATAGTTAATACTTTTGTGTCACCGTCCAAGGGGCTTCGGAGTTAACACCCTTGAGGCGCAGCCAGAGGAAGGCTACACGCAGCCAAAGGAAGGCTACACGCTTTCATTTTCATTTTCTGCTCTCGGTCTGAGTTCTGCAACACATTATCAACACGAAGCTCTTGCTCCTGCTCTCTATTTCTCTGTTTAGTGCTTTTGTTTTGCTTTAAGTTTTTCATTTTTTCCCATAGGTCCTATGGTTCTTGTTGCTACTGCTTCCAGTGAGAATAGCATTGAGAACCTCTTGACAACTAAAGTTGTTGTTTTGACAGTATAGCCAACCACACCGTCATTGTTCTTAAGTGTTACCCAGAGCCAATTTGAAGAACCGCAAGGAGGAGCATTCCTAGACGTAGCCGCTTCTCCTTCCGCCTCCAACCGGACCGGCACCACAGGGTCGGGAACCAAGTTCTTGGAGCGTTTGTTGAGGAAAAACAAAGTGGGGAAAACTCTCGGGTGAGAAAAGACTATGTCTTCTAAAACAGGTCAAGTTCTTGTAGTGATTTCATACCTACGGCTTTTATCATCTCACGATGCTTGTAAGGTGAAAGTGCCTTAGTTAACGTAGCCGCTATGTTATTCGCCAACTCAATCTTGGGTGTAAGCACAATAAAGTGGACCACAAAGTGCAACATGTGACCACTTACAAGTGAATATGAAGTGTGCTGTTTTTTAAAGCTCAAAGCTGATTTTGAGCATTTTGGTGTAGTTTTTGAGGGTGTAGTCACTTTTTAGGGTGTCACAAGGTATCTTACACACATCTTCATAAAAAAAACATCTTGAATTGAAACTAAATTTGACCACTAGTTGTAAATCATGAAAATGAACTTTTCCAAAGTCTTGATTTCTTCATCTGGTGCCCTCTGTTGTCTTTAGAGGATGTTTTTTTCAATTTAGAAAACACTGTTCGGTGAAAGAAAAGTGACAAAAAGTACCGCGGAAGTGACCCTCTTAAATAACATCCTTGCGGTACTTTTGGAACGCTAAACCAATTAATGAGTATATGAATTGACTATTTTAGAATACCTCTTAAATATACAGAGGGCACCGCGAAATTAAAAGTGATTTCGAAAAAAACCCTAAACCGTTATATTCACTTTTCCAAAGGACTGCATTCACTTTGCTTGGATTTAAAGCCTTCATACAATAACTTTAAAGTGTCTACTTTGCACGAAACTTTTCCAAGTTGTAGAAAAACAAGTTGAGAATCCATATTAGCAAAAAAAATTGACTTCAATTACATCTTTCCGTCACTTTTGTGCAATTTTTGCAAAAGGGCTGAAACTGACAAAAAGTTAAGCACTTTTTTGGTCTACTTTACCATGCTTACACCCTCTTCGTAACAATAATATGATTACTTTTGACAAGATCTTGCATGAAGCCAAATAAGGTTGGATTAACATGGTTCAATCTCATTAGGGGAAGATTGGGGTCTCCAATGGGCCTTTGGTTGGAATCCGTGCCTGAAAATTAGACCATGCCCGTGCACTTTAGCTGCTGGCACCAATGGTGCCAGCAGGTCGCCAAATGCTGCCAGCAGAGCCAGCAGTTGGCATTTGGGGGGTCCAGCCAATCGCTTCCCTTCCTCACCCCACCCCACCTCACCCCCCCCATTGGACAATACAAGCAGTAATGACACTGTCACCGACCGTGTGCCCACTGCTGTGACCCCATTGGACAGTACCTGATCCTGTTGTCAGCGGATCCTGTTGTCAGCGAATCCTGTTGTCAGCGGGGCGAATTTTGTTGTCAGCGGGCAGGATATCGACCAATGAGATTTCGAAGAAAAGTGTCAGTGGGCAGGAAGCTCACCTAATCCGGGCTGTCTTACAAGGCCCATTGGAGACCTGATTTTTCCCCTAATGATTTGCCTTTATGAAACCTGTTGCAACGTGAGCTACAATTGTGGCGATTGAGTCGGCGAATAACATAGCCGATATGTTAACTAAGGCACTTCCACCTTACAAGCATCGTGAGTTGGTAAAAGCCACATGTATGAAATCACTCCAAGAACTTGACCAGTTTTAGAGGACATACTCTTTTCTCACCCGAGAGTTTTCCCAACTAGGGTTTTTTCTCAAAGGTGCGTTTTTAATGAGGTGCTCGCAGATCGAAGAGGAGTGTTAGAATGGTTCTAGAACGGTGCGACCTCAGGAGCACCGACATGCAACTCCCGGGTGTCTTAGACTGAAGTATAGTAGAACAGCAAGTAAGTCATAGTTAATCCTTCTCTGTCACCGCCCAAGGGGCTTTGGAGTTTACACCCTTTGAGGCAATAAATAAGGGCAGTCTACACACTTTCATTTTCATTTTTTGCCTTTGGTCTGAGTTCTGCAACTACCGGGCTGGTCTCGAAGAACATCGAGAAGTTCCTGACCGAAGCCCGGAAGTGTGGGTTCCCCGGACTGGAACAACATGTTCTGGGCCGTGCACCCCGGAGATCCCGCCATTCTGGACCAGGTGGAGGCGAAGCTGAAGCTGAGTAAGGACAAGATGCAGGGCAGCCGTGACATCCTGTCGGAGAACGGCAACATGTCGAGCTCGTCGGTGTTGTTCGTGCTGGACCAGATGCAGCGAGTTCGGGTTCGGGCCGGGCCTGACCTTGGAGGTGCTGGTTCTCCGCGCCGCAGCCACGAACATGTAGAGGTGAATGTGGAGCCGCGGCCATGGTCACGTCACGACGTCTGCTATTTGTTAATCATGCAGTATGATTTGTGTAAGTTGTAACATTTGATGTTAGGATTTGCAGTCGCGAATCAGAATTATTTTACTGCAAGCTGTGCAAGAAGATCTCACATCGAAGTCCGCAGCAGTAGGGGTAGCTTTAGGATCAGAGTCATTAAGCAGTGATTTAGCAGCTCATAGCTCGTGCAAATTTGGTATGTTTGTTGCTATAAGTTGTGCATATCGTGAGTTGTTTGGTGAAACCTTAATAGCAGGTTTACATGCAACTGAGTCATGGTTTTGTTGTAGCACATTGCTGCGCGCAACCGGGACGTAAGTATTTCAAGAAATTGGACGCCGTGCCCGTCTTAGAATTATCTCTTTGTAAATTTTCAGGACGCAGATCATATGGTTTGCGGATTTCAACTTCAAAGTCTTAACTCTTAAGTTTGTTTTTGTTTCTTGATGATTTTTTCAATGACTTGAAACGGCCTGTTGTAGACAAAATTGAACTGAAATAGGGCAGAATGAGGGCTTGTGTTGTCTAATTTCTATTTTTGAACTGAATGCTTTCCCTGCGATGAGATTGTGCCGGAGAACTACGCATGATAACCAATTTCAAATGCACATCTATAGAAGGTATTTAGATTTTGTTACAACAGATTCTTTTCATTGGGAATCATTACCCATGCTAAGTTTAAAAGGCCGTTCACGTGGAGGACTGCCTGGAATATGGAGAGTTTCCAAGTCTGCGAACACGTGTTTGCTGATATTTATCCCACCGGCTCATTTAGCGGGCCAATCGTGTCTCCTCTGGCTTTCAAGCAGCAAGACAAAAACGTGAATGATTTTCAGCTGTCCATGCTCATATCAGGTGTTCAATAAATTGACTGCATGCTAATGAGTCATAGTTATGGCAAGAACATCGAAAGAAAATTTGCCTGACATGAAAAGCAACATTATACGCAGTTTCTACCTATTAACTACTCCTATGATGCCTTTTACGTGGGTCGCTGGGTACTCATGTCTTGACTTAATGATTTTTGCAAAACAAAGAACTTCTCATACCCAGCCGCATAATAGGTCCTATAGTGTGGGAGAAGAGTATTTGCAGAATTAAAAATGAATCTTGACAATCAAGAGTTAAGCGCACAATAAAAAATGGTTGTGAACACTACCTTAAATCAAGAGAGCAACCACGGGCAGTCAACCAGCGAGTTCAGAGAAAGTGAACAAAGTTCAGCTCTTTGGGGTTAGTCACTACTCTACATCGATATTCACGAAGAATTGGACATTGCAACAGCTGAGACCTCTTTAACCACTTTTTTATGCAGTCAAATATCAAGACAAAGCAATGTAAGAACATATTAAAGATGTATTTAATCGTCAAACTACTTTTGCTGGAAGTTAGCTAGAACGGCTGGTGGCTTGGTCTCTGCACGGAAGCTGTCACAACTAGACCGACCAAGAAAATACTAAAGATTGTTGGAATAATGTTTCCAAGTCTACGGTACTTTATATCCTGACTCATTTATTAAACATTTTGCAGTCATGCAGAATGAGATTCTATAACAAGCTAAAAATAGCGTCAAAGCTTGCACTGTTCATGAATATGGATGATGCCCAAAGCTTTACACTTATTTTGCAAGGTGTGGAGATCAAAGCAAATATTGTGTGATGTTGACAAAAACCCGGCTCTACGGTACATGCTTCCGTTGCAAGAGGTTGCCTCATGTCATCACGTCTCTGTCCCGTATCACCTTTCAACGGAAACTGTCAAAAAGGAGCCTTTTTGATGCAGACTTGAGCCCTATCATTTGGACTTCAGTCTCAAGCGCTCAGAGTATGTGTGAGAGGATTATCATAGTTACATCCTACTGTAAGCGTGGCAGAAAATCTAGATTGGAGAGCCATGATTTCTGTAAACGAGGTGGCCATTCCCCTTACAAGATATTAGAGAGATTTTAAGATCTTTTACGGTCCTTACTCTCACCCTACAGTATATCTAGTGTGTCGACGTGACATTAGGCGTAAATCTTCAAATGATGATGAATCGTTTTTAGCAACTTAATCTTGGAAATTACCTCACACTCTGTTTTCCACCCCAATTCTTGTGAACAGAACAAAAAGGAGGCGTTAGTGGCAGAGGTGGAAATGAGCAGATACCTTTATAAGGCACTGGCACCTGCAACTAATACTGTAATTCAAATGGGAATCCGTTTTTTCATTCAATTTTCTAGAAATGGTCAGTGATACACAGATCAACCCAAAGATGATATTGTTGGCTTGAAAGTTCTAGGTGTATCTACCTTTCACACCTGCTGAGCAATTGAAGGATTTCAAGACTGGTAGTTACGGCAAATCTTAACCAATTCCTTCATATACCTCTTAATTGCAAATGTAGCTCAACTCAGTGGTTTCAAGCAATCTTGAACATGATAAGGAACTCATAAAAACCCGATTAACAATTTGTATCTTTGATTCCTGAACGGATATTTTATGATACAGTCCCTGTGAACCCGAACCCAGGATATTCGGTACCAATTTCGGCAGTTAAACATCAGCCCAAGCTAGCGTCGCTGAACTCTCAGATCTAGAATAATCGTCTCCATCGACTTCAAAGAGGCCCATGCTCCGAATTAATTATGAACGAAGAGAGGGCCACTTAATAATTAACTACACCAAAACAAATATTTACTCATGATCAATTTCCTAACCTTACACTATGGCAACCAATAATGGACTAAGTACTCAGACATTGGCAGCAGCGCGCAAGACAAGCACCTCGAGGGTGAGGCCTGGTCCGAAACCGATGAAGAACCCGAACTCGCTGCCCTCTCCCAAAGTTGAAGAGCCCATCTTCAGCGACCGCTGCCGGATCTGGTCCAGCACGAACAGCACCGACGAGCTCGACATGTTCCCGTACTCCGACAGGATGTCGCGGCTGCCCTGCATCTTATCGTGAGTCAGCTTCAGCTTCGCCTCCACCTGATCCAGAATGGCAGGGCCTCCGGGATGCACGGCCCAGAACATGTTGTTCCAATCCGGGGAACCCACACACTTCCGGGCTTCGGTCAGGAACTTCTCGATGTTCTTCGAGATCAACCCGGGAACATCCTTCATCAGGTGGAAGATGAGTCCGGCCTCGGTGAGATGCCCGTCGATGGCACCATCGCTCTCTGGAAGGATCGTTTCACCCGCCCAGTGCACCTCGAAGAGCGATTTTTCCTCGGGTTTGGGATCCGATCCAACAACGTAGACTCCTGCACCGTCACCGAAGAGGGCTGATCCCACGAGACCGTCAAGGTGGTTCTCGCTTGGGGCACGGTAGGTGACGGCCGTCACCTCGCTGGCCACCGCCAGCACGCGGGCGCCCTTGTTGTTCTCGGCCAGGTCCTTGGCCACTCGCAGCACGGACGCGCCGCCGAAGCAGCCGGTCTGGTACATCATGACGCGCTTCACGTTGGGCTTCAAGCCCAGAAGCTTGGCCAGGGCGTGGTCGGCTCCGGGCATGTTGACACCACTGGTGGTGGCAAACACGATGTGGGTGATCTCAGACTTCTTCCCACCCCACTCCTTGATGGCCTTGACGGCAGCTTCGGCAGCGAGCTTGGGCACCTGGACGACGACGATGTCGTGGCGGACGTTGAGCGAGGGCTCCATGTAGGTGCAGATGCCGGGGTTGGCCTTGAGCACCTCCTCTGTCAGAAACATGTGTCTCTTCCTGATTCCAGACTTGTCACCTGTATTAATAACGTACAGATTATGTCAATTCATGTCCAAATAACTTCAATATTCCGAAAACAAATCCAAGGAAAACTACCAAACCAATCCTCCAACTCCATTCCTGATCAAAACTCATGAATTCAAAAACGAAACCGCCATTCAAATGATTGAGGTCACTTACAGATACGCTTGAATTTAGCCTTGAGCGCCTCCTTCTCGCTAGTGTTGGTGATATTGAAGAAAAAATCCGGATACTCCGACTGCAAAAACTCAGCAGGCGGCACTGCAGTGCCGATTCCCATAACGCAAGCCGGCCCATCCGAACGAGGCTGGCCCCTGGGCATCGGTGCCCTCACCTCTCCCTCTCCGCTCGGTGCCATGCTCCCCTCACAAAAATCACAGTACTCCTCCACCAATTTATAACTCACCACTTGACCCGCCCTGCCACCGATCCAAGTATAACAATATAATTGCACTGCACCACCAAATGCAACTGATCAACAGTTGCTCCCACTCAATCTCCTCCTGCTGCAAACACAATATGCGTGGTAGTGGTGGTCTAGCTGAACACTGTAATGACCAGTCTGTTAAGATGTTACGTCTCTTCAGCTGCTCTCAACCACAACATATGACTGAATTTGTGCTTGCAGCTTCACCCAATTTATACAGCGACTATGCAACGACCACAACCTCTTCAAGTCTCCTCTTGACTAATCAATCATGCCCATGGGCTCCAGAAACCTTGCGACTGTGTGCCCCTGGAGCGACCTGTGAAAAACGTTGAGAAAATGTTGAGAAAATGGTGAGAAATGGTATGATACCAGGCGGCCTTTCTCCAACTTTACAGTGACTTTGCGACCAACATGGGACATTCAACGGCGATGTCATGTTGAGTCTAGTTTAGTTGAGATGGGCACTGTTGGGGCTGTGCATGGAAACTGGGAGCTGACTTCAAGACTTGTGGGCTTTGCTTTCTTGACTGGGAGGGGAAAGGGCTGTGACTTTGTGGACTAGGTAATTGTGGCATCCACACCATTGTTGTTGGAATTCCTTTGTGAGGGACCAGGGTGGGTGTTTGGTTGTGAGTTTTTTTTTTAATTTTTTTTAATTTTTTTTTAGTGTGTTTGGGGCTGGAGAGGTGTTCTCTGTGTTGTGGTTAGGAAAAAAAATTGTTGTTTTAACCCTTAAACAACAATTTGAGTCTTGAGTGGGCAGCCCAGAAAGAATCTTTTTTTTATTTTTATTTTATTTTTATTTTTATTTTTATTTTTAATCTTCAGATACGGCTCTGCAGTGCACTGCTAGCTAGCATTGTAGCACTATAGCACTGCGGCACTGATGAACTTTAGTTGCACCAACCTCAAAACTTGTTCAATTTGATAACTTTGATTGCTTACCAACGATTCCACAATCTCTCAAATGAGGTGAAATTTTGGAATCTAGATCGCTTTTTCAGTAGTTTTCCAACACAACAAGTCTCGCTTGATTTGGTTGAGAAATGAAACTTTTGTCTCCAATTAATTAATCCTTTAAATCAAGCCCGTGGGGCTTGCTTTGACGTTTAAGGGTTAACTTGTGAGTAAGCGGGTATGTACAATCCATGCATTATTCTGAAGAATAATTTGGTAGTGTCCGTTTCACAAAAAACAATAGTCACGTCAATTTAGTGATCTTTGGATATTTTCTATACTATGTCATTTTTATCTATTATAGGAATATCTTGAATGAATGTAATCTACAAATAGAACCACTTTCATTAATCTCTTAAGTACTTTATAATGTTAGCAACCAATACATTAAAATAAGAAGTATTTTTCTTTCTACCCAAGAGCCTATTTTGTCTACAATTAACAATATGGTAGTAAGGTAGTAAGGTTTTTACACTAGTATTAAAGAATGTGATTTCATGGTGAAATTCGTCCTATGTTGGCAAAATATTATAATCCTTACAGGAAATGAGTCAACTGAAAACTCCAAAAGGCAAAACAAAAAAGCATGGTTTATGGTGTAAAATGTAGTCTCTGAGGCTGAAGTCCAGAAAGAACTGAATCTGTTTGGTCTCCAATTGACCAGGTTTTTGACGGTATTCCCAGCCTCTGGGAGCGCCATTTGAAACTATGCAAATGCTCAAACCTGCCATGGGTTTGTGAATGATGGCGAGGAGTGAGTAAGGTAGAGACACCTTCTTCCCACCAGACACGCGTAACCAATCACCCACAACCAATGCTGATTTCTCACACATTCCGCAATTGTCCAAGCTCCAAAATACATGCACAATATACTTTTAGAGTTTCCTAATCTTGACAACATGTTTACACTTGTCATTACAAATGTTTTTTACTAAGTTGAATAAGTTTTTCATAAGTTGGATTGTGTAAAAATTAACATAGTCCACGACTATTCATCACAAAACTTATTATTTTTGGGAATCTTCAAATCAGTTTTGAAAAGGTTTCTAATCCAAATTTACGGAAATCTAGGAAAAAGAATCAAATAGGATTGGATTTTAAGGAAATATTACGGTAGTACCATGATCAAGTTGTGATATCTTCCAAATAAAGTACAAAAATATCTTCCAATCAACAACAATCTTATATTTGTACATGTGGAAATTCCTCTTCAATTATACGCCTCAAAAATATAATCTAACATGAGATTTTGTACATGCTAAGTTTTGTTTCATAAGATTCCGATATGCAATGCAAAAGTTATGAATAGTTGAAGGTTTTAAATCTCAATGCGGGAGCCACAAAAAAATCCAAATACTTTTTTGATAAACAAATAAAATTACCATCATTATGTAAAGATTTGTATTTGAATAAGAAGCATTGATTTAGTCCATTCTAATAAGTGAGTTAAAAGATACGACAAGTCATGTTATGCAAGCATTTTGGTCAAACCTTCATGAAAAACACCTTTAACATCTCATTTTGAATTCAATTTTGACAACTTTTCAAAAATAAAAATTGAATTTTTTTTGTTAATGTATCACATCATTTTGAAAGTAACATTATCCACTTCTATATTAATGTAATTAGCAATTTAGTTTTTCCTTTTATTCCACATCTTATTCTGATTTATATATCTTTTGAAAATGAAAACCTACACTTTTTCTTTTGAAATTGTTTGTGTAGATTTTCAAGTCGTTGATATGATAGAGTATGGAGGTGACAATTCTATATTTGTAAAGCGTATTTTTTGAAAATTCATTGAATACGAGATTTCAGCTTTCGAAGGATTGAAAAAATTGGTTTTTAAACTTTAAACATTACGATCTTGCAATTGGTTTTGTTTCTTCTTCTAAAAACTTAGAGAAGAATGTCCCAATAAGTTAGCTGTAAGATCCTATGGTTGAAATTGGAAAAAAAAGGTGATAAAATTGAAAAAACCAATTTGCTACACAAAGGAGTGTTGAAAGGCAGTTTTTGATGGGAATTCATAGTGGGCATTGAGGGGTTAATCACATATTACAACTCCATGATTCTTTATTAATTAAATCGAAAACTATATATAATCTTCAAGTTGTACACAAGTGGTTCAAATGTGCCATTATTTAAAATCCACATTCATAAAAGTTTTATCGATATCCAATATATGTTATTTGTCAATTAATCTAGTGCACTATGATATATTCTTAAAGCAAAAGTCCCCCTATATAAAGCGGAGATGGATTTTTTTCCATTTGTAACCCTAATTTTGTGCCTTCCCTCCACCTCTCTTGATGCTCTCGTTCAATCAGATTATCAATCAAACTGCTTTTGACTTGTGAATGGATTAACTTGTTGTGTTCACTCTGAACTTCTTTTTTAAGATGTAGGAGTTGTTTACCTTTATCTTCATAAGGAAGTAAACAAAATATTCATAATTACTTTGATTATATGAAAATCTAAGGAGTAGCAAGATATGAAGCAATAAAAATCATGTTTCATTTAAACTAGATTGTCTTTATAAATAAGGAGATAATACAGATCTCTTCATTTCCACATAAAAAACCATGCATGTTTAAAATCATGGTTGTATTGGTTTTGATTCCTTTCCCATGTCACATCGTACACAATAAAAAATCAACACTTTTTATTAATGCTCTTAAATACTTAGAAACACTAATAAACATCGATTAGTATCAACACATAATTTATACATGGATGAATAATTAATTCTAAGCATTAAAATCACTAAAAAAAAATACAGATCAATATAGAGATATTTGGCAGCTATGGTAGACGTACAAAAAATCACCACAACCTCCAAAATCACCACCCCAAGTATGATCCCACCAACGTGCAAAATCTCTAAAGCGAATTCTCAGTCTTCATTTAGAGGACTAATTTGCTTATAGGTCACCTTGCTAGTGGGTGAACTTTCACAATTATAGAATATGGTTTTGGGTTCAATGGTGAGCAAAATTGAGGACCACTATTATTGCTCATAGGAAATTTTAAGTTAAAAATGGGTCTAAGAGTACTTTAGACTTTGAGATTTTCTATAAAATTGAGAATTATAAATTTCATGATACAAATTTTTGCATTCCTCATGAAATTCTATTTTGAAGATTAGAATATTTTCTAAAGAATTTTTGAATTTCTAAACATACGTCAGATTGCTTAAGTTGGTGATTTTAGGTGTGTCTACCATACAGCATGGAAGAGAAAAATTATTGCAACAAACAATGAACGGAGTGGATATTTTGGGTGCAGCTGCCCAATGATTTTAAGCTCCAACTCCCTGAGTCATGCAAGTCCCAACTTAATTTCAATTTATTTCATCCCAGATCTTTCCCAACCTACGTGGCACCCCAGCCACCTGGTAACGCATCATAACAACACATCCCTCATAGCCCATCCCCAAAACCGTCACTCCACCTAAACCCACTACTGTCTACCAAACATGGCGAGCCCCAATAAAACGTAAAAACAAAAAACAAAAAAAGTAAACAAAACGTTTACCATAAACTGTAAACAAAACTCATATAAAGCAGATATAAATCGTATATAAATTATGAATAACTCACTCCCTACTAAGAATATAAATAAATAACTCACTAACTACTAAATAAATAAATAACTCACTCTCTACTAAGAATATAAATATCAGTTTCCGAAATCTACACCTTCTGATGTGCAGGTAGAAGACTACACCCAAAGCTGTTACTCTACCTTAAACCGTCCATTTCTACCAAAAGCTAATACCTGCTAACTTAAGATCTACACATTTAGTAGATATTGACGCGTTTGTGTACAGTGACGGATTTTGATTCAGGAACCTACGGAGGAATCGTTTAGGAATCGGAAGGGAATCTTCCGTTGCGTATTCCGAAGGGCCAGGTTGCTGTTTGCTCCGGACACCTGAGAATCTCAATTTCGGTTTCTGCACTCTTCTGATTCCCAGACACACAGTTCTCGAGACCCATCTCATCACAATCCACAGCTCGTTCACGCCATCGTTTCGGTTGGGCGATCATCTGGAACACCAGGCGCCTTCAAGTAAGTTGTTAGGGCTTTGGGAGAGTTATTCGGGCTAATATCTCGCTCTCTGATTGCCCTTCTTTGCCGTTTTTGCACCGCTCTTGATTAATTGCACCTTCTCTTCCTTCCTGGGTGCGTTTCCGAGTCGAAATTTTGCTGGGTTTTTGTGGGGTTTGGGAATTGGTGTCAGGAATTTTGTTGGCTTTGTAGGGATTTTGTTGGGATGTGTTAGAATTTGGAGCTGCGTTGTTGGGTTTGAGTGTTGGGTGATAGATTGGTTTGGGTGGTTTGAGATTTTATTGGATAGAACGGTTTGTTGGAAAATTTGTAGCGTTTTTGTGGTTTGGGGGAGTTTCTGGTTTTGTGGTTTGCGGTTGGGTTTGATTTTTGTGGCTGACTTGGAGGGTGTTCGCAGATTTGGAATCATGTTGGCTCACTTTGCGAAGGGAATTGCACGGGCCGCGTCGTCTGCTGGGCAAGGCTCCCGTGGAGCCGTCGTCTTTGGGCAGAGGGCTTACCATGAGAAGGTACGTTTTGGAATTGATTGAATTATATCTTGTTTTGTTCCTGGAGTTGGCACATGGATTTTCGGCAATGGGTATGATACTTCGAGTGGTTGATGACTTCTATCCGCTGTTGAATTGGTTGAGCGGTGAAGAGTTTTAGTAGATTGGGCGGGTGCAGTTTGATTGGTGGTCAATTTGGCATGGTTTGGAGATGGGTTTCCTTCTTGGGGCTTGTTAGAATTGAGTGTAGGGTTTGGTAGAGAGTGTCGCAAGTTTTGAAGATGCACGGATTTGAGAGCAGTCGTCTTCGTCTGGATTATGGTTTAGGGTAAGTTTTGACTTGATGACGGCTATTGCAGGTTGTAGACCACTACGACAACCCCCGCAATGTTGGGTCATTTGACAAGAATGATCCCAATGTTGGAACTGGCTTGGTGGGCGCTCCAGCATGTGGAGATGTCATGAAGCTGCAGATTAAGGTGGACGAGAAGACCGGGGATATCATTGACGCCTGCTTCAAGACCTTCGGATGCGGTTCTGCCATCGCCTCGTCGTCTGTTGGTATGTTTTTATGGCATCTATCTTTGTCATGATAAACGGTGTTATGACCGGGCTGGGGTTTCTAAATCAGCTTAATTATCGGTTAATTTCTCGATGTTAGTGGAGTATATAAATTTGTACTTGACGAAGTGAATGCTCTATAACTAGCTGATCACGAAATATTGTGTCATGTTTGACAACTTTTGCGTGCAAATTCGGTGTTGAGTATTGGCTTTGAATGTAACTCTCGTGATTATTGTTTGTGGTCACAGCTTCTGAGTGGATCAAGGGGAGACCTATGGATGAGGCAGTGAGCATCAAGAACAGGTCAGCTGAAAACCTGATGTATTGTGGTTGAGTCTCAGAATAGTGTTATTTCAGATGAGTATTCTCTAGTATTCTTAGTAAGAACAATTTGTATTCTTTATGTTTCTTATGTGGGGTTTGAAAATAAAAATAAAACGGATTTTCACCTCACTTGAAGATCTGACGGTTCTGGTGTGGATATCCTCTGCAGTGACATTGCGAAGCATCTGTCTTTGCCACCTGTGAAGCTGCACTGCAGCATGCTTGCCGAGGACGCTATCAAGGCGGCAATCAAGGACTACAAGGCCAAGAGGGCAAAAGCAGGAACTGAAGCATCTCAAAGCGAGCCTGTAGCTGCAACGGCTTGAAGATACTTCCTATGTCTTATTGTGTTACACGATGGACATAAACCTGAAACACATGTGGGGCACAGATATATGGAGCAGTATGATAAAATTTGAAGTTCATGATAATGCCGAAGACTATCTGCAATGTCCTGGCAAAGCTATAAGCTATCAGGACCACAGTTGTCACGTTTCTGGATTTTCGTTCTTAGGAAGCGCTGTAAATGTGGCAAGTACAGACTGATGAAATGGGATATGGATTACTTTCTTCAACAAACCATTTCATTCTGTATAGCAGTTCTGCAAGTGTTGCTTAATGGATAGATGCCTCGAAGATATATGCGGCAGTTGTACATCCCCAACCAGGGTTTTTACAAGGGTTTTTAGTTTGAGAGGTTGACACTCATAGCTAAAGTTGTTTCCTGTTTTTTTCAGCCTTTAATACAAGTATATGCTTTCAACTTGAACAACTTGACTATGGTTACTTCTTGTGTAGGACATTCAGTAGTAAACTCGTCATTTCTCACTAGGTTTTCCATTAATCGGTTTAGTAATGAGGCTCATGCATTAACTAGATGGAATATCCTCACATCAGTGGATCTTTTTCATCATAGGGAGTGTGAATTGTGTGTGCTTCATTCACTTTGTGAGTTCGTGGATTCAAATGGTATGGCAAGTTATCACAAAACGTACATAGACAACAAAACAAAAACATACATAGACAACAAAGCAAAAATGTACAGACAACAAAGCACAAGTTTTATGGCAGAGTGCTGAAAACGGCTCAATTTTCAGCACGAGAAATCTACATGGATGTCACGAGTACAAGCAATTTTTGTGCATGTGAAAAATTAGTAGAAAGGTAGAGCAAGTGGAATCATCATTTTCGGACTCTTCTACAGTCGGATACAACATGCTTACGAATTTTCCTTTTGAGAGAGTTTTTCCAAAAAGTTTGAAAATTCATTGTGAACTCAAAAATGATCCGATTTGAAAACGGTAAAGTGTTTTGAAATCATATCAAAGTGTACTACGAGACTATGATAAAATAATGATTCCTTTTTGTAATATCATTCAACATGTTACGATTATTTGATATACCATCTACCATTGAATATTCCTACCTTTTACTTCAATTACGATGAACATTTCAATTGCAAATTTGAAATGAGCTTCCAAAGTTGTTCTTGGGATACTTGAGCACATACTTGAATGATAAAAGAATTTCCTATGTTGAATTCTTAGGTTTGGAGTGGTCTCTTATGAGTTTCTAATCAAAACTCAAGGTGGATAATAAATATTCTTTTAAACTTTGCAAGAATTTAAACTAGGCATTAGAGTTATCACTCTAATAGCCTCCAACCATCCTTTTAACCATCCTTTTAAGTCCTTTGATGACAAAAATAGTAGTGTAAAAGTCTTTCAAATGTTTAAGGAAAAGTGTACTGTCATAATGACTTATTAAGAAATTCCTCCAAGCCAAAAATCAAGCAAGAAATATATCAATAATACCATAAATATGTGCTCAAGTATCTCAAGAACAACTTTGGAAGCTCATTTCAAATTTGCAATTGAAATGTTCATCGTAATTGAAGTAAAAGGTAGGAATATTCAATGGTAGATGGTGTATCAAGTAATCGTAACATGTTGAATGATATTACAAAAAGGAATAATTGTTTTATCATGGTCTTGTAGTAAACTTTGATGTGATTTTAAAACACTTTACGGTTTTCAAATCGGATCATTTTTGAGTTTACAATGAATTTTCAAACTTTTCGGAAAAACTCTCTCAAAAGGAAAATTCGTAAGCATGTTGTACCCGACTGTACAATGAGTTATGAATTTTTGAAGTTGGAAATATAGGTGTTCCTAAAATGGTGCCCTAAAGTGATATCCTATAATGTCTGCAACGAGTACGTGATACTATTGCATAGGGAAGCTATTATGTACCTCTAACTAAAGATTACTAGGGTTCCATTTTCGGCACTGGGCCATTTTCGGCACTGGGCCATTTTCGGCACTCTACCATAGATCCACTGCTTGTCACTTTCAAATTGGTAGCAATGTTTTTGGACTAATTCATATTTGAAATTTTGTTAAAATATTTCTAAAAATTGTATGTAAGTTTTCAAATAAAAAATCAATATATATAACACTTTTTTACTATGTGTTCAATGATGATGGCAAAATGTTTGACAAGTATCAATATATCTATTTACATGAATAGTATTGTTGCTATAAATTTATAATTTTGTCCTTAAGAATCATAACAATAATTTTTGTTCCATTAATAATCCACTATGATTCATTTGTCTTTTTGCTAGTATATAGATAGATTAAATAGATAACACCTATACATTTTCTAAACTATATTTGTATATTGAAAATTCAAATCATCAACTTCTTTGTTCATTTTTGGATGGACTTTTCACCATACAATTCCAATCCATGTATTACAATTGCACTATACACACTTCTATATTCATTTGGAACCCACTCTACATTAAGTGGATTTGCCATGCTTTCATATTTTACCTTTAAAGCTTTAAAATTGTTGTAGTCTCCTTCATCATTTGAAATTGTGGCTTTAGAGTCTTCTTCAACTATAATTCAATCATTCATTTTTATCTTTTAACTTGCTTCTTTTGGCCGAAGTTGTTTTCTAAACTAAAAAATTTCTTGTTTTCCCACTTGTATCATTTGGCTTGGCTTTTCTTTCTTTCTTTCTTGTTATCGTTTAATTTCTTCATTTGTTCTTTTCGCAAAATGGAAGAGAGCTTTGTTTCTAATTGTTGTATGATTAGTTTTTGTTGTCTTAGTTTATCTTGTAATTCAAAAAGTTTTGTTTGTAAGTTCAACATTTTATGTTTTGTTATTTGTATTTTATCTAGATTACGACATACTTATTTTGGGTATCTCCTTGGCATATCAACTTTCTCTATGGTAGGCAATTTATTTGGACTTGCTATAATTTTGATGTACTAAAGTTCTTTTACAAGAATCTGCACTTTACATACAATAATGTAAACAATGTATTAAGAATACAAGTATGTTGCTTTATATATCATAGTAGAGTTTTCAATTACATTTATTCTTTTTTACTTTCAATTACAATATACTTTTATTCTTAATACACTGTAATACACTTAGTTTTCAATTACATTTATTCTCTTCTACTTTCATTCTTTTTGTTTTCAGTTATATTTATTCTTTTACTTTATGCTTTATATTGCTTTAAACTAGTGATGTTGCATAAAGTAAAAGGAAAAGAACAAATCATCAAAATAAAAGAGAGTAAAAAACAAAAGAACGAAGGCATCGTTTTTTCTAAACCTTATGAATGGTTTTTAGTCACATAAAAATAATTTGGGCTACAATAACTTTTATACTTTTTTTTCAACATATTAAAATATCAATTCATTTCATAAATAAATTCTATATGCATATTATAAGTAGAAATTTTTAAAGATCCAATAATATCTCAAAATCAAATAAAGTTGAAAGGGTTCAAAGTAGGAGTATGAGCATACACAAGTAGAAAAAGAAGTGCACTAAGCCAACAACTTAAGGCTTTGCATTTTTGGAGTTTCATGGTCCCAAAATTTGTGACAATTTAGAAATATAAATACAGGTTTCATCATCAATGTATGTTGTGATACCTTACCAAGATAATTTGTTCAGTTGTAAATTTATGGTAGTATGTATTTTTTTTAAAATTTTGCAATTAAATAATTTTGTTAATAAGTTTGTGAAGATAGATATTCTAGTAGTGTGTTGATGATTCAAAGCTGTAGATATACTACTTTTGTTTCTTTTAGCTATAGTTATCAAATTCACAATATCAAAGATGAAATTGATGTTGAACTTCCTATCATATGAACTACAATATGTGATTGTCGTTTATATTATTCCGTTGAAAATGCTCCAACTTCCATCTTTAAACCAAAATCAAAAGTTTGACCAATATCCACATCTTTTCCAAACAATATCATTTAAATACTCTCCACTTTTTATCAAGCCTTTACCTAAACTATTCTTTCAAAACTTGTACAGATTTTATCAATTTTTTGTGTCAACTATTATAATAAAAAACTATTTTTATGAACTAGAATGCTATGTAACGTACTGTAAAACAACTTAACTAGTTGTATACTCAGTTGGATTTCTCAAGTGGTATATCTGATGCATGACTAGGCTAAATGTTAAATGAACACTTTCTTTGTATCTTTGAACAAATTTAGTATTTACAGTTACATTGTTCTACAACCTCACACAAGAGAATTGCATCGGGGTCTCCCAAAATGATAATGATTTGGTATGTCTCAGCAGTTTTGACTTGTGCACGGGAAGATCTCTCCACACTCCAATACTAATATCTCAAAATCACATATCCGCACAAGATAAAACAACCTATGATAGGTAGAATGATTGATGTGCCTTGTTGCCACTATCGAATTTTTTCTAAAATTTTACATAAAGACAAATGTAAAAAATAGAGAGTGGAAATGAAATTTTATTTTTAAGACAATATGAATTTGTTTAGAATTATTGATGTGTGTGTTGTCCAATTGACCCCAAAAGAATCTCTACACTATCCGCAAATTAAGAAAAAAATGTATATATAAAGGCTATTTAACTGATTTATAATGTTCAGTACATGTGACAAATGCCAACTTGTTTGAACTATAATAAAAAATATGTTATGACTGAATATGAGCAATCACCCTAGTAATTTTCACTACAATGGAACGCTACACAACATTCCTTACTTTTCCTAATCACTGCACACACATGTACTTCTTCCGTCTCACTAAAAGAGCATGGTTCGCTAATAATAGCAGGTTTAAGGGAAATTCTCAAATTAGAAACAAGTTGGACAAATTTAGAAATAAGTTGCCAAATTTAGAAACCATTTTTTTTTTGGAAACAGATCATTTACCAAACCATGCTCTTTTAGTGAGACGGAGGGAGTACATGGAGACATTGCGTTTACAAATACCGTGGGGGGAGAGCACAATAAAGTGGACCACAAAGTGCAAAATGTGACCACTAACAAGTGAATATGAAGTGTGCTGTTTTTGAAGGCTCAAAGCTGATTTTGAGGATTTTGGTGTGGTTTTTGAGCGTTTTAGTCACTTTCTAAGGTGTCATCAGGTATCTTACACACATCTTTATAACAAGAACATCTTGAATTGAAACTAAATTTGACCACTAGTTCTAAATCATGAAAATGAACTTTTCCAAAGTCTTGATTTCTTCATTTGGGGCCCTCTATTGTCTTTAGATGATGTTTTTTTCAATTTAAAAAACAATGTTCGGTGAAAAAGAAGTGACAAAAAGTATCGTGGAAAAGACTTTCTTAAAAAGCATCCTTGCGATACTTTTAGAACCCTAAATCAATCAATGAGTATATGAATTGACTATTTTAGAATACCTTTTAAACATACGGAGGGCCGTGCGAAATTAAAAGTGATTTCGGACAAAACCCTAAACCGTTTTGTTCACTTCTCCAAATGAGTCCATTCACTTTGCCCAAGTTGGACGTCTCCATTTTCCATTGTAAACTTAATGTCCTCTCTCGCAACTTTGGGAAGTTGAAGAAGATCAAGTCTACTTTCCGTATCCCAAACTCAATCTTGCATCGACATAACATAGATCCCACTTTCCCTAGTGTTTACAGAAGGGGCTGAAATTGGTGAAAAGATAAGCACTTTTTTGGTTCACTTTATTGTGCTTCCCCCCGTGACAACAAGGGCACCGGCAACATCAAAATGCTCATAATGCACATGTACTGGAATCTTCAATCACCTAGATTTGGCGGTGCTTTGTAGAGGTTTGGAGACAAAGTTGACTGCTTACGTTTCCATCACAAATTATTTTAATCCCTATGGATTCTTGAAATAGATGGCAAAAGAATCTAATCTATAAAGTTTATCCTTGTCTATGATTCCGTTAAAGATAGATAAGTGGTAAAAGTGTACATGAAATGCCATGCATCCGTAACCAAATGATTACCAAAAGCCATATTCTAATTATGCAAACAACAAAAGCAATTGTCTTTGCCTTCCTACACATTTATCCCTCACTAAAACGAGGGATTTTCACACATTCAAAACTTTCACAACTGTGTTTACTCTTTATTATTAAGTATCTTACGCTTCACTGGATTGAAATCATCAACAAAAAGTTTTCTAGGTAGCATAACATATTTGCTTTTGGTTACTCTAGATAACAAAACATATTATGTTAATTCCAGTGTGAATGCCTTGCAAATGTTGATAATCACTTTTGGAGCAACAATGGCTCATTGAGCTTTATATCCACTCATGGCATATGTCAAAGCCAACAAATATGTAGACTTGAAATATCTTCCTCTGTATATGTGTAGTTAAACTTTGTCTTTCATTTTTTCAACTTTGTTTTGTAGCCGGATTTTAACATGCCTTTGGTAATTCCTTAAATATCTTCCTTGGAATGAACAACTTCTAGATTACTCATTGCACCATTGTTGACTCCTTTTTCAATATTGATTTTGTTAAAAACCATGAGGAATTGAATTTGGATTAAAATTTGCGATAACAACAAGAAAGCAAGTTTCAATTGACAATCATTTAGATGGCTAGCAGTTAGATGTAAGGTACGCATGCCAATGACTGGTCAGAGCCCACAGACCGCACACCAACCGAACAGCATGCTCAATCCCAATCTCAAATCTCACATATTACAGTCTCACCAAATTTGAGAGATTGAAAGTTTCTAGATTTTTGCTCGGAAGGTTTTGAATCGTGCCTGTGTGGTCATTGGCATACCTACCTTACTCGTGTGGAATCGTGTTACTGAAGCATGACTGGAAGAGGGCCAATTTGATACAAGTTTTGGAAAATAATGGCAGTTGGTTGTGTGCATGAAGGTCAGTGTGTCATAAAACGAGGGCAGAATGAGCGAAGATGTGTTTGACCCATTCCTTCTGGATCCCACAAAGTTAACCATCAAAGACGAGATGCAGTTTATACAAAGAATCGCCCTCCTGTCAAACACACGAGAGGTTCCTGCAGATTGCCCAACAATGAGAGACGTTGCAGACTTGTTGAAGGGGCTCTCTGTGGAATGAGAACGGGAGCAACGAAGGAAAAAAATCTTGAATGAAATTTGCATTTTTACCTATCCGACTTTAGAGTCATGCCAGTAGTCCAAGCCGAGTTCCTGTTAGATAATAAGTATGAATTGGATGAGAATAAGAATGTGAATTACCCCACTGATTGGAATCTCTACATGACGTCCAGATGTCACGACTACCTTAGATACATCATTCAGACAACTCCAGAATATGAGATTACTGAAGTCGTCATACTGGCTACTGCTTGAGCCTACCTAACCAGATGTAATACGGAACTTTCAGGAACGGCACATAAGGAATGTGCCCAGTGTGGTTCTCCTCATAAACTGCACAAATACCAAAAAACTGTGACATATCAACAGGCTGTTCAGCACCTAATTTCTAATTGCTTGAAATCTATCGACTGATAACGTAGCAGCATGGATTAGTAGATAATTAGGTGGCTCCTACAGTGGGCAAAAACCAAAGGGACAGTGAATATTATTATGCAACTCGTTTGCTTTTATAGAAAGGTGCACCAGAGTTATTTGGTAAGTTCAGTAGTCACCTGTTTCAAATTTGTAGTCCATGTATTGTCTCCGTTCTGGGCCTAGATCTATATTGTCGAGGTCAAAGATAGATCTCCAGAACCATCGTGTAAGATACCCATGTTGTCGTTCAGACTTGTCATGCTTCAATGAGGTGAAGAAGTCAGCCACACCCAGAACACCAACTGCAGGATCTAGATAGGACGACGCCTTGTCGAGAGCATTCAAAAACGGAGGAATCACTGATTTAAGATTTAGGACCGCCAATTAGATGTCACAAAAAGAAGGAAAATGAGTCACACAACTAACATGTATATTTCACAATATTGCAGCACTAAAACCAACTTGGTCGAGATGGATTCCTGTGTCTGCTTGGACAGAGTGGAGCACTAACAATCGCATTCTAGAATTCAACGATCAAATAGTCCGTGCATCGGATACAAGATCTAGAATAAGGAAATATACATAATAGTTGAGTAGAGAATTACTGGATAAAGAGTAAGAAAACGTCACGAGCGTCGTATAAGTTTCATCAGGTTTGTAATCACAAACATCAGCCTCCACAACCTCCACATTGGTCCACCCATGCTTTGCCACCCTCGCTCTTGCAATTTCACAAAGTGGGCCGCAGATATCGACCATGTAGACTTTCTTAAACAAGGACAAGTCGCAGATACCGGCCATAGTTTCTACATTCTGCCCCGTTCCCCCTCCCAAGTCCACCCACACAAGGTCCTTGCGACCTTGCAGCTTTTGCATCTCACGTGCACAGGCTCTAAGCATTCCAGTTCTACCGTGTAGAAACCTGGCTCTAAAGTGGTCATCTGCGCACTCGCTAGTAATTAGCCCTTGCAACCAGAGGTTTAAATCACACAATGGACACAGAAGAGCATTTCCCAAACGTTATTTTTTGGCATCATCATACAGCCACTACATGGCAATTACCTTAACCAGAAGCAAGTGGTGAAAAATAGGCGGACCATAACCTAGACAGCAACAATCTTCTAAGAATTAGATCGTACTTTGTAGCATTGGGTGTAACCAGATCGAGTATGTGTAGCATCAATTTAACTCCACATTCAGCCAACCGGAACACTAGTAATTCCAAAACAAAAGAAAGTAATGCAGGCTTAAACGAGACGGGCAACGAGCTGACAAACATTTGATCCCCTGACTTAGGCAAATTCAAATACATCAACAGCACCCTCACAACAGCTTTGATTGACATGCTATGTCCGCAAAAACCCTGAAGCAGAACGGCCAAACGGAAAAAGCAAACTTACAAACATGCGCCTGAGGCCCATAGAAGCTCTCAAGCCGCTCCTTGTGCGTGGAGCCCGTAATCTTCCCAAACCATATCGATTTCAAAACTTGCGCATCGTTGCATAGATTCTTAACGACCTCCATCACTGCACAATGCAGAAAAACTCCGATCATTTACACAAGCAGCTACAAAACAGAGACAAAAACGAGAAAATTAGAAACTCAATACTATCATCCAATGCAAGGATTTCCTGAACCAACCCATCTCATCAACAATCCATCGCCTTCAAAGAGCCACCAACACTCTGCTAAAACCAAATCCTTCGAAAACAATTTAAAACTCTTGGCACAGACCTCAGAAACGGAGCACACAGAATTGGATCGAGGTTGCAGCAGGTCGAGTGCAGAACAGTTTCCAGCTGAAGACAGCGATTGAAGAGGACTGAAGATATTACAAGTGTGATTCATTCAGGTGGCATTTGTCGTGAGCATCTGCACAAGCGAGCTGGGTTCTCGTGAGCGAGGCAAGTGCGGTGTTAGTTGCATCCATGGGAGCACATTCGCATATTCCTTTTTCACGGGATTGGGTCCTAATGGGGTGTCTATTGCTGGAGAGTATGACGAGTCCTCGACTCCTGGGGAAACAACGGCACTGAAACTGGGTGAAATAGCGCTCAACCTATGGTTCCAACATGTGTTCCAGTACCATATTACATGTTAGAAATTAAGTGAAGGATGAGTGCCTCAGCAATGAGCATGACCAGCCTTCCCTGTGAGAATATCCTTTTTTCCACTCTCATAAGTTCAATTTGCTACAGCAAGCTTCATAAGAAAAATCAACTCGGGCCACTCTTGCTGCCCCGTATTCCCATTTAGCTACCTGTGAATTTTCTCGATTTCTGAAGGCAGAGTCGTAGAGCAAGAGTTTACCGAGCTGTATCGTGAGAGAATTTGAGTACTGTCTGCTGCTGTTGTAGATAATTCATTTAACTTGGACCAACCACTCAAGTGTCAACGTGAGCACCACAGGTACTCAGACAAGACTACCCGTTTCAGAAGATCCTTGATATTCATAACAGGACTTCCATTTTAAGTCGGCGTGAGTCAGGCAGGATGCAGGCATGACGGAAAAATGTTAATCAGATTTTATTGCTTCTTTAAGCATTCTCTTTTATGCGATCCCTCTCTCACCAATCTGGTAATTCCATGTACAAAACTGTGTGGGATACCGATATGATACACTCCGCTAATTTATCTAACTTAATCTTGCACTTGTAACCCCTGTCAATGAAGTAAACACCTCCTCGGGTGCTCTCAAAGGAGGACACATCCCGAGTTGGCTTTTATCATTATCTCCAAACCCGAAGATGGCTCCTTTTTTGGTCAGCACCAAGGTGTGGTACTGTCCTGCAGATATGGACGATATTTTGTGACCCTCGAGTGCTAAGTCGAGTGATTGAGGGGTCAGCACTTTGTCAGATGCGGCTTTACCCTGTACTCCTAGGCTATAGAACGCCACCCATCCAAAGGAATGCACTGTTCCGTTGTCGGAAAGCACAAAAGTTTTCCTCCTCCGTGCTACAACCTGTCATAACATCAGCATAACTCAGTGAACCTTCTTCCTGGTTTAAATGACAAAGTTGCTCATGAAAACAAATTGGTCGTGACTAGGACGTTTGTGGAAACAAAATACTCAATGGACAATGAGTATAATCTGCAACAGCACCTAGCCCCTAGAAAAGCTAGTCCTCATGAAGGTGAAAAGAAACATGCACTGAATGTGTGGTGATGTGGACGTTGCAGGTTCAAGGTACCTGCACAGCGCGACAGCTCTTCAAACCGTCAACCCGCAGCGGCGAAGTCTGATCCGTTTCTGCTCCGTGGCCTAAAGCACCACAATAGCCCTTGCCCCAAGTGTATACCTGCACATTCATAGAAATAATGTTTTCAGCACACAATATGTAGTGCAGAAATCAACCCTAAACCTACAATAATGGACTATTATATCATGGTTTCTGAAGCCAGACGATGCAAGAACAGAGAATGAAATGCGTACATATCCTGAGGAGTCGATTGCTGCCGAATGCTCATCTCCCGCTACCACAGAAGTGATAAACAGATCGTCAAACCCGCCATGCTCAATTCGTTTGGGCTGGAGCTGACTGAGAAAGTCGTCATGACCAAGACAGTAATTGGAACCGTATCCCCAGGAATACAACTGCCCCGACTTTGTCACAGCCAACGTATGACTGACGCCCGCGGAGACTTGAGCCACTGGATTCGACTCATCGAATTGCTCAATCTGCCGGGGTCTCAGTTCTTCCTGCGTGGTCCCGTGTCCCAGTTGGCCATGCGAGTTGCAACCCCACGAGAAAACCTCCCCAGCCCTTGTGATCGCTAAAGTGAATCCTTGCCCTGTCGCAACTTGTTGGCAAGGACTGCCAATTAGAGCAATTACAAGAGTAGGTTTCGTAACGGACACTCCACGTTCTCCGACTCCACAGCAACCCGATGTGTTGTCGCCGAATGCGTACACCTGCACGAAAGATCAGATAGCACCTTCTGTAACCACGCAGACATTCTGTATGCAGATATATATTGACCTCTCTTTAATTTCTTGCACACTCTGGAACCAGAGTTGCGTAATCGACTTCAAAGAAAGATTTTGGTCACCTTTCCGATATCGGTGATGAAGGCAGCGTGGTTGTGGCTCGCAGAAATCTGAACGATGCGTCTGACAGTTGCTGGCAACGAGATTAGCGTCGGAGTTTGCAGATTCAAGACCGAGTCCTGCCCAAGAACTTTTCCGCACGCATACAATTCTCCCTTCTCGTTCACCAATAATGTGTGGTACTTGCCCGCAGCAGCGAGAACCTGGACATCACATTCCAACTGTTGGTTTCAATAGTATTATCAGACGAGATAATCGAAAATAAGGAGGAGAATCAGCTAGCGACGAAGGCCATCTTCAATGAGGACAAATGAATTGGGAGTGTTTTCGATTCTCTTACATTGTTACCAGCCCCACCACCACCTCGCCCCGACGAATGCTGCAAGGATTCCAAGAAGTGAAACACTAGCTTCCAATTCCCCTCGCACCTCGCCAAGAGCTCCGACCGCGCACGAGGTGGAAATTTCTCAAACAGAGGATGCGTCTTGCACGAGTGATGAGCCGCTAACTCCGTGATGGACTTGAATCTGTAAGGCTCAATTCCACTTGCGGCACGAAACATATACGACGAAGCTTCTAAGCTCGCCAGATCCACTGGCCCTAATTGTCCATTGTATAGAATGTCCTGCAAAATGTATGGCGGCAGCGTTTCTATCCCGCCTCCCATCCTCTGAAGCCCAAAGCTCCCTCCAACAATCGCTGCACAATCCTCTTCGTTTGCCTTCGAAACAGAAAATGGCGTCAAGCTCCTGGTCAAATTCCGCCAAAACCTTTTACCAGGCGATTGAGTTGTGATCAAGCACCGTCGTCTTTGAATCTTGACACAAACGTCGACGGGGTGGAATCCTTTCTAACGAAGAGCAAGTGACCGCAAAACGAAATCCCTTTCGCTCAGTCTAATCACCGGGGAATCCAAGAAGTAGCTTAAACAAACTCCGGCGTGCACAAACTCTATCAATCGAGAAAGCGAACAGTCTCCGTCACAAAATTCAAGCCTCTACCACAAATTGAAATACAGATCGATAACAAGAAAATGCGACGAAAAACCCCGCCAAAGCGTCTAACACAGCCGTCAACGGCATGGAATCTATGCACACCAACCACAAGAGAAAATCTAATCCGTTTCCAACATAAACTCGGAGGAATTCGATCAAGAAGCAGCTCAAACCAAACCCCGGCGTGCACAACCTCGTCGATCTGATACTTTTCCTCTATCGTGAAACTGATGTCTCTACCATTAAATAAAATAAGAGATCACGACAGGACGAGCCACAGCGTGCGCAAGAAGTCAGTGCCACGGATCACTCACACCAATTCTCCATCCGGATTCCGCAACCGCACTGGCGCCTCCAACCTCGGACCGCGGCAGACGAAAAAGTCCACAGGCTACAGCCGGACGCGCCAGGCTACTCCCGAACGTGCGTGACAAACCGATGAGGCTGGCTACAATAATTTCACAATTTTGTAACACCGAAGCATCTCGTCACGGCGGCATCTCGCGAAGCGTGACGCAGCGCTTGCAGCGTTGAAAGCAGCGAATTCACTTCTCCCGTAACGCGAGCCGCTCACAGCATCGGAGTCCGTGTCCACCATCTGATGCGTGTCTCCCGCAAACGAGTAGCGCCCTCATGCGAACTCATGCGCCACTCGGAAATTCATGAGCTCGGAGCGCATCGACGAAACATATGCACACACACAAGCAACGCTATCTGCGTTATCTGTACAGTTGGCGATGAAAATGTTACCTTCTCGTACATGATGTCGGCTTTGAACAGTGCGATCGGCGGCGCACTTCGACTCATGTGCATCGGAACCTGGCGACTGGAGGTGTAGTCACGAGACATATCTATATCTTGTCTAGATTTCAGAATGATGAGGGTAGATAGTTGGTAGATAGCGCACGCGGGCGGAGCGGACGAGTGATCTGAGAATGGATAGGTGGGACTCTGAACGGGTTTTCGTAGATTTTAGTGAGAAAGTGTTGGGATCTTGGTGCATGGTAGCACGGGTTTGGGTACAGGTCGGTGGTGCGTCGAGGAATTGAAATTTGTTTTGGAGTTGGCATCGTTTTGGACTGGGAAGGAGGTCTCAAGAGCGTGAACATGGGGTTGTTGAGTGATGAGTATAGTCAGCTTTGCTGAAATGAAGGTGTTGTCTCTCCAGTGTTTGGCAAAAAAAAGGTCTTCTGTAATGAATGAAATTTGTTTCTAGAAGAACTGGGGATGTGTGCTGTTGTTTTCGAGTTAAGGTCCTAGTTTAGATATGAGATGTTAGATGAAAAGACAATATTTTTTCGTTGGCCCTTCAAATTCAATGATGATTTTTTTAAGTTCTTTTTTTGTTTTAAATTCTGTAATATTCTGATGAACATTTGTCTATTTTTTTGGTGGTTGTGGTTGACTTTGGAGAAATTTATATGATGTCAATTTAAAGTGAGATTTAAGAAATTATGAAATACAAGCATATAGTAGTTTCATGGAGATGAAACTTCTTCCTCTGAATATGGAAAGAAAATATCATGTTGCCCAAAGCAGTTTATTTGAACTGAGTAAATAGCTTATGCAACAATGAAATGCCTTCATTCTTCTCTTCTTTCCTCTCTTTTACTTTCATATTCTTTTTCTTTTACTTTTACTTTGTATACCATCAATTAATGAAAACAAAATCAATCATGATTCTTTTTTCATTATTTTCCTTTTTATTTTATATTTGAATTACATTCTTTTACTTTATTCTTGTATAAAAGAAAAAGTTGATGCTACTATAATACATGCAATTCTAGTATATAAAGCAATATACTTGGCTCATTTCTTACATTGTTTTATTTGAATGCACATTTGTGTGAAGAAACTCCAACACATTAGAATCATGGCAAGTCGAAATAAATTGCTTACCATAAAGAAAGTAGAAAAGCAAAGGAGGTATTTAAGGCAATTACCTAATAATATAGATAAAATACAAACATCAAAAAATAAAATGTTGAAATTAGAATCAAAACTTTTTGAATTACAAGATAAGCTAAGACAACAAAAATTAATTACACAACAATTGGAAACAAATCTTTCTTCCATTTTGCTAGATGAACAAATGAAAAAGCCATTTAGCAACAAAAGGAATCGAAAAGCCAAGCCAAATAATTCAAGTGGTAAAAAGAGAAAAAATTCAGTTAAGAAAACATCTTTGACCAAAAGGATCAAGCTGGAAGATACAAGTCAGAAAAAAATAAATGGTTTTAGTATGATTTCAAATGAAGCCACAGTTTCAAACGTAGGCGTGACAAAACCACCCAATGTAGAGTGGGTTCCAAATGAATATAAAAGTGTGTTCGGTACAATTATAAAGCATGGATTAGAATTATATGGCAAAAAGTCCATCCAAAATTTAAGAAGGAAGTTGAGAACTTAATGTTTTTAGTATATAAACATATTTTAGAAAAATATACATATAGAAATCATTTAATATATTTGTACAGCAACAAAGACACCTGAATCAAGGTGGACTATGATTGAACAAAAATATACCTTCATTTCTTTACAACGTATTGTTTATAGGGGTTTGCATTTTGTGAACCTACATACATTTTAATAGAGTTATCCTTAAAGTCACCTTGTGTTTTAAAAAAATACCATGAGTTTTATGTTATTGTATAATTTTTTTTTACTTCAAAATAGTTGGAAGGCATGGAAGAACTTGGTGGTCTCACTAAATTCGGTGTGTAAGAGCTTGGTGGTCTCTAAACTCAAGGGAAACTAGTTTTGCCGTCATTCCATCCTTCAAAACTAGTTTCCCTTGAGTTTAAAGACCACCAAGCTCTTACATACCGAATTTAGTGAGACCACCAAGTTCTTCTATGCCTCCCAACTATTTTGAAGTAAAAATAATTATATAATAAAGCAAAACTCATGGTATCTAAGTCAAACACCGGATGCCTTTACAATAATTTTATATTATTGATCAGAAATTCAAAAACTGCATATGGTGTTGTAAGAATGAAGTTGACAAATATAAAGAATTTAGTTATATGCCAAAATAAAATATTTTTCATTACGACCAGAAGGTTCCTAGGGGTCGAAATGGTGGAATTAACATATACATGTTTTATTTATTTATTTAAACAAATTGCTTGATATGAGAAATAATTTATTTATTTTTTGGATTATGAAGTTATACATTTTTGGTTTATCATGTCTTATTCAAAATGCCTTATTTATATTACAATTAAAATATGATTCAAAGTGATACTTAGTGACTGAAGTGTGCTGGAACTTCACATGCATGTAGCTTTAGAGTATTTAGCCAAAATAAAAACTTCTTTGACTCAATAGTCCTTTCTTCTAGTTAATTTTAATTACAAATAATTTTCAGTTTTGTTATTTCAAAGTTAAATTTTTATTTTATAGACATAGTAAATAATTATAACTAATGTTGGATATTTTTTTTTATATTTAATCCCAATATTAAGAGTGTAGCACCTTCACTATACCCATCCACACATTTAACTATGGTAGATGCACCAAAATTTTGCTCACCATTAAACCCAAAATACTATTCTATAATTATGAGAGTTCACCTACTAGCAAGGTGACCAATAAGCAAATTAGTCCTCCAAATGAGGAATGACAATTTACTTTTAGATATTCTGGAAGTTGGTGGAGTCATACCATGGTGTAGTGGTTTTGGGGATAATGGTGATTCTAGGCGCGTCTACCATAGCTTTTGTATAGAACCCTCTAATTTCCATCTCGAGTGAGACAAAAAACAGCTACCCCAAAAAGAACACTAACAAACGGGGAGTTTTCCAAGACAACCAGTAAGTATTCAATATTTTGAAAAAAACAACCAGTTTGAAACACCAATACATTGTGATTATAATTTGGGTAAGACCGAAGGACTTTAGTTTTTATTCAGATTTAACCTAAAAGAAAGAATTTCAATCTAATTTGGCCACTCCACCTAAAATGACTTCACAGTAAGTGTTGGATCTCCCTATGCGAGTGTTTTTTTATATGGCAAAATTTAGCCAAAAGGAAAAATAAAAATAGTAGTAAGTTACATTTGGCTCCTAGGTCCTAAAAGCACTGATTGATCAAAGCCAGAAATTACCCAACATGTAACTCGGGTGGAGCCATCTTTCTTTTAACAAGTTGGCCTTGTCGCCCATTTTTAAGGCGTCCAGTTACATAATACTACATAATACTAAATAATACCCAAAATTGGGAGGGAAAAAAATAGAAATCGCAACAGGACTTCTCCATAAAACAATTTAATGTAGCCAAAAATTCGCTCATAATGTATTCTTTGTGGCCACCCTAACACCAAACCTAAAATCATAGGATTTACACTGATTGACCGGCACCACAGCACGCACGCCCTCCGTTCCTGCAATGTGAATGGGGACCAATTATTCTAATAAGAGATGTTTGAGACCCGAAGAGCCCCGATTGGCCGAACCCACTGCCACGTGAGCAAAACTGCGTCACAAGCGCCACGCTGGCACCTACCAACAACGACCCCGCATGAGCGTCGCCATGTCCACCTTCCCGTTTCCTTCCCAGTCCGCGTCTCCTCACGCTTCGTCTGCACGCTTCGTAAATCTCTTCTAGACAAACTCCCGCACCGAACATCCCAATCAACTCAATCTCCTCTCCCGGACCACCCTCGATGCGGCGTTGTGGCTCCTCTCATGGACTCATCATCTTTCGATCTGGACTTCAACCTTGATAGCTTCCCGCAGCTGCCGTCGGAGGAGGATCTCACATCGGCGTTTCTCAAGGAGGATATTGAAACTATCGATGATGACTGGTGGCAGGGGCTGTGTTTGCCTTCGCCGTCTCGATCCGTAGCAGGGGAGGGTCCCTTGTCTGCGCCGGAGGGTGGCGAGGACGATGGGACAGTTACCTTGGACGGCGCGGCGTCGTCGTCGCACTCTTCGTGTAACCTTGATGTTGTCGTCGGGGGTTCGTCTCCTGAGGTCGTCGGGTCCAAGCGGAGCGCTGTTTCGAGCCCCGAGATTGACCAGGATGATCCGAAACGCGCCCGGAGGTGAGATCCGGTTTTCTTTTTAATGGTGATTGAGTTTGTGTAAGTGGATGTCGTTTTTTGGGGCGGTAGGGTTTGGGTTGCGGTGGAGGGAGTGTAGTGGTGTTGATTTTTCTGGTTGTCTTATGGTTTTTTGTTTTTTTCTTTTTTTTCTTTCAGATTAGAGAAGAATAGAGAGGCTGCGTCGCAGTCCCGGGCTCGGAAAAAGTCTTATGTGAAGGAGCTCGAAGTGAAGTGCCGGATGTTGGAAGCGCATGTTGCGCAGCTTCAGCGGGTCATGACGGTGACATCGATGGAGAATTCGGCGCTCAAAGATGAGCTTGTCCGTGTGAAGAAACCTAAGGATAGTGTCGAGTCTGGTGTCGCAGAGCCTGCAGTGCTTGAAAGCAGTAAGTGTCTTTTGGCCCGTGACTGCCCGTGCTTTTTTGCTGAAGTATTTTTGCTCTTGCGAGCTTCTACGGATTTGAACTGGAATGGATCTCGTTAATTCCCACTTTGGTTTGTACAGTTTCTGCTATGTCGGATTTTTTGTACCAAGTCGAATATTTAATGTGGAACTTTAATACGGATGCCATCGTTTTCTGGAAGTATTTAATAGTTTGAAAATTTTCATTTTGAAAGTATTGAAGATTCTTTTAATCATAGAAATCGAAGCTTTTCTGTGCAAAAAACGAATGTACAAGAAACGAAGGTCTCCTTTGGAAATAAGCACTCAAGCTTTGGTGTTGTGTGTTTTCAGACTCCCTGCCGTCGGAGTTCCTGCGCCACCGTTCGTGCCATTACCATATGGGCCAGTACCCCACTACCCCTACCGCTGGCCCCTTCCAAGGGTTTCGTCTCGCCCTGTTGCAGCTCCTGATGCTCGCAGCAGTAAACGGACTAAGCGATCATCATCAAACAAGTCCACCCCAGTCCCCGCTTGAAGGAAGGATTTCCTTCCCCGCGGTGGAGCTCTACAGTGGTGTGCCACTTGAAGGAGGCATGGTAGCGGGAAGAATTTACAAGAAAAAAAGGGGTCGACCTCGACACAGCTCAAATACTCGGTGGACCAAGCGCTCTTCGGAGCGGAGGCTCCCGGGAACAAAAAGACGGAGGGTCAAGCATCTTCGGTCTTCGCGGATACTGTAGGAATTTTTGGGCTTTTTTTTGCCATTGTACATATTATATAAACATTTGAGGCGCTGATTAATCTTTTCATCAAAACAATAATGATGTATGTTGGATTTGATTGGCTGTTCACAGTATAATCGTTTTTCTGACAGTTCGAGGTTGGCTGTAACTTGCAAAGATGTCCTCTTTTTTGTCAACCTTTCTGGGTTGATGCGTTTTTGTCGCTGAGCACAGCACGTCTAACTGTTAGGTCTTTCATGGAAGGAAACATTCGATATGGTATTGGGTGCCGAGCTAAAGAGGAGCACAGATAACTGTTCTCCCTCGGTTCAATGCGATTTCTCTGCATCTTCATGTGTGTTACGTAATAGTTGTGGTGAGTTAAAATATGTTAACTTTTTAGTTCAGGCTTCATTGTTATCTTGATGTTGCTAATCCTTGTCGTAACTGAATTCTTGAGGGCTGAAAACGGTATCACTTCGCCTCGTTGCCGATCTGAAGATATGGAACGAAGACATCGGTAACGCCTTGTTTAACTGTGTTGTGTCTTTAATGATAAAATTCGAGTACGAACTCTGATTCTACAAGTCGTTGCTGTGTGTGGAACTGTCACCAAAATGATTGAAGATGGCCCAGTGTACAATTTCACCCATCCTGTGACATTAAGCTAATTATCATACTTCTAAATGAACAATATGAAAAGAAATTATACCGATGAAAAGGCAATTAGATATTAATCTAGAGTGTATCCAAAAAGTCATGAAATTATAAACTTTGTGTACGTTAGCAATAGCCAAAGTCAAAAATTGATTTGCACATATTGTCTGTGTCTAATTGGCCTTGATTTCGTGACTAGGAGAAGCAATTTCTGCCACGAAAAGTTCCTTATAATAACAAATTTCTTCAACCACCCAAGATCAGAGTCACTCAGATTGAGGTGCCTACAGAAACGGGTGCGGTCAGGGGAATGGGTGTTGCTACTTTAATGCCCTATTGCCAATCGTCCTTTTGTGTCAAACCACATGAATGCGAGGTTTAAAAACTCACAACAATATTTATATACCAAATGATGTTTAAAGTAAAGTAACACCATAGCATGTTCGTTCATAAATAATTCCCCAAAAAAATGAAAAAGTTTGAAAATTATGGAAATAAGAAAATAAAAATAGAATTAATTATTTTTGATGATATTTTGTTATATCTAAGCCATTTGAGATTATTTTTACGATTTTTTTGCTAAAATCTATAATCAAGAAAATTAAATTTTGAGGAACGGACTTTATTTGTCTAGAAATAATAAATATTGGTTTGGCAAAGAACGAACTTGCTATGGTGTTACGATAATATAGTCTAAACCCACCTCTAGGGCCCTTTGCCAATTATCCGGATCTGCCAAACAAAAGAAAATCATGAGTTTAATGCATAACACAATCAAGTATTTAATCATCATTGAGAGTCTATGTCAAAATCTAGCCATTCATGTAATAGATACCTCAAAAACTCATCACTCAATTTTTATAAAGCATTTGATGATATATTTTTGAATATATATAGTTAACCGTGGTAGAAATAATACCATCGTGAGTTAAAGGCCCTTTAATCCATAAGAATGTTGTTTGTAGGCAATGTGGCCTATACAGATTCTACTTGGATTTAATGCCCCCTTTTAGAGGTAGGGCTCTATAGAAACTATTTAAGATAAGAAGATCGTGACTATTTACAAGGTATTTGTATTCTTGGTAATATGTATTGTTTGTGTTGTGTGTATGTATAGGTGGTTTTATGTGCGTTGTTGTTTTTTGCAATGGACACCAAAAGTTTTGGATATTTTGGATTCTCTGTTATATTTTTTTAAGACCATTAGATATGATAACAGTCTATAGTAATTAATAGTCGACAAATGCTCAATTATGTTCAAAGTAGTCTTTCTTCATTATAGATTATAAAGACTTCTCTTTAAGGATTATGTGTGTAAATTGCCTCGCCATATAGCCTCAGTGGGATGTTGCCTCGTCATCCGGATTATTTTAGATCCAGAAGAACTGTCAAAGGGTGGTGATGATGTTGGTTCCAATTCCTTCGCGGGTACTATAGTGGTGTCATCGTCTAAAGCAGCTAACATGTCATCAACATCTACCTACAAAAGTGTAGAACTTAACACTGCAAAGGAAAGTGAGTCCTAGGAGATCACCAACTTTGAGTTTCAGAGATTCTGTTGGAGAACCATGCCCTATCTCGGGCGCTAGTGGTGAAGATGGCGATTGCCTGAAAGATTGGTGCGGTGTTCGGGTTTGAATGATGGTTAAGACTTTTGTGAGTGAATGTTGTGTTAATGCTTATCTCGGTGGTTTCGTAGCTATTTCTTTGTTAGACGGTAGTTTTGGTCCGTTGTTTTTGGAGTAGCTATGAAGTTCTGCTGGTACTTCTTGTTTGACACTTAGAAGTTTTAGAGCTCATCAAATTTTGTATGACTATAAACTAGTGAAGTCCTTACTCTCCATTGCATATAATAAAATAAAAACATAAAGTTGATAAATTGTTAACTTGGCCTTCTAAACAATTTATTTGAAAATTGACATTCTAAAAGTTGAGCAATAAAGACATTGAAGCTCCAGGATAGACTATAAATTTTAATTAGTGCGTTTATTTAATATTAAATAATGTGGATTCAACTTTACTTATCTCAAATAACGAGACATCTTATGGAATTTGGCCACATACCCCCTTCAAATTAGATTTGTGTATAATAATCAATAAATTTGTTTATTTTATTTTAAACCTTATTTTTCCAAGGAAAAAACATTGTTTCTTCTCAAGAAGTGGCAATCTATGCGTGAATACTACTAGCATATGTTGTGATCAATTTTAAGCTTTGACATAGAGATTTGGAACTACACATATATGTTTTGTAAAAGTTACTAATTTTTCTTAGAATTTGTATACATGTTTTATAAATAACAAAATTTCATTGATTATCCATTTAACATTGTAAAAACAAGTTTTGTTTAAGATAAAGTGTAATGAAATTGTATATTTTCATTGCATATTTTTTTGAACATTCATGAGAGTTTCATGAAATTCCAATTCTACTATGAATGGTCCATATTTGTATAACTGTATTGTATTAAATGTAGAGTTGGTTTTTTATGAAACCACAAATAAGTCTAGAGAATCCATGAAATTGGTGGAGTCGATTCAAAGATTCACAAACTCATTTAGCAGTCATAAATTTAAGTTACATATCCATCAACTCAGCTCAATCACTCTTCTCTTAGAAACTAAAGCAATTCACAGATTCTTGCAGAACAAAATGTTAGGTAGATGGCACTTGTGAGCAAAAACCAAAAAACTTGTAAACTTTACTTGAATATTCCGCACAAATTTTCTTTACAAAGGGTAGAATTTACGTCACTTCCAAAACACCACACAAGCCATTGACCATAATTTCTAACTCAAGTAGGAATTCCAAATCACGATGGTGCACAACATACCATAGTCTGTGAGAATTCAATATTCCACCATTAATTGGAAAATTAGGAGGTTCCTTGGAGGTTCAATTCAAGACATTCTTCACTCCATACCATACCACAAAACACCGAACTCAGGCAACGAGGGGAACTTCACTCGAACACGGGAACATAGAGAACACGAACCCAAAACCGGCTCCCAAGTTGCACCACGAGAACCCCAAACCCGCGCTTAACCTAGAACCCTACTCACCGTGGATCCCCAATCTGACGGCGAAGGAGCACTCTAGGGTTTGGCGCTCACGAGGGTAACCTGGAGAGCATGAGCAGAGGCTCCCTCTCTTTCGAAGCCCAGCCATCGCCACTGCTTCCTCCCCCGCGGGCCAACTCCCCCTCCATCCTCCACCATGGTAATGTCCCCCTTGCAACTCCTCTGGTTCTGCCGCACATGACCTTTAGTTTTTTCTCTTCCATTTGATACGCTCGGCGTTTGATTTGGCACTAGCTGTGATGATGCAGCAATGTGGTTATGTGGATGTTGATCTGTTTTGTTTCTTTCTGGTGGTTAGGGTATCGATTTGAAGGCCGGTGGTCGCAACAAGAAGACCAAGCGTACCGCTCCTAAGAGCGGAAATGTCTACCTTAAGCTTCTCGTCAAGGTATGGCGTTGTGAATTTTTAGCGCTCTATGGGGTTGTTGGGTTTTGAGGTTAGGTTAATGTAGTCTGGTTTCTGGTGGGCATGGTAGTTGATGGGTTTGGGTTTTTCCTTCTGGGTTTAATATGATTTGTTAGGGTTCTTAGAGAGGCATTTATGTGGTTTTGGTGGAATTCTGTTTGCGCCAGGTGGTTGAGACTGCAGGCTCACCATTTGAGTTTTAGGGTTTCTTGTGAAGGCACGTGGTTCGCAGGAGTGGTTTTATAGTTTTGGTGATGTGGAGGTGCATGTTGAATTAGGTTATGTTAGATTTATAGGGTTCAAGAGATTTAGGGTTTTGAAGCCGGAAGTCGGTGGGATGCAGCTTTACAGGTTTTTGGTGAGGAGGACTGAGGCTCCATTCAACGGCGTTATCCTGAAACGTCTGTTTATGAGCAAGATTAACAGGCCCCCTCTATCCATGAGCCGCCTTGTCAAGTACATGGCCGGAAAGGTAATGTTCTGCTAGATGTTTTGGGGTTTGGTCTCTTCCTGTGTGCATAATTTAAACTTTGAACGACAGTCTGCACCCTAAACATCAGATTGTCGACAACAGTACATTTACTAGACGAAAAGTGCATCCCGTATCGCAAAGCTTATTCCTTTCTGCTGAACTTTCGCAGGAGGACAAGCTTGCTGTGTTGGTTGGTACCGTCACTGACGACACCAGGCAGTTCGAGGTCCCAGCACTGAAGGTCGTTGCCCTGCGCTTCACCGAGACCGCCCGCGCCCGCATCTTGAAGGCTGGAGGAGAATGCCTTACCTTCGATCAGCTCGCTCTGCGTGCACCAACTGGATCCAACACTGTAAGTTGTCCTGAAGCCGTTTTTCTCTTTAATGAGGTGATCCTGCCTATATGACATTTCGAATCAGAGCAGAGATGCATACATGCACTTCCGACCTAAAGTTGGTCAATCGCATGGTCTGTAAAAACTGGTGCTAGACTATCGGTTGGCGAGTGGGTGGTTTACGCATTCTGTGATTATTCCGTGCAGGTTGCTAACTTAGATGTGTTTGTCACTGAAGGTTCTTCTGAGGGGTCCCAAGAACGCCCGTGAGGCAGTGAAGCACTTTGGAAGGGCGCCTGGTGTGCCACAAAGCAGCACCAAGCCCTACGTACGCTCCAAGGGCCGCAAGTTCGAGAAGGCCCGTGGTCGTCGTAACAGCAGAGGCTTCAAGGTCTAGATACTTTGTTATCTTCGTTCTGAATAGATGGATTCTTTCATCCAGATTGGGGGGATACCAATTTTGCCTGCTATACAGATACAATTTGGTGTCATTGTCTCTTGCAGATCATGTTTATTTCTGGTTGGTGTACCCGTCGTTTGAATGCTACAGTTTTGAATACCCAAGCAAGAAATTGCAGAATCAAAATTTCACCATTTTATTTCCCGTGTCGCACTTATTACAATATGAGCCATGCTTCAATTGAAAATTGTCTCTGAATCAGCTGCGGCTTTAAACAAAACATCAGTAAGCACATCAGTCTAATTGCCTCTATGAGAGTCATGTATTCAACAATTACACCATGTGACATATTCCTCAAGGATACTGCTGCTCCGGAGTATGGTTTCACTCTACGGTTCAATCCCGGTTTTCACAGAATTATCAGAGGGTAAACCGCATTACGGTTGACGTATCCTAACTCGTCCAGAGAATGTGTGAAAATACCTCAAACATTTAAGAGAAGATGTCACATAATCCTACGAAATTTCTCAAGGCATGATGAAGTATTCTCTTTCAAACTGACCACCCCAATGCGACAGCAGTGCAAATTCATGTGTACTTATGCGGTGAATTGTCGACGTCACATCCATGAAGCCACAAAAGACACATCTGCACTCTGTAGCAGTCCATTTGTCAAGTTTCCCAGAACAGAATGTTCTGGAGTTCCAAAAGCACACACACTGGCAAAGAACGACGTAAGTCACAGAAACGCTGAGAACCAACATATGGCGCAGAATGACCGGCATCCGAGCCAGTTTTATTCCAGAATCCAACCACCTTCACTGACCCGAAACTCGCAACAAACCTTCATTCCCACGACTCACTGCACTCGCAAGGAAACCAAAGCAGATGGCAACCATGGCGAGGGCCACATCGCTCGCAGCCTCGGCCAACGCTCTCTTCTCCTCCTCGAGCCCCATCTCCTCCGCTGCCACTCGCGCTCCTCAACTGGGCTCTTGCTTCGTCGACCGGAGTTTCAAGCTGCGACAGGGGCTCGTTGCTGCCAAGGAGACGAGGAAGGAGGCGAGAGCTATGGATGGGTTCCTGAGCATGCTGGGATTTGGGTCTCGTGGAGCCAAGGAGTTTGACCCCGCCGACGTTGCGATTGCGCAGGGACCGGATGATGATAAGCCTGCGAGTGGGCACCAGTTTGCCTGCTTCGGAGCGGGGTGCTTCTGGGGCGTTGAGCTTGCGTACCAGCGCGTGCCTGGTGTGACCAAGACCGAGGTCGGGTATACTCATGGGCAAATGCACATGCCTACTTATGAGGCTGTGTGCTCTGGCCAGACAGGTGTGTTGTTGCTGTGATTTGATTGAGTGGGTTGCTTGCTTGGTTTTGAATTCGACGAGTTTTGTTTCATTGAGGGAGGCCTAATTGGATGCATGCCTGTGAACGCGAGTGGTCAATGTGGATATGGTTGAGGTTTGTAATTGTGGGAGACTGGTCCTGATGTTTCCTGGGGTTATTGAGATGCCTGGGTTGTTTTGAAAGGTGCACCGACTCGTCTCTTCCAAACTCTGTGGATAATGTTTGTTATCCTTTTCTTTTGGACGTTTCAGAACTCTGTCGTGGTTTTTTTACCAAGAGTTTAGATTGGGTTTGAGAGGGGGACGGAATTTTGATAGGGGTTCGTTGGGGGATGTGTGATGGTTGTGCTCAAGGAGGATGAGTGACAAGAAATGATCGTTCCGCCCATTTTGTGTGTCGGTCCTCGGGAAGTGAAAGTCCGGATTGCTTTTCAGATTCTCTCTTTTCTTGCCTTCCTTTCTCTTTCGGATTCCTACACCGTTGTTTCTTGGTTAGTTATCAGTGGGCCTGCACTTCGTTTCTGCATGCCGCTTGTCACATGTCAGAATTGATTGTGCTTTCAGTATATACAATTCTGTGTTGTAGCTATCATGATAGGGTTAGAAGATGAATGTCGAAACTTTGTGGTGTTTGTAAGTATCTCTTTTGATATGTTAATGGTCCAGCGTGCTTGTAGAGCGCCTTGCATGTTACTAATTATGAACAGTGTCCAGTCTCTTCAATGTCGTTTTGTTTTCCTGAGTTGCGACTGAATTCATATGCATACACTTTCCATGGGTGACAAGGAGAGTGCTTCTTTGTTCCACTATTGAAATGCTACTGGTAGAGTGTTGTACTGCTTTTACTGCTCCTTAATAACAACATGGACTGATACAACGAAGATTTTGTTTGGAAACAGGACATTCTGAAGTTGTGAGGGTGGAATACAATCCAGCGGAGGTCAGTTACGATAAGCTACTCAATGTATTCTGGGACCGACATGATCCCACAACTCTCAATCGCCAGGTATGCACGACCCATCTTCTTTTAGAAAATTGCTGGGTGAAGTTATTTAACCTTTTGAAGGTGCTTCATACAATACTGTATGTTGTTTACGTCATCTTGGAAATAACATCTACCATCTGTTTTGACAGGGCGGTGACGTTGGAACCCAATATCGATCTGGCATCTACTTCTACTCGCCCGAGCAAGAGAAGGTAGCCAAGGAATCACTCGAAAGTCACCAGACGTCTTTGAACCGAAAGATTGTCACTGAGATTCTCCCAGCTAAGAAGTTTTACAGAGCAGAGTCCTATCATCAGCAGTACTTAGCCAAGGGTGGCAGGATGGGTTTACGGCAGTCAGCAGAGAAGGGTTGCAAGGACCCCATCCGATGCTACGGCTAAGTTTGCGCACATATCTTGCTGAGCTGTACATGAAGTTTTTGTAGAATACATTAGCCTAGCAAATGCTGGACCCCTGTACGAGGATTTTATTTAAGCTTGTTCTGCTATGTGAGTTATAAAAAGAATATTTGTTACGTTGATTCTTGCAGCAGAGCTACGTGTAGCTATTACGCTTGTCTTCTGTACATGTCGGAAGTGGGAATACCATACTTTATCCGGAATCCAAGTTCCTCATTTGCCGTCTCTTATGACGCCTCTTCGTTTGGATTGGTATGCTCTTCCTTAAGGGTAGATTTTGGTCTATGTACCTCATTTTTAGGTATGATCTTTGATTTTCCATTTATGATTTTAATCTTCCATTTATGATTTTCAAATTTTCAATGACTTTGAGGTGCTTCAAATATTTTGCTCAAGACCTTGGAATTTATTATTGAAATTACAGTTTAAGTATGCTTTTGGTAATGGTTATGATCTTTGTCACTTGTTTTGTTCTGTTTCATTGCGGGTGTAGTTTCCACTAATGATGTGTTGGCATCAAGTGGATAGAATGTTATGTAGTTACGTTTATGTGAGTTGGTTATGAATGTGAATGAGGGGCAAAATGTGAGAATATTGATTCATCAACCACAATATTTAGAACCCTTTTAACACAATGTCGGAGATTTAAATTGAAGGTAAACTAAGCAGATGTATAAAAATTTAGTTTATATAAACATGTTAGATTTTTACAAAAAACCACTCATTTGAAATACAAAAACCCTGAATGTGTGACTTACCCTAAACCTAGACTCTATGTTGATTTCTTGTATACATTATTTCTCCATCACTTAAAAAAAATAAAAAATTATTAAAGTAAACAAACATACCTGAAGGTTGTAGCCTGCTGGAGTCCAAGTTGTGAAGTCGCAGCAGAACCTGTGCACAAGCTCTCCACAAAAATAAACAACCAAAAAACAATTGAGCCATTATATACCTTTCAAGCGGATTCGTCCATTGTCCGCTCATCTAGTGCATCTTATTTGAGCCTGCCAAATTGCTTACTTGCCCTCTGTATGATCCACCTTGCTTACCTCTTGTACTGCCCACATTACAGTCCTTGTATTCCAAAATTTATCAACACACGGGCTGAATATATACCGAAAGGAGAGTGAAGTTATCAGTGCATAGCCTCAACACAGAAATCTACTCTTGAATATATATAAAATCCGCCAGTCAAGCGGTTTCGTCCGGGCTCCTCCGTCCAACTTGGAAACCTATCCTTGCCAGGTTGCTCTTGAGGAACGATTGTTGCAAGAGTTAGCTGAAGACAAATTATATCACTAAGCTTCAACTTCTAACTGAAGCACAAAGAAATGTGTCTTTGTCTGTCTGCCAACACCAAGATACCACGACATGGAAGTCCGAATTAGCGATGAGAATCACAGTTCGGAGTATATGCAGTACACAAATTGGGTGCTCAAAGTTCAAAATTCGATTGCATTAATTCTCAGGACATTTTTTTCCCATGCTAAAGTTAACAAAGATCATGTGAAAATCATGTTCTACAGATAAACAAAACCTCACACACAAGTCTGGCTAACAGATGAGTAACTAATGCACATTTAGTGCCGCAACTGAGAGAATACATTACAAGCTGATCAAGCTAGTAAGGGATTTTAATCGTCAAAGGATTTTTGTTTTCGAAATGAGTAGTAGGCCTTGAGCTCCTTGTTCGACGCCCGGTGAACGGTACTCCCTATCCGAGCTGCAGCTCTATGGCACTGGAGAACGGCCTTCAAATCCGTCAAAACCTGACCGACATCACAGAAATAGGAATGCTGGAAATTGCTAAGCCCCACACCAGTGGCGTCCACCACATCAACGAATTCGTCTAAAAGCGCGACGTCGTTGCCTCTGAGGTAACTCCGAAGGTCACCCAATCGAGGAGTTACCTGAAGGTGGAGACTTCGGGAGGCTTGCAAAGCCGTGTCGTCTGTGGAACAATACACTGTCAGCGTGGGGAGGCCCCCATCCACAGATCCAGAATTTGAATTTGGTGATGAATCTTGTGTGGAGTTCCACAACAGTTTCCCCTTGAAGTCTTTCAATGTTTCCACCAAGTCGAGGAATCTTTGATGCGTCTCATCCGCTGCAGCAAACACAACTTGGGAAAGGGGAACCCGGGGTTTACGTACTAGTTCATCACCGGCCAGGTTTTTGAAGTGCCTGGTGAGCGCTCGTACTAAAGCTCGGTTTCCCATGCTGTGAGCCATGAGGTGAACCTTGTTTGCCTCCGTTACCTAATCAAAAGTTACATACACAAGAATTAGGTCTGTCATATATTCGTAATAACACAGTCAGGCTCAGTTACACACTAGCAGAAATATTGTTTACTGTGACATGTCATTAAGACTAAATGTTTGTAACAACAATCATGTCTTTAAGTGCCATTCTGATTCACTAGAGACATGTCACATTAGACAAGATTTCTACTAGTAACTGTGACAGTGTGTTTGAATCAATCGACAACACAAGCATGAATCCGTTACCTGATGAGTGATTGTGTAAATGAAATCATCTAGCGGGAGCACCGTCTTCCTAACGTTCTTCTCATCTTGGAAGTATCCCCATGGCGTACCTTGAGAAGACCAACTATAGAGAATCACAATTCCTTGGAATTCCAGGTCCTTCTTCAGCTGTGCTGCGCGTTTCACGGCCTTAGTGAGAGTAGATCGAAAACCATGGACGAAAATAAGAATGTCAGCTGCCGAGTTGCTGCTGATCGGGCTGCTTTTCTTGGCTTTCAAAACGTGCTCATTCGCCATCTCTAAGAACTCCGTCTTGTTATGTCGTGGTTTTGTGTCCATCGAAAGAATGATGACATGCTTCGATGGATCTGCCTCCTCGCTTCCTAAAGGAGCTTCCAGCTTACCTGCCCAGGGATGCAATACATATTTAATAGAGCTAAAAATATAGTAGTATACATACATTGAACGTATATTCAGGACGGAATAGATATGTGTGTACAAAGGTTTTTAGACATATAAACCCCCATATACAGTGGGTTTTTAGAGGGGTCATGAACGGAGGTGGGTCTCAAACATAAATTTGTAGAATGCACCCCGGGCTTACCTGTTACATGTTTTCGAGGGATAGCAACCTCCATCATTCCATATTGCAACCACGACTTGCAACTCGAACAACATAATTTCCGTGTGACGCCATTGGAAATCCCATCCTCTGTAAACTGACGGTCTGTGGCGTACAAAATTTTGGTAATATCGTAATCATGCTCCATCACTGGCGTGGAACCTGAGGTACATTTGCCGAGGTGAGGTCGCCGAGGTACATTTGCCGAGGTGAGGTCGTCGATACTACAGTTGTCCCTTTGAGGCGGAGTCTGAGAAATTCCCTCAATCCCTGTAATATTGTTTCTCGTTGCACCACCAAATGATGCTTTGTTCACCTCATGTAGCTGTCTGATGAGTTCTTTCACTAATTTCTGACAGTTTTTCAACAGTTCGGTCTGGTGGTATCCATCTCCCCCAAGCTCCGCCTCAAATATCTCTTTGAGCTTCTCATCACGAGTTAGTTTCAACGCAACAAAATCAGACCACGTCTGGTGGTTACTGGGTACATCTTCATCAAGAGCCTCTGCCAATGTAGGCTTCGATTGAATTAATCTAAGGAGCTTCTCGTCTATCACACGCGTCACTTGCTCTACTGATCGTTGAGCGACAACAGCTCCAGGCTGAGCAGGTATAACCTGTGAATTACACAAGATTTTTATCAATATCTAGAAGTATTCGTACTATGTGACTTGGCTAAGCTTAAAAAACGTACAAAGGGTGTGTACATAATTAGGTCAAATTCTCAAATTTTTTACATTTTCAAAATTCAGTGTAGAAGCACAACTCACTTTTTGTATTGCGTCCAATGCTTTCTTGAGCACGTCCTTCAGTTCGTTGTAGAAGGCCAACCAATCATCTTTGGAGCAAGTAGTGCCAAGCTCATCAACTTTCTCTAGCAGTGATTGCAATAGAAAAAACCGAGGGAGGAGCTGTTGGGGGAGCCGCTGCTCCTGCTGCTGCCGTTTCGAATTCAGCAGCGATGCCGTGGCCCATGTCAAGGCAATGGCTGCGCCTCCGAGAAGGAAATGGGGACGACGTGGGCGTGACAAGTTCATCCCTTGTATTTAGCTGATGATCACTGTGAGAGAAAAACACGAGCAACATAACCACAAGAAGGAAAAGAGTCGACATTTCACTGTCCTGATCAATCTTGGCAATGTGAACTTACAGACTAATCTAGTGCAAGGTACATAATATTCTCACCTTGGCGTCAGAGCTGCAAGAAGTCCACGAATCTCCTGGTATGCATATGAATTCGCCACCTATAGAAGACTCAAATCTCAGACACTAAGATGGAACTTGATGAACATGACCTCAATAAGGAGCTGGGTCCAAACACAGGAAGGAGAAGAATCCAAACAACGACAGAGCTGTACATTGGGCTTCTCCAAGTGATCAGAACTTGGGGGGAAAAAAGAAACTTCTAGCGCTGAATCCCAGAAATGAGTTTAGAGCATCTACTCCATATCTGCACTTTCACACACTCCGAATGTTTATCATAGTCAGGCCTAGCTTTGATACTTGCAAAGAATCGAAGTCCAGTTGTCTGGCGCCACCTAGTCACTAGGTAGGTCGAGGCAGTGTTGACTCTGCAAATAATATACTCCGTATAGCTTACTATGCTTCGAGACAAACTTTACAAAGGATGTCATGGCCTATACTTAAAATTAGACAATTTATATGGGATAACTTACTGGACTATGGTAGAATAAGTTGGAAACGAACTCTTAAGGAGATTGCTAGAGCTACCTTTGAAGCCCAGATCCAAGATGCGCTCAAAGCCTTCGATTCCAGTGGATGAACAGGCATATCCTGGGTAGAAGAGAAGGTCTAATCGTAAAGTGGAGCTTCCTGGATTTAGTTGGTTCCTTTGTGCTCTGTTGTTTTGGTTCAGTTACTTTGTCCAGAGGTCCGTTCCTCGCACTAGACTTCGGTCTGTGAGGGTTGTATCTTAGGGTTGTATCTTATTCCTTTGCAATGAAATTCTTCATTTGCCTCCCAAAAAAAAAAAAAGACTCTACAAAGAATCGACTTTAATTAGTATACCATCGTCCAGACGTGATTAGGGCGAATGTGTTTTTGTGGGGCCAGTGATACAGCAATAATGCAAACTTTAAAAAGAATCAACTTTAATTAGTATACCATAGTCCAGATGTGACATGGGCGAAGTTGTTTTCGTTGGGCCAGTGATACAGCAATAATTCTACAGTATGCATGAAGCTAAAATACCCAGGTCATTGGCGGTCAGTATGCTACCAAGTGGCATCAACTGTACTAGAGCTTAGTTCACATGGAACGCAACAATGTAAGTCAACAATCACGAAACAATCAAACAAATTACCATAGTGAACCGCCCATGAGGTGGTGGAGGTTCCGCCCAAACACGATGCTACTCTGTACAGTCAGTGATCTAGCCCTGGCTCTAGCGATACTTGGGCAACTTGCAATTGAGTCAAGGAGGGCAAAGTTCTGCATTCTTCAACGACCTCAGAAGTTAGGAATCTGTACCATTTGCGATCTTGCAGCGATACAGTCCAGAGTGTAGCATTTGAATTACTCAGTGCGACCATTCATGTCTTTGCGGCTCTTGTAGTTGGACGATTAGCTGAGAGACGACCTAGCTAGTGATTGAGCTTCGATAGACTGTGTCACGTTCAGGAATCTCGACACTCAGTTGCAGCTCTTTGGGATATCCACACGTTCAAATAAAGAGCTTGTCCGATTCATGTCGCCGCGCAAAGTCATGAATCAGTTTCACGCGGGCTGGAAGCTGGCTGTACAATGTGTTCTAGTGTATGCACATGTTTTATGCTGCAGTGTCGAGAAATACAGAGTTGGAGGAAGAGTGGCCTTGTGTTTGCTTCTGCTGAAACCATGGTCCGAGGACCATGTTTCTACTGCTCCTGGTCCTAGTCGTGGAATTAGCAAGGAGCGTGCCCGCTCAAGGATCAAACCAAAGCCGAGAAAGGGGTTTCAAGTCCCGAAGAAGTTACCACGACGATGGATCCCTCTGCTATGGAAAACTGCAATGCAAACGGAATCAAAGGTTTGCAGTACGTGTTCCCTTTGTAAACTAGGTTTGGTCACCTTCAAATATTGCCTTCACACTCTAGTTGATAAGAAAGATTTTTGGCCTTTGGTGCCCTGCTCTCATCCGTTTGCGGAGGATGTGAGGGAACGCTTGACAATGTGCCATCATTGGTCGGTAACTGAGAAGGAGCAGTTTCAGTTCCACGCGCAAGCTGCACTTGATGCAGAGTTGAGAATGGATTGGACAGATGCTGCCGATCATTATCACCGTAGTCTCGCTATCGCCGAGGAGGTCAAGGACGGACTAGGTTGTCGTGCAAGCCACTTGTGGCTGCAAATGTGGGCTGCATTTGCCCTAATTTCTCTCTATCACCTCAAGTTAAAAGACTATGACAAGTATTTTCACCTGTCGTTCCGAGTCTCGATACTTCTGGAGGCCCATGTGCAAGACTCTCTCTCCTACTTGACTGCAAGCTCCAAGAAACCTTGCTACCAACAATTTCTCAGAGTGGAGGCTGTGTTGCTCAACACTGAAGCGGAACTTCAGGCAGATCGCAACCGAGTGAACTTCGAACGTGGGTTTCTCAATCTGGTGTCGGGACAAGTATGTACCCAGCGTCATGAATCATATGTAGAGAAACATGGGAAGCATGTCTTGAAAACCAAACTAGCGATCTCTGAAGTGGAGTTGTGTGGACAGTTGTGTTGCCAACACGGACACGCTGGAAATTACACAGAGTATTTTCATTGGAGAAAGAAGTTGAAGCGGCTAGCTGCGGAAGATTGGTGGAGGTACACTCCGAATTTTAACCATTCGTTTGTGCATTTGGAGACTGGGATTTCAAGCAAAGACCTAGATGCTCTTGATCTTCCGAGGTATTATATGACGAACACGGCGGAGTGTTATTTGGACAGCTCTCTTACATATTATACTGATGAATTGGACCCTCACGGCCCACTTGTATTGCACTCTTGCTTTACATATTATGACGACTCAGGTATGGATGGGGCTCGCTTACACACGGTATACGATCTTGGGGTAAAGGATTTTGATCAGGGTAAAGGCGAACTGGGTTTAGGAGTCATGAAGTATGTTGTACAGCTGGTGAAGCAGAATTGGCATGGTGGCTCAGATCGTTCAAAACTTTCCATGATGCAGGTTTGTCAAACCCAGATCATCAAATGGTTTGACAGTTTTACTTACGAAGAATTTGACTCTTGGTTGGATCCTGCACAGCAACGAGAACGACGTCGTGAGGAAGCTCGCAGAATCACAGCATTTAATGAATATTTTGTAACAGCATGGGCATTGGGTCTTAGATCAAGTTCGATAGTACTTCGCTCCAATCAATGGCGAATGGGTAGGATCCATGCCAGACGAGCACTTATCATTTTTTCCAGTATCCTGGATCTCATGCACACTGAGGAGTCGGGGAATCCTGATAGGGGTACTCACAATCCTCGAGACAGTTATGTTCACACTGAAATTCACGGGATATGGCATAACGCGTTCGGAGTGGGTTCCGTATTCTCAGACTATGCCGATGCTTGGCTCCTAGGAATGCAGCATTATAGAACTGCAGCTTTGATTGCTGGGCTAACTACTTTCGAGTTACGGGATACTTATCAAAAGCTGGATAAGACGCTGGTATCTGCTAAGTTGGGGGATAGGTTTGCGGAAGCATGTTTTCAGCTTCAGGACATGATTGTGCAATATCAACATATCCAAAAAATGTTACTTACTTGTTGTAGGGAATTCTCAAACCAGGGACCAAGCGTGAGAAAGTTCTTGGAGTACGGTATGCCGGGTGTAGCTGATGGCTCAAATTCGACTCCCTCGGCGAGTAGACCACAATCAAGCAACCTCACCTTGCAACAGGAGGCATTCGTATGGGGTGAGAGAATGTTACACTCCTCACTGTTGTACCAATTGCCGACGAATCGGTTGTCTTTCCAATCCCAATTAGAGCTACGCAGGTTCCACCAGGATGATGGTGTTGCATGGGATGTCCTGAAGAGTGCTCGAGCTGCTTGTGGAGCTGGAGCTGTTGTTGTTGAGTACCATTTCTTGGATCCAACCAGGATTGGTATTTACGTACTGCGTAAGCGCGAGGGTGTAGTATTGCGGACCTATGAGACGAAAACAACCCGGCATAAAAGCTTTGAATCTAGGGATCTCTTCAATGGTGTGGGAGAGGAAGCGTGGGATATCTGTCAGGAATTAGACAAGGGTTCCATCATCGACATGGATGATACCGAAGGCGTAGTTCCAAAGTCGTTGATCCATTTGCACACCCTTTTATACGATCCAATAGCTGACCTGCTTCAAGACATGCCCGAAGACGAGAAGCTAGTGATCATCCCTGGACTTGGCTTCATGAAAGTTCCTTTCTCTTTGCTCTACAATCCGCGTTCGAAGCAGTTTCTCTTCGAAAGACACGTAATCTCTCTTTCGCCTTCCCTTCAAGTGATCAAGCATCTGGCGAGCTCGTTCGCCGCCATCCAAAGCTGCTCTCTGGTGAATGACCACATAGTGGGTGCTACCATCACCGATCACAATTTGAAATCAGGTGCGGCTGAACTCAAATTGCTCGTCGATGTTTTCGGAGAAAAAAACGTAACGAAGGTGAACAAAGACGAAGTCACGGTGACGGAGGTGTTGGATCAAGTGCGCATCCCCTCCAAGAGAGGCTGCTGTCAAGCTTTCTTGCATATTACAACCCATGGAGGTGCAGATTCGCAATACCCAAGTGGGGTCTTACACGTTGGCAAGGACAACTCCGGAGCTTTGCGGTCGGAGGAGATTGTGAGCAGCGGGATGGACTTGCGAACGTTCGTGGTGGTCTTGGCCGCATGCCAATCAGCACAGGGAAAAGAATCTTTCGAAGGTGGGTATATCAAAGGTTTCATACAAACTGAAACCAGTGCTTAAATTTTACTTCAAGTGCTATTAAATTAGTAACAATTACATTGTTCACTTGTATTTTTTGGGATAAATGTCAATTTTAGGTATAGATTAAGGACTGAAAAGTGTTTGTAACCAGTCCACAGTAAGGTCTTAAAAGAGTTTAATAAGCACTAAAATGCCTTAGATTCTTTCTAAAGCCTACATAATTTTGAAGACTTCATTCTGAGTCCTTAGTAATTCGGACGCCCTATTGACCTTTGATCGTGAATGCACCAGGTTTGCTCAACTTACCCCGTGCCTTCATGATCGCTGGAGTGCCTTCTATAGTGGCGTCGCAATATTTGGTGGATGATGATATCAACCCTGTGTCTAATTCCGCAGCGACACCACATCTGATGTCGATGTTTTATACGAATTTGAGCCGAGGCAAAGATGTTGCCACCGCTCTGTGCCACGCCATGCGACATATGAAATCTCAGGGGAGTGCGTGGGAGCTCTATCAGTATGGAGTTTTTGTTGTGTGGGGCTTGCCCTCGTGTAAAATACCTCCTCACATTCGCAAGTCGTTGCTGCGTGGCCGAGGGTACCGAGTGTACACTTATGAAGAGAGGAGGCTACAGGCTGCTAGGAAGTTAGGCTTCTCGAGGTCACTAGCGGAAGGCGAGGTTGGTTCCAAGGAAGAGGAAAGTGATTAACTGAGCGACCAGGCAGAGGCGAGGCTGCACATCGAGATGCAATGCAAGCTCAATACGTCCACCCAGAATGGCCGACGGCCTTCTTCATGCAAGCTGCGGCCCTGACGAAGCTAGCTAAGGCATGGACACAGATGCCAAGGATAACTTATGTTGAAAGAAGGTACGGTGCTGCATTGCACATGAAGAGGCAGAGCGCGTTTGCTTAGTTTGTAAGTCTTTCTGACCACTCTCCCACTGTGAGATGACAATTTATTTGTGTACGATTTTGGTTTGCCATCCGAACAGCCGAGTCTACACTTTTCTTTCGTTTTTTCTTCAGTTTGTGACAACAGTAGACCAGTCACCAGTGGTAGTAGTTGATCAATCTTGTGTAACGAGGTGCAGCTTTTTGAGCTCCCTTGCTCACATTCGTATATGGGGGGAAGCACAATAAAGTGGACCACAAAAGTGCTTAGCTCATTGCCAATTTCAGCCTGTTGTGTAAACACGCTAGAAAGTGGCATCTAAAACTTCTTGATGGAAAATTAAGTTTAGGACACGGAAAGTAGACTTGATGTACTACAACTTCCGAAATTTGCGTTCGTAGTTGTTGAGTTGAGACACCTCTATGAACACGACAAAGTTGAACAAAGTGAATGCAGTCATTTGGAAAAGTGACCGTATTACATTGTAGTTTTGACAGAAATCACTTTTGACTTTGTGGGGCCCTTTGTTTGTACATTATGCTTGTAGAAATGATCCGGGTGGCCGTGTTTGCAATCCTAGATTGGCAAAAAGTATCCCCGGGACGTTTTTAAAACACTGTTTTCGGTGAAACTTTTTGTGAGGTTTTTTTCACCAAACATTGTTTTTTAAATTGGAAAAAACATCCTCTAAAGACAATAGAGGGCCCCAAATGAAGAAATCAAGACTTTGGAAAAGTTCATTTTCAAGATTTAGAACTACGGGTCAAATAAAGTTTCAATTGAAGATGTTTTTTTCATGGAAATGTGTGTAAGATACCTTACGACACCTTGAAAAGTGACTAAAATGCTCAAAAACTACACCAAAATGCTCAAAATCAGCTTTGAGCTATAAAAAACAGCACACTTCATATTCACTTCCTAGTGATCACATATTGCACTTGGTGGTCCACTTTATTGTGCTTCCCCCCATATCCAGGACCACATGTCTTACATTTCCATCATCTTTTTTACGCGCTCCTTTTCTTGTCAATTTGGAGTTATCATGTTCAAATCCGAAGACTGTAATGTTCTCAGTTGATGTCGAGACTCTAATCACCACATCAGCGGTATTAATTCGAGGAACGTAATGCTAACCAGGAATATCTGGGTTGTTATGAGGGACATAAGATGTGAGTTTTGTATCAGGATTGTTACGTATGAGTGTGAGTTAAAGTGCAGGGGTAGGAGTTTGCATCATGGTCAACATCAGTTGCAAATTCGAAGGTGTTGCAATCACCGGTGGGTTATGTCAGTTGTGTGAAGAGATACACTAGTGGAAACATGCGACAACTACACCAGTGAACTACACCGTAATATTGCATTGGTGCTCATCTAAAAAAATATTCAGCCTCTGATTGGGCAATGCCAGTTTTTGGTGTAAACAGAGGGCGGTCATCGCGCTCCATAGCCAAGTATAGCTTCTCGAAAAACGAGCAACTGCCAGCCAATCAGAGGCCGATTTATTCCGGGCTTGGGAGATGGGCCCAGTATAATGCGAGGCAGGGGGAATTCGAGTTTACCGATGACCTTTCTGTTTTACGCACTTCGCCGTGATGCACTAGTAAAATCAGTAGAGGACTTCATCCACCGATACTGAACCTTATAGACTCCTCGGTTCATCGAGTATAGGTGAAACTGTGTCCGCGTTACCATGTCGGGGTAAGGAGTAGTAATTTGATGAGTGATTGATACCCGCTATTGGGTATACATGAACTTTTGAGGGGTTAGTGCACAGTGGGTTAGTGCACAAGTCATTGACTATACACATAATATGGGATAATGCAATGTAACCACGTCTGTATTCTTCCATCGAAATTTTTGAACACAAATTAGCATTGCGTTGGCACTTTAACGACAACAGTTCATGGGTTCGGAGTCTTCCATATCGACATTTACAAAAAACAATGATGGGAGTCAAGGCATTGTATTATGAAGTCTGCTGGCTCTTTTAGATTCAGAGAGAAGGATACGGGGCATGTGAAACAAGGTTCATTTCTGAGACGTAAACACTACATCCCCTGTCTACATATTAAATCTGGAACATGTCATGTCTAACGTTGCTTCTGCTATCAAAACCACAAAGCAGGAGAAAGCAGAGATCATTTCAACACAGGTGCAGGAAGGAATCGGGCATGGGCGATCTACAGTTCCTTCAACAGATCCGACACTGCCTGCAGATGAGATTCGCGCATTTCGATATTTGCTAACGCCTCAGAGTGTTTTGCTTCCGCTGCCGCGAGTTCGTTGGTCGCTTTGAAGACGGCTGCCACTTGACGTTGCGCCTTGAACTTCCATGCAGCGAGTCGACGATTTGCGGAATTTTTGTTCTCGGCCCACGAGTCACAAAGTGTTTCGAAGATCGTGATGATCCTGTTCTGCTCAACCTTGTGCTCTGTTGATGCAGCACCCGTGTATTCAACCAACGCATTCATGAGAACACCGCGAGCTCGACCATACTCTAGTTCGGCACGGTCGACCGAACCTGTTTTCTCTGTGCATTTGCGATTGACAAATTTCAGGTGCTCACGTAATTCATGCAAACGCATCTGCTTCGTCTGTAACTCCAAGTTGGCCGCGTGGAATAACTCTCTTAGTTTAAGCTTCTCGGCTTCTACGGCATGTGCTACCGCAGCTCGCACACCCTGCAGACCAAGCAAGGCGGAGTCGTCCAGGTTGAGAATTCGAGATGATAAAGAGCTGCGTGGGATGTTGCGCTGGTTCGGTGCTGTTTCATCTTCTACTTTGACGTCAGTCCAAATGTGATGGGGCTCCTCGTACGGTTCTGCAATCGGAGTTGAGAAAGCTTCCAAGACTCCGAGTGAAGGAGCTGTGAACTGTGCAGATGCATACGTTGAATTCCAATGTTCATTAGCCGGGGACAATTTCAATCAGGACAACACCTCACAGCACAAAGAATTAAGTTCAAGACGAAGTGATTCAATTCTGGTTTCCGGAGAGTTATATTATCAAGTGAGAGGTGCACTGACCATACCACTCAAATATTCCCCCGGTCCTCTACTAGAGGAAGACGGAAATACGCTGAACGAAAATGAGTTTAACACAGGGGACAGTACGCATGAAACAGAAAACCAAACATGATATTTGACAGGAAACATGAATCAGGTAGCGAATGACAAAGAGTAACCAGCCCACACATAAATGGAGGAACTTACCTGGGATTGGAAGGGCGGAATGACTTTCCTGACCTTCGTCAGGGGAAGCTCTAATGCTCGGAATTCTGGGAGTATTCGAGGCACAGTGGAGTGCGACTGGTGTCGGTGGGTGACTTTGAAAGCAAACTCAGCCCAATTGACGTCCATACCCTGTGCCTCGGCCACCAAACCTCGTGCAAAGTGGAAGGGCATAGAGCCGCTCTCGGGCCAATGCACTTGCAGGACCCGGACTAGAAGGATTCGGACGTAGTGTTCGTACTCGGGGCTGCCAAAGTTGCGAAATGTGTAACGAGATCCTTGCTTGGGGCCCCAGAATTCGACAAGTGCTGGACGACTTGGCATGAGTTCAGAACTCGTGACGCTGGGGATAACACCTTCATTGCTGAGTCCCATAAACTCCACGTACCACCCAACCTCGCCCACGTCGGACGGTGCCATGTCTGAGATACTACTATGTCAACACGAATGCAGTCGAAGGGCAAATTACCACACGAAGAGGGCTAGACATGTGCGGCAGGGCATGCGAAATGTGGATCCGGAGCTCCTCCGGAGAGAAAGGAAATAGAGGATATGAAATAGGCCATGCAGGAAGAAGGAGAAGAGGGTAGTAATATGGGCAATTGACAGCTGTGTGAGAGGATGGTTAACCTACATGTTCCAACCCACCTGGACGCATGAGGGTTTGGGTGTTCAATCAGGCGAGGTGAGACGGCTGACTTAACTTGCATGGCGACTCCACCTCCCCCTGCAATCATTTCAGCATGCCATTACGTTGTAAGAAGTCACATCGCCAAGATTTACCAAATAATATAAAATCTCACTAATTCGTAAACGAAACAGACTAATCTAGACGTTTAGTAAGATTCAGTGGACATGCGTGATACAAATTCAGGGGAAGGCTCAGTAATGCAATATGCTCTGAGAACAAAAGGCGCGTCCGTCTCACATCGAAACTACCTGGAGAAAAGTAGGCAAGATCGGTAAACAATGTTCATAATCTGAAAACGAAAGAAGCAAATTGCAACTAATGAAACACTTCCTCAAAAAACAGTATGCCTAGGAGTGAAGAATCGCCCTTAGTCAAGCCAGAATATCATCTGCTGGATCCTTACAGTGTCCGGATGGAAACACATGCCTGGGTTAGTGATAATCGTGCATATGAGTAACATATAAGTAAGGGTGAACTCAGAACACGACAATCAATGGTCACCACATATAAAAAACAAAAAACATGCAAAAAACGAGTCCTCTACTGCGATGTTGTGTCGTCTATAACGACGTAAATTTATGAAGACGATGCCAATGGATTAAAACAAGGCTATGCATGAGCACAATGAGATTATAGAAATATTTGCCGCAAAGTAGGGCCAGCATTGGATTAATGTAAAATCACTGACATTACAGAGAGTAGCGTGCATTAACAACGAGATCTGGAAAGAGGCAACTGTGCTAATAACACTGAAAGCCGAAAAAAATAGAACCATCCCAATAATGTGTTTCATATAAAGCGAAACAGCCCTGTAAATGATCTTCCAAAACTCCACGCAATCTTCCGTCTGCATTACAACAAGTATGTCAGATATCGAGCATCCAATAAGTGGAGGATATACCACGTTACAAGAGCAATTAGTAAGGACATATGCATGTAGAACACAAATTGATGTGGAAATTCAACCATACGGTAACGAAGAGCAAGGAAGAAGAGTACCAGGTTCACTCCACGTATTGAAGATCAAATTCGTCCTTGTATTGCATGTCATCAAGGTGGAATTCTTCATTAGGGTCTTCGACTTCGTTGGCAAAGGCATTGAACTGCTCCAGACGAATCTCCTCCTCACGCTCTGTCTGGGCCGAGGTGGATGCTCTGTTTGCGGGGGGTCTTCCCCGTGACCTTGTGCTCAGACTCGGTCTTGTGGAGCCAGCAGCCCCGAAAATATGAACTTCGCGGTCGCCCTCGATCCTCTTGCTGCGTGGATCGTGCCTCAATACAACTTTCCAGTTCGGATCAATTACGTCGTCGACGAAAAAAACTTGGGACACGTTGCAGGGATAGACAAATGGATTGTGTTTCTCAGGTGCTTCCCTGCAATGGTACTGGACAAGCCAGAATCCGTAAGGGTCCTTGCGTATTACCCGGCGCCCCTGGTCCCTTGTCTTGATCCAGCTCCCCTCCATCACGACACAACTTAGACCATGGTAACTGACCATGTATATGTTCTTCAAAATCGCAACATCGATTTCTGTACATGTTGGGGATGGCGGTATAGCTGCGATTCCGCAGTCGAAAGCGACTGTGGAAGGTGCAGTTTCCCGGTTGCACGTATAGTGGCACCCAAACGCCCACATACTGTTGAAGGACCAAGCGTGCTGCGAGGGAGGGCAGTGGAGCGACTCCAATTCAGGGGGAACAGGGAAATTATCGTCCTTGAGACTCCGCACGTGAGCATTCAGCCAGGTCGCGAATTTGGAGAATGTCTCGCGGAGATGATCAGGATATGGAATTGGAGATCCTGCTTGTCTTTCGACTGAATTTGCAAAATCCGCCCGAGCAATTTTGAAGGCAGCTTTCTATGTGGACCATTCGCTGCCACAATCATTACAAACGATGGAGTTAGGAGATTAAATCGAAAGGAGTGGAGGTACTTCCGGTGTGCAACCAGGGAAGGGTCCAATGACACCACGAAAGTCCAATAATTGTACCAGAGCGTGGGAATTCTAAGACAGTCCAATGTTTAAAAAAAAAACAGCAACGAAAAAGAGCAATTAAACCTACTTAAAAATCTGAATATCCCTGTAAATAATAAATTCACATCAACCTCAGGCTCAATAATTGGAATCGGCCTTCCTTCTCTGATCAGCAATAAAAATTAGAAGACAGTATACGAAAAGCGGAGCCTAGATTGTACTATAAGAAGAAGTAAGATTAAAGACTGCTAAGGGAATGAACATACCCCAGTAACTCCTCCGTGTGAACCTGGTGTTTGATCACGTAGTCGTGGATAAACTCCAGTTCGCGCTCGGACAGCACTTTTGGACGGGGTTTCCCAAGAAGCAACTCTCCTGAATCCTTCAATTCTTCCTCCGGATCCCACACCCGACTTTTTGTGTGCTCGTAAAGGGCAAAGTACTCCGTACAAAACCCTAAAGATTCATCAATCATATATCCGCTTGCCATCCCCGCCTCAGGTTTTGATCGATCTCTCACGTACTTTGTCAACACTCCCAGGTAACGTTCAACTGAATAGCACCAACGTGCATGAACAGGACCGCACACTTCCAGTTCATCGACGAGGTGGATGACTAAGTGTGTCATGATGTCGAAAAATCCTGGAGGGAAGTTCAATTCTAAAAGACACAGCACTTCGGCAGCATGCTCTCGAAGCGACTCAATTTCGGAGATCCTGATAACCTTTGCGCATATACGTTGAAACAAGTGTCCTAACCTGATGATGGTCTCCCGTACGCCACTTGAGAGAAAACTCCTAATAGCAGCAGGTAGTATTTGCTGCACCAACACATGATGATCATGGGACTTGAGCCCCTGTAGCCTTCGTTCCCCGATGTGCTTAATTAATGTACTGCTGTATCCACTTGGTACTTTGGTTCTACACACCAGTGCAAGAAAACGGCTTTTCTCATTCTCCGAGAAGACATAGGGGGCCTTCGGCTTGACATAGTTTCCACTCGGACCAGGAACAAGGTGCAGGTGGCTCATCTTTCCTACATGCGCCATGTCCATCCGGGTTGCAAGGGTATCTTTCTCGCCAAATAAATGCCTCATGATGTTGTCAGAGACGTTGCGCTCAATGTGCATGACGTCTAGGGTATTGCGAATCGGGAGATCCTGCATGTACAGTGAATCATGTAAGTTAATTTCTGTCTCAAACAAAGAATGCACATTAAGGTAAACTAGCATGCAGTAGCATTGATGTGTAATGCAATCGGGAATCAAAGAGAACGCGTCTGGAAGCAGCTAGACTCTCGCAGATAATCGGACAGTTATGCAACGTAGTGGTTAGAGTCTGTGAACGAAGTCGTTAGATTTATACAAAAACAGTGGCCACGATTAATATCGCTACAGCACCTGCTGTATATGAATCACGTTTTTTGAACATCGGTCTAACTGTTGGTGAACCAGAACTCCAAACAGAAGGGTGACTTGACGCAGTTTGGACTATGACGCATAATGAAGAAGCGAGACTATGTAACTTGCAAACAAGCCATTATACTAAATTACAGACTACAGCTGCAACCTCACCGACTCAAACTTCTGTTAAACCTTCTGCACTGGATGGAAACTAATTAAAAACAAATCAAGGTAAGGAGTTTAACCTTCCAGTATAGAAGCATGAAGAGTGCTGAGACTCTTTTTACACCAAATACTCGGGCAGGATCTGTTGCTGCTGGACTAGCTCCCAACTGTACCCAACTTTCACGGAGATGTCCAGCCCTCAGAACTTCCTCCGCTGTCACCTTTGGGGGCGGAGGTCGATCTTCTGCAACACCATCCCATGCAGGGGACGCCGCTCTCCATGGATGACCGCAAGGCAAAAATCTGCGATGTTGTGCGTCATACACATTCTTGTGAAGGGCTCGTGACCGCCTCGAAATTGTATTCTCGCCACACACCGGACAACCGCGGTAGCCCTTCGTAACGCAGCCAGACACGACCCCATATGCTGGGAAGTCGTGCATGGTCTACAAAATCATAGCCTTCAAATTAAATCGAGGGCTTCCGTTGTGCATCGCGGCATCATCTGTAGGCACCCCAGTAGTCCACAGAATTAGCAGCTCATCTAACAAAGGCTGCAGGTACACGTCGAAGTCATCACCGGTTACTGATTTTTTTCCAGGAATTATAAGTGATAGCATAACGAAATGTTTCTTGGTAGTCATCCAGGGTAGGAGATTATAATTCATAATCACAACCGGTGTAGCACGACGTGGTATCAGTATTCCTCCGGAAGGCACTTGATTGACACTAAATACCCTCCAAAGTAAACCACTCCGTGTTCGTTCCCACGAAGACCTATAGTTTTCTTCCTTTTAGATTTTAACGGAAATCACCACCCGTGCCCGACCGTACACCGTCTTACAGACGGTTGGACAAATCCGGTAGTTTTTGCCTCGTTCCTATTTTCCGGCTTTTTAGACTAGTGGCCGGTTCCCACTGATCCGTCTATCCTTTCAAGTGGCTGGATTTTCCACCGTCCTGTGACTTATAGTGGCTGGACACCCCACTGTTCCTATCTACCACCCGAGAAGTGGAGTAATAATCCTTCCGTACGGCTATGGACCGGTCCGGATAACTACTCAGTACCGGTTACGGATACGGAAATCATACTACAATGACATCACCTTACGGCTGCACGGTATTCTACCATACTATCTTCCTTCCGGATTGGTTCGCAGTAGGGCATCCGGCTTTTATCCCATCTACAGGAAGCGACCGGTCCGTTTCCGGATCCCGGTGTTCACACGGCTCTCCGTGTCCTTGAGACTACCAGCCCTGCTGCAATACGTCTCTCCTCCCCTACGGGCTCCTTCCGGGACTGGAAACCGTCAACACTCGACGCTTGACACCTCCCCAGTCTCTCCGGGCGCTCTCCCGACCTTCCTACTGTTCAACACTCCTCCGGAACACTACTGAAGACAATAGTACCACAAACCATACGGCAACGGACCCGTCAGCAGCCGGTTGACACAACAAATCCAAAAGTATATTCTCAATTGCAACAACAAAACGGCGTACAAAAACAAGGCCCCGGCCTTGGGAAAACGTCTAACTTAAATACTAAAACCTATCGGTTCCTAAAGCGACCAAGTGGCCCACCGAGATCCAGAAATTCCGGATCTTGGATCCGGAATTTCCGGACCGGTGGCCGCCTTCTATTCCTAGTTACTGCCGCTATCTATCCGGATTGGCAGCCGGGTGCACTGGAGCCCCATCGTTAGTCGCTGCCATTTTATCCGGTCCTTATCCTAAACCCTACTCCTTGTGCTTATCGAGCCGGGGACTGTGCCGGGTTCCGTCCAACCGTTCCTTCTTCTGTGGCCGCTTCAGTTTCTTCAACGAGGGGCCTTCTTCCGGAGCCTCAGATGCTGACGGTTCGCTGGACTTCCGGGATCGGTCTACTTGAACTGCCGGGGATGGAGATCGTGCCGCCACCGGAACTGCGCTGAGATCCACCTGGAGCGTTTCCGGAGATCCCTGTACCGGCATAAAATCTACCGGTGGTGGTCTCTGGTCCGGTCCCAAAGGAATGTTTCCGGGGTTAACAGTCTCGACTCCATCCAAGTTGGGTAGAGTGTGCAGACTGCTCAAGGTATCCGGAATAGGATCCTCCAGCGGGTGTCCTACCTCCTGTTGGGCTGGCCGGATGGCCGACCGTATCGGAGAGGCTGGAGGTGGCACCGGTGCCGGTTCCCTGGTTGGGGACGGTGGTCTGGGATCCTCTTGATCTGCCGGTGGCCCTGATGACGGACCGGCCTCTGCGTAACCGAGGACTTCCACCAGGTTCTTCATCTGCATCCAAGTGTCCTTCATCACCTGCGTCCGGTCGTGCATGAACTTTATAATATTCTTCATAGTCGGATCCGGTTGACGGGTCAGGAAGGCTTGGTAAACGGCGCACTGATTGGCCACATCTACCGGAAGAGCTAAAGTGGCCTTGATCTCGGTGACCGACCGAATGGCCTCGACTGACCGGTCACGGGCGTCATTGAAATCTTTCCGGGCATCACGCACCTCCTCCTCGAGCTTCCGATTCGTCTCCCGGTACTTCGCTAGCCGGTCCATGTGCTTGTCCTGGAGACTGGCCAAGTCCCGGTGCTTGCGAAGAATACTCAGGCAATCCTCCAACCGGTCCGAACCCGTAAGGATCATTACTTCCCTAGCCAACCGGCCCTCAGCCTGCCTAGTCGACTGTAAGAACCGGGCATACGTCGTCGCCTGCTCCGATAGGTTAACTAAGTCCTGGTACGGATCTCCGGTGTGCTTCGGTGGTCCGGTGGGTTGTTGGATCTCCGTGTTTAGGGTTCGCTTGGCCGGTATGGGAGTCCGAGGTGATCCGGATGGCTGTCCCTTTTCCGGGCTGGGACGGGGTCTCTTAGCCGGCGTGGGGGAGACCTCGATAACATCATCATCGTCGTCCTGGTCGGACACTTCTTCCGGCTCAGCGAACTGCTGATAGCTTAAGAGCTCATCGTACTCCCGGACCTCCTCAGTACTCAACAGCCCCTTAGTACGGTAGAGGTGAATGAGGAAAGACAGAAGGCAGGTGGTCTGCTTCTTGGTCTTCCGGAGATTGGCCACCTGCCGGTCGATTATCGTCTTCATCATGACACCCCAGTCCACCGTGAATTCACCGATCATGGCCCCAATGAAAACGGACGCCCACTTGATGGTGATCCGTTTGGGCTTTTCCGGATGGAAAATAGGGTTCATAAACCCTACGACTCTCCGGGCCTCCGGATTCGCAATGTCATCCAGCTCCCATCCTTCTCTCGGGTCTCCGGCCCCCTTGAGATACCGGTGTATGAAGTCCCGGGTCTCCGGTGTCGAGACCTCGCCGGAGTTCTTGAAACCATACGTCTCCCTCCAGAGTTGTGCCGTCCACTTATCCGGCTCTCCCCGGATGGTTCCTCGATTCTCGGGATTCTTGACGAAGATCTCCTGGGCCGGAAGGGCATGCTTCCAACCCCATGCCTTGTCCAGTAGGACCTCACAACTCATAGACTCTAAGGCGGTCCGGAGGAGCTCCCTCTCCTTCTCGTCGGCCGGCATCAACGGCATTACCCGTTGTACCCTGAACGACTGTCCTTCCGCCGCCGGTTCCTTCCCTTTCCTACCCATTCTGCTAAGTCTTCCTCTCCGTCACTCCGGTAACACCTGCACGCACGATCCTCACCACAATCTCTCGCCTAACGGAAACACTTCCGTCTCACCGTCTCTCTCCTACCGTCTAACCCTAACTGCGCCCTCCGCCTTAGAGCGCAAGGACCCGTCGTGCCACAAAATGACAAAGAGAAAGGAGGAGCATGGCGGTTCTTCCTCCTTTTATACCTGCCCTCGCGCCCACCCGTTCGTAGCTCATCATGACGGACGGTCGTAGCCCCTCATCATTGGACGGTCGCGACCGGCGGCGTTTTAATGGTTGCAGCCATTATCCCCGTGTGCGTTGTACCTTTTGGTGGTTATCCTTAAGTCTGCCGGGTCAGGGCTCTGTCATATGGACTGTACCCGTCTCTCCTCCACCGCAGACGACCGGATCTCACCCGGCTGGCCTTCCGGTCTCTTATTTATTCAGCCGACCGGCTTAACCGGTTGTTTTACTTATAGGCTTAGTACTTCCGTATTTCTAACATAAAATTTTTAATTTTTTTATCATTTTCCTACCGGAATTAGTATTCCGGTGTGTCAACCGTGGAAATCACTTTCCACATTACCCCTTTTTCACCCGTGAGCGTCCTCGCGAACGTCATCCGGTCTGTACAGTTTGACCCGGGATCCATTCACCCTAGTATCCATTGGATATCCTTCTAGATCTGAAAGTTGTAATGACCCATTGGAATAAATCTTATCAACCCGGAACGGTCCCATCCAGCGAGTATGTAACTTACCCGGAAAATTCTTGTACCGGCTGTCATAGACTAGAACCAATCCTCCTTCTTCGATTCCTTTATCCGTTGTGATTCGCTTGTCATACACTTCCTTCCTTTTTGCTTGGACCTCCTTTGTCCGTTCCAATGCCTCCATCCGGTCCTCCTCCATCCGGTCGATGACCTGTAGACGGTCGTCGAGTGCATCCGTTTTATCTCCGTGGTTGGCTGCGAGTACCCTCAACGTCTCTACTTCCGTCTCGATGGACTGAAGTACCTCCTGTCCGTATACCAGATAATACGGAGTCCGTCCGGTTGTACTCTTGTGCGCCGTGTTGTACGCATAGACCGCCGATGTCAGTTTCCGGTCCCAGTCCGTCTTATAAGAGGTCACCACCTTGGTCAGAATCTTACAGATTATTCCGTTGGCACGTTCCGTCAATCCGTTCGCCTTAGGATTGTACGGTGTGGTCTTCCGGTGTTTGACTTCGTACTGGTTGGTCAGACCGGCCACCACTTCGTTCAGGAAATGTGTTCCCCGGTCGCTCACTATCTCCAACGGATGGCCAAATCGCATCATTATCCTTTCGAATATGAACCGGGCGGATGTCTCGGCATCATTCTTCCGGGTGGCTCTGGCTTCTACCCACTTTGTGGCGTAGTCCGTCGCCAAAATGATGTACCGGTGCCTCTGAGTGCCTAACGGTTGAATTGGCCCAATAAAATCCACTCCCCATTTTTCAAACGGTGCTAGTGGAACAATGGGAGTTAACGGCCAGTGATGCCGTACGGCCGGAGCTCCTATCCGTTGGCAGGGATCGCATTCTTTTATAAATTGATGAACATCCCGGTGAAGGTGTGGCCACCAGTATCCGGCCTCGCGGATCTTCTGTACGGTGATGACGGATGCATAGTGTCCTCCGGCCGGTCCATCGTGCAGAGCCCGGATGACCTTCCGGCGATAGATGGGTTCTAGGCAGCGTCGGAGTTTTTCATCCGCCCCTAGCTTGAAAAGCAATTCTCCGACCAGAAAGTACGGTGCCACCCGGTGCTGAAACACACTTTTCTCCTCCCTACTCAGGCCTTCCGGATACCTCTGAGTCTGGAGATAGTTCTTAATCCGCTGAAGATCCTGGTCCTCCCCTTCGTCCTCCTGAATTCGGTAGACGGAAAACGTCCCTCCTACGACCGGAAGGTCGCGGGGGTCCGGTATATCCTGTATACTGGTACCAACCGGGTATTCTTCCGGAAATTCATCCGGAAACTCTGAAGATATCTCCTCCTTGCTCTCTTTTCCCCGTTGTCGCGACAAGTAATCCGCATTGAGGTTAGACTTCCCGGATTTGACAATAACTTCGTAGCTGAACTCCTGAAGAAGTAATATCCACCGGGCCAACCTTCCGGACAGATCCGGTTTGTTGACTAGATACTTCAGCGAGTCATGATCCGTATGGAAGATGACTTTGTACCCCAATAGATAATGGCGAAACTTCTTGCACGCATAAATGACGGCTAGAGCCTCCCGTTCGGTTGTCGTGTAATTCTTCTCGGCCGGATTCATCTGCCGGCTGGCATAATAGATGGGTCGTTCCCGGCCCTCGTCATCCAATTGCCATAGGATAGCTCCCACACACCAACCGGATGCATCCAAAGTGACATGAAAAGATTTCGACCAGTCCGGTGGTGCTAGTATAGGGGCTGTGACCAACCGTCTCTTCAGTTCTTCAAAAGCCTGTTGACGGATTTCCGTCCAGAGGTACTCTTCTTCCTTCTTGAGCAGCTCCGTTAGTGGCATTGCCAACCGGGCATAATTCTCAATGAACCTCCGGTAGTATCCCACACACCCCAGAAATCCTCTGAGTTCCCGGAGGTTGGTGGGAGCAAGAAGGGCCAACATGACTATCACTTTTGCTACATCCACTGCTATTCCCTTCCGGCTGACTATGTGTCCGAGCAATAGTCCGGCTAACATACCAAAAAAACACTTGCCCGGATGGAGCTTGAGTTTAGTCTCCCGGCATCGCTGGAACGTTTTCCGGAGATAGTCCAGATGTTCCATCCACCGGCTGAACACCGCGAAGTCGTCAATGAAAACTTCCAGGAAATGTTTTAAGAAATCCTGAAATATGTCCATCATCAACCTTTGAAACGTTCCGGGAGCATTGCACAATCCGAAAGGCATCCGGTTGAAAGCGTAGGTACCCCAATCGGTGGTAAAAGTAGTTTTCAGTTGGTCCTCCTTCCGGATGGACACCTGATTGTATCCGGAAAACCCATCTAGAAAACTGAAGCATTCCTGACCGGCCACGTGATCGAGCACCATGTCGATGAAGGGTAAAGGGAAATGATCCTTCTTTGTGGCTGCATTCAGCTTCCGGAAGTCCTGACATACCCGGATTTTAACTTTACCATCCGGACCCGTTTTCTTTGGTACTACCACAATCGGTGACACCCACTCGGAGTTATTCACTGGATAAATAAAACCGGCTTCCAGCAGTTTATCTAGTTCTTCCTTCACCATCATGGAGTACTTTGGGTTGAGCCGGTACTGCCTTTGGCGAACCGGAACCGCTCCCTCCATTAGGTCGATGTGGTGTTCGCCCAATTCCGGCGGTATACCCACCAGATCCGATGGGAGCCAGGCGAAGACGTCATCGTATTCCGTAAGCAGTTCCAAATACTGTGCCCGCTCCCGGTCCGTCAGTCCTTTTCCCAAATAGAAAGTCCTACCGGCTTCCGTCTTCACTGCTTCATAATCCTCCGGTGCTACCACATTCTTGACCGGTTCGGTAGCATCCGTTCCTACGGACCCCGGAAGGGCTGACCAGGGTAAGTCACTGGCCCTTGACCCGGATATCCCTGTTTTGATTATCCCATCTGCGAACTGTCCTCTAATCCATTCGGAGGTCAATGGAACGCTTGCTTCTCCTAAGGCCCTGTCATCGTCCTTCCTGCCTTCCGGCGGTCGGTTCGGTACTTCGGTTCCATCCGGCTTCTGTTCAGGTACCGGGTTACGGAATCCCAGATCTTCTTCTGATACCTCCCGGAATTCTTGAACATGATACGACTGCAGGGAATCCGAGTTTTCTGACCCTCTCCAATCGGAAGTGTAACCATCCGTCTCACTTGTTTCCCCCAGATGGAGCTCCGGTTTCCATGATAGCAAAACAGCCGGATCTCCGAAAGTAAAAGCTTTCTTCGCCCAATTTACCTTGACTCCGGCTAGATATAGCCACGGTCGCCCGAGTAACAGTGGAAACGGATTTCCTTCCTCCACCCGGATAACCAAATAGTTGAGCGGGTAAGTGAGTCCGGAAATCTTTGTAGGTACTGCCGACAGTTTTCCCACTGGTACTACTCGAGACTGGTCTGCCATCCGTAAGGTCTGATTGGTAGGCTCAAAGACAGTAAACCCTAAATCGTTGGCCGTACTCTCCAGTAGTAGATTTACTCCTGATCCTCCATCTACCGGTACCTTCTGGATAATACATCCGTCGATCTCCACAGCTATTTCCGGAGCCCCGAAATCCTCCATCTCGGCAAAATTAACTGCGACGGAAGGCAGCTTAATCTTCCGTTTCCGGGTCCGGATTAAGCCTGACTTAACCTGCTTCTGATAATTAGGATTATCATGTAACAGTTGTCCGATGGTGACATTGGCCGGCTGGGCTTGAATATCCTGGAGGATGTCGTACCTGTCGGCTTTCGCCCGGACCTCCGGTTGGATAATTTCCGGAATCTCGCTGAACGTCACCTTCCGGCCCTCCTGTACTTGAGGTAACCCAGCAATTACCTCCGGTCCAATGTCCGGCATAGTTGGTAGGGTCTTGACCCCTTTTTCAACCGGGACCGTCTCCGGGGGCACCTCCTTCTCTGATTCCCCGGAAGTTTCTGAAGATTCCGGTCGGCTACTCTCTTTCCTCTGTGACCTGGTCCGAACTCCCGACTTCCTCTTCTTCTTTTCTGAATCCTGTCTCCGGGTGGAACTACGCGAACTGACCTGATGGATACCCACGCCGGTCTCTCCTCGTGGTTCCACCGGTAACCGTCAACTTGGCGGATTCTCTACCCCGTCTTTGTGACCGTAGTTGAGCCCGGTACGCTCCCGGGGAGGTTCTTCCACTTGCTTATAGATAGCCCTAGGTCTAACCGGTTGTTGGCATTGGGGTGACTTATGGCCGTACTGACCACAGTTTTGACACGGAAGTTCCAACGGTGCGCCTTGACCTCCTCGGTGTGGACAATTGTTAGCATAATGACCGGCTTCTCCACAAATATAACAGCATCCAAACTGCCGTTCCACTGAGACAGGTGGTCGTGCCGGCGGGGCCGGATGTCCACCGGATGGATAGCCCATTCCGGGTCGAGGTCTGATAACCGGCTGTATCATCCGTCCACGGCCATAGGCCGGGTTTACCTGGTAAACCGGTAGCATCTCCACTTCCTCCTCTTCATAAGCAGGTTCCGCAAAGAATACTGACCCCTCTTCATCCACAAGCTGCACTCTCTTGGGCGCTCCGTGTGGGCATTCCCGGTTGTAATGTCCCGGCTTTCCGCAGTTGGTACACCACACGTTGTTCCGGACGGTGGGCAGCGCCTTCCGTGCTTTCTTCTCTTCCGCCATCTGGACTTTAAGTTCTTCAATGCTGTTCACCAGATCTTTGATCATCCGTTTCTCCGATGGGTATTCCTCCTTTACTCGGACTATCGTTCGTTCTTTGTCTTTCCGGTAGCCCTTACTACCTGACGCCTTCCGTCGTGAGCGATCCTCCTCACTGCTGCTGCTTCCGGTTTCCGAGCTATCTTCGGAGCTGGATCCACTGGATTCTGAACTAGAATCCCGGTTCCTCCGGACCTTTCGAAGACGTCTAGAGGTCTTCCCTGCCTTACGGTACTGCCGTATGGACTGCTTGGAGTTCTCATAGTTCTGGGCGGCCTCCATGGCCTCCGGTAAAGTCTGTGGCCGGGTCTGCCTTACTTGGAACCCCATCCGGTCGGGTAACCCAGCGACGTACCATTCTACCTGGATACTATTTGCAATTCCGGGACTTAGTTTATGAATTAAACTCCTAACCCTCTGTCCGTACCGGCGGACTGACTCTTCCGGCTCCATCCGGATTTTACTAAGTTTTCCCAATGTGCGGGCTTCTCCTCCTACCTCCCGGAAGGCCCTCCGGAAGGCATCGGATAGCAAACCCCAACTTCTTCGCACGTTGTCCGGTTCCTCTTGGTACCACTGGAGTGCCTCTTTCTTGAGTAATCCCTGGAACAACCGTAACTTGATTGCTTCGTCCTCTTGGTTGGCAGCAGCCGTGGCGTTGAACTCGCTTAGCCATTCGTCCACGTCCTCCCGGCCATCGCCCCTGAACTTCCGATACTTCAGTCTGGAGAACGTCCGGGCCATAGGAAGACCCGCTACCGGTCCTCCGGCCACCGGCCCGGGTGGTACTGTCCTACCCTGACCTCCGGATCCGGAAGTCCCGGCTATCTCTTGATCTGTGTCTTCAATAAATTCTGCTCTAGTAGTGACGAATGGTCTGGCTTCCGTCTCCTGATCACCCTTCTTCTTTCTACTAGACCTCCGTACTCCTTCCGGCTCAGAATTCGGATTCATGCGTTTTCTACAACCTGACTTGGCTTAGTGACAACCGTAGAAATCCGGAGAAAGAAAATCATATAGATCCCCGGCAGCGGCGCCAAAAATCACATGTAGCACGACGTGGTATCAGTATTCCTCCGGAAGGCACTTGATTGACACTAAATACCCTCCAAAGTAAACCACTCCGTGTTCGTTCCCACGAAGACCTATAGTTTTCTTCCTTTTAGATTTTAACGGAAATCACCACCCGTGCCCGACCGTACACCGTCTTACAGACGGTTGGACAAATCCGGTAGTTTTTGCCTCGTTCCTATTTTCCGGCTTTTTAGACTAGTGGCCGGTTCCCACTGATCCGTCTATCCTTTCAAGTGGCTGGATTTTCCACCGTCCTGTGACTTATAGTGGCTGGACACCCCACTGTTCCTATCTACCACCCGAGAAGTGGAGTAATAATCCTTCCGTACGGCTATGGACCGGTCCGGATAACTACTCAGTACCGGTTACGGATACGGAAATCATACTACAATGACATCACCTTACGGCTGCACGGTATTCTACCATACTATCTTCCTTCCGGATTGGTTCGCAGTAGGGCATCCGGCTTTTATCCCATCTACAGGAAGCGACCGGTCCGTTTCCGGATCCCGGTGTTCACACGGCTCTCCGTGTCCTTGAGACTACCAGCCCTGCTGCAATACGTCTCTCCTCCCCTACGGGCTCCTTCCGGGACTGGAAACCGTCAACACTCGACGCTTGACACCTCCCCAGTCTCTCCGGGCGCTCTCCCGACCTTCCTACTGTTCAACACTCCTCCGGAACACTACTGAAGACAATAGTACCACAAACCATACGGCAACGGACCCGTCAGCAGCCGGTTGACACAACAAATCCAAAAGTATATTCTCAATTGCAACAACAAAACGGCGTACAAAAACAAGGCCCCGGCCTTGGGAAAACGTCTAACTTAAATACTAAAACCTATCGGTTCCTAAAGCGACCAAGTGGCCCACCGAGATCCAGAAATTCCGGATCTTGGATCCGGAATTTCCGGACCGGTGGCCGCCTTCTATTCCTAGTTACTGCCGCTATCTATCCGGATTGGCAGCCGGGTGCACTGGAGCCCCATCGTTAGTCGCTGCCATTTTATCCGGTCCTTATCCTAAACCCTACTCCTTGTGCTTATCGAGCCGGGGACTGTGCCGGGTTCCGTCCAACCGTTCCTTCTTCTGTGGCCGCTTCAGTTTCTTCAACGAGGGGCCTTCTTCCGGAGCCTCAGATGCTGACGGTTCGCTGGACTTCCGGGATCGGTCTACTTGAACTGCCGGGGATGGAGATCGTGCCGCCACCGGAACTGCGCTGAGATCCACCTGGAGCGTTTCCGGAGATCCCTGTACCGGCATAAAATCTACCGGTGGTGGTCTCTGGTCCGGTCCCAAAGGAATGTTTCCGGGGTTAACAGTCTCGACTCCATCCAAGTTGGGTAGAGTGTGCAGACTGCTCAAGGTATCCGGAATAGGATCCTCCAGCGGGTGTCCTACCTCCTGTTGGGCTGGCCGGATGGCCGACCGTATCGGAGAGGCTGGAGGTGGCACCGGTGCCGGTTCCCTGGTTGGGGACGGTGGTCTGGGATCCTCTTGATCTGCCGGTGGCCCTGATGACGGACCGGCCTCTGCGTAACCGAGGACTTCCACCAGGTTCTTCATCTGCATCCAAGTGTCCTTCATCACCTGCGTCCGGTCGTGCATGAACTTTATAATATTCTTCATAGTCGGATCCGGTTGACGGGTCAGGAAGGCTTGGTAAACGGCGCACTGATTGGCCACATCTACCGGAAGAGCTAAAGTGGCCTTGATCTCGGTGACCGACCGAATGGCCTCGACTGACCGGTCACGGGCGTCATTGAAATCTTTCCGGGCATCACGCACCTCCTCCTCGAGCTTCCGATTCGTCTCCCGGTACTTCGCTAGCCGGTCCATGTGCTTGTCCTGGAGACTGGCCAAGTCCCGGTGCTTGCGAAGAATACTCAGGCAATCCTCCAACCGGTCCGAACCCGTAAGGATCATTACTTCCCTAGCCAACCGGCCCTCAGCCTGCCTAGTCGACTGTAAGAACCGGGCATACGTCGTCGCCTGCTCCGATAGGTTAACTAAGTCCTGGTACGGATCTCCGGTGTGCTTCGGTGGTCCGGTGGGTTGTTGGATCTCCGTGTTTAGGGTTCGCTTGGCCGGTATGGGAGTCCGAGGTGATCCGGATGGCTGTCCCTTTTCCGGGCTGGGACGGGGTCTCTTAGCCGGCGTGGGGGAGACCTCGATAACATCATCATCGTCGTCCTGGTCGGACACTTCTTCCGGCTCAGCGAACTGCTGATAGCTTAAGAGCTCATCGTACTCCCGGACCTCCTCAGTACTCAACAGCCCCTTAGTACGGTAGAGGTGAATGAGGAAAGACGGAAGGCAGGTGGTCTGCTTCTTGGTCTTCCGGAGATTGGCCACCTGCCGGTCGATTATCGTCTTCATCATGACACCCCAGTCCACCGTGAATTCACCGATCATGGCCCCAATGAAAACGGACGCCCACTTGATGGTGATCCGTTTGGGCTTTTCCGGATGGAAAATAGGGTTCATAAACCCTACGACTCTCCGGGCCTCCGGATTCGCAATGTCATCCAGCTCCCATCCTTCTCTCGGGTCTCCGGCCCCCTTGAGATACCGGTGTATGAAGTCCCGGGTCTCCGGTGTCGAGACCTCGCCGGAGTTCTTGAAACCATACGTCTCCCTCCAGAGTTGTGCCGTCCACTTATCCGGCTCTCCCCGGATGGTTCCTCGATTCTCGGGATTCTTGACGAAGATCTCCTGGGCCGGAAGGGCATGCTTCCAACCCCATGCCTTGTCCAGTAGGACCTCACAACTCATAGACTCTAAGGCGGTCCGGAGGAGCTCCCTCTCCTTCTCGTCGGCCGGCATCAACGGCATTACCCGTTGTACCCTGAACGACTGTCCTTCCGCCGCCGGTTCCTTCCCTTTCCTACCCATTCTGCTAAGTCTTCCTCTCCGTCACTCCGGTAACACCTGCACGCACGATCCTCACCACAATCTCTCGCCTAACGGAAACACTTCCGTCTCACCGTCTCTCTCCTACCGTCTAACCCTAACTGCGCCCTCCGCCTTAGAGCGCAAGGACCCGTCGTGCCACAAAATGACAAAGAGAAAGGAGGAGCATGGCGGTTCTTCCTCCTTTTATACCTGCCCTCGCGCCCACCCGTTCGTAGCTCATCATGACGGACGGTCGTAGCCCCTCATCATTGGACGGTCGCGACCGGCGGCGTTTTAATGGTTGCAGCCATTATCCCCGTGTGCGTTGTACCTTTTGGTGGTTATCCTTAAGTCTGCCGGGTCAGGGCTCTGTCATATGGACTGTACCCGTCTCTCCTCCACCGCAGACGACCGGATCTCACCCGGCTGGCCTTCCGGTCTCTTATTTATTCAGCCGACCGGCTTAACCGGTTGTTTTACTTATAGGCTTAGTACTTCCGTATTTCTAACATAAAATTTTTAATTTTTTTATCATTTTCCTACCGGAATTAGTATTCCGGTGTGTCAACCGTGGAAATCACTTTCCACAACCGGCCACGTACTCCAGGTAGAACGTTTTATCGAAAAAGGATTCACTCCATCTGTGGCTAATCCAAGACGCAAGTTTCTTGGCTCAAACGCAAACTCATCGTGCCACTTCCAGCTCACAAATCTCCATTGGTAGGAGTCAACCGCGCCTCGCATTATACTGTCTTCACTCGCGTGCCGCTGATGCCAGGTCATGAAAGAGGCCTGGAGAGGAGTACTGTACATTCGTTGCAGGCGAGGAATGAGCGGGAAGTACCTCAATACCTTCATCGGCACAATGGATCTGCCAACCCGCTTGTAACGCTGCGCACCGCACCGTGGACATTGTGTCAAATCTCTGAATTCATCGCCTCTGAATAAAACACAGGCCTTCGGCCCTGGGCAACAATGAATCGTCTCATATGCCAAACCCAAGTGCTTTAACACTTTTGATGCATGGTACTCATTGGACGGAAGGGAATTAATCTTCGGCAACATGCTTTTAAGGAGAATGGCAAATACCTCGTTCACTAGTACATTAGAAGCCCCGTGATTCCTCAGACAGTTAAGCAGTAGCAGTGTCCCGCCAAGTTGCGTGAGCCCAGATCCTGCGAACAAGGGAGTTCGTGCGCTTTCCTCCAGTAACTGTTCACGTGTCGGCGGTGTATCTTCCATGGCTTGTAAATCATCGTCCCGCATGTCTTCCTCCGTAGGACCAGGTTCTTCGTGGTTATGATCCGGCTGGTGAAGCTCCTCTGTATCATCCATTGGTGTATCCTCTGCTGCGTGATCATCTGCTGCACCTGGTTCGACGCCTTCGTCTCCGACACCATCGTAAATTGAATCCTCACCAACTCTATCATCTACATTTCCTACTGTGCTTGTGAGTCCGTCGTATATGTGAAAAGTGTGTTGCACCAGTCCGGTCATGTCCATCCCGACGTCAACCGGTCGGGCATGTGAACGGAACATGCCTCCAGCTCTAACGCCAAATTCCTCTTGAATGTCCATCTCCCATTCATCATCCGACTCGTCTTTGTCAAATCCCTGTACCTCAACAATCCAGCACCTAATTATTTATGCTCTAGAATCGATAAAATTATCGACATAGAACCGGCACAAGGACCAGTACAGTAACTCAAAACAGTGAACTTTCAAAACGTGGCTTACCTCAGTCGGACCCCTGCAATAAGGGTGACGACCGTATGTTGATAAATGTGTCCGCACCACAGCACGGAATCTGGAAGACCGCGTCTCGCCGCAACAGATATTGCAAGGGCAGTTACGTTTCACCAGACCAATTCTATCAGCGAGTCGTTCCTCACGGAGCAGTAGCTTGGCATCACGTGCGTCACGCCTCCTCTTATCAGCAAGAGGTAAGGCTCTCTCTGTCTCCATATCGACGCCGCTCCGCAATGTAACATTCAGTTCTTCCTCTACAATGTCGACTTGCCTGTGCCGCCCACAGAGGAGACCTTAAGTTCATGATAAACAATAACCCAGCGCCCTCCAACGGTATAAAGTTGTATGAATAAAGCACAATTGGATGTAAAATCCAAATAAATTGTATGACAATAAAACATTCGTTCACGCAATGAAAGTATTTCTTTATTCCAAAATAGTAACGGAGAAAGCCACACTCAGCCTCGAACATACTCTGGATCCTCACACAATCCTCTGAAAGTGCGTGAGTCTCTAGCACAACGACGAATATATTAGTCACACTACACCTATACACTGATCACTACTGCAGCAAATTATACATTCCTAAGACGTTGCATCTCCCAATATGTGAAGAATAACGTGAAGGATAAGTGACCTTGTAAACATCTCGAACAGAGGTGCTCTACTGGTCCGTGCAACAGTCGGGGTTGTGTACTCATTGTCCGACGCCGGCAATCCAATGTCGTTGTGATCTAAGCATTGTCGCAGAGTATCCCCTGCCGAAGCCGCATCTTCAAAAAAAACCCCCGAGAAACCTTCGTTCGTGCACCATGTCGACACGCCTGGAGAGGCTACGTCGTGAAGTGCTCCCTCCGATACATCGTCAGGACATGCGGAGGTAACATCCGATGGAATCGGTACCAAAACGCATGACTTCACGAGATGCTGCGATGATTGGATATCCCCATCGACAGTAGCAATGGAACTGCTAGCAAAACCCGCTGAATTTCTGCTAATCTCCTCTTTCCTCGACTGTGGCAACTCCGATTGACGTTGTATTCCTCCTGCATCCGCTGTGTGATCAGGGGACTCGATCTCATTTATCCATCTGTCTAAATCTCCGAAGTTCCAAATACTAACAATGTTGCCGTTATCATCTAGCTGCGAGAATCCATATCTCAACGACGTATTCGGACTATAATCTCCCATGGTTGATAGAAATATCTACTGACCTCGGCTTGTCCCTCTAGGTGACGAAACATTCCGCTGTCCACCAAACCGTTTAAGTAGGCAGCCGTGAGATTTAGGGCAACGACGTTCCCATCATCAGTACGGAGGATCTTTTGTGAATCCTCGGAGTACTTCACATATATCCACTACAGTCACCCACAGTTTCGACCCTCGTTCCCATGAGCGGCGGCCTTCGATCTAGATCTGTCCATATATCCCGCATGTCACCTTTATAGACGACGGCCAATAGCATTCACATACCTTATCGATCAGCCTCTACTTGCATAGTGACTCAGCTTCTGTTTACCGAAATAGCCTCTCGATCAATAAGCACGAACGCAGGTACGACACCAGTAGACACCAGATTAGAACCTTGGTGACTTTACAGAGCGATAAACTTGCTATCCCCCCTTTGCCAACACAATTTTCGCATTTGAGCTAACTTTGAAAAAATCTGGATCGCCGTCATTCTCTAACCCTAATGGGAGCATCTGAATCCCCATCGACAATCTTCTGTGTTGCGCATGATCGGGGGTATCCACTCTACCCCTCGCATTCTGATGCCTCTTCGTCATCTAGCATTGGGAGCTCCTCGGACTTCCCACCTGCGCCGTATTTGGCCGGCCGAGTGCGATCAGGGAGGAGCAACAGCCGACGTGAGGAGGTCACCATGGCCTTCCCGGCTCGCATGGCACAGCACCCTGTCGTCGAAGGCCGCAACGTTGATCTCACTCCACGCCCACAGGTAAGTCCACGAAGCTCATTGTAATTTCCCACAGAACATCGTGATTTCAGACATATTATGAAATAGCATTGACTGAAATCTCTGATCTGTCCACGGAGACATGATTTGCGCACTCACACTAGGTATGGTGATCCATACTCCACTGAGCAAGTTACACCAACATGACCATATGTTGATAAATAGTGCATGCTACGTGAAACTGGACATTACATTCTTCCATGATCCTGAGCTGTGTTTATTCTACAGCCTTATGTACCTGGAGGGACATTGACACATGCACGTTTTCACGATCCTGGCTCGCATCCCCGCTCGGCCATTTACGGAGCTCACGCCAACTTCGATTCCAGTCCGTCTCCATACCCTGCCTATTTCCCCTCTCTTCCACTTCATGCGCCGTGGAGTGAAGACCAACGCCATTTGCATGACAATCAACGCCAGGACGCTCAACCCATTCGAACATCTCCACCTGCAGGTCCTCCTGGAGGCATCTTGCGTTGTCCAACAAATCCTACCCAGACAACTCGTACTTCGGAGCTGCCCATGCACCACTTAGGTCGTAATTCGGAGGTCCCCATCCACGGGACATGTCAAACTTCAGAGCCGCCCATGCAGCGGACCATCCCCGCAGATGTCAACCGAACAGAGCAAATCAGGAAGCGGACAGCATCACGGGAGTTCCAACGTCCCTATTTGAAAGAGATGGCTGCGGCGCATGCCCAAAACCGAGATCCGATTGTACAAATCACAGTCTCCGAAACAGGTACTATCCTTGGACTCAAAAGCCCATGGCACAGGGTCGCTCGTCTGTGTGCACGTCAAACATTAAATTTTAGAGTTAGAAGTTACAAAGCCAAACGCGACGTTTGGCAATCACAGGTAGAATGCATTGCGGAAAAGCTTTCACATCAGTTTTCGTACTCTAGACCTCTAGATATCAAGTATTTGGGGAAGTTTCTAAAGAATACACTAAAGAATGATAGGAAAGAATGGAAGAAATATTTTATCGAAAATAGTGGTTCCAGACACCCCCGTTGCCCCGTAGAGGCTTTCACGGAGTGGAGAAAATATTGGATGAGTGCAGAGGGCAAAGATGAGTTGATACAAATGACCGAAATGAGGAAGGGAAAGAGGAAGACGATTCAAGATGAAGATAACCTGTCTGATCAACTCGACTTCGGAACTCCGGCCTGCTAGGTGAGTCGCTCCACTTTACCTTTTCGTCATATTTGCCGCAAAATTATGGTGCAACTAGCCCTTTAACCGAACTGATTTCCATACCTTAACCCGCATTTTCATCACATGTGTAGGAGGCATTCACCGCCCCAGCCAACCAACCTTCTACGCGTCGCGACTCCACTCTCCACAGCGATTCCATCGCCTCCCATAGTGCCGAGTTTGAGCAGAGCACCCCCACTCCTAGATTCCATAACGTGACCACAAGTGCTTCCGCACAAGGCCCACATAACGATAGTAGCACCCCTCATTTCCCTCAGGTGATATCCTCCTAAATTGTACCCCTTTATGTGTGTATTTGTACCTCCGCTGCAGGCAGTCTTGTTTTAATCCATCGACTCCTCTAATAGCTTCTGTTTTACTATATCAGGCAACACCACCCTACATAATCCGGGAGTCGAACAGGATACATGCTCTAGAATCCACAGTTGAACGCATGGCGTCAGACCTATCCTCGAGTAAAGATCAAATCCGCGAAGTGAAAGAGCTTCTCCTCCGACTGATAAACCCCTCGCAGAGTCAACTTCAGAGCACAGCCTCACCGATTATCACGGCAATTCCCATACGTCAAGCTCCTTCACCAGGCTCCCATTCTCCGATCCGGATACTTAGTCAGTCGACGACACACATACAGGAGACCATCGATGCCCCTGCCGATATAGGAGTGGCACGGGAACCCCATTCCAACTCATCCCCCATCGACCGAGGCGGTTGACCGTCAGTGAATCCTCACCCCACTCCTGCGGCAAATCCTACTCTGTCGTGCCCTAGCGGGGACACGGTTCCTGTAACTCCGAACACCGTTCTTCAGAACTTTACAAATCGGATGCCCATTGGCGCGGCCGTATCAACCGACATGTCTGCCTCTGCTGGGACTGGTTCTGTCGAAAGACAAGCAAACCATGTTGACTCTAGCACCCCGAGCTCGCAAACGCCCCAGAACGTAGCTTCTCACGGCATTAACAGAATGTCCAGAAGCGTAGGTACTCACACATCCGAACCAGGACAAGAACAGGACGGCGTAACGACAAGGGGTCGGGCAAGCGTGGCTGTTCAAGCACCAGTTGTTAGAGGACCGCGTCAGAAATTCCCTCTGACTCTACTACCGAGGCTGACCAGTAATCCCATTGCGGCTAACGCCCTCTGCTTTATTTTGCATCCCGACCATGGGAGCACCATCGTGGCAGAAGGCAGAGCGGGTGGAAGTTGGAGGGCGCGTAGTTCCAAATTCGGTAATCTCTGCAAAGAAGGAGAACAGATGGTCCAAATACACAAGGTAAACAATCCATACCTTAGTCTTATTTTCAAAGAGGATAGACAACCATTCACCGTTCTGGAGCATGCGCTAGTGAAATCTTCAGGCTCTAGCGTCTACGTGAAATGGTTGACACAATATCTCGTGAAGAAACCAAAAGTTCTTCCGTCTACTGGAACCACTATGTCGAACGAAATAGGGGAGGGAAGTTTGTGATTCACGTACCTCAATTGTCAAGCTTCTATGTCTGCTCATTTGATGCTACATCATAATAGGGGAAAGCGGCTTTTTGTTTACCCTGGTGCCTGATCCCGTCATCATAACCAGCTTTGCGTTTGCACTACACGTATCGAGTGCGACCGTGTCTCGGCAAATTCTGTGAATCAAAGATTGCTTCATGCGTACAGTCTATGCAATTGGAGTTTGATATTTGTCTTCCATCCCCAAATGCATTCTCTAGTTCACGAGTATTCTGGTTAACATGTACCAAACCAAACGGTGCCGAATCCCCATCACTCCTTTAAAACAACGCTGCATCCCTCCCCTAATGACCCATTCGTGTCCCCGACACAGACCAGAGTCGCTCAAAGTAACACTGCAACATCGAAAATTAGCCCGAAAATAGAAATGACAAACCACCCTCGACTACTGGCGATCCAATTCGGGAAATAAAACGTTCCTATTTTCCAGCCCTAATTTAGGCTGAACCAAACCCTATAACCTTTTAATACCCGACGATGAGCAAGACCAATAGAATCCGGACAGAAACGGGTATCTACTGCAATGGTCCTCAAATATAGCACAGTTCCACATCATCAAAAATCCATAATAACCAATCATATGAAAACATTCGTTACCAATTTCAATTTCTTAAAAATTAAAATTTCGAATTCGGGAATTCAGAAATTGGAATTCCATAAATCCCTAATATGACCCGAATCCCTAATCACCCCAAATCCCTAATGTCCAGAAGTCAATACCCTAAATCCCCAAATTCACAATGCTTGAGAACCCTAATCTCAAAACCCTAGCCATTCAAATCCCTAATTTCGGAATCCCTGATTTCAAAATGCCCTAATCCCTAATCTCAGAATCTCTAAATTCTCAATGCCCGAACCCCTCCACTCAGAACCCCTAATTTCCAAATCCCTAATCCCACAATCCCTAAATTCACATTGTCTGAATCCCTAAATGCTAAATCGTCAGAGCACCTTGCGTTATGACCTGCACTTGGAGGGCCTCAACCGAGTGGATTATCCATACCTGCTGACGTTACCCGGTCCCCTAATCGCCATCTAGAACATCGCCGTGGGAGCCACTACCGGGTACCAAAAAAACGGACGTCACGGCGGATCTCAACAGAGGGAACCGGATATTTTCAGTGCCGAAGTAAAATGCGTCCGCAGTAACTCGTCGCTCCTACGTATCTCTGTCCAGCAGGAACTGTCCGTCTGGGACAATCGGCATCCATCCAAGAAGGACCAATAAGTTTTACAGTCGGCCCCACTACCGAATCAATTACCAATTATAAAACTTTCACCCCAGAAGAAGAATCGCGATTGAACTCCCGAGAATAGCAGAAGTCGGGTCCACAGGGAATCAGCAGGCCGAACCGTCCCCACCTCCGAAAATGGAACTGTCAGGTGACCAAGTACACCTGAACGCCTAAGACTACACCATTCTGCTTCGTCCATATTTGCACTCGTTTTCGGTGTTTTCCTCAGTGTAGTTGTCGCATGTTTCCACTAGTGATAGAACTGTGGGAGTCAGTCTACAAAGAAAGTTATGGTTGTGGACGGGCTTTCTGTTTGTCATGTGAAGTCATCTTATCATGTATACCTTATGAGTAAATGTATGAAAAACCACGTGATTGTGTGCAAATTCGACCAAAGTTTTCTAGGCATATAACATGTTTGTTTTTGTTTTTGTTTTTTTTGTCTGTTTGTTTTTTTTTTTTTCAAACGCTTATAAGGCTATTTCATTGAGATTTCAATTCTAACCTGGCTATTAAAATTATCAGATTATCATTTTTTGTATTAAAATTATCAGATTATCATTTTTTGTTTGAATGGTCTGAGAATCACTACTCTTTATTATTTTTTTGGTTTATTTCATTATTATTTGAATGGCTATGGTAATTGAGATTTCAATGTCTAACCTTACTTAATTATCTCCTCTTGGTGTAAATTTTCAGCCATCTATGACACCTTTTAACATCTATTGGAGGCAAGCCAAAGTTTTATAAATAACCCTCTTTTTTGATATTGAGTTGTGCTCAGTTGTTTTAAGCCTATGTACCACTCGAAAAAAGTGAAATTTTAATGATATCTATAAGATCATGTCAGACAATTCCTTCTTCTAGACTAAGATAGTATCACTACAAATTGTTACTTTTGGAAACATTTTTGTTACCTAAATCACATACTTGGCATGAAAAAAAAAATACTTCAAAATTGGGCAATTATAGAAAATATGGACAAAAAAATATTCAATTTTTTAAAAAAATTTAAATTTTTTAAATTTTTTAGAGAATTTTCAAAAGGCTAAAAACTAAAATTCTAGTAATTGATTATGGAAGGTTATCAAAACCATTTGAAAATGGACAAAAACAAATTAAAATTGTGTTGATTTGAAATACTCAATATTGATTTGAGCTACTTCTATGTTGTTACTTGTTACTCCCATTTATTAGTGCACCAATGTTTGGGGAGATCTGATAGGTAGTGTAAAGTCAGCCAAATGAAATTGTCAAATTACCGGTTCAATTTTGGAAGTTTCGGCAATTTTATAATTCAAAATCTAAAAAAATACCTAGATTAAGTATGAAATAAAAGGATTGGACCTCTTTATTTAAAGGTGACTAATTATTATATTTTAACATATTATACCAACACTTTTAAAGAATTTTGGTGAGATTTCACTATATTGAGAATTAACCAATATGGCAACCTTGAAATTGCATAGAATGGACATGTCTTGCTTCAAGTTGTTTGCTTGAGTATTCTCTCTTTGTTTGCAAGGGTCTCAACAAAGACTTACCTTTCAGTCATCAAAATAAAAACAAAAATTGTCTATTTCATACTGAAATCAACAAACACAGCAACTTTGAAAATGCACACTCGTCAAGTGAAAAATTGCTGTCATTGATATATTGCCTTCCTGATTCCTAGCAATTGCATGAGTGGTTTTGCAATCCAATCAACAATTTAGAGGATAATGCTAGGCAACCAGGAGTATCACAAATGTAGAAAACTCATAAGGTCAACATGTATCTGCAATTTGAGAAAATACATTACTGTAACTTAATCATCCCCCATCATCCATGAAGCTGCCCACATTTGTGCATACCACTCTCAGAGTTTGAATTATCAAATATATTAATAGAATATATTACATCTGAAAGTGATATATTATGTTTTGTTTGTTTACCTAAGTCATATTTTTCTGATTTTCAGCTTTATTTTTCTAGAATTATTTTTGAGCAACCCTGCTGTGATGCTACAGTATGTCCCAAACAAAAGACTTAATGATACAGCACCAATGCCAACCATACTTCAAAATTCGACAATAATGTTATTTTACCACTTTAAGTCATAGAAGATCCTTTTAATGCATCCACCTAAACAGTGGCAACTAAGTAGCTCCATATCTGTACATTTTCAGTTGTTTCACTACAGGCTGAAAGTTTCCCGGACTACCTCATTTCATACCTTCAAACATCACTGAAGTTGGCATGGATTATGGTAAACTGGCCTATGACCGCCACAATAAGGATTCAACAATATTAGGCATGTAGTTGTACTTTGTAACTATTTTTTAGTGATAAAACTTAAGATTTAAAGAGGACATGAGGTGGAATCATAATTTTCGGACATGATATGATATTTAAAAAGGTGTCGCCACTAATATCCCATGACTACCACTAGGGTATTTATAGATGGGGGGCGTTCATAAAAAGGGTATTCATAGATGGGGAACGCGACTTCTAAGGATGGCGGTCATAGCACAATTTACCATACACACTGGAAATCAGTTGGAGTATACCTTCAAGGCAAACTTGGATTCATTATCATAAGCTTGAATCAACTCTATTTACAAATACAGATTTGAGAGTCCAATCTGCAGGTTGTTAGACAGAAGTATACAAGCCGAAGCAGTTCTCTTTTTCAGGAGCTTCTGTTTTTTGGAGGGGTTACTGTAAGCTGCCTGCCATATTCAACAATTTGTCTACACCGGGTGGAAGCATGGTAAAGTGTACCAAAAAAGTGCTTAACTATTTGACAATTTCAGCCCATTGTCTAAACACTAGAGAAAGTGGCATCTACGTTTTCTTGATGCAAATTTAAGGCTTGGATATGGAAAGTAGACTTGATGTACACCAACTTCCCGAAGTTGCGGATGAGGACGTCGAGTTTTCATTGCCCTACGAGTACCCTAGAGTTGGGCAAAGTGAATGCAGTCATTTTGAAAAGTGAGCATATCACACCTTACCTTATGAGAAAATGCACTTTTGACTTCGCGGAGCCCTCCGTTTGTACATTATGCTTGTAGACATCCATGCATTAGTAGTAGCATGCATATTTGTACGGGCGAGAAGTACCGCAGGGACGTTTTGAAAATGGTGTTTCTCGTGAAACTTTTGGGGCTCTTCCCGCTCAATGTTGTGTAATTGTATTCTATTTTCGGGTCTGAATTTATATTTGGAAGGGCACGCAAAAGAAAAAAGTGAAAAAACATGAATTAAAATTGGGACAACTCACTTCAAATCCACTGGAGAGGAAGTGGCAGTATAATGCAAGTACTCTGCTGCAATGCCACGTCTCTCCCTCGGCTCAACGGTTTGAAGGGAACTCTGTTCTAGTGACAAGGACGGCCATTATTCGGGGGTCTGGTACATTCCCAAGAGGGAGGAAGGCGACGGCATAGACGCCCCTTGAAAGCTGTAACAGGTACGATTCTAAAGAATATGTTACGTTTACGTAAATGCGTCTTCCATCTGCCATGAAGAGTCTACTTGGAATTGAGACGCGTGTCAGTGGAATTGGGAATGGAAAAGTGACGGCTTAATTTCAAACATAGGAAGAGTTATTCGGATTCGATTACAGGCGCCGAGGACGGTGAAAGATTCCGAGGGATCTGCGTGCACGCTGCTCGCGCGGTGATGTCTGAAGATTAGGGTTTCGCCAAGGAAACAATCAGAATTTGGGGAAGTTGAAGCATGTCGCGATTGAGAAAGTGAAGAAGTGGAGTCGATGTGTCGTATGCAATGTGGTATTCAACAACGTGGAAACCTGCAGCGCGGTTCCCGGTTCATGAAGCAAAGACTTGTGTGAGGGACTGTCTGAGACGGAGTGCAGGATGTGCGAATGAGGATGAGGCATAAACTACCTCAACCACGGGAGGGACGCTGGAGTACAATTTAGCGAGGATCAACAGCAGTAGCCGAGGATAGCGTCAACATTGAAGGTGAGAGTTGTATTGAAAAGTTTAGGGTTTAGGGTTCAAATGGGAGGCTGCTGAACAGTTTCTAAGCAGTTTAGGCGTGCGGGGTTTGCTGTAGGCCATCCGCGCAGCCTGAACAAAACCTTCTACCATCCATGGTCATTGTTGACTTCAACGACATCCTGAGGGTATTCAGAACTGTTGATGAAGGGATCAGGTGAACCACCTAAACAGAGCCGACCTGTTGCTCGCATTGGACGACCGACGTGCCACACCGACGTCGAGTAAGAACCACAGCCAGGTATGTGCATTGATTCCATCAGTCTGATAGTTAGATTCATGGTGAGTTGAGAGTTGAAGGCCTAGCACTGGCCACGATGTGAAGGAGCGCTTGGCATCACAGTATGTACCATGAAATTGCTCAATGAACACGGTATTATATGGACTGTCCGGCACTTTGAGGTGTACAGCTACATAGATTTAGCTGAGCCTTAGTTGCGTCCAATGTTTGCAGGTATGGGGACCAAAAAAAATAGGAATGCAAGAGCTCCGAAACCCGTGCGCTGAGAATTGCGACTCTCCGTGAGTCAACGACGGGAGAGAGAGATTGTAGAGGAAAACGAGCAACAGCGTCAACGAGACTTGAGGTCAGTAATAGATACGGCAGCTCCAATGGTGAATATAGACAGGACTTTGCTCTGCTTTGTGTGTAAGACAATGTACACTGATGATTGCAATGTCAATTGTAATTTAACGTTATTGTCATTTGTAATGTCAATCCAAATGCACTGTAAGAGTCACCGTCTGAGAGTCATCGTCATTTGCAAGGGGATTTACAATGGCACGGGGATTTGCTGAACGTCACGATGAAGGAGAGAATGTTCAGCATACTGACCAGACGTGCACTGTGCTCTGTACATTGCCGGCGCTGTAGGGCTGCGCAGAAGAGGGAGCATCACAGGGGGTGGAGGGGTCGGGCTGAAGTGGAAGAGGCAGCAAATGGTGCAGAAGATGAAATCGCAGAAGAACCCGCGGAAGAAGGGGCTGGGGATGAGCGTAACGTGGATTTGAACGATGTGAACAACCGGCCATGGGGGCGAGAAGACGAGGGCGAAGTGATTGGCGGTGGTACCGCTGTGGAAGAGCCCAGCGAAGGTGATGTGGAAGTCCTTACGAACACCCAGGGCCCCGCAGCGAATGAAGGGGACGACATAGAGTGCCCCAAATCGACTCCGCGGAATCGAAAGGTGTGTGCTGCGGCTGCAAAGGGAGTCAACCAAATGATGCACTTCGTGGATCCGAGTTTCACAGAGGAAGAGAGGAAGCTTTACCTGCGCCGATACTTTGTCGACGAACGTGTTCGTGCCCTTGACCCCGAACTATGCACAGTAGTGTTGAAAACACATAGTGTGGCCACGACAACCGTGCAAAGCCTTAGAGGGGCATTACAGACCATCCGGAACACGTGCATACAGGGAAAAACAAAGGTAAGGAATATCGTACTAACGGCTGCTGTCTCAAACGGCGATTCCCAACGCATGATTTGCAAGGCTTTAGGAGCATCGAGGTATCTTGTTCGTAAGGCTTTCAAGCGGCGTGCAGAGGTTGATGAAACGGGGGAAAATCTACGGGTAGGGGGGGACAGAAAAAGAAGAAGCGATGCCCTTAGCGCAGAAGATCACACTTCAGTCTGCTCATGGTGGGAGACGGAGACCACGGTTTCCCCAAACAAAAGGGATGTGAAGAGAAGACGAATTGGTGTGAAAGAGCACGAGACCCACGCAACCCACTACCTTCAGCTATCTCAGGCAGGGTTTTCTATCCCGTCTGGTCGTGACTATCCCGTCGCGACGTCGGAATGGGTCGCGACGAGGGTCCTCCGACGTCATAATAGGTTTTGTAGTGTAAAAATGAAAAAGTATAAATGAAAAGGTTGCATTTCGGAGTTGGGCCGTCACAATAAAGACCGAATGGGACGTCCGGTCGTGACTCTAAACCGTCGTGACGTCCCGACATTATGACGCAAGAGGGCCAAGTCACAACCGAATAGAAAACCCTGATCTCAGGTATATTCTCTAAGCACTCTGCAAATGTTAACTTGTACAGGCAGAATGTCTCCGCGATGAAAGGACTATGTAATTAGCGATCAGTCCCAGTCGTAGTACTCCCGTGTCGGAGACTCGTAAATGTCCTACATACGCAGACTTCGGACACGTGTCGTCTTCGGGTCAGAATTGGCAGTCGGCAATTAGTCCTCTGTCGACGATGGACCAACTCTAGCTTGCACCACCGCAATGTGATCTGCTGGTTGCTCTGCATGTGTTAAACTGTCTGCTAATTTCGGTGTCAATGTTAAGACATGGAGTTCCTGAGTCTCCTGCAATGAATCTATGGCATTGTTCTCGGGAGAGAACTCAATTGTTACTTCCTCTATTAATCCAAGTTCGTGTAGTATCACTTCCTGTTTAGGATCCGCTGGAACCTGGTAAGATCATTACGCAATTAATTGAGGACATTGAGTGTGAATCGCTGACAGTCATTTGGGAGGCTGGAAGGGCGTAATGAACAGGGACTTCGTGACGTCGCGAGAAAAAGCGACCTCAGAGGCACTTCGAGTTCCGTTGGTGCTTGGTGTCCATAGCTTAATCAGAGCTCTACAACCTTACTGACGCGGTTTAGTTTCTCAGTTATTAATTATTCGGTGTAGAGTGACCAGGGAACACGGAGTTACGGTTCCAAATATGACGCCGACGCTGCCTTTGCAAGCGTCTACGTCATTTTAGAGCAATGATACACATGAGGGTATGCAATATGTACTTTTTGTATTAGCAATTCGCGGGTTAGTATACACTGTGCAATAATCGCATCTTAGTGTTTCTGTGTTTTACAAATAAACTACTCATTCCTTCGTCGACCTACAAATAGCCCGTGAGTGCGAGAGTAGTTTGAAGTGTGTTGTATGTTCTCGATTACTGTTGTGAACATAAATCAATTTAAGTTGCGTGAATTTTGGCATTGGAGAGTATGGATCTCGGATCAATTATGTGCAGGTAACCTCCGTGCATTACAAACGAAGACTAGGACTTTGTTAATGGAAGCAAGTTTTTGCAGAGTGCCCATGCATCCATCTGTGCGAATTCGTGTAGTTGGTTCAGGTCCTGGGTAGCGGCAGTGTTGTAGATTCTGGTTCAACCCTTCATGTGAAGACACATTCCGAATTACTGGGAAGTGACTCTGTGTGCACTTCTGACTAATTTGATCTACTCTCTCCTCTTCGCAGTTGGAGTTCCATGCCCGCTTCCGAGAGGCGAACGAGCGCAGTCAGGTGGGGCTCCGAGCCTTTGAGCTCCTGAAACCTTTCTATGTCAGACGGCTTAAGGAGCGAAATACCTGTGCATGTCGCTACCATTGCGAACTTGCCGAATTGCGGACAGGCTGGAATAACATGAGATCCACCTCCAAGGGAATACATGGAAGGCACTGTGAGTGTATGTGCGACGTCTGCACGATGCCGCCTGGAGGTGCTGGAGAGAGAATCGGTGGTCCAAGCACATGCCATGCAGATTGGACCCATTTCACGGGTTTGACTGACATGTGGCACAGCGTTCTTTGCCCGACAGAGGACGATGGATGGCATAACCCGAAATGCATTAAAGGCACGTGTGATCAATGCGGTATTGGTATGTTGCAGTTGTGTCCGAGAGAAGCTGATGACGCCCTTCCGTTGATGGTCCAGTGGCACAATTTCGAGACTGTCGTGCATGGTAGGACACGGACCGGAAAAGAAAACAAGGTGCTGCGCATGATGTATAAGACAACTCCAGCGCCGGTCTTCTTGGAGTACTTGACCCAGAAGCTGCGGCCCTTCATTATACACAACTACATTGCGAAGTGGCAGGCAGAACGGTTCAAGGAATCCATAGATACGTTCCCGCCAGACTCTATTCTATCCGCTGTCGATTTTGCAGAAAATTATACATTTCAACCTTACCAGGAGATACAATCGATGCATTGGATGCAGTATCAGATCACAATTCTTGTTCACATTTGCTACTGCTGGAATCCGGCGTATCTCGCGGACCCGGGATCAGATGCTCCGAAGCTGTTGACAGAATATCACTACTACATCAGGGTGTTGGCAAGCTACACCGGGTACACTTTGGGCAGATTTAAGAAGTACTTCCCGTGTACATTTCTACCCCAATGTACTTGATGTACTTTTTTCGGATAATCTGAGCCGTCCATATCATCGCTGCGTGCCACCGGCACCCAAGCTCAGATCGACCAATGAGAAATCATCAGACTGGTGGTTGTAGGTACCTGGATTGGGTGGTACCTGCCGTAGCCGGTAGTCTTCGTCTTGCACTTCCAACGTTACTCTGGTCTCGTTCACTGGTCTGTGTTTGCTGGTCTTGGTGTTGTTGTCTTTCTCGGTGGTGTGTTGTGGTTTTGCATCATAGTTAAAACTTTGGAGTTTGGAGAGGAGACAATGTGTTATTTGTTTTACGTTGGTTCAGATAGAGGGTTAGAGTTTTTAGGGTGAGACAGAGAGATAGAGAGTTAGAGGGTTTGTGTGTGAGATACTTGTGATGAGCTTGGGGTTGAGTTTGCTGTCGTAGTTTTAGGTATTTTTTATATTGTTTCGCTTGTTCAGATGGGGATTGAGGGTTTTGCTTCATAGGGTTAGAGAATAATGTGGCTCCGAGGTTTCAGATTGTAGCGACTGTTTCCGATATGGTTTCTTTGCTGCTCTAGGTTTTAAGTTGGGTTTTTCTTTTCAAGGTGTTGCTTGAAGTAGGGTTTAATTGCGGTTCATTTTGTTTAGGGTGTCGCAATGTCTAGGAGGTCTAAGTCCGGGGGGGGAGAAGGACTGAAAGCAAGTTCTCGGGATGGAAAGGTTAAGTCGGGAGTTGATGGTGGATCTGGAATGGGAGTTAAAATCGGGAAGACTAAGTCGGGTGGGAGCGAGGTGGTAGGGGTTTCAGTGAAGGACGAGGAGCGTTTCCTGGAGGTCGGTGATTTGGAGGAGTTGATAGCGAGTTTGAAATCCCCTCCAGATTTGCTAACCTGGGAGGACTTCCGCGATAGATATGCTTTGGAGTGCAACCCTAACTCTATCAACCCGCATCGCTGTCGCAAAGATAAGGATATCTCGGACAAGCAGATGCAGGAGTTAGGGTTTAGGCCGGAGGGGGTTAAGGGTCGTGGCGGGTACTCTTGGAGCGACTGCAAGGTGCGGGAAATTGTCAACCGCATCAAATACGTGCACCCAATTGTGTACCAGCATGGACCAGACGAGATCCCAAGGTGTGTGACAAAGCAGTTCGCAGTTGGAGTCGTTCTGGAGTACCAGAAGAATGCGGTGAATTGGGCTTTGTATGGTCAAGAGACCAACAATCACCAGCGAAGGAAGTATGAGCAGGATTTGTCGAAGCTCCAGTTCGCGATCAACACGGGGGCTAGGGTGACAAAGCGCACTTGGAGGAGTTTGAAGGTCGACGTTGCAGTGAAGTTGGAGCCCAATGTTGGAGTCGATGTTGCAACGCCGACAAAGGTATGTAGTCTACCTAGTTTTTTATAAACTGTTTCTTTGTTTGACTAGAGTTTTTTGTGTTTATGATAAGAGTTGTTTGTATTGTTTATTAGAGTTGTTTGTATTATTCATTACTGTTTTGCGAATTTCTTGGTTTTTATACTTAGCATTGCAAATCTGAATAGTACTTTTAGACCTAGCATTGTAAATCAGTCGTATTGCATTGCAGTGTTTTGTGGTATACTTTTGTTATTGCTTTCAGTTTAAGTCTAGATTTAACATATTCTTCGTATGTTCTGTTTAGTGTTAACAATTTGCTATTACTTAATGTCTGTGTCGTTTTAGGATTACAGAGATAGAGAGTTTAGGGTGATGCACAGTTCAGAGAGATACAGAGTTAGAGAGATACGGAGTTAGAGAGTTACAGAGTTAGAGAGATACAGAGTTAGAGAGGTACAGAGTTAGGTGTAGTATTATCGCATTCATTTTATCTCTACATGTGATTTATTTTGTGAAAGCTTTGTTCGGTTTTAACAATGCGGTACAATGTAATGTGCTTGTACTTGTAGAGGAGGGGTGTCCCGCCACCGAACACTGCGCAGACGAATTGGAAGGTGGGACTGAAGGGTGAATTGGCGGTAAATTTGGTGAAGGTCGAAGATCGTGGAATAGCATCCATGTCGAAACTAGAATACTTCCAGACGATGCACACGATACTCTTGATGGAAATAGAAGGTTTGAAGTTGGACAAGGAGATGGCGGTGAAGGCAAAAGACTCAGCTGCACAAGATAAACGACTTGCGCTATTAATGGTGGAGAGCTACGAGGCTAATCTGGCTTCACTTCAGAGCACTGACGGGGAGCAAGGTGGAAACGAAGGGAAGCGGAATGTTTTGGCAGAGCTCCTGGAGGATCAAAGGCGCACTCTAGCAACTAAGGAAACAGAGGCGCTAGCGAAAGACCTAGGAGCAGCAGAATGTCGAAGGCTAAGGGAGCAGAAGATTCGGATGTGCGAAGGGGATAGGGTGGAGATAGAACGCATCAAGTATGGAAGGAACAGTGCTAGTCTCAACCCAGTTCCACTCGTGTACCCTGACAGTGCGTTTGGAGAGGATGATTCTCCCGAGAAGAGGTTCCTAAAAATTACTAAGTGTGCCCTTTGCGGTTTTAACTTTCCTTAGAGTGACATTGTCATTGCATCCTGTAAGCATATGTACCACCCTTTCTGCGCTAAGGTGACCTACGAGAATGGTTATAAATGTGCCGCAACAAATTGTTCAGATAAACTTGTAGATCCAGATTGGCATCGTAGCTTCGGGTGGGGAGGTCCAGGGAGTGTTGTCGTTGAAGATGTAGCTGCGCAGATGGAGATATGTGACGAGGAGGTGGCGCGTTTACTTTCGGAGCGAGCTGAACGTGCACGTCTATGATGTCCGAACACGGGTGAGTACATAGCAGTGCTTAAAATCTGTTCTCATCGTGCCTTGTTGTTTCGTGTTACTCCTGATAGTACTTGATCTACTTGGAGTCGTTCAGCTTAGTATACGTTCTGCAATTTGTGTATTAGTGGGATTCTCATAGATGTACTTCTTAGTGCACTTGGTACTTTTTGGTTCAATCCAGAGTCATTGATTAGTACTACTTGTCTTGCAGAGGATCAAGGAAGAATACATTCCCCTCTACCGTTTGTACTTTTTGTGACTGGAATTGTTTTCTGTTTCTACGTTTTCTGTACTTATTGTATTCGAATCAAAGTTATGTGTACTTTCATATACTTGTTGGTTTTATCAGATTGTTGGTGTACATTGAATACTGTTGTAATATGTATATTCTAATTTACATACTGTATATGAAGTACATTGTGTATTCACTTACATATCGTAGCCAGATCCGACTTAGTACATTTTTGTAAATGTAATATGTTAGTACTAAAAGTATGGCATACCTAGATCGTTAAGTACTAATAGTACTTAGGTAGTTCAGTACTAATAGTACTTAGGTCGCCTAGTAGTACTCTATGGTACTCTAAAAGTATACTGATGCAGTTTGTAGTGGGCAATTATCGAGTTTTACTTCATAATAATGTACTATTACTATCTCCCGCATGATTAGAAGTACTTATAGTATATTGATGTACTTTTAGATTTTCTTCTAAATCAATTAGTTAGTTGTGATTGCAGACTCGTCGTTGAAGCCCATGTCTACCCTTTCTCACGGAGTTGCGAGTTTTGGAGAACAGAGCCAAGCGGTTTGCTCGACGCGGTTACGGGACTCAGCTGCTGGAGAAACTTTTACAAGCAGCCTATTCCAGATCAGAGAGGAGGAGAACAGGAAAATGGTGGTGGACAGTCCACAAAAAAAACAAGTGACAGCAACAAAGTCTGGGGGGAAGTTTGGGAGAGTTGAAGGAAGAAAACGCGAGGCACAAGCACAGCTACCTCCACAGACAGTTTACGAATGTCTTGTGGAGGATTTGCGCGGGAAGTCAAAGGCGATGGAGCCGGAGTTGAATGACGAGTCGGACGAGGAAGAATCTGAATCCGAAGGTACGCAATTCGAATGTAATGAGTAACTTATGGTAGCTTATAATTCCTAATTATAGTTGAAATAGAACATACGCTTTAGAAGGGTAGTGCTAATACTGCTACTGTAGTGCTAATAATGCTACTGCAAAAGGCCACCATTTAACACATGACATGTACAATTTAGAAGCTATAGTCTACAGTTCTAAAAGCCGTGAATGCTAACGTCTGCGGTGTGCTTTGTTGTTTGACGAATTCCATGTTCCTTCAATTTGTTTTGAACCGATGGGTTAATGACATTTAGTTGATCTAGTTCCATATGACTAGCCAAATGTTAGAAGTGGTGTGTAATTAGCTGTTTCTTTAGAAGAATATTCCAGGGTTGGATAAGGTTTCAAGAAGGTCAGAGGCTAATTGTGATGGTGGGATTGTTATAGGTAATGTCCCAGATTTTAAATCGAGCTCGGGCACTACTGTTGGTGGCAGTGGCAGTGGCAGTGGCAGTGGCAGCGATAGTGAGGAGAGTCAGGATGATGATGACGAGGGCAACAGTGGCCAGAGTTGCGAATTGGTGGATAGAGTTCAAGAAGAAGGTAAGGGGGAGAACAGTAGAAAGTTAGAGGTGGAGAAGAGGTTTAGGGAAGGAGGTTTAGTGATTTCTCCGATTCAGCAGTTGAAAGCTCAAGAGGTAGAGTGCGTGGATATCCCACATGTGGTCGTGCCCTCAGTGGATGTGGATGTAGTGCAAGGGGCGGACCTAGGTGAAGTTAGAGGGCCGGGTGGAGAAAAGAGGGAGAGTGATATGGAGTTAGATAGTGAAATCGAAGGGGAGGGGGAAACTAAGGGGAAGGCAGGGGGGGTTGTGGAGGGGGTGAAGCTTCAAGGCATAGAAGAGGGATTAGATGAGGGGCAGGAAGTGGAGCTAGAACAGGAGAGCTTGGAGATATGGGGTAGGCCATCGACAGCGCTAGTCCAGTCCAACATGGCCACGGAACTGAGCGCCGACCAGGGCAAGGACTGCCCAGCACAGGGGAAGACGTTGACTTCGGAGAGTGAGCATACACGGGGAGGGCTTGAAGGTTTATCAATGATGAAGAAGCCAGAGGGAGATGAAGGGGCCCCGACAGTCGAGGTGAACCGTGAGGTGAAACATCACCGAGGGAAGAGGAAGTCCGAGGAGGGGAGAAGGCTGCAGGAGGAGTTGGAAGGACAGAATATGGCAAAAGAAGTTGCCACTGATCAAGGGCCAGCTCAGAGGACTCGGGGACGCAGAAGATCGACCGATGGCGGAGATAATCAGCACTTAGGGGAAGGTGTAGAGCAGTCATCCCACCGTGCACACAAGACCAGGAAGCAGAAGAAGGAGAATGCAATGGAGAGGGTTGGGGAAAAAAAAACAAGCAAGAGGAAGAAGAAAGAGACCCCTACTCTACGTAGCGTCCCCGAGGTTGCAAGTCCAGGAGGGAGCCCTAGTGGAAAGAAGCAAAAACCGGTGAAGTTATTGTTGGAGTCCTCTAACTAACTGATGTAGTGCAAATCTGCATGGTTGTGAAAGATTGTGTAGGCAGATTAGAGTGGCTGTAAGAAAACTTTGTACACTCTGTTTTGTATCTTGAAACATTCATACGTGGGCTCCTTTGGGTCTATGGTTAATTTATTGTAGAATACATTTTCGTATGTATTCCATCACTTGCAAAAACATTTGAGCTCGCACACAAGTCTTTCATTTGAATTGCTGATTTAATGTGCCTTGTTAAAACAGGATAATATATTGGTTCAAGATCTGTCCTATGGTTTGGAGCGGAATCCTGTGCAAGTGGTCTGTCCTAATGGATCTCACATTCATCCTCCTAATTTTTGGTACACTAAAGAGAGCATGGTGCTTGTTGAAGAGCCTAATAATGGCGACTTGTGGAAGAGTGTTAGAAGGTCGTTCAGACCGAGGGCAGGTTGTTCTGGATGCGGTACAGATTGCCTAAGGTCTGGAAATTCCGGTTGCGCTTGCGCCCTACAATCGGAGGATTTTGCTTACAACACAGCTGGTCTCCTTCGGGCTGACGTCATAAAGAATTTGGATGACAAAACTGCTTTGGAATATTGTAATAAGGGAACAGGCTGTTACTGTGCGAGTCTCCCTTCTGAAGATAGTAGTAGCACTGACGATGGAGTTTGTCATGGTCACCAATCCCGGACCTTTATCACAGAATGTAACTCCATGTGTGCTTGCCACTTAAAGTGTGGCAACCGCATTATACAGCATGGCATGACGGTGAAGGTACAGGTAAGGCTTGTCCAGAATTAGAGAGATGTCATTTTAATTATCAGTTTCTATTTTTATTATTCCCAGTTTTAACATGTACTTTTAATTGCACAGGTTTTCATGACTCCTACTCGCGGTTGGGGTGTCCGGACAGTGGAGCACATCAAGGCAGGTAAGTTTCTATTTGAGCTCGCCGGGGAGATTGTGACTAACGGTGAACTCATTGAGCGGAACCACCTCCTGCACAAGCTACTTGGTTTTCGTCAAACATATACTCTACAACTGGATGCTTCTTGGCGGTCTGAAGTTATGGCCAATGACAACATTTCACTCTGTATCGATGCCACCCGCTATGGAAATGTTGCGAGATTCCTAAATCACAGGCATGGACCGTCCTAGCTCTAATTGATTTATGTAAAATCAAATATAGTGCCTAAGGCCTAGTCGTGAATCTTACTACAAAATTTGTGAGTGCTCCTGTTTCAGGTGTGAGGGAGCTAACGTCGTCGACATGCCTGCGCAAGTGCACTCCGGAGATGAGCGTATCTACCATGTGGCATTCTTTGCCAGTCGTGACATCGAACCTGGAGAAGAGTTGACTTGGGTAAGGACCCTGAATTGAGCATGAGGCCCTGACTACTCTCTTCCGACCAACCTTTAATTTATGAATCTGCAATTTCTAAACTTAAGGAAAAAAAATCTATGACTAACTCATTAAACCGGGTGTGGTAGGACTATGGCGAGGATTTCAAGTCTGATGATGGAGATATACCCGGCTTTAGATGCACTTGCGGGAGTACCAAGTGTCGAGACGTGGGAAAGCAGTCATTGCTACAATCACAACGGGATAAGACAAAGAAATCTTCACGAGGGAAGCCAAGCAGGTCGCTAAGAAGGAGCAACAGAAATAAAACGCAGAGAGAAGCATGTAAGAAACCAGTCAAGCACCGCTAGTAAGCCTGGACAGATAGTACTTTAGAATTTCTGAATCTGAATACATTGAACACTTATTTCTAATCTACTGAGGTCGGCTCTGGAGAGACTTTACCTCTATTAACTTGCACTCTATTCATCACGGTACCCTCGAAGTCGGAGAGTATACCACATGAAATCCACTGATCTTGATAAAAAAACTTAAATGAACACGGAATCTGCAAAACCGATGCCTCATTCAGTTGAGTCCCCCAATATACACAGAACATTCTAGAGGAACAAGCACAAGTTAAGAAGCAGCTGAACTAAGAGAATAATAAGAGTGAAGCGTACCTAGATTAGGACCTGGTTCTGGTTCTGAGGCAAGGTGGTCCAAGTTGGAACACAAAGAGTCTGTAATTGCGAAGTTGTAGTCTCGATGTCCCCCTGGCTTCCTCTTTTGTCTCCAAACGGACACATTTAGGGGGGAACTTGGTCGCCGTTGATCCCGTCCCGCTCGGACCTTTCACTCTAAAACCAAAAAGTTCCCTCCTCTATGAAGACTTCCCGCTCCTGCTTCTCCCGCCACATGTAGCCGTTAATAATTTATCCATCTATTCAGGCTCAGCAGTAAGGGGTCTGTGTGCAGCAGTTACGGTATTGGATTCCAGTTTTGGTAGGATGACTTATCTAATTTAATTCCTTACGGCCATTTGTCTACTGTATTGGAGATCTAGCTTGCATAGAATTGGTTAGTCTTAGAAACATAGTATTAATTTTGCTTCAAACCTTATATATAAGTATTGATGGGGTCTTGCAAACCAAATCTTATTCATACTACTCTGGAACTTCATCCACATAACTCTCAAATTTCAATAAAATAAAGGAATGAAAATGGGAGTTAAAAATAAAAAAAAATAAAAAAAAAGGAGTTGGAGAAAATATCAAAGGAAACAACAAAGGGATAAGGAATATGTAGAGGAGAATCACGAAGCTAAGGGAATGGAAGAATTACTAAATGAAAAAATAAAGGAATAAGAGTGGAAGTTAAAAAAAAAAAAAAAAAAAAACAGAATGAAAATTGAATTGAATGAAGAAAAAAAAAAAAAAAAAAAAAAAAAAAAAAAACACAACAAAGATGTTTTTAAAATCCCGAGGATAAGGGAATGGAAGAAAAAATAGATGACAAAATAAAGGACCTAGAGTGGAAGTTAAAATAAAAAAAAAAAAAAAAGAGAATAAGAATTGAAAAAAATAAAAAAATGAAACAAGAAAGGGATAAGAAAGATGACGACAAATTATGTAATTCAATGATGAATCTTACAAAATAAAGGACTCCTGTAGGTGAGAGTACATTGAAGATAAAATCCTTGAAATTATGAACCTGCTTTTCATGGCCTATATGATGAAAACTACTAGAGCTTTACGTATTAAAATATAAATATCGTAGTATTCAAAATGGTGTGTCTTTATGAAGGAAACATATTAGGAGAGGGGATAGTCATGTTTTTCACTTCGAATCAAGAGAATGAAATCAATTTTAAAGCGTGTGAATTTTGAAACACATTTAAAATTATTCTTCCATTCCCTTATCTTCAAGATTTTAAAAACATATTATTTATTCCTTTGTTCTTTCCCTTATTTTTTTCTAACTTCCGTTTTTACTCCTTTATTTTCTGAATTACTTTTAATTTCATTCCTTTATTATTAATCAAATATAAAACGGAGTATTATTTAAAAATTAATCATTTCAAGCTTAATGCTCACTTTAATCTTTTTAAAAATTAAAAACCTCATTTTTTATTTCCTTCATGTTTTCTTCAAATCTCGTTTCATTATTCTATTCACTATTTAACTTCCATTCTTGTTTCTTCATTTCTTCATTTCATTTATCTTCCATTCAAAATTTGTTTTTTTCAAAAAATTCCATTCTAATTCCTTTACTGGTTCATTTTTTTGATCGTCCATTCTCATTCAAATGAATTTTTAATTATTTCTTAAACTTACTCTATTATCCACTAATTCCATCATTTTTTCCCCTTCCAAAATCACACCATTATATCACATTTTATTAAACTTCTTTTATCATTATTATTATTATTTTTTTTTCTTTTTATAATTTTTTTTTCATTTTTCTTCACTCTACATTTCCTTGTTTTGTTCTTCATTACCCTTCCCATTTTTATTTTCCTTTTATTATCTTGCATGTATTTCATTTTTATTTTTTATTTATCCTTCCATTTCAAATTTTAAATTTATATTGGTTTTCCTTATCCCTATATTATCGCTAGATGAATATGTCTTTACTTATTTCATTTATAATAATTGTCTCATATATTTTATTTTATGTTATTGGTCTTCCTTTCCTATGAATGAACAAGGGACATAATGTATACCTTTATGTTCTGGTCAAGACATGCTGTGGCAGTTGTTTATGGTGGTACATTGTTTCCCAAGATGATAAGATCCGTATTCTTTTCTTAGCATAGGACATACTTACTGTTGCAAGTAGGAATACTATAATGCTCTGCTCCCGAAGCCCTAGTAAAAAACAACTTTATATTCGGTCGAAAATAGCATTTTGGTTGGTTCAGTAGGCGGCAAACGAGAGAGTCCCCACTATATTAGAGAAAGGCAGTTCAGAATTAAAAATACAGAGAATTTTCAGGAGATGTCAGACTCTCTAGTTTTGGACGGTCAGTATCACTGTCGCAAGGCATCCTTAGTTAAGAAAGTGGTTCATGATCCACAATAATGACACCATGTCAAACTCGTCAAAATCCATACGTGTCGGCTCTTCAGCGAGGTTTGTCATTCATGGTTCCTTTGTTCGATTCCTTCCATGAGGTTCACCGTTCTGGTAGGTTCGAGTAGTATTGTATATTAAGTTAACACTAGTTTTTGCAATTTCATCTTACATTTTGACCGATAATGAGTTCATGCAACAGCGGTACAGAACGTCTTTCGGGTACTGTTAATCAGCGTACATGTAATAAACCAAAATATTAAGCATATAGTTTGAGCAGTGTGTTTGTAATGGAGTAATCATTGAACTGCATTCCTAATATTCAACAGCAGAACAATTCAAGGTCACAGGGGTAAAACATAATCATTAAAGTCAAAGCTCATGATAAAAAAAATTCTCAATAAACTCAAAGCAATCTCATGAAGAGATTAAACACAAAGCAAATGACAATACTTCTAAGTATTACTCATCGTCATTTTCCCACAACTGAGCTAGAGCATGCCGAACTACCTCTACTACTTCAGAGGAAATTTTGTAAACTGGATCTCCACCTTTCAAACAATATGGAGCCAGTTTCATACGGAACTTGCATGCTATGACAAGATGAGAAGCAACATGAGCTACCACAGACTTATCCAAGTAAGTGTAAGTAAATTCCCCCCGCCCTGACTTCCTGTAATATGTTCCTTCAACAACATAGTCTCCTACTTCGAATTCAGCACCCCAAGGACACTGCAAAGGAGCCCGCAATTGATATTTTCGACGTTGGCATTGCATGACAAAAAAGTCAACTCCTTCCTCATTCGGTTGCTCCGCTGGGACCACGAAGTTGTCTCCAACGTCGAGCACATCATCTAGTTTCTCTCCTTGCTGAACCTGAATGGCAAATTGTAGACAAAATTAAGGTTAGAGTTGAACATCAATCCAGCAGTATGTTTAATGTTATACACTAGGGAAACATGACAAAACACTTAATTAGGGAAATGAACATATACATATATAATTGTCACCTGCTCCATTGGGTCATCTTCAATGGGGTCCAGCTCCTCAGTTGGGGTCTTTGGCTGAAGTTGCACTGCACGCCACCCAGAAACATGTGCATGTTGCTCACAATTCTCCCAATCCTTCTCTATGCATGCCTCACAAAAACATGAAAGTTGTCTCACTAACAAGACAGTTTTGTTAAGGACCGAATTCCCCATAATTGAATGCAGTGATCTCGAGCCTGCAATGGTGTTGCAAGCCATTGATGACTCCCTGTTGATTTCGTGCTCGCCCACGTGCCAAAAGGTACGGTGAATGTCTCTGCTACTTGTCCCAGCATAAGAGGAAGTCGCACGAGTGGAGAAGCCCTGTTGCAAGAACTCGACACACTGTAGAGCGTTCTGCAACTGCCGCTCTGGGTTTCGGATTTGCTCCATTCGTAACGCACGCTTCACTACTGCCCCTGCGCCATCCCATTCCCCTGCAAATTCAAGCAACCAGGAATTTAAGAGGTCATGATATAACATCAAGCCATCGGCCTCTTCTATGAATTGGAATTTTTTCATTGCGCATTCTAGAGTACAGTAGACAGCAGTGTAGATTTAAGTACTAAAAGTACTTGACAGAACTTAAATAGTACAAAAAGTACCTTTTCCGTGTCCCGTCGCAAAATAATTCCAGATCATGGAGCAGCCATCAGTGAGACTCGGGTACCTTGCAACAAAATACATAGCGGTCGCACCCTTAAACTGCCCTGCACATCCGTCACTAAAAACCCAATGCTCCACTGGTCTTTGACCGTTAGCATTTAACCACCCCCAGTGAAGCATCAAACAATGCTGAACAAACAATGAGTCATGTTTCTTGTCATCCGATATATAGTAGTGTGTATGTTTTATGGTGATCAAATCACCACTCACATCACGGACTCTCTGCAAAGTGATGTGAACCAACAAAGACACATACTCAGACATGTAGTACATACTTTGGACTTCGTTTTGAATCTGGAATTCATAGTTCTCTGCAAAGTCGATGTGGGAAACTAGAACTCCCTCAGGCAAGCCTTCCATCATTTCCTTGCACTGAGCATCTTGCCAATTGGCAATAAAGTTGTGCTTTATGAAAGCCTCCACTTTCGGCTTCATGTAATTGATGAATTGGACTGGACTCGTTTCTTGGTACACCTCTTGCAAACGTTTTTTTGGTTTCCCCGTCTCTCGATCCATGCCAATCTGAACGTAGGAAAACTGCTTCCAACGTAGCTTCGGCTCCTCAGCCTCAGACAACTCCTGTGGACAAAGCTTCAGAGTATCTACCCCACAGTTCTCACAGTCACCCATTATACAGCTTAGTTTGTGCCATTCATCAAACTCAGATTTTGGACAAAGACAAGCTTCCCAAAGTAGGGTGATTCGTTTGTATGTGCTGTGATGAGCATCACAGCCCACATTATCACCCAATGCACCCTCGGAGACAGCAGAACAAACATCACATCTACAGGAGCAACCCTGTTGTGCATGCAGTCCCCTCTTTTCCTCCCGTAGAGTGTTCAGTCCTGCCCTCATTAGATCCATTTCTACGTGGTAGATACAGCAGCACACATTACGGTCCATTAAAGGTTTCACATACCAGGGCTTGAGGTTATCGAAGCTTCGTTGTCCTATCTTGCACTCCGGGTGGGCCTCTTTAAATTGCAAAAAGAAGGTCGCCTACAACAAGCCACCGATGATAAGTATTAGAAATACTACAGTACTGATCAACTTGACCCTCGAAGCAATTTCGAAATGGACGGACTGATACAAAGTACAAACTTTAACTACCCCAAAACACTAAAAGTACTACAGTAGATGTAAAGGTACTACTACGAAGTACTCTGCATCAATTGAAACTAGTTTCGGTACTCATCACCATGACCCTCGAAATACATTTCGGAATGGACAAACTACTACAATGTACAAAATGGAACTACTCCGAAACACTGCAAGTACTACAATATGTTTCACATACCTCTTCGAAGTACTCTTCACCAGTGAGTACTAAATGAGAGTACATACTTTGAGAGAAAATGTAAAATGACAACAGTACGAAGTGGTTCAAGTACAGATGGTACTCTAATGTGAGAGATGAATTGTACCTTGGAGTACCTGATTTCCAGTGCAGGTAAATCATCTCTATGATAATGTACTTCACAGAATACAGTTTGAGCAATGGTAATACACACTCTACTACGGGTACTACTAGTTCAAGTCAGAAAGGAACATAATTTTGAATTCGGACACAAACAGAGTACTGCACAAGGCGATTCACGATATCTGAAGTACTATACAACATGCAAAGTGACACTGCAGTACTTAGCATAGATGTGGTAAAGCAATGGGTTCGAGTTTTGTACTAAATCCATACCAGTGTGACAGTTAAGTAGTGCTTCGCATGCGTCTCTCCTCCCCTCTTCACACCACCGCCTTTGTTGACCACGTCCTTCCTATTCGGACTAACTCTAGTGTGACTGTGCCACCATGCTTTGACTAACTCAACTGTGTAAGCTGTCGTAGTGTCAATTCTTTTTTGCCTGCGTAGTGGTACAAACCGAGGAGCCCCCTCTTCGTATTCTTCTCATTAGGGGAAAAATCAGGTCTCCAACGGGCCTTGTAAGACAGCCCGGATTAGGTGAGCTTCCTGCCCGCTGACACTTCTCTTCGAAATCTCATTGGTCGATATCCTGCCCGCTGACAACAAAATTCGCCTCGCTGACAGCAGGATTCGCTGACAACAGGATCCGCTGACAACAGGATCTGGTACTGTCCAATGGGGTGATAGCAGTGGGCACACGGTCGGTGACAGTGTCATTACTGCTTATATTGTCCAATGGGGGGGTGGGGTGGGGTGGGGTGGGGAAGGGAAGCGATTGGCTGGACCCCCCAAATGCCAACTGCTGTCACTGCTGGCAGCATTTGGCGACCTGCTGGCACAGTTGGTGCCAGCAGGTAAAGTGCACGGGCATGGCAAAAAATTTGGCACAGAAAACATGGAAAAGGCCCGTTGGAGACCCCAAACTTCTCCTAATGCTCCTTTCCAAGGCAGCTTGAATATTTTCAGGTTTAGTTCCTAAAACACGTGCAAGCGCCCTAACACCACCTACACTGCCACTCACAGCAGCATCTAACAAGGCACCTTTTCTAACTAACATGTTGTTCGAAAATGGTATAGATAGGGATTGTAACTCAGCTCTAAAACTTTGAATCAAGTAATGGATACTTTTTGCCTCTAAATGACGAGGGTAGTAGTAGGATAAGAGAGGCCAAACTTGATTATGGCGCAGAACCTTCTCGAACACAGTCTGTCGACACTGTGGTCCAGGAAGAGCATTGAGCTCATGAGATATGCTCGTGGCAATTTTCTGTGCAACTCTGGATGCATCCCTAGGCGAAATGTAGTCGACTTCATCAGTGGCTGTGTCCCTCGTCGATATCTCCTCCCCTCCTTCCGAACGCACCAAAAACTTCTCTCGATGGCGTTGCTGGTACACACGATTGCGCTCCGCTTTCTCTAACCGTGCAGCCTCTGCCGATTCCATTACTGCCGCCCTCTCCGCAGGACCAGGCCGTCGCGTTCTGGACCTCGTTGTCCGGGTTTTGTCGCCCATCCTACAAATGCCCGTGAAGAGCCGCGAACACCAACAAGGAGAGACTACGCGGTTAGAGAAGGAGGAGACAGTCTGGGATTATAGATTCTGCAAAGAGCCATGTCGTGAACCTACGAGCAAAAACATTTGTCAACATGTCGTACATGTTGTCTACAGCAGCAGTAACTTTGATTCCAAACTGTAATATATAACTTCAATGAAGCTCAGAAACTAAGGATAAGGAAAATTAAACTCACCAAGGGCGCACTGGAAGGGGTCGGGGATGGGTATGTGGTGAGCTCCTCAGGTGATAGTGCGTCTTCAGTGAGCTCGGTTCCAAATAGGGTCTTCGAATTCCGGACAAGACACTCACGGGCATGTACTGCTTGGTTTCCACTATGGAGGTACCATGCAATATCTCCAAGCCTCGAAGTTGGTGTACCGGAAATGTGCGAGCTGCTTGACACATCATCATCCAGACTATAGCATGAAGGGACGGTAAACGGTTGATCTACACTCTGACTCTCCTCATCGACACCATCGCAAACAGGGTAATAGTGAGTAATCCGTTGTTGGACAAGCTGAGGAGGTTCTCTAACTACATAGTACGACGTTATTAGGGACTGAACTAATGATGGGTTGTAAGAAAAGCCTTCCCCAGACATTGGTGTTGCAAACCCTTGCAACGGCAGCGCCGCACCATACACCGCCTGAAACACTGAAGGGAGAAAAGAGACGACGTTGCGAATCCTTGCATGCGCCTGTGCGCATGCAAGACAACCCAGAAGTAGATGAACAGAAAAGAAGAAACGTCATCCGTATTATGAATGAACAGAAACTTCACCGGAACTCAAACAACCCAGATCCAATATATTCGGATCTTATCATGACGTGTACGGCTGAGATAGGAAGGCATCAAAATTGGACGATCGAGATTGCGCTATGAAGTACTTTGAGTACTTCCGTTTCCGGAAAGTAACCCGCATAGTACTCTTAGTGGCGGCCGCATGAAATCCTAAAGTCCACAAAAAACATAATTTTTAGAAGATCCAGCCGTTAGCCAACAAAGAGTAGACGCTGGGAACGCCACCTCCATAGGAGAATCAATCTTGCGCCCATTTTTTCGTGGACTTTTGGACTGCAGAATAAAAACCCCCACCACAGCAATTTTTTCCACGGATTTTAATTTTTTGGTTCTTTTTTTGATAGAGATATGTAGCGACAAACAAGCCACATTCTCTGCAATAAAATCAAAGTCAGAAAAAACTCCAGTTGCAAGGAAATAAGTACTTTGTCAAAATTTCTACAATCTGACATACTTTAATAATTTGGAAAAGTACTACATACAGAGGTGCCCAAAGATTTTCTTTTGATATCTGACTTTAAACAACACTGCATACCAGTGGTCAAAGCTAGTTTCATAATAAACAGCTCAGAAATACGTTAATTTCCTATAGAAAAAATGTACTTTATCAAGGGTACTTTCGAAAATGTACTTTTCTGACATACTTTTTCCATAGGCGTAGCTTGCCAACACCCATCACTGATTCCCAGGAGCATGATACACTGTTTGTGCAGCACTGTTTTGCACTGCACTGGAGACACATTACGGAGAGAGGCATTAGACCAAACGAGCATATTGTCTGGTCGGATGGGTACGCAGCCCAGTTTAAGTCCAGGAGGTGCTGGTATCATGTTGCCAGGTATTCTCGTAAAACACATTACCAGTTTTGGGTTCACATTTTTTGTTCTGCTCTTCTCGACATTCATGTGAAACATTTAAGGGTTAACATTTGCATACGCGATTTGTGAAGGTATCCGTCTCATACTACCATGCCTGATTTATCCAATGGTTGTCGGATGGTCTGGTCTTATTTCGGGAGTGGTCACGGCAAGGGTCTGCATGACGGGGCAGGGGCAATGCTCAAGTGTGCGATTCGGAGGGAGGAAATGAATTTCGAGTCACGTACGAGGCTGCAGAGTGCAGCAGACGTTGTTGCCTTCTGTAATCGGAAGGAGCAGGAAGAGCACAGGGCATATGGAAGAGCTAGGAGAAGTCTCATAAGGTACTTCCATTTGATTGATCCCGCTGATGTCGACAGGTCTTGTGATCTGGACTGCCGACCCATACCGGGGACGCGATCAGTTCATTCGGTATCTTCCGTGTCACCAACCAACCTGACATTATTGCATATAAGGCAGTTGGCTTGCTTTTGTACAGAATGCATGGATGATAACCCCATGCTCTGTGCACGGCAGAATCATGTGAAGCACTGGGCATTAATAGTGCTTCAACCCTTGGCTCCAATTCCGGTGAGTTCCTGCCTGGCTGTAACTATGTTGATAAATTACAGCACTTCAAATGGGATTGGAAGATGTCTATTAGCGGAAGGGGGGCCGTATGTGAAGAGTCCATGTTTTATGGAGTGTGGGCATGGCGGGTGTTGCGTGTGGAGGACTTCGTTATCCGTGTTACATCGTTTTCAATGAACGGGCCATGACGGTGTTATCTGATCTGATTCTGATGTTGTCCTAGGATTTCCGGGCAGGACATTGAGTCACCTTGCACTCTTGAATTCTGATTGGCAGTCAGCTCCTCCGTTTTCTTCTTTTAGCTTCATGCACTTTTCTCTCCAATTAAATAACAGCACCAAACAGACTTAGTGGTTTAGGAGTTGCTGGAGTCGTATTATCCAAATCACGTGTATCGCCACTGATTGTGCCCACACAGTGCTCATCTGGACATATAGATGAAGTGCTCTGCAAGTGCTATCGACATCCCCGAGGGGTTACGTGTATTGATTAGTTTCCGTTTATTTCTGCTTTGGATCTGTGTAGAGGGTAAGGACGATAGACTAACATGGGGTGATTCTCTGCATTGCAGAGCACAAGTTTGGGGACGCGTCTCCAACGAGCGACTGAGCTCTCAGGTGGAAATGTTGACGATTGCCGCATAGCGCCTGCCCCTGATCCTCAGACAAGCGGCAACAGTACGGCTGAATTGGACGCCCTGCCCGGCGCAACAGTGGGGAATTCAGATTTCGAGGACGATCTCGTTGATGAGGGAGATGACGACGGTGACTTGGATTCCGAGGCACAGCGAGTAGAGACCGGGGACACGTATGTTGTCTACACCGATCACCCAGAAAATGGAGATTGTTTCTTCATAATACTGTGCGACATGCCCATGCACAATAATGCGAGGACCTTCACTGACGGATGGGGGTGTACGTGGCCGAAGGATACGATGCTCATAAGCGGCACATATTACAGGCGACTTCGAAATGTGGGTCGGGGCACAGAGCTGTACAGATACGAGCTGTGTGGGATCCGAGAAACTCAGAATAACCCGGAAGAGCCCCAGCCGTCGTAAGTATTCCATTAATTTTTCATTTTTTTGGTTAATTAGGTAAAAACTAGCCAGACACTAGCAGTATTAGTAGTTAACGTAAACCGGATACTCCAGAAACGTTAAAACAGTTAACGCAGGAAGTGTTCCCGGAACCTGGATTCCGAAACTCGGAAGATAAAACACGGAACGGGTGGACGATCCGAGTACTGACCGTTACTGTAACCGCGTCAAGGATCTGAAGCGACGCGGAAGTCATCATGACCCGGATAGGCGTTTAACCCGGTACGTTGGCGGCTGCAATTACGGGCCGCCACAGCGTTTATTATGCCTGGGGTATATAAGCGAGGGTGTTAGGGTTTGGAGTTCCTTTTTGCGAACTGGGAGTAGAGAGTGAAAGAGCGGTGAGGTGTTTTTGTCTTTTCCGATTCACCGGCAGTTGGATTGCCGGGTTTCTTGCTGTAGGAGTGTAGAAGGAGAGACGTAAAGGCGTAGAGATGGCGCACGTGCAGTGTAGCATCCTTAGCCCCGGAACTCCAGTGAAGGAATCGGATATGGAGGAACTAATCACCGACCTCACTCGGATGAGGTGTGAGGGATTGTTGGCACGGCCGTGGTTACTGAAGAGCGAGGTGATGGTGAGGGAGGTCCTGGAAGGACCGGACAACCGGTGGGATAATACGATCCGAGGCAAGCCCACGCTGTGGAATGCGGAACAGTGGGCAGCAGCTTACGGTTTCGAGCAGACCGGACTCCTTTGGGCGACCCGGACGGATAAATACGTGCAGGATAGGTTCCATGGGAAGATCCATAGGAACAATGGATACGAGATAGACGCCTGCAAGGATAGGAGGCAGAGGCAGGTCTTAGCTTTCCTCGTTCCGATCCTGTACCCGCAAAAACCGGCACAAGTTACCATTACGGTCGGGAACACCATCCTCGGAGCGTACTCAGGAGAACGTCCGGTGAATTGGGCCGCACTCATGGCGGAAGTGGTGCAGAAGATGGTGCCGACGATCGGAAAGAAGCCGACCCCGCTCTCCCCTTTTCTCTTTCACCTTTACCATGCGTATGAGTTGCTGAGCGATAAGGAGGACGAGACGTATACGCACGCGAAGAACTGCCTCAAATTCTCGGAGATTCCGCCCGGAATGGAACCCGATCCGCGAGGTGAGATCTCGGATACAACGTCCTCGGAAGATGAGGACGATACGAAGGAGGTTCCGAACCCTGGCGCTACGAGGGCACAGTCCAGGTCGCGATCGGAGCAGGCTGCGTCACGACATGCGGAGCCCTCTACGGCCCGGGCAGATCCGGAACGGAGAGAGGTCAGTTCCGATCGGGGATTTCCGGTGGAGCTATTTCGGGGAATTCGGGAGGAGACTCACCGGGCGCAAGCTTCTTACGATCGGATCGAAACACTGTTCCGGAGGGTCTGTACATCACTGGGAGGTTGCTTACCGGAAGAGGTGATCCGAGAAGTGGAGTTGTTGAAGGACGCCCCAAATCTTCGGAGTGAGAAGAAGCGGCTAGAGCTTCAATTGCAGGAGCTGACGAAGGAGCTGGCGGCAAAGAGTGATGAGATCCGTAAGTTCCACGCCGAACAGGAGGAGACTTTGGGGGAGCTTCGGAAGTTGGTGGGAAGTTCGGGAGCGGTAATCAACAAGGCCCGGCTGTTTGATGAGAACGTATTGCAGCCGGCCGATTTCGAGGACAAGCAGAAGATCATCATGATCCTCTCCAAATGCGAGCACTCGATGAACATGATCCTGAAGAAGGTCCGGCAGTTGCTCAATCCGAGTACCGGAAGTCCCAGTTTCGGAGTCGCCGGTCGGAGCCTTCCGCTCCCCGGATCGCCCTCTCGGGCCGTTGTAGGAGAATCTCGCGGAGTGGGGTTCCGAACCCCAATAGGGAGTAACCTCCAAGTCGAAGAGCGGATGACAGTCGAAGAGGCCGCCATGACGAATCGGACGATCGCGGAAGTGATCCGGGAACACCAAGCACAAGTGGCGTCACCCGGAACCAGTACAGTCCAGCAGAGCTGCGCGATCCCCACAGGTCAGGTGGAGGTGACCGGAACGACAGTCACCGAGAGGCGGATCGAGGAGAGGACGGTTTCGGAGCAGGTGACTCGGACCGTGCAGCCGGATGTTCTTCCACGACTCGGAGAGGAGGTGATCATTGCGAATTACCGAGGGGAGATAGCGGGACCGGAATGGGGACAAGCTAGTTCACCACCCGGACGGACCCGAGTGACTTAGGAGGGGGGATTGACCCCTTCACCCACAGCCAAGACCGGAACGGTGACGCCTACTCCCACCGGAATGCCAGCAGCGGATTCCCCTCCGCACAGTGTCGGTGCTTACCGGAGGTTGCGGAAAAGGAAGGAGCCGACAGAGAAGGTCCCGATTACGATTTCAGAGTCCGACTCAGAGACGTACGAGAGCTCTCCAATTGGGACAACCGGAACTGAAACCCGGACTCCTACGTCCGGAACCCCTCCCGCACATATGATCCCGAAGTCGCCCAAATCTCCCAAGCCCCGGATCGTTACCCGGTTGTCCTTGGAGGCTCAGGAGAGGGAGTCAAAGGCGGAACGGAGTGCTAGGCGCAAGGCGGCACGAGCAGCAGGGGCGGGCGGATCAGAGCCGCGGGTGACCAGGTCGAAGGATCGGGAGCAGGAGAGCCACAAGAAGCCAAAGAAGTGATAGATTCCTCTCACTGCCACTTGTCGTAACTTTCCGGATTTATAGGAGTAGATTCCGGATCGGGAGATCCGTTCTAGTCGTAAAGTAGAATTCTAGGTAGATAGTTAGGGATTAGGGTTTTGATTGAACTGCCGGCGCCGCCGCTTTTGTGAAAGCTCCTGCTTACTTAAACCAGGCAGGCGATGCGGTCCGGGTCTTCGTTTTTGCATGTTTTCCCCCTATATTCCTTATCAGTAAAGTATTTGTGTTTTGTAAGTACTGTGCGTGATTTCCCGCTAAGTGTGAATGATCCGGGAAGGATATGAGAGTTCCGCTGTAGCTCGGATAGGAAGGTGATGGGAGTTGCGACGAGACCCGAACCGGAAAGGAAATGGGATTGAGCGGAAAGATTTAGCGGATTGTCGTAGGAGTGAAGCCTCACTGTTCCGTCCCCAAACCAACCTCATACGGAATAGCCGTCGCTAGGGTCGAAGCGGATCAAGAACTACTTGGTCGGGCTCCCTGAACTTCTGAAGAGGTTCCGTGCACAGTGAGAGGGGGAGTCGGAACGTGGTACGGGTCGCCTAGGGATAATCGGATCCTGGTTCTCCCAGATCCGGATTGGTTTGTCGTTGTAGTCTCACGGATCGGAGAGGATCGTTTGTGTGACCTGCTGGCCAGAGTACTCTAGGACAGTTGTGAGACGGTAACTGATCCGAGACGTTGGGGTTTGTGGACGAAACACCTGATGAGAGAGAAGAATAGAGAGAGAGATAGTTAAGGAGTTACGTTCCGAAGACGCTATCCGAGCAGTGGCAAGGCTCGGAACGATTAGAAGTAACTACTTGGTGAAACACTATTGAATCCCTGGACGATACTCGGAACCTAGTGACAATACGGAAGTTTACGCCCAATCAGGGTGTTATCCGGATGTTAGTTGTGTTTCCGTGTTCCGACAAGCTGCTCGAGGATGAACCGAAGGCGTGGAATTACTCGCATCTAGTTGTGCAATCCAGGGTGGAATTGTCACAATATAAGAGCAATAAACGGAATCCCCGTTTCAAGATGAGTACAGAAACAAGAGTGGAGATTCTCTCGAATGTGGAGGAGCGTCAAATGTATAATGCACATTGACATCGGGAGATTCGTTCCAAGGATGCGGTATTTTCAGAGGCCTGCTATTGAATTTGCATGCATTGATTTTGAGGTTCTGTCGTGGTAGGAAGTTATGGCGAAGATTACACTATTTTCTTTTTCGGTTTCTTAAAAACAAAGCCATTGCACGGAATCCACGCTTATTCAGTGTATTTGGGTTTCACAAGAGCGGATTTGTTTTTGTTAATTTTTAGATGCACATTGCATTCCCCCAAGTTTGGAGCGGTGCTTGATGTGGGTTGGTGGGTTTGTAAATGGTCTCTACAGCTGCAACTAATTGTAGCTCATGAAGTCTGAACAGCGAGTATATGGAGTGGCAACGCCGTTGCACGAATTTGTATACGTACTTGCTTACAGTCAGTTGTACATCACCTTATACATCTTTGCGGTTGCACTGACAGGCTATGGACAACGGCAAAAACATGGAACGTCGGCGGAGGTTCAGAATATTGGGTCCCCGCCATATGGGTCCCCGCCATAAGGTGTTGACGTAAGAGCATGCACCTCCACGCCTGGAGATTTGCTGATTTTGGTGTCCATGTTCAGACGAGGGGAGTCATCTGTACTGCCGCACCCAATGGAGAAGGACTCTGGTCGTAGGATCTCGTACGCAGGCCACGGTGTCCATATCATGCTGGAGCCAGGCAATTTTTTTGGCATCGATTACATGGCCGTGAAGGACTTATAATCAAAGCCTGCACTTCGTCAGAAGTTCAATGTCAAGGACGAGTGGGTTATGCTTTTTGAAATTATGCCGATTATTAATATTCCTGATTTTGGAGACGTCGGCGCATAGAAGGTTTGTATTGACCTGAAAATTTAGAGCCAGTATGACAAGGATAAGTTAGCAGAGGCGAAGAGGCAGACGTATCTTAAAGGATTTACGGACGGGGTAATGCTTGTGGGAGAGCACAAGGGCAGGAAAGTTTCAGATGTAAAGCCATTGATCAGGAAGATGTTAGATGTGGAAGGTATGGTTGTTCCTTACAGTGAGCCTGAGAAGAAGGTCATGTGAAGGTCTGGGGATGAGTGTGTCGTGGCTCTCACTGATCAGTGGTACTTATTGTACGGAGAGGAAGAATGGAGAACTCTGACCAAGGAATGTATGAAAGGAATGGAGCTTTACAATGACGAAGCGAGGAATGGTTCTGAGCACAGGCTGGGTTGGCTTAATCAGTTGGCCTGCTCATAGTCATTTGGACTGGGAACACGGTTGCCCTGGGATCCTCAATTCTTGATCGAATCTCTCTCGGACACTACCATATACATGGCCTTTTACACAGTTGCGCATTTACTTGAGGGTGGTGACTTGTACGGGAAAAGCCCTGGGCTGTTCGACCAGAGGATATGGCGCATGGTGACTGGGATTACCAAACGACCAAGACGGCCCTCTGCCTGAATCAAAGATTCCACTTGAGGTGTTGCCGGTGATGCTATGGACGATGCAAACTTCGTGTTTGAGACGGCCAGCTCTGCTATTTTGCGTCTGACGAAGGAGATAGCTTGGATGGAGGAACTCATTGGAGCAGAATTAGCACTTCCATCGGGTCCTGCCACCTCTTTCGCAGTCAGGGTTTTTGAGATTGAGGTCGACATTGCTATTGAGGAGACACAGAAGAACTACTGTAACTACATGTTCAGGGACGCTCTGAAGACTAGTTTCTACGACCTTCAGGCCGCTCGGGATGAGTATAGACTGGCATGTGGATCAGCAGGAATGCACAAGGATCTGATCTGGAGATTTATGGACGTGCAGACGAGGCTCATTACTCCCATATGCCCTCATTTTGCAGAGCATGTGTGGACAGAGTTGTTCAAGAAAGATGGCTATGCAGTCACAGCGGGATGGCCAACGGTTACTGGGGACAGAGATGTGATTCTGCAACGCGCCAACAAGTACCTGCAAGATGTAATCAAGACGTTTAGAAATATATTACAAAAATAGTCGACACCCAAGACGGTGAAGCAGGGGAAAGGAGCCCGTCCTCCACCCGCTGCCTTGCCCACAACTGCACTCATCTATATTACAGAGAGGTATAGTGGCTGGCAAGAGGGGTGTTTAAACATCCTCGAACGCCACTACATATCCGGGACATCTTTTTATATAGCGCCATTGGATGACTTCTCTAATATATTTGAGATTTGTGCAAGTTGTCGGCGGATGTCTCTTCGACCCAGGACTACCATAGTCTGTTGGGCATACACTCTGGGACAGAATTGTGGCTCCATCCTGCGTGCAGGTTCCTGTTAATACTAATATTGAAGACGTGCAAGAATTTCTGGACCATACAGCTTGCGTACGTACGGAAATGAAGTGCTTCACCCCTTCGTAGGTGCCTGATTCTCCTGTTATTTTTTGGGTTCCGTGAAATGTGCTCAGTCCTGTAGCAGTAGCACATTTGTTGAATTCAGCCGTTGCTCTAAATTGGTGTGTACATGCTTTGAATTATTGCGGAGAGGAGGAGTATTGATTTGAACGTGCATATCATCTTGGACATTGTAAATGAACCGAGTCTGGATCGTAATATTTATGCTAATTGTTAGATTCGGTACACTGCGCTTCCTGATTCATATGCTCTTATTCTTACAGGGTCCTAACATTCTGTTCGACGGTACACCAAGTTCTGGACATTTTTCATAGAGGTATGTTGAACTTGTGCTGGATTTCCTGCTTTGGAAATGTGCTTCTCCCATGCAAGTACTTTGCTGTTACTTACACTGCAGCCAGCGGTTGCACTAAATCATCCAGGTGTGACCTTCGTCAGCATTTTACACGGGTCTGGTACTGACGGTCTGTGCTTTTCCTGAAGAATTTGCGTAGGTCGGCACTTGGCGTGCATCCACTACACTTCCGACGCTGTAATTGCCCTTTAACCAGGGCTTGTGCCCTTTGTGATCTCTGTCCGAGACTTTGAACCACTTTCATTGCACTTCCCAGCACTTTTGTTTTACTGAAGTGACAATGGACAGTACTGATAGACAGAGAAGTGTAGAATTATACGGTGACAAAACACTTGGTTTTTGATTAAGTGAACATAAATCCTGGATCGCTCTAAAGCACCACTTCTGATTAACTATGTTGCACTTCAGCCACTTGGCATCTGTGTTATTCACTTTGTCACCACTTACAGTCTGCTTTGGTTCTTGATGGTTGAAGGAAGACTTCGTTTCGTATTCAGCTTGTGCTTGCTTTTCACTTCCTCCAGTTTTTTCATGTCTTGCAGAACTTGTATTGCAGTGGAGAAAGTGGATACGCGATAAATCAGTCACTCGAACGTGTTTTTCACAGTGCCTTCACTACATTGAACTCAGTAAAGTGAAGTGATAAGCAGAATCGAAGTGGACACAAAGTGAGTATGTTGTAGTATTCTCTGTTCCTCCACTACAAAACGTCCAGTTCCCTAAAGCCCTATAGATTCCCGTGGACGTGATTTGGTACCTATCAAGTTCAGGGAGTGGAGCGCTGTATTATTCATTTCTGGAGGTCGAACTTACTATCGCGGATTAGTGAATCTACAGTCACGATTTCTAGCAATCCCTGTCTAGCTGTGGACTGGTGAATGTCACCCAAGCCCGACGTGACGTCCTACTCCACTCTGCAGTCAACTTGATGGAGACCCCTCACGAAAGGTAGTGCCCATATCATGGTGCATCCCCCCCTCGTATCATCCGATCTGATCTCGCCATCACTCAAGTGATCAGCCATAACTCCAACCTCTACCATTGCTTAATGTCTCCTTCCTGCACTGTCGTCCCTCTACAACCCCATATTAGTGGTCGCTGCTAAACCCATTGCTCATTTGTGCGAGTGCTCCTTCTAGTCGAGGTCATTGCTGTAAACAACATCGCAATTGCTAATTCCGTTGTCTGTGTTGCTTCTCCGGTTGTCTCTAGCCATGGCTCCACTCGAGGCAGCTTCGCTCCGATGGTTTGTAGTCTTCATGCAGCTTCCCGACGCGGGATTGCTTCCCACCGTGACTCCCACAGAATACCTTCCCAGCCGTCCGGCGTCGGCGCAGTTTTTTGGACCCAAGTACGGAAGTGGGTACGTCTTTGAGAACCACGGCGACGCTGATTACGAGGAGTATGTGAAGACCCTGTACTCCAGGGTGTTACAACTCCGTTGGCCTGTGAATGGTGTCGTCTCTTTTCATTTTGCGCGTGCACTGCTCGCGGAGGCAATGCACTTGGACGTCAATTGGGCCGAGTTTGGGTTCAAGAGCACACACCCGCATCAGTCCCGTACCAGGATACCTCGAGTCCTCCCAGAGTTCGAAGATCTATAGTCTCCACTGGACCCGCTCACGAAGATTGTGCCACGAATCCCGTTCGAGGTATCTTACAGAATCCTCAATTCTCGAACTTCCTCGTTTTTTCATGTCTTGCATTTGCATTTGCAATTTTGTCCATTGCTAAGAGAATAAACTGACGTCCTCGTTGAATCCTTGCAGCATGGAGATCGTCATGCCTCCAGCGATACCGGATGCACCACCGTCCCTGCCAAATTCCGCGGACATCCATACCGTCGTCGCGGGCGTCAAAATTGCAAATGCTGAGGACCTTCAAGCGCCAACTGATGCAGCTACACCAACCCATCATCGTGTCGAGGTTTGTCGTCCGCACGCAGCGACGCCTCCGCCTCCACCAAAACAGGAGACAGGGGAACCATCCACAAAACCGGCTCCTCCCTTCAAGAAAGCAACTGGTCCCGGATTCTCTCACGATCTCGAAAGAGTCATACCGGGATTGTACGTACTACAAGACGAAATTTTGCCACTTGTATGCTCCCACTCATATAGCCTTCGAGAATCACGCCATGCCGCAGCGGCAGCCGCCCACAGAGCGCTGGACCGAAAGGAGCGGGCATTCTGGTGTGGCAGCGGCGAGCAGTGAGCAGTGAGCGGTGAGCAGCCAAAAAACGCACCGGGGGTCAAAAGTGAGCAGACAAAAAACGCACCGGGGACCCTATGACCGTGGAAAAAATTACCGCCGGGGTTCCTATAAACCCATGAGCGAATGAAGTTGAAAAATGAAATTTAGACACCAAGATTCGAGAATCCGCAAAATATATATATTGAAAAAAAATTGTACATACTAAAAATGATTCTTAGAATCACCGGGGGGGGGGGCTGTCACTGTTCTCGGAATTGGAAGGCTTAGGCTACTCATTATCCTGTACCCAATCAAATTCTTCCTCTAAGAAAGCCGATGGTCCGGGAGCTCCATTGCCAAAATCAACAACGTTGTCCGTAGAAGTCCATGTTGATCTGAGTCTTGGAATGTAGTAATGAAACAGCTCGGGTTCTAGACATGATATCCCGGAAGCACTCTCAACACGCCTGAGTGTGCGAACGTCGTCCTCGGTCCAGTCTATCTGGCCTCGATTTGATCGGATCACTTGACGAAGCTGCTGGACGTCAGAGAACATGTCCACCTCCTTACCAGGCCGTCGATCTTTGAACTTGTCGGTCACTCTCGAAACGAACTCCCTCAGCTCCCAATTATGCCATGGTAACCCGTCCTGCATCCAGTGGAAGAAGAAGGGTAAGTGAGGTACACAATCTTGCAGAAAATGCAAACACCTAACTTAAACCGAAGGGAGTAAAGTAAATTCAAAGATATTCAAATCAACAGAAGAGGCAATGAATCGAACCCGGAGCATTTCTGAAGTTGGAGGCATCGAAGACTTGATCTCCTCTCGTAACGAGGTATGGCTAGTGGACGAGGATTGAACATGCTGGGCAGAGGGGGGAGACTGATCCATGACCACGGTGTTTGCAAGAGAATGAGAGGAACGATGAATTGAAGCTTAGGTCTGCAATGTAATTCTGAAAACAAGCTAAGGGGCTGGGAGAGAGAAGGAGCAATGCGTTTGTATGAGGTACCTCCTAGCAACTAATAAGAGGCTCAGCCAACGGTGGAGGAAACCAATCATAAATATTAGCTCTTAAGTGGAGGATAATCAAAACAATTTTGGCGGCCATGGCACATTGAAATAAACACACACGTACGGATATACTGAATGCCTTACCCTTCAACATCTTAGTCTCCCAAAACATGATGTCGGATCCGACAGTCAAAAACTGGACTACAATGTTATTGAGGTACTGCGCATTAATGTGTGAGTTTAGGGTTAACCTGTTTGGATTTGGAGGATGTGATCTCAAGTTTTTCTCTCTTGTGTTATCACTTTTTTTTGTGATTCGTTTTTAGCCTCCTTAGTTTGAGAATTGTAGAATGGACTTCGCAGTGATCACCGACTTGTTCAGCCAGAGTTGGGTCACGCCCGAGTCAGCGATGGCTGAGCTCTTTCCAGACCTCATGCCCGAGTTGCATCGAGAATACATTGAGAACTCGGACTGGTGCTATGACTACATGACGCTGCTTGAGAACCTGCGACAAAGAGGTGATCGATGGGTGCTGCTGATTGATTCCATGCCAGCATGGTCGGCGTATGTGGTGGCTTTCAAAGAGTCGCGAGATGCAAGGAAGCGGAAAGACGAGTGGGGTACAGGTATGGTTCATGCATACTGGACTGAGGCCCTCACGTTGTTTATGACAGACCGGGTTATCCCATTTGAGATTGACGAGAAACTTGTAGAAATGGAGCTCCGGGATCTTTCATTGCAGCAGAAGGTACTTTTGCGTGACCACCTGCGAAATAGTTACACCATGGAGGTGATGGGCCCTCCTACGGGCTACAGCATTGGCCAGTCCTCCATCTCTGGACCAGGGTCTTCAATCAACGAGAGGAAAGTTTTTCCTAAGTATTGGGCACCACGAGCACTGCGTTGCGGTCTTCTCTCGTGGCCTTTGCGAAGGAAGGTGCATCTCAATGCCGTGCTTGGAAAGCGATCATGAAAACAAGGTTTGTGTATTCCCATCTTTCAATTCTTTTGCGGTAGCAACACTGATGCTGTACCATAGATATTGTCATGGTCGACGTTGTTGGTAATTTAAAATGTCTAATTTATGTATCAGTTGAGGCAGTAGTTTCAATTATCACTTAGTTTGATATATGCCAAGAATTTTATATGAATTGCGTATTCAAAGGTGGGCAAATGGATTGTTGCATTTTAGGGATTTACGCCAAAGTCGAGTTGATTACATCAAGGTGACATCCGTCATCAACTTAAAGTTTAAAATAGGCATTTTGCAATGTAACATTTTCTGAAATATAGGCTGGTAGAACTAGAATGGGGAAATCGGATTTATGCTCAAATTCTACTAATGCCGCTCGGCGCTCTTAAGTGGAGTACACTAATACGTATAAAGCTCTTTTGTTGATTGAGGATATGATTTACGACTAGTTAAAGGATGGAACCATACTTCAACAGTGGATAGGCTTCAGAAGGCATGTATGTCTTGAACTGCATTGGTAGTGAAGAATTGCACTTGTGAACTATGATTCATGAAAATGGCCATAGTGAAGAATTCTCATCATTCAGAAGGGATGCATCCAAACATGTACTTTCATATACTGTAGACTAGATGAATGTGAATCACACAACTTTCAGAGTTTTGGTAGCAATCTGAAGATGACTTCCTACTTTAAAGTGGGGGTTACAAAGGGTGAGCTAAATTTGGGGTCAGCAAATTAGATAATGAGCTCTAACCGTGTGTCGGATCCGATAGAGAAAAATTGCCTCACCATGATTTCTCCGCTGTTGAGTTATAGTTGCCTCACAGCAGATACCAATGTCCTTAGGATATTCATGAAGGTATTAATTCCTTCGCAACATTGTAATCGTAATTACCGTTTGCTGAGTTCTAGCATTTTCTAAGAGACCTTTTCTATTTTTCTATCATTGAATTCTCTATCACTCTTTTGATATTCTACTGTCAGTTCACTGTAATAGCACATGACTGGTATACTGACTTTTAATTGATACATGCATGAAACTCACATAGATATGGCGCGAAATTGAGACACATTATGCATGACCATTATCTTCTTTACAAAGTTATAAAGCATAAGAGTAGCTAAGATCCGTCTCTATTAACATAGCCTAAGTAATGTTACTTCTCTAGTAGGTCAGAGTATATATGTGTAACTACAAAACCACAACTGAAGAGATTGACTACTCATCGTTATCGCTGTCAGAGTCACTCAAGAGGATGAGAGAGAGCCCAGGGCCGGGAATTGCGCTAGTGCCATTCATCACACTCTCAACGCTAATTGCGGAGCTACTATCCTCGGATTCGCCTCCATCTTCACTCGGGCAGCAAATAGTCCCTCCGCAATCCGCAGCGTGTTTCTCCATCCACCTCTGAACCCAAGGGGGAAATTCATCATCGAAGCTGTCCACTTCAAAGTAAAGTGACCTCCCATGTCCCTGTACGCACATTACCTTCAGCGTATCTCCGTTGTCATTAATTCGGGCTGGGCTTACTCCATTTGAATCATGTGCCCTCTTGGGTTCGGGGTGGACATTATCGATCGGAGTGGCAAGGCAGGAGCAAGCACCCCCTACCAAGCAGGACTTGCAAGGCATTGAAGAGGCCGTAGGAGAACTTGCCATCTACGCAAAAAAAATAACTTGTAGTTAGTCTTGATTTAGAGTACATTATAATCTTGATTCACATATCACACTTTCCCTATAAAGTTTTCCTATAAAACTGAATATTCCCAAACTAAATTAAAAAAGAGAGCGATCCGACACTCTGTATATCCTAAGCCCTCGCCTTCATTCAAGTGACCACTGATAGCTTCGTCCATTGCAAAACACCTTAGGCAAGCAAATCGCCAATTCTCCAATGAAGATTTGTTCACCATCAGCGTTTATCAACGCCGGCAATTCCTACCAAAGGAGATAATTCTCTATATTGCGAAACTGAACTTATAAAAATACTCAATCATCCCAACATTCCAATACCAAAAATCCAAGCATTATTGCAAAGGACTTCGACAACTAGATGTACAAAAAATATTCTACTCTGACACTCGTCCTCCCCGTACTCTAACACTGCGCCAGCACACTCGTCCTCCCCAATAACACGACCAATTCAATCCGTAACAAAGTACGAGATAATCAGAACGGCGAAAGTAGTTAAACAAATAATCAGTCTACAAGAGCTCATAACGAACATTGAAAAAAACAGCACCTCTCCCCAGTTGGGGACGTCACCCTCGTACAAATTGTCACACACATCAACCCGTCTAAAATTATTGGAAAAGGAAAACAGTCTTGTGATTTATAAAGAAGCTGTGTTCTGATGAGGAAAAAATTGTTCAATTTCTATTTTATAGAATGAAGCAGCTCTCGGTAAACAAATATGTCGGTCCTACAATGAACACCAGAGTAGAAGAGTGAGTAATTTAACTTTCAGCAGAGATTATTATTGCAAGCCGACAATGCATTTGGACATAAAGCGTGCTCAGATTATAGCCATAGCTTCACAACAATTAGTTTGCATAGGGAAAGAGCTAACTCCTTGAGCACATAGCTAACTTAGCGAAAGAAAAGTTTAACCTTCCTAACAATAAGCATAAGATGCAACAAAATGGAAAACAACAATCAAACATACAACAAGCAGAGCAAACTACAAGCTCAAGGAGCAATTTATAAGTAACCATTAAACCCCACAAACTAGTAAGAGTGCTGGTGAACTTGTCTAATGTACGTACCACACAATGAGCATAACACACCGGAAGCATAACAAATAGAACACTAGCATAAGAGAAGCAAACAAAATAAGCAATAGTCAAAAGGAGCTTACCAAGAAACAGAAGACGAGCGGAGGGCAACGAAGAGAAGATTTAGAAAGTATGTAAGTTATATAGAAGATGGAGGCGGTGCATGGCTCGAGGCGGCGCAAGATCAAAGGAGGCGGCACGAAATCAAAGGTGGCGGCGCGAAATTAGGCTTTCTACCCTAATCGAGCCGCGGATATACAAGCTTAGAGGTCTAAACCGGCCATTGAAACTGCGGACTTAGGGCGTCTAAATCTAGAAATGGTGGCCAAGTCAAGACCGCGAACACAAGCGCGGAGCCAAGGAATTAGAATAGAACTTCGCGGCTTTGTGAACTGGGCGGCAATCCAAGTGCGTGACTAAGGTCGGAGGTTTGGGGCTGATGCTCAACCCATCTGACCGATCCGACAGATGGATTAAGGCGTCTTTGTTTTTTGCCGGGGGTGACGGTTGTCCGCCGTGGTTGGTGTGGAAGGATGGTGGTTGATACCCGGGTAGAGATAGCAATTGGGTTGCAGGGTACCGGGCTGTGTACAGATACCAAGAGGCTGGGTGTATCTATCGATTAAAAAAATAGAATAGAAATTAGAAATTTATTAAAAGCTATAATTTAAGACATCACTTATGTAAAATCCTCTGGACCGATCCCGTCTACTTTTCTTGTACGGGGAATGAACATAATTAAGTGGTCAATATTGTTTTATCAAGAATTAATGGAGTGTTTAAACAATGTTTGAAAGAGACTGTATCACGTTTAGCACATTACAGCAGATAACCTTTAAAAACGATATGTACTATTAATATAACAGAAACGCAACACAATGGTTCATAAACCAATGAGATGGAGATGTCATGTTTGATGGTTCATAAACCAATGAGATGGAGATGTCATGTTTGATTTTGGCGCACCAATCCTTGCCCTCCCCCGGCGCGGTACCCTGGCAGATGTCCATTCGCGAAATCATCAGTCGGATCCGACACTACGTTTTGGGTTCAAAGAAAAACCATGGGTGGCCCACTTGATGAACCCCGGTGGTTTTGGTAACGAGCCCAAACCATCACAAAAATCCGACAGATGGTTTTTGAGATACGCGAATGTCGCCGGGGTTGGGCCAGATGGTGCTCGGAAAATGTAAAGTCCATGACGCGTCGCAAATGGAGATAGGCGAGTTATAAACGGGGTTTTGCGAATATGCATAAGACATGATGTTTAGCTATTTATAGAATTTAATTGTTGAATTAGAAAGCTATGATCTGCAATTATCTATATTAGTACTCTTATTGTATTCAGTACCAGGTAATAGAGCCATAAGAAATAAATAGAAATTGTAGACTCACTATGGATAGAACGTAAATATTATATGAAGTAAAAAAACAAATATAAAAAATGATATACAAAACAAGCAGTCAAATATTATTTTTGAAAAATGAAAGCAATGACGATTGTAATATATGCTATTTCTACCTTTCATAACTAAAATTGCTATTTTTACCTTCCATAATTAATGTCAGTATTCATAATTTTACAATCTATTACTAATAGTGTTTTGAGTACAATTTTAAAATAAGAGGATTCAAAATGATATAAAGTGGATTACGGATTTTTTAAAGTTCAATAAATATATTAGAAATGCCTCTTCTTCATGAAATTTCAAAGGTCCAAGTGCTCTACTCTTGGACGCTTTGCTGGTTGATCTTCATCGTCAGGTTCTCTTGTCCGCTTTCGTATTGGAACCCAGTCGAATCGTTTTTCCCAAATTGATGCCGTTTGTCCGCATCCAACTCGGTCCAGCCATATCCCTTCATAATCTGCTTTCCATGCGCAATCTATACAGTCGATAGGCATTGAAACGTGGTTCACTAGAGGAGGTTTCCATATTTTAACATCTCTACGATATGCCATACTCCCCAGGTCTTTAAATTTGCATATCCAAGGCGAACTGAGTAAACGCTCGTCGGTGCGTGGATTTAAGGATATGTAAAAAAATCGTTCGGAAATGTGTGCTCGAAGTCGTCCTGGAATTATCACGTTATTCATTGGGGCATCCATAACTCCATATGTAAGCAGTAATTCATCATCGAGATCATTGAAAATAGACACTCTATACTCCTTCAGAAATTCGTGGTGGTCCTCGTCCTCCTTCCATTGCTTAAAAAGCTTGTACTGATGTCTACCGCTAAAAGGATGGAACTGAGAAACATACAGACCATCTCGTTCAATATTCCATCGACACAAATATGTATCAGGGCTGGGACCTTGTTCACAGATTGGACAGTTGTCATCGTTGAAATTTGCATCTTCGTGCCGCATAAGACGAGCATGTGGATGCTCCCAGATGCACATGTAATTAATCTCATATTTTTTGGCACAGTTCCATTCGCGGATTTCGTATTCAAAATCGCAAAACAAATTATCTTCAAAATCGAGAAGACCGCGGCCAACTTCGACAGATGCATGAGCTTTGATTTGATCAAAGACGACATTTTGCTTTATTGGCACACCACGATCATATTGCTTTTCGAAGCAATCTAGCCATACCTTCTTGTGCATATTATTTGTAATTTCAACTGGTGACAATACATTCTGTATAATTTCCTCATCAAATGATTGTACTTGTCGGAAAGTTGTCAGAATTAAGACATAGAATAGAGGAAAAACGCATTTAAGTCTATGATCTGCCATGCTATTAAGTATATGTGAATTCTAATTGAAGATTAGGAAATTCAAAATTACGAGGACGGAACTTTTTTGTTTCAAATGTTCACAAAAAGAGTTGTGCATTAATTCCATCCTTCCATATCACTCATGATGCCTTATCAGTAAGAGATATACCCTTTGAATATAGAGAACGGTTTAGCATAATAGTTATTTAATTCAACTTCCTTCTTCAAATTACTTTGGAAGCCATTTCAGTAACAGTTATACCCTTTGAATATAGAGAACGGTTAAAATAGCAGTTATTTAATTCAGAGATTACCAGTACTTATCCCGCACACTACCCGAACACTTGCAGTTAATGCTCATATTTAAAAACTTATAATTTAAATGTATGCGACTATACTAATGAAATCTGAGGAATAAAATGAAACGGAAAATGGACAGAATCATTCTGAAATGAATAGGGCAAGCAAATAATATTTTTTTTAGCCGATAAATGTACTTTAATAAAATTACAAAAATTTACAAAATGGAATGCTAATAAAAGCGTCAGTAGCGGTACAAGAAATGTACACAAGGAAGAAAATATACTATGCCGAAATTTCACGTAGATCTAAGGAAATACATCTAGTCATCCGAGTCACTGTCATCGTCGCTAAGAACGATGACATAGGACTCCGGACCATCCACCGTCGCTTCGGTTTCCTCCTCTGCAGCATACTCCAGGAAATCAGAGTCTTCGCCTTCTGGAACATACCCGTCATCCTCCGGGCAGTACTCATTTCCGTCGCCGCCTGCAGCAACCGCATCCATCCACTTCTGCACCCACTCGGGGATGCCATCATCGGAACTCTTTACTTCGAAGCAAATGGAGCGCCCATGACCTTCCACACACATTAACCGCATCGTCTCCTTGGGCTGGGTTGGAGTTGCCTCATGCAGAGCTTCGTTCTGGGGCAATGGATTGACACCCTCTGGAGTTTGAGAATCAGGAACTCGGGTGCTCGGGGGTCTGGCACAGGTGCACGGTCCGAGCCCAACGCAATCGGTGCAAACCATCGGAGCTCTTGAAGAAAGATTTGCCATCTGCTCACCAAAAAGAAAAAGAAATTAATACAATTCGCCGCAAAGATGGGCAAGACGGAATGTGCCTTGTCGGTAGTTTGTGCTTAGCCCTAGAATAAAACAGTTAACTACAAATAATTTAATGAGCAACTACAAGGTGCGATCGAAGATGCTACAACTTATTTAATGAGCCAATCACAGTTTCACAATAAAAGATGGATTATTCTTACACAGGCATGGCATTGTATTTTAGACATGCATAAGACCACTAACAGGATCAATTCGGTAGCTATTCCTTCTTTCCACAAGTTACTCGGGTATCCGCAAACTTCTTGCCGGAACCAAGGTAACCCCCACGTACACTTACAGTTAGCTTTCTAAAAGGTGGCAACCTAGTGCGGCCGGATGACTCTGAAGAGTCCCAAGCCGCAAGCCAACAAGATCAAATGCACCAATGTTGGGGCAACGGAGCAAACACCCCGTTAAACTCCCCAAAACCGAATCAACCAACGACCCTACAGATACCAAGGCCGGAAGCTATCATCAGAGTAAAAAGATGGGAATCAGAGCAAACAACCCGTTGAACTCTCGAAGACCACACCTGCTAACGACTCGTCTAAGGATTCCCAAGCCGCCAGCCTTCAAGAACAAACTGACCAAAGAAACCGACACTGACCAGATGAACCGACAAATTGATCAGAGAAAATATATAACCAACATTACGTTACCCCCAATCGGACCTGCAAATCAAAACATATAATCCTACGCATAATTTCGAGGCTAAGATAAAGAAACAAAGACGAAGATACCAAATACCGACGGAGAGTTAAAGACGAAGCATATTAGGACAAAGAGAAGATGAAGAAACGCACCTTAGGAGATTGAAGAGAAGATGATGAACTATGGAAACAAGGGACTCTTTTATAGGTTGCTTGTCGGCCAGAAATGGTGGCGCCGGCGGCGGCTAGGTCAGCGGATAGAACGCGGTGACGGCGGCGGCATTTAGGTCAGGGCAAGCAACAACGCCATAAAGTTTGCGGCAGCTAGATTGGCGGCAGCTACCCCCGGCGGTGTTGGCTAGGGGCCAAAGACGCTTGTAGAATCCGACAGATGGATTTCCCCAACTGCCAACGCCACCGGGGTCTCGAGTGAGGGTCTCAAATGAGGGACTCGGATGACGGTCTCGGGTGAGGGTCTCAGGAAAAGGTCTCGGGTGACGGTCTCGGGTGAGGGTGAGGAGAGGGTCGAGGTCGAGGTCGAGGGGGAGGGTGAGGGTCGTAAGTGAGGTTGAGGGAGAGGGTCTCGGGTGAGGGTCTCAGGTGAGGGTGAGGGAGAGGGTTAAGGTCGAGGTCGAGGGGGAGGGTGAGGGTCTCGGTAGAGGGTGAGGGGGAGGGTGAGGGGGAGGGTCGAGGGTGAGGGTGAGGGTGAGGGTAAGGGTGAGGGTGAGGGTGAGTTTGAGAATGAGGGTTAGGGTGAGGGTGAGGGTGAGGGTGAGGGTAGCTTGGGGATCAAGGTAATGATCAGGGTCAGGTCCGAAAGTGAAGGTAAAGGATAGGTCGATTACGAGTTTGGCGGTGGTGTGCTTTCGGGTATCATGCTCAGATTAGAGGTTAGTTTTCGAAAAGTACGTAATTGCTAAGCAATCTATATTAGGAAGGTGTAGTGAGGGTGAGGGTGAGGGTCAGGACCGAGGATCAGAGTGAGGGTCTGGAAGAGGGTAAGGGCCGAGGGTCGATGGCATTGTCACGGCGCTCCGAGCTCCGTCGTGTAGAACTCATTCGAAGATTTAAGCGCCAGATTGCCAAGGCCTCTTTGTACCTAGCTTCAGTAGATATTTCAACACAAGGGTCAAGTCTAAATCTTGCCCGAGAATATGCCTACGATTGTGAGGACGTAATGGTTGACCAAGAGGTCCGAAGACTTGAGTCTATACTTGTGCAGTACGAGCGCGCCGAGCTTCGAATGGCGATGGCAAATCTGCCGAAGACAGTAGACATCTCTAATGGCCCCGAAGAGTATATGAGTATGATGGAGGAGGTCTTTGAGATTCTAATTTTGCCTGGTTGTGTGCCCCCACGAAATATATTTGAGGGTCTTACTGGGCTCAGGCTCATCCCTGATGAGGAAGTATGTAATTGTCGCGAATCAAAGGAGTATTGTGACATCCAGAAGGAGTATTTTGACATTAGTCTCGGTGCTTGGGTAGTGCAGTTGTTTTGATGCATTGGGTATTTTCAGCAGTTGTATTAGCAGAATGTGTTCAGCACATTGGAGGCGATGAACTCTAAGTCCTATGTTGGTTGATTATGTACATAGTGTTTGGAATGAAGTACAAGAAAATATGCGTACAATGGAATTTCTACTATTTATATGATATCCATTCTCTGAGTTAACAGATACTTGCATATGAGTTATACGGGTATATTTTGCACTACGGTGCACCCCGTTTCTTGAAGTAATTAAAAAATTCCTTGCATCGAAGAAAATAAGAGTAAATGACCAATTAATGCAAACATAAAGCATCTTATACCAAGGCTTGAAACATGAAACAAGACTTGAAACATTATAACTTGAAACATATATTATAGGCATCAAAGAATGAACGATATAATTGGTAAAAACATGATAGTACATTAAAATGATGAAAGCAATTAAGCAATCAAGAGAATGAATGTAAGAAAGAATGATAAAGGTGAGTCAGATAAATAAGATATCCAAAAAGGACTAATAAAAACAGAAGGAGAATGCCCGAATGCAGGCATTGTAGAACAGAAGAAAAATGCATAATAGAAGGATGGCAAGGGTGAATCGGAAATATAAAGCATCATTGATTGAATGATTAGAAGGTTCGATTAATGAATTCAAAAGATTTGAAATTTATAATTAAATGGATTTTGTTGATGAATGGCAAGCTTTGATAATAATAGAAGTAAATATATAAAAATGAAACGGATAAAAGAATGAGAGATTGATCGGATGAGCAGCAAAATAATGTAATATCAAGTGCAAAAAGAAACCATGTGCCGAACCGCGCAGGAAAAACCATGTGCTAAACCAAGCACTAGAAAGGGCAAGCAACGAAGCAAGAGATCGACCCCGGCGGTTTGTCAAGCAAGCCGAAAGCAACTGACGGATCCGACACAGGATTTCTAAGCTCCGAGAAAACCACCGGGGTCGGTGGTAGGTGTGACCCGGAAATAGGAAATTGACTTGCGGTTATGGGCGTTTTCAGATGAAATGCATGCAAGTACACATAACGGACTCCCGGATCCGAATTGGATGTATAAGAAATGTGCGCATAGTTTTATTAGAATTTAATAGAAAAATAAATCAGAGAAAAGTTTACAAAACATTTAATGTTTATAATTGTTCAAATATAAACTGTGATATTAACACCAGCTCGGTTAAATGAATTTTTAAATATTGTTACAATTGATTGTAACTGCAAGAGAGAGATAACTGCCTATTGAAGTCTCAAGATAGTAGAAACAAATTATCAGAAAAATAAGAGATAGTGACCAAAAAATAAATAACAACATAACATATTAGCATGTGAACAAATAAGATTGAGTCAGCTATTTCAATTTGGAATGGATAAAGACAGGTTAATTAAGAAGTATCTAATCACTGCAATGTGGGACTGAGATCATTCAAATCAGTAACTATTAAGCAAATTAAGTAAATAGGCCGTATTGATGAAATTAATAACTGTATAATTGAAAATCCGCGATACATAAGGAATAACTGGAAATCCAGAAATCTTTAACATATAAAACTACGATCACTCTGGATCAACAAGAATGCTATGAGTAACAACTTCGGCTTCAATATCCACAAAGTTTAGGACTCGACCATCGTATTTTCTACGCGTAAATTTCTTCAATGTGGGAGACTCCACAGTAGCTTGAAATTGAGCCCCTAGCTCGGCATACTCTGGAAGCCGTAGCATATCAGGTGATAGTGCAATCTTCTTGATGCATTCGTTAATTATCCCCTCAGAACGCGGACTTAGCAGTCTGCAACCACAACCGTATCAAAAAACAGATTCATATTTAACAAAAAACCATGTCATTTCAAAATGTCACATTTAGAAAATGTTCATTGAAATACTCACTTACTCGTCGTCGCTTTCCTCAGTCATCATGGCGATGAATTTATTCACCGGCTTAGGGGTGGCCAGAACTTCTTTTTCGATCATCGGCTTGATCGGTACATGGGATGAATCCGCCTTCGGAAGAGGCAGTGGCGGCAGAGCCAACTTCTTAAGGACTTCTGTATACAGCTCAGGATCATCCTCAAGCACAACTATGTTCCGTCCTGACTGCCGGCATGCTTTGATTGATGCACCTGATACAATTGAGTGCCTCTCTGTTAGATTTTAGTAGTTTCAAATTTCAATAAAAAGGCCTTGTTCAAAGTTACCTCGCATGTGCAAAAACGACGAGACTTACCCGTTCCGGCGCCGATATCGACGACGACGTCACCAGGGTCGGTGGTGGCTCTGATTAAGCTCTCGATGAACAGCACGTCTTTCTCCCTCGCTCCTCGCCATGGCACCTCCTTGCGCATCGTCTGTTGCTCCAGCGTAACCCAATTTAGGATGACATCACGGTCAACGATGTCGATGCTCTTTTTCTTGTAATCCTCGGGTGTCGGTCTGAATTCAAAGCTGTTATTCGAGGATAATGTGAGAAGTTGCACCTTAAAGAAGCATGTTGTCATGCCGCTTATTTTTGCGGAGCGAAGAAGCAATCTATTGATGCCTGTCCACGACCTCTCAGACTTCAATTCAACCACTTGATGAAAATCACGAATCTCGTCCTCAATTTCGCCATTGTCATCCGGATGGATAATGATCACACACCCCTGGTCTTGGAGAACGAGTTTAACAAAGCCAAAGACGGCTGCAAGGTAATTGTCGCCTCTGCTGTTCCAATCTGGAATCTCGTCCTCATCGGATATACCAGGGACCGGTAGACCCTCCGGAATATCAATGATAATGAGATCTGCCAATCCACCCCCCCGAACACTCTTCCCGTCCTTCATCCGGACCCGTTGAGGGGTGACGCTCCGAATCCACTGGACCATGTCGTTGAAAGCCTTTGGCATGCTTTTCAACCTCATTCTAGGATTTGCCTTCTGCCACTCAGTTATTGATTCATTCAGAATCAACTCATGAACAGGGCATCTTGTTTGAGGTGCGCTGACGTCTGGCTTCTCAGCATGTCCAATCCTTGGAGAGAATGTCCCATTCTCCGCACCATTCGGCTCAACAGTCGCTGGGTCTGACTTCTTCCCCCTGCTCCTCTTCTTCACTGGTTCCTGGTGGGACTCCTTCGATGCCGACTTCGATCCCCTCTTCCGTTTCTTTGTGTTCGCATCCCCGGCACCAGTGGATGTCGAGACACCTTGTGTATCCTGTTCTGGCTCTGCATCATGAGCAGGAAGTGCTTCATCTGAAATATCATGGGTGTCGTCTTCCCCATCTTTCCTCTTGGTAAACATCTCCCTTATAGCCTTCTCCTCAGCAGTTACAAATGACTTTGGGCACTCGATATACCAGCAGCACTCAATCAGATGGTTCAAATTGAACATCTTCCGCTGGTTGGTTGTGAAGATGAACTCGGAATTCGATGTCTCCGTCCAGCTGAACTACGGAGGTGGTATACTCTTAACTACACCAGCTGGGATGAGCTCCCGCTTAAAGTACCGATACAGACATCGTTTCCAAGCCATGTCGGTCCCTGGTTGGGAATTGAATGGTTGCGACTTCGAATACACATTAGCTCCAGTGAAGAACGACAAGTATGCCTTCTCCCATAGAAGCACACGCCACTTCTCGATGTACTCGGCCATAGGAGTGCGCTTGGAGTTAATGTCTTCCTCTGCATCGGAACTGGTTGCCAACCAGTTGAGGCACTCTTTCTCGACTTCGTCTTCCAACTGATACAAAACAATCAACTTAAGAGTGAGACACAAATAACTAAAGAGGAAGCCATCGGCTATAAACCCTAAACAAAAGCTGCATTTTGGGCAAACGTAAGTGTAGTTCATCATTTCTAGAACTCGCCGACCCGTTCCACCACCTCAGCCATTTCGCTTTTGTTTTGGCCGACACCTCAGATGTTGCAATTGCTTGGAGCTTGTCGATGGTCATCTCAACCTTGGTTTGGTGCCGATCATAATGTCTTTTGATCTGAAAATCAACAGCATCCCAAGTAATCAGACTAGTGAAGATTAGAATCCGAGAGACATCATTGCATCGAATACCAAATTTCCTCATAACAGAGCATTAACTATCTATGTAAAATCATCATTTTCTTTCATAGAAAGTGTGTTAGATCACCGCTAAAGGGTCCAACAGCTGATCTGTCATACGAATGCAACACAGTACCATGTAAAGAATACGATATAGATTTCATCTATCGGATGAGACAGATGATTTATCAATGCTAAGTTTCCGAGGTACCTTGGGGTATTCGAAACATAAAAATCATGTAATGGATTTCAGAGAATATTTCTTGAGTCATATAGTCCACAATACCTAGCTAGGTGAACACAAAATAATTCTCTGTCGGATTTCAGAGATGATTTTTGATCGCCAACTTGACAAGGTACCTTGCGGAAGTCGACACATCAATATCGTCTGTCGGATTTTTGAGATTATTTCATGTCTCCAAGTTTCCAAGGTATCTAGGTAGATTGACACAAATAACCATCTGTCATAGGTTTTAGATTGTTTACGATATCTAATTTCCTGACGTACCTTGAGGAATTGGCCACATTGAATTCAACAGTCTAATTTCAGAGATTATTTCTACTGTCTTACTTCCCACAGTACCAAGGTAATTTGACACAATCAAAACCATATGTCGGATTTCAGAGCTAATCTAAACTCTCCAACTTGACAGAGTACCCTGCGGTAATCGACACATTAAAATCATCTGACACATTTTAGAGATTATTTCTTCGGACAAACATTCCAGAGTACCCAGGTAAATGGAAACAATAAAATCATCTGTCGGATTTCTAAACTGGTTTGCTATCACCAACTTGACAAGGTACCTTGAGATGATTGACACTCGAAAATCATCTGTCGGATTTTAGAGATAATTTCTTGCGACTAGTTTCCCAGAGTACCTAGGTAAATGTACACAGAAAAACCATCTGTCGGATTCTAAAGATGATTTCTCGACTCAAACATTCCAGGGTACTTAGGTATTTTTCGCATTTTGAGGCACATTTTCTTTAAAATTACTAAAAAAACACATCTTAGTGCAAATAATTGATCCAAATCATCAAAACGTATGTAAAATCTCTGTGGTACCTTGCTACCATGAGTGTTATAAATCGATCTGTCGGATTTTTTAGAAAATTTCCGCGAGCTCATTGGGCACATCCCCTCGGAATTTGAACGTCCGAAATTTCTCATAAAAATCCGACAGATCATTTTCGCGAGCTCAATGGGCACATCCCCTCGGAAATTGAACATCCAAGATTTCTCATAAAAATCCGACAGATCATTTCTACAAACTTAATGGGCACATCCCCTCGGAATTTGAACGTCCGAAATGTCTCATAAAAATCCGACAGATCATTTTCGCGAGCTCAATGGGCACATCCCCTCGGAAATTGAACGTCCGAAATTTCTCATATAAATCCGACAGATCATTTTTAAGGAGCTCAATGGGCACATCCCCTCGGAAACTGAACATCCAAAATTTCTCATAAGAATCCGACAGATCATTTCTACGAACTTAATGGGCACATCCCCTCGGAAATTGAACGTCCGAAATTTCTTCCAAGAATCCGACAGATCATTTTAAAGGAGCTCAATGGGCACATCCCCTTGGAAATTATACATCCAAAATTTCTCATAAAAATATGACAGACCATTTCTATGAACTTAATGGGCACATCCCCTCGGAATATGAACGTCCGAAATTTCTCATAAAAATCCGACAGATCATTTCTGCGATCTCAATGGGCACATCCCCTCGGAAATTTAACATCCAAAATTTCTCATAAAAATCCGACAGTTCATTTCTACGAACTTAATGGGCACATCCCCTTGGAAATTATACATCCAAAATTTCTCATAAAAATCCGACAGATCATTTCTACGAACTAAATGGGCACATCCCCTCGGAATCCGAACGTCCAAAGATTTAAAGAATAATCCGACAGACCATTTTTGAGATTAATTTCCACTCATCACCACGAATTTTAACGTCCTATATTCAAAGAATAACCCAATTGATCAACTCCAAAGTATTTACCTCGTTTTGAAATCCCTTGCCATGGACTGGATTTGCAGAGCCTTGCTCTCTGTTGAACTTTGTTTGCAGCCTATCCTTGGCTTCCTTCACGGCCTTGTCCACAGCTGCCCTCATCTCGTGCCCTGAATCATCACCAGGGTGCTCGTTGATCCAAATTTGAGAAGCCTCCTCTGCGACTTGGGCCAATGTTGCCTGTTTCAGTCCACGTGCCATTAACATCTCGGGACTTGAATCATCCAATTACGAATTGACAGCACTGATTTCTTATAACACTTACGCTGTGTAAAAACGTCACAAATACTTCTTGAGGCATCGAGTGCCACGACTTCTTAGTTGAACTCTTCGTGCGCGCCAGAAGATCCGGCGTTAGAATTCCACTCCTTTCCAGCTCCTCCACAGACATTTGCCCGTACGTCTGTATCTTGTGTAGAGTGTGCGGCAGCCTTTCTTTGACGTAAGCATCCTCATTGGCCCTGTGTCGAATACAACACACACTTCTTTAATATCAAAGATTCTAAATTTCCATGTTATTATATCCAACATCAACATCCGGAGAAAACACAATACTCTTGCACAGTTTAGGACTCACTTGTTGATGGCATGCATTGCTGTCACTAGAGCTTCACGGCTTCCCTTCACATCGAGCAGAATACAGTCCGGCCTTCCGTTTGCTTTAGCCCATTCAAGATCATCTGGGTATTCCACTTCGATGAACTCCCGCCATGCCCTTGTGCGGTGGTTACGATCGAAGACATAAAACATCTTTCCTGTAAGATCTTTTGTCTCCCTGTGCTGCCTGATCTCATCCTCGAACGCAGCGTTCAACACCTTCCAAGCGTTACACCATCCTGACTTCATCTCCTCGGTGACACTTGCGACGTCCCCCGTGTGCGATGTATCTGCAACATAAAATGCCCCAGACCCGGGTCTTATGCCGTTGAAGAACTCAGCTTGCAACTTCTGTACATCACTCTGCATTGCTGGACGCACGAAATCACATGGGATTAACCGGCATAAGGGAATCTTGATCATTGAATATTGGTGAGGTCTGCGGCGCATTTTGAGTAATGCAGCATATGGGTCCGGTTTCAACTCCTCCCTGAATTGACGGAATGCTTGCCGAACATTCACAGGCTTTCGAGGAGGTTCAATCTCTTCCACCTGCCCACCAAGGCTCAATAGAGTATCAGCGCCGGCTTCGCCATCACCAACTTGGGTCTGATCCTCGGTCTGATCGTCATCCTCCTTGCTGTCCTTGTCCTTGCTGGGTTCTTGCTGAAACCAGTCCTCCTCCGGCTGCTCACGCGAGCCATCCTCCTGCTGCTCACGCGAGCCGTCCTCCTGCTGCTCACGCGAGCCCTCCTCCTGCTGCTCGCTCGAGAACCCCGCCTTGCCCACTTCATCATCTCCTTCGAGCAAGGAGCCCATAAAGTTTACTTTTGGTGGGGCCCTGCCATTACGGATGGGAGGTTGCGAACTACCCATATCCTCGTCCATGAAGGAACCTCTCGGAATATCGTCTATCACGCTCTTCACTGCCTCTGTGGCCGCGTCTACCATATCGTGGGAAGTGCTCATCGCGCCCTGCAAGGTAGAGGCACGTTACATGCAAGTCAATAGAAGGCCGCATTTCAGAGCACAACAAATACACCCAAATGCGAAGCATAACATCATAAACCCTAAGAAGTCACAAAAACCCTAAGCAACACTTACAGATGTAATGCGTATTATACGGCAATCCGTCACTAGTTGTTGTGCACTCCCAATGATTAAAGCCTTGAAAAAACGCCGCTCTTGACACCCACAAACCCTTCTCGGCCACAATAATTCAGACCTCGCACTATCCACCTAAACCTTGCAACGGCAACCCAGATGGAGATGTGCTCTGAAGCCGCCCCTCTCAGACCCTCTCAAAACCTATACTTACACCATTTCAGCATACCCTTAACCTACCAAAGAACCTCACTCCAAACCCCCTCCATGCATCTCTGACCTCCAACACGACAACCCTCAGCAGACTGAAGAGCAAGGCTCCCCGTCTGTCAATTTATGCGTGCTCACTCCCTTGCCTCGAGTGGCTTCTAAGTCACACTTCTTGCTCACTCCCTTGCCACGATTAGCTTCTAAGCCACACTTCCTGCTCGCTGCGGCCCCCACTCTACCCTAACCGCGACAACCATCACTTTCTACAGCTAACTACAATGATGACCGCACCAACTTCCTACGCAACGATAAGTATGACAATGACTGTGATGCATGCCAAGAACCTTCAAACTTTTAAAACCCTCATAAGCCATTAGTACACACCGCGGCCGGCTTCAACCCGGTTGGGTGATGACTACAACCACTCCCTCCTCTACGCCCAGCGTACCATGAAAATTGCGACGGCAAACTATTAAACCATAAAACACTTATCATGACGATCACACCACTCACTATTCTGATGCCGCAAACCAGTCCTACGAGTACTTGATCCCGACCTGGCACTGGCTAGCGAAAATCTCGCTGATCAATCATGATGCTACAGCTGCGTCTAGAACGTACCAAGACATCGTGCTGACAAGCTTACATCAGAATGTCGCGGCTGAAGAATGGAACTGTCGTGTAGATCGCTGAACACCCTCCTTGAGACGGCCACCGTCATTTGCCCGTCGACGAAGTGATTGCTGCTAACTTTCGTGGCCGATCCTCCAGTGTTGACGCTCGGACACCCTTCAATCTTGGATCTCGAGTCCCTGAGAATCGAGCTTACTGAACGAACAACCTTGCTTTGACTCTTGCTCTGACTCTGATACTTCCTGTCCGTCAAGCGCAACCCCGTCTTACTCTTTCTGCGCTTCTTCCCTGATCTCTCCTGGGTTTCTTCACTGGGGGAGCCTAACCCCCCACTCCGATGTGACTTGGGCATCTGTGACGGTGAACGTAAAACTTACTTCGAAGACAAAACCGGCTCATACTCTTATCAGATCCTTGATGCATTGAGAGAGAAATGAACCTCAACCGTGCTATGTTGAAAATGACTAAGGCCAATGTGTGATGCACTTAGGCTAAATGTCCCCCACCGAGCTCTAAGTTCGCCTATTAATTGAGGTTCCATAGGGCGTCATAGGCTTTGCCATGACGGTTTCTTCTCATAGACGATTTATTTTTGAATCTGTCAGTCATTAATGCTGATTGTGTGCCCAAAATAAAAGCTGTTCAACTATATTCTGGGACATGATACTGGTCTTGAACGACGCTGCAATGGTGAACTATCACGTACTTGGTTACAAAACTCTTAAACCACCCAATGCAACAGCCTTCCTGCTTCACTTCGGCTCTTCCACTCTGTGCACATCTTACCCGTAGAGATGGCTCGTATACGTGCTGAAGGTCACGATGTTCCATTCTGTGTCCCATGTAATTCGGAGGGTGTAGGGTCGATTACCGCTAGCTTGTTGAGCGTGAGATACAACCTTGTTCTTGAGTCCGTCCATCTTGAGGAAGAAATTGTCAACGACGACGGCGAACTGATTCAAACTGTATATCAGATGCCGATTAGAGCTAAGGATGGTAGGGAGTGGCTTCTTGAGGCTAGAAGATATGTCGTGAGGGGACTCACTGCGGATCGTTGGGCTGCATCCACTGAGATATTAACACCGAGCCGATCCATGACATCGACTCTCGATGTTGGAACCGAGCCAAATCCTCCTGTGAAACAACCCGTAGCTCAACGCATTCATGTCCTAAGTGAGTCAGATAAGGATGATTTCGTTACGCCCTCCCAAGCTCAGCCTAGTTCTTCGCAGAAACCAGTATCGGGTAGCTTCAGTGTCATCCCCGGCCTTATGCGTCTTTTTTCCAAACCCGGAGCGAGGAATGCATTGTCGAGGTTGGACTTTAGAGCACTTCAGAGGGATCGGGTGCCATTTCTACCGACCGAGTTTAACGGGGACGTGCTCTTCGAGCTTCCACCAATCCCTGATCGCGGCACTGCAGCGAGCGCAAAGTCAATGGCAGGGATGGATAAGAAGTACGACGCACATCCATGGTGCAAGACCATGACGACCAACATCACAAACGACCAAGGACTGACTTTCAGATATTCTGTATGTGCAGGTCATCTGAAATGCCAGAACGAGAAGTGCGACTTCTTGCTTCGAGGAGACAAACGCAAGATGGAGGTGAACGAGTCTGAGTGGGACGGTGTCACGCTTACCCCGTTTGTCGTTGGTTGTGATCCTCCTCCGAAGTCCACACTTGTATGCAAAATCTGCAGATATCCCCCGGAATGCATCGCCACGTGCCCTGCAAGGATGTACTACGTGCTCGGGAATCCTGCGATGTCACGTGCGTGTATCCATATCGGTACACATAACCACCCTGTTGGATACGTTGAGTGCAGGGAGACCAAGCAGAAGGTTCTCGAACTACTCGAGTTGCATATGCAGAACACTCCGTACGCCAAGACATCGGCCCTAGCTCTAGAGGCGAGTAAGGATTTTCTGAGTGAGTACCTCCTAACTGCACCGGGGGAGAAGCGGACCATTCTTTCGGACGAAGAGTTGGATGAGGTGTTCAAGAAGTATTATACACTCAGCAAGCCCGGGCTTAAGAACGCCGTGACGACCTTCAGGGGGATCGGTAACCTGGGCATTATCGACGGCATCGCTGCCTTGCGGGGCTGCAGCAAGTGGGAGTTTATTCATGACAATAAATTTCCCGGGCAGGGTTCTGAAGGGGACAAGGTTTTTATCTTTAAGATGTCCGAGAAAGGTCCCGGGTCGGGAGTGGACCTTGTAAAGCGAATGCAACCTGGCGGGGATCTCCAGGATTCCTGGATTATGTTTGATCACGTCAAGCGCACAAAGGGTTGGACAACCATGGCATGTCATGTCTATGACTCTCAGTATTGCCGGGTCATGACTATCGCCATTTGTGATATGCAGTCAGAAGACGTGAGGGCCCAGACCGTGATGTGGCAATTCCTGAACGGAATAATGGCAAAATATGGCTATGACAAAGTCAACTTCAAGGGCTTCATGGCGGACAGCGCCCAGGCCAACTGGAACTGTGTGCGGAAGATCTATGGAAGTGGCGACGCGACGGTTCCAATGCCAGACCGTGAGCGTACGTGCCAGTTTCATTGGGCAACCTCACTTAGGAAGCACACTGAGGCTCACATCATCGGATCAGATTTGCAGAGGCAGCATTACGTGCTTTGCAAGCAGTATCGTGATGCAAAGAACATGGAAGAAGCCGACATTCGTTTCCACGCGATCCGAGCATGGTGGACCTCCTCAGGCGCTACTACTGCCTCCGGTCTTCGTGACCTCGAACTTTGGCTCGTATTTTGGCACTTTAGATATCGGCAGTGGGGAGGCTTCATGCAATTGGTGAGTACAACATCTCTTTTTTTATCCAGTCACTTAATACACTTATTTGACGTAGAATTGATTGAATCAGCAATTTCTTTGATTGCAGGACCTTACGGACGCCGAGAAGGACGAGATGCCCTCTTGCAACCTCTCGGAGACTGTGCACAATATATGGCTTCAGATGTCGGGCAATCGTGGCGACAACATCTACTTTGCCACGGTGGACGATTATGTCAGGGGCTTCATGCAATGCACTAACTATAGCGCCTACCTGCGAGGTGAGACCCCGGGTAAGGGACCTTGCAAAGGCGAACTCCGTTTACGGCGAGCTCAAAAATCAGGGATTCCCAAGCGCCTTGCCGATGCCACTGAACACTTCCATGACGCTCCACAGTTGCTCTCCCGTGAGCCACATCGCGAAGGCGAGGAGCTCTTTGGGTCCACGAAACGGAAGCTGAATCAACCGATCGGATCCGAATATGACTCCCACAGGCCGGACAAGGTAAATTTTTCTCAACCTCGTCTGAGCACTAGGAATACGCGAGCACGCAAGGAGCCTGATGCTGAACCAGAGGATTCACCTCCACAAAGGGTCCAAGCGGCACCCCCATCGCCAGTCTCAAGCCCGGACGAGAACAGGAGTCGTCATCACGTAACCGCTGTGGAGGAGACGGATGTGGACGAGAGTATGTGGCACCTTGTCAGGCTTCCAAAGGCATCGGCGAAGGCGTGTTTTGCTCAACAGGCGAGGACGAATAAGAAGTGCACGGCGAGGCTCATACGGGGAAAGAAGGCTACAATTGTGCCATGCTACTGGGGCATCTTCACCGACGTCAGGAAGGATCAGCAAAAATGGATGCAGTTCTGCTTCTGTAACGACGACATCCAGAGATGCGTCATGGGTACTAAGCGGAACTGGGTCTCCAGCATGCCCCCTCCCCCGCTTATCTGGCCTGTCAAGCGTGGCTCTCGCCTTTCAAAGAGGGAGATACTTGACCTCGAGGCAGCCGGTTTCAGACTCCCTCAACGCCAAGAATTACCCGCTCACCAAGTTTTTCACGACGGTGCATCTCTCCCACAGCGGCCACGGTTTGACCTCTCGCAGTGGAGTGTACCCCCAGCTCCAGGAATATATCCCACGGTGCGAGGAGGATTCAAGATTCGGCGTTGTAACCGGGTGCCACGAACAGAGCACGAGAACAACTGGGCCTCATCTACTCTACTCACCATTCGAATCCAATCAGTCACACTCATACCTAACCCAGGTTTCGGGTGCATCATCAGCGTTGTCTCTGAGACCGTATCGGAGTCTAACGTCTACAAAATAACAATTGGCCCGGAGCCCGCCTGCACCTGCCCCAACTTCAAGGAAATGTCCATCAAGTCGCTGGGAAAACGACCTCCCTGGGTTCCTTGCAAGCATCTCTATTACATCTTTAATGCTATATGCAACCTTGATATTCACCGGGACTCCTACATCCATGCTCCAAGCCTCAGCTTTAACGAGGTCAAGGCTATTTTTCAGAGTGGCCTTCTTTCGCTTATCAATGTCTAGGTTTGCTTCTGATGTGTCTTTTTCCCCTACCTTCATCCTAGGGCGCTCGGTACGAACTCGGTGACATTTTTATTCCTATTACGTCACAGATTAAAGCGGTGGCAAAACTGCTCGTATTCATGTCGGATATTCCGATCATGTGTTGGCATGAGCATCGTTTAGTATACGGTTCAATCCACACATTTTTGTATATTTGTATTTAATTCTATAAATATTCTAAGTTTTCCCAGAAATTGATCTACTTTATGCGCCAACGATAGTAAAATTTCTTATTATCAATGGTACCCAATCACACCGAAGACATAGAATGCACATGCTCTCACTTCTCTGCTATCTAACTGTTGCATCCATCCAAACGCCGTCGCAATTCTCATCCCGAATAACGTTGTCGTCATGGCATAATGAAGAATTCTGATATTGGGCCGGGTCCCCCTCATCACGGCCCCTTTCCAAACCCGGCTGACGGTTTTTTTGAGTCCACTTCGTTCCCCTCCCGCGGCAGGGTACCTTGCCTCAAGTCCGTCCCCGAAATCATCTGACGGATCCGGCACTACGTTCTGGGTCCGAACCAAAACCACGGGTGACGCCCTTCCACCACTTAAGAGAACTACCCTACGGGTAACAAAATGACATCTCAGTAATTTAAGTCCGGTAAAATTCTCGTTGATCTCCCGGATGACACAATATTGCAGGGATCCTACTGCCGGATTTTTTGGCAGGTATATATCCCGTTATATAATCATCCCGTTTGCTCCATTAAGAGAGATATATGTATTGTATTCTAAATGATGATTAGATAATGTTTTGGAGGTCATCGAAATGCACGCTTTCCTCATAACCAGAGTTCAAAAAATCTCGGTTAACTCACCTGAATCCTGCCAGACTGCCGCGGAATTCGTGAGAGTACGATACACCTCAATCGATAAAGCTGTATTCAATTACCAATGTTTCATTGCTGATTCCGGCGCTCTGTGATTGCTTGTGGGATGATCTCTATATATGAGGTTAGTGGAGATCGCATAATCATTCTCAGCTGAAGCCTCATGCCAATGGACCTCGCGATGAAACCAATCTATTTTAGCCTAGGCCGTAAATCGCGAATTATGTTAGACACCAGCTCCATGATGGATCCGCAGATCGGGGATATTGTATTTCGCAAACCCTCCGCCCAGGCCAAGATTGAGTTCTCACTCTACCAGTGCGCTGAGGATTGGTCTCAGAATTTTAAGACGTGGCTTTTGAAAGTGTTTACCTGCAGTGTGGTCTTTGATGATCAATTTCTCCATTCCGTTGACGCTCCAAAGATGATGAGGTGCATCATGCTCTTTGTCTGGGTACCTGGCCAAGGCTTTCAGGAAGCACCTTCCGGAGGAATCATGACACCTCATATTCCTCCGAGTGAGTCCACAACCTTTCATCGACTGAGTCAGGTGGGGTTCTTCCCGGACGGCAACAGCGTGACGTTGTGTTTTGCGCAGCCCTCCCCACCCGACCCAGTCACGTTTCTGAGAGTCGATTTCTGGCGAGACACGTACCGCCAGGAAGCGTATTCGGGGCTGCAGGTTCTTAACGTTGTTGACAACCCTTCCACGCAGTGCCCTACGCTGCGCATGATTTCTCTATGGAAACGAAATGGCGAAAGATGGATTTGTGATAGTTCTGTGATAGGTCCAAGTCTGCAGTCTGTATCGGAGGTGGCGAAGGAAGTTCCCGTTTGACATCTATGTTGACAGCATCGTGATATAGTCGCTGTTTTGTAACAGGGTATAGTCGTTGTACTGCTTTTAACTTGCTCCCTTAATACATATGTAATCACTTTGATATCAGTCTACCTTTGCCAAGCTTACATTTGCACATTGTTTGAACCACTACACTTTAATTCTTGAACCAAATTAACAGCAGACTGTGTATCATCAAGCCCCGTTTCACAAACCAAGTGTCTGTGTATGTTGAGTTCTTTGTCACTAAACTGTCCCACAAACTATTTTCATTTCCTATCTCACTATAATCCAGGTACCACCGGCTCCAGATGATGCAGTAGTCCGGCCGTCGGAGTCCCATGACACTCGGTCGTCCTTCCCTTCACCCTACTACCTTAGTACCGCACCCCTACCATTCTCCTGTATGTGGCTGACGGATTCTTCAGTAAGTTTAGTCTTGCCAACAATATCGAGGGTGCCCACCCGTTCAGGACTAACATTGGAATTGTAGAATTACGTCACGGTAACTTATGGTTTCATAATGAATATAAAAGTTCATAACGCCGGCCGCCCTTTGCACTACGTCCTTGTTACGGATCTTAATTGTACCCAGAATGGAGGTGAAACATCACATTGGATCGAGTAAAATTGAAATGCCAAAATTGAAATATTTTCTCGCCCCCCATGTCATTCTTTATTGTACCCAGGTTGGTTAAGATACATGATAACGACATTTAGATTTCCTAGGCTCGGACGATGCTACGGCTGCAACCACTAATGCAGTTTACACTTAAATATTTTGTTAGCCTTACTACTGCTCAACGGCAATACTATCTTCTCCATCAACAGAAAAGTCTAGCCTCTCCCATCCTTGGTGTTCTTCAAGATTGATTGCAGTATCAGTCGCCGATATGGTTGGCGTTGTTGGTCTCTCTAAATGCTTGGGCAATTGCGATACGTACATCTTTCCGTCCCCAACGGCACCAGCATATGGATTGGCCGCGCATCTCAACGTCCTTGTCACGATCGGTCTCATCATCTTTGGCTTCCAACACGGACTTGCGATCCTTGGAATGTTCCTCGAACCGCGAAGCTGAGAATATGGGCCTGCTCTTGGAGGAATCAAGTTCTCCATGTTTTCCGCTTTGTCGATCACAGCCACTTCCCTTCCAGACTGAATCGAATAGTCACCTAGGTTTGAGAGGATATCAATTACTTCGCACTCTTCCGCACTCGGAACCCAAACTTCACAGTCCTCTTTCACCATCCCCATGCCGCTAATCACTTGCGCACATCTGAGGTACCTCAACATTCTATGGTCGCCCAAGAGCGTCTGTCGGATTTTACAGTCTTTCCGCTGCCAATATTCGGGGGCGGTACCTCGCAATTTCCACGGTTATATGCCACACATGCTCGACAAATTTCCACGGCCATGGGTCCCCGGTGCGTTTTTTGCACACGAAAATATTGGCCCCGGTGCGGTTTTTGTCTGCTCACTTTTGACCCCCGGTGCGATTTTTGGCTGCTCACCGCTCACTGCTCACTGCTCGCCGCTGCCACAGTAGCATCGCTGCCGAAAGGAGGAGGAGGTCAAACGACTCCAATTTTTCGAGAAAAAGGTTGCAGAGATGGTGGCAATCCACGCGAGGACATTGGAGGAGTATGAAGGTGCCACACGCGTGCTCAGGGAAGCGCAAAATGACCCCTCAGCGCTGTTGACGTCGGAAGATAACCTGAAGCAGAAGAAGTACTTGAAGAACTGTGAGGCACTGGTGAAATCCTGGGCGGGGAACCTTGAAATAGCCCGTGAGCGGCTTGCGTTGTGGCAATTCAAGAATACTCAACAGATCACAGCTGTCGGTAGATTGACAGATGAAGCACATACTGCCGAAGTGAATTATAGGAGGACCAGCCACATGATTGACGTGGACATCGCCAATCTACAGGCAGTGTCGAAGCTGCTCCAGCGCGATACCACTTGAAGACGAATTCTAGGCAGAGACACCTTCACCAAAGCAGGGACGGTACCGGTCGACCACGGTCCAAGAGTGCCCGCGCTGCGTAACTGGGGGAAAAAAAAGGCCAATTTCTCGATGGAGCGACTCCCCTCTCTGATATGTGTATCACCTACAACATGGTGGACGAGAAGCAGGGTGCGGGGGTGGAGTACTCTTGCTTTGTCGTATGCTTCTTTGCCCTTGCTGCGGAACATTTTCAGGGATTTCAATGGCCCTACTCTCCTTTACAATTCGGTATTCTCCTTTTAAACTGTGATGAACTTTGTCATTGGCTAAAATTTTGACTCGGGCGTGAAAGATAAGGACCAGTACTCTCTCGGACACTGTAAATGACAGCGAATGTTTCGTATATTAAATATGAATAGCAAATGTTTCGTGCTTGTCCTACTGTTTTTGTCGATTCCCGGGAGTCTCAGTTGAAGGGCAATGGGTTGAACTATCTCGGCGTCTTCTTGTGGAGTGTAGTGCTGAATTTTGTTGTGGCTTTGACGAAGGCGCGCGGATCACTGGGTATGAACTATGACTGCACTTGTCGAGCAGAACGTTAGAAGCTATGTTTAGGGAATTTTAAAAATCTGAGCACAGTATCTGAAGTCGAACCATCTGATCAGTCCTTTCTAATGTTGTCCTGGCATTCTACATGAATCCGTCGTTCTCGTGCCCTGGCGTGTACAGGTGTTTCATGTTCAATTAAACGTACTTTTCCTACAGAGAAGTTGAAGGAGCGCGAATACTCTGTTCTGTATCATACATGTCGTCATAGCAGGATTGTGGGCTCAATGGTTTATCTTCAAAACGATCAACAGTCCCGCATGGTATCTGAGAGAGTCAATGCCATTTCTGCTGATTTGGAATGAGGAGATACGAAGAAATGTTGTTCCAACTCACCAATAGTTGCTTCCCCGCCAGCTTTAGCTTTATACTTTTCCAGCGTCTTCCCATTTTTTTGCGATATAGTATATCTACAGCACAAAGCAGTGTGGATAAAAGCATAGGACTTCTCTAGGAGCTTGCAATTTTCGAAACTGTATGTAGTCATTACAAAATAAAAGTGGGTTTACTACCATTTCAATACATATCAGCATTTCATTAAGACCTTTGATTGTCCATATCGCTTAACTTGATTGAACTTTATGTTTCTCAGGCCGCACGAAGCTCCGAAACACGTTCCCTAAGTTGTTGGGAACGTTATTTTTGCAATTAAAACGTGCACTCAGAGGACAATGCTTGAGTGCCCCCGTTCACTGTCACTGTCCTTTCACTTTTCACTTTACTACTTGCTTCAATTTTTACTGAACATTTTCACTTTACGACTTGCTTCACTTTCACTGTACATTGGTAACCCGGAACCCATGGACGGTAACGTACATGAAGCCACTGTCTCACTGCCTCTCCCATATTCCAACTGAGTTTCCACTGCGACGCACAACGGTGACCACAATGTCGGGCGATAAGTTCCCGACGACAAAGAATGCAATCAAGAGGTCCACTCCGACTCCTCCTAGACTGCGGACTGAGGACCAATGCATCACGCAGGCCTCGCTCATACTAAACAACGCCATGGACAGTTGTAACGAGCCTGGAGGACTGTGTCTCCCTCGAATACACAGTCTTCATACACTCACAGAAGTTGCTCGCTGCAGGAGCTGGAAAGTATTCACGTGCAGCTTCAAACATAAAACACTGCTGAGACAGTGAGACATAATCGTTTCGAGTTCCGAAAATTGTATGATTGCGGACGTAGGTACAGAAGTGGCAGGGCCGGATTGACCTTACACCATTGCCTAGGAAGTTGCATCAAATTGGTTCACACTTGTAAAATAGCTTGCTCCACATCAATCACGTATGAAGTTCAACTGTTGCACACTCATGCTTATATAATCCGAGCTGTACAGCTTTATATAATCCGGAAGCATGACTTAGTACACTAAAGACATATGTACATTCTATGCTACAGACATATCAACCTTACGTTTTACGGGCCATTACCAAACAGAGGGACCCCACCCAAAAATCGGCCATACCTAGCAGTCCATGACCCCGCAAATCCTGCCCCATCCAAGTGGAGGTGAGACCCGATGTAGAGAATTATCTTCCCCCAAAAATCTGGCATATCCAGCACTCCATGACCCCGGAAATCCTGCCCCATCCAAGTGGAGGTGAGACCCGATGTAGAGAATTATCTTCCCCCAAAAATCTGGCATATCCAGCACTCCATGACCCCGCAAATCCTGCCCCATCCAAGTCGAGGTGAGACCCGACGAAGAGTATTTTCTTCACCGATGCCAAAAACATACAAACTGTGAATAGGTTACTAGGTTGTCCCGCACTAGACGTCACGCTTCCGTTTCGCCGGTTTGCCTCCGCGACCTCGCCCCTTGGCTGCGTCGGTTACAACCCCTGGCGCTCTAAACTTTTCCTGGAGTCCAAAATGTGCCAAAGGTTTCATATTACAACCCTTCTCTGGCCTCGCCACAGCTTGCGTACTCTTGCCTCGGCCTACGGTTGCCGTCTTCGGCTCCTCCACCCGCGAAGCCTCAACTGGAGTCCGCTTCTCCACATCCGGGGAAGGACACAGCTTGTTGCGCAAGGCTGCTTGACGATGTGATCTAAGGGGGGCTCCTTTCCCCTGCTGCGTACACACCTTTCCACTCAATGAGTCCCCCGGCGCAGGGTTTGGTGGCTCCGGCAGTGTATCACCTACCGCTGCTTCGGGGTCGCTCGTATCCATCTCAGTCTCCGGCACTACTGTGTTTGTAGGCATCGATGCTTCGTCACCTCTCTCCGTCCCTGCCATGTCCGGGAGTATCGTCTCTTCTGACTCCTCAGGGAAGCCCAGGTGGTCCTCCATCCCCTCACTTCCAGGCAAAGTCTCCGGGATCACCACCCTCTTCTCCCGAGGGTCGGATACACGCTCGCCCGCTGTCTCCAGTGACGGTCCCCTTTGACTAAGGCATACCTCGTCATCCCGGAAAATAGTACTCTCGTTCGACGTCTTCGCTGAGACAGACGTTTGCTGTGATGGATTCCCGGGCTCTTTCACTTCCGCTGGGTCTCGACAAGCTAGTGGTTGTATCCCCCCTGCTCGTCCCTGCTCAGTCACGGTTCCCCCGATCGAATATGGCGTCTTCCAGCTCGTAGATGCAGGAGTCCTCACGCGCTCCGACGACGCGGGAGTCTTCACCTGCCCGGATGAAGGGGTCCCTCCTTCCTCGTGCTTTAAGGAAGCAGGAGTGGTTCCCTCCGACTTGCATTGAACTGCCAATGCCACACAACGGCAACACTTCCATAATTAATCCAAATTATGCAAAGTACAGGACTGACCCCCACCGCCCCCCTAATCACTTATTACTAGACATATTCAATGAAACATCAGTGAAAAAGGAAGAGGAAACCGATTTTCCATCCTCGCAACTGCATAATAAGTGACACAGTGATTTCCCAGTGAATAGACACGTATCAGTAATGCGATTGCCCGGATGGTCGTTGACATCTCACTTGCAGTGCACTAAAAGTGCTCCAACAACTTCGCAATTGCTAATTACAAGTGACCACTGGAGTTGAAGTGCCACAGTGCTTTCGGACTGTCTTCGCACCGAACAGTTCACTGCGTAGCGCGTTCATGTGCCGAACATTTGACATGCAGTGCTCTACAAGTGAGTTGCCATGAGAAACCCTTCACTCCGGATTCGTCAGCGGAAAGCCAGTGTCAGTACAGAGTCACCGGGACACCGCAGTTCCTAATTTCGCAAAAGTCCCCCCCCCCCTCAATTAAAGTGACACCAGTGTAAACCGCGAAGTGACACCGAGTGAAATTCGCAGTGGTATCGCTGGAAATGTACAAAGGCAAATCAAATCAAGTACTGCCTCTACTTTGCAGTTGCAGCCACCGTGACTCCGAAGCTTATTTCACTTGGAAAGTTACACTTCCTAGGTAATTAAAGTTAGATCACTCTCCTGCAATACTGAATGAGACTGGGAAAGAAGGGAAGTGCATAAATTCGAACAGACAGTGCAACAGCCAGTGTTCTTCACATGAAGTTGATGGAATAGTGCCCCCCAGGTGAACTAAACAGTCTCCCACTACGAATCACAGTACTGTCATTGGGATTTCGCAGAGACAGCCGTCACAGACTTTTATCCAGCATTACCGGGGTTCCGCAGTGATGTTCCAACTGGAAATAGACAATGACATTGCAAATGCAGAGAACTCTGGGACTGAAAATGCCGTAGCCTAAACCTTGACTCCCAAGTAAATTCACTAGAGAGCATATTTAAAAGGAAAGTGGTTTTCCGGACCAAAAAAATGGAGACTACTTCTGGCGGGAATCAACCCGGGGCACTCACAGAAGTCTCAAGACTGAAACTCCAGGCGCTCTGACTGAAGCACTCGTGCAGTTTGTGACGTGGCCAGAACGAGGACGCAAAGCACAAAACAGCGACATTGCTTGTCGATTCAGCCAGTGCTCTACATGTATTAATGCCCATCATGCTACGTGACGTACAGAATGAAAGAAGACGGCACTTACAGTTCGTGGACGCTGCTGCAGCAATATTCCCGCATTCCTGGTTGTTGAATCTTGTATGAACACCCTTCAGCTTTGGCTGCCTTAGAGTTGGTAACCTGACTTGATTCGCACCAAAACTATCGAGCCAATCAGCGCAGAATTCCATGTGACAACCGTCTCTTGCACACCTCCGTTTCCCGTCACTCAGCCACGCTGCCATACAGAAATGGTGATACGTGCACAAACAATCTGCAACGACAATGTTGTGGCACAGAAAGTTGAAGCCACAGACTGGGCAGTTGGAGACATAAATCACCTGACCTCTCTCACGATCTGGAACTCTCGGATTGCGAATTGGGAGGGGACTGGTCCCCATCCAATTCCCCCACAGCCATCATGTGCACTTGGTCAGTCAAAGTCGCAACCCATAGCTCGGAGCGTGTCTGTCCCACGCCGCGCAGGTGGATCTCCCTCTCCACTTTCTGCAGCTCCGTCTGCAGCTCCAGCTGTTCCCGTTCTAGCTCCTCTGTCCGTGCCCTTTCCCGGTTTAGAATGTGAACCCCGAACTCCAAGTCCCTGTCAATAATCTTCAGCTCTTTCTCTTCTTCTAGAGCAATTTCAGCATCTCTAACCACGTCATTCTCGCCAAGTCCATCACCCTTCCTGATCTCCTCAAAATGCGCAACCAAACTCTCACGGCGTTTCTCCATATTCGCGCAGCTTAGCTGCTCCTCCCGCAAAGATTTCTGTCTCTCGGCCAAGGCTCCGTCGATCCTCTTACACTGCTGAGCCAGCTCCTTCATCCGGTATTTGAGCACGGATATGCAAAGACGGAGAGCACAATTGAATTAGACACAGATATCTGGTCTTCTACCCTTAACCATCCTCGTCTTTATAGACCAGGGAACACGAATGATCACTTAAAACAGGGAAAACAAAGACCATAAATAGAAGTGAACCAAACAGACTCTCGCCAACAAGAATCCCAACATCGCAGACATGAACCGTTGGCGCTAGAGAAGACATGTCCATACCACGCAATACGAGACTCACCAACACCAGCCATACTCAAACCTTAATGAACAAATCGCAGGAATAATCATGTCAACATTCCTCGCTATAAACTATTCGGATGAGAAGACGAATGGAATGCTGTCACGTGCCCAAGGAGAGTTTACAATCATGTGTGGTCGCTGAAGCATCAGAAAATGAATTAGAGTTCTGTGTCTACCGAAGTGATCAATCTGCCGATTACGCATATTCGTAATTCAAATCACGCATGACTGAAAACGAAATGCTGAGAGAAACCCGCATTCCATCAATCTGACATACCTACAGCTTCAATTCGGAAAGGTTTACGTGAAAACAACAAAACGAAATGCTCCATAAGACCCTAAACCCTAGAGGAGTCCCAATGGTGATATTATCAGCATTGCCTCAGTCGTCTCTGGAAAGGTGCGCCACTCATGGTAAATCAGTTTCGCACACACTGAAATCATCTGCAACACATACTCTTCAACCCTAAGCATGACAATCGTGCAATGCATTCAAGGGAGACCATGTGTTCATCTGTACAGACACATGCCAATTTACGCCTTCAACTGAATGCGTGTCAATTCTTCCTACGTTACTACGTATCATCCAGGCATTCAGCATCAGTAAACATGGTTTGTCATAGAAAAGGAAGTCCTCACTTACATCTTCGGGCCGATGCCTCCGTTCTCTGCCTCGGCGACCCTCAACATCTCGTGCACCCTGTCCTTCTGCTCCTCTGTGAAGCAAAGAGTAGGACACCGAGCCCCAATCTGGCGACGATCCTGCTGGATCAATCCTAGTCCTGTGTTGTCTCCACTCGGAATGGTCTGGAGATCATCCCACTTCATTCGGCAGGCCTCCTCCACTCTCCCATCCTTCTCCCATGCCGTGTACTGCTTTCGGCAAACATCATATGCAAATTTCGCCCAGTTAATCCTTGCCTTCCCCTCCCTTTCTGCCAACCAACTTCGTAAGAAATACCTTGCGTACTCCTTGTTAGGAAGCGGATGATTGTAGATAGCAAAATAGAGCTGGCAAACCTTCGCGCACTCTTCTTCGGTTATGAATTCATTCGGCACCACCCGAATACCGCTTCCGCCCTTCTTTGGAAAAACTCGCTGTAGGTGGGCGTCGGTGATGTGAGCAATGCCGCACTCTGTCTTCCCGCAGATCCCGGCGTCCTCGTAGTCAAGCTTCTCCGCAAAATCCTGCACACTCCACTTACACCGCTCAGACAAGGCCTTCGCAAACTTAACCCTCTCCACGCTCTTTCTGTTTAGGTCAGGCTCCACTTTCGGAACCACAGTACCCAACTCGCGTCGCGCCAATGCCATCTTCACGAAACACCCTTGTCTGTGCCGCGGACTGTACAGGACCTCCGCATGTGCTAATGACAAACCCTAAACCTCGGGACGACCCAAAACGCGATCAGAATTTCACCAAAAGCGTAACAGACAATGCGACGGTGAAATGCTTTGCACAGTTTGAACAATCAGCTCATGGACTGAATCTCTAATCCGAAATTCTAAGCGGCAGCAGTAGCGGCGTAGTGCATGAAACTGCTCAAACCCTTAGAATCGGTGAACTCCCTCGCTTTGACATGTCCATTACACTTGAACTTTCACAATACAACTCCCTTGCTCTCCCCGGAAGTGACCGAACAGTGAAACGTACACTGAAGCGATTCTAACTCCTACTGCCTGCGACCTATTAGAAATTCCCATCGTAGGCCAGCAGAAGCATCAATGTGATCGGCTGCGCACCTGCATGTCCGAATTTCTCCCTCCCCTCGTAAATGGAGCTGCTTCTCCTAGACTCTCAAAACGGCTGCGCTGCATTAAGCCATCTCTAAGTTGGATTCTTTGCAATGAACATCACTCACTCGGCTTCTGTGTCCACTTCAAAACCCATGGCCATGTGTCACCCGAAACCCTTCATGGAGAATCGGCAGTTCAACCACCTTTAGCGTTCCCAAAGTCCCCAGACATGGCACTGCAATTCCACTGCGAACTGATCACACATTGCACTGACTGGTACACTTTACCATGCTTCCACCTCACCCTAAACCAAATATCTTGGTTGTGATTATTTAAACCCTGACCGCCTTGACATTTGTGCTAAAAAATAATCTTTGATTCAAAAGCTGACCCTCCGGCCATAATGAACTACAAAGATGCTGCTTTGGAGGGAAAAGAAGGCGAGCCGCAAGGCCCTGAACTATCCATGGAAGTTGGATTTAGAGGGGTGTGGCGCCTTGGATTTATGCATTAGCGGGGTCCATTTATGGCTGGTTGGGGAGCTTGAACGCCAACGACCCCTCGGATTTGAGGTTGGCGGGACAAAAAGAGCTTGCGGTGCAGATGCTCTTAGCACTGTCAACTTTGTCAACTTTCTCCAGACTCCTGTTGCTTCAACTCGGTTTCCTGGATTGACTACATGCGGAGTGGACCAAGTGGACCAGATATTCACTTCAAAACCTGACATCTTCAATTTATAATTCTACTCATGATTCTCCAGTACCAACTTTATATTATATTAGATCACTCAGTTGGGCCAAAATGGATGCGGTGCGGCACCCATGTGCAAGGTTAGCTTGGGAAGCATCTCTTACAACATCTCTTGAGCTTACAACATCTCTTACAACATCTCTCAGGCTTGTCGATCACTGCTCTAGTTCGATGACTGAGTTAGTACATGCTGTAAGTTATATGACATGTGTGTGTGTGTATGAATGATATTTGTAACTTTGAATAAGTTTTTTGCCGCAGTCGGTGTGACTTCCACACATGCTTGCAGTTAGCCTGCTCACAGGTGGTTGTTCGAATCTACTCACAGGTGGTTGTTTGAATCTAGTAGGCTAGATTGGAGAGGAGAGAGATCTAGAGAGAGTCAGCAAGTTGATTAGGTGGTGGTGGTCTTTGCCCAAGATGCAGTCTCCAGGCCTTCGTGGGAATTGTCGGTGGCGATGTCTTTCACTGTTGTTCATGGCACTCCCAGTTTGGGCCACTCTTGAAGAAGGTGTGTTCTTTCAGATGATCTACACTCTGTACAGAATAGGCCGTCAAGGTTAGGCGCGGCTACTCCGTGTTCAAACTGGAAGAGAAGTTTGCTGAGTGAAAACCTAGAAATACTGAGTTGCACCCACTCGAACAAACTGATGCCTTTGACTGTAAACGATAATTAGTTGCTGGGATGTATTTGAATCATTCTGATGTTGTACTTTAGATCTGTGTACTAGCGCTCCTCTGTGTCAAATGGGTACTCTCTGATGATGCCTAAGTTGATTGGAATTCCAGGAACTATACTCCTGAATTGGAAAGGCCAAATGAGCAATGGTGGAAATCTGACAAACTGGGCTGGCTTGTCTGATCCTTGCGGAAGAAACTCTAGTTGGTTTCAAGTTTCATGCGATAGCGCCGGATATGTTCAATGGATGTGAGGCCTCAATCCCGGCACACTTCTTGTCCTGCCAACAATTTGCTGCAGCATTTCGTGTTCTGAATCGATACCTTACAAGTTAGCCCTTTTTGTACAGAGTGTACATCATCTGAAAATTGATGACGTTGCTGGATTAAGAGGTGTCTCAACCAAAGGTGATTTGAATTCTGTCTGATGTGCGTGTTTATTTCAGAGATCTTGGAAACTCTGGACTATCAGGGCCTTTGGTGCCTGAACTTGGGCAGCTTTCTCATCTTGAATTTCTGTGAGTATCGTGTCTCAACTCTTGATTGCTTAGAATCAGAACCAGTCCGTGGAAATGCGTCAGGTCCTAATCCAAACTTGAGAAGGTTATGTTATATGTGTTTCCTTCTTGAACTCCTACTTAATCAATCTAAATCTACCATGCCGAGTAATATAGTCTCCTAATTAGGGTATGGAAACTTGGCAAGTATACAAAAACTTCACTGGATTGCAAAGTATAATCAGTGAGCAGCAAGATAAAATAGTACTGACTGTGTCAATACACTGACCTTATTGAACCGATGTGAAGACCAGTAGCCCATATTGAATCATTAAATGGTTGTGACTCTGGTGTTCTGTTGCAGGAGTGTGTATAACAACTCTTTCAACGGTGAGATACCTCAAGAGCTCGGGGACCTCACAGCTCTCAACGTTTTGGATCTGTCAGCAAACCAATTTTCTGGCCTCATCCCAGCCTCTTTGAGCAAGCTAACCAATTTGGAAAATCTGTATGTCACATTCTCCCTGAACCCCATTCATTGATGAAGCTTATCTCTAACAGCCCAGTCTTGTATTGCTGATTTGTGTTTTTAGCTCCAATTGCCAAGAGCAACATGCCAGAATATTAGAAGACAACAGCGAACAATTCTGCCCGATATTTTGATTGATTAATTTGCTTGGTGTTGAGATGCAGCAACCTCAAGAGCAACAAGTTCCTGGGATCATTTCCCGTTTCACTTATGCAGCTCTATAATGTTTCTGAGCTGTAAGTTACTTCGTTCTCTCCTTTGGAATGTATGGTCACTGATGATGCACCATCCTACTCAGAATATGTTTTCAAACATTCTTGTCAGTTTGATATGTCTGTTTTTTTCTTTTCGCACCAAGCAATATATACTAGTTGGTTTTTGCGAGTGGTAATTACAAATTTGATTGTCAATGCGACAGATGTAACACTTCGTTTTCTGGACAATTAAAGTGCTCGAATGCTTGGTTCACCATTACAGAAACCTCGACTCAAACTACATCTCGGGAGCTCTCAATGTTACTCGCATCCTCATCTTGACAGATGCAGCAGCTTCCTTACATGGCCAATCCATTGGAATTGTGAGCTTGATGAACAACAGTGTCACTGACGTTGATTATCAGCCGGATGACTTGCTGAATACAAGAACTGTCTTCAAGTAAGAAATCAAAATGAAAAGATTGTCATGCCCCATGCCCCAAGTTTCCTAGTAGACGACTAATAATGAAAAAACTAAAGACATTTCCCATAAAAGTTATTAGAAGAGCTTGGATGTATCCTTCATGAAAAGCATAACTATACGTAGTTAATAATGTCTATATTCTCAGCAAAGAATAACGTACTACTGGTTGTCGGTGATAATGGCCAGATTGCAAGGCAATCCATATTGCAATGCCTCGGTACAGTCATACGACGATGGCAGGAGGTGTTTCTGTCTTCAAAATTGCTCAATCACAACACCGCAACAAGGTATGCAAAGGTTCCAGAGCACTTATTTCTACCCTTTTCGTTTCAAATGATCATGTTCCTGAATGCGAGCAATGCATCCACTCTGTTGAATTTACATTGCATTCCACTTCCATCTGTGCACGTTCTTACAACTTGTCAAGAGGCAGGGTTCTTACGTGGATGATGGAATTTCAGGAACCATACTCTACAATTGGAAGAAAACATTGAGCAACAATGACAAATTGATCAATTGGAACGACATGGCTGATCCTTGTGCGAGTAATCCTTGGTTTCATGTTTTATGCAATACCGACGGATATGTTCAGCGAATGTGAGGCCGTGTTCGGAACACATTTCCCTTACCTGGCAGCAATTTGCTTTAGCATTCCCTGACCTACGAGTGTAGTTCTACCATCAAACTACATTGTTTGGGATGTATCAAACTGCTTATGGCTTTAGAATAATAGGACTAAAGACCAGAGAATATTGCACCAATGGTAGTCAGAGCTTTGCTCTGCAGAGTCAAGAATGACAAAGTTTCTGTGGTTTTTCTTACAGAGATCTTGGAAGTTCCAACTTGTCGGGGCCGTTGGTGCCAGAACTTGGGTTGCTTTCAAAACTTGAGACGTTGTGAGTAGTATCTCTCACCGCTTGATTACTTTGTGTTGAAACCTAAGGGGTGAAATTGTGTCTAGATCTGGGTGCCTTGCATGATACTTTTCAATTAGCTCCACTTAGAAGCATACTCATTCACTGGAATTAATACTGGTTCTGAAAGATTGACTCTAGAACTCAAGAACTCTAGGATATTGGCACATGTACAGGACTCTGTATAACAACTCCTTCAACGGATTCATTCCAGAAGCGCTAGGGAACCTTTCGGCTCTTACCTTTCTGGATTTGTCCGACAACGACCTATCTGGCTCCATTCCCGACTCATTTGACAAGCTTACTAACTTGACGTTTCTGTGCGTTCAATTTCTCTCTGAACTCCATTCTTTTGCAGTGGTATTGCTCCTGTGTATATTGTTTGGTTGCCTAGCTGTTTCAGGTGATCTCTACTTCAATAAGTGTGTTGGATGCCATTTGGACTTGTTAAAATGCAACAAGGGAAACCTGCTCATTCAGTGTGTTGCTTGATATCACGTGCTGTGCAGCAAACTGAGCAACAACAACCTGTCAAATTTTTACTTGGACTCATTAATGGGGCTTCCAAAGCTTACTGACCTGTGAGCTACTTTGTCTTATCTTTGATGGACTTAGGCACATCCTAAGAGCATGTTGTCCAGGATGTATGGTTGTAGGATTGTCAGAGGTCGTAATTCGTTTTATCTTGTTGGTTGATGTGGTCTGATGCTAAGGTCCATTTTTTGTAGTTTCATTCAGCCAGCTGCAGGAATAACAGGTTTTTAGATCTGTAGAGGCAGAGCTATTTTCACACAGTTCCTTAGCACTGGAACAATTGTCTTTAATTACTTCGGACAGTCTTGACAGTTTGTCTTCTACCTTTACAGCCAGATTCAGTCAAATAACTTCTCGGGAATTCTAAATTATACTCATTGGCGATATACAATACAAGGTGCAAAGTACGAGTGGTTTGGCATATATTCGACTTTGGTGAACAACAGTATCACCGACGTTACTTATCAGTCAAATGACTTACTATCTTCACGTGTTGTTGGGTAAGACATCCAGTCATTCCACTAACATTGACGTACTTATTTAGATTCTGATACTTGTTTAGGATTCCAAAGGAAAGTTTCAGTTGAATTTGACTGTCATTAGGAGGTCACTGTCATATGGTGTGCAATCTCTATACTGTGTTTGCTGATTCTAAAGCTTCTAGTTCTTAGTGATCATGAACAGACTGGAAGGCAATCCATACTGCGCAGGCTCGCCAGACTTATATGATAATGGCAGAAGGTTTTTTTGTGCCCCTATGACCGTGTCCATAACCTCAACACATGGTATGGAAATGTTCCACATACTTAATGATATTATACATCTAGCTGAATATCTATCTTGCACAGGATCATCCTCATGTCATCTCGAAGCTTTTTTTCACTGTCATTTTCCATTGTTTGTATGTTCAATTAGTAACTACTTGTCTGGTGCAGGAAAGCGTCTTGCGATCATAATTGGAACAGTGAGCAGTGCACTTACACTTGTTCTTGCAATAAGTTTAGTAGCGATGTTCAAATTACGTGCAAAACGGATATTTCGCAAATTGGAAGTTGAATATCGACAAAGTAAGTTTCACTTATTTCTATGAAACACATTCCAGGAGATTAATTCCAGAAGATATCATAATTCACATGTCACCAACTCTGACATCCCCTGTTCTGAATCCTGGTGCAGAATTTGCGGAGTTTGAGGTCAATCCCGAACCATTTTTGTACAATGACCTACGTCTTGCTACACATGACTTCAACGAGAGCACAAAGTTAGGACAAGGGAGTTTTGGTACAGTTTATAAGGTTCGTATCACTGTATCAAAACGCAGTTGATCTGGTTTGTATTTCTCATAATGATCACAGGCTGCAATATCGATTTGACTCTAGGTTCTCATTCTAGCATATATATTTTATTAAGCCTCTTTGCAATGCTCTCTCGGGGAGTTTGCTTGCCGTATCAAACCATGATTCAATTTCACATTATATTTAGCAATGTGTATCGTTCCACAGGGTACGTTGTCGACTGGAAATCAAGTGGCAATCAAGAAATTAAAACCAATTACTGCTCCACACGGCATCGAAGTAGATGACTTTTTGAACGAGGTGGTATTCATCACCAAGATGAAACACCGGAACCTTGTAGATTTGAAAGGTTACTGCATGCGTGGGAAAGAGCGGATGCTGGTATATGAGTACATTGAAAACATGGATGTGGAACAGTCCCTACTATGTAAGTGTTATGCTGTGCTAGCCTAAATCTCCTGCATGTGAATGTTTTGTGAGCATTAGGGAATGGCTCCAGCTGGTGAACCGGTACTGCTGCATACTCATAAGTTAGTGTATGGTATGCAAACATTTCATATGGTATGCAAGCAGTTGGAATCAAGAGTCAATCATGCATTAGATTATTTTGTTGCACTAACATGTGTATGGACAGTGGGTAAAAACAAGGAGGCGATGACTTGGCCAGTGCGTTTCAACATCTGTTTGGGAGTGGCCCAGGGATTGCATTATCTTCATGCATACGCTCAGCCACGGGTGATCCATCGAGACATCAAAGCCAGCAACATCTTGTTGAACATAAATTATGCTCCAAAAATTGCAGACTTCGGCTTGGCTTTGTTGTTTCCAGATGAAAAGACTCACATTTCTACAGCAACTGTTGCTGGAACAAGGTGAATAATTCAGAGCATTATGTTTGATTTTTATTTGAGATCCGGATTCGGATGCACAAAATCAACTGTAAGAAATTGTATACTATGTCTGCAGGACATGACAATTGTTAGCAGACTTTTTTTGAAGGCGAGGTCTTAGATTATGCAAGTCCAGTGATCAGTGACAAAAGACGTAGGTCATTTCTGAAAACCACTAATGTTTGTTGTTTCTTCTGGATGCAGAGGCTACCTTGCCCCCGAGTATGCGTCGTATGGAGAATTGAGTGAAAAGGCTGACGTTTACAGTTTTGGAGTTTTGTGCTTGGAGATTGTAAGCGGACGTAAGAACATTGATCAGACAAGGCCTGCAGATCAAGTATATCTGCCAAGCTGGGTAATTGTTATTTTTCCAATCATCTGACATTCGTGAATGTTGATGTTTTCTATTTATTGGAGTATCGTAAACTTGTTCATGTTATGTGTAGCATGCTTTCATTTCCTATGGCTATGTTGATTCAAAATAGTGAACCAAACAAATGTATTCTTCATTACCAGTAACTGTGATTCAAAAACAGATAGCATCGCATAGATAGCGAGCGCTTCAAGTTGGATAGATTAATAATTTAATTATCGATCATCATTTTGTCAGTTGTGTGTTCGTTTTTCTTCTTCTTCTTTACTTGTTCAGTTTGATTCTGGGGCTTCCCTCTTACTTCTTTAGATAAAAGAGTTCATGAAAGCTAGTGCTGGACAAGGAATTTGTATTTTGATGCTGGCCGTATCATGATCCTGGTTTACCATGTTTCCAATTTCATGATATTGAGCAAGCTGAAAGTTGAATGGTATGTTGCAGGCATGGAAGTTGGAGGAAGAGAAGAAGCTCAAGGATTTGGTAGACCCATCGCTGCATTTGCATGCTGATGAGGTAAAGCAGGCACTTCGTGTGATTAACGTTGCTCTCCGTTGTCTGCAACAAATTCCTGATCGCCGTCCTTCTATGAGCTTTGTGCAAACCATGTTGCAAGGAGATTTGGAGCCCAATGAGATAGTGTTTACTCCAAGAGCAATGGTGGACTCCAGTATTTTAGAGGACTCAAGTGTTATTGAGGAATCGGCATTATTAAGTGGGCCTCCTTCTGAAAGCACACCTTCGGCTGAAAGCACCGGAAGGTGATAACATAGAGTTATCAGCAGCATTGTCAAATACGAAATTACTTCTGTCTAGGAAACCTAGGTGTACAGTACCCTCCAACATGTCTTGTAACCATTTTCTGAACTCTTGAAATTCTCTCATTCATTTTCAATATGGGAGGATTTTATCAAATTTATCCTATTAAATCTTTTGTGTTATGAACCCTTCACGTGTTCATAAATGTCAATGTCAAAAAATGAAATCTCTATTTTTGGTGAATTATTTTATCTTATTCACTTCAATTCAAAAAATAATAATTGAGAAACATACTATGATGATTTATTAAAATTTGATTGCATCAATTTATAAGATATATCATTGTTTACATTCTTGGTATTACAAAGATGCACACTATGTAGGTAAAATTCTCCTCTATGTGGTTCTAAAGTATTATCATAGTTTCTATTCATTCATATTCTAGGCTAAAGAAATCAAACCCATATAAGGTATCATTACAAAGCTATAGTAGTATAGAAGCCTTATATGATGTGAAGTTTACAATATGTTTTACTCACTAACAAATACTCTACTGTAAAATAAAACACCTACTACCATCGAGTGGCAGGGTGCTACCACCACTATAAGAAAACTCTATTTTTTGTCATGTCTTGAGAGATGTTTCCAAATACGCAAAGACATCCACGTTGATGTCTTGCAAGCATGAAGACATCTCAAACAAGGCGGATGCCTAGAAAAACTTCCGGGAAAACACAAAAAAACATCTCTATGTCTAAAACGTCTTGAGGTAATTTTGGGAGGGTAAGTGTGTGCCACGTGGGAGCCATGTTAAAGACACATCAACGCCAAGTGAATTGGCAGTGCCACATGGCAATGAATTTCATCCTTATGTGGACTTATCCGTGGTCCCACAAAATCTGATGTGGCGGCGCCAAAATCCTACGTGACATTTGGAAAAATCTGACATGGTAGGTGGGAAAATCCAACATGGACTCGGGAAAATGACGTGGCATGCAACATCAGCATCTTTTTGAGGGTTTTAATGCTCAAAATATGTCATGCAACGTTAGCATCTTTTTTGAGTACTACATCAGCAGTACTTAGCCAAGGGTGGCAGGATGGGTTTACGGCAGTCAGCAGAGAAGGGTTGCAAGGACCCCATCCGATGCTACGGCTAAGTTTGCGCACATATCTTGCTGAGCTGTACATGAAGTTTTTGTAGAATACATTAGCCTAGCAAATGCTGGACCCCTGTACGAGGATTTTATTTAAGCTTGTTCTGCTATGTGAGTTATAAAAAGAATATTGTTACATTGATTCTTGCAGCAGAGCTACATGCAGCTATTACGCTTGTCTTCTGTACATGTCGGAAGTGGGAACACTATACTTTGTCCAGAACTGAAGTTCCTCATTTGCCGTCTCTGATGATGCCTCTTCGTTTGGATTGTTATGCTTCTTCTTAAGGTCACTCTTCAAAAGGAAAATGTCCTCTTCTGTGAAGTTCATGACCTGGGGGAGTGAAGTAGCCTTTGCCGCTTGCTTTATTGCATCCTCAACCTTAACTGTAGAGTATCGTACCAACTACTGCCAGAGCCATGCCCATCAGGTTTTTGGGGGTCAGCTTCGAGTCGAAGACAAGCCAGCCCATGATCAGAACAGTTACAGTCTTCATGTGTCCGAGCACCTGCAAGCCAAAGTTCATGTCCAAATGCATTCTATGAAAACTACTGTATCTCTTTTCTGCACAGTGGCAGTACAACTTGGAAGCCTGAAAATAACTTGATGAATTCAATTTACACGAATTTGTTTGAATGTTTAGAATCAAGGAAGCGAACCTGGAAAGTGGCTGCAGAGAACCGTCCAATGCACATGTACTGGCTTACGTTGCAAAGAACTGCCAGTGCACACGAAATTGATATAACACTGGAAGCTTTGGAGCTTTTAGCCCCCGGGGCTAAATTGACTTGGAGGGGCTAAACCAAGAACTTTAGCCTTGGCTAAACATGAATTTCTCTCTTTTAGCCCCGGCTAAACCTGGATCTCTCATATTTAGCCCCAGCTAATTTGTGTTTTAGCCCCCGGCTAGTGGTACAAAAAGGGGGCTAATGGTACAAAAAATTTAGCCCCCCTCATTTTTGACATAGTGCTAAGGAGGGCTAAAGATGGGGCTAAACTACCCCAGTTTAGCCCCGGATAAAATCATCAAAGTTTCCAGTGTAAAAAACTGCGCAAACGCAAGAAACTTTAGTGAGACAGTGGTGAATATTTTGAATATTCACATTGACAATCGTTTTATTGAAAGTTTAAAACGAAACTATGTGCATATCAAGCAGGATCCAACTTTTGCAAGCAGAAATCCAACATCTTTTTTTTTTTGGTTCTTAGGAAAGCGAGCACGCCATTTTGGTTGAATGGTACTTCGATTGATCCAGACGGTTCTGAATTCGATTAGGACCATGTCTGCATTGAAGTTAGTTTTGGCAATGGAAAATCACTGTTAAGAACATGACCATTCGATTGACTGCTTACAATTGTTCCCATTGTATTCTTTTAGTAGAACGTGAGCCGTCCAATCAAAGCATAATCTGTTAACGGCCCCACTGCCATCAGGGAAGCTGCTTAAATGCGCGCTGATTTGCTCATAAGCTCAAATGAGCCACAATTTTGTTTGTCCTGCAGTTTTCCAATGAGCTGCACCACAACACTCAAATGTAAGTCAATTTACTCATCCTTTATCTCCGTAGGAGAGCAAGATCAACACATAACTACCACGAATTCAAAGATGGAAGAACCTGTTCGCAAACTGGTCACACGGGTCCTACATCTGCATAGAGCTAAATTTTCACAACCTGGGGGTCAAAGTACTGCTTAGAATGTGTTGCAAAGATGTGATGAAAACAGCAATTACAACGGCCACTAATCCTGGGAACTTCATGTGCACATCAGTAATGGTGCACACTGCAACACCCCACATGGTAACGAACATGGCAAACTTCACCTCCCTTGTCACTACTAGCAACCATGTCGTTTCTCACTTACTATATCAAGCAATTTTGAAGTTGATGAGTCAGTAGAGTCACATAAGACATGAAAAAGTGACCTTTTCTACCTTCTCCGTGAGTGAAGGGCGACACTTTATGAGTGAGAAACGACATGTCTGCTTGTAGTGTGTCTATGTCTTGCTATGTAGAAACCACCGTTAAGAGACAAACCACTGGAATCACGCTCAATTTGGAAATCTGTCCCCATAAAGTATAACTAAAGAACTAAGGTAAACATTTAAACCTTCAAAATTGAGTTCTGCTTGCACAATCAAATAGTATGCAAATATTTGCGAGACTAGCATTTATTTCTCAGCAAATGGACGGCAGCGGCCATAAAAACCGTACGACACAATCCCAGTTTCACTACATAGATTCAAAACTAAAGATCGCTGAACAAAACTGGAGACCTAAGAACATGGCTCCCATGGTAGAAGCCCACAGAGTTCAACATGAGGTTGAGGTTCATATTAACAATCGAAGTATTAGAAATCAGAGTGAAAAGCAATAAGTCCCACAAAGGCGGCTGCTTTTGCGCCACATAGCCTAGTGCAGCTCCCATGTCACACCAAGGTGGTCGCTGCACCAACACAATTGACCAACCTTGTAAGTTAATCATCAGCACATCATCATTTGCCTCATATTCCATTGCTAAACTAAACTTCTGATTGCCTAAAGAAATGACTCCACTCCTCAAAAATTTCCAACTTTGTTCCAAAAAAGGTTTGGATGTTACCGAAGCTAAAGTCGCAGCATGTGGCCGCCATGATACGCTTGGTAACCAGATGATGCCTATCGTGTCACTTAGCCCACATCCGAAATTGGCATGGTAGCCTACTTTCTTGACCTTCTTTTCTTAAAAAAATAATCTCGGATTCCAATCGCCTACATTGAAGAACGGTAGGACGAATAGTTGGCTGGAGTTGCTGGTTGCAAGCTTCTCCCCTCCTTTCAACCACTCTAGTAGCTCCAGCTAACTAAAGTCCCAGCCGAATATCTTCAGAGAATATATCGGGCTGATGTTCTCGGTGAGTGGAGCTCCTGGAGTTTTTGGTGTGGCCCCTGCATCAGAAACAACACATTGTACTATTCAAGGAGAGAGACCGACAGATAACATTCATGATGAGCCGTCTGGATGATGAGATTTTATTGATAATTGGGAAGTTTCAACACAGACGAAAACCTTCGAATCCGATCAATAATGTAAGAATCATGGTTCAAATGGTTTGATTGGAACTGAGGTCACCATGGCCACCAGAGAAATGCAATTATGAGCCTCAAGTCGAGGTGGAGGATGCACTTAGCTGCGGTGGTCCGAGCAGTGAATTCTGAGCTTCATTGAGAGCAACCGTGGGCAATTTATTCAGCCTACGAATATAAGTAACGTACTCACTGCCGAGGGCCACATGTGCTCAGAAATTGGGAGGCAGCGGCTCTATCTATCAATTGAGCTGTGTCCAGGTGACGATCATGTAGCCGTAGCGGTCATCGTTCGTGGAAACGCCCAACGCCGCCCACACAGCCGCCGATGCATCCACGATGTTGGTTGCGCACGGCTGCTGATACGCATGATCTGCGTCGCATCCATTTTGAGAGTCGCACTCGTCGACTACCTCCGCCGTCGTGGTCTTGCCGTTGCCAGAGATCTGAATCGTTTTCCCGCAGCGGGAGTTGTTGTCGAACCATCCCGTCGACATCGCTATCACCCGCTCGCTGTCGGGGTAATACTTGCCGTAGCATGCCCCCGGGGCTCCGCCGTCTCCACCCGCCGCGAAGCTGTTTACCGTCATGGTCGCTGTGGTTGCAGGGGACGTGATCGGTGGCGAGCAGGCGAATCGCCCATATTTGTGTCCAGTTACGCAGCATGGGTCGTCGTTAGGGTTGCACTCGTTGGATGTGATAGTCCCCGCGGTGAGGTACCCGTAAGGCTTGCACGTAGCAGCTTGAGGTGGAGGCGGAGCTTTAGAGCAGATGTGAGTGCCGACACCGGGATCATCGTTGCACTTGCCACTCATGCAAGCAAGTTGTCCTTCACACTGGTTGTCAAGGGTGCACGACTGGTAACATCCTTTCAGAGTCTGTGCATGAATGCGTGGGATGATCAGCAGCGCTCCAACGAGAAACAGGGCAAGGAGGGAACCGCGACTCGCCATAGCTGAACTGTTGGTAGAATCTCGAGCTCTCTGGCTCTGGATTAAGAAGATAATAATCTCGGTACAGTGCTGGCCCTTATAAGGGTTTTTCGTAAATCAAAAGAATGTATCCTAAACTATGTGTCATACTCTGATTGCCTGGTGTAATCTAGCTTATCTCTAACGCAGACACTGGATGAAAGTCGTAGCGATGTACAGAGTTATATACAGGAACGTTCATATGTTCCAACACCCTCCCTCGTTCCTGTCGTAGTTGTATCGCGAACTTTCCAGAAATTTCCCTTTTCCTCTGGTTTGTTGTGTCGCACGGAACTGTGGAGAGAGAGAAATGCCGGGTCGGGAAATTCCGTGAGAGGTGGTGTCCGCGGGCTGAGGTTGGAATGTTAGCCGCTTTATCGCTTCATGTGATTTCTGAGTGTCTCGTATCGCAAACCTCAGTGAAGAGCTTCAACGTTGAGTGACTTCGAGGATTATGGCCAATCAAGTGAGACTGGTGAGTTAGGTCCTTGAGTTACCTTGGTTTCTTCCGTCGTTGAATGTTGAAGTGCGATTGGTGCTGACTGAAATCGCGTTTGTCCAGGGCGACGCCATGTGGGGCTTCCTACGGGCGATCACTTTGCTGTTGAAGACGCTGTTTGTTGCATTATTCGAAGTAGTTGATGGAGTTGTAACGCGTCGCAGCCGTGGCGTTGTTGAAGACGAGAGACTTCTCCAGACTCAAGGTAAGTAATGGTTAGGGTTTCTGTTTTCCATTAGGTTTTTGGTTCTGTCAACTTGAAGTTTCTAGTGGGAATTCTAATTCTAATCTGTTTCTATTTGTGTTTTGTAGTTAATGTGATGCCTCTAACCTACGAGCAGCGTGTGAAGAACGGGGAGTTCATCTGTCCAAGTTGTGATGACTACTGGTTCGAGACTCCTCCGGAGTTGTTGGCTAGAGCGGATACTGTAAAAAAGGCATCGGCTGGAAAACGGAGAAAGAAATTCTATGGTGTGAGGAAAGGTGCCAGACCGGGGATCTATTCTACTTGGGAAGAATGTGAGGAGGTTGTGAAGTATTTTTCGGGAGCTGAGTTTATGGGGTTTGATACCTATGAGAAAGCAGCGAAGTATTTGGAGGAGTAGAGGAGTGATCAAAAGACGGAAGTGCTACAAGGATTGTAACCCTATCGAACCCAGCCGCTTGCCAATGGTGGAGTCCTGGGGGCGCAGTCGCTGTGTAGCAGTAAAGGTGCTGCCATCGCCAAGTGGAGGAGCACCCCAGTTTTGAAGACCTTTTTCTTGATAGGAGTACTGATAAGTCTTTACTAATTTTGACCTAGATGCTAGAGTAGAAGTGAAACATGTATGTAATCTGGTTTGTTTTTAGGGTTCTAAGTCAGTGAGTGAGTGTGAATCTCGGAGTCCTATGTTGTGTCTGTGCTGTTCTAGTTTGAGTCGCCCTAGTGGCTTTGTAAGTATATCTGCCGGTTGAACACTGGTCGGAATATAACCCAAAGAAATTTCTCCTTCCAGAACTCTCTCTCGAATGAAATGGTGATGAATTTCTATATGTTTTGTTCTGGCATGGAAAATTGGATTGTTGGCTAACCTGATTGATCCTTGGTTGTCGCAGAAAACTTGGATGGAGCTTGCCTGCTTCAATTCTGATAGCATTTTTTGATCATTTGCTTGTACTCGAATTGTCTTTGCAGGGCGTCCCAGTTCCTCGAATAATCTCCGTATCCACACTGCTTCTTGGGCTCCGTCACTTAATGCGCGGTATTCTGACTCCGTCGAAGATCGTGAGACTGTGGGCTGTCTCTTACTCTGCCAGGTGATGGGAGCGTTTCCCATCATAAAGAGGTAACCTCCGGTGCTTCTTCTCGTTTCTATATCTGATCCCCAATCTGCATCCGTGTAGCCTCTAATTGTCGTATCTCCATTTTTAGGGTAGAGGATTCCGAAGTTGATAGTTTTACTGACATACCTTAGTATGTGCATGGCTGCTTCCAGGTGCGGTCGTTGCGGTGACGACATATATCTACTAACTGTGCTCACGGCATAGGCCAAATCTGGTCTTGTATGAGTTAAATAAATTAACTTGCCCACGATCTGGCAGTAATGTGTACTGCTGACTTCAGGTTCCCCCATGTCGGAGGAGAGTTTCAATCCTTCCGGTAAGGGAATGTCTGCCCCTTTGCAGTTATGTGCTCCAAATTCTTTTAAAGTCTCCCGTGCGTATGCAGTCTGGTTTAGGAAAATTCCTTCGTTACAGCGCTGGAAGCGAATACCTAGGTATTTCTTCACAAGTCCTAGGTCGGTCATTTCGAATTCCTTGTGCAGTTGGGTTTTGAGCCAGTTGATCTTAGCTAGATCGTTTCCAGTGATAAACAAGTCATCCACATAGAGTATAAGAATTACTATCTTCCCCTGCTCATTGTAGAAATACAATGAATAGTCTGAATTGCTCCTTAGAAGTCCCTCCCTTCGTAATTTTCTGTCTATCCGCTCATACCATGCTCTAGGCGACTGCTTAAGCCCATATAGTGAACGTTTGAGCTTGCAAACGAGATTCTCCTTTCCTAATGATACAAAGCCTTGTGGCTGTGTCATGTATACATCCTCCTTTAGTTCTCCATAGAGAAAAGCTGTCTTTACGTCTAGATGATGAATATTCCATCCCTATGAGGCTGCTAACGCTGTTACAGCCCTTGTAGTTGACCACTTAATTACAGGTGCAAAAGTTTCCGAATAATCAATTCCTTCCTTCTGCTCGAAGCCCCTTGCCACTAAGCGTGCCTTCTTCCTGTCTGGCTGACCTGGGAGTCCGACTTTGTTTTTAAATACCCATTTGGCAGAAATTGGTTTTACTCCTTGAGGTAAGTTCACCAGTTCCCAGGTTCCGTTTTTTGCTATGGAGTGCATCTCCTCTTGCATTGCTGTTATCCAGCCACTATCTTTTGATGCTTCTATGAATGTCAGATTTTCGCTATTTGTTTCTACGGCTAGTATCTCTGTTTGTTGTTTCAGAGGAACGAAACAACTGAAATCTTGTTCAGAGAAATAAAGATGATAGTCTTTAAATAAGACACTTCTAATAGGTTGTCTGGTTGATCTGCGAGGGGGAGGTAATGGTACAGGAGACGGGGTTCTCACGGGACTCTCTGATGTGCTAAGTGGCTCCTGAATTTCACAAGGTGATACCGGTAGCGCTAATTCTGAAGAGCTTTCTTCTATCTGGTCTAGTCGTGGGGTTGTTTTTGTTGGTAATGGTGTTGTAGTTACAGTCTGCTTTTCTGACTGTGTAGGTTTTTGGATGTCTGGGTAGAATAGATCTTCAGATGGAACTAGGTGACCTGAGAGTCCTATTTGTGTTTCATTGAAATGTACGTCTTTGCTAATCAGGATCCTTCTTTTTTCGGAATCATAGCACCTGTAAGCTTTGCTTAGGTCATCATACCCTACCATTATACATCGTATTGCTTTCTCTTCTAATTTACTGCGTCTCTCTTGAGGAATATGTACGTAGGCTGTACTGCCGTAGACACGTAAATGAGATAGGTTTGGTTTCTGATTAGTAAAGCACTCTTCTGGTGTTAGAAGACGTAGTGCTTTAGTTGGGCACCGGTTTAGAATATAGCACGCAGTTTTTGCTGCTTCATCCCATAAGTAGCCGGGTATATTCCCTTCTACTGCGAGGCTTCTAGTTGTTTCTAGTAGTGAGCGATTTTTTCTTTCTGCTATTCCATTTTGATGGGGGGAATACCCGGCAGTAAGTTGACGTCTTGTTCCTTCATTCGAACAATGGTCAATAAACTGTCCAGAGGTGTATTCCCCGCCTCTGTCAGATCTAATGATTCCTATTTTCTGTCCAGACTGGTTTTCTACGAGTTTCCTGAATTCGATGAATTTTTCTAATGTTTGACTTTTGTTGGAAATACAATAAATCCAGCATTTTCTGCTCCAGTCATCGATGAACGTTAGAATGTATCGTGCACCTTTAAGTGACCGTACTTTCATTGGTCCACACAGGTCTGAGTGTATAATTTCTAACGGTCTAGAGGTCTTTGTAGTTCTGTTCTTCGGCACTCTATCGCGGTGATGTTTTCCTAAGATACAGCTGCTACAGCTGTGTTTAATTAGCGGTATCCTAGGTACTCCAGTGACGAGGCCTCTGTTAGTCAAGTGATATAGAGACTGGTAATTCAGATGTCCGATTCTTTTGTGCCATAAATGAATCTGATCTGAGGGTAGGGGCCTTTGACTTACTTGGTTAAGTTCTGTTTGAAAGCCTTGACCTGATCCACGAGATGTGTTGGCCTCGTTTGCTCCCCTGGATGCTCCTAAAGCTGTTGGAGTATCGTTCTGTGAGATAGAGTTGTTTTCTACTTTGTAGAGCCGATTCTTCGGATCTCTTATTCCCTGGAGGTAAATTTTGCGAGGATTATCTTTGTTGAAGATGAAACAGCGTTGAGAATTAAACGCTACAAAATGTCCTCGGTCAGTAAACATTCCTACTGATAACAAATTTTTACTAACGCCAGGGACGTAAAGAACTCGGGGCACTTGCTTTATTTCTCCTCCAGAATTCAAATACACATCTCCCTTCCCTGCTATGGGAAGTGACTTTCCTGCTGCCGTTTTAATGCTACTCGAGGTTTTATCTGAGCTAATGTTGTGGAGAATCTCTCGATTCCCAGTGACATGCTGGCTAGCACCTGAGTCCAGGTACCAGTTGTCTCCTCCTGGTTTTCCTAGCTCAACAATACATGTTTCTATTACCTCTGCTACTCCTGCTTCGTGTTCGCTGGAAGAATCGTCCTGCCCGGTGTGAGCCTCAGCTATGTTGGCGTGAGATGGTCTCCCTTGCCTGAGTCTTGATACCTGGATCTCCATATCCCTGAGCTTCTGTTCAAGTGCGTTAATCGGGCAGTCTCTTGCTAGATGCTCCGGTGATCCACACTTGAAACAACCTTCAGTTGTTTTAAAGAACTGAGGATTGTTGTAACCTCTCCCTGCTCGGTTTACCATACCTTGTGACTGCTGCCTAAGGTGTGGTGGTCTATAATTCTGGGCTCCCCGATAGGCTGGACGTTGGTAGCCTCGAGAATCTCGGGCTGACCGGAATTCACGCCTTGGTCCTTGTAAAGCGGATCTGGCCATGAGGACTTCGTCTTGTTTGTCTTGTGATGAAGACCGCCATGCATCTTCTTGTAAAAGTCTGGCCTCGAGGTCCGCAAGGGTTGGGAGAAGTCCACCTATGTTGTTGGTCATGTTCTGCCTAAAGTTGGAGAAACTGATAGGAAGACTCCTCAATACTATCTCGACTAGTTCCTCATCAGGTAAGAAAATTCCGCAACTAGCTAATTTTCCTGAGAGATCGTGAACTTGTTGTAAATTTTCTTCCATTGTTTTTCCTTCATTGAACTTTAGGGAATACAACCTCTCCTTAAGCATCAGTCGTCTTGCAGGACTCTGAGACTCGAAAAGAAACTGTAACCGTTCCCATAGAAGGTGAGGATCCTGGAAAGGACGGACAGTGGAAATCAAGTGATCCTTCACAGAAAGTTTGAGCATTGATAAAGCATCTAACCTCATATCTTCCGTGTCTTCTTGCGAGGTACCTCCTGAGCTTGTGATTGCAGAGGTGAGGCCTCCTGAAGATTCGCCGGTAACTTCGGATCCTTCTACAGCGACGGACTTCTGCTTCTGCGGCGGAGGTGCGGGTGCTGTGCCTGCGGTTGCTGATGGCGTCAGGAGTGGAGACGGTCTATGCACGAATTTCCACAGTTTCTTCCGAATGAGAGTCTGCTCCATACGGAAACTCCAGGTAGCGTAATTGCTAGGACCATCTAGCTTCATGGTCTCTGGAAACTCCTTCGTGAGATCCATGATACCTAGTGATAGTAAGAAAAGAACTAAGCTGAAGAGAATAAGAATAGTGAGCTACTGTACTCTCTGACTGTGCCAGAGGTTCCTAAGAATTCTAAATACTCTGCTCTGATACCATGTTGGTAGAATCTCGAGCTCTCTGGCTCTGGATTAAGAAGATAATAATCTCGGTACAGTGCTGGCCCTTATAAGGGTTTTTCGTAAATCAAAAGAATGTATCCTAAACTATGTGTCATACTCTGATTGCCTGGTGTAATCTAGCTTATCTCTAACGCAGACACTGGATGAAAGTCGTAGCGATGTACAGAGTTATATACAGGAACGTTCATATGTTCCAACATGAACAAGTTGAGGTTGATCAGTATCTAGATTTCGTCCTAGCACTATGTAAGTACTTGCACAGAGCAGCACATGAGTGACACTCCCTCAGCTATGATTCGTACACTCTGTGTGCTGAAAATGTTTCCGAGCTGGAAGAACGCCAGATTACAAAGCAGACTCGATATGTGAAATACTCACAAGCAGTACCTGATTTATACTTCTGGCGTGGTGGTGCATTACTAGTTGCCATGTTGTCTGCAGAAATTGCCATTTTGTCTGCAAAAATTGCAGCTTTGACTTGAATAGATCATGCCATCGATCAGCATGTGAATTTGACTTTCGCTGTAATGGGTTGACTGTCCAGCGGCTGTTTGAATTACGGCCACTAGCAGGATGAGGAGTGGGTGGGAGGCGGTAATTTTCCATTGGATGGAAAATTTCGAGGACAGAAAAATGACACCAAAGGCATCATTAATCTTGCGTCATTAAGTTCTTTATCATTTGAAAATGACGTAGTAAGGTCAAGGTACCCAAAACCGGCCAGTTAAGAGATTTTCCATTAAGATTGGGGTTGTATGAGTAGAAGGAGATTTTTCCTTGAAGGGGAAATAGGTTTAAGGAGGAATACAAATTTAAATTTTGTGTTTACTTCAATATTTAATCTACCATGAATTTTGAAAGCTGTTATTTTGTGATACATACAACCAATATGTAGGCCCACCTAAAATTGACCACATCGAAATTAACTTCAAACCACTAATTTTTTCAAATCGGCTAATAAATATTGTTACTATTCCGATAATTTAATGCCTGCATGCCAACCATCACTTCACTAAAAGTCGACCATCTCTAAGATTAGAAACTTTGAAAGGATTGTTCATACATCCAATCCACTAATAGTTCAATTCAATATGTTAGAGTTATGGTTGATAAATAATGAATTATGGATAATAAACATGTGTACCAATTGAATTTGCAGTCACCATTTAAGGTCATACCATATATCGATACATGGCGGTCAAACTGCCCCATTACCAACGAGCTCTTCATTGATTTCAAACCAAGCCACCTCCTTATTTCAAAAGGGAGCCAACATGTAACTATGATCGTTGATTATCAATCAAAGCTCCAAAATCACATCTGACACATCCAAGTTGGCCACAGATCAAACATTTGACCGGGTTCTCACATAGTCTATAAGCTAGTTTTCAGTACCTCGTCGGCTATGAGTACCTCAACCTTGTGTGTTCTTCGCAAATTTCCACAATTGGTAGATTTTTGTGCGTGGTTGGCACCGAAGTTCGTCATGTCAAGGATTTTAACAACATACCCAGTCAACTCTAAAGCAACATACTAAGAGAAACATTTAAACCTTCTGAATAGAGTTCTCCTTCTACAATCGAATTGTATGCAAAAATTTCAATTTTGACATTTATTTCTCAACAACTAAGGGCACTTGCGATAATAGATGTGACAGATTTGTATGACACGATCCGAGTTTCACTACACAAATTCATAACTAAAGATCTCCTAAACAAAATCGAAGGCCTAATATCATTGCCTACCTTGTAGAAGCCCACGAAGGTCAATACGAGGTTGAGGTTCATAATAACAATCAAAGTATTAAAAATCACGTAGAAATAAATAAGTTCTACAAAGGCAACTACTTTTGCGGCACATATCCTAGTGCAACTCCCACGTATGCTACATCTAATGTCACTGCGAAGTCAAAGGCTGTCAAGGTGGTCGCTCCATCAACACAATTTACCATCTTGTTAAGTAGATCATTACCGCATCATCATTAGGAGAAATTTGGGGTCATGAAAAGGCCGTGTAAGCCTGCCCTTTCTAGGTGAACTCCCTGCTGCCCCCCGCACTGTCGCTGGCAGCGGGTGCCAGAGTCGCTGCCCGCACAGAACTGCGTGGCGCACTGTGATTAACAGTTCTCGGAATAATTCTTGAGACATGAACGACTTGTCTCGGGGTTTGGTCCCAAGTGGGCAGATGGTGTCAACCCGACATTGTAGATTGTGCCCTTCACACGCCTCGCTCGGAGGTCATTGGTTCGAGCCCCCGTGGCGGTTGCTGGCACCACGGTGGCATGTGCGGTGCCATGTCAAAAAGTACGCGGGCAGCGCCTGTTTTTTTCTCTCACGTGCCGCTTACACGGCCTTTTTGTGACCCAATTTTTCTCCTAATGCATTTGCCTCATATTCCATTACTAAACTAAACTTATAATTGCCTCTCAAATTGACTACACTCCTCAAAAATTGCCAACTTTGATACAAAAAAGATTTGGATATTACCGAATTTGCTAAAGTCGCAGTTTGTGGACGACATGATCTGCTTACTAACCATGATGATGCCCACCCCGTTGACGATGGTCATGGCTTATGCGCCCACATCCGCAATTAGCATGGTGGCTTACTTTCTTGACCTCCTTTTTCTAAAGCTCAAGCTCTAATTCCACTTGCGTACATAGAAGGACAACAAGAAGAATTTTATTTACAAGTCCTAATATATGGCATTGCACTGATTCTAGTGACCCTTAGAAGTGCAAGACGTGAATTGAACAACTTGGAAGGCAATGCTAGGTCTAAAGCAAGCGTCCATTTAGTTTTATGTAGAAGAAGTTGGCATGTACATATCGATCTCTGGAGTTCTTCCAGACTTCATAAACAATGACTGAAAAATGGCATTCAGCCATTATTCTTACACCATATCATCCTCACCAAATTAAAAGACACTAAGAAAACAAACAAACCTTACCCACATTCTCAAATTAGCCCCATCCATACATATACATACAACCCTCTATAGCTGCATAGATAGATATACACACATATCTCTATAAAAAATATATATATACATATATACATATACATATAATATACATAAATACATATATATGTATATATATGTATATATTTTGCCATATATCCAAATCTGCCCTCTTGTGTGTCCATTTAGATGTGCCTTACGTCTCTTATGTGCCCATAGGTTTCACCTTCGAAAGAAGGCATCAAGGGTAGCCCGCCTCAACCTGGTCCTCATGACCATACTCGTAGCACTTCCCTTAACCCCTAAATGCCGAGGAAAGCCAAAACGGCTTTTTGCTATTTCGGTCAGTCTAGATAAAGGGGTTAAAGTTGATATTTTTGCCTAAGATTTTTACCGGATGCTCCCTGTACTGCAAAGTGTATGTGGTAAAATTTGCAAAGCCAAATTCCAATTTTAAGACCTTCATCTAGAAATTTTAGGTTTCAACTCCAAAACGGGCAGCTTAAAATGAGGCTTTTTTTTAAAAAAAATTCTTGAAATATGTTCATAACCGAACCACCACTCAAATTCCAAAGAGACCCAAGTCAAAAAATATACCAATTTTACAAGGGCAGCCTCTAAAAATTACAAAGAGAAGCTTCAATATTTGTAGTAATTTTTGAATTACTTCTTTCAAAATTCGTTAGAATATGAGATTTTGGAATTTTTCAAAAATAATTTCGCTTAAAAATCAAAACCTTATAAAGGCACCTAACCACCGTTCAAATTTTTCTAAAACCAAATATACGTGACGTCATGCATGTTTTACTTTATCAATGTTTTCAAACCTGCTTCTAGAAAACAATTTTTATGAGAGCCAAAAAAAGGAATGAGTCTCTCAAATTTTCCATGGAGGTACTCAACTTGATTACCTACGTGGGAAAAAATATGGGCAAAATGTTTGGGGTAACAATCTTCAACTCCCCCTTTGCACCATTTTGACTATGTCATTCAGCCAATGCCCAAAAAAAGTTTTGCTGCAACTTTGAATATTATAATCTCTAAGATGATAAACATTCAACGGCCTAAAATTTTATCAGTACTTTTGAAGAAGGTTGAATACAAGATCTTACGGCTGGATGTCTAAAAAAAGCAAATTTTTTCTGGTTCAAATTGTCGTTTCTACAAGGTGGTCAAAAATCACTGTTTTGGAGGTTTTGAGACCCAAAACATGCTTGGGCACTTAGGGGTTAACGAACCCTTTATTTACGGGGACCCTTCGGGCCAGAGTTTCTCTCTCTCCTTCCAGCTTTTTTGAGATGGCTTATCGGATTTTCCGTTAGACCCACTTCAATGAAGTGGGTCTAACACAAATTCTGGGGGACATGAAACTAACGTATTTTTGGTGCCATGTAGGAAAAAAATGTTTACTACCTCACTTTCTTCTTCTACGTCCCTTGGATTGAATTTTCTTAGTATAAAGCCAAATACAACGACTTCTCAATTTCAGCCAATCACAACCTTCAAATCTTTTTAATCATGCGGCCTTTGGCGTTCGATTGTAAGTGTAAAGAGGCCCTAATCTCCCAGGATACCCTGAGAGCCTCGTACGGGTGACCTGTACTTCTCGGATAACTCATAAAAACGTCAACAACAACCTCCCCCAGCGCCACCTGTCCGCCACCGTAGCCCACGCTCCACGCACTCGCCGCGCTGGCACTCGACACGTCGACACCGACCCAGAAGACACCAGCCTGGCATTCCACAAACAAATAACACACCCAAAACCAACACCCTCTACCCCCTTGCTACATCCGTCTCCCAATATCTACTCCTTTTATAAAACCACCCCAGTTCGGCATCCAGTAACGGCTTTAAGCCCCCATCTCCATCTCAAGCCCAAGGCGATGCCTTTGGATCAATGCAGTCAGGAGTCGGGACTAAGAGTTGGATCATTGATTTGCCAACAAGTTTGGAGATCGGAGTACTGAGTTGGCTTCGTGGCGGTTAGTCCTGGTTTTTGGATCGCAGTTTCAGCTGGTAAGTGTCGGTCTAAATTGTTTCTGTTGAGTTTTTGGTGGTTGTGAAGTTGTTGGTTTGGGTCATGGATAAGTGAACTGATATTATGTGGAATGGAGTCCTCGGATGGGGTGATGGTGGTGTAAGTGTAGTTTTTTTGGTATTATGTCTTGATCGAATGTTGGTCAGTGATGACTTCAACTGCAGTTCGTCCATTAGCGTCTGATTACGTCACAGGGATTCTTGTTGTTTTAAGGTGATTGCCCAGAAATGCTCCTGTCTGTGGAAGAATCTGTTGGGTGTTGAGCTTGATTCTGAGCCGTTTGGTATATGTTCGTTCTGATTCTTGATTTTTTTTGGTTGTTCTTGGTTTTTCTTTTTGATTATGTTGCAAGCTTCACATGGAGCTATGGAGGGCGTTAACCCTTGGGATATCCCCTCCAGGGATTTATCTATGCCTCCACGACTTTCAGAATAGGCTGGTCGAAGGGGTATATGCATATCCGTGGAAGGGGTACCCAGAGGCAAGGCCCTCCAGGGCTCCCTGTGGAGTACTTTAATTTCACATGTTAAATTTCTCTGTGAAGATGGAAATCTGAAGCTTAGTTAGGTTATATACATTGGTAATGATAGCTTGTCGTTGAGCAGTTTCTTGAGGTTGTAAATCGTGTGCTTAGAGTTTTCTCAATCTGGAAGGGTGCCATGCCCAAGCCAAGTATTCGATTTCTCCAGAACAGAGTAGGGAATGCACATCATATTTTGTGCAGGAATGGTATGTTACACATCGAGTCTCTCGTTTGATTGCCCTTTCTTGAGCCAAAGTCTGGTTATTTTTTTAACAGTTGCCGAACTAAGCAGTTCCTAAAAACATACTACAGAAAATCTGCTGTGAACCCATTCGAACCTCTGGAAATTATATCAGTACCACCACAGGAAATGAGGTTGTCAGGAGCTAGTGTGATATGGCAAATTTGAACATTTTGATTGTCGAAATTGTGAATTCTTGGAGTGTGCTTCTTGGTTTAAATTTTTGTATCTGTCAATGATCTAGTGAAGCCAATTCTTGGGTTACTTGGTGTTTCAGACAACGATCTGTCAGTGTGTCTGTCGATAATCTGCATTATTCGTGATGGCGTTTTACGTCTGTCAATTCCAGGACTTGCGCAGGTACCCTATATTACAGGACTTGTATTCTCTGAAGGTTTTTAGATGGCAGAGGAAGAAACTCAGGGCTCAAGCCAACCACACATGAAAGAAGAATCTTCACTTACGAAAGAAATTATCCCTGCAAAAGAAGATGATCTATCCGAGGGTGAACCTGATGCACGCACAACAGTGATGATCGCCGTCAACCAGTGCAGCAAAGGCTACCCAAAACCCTCCATCAGCAGCCGTCATGCGTTCGATTGGATATTGAAGAATCTCATCAAGCCTTGCTGTCGGAAGCAGTACAAACTGCTCATTTTGCATGTGCAAGTGCCCGATGAAGATGGTGAGGACCTCAGCTGCCAGTCGTACTTAACCCTGTAACAATGATGCTCAGTGGAAATCAGGATCCAATTGTCCAATGTAGTAACCGTCTGTTCATCTTTGCCATGTTGACATTAAAATTTCATTGATCGTCATCGTCAATATGTCATCGTCAAAAACCTCGTCTTTTCATGTAAACTCTTCGGTTAACAAAGTCACATATATTACTTCTAGCATCCTTTCTCATGAGCAGTTTGGTGTCCTCAGGATTGGAAGAACTCGACAGCGTTTACGCAAGTCCGAGTGACTTCCAACATTTGAGGCATAAAGAGCTTGCAAAAGGGATAGCCTTGATTCAAACATTTGTCAAAAGATGCAATGATGTACAGGTAAATTACTTCCTTCGCATAACGACATTCTTTTGCATTCCCCCTTTCAAAGAAAAATGCTTGTGATATGATTACTCACCAATCAAACAGTTGCCTGTGAATATCTCAATTTGGTGGCTACTTAGCTGGTATGTTGGCTGGTAGGGTTACTAGAATGTACCGCTAGAATGTACACCTAACCCCAGCATTAACTGAATATGATGTCTGCAGATTGAGTGTGAAGGTTGGATAAAGAAGGGAGATCCTAAGGACGCTGTCTGCAAGGAAGTCAAAAGGAAAAACCCCGACATACTGGTCTTGGGCAGCCGTGGTCTTGGAACGTTACAGAGGTAAGACACTAAACACAAATTTCTTTCCTGTGGACACTTCGTATGCACCCAACTGTAGTGGCTGCTAGAATATACATCTCCGAAGTGAGTAAGCTCGTGAAAGACTCGGGGATGGATAGCCCAATTGAGATGTTTCTATAGATTTTTTAAGCAGAAAACGTGCTGTTGACTTGTAGTGCGAGTGACAGTTAGCTTGCAGCTGGCCGTTTTTGTTAAAGAACAGAGTCTCTAAACCTCAACCTATCACAGAACCTTTCTGATTTGTGTGGTTAAGGCTCTCCAGATACTGTAGAAGGTTGGCTACTTAGCTGGTATGTTGGCTGGTAGGTTCACCCATTTTTATGAAACAACAACAAACTTTAAATTCCATTCTCAGAGTAGAACTTTTTTCAGATTGTGTGGCGATGGCTTTCCAGTTACAGTGATCCCAGGTTCCAAAAAGAATATCCAGTATCTTATCAATAAGTTGGTAGAACTTCTTTTACAGTAGCTATTATTGACTGGGCTCGTTAAGATACAACCTTTAGTTTTATTTAGTTAGTTGCAACCTACAACGCTATCTAAACATCAACAGATTGAACTCCTACTCTACAGTGTTGAATTGATGAGAATTTCACTCCCTTTCGATGCAGAATGTTCGTGGCTGGAGTGAGCTCTTACGTGACCAAACACGTCGAGTGTCCTGTAATTGTGATCAAGCGAGATCCGAAGGAGATTCCGGATGACCCCATGGATGATTGAATTCACTCGCTGCTTCAGCCAGACCTCACAGTATTATCGTGTATTTTGCAATCATAGTCTGTACATGTAACATTATAACTTAGTACAGGTACTGTATCATAACTTTCTTGGTCCATACATTAAAGAGCGATTATCTCTTACAGTTACAGGAGTGAAAGTACACTTGATTCTCTACTAGTTGTCGGTATTTTCTATAGTGTGCTACAGTGACTGGCTGTTTCTTTTGGATACACGCTCATCTTTCCAGAAGATAGATTTTGAGTAATAGTGCATTGGAGTTCATTTGAACAGTAGCCTCCAAATGAGCCGTGTAAGTTAGGCTACACTTTTGATTCTACTGAATGTGGGTTAGCAAATAATGTGATGCTCAATTCAAAGAGCTCACACCAAATGTGTTTATAATCTCAAGGTGGTTAGTAATTTGCCTAGTCATTCATGACTTCTATAGCAATTTAACCCCTAAAACATCAACTCAGCAGTTTTGGTATGATTTAGAGTGTGGTCAAGCTCCTTATGGATCAAATTTTATTGGACGTGGTTCTAACTTTGGCACATGGGAAATTTTCAATATCTTTCTAACATGACCATTCATGCTTCAAAATTCCTCATACATTAGGAGATATCTCCAGTCAAAATTTGAAAAAACTATTCGGGGCATGGTTATTGGAGTATAGAGAATATGCTGTATTTGTTCCAAGAATCTTTCATATACATACCAATTTTTCGCACTTCTATAGTATTTAGAATATTCTAATGATGGTTATTAACAAGTACGTAAAATAATCTGTAAGTACGTATAAATCTAGCTAGAAGTATGTAGTCAAAATTTGCAAATACAGGAATATTCCTGTACTCCGGTAACCTTGATTCTGAAATATGCCCAAAATTGCAGTATATGCTCAAAATCTGCCCAAAATTAGTTAGATTGCAGAAACCTTAAAAATTCACCAAAAATTAAGATTTTACTTTTTTCCAAGTTTTTATTTTTCTACATGTAAATACAATTTGAAGGTATGATCTCACAACTCGGATTTTCAATCCAATATTTCTCCTTATGCCTTTTTTACTACCATAGAGCGACCTTTTCATTTGAATTTCAGCATACCTCTATGTGAAAAATCAAGCATTTCTTTAGTTTTTGTAGGTTGTATGAGGGAAAAAATTATAGGGACACATTCCTAACTCATCTAGGAACAAGAATTTGAAGAGCCTCACATCTAGTTTGCTATAGAAATTGGGTTTTTTGGCTCACGAAACACTTAAAAGTCATTTTGCAACAAGGGAAAAAACTTTTCTTTCAACTTAGAACGTTATGATCTCACAAACGGTTAGGAGTTTGAATCCAATATTTGGAGTACATATACATGTACAAATAAGGTACTAGATCCTACGGTTATCTCCCCCAAAATATATCAAAACTTGAAAACTTACACCATGAATTTTGAGGGTTTTTGGCAATTTTGATGCCTTTCAACTTTAGGGGTTAACTTATTAAACAATGGTATAGGTTTTTCAACAAAAGGGTTCTTATATATTGTATATTTCTTTAGATACAATATCCAAGATAAATACAATCAAAAATATAATAGTCTAGAGCCCATGAGGTATTGAAATACTATAGCATGATTGCCCAATTTAAATAATTGTTAAATAACGTAAAATATTTTTAAAAAAATCTCAAAACAAAAAAACCATAAAGGAAGAATCATTTTTGTAGTGTTTTTCTAATTCCAAGCCACAAAGGTCACTTTTTAGCGATTTTTTGTTTAAGAAATTAGGATTTAAAAAGTTGTTTTTGAAAAAGGAGATTCATTTTTATAAAAAATAAATGAATATTTGCTTGATGGATGGAGATCTTTCTATAGCGCTACAATAGTGAATGCTAACAATAAATTAGGAGTCCTTATGGTAGTCATGGATTTAGCCAAGTAATACATGAATTGTTTGACATGCTTCCATTTGGTATGCATTTTCTTTTAATTGCTTTCATTTTGATGTTTTTTCAATCTGACTCATTATCCACTAAATATGTTTTTAGGTCTTTAGCGGACATCAACTCCTCTGATCATTTTCCTTTTTTTCTTGGTAATGTAAACCCAAGTCAATCCAGAATAATTTGATGGAACCAATCACAAGATTTATCCTTAGCGACAAATCCCACCCTCACCTTAATGACCAGGGCCCTCCAATTGGGGCTCCCATTGGAAGGGGCAAAAAGCCCCCATATTTTGCTTGTTGATGAAAAAATAGTTAAAATTTAAAAAATAATTAAACTATCTAAAATTAATGTAAAGGATTCCCTTAGACTAATTTGGGGTCTCTATTTCCATTAAAAACTAAAAAAATAATTAAAAAGAACTACAGGTCCTCTCAAAAAAGAATGGGGGTGGGAACGAGAAAGTGGAGGAGGAGGGGACGGCCCGCCTCGTCATTAAGCCGAGGGCAAGGTTTATAATCGGGGTAGATTTATAGCTCCATGGAACAAGTTCTTGGTCTGCAGCGCAAATGGCCCCCTAAAAGCCTCCATCCTTCATGTCAAGTGGACTAACTTAAGGTAGAGGCACCCATAGTCGACCGAGTCCCTATAACCAAGTGACTAGACTTTTCCAATCCCGACAAGTTTTCATATTTAAAATCTTGGGAGATCTAGAAGAAAGTATCAAGCATGATTGATAGAAAGGGAATCATATGGAAATATTCTGGTAGTAGTATAGTGATCAAGTTTTGATATCATGGTGGTCAATTTTAGATGGGCCTACATATTAGTTACGGGTGGTTTTCAACTTTTCACTTAACCATTGAAATTCCTTGACTATGTTTCACCAAAAAAATGCTCTAGAACAACCATTTTCAACATAAAAAGCATGAATGACTAAAACCTAATGATTTCATGGTTCTAACCGTAAGATCTTCAACTAGATTATTGTAATAGACAGCTCAAAAATTTTCAATACAATCGACCGTAGAGATTAGAAGTTATAGCAATTGAAATTTAAAAACAAACTTTTTTACAAGATTTTTGACTAGGTTGACACACTCTAACTTTTTTTTTCTTAGGTTTTTTTGCATTATGGATTTCGAGGGTTTTGATGCATGTCAAAGAAAACTAAGTTAGCTAATTTTATATTAAAAATTACACTCAAAAGTCAAGTGTAGCATGTTGAAAACAATTTTTTTATTAAGTTGAATACACAAGAATGCTAAATCTTATATTTCATTATCTAATAAAGTTCCAATCCAAAACTGTCAATGTAGAGATTGATATTGATATTTTAAGTGGAAAAAAGAGAAAATTTAAAATAATATTTTTTCTATCTTTTATGAAGGAAAGAAGAAGTATGTTAGTACACTGCCCGAAACGATGAGAAAACTTTGATATTTTGTGGAGTGAACATTATGCACTCAAAGTCGTTTTTTTTAGACCTCAAATATGACATCATCAAGTATTTATAGAAATATTCTCAAAGGTGATTGATATATTTAGCATGGGTGCCTGAATTGCCTTTCGAACAGCTTTTTCAACTTTGGCACCATAACTATTATTATAAAATTCTGATTGAAAAAAAATTTCGATTCCCTCAAAGTCTTTATTACTATAAACGTTCACAAAAAGTTTCAAAAAATATTGATTTAAATTGAAGTCACTGGTACATGCCCAAACTCTAAAAAAACCCGATTTTACCACTTTGTCCTTTAAGGATTGAAAAATTCGTAACTATTTCAACATTGGAAATAAAATTCCAAATCTTTTTTCATTCAACAACAACCTTATGTTTGTATAGGAAAAAATCCTCTTCAAATTTATTCGCCTCAAAAACATATGCTGAAAACCTTAAGTGGTCGGTTATAGGTCCTTCTACCTTAAACTGGTGATTTTACTAGAGCATAGTAAAGGAGGGAGTTAAAGTCTACTGGTGAGTGAATAGTAAGGTATTGGGCTGTTGGAAGATTCTGCAGGTCTCATTACAGCATGTACAGAAGTTAACTAATTTGAGCAAGTGGGCCGTCAGCTACAACAGGAGGTCAGTGCATGAACGAGGGGCATTGAGGGTATAACAATTGGGTTGACGCTCTGAGTTATAGAGCGGTGACATGACTGGATTCATCAAAGATTGTGTGGACTATGAAGTTTGGAGAGCTTGAAAAATGTGAAATGATTACATTTAATTCACCAGTAACAAATAGGAGAAAAGAAAAATTAAAAGTAAAAACAGATGGATATTAAATGTATATAATATAGATGAAAGAAACTTTAGTATTAACTACTTCTTTTATGTGATGAAACGGATATTCTAAATGTTTCATTAGAGGTCTAAAAGAGTGAATTTCGAACTAAAATATTTGGTCGTACTAAAACATGTTATGAATCTTATGATATCAAGGGTGTGGTATGAACAAGTGTCATATTAATGAACTTAGATTTTATTTGTAAAAAGTTGCATTCCTTATTGTAGTGGTTATAAGCTGTTCACCTTATTCTTTAAAGGTTTACTCTCTAATGAACTCATCAACCAAAACCACATTATCATTACCATTACAAAAATAAAGAGCAGATTTTTTTTTTAATAATTAATTCTATCTTATGGGTAGATTCATTTTTTTTAATTTTTTTTTAAAAACAATCTTGCAATAAAATTCACCTTACATTTTGTTGACCATACCACATTTAAAATCCTATAGTGTTTGAAAGTTGAAGATAAAATTTATAAATAACCAGAATTACAATTTTCAAAAATAAAAATCTCTAAAGAAAAAACCAAAGAAGCTGACAATCTACACTATTTTTGTCCACACCACCTACACACCCATATTGTACAAAACAGACAACGTAATAAGCTACCTGCCCATTATTCAAAACAGTTCCACTTTTAAAATCCATTCAAAGTACATATCCATATGACCACTCAACTTATCATGATAGAAGAAAATCAAAAGAAAATAAACTAAAAATCTAAAGAAAACAAAAACAAAATTAAATTTGATCCCATGATAGACAAAAATTTGAATCCACCTTTTTACGTACATTCAAAAAAGTGAAATTCAGTCAAATACTCAAATAAAAAATACACTCCTATAAACTACTTTCTCACGTTGGGTGCTTGCATGAACGTCTTTCCAATATAAATACTCTGAGTGACTTAACCGCCCTTTGAAAATGTTACTGTGAATAAAAGTGAGTTTCATTTCATCTCCGTCGCCAGCCGTTGTGTCGGGTTGGGTGGTCGCATGGAACCACAAGTCATCGCAATTGCACAGTGTCCCCATCTCATCTCCTTGAAGAGTGTCCCGGTTTCCGCAAGCTAGCTACAGCACTAGTCCTCATCTAGACACTAGTCAAGTCACCAAATCCCGGGCGCATCCTCCCCGCACCACACCACCACCGTACAGCATCAAAGTTACAGACTTAAGTGATCAAGCACAGGTGTGTGACCATCTTCTAGTGTTTCACGTCTTCTCGTCTTTCACTGATTTCGATGCTAGCGTAACTGTTGCAGTGTGCAAACAAGTCGAAGTCCTGATGATCTAAGTTAGACGAATAACCAAATCTGTTGGGTTGCTTCTGCCGGTGTTTCCAGCCCCGAGTCTTCCGCTCTTGCTGTGCTCAATTGCGTCGCTCGTTGTCGGATCGATGATTTTATATCTGAGTTGCGAGTCTCCTCACGTGACCGGTTCAGATAGGCCGTGGAGAGTTGACTGCGGCAGCTAGGATGGTGTTGCAGGAGGGTGGGGGTTGTTCTAGGATGTGGATAGTACGGGGATGTTGTCTGTGTGGGTTAAGGAGGAGGTGCATGGTTGCCAGGGGTAGTGGCTCCGACGTAGCAGGGCTGGAATTGGAGGTTGGTTGTTGAATTTGGGCACAGTTGAGTGGTTGGAGGTTTGGAGAGATGTTTCTTGGTTTGGGAGGATCGCGGCGGAGAGCTCAGGTGCAGGAGAATGGGTCGCAAGGCGGTGGGAGTGCGGGGTTGTTGCAGGACTTTGTGCAGGCAGGTTTGCAGGGAGCGGTGGCAGAGGATCCGCTGCAAGCGCTTGCGACGGGGAAGTATGCGCCGACGTTGCGAGCGCCGTACCAGGGGAGCTTGGTTCGCAGCAAGTCCTTGTGTGAGGATCCGATGAGTTCGTATCAGGAGAGCTTGGTTCGGAGCAAGTCGCTGTGTGAGGATCCGATGGTTTCGACGTTCGGCGGTCTGTCGGGAGTTCAGGTGCGTAGCTTAGGGTCGCCGAGGTCGACTCTGCCGTCGTTCGCGCCGTCTCCGAATCTTTCTCGGGAGACGTCGAGGGCGAGTGGCGACAGTGGAGTGTCTATGCATGGCGTGACAGCGGGGGAGGAGGCTATGTCGCGGGATTGCTCGCGATTTGAGCAGGCTGGTACCCGGCAGTCGCAGACTTTGGCGCTAGCCAAGAAGTTAAAGAATTCGCTTGGGAGCAAGTTTGCTGATAGTCTGCGGGAGACGATCAAGGAGGTGGCGAAGCGAGAGAAGGTGGAGGTGGAGAGTGATGCGTGGCCGCAATTGTTGGAAGATATTTCAGCCACAACGAGTGGTGTTTCTCAATCTGAGAGTGGCATGGCAGGAAAATCATGGGACGCTTGCTGGCCTGTCGAGGAGAAGAATGGCAATGTTACTGCACCAGATCAATCTTTTTTGCTGTCATTTTCATCTGGTTTGACGAGTCTAGAAGTAAGGACAGAGAGTCCCCTGAAAACGAGCTTTGGAGGGAGCGCCAAGCTATTCAAAACTTCTAGTTGGTTGCCGCAAGCGTCATGGGATGTTAGCTCTAAGGCTCAGGTGATCCCCACCATGAGCAGCTCCATGGACAGCCCACTCTTCACATCCAACCATTCCCCTCTTCTGGGTCAGACCAGCGAAGGTGACACTAGCATGGGTGTGGTTTTTAAAGATTCTGGCGCCAAAGGACAGTGGATGGATGGTTTTACATCTTCTCGACCTCCGAGCACTAGGCCTGCAGTCACACGAAGGCACTTTTTCCCGGAGGCGGCAGCTATGGGGACATCCAGGCCGGACTCTTTACTTCGACAGATAAGTAAACCTAATTTCCAGCTGAGGGAAGAAACATTTGGCAGAGACAATAGCATCAACAAGGATCAGTCTCTTCTAGATGTGTTGAAAGGATTTCAGAGCAGTGGTAAGGACTGCGGATCCTTCCTAGAGTTTCTGAATCCAGGTCACCTTTCCAATCAAGCTCTCCGGGAAGATGCCAGACAGAGATTATATGGGAAACCTGCTGCGGCTGATTCTTGTGGGGTTACTATTCGTAAGATTTCTGGTACTGATTGGCCTGGCATTGGTGCTCCTCTGGAGTTTGCCGAGAGTGGAGCTTTAGAATTTGACGGAGGTGTAAAGCGGACTCACGATAGTATTTCCAGAGGTAGTGTGCAGTCATCCAAGCGACAGTGTATGGGATCCGACAGCGTTTGTTTGGATGTTTCCCCGGTCATCGATGCTGGTGGAGTGAAATCTGAGGGTCAATTTAAAGATTACTTAGCAAATCTCACACCAAGGGAGTCTTCCTACGAGCTTCCGGGGTCCAGTCTGGCCGATTTGATGGAGGATTTAAGTCAGGACTTGCTCCTACCTCATGTATCGACATGAATCTATCTATCTTGTAACTTCTGCCACGGTTTCAAGCCATTCATTTCGCCCAATTGAAGATTGTTCACGACAAGTGATGTCCAGGAAGCATAGGCACGTCTCATCAACGTTCGAAACATGGAAAGAGCACATCAATGCAGCAGTAGATTCTTCGGAGATATGAAGGCCTGGTGCAGTCAGGTGTTTTGTTCGGAGGCGGATATGTACGCATCATGAAGGTACGAGGAATTCGAGGAACCTCTTGAGACGATCACTGCGACCTTCCAAAAGCTTAGGTTCTGAGTCTGCGCGTATGCGAATTCCATACGGCTCTGCTGAACAGTGATGAACCTCCGAGTGTTCCATAGATTTTGTGCATAAGAACAGTGAATTCTAGAGTCCATCGTGGTCTAGATTTCAAGGGCACTCAGGCTTGTATGCAGCAGCTTGTGCATACATCTGTGAACTTAAATTATGTTGGGAATAAATTGTGCATACTAGTTCACCGTTATCCATCTCTTGTATCTGATGTTTGCTTTTTCTGCAATCCATGTCACATCACTTCGAGCTTGCCCATGTGACCTTCCATCAGTTACCTGGATCAGTAAGATAGGAAGAACTTCTGCTCAGAATCACTGGAGCAAAAAAAACCCTTCATCTAATTCTGCTGTTAGTACCAGGACAAACTCACAACGAACTTTGAAAAGTTCCACCATGTGATGACATATCATTGCTGCAGCAGATTACCGAAAGCCTTGGTGTGCGCAGCGACTCCACTCTGACCCCATGATAGAGATGCTGTCCATCACTTCATGACTCACGAACGACTGTCTCTTGTTTCTTATGGTTGCTGGAGATTCAGCATTAATCTCTCGGAAGACAATTCTCTGTCCTGACTCTCCCTCAAGCCTGCTAGACTGCTATCAACCCGAAGCCTTGGACAATTCAACTGTGGCTCGTCTCCTTTTCGGCGATATTATCAAGATTGCCACCTTTATGTAAGCCAATGAAACCACAGTAGTGCCTTCATTGCTTCCCTGCCTTGTATGCATTGGACGACGTTTGTCCCAAGACCTGACATCCAAGTTGTCTGACTTCAGCACTGATATCATATCGACGTCAGCGTGCGTGAGCATGACAAGGCTCGCAGAGATAAGTTACAATCCACGACGTCCTGTATGGATGACTGGGTCAGTGGAGTCCTGTGAACTGTAAAGGATCTGTTCGTTCCCCTGCGAAGGAGAGTTAAGAGTTTACCGACAGTGTTTGAATGTTCAAATGCTGAGTTTGCGCACACGAGAATCAGTTTTGCATCGTCTCGGCCCTCGGGTGGCCTTGGCGAAGGACGCTGCCAGGCTGGAGCCCATCCTTTGATTAGAACAAGTACATTAAAATACGTATCGTATACGTTTCATGCAAAGTGAATATATACATATGTCCTTATCGACAACTCTGCTGAATTTTGGTCTCGGTAATCCTGTAAATCTATTTGAACTATCCTGGAAGCCACCTTGAGTTTTTGAAAGATACCATGAATTTTGTCATATTGTATTATTTTTTTAGTTTTTTTTACTTCAATAGTTGGAAGGCATGGAAAAGCTTGGTGGTTTCTCTACATTCATTGTATAAGAACTTTGATGATTTCTAAATTCAAGGAAAACTAATTTTGTCATCAAGAAATTAAAGATGGTAAAATTAGTTTTTCCTTAAATTAAAAAACATGATGCACTTAAAAATGAGATGTAGAGAAACAAAAAAAAATAAGTCCAAAAACCTCATGGTATCCAAGTCAAATATTGTATCCCTTCAAAAAGAATTCTATTAATCTTCTAAGGTATTAAGATACATATGGAATCCATGATTTAAGAAAATCAATAAAATATCTCATTTTAAAAGATGATTTGGATTCGATGTACCAATGAAAGTCATAGATTTTAGATTTTTAGCTCATGTCCTATTTCAAAGTGATCGGCAATCATTTGTTGAAAAATCCAACGTCATGCATGTGGATGCAAGGATGCACCCTTTTGTAGGTCTTTGTTGAAAATCAACAGTTAGTGACTAATTTCATCAATAAGGCATTTGAGATTTCAAATTTTGATTTTTGCAAGTCCTATTTCAAATCAATAATGATATAGTTGACTAAGAGGAATTGAACTAGGTTGTACACAAGTAACAAAATGCAATTGAAGATTTCCATTTTCTTCCAAAAAGAGATGTATTAATTTGAAATAGAAGTGATAATCATGCTAGCGTCATCATTGAGACATGTGAAGTTGAACTCTATTAGGTGGTTGATCAACTCTTTGTAACTATTTCATCCTATAGAAAATTAATTGGTAGCCAATGTTACAATTATATAGGTAGCAAAAAGTGATAATATTTACAACAAACTTTATTACAAAGGATACTATAAAGTATCTATTGGATAAGTTTTTGATGGTAGAGCTCCACTAATGACTTTGAAGTTAACCCCTAAAGGCCCTTGAGACTCGATTCGGATTGCAGCCCTTTTCGGCAGGCTATTCTAAGGTTTCAAAATTTCATTAATTTATGAATTTTTTTACTATGTGTAGCTTTCAACAGCTTTCCAATGGCGCAAATTTCAAAGCATTTGGAGTTACGATGCAAAAGTTATGAATTTTAGAAGAATCTGTCTAAAATGCGGGCAGCCAATAACCAATTAAAATCTCTCATTTTTTGTCCAAGTTGCTTGTCATTCAGTAGGGCAGAAAGTGACAAGACAAATTTTCAAAGGGTGGGCACTTGTAGAATGATGGGCCCAATATGTTTTCATCCATACACATTTATGACAGTTTCATCTAAGAGAATTTTCATCTAATTAACTATTTCCATCTAAAGAAGTTGCTGATTTTTTCATCCAAATGACAACTATCATCCAAAATTTAGTTTTCATTCAATATCTATTTTCATCCACATATAATTTTCATTCAATCCAAATTTTTCATCTAGTACCTATGACGTGGCAAAGGGTCCATCCACAGGACCCCTTTTACCAAAACTGCCCTTTGAAATAAAAGAGAAATATACAATTTACACTTCAAAAATTCTAGAAATTTGAGACCTACTCTGATTGCATTGAATTTTTTTGTGGTTCTTCCCATCATTGACTTCAACATATATAACGTTCGGATTTTCAATTGGACATTTTTAGACTATCCTTTTAGGAGTTTTAATTTTTGAAAGTTGAGTCTAAATTTAGGAAAAAATAGAATTTTATCAGTAGAAGTATGTTTTTGGCAGTTTTGGCTCCAAAAACTCCAAGGGCCTTTAAGGGTTAAATGATAATCTACCATAACTATCAGTACAAACAGTGTAGAAACAATCAGAGGTTGGCATTGAAATCATATTCAAGCAATTGAACACATGTAGTGCTTGCTTTCATACATATAATTTGAAAAACATTCTATATATGTTTTATCTTATTAATATATGATTCAATATTTTTTAAATATATATGAGTATAATTTGAATATAGATTGTTTGTACAAGTTTATGAACTAGTTAACAATTACATAAAAATAAATATCCCATCGAGTGTGGTTAAGTATCATTGATGGAACTAGATGTCGGGCGGGGATCCCCGGACGTGGACTCGGTGATTTTTAGAGGTGAATCATTTCTCTTATATGTTTTTAAAAATTTAATATTTTCCATTGTAAATTTATTTTAAGTGACATTTTCCAAATTAAAAATTGCACATGTTCAAGCACGGGTTTAATAAATACTATATTAATTATTTATTAAGCTAATTTAGGTTATAAAAAAACCTAGAAAAACCTATGTTTTTTTATTATTCCAATCTAAATAGAAGAGTAGCAGACTTTGTAAAATTATAAGGAATTGGACAAACGTTTTTAAATAGTAGAATCTAGTGCCAAGTGATTATACAACAATTTTCCATTAGTGATTATAAATCATCCATCTTTGAGAAAAAAGAAAAATCTACATTGATTGTAATAATGCATGTACTAGCTAATTTGTAGAAAAAAAGAGAGATTGATGGGGTGGTTCCATCCATGAAGTTTTTGTAATTATTATTCACTAAAAACTTCTCTAAATACATTATTCAATAGTGACTACGTTTAAAATGTATAAAGAATGGATGCAAAGTACCTTTGTTTGAGATGAAATCCCTTCTGAGAAATAAAACTTGAAATATAATCATTTGTACGATTTCATAGCAAAATATGGAACAGTAAAGAAACAGATCCTCTCCTTTTCAATCATCCAAAGCGTCATGAAAAATGATATTGCAAGCCCTCACTTCGGGGTAGAATTAATAAACAAAAACTTTAAAAAAGAAGTTGGAGTTCCGATCGGCTGTAAAATCTCACTTGTACCGGATGGACAACCCTGGCGATGGGTTGCGAAAAGCAACTTGTCCGCTTGCCGCCGATTGCGAAAAGTAATCCATGTGTTATCAAAAAAAAAAAAGAAAAAAAAGAAGAAGAAGTTGGAGCTCATTGAAATCAATGGCCGTATCCAATTGATTGTGCCACTTGCACTGTCCTGGCCTGGGCAGTCAGGAAAAGGAGAAAATAACCTCAAGGAGTTGGTTGCAGCAAGTTGCAACCGAGTTCTTTAGACTCCATCGCCAGGGCTCCCAACTCCCGTGGCCCTTGGGCACCGTACAGTACAGTACAGTACATGACCCAGCCTTGCAGTGCAACTTGGAACGGACAGATACAATTGCTTGCCCAAGCATTAAGGTTGAAGCACCTAAAACCAACCGGGTCCCCAAAACCGATCACTAGACTTCTCCAATTCCGACAAGTTTTCAGATTTAAAATCTTGGGAGATCTAGAAGAAAGTATGAAGCATGATTGGTAGAAAGGGAATCATATGGGAATATTTTGGTGGCAGTAGAGTGATCAAGTTTTGGTGTCATGGTGGTCGGTTTTAGGGAAACCTACATGTTGGTTGTGTGTAAAAGTAAAAATGTTCATTAGGAAATTTGTATCAATTCAGAAAATGCTTCAAAAGTTTCCAAAAAATTGGCATTCTTCATGATTTCTATTTCCCCTTCCATGAAAAATAACCATTCAGAATTTCTCCCGAGGGATCATTGCGAACTCTCTTATTTGATCGGTTTTGGGTGCCTCAACCTTAAAAAGGGTCGTATTGAACTGTTGCTTTCTAACACTGTTTCTCCCTCGAACTTGGGACTGTCCCCTGCGCATCCTGACACACTCCACCTGAAAGAGAGTGGCTATGAAAACAATAACGCAAGGTGAGTTACTCAAGTGAGTGATCGTTGAGCTGAATTCATATCATCTTGTATACTTATTCAGAACTCAGACAGGCAGGCTTGTGAAGGCTCAGCGTCACACACAGGGAGCCCTGGAGACTGTGTGGCAGTGTGTGGGTTACATACTGTTTCTGATTGGTACTGGCTCGGTATAGAAAGCATCCCTTACCCTAGGTTTCGGATACAATGTTTACTTCATATGGTACGGGAGATACTCCTATACTAATTGGAAATGATATGTAACACATATGTCGCACAAAGGTGTTTCAATAATAGTGACTGATTAGAAGATGAAGCTCAAATACTCGTCAATTTATACTATTCTCACTTATGTTACCTACACACCTACATTATACGTTATAAATGGTGTAATATTTTTATCAAACAATAATTTATTTAAGATTTTTCTATGATGTCTTTGGAGTTATGATTTATTGTTGTTTAAAACATTAAAAGAAATTTTCCCCCTAAAGGACTATAGTAATGAAGTTGGATTTTCGGCAATGTTGGAGAGGTCCCTATAATCTTAAATTTTCATCATGAATTTTCTAAGTTTTTCTTCTGAAGTAGGAACTTGATGTGCATATTCTTCTTTTAAAATGAATTGAACACAGGTCTCTTCGAGGCAGTTTGGATCAACCAGAAATGGTGACCCAAGTTCATGCTTGCAAGATTGTGGTCTTGGCACCAAAACTTTCTAAAAGTGTTGGCATGTAAGCACAATGGAGGGCAACAAACTTCAAACTTTGGTCTTTAATTTGAAGACCAAAAAGCACACTTTGGACATTCAGACAATCTGATTGGTGGAATCTGATGACCTCTCAACCTCAGCACAGTGTAAAGCTGCCTTTGACAACCTCACGAGGTAGTGGGAACATAATCATTACAGAAAATTGACATGGCTAAACTGCTAAAATTTCAATACGCTAATTCGACCACCAAGAGTGACCCCTGAGACATCCAAAAGTACGGTGTGCACAAAGCTGCTGTGAAGTATGTTTCTGCCCGTGGGGGACGAGGCTTAGAATTCGTGAGTGTAAACAAACCTTGAAATGGATAACTTTAGATGCACAAACAACACCAGTGCTTAGTGTAGTAGCCCAATACTGTAGAACAAGTCTGACGACACACAACACCACCAGTCACAATTATCCAGCCTCGTTGAAGCTTTTTATTTGTTACATGGATTCTACATCAGCAACATATTGCTACTAACATGAACCTCATTGATCACTCACAGATTCTGAGTGATCGCTAATCAACACATCTGTACAGAAAAATGATAATGAAAATGATACTAACATCCTCTTCGGTTCAACCCATTGTATTGAGGAAGAGCCGGTCGGCAATGATCTCTCTTCATTTGCCTCCCAAAGAATTATATGACCTCGGCATGTACCTCAGGCTTTAGAGATGGCTCTCTCCCACCGAGCCAGCTTCTCCATGCCCTTGCGGCTTTCCACGCTCGGAATCTCGGCGTCGCAACTGGTGAGGTGGAATCCATGTGGCCTCAAAACATTCTCATATGCTTCCAGAGAGACCGAGTATGGTGGTCCTCCATCATGCTCATCCAGCGGAAACATGAGGGTGATCAGCTCTCCATCCAAAGCAAGCAGCTCTGCCATCTTCTCCGCCCACTGTTCCCTCAGGCTCGGCTCCAAGGCACAGAAAAAGGTGTAGTCGAACACAAGGTCGAACTTGGATGGTGGAGCGAACGAGAAAAAGTCCGCATTCTGAAACTCTATAAACTCAGCATTCGGGCTCTTCTCTGCAAACAACTGGGCTTGTTCGAGAGCGGTCTTGGAAATGTCGAGACCAGTGACGCGTCTGGTGGGGCTAGCCATGGCCACAACGTCGTACCCGGAGCCGCAACCAGGCACAAGAACCTACAGGACATCCATCAAATTGGCAATGTCTAGTCATTCTCACAAGATTGCACAAAACTCTCGGTTGCAAGTCCAGGTGCCATTTACAAATTATTAGTTCTTAAGTACCACTTGCAGGTGTACGCTCCTCTGATTTCCAGGACTATGACATGGTAGTTTAGGTTACAAGCATGCACTATATTTGTGCTTAACAAACGAAAACAGAACTGGCAATAAGGAAATCACCAACTTAATGAACATTGCCATACCTTGCCCTCTCGAAGTTTGTTTTGTTTCAGCAAAGTGGTTATGGCGGGAGTCACGCCTTGAGCGTCCCAGGGAGTGATGCCCTCCTTCCAGAGCTGCTCCCATGCGGTATCCATGGGTTGCGCTCCTGTTATCTCACGCAACCTTGATACCATCACTGACCTCGGTACTGGCGGCTTTGTCTCGATGGGCTCCATCGGCGTGTCGATCCCATGCGTCGGGTCTGGGTTTGTAGAACTCATGGTTTTACAGAAAGAGTGTCTCTGTACAGAACAAGAACAGTGGAATGTTTCTTAATTAGCTGAAACCTTAATCTGAAAGTATAACTTGCGCATGCAAACCAGTCCATATAACACAATCGCAGATGCTATGAGCAAAAAGCATGACCTAGAAGGAGAATACTATCCATTCCTGTCATGTAAGACACATCTGAAACGAGCCAGTCACAAGTTTCTCACTCAGCAAATCAGGTGTATATATTCAGTTAGTGCGTGAAGAAAAATCAAACGCAGTGGAAACGAATTATTAGGAAATTATAGCACTTAAACTGGGTAATTGTCACTGCAAAGTACCAATTGCGTTGTGTGACACTCATTTCATTATATGAAACTGGCATCCACAGCTGCTCCTGAAAGGCAGTCACATTTATCGTATTACATCCGCATCAACTTCGGTCATCGGAATCAACATACGAACAAAATCTGTAAATCGTCGTGCAACTTACACCTTACAGAGTGAATACCCACATGCCCAATGGTCGAAATGGCACTGCTCTAGGCAGTGTCCCATCAATCCCAAAAGCATTTTGTAGTCCCAGTTATTTATTCACAAGAGAAGAAAGTGAAAATCACGTACTCTGGACTGAAACGCTGATGCTGAACCAAAAAACACGTGCGCTCGGTTCTGAAATACGAGATTCTTGAGCATATCAAACCAAAGAGCCAATCCAAGCACACAATTGTCCGCAACTGCACCACACAATCACACTTCACAGGATGAGCATGCTCTCCACTAAACTGCCCCTCATGATGGTACAACAATTGTGCTACTTTATAGGATCTCATCACTAACCACTGCAAAGTGAACCCTAACTTACAAAAATTAGTTGCAACAACCAAAACTCACAAACACCATGAAAAACCCAAAACCCACATCAAACTGAGCTCCGAGAAGCATGTGCCTCTAAAAACAAAACCAATCCAATTCATATCCACCAAAGACGATTCAATTCAACCAGAAAAAAAACTAGGGCAAGTTAGATCAAAAGATGACGGTTCACTGCAATCCTCCAACTTCATGCTCACACATACATTGAATTCAGCTCGTGCACTCCCTACATCTCCTGCCTCCAATCTCTCCCAAACATCACATGACTGACATCACTCCAACCCCTCCTGAATTGAATTCCTCCATTCCTTCATTCCTTCAAGCACCCCATCCTCCAGAGACTCGATCATGACATGTCACTTCAAATGATGTTTGAATTCAGACAATTCACGCATGAACTTACCAGAGTTTCTGCAAAAGCTCCGCTTCCGTGACAGTGAGGGAGATATGAAACGTGATCCAAATGGTCTGCGGAGCAAGGCAATCGTTTCAAGTGATGAACCGGCATCAGTTTAGATTGTATCTGGTGCGACTGGTGGATGTATGTATGCTTGAGTTGTTCCACATGATCATTCTCTGGATTTGGATGAAGGAAAGAGCGCCAGCACCTTCCACTTTACTCACGATTCTGCTTCAGAAGTTGCGCAATGAATTTGGCATGTCTTGTTTCATTTCCACCATTTTAAGAAGTACTAAACCCCGGGCGATAAACCTCGCCTTGATCTTAATGACCAACGGTCTAAACAGGGCACTCATTGGTGGGGAAAAAAAGTCCCCTACAAATATTTTGTTGATGGAAGATAAAATTAAAAATGTATAGGTTATCTAAAATGAATTGAATGGGTTACCTTGGACTAATTCAGGATCCATTGTTTTGTATAAAATATCAAAATTACTAAAAGGGGGTATATGACCTTTAAAATTAAAATCAGGGAGGAAGGGGTGGAGTTGAAGGGTGTGCCTTTTTATAATTTGTTTTGATCATCAACACTTGGAACTTCAACCATATCCAATCAACTTCAATGCACCTTTACTTTTGAAGTAACTAAAAATATTTGCATAATGAGTAGTAGAAAAGAGGCTAGCACTAGAAGTAAGACTACGGGTTCTAAAACTTAAATCTTGTTTTGTTTAAGTTTGGCAATTTGCTATCTAATGGAATTACAAAAAAATAAAATTACAAATGTGCAATAATCAAACAACTAAAATTTATTGAATTTAGAGAAGATTAATTTTGTAGATATTTAAGGTTTGAGACTATTTGAAGACCCAAACTTTGTCCAATACACTTTTTCTTATGAAAATACTATATTATTATAGGAAGTCAAAAAAGACAACTGGATTTACGATGAAATTTAGGTGAGAAACTAGATTTGTCAAAAATCAATTTTAACATATTTTCTATAACGCAACAATCAAGTTTATAAGAATATAAGAAATCAAGTTGCAAAGTCTAAAGTCACAAATTTTAAAGATGTTATTTCTTTCAAATTATGAACACTCAAAGTGAATTTTATATTTTTATTTAGATTGTATTTATTAATGATAAATTTCCACTTAGATGAAAATTATTTTGTGTATGAAGAATTATTATGGTAAATAATTAAATTAAAACATATGACAATAAAAGAAATGATCTAAAACATACTTCACATATATTCAGCGGTATACAGGTACTGAGGTACTGTGAATGACATAATAAACAGAAGCGGACATATAAATCTTACATATCACATGACTGACTATGCATCTCACAGTCAACCTAATCCCTCATATTCAACCAATCGTAGCAACTACACAACTACACAAGCCGCAAATTTCATGAATCATATAAGAAATTTAGAACCAGACTTCATGCTGGTGGAGCTCACAGCAACAAAAAACTGGAACCCAGTCCATAGCAACCATGCCACCTGCATTTTGAACAATACTGACGCTGTACAATTATTCCTTCTTACATCGATACGCAGGTTTTCAGGTTTAGCAGCGCCACGACGCACCATTAGGCCGATTTACCACCACCGCCCCTACATAAACAAGAGCACAAATCATGGTATTGGTATTGAGATCTAGAGCGCAAAACATCGGTGCACGGGCTTCCCCGATGACTGGTCCAAGTCGGCAATTCAATTAAGATATGAAATGACAAAGACCTAATTGCGTTGCAGCAGACAATTCATAGCACACACCAGATATGGCGCACAGGATGTCAGGATTAAAAAGCATGAAAGAATTGGACATGCGGTGATATATAGAGAACTCACATGGCCTGCATGGCGAAGAACCAGACACAGGCGATGGTGGTGAACAAAATGCAGATGCTGTTGATGAGACGATCTCTTCTAAAAGCATTTAGGAAGGGGCCATCCATATTAGCGAAATACGTGTAGGCACAGATGCAGGCGATCACCGTTGACGCCGTGGTGCCACCCAGGGTTCCTCGAATTGCCAGAGCCGCGGCTGGGAGAGTGGCAATGAACACATACACGGTCAGCGGGAAATCAAGCTGAAAGGGGAACGAGTAGAAGATCTTCATCGCCAGGCAAAGACAGGCAACCCACAAGCCATTCTCACTCTTGATTCCCGTCGCAACATCACCAGGCGATTCCAACGCTAATATCGCCACGAAGTATTGCTTCCGCGCCCCGGGATCGGTCTTCAGTATCAGCACCGTGCACGCTGCGGCTATTCCCCATCGCACCGTCTCTGTCGACATTTCTAATGACGGCTAATACAAACCGCTATCCCACCATATCCTCCTACTCGTCGCCAGGTAACTACGTCCCTCCCCCATGGCCACCGATTGCACACCACAAACGAACCTGGAACTCCTACCATTGTCACCAAATGCTGGCCCATGCATGACCTCTGCCTCAGTTGTTAGCCCTAAATTACAGCAAGTGTTGATTTGACTTAATCACCCCATCCACACTTTTGAGCCTCCACAGATCAGAGCACTGTATGAGCTCGGGTAACATGCAGCGTGAGCAACCTGTGAGCCTCCCATTGCTAAGCAAGCAGATTGCACGAGGCGTAGTGAGATTCCCATGGCTCACTGCTCAACTACTAATGTTGATGACTTAGTGAACCTTGTGAACAGAAAATAAAATTCAAAAAAATCGTGACACATGAAAGTTGTTCCAAAACTGTATCCAGATAGTTGCTTTCAATCTGGACAAAAATTGGGGACAGATTATAAATTAAGATCTGTGGCAGATCTTAGTTGTGATTCAACTGTTCTTTAGTTAGCCTCTCGCTGTCACTGCAACTTCGGCTACTCTTCGACCTACAACTCTTCATTATATCACCATTCGTGAAATTCGGAAGTTGGAAGAAGCCTGGCAATATATAAATCATAACTCATTCACGTAGTAGTCGGCCGGGCGGCTCAGCCCCTGCTGATAGGCTATCAACGCACCGAATACAGACGGCCATATAGGCAGACGCGATTCTGAATCGTTTCTAATTGCAATGTTGGCTCATGTATTGGCCCTTGGGGACATGTTGGCTGGGAGGTGATGGTAAGATTTCCAACATGTTGAAATACATGTGCTTACTATCTACATAGTAGGATAACTGGACAGTATGAGGGGTGTAGCAACACTCATGGCACCATACGGAGTGACAACTAGACCCAGCCGTATCTCATATTTAAAACCTTCCAAGAACTAATCATGGATGAGACTTCCCACCATAGCTGTTGGCCACTACGCAGGGATTAGAATCAGCATCGTAGCCTCTCTTGTTCTCTCTGACCTTGGTGTGCTTTGTGTACAAGTGCTCCAAGAAACCCGTAGTAGTGGTGTGTGTCAGTGGGAGTTGTGTTGTTATGTTGTTGATCCCTGTTTTCACGGGTTTGTTACATTAATTCAAGCGAAGTTCTCAACCAGTGTACCTTGTGACCATTGAGCTTTTGTGTACCGAATTGCCAAGTGTCTGTTTTAATCCTTTTCTTTCCAGTCAGTGTGCCTCAGTGAACCACAGTTTAGTTGCTCCGATGGATCTCTCTCACTACTTTCAATAGGTTATGGGCCCACATAAAATTATTCCTGCAAACTCTGATCTAGATAACTAAGGCAGCGTGAGTCATTTCTGATCTGTGTCTACAGAATAACTCTTTTTGACAGTCAAAGTGTCGTGTCTATAGTCCTCGTACCGTTTTCCTTAGCCAAGTATTATTGGTCCTATCATAGGAGTCAGAATGGATGCTAACGCAGAGCTGAGGAACGTCAAAAGTTACAATCGCCAGAATTTCCATTTGTGGAAATTTCAGCTAAAAGCTATCCTACTTGGACAGGACCTCATGGGAATAGTCGACGGTATTGTACCGAAGCCTTCCGCCCCTGATAGGCAGGCAGAATGGGTCCGCAAGGACAATTAGTGCATATCCCTTTTGTGTAAGGCTGTGGACGAGTCAATACTCAAGATCCTCATGAACTGTGATACCTCTAAAGCCATATGGGAAAAGCTGAAGCTGCTGCATGACCAATCGGCTCATGAATCTGTTCACCATATCCAGCAAAGATTCTATGAGAGTAAGATGGAGAGCACAGACACCATAGCGAGTTTCTTGGGCAAGTTAGCCCCTAAATGCTCTTCACTTCTTCTACCTCAAAACTACCATTTTATACCCCAGCTGATAAAAATGTAGATTTTTGTCATATAAATCAAAATTAGTAAGATTTGACCATAAGATCTTACAATTAACTTCATCATGTACCAACCCGCCAAAATTTCACCGTTGATTCATTGCCAGTGAAAAGATTATAAGGTTTGAAGTTTGCTGAAATTGTTTTTTTGGGCCTTGCCCAGGATGGAATGTGACAGTCTTTTCAGGATTATGAAAAATTGATGAAGTGTTTTAGGGTGGGGATTTTTGATGCTTGTAAAACACAAGTAAAGCCACATACATGCCAAAAATCAGCATGTGATTGTAATTGTAGCATGTACAAAAAATTGAATTTCGTAGAGGGGGTCAGAAAAATAACATATACATTGTGGTTTTTGCACCACTGAATTCAGGCTTCAAAAATATTTAGATTCATAATCAAAACGATGAAAAGCACAATTTCAAGAGTATCTTGAAGTGAGAAAAAAAAAAAAAAAAAAAAGATAGAAGGAAAACCAGAGAATGGTTGCAAGGGAACTGATTTCAACTTGGAGCAGGGGTGTCAAGGCCGGGTGCGGGAGTGGTGAGGGGGTGTAATTGGGGTCTCCCTCCATGCACCTACTCCGCACTCTAACGGCCCCTACTGCCACATCACCTGATCTAATCAGGTGTGGGGTCGGCGGGTGAGGTGGTCCTAACGGACACTTCCTCATGCAGCGATCCGCCCCGCCCTGCTGGGGTCGCGGCGCTCAGTCCCCCGCCCTACCCCCGCGGCGGTTTCCTCCACCGTCCCCTTTCGCCACCCTCGTCCACGGGTTCGCCAGCCCCAGGGCCCACACCACACTCCTACGGGCCCGCCCTCGCCCATTCCCTCTCGCCCGCCCTACCCGCCTGTAATACCCGGCCTTCGTACCCGGTGCTCCTACTCCCTCTCCTACCCGGCTCTCCTACCCCATGGTACTCATGAGTCATGTGCTCCATTTACTGAATCACTGATTTTGGCTTATCACAGGCTCTTCAACTGTGAGCACTCCTCCAGTTGAAAACATCATATACGCTGTGTGTGGAAATTTTCAAAGCACCCTTTGTTGAGGCACATAAATTGGCCTCCACATAGGTGATAATAATAATTACACCTTTTCTCATTGCATACCACACATTTCCTTCGCAAATTTATCCATTTTGGGACATGAATTTGTGGCATATTAGGAACAACAGGGCCTGCTTCTTCTGGTCTTCTGCGTGCCCAATTACATGTACAAGGGCCTCACAGAAACTTGTTTTGAATTGAAGATGTGTCATTGCTGGTCTTCTAATCCGCCCTTGTGCTAACACTCCCAAGTAGTATAGGTCAGGGTTGTCATAATAGACGGACGGGCCATAAAATTGTCGTGTAGTCACGTGACGGACGTGACGGACAGTTATTGGATGGGCTCCCCCGCACGAGCAAAATTACTGTCCTCACAGTTTACTACTGTTTACCATGGGTGGCGCTCGTCGTTGCGTCCGCGCGCGCCCGTAGGCACACGCGCAAGCACTCGGGCGCGCGCCCAACATAAAAATAAAAATATATATTTTTTTTATTTTTATTTTTAGTTTTTCGGTGCGCACGCCCACATGCTCGCGCCTGAATGCTCGCGCGCGAGCACTCGGGCGCGCGCGCGCAAAAAAAAAAATTATATTTTATTTATTTATTTATTTATTTTTCTTTTTTGGTGCGCGCTAGAGTGCTCGCGCCCGTTCGCACGCGCCCGAGAGCTTGCGCGAGACTTTCACAAAGAGATTGTTCATTTCATTTTGGTGATAGTTCATCCTTTGGGCATGTGCATGTAGGCATGCACGTAGGAAATGATAAAGCACCAAAATGAAATGAACAACCTCTTGGTGGAGGTTGGGTGCGTGCGTGTCGGTGTGCGTAGAAAAAACTAGCACGAAAATGAAATGAAACCGAACTCCCAAAACTCATGTAGATATGTTCTTGTATGATTTGAATCCTGATTTTCGTACTATTAAAGTTATTCTTGTTAAATATAGTTTTATATTTTGTTCATGATTGCATTCATTAATTAAATATGTAAATAACTTATATTTCATGTTATTCTTGAATTTATTTACCATGTTTCATTCAATTGGCACATATAATAAGTTTACATAACAAATATAGGAAAAAAAATACATCATAGACTTGGAATGATAAAATAAATACATGATAGACTAAGAATGGAAGAAAAAAAAAACAAGAAGATAGAATGGAATAGTAATGAACTTAAAAATAACAAGATGATAGAATACAAGACAATTAGAAAAATAAATAAAAATAAAAGGTGGAATGGGTGACTAATGGAAGAATAAATAAATAAATAAATACATGATAAACTAAGAATGGAAGAAAAGGAAAACAAGAAGATAGAATGGAATTATAATGAAGTTAAAAAGAACAAGATGATAGAATAGAAGACAATTAAAAAAATATGTAAAAATAAAAGATGGAATGGGCGATTAATCGAAGAATAAATAAATAAATAAATACATCATCCACTAGAAATGGAAGAAAAGGAAAACAAGAAGATAGAATGGAATTATAATGAAGTTAAAAAGGAGAAGATGATAGAATAGAAGACAATTAAAAAAATATATAAAAATAAAAGATGGAATGGGCAATTAATCGAAGAATAATTAAATAAATAAATACATCATCCACTAGAAATGGAAGAAAAAGAAAACAAGAAGATAGAATGGAATTATAATGAAGTTAAAAGGGATGAGATGATAGAATGGAAGACAATTGGAAGAAATACATAAAAATAAAAGATAGAATGTGAAACCAATGGAAGAATAAATAAATAAATAAATACATGATAGACTAAGAATGGAAGAAAAGGAAGACAAGAAGATAGAATGGAATTATAATGAAGTTAAAAAGAACAAGATGATAGAATGGAAGACAATTGGAAATTTTAATATTTAAAAATAAAAGATAGAATGTGAGACCAATGGAAGGCTAATAAAATAAATAAATACATCATCCACTGGATATAGAAGAAAAGGAAAACGAGAAGATAGAATGGAAGAAGAATAGAAAAATCAACAAATAAAGGGATAAAATGGGAGAAATATAAAAAAAAAGTCATCGATAAAAAGCCATCAAGTGTGATGAACGACATAGTCAACAATGAATTGACGTTTCAATAGATTATGATTTAATCAAGGCGAAGATAGTGGAAATGTACACAAAATGCTCTAGTTTAAACAAAATTAAACTAACTCCAAAATCTTCTACTAATCTAATTATCTATGCCTTTTGCTACTATTTTTATTCTAATATCATATTACAAAAATGTTCTCATCACTCATCGATCTCCATCACATCGCGTACTGAGCAATTGAGCTCCTTGGTCTAGCAACAATTATTTGTGCATAAAATTGCAATGAACACCTTCTTGAAGGAAGTCCGATGCAAGTGCGGACGGGCGAGTGCGGACGGGCGCGAGTACTCGGGCGCAAACATACCCATGAGTACAAAGGAGGAAGTAACACCAAAATGAAATGAACAACAACTTGGTGGAAGTCCGGCGAACGCCATTGGGCGAGTGCGGACGGGCCAGTGCGGACGGGCGCGAGCATACCGGCGAGTGCTGAAAAAAAATAAAAAAAATAAAAAAAATAAAAAAAATAAAAAAAAATAAAAAAATTTTGAAAAACTTTGGCTGGTTTCTGTGTGTGCGTTTGCTGATACGCTCGCGCCCGTCTGTGCGCGCTCGAGTGCACACGGGCGCGAGCATACGAGCGAGTGCGGAAAAAAAAAAAAATTAAAAAAAAAAAATTACAAAAAAAATTAAAAAAAAAATTAAAAAAAAATTAAAAAAAATTTTGCACTCGCCTGTCCGCTCGCGCCCGTATGGACGCGCGTGCGCGCGCGAAAGTCAGCGCTAGGTAAATTCGTTTTACCCTTACCGTGAGTCAACCGGTCAACGACCTTATGTGACGGACATGGGGGTGTGTCTTGTCACCATGACGGACTAACGGACTAACGGACGGTCGGTCTATTATGACAACCATGACCGTTACCCCCCGCCAGTGAGTCTTCCGAATCAGCTCTGCTAGAAGAACTAGCGCCCCAGCTAAAGTTGTCCTCGATGGCCGCAAGGTCCACTACGTGTCTCTGTCCTACGAGATCTTGCGGTTGCCTAGGCCCTGCTGCCGCCTCAACGTCGCCCCCTTCAGATGTCGCCCATGTAGTGGTGGGCGTCCTAATCCCCCCCTGTCCTGGATCCTCATCGAAGTTCCAGGCGTCGAAGTCCTGCAACTGAGTGTAGGGAGACTCCCGTTCCGCGATCGTCTTCTCAATCTAGTTTGGACCTTCGGCCTCCATCACACTCGAATTCACTCATGCCTCGGTTCTTCTTCATGATCCCAAAGTCATGATCTCAGATTCCCTGGAATTCACCGGTATTCACTCATCTCGGAATCGCAGCGCTCCCCGTCTGCAACCGCGCCCTCCATCTCCCGAGCACACTCCATCCTCCAATCCTGCAAGATGAATTCGAAACCGCCGCAGACCCCTTATAGCTGCAACGACGAGGGTCACCATCACAGGAGCAGCGCCGCCAGAGAACCGAAACCCCTGTAGCGGTGTACAGTGCCGACGGCATTGATGAACCCCGACGGCAACGAGGGCGACGGGGGCGAGAGTGACGACGGGACGGGAACACGCGTATGGGAACGGGGACGGGCGGGGGTCGAGCACCGGCACGGGGGTGCAGCGCGGCGGGGGGGGGGACGGGGGACCACGGGCCCGGTGGGATCGAGGCCGGGGACGCGCGCGGGGAGGGTGGGGACGGTGGGAGGGTCGGGTTGGGACGGTGGGAGGGTCGGGCACGAGGGGGCTGCCCCTGCCCCAAAACAAACGAAGTGCAACGCTCGTAGCGGAGAGATAGAGAGACCCTTGCAAGTGGGGAAGCAGTCAACCAACAAGGTTCATAGAGGCGTTGACCTTGCCGGAGTGAGGCTGCTGGCACCTTCAGTTCAAGGTGTGCCTTTTTGTCATGAGTGTGCGTGTTCTTGTCATGGAAGACGTCAGATGGTCCTCAATACCTGTGTACAAATTGTTCTACTGACCTGGGAATTCATATTAAACTGAGTATCTAGGTACACGACTCCGCTGCCATCGCACGAGATAAACGAATGGTTAAGAGTGAGTTTCCGTGTGACCACCCTACCCGATCTTTGTAAATGTACTTGTCGAACTGAGTTCAGCCTTATCTTCTTTCCCATTAGACGTATGTCTTCTCTTCGGCCAGGTTGTTACACTGAAACTCACTTTAATTTTTGAATATTTCTGATCGTCAATGCCCAGTGCAGGGGATAAATGTTCAGTCATTATAGAATGCCTAGGACCACTGCAAACCAGTGGAGAAGTTCTTGATTGAGCCAACACTCGTAGCAAGCTGCCTTCATCAGTGGGTCACCATCAGTAGCAGCAAGACATAATAATATCATCGGAGTCGAACACACCATACTCCCCGTTGATCAGTTCTTTACTGCTACTTGTCCGGATTCCTGTCGACTATATTACCCTTAGGCCTTTATTTATGGCAGTGGTTAATGAATACGTCGTTTAGAGTGGGTAGGTTGAGATTCGATTCTTGTTTCAGGATTTCAAGTTGAAAGGCCTGAGCTGATCGAAGGGGAGTATCTATGGATCAAGTGATCAGGTTGGTGTACGGAAAAATGGCTCGGTTAGCACAACCATCCGTGAACGAGATTGTCGTCGCGTTAATTGCTGCTGCGTTGGTGTCCTTCGTGCTGTTATACTACCTTGCTGAAGCTCAGCAGCGGAAGCGCTTACCTCCGGGACCTTGGCCATGGCCTGTTTTGGGGAATTTTCCTCATTTGGGTGACATGCCTCACAGAGCGCTATATGGGCTTGCCGCCAAGTATGGAGGTCTTATGTACCTTCGACTAGGTATGAATCTCTTCAATTCTGCACACCCGTGAATTCTTCATTATATTGGCAGTTTAAAATTGTGCGCAGCCCTTGATCCTGATTAATGCAGTGTCTCTGGTAACAATTACCAGGATCCAAGCCATGCATAGTTATTTCCACAGCTGCCGTGGCCAAGGAGTTTTACAAGACTAACGATGCAAATTTCGCTTCAAGGCCGAAAAGACTAGCGTGGACCGTTTGGCACAACGATGACGAGGACTACAGAGACCTTGCCCTCACTTCTAATATGCCATACTGGCGTCGACTGCGAAGGTTTCTCAACGCAGAGATGTTCTCTCCCGGGCGGCATGCATCACACCAGGGTACAAGAGCAGAGGAGATCCAGTTTATGATGAAGACTCTGCTAGAGGACTCCAAGAAGGGTAACGCTGTTGATCTCAAAGCCTGGTTGTACAAGGTTACTTGCAACACCATAACGCGAATCGTCGCTGGTAGGAGGTACGCCACAGACCGGGATTAGTGTTGTTGCAGATGCTTCGCTCAATATTTTGCTAAGTTCCGAGTACCAATAGATCTACTTGAAGATCATTCCATCCAAATGTAAAAGCCACCCATGCATCTTGTCTAAATGCATATCTACATTCACTTGTAACATACTTCGGTTGTACTCATAAATTTCTTCCGGACTAGTGAATATGTTCAAGTACTTCCAACTATTCAGCACTCTTGCAGATTCTATGGAAACGGCGACAATCAAGACAATCAAGACATAGGGAACATGATTTCCAGTCTTTTTAAACTCTTCGGCGCTGTGGTGATAAGTGACTTTGTACCCTATTTAAGCTTCGTCACCAGATTGCAAGGACATGCAACCAAGTTTGCGGAGGTCCGTGAATTTTCAGTAAAACTTACAGAGAAGATTTTTGACCTTGATAACCACAGAAAACTGTACACACAAAGAAGAAATGATCCTAACTATGTCCCGGATTTGGAAGACGTGATTCTGGAGACGCCTTTGGACGATGGAACGGTTCTTCCCGACAAGGATATCCTAATGATATTACAGGTACAATTCAGCACATAAGATTGCACACTTTTGTACATGCTGATTCAATTTGTAATGAATAGATAATGCAGGACTTCACTCGGCCACATAAACAGTTACAACTAATTCATGTCACATGTGCTGCAGGAAATGATAAATGCTGGAACAGAGACGAGTGCCACCTTGGTAGAGTGGGCCATGGCCGAACTCATCACAAGACCCCATCTGATCAAGACAGCCCAAGATGAGCTTGATGATGTGGTGCGTACAAAACGCCTCGTGCGAGAGTCCGACCTCGCAAATCTTCCGTTTCTCCAAGCCGTCATAAAAGAAAGCTTTCGTGTGCATCCTCCGATCCCTCTCTTGATTCCACATGCTTCACATCAACCTACTGAGTTCATGGGATACCAGTTTCCAGCAGGGACTCTGCTGCTTGTGAACGCTTTCTCTATCCACAGAGATTCCAGTGTGTACCACAATCCTGAGTTATTTGACCCGGACAGATTCCTCGCTCGTCCTGAGGTGAACCACTTGAGTGCCAATGATTTCTACGAGCTTATACCCTTTGGAGCGGGCCGCCGAATGTGCCCAGCGTTCAATCTTGGCAACACGATGGCCTCACTGATGCTGGCTAACCTGCTGTATGTCTTCGACTGGTCTCTGCCCGAAGGTCAGACTAGTGTTGACATGTCTGAGGTGGATGGCTTGTCGGTTTCCTTGAAGCAACCTCTATGCTTGGTTGCCAAGCCCAGATTTGAGCTAGGTTAGAGAACAGATATGCTGGTCTTACTTTCCGTTTCATGTCTACTAAAGGGGAGGTGGTTTACTCTGCCTGAGTGAGCGTACCTGCACCCTAAATGTCCAAGGTTATTGTAAAGAGCTCGTTTCTAAATATTTCTTAAATAACATTAATGAACCCAAACATGTTTTGAAAGAATGCCAGAATGGTGCGAAGAGCCATGGATCATTAATTCTTTGGAGACGTACCGAGCTATTGCAACGTTTGTCGCTTCTCCCTGGTTGGAAAAAGAGGCCAGGTCAGGGGAGTGAATTCTAGTACCACGAATGTGCACAAGTCAATTCTATACTGAAGAAATCCCATCTATCTTGAGATGGATAAAACGAGACGAGTGATTTATTGAAATTATACTGTAACAAGTCTACTGTCGCCAGACTCTGAAGCTAGATGCCTAACATAAAGATAAAGATTCTGACTGGACCTATCCTAATGTAACATGAACTCATCACAGATCAACCAGGGACTCATAGATTGCCACCGTGGTCCGTAAGGGTGCGAATCTCTCATCATCAATTCTATATATCAGAAACAAAGGACACATAATGAAACAACTATAAAAATTCAGCGGCTTTTAACGACAGATAGTTTCCATATGGACGTCTCCTTTCTAAAACCAAGCAGCGCCAAGATAATCAACAGCTCGCAGTCTTGCGCTTTCTGCATGACCTTCTCTTCCAACTTCCTAGGAGGTCCTTAGCTTCTGGGCCTCCTCGTTTGTGAAGGGACCATATGGGAACCTCCAGCCTTTGTCCGCCTCCAGCATCTTCTTGAACGCAGGCCGAGAGGTGATGGACTCGAACCACGCCCTGACATTCTTCCGGTCGTTAATAAGCTCAGGCTGAAGCACGCTCACCCTCAGAAGACTTGGGGCAATGTTCAAGTCCGCCAAGCTGAAGAAATTGCCAGCCAGATACTTGGTCTTCGACAGCTGCTTCTCAGCCACATCCAGAAAGTACCCAAGCTTTTCATACAGTGGCGCTACGAGCGCTTCGTCCAGAGGTCGCTTCAAGCGCCAGCTCATGAGGTACTCCATGCTCCATGGCGCGAAGGCGAAGTCGTTGAACTGATGTGCTTCCGTATCTACCCACTGGTTCACCAACGCCTTCTCCTCCAGTGTGCTCCCCAGTATGCTGGGTCCTGCATCTTTGTACTTCTCGGCAAAGTAGCGGACAATGGCTCGAGATTCTGCACAAAACAGGACCCAGGTGGGATCATGGGCTTGGTGAAAACTCATTGACCGTGAGTCATCGACATGCTACAAGTGCCATTCAAGACTTTGCATCCAGATCATCGAAAATGAGGTACAAACAAGATCGGCATACTTGGATCAGCGATCTCGGGATTGTAATCCATACCATGCTGACTGGCAAATTACATGTGTACAAATGAAGGGACTGAGGAAGACCTAGGTTTAGGAGAGGTGGATCAGGGCATTACCGTAAAGACGATAGTCGCCAGATTCAAACACCGGGACTTGATGAAAAGGCTGCCACATGTATGTCAATCCAGTTCAATTAGTTGTGGTCAGGCTCAACATCACATTTAAATTACACAAAGTTCAGAATCTACTAGAATTTGGTGTTAATATAGACTCGAGTCATTTGCTGAATCTAAGATCCAGACTTACATGGTACTGACCACCGGGCAAAGATTTCCCCTAACCTGCATGGCGAGATATTCTGGCGAAAAGTGCTCCCTTTCTTTCAAGTCCACCTTGATCAGCTCAAAATCTTCGATCTGCCAGGGGAAACAGTTTCGTCAACAGAGTAGATGGTTCAACCGTAGCAGGCTGCCCTAAAATCCACTGAAGGACTCTACTTTTACCCTCAAAGCTTTGGGCCATCAAAGCTGCTGGAGAACAACAGGTCTTCCAGAAAGCTCATTGTGGTGCCACTACGTCTGCTGTCCCCAAAATCTGTCGAAGATTAATTTCAGCTGAGGAAATTGTAATTATATGTTCCGTCAAATATTCACGTCATTATTAAATCATCGTACAGTCTGTTTGTGATTCTGATACTGCTACAATATGTTAACGGTATTAGACCAGTATGATTGGTGACATAAAAGAAAGGATAAATCATACCCCGAACTCCAGGAGAGCCGATGTCACTCGCTGACAGTTGTAAGTCGACACGCCGTACAATACGATCGCCATTGGTGCGAATTACGCTAGCTACAGTAGTTCCTTCAGATAGTGCAACGGGAACGACGATACGGCGCTATATGCCACTATTCTGCAGAACGAGGAGGAGCAAGGAGCATTACTGGGTGATCAAACAAGCGATCATTGAAAAATCACATTTGTGCGTTTACCAACAGGAGAGTCTGTACAGCTGCCGAAAATTAACAGAGTAGGAACTGAAAAGCACTGTCCAATGATAAAGACACCGTCACCAAAAATCATGACAGTTGATAAGTGCGCAAAGGCTTGTCTCCACAGTCAAGAAGATCAAAGTCCTCGAAATTATAATTTCATGAGGAACACGTACACATGGAATCACACACCAGCGAGGGTCAACAATTCTAAACGGGACTTACATGCAGAACGGACCGGGGAAACACTCGTAAACAACAGTATATCGAACGATCGAGAAGAGAGGCTAGGACTTCACAGCTGATTCAGAGGCAAGAACAGCAGTCAGTCCGAGAGCCTGGTTGAGCTGCAGTACGTCGGATTGTGCAAAGCTTGGCTGCGACCTGCAAGGATACTATCAGTGAACCTAAGTCCTCCACACATTGATCGACCTGCAGCAAGTTCACCCTTTTAAGCCGTCGTGGAACGCGTCGAAGAGGCTACAAAGTCGGCCTTGACCGGCCTGGGGCAAGCGGAGGCAAGGCCTGCCGTTTATGGCTCATTCTCACTTTTTTTTGTATGGGGAAGATCCGGAGGAAATGAAGGGAGTTCCGTTACAAGCCCTTCGGAAATTTGGATGGAAGCAGGTGTAGGTGAATTTGTTAGACAGAGTCTTGAAACAGCAGCTGGGTGATTTCCGATGCAGTCCAAGCACGGTAGGACATGAACAGTAGTTCTCTACCAACCGCCTGTAAACTACCGAATAGTCGTTCATAGTATATAAATCAGCAAACTTGGTGGACGTGGTTTGGACATGGTTGAGGCTGGGAGAAAGGTTTTGACTCTTGAGGTCACGAGGTGTAGTGATTGGTCAACGTAAACTGTACTTTATGATGGTTTGAGCTTCATTTAACTTGCCGACAGTTTTTTTGAAATTTTATCAATGCGCTTTACAATTGGGATTAAATGTCGACTACCAAAGCCGTAAGCCAAGGCCAATTGAAAGTGCTTGCACAAATTATTTTGAATAATGAAAATGTAAAGATTAGAATACACTTGTTTATATTTATATTTCAATGTTTTGAGCCATTTTCATTTGTTTTTGATGAATCTTAAAACACAATCTCAGTGACACCACTATATGTGATCTTTTATTTTGTACTTACAAAAATTAAACTTTTGTATTTTCTAATAGTCATATGTAGCATAGATTTGGTTCATCTAAAATCATTCCTACAAAGGTATACACTATGATTGTTAGGACCATATTTCCAGTACTACTATGTTACTAGTGTTCACAAAATGTGAGGCAGGACCAAATTGATATTGTCTCTCTTGTGTTTTGGAAATGTGACTCGTCACTCATATGTTTGTAATCCTCTGTATTAGGGTTACAGAGCCCTTTGTCAAATAGAATGACTTGCTCTAAGATTGTTTTCGTCTAAAAATTGCAAGTTCAAACTGCTTTAAATTCAAAAAATCCAGAGGTTCTAAATTTCAACAAAATTGTGATTCACATTTAAAAAATAAGTATCCTTATTCTTCTTTTAGCATTCTTCTTCCTGAGATTAACATTTTCCAAATTTTCATCTTTGGAAATTATAACAGAGTTAACCTAATACTTGGTTAGAAAACCCGAGGTGTTTGCATCTAAGTATGTGCCCTTGTTATAAACAAAAATTTGATGAAGCGAATGAGATCATGGGTGCGGTTATGTCGGCAAAAAGGTTGAGTTCACCAACAACTCATGTTTCAAAGGCTTCTGTAGTTTGTGAATTTCCGCAATTTCCATTCAAACAACCAGTTCTTGAGTTGACTATACGTTGCAGACAACCAAGTCTTGCATTTTTTAATCCACTTTGCTGCTAAAGAAGCAGCTTCAGCTGAAGCATCGGCGGTAGACGCTTGTGATGCGGATGCCTTAAATGGAATCTTCAATCTAGATGCCTTGGATTTTAGGATTCCAATGCTGGGAGGATTGAGCAGAGTGCGCATCAATTTCTCCACTTTCACCATGATAAAGCCCCAACTCTATACAATGACCACATAATCTACCAGATACTCACCATTGTGATTTGGATGGGTGCAACCATTGAAATTTGGTAGACATTTCAATGCTTGAAGAGGTTCAAATTATCTACTATTCTCTCCACACCAACCTTTAACTTAACAACCGTACACTATATTCGTTATATTGAGACCTTTCACTAATTTTGAGATAGAATGCTACTTATTGGAAAATTCATTTAAAAATACAATAATTGAAATAAAATAATAATAATACTCAAATAGTGATTCTATAATGAAAATCTAAAATTAGATTTTATTTATTTATATAAAAATATTAATAAAGAGGTAAGGTGGTTTATTCTTGAGTTGAGTTCGTCCACTCGGCCTTCACACTAGAGGCCGAAGTCCAAAGAACATTGCCTCCAAAAGAACCTAGTAGCAACACTTTTAGAAAATTATGGCGCCAAGAGTTTGGCCTCTCGAGCAAAGTTTGGGTCAAGCAAAATGTTTGACCCAAACTTTTGTCAAGAGGCCAAACTTTTTTCTCTTTAAAATATGCACAAGAAGATAAGGGTTTTGGGCTATTCAGAGCTGATCATGCTTCATTAGTTTTGTCATGCTTCATTAATGAACTTTTTTGACAATCAGTAGTATTATACACTATTCGTCCAAAAATAAGCTGAATTTCAATTAGTCATAACTTTGTCATAACGATGTATATTTTGCTAAAATTATTTCCACACATTTTATATTAGTTTTTACACCTTCCATATTTTTTTCTGATTTTTTTGATTTTTTTCCAATTTTCTATAAATGTTTAGGTCTTCTCTTTTGAGCCTTCACACTATGACCGGCCAAAGTTTCCAAGTGGATTATTTTATTCTACTTTTTCAGTCTAAAGGCTTCTCCTCAACATAGTTTTGGGCCAGGAAAGTGATGCTTCTCCTCTGGACTTTGGCCCAGTGTGAACCGGCCTTATGCTCGGTACTTGCTCACTTGCCAAGTCAGCATGGGCGAGAAGATCAGTTCTTGGCCAGAAACATTCTGCTATTCCGGAGCTCATCAACCTCATCACTATATAAAGTTTGGAGCAGGTCGCTCTCTCGACCTGACCATTCGAGCACAGTCCTTACTCCAGCCTTGCAGCTTGGAGCCCAGCTGCGCACTGCAAGCTCGCCGGAGTTCGTGCATTGTGTTCAGATCGTGGAAGGGGAGAGGAGTAGTTCGTTGGAGAGTGTCTGATTTCCGAGTTGCCAAAGTTTGTGGTCCAAGACTCGAAGTGCCTAACCCAACTGACTCAGAGATCGTTGTGCAAGTTTGTTTTGTGAGTTGAACGTCTCATCGTATTTAGATGGTTCAGTTGGCCTTCCTCGTTTTCAGATCACAATCAGAATGAACTATTAGTTTGGTCATGTAAAGGTAATTGAGTGCTACACTGATCATTGAAGGCTTCGAAGTTTGTTGACGTTTCTGTCAATACAGTGAGTTTGGCTTTTTCTTTGTTTGTGTTTAGTTTTGATTCTGTTTGACGCAAGTGAGAAATTGAGAGTCTTAGAGTTGGTTCAAGAGTAAGCTCCTTGCGCATGTACCCATTCCCTCAAATCGGTTTGGTAGCAAATTACGCAACGGTTGCAAATATTTTACTTCTGGAGGATAACGTTTTTTGACGTTTTGCAGATAATGTGTAACAGGTGTGTGATGGATCTCAGATTATTGCGCAAAGTTGTAAGGAAAATGAAGTAGTTGTGTGAATTGTACAACTACATAAATGAAGCGAAGAAAAATTTCCTTTGAAGTCAAGAGTATGCACCCTTGGTCTTGCTCTTAGACCTTCAATGCCATGAGGAATAAATTTATAGAATTTTGTGCAACAACTACGATTTTTATTTCTTTCCGAAAATCACTATGGTCTTGGACACGGCATTGTAGGACTAAGAGCGAGACCAAGTGTGGAAATCGTACTACAGATGTTAACAGTTTGCAGAGTTCAGATTTGAACGTATGGAGATCATGAAGTAGTTTTTGTTTCGTGGCGCAGGACAGAGCATTATTTTACAAAATGTAGTCACATAATTCTACAGCGGTTCACCTTGCAACTTCTGAGAACTTCGTAGACTGGATCACTAAGATATTTATCGTGATATTTGTCTGATAAAGTTACTTAAAAGCAATGGCTTGTCAAGTTTTATGAAAATCTATCTTCGTACAAGGTACAAGAAACATCTGAGAATATTTGCTAGGGTAATCCTTACTCTACAGGTGTCGTTACTGTTTGGATAATGCCATCTGGTGATCAGCAAGTCCGTAGTTGATTCCTGGCGCTAGAATTTGGAGGATCATCCAACTCTAGCTCCAAATAGTTGGAGATCGGTTGTCTGATTCTGTGTACAAGTGAGTGGATTGTACCTCCAAGTTGCCAAGCAGAGTGAATGTTTTCTCTGCATACCCAATTTTGATTCTGCTTGGAATGTGTATCATGAATAATGCAGCACAGCCAGTCCTGTTTCTACGTTGGGTTGCAAGCGAGCTCATGAACATCCTTACAAGTTGATTTCAGAGGCGGTACACTAAGTAATACCCATCGAACTTCCCAGGTGGGCCCATGTAGAACCTCCCAACTTGCAGGTTATTGGTTCTACGGTCCGCGGGAGGGATTCCCTGACTAAATTTGGGTTGTAGAACCCGAATTTGCAAAAAAAAAATCTAAAGAAAGACTGTAGAACCCCACATTTGTAATTTCAGGGTTCTACATGTAGAACATGAACAGTGTTCTACATGCTAAAAAAGGGTTCCCCGAGAGTTCGATGGGTATTAGTTAGTGTGCTCCATTTCAGAGTAGAACATTTTGAGGAACTTCTTAAATAAAGTAGACAAGAGCATAATTTACACCCTTAAAATGGACCTGTTGGGCTTATAACTTCCGTATAAACAGGAAAAAATGACCTTCAAAAATATCAAGTTTTGAAGTGCAACGTAACAACCTGCCCATAAACAAAATCTAGAGAAAGGTAGAATGGGAAACCTATAAACTTGAACAGAGGGCACTGGGGAGCTCCTACCTCCACCACTTGTTGAAATAGAATGTAATCCTACATCCTTTGACTTTCTAAACTAGTTGGTCAAGTAGGGGAGCATATTACATTTTATTCCAACACTTTGGAGGGAAAAAGTGGTACATTGAAAAATGCCCATTGAATTCTTTGGAATATTGTGAGTGAGCTCTAGCAGAACATTCCAAGTTGCAAAACATTGCTCCTATGTCTTGCGGGAGGGATTTTCTTCTCAAAATATAGGTTGTAGAATCTGAATTTGGTAGAAAAAAATCAAGAAAAGAGTGTAGCACCCTAAAATTTCAGGATTCTACAGGTTCTACATTCCTAAAAAAGGTTCCACAAAGAGTTTTATTCGTATACATTAGTGTGTCCAGAGGGAAAAGGCCTCCAAACGTCTAGTAGAAGGGAAGACAAAGTGCTGGCGGAAGGAATATTGCCGAAGAAGTGGAATGCTACAAGGATTTGTTTGCTTTGATGGAAACAAGAGAATCACAAATTTGAACATAAGTGTTAGCTAACCTCTAAAACAAATATGGTTTTTCCATCAAAATTATCATTTAAAACCTCTTAATAAAGCTAGCTAGCTATTTCTTTTGACATTGTGACATTTTTTAATGAATCCAACCGGAGAATTTTATACTTATCATAATAAAAAATTCCTTATCCATAATTCTAAGTTAGAATCTAAACCATTTGCAAGATCTTAGCTTCTAAACTTCAAAAACAATTATTTTTCAATCCTTCCTAAAGCTTAAATTTCAATTGTCTTTAATATTCAAAAAATATGACTTTGTATTCTTAGACGATAAAGTTGGTATTGTAATAAGTAAATGAGTTAAAAATTCAAAAAATGAATTCAAAAAAAGAAACTTCAATATTCACATTTAAAAACATTATAAGGTAAATAGAAGTATAAAATGATAATAAAACTAAAATCACCGATTATGTTAACATAAAATACAATAATGTTAATCTCAAGGGTGAGAATGTGGTAAGAATCAATGGTGACCTTTTCCTTTTTTGAAAATTGTTGAAATTCAATTTAAAATGAATCTTGGATGGTTTTTTCTGCCTCGAATTTTTGCAAGTGTCCTAAAAATATGGCTTTTTGTATCATTTGCTTGACTTGACATAACGGAAGAAAGCTTCTATATTCATGAAAATCTACACAATGTGATTCTATATTTATATATTTTGAAAAAATAATTTATAAATTGTTTTAATACTATCATAATTGCGTTAAATAGGGCTAAAATCTTAAACCCTCATAACTCTTTAAATCTTTATCAAAATTCGTTGAGAAGTTCTTGTTTGAAAGATCTTATACATATCTATTTTCAATGAAAAGAACAATGAAAATATTGAGATGATAGGAACCTATCCAAAATCACTAGAGACTCCTTTTGAGTCTTTTCATCCTATAGGGGTCAAAGTATCCATTCTTTGTTACATATACATTGTAATTTTATTTATTCTAAAAAAAGAAATTTAATTATCTTCAACAATAACAATGGCAATTGATGGTAGAAACCATACCATCAATTTTTCTTCTTTGCTTCAATTTTTGTAGCTACACAGATTCTTGAAGAATTGGTGTAATAATTTCTTTATATTCTTCTTTTTTAAAACAAAGGTGAAGAACTTTTACTAAAGAATATAACATAAGGAGTACTGCCTTAATTTAAGAACCAAAATGAATGATGAGCAATTTCAAGCTACATTTCTATTATATGATCAAAATTTCACCAACATAGATTATAATACCTTATTTCGTGAAAGTAATTGAAGAATTTAAAACAACATATAAATAATCCTTCTACTAGTAAGCAAGGTTGCATATTTTTAAAAGACATATGAATTAGGTTTTTCGTAAAGGGAGGATTTAGCCTCTAAAACCGAATCCTTCAAAAACCCAAAAAAATCCAACAAAACCTCACTAGTCTGAACAGTCCAAACTCTCAGTGAGTACAAACACAAGTGAAAATGGGCAAAATTTGTGTAAATGAAGGCAAAACAACCCAAAAATATGGTATAGCCTCTCCTTACAAAGCTCTTAACCTCTCTAACTCAACATGTCATAGTGTAGGATGCCTTGTAGGAATGAAATTCCTGCCTCATAATCCTCCCTGAAATTGCTGACCTAACTCTGTTCATCCAAGTTGACTAACAAAAATCATCCAAGTTGGCTAATAAAAGACATCCACTTGAAATGGATGAAAGTTATGCACTGTCGAATGAAACTAGTCCGAAGAGACCTGCTCGGTCTTCGGTTAATTGTTTCATGTTGGATTTTTCAAGCCACTAATGGATGAATTGACAGACATACTAGCGACACTATCTTGTAGGCGGTGAGCAATGAACGGTGAGTAGTGAGCAGAAAATATTGCATTTTAAATTTTTTTTTAATTTCTTTGATTTTCATTTTTAATTTTTTTTATTTTTTTTTTATTGAATTCACAATGTCATTGTTGAGATCTTTGGATGCACTTCTTTAGTGTATATGAGTTCAAATTTATTTAATTTAGAGTTCAAATTCCTTCATGTTAATTTATTTAATTGTTTCTTTGATAGCCTCGAATCCAAGAAAAGAATATTTGAAAAAGTCAGCAGAATATTTTTCCCGTTTGGGGAACAATTTGTTTGAACATTATCTAAGTCCAAATTGTGGAAAATGGACGTTATAGATTAAACCAGTATTTATTTATATTTGCGGTTTTATATCCAAATAAATGCAAATCAAATGAATTTCGCTTTAAATATGATACGATCTCTACCTAAAAAAATCAAAATAGACCACCGTCGATTCCTTAGATCTATTGAACTGGTTCCACAACTATTGCAAGTAGATCAAGGAGCATCAGGGTAGTAAGGCTAGGAGCTTTGGAGGTTTAGAGGCTCACACTACAATGGACCTCATAATCTTTGATGTTCCAAAGGATTTACCCATTCTAGGATTAGGCCAGGCTGCGGAAATTTCCTCTTGGAACCACCACCCTAAGGATTCTGTAGAGGAGAAAATGAAGTTTTTATGGATCAAGACCCATTTTGAGTTTCCTATTTAGTTTCTTTAGCCTTTAGGATGATGGAGCCTTGATTGTCTTTTATCCTAACTCTAAGTTCATTTTGAATGAACTTCAGTCATTCGCTAAGCCGGATAATTTTTAGGAAGTGGTCAAATGGTTTGCAATCAATGTCCTACCATTGATTGTTCCAAATCATCCTTCTCGCAATCACAAGTATTGCATGGTGAAATGCTTCATCATATGTGAGAATCTGGTGGCGGATGTTCTTAGGTCTAAGTTTTAGTTTTATGACAAGCCTGAGTTTGGTGCCTAAGCCTTTAAATTGTCTTCAAATAGGCATCATACTAATCTGATTACTAGTGACAACATTTGAATTCCAGGCAAAAATTTGCCAGATACCTACCCGTGTAAGGTAGAGGCGAATGGACGCCGGATATATTTGGGCCAATACCCGATGAGTTCCTTGGAATTGACTTGTCGCGGGTATGAGTTGCCAACTAAAAGCCTCCACGATGGCTATGAATGCCATAGAGTCTCATCATTTCTTAGCCAAGATCGCCTGCTGCCTCCACCTCCACGTTTGCACAGCGCCACCCTCCACTTTGCGGAATCACTACCCACATTGGCTTTCCAACCCTCATCGCCTACATTAAGCTCCCCGCCTTCCTCATGTGATCGCTATTTTTGCACTTCATCATCTCCACATAGACCAGTGCCTTCAGCACGCTTCAAAGTAGATTGGGTTTAGTTTTGTCTTTTCTTGTTTCTTGGTGCATGCGACCGTCTTTATGCAGAATTAGACAAGGCTTTAGGTCCCGGGAGGCTAGTTTGACATTGAAGGCAATAGCATTTAAGGAAGTGCCTTCTCAACCCTCATGCACTCACTGCTTGCTTTGCATCGTACGGGCATCGTACTCCCTCGTCAGGTTTTGTCCGCAGAGTTTGTTGTTTTCTCTCAATTGAGAATGAAGCCTTTTGGAGCTAAGGTTCAGCGCCCACTCCATAGATTTCTTTATAAGGGTTGGGTCGAGGGTTTGAGTAGAAACTTTGAGGTTGGCTTGGTTGCGGCATTGCTTGACGGTGTGAAGTTGGAGTTTTCTCCAACCTTCAGCCTACAGGCTGGACTGACCTAGGGGATTGTGAGATTGATGAAGCCTACTCTACCTCGGTGAAGCTGCAAATATATAAGGTGGTGGTTGGGGTAGTGAACGCACGTGAGTTGCTGGAGTTGAAGAAGAGGTGGAAAAGTTCTGATCACTACCGCCACTTCTAGGCCGACTCATAGATAGAGTCAATTGTGGAAGAGTCGGGTGTTATTACTCGTATGCGTTGCAAAATATATAGTGATGTTGCGGGAAGGAATAAACTTCTTGTTCCTGAGCTAGACTCGCTATATAAACATATTGGGAGGAGGAGGGCAATGGTGGATATCGAGAAGGTGAGGCGTGGAGAATACTATTACGTGGGCACAAATCAACACGTCAAAGATGAACGTGTTTTCTTTGCCAAGGGCTTCCAGACTCTTATCACCAAGATTTAGGCTGAGGTTACAAAGGAGAGACGCCAAAAGATAATTCAATTCCACTGTTGCTTTCAAGTCCTACAATAAGAACGCCCGATGGCGGCTGTCACTGCCATGCACGAACTCCTCCTCCAACTGCATGGGGGGAGAGCACACTAAAGTGAACCACAAAGTGCAAAATGTGACCACCAACAAGTGAATATGAAGTGTGCTGTTTTTTAAGGCTCAAAGCTGATTTTGAGCATTTTGGTGTAGTTTTTGAGCATTTTAGTCACTTTCTAGGGTGTCATAAGGTATCTTATATACATCTTCATAAAAAGAATATCTTCAATTGAAACTTAATTTGACCACTAGTTCTAATTCATGAAAATGAACTTTTCCAAAGTCTTAATTTCTTCATTTGGAGCCATCTATTGTCTTTAGAGGATGTTTTTTTCAATTTGAAAAACAATGTTCGGTGAAAAAAAACGCACAAAAAGTACCGTGGAAGTGACCCTCTTAAAAAGTATCCTTGCGGTACTTTTGGAACCCTAAACCAATCAATGAGTATATTAATTGACTATTTTAGAATACTTCTTAAACATATAGAGTGCACCGCGAAATTAAAAGTGATTTTGGACAAAACCCTAAACCGTTATGTTCACTTTTCTAAATGACAACCATTCACTTTGCCTGACTTTGACGTCTCCGTTTTCCATTGTAAACTCAATATCTTTTCTCGCAACTTTGGGAAGTTGAAGAAGATCAAGTCTACTTTCCGTATCCCAAACTTAATTTTGCATCAACATATCGTAAATCCCACTTTCTCTAGTCTTTACAGAAGGGGCTGAAATTGGAAATAAGATAAGCACTTTTGTGGTTCACTTTATTGTGCTTCCCCCGATGTGAGTATGCTTTGATCCTTTCATTGTCCCCCCCCCCCCCCCCCCCCCCCCCCCCCCCTTCAAAAACTTAGGATCTTTGGTGCATGCATGTGCATGCATGGTTGGGGTTTGTTCAAGGTTGAGGGTGTGGTTTTTGTCTTGCTTGCAAATTGTCTTCATCATATTGCTCTTGGTTTAGGGTTGTCTTGATCATGCTAGCTTCCATTGCTAATCGTCTTGATTCTGCTCCTCTCAATCTAGGCCTTGTCTTATCGTCTTGCTCTTAGTCTTGCTATTGGTTGCTGCCCTTTCTTTATTGTGGTGTAGCTCTTACTTGTTGATGATCGTGTTTTCATGCCAAGCTAATCCTCTTTTTGATCGTCTGTTTATTTTGCACATGCCGGAGCTTCTCAAGAAGCATTGGAATTAGGTCTCACATTGGGTTTTTGCCATTGCTATGGCGGCGATTTGTTCTAATCGGTTGATATAGGTTATTGCAAAAGCAAGTTGTATTTCAACAGGTATAGAAGAGGTGACCTTGGTAGACAATTCCCAATAGTTATTAGTGCATGTCTATTTTTTTGTCAATTTCTCACGTTAGTTCCACATGATATCAGTTCGTCGTCTTGATGTGGATGTTGACGCAGCAAATCTCACGAAGTTGATTACTGAACAAATTTTCTATCATGTTGAACTTAGTGAGCAAATGTTTGCTAAGCAACTCATCTATTCGAAGCTAAGGGGCATCTGTCTTTCAAGGTGCTCGGTATGGTGTCATGCAGTGTTTGAAATCCAAATATGCTCCATATGTTATCCATGTTCAGAACTTTGCACATCGGTCTAATATGGTTGTAGAGGCTATGTCTAATTTTCCGTTTGAGCAGAAGTTGGAGGCTTTGTGCAAAAGCCTGCATTTGTATTTTTAAGAGTCTCCCAAGCGTCACCTTGAGTTCACAAAACTTTCTGAAGTTGTAGATATAGAGGAACTCAAAACCCTTATGCAGGTTCAGACTCAAGGGTATCCCTACTTGAGTGCCCATTAGGGGAAGTTTGGGGTCTCCTAAGGGCCTTTTCCATGAAATCTGTGCCTGAATTTTTGCCATGCCCGTGCACTTTACCTGCTGGCACCAATGGTGCCAGCATGTCGCCAAATGCTGCCAGCAGTGCCAGCAGTTGGCATTTGGGGGGTCCAGCCAATCGCTTCCCTTCCCCACCCCACCCCACCCCACCCCCCCATTGGACAATACAAGCAGTAATGACACTGTCACCGAGCGTGTGCCCACTACTCTCACCCCATTGGACAATACCGGATCCTGTTGTCAGCGCGGCGAATCCTGTTGTCAGCGGGGCGAATTTTGTTGTCAGCGGGCAGGATATCCACCAATGAGATTTCGCAGAGAAGTGTCAGCGGGCAGGAAGCTCACCTAATCCGGGTTGTCTTACAAGGCCCTTAGGAGACCCCATTTTTCCCCTAATGTCAAGCGGATTTCTTCATAGTACAAACTCTGATTGTTAAATTTGCACAAGATGCAACAACAAAAAACCTCACCTTCCTCCTTAATGTTGCGACCTTACTTGCATTGTCTTGCATCTTGTCCGTGCTACAGTGTATTCAATCCTTGATCAAATTTGCCCAAGCTCAAAATGTCCTTACCTTTCCAAGCCTTACTTTTTTAGGCTTTTCATCATGTAATACATATTCATTCATACACCATATCCCATGAGTGGGTCACTCATCTTAACAATGGCCATGAGACTCTCGGATTTTGTATACATAGGCATACCTATGCTCCACATATGGTTGATGCAATAACTGGCCACCAAATACATGTCTTACGGGACGATCTCAAGACTCTGGTCTCGGCTGCCAAACGGTAGCGTTCTACTGCTGCATAGATGTTGATCTCTAAACTGGATTAAATATTTCCGAAATGTGACGTTATAGAGGCATTAGAGGTGGTATTTGCTCAGTATTGATTGCGGGAGGGATGTGACGGGTTGTTCCCTCACACTTGCAGGTGACTAAAGAGTGGTTCATTGAAATGAAGGTTGTCGATGGCACCAAACGACAGAGTTGTAAGGTCAGGGCTTTGTTGGACGGCCATTTGTTGTCAATGCAACATCGTCTCTTCAAATTGACAATGAAGTCACATGCTTCTAAAGTAATGGAGAAGCTAGATGATGTCAATCTTGTTACAAAGATGCAGCAAAAGTTGGGGTGCAATGCTTTGCTGTTGAACAAGCTCTAGGAACACTTTAAGCTTGTTGAAATTAACGTAATTGCAATTCTCTCTTGAAGATGAGAGGACCTTCTCAACATTGACCTTTTTGAAAAGCAAGGTTAGTAACCGACTCTAAAGCAACTTAGACACTTGCATCAAAATGCTTTTACAGACATGGAATCATCTTGAATCCTTCTTTTACAGTAAAGCATTTGATCATTGGAGGGAAGGAAGGGAGAAATTGGGTGTTAGTTTGTAAGATCTTGTGTCTCCATAATATCAGCAAGTTTTTTGATTTTTAATTACATATTATTCTCTCATGTATAATACTAACAAGATTGGAGGTGTGTGGGATTAAACGCTACAGTGGGTAGATTCCTTGGGAATGGAGTTTGATTCCCCCGTTTAATGCTAATTACTTGCACAAGAGGAGAAGAGTGCCCCTAAGCAATCTTGTAAGTAAGTCTATACATTCTTGTGCTATTTATTTCTGAAATTTTGAATGTTTTTAAATCAACCCATTTAATTTCATACAAATTTCCTATCGAAACGACGCTTGAAAGCGGTGAAGGCTTCTAGCAATCAGATTGGTAGATCTATTCTCTCGTGCCATCTCAATAAGATTAAAAGCCCAATAAGGCCTCTTAGCTTCCTTTTTATGCTGAGATGGCAGCTCAAGCTTATGTAGCGGCTCCATCTTCTTTTTCTTCACCTACTGGACATAGTATTTAACGCAATGCAAAGATACGCCTAGATATTGCTGTTGAAGTTGATTGCATGGTCTTATTTAGTGATAGTGACTCATCTCATGGTTGAATTCATCCCTCTAGCAATGACAATATGTGTAATTGATCATTGCATATTTACTATATAGTGTTTTCTATTTCCTACTGCTATATCATATATTGAGTTTGACTTTGTATTTTCAATATTTCCTAAAACCTCGTTAGTATGTTTTCATTTCCATACTATCAAGGCTCTACGTGTAATTATTCACTTTGGCCATGAAAAAGGCCCATAATTTTAATTATATTCTATGGGCTTTATTTTTTTAATTTACCGTGCAAAAGCTTTGTTCATGGTTAATACGCGGTCTGATGTTATTTAATTCAAGGTGCAGAAACTGTGTTTAATATTTTAGTCACAGTTCAACTTTTCAGTGACAGTTACAGTAAAAACAATCCATTTTTCAAAATAGTCTCAAGACTAAAGATTGCACATTGCCTCGCTAACAACGAGATAAGGTACAATGCTCTTAAACCGTCCGGCACCCCAAAACCAACCAGTAGATTTCCCAAAACCAATCAGGCCTAATTCCTAGATTTTAGAAAACAGATGTACCTCATTTGTACATTTGAGTAAGTGGTTGGTTTAAGGTCATGTACACTTTTGACTTCAGAAATTTCTAGCAAATTCAGCTTTTGCTATTTAATTGTGGAAATTTTTGCACTCACTCTCCCTCCTGTTTCCGCATCCAAGAAAAATTTCAAATAATAGACACGAAGTCGACAACAATGCTGAATCGCTTATTCGGACGGTTTAAGAGCATTGTACCTTAAACCGGTGCATCATTGCTCCCGGTGCATCATTGCTATGGCAGACCAAAAGCTAAAACTAATATTTCTTGAATGGTAAATCCATAATTTTTTAATCGGTAACCTTAAAACCGTTACACAATAATAGGGCCTACTTCTTCTATGTCGTTGAAGTTTCTAAACTATTTCTTCACAGTATTTTACTAATCCATGTTAAATAGTATATCTTCAATTCCATTGTTCACTATGAACACAGCTATAATGGATTTATAACTTATGACAAAGTAATGGTTTCAGTATATAAAAATTTCAAAGACAAAGCGAGGATTCGAGGAATAGTTTAATCACCATTTAACGTGTGCAGAATCACCCTGATCCCATTAAATTCTACCATTTACGTAACCCAACTCCTTCACACATTTCCTCCCAAATTCCAATTCAAACTTGCTTGTAAAATGCTTGAAGTAAACTGTAAAATTCAAACTTCTCTCACTGTGACCAGTGACCACCACATGCTACCCATGTGCACCAAATCTCAATGCACAACCACTGATCTTTTCCCGTATCCTCCGGTCACATGATTTTGGTGCCCAAAGCATCATTGTGTACAGTACACCCCCCTTATCCACCGGTCACATGATCACACCGGTGCCTGATGCATCATTGTGTATTCTGTGGGATTTGAACATTTTGTGACAGTTTGGATAGGAGTTGCTGACAGTTTTGATACAAGTTGCCGGTGTTACTGGACAGATACATATTTACCTCAGACTGAGTCCATCTCAGCTTTCTCCAAGGAGTTAAATTGTGTACTCTGCCTTTGGTGTGTTTCAAGTCAACCTGAACCTGCCAAGTCACTACCTCTCCGGTGTAGGAACTTACTTCAATGGCAATGGCCAAACCATTTTTACCATTCTTTACAGTTCGATTTGTGACAACAGGGTAAAACAAAACAACAACTTATGGCTAAACAAAACATTGAAGATAAGCACTGCCTTGTGCTTAGCGTGTTTGGGATATTTAAGGTGGTTTCCCCATTCCCAACTGGCTCCTTTCACCAACAGCTAGGAGTATTTTCCGCAATCAATGCTCTAATGATGTTGGTTGTAGCATGAATTCCGGTTGGTAGTGGGTTTTCTTTTGTTGGTTTTAGCACATGTAAGTGTGGTTATGGATTTGCTGTAGTTGGTTTAAGCATCTTTAGTACACAAAAAGAGGTGTACCTATATGATGTGAATGGGATGGGTCATACTGCAACTTTGAAAATTTATAACTAATTCATTCTTCATCCAAAAATTATGTTTCAACTTGTGTTGGATTCCATTTTTTCTTGCGTACCTCTAAAAAATAACAACACCAAATAATATCAATGGCTCATATCTGTATTTCTTATTCAGTTGGGAATAGGGAAACCACCTTAGACCAAGGCTCAAAGCCATGTAGACCTTCTTTCATCCAAAGAGCTCAAGTAATGGAATCCTTTTCGTCCCTTTCGATTTTTCTCCAGAAAGGAGGAAACGGCCAAGAGTCAGTTACTGTAGGCCGTTGGCAATTTGCCTCCCATTGGCAATCTGCCCCAGAGATCAGGTTAAACATGCAGCCCTCTTCTAGGCGCATAGCGTAGCCATAAATGGGCTACTTCCTGCAGGTCTTACACAACTTCAACGTGGAGAACTGTGGGTCACAAATGACAATTTAAGTAATTTACAAGTTGACAGTAGAGCTTCGCACAGGTAAGTCATCATGGCTCTCAAACCGATGTTCAGCAATAGAAAGCTCAAAGACTGCTGTAGACATTGACATGCTCACCTTGCCTGTCCAATCTGAGAAGCTGTGTAACCCATTCTGCAGCTCTCTTCTCAATCACAAGCTTTCGGTGTCATCCCTCCGTTTGGGTGCATGTAAGTGTTCTTTAGAATTGTGTAACTGGCTCGTGGATAGGACCATACAGTACAGTGTGTGTGTTTTTTAAAGTCGGGTTATGGGCTTTGACCCCAATGTGAATAATTGAGCTGCGGAGAGCAAGCCTGTAGTCAAATACCTTGAAGTGGGTCGGGGTTCCTTTGTCACAAACCCACATTTCAATGTTTTGCTTCTCCGTGTGCGTTGTCTTCACTAGTACGGACTCTGTCCTGTTGGTAAACACACAGTTGTGATTTTGCAATTACTTTTGTCACGTGCATATCAGGGTTTGTGGTTTTGGTGATGTAAGAGAAAAGCTCGATATGTAGTATGGATTTATTCACTTAGGGTCCCGCCGGAGATGATCACACAGTAATGCTCCTTACTCCTCCTCGTTCTGCAGATTAGTGGCAGACCACATATCGTTGTTTCCGTCGCAATATCTGAAGGAGTAGCTAGCGTAAGTCGTAGCAATGGCGATCAAAGTGTACGGCATGTCGACTTACAACTGTCAGCGAGTGTCATTGGCTCTCCTGGAGTTTGGGGTATGATTCATCCTTTCCTTAATGTTATCAACCATTGTTGTACCAAACAATTTCCTCAGCTCAAATTTATATTAAACATGTTTAGAGAACAGCAGGTGAAGTAGCACCACAATGAACTTTCCAGAAGATCAGTTATTCTCCAGCAACTTTGATGACCCAAATTTTTCAGAGTAGAAGACTACAAGAGTATTGTAGTTGCTCGCTACAGTCGAATCGTCCACTCTGCCGACTAAACTATTTCCTCTGGCAGGTCGAAGATTTTGACTTGACCCTGGTGGACTTGAAAGCTAGGGAACACTTTTCGCCAGAATACCTCGCCATGCAGGTTTGGAGAACTCTTTACCTGGTGATCAGTATGTAAGTCTGGAACCTAGGTTCAGCAAATGACTCGAGTTAATGTAATGCTCACCAAATTCTAGATTCTGAAGTTCAATTTATAAGTCTGAAGTTGAGCCTGACCGCATCTAATCGAACTGGATTGACATGTGCCAGCCCTTTCATCAAGTCCCGGTGTTTGAATCTGGCGACTTTCGTCTTTACGGTAATGCCCAATCCACCTCTCCTAGATGCAAAATCTTTCCTCAGTCCCTTATTTTCTACACATATTTCTGAGTCAACATGGAATAAATAACAAATCCAGCTCACTCCTATATCATTGATCGACGTGTTTGAACTTCATTCTCGATGATCTGCCCACAACGTCTTGAATGGTACTGATATATCGATGACTCATCAATGAAGCCCATGATCGCACCTATCTTCTACAGAATCTCGAGCCATTGTCCGCTACATTGCCGAGAAGTACAAAGATGCAGGACCTAACATACTGGGGAGCACACTGGAGGAGAAGGCGCTGGTCAATCAGTGGGTAGATGTGGAAGCACATCAGTTCAACGACTTCGCCTTCGCACCATGGAGCATGGAGTACTACTTGAGCTGGATGATGAAGCGGCCCCTGAACGAGGCGCTCGTAGCGCCACTGTATGAAAAGCTTGGGTACTTTCTGGATGTGGCTGAGAAGCACCTGTCGAAGACCAAGTATCTGGCCGGGAATTTCTTCAGCATGGTGGACTTAAACATTGCCCCGAGTCTTCTGAGGGTGAGTGTGCTTCAGCCTGAGCTTATCAACGACCGGAAGAATGTTAAGCAATGGTACGAGTCCATCACATCTCGACCTGCATTCAAGAAGATGCTGGAGGTTGACGAAGGCTGGAGGTTCCCATATGGTCCCTTCACAAACGAGGAGGCCCAGAAGCTAAGGACCTCCTAGGAAGTAATTGGAAGAGAAGGTCATGCAGAAAGGTTAAGACTGGGAGCTGTTTCTCTCGCTGCTTGGTTTTAGAAAGGAGACTATCATATGGCATTTATATGTCTCTAAGTCCAGATGTTGGTTTTGTTTCGTTTGTTTCTGATATTGCTATAGAAACAATGATAAGAGATATGATCTGCCCTTGCCATTGCAACGTATGAGTTATAGATACCGTGACAAGTACATGTTACATTTCAAAAGCTTGAATCAAAATTTGTGGTAGCATGAAGTATGTTCCGAGGATTGTTAGTGTGGGAAATGGAAACAGGAGCGGAACAACATTCTGCCAGTATTTTCTCTACCTTGACGGAAGACACGAGAAAAGTTTGCAAAGGTTTTAGTTTTTATGTCCGATGACAATGGATCAGGAGGTTTTTGGAGGTAGTCTTTACAAGCTAATGATGTGGTAATCGCATGTGGAGTATTTTACTATAATTATATCAATTTAATATATGTAATTTATAATTGTAAAAAGGGATGTACATTTCATTTGATGTTTCAATTACACATATATACCATCAATTACAATTATACAAATCATGTATTGCTGATCACATATGCATCCACATACACTTTATCACGAGGACTATAATTTGGATGTAACCATGCATACATGTGAAACATAAAAACATCACAAACATCAAAATGCATACACATGCACACATAGCAAAAGCTACAAATCAAATACCCTTGCACGTTCATAGCAGAATTACAAATCATGTAACAATATATAAACTACAATGAATTACTACATATACACATTATATTCAATATTTTTCAAAATGTAGGTATCTACATTTATTTAAATGAATCATCGTATTTCTTACTTTCCATAATGTTTCTAACAACGGTATCTTGTCATATGGATAAAGACACAAATTCCATTGTTGTAGTATCGCAGCAGATTTGTTACCAGGCACACAAAATTATTTCATTTTTTTGGAAAAAGTAAAGTTTGAGCTTTGCTTCTTATAAATTGATTTTCTTAATTTTTTTTTTAGTAAAAAAAAAAACCCACTAAAAATAATCTTAAATGGCTTAGAAATAACAAATATAACAAAAAACAATTTTTTCAATTTTTTTTCTTTACTTCATAATTTTCTAATTTTCTGCGTTTTCTACGTTTTATATTTTTGTAATTATTTTTGGACGAACCTCCTATGATACTATGGGAGCCGACTGTTTTTTAATTCGTTGTTGCACTTCGTCAGTGGGACAGCAATCTTTGGACGAGTGTAATGAAAGCATACATCTAGCAATTGCGTCTGCACGAGAGTTACACGGGCATGGGCGACCGTGGCGACACAATGTGGTCATTCCCAGACGCGGTTCTCCGGGAACGCCTGAGAACAAATCTCGGGAACACCGCCCTTGCTGACTCCACTAGACGCGAACGCGAGAACGTCTCTGGAAACGTCTATGCTCTCACGAGATGCGCACCTCCGACTCAGCACGCTAAAAAGCACGTCCCAGACCTAATTCCAAACCTGGGCACGCGCCAAACACACGCCCCCAAACCTCACCCCGAACCTAAAACCCTACCACATCTCGTAAGCCCAGCTACTGGCCAGCCTCGGCAACACGAAATCCGCCCCCGCAATGCCGAACCTACTCCGAACCTCCTCCGAACCTACCCCGAGCCTCCGCCGAGCCTCCACCGAGCCTGATCCTGCGTTTCCGGTGCTTCGTTGGAGAGTTGCGTGAGCATGTTGGGAAAATTGCGGCTTTTGTAGAGTTCAAGTTGGTTACATTGTGAAGCTTGGGTTATGTGTAAAGGTGGGTTCATCTTTTGGGTTGGGTAGTGGTTTGTGTTTTTCTGTGTTGAAGTCTGTGGTGGTTACTTTGGGATTCGGAGTTGAGGGTGAGTGGGAGTTAGGCGGAATCGATTCGGAATTATGTCGTTGCAGGAGCAAGCCACGAGGCGGAGTGGTGTGAAGCAGGAGGATGCGTTCGCGATTGACGAGGTGAATTTGTTCCAGAGACTGGGTCTTGACACCTTCATCAAGCTTTCCACCGAATTTTATACTCGGTGTGTGTCTTCATGCTTTTTGTTTTTTTGTTTAAGTTGGAGTTGTGTGTGGACTCTGTGCCCACCCAGGCTACTTTGTGAAGTGGGTGAGGGCCTACTTCAAGGTTTTTGTATTAGAATATCTGCTCTGAAAGGTTCTTGTATTAAAGTAAGTGCTTTAAGAGTAAGGAAGGTGAGTTTTTTGAGTGAGAAAGGATCGAGGTGACAAGTAAATCTATTAAATATTGACAAATAAATATAATTTAATTTCTTATTCTTGAAGAGAGAGTTATGTTAAATTGATGCACTGATGGTTATGTTCTGGAAAGTAAGGATACTGTTCATTCACAAGGGCCTTGTATGCTAGTTTGGCTGAGTTGAATTGTGCACTCCTCTGTTTCTAGAAATACTGCACAATGCTTTTCTTGGATAAGTATGATTTTTCCTTAGTCTTTCGTAGATGGAGAGTGAAACGACTGATGTATAATTCAAGGCACGAGTGTTGTAGCAAGTCAAATAATTTATTCCATTTGGCCGATGTAAATTTTGTGTAATCAAGGAGGCTTTTTTGATGCAGGGTTTATGACGATGACCAGGAGTGGTTTCGAAAAATCTTTGCGGGTTCCACCAAAGAGGATGCAATTAGGAACCAGTACGAATTCTTTGTTCAGCGTATGGGAGGGCCCCCTTTGTACTCTCAACGGAAAGGTGAAGGGTTGATTTCTTCATGGTTCATATTTTGAATTCTCTGCAAATCTTATTTGAAGCAGTTCATGTACAGACAATAGTTACAGGAAATACCTGAGGCAGAAATTTCGAATTTTCCTTTGGACGAGAGGTGAGTGTTGGAAACTGACTTTGTTTCTAAATTCTTTCATGCAGGGCATCCTGCTTTGATTGGACGGCATGGTCCTTTTACGGTCAATGAGCCAGCAGCTGAGCGTTGGCTACAGCATATGCAAGCTGCATTGGACGTAGTTAATGAAATTGATGCCGATTCTAAGAAGCGCATGTTTGATTTTTTCAAGTAAGTGCTCCCTTCTAGCCATGTGCCTGCCGTTTTTCTGATAGATACCATCCATGGTTCTTGGAATTATGAACTAGAGTCAGTATCGTTGCCACGTTATTGATGTATGTAAATGCAGGTGGGCTAGTGTAGTTCGTACGACTTTTCCAACTACTAACATTCTGCTAAATCCTTTGCGTTACAAGTATCCTTCTCTATCTCACTCACACGAAGGGGATCCATTGTCTTTGTCCAATACTTGCCCTTATCGTGAGTGCTCACAATGTGGGCTTCATCTACGCAGGCACACAGCTTATTTCTTGGTGGCTGGGAAGGAGATCATGAATCGTCGCAATGCCATGTGATCATGTTCAATATAATTGTTTCTGCAAGTTGTCTCCTGTAGTTTGAATCGTGTCAGTAAAAGTGTGATTGGTTGGACACAAATCAGATCATGATTGAGATGGAAGCTCGCGTTGACAGAGGGTTGATGCTAGTTGTAGTTCATTTCTTCTACACCACTAGGTATTCTTTGAGCTCTTTGTTAGCTCTCCGACCAATCAATATTTCTAGGTACGAGAAGTCGTTTTTTTATAGCAGTATATTGATCATGCAGACTCCCTATCCTTGTAACTATTGGGAAAGAACATTCATTGACACGAACTGATTTTGTAGTGACCCCAAGCTTTGGCCTCATTCAACGGTGATACCTCTAAAGTGAAAAATTTGAAGCGAAGATCTTTATTTTTTTGTGCTCAAATTTCTCAATAATCATGGTTTCCCTGTTCTATGGTGCCCAAGAACGAAGCCAAAACTTTGCTCCTGGATTTTTCACTAGTGTTGTCTTCAAAACCAGTGTCGGAGAACTCGTATAAACAACTCACTCAAATTCATTCACTGCTTCGAAGAAACCTTTTATCGGACGAAATCATGGAATGTGAGTCGTTCATCAAAGCGAGTCAAAGATATCCACTACCCTTGAGGAACGCTGCCAAAGCTCCATGTTTGATAACTCTCACTTCATCTCCTCACATCCACAATCCTCTCTTAATCACTCATTTAACCACTTCTTAACGACTTCCACAGATCTAACCTTCAACAACATGACGCCGGTTCTGCGAAACCTCCAAAAGATCCTCGTAACCGCGCTCACATCCGCAAAGCAATTAGAAGCCTCCAAGCACATACGAAAAGAGGAGGATTGCTTACATGCTCAACTCTGTCTCCAAACAAGCATCCCCCATCAAATCAAACACCTTCATCAACATCATGTCTACGAACATCCTCTCCTTGGCAGGAGCTGCCCAATAGAACAGATCCGAGATTCATGAGTTCATGGAGATTCGAAGACGAGACCTCCAACCCCGGGCAGGGCTCGGGCAGCACAGGGAGTGCCCCAGTCTGATGGGGCCCAGAGATCCACGTCACCAGTACACCAAGCCCACAGCCCGCGTCCTCGCTGGCACCGCGACAGAGCAGGCGGGCCCGGGGCCAACGGTCGCATTCGCCCGCCAAGACATTCAAACCCCGCCTGAACCCGGCCTCCGCCACTCCTCACACCGCTCCCCCTCCCCTGCCCAATACCCAGACGATACTCCCCCTATACCACTCCGATACCCGAAACTTACCTAGGCGGATATCTTAACAAAACCCCAACCTTCACAGCTCCCCGCGCACTTGCATTCCAGTTCCTCGCCACAGGCGCTCCGTCGCAGCAATCGCAGCTCGCGTAGAACAGAAAACACCTAACGATGAGCCTTGTGGCTCACTCTTCATCCATCGCGGCGTCACTTTCCCGTTGGAATGACCTCCGCAGGGCCACGATTGCCAACGTTTTCACTCTGTTGCGATCGCTTGAGTGCGATGCGGGAGCTTTGATGCCGGTTTCGTGATTTCGGAGCGTAGACGTCGCTGGCTTGCAGGTACGGTTGGTGTTTCTCGCTTATCGTCTTTTCCAGTGGTTTCTCTTTCGAACGAGCTACGGAGTCCCGGGTTTTAGAGTGTTTTCACGTATTTTGGAACATTTTGTCATTTTGTTTTTTGGTGCGGGTGGTTTCGGTTTAGCCATTTTGTGATTGCAGGCAGTGGAGCGATGGTGCTAATTCAGTTTCTGTTGTCATTGTTGCTTAGCGGTCTAAGCGTCGCGTTCGTGTTTGAATGAGCTCCGGAGTGCGAGGTTTTCAAAGATTTTCTGTAGTTTTGGCGTTTCGTTTGCTTGAGTTTTGGTAGTGGTTCTGTGGTTGTTGACAGTGGAACGACAGCGTTAGTTTGTCAGTGTTTTTAGGTCAGTGTTTTAAGTTAAGCTTACTCGTTTGGATGAGGTCCGGAGTGCGAGGTTTCAACTGGTTTTGCGATTTTTGGTTTTCGTGTTGGAGCTTTGATAGGAGTTTTGTGGTTGCAGATAGTAGAGCGACGGCGGAGGTGTGTGGTTGAGGACGGTGTTCGTGTGTGGCAATGGGAGCTTGCCGTTGCCGTTGTGGTGGTGGCGAGAATGCAGGTTGTGAAGGTGACGGGGAAGTGCTTGACGATGGATTTGAGGTGATGATGGAGTCTTAGGGTTCCGGGAGTGGTGTGAGGCAGTTAGGCGAGTGCTGTGTTGGAGTAGGAGAGATGAGAGGCGGCATGGCGGGGTCAGGTGTGGACGAGAAGGAGAATACGCCGGTGCGGGGGACGGAGAAGAAAGGGAAGGAGAGGAGGAGGAGTAGCGCGGGGAGTGGGCGGAGGTTGAGCATTAGCGGTTCCAAGCCGCGGCTGCATTATTTGAGAGTGACTAATCGGTTTCAGCGGAAGGGAGGGTTTGGGCGCGGACGCATTACTGCGCATCGGCCGGTTCAATTTGACGGCAGTCCGTATGAATTCAGCTTGAGGTACTTGCCCTCTGCGTCTCTTTTGTTCTGTATTTAAGATCTATCGATAAGTCTTATCTGGAATATTTGTGCGACCTGTGTAAGCAGTTGCTCCGAAAACATGTTTATCTATAACTCGGTCGCAGCCAGCCACTTCAAGCGGTGTTGTCGATGTGTTCGAGGCGTGCACATTCTGGACATGGATTTTTTCAGTTGGACTAGTTGTTTGGTGAACACGAGAATTATTTGTATTTTTGAGAGAAACGGCCCAATCTTAGGCTTCGGGGTTGAATTCTGAGAGATGATGGCATGCTACATTGGATGGCACGGGTTAACGAGGAAGTGTACACGTGGGGCGGACAGGCCGTTGAACGTTCTTTTCAGGCATTAGACATTTAGTTATTTTTTCTCTCTCTCAATGCTTCCATCTGAGAGTCTTGAGAATCTTGACATTCAGGTCTGACAGCGAAGGAGACAAGAGAAAGTCCTTCGTAGTTTTTGAAGATGATATGGACTCTATGAGCTCTAAATCAAGACAATTAGAATGTGCAACGGACTCGAAAAGCACGGGGAAGTTCAAGAATGCTACAGGAGAGAATTGCAGCACGCCCAAGCCACAGAGCACAGAAGAGCAGCTTTCATCAAGAACATTGCCTCTGCAAGGGTCGATCAACCATGTTCTCGAAAATTTTGTAGCCTTTCGAGCTCGTTATAAGTGTAAGTTGAGTTCTGTCTTCTACTGCATTGCATTATTTAAGCACTCTGGAATAAGTTTAACCTTCCGACTTCGAACTCCAAGGGTTAATTTTTAGAACTATCAGGCATTGAATAGAGGTTTGTCAGACAATTACCCTTCCATTTCTCTTGGTGTGGAACAGTCGCTGTTTCTAATCGCTCACATGTTTGTGCTACATCATCGGATTGCAGCTATGTTTTCTGCAAAATTGAGATCACGATCAGCAGCTCCATTACTGGGGCCTATTAACCAGCAAGAATCAGGCTCAAGACCATCTTTGAAAATCCTAGCAGCAAAATGGCAGCGTGGTGGAAGACGGAGTTTATTTACCCAGCGCTCGCTTGACACGAGCGAGTTTGATGATCTTGAACAGACATTCAGGAAGATGGACGAAGAGGATCTCGAGAGGGAGATGCAGGAAAGGAATCTCGAGAGGGAGATGCAGAAGTACAATCTCGAGAGGGAAATGCACAAATACGACCTCGAGAATGTGATGCAACCGAGAAGTCAGACAGAAAACGAGGAGCCGTTTGTTTCTGTAGAAGCCAGTGAGTCGCACGAGACAGGTATGTGGATCTCATCCTGAAAGATGAACAATGTTCTAGCCATTCCAGCATGTCACGAAAAAGTTGTTCTTGATGATATATTGCTTTCTGAAATCAATATTCACTTTCCTACATGATATTATGATTTCATTTTTCTCATATTGCAAGTTCTGCATCTCAGTCATGGTACCTGTAGAAGAGCAAGCAAATGTTGGTGAACTGGCGCCTGAGCCCTTCAATAGTCGGGAATGTGAACTCTTAAGCCCCAGGAATGGCGGGCTTGAAACTGAAGACGAAGCTGCAAATATAGATTTGACCACGCCCCTGCCAAACGACCCTAAAGGGAAGCTGAGGTTGGACCATGAGGTTCCGTTCCCAGAGGCCACGCCTGTCATCTTGGAGCTTGGAGTTTCACCTGAAGCAAGTGAGACTGATAGAGGTAAGCGGAACTGTCTCTGGGACACTCTTATTGCATCTGCTAATTGAGTCAAACGCCTGACCGTCTTACTGAAATATAGTAGTTGATCATCTTATGGAGTCCAGGACAAGGTCGTGCTGTATCTGGCAGTCACAATGTCCCAGTCCCTAATGTCTGTTTTGATTACTTAACTTGATACTTTATTATCTTAATAACTGTTCTCGTGAGCCTTCTTCGGCAATTTTTTACAAAAGATCTCGAACGGAGGGTGCAGTATCTGAGCTTGCAACTGAAATTGTTTACTTTTTTTGTGTCTGGTGATATCCATCAGTTATCAATCAATTGACTCCTCCAGCAATCAAGCAACCGACTTCTCCAACAAGTCCCCCATTTTCCGGTTGCAACAACCAAGACTCTGACACTCTCCAGCAAATTCCTGTTGAAGGTGAGTCCGAGTTTTTTTCACGTCATTTCCTATATTGTCACGCCACATGTTAAGTGTAAAATATAGCTGATAGATGGTATCTTCCGTGAAAGCATGTCATGTTTAGAGAATGTAGACTTGCAATCGCAAGCATGAGGGATGCTATCCAATCGGTACTTAACGACTAAGTCATCTAACGTGCTTTAGAGTCTTTAATCTTCACTTACTATAGTACCACACCAATGCCCTGTGTAGTAGCCTCCCTGTTTCATTACTCACTGCTTCGTTCATTTATGTATTAAAATTTTGAAGTATATAGTGCCCGTTCATTTTGTGTCTGAACTTTTTCAGCAAATTATACGGTCGCATGTGATTCTGGTGTACTATTCTTCATATGTGTGTTCTTGATTAAACAGTTGAATCAGAGATTGCACAAACTGTGGAAGCTGTTCAAGTTTGGTCAGTGGAACTAGATCCTAGCCGCAGAAGACGGGAGACCATGCAGTGCCACGGCAACCGGCGTTCCCCGTGGATAAAAACTCTTGTCCTCTCCTCATTTCAACCAGTCCACCAGTCGCCAGATACCACTGCTGACGATGTGCTACGAACTGCTGCGATGTCAATGGATCATTTTGACAGGGTCACTCCTTTAACTGTTTGCAGTTCTTTGCCTCGTCTTAGATCCAGTGACATTGTCTTGCACGGACCAGCCAAAAACTTAGCGGAATCTTATGAGGGGGGTTTTTTATCGACCAATCTGCCTTCCACTTCTGGAAAAGACCAGAACGAAAAAGACGGGGATATAGGGATAACTGATAGTATTTTCCCAGCTTGTCCTGATCATGCTACTACCAATGAGTTTGAGGCGCATGTTCCACTGACAGAGAATGGCCAAGATATGCAAGCCTTGAAAGACGGCGAAACAACCCCAAGCAACAGTCGGCCATCCTGGCCAGATGGAAACCCAGCACCTCCTATTGACTTATCTGCACAATGCATGGGCAGTTTTCACCAGAAGGTATCCGAAACCTCTCTTGAACCTCCGTCGTCACAATCAGCAGAACTCCTTAGGAGAGTTGATGATGTGACAGCTACTCCCTCTTTCGTACAGGCCTTGTTTGATAGACCTACAATATCCCCAACTCCTCCAAGGAACCTTTCCCTCTTTTTCGGTAATCCTTTTGGCCAGATGAGTGGTGAGGAGCTTAGCCGAAGGTGGTTGCAGTTCTGCGCCACTCCTCCTATTTTTTCAGATGCCACAGCTGCAAAGAAAAAATCATGGAATGTTGAATCTGCTTTCGCTGAGCCCACATGTTCAGATGCCACAGCTGCAAAGAAAAAATCATGGAACGTTGAATATGCTTTCGCTGAGCCGACATGTTCAGATGCTACAACAAGTTTTCCAAGCGAGCAGGTGAGTATTTGTTCCTGTAATTTTCTTTGAGTCTCACAGGTACTAGGTTTCTAGAATTATAGTGCTTGTTGCTGGGTACAGCTTCGTTTTCTGCAGCTCTCATCGAAATACTACTGCTGGTCCTGTTATCATGAATTATTTCCGAGCGTTATCTATTGTTCAACTTTTGTACCAGTAAATTCGTGTTGAAATTCGCACGCATGGTGCAGTTTCCAGAGCTGCACAGGATAGTATATGGCCAAACTGCGCCTTAAACTTCAGTGGCTCAACCATGTTATCTTAGTTCTTCGTGTTCAGTAAACAATGGCTCTTCTCTCTGAGTTAAACTGAGTGACGCGTGGGTTGTGTTCGTTGTACCTTGTATTTTAGGTGTGAGTTTTCTCTTAAGTTGAGTGTTCCTCCTTGTTAGGTGTTGCAAAGGAGTACCGAGGCAGACGTGCTTCCAATCGCTGAAGAAGAGGCGGTCAGCAGTGACGGTCTTGATAGAAAGACGTCAACGCACGATGAAGATTTGCTTCCAAGTGCTGAAGAGACCTTAAGTAGCGACGGTTCCGATGGTATGACATGCTACTTGCTCTGTTCTCTTCCCTTTTATTGCATGTTTATGCTAGGTCATTTGTCATCTCGTGATCGTACTGCTGGAGGTGTACAGTTAATAAATCTAAGGAACTCGACGTCTCCTCATGTACTTAAGTTGTATATGGTCGTCGGTGGATATATCTTTCGTCTAAATCTAGATGTTTGTGACACGCAGGAGTGATGGACTATGAAAATGACTTCGATGATATAAGTAATGATACGACATGCATTGTCCAAACGGGGGCATCGAGTGCTGACAATGATCAGGAAGGCACTAGTGCCTTAAATGAATGTCCACAGGAAGATGCTCAAGATGCGCTTTTCGGCGAAGATATGCGTTGTATGAATTTAACACCTCTTAGAGGTAATCTGTGTTCTTCTGCACGTTCTTGTCAGCCAAATTCTCAGTTCGAGCTTGCATCTCCTTTTCGATTTGCTCACCTTTAGCTGACCATTGATACAGGGCTCCATCTCTGTGTTCATCCTTTCTTCAGCTATTGTTCGATAGATTCGGACTATGTAGAGCTTTCTGTTGAGGAATATCTCTTATTATGTTTCATGTGATAAGGCTTTTGAGAAGTGAGAGGGTTCACAATAATGGAAGACTTCTAGTCGCCTTTACTATGATCTGGCAGGATCTTTAACATAGCAGAAGGTGTTCATCAAACCAGGTGTAAATTTTTTGTGAAGTTCTTTTGTGAATGGAAGCACTGATTCATATTGCCTTGATCACAGATAACAATTTTGTGGAGGTGACTGCTGGCCCACCCGTGGAGTACTCTCTAACACATATAGACGAGGATCCCATTGACCAGTTTATGAACTCTTTGCAGGTGATTGTCTCTGCATAAATCAGTAGCTTCTCCTTCCGTAGATAGCAGGGCTCTAGCCTGCATTTGAATATGTCAAGTGAATTATATCCCTTGCATCTGAATTGTAACATATTATGATTTGATGGTATTGACAGTCTGTTCGCATGTCTCAGGTGACGCCAGGTATGGACGATTCATGTGCGGAAAGGCTAACTTCCAACGGTATGAGCTCTTTCCGTGTCCATTGGGAATTCATGCTTGTATTTATCTGTCTCCATGTATTATTTAGCAGAAACAGCAGACTGATTCTTGGGAGGGTTCCAGATTGACCTTTTTACCTGTAAGACTTGTCATCAAGGCGGAAGTGCAGGATTACAGAGTATGAACTAGCTGTCCTCTAGTATCTTACTGCAGTTTTCCATTACGAACTCATTGGTTAAACGCTTTACGTATTTGGGTGCAGCTGAAGACGTTTCAAGGGAGTCTACGCTTAACCATAACTGCCAGTCTCCTGGCCACGAAGCTGGACCGCTCAATGTATGCAAAGAGCTGGTATGTTCACCTACGAAGCCAAGATTGATGAAGCACTTCCTAGATCTGATTTCCCGTAGTGATCGAATGTGTTCTTCTTAATGACGATGCTGATGATGCATGGGTATGCAGCCAGTAGCATACATTGTATGGCTTTCCTTTTTGCCAATGCTGTAGATTTTAATATTCTGTTTTCGTTGAATGAAGAATACTTTTTGAAAAATTGGGACTTGGGGTTTGTTGTAGTTCAAAGAGCTGTATTTGATGGGCCATAAGTAAGTTATTTTTAAGTTAACCTTGATCTTTAATGATTTATTATTTGCAGATCACTCCAGGATCAGATGAAGATAAGCTTTCAGGTCAGCCACAAGATGAATGTACCCCTGTGCAGCAAAAACCCAAAACGAAACGAACTAGAAAGAGTACGAGGATCAAGAAAGTTGATAGTCCTCTGGGTAAGAATGCTGTTTTGACTGCTATTTTACACTAAGTTTTACTACACAATCAATGAGTTTATTTCAGCCATCATCAGCCTCGTGACATAGAAGTCTTCACTGTATCACATGGCCTTGAGTGTTCTCCTGTTTTCTTTGAAATCTGCAGTACTGAGCTTGCCTGTAATGATGCAGATGCTGGTTCGAAATGGTCAAACGGGCAGCGAGTAAGCACACGCATTAAATCAAAGCCTTTGGATTGGTGGAGGGGAGAGAGAATGCTTTATGGTCGTGTTCATTCCAGTAAGTTCCTTTCCCCCCTTTCCCATTCCACCTACTTGACTAGCCACGCACAGGTTGTAGGCTTGTGAAGTTGCATTTCCCCAACTAGGGTAACAACTAAGTTTCCTGTACCTGAGGCCGTTTAACTTGAAGAACCGGGGGGGTATCTGGTACTCATGGGAATTCTGTTGTTTATTGTGCAGCTTTGAACACCTTGATTGGAATCAAACACCTATCTCCTGATCCTGTGTGGCCTAGGCCACGAGATAGAAAGAACAAAGTGGAACCTCCGAAATTTAAAGTGGATTCATTTGTGTCTGATGAACACAAGGAATTGCTTCGGTTGGCAGCACAATGACACGGTACTTGGGTTTCCTCAATTGTCATTGTGCGCATAGTCGTTGCCTTGTGCAATCATTACCGAGCAGCTTTGGAGTGAGATCCAGGATAAACTTCAGCTTAGGATGGCACAATCGTGTCAGGTGTAAAAAAGTCCCTTTCTTGTATACTACCACATGAATTTTGTACAATAGCTGATTGACAAACTGTGGTGCAACTACAGTTGGCACGAGTGCTGAATTGATGCCATAGATTAGGATTGACCTTGAACATACAGTACTCATGTAATCAATGAATTTTCCAAATACACGTCTCGTCTTTCAGGAGGGAATGCATGTTGGAGGACATAGAGCTTGTGAGATGTGGTTGGATAATTGATTGGGTAGATGGCCATGCTCCTGCTTGCAGTGTAATATGACAGATCACTGACACGCAGTACAGATAGCAGCCCGGACACATACAGGGTACCTTGGCACATTCACCAGGTAGTAAATGATAGAACACTTGCTAAATTGAACAACCATTGGCAAAATTTGTTATAATCTGTATTTTGACAATGATATTTTGGCAGGGAATTGGTCAAGGCAGCCTATTCAATAGTCCTCTTTTCAAGTGTTACCACCGTAGATGGGTAGGTAATAGGTTTGTCCACCTCAAAACAAATATGTTTTTTTTTGGAAAAAATAAGATTTATCTCTGAAAATAAAAATTTTACATTGTGTGCTCAGTGAGTAGTGACATCTTCACGCAATCTAAATGTCATGGAAGAGATTAGAAAGTGGTTTGATATGGTACCTTCCATGGCTGCCTTAGGCATTTTCCAAGACAATCACTATATTATTGTCAAGCTCCGTGTTTGAAACAAATTTGTATAGTTTGCTACATACACAAGTATCTCTAGAACATGACTATAACATGGTCTTTTGTCCACTTTACACTATGGTTGAAAATTGGGTTGGTCAAGAATTTTTGCTCAAGGCATGGTTATTTGAGGCTTAGGTTGGAATGCTAGTCAAGATGGAATTTTTTATTTTATTTTTTAAAATTACCTCAAAAATATTTGACTTTTCATAGTATAGAACACCAAAATGAGAAAGTTTATAGGAGAACTTCACCCAAAGGATAATTCAACAATCCAAAAATGCTTGAAAATTGTGAAAATAACATTTAAAAAAAATAATCAACACATGGAAGGACATTGTACTAGCTAAGGTAGAGGTACCTATTCTAGTGCTTTGAGGGTCTTAATACTAGCCTCTGGTGGGGCTTGCCCCACCATGTTGATGGATGGAAGGGCGACGGATATAAACACAAATATAATGAAACAAAACATGTAGTGGCTTAAATAATTTCCTTGGAATAGTGAGAAATCCCAAGATTTTTACAAGGAAGAAATAGTTCGGAACTAAGATTTTTTGCACTAAACTTTTTTCTTATCTTAAAAACTTCTTTGATTGAATCAAATTTTCTACTACCAAAACTAGAGTTTAATTTAATTGTTTATCAAAATCATACCTGCAAAATTTAAATAGAAGAAGTTAGCATGCAGCTCAATCATAGTGGCATGCCAATTAGTAGTCATGATGTCTTTAGAGTTGATTGCACGAAGAGGAACAACATGAAGAGCAACAACATGTGAGTAAGTAAGTTTATCGCCTACAGCAGCAACAATTTTTTTTATTTTTTATTTTTTAAGGCACACACGGCGCTTTTTGGCCCGTGGCATTGCATCAGGTGGTGAGGCGCATGCAATGTCAAGTATTTGTAGCAGGTCGAACCTCAGACCTCGTAATTGCCTCTTAGGAGCTTTAAATCCCTCCTCTTGCCTACCCTCATCTGCTAATTTAAGGTCATTCCGGACCACAGCAGTAACAGCCTTCATTGGGAGGTACAATGTAAACGCTTGCCAAATCTTATCGTAAAGACGAGCTTCTCGGGTAAGGTGGTTTCTCCATTCCCAACTGGCTCCTTTCACCAACAGCTAGGAGTATTTTCCCCAATCAATGCTCTAATGATGTTGGTTGTAACATGAGTTCCAGTTGGTAGTGGGTTTTCCTTTGTTGGTTTTAGCACATGTAAGTGTGGTTATGGATTTGCTGTAGTTGATTTAAGCATCTTTAGTACACAGAAAGAGGTGTACCTATATGATGTGAATGGAATGGGTCATACAGCAACTTTGAAAATTTATAACTAATTCATTCTTCATCCAAAAATTATGTTTCAACTTGTGTTGGATTCCATTTTTTCTTGCGTACCTCTAAAAAATAACAACACCAAATAATATCAATGGCTCATATCTGTATTTCTTATTCAGTTGGAATGGGGAAACCACCTTAGTTGATGATGAAAATCTCATGAGTCTCCCTCAAGGAGTTTTACATCAAAATTTGAGGCAAATACAATTGGAGGCACATTGAACTGTAAGCATAGTGGATTGCTGGGAAGTTGAATTGCAAGCAGCCTTCAAATAGCAAGCAAAGAAAAGTGAAATTCTTACAAAGCAAATAGTCATCGAGGTCGTCGTTTGAAGGAGGTTCATTTGATGCACCTGTGGATGGAGCCTTTGCCACGTCATAAGTACTGGATGAAAAAATTGGATTGAATGAAAATTATATGTAGATGAAAAATAGATATCGAATGAAAACTAAAATTTGGATGATAGTTGTCATTGAAAAATTTCTTGGATTAAAACCGTCATAAATGTATATGGATGAAAAAATATTGGGCCCATCACTTTGCAAGTGCCCACCCTTTGAAAATTTGTTTTGTCACTTTTTGCCCTATTGAATGACGGGCAACTTGGGCAGAAAATGGGAGATTTAGATTAGTTATTGGCTGCCCAGATTTTAGACAGATTCTTCTAAAATTCATAACTTTTGCATCGTAACTCCAAATGCTTTGAAATTTGCGCCATTGAAAAGCTACTGTTGAGAGCTAGACATAGTAAGAATTTCAGGTTATAATAAAATTTTGAAACCTTAGAATAGCCTGCCCAAAAGGATTGCGACCCAAATCGAGTCTCAAGGGCCTTTAGGGATTAATACGTGAAGTCCAAAAGGATTACCACTCATGATTTCAAATATGTTTTGTTGTTCTTTTATTAGTCTCATACTTATGAAGTTCATATCAATAAGTGTTGTGGACATTTAGAATTTTGGAATAATTGACTTGGGTTGGGAGATTGTATTATGTCTTCGGTTGTTATAAAATGATTCGTATTTGTTTCTTGAAATGTATCCAATTATGGGTACTCTTGAAGTAGGCTTTCTAGAGATTAGAACAAGTTCTCGGCCTTTATCAAATTTCGCTCTCTATATCAATGTAGGTATATTACTAACTTATGTATATTGTTGATGAAACCGCGTTTGTAACACTCGTACACATAACTTCGGAGAAAATCACGATAGAGCATTTGAAGGAAGACCTCCCTCAAGCCCGTAAGTCCTACGATAGAAACAATATAGGTCCTACGACTCTATGGTAACGACATTAGATTCTAAAAAATTGGAAATTTTGGTAAAGAGGAATCATAAATCACTTATTCCATTGGAATGAAGATATTTAGATGGTAGAGAGATAAGTTTACTCCAAATACATAAGCAAAGCATAGAAAAATCTATGAGTTGAATCTTAGTTTGGAATAAAAGAAAAAAGTCTAAATATAGAAGCTCTTTTTCCTAAAGGACACAAGTTCAACATCTGGATCTATAATAGAATCCATTTGGGCAAATTTAATTTAATTTAATTTAATTTGGGTCAATGAGAGAGCTCAAAGCCCCCTTGGAGAGCCAAAGTAAATAATAAAAATTGACCTTTTTTATCCAAAATAAATTAATTCACTAGAGTTAAGTGAGTGTTATTATCGTTATAAAAAAGAGGTTAATATATACATGTAGCCAGACATGTGCATCATTGTGCAAGTCTTCCATTAATTTATATTAATCTCTCTCCTTCACCTGGGTGGATGATGCTGATATTGGTTACAGTGATGGTGTTTGGACAGTACACTCTCCCTAGAAGTGACCATCTACCACTTGCTCTATATTGGTAGATTCCAGAGCCTTATATCCAAGCAATATGTAGATAGTGAAGGATTTCGGTGGAGATGAGCAGCTGAGAGATGTTGTTTCATGACTTTGTTTTTTGATGCAGTAGTTTGGTTTTGTGCAGCTCTAGATTCAAGCGATAATAAGTAATTTGTGTTGCTCTGCAAATCAGATAGACACATCTAGATGTGCACACCGCTGCTAGAGATCTCTCCAGAGTAGTCTCTTGCATAGATCCACCATCCACATCTATTTTGTCGAGGAGAGTCTGTTCCATTCTCCATACAGGTTGTGAATTCTTAGACAACATAACATGTGCTCAATCGGTGGAATTTCTTGGAGCCTCTTAGCTTTGGTTTGGTTTCTATGAGCATTTTTCTCAGGTATGGTTCTAGCAAATGAAGCTACATTTTGATCTGAAGTTGTTGTTGATGTGTGGCTATGGAGTTACTTATATTGCATGTCGTCTTGGTAAAGATGTTTTTGACAAGAGTTAGGGTTTAGGGTTTGGGACAAGCATGATTTTGGCTCAAAAGATGATGTAATTCTACGACATCTTGAATTGTTCCTGAATTTCACTCTCTCTAAGTTTTTGTTTTTGTCTTCCACTGTATGATGGCTTGAAACTCGTCGAGAGTGCTATGGATTGGGCAAGGGGTGTTCCGAGATGGTTGAGTGGAGTGAGAGAGAGGTGTGTTCTGTTTTGGAGGGAATGTAGCATATTAGGTGCGTACTTTTCTGTGTTGTGTTTTATAGCTTCTGAGTTTATGATGTAATGAGTTGGGATTGAGGTTCTTTCATTTAAAGTGTGTAGGTTGATGTGCAGCCCAAAATTTCGGTCTCTTTGTGCTCAAAATGTTGCAAAGAGAGAGGCATCTTCAATTGCAATGCGGTACAGTACTCATGGCAGGAGACATGAGGAATGGTGCTTCCTTGACGTGAATGCAAGGCGATGGTATGTGTTCAAGGACGACGGTCAAGGAATTCGCCGGAACTTTTCTTGTGGAAAGGAGCGGATGGATGGAGGTGACTTGTATGCCAATATTTATTGAATGATTTGGGTCCGGACAGAATCATTGTCTATAACCCCATCTCGTAGACGCAAAGAGAAGTGCCAACTATGCCGCGTAACTACTTGACCACTAAATTCTTCCCAGAGTTAACTTTCATCGTTGACAACATTTCTCAAAGTTTCAAGATTTTCCTATTTTACATTTCCAATAACGACCCTCGTATGCCTCAAGAATTAATTTTGAAGAACGCTTTAAAGCTAGTTTATGATTCCATTACCAACGAGTGGAAGACCTTAACCAGCATCAGTTCTGTGTCAAAGCTTCTGGGGAGCCGTGTCAGATTTCAAGGTTATCTGTACTTTTATCTCGACTCTTTCTTAGGAAAAGAACATACACTGTGGAGATACAGCCTTGTGAAAGATGCCTGGGAGAATCTGGATGAGCCCATCAGGGATGAAATACCTATCGTTGTTTTCATAGTCAGTGCCAATCGCTTGTTTTTGGTGGCATGGTCAACAGATGATGGATTCGGATTTGAGGACGGGAGACCTTGGTCGTTGCAGTTGAGTGAACTTAGAATCCCTGATATGACAAGAGAGGTGCTCTTTAAAATGTCGAAAGCAGATGTTTTGGAACGTTTTCAGAACCGAACTTACAGCCTACCCTGGATAAGTGCTTTTAGCTTCGGCAACTCCATCTTGTTCATGTCCAAGTCGACTGGAATCTTGGCAGCTTTTGACATCGTAACACGTTCTTGGGATTGGAATTTCCCTCCAAATCCTCTAGAGTACCTCCCTGACGAGCTGTGTTTGTGGGTTGGGAAGCGAATGAACCTCCTTCTGCCTTGCACGCTCTGGTAGCAAGAAGATCAAGTTGTAGAGCATAGATTCACACAGGGTTTCGAATCGTGTTTTGGGTCTACAACGGAAGCTTGGAGAGGGAAATCCGATGCATTGGGCTGCTCAGCGTGAATTGACGCCGTTCCTGTACTTCGATTTGTTGCTGTAGTAGTACGTGAAAAATGTAGAGTTGAAAGTAGTAGCTGAAGTTTCTAGTGGGAAGCACTCTTTCGAAGCATTTGTAAGAGTGCAGTTTTGGACTTTCCATCCCTCTCAATCACTTGATGTAGACTATTAATGCAAGGGCTCAGTGAATTTTTCCAGATGGAATTGTTTACGTTTTATTTTTCTGTTGTATAATTGATCACTGATCGATGTCTTTGAACAGTGGGTGAATTGTTTGCAGTACTTTGGCTGTTTAGAAAGGTGGGCCAATTGAAGCTTTGAAATGTGGTAAACTGATCACAATCCTCATCACAATTTTGGTATTGGATTTTGTTGTTTTAGAAGTGCAAGTAGATTTTCTGTCTCCGTTGTAAATCCTGAAATCTGTAGAGGGATTATGGTGTCCATGTCATGGAAGGAACTCAAGTGCATAAGTTTAGGACGTTTCTGAGATTCCAGCCAGAAAACTTCTATGAATTAGTTGAAATGTTTGATGAGGACATTGAACTTCATGGAGCAAGGTCGAAAAGACTTGGATAATCAGATTTTGTAGTCCGAAAACATTCCATTGTAGGTTCATCTGGAATGAGAAGCCTTTGTCAAGACTTCACGGACGAATATATCAATCAGCAATCGATTTCAGCTGGGATGGGTGTGAAGTTGCCAGTACATTGAGACGCACTTAGAGACGAAGCAAAGTCATTGATGATGGAACAAAGTTTGTAATCCAAACAAGTGTGAGAAGTTGAAGAAACAAAGTGTAAGAAGCTTCCTGTTTAGGGTTTTATTCATCCGTTTATCAATGGAGATGTCTCTGCAGTTTGCTGGTTACCTTGCAAATTCAAACTCTGTAAGCATTGAACATGAAAGAGTATGAACAAGTACAAAATTAGGAGAACAACTGCATCAATCAGACCTTCAGAGTGATTCACGTCTTCAGTTACTAAGGATCCAGGCAATAATTATTCGTCACTGGTACAGAATCATTAATGCAGGATTTCCGAGAGTTTAGAACTGTCCAAATGCTGCCATGGGCTCAAATTGGTCCGCTTCACAATTCCTTAGTACTTTGAACTACACATCTGATGTTTGTTTGTTTATATCTAGGCCACGATTTCATGCGCTGCGCATCTCATCTGCATGAGCAAATCAGTTGTATGTCAAAGACAAATATCATCGGCTTACAAGGACTGCCGTCATGTGAGGTTGCAATTCATTTGTGGCTGCAGGGAAGACTACGAACAAAGACTAAGCCAGAAGTGTCTACACAATTTCCAGAAGCCACTCCTTACCAGATCTTCAGCTTCTCTTCGAATCTACCAAGGGTTCGTAACACAACGAACGAATTGGCCACTATGTATCTCAATTCACAAACCAAACTCCAGGCAGTACAAGGAACATTCTCCAGATTTACAGTCTCCGACAATGTCTGCAGATGGAAGGTCTGATCACTATTCACCTCATGTCCCAATATCCTAGATTACTTGGCATTGCATGCCATGATACAATCCACAAATCCAATAAGGGTAAGCAGCTGTGGATACTCTAAAACATCGATCAACAGTCAACAATGGCAGAGCATTACTAAGGAGCAGTGACACAAATTCAGAAAAATGATTGTATACAAGTAAATCAAGTCTTCTTCCTCATTCCTCACGTGAAACGAGTCGTTTCCGCATCGATGAACACTTCATTTCGCCATGATCGGCCAGTTACACATTAATGTACAATTGCTTTCGCCTGTTTTGAAACTTGACATAAATCCTTGCCTGAAGGTTCCTAAGTACCCAACCTTTCCTGGTTCCACAAGAACCAACTTATCATCTGCTTCGATCCAGATGGCACTCAGTCCTTGTTGAAAGAGCACTGAAATAAGAAAACGGGTGTCCACAGAAATATTGTACGGACCTCTACTCTCTGCACTGCCACATATTAACCTCCATCCACCCATGCGGGGTGTATCAAAACCCCTGCGCAATTAAGCTCTCCGCAGAAAAGTAAACCTGGTGACGAATCACACTGCAAAAATATAATCAGACCGAGCTGGGGCATCAATTGCTCCTCGCACTCTCCTTCGTCTTGATCCAGTGATCGATGTGCTGAAGGAAGGTGCGGTTCTGAGGTCTGTCTTTCCTGCGCACATAAGTGGCCATCTCCTTCTCGGTGAAGGCCTCGATGTGGGGAGCTTCAGCAATCTTGGAAGCATACGAAGGGGCCGCGAAGTACGCCTGTGCGAGTAAATCCGGAGACGTGAATTCGTGCTCTACAGAAGGTTGGAGCTGAAGGTCGGACAATACCACAGAACGCCGGACGTAGTTTCCCTTGGAAACGCCTTCCAACTCGTCGAGGCGATCAATCGCAACACGATCAACCTGAAAAGGCAGCAAGAAATGTCAGAATTGAAGAACATGGCCGAGAGAGTTTTTGATTGCCAATATTCAAACAACGTTATGAAATATCAGAAACAGAGACAACCTAGGTTTGCAGCCGCCATCAACCAAAAAAGGGGAATGAGCTCCATAGTTGCTTTTCCTAAAGCTAATCCAAACAGACTTCCAGAAACAGAAACTTTCATCTGAAGATTCTAGGCCTCAGCTATGACCAAATAGAAATTGACGACACAACGGAGTTCGAGGATTGAAAACAAACCTCGTAAAGCTCGCCGCGAACGTGATGACCTTCGGACGGAATGTCAATCAGAAATGGCACTTGGTACGGCCCACACACCATGGGAAACTTCTGCTTCGTTCTCGCAGAACCCAAAAACCGCGCATGCCCGGTGGCGCAAACCTCCTCCATCAGCCAGTAATTGGAGAACCCCTTCTTCAAGGTCCCGTACACGAAGGCGTACGCTGTCGGAGGACTCTTCAAAGTCGTCGAACTCTTGTTCACTCTCACATACTCCTTCATCTGCTTCAGCTCCGTCACCAGCGACCGCTCCTGCACGGCGCTCGAAGTTCTCAACTCCCGCATATCAACACTAAACCCATCCTTCGCAACGCGCGCGTCACCGTTCTGCTGCTGCCTCTCCTGAGTGTGCTGCAACGGCTTCGTCTTCGAAGGCAGAGCCGACGACGTCACAACATGGCGCGAACCCACGACCACCATGGCTGCCACAACCCTAAATCCTACTCCCTCTCAACGCCCTCACACTCTCACAGCCCCAACACCTCTCCGTCCACCCCGATCAAAATCCTCGATCATGCGACCGAAACCCAAAGTACATTCACCAAAAAGTAATCCCACAACTACAACCCACTCCACTCATCGATACATAAACACACCGTACCACTCAAAACAAGGCAACAAAACCTCGTTCCTGCAACAAAACCGGTAACTTGCTAACGTCGACGAAACGAAACACTACAGAACCATACCGGCAAATACATGGCCGTCACCTCACTCCAAAGGTAGACGCAACACAATATTACGCCACCACTCAAACCAAACTCCACGTCTCTCTCTGTCTGTCGCCTCACTACGCCTCCATCACAACCCACCTGCACTCCACAACTGAGACTAGAAACTAGTAGATCACCACCGTCTGCAACACGAACCACGCCGTCACCTTCGACACACAGTCCACACTTTTCTGCTTGGGACAGAAGGTGTGAGATTCCAGCTTTCTAAGGAATGATCAAAGCGAGAAAACAACAAAGCACAGCGAGAATTCCTCGACGCCGTCCAAGCCAGGTCTAGCAACAACCAATGCAGCCCGCCATGCAGTTTAATACAAGCTCGATTCTCGCTCACGGAAGTAAAATTCCGGTCTGCAGACAGGGATCGAACTTGGAGGGCTGGAACTGGGACAAGACTAAAACTACCTTAACTTGGTGAGAATGAGGAGATTCAAAAGCGAAGGAGGCTGTGGAGACGGGGACTCGGGCTCGAGACTTTATGGCGGTGCTACGCGACAACCGGCAATTTTGTATAGTATTTTGGGGTAAGTTTGTGTAATTGGATGTTTCGGATTTTACTTCGATGCTATTTTCGGCTTGACGGTGTTTCTCGCTCGCCTTTTTCACGAGATTTCGGGGTTCTTCGGTTCATGGAATCTTTGGACTGGAGACTGTTTCGGGAGTTTGGTTGCTTCGGTGTTGTGTTGTGTGGTGCCGTCCACGGTACAGTACTTTCGTTGTGAATTGTGTGAGTGTACTCTTTTTTCTGCATTGAAATTGAATGTTTCTATTATTATACGATATGTAGGTAACATTTGCTCCAGAATTAAATAGGCTCTCTTCGCTACTGTTTTACTTTATTTTAGTTTACAAGTAGAATAGTGTGGGTTTGAAGCAGACGGCACCCTGTTATTGCGGCCTTGAAAGCGAAGGGGTTATTTTTGAGTTGAGAAGTGGGTGAAGACATGTTCTAGAGGATTCTATTGGTGTTAGAATAATATAAATGCAATCGAGTGCCGTTTATAGATTCATGCAGTTACCGTGGGTCCGTGGGCATGGAAGTGCAGTGGACTGTGGACAGCGTATGGAACGTGACCTTATTGATCACAGAAAATTATTTGCTAAATTAACTACCGAGAATGTAGTGGAGACATGCTCTTATATTCCTCCAATAACTTAATGATTAACGGTAGTAATATGACTCTGGAATTTGATCATGGTTAATGGAATGAGCTGCATTGTAGTCCGGTACTTGAGGAGATAATGGAAGGATACTGGACATTCTACCAACTCCCTGCCAACTTATTACTCACACTCTGATTCCATCTAGCTGGAATCCGTTGCGTAGTATACGGTCAGTCAGAACCGGCACTCTGAGTTCAACAGCGACATGGTTGATGTTCCATCTACTGATCCAATCTGTGCTTCCCAAACAACTGAACGGCATGTGAATATTTGCAAAGATGGCAGCAGAACGATATGAACTGGACAAGTGCCGGAAGAGGTTCAATTCATGACAAGTGTTCATTCTGGTGTGTCCATTTGTTGTGTGTACGCTTCACCCAGAGATCAAGTATGTGTAAGCGGCACTACATACTGCCCAGAGCATTTATTATGTACAGTATGGGGAAATTTATGTGATAAAAAATTTGTATTTAAATGTCAATTGGTCAGGACTCATAAGCCACTCTCCATGGAACCCTGAAAGAAATTTCAATTAAGTGTATTTTCAAATCACGTAACTTTCTGTTTACTATTTTGAAAGGTTAGATACATAGTGTTTGAAATTCTCTAGGTATTATCCGTATATTTTTCTACGTTGTTAAACATTTTATATCTTTATGAGTGTTTTCACACAAGTGTACATTTTAAATTTTAACTTCATATTTTTTTCCAACTAAACTTTTTTAAAGCATTTATATATTTGTCTTATTCATGTAAATATTAAGACTACAAAAATGATAATCTTAACATTTTACTACAATGTATTTCTTGAATCTAAAAATAATAAAATCAAGACAAAAATGTATTCATACAATAGCTAAATTCATCTTTTTAAAATTTTCAAATACCAATACAAGGTTGCTAGTTTATATACCTCCAATCAAAGAATATTCATCTTAAAAAAGTAAGGGTTTTTTTTCAAAATTTTATATATTGGATCTTTATTTTTAATATTTTGTTCTTAAAAAATCTTTTAAACAACCTCAAAAGATTTGAAATAGCCGAATAGTTCTAAAAGTTGTTTATTTCATCTATATTTAGATTTGTTAGATTTTCTTTATTTAATTTTTTAACATAACAACTACTACAATTTAGACAATTATATTTCAATCAAATATATACATGTGTTTGTTTTAGTTCTAGTAGTTTATTATGGCCAATAGGCCACCATATAACCTAATATTAAATTAATACTCAAATTTAGTGAATAAGATTGATGGTACTAGTAACTTATATCTTGTACAAAAATAATTCTAAAATCTATTTACTATATTATCCAATGTTGTAGGTGACTAACAATAATACCATGGGAATCGTAGAGCCTAACACATCCATACTCTACCATAAAATAAATAATCTATTCTCATCTATTTAAGAAATTACACTCACAATTACTTCCTATAAATTAAATATTTTTTCTTTGGATTCCATCATTTAAAAAAATTGATTCTAGTGTACTTCAAAACATATTTTTAAGATACCACATAAATAAGTTATAAATTTTTAAGATATTTAACTACAAGTTAGCGTAATACTGGTTCATGTTAGTTGAAGTACATGCTTGTCAGCATTATCTATTATTTTCTTAGACTTGGCAGGGGCCAGAGTTGGACATGGGCCCAAGAATAGAGTGGTTAGAAGTCCGAGAAGTGCTAACAAATTCGTTCACCGAAAGGACTCAGGTTAAACTGTAGAATAGCAACAGATTAGATACGCGGCGGCCAGATTGCGGAATCCTCACATATCATAACTTATTGCCATGTCGTAGCTTCCTGCCAGTGGCTCCACAGGAAGAAGCCTTCTGATATCGTCGCACTAACTTATCCTTTCACTGTGCATTTGACACACAGGCTTGTGTTACCAAGGCCCATTAAACAATCCAAAGGTGATCGATCGAAAGTCCTCTTTGTGGTTCTACGTCGTTCAAACCAGGTGCATTCCATTGTCCGAGAAAGTTGTCCAAATCTTTCTTTCCTGGATGCGTTGTAAAGGCCACTCTGCTCTCTCTCACTGTCCACTTGTTGAAAATTGGGCTCCATCCTCTGCGCCTTTCCTCAGCGTCCACAAAACGGAAGTTGCCTACTGGAAAAAGTGATTGAGCTCAATTGTTATCCGCTCTGCACTTGGCTACCCAGCCTTCTCATTGGCCTCAATGGAGAGAACATTAATTGTATCTTATTTACTGTATGTCAAGATGATGACACAGCACATGTTTATCCAATATTGGTATCATACATCACTTCCTCATGCTTGGGAGCCTTGAGTTCATTTTAGAATTCAGGTGCAGGAGAATGGCGTTCAGAGAATGGAAATTTGCAGCTGTTTGAGGTGACTATCTTGAATCTTCATCGACACTGTAGTGATAAGAGAGCATGGGGAAGATCGATAAGCATTGCCATGTGAATATTCAAAGGGTTTTATCAGCAATGAACTCGTGATAAGCTGCACCCAAGTCAAAGAATAAGCTCAGCCAACCCAGCCCAGGCCCCAGTGCAGTGCACTTTGCAAGGAAGATTGCTGTGGGTCCGTGGTGCAGGGAGAGGATCCATGAAAACTTGGGAATCCACAGAGAGTGAGAATTTGCCAGTGTGATTTGTCAGGCGCTCCCATACCTTGGGGCCAGTTTTGCCAATCCCCAGATGTGCCCTTTCAGACTGACTCACCTCACGAATCATGAGGATGCAGGACCCACAGTTGAAGCTGCTCACGCCCCGCCACAAACATCCCAGGCCTGTGACCTCTCACTGGTGGCAGGCTCTCCATGTATTCGACCAGTTGTGGTTGAGGCCAAAAGTTGGTAAGCTCGTACCTACTTTAGAGGTGCCAAAGGTGAAAAATAATCTCCATTTCCTGTGACAGTATGCACCTTTTCATAACATTGGTGATAGTTCCATGTGCTAAGGTAGAAACACCTATAACCGACAACTTAAAGCAGTTTAGCATATCAAAGCTTGGGTTATCAACAAGGAGATATTTTTGGTTCATAGGAAAATAAGGTTCATGAAGAATGAGCATTTTTTCATAAATTATCTCCCAATATTGGAATTTTACAATTTTTCAAAGTGAAAAGTACTTCCGAACCAATAGCCGATATATACAAATGAGGTACATCTGTTCTTTCATAATCTAGAAATCAGAAGATATCGGCTATTGGTCATCTGTCGGCTATGGGTGTCTCAACCTTATTTGAAATTTGTGTCATTTTTTCTTTCATGTGTTGACTGAAGGCGTCATTCTAATGGATTTTGATTCATGCATTAGAGTTGCTTTGAAAATTATGACTAATATGTGAGCACCTTTGTTAAAGTTAGTTTTTCTAATAAATAAGTTGGCCAAATCTAGATACAGCCCTCTTAAGGAAAAAAAGAAAGTACAATATTTGGAAAACCTTGGAAATAGTAAAACAACTAGTATACTTAAGTTTTGCCCAAAAAGTATACATTGTAAATACATTTGATTTATAAAGGGCCATCAATTCCTGTAGGTGTGGAAGTTAGGTATACGATCACGAAGTTTGAGCCCCATTCGAAGGAAAAAATCCCTTGATTTTGTGAAAAGGAGTGTGTTGAATATGCTTTACATTATCAAAAATTAAAAGTTCCAAAAAGATAATTTAACATGTTTATTTTGAAATCCAAATGGTAGTTATCTTCATGTCAATCAGACAAAAGATCACAAAATTTTTAAATACAATTGAAGAAAATGTCAAATTTCTAGAATTTTTTGAAGTGTAAATTGTATATTTTCCTTTAATTTCAAAGGGCAGTTTTGGTACAGGGGTCCTATAGATGAACCTCGTGCCACATCATATATATTGGATGAAATTCATTAATTTGGATAAAAATGAAGATTGGTTATAATATTTTATGTGGATGAAAATTTTATTTTAGATGCAGAGTGAATTATGGATAACTATCATTTGGATGAAAGAATTTCAGCAAACCCTCTACATAGAAATTATTAGTTAGATAAAAAATGTTTATTAGATGAGAACTGTTATTAATGTATATGAATGAAAAAATATTGGACCCGTTATTTTGTAAGTGTCCACCCTTTGAAAATTTGTCTTGTTACTTTCTGTCTTTGTGAATGAGGGGCAACTTGGGCAGAAAATGGGAGATTTTGATTGGTTATTAGCTAGCTAGATTTAGAGCAAATTCTTCTAAAATTCACAACTTTTGGATCTTAACTCCAAATGCTTTGAAATTGCGCCATTGGAAAGTTATAGTTGAAAGGTATATGTAATAAAAAATAAAAAAAATAATTAAATTTTGAGACTTTAGAATGGTATGCCTAGAAGTTCCACGACGACAATGTGGTCTCAAAGGCCATTAGTGGTTAAGGCATCAACATCTTAAATTCAATTTCCAAGAGCCATTGTTGCAACATCAACTATTAAGCTAGAAATTAAAACGGTAGCTCTTCAAGTAAAGTCATCAAGAAATATCCCAACAAACTTCGGAGTCTCTATGCATCAAGGCTAACTGTAAATATGAAAACTTGTTTTCTACTAAACTACTGTCACTTCAACTACAGTGAATCTCTAACAATTTTACTGTCCACACATAGGGTTTTTGAGAATCTAGACTGACTTGTATAATGTTGATTTGGAGTGTATTTTGAAGATTTTTTTTAATATGTGGAAAATTATAAGAATTGTTGTGAAAAAGTATGTTCACCAAAACAAAAAATTTAGTATTAAAAAATGCAATAATTTTATGCTTAAGACCAAGAAGACTCATGTTTTTAAAAAATATTTGTTAGGTGAAAATAACTAAATTTCTTCATAAATATGTCTGTTACACAAAAATTCAATTTTTTATTTTTTAATTCTTCACTTCAAAAATATATCCACTAATCTTTGTATTGACTTTTCAAAAGAAATAAATATTAAAGAGTTGATTTTAACAAGAAGAAAAAGCCCTGTATATTAATATTTTTTTGGCCTTCTTCCAAGTGTTGAAAGATTTTATTGAAAATGCTATATACTCTACCACATTAAAAATTTACTATATAGATAAAAAAAATTACATGGATTGTTATGATAAAATGTTGCGATCCTAATAGTAAAAAATTTCATTCTACAAGATTCTAATTGTGTCAATCCTCTAGATGATATTTGAAATTGTTGTTTTCACTTTATGACTACTTTAATCTACAAATCATTGCAATTAAATTTTCTTAAAAAATAAAACAACTTTTTTAACAAACAAAGACACGTGGATTCTAACAAACCTAGGCTGACAAACCAAATTTTTTGAATTTTTTCTTCTTACATTGAAATTAAAATTTTCTGAATGTTTTTAATCCCTCAAGAGTCAAATGTCTAAGACACCTAAAATGGGTCTTTAGTGAATTTGGGCAAGTTCTTATTATTTCAAAAAATATCTTTTTTCTTGAATTTCCTTTGAAGGTAGGTATTTGTAAGACCTTTTAAACAAAATATTTCTCATCAAATTTTTAATAAGCATTGAAATTTGGAAGAGGTCTTTAATATTTTAGTCCAAATAAAGTCAGCAGAACTAAAAAGATTCTCAAATCACTTTTTAAAAAAATCTAAAAATACAACTATATTTGTAGATGTTTGTGAATATAGAAAGCTTTGATTCATTGCATTTTGATAAGTTAAGCTAATGATGAAAAATGTCATGTTTTGTGGGCACTTGCAAAAATTCTAAATAAAAAAACTTTGAAGTTCAATCTTGAACTCGATTTCATCAATTTTTTAAACAAAAAAGAATGAAAAGGTTATCACTGATTCCTACGACATCCTTACCATTGGTGTTAACATTATAATTATTTGAAAAGTGACTTTTGAGGTTTCCTTTTTTTGATTTTTTTGGGAATCTTCAACTCATTTACCTATATGTCAATATCAATTTCCTCAATTGAAAATAGAAAGCCAAGTTTAAAAATAATCGAAGACAATTTAATTTTCAGCTATAGGAAGAATTGGAAAAAACTTGTTCTTTTTAATTTTAGGAACTAAATCTTGACAATTAGTTTTTATTCTAACTCTAGATTTTGGAGAGGAAGTCTTTGGGAAATTATTTTCAGAAAATATTTTCCATTAGTGTCAGAGAAGGCGCAGAGCCGTGGAGCTGCGTTCAGACGGAGAGTCAGAGGCTGAACACTTGGGCAAAGAGATGACGGCCCAAGTTGGGCAAAGCCGAACTTGGGGAGAGAAGCTTCTTATAAGCCTCGGAGAGAGAGAGCGAGGGAGAGAGCGAGCAAGCAAGGCGTTGAGCCGCCATGACTGCATGCCGCAGCTGCCCTCGTACGTACATCGCCATGCAGCGCCATAATATAATTTGCGCTCCCGGTGCCTCCCCCACGCCGCCGCTCATGGTGCCGACTTCCGCGCCCCGTCTCTCGCTCATGCCGCTCCTTCTCTCACTTCACATATGATCAGTATCATTCACCGTTTGCCTCAAGCCTCACTCTCCTCATTCTCTTGCTCTCCGGCGGGCGGGTTCGTGACGTCGGTCGCATGACATTGGATCAGACGTGCGTGCTGCTGATCGGTGCTGCGTAGAATTTGGATCGAGTTCGTCTCCACTGCATCGGCCTCATGGAGCGCGCTCTTGTGCGCTTGCTGCGTGCTCACGCCCTGCGCGCCTCCCGCTTCACGCTTCTTCAGGTTCGTTGTAGGGATGAATCATTTCGTTTCAGATCAACGTGGTTTTATGTTGTTCGGCGTAACTGTATAATATCTGTCTTGGTTGGTTGCATTCTGTTTTTGGAATCGGGCTGTTTGGAGGGGGAGAGGTTTTTGATTTCGATTCTTGATCGTTCGTGCAGAGGAGAGCATTGAGAACTTCGCAGCAGTTACGGCACTACTTTGTTGGATCGACGTCAGGTGACTATTTCTGATCCCTGTCGACGGCCTAACACTTCGCTGCTGTACCTCGTGGAGCGAAATAGGGTTAGGTTTTGGTGCTACAGTCTTTGCGGCCAGAGTATTGCATATTCGTAAGATTAAGATTGCTCGTAGACACGATAGATGCAGACAATGCTTTGTAAATGCTGGGAGTTAAGCAAAGGGCATATGGATTATCTCTCACATTCTGGCTTTGTCGCGTTTTTTGCAGATTTCATTTCAAGAAATGAGTTGAGGTACCTTTTTATGCAATTCTCTTCTATTTTCGATATTTTTTTATGCGTTATCTTACTTCGGGAGGATTACGTCTAGGATTCGGAAATAATCGTTCCTCGAGAGCTATGCCTTGTTATGAAAATTATCATTAGGCTTAGATGTATTTTGTGGTGAGGCTTGTTTCGGAGTAGATGCTGCTTGAAAGCGAGCGTTGATGAACTTGCAGTGGTACATGTATCGTGCATCTGTGGAATCTTTGGGACGTTTGGTTCCGACACCGTTCAGAAACAGGCCGTTCTCAAATGCTCTGATTGTTCACGTTCAATGTGAACCATTGTCGATATTTCCTATCTCTGGATTTTCATTAGAGGATGCCAAAAAGGTCGATTTATGCCAGATCGATCTATGCATTTTTTCAGATTTTTCTCTGCAGGTGTGTCTTCAATGCTCGTGAAGGAGGGAATGCGTGTGATCAATCTGTTTGTGTTCTTTTTGCTTGGATTCTCGATCGAAAATGTTGCTAGTAGTGAGGCACAGGTGCTCGATTGAGGAATTTTTTTTCTTATTCTAGGTCTATGTGAGAAGGACGCTATTCGTGACACTGTTGTAATACTATTATCGCTGCCAAAAATATGTAGGAATCTGTCTGCTGCTAAGACAAGGCCAGCTTGGCAGGAATGGAGCAGGGGTTATTCAGCTGGAGGTGATGATTCATTTTACATCTAGATAAATCCACATTGCTTATTCGATCGCGTAACCATCTGCAGTTTTCTCTTAACTAACAAACTAGCTCTTGCAATCCAGCTACCGTTATGACTGCTAATGTCAGCAGATATTAAAAAACTATCTAGAGTGTCCATCTGTCTTAATTGATTGTTCGCTTGGCAAAGTTGTTCGCCCTTTAAAGTGTGGAATCCTGCATTTTTTGCCAAAAAGTTACAGTAAATAGTTTCACATGGTTGTTTAAGTATGGCGTAACGTCTAAAACTTGAAGAGCTTAATTCCAGATAAAGCCATCCCTTGGTTTACTGCTCCTTGCAAAAAAATTGATATGTGAAGCCATGATGAATTGCAGGTGCTCCAAACGAAATTGTTGTTCCTTTCATGGGAGACTCGGTACCAGATGGCAATCTTGCATCAATACTGAAGAGTAAGCGGCGGAGTTCTGCCAATCCCTTATTCTTGCTTGTAGAGATTGAACTTCAGGATGTCACAAGAACTTGCGATAGACCATTTAGGTTGGGACAATTAATTCTGAATTTTTATGCATCAGGTCCATTATGTGGTTTATGGTGAATCTAGGATGCATTTCCTTAGGTGTGTCGTATCCTTTACATCACTAGAAGTGCGTAAAATTGGCCACGATTGAAATGGACGCTCTTTCACATTATTATGAGATCTGAACCCGATGTCTCGTGAGATTTTGTCTTGCTTGAAGTTTTATTAAGCGAGTGGCTTCTGTGGGATTTCAGAGGTTGGGGATTCTGTGGCTGTCGATGAAATTGTTGCTCAGATTGAGACCGACAAGGTTTGTTGGCATTGGGTTTTTGATGTTCCACATTAAACACCTCATTAATCTGTGAACCAAGGTGAAATGGACGCTGAGTGGATCTCTGAACTATATAAGCAGTCGGTTCACTTGATGCTCTCTATGTCATGGTAATAAGTTCAGTTTTTTTCTGACCAAAACAATTGTGTTTCATTACCAGGTTACAATTGATGTGCGGAGCTCGGTTTCTGGAAAAATTGAACAGGTACCAAAACTTTCTCACCTCTGTCTAATCATACTCTCTATGTATTGCAATCTGAGCACATAGCCTACTCCATGAAATTCGGACCTGTCGTGGCATATTCTGGTTTGCCCAGAGAAGTGAGATTACCGGCCGTAGTGTACTACCTACCAGAATTTAGCAAGCAGTGAATGACCAAAGAGCCCACACATGATTGCAACTTTCCATTACGACAATTCATTAACAAAGAGTTTCCATGCATGAAAAGCACATGTGTGCAAATCTTGAGTCGAAGGCTATGCTACGTAGAGTATTGGGCATGGTCCACTGCGGGTTGTAGCGAAATTGTCCATGCAACCTACCGCGTCGCTTCGCGACTTGGTAGGTAGCATGAACAATCCCGCTACAGCCCGTAGCGGACCATGCCCAATACTCTACCTAGTACAATGAATACTGACAATTCCTTACATGACTAACTTAAGGTATTAATTGCCTCCCAACACAGCCTGGACAGTTGGTCATGCCTTCGCAGGAGTAATCCGAGGGCTTGAGAGTAAAATGATACTTAACTTAGGACAAATCCATGTGTGTTAATGGAGGATTCTTTTTCAAACTAGGCCTATCATAATCTGTCAGATTCCTGCATGAATGATGGGATAACCACTGGATACCAGTCATTCAGCCAGACGGGGATTGACACAGAACTTGCATTGGGCTTGGACTGGAATCCTTGACAAATGCATATAAACTTGCCCTGTGAAATTTGTAACAACACGGTCATGAAGTATGCATATTCGACGTGCATGAGTATTTACCTACAACAAATATCCAAGATTTCCCCGACACTCACGAACAATTTTGCAGATTTTAGCCAAAGAAGGAGATACTGTCACACCTGGAACAAAAGTTGCAATTGTGGCTATTGGAGAAGCTGGAGCTGCATCTGCTCCGAAAGCTGCTGCTCCACCTCCACCAGCAGCACCAGCAGCACCAGCAGCGGCGGCACCCCCACCACCACCTAAACCAGAACCAGCTAAGGCTGCCGCTGCATCTCCGCCACCCCCTCCACCACCTAAACCTGCAGCTCCTAAAGCTGCTCCGCCAGCACAAGCACCACAAGCGTCTCAGGGTGGAGAGCGAAGGGTAAACGCTTTGCACTCTACTTTAGGTAATTTAGGTTGCCCCATGGTAATGCAGTGACATGTCACACTACTTAAAAATATGTAAATTTTAGATAAAGAGATGTATATATGCGCTCGATTTATCAGAATATTTGTGGATGAGGAACCTATTCAAAGAAGCACCGCAAATCCCTAAAGGATATAGGTATCTGGTAGGTAATGGGCAGAAAATGATTTGCTTGCTAACATCCATATTCCATCATGACAGGTTCCAATGACTAGGTTGCGTAAACGGGTTGCCACACGGTTGAAGGACTCGCAAAACACCTTTGCTTTGCTCACAACTTTCAACGAAATTGACATGTGAGTTTCTGCCTTAAACTTTTTTGCCTTACATTCGTTCGATTCAAGTGTGGATCTACAATCATTGCCTAGCTCCACCCGTGACATAGCCTCAGCTTGCAATGGTTTCCTGAATATGAAGCTGATAGGTTTCTGTGACTGTAGGAGTAATATAATGCAGATGCGTACTCAACATAAAGACGCGTTTATAGAAAAGCATGGCGTAAAACTGGGATTCATGTCTGGATTCGTGAAGGTGATTATGTTTTTCTTCTTACTTATAATGTACAAAGGTCTGCTCATAGGCTAATTCACTACTCTTGAAGCGTTCAATTGGAAAAAATATGACACGGAGTTTTGAGTTTTATTGAAGTGATTAATGTGTTTGGTGATGCATACACACATATATCAGGCACATTGGTAATATCAAGTCATGTTCTTTTTCTTTGTGATTCATTTTGCTGAGAGAATTTTAAATAGGTGAACTTTTGATCTGAGAACGTGCAATTTATTAACTAGGCCTCACGTTTGTCACTGTGGAATCTAGGCAGCTGTGAGTGCACTCCAGCAATTTCCTGCAGTGAACGCTGTAATTGATGGGGATGATATCATTTACAGAGACTACATTGACATCAGCGTTGCTGTCGGGACTAAAAAGGTGAGCAAGTTCTACCACAGAACACCGAAATGGTAGCATGAAGTAGTGCGAACAACCTTTTTGGTGTGCATGTTGCCTAAAAACCTTGTAAATCGACCAGTGTATTATTGACAGCCAGCTGTTAACTTTAATTTATACTTCTTGAAAAGCTTTCACATCCAGATAGAACCAGCAGCTTGTCATTCTATTGATCATGCAGTTTCTTATTTAGTAGGCAATGTTGGGAATATGGTATGGTATTAAGGAGACTCAATAATCATGCCTTTCTACAGCAGACAAGTCTTTCTTTCTTCATGAGCACGTGATATCTATTGTGCTCCTGTAGCTTTGTGTAACATCAAGTTGATTGTTGTATTCAGGGACTCGTGGTTCCTGTCCTTCGAGGGGTAGATCATATGAACTTTGCACAAATAGAGAAAACAATCAACATGCTAGGGAAGAAGGCCAACGATGGAAGCTTGTCAATTGATGAAATGGCCGGAGGAACTTTTACCATCTCGAACGGAGGAACCTATGGGAGTCTCATAAGCACTCCTATCATCAATCCTCCTCAAGTGAGCATAATTTCAATCTTGAGGTTTCCTTTTCATTCTTCTGCTGGCATACTGTGTCTTGCAAACCTAAGCAATCACTCAATCGAATCAATGTCAATCTTGTTCTCTATTTTGTCACGATTTTTCTATTGAACTAAGGAAGTATTCTTACTCTTTTGAAGCTAATTTCTAGGTTTTTTGTCGTTCATGTTCAAGACTTTACATTAAGTATCTGAAATTTGAAATTTCATTGTGCTGACGAATTTGTGCTACAATGCAGTCTGCAATTTTGGGAATGCATGCCACCAAGGTGCGTCCAGTGGTTGTAGGAAAGGACATTGTTGCTAGACCTATGATGTATGTGGCCTTAACATACGATCACCGGCTTATTGATGGGCGAGAAGCTGTTTTATTTCTGCGTGCGGTGAAGGACAATGTGGAAGATCCGAGACGTCTACTTCTAGATTTATAAACTTGGGGAAGGGAAACGCTCTAGGTTGGATGTTAGGCATGCGGATGGAGGAAAAGAGAACATGGCCAATTTCTTGGCACTCGTCATTGGCTAGAGGGGCTGAAATTAGATAGCTTTACTTCAGCCTTGCTGTAGCTAAGTGTTTGAAGCAGAAGTTGAGATTTCGGACCAAAAGGCACCTTTGAAAGCTGCCATGGTAGTTCATATCGGTAGCAAGAGTTGTATGCGAAGGTTATAATTACTCATGTTGTGGATTTTTTCCAATCTCAAATGGCTGTAATTTTGAAGGTAAGACACCATCGATGGGTGATGATTCGATGAAGAAACGGGCTCTGAGGTAAGTCATATTTTAATGATCTTCTGTATGACCGCGCTTTCTATATCTTTCTATATCCATCCGTGTGAAAAATGACAAGATGACAAATTACAATGCTCTCCACCAATCCCAACATTGTTTTTTTGGCTTGTTTGAGATTGTGACACAGGAATCATTCACATGATCCATTACTTGACAAACATGATTGTAACATGCACTTCGATCATAATTAGTGACACATGTGATCATTTGGAAGTGATAATGAAGTGTGTTCTTTTTCAAAGCTCAAATCTGATTTGGAGCATTTTGGTCTAGTTTTTGACCATTTTAGTCACTTTTTAAGGTGTCATAAGGTATCTTACAGGCATCTTCATAAAAAAAAAACATCTTCTATTGAAACTTAATTTGATCACTAGTTCTAAATCATGAAAATGAACCTTTCCCTCTATTGTCTTTAGAGGATGTTTTTTCCAATTTAAAAAACAATGTTCAGTGAAAAAAAACCTCACAAAAAGTACCGTAAGTTGGGAATCTATATTAGCAAAAACAATTGACTTCAATTACATCTCTCCATCACTTTTGTGCAATTTTTGTAAAAGGGTTGAAACTGACAAATAGTTAGCACTTTTTTCGTCCACTTTATTGTGCTTCCCCCCTTAGGCATGATTGAATCGTTAGTGGATGTCAAGATGAATGATGATTTGGTGTACAACTTTAGTGAGTTTTTAGAACTCCCAAAGGATACTTATCTTCCTAGTCCAAATTAAGGAAATGGTGTCATTAACTGGGAGTGCTTTCAATTTAACCAAAAATTGCAACTAAAAGAAATTGTAGTCATGATCACTTATTTTTAATGGATTGGTCATGGCTTGAGCCCATGTGTTGTTTGTATTTGTTATTGGATGATGTTTACGTTACATGGTCGACTAATAGAGGTATTCACTAATGCAACCTTGTGGCTTCTCGCTCAAAACATGTTGCTTTTCACTCAATGAAAGCATGGAAAAATGAACTTTTTATTTCCTTGTGACCATTTCGAGTAGTTAAGTTTCTTATTGTTTAGGATAGTAAGTGAGGAGCATTGGGTTTGCTACTAGTGGTTTGAACTAAGGTGCCATATTTGGAAGCAAATTGTAGATGTTTGATGCATTAAAATCACATTCAATTTTTGTCCAATTTAGTTATGTAAGATGTCTTGTACATCGTGTTATTTGATTATCTTTTTTCAAATCCATTTCTTTCTATTTTAACTCATCTTTTGCCTATGGATGTATGATCATTATACCAATAGATTAATAAAAAGCATTTTCATTCCATTGTAGCTTAGCTAGAAAGTCTACAACCACTCGTAACCAGGTATTCTACAAAATTTTTCAGTTTATTCCATAATAAATGATTCAAAAGTAGGGGTCTTCACCTCTTGGAAACATAAATTTATTAACAATGAAGTTCTTTCACGTGATCGTAGCCTGAGACAATTGTTCTTGTTTACATGATTTGTAACTATAATATTTCTAATTAAAAATAGTGGATTGTAAAATAAAAAACACCGAATTTTGCCTTTTTCAAACATGCCTTCATTATTGATACAAGTTATTAGCTAACAAAAACTTGAGCTGATGAGATTTAATTTAGCTAGTGAAAACATAATTAGTGTTTAAATTAAATACTAATTTAATTTGAATTGACCAAAATTAAAGCTCTGATGGCTAAAGACACACTTTGGTCATAAAATATGATTTTATTCATAAGATTGATTAGAATGCTCGTGAAATTGATACCTCTATCGTAGTGTGTACATAATTTGTATGTAGAGCAATGCATACTATTGGTCTTGTTCTTCATCAATTAAAGAATGCATCACTACTTTGTCATCGACAATTTACAAAGTGAAGATTGAACAATAAGAACATATATAACATGCACTTCAAGCCTTATTTATATCCAACGCCAAAATGTCAAACTTCCAAAAGTCTTGTAAAGGCCTTCACTTCAAATCCAAAAGTTAGCATTTTGTAGCTCCTACCTTTTAAGCCCTAAGAGCATCCCCAGTGAGGCCTGAACCGTAAACCTGTAATCGGAAAGATGTAGAAAGACGTGAATTGCGGTTCAGGCCAAGCCTGTATTCGAGCTTGTAAGTCTGTAATTTACAGGTCGAAACCCCATTTTGGAAGGTTTTTTGGGGCAAACCTGTAAATCTGTAAATGGTTTTGGAATGTTTTGCTTCGGAAAGGCACTCAAGTTTGGGAGAACAACGTTCTCATAATTACAGGCTTACAGGTTTACAGCTCACTGGGGATGCTCTAAGAAATTTGACCATTCTCCAAATGAGAAAATAATAATATTTTGGCAACACTACTACATATATGCATTTTCTTAAAGAATTTCAAAAAATTCCATTCAAAATTGGTATCATGTAGGCTATCCAAAATTTCCAAAGGGCCACCTTGGTACAGTAGGAGATTAGGGGTTTAAAATTACAAATATTTTAAATCCTCACAATTTGAACTATGAGTAATATGTCCACTCTATTGAACTAAACAACAACCATGTTACACAAGTTAGTTAAGGAGTGTGTTAGTGAAAATTATAAGTAGAGAAAAAAATCACAAAACAAAGCGTCATAGTAAGAAAAATGTATAAAAAATTAGAAGAAAAAACCCTAATCAACTTGAAAAACCACTTAGGAAGCCTTAAGCCCGAGTCATTTGTAACTAGTACAACATTCATCACCTCTCAGCACAAAGTACACTCAAGCTTCATAAACTCATTTCTTTATTTATGTGAAAGTATTACAAAATGCTTGTTAAATCAAACTCACAAGTTCCTCATTTATAAAACTACTAACAACAAATTTGATGTGCAAAGAGATCATTGCAAACAATTCCAGTCAATCTAAACCTAGTCTCTTTTTACTTGGGTTTTACTGACGTCCCTTCAATTGCTCTTCTTTGTTTCAATGGGCCCTTCCTATTACAATTGTGCACATGTTTTATCATAGAAACCATAAGTCTAGTAATTATGCTTGATGTGAGTATCAATTCAAATCGAATTAAGAATCAATCTTGGATGAAAGAGCGTTGAACATAATAGATTTACAATCTTTACAAATTTGTGCTAGATGAATTTATATACCTTAGTGATGTTATATTTCAATCCATAGTGCACAAACTTGTCAAATTTTGAAACTTGTTGTTTGATAAATCCAAAATAAAAAGACCAACATTAACAAAAATTTAGTATTGAAGACCTGCTTAAACAAGTCATATCTACACATATAAATGAGACCAATTACTTACTTTTATGTTACCAAAACGTACAAGGCTTGAAAAATACATTAATGAAACCATACCAATATGTATTGTACACGAAGAGTCAAATGTTGTGTTTGTTGTCATTCAACTCATTAAACATATTAACTTATTTTTGTTCAATTAAAAAAATATATATACTGTACTCAAACATGATACATGCAACTAACGAGGAAGAGATGCAATGAATCCTCACCATCTTACTCATCCACTTACTTGTGGCTTCAAATTAAATAGCTTGCAAATTGACAAAATGTTGGAAAAATCTTCACTCGAGACAACTCTTCTACCAAAGTATTCCTCGTCATATCTATTATTTGGCATATTCTTCTCCTATAGCACCCACTCAAGGGCGCATTGTATTGGCAAGTTAGACAAAATCTTTGTCACCACCTACATAGTTATTTCTTGCACTTATAGGTTCCAGTCACCAACATTCGCACATGTCAGGTCTCAATGGAAGAGGATTGGAGGCCAAGGTCACTATACAAGTATCATAATGGAACGACCATTTAGCCATATTCAATTGTGAAAATGTATCTACGCACTAGTCCAACCCCATTGAAGTACACTTACTCCACAATTTTACTTTCCAAGCACTTAACACTTAGCCTTCTTCAAACAAACTTTATCAAAGCATGTGTTGGACAATGAAGGATACAAATAGTTAAATGAAGAGGATTAGAGGCCAAGGTCACACATGGTTAAGTGCTTAAAAGCACAACACTTGAGAAGGGGTGCTGCAAGAACTTATCACCACATGAGATAAAATCACAAGCACTACAAGCAAATTAGCAAATTGATAAATGTGAAGAAAAGAACATCAAATTCATAAGTCCCCATTTATAAGCACCTCATCTAGCCTCATATTCATGATGGCAAATCATACTTCAAAATGAGGTTACTTCAAAATCTGAATTCATTTACTTTTGGAAGGAACTCCTATATATCTAAAACATTATGCAAACCAAAGTTATAATTTACTAATAGAAAGAAAATATTTCATCACCAATCTGAATAAAAATAAAATCCAAATTTTTAATGATACAATTGAAAAGAACTAAGGCTACTTCAAACATTTTTGAGCATTTGAATATTGATTCAATTTTAGACAAGCCAATCTATATTTAACTTTACAATTCTTCTACTTAGACATCTCTTCAAATCCCTTAAAATCTCATAAAAAAGACTTTTTCAAATTATTCATCACCAAGAATCATTTTTATTGCGGAAGCTCTAAAAAATGCCAAACAATGACTTCATGAATTTTTGTAAATGTAGGCCTTTCATTAGGATCCCTATGCCAACATCTACTCACCAACTCCTTCACCCAATCAGGACATTTACTTGGTAAACTTGGTCTATAACCATCAATTACTCTATCGTAGTCATTGGCTTGAAACCCTTCAACTTCAAACGGAATGCGACCTGTCATGATTTCATAGCATGTCATTCCATAACTATATACATCCGATGCTTCCGTGAACAATTCGGATGTGATATTATGGTTCTTCACTGCAAGCAATATCTCCGGTGCCCTCCAAAACCCTGTTCCAATAACCCCAACTGAACACTCATAGTCTGCTATCCTACACTTGAAATTCTCATCACAGATTGGATCAGAAGTAACTTGCCCATGCATATCCAGTGTAAGGCCCTCTACAAGCACATTTGCTGCTTTCAGGTCTCCGTGAGTAATATTTCTCTCACACAATAATCTCATTCCTTCGGCAATAATACACATGCACCCCAAAACACCGAACTCTGCGAAGGGCGGACCTTGCATGTTGTTGCGGATCATTCTGGCATCGATGAGCTTCCGAAGGTCACCCCACCTTCTCTCCATCATAAATGCAAACCTTCCATTGTACAACATTGCACCCTCTATCGCATTACAGTAAGGAAGATCAAAGTGCCCATGCCAGAGCGTATTGTCATTTGCAAGCATCCCGCGGGGCATCAGCCTTTGCAGGTCTTGCAGGCTCAACCCATTCTTGAACAACTTTATCACCCACGGCACCTCTTCCAGTCGCCTGCCTGCAGGATCTATCCTCCAGAGCTCGAACAATTCGGCCTGACCTCCTTCCGCAATCTTCTCCCCCAACTCCCATTCCCTCTCAGTCCACCCTTTGAATAATCCTCGGGGCCACTGGTGCTGAAGGCTCCTGAAGACTTCCAAGTTATCAGCTGCAAGATCATCGCCCACCACTACACTTGGTGATAACTCGCTCCAGGTCGCCTTTGACGCTTCAATCTCAGACTCCACCTTGTCCATACCCGGGTTATTCCTGCGCTCAATAATCATCTTCGCAATGCGTGGAGAGTAGTATTCTGAAGAGGACGCTGCATATTCTGTGGAGGATGGTCCAGCTGCAAGAGACGGTGCGGCTCTAGGGGACGGGGTGGATTTAGGTGATGGAGCAGCTCTGGAAGATGGAGCGGGAAAGCATGAGCATGCCGAACCCATTGAGTCTTCACTCCTCCGTCAAAGATCATACGTTCGCAATAAAATATGGTTGTCGTGGCACAGCACCTGCAATATAGTTAGGTGTTATGCAATCTCTTAAACAACACGACACATAATTGCGCCTTCTGCACCTGTTGGACTACATCCGAGACATAAATACTATGATCAGACACAGAAGTCAAAACAGGGGCTGGCTCCGAAGTAGACTACTGCCATCCGGTTGTTAGCAGTCATTCTAAGGATCTGGAGTCGAAGATGGAGAGTACACTAAACTATGTTAAGTTACATGTACGGAAGAGAACCTAACAGTGAGTTAAAACAGAAGAGAGACCATTCCAGGAATTCCCAGTTACTCAAACTTGTAGGAGCAGGTAAAGGCAGAAAAGTTTGCACTAATTCACCAAATTGAACCACATACACCCCACTCAAAGCCCACACTATCCCTCATGTGACCGGAAAAATTGGGATCTACCTAAGACCTTAATACCCTCGTTGCATACTCAACCCTTATAAACGCGAAATGCTTCACTTCGCATCAATCGCATGATACAATCTGCAATAAATAAGTAGGTGCTCTCATTCTGTAACAGAGATAACACTTGCTTACCTCAGAGGCAAAATGCCCCTCTAAAAGACTCAAATAGTAGACCGAAATCTGTCCGTCAAGAATTCGCAGACCACCCACACACCAAATGACAGAGATACAAGAGATCTGAGCGGTGACATAACTCTACCAAAACCATGTGGAAAAGAGCAGAGGAAGAGCGAGGGCACTACCTTGAGCACCAAACCCTCGATCGGGTGCCCCTCGTGGTGCGATATGCGATCCACGTGCGCAGGATTCCGCCTCCGACGAATCGTGCTCATCCGCACCGACATGTTGTGTTGGTGCGACGAACTGGTACCAAAGAGCCACCACCCATGTTTGAGGTTTAAGCTAACTAATTCACTTGGTGCGATTCGAAATGATTTGAGACGCATACACGAGCAGCACAGTTGCCCCACAAAGCCGATCACTATCGAACAACGGCCGAGTCACACAGTTTCAGTGTATCAGATTATGTAAACCGGTGCTGGAACTGATCAATCCTTGCTCGAAGCCTCACTAATTGGATGCCCACATGATCACAACACACCAAGCGTTACAAATCGACTCTGTGCAGACAAACCCTCCCCCTGGACCCAAGTTGACATATTCCCCCATTGATGTACTCTTACCATAGATTGATGACATGATGCTACAGTAATATGTACCGAGTAAGGATGTTTCATTTCAACGAAGCACCCCCGAGTTTCACATGACAGCCTGTTCTCGAAACCTGGACAAATCACGGTGTCCGTGTGCCCTGCCTCTAGGCTCTCTACTGTAGTACGCGCTCCCGACAAAGTGAGTCGGCAGCCACACGCTAAGCAGACGAGCTTCATCTTAGATACTATAACGCCTGCTTGGAAGTGATTGTCCATACAGACATCTTGAGTCGGATCAAGTTCTATCTTTACCATTCCTCTTTGTCGTTGGGCGCACTAACTAGTTGCAAAACATCTTAGTAATATTTTCTGATTGCACATTATCCAGTATTTGTTCTCTTTCGGTGATTGCAAGTTTGGCTGGGAGACTGTTTTGCTCTTGCGTACTATGATCCAGTCAAGATGATGGATACCAAGGTCATGACTGTGATCGTGAACGCCACCGAGCACGGGCTGACGATGAAAGTGGGCAATCGCCAGTGCTATGCCAAGCTCACCAGCTTCAAAGTGGGTGGAGAGTACAGGATGCAATTAGACGTAAATTGGACGTACCAGGAGTTTCTGGTGCAGGATAAGTCCCATTCTCACAACCGGGTGTTCATCAACTCCGACGACTGCTGCGACTACGAGCGCATCACCATCATGGAAACTGCCGACGGCAGATTTGATATGCAAAGAGACCTTCGCGAGCAATTCCGGACCAGCTGCACTCCCATCGAAGAAGCTGAGAGCAGCAGGCTTACTCCCAGCACCTGGAAGTCATGGCTGTACAAGTTTATCTATGTGTAGCATTTTTGGAGGAACAAATTATTAGATTGTAAAATATTGAGATGAGAACACTGCTCCGGAAGGGACGGATGTAATGTATGTTAATTAGATTATCTGTACATAATTTTTTGGAGCATGAACTGAGAAGATTGAAGCCATGTGTGGAATGTTTTGCAATCCTCGTTGCCTCCAGTGGTACACAGTTAGTCACCCGCATACAGATTCTAAAATATCAACCCTGCCTCGCAATTTGATGTTGACAGATTGCACACCGGTTCCCAATAATAGTTTTTAATAGATGAACTTTCGATCTGAGTACGTGCAATTTATTAACTAGGCCTCAAGTTTGTCAATTGTCACTGTGGAATGTAGGCAGCTGTGAGAGCACTCCAGAAATTTCCTGAAAAAAATGAATGTATAATCATATGTGACTTCTACAACTTTGATGCAACTTATCGTTAAAAAAATATGAGGTCAAAACAATTTGAAATCATAGAGATGGTGAAAATGTCAAAATTTTATTCAGTCTTTGGCAAACAACTAAGAAGTGATTTTATTTTTTTTTAGGATTCATAAGAATTTCAAATTGTATTAAAATCAATTGGATTAGTTTTAAATTGGTCAAGATCATAAATTGCATCTATAATAAAAATCATAAAGCACAATATTTAAAAAATCATTAGTTTTCAATAAGAACAATTTTTTGATTAGTGTAAAAATTTAGATAATTTCTTTTATCCATATAAATATATACATGTATATATGTTTTCTTTATAAGTTATTCAATTTGAAGATGTGAATGATATATGAACTGAAAAAAATTAAAAGTTTGGTCCTCCTTGAAAAGCCACCCATGATCCAATATAGTATTGCAAAACAATTTGATCTTCAAAGACGGTTTAAGAATAAACATGCTAATGAAATATACTCTAATTTATTTTTATATCATAGGATATTTGCATAATTTACTTCATAGTTCCCAAAAACAAATGCATGTGGTTCACTGGTATAAAATACAACGCATTGTGTAATTTTTTTCAAGGTAGCAATATTTATAATTCAAATAAGTAGAAATGAGAAAATATTAGAAAATTAGTATGAACGGTATATCTTTTATGATATTTATCATTAGACATTAGTTCAAAAGAGGTATTTAAAGAAATAATCAATTTTGTAATAGAGTTTCTTGTAGGGCTTTCCTTGTACTCACCTCTACACTCTTGAATATGCGCTCCCGACAATTTACAAAGTGAGTCGGCAGCCACACGCTCACCAGACGAGCTTCATCCTAGATATAAAGCTCGGTAGGAAGTAATTGTCCATATAGACATCTTGAGTTGGATCACGTTCTACTTTCACCGTTCATCTTTGCCAGGGCTGTTCACAGGACATCCCCGTCCAAAGTGCCGTCCGGTCCGCTCGTCCGTCCGTTAAGGGTCAACGGAGGTCCGTTTGACCGAGAATTAAGGTTGACCGTCCAAATGGTAAAAGGGAATTTACCTTAGCCACCTAGCATGCCACGTGTCTGACATGTCACCAATATTCCAGTAATAGAGCTGTCATGGAGGATGACGGGTTAGGGAGGGGGGGGCGCGAGCGTCTCGGAGGGAGGCCGCTAGCGTCTTGGTGGCGCGAGCATCCGGGAGGGGGACTAAAACTTAGCGTCCGAGAGGAGGACAAGGAGCCGCTCTGGAAAGGAATGAGGGGGCGAGAGCGTCTACCAACTTTATATAGTGTTTGAAATGCCCCCGCTCGCCCCCCCCCCCCCCTCGTACCCACTCGTGCCCCCCTTCCTACCCAGGACCACCCCTTAGATGGGAAATCAAAGGAGCCACTTTGGCGAGAAGTGGAATTTCATATTTTCATCATTCTTCGACCATTCTTCTTCCATTATGTTTTATTTATTTTTTATCTCTTCCACATGTTTCCTATTCCATCATTTTATTTTATTTTTTCATTCTTCCATACATCCTCTTCCATTTATTCATTTATTCAGTTTTCTTCCAATCTTATTCCATTTTGTGTTTTTCATTGTTTATTCTTCCCTTCCTCTTCTATTATCAATTAAGGAAAAGGAATTAACAATAAAAGCAAACAGAAATATTAGAATAAAAAAAAAGGAAGTTAACAATAAAATATAACAGAATTCAAAATGAAAAAAAAATGGAATTACAAATTACAGCAAATATATGGGAATTAAAAATAAACGAAAAGGGAGTACAAAAGTAAAAGAAAGGAGAGTAAAAATTAACAACAAAAAAATAAAAATTTAAAGAAAAGGGAATTGGAGATAAATGCAAAGGAAATTATTTAAATAAATTAAAAGAGAATCAGAAATAAAAGCAAATGGGAATTAGAAATAAAAGTAAAGGGAATTATAAATAAAAGCAAGGGGAATCACTAGAATAAATGAAAAGGAAATTAAAAAATAAATAAATTAGAGAATAAAAAATAAAAGATAAGTGGAATTATTCACCATTTGTGTCAAAAATAAATAAATAAAAGATAAATGAAATTAAAAATTAAAGAAAATAGGGAGGAGTGGGGAGAGGGATAAGGAAAAGTGGGGGGAGAAATAAGGAGAAGTCACAAGTGGGGGAAGAAATAAGGAGAAGTAGGGGGGGAAGTAGGGGGACAAAGAAGGAGAAGAAGGGGGAGAAATAAAGAGAAGTTGGGGGAGAAACAAGGAAGAAATTCCACTTCTATTATTATTATTATTATTATTATTATTATTATATTATATTTTATTTTATTTTTGTTTTTTAAATTTCTTAAACCCATACTTCTTCTTTTATTTATTCATGTATTTGTTTCTCTCCAATCTTCTTCCATCCTAAGTTCTTGATATTTTATTCTTCCCTTCCTCTTCCAATATTAATGTTTATTTTTATTTTGATCTCTTCCATTTGTTTTTCATTCTATGTTAGAGAATTTTTTGATTCTTCCATACTTCCTTGTTTATTTATTCATTTATTTATTTTTCTTCCAATCTTCTTCCATTCTATACTCGTAATTTTTTTCCTTCCATTCCTCCTTCCATTATTAATGCAAATACATGTGATGTGGTTTGTATCACATTAGAGTCCACCATGCTAAACAAATCAATTAACGTACAAATGATGTTATTTATAATAGTTGAGCATGTATAAGAACAAATTAAATACCATGCAAATACATGTATCAAGGGTCTAAATCATTATATAAATTTTGGCATTACATAATGTCTATTTCGTTTACCATTGTATTTTTTATTTTTATTTTTGAAGCAAATGGTGACATTCTTCCACTGCAAAGAAAAATAAACACACCACCGCGCAACCAGACAAGGAGTGACCTTGTTGGCAAAACCAATTTTAATTTTTAATACCTGATAAAACCTCTATCTGAAAAACCAATGATCTGTAAACCCGAATCAAGACTAAAGAAGCATGCGCACAGTTAAAGGCAGGGCCGCTCGTAATTCCACACAAGCCCCTAGGGGACGGCGGAGTTTACCATTGTATTAAGTATGATGCTTTCATGTTGATTAGTTTAGTGAATAAAAATAAATATTGAAATGATAATTGGATTGGTCAATTAGACTTTATTCAGTAAGTCTTTGTTAGAAGTCTCTATATTTTATGTATAGAATGTGATGTTTCCCCCCCCCCCCCCCCCCCCTTGTATTGAATGTATAAAGATATTTGACTTGGGTGTAAATTTTGAATGTGGACTAAAAAAACATATATTAACAAGCAAATTCAAAGAAAGGGATGCTTTCTAAATTTAAAAATCACATAGGCAAGAGCCCCTCGTCACTAAGGGCGGGACTGTGGAGGGGGGAACGCCTCCGCAACGGGCACCTCTGCGTTTTTCGGAGGGGCAGGGTTGATGAGCCCTTATTTTTTGGTTTTTTATTTTAAAATTCCTAAGGGTGTCCTCCTGGAGTAATTTGGGGCCGCAGGCCCCATTTTTGAATTCAAAATTACCAAAAATGGCCTTGAGGGGGTCCAAATTGAAAATTTTAGGGTTTTGGAAGAAAAAAACCAACCGATGGGAGTGGCTCCTAAAAATACTTTGCTGCCCGCTGCAGAGGCGGTCCCCCCTCCACAGTCCCGCCCTTAGTGACGAGAGCAAGAGCCCCATCCCGAGGAGCCTAAACCTGCTCGCGCCCCCCCTTTGCATATGTGGAATTCCCCATCACCGTCGGTTGTCCATGTCATCAATTTGTTTTAAATTTTGGTAAGTTGTAAAAAATAATAATTAACATAGTAATTTTCCTCCTCCTATCATGTCCGATTTTTCTTGGGGACCAACGAGTCCGTCCGTCCGAAGTGCCGTCCGGTCCGCGAGATTTGGCCCATGTCCGCCCGTTATGACAACCCTGATCTTTGCCGTTGACACTAACTTGTTCCAGTACATCTGAGTAGTATATTTTAGTTGGAGATTATCCAGTATTTGTTCTCTTTCAGTGGTTGCAAGTTTGGCTTCAAGGCCACTTTGACTTTGCGTAGTTTGATCACACAGCAAAAAAAACTAATGAGACATTTTTTCATAGAATAAAGATAAAATTTGGAAATAAAACCTATATTGAATTGAATATAAAAAATTTAGTCAATACCTAAAGCTTACTTCTTTTAAAGGTTGAATGATCTAAGCAAGACATTCTTATAAGACTTCTAACTTGCGTGCAGAAAAATCCACCTCTAATATTGAAGTAGCAAGATTATTTTTCAATAATAAATTCAAACTTGGTTATGGAATTTAAAACTTCCTCTAGCTTTATCAAATACAATAATCATATTCATACCCAATAAACAAGTTCTGGTGCAGAAAAGAACTTACTTGAATTTAAGACCGGCAATAATCCAAAGACAGTATAACCTTGCGGACAAGGTTGTCATAACGGACGGACATGGGCCAAATCTAGCGGACCGGGGTCCGGATGGCACTTCAGACGGACAGACCGGTCGGTCCCCAAGAGTTATCGGACATAGCGGTCCGCTAGAAAAAATTAATAGGTATATATCTTCAATATGTGCAAGATAATCTTCAATATGTGCAAGATAATCTTCAATATATGCAAGATTGGGACGGTCAACCGTGAGTTGACCAATAACGGACCGGACACGACCCTTAACGGATGGACATGCGGACCGGACGGACGGTCCGGTCCTTAGTCCTGTAAACAACTCTGCTTGCGGTAAGGGTCAGTTTTCACAAGCACAATTTTTTAAAGACATCATTAAAGGATATCGAAGGACTCTTCTAAAATTGGATAATGTAGTTTTGGTCAATGTAAAAAATTAGACATGCAATAACAACTCTATTGGAGTTCACATGTTTTTGCTAATACAAAAAATTTAAATTTATGACAAGGTTTTAATTCACTTGCATAAAAATCTATTTGAGGGTTTAAAATAAAAATAATTCAATAATCAAACTAGTCACATATTTCCATGGAATTCCACGACAAGCTAGTATCAAGAGTTGATATTGCTTCTGACAAACAAGAATGCAACTTGAAATTGTTAGCATTTGCCGGGTTGAAAAGCATCTCTATGAGAGCCTCTATTGGGTCCTTGTAATACATCACTACTTTATAGAGGTCGTATGGAACAAAAGGTACTTCAAGCAACTATGAAACCATACTAATGCACTTAGGAAGCCAAGTATCATACACATGGAAAGTTCATACAAGAAATGTACCTCAGTAACAATTCTACATACACTACATGTATTGATTACTTCCGCTTCAATGCATGTGATAAGATATTGTTTTGAAATATAATTATTTGAAAAGCAATTAAATAAACTACTTGTTTGCCATTGTCTAGGACATCCTCAAAGTGCTCAACATCGCAAACATTCCTCAAGGAGATCAAATTCAAGTAAAAAGAAGCATTAGGAGAAAAATCAGGTCACAAAAAGGCCGTGTAAGCGGCACGTGAGAGAAAAAAACGGGCGCTGCCCGCTTACTTTTTGACATGGCATGTGAGGTGTCACCGTGGTGCCAGCAACCGCCACGGGGGCTCGAACCAATGACCTCCGAGGGAGGCGTGTGGAGGGCACATCTACAGTGTCGGGCTGACACAACCTGCCCACTTGGGACCAAAGCCCGAGCCGAGGCATTCATGTCTCACCTAATATTCCGAGGACCTTTGTTGTGAGTGCGCCACGCAGTTCTATGCGGGCAGCAACTCTGGCATCCGCTGCCAGCGGCAGAGGTGCCCAAAGTAGGGAGTTCACCTAGAAAGGGCAGGCTTACACGGCCTTATTTTGAGCTCATTTTTCTCCTAATGGATGAAAGAGCGTCCTCAACACGAATCAGTATCATGCTGAGAAAAACCTAAATTTGTTTCCACAAGTTCTGATAAAATGAATTAGAAGTCAAAGTTTCTATCAAAGTTGAATTCAGTTAATATCAAAATTTTAATCTAAAGTTCTGAACTTCTGAACTAAATTCTCAAAATTACATCAATTGAATCCATAAACCGACTATGAATGTCAGAGAGCATGGAGCCATCTAAAACATATGTACTGTACACCTAGGTTTTCTAGAACGTACAGAAGTAATTTCGTCTTTTACAATGCTGTTCCAGATAACTCTATGTTATCACCTTCCGTTGCTTTCAGCCGAAGGTGTGCTTTCGGAAGGAGGTCCACTCAATAATGCCGATTCCTCAATAACACTTGAGTCCTCTAAAATACTGGAGTCCACCATTGCTCTTGGAGTAAACACTATCTCATTGGGCTCCAAATCTCCTTGCAACATGGTTTGCACAAAGCTCATAGAAGGACGGCGATCAGGAATTTGTTGCAGACAACGGAGAGTAATGTTGATCACACGAAGTGCCTGCTTTACCTCATCAGCATGCAAATGCAGCGATGGGTCTACCAAATCCTTGAGCTTCCTCTCTTCGTCCAACTTCCATGCCTGCAACATACCATCCAACTTTCAGCTTGCTCTATATCATGAAATTGGAAACATGGGAAACCAGGATCATGACAAGGCCAGCATCAAAATACAAATTCCTTGTCCAGCACTAGCTTTCATGAACTCTTTTATCTAAAGAAGTAAGAGGGAAGCCCCAGAATCAAACTGAACAAGTAAAGAAGAAGAAGAAAAACGAACACACAACTGACAAAATGATGATCGATAATTAAATTATTAATCTATCCAACTTGAAGTGCTCGCTATCTATGCGATGCTAATATGCTATCTGTTTTTGAATCACAGTTACTGGTAATGAAGAATACATTTGTTTGGTTCACTATTTTGACTCAACATAGCCATAGGAAATGAAAGCATGCTACACATAACATGAACAAGTTTACGATACTCCAATAAATAGAAAACATCAACATTCACGAATGTCAGATGATTGGAAAAATAACAATTACCCAGCTAGGCAGATATACTTGATCTGCAGGCCTTGTCTGATCAATGTTCTTACGTCCGCTTACAATCTCCAAGCACAAAACTCCAAAACTGTAAACGTCAGCCTTTTCACTCAATTCTCCATACGACGCATACTCGGGGGCAAGGTAGCCTCTATATCCAGAAGAAACAACAAACATTAGTGGTTTTCAGAAATGACCTACGTCTTTTGTCACTGATCACTGGACTTGCATAATCTAAGACCTCGCCTTCAAAAAAAGTCTGCTAACAATTGTCATGTCCTGCAGACATAGTATACAATTTCTTACAGTTGATTTTGTGCATCCGAATCCGGATCTCAAATAAAAATCAAACATGATGCTCTGAATTATTCACCTTGTTCCAGCAACAGTTGCTGTAGAAATGTGAGTCTTTTCATCTGGAAACAACAAAGCCAAGCCGAAGTCTGCAATTTTTGGAGCATAATTTATGTTCAACAAGATGTTGCTGGCTTTGATGTCTCGATGTATCACCCGTGGCTGAGCGTATGTATGAAGATAATGCAATCCCTGGGCCACTCCCAAACAGATGTTGAAACGCACTGGCCAAGTCATCGCCTCCTTGTTTTTACCCACTGTCCATACACATGTTAGTGCAACAAAATAATCCAATGCATGATTGACTCTTGATTCCAACTGCTTGCATACCATACAATAATTTTATAAGTATGCAGCAGTACCGGTTTATCAATTGGAGCCATTCCCGAATGCTCACAAAAGATTCACATGCAGGAGATTACGGCTAGCACAGCATAACACTTACGTAGTAGGGACTGTTCCAGATCCATGTTTTCAACGTACTCATATACCAGCATCCGCTCTTTCCCACGCATGCAGTAACCTTTCAGATCTACAAGGTTCCGGTGTTTCATCTTGGTGATGAAGACCACCTCGTTCAAAAAGTCATCTACTTCGATGCCGTGTGCAGCAGTAATTGGTTTTAATTTCTTGATGGCCACTTGATTTCCAGTCGACAACGTACCCTGTGGAACGACACACATCGCTAAACTTTATAGATACTGATAATGCATCACTAGAGTTCAATGTGAAATTGAATCATGCTTTGATACGGCAAGCAAACTCCAAGAGCGAGCAAATTGCGAAGAAGCTTATATATATGCTAGAATGAGATCAACCTGCGAAGCTAGAGTCACATCGATATTGCTGTGATCATTTTGAGAAACACAAACCAGATCAACTGCGTTTTGATACAGTGATACGAACCTTATAAACTGTGCCAAAACTCCCTTGTCCTAACTTTGTGCTCTCGTTGAAGTCATGTGTAGCAAGACGTAGGTCATTGTACAAAAATGGTTCAGGATTGACCTCAAACTCCGCAAATTCTGCACCAGGATTCAGAACAGGGGGTGTCAGAGTTGGTGACATGTGAATTATGATATCTTCTGGAATTAATCTCCTGGAAGTGTTTTCATAGAATTAAGTGAAACTTACTTTGTCGATATTCAACTTCCAATTTGCGAAATGTTCGTTTTGCACGTATTTTGAACATCGCTACTAAACTTATTGCAAGAACAAGAGTAAGTGCACTGCTAACTGTTCCAATTATGATCGCAAGACGCTTTCCTGCACCAGACAAGTAGTTACTAATTGAACATACAAATAATGGAAAATGACAGTGAAAAAAAGCTTCAAGATGACATGAGGATGATCCTGTGCAAGATAGATGTTCAGCTAGATGTATAATATCATTAAGTATGTGGAACATTTCCATACCATGTATTGAGGTTATTGACACGGTCATAGGGGGACAAAAAAACCTTCTGCCATTATCATATAAGTCTGGCGAGCCTACGCAGTATGGATTGCCTTCCAGTCTGTTCATGATAAGTAAGAATTAGGAGCATTAGAATCAGCACGTACAGTATAGAGATTGCACACCTCATGACAGTGACCTCCTCATAAGAGTCAAATTCAACGCAATCTTTCCTTTGGAATCCTAAACAAGTTTCAGAATCTAAATAAGTACGTCAATGTTAGTGGAATGACTGGATGTCTTACACAACAACACGTGAAGAAAGTAGGTCATTTGACTGATAAATAACGTCGGTGATACTGTTGTTCACCAAAGTCGAATATATGCCAAACCACTCGTACTTTGCACCTTGTATTGTATATCGCCAATGAGTATAATTTAGAACTCCCGAGAAGTTATTTGACTGAATCTGGCTGTAAAGGTAGAAGACAAACTGTCAAGATTGTCCGAAGTAATTAAAGACAATTGTGTTAATGCTAAGGAACTGTGTAAAAATAGCTCTGCCTCTACAGACCAAAAAACCTGTTTTTCCTGCAGCTGGCTGAAGGAAACTACAAAACATGGACCTTACCATCAGACCACATCAACCAACGAGATAAAACGAATTACGACCTCTGACAATCCTACAACCATACATCCTGGACAACATGCTCAGATTAGGATGTGCCTAAGTCCATCAAAGAGAAGACAAAGTTGCTCACAGGTCAGTAAGCTTCGGAAGCCCCATTAATGAGTCCAAGTAAAAATTTGACAGGTTGTTGTTGCTCAGTTTGCTGCACAGCACGTGATATCAAGCAACAAAGTCAATGAGCAGATTTCCCTTGTTGCATATTAACAAGTCCAAATGGCATCCAACAGACTTAATGAAGTAGAGATCACCTGAAACAGCTAGGCGACCAAACAATCTACACAGGAGCAATACCACTGTAAAAGAATGGAGTTCAGAGAGAAATTGAACGCACAGAAACGTCAAGTTAGTAAGCTTGTCAAATGAGTCGGGAATGGAGCCAGATAGGTCGTTGTCGGACAAATCCAGAAAGGTAAGAGCAGAAAGGTTCCCTAGCGCTTCTGGAATGAATCCGTTTAAGGAGTTGTTATACAGAGTCCTGTACATGTGCCAATATCCTATAGTTCTTGAGTTCTAGAGTTAATCTTTCAGAACCAGGATTAATTCCAGTAAATGAGTATGCTTCTAAGTGGAGCTAATTGAAAAGTGTCATGCAAGGCACCCAGATCTAGACACAATTTCACCTCTTAGGTTTCAACACAAAGTAATCAAGCGGTGAGAGATACTACTCACAACGTCTCAAGTTGTGAAAGCAACCCAAGTTCTGGCACCAACGGCCCCGACAAGTTGGAACTTCCAAGATCTCTGTAAGAAAAACCACAGAAACTTTGTCATTCTTGACTCTGCAGAGCAAAGCTCCAGTGACTACCATTGGTGCAATATTCTCTGGTCGTTAGTCCTATTAATCTAAAGCGATATTAAGCAGTTTCATACATCTAAAACAATGTAGTTCGATGGTAGAACTACACTCGTTGTTCAGGGAATGCCCAGGTAAGAAAATGTGTTCCGAACACGGCCTCACATTCGCTGAACATATCCGTTGGTATTGCATAAAACATGAAACCAAGGATTACTCTCACAAGGATCAGCCATGTCGTTCCAATTGGACAATGTGTCATTGTTGCTCAATGTTTTCTTCCAATTGTAGAGTATAGTTCCTGAAATTTCATTCATGCACATGATGCAAGGCCACAAAACGTAAAACACCTCTTCCACGTAAGAACGCTGCCTCTTGACAAGATGTAAGAACGTGCAGAAAATGGAATGCAATGTGGATTCAACAGAGTGGATGCATTGCTCGCATTCAGGAACGTGATTATTTGAAAAGAAAAGGATAGAAACAAGTGCTCTGGAAACTTTGCATACCTTGTTGCGGTGTTGTGATAGAGCAATTTTGAAGACAGAAACACCTCCTGCCATCGTCGTATAACTCCGGTACCGAGGCATTGCAATATGGGTTGCCTTGCAATCTGTCCATTACAACCGAAAGTAGTATCATATTTCTCTGAGAATAAAGAGATCCATTATAAACTGCCTATAATTATGCTTTTCATGAAGGATACATCCAAGGTCTTCTAACCGCTTTTTTGGGAACTGTCTTTGATTTTATCAATATAAGTCCTCTACTAGGAAACTTGGGGCATGAAGTATATTCATTTGATTTCTTACTTAAAGACAGTTCTTGTATTCAGCAAGTCATCCGGCTGATAATCAACGTCGGTGACACTGTTGTTCATCAAGCTCACAATTCCAATGGATTGGCCATATAAGGTAGCTGCTGCATCTGTCAATTTGAGGATGCGAGTAACATTGAGAGCTCCCGAGATGTGGTTTGAGTCGAGGTTTCTGTAATGGTAAACCAAGCATTCAAGCACTTAAATTGTCCAGAAAAAGAAGTGTTACATCTCTCGCGTTTACAATCAAATTTGTAATTACCACTCGCAAAAACCAACTAGTATATATTGCTTGGTGCGAAAAAAAACCAGGACAGTACCTTGGATTCTACAGAATGGCGTATTTGAGGGTTTTCAAAAGGAACTCATAAACGCCTATACTATACCAACATACAATCAAGAATCAAATTGACAAGAATGCCGGACACAATACGGCATTCCACAGTTTGAGTATATATTCTGAGTAGGATGGTGCATCAGTGGACCTACATTCCAATGGAGAGAAAGAAGTAACTTACAACTCAGAAACATTATACAGCTGCAGAAGTGAGGCAGGAAAGGATCCCATGAATTTGTTGCTCTTGAGTTTGCTGCATCTCCACAGCAAGCAAATCAACCAATCAAAATATCCGGCACAATAGTTCACTGCTGTCTTCTAATATTCTGGCATGTTGCTCGTGGCAATTGGAGCTATGTACACAAATCAGCAACATAAGACTGGGTTATTAGAGATTAGCTCTGTCAGTGAATGGAGTTCAGGGAGAATGTAACATACAGATTTCCCAAATTGGTTAGCTTGCTCAAAGAGGCTGGGATGAGGCCAGAAAATTGGTTTGCTGACAGATCCAAAACGTTGAGAGCTGTGAGGTCTCCGAGCTCTTGAGGTATCTCACCGTTGAAAGAGTTGTTATACACACTCCTGCAACAATACACCAGAGTCACAGCCAGTTAATGACTCAATATGGGCTATTGGTCTTCACATCGGTTCTATAAGGTCAGTGTATGGACACAGTCAGTACTCTTTTATCTTGCTGCTCACTGATTATGCTTTGCAATCCAGTGAAGTTTTCGTATCGGACTTGCCAAGTTTCCATGCCCTAATTATGAGACCATATTACTCGGCATGGCTAAAGTTAAATTAGTTTAGTAGGAGTTCAAGAAGGAAACACATATAACATAACCTTCTCAAGTTCGGATTAGGACCTGACGCATTCCCACCGATTAGTTCTTATTCTGAGCAACCAAGAGTTGAGACATGGTTACTCACAGAAATTCAAGATGAGAAAGCTGCCCAAGTTCAGGCACCAAAGGCCCTGATAGTTCAGAGTTTCCAAGATCTCTGAAACAAACACCCACATCAGTCAGAATTCAAATGACCTTTGGTTGGGACACTTCTTAATCCAGCAACGTCATCAATTTTCAGATGATCTACACTCTGTACGGAAAGGATTAACTTGTAAGAACAAAATTCAGAACACGGAATGCTGCAGCAAATTGTTGACAGGACAAGAAGTGTGCCGGGATTGAGGCCTCACATCCGTTGAACATATCCGGCGCCATCGCACGAAACTTGAAACCAACTAGAGTTTCTCCCGCAAGGACCAGACGAGCCAGCCCAATTTGTCAGTTTACCACCATTGCTCATTTGGCCTTTCCAATTCAGGAGTATAGTTCCTGGAATTCCAATCAACTTAGGTGTCATCAGAGAATACCCATTTGACACAGAGGAGCGCTAGTACACAGACCAAAATCTCAACATCAAAATCATTCAAATACATCCTGATCGAGCCCTCACAGAAGTAAGGTTACAATGACATAGGCTCTATTGCCGCTTTAAATACCCATATCCCTGTTTAACGTCAAGGGCAAGCAACTAGCTGGTAGTATTCATCGAGAGCTCTCACTCAAGTTCAGATTCTGTAAAGAGGGCAATCAGCAAACATGAGAGAACACACCTTCTTCAGGAGTGGCCCAAACTGGGAGTGCCATGAATAACAGTAAAAGGCATCGCCACCGACAATTCCCACGAAGGCCTAGAGACTGCATCTTGGGCAAAGACCACCACCACCACCTATTCAACTTGATGACTCTCTCTAGATCTCTCTCCTCTCCAATCTAGCCTACTAGATTCAAATAACCACCTGTGAGACTGTGAGTAGATTCAAACAACCACCTGTGAGCAGGCTAACTGCAAGCATGTGTGGAAGTCACACCGATTGCAGCAAAAAACTTGTTCAGAGTTACAAATATCATTCATACACACATACACACACACATGTATCATATAACTTACAGCATGAACTAACTCAGTCATCGAACTACAGCAGTGATCGACAAGCCTGCGAGATGTTGTTTGAGATGTTGTAAGCCTAAGCGATATGTTGTAAGAGATGTTCTAAGAGATGTTCTAAGAGATGTTGTTAGAGATGCTTCCCAAGCTATCCTTGCACATAGATGCCGCACCGCATCCATTCCGGCCCAACTGAGTGATGTAATGTAAATTAGTTGGTGCCGGAGAATCATGAGGCGGAATTATAAATTGAAGATGTATAAGAAAGTCAGGTTTTGAAGTGACAATCTGGTCCATTCCGCATGTGGTCAATCCAGGAAACCGAGTTGAAGCAACAGGAGTCTGAAGAAAGTTGACAGTTTTATAATTGAATAAGCCATGTGTGTTTTCCTTTTGTCAGACCTCCTTTTGTTTACTTGGGACGAGGACAGAGTTTCAGAGTAAGTTACACCGTTCAGGGTACTGTACTTGTATAGGCAGGATCTGTTAATATCTAGAGCACATGGTACGAAAATCAATGAAAGTGGTCAGAGAGAGAGAGGAACTCTGGCCCGAAGGGTCAACGTGAATGAAGGGTTCGTTGGGGGAAGTGCTACCAGTATGGTCACCAGGACTAGGCTAAGTGGTCAGGTATCAAAACGTCGTCAGTAACAAATAGGAGTAATTGAACAAGATATTAAAGCGGAAGTCAGAGTGCAAACCTTGAGTTGCTTAGGGGTATTCTATTCGGAGGTCAAAAGACGTTTGACTGCTCTTGTGATTGGAAGAGAGATTTGATTGAGGTGGAGAGCCCTCAGAGAATTAGGATTACAAATGACATAGGCCCATTACCATTTTATATACCCGTAACCATTCATTCATGACAGTTGGAATACAACACTAATACCTTCAAATATAATATGTATTTCAACCAAACATATATATAGATGAGGTACAATCAATTTTGTCCAATTGGGATGAATACATATCATGTACGTGAACATATATGATACTCCCTCCGTCTCACTAAAAGACCGTTGTTTGCTCAAAAAATATGTCTCAAAATAAGATCGTTGTTTCTAAATTGAGCCAAGTTATTTCTAAATTTGGCCACTTGTTTCCAAATTTGGCCAACTTATTTCTAAATTTAGAATTTTTCTTAAATTTGATATTATTAGCAAACCAAGGTTTTTTAGTGAGACGGAGGGAGTACAAGAGAGTACAAATACCTCATGCAGAACTAAAGGCTTAGAAGATTGGAAAATATGACGCAATGACATAGGCACTGGCAACCTAGAAGAATAGATATTCCTGAGTAATGTCTTATGGGGACTTAATGTTGTTGAATAACAAATAACAACAACAAATCTAAAGAATATATATCAAAAAGATAATAAGTCAATAAACCTTGAGAGCTATGGTAATTTTACCAATTCTTGAGCAACTAATTAACGCACAATAGTGGATGAGCTCACAACACAATTCTGTGACATGCCATTATCAATTCAATCATAATGGTTAATAAGAACAATAACACATATTATAACAAATGGCCAACTCAAAGAGATTTATTTCCTTGAATGACACTAACACTTGCCATCATAATAACCAAATTGCCATTTGTTTACTCAATACTACACTAAAATGCAACATAATTAAATGAAAATGTAGATGAAAAATTTTCAACTTGCCCTTAATGTTTGAATCAGATGCAATTGTATATTTTAATATGTACCTCAACAACCAAGGTTACTGAATATCATTAATTGATATAGACACTCAAATTATATTATTTATAATAAAATTTATAATGGAGATGATTAACATTTTCTACTTATATAATTAATTTAATATAATATAAAAATGCATTTTGAATGCAACCAACAAATAAAAGAAATGATTCTTTCAAATAATTATTTAAAATGAAATAGGACAATGTACTATAAAGCTATAAAACTTATAGATGAGTAAAATAAATTATTTTAATTTTAATTATCAAATAGCATTAACATATATATATATATATATATATATATATATATATATATATATATATATATATATATATATATATATATATATATATATATATATATATATATATATATATATATATATATATATATATATATATATATATATATATATATACTCAAAATACAATTCAAAACCCTTGAAGACAATATTGCCTCGAGGCTGACTTATAGTGTGTGATTAGGACACTTAATTAAAAAATGAAGACAACCAAAAGTTTGTGAAGACATGATTCTTTTTCCAAATATCAATTGTCGTAAAAATAAAATATTTCAACTTTCTACCCAGGGTTGTCAAATTAGATGTCCGAGCGGGCCCCACGTCCAAAACTCGGACATCTGGACGCCCCCGTCGCAAACATAGCGTCCCGAAGTCATCGAAATTATGACCCGGTAAAACAAATTGTAACCCTGCCGCAAGTAAATCTCCTAGCTCGTTGGATCGGCAGATTTAGCGACGTCCGCGGCCGCATCTTAGCCGTCGGATCCTACCGACGCCTGTAGGGGGCAACCACTGCGTCGCCCTGACGGCGGTCGTGACGATCCAACGGCCACGATGCGGCCGCGAGGGGCCTTCGTGGGCCGCTCGATTGGCGCGGCCGTCGTTGGCCGTCCAACGCGGGCGCCCGCAACGTCAGCTCGTCGGCGGCCAACCCCATTGAACGATTGAGATGTGGACCTGTGCGACGACCCTCAACCGCGCTATACAGTCGGCCGCCGCGGGCCGTCGGATCGGACGGCCGCTCTAGCCGACCGCAGAGGGGCCGTCTGCGGCAACAGCCACGGTTTCCGTCCGTTAGACAACAGTTAGCCCAGCTTAGAGGGCCGCTGGATCGCTGAAGCGGTCGTGGGCCGTCCAATCATGCGGCTGTCCGCTCCAACCGCCCGTTGCCGCGTCGGCCGTCTGCTCCGTCGGCCACCACTTTTGAAAAAACGCCCCGAAACTTAAAATGGTCAAAACTTCTTCAAAACTTGTCCCAATTGAATTTATGAGGTGTCTTTGGCACCTACGTTTTGTCTAAATGCCAAAAAACATCTCATAAGCCCAATTTGGACACATTTTGAAGAAGTTACGGCAATTTGGAGATTGTCTTATGGTTTTGTGAAGTTTAGGGGCCGCGACCCCGGATTTCCTGCCCCCAACGCGGCGACAGCCTTGGCTATCGCCGCGGACTGACCGCGTCGACGGCCGCATGGCGTCGGCGCTGATCAACCGCGCAGACGGCCTTGGCTGTCGGGCGCATACCATGGTAACGGCCGCGGCCGTCAGATCCTCGCGCCGCGAGATTGAGCGGCCGGCGCCGCACGAGACTGTGGCAGCACTAGATGGAGGCGACGCCACGCGGCCGTGCCGACGGCCACGAGGATGGCTTGGGGAGGGGCCGCTTCAGCCTCACCTTGCCTCCCCCGTCTCCTCTCCCTTGACTATCCAAGCAAATTCCTATGGGCAATTTTTGAAGCCCTCCCTTCCTCATCCCTTCCAAGCTTGACAAAAAACTTTCCATTTCTGGACTGTTTGGAAAGCACATGCATCCGTGAACAGGAAATTTCACCCATATCCCTGAAAGCGTGGGAAATGTCCTGAAGATCTTCTAATCGGGAGTGTCGGATCCACCTCGACATTGGCGTCCATTTTAGAACGAGATATTTATGTATTTTCATCATTGGTGCTCCACTATAGTTTGCAAATATAGTGTCGATGTCTAGTAAAGAGAATACATTTGTTTCGGGAATGAAATCATGGCCCAGGGGCCTATAGAAGAGAGAGATATACAATGGAGGGTTACAACTTAAAAGATAATGAGAAGCTAATAAAAAATAATAAACTTTAATTTGAAGGCATTATTTCATTACCTAATAAAATTGAAGGGGAACTCAACATGGATTTCACTTACATTAATATGACAAGTTTGTATATTTTTGGCTTTAATTTTATATTGCAAGACAAACCTTATATTTCATAGAAATGCCCTTTTCCTAATTACTTGCCTTCTTTGGTATTCAAAATTATGTCCATTGTAGTTTGTTTATCTCGGCGTTATTTCTTATATTTTCATATACCATCATATTCTATGTAATTTCAATTAACTATTTTCTAATTATTGTCTCCTGCTTTATCTAATCCTTTAATCTTTAATTTTAATTTTTTTCCTTCCTATGATAGATATTTTTATTTAGTTTCTTCTTTTGCCATAATATTATTACCATGACATGGTTTTGCCATAATATTATTATTCACTGTCATACTCCTCACTTCTTCTTGTACCTCATTTCCACTCTTGCAATTTATTTTTTATTTTTTTTAATTGATCTTTTATTCTTATCATCTTCTTGAATTGATATTTCCTCTCAGTGTTTTTTAATTTGGCGAATAATCGCCATATCCGACCCCCCTTGACGTGCTGGCGAATACCCTGCCGGGTATGGGCAGGTGTATGAGCACGTCGGGGGTCAAATCTCCAGGGGGGGTGGAGGTCTTCTCGCCGTCTTGACGACGTGAGAGTGGAAGGAGTGCGCCGTAGTGGCACTCCCACTCTGTCAATTCGAGCCCGATTCTCCCTCTCCCCACAATCATGTTGCCTAGGATCCCCTCCTTAATATACAAGTTTGCCATTTCCGCCACCCTCATTCTCGGATCTGTGCCACCATTTTCCTCCCCCCGCTGAGCTCCTCCTCGCCATGTCCACATTCGGCATTTCTCTCTTGGCGCCACCTCCGAGTTTAGCTTTCCATGCTGTTTTCCGTTCTGTGTTTGAGGGCAATGTTGCAGGCTTTTGTTAATTCCAGAGCTCACCCGCCGATTGCGTGGAGACTCCGATCTGATCATCTGGGGCAATGCGCGAGTATATCACTGCGATCAGGGGAGTTTCTCAATCACACTCGAGTTCTCAGTTCTGGTGTTCAATTGTGCTTCAATTCTGCTGTTGGGTTGCGAGGATCTGTTGGGTTCCGAGAATTTGTTGGGTTGCGGGGATTTGCTGGCTTGCGGGGATTTGTTGGGTTGCGGGGATTTCCTGGGTTGTGAGGATTTTAACTTCACTGTCGGTTGCGGGAGTTTGCTCACGGATTGGGCTCCGGCGGGGAGGGGGGGGTTTAAGGATTCTGGGTGGTTCAGAGGAGACGGCGGGGAGTTGGTTCTGATCTTCTTGGGGTCGGCTGTGGGTTTTGTTGTTGCAGCGTTGCTGTGGTTTTGACTGCGATCTTCCTTTTGTTGCTCTTGGTTTATTCATGGCGCCCGCTGTGTGTACTATCCAGGCTCCGCTCCGTAAATTTCTTTACGGAGCTCGGGTTCCTGTTCAATCTCCTCCTGTCGAATCTGATGCTTCCTTCGACTTTTCGCAGGTGAAGCAGGAGCTGCTTGGGGGGGACACACCCTCCGATTTGGATTGCGCTGTTGATGAGGCGAAATCAACACCTGCGAAGCCCTCTCTCCCTGATGTGATTGTCATCGGCTCGGTGTCTGTGGCAGAGGCTGAGGCCAAGAGGAAGAGGAGGAAGAACTATGAGGCCATGCGGCACTTTCAAGATAGTTGGGCTGCAAAGCTCCCGTGGGCGGAGTCGGTTGTTGGCATTGGAGGAACGATTACTCAGGTGCGGTGCAAGATCTGCACGGACGTGGAGGGGAGGGAGAAACTCCTTGTGCCAAAGATCGATGGTTTGTTCAAGCACGCTGGTCGGAGGAGGGCCATGGCCGACATGGGAAAGATTAAGCGGGGTGAATACTATTACCTTGGACAGAATCAACACATCAAGAATGAAAGAGTATGGTTTGCTAGGGGAGGGCAGACCATTATCACCAAGGTGTTGGCGGGTGTAACCAAGGAGAGGCGCAGAAAGATGATCCAGATGAAAGTCTGCCTGCATGTACTCATGCATGGGCGGCCAATGACAGAATATTCCTCCATGCAGAAGCTCGCCCTCTCCCTGAGTGTTCCGGATATCCCCAAAAAACATTGGAGACAAGGGGCAGGGTGGGATTTGGCAATTGCGATGGCCAAGGTGTGTTCAGAGAAGCTGAAACGCGGTGTGAGTGAAGCACTGTACATCAGTGCAAGTGCCGATGAGGTAACCAGTGTCGACAACCAGCAGTGGTTAAGTGTCCATGTTTATTATTGTGTCAATTATGTGAGAGAGTCTCATTTGATTTGCATAAGGAGAGTGGATTGTGATGCAAATGCCGCAAATCTCACTGAGATGATACTGGATCAGCTGGGTTGGCATGGGGGGGTTTCGGATCTTGAGCTGTCTCAGAAATTAATCTGCTTCGGGGCAGATGGTGCCGCTGTATTCCAAGGCAGCAGGTCCGGGGTTATTTCCAAGCTGCAATCTTCCCATGCGCCATATGTCATTGGGGTCCATGATTTTGCTCACCGTACTAACTTGGCTGTCGAAGCTCTATCGGGGTTACCGTTTGTTCAGAAACTGGAACGATTGTGCAAAAACTTGCACCTATATTTCGCAGGTTCACCTAAACGCCATTTGGCGCTCACTAAACTTGCTGAGATTGTGGAGACAGAGGAGCTGAATATTTTGAAACAGGTGCAGACCCATTGGATCTCCCTGTTAGAGCCCCTTAAGCAAATTCAGGGCGAATACAAGGCTCTTATAGCGAAGTTTGGCGAAGACGCTCCCAAGGAAACTGTGGCGAAAACAAACCTACAGCGTCTTCTTGACATCACTACGGTGTTCGCTTTGCCGTGTATCCTCCCCTTGTTAGAATCCATTCAGTCGTTGATTAAGTTCGCACAGTCCCGTCATGTGTTTGTGTCTGATTTCATTGCAGCTGTGAAAATCTGTCAACACGAGATTTTTGAGATGTATGTTGATGATCAGACTGCCTTTGGCGTGGCTCAGTTTGAGCTTTTCCATGATGTGGTGGGAGATCACAGTTACAGCATTCAACATGAATGGGTGACCGACTTAAATGACGGCCATGAGACATTGGGATTCAGGGTGAACAATCACACTCACCCGGCCCATGTGGTAGACCCTGTATCAGGGCGCCCACTGCCTGTGTCTGGCTCCGATTTGGCTCAGATCGTTACAACAGTCAAAGGGCAGTGCACAGCTGCCGCGGAGATGTTGATCCAACAGCTCGATAAACGGTTTCCTGATTCGGAGGTAATGGAGGCTTTGGGGATTATATTCCCTCAGTATTGGTTACAAGAGAAGTGCGATGAATTATTTGTGAGACACTTGGAGGTGCTCAAAGCGTGGTTCTGTACCACGAGATCAATTGGCAGCAGTGCCGAAGGGAATGTGAGGCAGGTAATTCCTCCGCTTGATTGGCACTTGCTTTCCATGCAGCAGTGTCTGTTTAAACTCACGATGAAGGGGAATGCCCAAAAATCACTAGAGCCTCCCCACGATGTGAATCCTGTGACTCGCCTTTGGCAAAGACTCAGCTGCAATGCCCTGTTGATGAACAAACTGTCGGAATATATGAAGCTCACAAACATTGTTGTTACCGCTGTACTTGGCTCCTGTGAAGATGAGCGTACCTTTTCGACTTTGAGCTTTGTCAAAAGCAAACTCCGGAATCGCTTGGGGGGGGATCTGGATACCGCTATCCGACTGTATTCCCAAACTTGGTTCGATGTGGACACTTTCCCTTACGCTGCTGCCTTTGACCATTGGAGGGAGGCTCGGGAATGAGCTTATTCAGCTCTTCTGTCTCCATAATTTTTGCAAGCTTACAGCCTTGAATTATTGTAAACTTTTCTCATGAAAAATACTAACTTGTGGTGGGTGGGTGGGATCAGACACTGCGATGGGCAGGCTCCTTTGGAGCGGGGTTCAACTCCCCTGTCTGATTGTGTGCTTTATTTTAGAAAAAAAATTGTTCTGAATTGTGTGCTGCTTGTGGTCGTTAAAAGTTAGCCACAATGTCATTTTTCTTTGTGATTTGGTAGCCAGAACAGGGGTCGAAAATGCATGTTGGTTGCCATAACAGTAGAGTTCACTTCGTTTCATTCGCCAGACTTTGTCAACATTGTGTTTCGAGAATTAGCCACTTTTAACCAAACCAAAATTTCTACAGTAGACAGTTCTTCACCGCTGAATTGTTTATGACGCCAAACTTCAACCCCGCTCAAAAGTAATTTTGCGTCTCTGGCAGCCGAAAGTATCTTGGGAGGGCCTTTCGCTCACCCTCTCATTTTTATTTAAAAAAACACTGTTTCCTCTCATGTAGTTTTTTTATTTTTCCCCTTGATATCTATCTTCTCTCTACACCTCTATTTCCTTCGAACCTTGTCCCATTGCAGTTTGTCTATCTCGCGGTTATTTGTTATGTTTTCATTTACCATCATATTATGTTTTATTCCAATTATTAGTTTTTCTAATTATTGCCTCGTACATTATATAATCCCCTAATCTTTGAAAAAAAAATCTTTCTTTTGATAGATAAAAACAAAAAGATAGAATGGAAGATATATTGGAGGAATATTAAGTAAATAAATAAATAATGGAAGATGAATAGAAGAAAAGGAAAATGAGAAGATAGAATGGAAGACTAGTGTAATAATAAAATAAAATAAGAGGATAGGATGGAAGACAAATGGAAAAAATAAAAAAAATAAAAAGATAGAATGGGAGACTAATGGAAGAATACAAAATAAATAAAAACTTAAATAAATAAACAAACAAATATAAATTATCCATTACTTCTTCGTATTTTTTGTAGAAGCATTCTGTAGTAATACTTTATTCTTTACATTAGCTGGGATCCAGAACAATAGAATACTAAGAATGGAATATCAATATGAATGCCAATGATTTTAAAGAAGTGAGTTGTTTAATCTTAATAGATATTATTTTTGGCTATGAAGTATGTGTTTGTATTTCCACATTTAGATTCCACGTGTTATGTCCTTTACCCATAAAAATAATGATTTTGAATCACCTTCAAGATGGAAAAAAATACATAAATCTCAGAATAAAAAATTGACCAGATTTGTTAAACTCTAAGCCATAGAGACTCAATAGTTGTCCAATAGGAATGGAAGGCAAAGAATGTGGCATTCACTAGCCCACGTACTCAAATGTAATAGCATATCCTCATTCCAAAAGAAAGAAACATTTCTCTTAATGTCAACTCCTGAACCTTCAAAATTCACCCACCCTTCTAATTTTAACTTCCACCTTTGTCATATGGCTTGGTTTTTTTTTATTTATTTTTTATTTTTATTGTTGGAGCTATAATTCGTTGTATTTCAATTCCTATCTTCTAGCACTTATAATGAAATTTTTGTGTACCATGTCCGACTTCTACTTCAAATTTACAACCCTCATTTCTAATTAATGTGTCCTCCAACCTCCGTCACACAATTTCAACCATCATCTAATTTGATTCGAATTCAAATTTCTAAGTGTTGCCTCCTCTACAACTTACCTTCTTTATCCTCCCATTTCAATTCATATTTAAATTCCAAGTTTATCCCTTATTTAATTCCAATGTTCCATCCTTGATTCATATTTTCTACATACCACCATCCGCTCCCTCCCCCACCCAATTTTCATTCCTTTGATTCTCTCCTATATATCCAAATTTTCCACTACCATCTTAGAACGTCAACTAAAAACTTCAACTGGGAACTATTAAGTAGAATAGTTTGAAAGTATTCCCATTGTATTCCCCCAAGATAGATAAGATCCAACTCCCTAAAGAATCTTTTGGACATTCTTTGGCCAACAAATGCATCTGTCAGAAACTTCCTCATTTGGACTACGTACATATGCAATACTACATGTCCAAAAATGGAAGGTCTAGGAGTACTTTGGTTTTGCCAAGGAGGGAGGGAGTTAGAAAGGGAAGAGAGTTAGGGAGGAGAGGAAGTTGGTGAGACTCGAAGGGACATGGAAGAGTACAAGGAGAAGAACTAATCATCACATGAGATGATATCACAAGCACTACAAGCAAATTGATAAATGTGAAGATCACATCAAATTCATAAATTCCCATTCACAAGCGCTTAACGTAGCCTCAATGCAAATGCACTTAGTGCTTCAAAACCTAAATTCAAATACTTTTGAAAGGAACTCGTATATCTAAAACATCATGCAAACCAAATTTATAATGTTGATATGATTTTGTAAAACTCATAACCATCAAACAATGAAAAAGAGCTCCAAAATTTATCTTAGTTATTTATCAATAAAAAGAAAATATTTTGTCAACAATATGAATGGATAGTATAAGAACAAAATGTAAGTTTTAAACATTTGATACAATTGGAACGCACTAAGGCTACTTCAAACTTTTTTGAGTATTTGAAAATTGATTCGACTTTAGACAAGCAAAAATAGATTATTAAAATAGATTATTAAAATATATTGTTAAAATAGATTTTAACTTTGAAAGTTCTTCCACTTAAACAGCTCTTCAAATTCGTTACAATCTTATAGAAAAACAAAAAAAAAATTAAAATATTCATCCCCAACAATCAATTTTATTACCAATGTTCTTGACGATGCCAAGCAAGGACTTCAAGAATTTCGAAAAATGTAGGCCTTTCTGTAGGATCCTTATGCCAACATCTACTCACCAACTCCTTCACCCAATCACGACATTTACTTGGTAAACTTGGTCTATAACCATCAATTACTCTATCGTAGTCATTGGCTTGAAATCCTTCAACTTCGAATGGAATGCGGCCTGTTATGATTTCATAACATGTCATCCCATAACTATATACATCCGATGCTTCCGTGAACAATTCGGATGTGATATTATGGTTCTTCACTGCAAGCAATATCTCCGGTGCCCTCCAAAATCCCGTTCCAATAACCCCAACTGAACACTCATAGTCTGCTACCTTACAGCCAAAACGACTCGGGAGAAGTGGATCAAAAGTTCCCTCATACTCATCCTCACTTGAGTCCTTAACAAGCACATTTGCTGCTTTCAAATCTCCGTGAGTAATATTTCTCTCACACAAAAATCTCATCCCTTCGGCAATACTCCGCATGCACCACCACCAAGTAATGTACTCTGAGAAGGGCGGACCTTGCATGTTGTTGTGGATCATTCTGGCATCGATGAGCTTCCGAAGGTCTCCCCACCTTCTCTCCATCATAAATGCAAACCTTCCATTGTACAACATCGCACCTTCTATCGCATTGCAGTGAGGAAGATTAAAATACCCGTTCCAAAGCGTTTTCTCATATGTAAGCATCCCGCGGGGCCACATCCTTTGCAGGTCTCGCAGGCATAACCCATCCTTAAACAACTTTATCACCCACGGCACCTCTTCTAGTCGCCTGCCCGCAGGATCTATCCTCCACAGTTCGAACAGTTCCGCCTGACCTCCCTCCGCAATCTTCTCCCCCAACTCCCATTCCCTCTCAGTCCACCCTTTGAACAATCCTCGGGGCCACTGGTGCTGAAGGCTCCTGAAGACTTCCAAGTTATCTGCTGCCAGTTCATCGCCCACCACTACACTTGGTGATAACTCGCTCCAGGTCGCCTTTGACGCTTCAATCTCAGACTCCACCTTGTCCATATCCGGGTTATTCCTGCGCTCAATAATCATCTTCGCAATGCGTGGAGAGTAGTATTCTGAAGAGGACGCTGCATCTGTGGAGGATGGTCCAGCTGTATTAAGAGACGGTGCGGATTTAGGTGATGGAGCAGCTCTGGAAGATGGAGCGGGAAAGCATGAGCATGCCGAACCCATTGAGTCTTCACTCCTCCGTCAAAGATCGTACGATCACAATAAAATATGGTTGTCGTGGCACAGCACCTGCAATATAATTAGGTGTTATGCAATCTCTTAAACAACGACACATAATTACCAATAGGACTGCATCTGAGAAATAACAGGGGCTGGCTCCGAAGTAGCCATCCGGTTGAAAGCGGTCATGCTAAGGATCTCGAGTCGAAGTGAGAGAGTACTCAAACTAATCGGAGCAGGTAAAGGCAGAAAAGCTTGCACTAATTCACCAAATTGAACCACATGCACCCCACTCAAAGCCCACACTATCCCTCATGTGACCCAAAAAACTGGGATCTACCTTATACCTTAATACCCTCGTTGGATACTCAACACTTATAAACGCGAAATGCTTCACTTCGCATGAATCGCATGATACAATCTGCAGTAATTGAGTAGGCGCTCTCATTCTGTAACAGAGATAACACTTGCTTACCTCAGAGGCAAAATGACCCTCTAAAAGACTCAAAAAGTAGACCGAAATCTGTCCGTCAAGAGTTCGCAGACAACCCACACACCAAATGACAGAGATACAAGAGATCTGAGTGATGACATCAAACCATATGGAATAGAGCAGAGGAAGAGCGAGGGCACTACCTTGAGCACCAAACCCTCGATCGGGTGCCTCTCGTGGTGCGATGTGCGATCCAAGTGCGCAGGGTTCCGCCTCCTACAAATCGCGCTCATCCGCACCGACATGTTGTGTTGCTGCGACGAACTGGTACCGAAGAGCCACTACCCATGTTTGAGGTTTAAGCTAACTAATTCACTTGGTGCGATTCGAAATGATTTGAGACGCATAGACGAGTTGCCACACAAAGCCGATCACTATCGAACAACGGCCGAGTCACACAGTTTCAGTGTATCAGATTATGTAAACCACTCCATCAATCCTGCTAGAAGCGTCACTTGGATGCCCACGTGATCACAACACACTAAGCGTTACAAATCGACTCTGTGCAGACAAACCCTTCCCCTGGACCCAAGTTGAAATACTCCATAGTGGATGTACCCTCACCATAGATTGATGACATGCTGCTACAGTAACATGTACCGCATCAGGATGTTTCATTCCCCCCGAGTTTGAGATGACAGCCTGTTCTCGAAACCTGGGGTTCTAAACGTGCAGACAACCGCAATGTCCGCGTGCCCTGCCTCCACACTCTCGAGTACGCGCTCCCCGACAAAGTGAGTCGGCAGCCACACGCTAAGCAGACGAGCTTCATCGTAGATACTATAAAGCCTGCTGGGAAGTGGTTGTCCATACAGACATCTTGAGTCGGATTACGTTCTATCTTCGCCATTCCTCTTTGCCGTTGGGCGCACTAACTTGTTGCAAAACATCTGAGTAATATTTTCTAGTTGCAGATTATCCAGTATTTGTTCTCTTTCGGTGATTACAAGTTTGGCTGCTTTGCTCTTGCGTAGTTTGATCCAGTCACGATGATGGATACCAAGGTCACCACTGTGATCGTGAACGCCACCAAGCACGGGCTTACGATGAAAGTGGGCAATCGCCAGTGCTATGCCAAGCTCACCAGCTTCAAAGTGGGTGGGGAATACAGGATGCAATTAGACGTGAATTGGACGTACCAGGAGTTTCTGGTGCAGGACAAGGCCCATTCTCACAACCGGGTGTTCATCAACTCCGACGACTGCTGCGACTACGAGCGCATCACCATCATGGAAACTGCCGACGGCAGATTTGATATGCAAAGAGACCTTCGCGAGCAATTCCGGACTAGCTGCACTCCCATCGAGGAAGAGAGCAGCAGGCTTACTCCCAGCACCTGGAAGTCATGGCTGTACAAGTTTATCTATGTGTAGCTCTTTTGGAGGAACAAATTAGATTGTAAAATATTGAGATGAGAACGCTGCTTCCGAAGCGAGGGATGCAATGTATATTTTACATTATCTGTACATAATTTTTGGGAGCATCAATTCAGAAGAAAGCAGTGTGAAATATTTTAGCACAGCTCAATGATCATAATTTGCAGTTTTTGTTTGAATTTGTCCTCTTCTGGATGGGTTGGACTGCGCCAGCCAAGGAGCCAAGGCTGCGCAGCTTGAAAGTTCTGGTAGTAACCTGCCGGATGGATCCCTACCCTTAGAAAAATGAGATTAAAATCATGAGGCTCGATAAATCTCGTATCAAACATTGAGCTGACGAGAACAGAATCTGCTACAGCCAAAAAGCCGAGGAAGGTATAATCGTACTCCTTCACCTCGACATCTTGTACCTCGAGCCTCGCTCCTCCACCTTACAATATTTATGACACAATGTTCAAGCAATCAAACCCCTGAACCCATCACGCGCAGTATCTGAAAGAGCTTGCCAAAGAGGTTTTGACAGTTTTGACATTTAAAATTATCTAGAATGAAATCATCTGAAAAATGTTACAGATTCGATCAATTGTGGACGAAATCTAGTACCCAATGTAGAATCTATCCTCTGTGCCAGCAATTTCGCCAGCAATGAATTAGAATCTGCAAATCTCCCGAACAGAATGGGCAGAAAAATTCTAACTCATCCTGCACGTCAAAATTAATAAAATAACGTCATTCCTTAAAAAACAACTTCTCCTGCCAGCAAGCCTTCTAGAATGTTACGCTCGTAATCTAAGATCTACAAATGGCTCTACCTTCTGCTCAGAAATCGTTGAATTGAATGGTGGCCCTCGTGTAGAATGTTACAGCTGATTTTCGGGAGAAGAGTCGGCGCTACCTGCAATCAAGCAAGGATGAAAGCTTATCTCAATTCCAATCTATCGATCTACCGATTGTACTCCACAGAATTATCAGGCAGAAAAATAAAAGAAAAATATCCATCAGCCGCATAGAACGATTGAGGAAACCTCTCACATCTTCTGCTACTCATTTTTCTCGACATGCGTAAACACTAATATACAACAATAACCTATATTCCGTTTGCAGAAGCTGCCATACCTGAACGGTAGTGCAGAGGAGACTTGTACTGATGTTTCACTTCTCCACGAGCCACGGTTGTCATCTGGTCCAATGACTCATCATCAGATCGATCAGCATCCTCATGAGTGAGACCATTAGCTTCGGCTTCCTGCAAGAACCAAAACAGTTCCAATCAAATGTGCGAGGTAAACCGACCTAAAGTGGCTCAAAGATGGACTTTTGACACACTAACCACCCCGAGTAAATTTACCTGATTTGATCGGGTAACATGAGTAGACAACACAGAATCCTAAGTTCACAATTGAGGTTCGGTATTTAGTTCCAGGAAAAGACTCCAGAATTGAGTGTCTACACCTATTGCAAAAGCCTGTAAACAATCTGAATCCAAATATGGGCAGAAACCAATTAAAGGACATGAGATTTACCTTCACAGCCTCGTTGAGGGAAAGTGGTGCCACTTCTTCATATTCTGCACAATCAAGCTCCTGCAAGTACTGTCTCTTGAAGAAACGAGGCAGAAGAAACTGTCGAGCGGGGATGAGGAGCATAATCAACACTGGAAACAGCACTCCGCCAATTGGAATCCACGTGATGGCGTAGCAGCTCACCATGTATACTAATTGGAATATTGTAAAGGCAGCTGTGACCTTGAAGGGTACTGTGTGCATGAACATTGGATGGCTACTTTCCAAACTCCTGGACAAACCACGACACAGTTACTGCCGAGATCAGATCATTAGACCCAAGAGGAGCCACAAAGGAATGAATCAAGATATAATCGATCACAGAAATCAATTGCAACGCTACACAACCAGCTCACATGTCCAAGAAAGAAATTTTATTGCCAAACACTTACTTGTAGCGTCGGGATGATGAGGTGAAAAGAAGGCAGATTCTACCCCAGAACTGGTTTCCTGGCAAGCTCTCCACAGCCATGTAAGCAAAGTAGCCCCACAACACTGAGGAAGGGATTCTCTTCAAAGCAGGCATGGCGCCAACGCATGCTCCGACTAGTACCGATTGCAACAAGTTGCTAAGCCGTTGTTCTTTCACTTCAACAGGAAGAAGAAGATCGACGTCCTTTTCGGGGTCGAAAGTCACGCTATCCACAATATTATTGAAATGAAGGTCTTTCATAGCCTGCCATTAAAAACGAGAATCTATTACAAATCAAATTGACCAGGAAGACATTCATTCAACACAGTAATACATTATTCATACCATAATAAACAATTTGAAATCATATCCCAGGGCATACCCGAGGAGCACATGGAGATGGAAGAGGGCTCTCAGTTTGTTGATAAGAGTCTTGCAAGTCACCGTGAAGCTTTGTTCCAGTTGGGTGCTGTTCTAAACTGGTTCTGGCTCGCTTTATCAACTTGCTACGGACAAGCTGCAAAATCAAATGATTACAAGATTATGAACAGATCCAATAAATTATGTCACCTGAATGCTTGAGCACCGAATCAAAATAAGACCACCAATCAAGGTTCATTCACGTCCTTACAACATGCTCCAAAACAATGTCTTCGGTGAAGTTGTACAGGTCTTCGACGGTGTGAAAGCTTACCTCTTTCTTTAACGAAGCAAGGGCACGGGTATGCATAGGTGATTGAGGAAGGACTCCATGAGATGGTGGAAGACCCAGTAGTCCACAAATCAGGACCTGCATGAACAGAATGCTAAGTACAATAAGAACTCCATATATAATTCCAGCAACAACTGATATCTGTGTTTACTAAGTAAAGTGTCTACTAGTCGGAGCACCAATAACGACTAGTAGCGCCACCTATAATAACACTGGTCTAGTTTTACACATTCCCAAAACATCAGTATTCATTCTGGCGACAAAGGCAGAACACTAACGAAAACTACTCCTGACAGTGTAAGGAATTCAGTACCGTGAATCCTAAGAGTAGCAGGTCGTAATGGAAGGCAAAAGGTTTTCTTAGGTTGAACTCCGGTTGTTGAGCCAATTGGGCGGACACGCAGTGGTCGAAGTAGTAAAGAATGACAATCATCAATGCAGGAACAATGGCGGCCACAACATAAACAGCTGGAATATCGTTCATGTCCTGAAATCAAGAAGTTTGGATAAATTAAAAGCCTGGAATAAAATTACTACCATTACATCAGTATGGTTGAGCCTCACAATCACTACATTCGAATGGTCTAATTCACAATGACTGGAAAACTTTATAATACATGCTTTCAAAGCTTACGTGTGTCGATACATATTATCCAATGGAAAAAAAGGTCCAAGGCCAAGCATAGAACAGAAGTACTATGACAGATTGCATCTGTATCAGATTGTTGCTAAAAATCACTAAAAATCGTGCTTACAAGTATCACATCCCAATGCGTCGTAGCTATAGGTGACCTCCAAGGGTTAGGACTAGTCAAACGCCTTGGTATGCCCTCTGGAACAGACCCTGACGGGGCATAAGAGACTGCACTCCATACAATCACCAAAATAGGGACGCCATAATTTGCAATAAATCTTCTGATAAAACCTGAAGCGATCAGCACAAGTCAGTCTTCAAGTTCTAACCTAAGGTCAAGAAGATTGAAACTGCGAATAAGATTCAATTCTTATATGGATAAAATAATTGATTGAAGAAAACTGAATGGCAAGATAATGAAGAAATGCCATTCCTAGAATCTATGATAAAGTGGATTTACCTGGACCGTATCTCCAGGACCCTGCATTCCTGCTTTTTACAGCCGTCCAGAGGAGTCCAAAGGTGAGAATCAACCCAAACATGCCATTGCCAAAGCGCCAGGAAGGCTGAAACTGCTCCTGGGATGCATCCTGGGACTTGGGGGTACGAAATTCGTTCACTGCTCCCTGAGAAAAAACATTAAATATTATGCACATCATAAAAAGAAAATTTAAAAATAAAAATAAAAATAAAAAAGGGTGTACCTTACAAGAGTGATGGTGCATAAAAAAGAACACAAGCAAGAGACGCCGTTTTAGTTTCACTAAGATGGAATGTGGAAAAAGAACATCAGCGACATTGTAAAACAGAAAGGTGGGTGCAAAAAAAAAGCTGTAAGATAATTCTGGACTGGTTGAGTAACACAAACCTTCACAGCTTGCTGTACAAAAAGCAAAGCAATGAGCAAACCAAAAAGCTCTCCGGCCACCCTTGTGAATCTGTTGATGAAAGAGCAGGCTCCAAGAATAGCAATAGCCGCTAGCATTAAAGCTGCCCAGACACAAACCCTGGAATTGCAGCCAACAATGTAAGTACATACAGCTTCAGGATCAATGTTACAACTTAGATTAGAAATGTGACACCCTGCTCTAACATGAATTGGCGAATAAAAAGGAAGAACTTGAGGAGGTTGGCAGCTAAAACAACTAAAACGTCTGTAAGGTAAGCTGCTGCAAAATCCCACTTACGAAGGGCGTTGTAACGATTGTATATGCTTCAATTATTCCTGGAGAATGAGGAATAGAATATGCATTGATAGAAGAGAAACATACCAGGCTGCCCAGCCCAGGAAAAGCCGAGATCCCACTTCAGACCTATCCTTCGCAAAATCGTACATAAATGTATATACCAAAGAAGTTGGCTCCGACACTCCAACAATGAGAAGTGGCTGGCCCCCAATAATGGCCTGGATTACGCCACAAATAGCTGTTGATGTCAAGGTTTGAACAGCCGTGATGGTTCCATCTGTGGTTTACAGAAACAAATCCTTAGGACAACTAACGAAGCAATCATTCAAGCACCTCTTTGCCTGGACCCATAGATCTTGCATGAAACTCTACGTCAGAAACTCAGCAAAACAATGCTAGGCACAGTAAATGGTGAGGCACTTAACATTAGATATGTAATCACATGAAAGATATACACCCACCTGTATCCCTGCCAAGCTGCTCTCCAAAAGCAATAACAGGTAGCGCTGATGCAAAAAATATATATGCCGTTGCAGCAAGAATCCTGATCCAATGTCAAAATCAATAAAATCAGAAGAGATGTTATGCAGTCAGTGAAAATGCACCTTGATAGAATGCTTACCGAGAGGTGTCCACTTGTAAATGTAGACACGTAGTTGAGCACACAACACTAATCACACTATTAACAAATGATCTCAACAGAATAGCCTCAGAATGGCACACTGAAAATCGAAAAAAGTTTACTTCTGTCGTATTTGTAAGCAAAGTCGAGAGTATCAAAATTGCCGAGTTGGGCTTGAAGTGTTTCTCCAATTCTTGTTCCAGTCCAAAATAAAGTTAACCATGTGATATTCTGAAAAATGGATCATCAATCAATACCTGTATCCGGAATTGAAGCCACCAGTCCAATCACTTGCATAGCAAGCAAAGCGTCCACGGAGGTCCTCCCGGACACCCTTGAGGGGCACAACTTTATGGCCCATTTTGATGAAGCTTGTTCTCACAAGCAAAGGCTCCACACAGAGCTCAGAGCCTCTTCAGAAAGCTCTTGAAGCAGTGACGAGCTGGAGCTGGAGCAGCGCCAATGACACAACTCTTCCTCCAGGTTTCGGCAAATATGCCTTGCCGTTCCTCTTATAAGGGCCACCCCCGTCATATGTCCAATTCAAAGCCCTGCTCCATTTACACTCAGAATTAAATTCACGCACAAATCTACTAACAAATTACACTCTAATCTGCTATCCCAGTTGCTCCTACCCTAAGCTAGAAATAGGGCACTGTACAGTTATGAGCTTAATTTCAATTTATCACATCAGAAAGAAAGATACAAAATGTGAATGAAGGCAATCGAATGTCCACTCCCATGTATTTCGTTAGTCATTCTGAAACTCATGAGCTCCCAATACTAAAGACCAGGCTACTACTACGACATTCTAGCACCTCAAAAATTTGCAGCACATTCTAACAATGCCCACAAACTCACTCACATGCCTTAAAAGTCAAAAGAAAGAAAATGCCAGTCATATTATCCAAAACTTTGATCAATAATTGCAATAAAATAAAATAAAACCTAATCTTTGTGAATGACAATGGCCTGTACCGTACTTCCTGATAAATGAAATAAGCTCACCGAGACTAGAGTTCATTCTTGACGCTACTGAACTCACACAACCAGAAACAGTCCAGTTCAAATTATGAAGTATACACAATCAAAGTTTCGTGTCACAAACCCGGGACTCCATTCAAAGCAGCATTCCACCAAGAATTCACCACAATTCACAAAATTCTCATCATTTGAAATCGACTTCCCCCAGCTCAACCACATCACCAACTGAAAAAAAACTCATATATCTTCCTCAACACAGCAAGAAGCTGAAACAACCCCAATTACCACACCCACAAAACCCATTTCAGAACCCCCACCCCAAGAAACTTAGCTTAAACACCTCAAGAAAACGATAATCACACCCTTCCAAGAAAAAAAAACCAGCTCATTCAAACACCCAAAAAAATTCCCAAAAAATCCAAAAACAAAAAAACAAAAAATCCAAAAAAATCCCACAACAACAAAACCTCGAAAACTGCCCACAAATCCTCAACAACATCTTCCCCTCCACATCACAACTTCACCTCAAAACATGGAGAAAAATGGAAAAACTTGAGAAAGACAAACTGAGAGGCGCTCACCAGAAAATGGACTCATCAGATGGGTATGCGGTTCTTCCGTAGCTGTAAATTTCCTGTCTGAATCAAGACTCCGAGGTGTGGAATGAACACACTCTTCATGTAACTTACACCAGTCGCCAAAGAAAATTGGGAATTACTGGTCCTCTCTGTGGACTAATCATGCAATCAGTGAGGTGCAGATTTGGGGGAGCGTTCCAAACTGAATGTACGTGGGCAATCTGCAGGATCTGCCTTGGGCAGAGCGAAGGCAGTCCAAGGACATTCACTGGAATTGGCCACTGGTGGTGAGGCGGCTGCGTTGTTGCAGCCCTTTGGAGCGACGCAGAGGCGGGTGGTAGGTACTGAGATTGCCCACTGTAGTCGGACGGTACCAGGGTCGGAAAGGATTGTGCCTACTCCTGGTTTCGAGCCTTTCCTTCAAGTGTTGCATCGGAGTTGGCGTTCGGAGATTGGGTCGGAAATAGAAAGGGTGCGGGTCACGGTGCTCGTACCTACTTCCGGTGGTTCGGAGGGCGTCATTCCGGTGGTTTGGGGGACGTCATGGTGTTTGGGAATCGGGATGTCGTTGGGGAGGTTGCTCCGGTACGAGGGTTGTTTTGGAGCTTTTGATTTGAAGCATATCTGCCGTAGCAGTGTGGGTGGTTCGTGCACCTCCGAACTGATATTTATTGGAAAAAACGAGATTTGACAATGAAAAACAGATTTTTTGGATTTTTTTTGGTAAGAAACCCAAAGTTTAATAGGCTATGATTTCTTCATAAAAATGAATGTTTTATTGAATTTTTTCTGAATGCCATTCATTGATTCAAATACCTTCTTTCTATTGTTTCAGATTTATTTTTTTCAATTTTTTTTATAAAAAAAATCTATACATTTTCAAGTGTTCAATCCTTCGGGCTTCACAGTTACATGAAGGTTCAAGACCGCAATCTCTATATATCTTAACGGATTTCTACATGCTAAGATTTGTCCACTACCCTTCCTGGAATCATGTGATACTGTGCTTTAGCATGCCCCAATAAACAACCCAATAAGGTTCAGTGATCAATCACGTTCGCTTATGGATGTCAAGTGGTCGTCTATCTCCTCTGTAGTTAGCACTCGAAAATGTGGATCATTCCTGCTGACAACACCAACCTGCTTCAACATGTAGAAGCAATGGCATTAGGGGTGCATTATAATGCTTCAAAATAATTTACATTTATCCTTAATTCTCCATGGTAATGAAGCACATACCTCAATTTCTGTAGGCTTGAAGTCTTCCAGCAATATGCTTTGTAATGCACAAATTGCTGTCTGCACCCAAGTTGGAACAACTCACATGTTACTTCCAAAAACCGTTCAGTGACTCAAAATCTTCTTTGCATGCGCACTGGTAGCTTAATTTTGTATTAAATCCAGGAAGTTTCTGAGGAGCGGAAATTTTTAACACTAGTGAAATAATGAGTGGAGAAGAGAAGGAATGGATGTTACATACTTGCACAGTTTCATCATATGAAAGCTGGGGATTGTTCTTGATCTTCTTATCCAAGATGTTCACTGCTTCTTGTTCTTTGGCTCCGGAGCTTGTTGCTTTGTATCCCACAAAATGGCCGGCAGGGTCGCACTTGTAAAGGCGAGGTCCATGCTCATCGTCCATACCAATGAACATTGCAGCTGTGCAGCAAATTTTCGATACCGTGTGTGATTTTAGTCTTGCACCAGGAGTTCATTTTGATGGTTGAGAAAATATCAGAAAATGCAAGGGACATTATTGTGCTTACAAACTCCAAGGGGCCGCATATATGCATGTTGTGTGTACACCTGCGACTTGTCTGCAAGCCTGCCACAAGGAACGGCAAGATTGCATTGTTTTCAATTACATGATGCAGTGGTTTTTACACTAAAGCGGCTCCCTGACCTAAGAGATCATCTAAACCAACAAAGAAAGTATCAATGATACTCTTAGACACCAAGGAAGGTCACCTTTTTGCAAGGTAATCAACAGGTATCTCGTAACCCATTTTGAAGCGAAACTCTGCTGCCTCTGCCCGAGCATGTGACACCAACGACTTTGCGTCCGCTGCACGTTTATAAAATCACAAGATGACTAAACAATGTCCAGACTCCAAAGAATAACATAAAAAGTTGTATTGGAACCGTGTCCAACTGCAAATGGATATCTGAGCAGACGGAACTGAATACGATACCTGTCATCCCAGTCGCAAGAAGCCCAATGCGTTTGGTGATAACAAAGAGATGAGTGACGCTTGATCGGTCCAGGAGCTTGTCCTTCAAGAACGAGAAGCGATTGAATTAACGTTAAGCCTGCCGTTATAACATGAAGTGCTAATAGAATTGCAACCGTGATTTATTTTAATATCAATCACCCTGGTTGTGCATTACTATTATGAACTATTAACAAAAAAATTAGAGGCAATGACATAAATACCGGAACTTTCTTCTGAGTGACAACGCATACTGAGTCTCTGCCTCGTACTCCAATTGAAGTGATCCCGGAGGCTTTGACAGCCTTGAAAGCATATTCTAATCCAAGAAACCATAGAGGGGGATTATTCACAAATTATGAAGCACACCCACATTTGAATCAATCCAATTAGTAATGTGATAGTTCTCAGAGTAAGTTGGAAGTGTAGAGATGTACCGACTTGGTAGAGACGGCCCTCGGGAGAGAAAATAGTGATGTGACGATCATAACCAGCGCCTGCTCCTCTGCTCATGTTTCAAAGCTGTTCAATCGAGTTGAGCATGAAAAAGTTTGGGCGGTGAAGAGGACGGCATGTGAGACTCAAGGATTATTCACCATCTCTCTTTCCTCAAAAAGAAAGATCCCCACCTTGGTACTGCGTCGAGTTACCGTAGGTCTCGTGTCATGCAGTGTAACCGCCCTAATAACCGCTTGAGTGAAGCTCTGACTTTCCTACTCCGTCATTCATGAAACTCGACTACCTAAGTTTCCAACGTTCGAGATCCTGACTGATTATCTACGAACAGCTCATCAAAATCAAATTGCTATCAACAAAATGGACAGTCTCCTACCCATCGTCCGAGATCGGCGCCTCAGGCTTGAGGAGAATAGGAGACAATGTATTCCAACTCGTACCCATCTGCGACACTTCAGATATGGAACACAAAAAGAGTGAAGCAGAGCCACAATTGACCACATAATACACCTCGAAGACCGTTACGGTGCACACACATTATGTCAGAGAAAGAAAATCGTCCGTTCAATCATTCCCTCGAACGGCACAAGAGGATCAAACGGTCCAATACTTCAACGATGACAAAATCAAACAGTAAGCTCACAAACAAAGCATGACAGTCCGTTGCGATGGCAAACACCAGGCAACGTACATAAACCAAGGCCTTCAGGGCGCCACACACCAAAACACGCACAAACGCCGTGCACAGTTTCCACCAAAGAGAAGTGGACTAATTAATAAACCAATATTAAACGCACGACGAGACACTACAGTTTCATTCTATATTTCGAAGACCGTTGTGGCAGACAGAGAAGTAACCATGAAGCAATGAAACGGTCCAAGTTATAATCTTATTTTCACCAGAGACAGTACGTCAGGACATAGCGTGCGCACGAGTTCATCGAAACACTATCGCCGAAATGCGAGGTCTACAAATACGAAAATAACAGCATCCTTTCTACCAAACCAAAACGTAACCCTCAAAGACACAGCAGAGAAATCACCAAGGAAGAACACGAGATTAATGACAAGAAATGTGATTGTAGAGCGTGATAACTATTCATGAGAAAGGTGGTGTTCAAGAACACCGATTGAAAAAAAGACGGATGCAGGGGGGATCCACGCCCTAGCCTCCGAACCCGTAAAGAGTACGCCCCTGGCGCTTCAACGCATACACAACATCCATAGCAGTCACAGTCTTCCTCCGAGCGTGCTCGGTATACGTCACAGCGTCACGGATAACATTCTCCAGAAAGATCTTCAACACGCCGCGGGTCTCCTCATAGATCAACCCGCTGATACGCTTCACGCCCCCACGACGCGCGAGACGGCGAATGGCCGGCTTGGTGATCCCCTGGATGTTATCGCGCAACACCTTCCGGTGCCGCTTGGCACCGCCCTTCCCTAGGCCCTTGCCGCCCTTGCCGCGCCCCGACATGGCTCCAGAGACTCACAAACAAACCGCAAATGCAAACCCTTACTCCGCCAAACCCTCGCGCCCAAACCCTTGCAAACAAAAACACCTGAAGCAGAAACTCAAGATGTGTTTGGAGGCAAATGGACGCTATCTATACTACGACGATGGGAGAGACGGGTGGATATCCGCCTGCTTATTGGCGGGTATAAACTAGTTATCATCCGAGTGTTGGGGAAGTATCAATCGAGGAGTGGTCGTGGGGAACTCTTTGGGGGGCTTGGGAGCGTTTGAATTTTGAATGGGTTTGGCGCCATATTTTTTGGCTCCCGCCTGATTGTGAGATGTAGGCGGGTGGTTGATTGGATTGACTCTGCTTTGGATTCTTGGGATTTGGTAGATAACTGAGTTTTGTTTGGATTCTTATTTAGTCTTACTTGGTATGAGTTATCAAGGAATGTGATACTTAAGTGTAGCGGTTAATGGTTAAAATTTGAAATGATGTCAATTGTTTTTATGGTTTATAAGGCCATGTTTAAGGTAAGTTTCAAGTTCATAGTATGGGTACATCAAGAGAATGATTATAATTAGACATCTTTAAAAGTTGTTGGATTGGTTGTGTATCATGTTCCTTCCTTACAAAACATGTTATATAGTCCATAAATATAAAGTTATGTCAAGTTGTAGTTGTTTGGGTGGGTTGAAAAAAAAACAGTGAAATTGCTTGCCGTTCCTTTAACCATCATCATTTTATTTATAAATCAGTATCTAAAACAAGGAAATTTTTTACAGTAGGTACTGGTTGATTGGCTTTATTGGAAACTCTTGCATGCCCTAGCTATCAAATAACAAAATTTTACAATATAGAACATATGTATGTATATATGTGAGATTGTTTTTTAATGATGTGGATCCTTCAAAGTGATATGACTTGCATTAAATAAAATTGCTCTTGTGAGTATTTATTAAAATAATAATGAATTTAAAAGAAAAAACTATTTTTTAATCATTCACTTTTCCATTTATATTATAATTTATTAATTTTTGAATAAGTCTAAATGCTTTTGAAATCTTTATGAGGAATCTAGTTTGTACATCTTCAAAGAATCCATATACTAATTGTATGGTAAATTAGGTGCCAATAATTCCATATAGTATTGGTCTAAAATTATTTGAAGTCTCTTTATTCAAACTTCTTAAATTAAAAAATAAATTGACAAAAAATACAAAAAATAAAGGTTTTAGTGACAATGTATCCATTAACCATATGCTTTTGATATTTTTTTACTAATTTTTGTTTATCTATTACTAATTTCAACAAAAGTTGTTTTCAAATTTCATAAAACATTACTTTTGCCAAAGGACCTAAGAAATTTTATAGAACAAACGAGAATGTTTGTATATATTAAATTTAAAATATTTAAATAGAATTGAGTGTAATTTACTCAACATGCTTTCAATCATTTGACATTATAATATTTAAAAAAGATTAAGATATATTGTCATTGCTCATTTTTATAACTACTTGTATAGGACTAAGTTGTGTAAGTGAGCAGTACATTATGGCAAAGCACTAGCTTTTGGTTGTTTATGATCCATTTATATCCAAATAATTTTAAAAATCAATCTTGCATAAAATCCTTACTAAAATACAAGTTAATTATCTAAAATAGAAAAAAAAACTATTAAAAGGTGTTTTTTAAATTTTTTTAAACTTTGTATTTTCTTCATATATCTTTTGAAAACAACATCCACTAATGTATTTTTTAAAAAAATACACACTTAAATTATGGAGTGGCTTATATTTTAGCTTGGATTGTTGGCACTATCAATGCTAATGCATAGATATTTCTATGAACCATTACTATAAATCTATACATCTAAAAAATTTGGGATCACTATAACAAAAAAAGTCAAATATATTCTAAAAATATAAATTATAAGATAAAACATAAATTAAGATAAGATTTAAACAAAATTTGAAATATTATGTTATTTCTAGTCCATCTAAGGGCATTTTTGCTGATATGTGTTAAAGAAATAAAATCAAGTAATACAGATTTTGGTACCTTTTATGGTACAACAATAAACATTTACTTTGCAAAGGTTTTAGTGATAAAAAAGCATTTATAGATTTTAAACAATTCATATTACAAAAAATATTTAATAATTTGTATTTTTATTTATGTTTTATATTTAATAATTTTAATTTAAAGTTTGTGCGATTTAAAAAAAAAAAAAAAAAAAACATTAATGCATGTTAAAGTGTACATTTCATAAAAAATTACAAAATAAATATATATGAAGGAGTCATGATGTACCTACTTTGATTGGTAAATTATATACATTTTAAATTCAAAATTTAAATCATAATAAAAAAATCTAATTTTTATAAAATCTTTCATTTTTATAATCTCCAAGGTTCTATGCAACAATATCATAATTGTAATTTATAAAGATATGAATATACATATAAATTTTATGATGTATTATTGGATTTAAAAAAAAACACTACATGAATCTTAAACAACAATTAAACAATATTTAAATAAGAAGAAAATTACATGTTTTAAAAGATATTTTAATTTGGTCTGTATTAAAGATTTACGTAAAATTTGACATTAGAAGTAAGCACATACAAACACTATTTTGTAAATCATATAGATTTACAATATCATTTTTTTAATGACATTTTTTTTTTATTTCAGTATATATCTTTTTATTATCAGCATATATATTTAAACATGTTATTATTAAAAGTAAAAAATAAAAAAAACTTAACAAACTAGGTTATGCGGTGGCCAACAATTGGTGGTGTTTTTGGCGTTTAAATACAATCATTCTTTAAGTAATTATAATTCTATACAGTGAAAACTAACTAAATTTCCTACATTAAATGGAAAATGGCCATGAATTATGAACGTGCACTTCATGATAAAAAAAAATTGTCTTTAATACTGCAAAATATAGTTCGAAAGAAAAAACCAAATATATAAGAATTTTACTCATTTTATTGATTTTTTTGATTATCTTTACTCGTGGTGGCACCAAAGTTGGATGTTTGACGAATCTTTTTCATGATAGTAGGTTGGCAGATAACGCATGCCTTACCCTAGAATTAAAACAATGATAAAACAATATCAAGAAACATTGCCGTCGAAAAAATTAAAAAATAAAAGCAATACAATATCATTTGCTTATACTTTTACAGTTGCTTTAACTATTATTTTAAACTTATATAAAGTAAAATATTCTTAGCTACCTTAGAGAGTTTTTATAATTTCTATCCATTTATAACTTATTGTATCTATAATATTCATTATAAAAGATCTACTAAAACCTTCATTTTTGACATGCGTAAAATACATGTTTATGATAACGATGAATTATATACAAAGACCATTATTTTATTCATCAATTTGGATCTTGTCGACAATTTAATATTGCGAGCATGTTTAATGATATCATCTCGATTTGATGAAAGTCCAAGAATAGATTGCGTAGGTTGTCTAAATTCAATGAATTTTTGGTATTTCAAAGATTATTTTGATATAAGTATGATTCAAAAAAAATAGTTGATTATTACTACATAGAATATAGAGCAAGTGTTAAAACTTGCTCTATATAATGAATATATAATTTTGAAAGAATATACAATGTTGTTAAACCTTGACCCAAGTGGATGACTCGTTGCACGACGCATTATATCCAATGAATGCAAAGTTGCCATTGCTTCATGGCTTTAGTCATGGTAGCATGAGCGGTGGTTAGGATGCACTGCATTAAACTGTTATAAAAAAAAACATTCTACAAGGTAGATAGTTGATACAATATAGTTCAATCCCATGTTAAAGCCAGGACATGAACAAGAAGTATGCCTGAAAACAACCCCTCTTCAAAGCAAGGTAACTCCTCAACCAATAAGAAAATTGAAATCACAGGGCATCTAAGGTGATTGGAGGTCCACTGGGTACTGTTCGAGTTGGCCATGTGGAGGACATGAGACCACGTGAGATAGGAGAGAGTTTGTTTGGTCGAGGTCGTATTGGAGATGTCCTGTCTAGTGTCAGGATTGGTTCTAGCCCGTCTAGCCCGCCTGTCTAGCCCGCCTAGCCCGCCTAGCCGTGTCCGAAGAATCTTCGTAAGCAGATTTTCACTTCCAAATCCAGAATCCTTCAGAACAAGCTACATTAGCCATGAAATAGTCAAATCCTAAGAAGTCTCTAAAACCTCCTCTACAGTACTGGAAACACAGTGATTATTCAAGCCTAAGTGAGCACTGGTTATTCGCTACAAATGCATTGAAGGTTCCCAGAACGGCCAAAAACGATGTACTAAGTTACAAATTTACATTGCAATACCACACTCTTCATCTACTTAAAACCAATATCTACAATATATGGTATCCGTTCATCCTTTACTAAAGGCTTAAAAGCCTTTTTAAAACACTTAGTAAGGCTAGTTTTTCTTTTCGTGAGACGAATCTCCCATTAACCATATTGATGACATAAGATAAATTTTCAGCCATGGCCATACCATCTGCAATTAAAAGTTCATACACCTTGTCAGTCACTTTGGTATACATGAGGACGGTATGAATTTGAGATTCTCACTTTTGTACCTTATCAAGGAGATTCGGCACAATCTTATCTTGGAACAATGGTGATGGGGTGGATAATCACATGGTCCTTCGTTTAACCAGCCTTGGCCGGATCAATCTCCTCGTAAACTTCTGTACTGTTTAATATCCTGTCCCACCTCTTTGAGGGAGTCGAAAGGTGGAAAACAAGATTTTTTGTACCCATGGTGTGGTGATATTCCATAGTAGTGATTTACCCCTAATCCAAAGCCCACCTATAGAATATACTATAGACTCTGAAGGTGAACCAAACAAAATTTTCAATCTAGTGAATTATAAAGACAATAAATCAATATATTTGATTAAAAGTCATATATTCATTAAGAAGCAAATACAAAAATGATTTTTACAAATTCTACTAACATTTATTTAGATGATAAAATTTTAACAATTTTAAAATTGTGTATTTAACATCATGGTCTTCAATATTATTGATTTCAATAACATGGTGTGGAATAAGAAAGGCTTTTAAGGAGTTGGTTTAGGCTAGCAAATGCTACAGCAGTTGTTTTTTAAATTTGTTTGTTCTATTTGTAATATTTAAAATATAAAACCATGCATGCTTTCCATGAGAAATGCATTTCACAATTTAAACTAATTTACAAATTGTCAAATTATACATGTGGTGCATTTGCATGCTATTTCCATAACATTCATGATTGTAGTTACGTAAAGAACTCCGATCCGTGATTTTCATGTTATTTCAATGTAATTGCTAATCTACTTTATATTGCTTGCTAATCCTATGATATGGGCCTAAATTTTATCTTTGGAAACAAATCATTTTTTTTTGTTAAAAAAAACATTTATACTTAAAATCATTCCAAAAATAAATATTAAATAATAATTAAATAATATATATCAGACTTATCGATTATTCAATTAAATATATATAATTAAATTATAGAATTTTTAGTTAAATATATTTATTACATAATTAAATCTTAAATAACATCTTTTACACGATAATGACATATCATTTTATTTTATTTTCTACTTTAAAAATAGATGTAAATTTTTGTTTTGATTGTATGGATTCAAGTTCTATAATAAAATGAGTGAACAAAAAATTGTTCACAGTATTATTAATACTCTAAATTGTGTTTCTTTCAAAACCTTTTACAATGCTACACTTCTATGCAAACTTTAAAATTTGGTAAATGAAAAATTAACATCACGTACACCATGCAAAGTATAAAGGCTTTAATTTTTGTAGTGTAAAAATTTGACATAAGGGGAAGTCAAAGTCTATTGATCTTATTTAGATAAGATAAAAAATGATTTTTTTCTTTTTCTTTTTAAAAATAATAATTGAAACTATCACTAATTTTGTCTTTTTAACTTGTAGGGTTTTAAAATCATGGGCGTTGTTGGCGGCATTGTGTCACTGGGTGTTGGGTTCAACGGCTTCATCTTTGCTCTTAAGTTTAGCAAGATAGAAAAGAAACTACAATCTCACGACACAAGGTTTATTAGTATAGATGCGAACATCAATGCCAGCGTGAAAAGCTTGAATGCTTCCCTTAGCCTTTTGGAGGGCAAAGTTTCACTAACATTGGCTTTACAATACATTATCATTTTCAAAGTAGTATGGTGATATGCAAAACTGGAAATTTTTGTTTACTTATAAATATAGTATTTTCTAACAAATTCATCATTGCAATTCAATTATAATATCTCCAATCTCCACACTTTGTGTTATATTCATCTAAACTAGTGCCTATAATGTTAAATTATTTGCATCGTCACTCTATTTGCAAAATAATTAAATCTTTCATGCCATTTCACCTCAAACAGAAGAAAAACATCAAAGATTAAAAAATCTTATTCCGTGATTTCATCCAACCATGCAAAATTGCATAATTTTGCATTAAAATGTACATTTGTTGATACTAAACAAAGTAATAAAGGAATTTTTACAATTTAAAAAAAAATAAAGTATGTATGTGCATGAATGTAATGTCTACTAATTTATTAACCATCATAAATATATATATATATATATATATATATATATATATATATATATATTTATATATATATATATATATAATCATTATGACTAAATCAATACAACTAAAGTAAAAATCTCAGCGATTTGTAGTAATGTTTTTTTTTTTTTTTTTTTCTCTTTAGATGAATACAGACATGGCATGGTAAGCGTCGTGCATACTAAGGAAGTACTTTATTTGATGTAAAAACCTTTATTTTTGCTATGGTTTCACATGTATACGCTTCCTTCATGTTTTTATCAAAATTAACCCCTAAAGTTCTGAGGGTATTTTTCATCAAAACTGCCTCAAAACAGCCCCTCTTCAAAGCAAGGTGGATTTCGCAAACTTGGGGTTTTTTTAGTACATCTAACCGTAAGATCTTGTAGCTTACTTCTACATCTACATGTCCACCAAATCTGACACATTCATTCTTCACCAATTGCAAGATCATAACGTTCAAAGTAGAAAAACAAGTTTTTTTTCCCTGCAAAAAAATGGGACAGCAGAGTTTTGAAGGCCCATTAAACCATTTTTTTGCATTATGGATTTTGGGGGTTTTGATGCACGTCAAAGAAGACTGAGTTTGCTAATTGTATCTAGAAAATTATATCCAAAAAAGTTGTGGAAAGTTGCCAAATAAATCATTTTCCGCTAGGGGGTATACTGAAATTTACAAACAAAGGCCGTTTTGGACAATAAAAATAGCATATGAAAAAAAATTGGATTAAAAATTCGGACGGTGGGAACATGCTCTACTGCCTTCTCTATACATAGAAAATTTTATTTTTGAAAAATATCAAAATCTCATTTTTTGGTGGAATTTTAAAGTTTCGTCTTTGGGCAGATTTTGGCAGTTTTGGGCAGAATTTGCTGCATTCACAGTGGCTTAGAAAAATTCAGCAGCTGCCCAACGAGCAGCATTTGACACTTAAACCTTCATAACTTTTGATTCCAACGTAGAAATTGAAAAATAAAAATACCCACACGAAGATCTCCGAACGGCCCACCTTCAATAAAAATTTCCGAAAATCCTGATATAAATTGCATTCATAGGTACATGCCCAAATTCCAAAAAAGCCCAAATGTGGCAGATTGTCCTTTAGGGGTTAAGAAAAAAAATCAATTGTGTCATTTATAACTTAGAAACTTACCTTTTAAAAAAGATGCCTTTAATTTTTCACTCATACAATGACTTTTGCGGCACCTTAATGCACAAAAAATAAAACACCGCTCCAATATCAAGTTCTTTTAGTTATTTTAGTTTCTACCTTTTGACAAAGAAAGACTATTCCTTTCACTGCTCAAATTTATCACGTGCCACAACATCATACTTCAACACAACAACATGTTTGCCACCTCGCCCGCAAATTCCTTAATTTTTATTTAGGAATAAATATGATTTGCCTTTCAAAAAGTGAACTTAACATTCCTATTTAAAGCAAAAAATGACTAAAAATTAACTTCAAATGGCTTAAAAATAACATTATACTACTAAAAAACAATTCATTCTATTTTTAATTTTTTGTATTCATAATTTAATATTTTTTTTACATTTTATATTTTTGGAATTATTTTTGGCCAAACCTGCTACAACACTATGGTATCATCCCATACATAAATTCAAAAAACTATTAAACCAAATCACATATTCAAAAAGAAAATCAACACTCCCATGCTTCAAGTAGTCCCACAAAACCCAGCACTGACAGACCCCACCACTGACAAACCTCAGCACTGACAGACCCCAGCGGCTTCACAACCAGTCCTGCCCCCGCGCACTGCCCCCAACTTGCATTCAATGCCAAGCAACCGATGCCCAGGCATCTCCCGAAAATGCCTTCCTCACAGAGGGACGCCATGTCCCCTCGCCAACAAATATCCTCCCCACGGCCCACGGCCCACGGCCCACGGGGAACACCCCACAGCGCAACGAAACTCATCCCCCGGCACGTGAGCCAACGACCCCCAACGAACTCCGTCGGCATCTCCCAAATATCCGTCCCCGCATGGATGAAACCCCCCATATTGGACGAATTAATCACCCAATTCGGACAGAAATTGGACGGAGGCACGTGAGGCCAGGTGGCCGGCCAATGGGGATGACATGGCGCGTCCACGGGGCGGGGCGCGACTGGGCGGGGCTGCGAAGGGGCAAGAGCGCACGGCCACCCGTCCCTCATCGCAAGAAGGCTGTGTCCCGAGCGGGGGCCGGGTCAGAGGCGATGGATGTTGGAAGGAAGGGGCCCGTCGCCATAGCTTCGGCACTGCTCCGCTCCGCTCTCCCCGCGGCGACGCCTCGCTGCAGCGCCAGCGCCTCCGCCCCCCTCCCTCCCCCTCCCATTGCCCCGCCCACCTCGCGCTCGTCCCGGCGACCCCCGGATCGTCTCTTCTCGTCCCCTGTCGCGCCCGGTAGCCTCTCTGGGCTCTCCCATTCTGTCCCCCTCGGGTACTCGTTTCTGTGTTTCGTTTCGTGGACGTTGTTCTGTGTGGAATTTCGTGGTGGGTGTTTGATTTGGAGGTGGATTTTGGGGTTCGGGTTGCGGAATTTGGGTTTTAGGTTTTGGGTTTAGGGAATTGGTGCATTGATCGTTTATGTTTGTGGTTTTTGGTGGATTTTGTGGTGTTTTTTTGGAATGTTTTGAGTGTATTGGATTGGTGGATTTTTGATTTCGAGATCAAATTTGGTGTTTCGTTCGTGGGATTTTGAGTTTGGGTTTCGGGTTTAGGAAACATTCGCATTCGATGTATTAATTGTTTTGTTGATTTTTTCATCTTTTCGAGTGGAATTTCGTGTTGGGTTTCGGAATTGGCATTGAAATTGGCATTGGAATTCAGTGGAAGTGTTTTAGGACATGAGTGTGGTTTTTGAGATTAGGTAATTCAGGTTGATTTTTTTGGTTTCGATTCGCTGCTAATTTAGTGGATATTTTTGTGGATTCCGAGGATTTTGTGGGATATTGAGGTTTTTAGTGTTTCGTGTACAGGAGACGATGGAGGTGTTTGGGAGATCGCGAAGAGATTGAGCAGGAAGCAGGGAATTGTATTACGAGGAGAATGGGTTGATGCTACACACCGGAATTCGATTAAGTTGTAAAGGCAGAAGCAGGCGAAGATGATAGGTTCAGGGATGTTGGACTGCAGGTCCTCGATTCTCCAAGTCTCGTCGCTACATTCTCCGGTGCTACCGTCTTTAGGGAGCAAGAAGAGTATTGCATTTTCCAGGGCGACGACGAGGGGGACTGTGAGCAGGCCCATTCCTCAGGTGGTATGTGGCACGAGTGGACTGTGGGGGTCAGGGCAGAGTGGGTTAGCTGCGTTCCGGAAACAGAAGAGGGTGCAATGTGGCAGGAAGAAGATCTGGAGGGGGAGAGTTCGGGTACAGTGTGAGGCAGATGGCAGTCAGGGGTTGGAGAATGTCGCTGCTGAATCCAGTAGCGGCAATGGCAGCAGCAAGAGTCCATCTATTGCCTCCGAAGTCGGGGAAGCTGCTGAAGCCGCAGGTAATGGTTTGGATTTGCACGAAGCATATGCTCTCTTGATAATAATTAGGTCGATCTTTTCAATTTCTGAGAGGGTAGTTTCCAGATTAGGGCACCTTTCGCTCATTGACCTGGTGTTCCTTAGGGTTTGTCTTAATCAGACCTAAGTTAGAAATACCATAAATTTGAGAAAACAAGGTTTTTTTCATCTTAGAAATAGGGTTGTGATCAAGGACTCAATAGAGAAGAAGAAATTATGAAGAAGTGAAGTGATTTTATATTTTTACCCCTGGTAGAAAATTTTATACATTTTTTCAAAGTTGCTCCGAAATGAACATATGGCTGACCCACCAGTCTACCCAAAATATACCAAAATAGAGCAAATGCAAGAAGCCTATTGGTTAGCAAAAATGTTTCAAGGTCACATTCCTCACTTTTCCTGAGAGTGTAGATTCTGGTTCATGGGATCTTGGTTTTTGATAGTTCTACCTTAGAGTTTCTTGACGATTTCGGCTAAGCACAATAGTTTGAAGTATTTGATTCTAGATGGTGCTCATGAGGTTTAATTTTAGGATTTTTTTGGGTTGACTTTGGGTTTGTCACATTGTGGAAGTTAGAATCCCGAGGAGCATGGCGTGATTGGTAGCACATGTTCTTAAAACTGCAATCGTCTTCATGTTTCATGTACAGGAACGTTTAACTCAGGATCACTGCAGGTTATTGGTAGCCTTTTTCCCCATCAGAAGTAGGATAATGAAGTGCCGAGGTCCTAGCTTTTTTTTTATAGCTCATATCGCTAGCTTGAAAATGAATTCATCGAGTGGTTGTGTTCATGTGTTCATGTGTCGATCAGGAGCCAGTGGATTCATTACATTACGATTTTAACATTCTTCTGACGGAGTCGCTCAAGGATCGATCAAGTAATAGTGCTGAGGGTTCTAAATTTAGCTAAATGTGAGGTTTATGGTTTCAGCAGGATTGTCCTGGAACGCATGCTCGTAATACATCCTTGCTCAGATTGAGTGCTTCTATCTTGCAGCTGAAAATGAGGATGCGTGCAATATGGTGCTCGAATCTCCGGTCGCTATATTGAAAGAGCTTTTGAGACTAGCCCAAGAGGACCTTGAAATGGCGAGGAGAAACTCTGAGAGACTGGCAGAGAAGGCGCGGAAGATGGGTGAGAAGGCCATGACCTTGTCGGAAGAGGCAGCTGAAGCTGAAAGTGCTGCTAACGAAGCGAAGGCTGCGGTTGACGACATTCTTCAGCAAGAATCTGAAGGTCGGATAATCATCTATGATCCAATGCAATGATGTGTGCACTTAACCAGATGTTACTGTGAAGTTCTAGTTTATTTACATGAAGGAATGTTGCAGGCAAAGTTGCACTTGCGGCTGCTAGCTCTGCATTCGAGGCTGCGCAGGGGCATGTACAACGAGCAAAAAATGCCCTGAAAGATGCACAGTCGGGAAGTTCGCAAGGACAAGTTGCCACAGAGGAGGCAAAAGTTGACGAGAATCAGGACATGACAAATGAGGACAAGGTAGACAAGTGTGAGAAAGAGCTGGAAGCTGCAATTGTAGCGCTCAAGGAAAGAAAAGCTTATTACGCAAAATGTGAAGAAGAGCTGTCTCGAATCCAGTCTTCAAAGGTCGCGATCCAGGGGAAGGCAGCACGGTTGAACGAGATGTTTGAGAGTGCAAAGAAGGCTGCGTCTGCAGCCGATTCAGAAGTTGCAGTAGCTATGTCCCTTGCAGAAGAATCTGTAGCCATGGAGGTTGAAGCAACGCAAAGAGTTAGTGACGGTGAGATTGCTCTCCAGAAGGCTGAAGGGTCAGGGAAAGATGCTGCCCAAGCTGCATCTGCGCTTGCAGCTGTGGACATAGCGGAAAAGCTCTCCGCACAAGTGGCAAAAACGGCCGAAGTACGCTTGTTAGAGTCTGAGTTGACTCAAGACTCAGACGTCGAAGAACGGAAAAGCATCACTGCCGAGACAGAGGGGAAGGTAATCACATTCTCTGCCAACCTCTTTGTCACTTTTTCAATGAAATAATTTAAGTATCTTTACTCAAGGCAATGAATTTACTGGACCTTTCTGATGTTGAGTAATTAATACCAGCATGTGTCCACAGCTAGGGAAAAATCCTAATGTGCACAAACTGTACCCGTTTTTTCAATGGGGCCCATGCTCTGTAGGACCATCAGGTGTATTCCTACGTTAAGATTATTGCAACACCTGGCTACCAGCACTGTGATGTCCGGCGAGTGACCCGTTGATTCCTCGGCACAATGTGCAGTTCTAGTTTAGTGCTGTTCTCTTAAATTATTATGATGGTCATCTGGTTACATGTTGTGACGTTTTTTGATTGATTGGTACATATATTGGTCAATATTTCTAAGTTGTGCAGCCTTCTAGCATATCCTTCACAGATTGGATCAGTCTCTTGCTCTGTGTTAATCGATTCTTTATCCATGCCTGCTACCCATTCAGAAGTCGAGTGTGCTTCTTGATTTTAGCTCAATTCCGCTGCCTCAGTTTTTCATTGGTCAAACTTCATATGGCTCATCAACATATTTTTGTTTGTGACAGTTAGAGGAGATGCAAAATCTTCAGGAAAGAGCATCTACAATCTCTTCGAATACGGTGGACGCTGCAAATCCAGTGGAGAAACAAGCCAAACAAAGCGACGATGATTTGAGGAAAGAGGAAGAATCTGAAGCCAAAGCACCCAAGAAACCGGAACCGAAATCCTCAACAAAGAAATCATCCAGATTCTTTTCCGCTTCATATTTTTCTACGGATGACGACGGAGAATTTTCACCTTCTACTTTATTTTCAGAGTTGGCAGCTGTAGCTCGAGCACAACTTGGCAAGGTGGTAATTGGTGCTGCGCTGCTGCTCGCGGGGTAATGAACTATGTACCGGATATGAAACTGATTATTGCTTCACCATAATTTTCTAAAATTATGTTACCGTATGCCATTCTTATAGAATTGGCTTCTTGTTGTTCCCAAGATGTCCATACCTAAGGTTTTGTCATTTCTTTGCGGAGATCGCCTGATGATAGTGTTTGCCCAGGATTTCAATTCTGGTGTGTTTGCTAACTTTCTCTTATGGTTTATAGAGGTGTATATCTTAACAACCGCATGGAGAAGCGGGCTCTTTTGTCTGAGCCTCCACCAACTACAACGAGCATAGAGGTTCGGCAAAGTGGAAAGCCGCTGCTTAAGGAAATTCAAAGGATTCCAAAACGTGTGAAGAAGCTAATTGAAAAGCTTCCCCATCAAGAGGTTAGCTATTTAGTTTTTGGTTTTCAGCCTCACTGTACGATTACACAGTTCTAAACATTGTGGCCAAGGATAACTTTTTCTTTTTTACTCCTAATACTCAATGTATACTGTCCATGCAGCTAAACGAGGAAGAAACATCACTTTTTGATGTCCTTTGGTTGCTCTTAGCCAGCGTTGTATTTGTGCCCATTGTTTCAAAGATTCCAGGAGGTACATCTTTAAATTAAAGCTAAGACGCATGTATGTTATCGAGGTGTAAAAGCTGCAGCTACTTCTTGAATAGGTGGATTACTGGAGAGCATGCAAACTGATTGATCAGGCTCTCTTTAATTGCACTTTGACGCTAGTTTGAATCAACGGAATTATTGAGAAGTATTACTTTGATTCTTAACAGTTTTGGATGTTTAATATATGTACGTCTTTGGTTGTCTGGATAAGACGCTCTTAGCAACAGGAATGGTCAGAATGCAATGACACTTTCTCATCTAATTTTTACGACTGATTTGATCTTTGCACAGGTAGTCCCGTTTTAGGATATCTTGCCGCCGGTGTGTTGATTGGGCCGTATGCGCTCTCAATCATTCGGAATGTACATGGAACTAAGCATATCGGTGAATTTGGAGTTGTATTTCTTCTATTCAATATCGGTCTTGAGGTATGAGTACAACATGTGGAGTGTGATGTAATTAGTGCACATTTTAGTGCATTTACCATTCATGACATTGTCAAGTTGTAACTTGTGATAGAGGTTCTTATGGTGTCTAAACGTCAGTTGGAAATATATCTAGATTGCCGATGTTTTTCTACATTTCCCGATTGTCTGATAATCCCTTTTTCTTAGAGATCACCGAGACTTTCTGTAGTCCTGCTGGAGTGCTTTGACGGCTAGGCTTGTTATCCAACCATAGCGTGTGAAGTGACCGCTGTTGTGAACATATGCGTTTGTGCAGTTATCGGTAGAGCGATTGAGTTCCATGAAGAAATACGTGTTTGGACTTGGTTCTGCTCAGGTATTTTTCCTTTTCACAGTATGGGTGATACAGCGGGCAGATACTCCGCGTCATGTGCTCTTGAATGCAATTTGAACTACTTTTAGTTGATTTTATGGTACTATTACCTTTGGCGTTCAACAGGATATTACGAGGAAATCTCAACCCCTCTGGCAATCCTTTTGATCTCATTGCATGTGATTTTCAAGTGACGAAAGGCACACATAGTTTCAATATATATTTTTGTGATGTTGATGGTAATTTCAGCTCTTTCTCTCCGTTATTAATCGGTTTTTCTTCTCGAACATATTATAATTTCATTATATGTGTATAAGTTTATGATAAGCTTGGGCTACCTCATTTTCATCTGTTGTCTTCATCTTAGTTTAATGGATTCACTCTTTTTGCGAGTAGGTGTTGGCAACTGCTTTGGCTGTTGGCTATTTCACATTCCTTGCAGCTGGAGTAACTGGTCCTGCTGCAATCGTTATTGGAAACGGACTGGCCCTCTCTTCAACGGCTGTCGTACTTCAGGTCTGTAACTTTTTATATACTGGTCAATTATTTCATGTGTTTTCAACGTGTAACACTTGATATTGTCCGAATTTGTTAGAAGTCTAGTCTTGATTAGGGGAAGTATATTTAGGTGTGATTTGTTTTTATTTATGGTTCAGCATCATTTTGAATTCTAAAGGTACAGAGCGGAAGGGTAATTTCTTTGATTTTTAGGTACTGTTATTTTTGTAAGAGGGGAGTTATTAATGTGCAGGTACTGCAAGAGCGTGGTGAGAGCACGTCCAGACATGGTCGGGCAACCTTCTCAGTATTGCTATTCCAGGTCAGTTTCTCAATCGCATGTGGAAAGTCTTATTTTCTTTTACACCAATATCTTTTTTGTGAGTTTAATTTATTGAACTGGATTGATTGGTTTGCAGATTTGTAACCATCTCTAGATTTCGTTTTCAGTAGATTTGTAGATTCAGTAGATTTCGTTCTCTAGATTTGTAGACATCTCTAGATGTCTTGTCTACAGTGTAATGGCCATTTTTATCTGCAACTGTCAAATGTATGAAGTCATTTATTGGTATTCATGACACTTATAAATAATCATTAAACTGCACACACTTTGTGGTTGTCTGAATTAGAATATGCATAAAACATTGACTAACACCTAAAAATCTATAATATTTGAGTGTACAGGATTTGGCAGTTGTGGTGTTACTTATCTTAATTCCTCTTCTGTCTCCCAACTCATCGAAAGGAGGGGTAAGTTCACAAACTCTCATCATGTAGACATGAGTCTGTTTGGACATGTGCAATGTGATGCTTGAGAGTGGTAATTAATTCTGTGAGCTCATGGCGGATTTAAACGTTACCAATAGTACGTGTGAGGTGGATGATGACCAGGTCGATTTGTGCTTCACAAAGATTCTTGTGCTTTGGATTTTGCATTTTGTCTCGTCCAAAACTTGGAGCATCGAGAACTATGAGTACGGAAAAGCCATACGTAGTCTCTGGACAGTTTTTCTTTGAACTAAGGATTGCCATACCTTTTGTTGGTCTTCACAGGTGGGATTTCAAGCTATTGCTGAGGCTTTGGGTTTAGCAGCTGTCAAAGCTGCTGTTGCAATATCTGCTATCATAGCTGGAGGCCGACTGGTTCGTTTAATGCTTGCTTTTATCCTGGCATTGTGTGCATACTTGGGACCACTTAAACTAGTTTGGTCAGGACGTTAAGGGATTTTAGTCTCTTCTGATCTTGATTGAGCATTACTTCTTGTTCAACATGCACTTCAACTTCTCTATTCTCCTAGCCTCTTTTGTAGTTTAGATCGTATTAACCTTATTCTGAAATGCTCGATGTGCAGCTTTTGCGGCCAGTCTACAAGCGCATGGCAGACAATCATAACGCAGAAATTTTCGCAGCCAACACGCTTTTGGTGGTTCTTGGTACAAGTGTTTTGACAGCACGGGTATGTAAATGTTGCTAAATGGTCAAATGACCGGATGAGCTGTTTAAGACCTCAAAAATACGTATTAATATTGCATGTTGTACATTCTATTGCGAGCGTGAAATGTCCCTCATCAGGTTCCAAATATTTAATATAAACAGTTATGATGGTGTGACTTCTATATTGGAGGGTGTTTGTTAGGATGTGTTTATTGCTCATCTGGATTGTCGTTTTGGAACAGGCTGGCTTGTCCATGGCACTTGGAGCTTTTCTAGCAGGCTTGCTATTAGCCGAAACTGAGTTTGCTCTGCAAGTGGAGTCAGATATTGCCCCTTACCGAGGATTGTTGCTCGGTTTGTTCTTCATGACGGTAAATGTTCTTTCACATGAGGTTTTGTTAGATAGCTGTAATGACTCAACATTTGGACTTGCATCAGCTACTTGTTCGGTGACTGCTTTGTAGTTTTGCCTGCAGCACAATCCCTGAACTTTGCTGAGATCAGTGGGTTACCTGTTTTTGCGCAGGTCGGCATGTCGATAGATCCTAAATTGTTAGTGGCCCAGTTCCCTAAGATTATGGGGGCACTTGCTTTGCTGATTGTGGGTAAAACTTTGATCGTGACTGGCGTGGGTCGCCTCTTTGGTCTTTCAACTGTGGCTGCTGTACGTTCCGGGCTTTTCCTTGCTCCTGGAGGAGAGTTCGCATTTGTCGCTTTTGGTGAAGCAGTGAATCAGGCAAGTTCCACACTTTGATTTTATTGAAAAAACCTGATGTTTCTGCCAAAAACCCCTAGAGGAGTTTCGCATTCTTTGTATCAGCTGCTGCTTTATGTCTCTTCTCATACTCCGCTGTAATTAATCAACACAGGGTATTATGACTGCCGAAATGTCATCTTTGCTTTTCTTGGTGACGGGGCTGTCCATGGCCATCACCCCGTGGCTTGCTGCTGGAGGTCAGCTCATCGCGAGTCGCTTTGATCAGCAAGATGTTCGTAGTCTACTACCAGCAGAAAGCGAGGTACTTCCCCAAACAGTGTTGCTAAGATAAAGTTTCATGGCATCATGTCCTCCAATTGAATGAGTAAGGGAACAATTCATGGACCACAGTTTTAACGCAATTGTATGTTTGTCATGCAGACTGACGATCTCCAAAATCATATGATCATCTGTGGATTTGGACGAGTAGGACAGGTGTGCTTTTCTTTGTTCTACTATTACAGTTTATAAACTCGTTTTTGTTCTGCATAATACAACAACTTTTTTGGATATCAAATAAGTATTTACGTTTTTCAGCATTCAATGTGCTAAAGCTCTTTTTTGCTTGACTGGTACTGAAGCAACTAACCGAAGTCTACTGTGTCTTTAATATACAGATTATTTCTCAATTATTGTCTGACAGGTTGATACCACATGTTGCACTGGATGTGCGAAGGTTAGTGCCAATTAGCCATATCAGTCTTTCAACAATGGCGTGTTTGTGACCTCAAGTGCAGTGGTATTTCCGAGTGACGGAAACCAAGGATTTTAGGAAGCTTTAGCTCTATTTTGGGGTTTTATCTTTTCTAAAGTACGTATGTTTGTGTACAGTAATACTTGGATATCCTTGGGAAACAGAGATGCTCACAAAATTGAGATGGTCTGAATTTACAGTGAGCGTGTCAGCATGGGAAGGGCACTAGATCTGCCTGTCTTTTTTGGCGACGCAGGAAGCCGTGAGGTAGTGTACCTCCCCAAATCTCAAATTCTTTTATTTGTTCAGCAATATCGATTACGCTTCCATTGTGTTATGTCGAAGTAGTCTCTAAATCACTTATGTTTATGTGAACCGTGAGATTAAATAGTTCATTATTTGAATGCTAAAGTTAAGTGTCAGTGTTCTGTTTTATCTACTAGTCAAGTTGCCGTGGAATAATACATATGGCTGATAGCAGAGAACCTTATTCGATCATAATGTGTGTCACTGGTTAACTGGCTGCAGATTCTGCATAAAGTTGGAGCAGAACGGGCTTCTGCAGCTGTTATAGCATTGGACACACCTGGAGCCAACTACCGAACAGTGTGGGCTTTAAGCAAGTACTATCCTCACGTGAAGACGTTTGTGCGTGCTCACGATGTGGATCATGGAATGAGTTTAGAGAAGGCCGGAGCAACGGCGGTATGTTTCTGCCTTGAGGTGTTCTCAATGTTTTAAAAATCGAAGTCATTTAAAAACTCTAATGTACCCTGGCGGCTGTATTCATCGCTACATCCCCTTGTTTGGCACTATTAGAATCCTTTAGAGTTGGCTTTAGAATGACCCTGAATGCGTGCTTTTCTGTTATTTAGGTTGTCCCTGAAACACTGGAACCCAGCTTGCAGCTTGCAGCAGCAATTCTCGCTCAGGTACAGGCCCTATGACCAAACTGGTATTATTTAGGAATGTGTGCATTGCTTGCCGACTGCGATGAGGCATTCCGCATTATTCTGTTGTTTGTTAAGGGGGGCTACAGTTTTGGGTTTGTTACTTCAGACTATGCTTCTCCAAATTTTCAGTTTCTATCTTCCGATTTAGGACTCATTTCTTACCTTTTGCTGTTAATGGCTCTTGCTCCAGGCTAAGTTACCGCCATCAGAAATTGCGGCAGCAATTGATGAGTTCCGAACTAACCATCTCTCAGAACTTACGGAGGTATAAGTCGACTCTTTGAATTTATATCTTTCGCTTTTTCTTAACGGTGATATTTGTGCCCAATTTCCAGGCACTGCCTTGAAAGAATATGATTGTTACTGATCTTCATTAACAACCGCTTACGTGTGTGCACTTGTGAAGTTGTCGGAGGCAAGTGGTAGCTCACTTGGATACGGTATTACTCGTACTAAAGCGAAATCGAAGCTAATTCCGACGGAACTTCTTACCAAAGAAGATGATGGAAATCACTCCCACTCGCAAGGCATTTTAGCTGTTCCGTGATTTTCATCAACTGGGATTATACGATACGTCGATGTCTGAGGTACAAAGATGTGCGAGTTCATGGGCAGAAGTTGAAATGGTTGGGCATCTTCACCTTTCATCCAGAAATGTGCTTCCAAAACTTTTTTTGATTTAATTCTTACAGCAGAAGCTCACAAATTAGTGCGTGAGATTCATAGAGACGACCCGTTGGGATCTTATGGCGATGCTCAATGTCAAGTAATAGTTGCTGCACAGAATACGTTAGCATGTGACGGCAGCTTCTTACATCTAGAAGATCTGTAGATCGCGTAAAGACTGAAAATGAGGAAAACGATTACACGAGATTTGTCTCACCGAGTTCCATTTCACTAGGAATGGGTCCGGCATTGTACATTCTTCATAAGAAACCATGCGTATATGTAACGTGTTGAACAGAGCTGCAGGTCTTGGCTTGTCTACCCCAATGATAGCTTCCTGGGATTCATCCATGCTTCTTTTTTGAGCCACACCCACTTCAATGCTTAGCGCTTACCTACTTAATTAGTTTATATTGTTGACGGATAAAATCGATATTTTATTGTATTTTGATATGTACCCTTTGAGATCCATGCCGTTGCTGTTACGTAGTATACTTATCAAAACTTAGTTTTCAGCACATTCACACACATTTCCACTAGATGATTCACTCATCTATTCGTATCTCAGTACCGGAGTTTTAGCAAAGTTTGGTTGGGGTCTTCAGTATAACAACTGAGGCCGATAATTGGGAACTGGTGTGTAACCTGTCATGCATCAAATTGCGAGGCAGGGTTGATATTCTAGAATCTGGACGCGGGTATACTTAACTGTGTACCACTGGAGACAATGACGATCACAAAATATTCTCACATTGCTTTCTTCTGATTTGATGCTATAAATTTTTTTGTACAGTTTTTGTAAACATACATTGCATCCATCGCCTCGGGAGCATAGTTCTCATCTCAATATTTTACAATCCAATTTGGTCCTCCAAAAGCGCTACACATAGATAAACTTGTACAGCCATGACTTCCAGGTGCTGGGAGTAAGTCCGCTGCTCTCTTCCTCGATGGGAGTGCAGCTGGCTCGGAATTGCTCGCGGAGGTCTCTTTGCATATCAAATTTGCCGTCGGCAGTTTCCATGATGGTGATGCGCTCGTAGTCGCAGCACTCGTCGGAGTTGATGAAGACCCGGTTGCGAGAATGCGACTTGTCCTGCACCAGAAATTACTCCTGGTACATCCAATTCACGTCTAATTGCATCCTGTACTCTCCACCCACTTTGAAGCTGGTGAGCTTGGCATAGCACTGGCGATTGCCCACTTTCATCGTAATATGGCAGCAGCACGTACCGTATTGCTGGGCCGCTGGGCTGCGTGCTCGGTAAATTTATCATTCATCAGCACGTGCACCAGGAGTGCACTCTTCCTAGCCGACACTGGCCGGGTGCGGTTGTGGACTTATTAATTATACATCTCTTTCTATATTGTGGTAATTCCAAGTTACCTAACAGTAAGGAGTTGATTCGTTCATAAAACTCATAATTTTTTTATAACTATCAAGATGCTGGCTAGCCACCATTTACAAATTGTAAATTCCACTTTGAAGATCTGGTTTTATACTAGCACGATTCCTGAGTTTCTAGATGCTAGTCAAGCTGCAGAAACTGAAATTTAAGATCTGGCATCATCCTAGCATAAACTGTGCGATTCAGGCCAATTTTTGAAAGGGTTAAGGTAGCCAGCTATGCATGCCTTATATCACAATTTATTATTCCTTACGTCTTAGGAAATTCCTCAAATTAGACTAACCACGTCAACCCACTACAACAGCTTTTTCCCGGGGGTTCAGCCCCTGTTTACCACCCTGGCACACTCCCGGGAGTCGGGTTCTGTTGCAGTGACCTGAAGCAAAACAATGTGGAAATATCTGAAGCACCAGCTAGCATCCTTCCTTCGGAAACCTGAAGCTGCAGGAATTCCTCTGCTGGTCCTCTGTCTCCAATCCTGCACCAGGCTCGCCAGTTCTCTTCTGCAACGAACCATTCAGCTCCGCCTGACAGGACAAACTTCCGGCAGACTTATATACAAAATCTCTTCGCTTCTGGTGATACACCTCCGACTCGAAGCACGCCTTCATATTCACCAGCTCATCGTCCCGATGCTGCTTCCATCGCCCTCTCAGCTCCGCCACCATTCTCTCCTTCGCCTCCACCATCCCGCTCCATTGCGTTCCTCTGCCGATCTTCTCGGCACGCTCGATCACGCTCTCCACGAACCCAACCGTCGAAGGCGCCAGCACCTCGTCGATCAACCCCATCCGCTTCGCCTGCGACGCCGAAACAGGCTCTGTGCTCGACACCAGCTCCCCGGCCACTTCCACCCCCACCCGCTTCGGCAAACTGTAGGTCCAGTACTCGGATCCATACAGTTCCATGGGCTTGTAACTCGGATGCAGCACCACGTTCCGATGGGCCCACACCACATCCGCCGCAATCGCCGTCATCACGCCCCCCGCGCCGGCGTTCCCAAGCATGGCTGAAACCGTCACCCTCTTGCTACACGCCAGAATCCGCCTCACGACGTCGTCGATCGCGTTGATGTTCTCCCACGACTCGTGAGCTGGGTCGTCTGCGGCTTCGATCGTGTTGAGGTGGATGCCGTTAGAGAAATAGTTCACCCCGCCCATCAGGACCAGCACCTTGCTCTTGCTCGCCTCGTCGATGTGGTCGAGCGCCGCGGACAATCTGCGGCACTGGTCGGTGCTCATGGCGCCGTTGTAGAAGTCGAACCACAGGTACGTCACGTCGTTGTGGTTCCAGTAGAAGATCTCCTGGAACGTCTCCGGCCATGCCTTGAATGGAACCTCAAGCGCCGGCGGGTGAAGAAACGGCAGCGTCGACACACTATGGGTCGGTAGCGCCGACGTCGCCGGTAGCTTGATCGACTTCACATTCTTCTTCAGGTGGCTGATCCATAGCGCCGTTCCGAAACCGCAACGGATCAGAACCGCGCCATCGCGCTGTCCGAGCACGTCCATGGGACGGGACTCGGAGTTGGCCGGCGGCGGGTGAGACTCGACATGCGCGCCGAAGAGCAGGAACTTCTCGTTCGCCACCACGGATAGCGTACCAGGCTGGGAGTCTCCAGCTCGAATGATCCGTGCCAGCTCTTCCGCGGGCAGCTCCCAGTTCAGCCGCCGATCGGCCTGCATGAGCTTCGGTCGCAGGCAGCCCCGGACACTCGGATTGGAGTAGTCCAGCGGCCGCGGCGCGATGTTGTGCTTCACCTTGTGGAGCACGTCGTCGATGCATCGCATGGCGGCGTCCACGCACTCGATGCGATACAGGGAGGATTTCGTCGGCGCTTCTCCCAAGGACCGACGGATCCTGAAGTTGCTGGTGGCCCAGATGGGGCCCGCGTCCATCTCTTCCTCCGCCTGGAGAATCGTGACCCCCCACTCCGGCTGCGACTCTTGCAGCGCCCAATCGATGGAAGACATTCCGCGGTCGCCTTCGATCCCCGGGTGGATGATCAGGCACGGCACCGGACCCGTGTAGATCTGGGCCGGGATCCTCTTCGTGAGAAACGGGCACAGGATGGCATCGGGCTTCAGCTTCTCGACAGCGGCAATCATGGTGTCGCCATTCTTGAAGATGTGCACATTGACGTCGTGGCCGCTCTCCTTGAGCTTGAGCGACGCGCGCTGCGCCATGGAGTTGAACGCGTCGCACACCAGCAGGAAGGTGAGCTTGGCGTCGGGAAGGGTCGGCGTGGGTAGCTTCGTCGGGACTTGATCCACGGATTGGAGCCCTTGTTCCGGCATCATGAGCTCGCTTTGAATCGCTCGAGACTTTGTAGCCGAGGTTCGCTTCGAGAATTTCTTGATACCGAAGCTGGTGAGCATGTGACCCTTGGTCGTGGTCGCAAGGAAGCTGGAGGCTAGGCGCTGGCTTGGCGAGGTGGAGGTCGAAGCTGGCTTGTGGTAGCTTGTGGAGAGAGCCACCGACTGATTAAGCTGAATGGAGTTCATGGAGATCGACGCTAAGTTCTAGTACTCGACCGAACGTTAGTGAAACTGGATCAGCTGAGGACTGCTACCTATTTGCTACTGGTTTGGACACGAATAAGTCTTGGAATGCTTGGCGGCCACCGCCGGTGAACGATGATCTGCAAACTATGAACCTCCAGAACTCGATTTACGAATCAACTACCTGGATTGCCCGGGACCCAGATGTCTGGTTATATGGATAGACGTCGACGTGGATATCTGTACTCGGGTTCAGTAAACAATCAGCAGACAGCATGAGATGTTTGTCTGGGTCCTTGATCTGTACAACAATGAGATTGGTCATATAAGCCCGTGCTTGGTGGCGTTCACGATCACAGTGGTGACCTTGGTATTGACAATCACTTGAACCCATCAGGCTTTATAGTATCTAAGATGAAGCTTGTCTGCTAAGTTTGTGGCTGCCGACTCAGTTTGTCGGGAGCGCGTACTCGAGAGTCTACAGGCAGGGACACCGACATCGTGGTTTCTCTGCACGTTCAGAACACCAGTTTTCGAGAACAGGCAGTCATCTCAAATCCGGGGGTGCTTCGTTACAGTGCAGTATCCTGATTCGGTACATGCCACTGTAGTAGCAGGACATCAATCTATAGTTGGAGAACATCCACTGTGGAATATGTCAACTTGGGTCCAGTGGAGGATTTGTCTGCACAGAGTCGTAGACGTTGGATTTGTCAAATATATGTCAAACATGTGTTGTATGTACGTAGTGTGTTGCTGATTAGTGTGTTGTGGCGTGCATGTGAGACTTCTAGCAGGATTGATCAATGCGAGCATCGGCTTAAGTAATTTGCAAGCTTAACCCATCCGTGAACAACTTTATCGCCCAGTACGGGACCTCTTCCACACGTCTGCCTGCAGGATCTATCCTCCACAGTTCGAACAGTTCCGCCTGACCTTCTTCCGCAATCTTCTCTCCCAACTCCCATTTCCTCTCAGTCCACCCTTCGAACATCCACCGGGCCACTGCTCCTGAAGGCTTCTAACGAGTCACTTCCAAGTTGTCTGCTGCCAATTCATCGCCCACCACCACACTTGGTGATAACTCGCTCCAGGTCGCTTTTGACGCTTCAATCTCAGACTCCACCTTGTCCATACCCAGATTATTCCTGCGCTCAATTATCATCTTCGCAATGCGTGGAGAGTAGTATTCTGAAGAGGACACTGCATCTGTGGAAGATGGTAGAGGCGTGGTGGATGCTGCGGCTGTAGAAGACGGTGTAGGTCACGAGGACGTAGATTTAGAGATCTCGGCCTTGGAAAGGAAAAAAAAAATCTTGATTTTGTGAAAGGGGGTGTGTTGAAATTGCGTAACATTATCCAAAACTAAAACTACTTTAAGGGTAGTCTTAAAATGTCCAATAACATATCTACTGGTTAACATGCAATTGGAATAAATCTCAAGTTTCTAGAAATTTTCGAAGTGTAAATTGTATATTTCCTTTTTATTTCAAAGGGCAGTTTTGGTGAAAGGGTCTTGTGTATGGATCCCCTACCACGTCATAGATACTGGATGAAATTTATTAAGCTTTGATGAGAAATGAATATAGGATGAAATAGTTTACATGGCTGAAAAATGGATTTTGGATGAAAACTAAGCTCTACAGTACTTTGGAGTTTTCACAAATAATGGAGTCTGTGCAATGTGCAACATTGCCAATATCTTACACCGTTCATTATAGACATCGAGGTTAGACTCTTCACGCGTGTATAAAATGCTTTCAGAGAGTATACATTGAAAACCATGTCAGTTTCACCATCAAATAATTTGCCTTGAGCTTGATCACTCCGTTGATTCGACTGCAATTTAAGATGATTATCCGTTGGTCGCTGGAAGAGCTAGCCTGAAAAGATCCATCAAAATATCTGCACAAAAAAAATGCCAAGGCCTGGCAGACCAGCAGGTGTGCGTGGTGCTGCTTGCCAAAGTTGTTCGGTTTCTCTCCCAATAGAAATAAGATTGTTGAGAAAGAAAAAGAGAAAATTATGTGAAAGTGCCTGATGGACCCTCCCAAATGTCGGAAGCTGAACCAGGAGTTGAGCAGGTTGATGACATCGGATTGTCATCGTGGTGAAATAGGAAGTTGGCATGTGAGAATCATGATGACTAGGTGGGCGAGCTTTGCACCATCTGCTACAATGAAAGGTTCTGGATTCCGGACTGACTCAGGCTTTCTTTGTGGTCTAAATAGCTGTGGGAGAGAACCCAGAGAAGACTCGACCCAACTGGGCACAGTAAATCCATTGCAGCGCATGAAAAGTGGGTGGAGACAGTCGTGGGTTAGACGGCAGGGCCAAATCAGTGATGGTCTGATATCCAGGTTTTATGGATGTTCTCATCTTTTTCGTCTTTCCTGTCCGTGAAGGTATTTGGCGAATCTCAGATTGCCTAGATCGGTCTTTCTATTGGGTCTTGATTCGTAATTTGTCAATGGACGATGAGCTTCTTAGTGTCATCTTCTGGCGTGATCCGAAGGGTTCGATTTGGTGAAGTTGAACAATTGACACAATCTGTCTTACTAAGAAGGTACTTAATCACCTGTTTCTACAATCTAATGGTTGTGAGTTTTGTGAAAATCGTGAAGTGTATTGTTATAGAAACTGCCGTAGAATCGGAGAGGAGAATGGGGTGCGTGTGCTATGAGGCCAGAGTTTGACGTGGCTAGAAAACTTGCACTTCCTATGGCCATTCTTCTTCAATCCTGAATATTGAATGTGTAGGTACCACTTTCCTGCAGGTTGTTGGTATTGAGAAGCATGCTCGAGAGAGCAAGAGCGAGTTCAAATGAAGATTAAATAGTGCTGTACAGACACGGTCATAGGTACCGTGATATTAGGTAAGCCCTAACCCTAAGTGATGAATGTACAGAGTGTCAATACCCCCTCTCAGTCGGGCAAGAGTTTTGCCGGAGTGATAAAAACTGACGCAATGGTTGTTTGAGATCGGTGTGCGTGCTCCCGTTGGTATACGCTAATAAGCTAATACATTTTTGGAATGGATAAAGCTTGTCGGTGCCGATGGGTCGGTGCAGTACTAAGTTTGATCCTGGCAATTTCGCGGATGGTGATCTTGTTCTTCAGCGCGGTTGTGGAGATCACTGAAGGAGCTCTTGCGCAATGCCAGAAGCGCCGTGGGGAAGTGCGAAGGAATTGTCTTGACGGAGAGGATACTGCTGTGAGTCGAGATGATCGACGTTCTTCTAAAACCCTAGGTAAGGTTTTACTTCGGTTTCTTCTTTTGATCTTCTATTCGCACCTTTGGAAAATCTGCTCTTCAGTGAATCATAGGTTTTAGCAGTAGGCTGATGTTGTAGATGTATCGCCGATGCTGCTTGTTGATTGAATTCTCCAGACTCCCAGACTGCTCTGATTAGGGTTGTTGTGAGGTTCGTTGCAGATGAAGAGACGAAGTGCTGCTCGCGCTGTTCGAGTGGACAGAGTTCCTGTGAGGGCAACTTGAAGAAGGTTCGGAGGGAAGACTCGAGATTCGGCAGTAAGAGGTTAGAGACTAAGAGGAATAGGGTGTATGCCGTTAGGCAAGGAAGGAGAGTTGGAATTTTTGGTTCGTGGGATGAGTGTAGTGAGCAAGTGCTAGGTTTTAGTGGTGCTCAACATAAGTCCTTTAGAACTGTGGAAGAAGCGGAGTGCTATCTAGGTTGGAAGTGATCTACTCTGTAAATAGGATAAACTGAATAGACTTAAGCTATTGCGATGGAGTTCGAATTTTATTCGCCCAAGAGGCTTTGTAAGGATATCAGCGGGTTGTAATGCTGTGCTAATAAATTTAAGATTTATCTCCCCCTCTAACACGCGTTCTCTCACAAAGTGATGGTGGATTTCAATGTGTTTACTCCGTGAGTGAAATACAGGATTCTTCGCTAGCTTAATGGCACTCTGGTTATCACAATGAAGTTGAACTGAGGGACTGATAGAAGAGCTAATGGTTGTGTTCGTGTGATGGACAGATGTAGGGGAGGATGGAAGAACCTGCAGTTCTTGAAGCAGACGGGAAATCCAGACTCCCTCCTGTACACCATCGCTCAAAGCCCGGTATTCTGACTCGGTGGAGGAACGGGAAACCGTGAGCTGCCTTTTGCTGCACCAACTGATGGGGCCACCGGCAGCAATAAAGAGGTAAGCTCCAATGCTTCTCCGGGTGTCTGAACAAGTCCCCCAGTCGGCATCAGTGTAACCTGATATGTGTAGGGGTTCGTTGTGCTTGTAGAGTAGGCCGTAGTCAGTTGTTCCTTTCAAGTACCGTAGGATGTGGATAGCGGAGTCAAGATGGGCTTGTTGCGGAGCTGACATGTAGGAAGCTATGCGGTTGACCGCGAAAGAGATGTCTGGTCTTGTAATTGTGAGAAAGATGAGCTTACCTACAAGTTGTGAGTAATAGGTGGAGTCAACTGACTTCGTGCCTGTTTCTGAAACCAGGGCTTGTCCAGCGGGAAGCGGGACCTTGGTGGCGTGTAGTCCTGGGGGAAGAAATTGATCGAGAATTGATGCAGCGTAATCCCTTTGGTGAAGGAGGATGCCATCAGGTAAGTACTCGAACAGGACCCCTAGATATTTCTGAATTCGGCCTAGGTCGGTCATAGAAAAAGTGTCTGTTAGAAATCTTTTGATCCATGTGATAAGCTTGGAGCTGCTCCCGGTGATAAACAAATCATCGACATAGAGCATCACTAGTAGAATGTGATTGTTCTGATGCAGATAATAGAGATTTGGATCAAAAGAACTGCGAGAGAGACCCATACCGCGGAGAGAGGAGTCTATGCGCTCGTACCAGGCACGTGGCGACTGTTTTAGACCATAGAGAGAGCGGAGTAATTTGCAAACCTTGTGTTCCTGCCCCTTGACTTCGAATCCTGGAGGTTGTTTCATGTAAACATTTTCTTTGAGAATCCCGTGCAAAAATGCGGTTCTAACATCCATGTGGTGAATTTCCCAATTGTTGGCTGCAGCTAAAGCTACAGAGGTGCGAATGGTGACCCATTTAATCACGGGGGCGAATGTCTCCTCAAAGTCAATTCCTGCTTTCTGCTCGAAGCCTCGCGCCAGAAGCCGCGCCTTGTGAGTTGGTAAGGATCCTGGGATACCAGGTTTTGTTTTATATACCCAGCGGCATGTGATCGGGCGAATACCGTGGGGCAATTCCTGTAGTTCCCATGTGTTATTTTGATAGATGCTGTCGATTTCCTTCTGCATAGCCTGCTGCCAGTGCGGTTCTTGAATTGCCTGCTTGAAGGTGGGTGCACCGGTTTCTTCAGCATTGGAAGCGGAGTAGATGGAGACAGGGTGACAGTCTGGAGATAGAGAAGAAAGAAAAATATAATAGTCCCCAAGCCTAATGCTGGGGGCTCTAGTCCGACTGCTTCGGCGGGGAGGTGCGACTACTGGCGGGAGCGACGGTACTGATGTTTCCAAGGGTGGTGTGGCAGGTTCGGGAAAGGAAACGGGAGAAGCAGGTGTGAAGGAGGATGGAGAGGAGAGAGGTTCAGAAGATGATGGGAGTGAGACAGGGGACGGTGGCTGTGGAAGCTCGGGTAAGAAATCCTGACTTTGTTTAATTTCTAAATTTTTATCTTGGGATAGGGACTGGGTGCTATCCAAGGGATTGTAGTGATAGGTGGGTGGTAACACGGGTAATGTGAAACTAGACTCATTAAATACAACGTCACGACTGATGATAATTTTTCTGGACAGGGGGTTGTAGCAGCGATAAGCTTTAGATTGCTCGTCATACCCGAGGAAAAGAGTAGGAATAGCCTTAGAATCTAACTTATTTCGTTTCTCTGATGGTATATGACAGAAGGCGATACAACCTAGGACACGAAGATGGGAGAGATTGGGTTTCGTACCAGTAAAGGCCTGCTCCGGGGTTTGAAGGTTTAGAGCTCTGCAGGGTAGTCTATTTTGCACGTAGTTGACTGCCTTGGCGACTTCGTCCCACAGGAAGCGGGGAATTCGGGTACCAGTAACGACGCTTCGGATTCCTTCCAGGAGGTAGCGATTTCGTCTCTCAGCAATGCCGTTTTACTGAGGAGAATAGCCGGCAGTCAGTTGATGATGGATGCCGTGAGAGGCGCAGAAGGTAGAAAATTCCGTTGAGACATACTCGCCACCCCTATCAGTCCGAATCTCCTGGATTTTCTGTAGCGGTGTTTCTACTAGATTTTTGAATTTGAGAAAATAGGAAAAAGTTTGAGATTTTGCGGTCAGAAAATAAATCCAGGACTTTCTTGAATAGTCATCTATGAAAGTAAGTATGTACTTACAATTGTTGCGGGTTGGAGTAGGAAGTGGTCCGCACAGGTCGCTATGAATCAACTGCAAGGGCTTGTTGGTGAAAGTGCTCCTTAGCTTCGGGAAAGGGGTGCGATGGCACTTCCCGAGTGTGCAGCTGTCACAGTGCCTCTTGAGGTAAGGTATTTTCGGAATACCATTCACAAGATTCCTGTTGCTGAGATGGTAGAGACTCTGTCGATTGATGTGTGCAAGTCGGCGGTGCCACAGGTCGGTGATTTCTTCTGAGACCGCTGGGGTATTTGCTGCAGAGAAGACTGCACAAGGCGTCGGAGGCTGTGCGGTTGCGGTGAGCTTGTAAAGCCTGGTGCGAGCATCGCGGTTGGCTTGTAGGAGAACATTCTCTAAGGTGCTGTCTAGGATAAGACACTGCTTTGCTGTGAAGACAATTACGTGACCTAAATCGGCCAGGGTTCCAACTGAAAGCAGGTTCGTTTTCACACCAGGAACGTAGAGAATGTCTTTGACTGTCTTTATTTTTGAGTCAGAAAAACGGACAGTACCTTTGTTCTGAACGGGAAGGACTTGTCCTGCCGCGGTGCGAATACTAGACACCTGAGATTGTGTGAAATCTGACAGAATTCTATCATTCCCAGTTACGTGGGAGCTAGCACCAGAGTCTAAGAACCAGGGGTCTTCGTCATTTGTAAAGGCGGCCATGCAGGCATTGAGCTGCGCCTGGTTGTCATTCTCCTCGTCTAGCTCGTCTTCTTCCTCCTCAGGTTCGTCTTCAATTGCGCCATAGGTGTTTGCTGGTGATTTGAGCTTTGAAAGCTGTATCTGCAAGTCACGGATCTGACGTTTGACCTTGGTTACTTCGCAGTCCGGTTCTGAGTGCCCAGACTGTCCACATTCTTTGCAGGTACGGTGAGAGCTGGTTGCGCGTCCTCGTCCCCGACCTCCTCTGCTGGGACGTCCACCTCGCTGGTCCCGGTACTGTGGGGGTCGGTAGAAACGATCATTGCTGCGTTGCATGGATAAGACCTCTTCTGAATCTAGATTCTTGTCCAGAATTTGTGAGCTTTCTTCATGTAGCATTAGTCCTTGTAACTCAGAGAAAGTAGGGCTCCTCTCTCTACTTTTCTGTATGGCTTTGAATGTGGACCAGCTTCGTGGTAGACTTGCTAACATCTGATCAACAAGATCCTCGTCTTGGACTATTACCCCTAGGCTAGCTAATTGGCTTATGATAGAATTAGTATCCTCCAAATGTGAATCTACTGTTTTGCCTTCAAGCATTCTAAGGGAATATAGTCTCTCTTTAAGTGCTAGCCTTCTGGAAGGTGACTGGACATCATACATTCTTTTGAGAGTGTTCCAGATCTCGAGGGGATCTGAAAGATGCATAATATGAAAAATAACGTGGTCCTTTACCGTGGAAATGAGGATGCGGCAGGCACGGATCTTGAGCTCTGCTTCGGAGGTTGCGGTTCCTGTTGAAACGGTGGGCTGCTGCAAAGCCGAGGCCGTGATGGTAACGTTGGGCTGCTGTGATCCCGCTGCTGCATGCTGCTGCTGCGTTGCTGATGTCGCTACGGTGGCTGTAGACTCTGACGAGGTTGCACTCGTGCTGGCCGATCCGGAGGCTGATGAGGTCGTGAAAAACCGCCACAAGCTCTCCTGCATAAGTAACATTCTAACCTTGTAACTCCATAGCATGTAGTTCTTCTGCCCATCAAGTTTGTGTGATTCTGACATATCTCTAAGCAAGGAATCCATTCTGACTTAATTGGATCTAATCTGTGTACCACAGAGTTGCTCTGATACCATGTTGGTATTGAGAAGCATGCTCGAGAGAGCAAGAGCGAGTTCAAATGAAGATTAAATAGTGCTGTACAGACACGGTCATAGGTACCGTGATATTAGGTAAGCCCTAACCCTAAGTGATGAATGTACAGAGTGTCAATACAGGTAAGTAGTCATCTAAATTTAGTGGGTCTCTGCAATTTTGGTCTCTGCGACAGAAGGCTTGAACACAGGATCACCGGAGAATTCATTTTCACGGCAACATGGAAGGTTAAGGTTGATGTACCCATTACCACCACATAACACTTGGCCAAACTGTAGACCTTCCTTGCACCACCATTTGTTAGAACCCATCACCACCATTCCACTATAGCACCCATGAAACAAGTAAAGCAATGGCAAGCCAGGGTTTGGAATAAATTTGTAGAATTTGGAATAAATTGTGTGGTGGTTTAACATATTGACTGAAGTGGTTTCTAGTGAAACCTACTGGTCGGTTACAGGAAAACATTGCTTTTCACTTTGAAAATTTGTATCTATTAATCTATGAGGACTTAAATTATGGAAAAATACGCGTTATGTAAAAAAACTATCTTCCGATCCAAGAAAATTACTCCCTAAAAATAGAACTGCCACAAATAAGCAAAAACCTGGTCCTTCCTGGTCCTTCTGAATTCTATATCGATGCAGATGGCTCCGTCAATCCCCCAACACCAACCCTGGACCCGGAACTAATCGCCTCCTTCCACCGCGACGGCTACACAATCGTCCGCAACCTCTTCACCCAACTCGAGTGCGACCACTACTCCAGGCTTCTACAGGAATGATCAATGCCATTCGGGACCCCCACCCCAAATGTTCATATTCACCGCATTCGAGGCAACCCATATGTGCGCAAGAGTAACATCCATGGCCGGGGTCCTGAATGCAACATTCTACCCCAAGCATCGGCTTACGTAATGTGATACCCTGAAACTGTGACTCAGTTGTTGTTCGATTGTCGGCTTTGCGTGGCAACTGTGCTGCTCGGGTACGCGCTTTAAATCGCACCGAGTTACCCAGTCAGCTACATCCTGAAACATGGGTAGCGCCGCTCGGTACCAGTTTGTCACAGAAACATAACATGACGGTGCAGATAAGCGAGATTTGTCGGTGGCACCATCCTTCGCACTTGGATTGCACATCGGACCACGATAGGCCCCCGAGGGTTTGGTGCGGTGCAAGGTAATGACCTCGCTCCTCCTCTGCTCTATGTCCTATGGTTTTGGCAGAGTCCATGCCACCACTCAGATCTCTTGTATCTCTGTCATTTGGTGTGTGGGTGGTCTGTGAACTCTTGACGGACAGATTTCAGTGCACAGTTTGAGTCTTCTAGGGGGTCATTTTCCCCCCGAAGTGAGCAGGTCTGATTTCTGTAACAGAATGGGAGAACCTACTTATTTATCGTAGATTGTTTCATGCTAAACATGCGAACTGAAGCATTTCGCGTCTAAAAGCGTTGAATATCCAAGGGTATCGCGGTTTAAAATAGATCTTAGTTTTTTCGGTCACAAAAGGGATAGTGTGCGCTTTGAGTGGGGTGGATGAGGTTCTATTTGGTGACTTAGTGCAAGCTTTTCTGCCTTGACTTGCTACAATTGGTTTCAGTATCTGGGAATTTCTGGACTGGTCTCTCATCTGTTTAAAGCCCTCTGTTTGGTGTATTAGGACTTTTGAGGGGTTTCTTCTCTACATCTAACTTCGACTTGAGATCCGTGGAATTGCTGCCATCAACCGGATGGCCATGGTCTACTTCGAAGCCAACCCCTGTTTTGACTCCTGCGTCTGATTACAGTATCTATGTCTCAGATGTCCTACGGATGCAGAAAGTTCACTTATGCGCTATGTTATTTATGAAATTGCGTGACACCTAATTACATTGCAGGTGCTGTGCCAGGACAACTATTTTCATTGTGGCATGAACGTATGGTCTTTGACGGAGGAGTGGAGACTCCAATATGGGTTCGGCATGCTCATGCTTTCTCGCTCCATCTTCTAGAGACGTTCCGTCATCTGAATCCACCCTTCTAAAGAAGTTTGCTGGATCTTATAAATCCACTGGATCCGCTACGTCCTCTGGAGCCACTGTGTCCTCGAGACCTGCACCGCCTTTTACAGCTGCAGCATCCACCACACCTCTACCATCCTCTATAGATGCACCGTCCTCTTCAGAATACTTCTCTCCACGCATTGCGAATATGATAACTGAGCGCAGGAATAATCCGGGTATGGACAAGATGGAGTCCGAAATTGAAGCGTCAAAAGCGACCTGGAGCGAGTTGTCACCAAGTGTGGTAGTGGGGGTTGAACTAGCAGCAGATAACTTGGAAATCTTTAAGAGCCTTCACGAGGAGTGGCCCGGTGGATTATTCAAAGGGTGGACTGAGAGGGAATGGGCGTTGGGGGAGAAGATTGCGGAGGGAGGTCAGGCGGAACTGTTTGAGCTCTGGAGGATAGATCCTGCAGGCAGGCGACTGGAAGAGGTGCCGTGGGTGATAAAGCTGTTCAAGAATGGGTTAAGCCTGCGAGACCTGCAACGGATGTTGCCGCGGGGGATGCTTACAAATGAGAAAACGCTCTGGCATGGACATTTTAATCTTCCTCACTGCAATGCGATAGAGGGTGCGATGTTGTACAATGGAAGGTTTGCATTCTTGATGGAGAGAAGGTGGGGAGATCTTCAGAAGCTCATCGATGCCAGAATGATCCACAACAACATGCAAGGTCCACCCTTCTCAGAGCTCTATACTTGTTGGTGTATGCGGAATATTGCCGGAGGCATGGAATTGTTGCATAAGAAAAATATTATTCACGGGGACTTGAAAGCAGCCAATGTGCTTATAAAGGCCTCAAGTAAGAATGAGTATCCGTTTGATCCACTCTCCAGTGGGTTTAGCTGTAGGGTAGCAGATTACGAGAGCTCAGTTGGGGTTGTTGAAACATGATTTTGGAGGGCGCCAGAGATTTTGCTTGCTGTGAAGAATCATAATGTTACGTCCGAGTTATTCACGAAAGCATCGGATGTATATAGTTATGGAATGACGTGTTACGAAATCATAACAGGTGGCATTCCATTTGAAGTTGAAGGGTTTAGAATTAGTGACTATGATAGGGTAATTGATCGTTATAGACCAAGTTTACCAAGTAAGATTCCGGATTGGCAAAAGGAATTGGTGAGTAGATGTTGGCATAAGAACCCTTTAGAGCGGCCTCAATTTGAAGAAATATGTGTAGTTTTTAACCAAAATTTGCGGATAATTCGTGATGAAGAATTGTATAGATAGGTTTCTTTCTTATGAGATGGTGTCAAAAATGAAGAAATGTGTAAGTAGATCAAGGAGAATATTTAGAGCAAAGTATGGATTGATATAGAGAAGATTGAATTGATTTCATATGCTCAATGAAGTTTAATGTAATTATAGTACTTTTTCAATAGCATTTGTCCAATTCAATTCTATTATTCATTTTTTTGGCATTCGTTCTTCATATGGTTGATGATTTTTTTTTAAAAAATTTAATAGGTGTTAAGATAAGATGAGATCAGAGTTTACTTCTCAATGCCATTAGATTTTACAAAATAAAACTCACATATAACTTTGGCTGCACGGTATTTTAGATAATATGTGAGTTCTTTCAAAATTAAGTGAATCGAGGTTCTAAAGTGTTGAATGCATTTGCACTACCACAGATGCATGTAAACAAAGATTTACAAACTTTGATGTTTTTTTTTCCACATTTATGAATTTGCTTGTGGTCCTTGTGATATTATCTTATGTAATGATAAGTTCTCATCACCTCTTCTCAAGTGTTTTGTTGTTAAACTGTCATGTCTACATGTCCTCCTTGTCCAACTCTTGTTTTAATTATGTTTGTTTGAAGAAGATCCAATGGGTTAGCTTGAGCTTTAACTAACGCTAGCCTCTTCTCCTTATAATTTATTAGATAATATGTTATTTCATTAATTCTAAAACTTGATAAATTCATGTATTACCATTTGAAAAACAACATCACTAAGAACACACATTTGTTTGTATTGCACCATTCTTTGGCCTTTTGTTTGTATTGCACCATTCTTTGGCCTTGGAGTCCAATGGACTTATATGGAAAAATAGACCCCTAGCAATGGAAGCCACAATGAATGGCTTCATAATGCAATTGGTGACAAATATCGGAAACATGAAACTTCAATTTGCATTGCAAATACGGCATCCACTACTACAAACTGCGACACATGGGGGTTGGCCGGGGAGCAAAGCGTCTGGCTCCCAAGATTAGCCTCCCCAAGTCATCCCATTTTGTCAGAGGTAAGCGGGGTTATTGTATACTTTACCTCGCTCTTCGAGTTACCTTGTTCTGGCATTCTAGGCGTCGAGGAGACAAGTGTTCATCAGACAACCTGTACCCGGAGTGTTTCCAAAATGCAAGAGCACATTTCATCGTGACATGTGGTTGTTTATGCTTGGTATTCTTTGGATAAGGATTCCGAGACCGTAGTGTTCATGTTCGCCGTTGGACACTTAAGAGCGTTTGTTTTGTTCTCTGTTCATCTTCAATGAACGTGTGAGGGTGTAAGCATGGTAAAGTGGACCAATAAGTGCAATGTGTGATCACTAGAAAGTGAATATAAAGTGTGCTGTTTTTTGAAGCTCTAAGCTGATTTTGAGCATTTTGGTGTAGTTCTTGAGCATTTTAGTCACTTTTTAGGGTGTCACAAGGTATCTAATAAGCAACTTCATAAAAAGAACATCTTCAATTGATACTTAATTTGACCACTAGTTCTAAATCATGAAAATAAACTTTTCCAAAGTTTTGATTTCTTCATTTGGGGCCCTCTATTGTCTTTAGCGGATGTTTTTTCCAATTTAAAAAACAATGTTCGGTGAAAAAAAACTCACTAAAAGTACCGCAGAAGTGACCCTCTTAAAAAGCATCCTTGCGACACTTTTGGAACCCTAAACCAATTGATGAGTATATGAATTGACTATTTTAGAATACCTCTTAAACATACAGAGGGCCCCCCATCATCAAAAGTGATTTTTAGATAGTTTTTGATTCTTTTCTAGCCACTTTTTCAAATGGTCACATTCACTTTGCTTGGACTTAAAGCCCTCATACAATAACTTAAAAGTGTCTACTTTGCATGAAACTTTTCCAAGTTGTACAAAAACAAGTTGAGAATCTATATTAGCAAAAAAATTTGACTTCAATAACATTTTTCCATCACTTTTGCATAATTTTAGCAAAAGGGCTGAAACTGACAAATAGTTAACCACTTTTTTGGTACACTTTACCATGCTTACACCCGTGAGTGAGGCATGTGTCCAATGAATTTAAGGTTTGCTATGGGGAAGTCTTCTATATGAAAGTTGCCGCGAACCTGCAAGAAAAGGACCCCGTGAGGAAGCCGAAGCAGGATCGGTATGCGTTGCGCACCTCCCCGCAATGGCTCAGACCTCAGATCAAAGCAATCCGCACCGCAACACACTCCATTCAAAGATCAACTCGTTACTCCATCAACGACAAGATGCTCATCAACGCAGCGTGAGACAAAGTAGTTCATGGAGGTAACTTCCAAAGGACGTCCATCGGCATTTCCATGCATAACATGCTCCTCACGATTGCAGCCATCGGGAAGCTCATGTTCGCGTAGTTCAGCGAACTTGTGAACTACTTCTACGACAAGGCTTACCTTCCAATCTCTCTAGCGGACCAACCCTGACCTCGACTACAGCATACAACTCCGATTGCCATGGCAAGCTACCTCGATCAATGAGCTCACCTACATCATCGACAACGCAGTGAGCTTGACATACCTTTCATGGAGAAGCTGAGACAAGTGTTGGTCCAGCATGCATTGCAACATAACACCAGTGACAAAGCTGCTGCAAGCTCTGTGTTCAACTAAATTGCTTGCTTCAAGGAGGAGCTCAAGGTGAGGCAAATCCGTGAAGCGTATGATAGCAAGGAATAATCCGCCGTGCCGACCAGACGCTGCGCATGGCTGCATGGCTGCATGGCGATGGTGCAAGTTTCCTTCATAGGCACCACACCTGCAGCCCTTATAGCAAGGTTTCAAAAACATTACTATTTTGTCGCTCTTTACTACAGTGCTCCAAGCAAAATCAATTAGTTAAAACTGGGAGAATACTTATGTGTTGCGAGCACACAAAGGACTGGGTAATTTAAAAAAAAAAAAAAACTGAACGTCTACCAGCTTCCAGAAGTACAGCTTTTACCATGAATCCATTTGAGTCAATCTCATTGGATTAGACTTGGAACAATCTTTGGAGACCCCGTCCTAGGGGGTAGCACCCCCTTTGTCCACCCCACCCCGCTCTTAGGATCCGGGGTTTGTAGTTGTGATCAGATTGTTTTAGGGCTGACTATGGCCCTCACCTACTTGCACAAGGATTGTTCACAATATATTTTACACCCGGATATCAAGTCGAGTAATGTGATGTTGGATTCCAATTTGAAACCATACCTTGTAATTTTGGGCTTGCAAAGCTGATAGACCACAAGAAGTTGCACAAAACCACTATGGCAGCAAGTATCTTTGTCTACATGACCTTAGAGGTGGTATACTCTGGAAAAAGCAACCAAACTTAATCTGATGTATACAGCTTTGGCATCTTGGTGCTTAAAGTTATTTGCGTTCAACAATCTCTAGATCTCCGGACACAGGAACCTAAAGATATGTAGTTGGTAACCTCTAATGTCGAAATCAACCCGATCAGGGTCGATTTTGGTCCGGTCAGGCTCACAATTACTAAATTTAGATAAAATGAAGTTGCTACTTTTGAGAGATTGTAGAGTTTTTTCATACCTTTCCAAAAAGTCATCTCATGCTTCAAAATTCCTCATACTTTATGAGATATCAACAGTCAAAGTTTGAAATTACTATTTAAAATTTGCCCAAAATTGCCCAAACTGGAGTATATGCTCATTTATTCTCAAAAACTGCCCAAAATCAATTAAATAGCAGAAACTTTAAAACTTCACCTTTTTTTCAAGTTTTGTTTTTTGTTCAAGTAAATAAAGTTTAAGGCATGATCTCACCGTTTGGATTTTTCAATCCAATTATTCTTCACATGCCTTTTTTATTGTCAAAGATTGGCCTTTGTAGATGAATTTGAGCATACCTCTATGTGAATAATCAAGCATTTCTTTAGATTTTATAGGTCTTATGAGGGTAAAAATTGCAAAGGCATGTTCCTAACTCATCTAAAAACAAGAATTTGAAGAGCCTCAGATCAAACTTTCTACCTAAAATGGTTTTATTAGCCCTCAAAAAACCAGCCACCCTTTCTCTAATAAGCAAAAAATAAATAAATAAAATCTATCTTTAAACATTATGATCTCACAATTGGTAAGGAGTTTGAATTTAAGATTTGACATACATATGCACATACAAGTTAGGTACAAGATCTTACGATTGCATACTCAATAATACATCAAAAATTAAAAATTTGCACCTTGCATTTGAAGAGGACAGTTTCAAGGATTTTTTGCAATTTTGAGGGCATTCGACATTAGGGGTTAAATACTGTTTGGCAAGCCCATGAGATTGAAACAATATTGAGTGTTGCTGATCCAGTATTCTTCCAAAGTTTAAACCACTTACATTGGATGGAGGTTGTGAGGGTGAACCAATAAAATGTGCAGTGTCACCCTTGTTCATCAGATGCTGAAATTGTGAACTTAAACATAAAAGCACTTGATAACGAGATTGTCAATGTTGAGAAAGTGATGGTTAAGAATCTTTTCCACCTGGGGCTTTTATGTTTCCTTCCAAATCCTACCACACGGCCAATCATGGCAGAAGTGATCCAAATATTGCTGGATATTGACAATATAGATTATCCCATTACCCACACATCCACGTCAGAAATTCCAGACAAGAAACCATTGGGACTCTACAGTAGAGTACTTTGGAGTTTTCACAAATAATGGAGTTTCTCTAATATTTCCAGTACCTTATATCGTCCATTATAGACATCAAGGTTAGACTCTTCATGTGTGTGTTGAACCGGTATTAGGCCCAAACCACACGAGAGGCACTTTGCTTTTGAAAAGTCTCCTTTTCCTAATTTTTCTCCTTAAACTATGGAACTTTCAAGGACTAATGTCTGGTAATAATGAACTACCTTTATTGTACCATGTCACTCTACTTTATTGCCGTGTGAATCCTAGAGCAACATCCAAAGCAAAATCTAAAGCTACAAATTTTTTCCATGTCATTTTTGCCACTCTTCCTACTTCCTCTCATTTGGCACTCAGTTGCTCATTTCAACTAATACCATTTTCCCAACTCATTGCTTTTCCTCTTAAGTGGTTTTCCCCTTAAATCGGTAGTCCCTATACTCAATGTCGATGTTACCTTGGTGATTCTATTTTTGGAGTCAAATGAACTTGACTACTCCTCTTATTTGCAGAGAGCTCCGAGAGAGGTAGAGAAACCTCACAGGTTTAGGATTCCAAATGGTGCAGAGTGTGTCTCCACTTTATATACCAGTACTCCCGGTTTAAATGCAGTCGGACAATTGATTAAAAATCATGTTACTTTTGCCGTCAAATAAGTTGCCTTGAGCTTGATCACTCCGTTGATACGACTGCAATTTAAGATGATAAAGGCCCATTTGCACTTGGCCTTAGCAAAGAGCGTCCTTAAAAATTTAACAACTCCATAATTTGGAGAGCAATGCCTTCTTTTTGAAAAAAGTGTAATCAATGAGGTTCGTAAAGGCCTTATCAATAGGAAGGGGATTATATAATGGCCCTCCAAATGGGACAATATATAAGACCACTCTTATCAGAGGAAAACTTGAGAATCTTTCGAATATTGATATTTCTTTAACCCCCAAATGCCTGAGCCTATGACCATGGAAATAGACTTTGACTTTGGATGCACTCTATTTTCCTACTGTAAATAATGTAAAATATGAAATTTTACTTAAACTTATCTAGATACACATGTTATCTACAAGCAATAATTTTATCAAAATTAGCTTTCATTATGTAATTAATATAAATTTTTAAATAAAAACAAACAAAGATTTTTTTAAATAAATATAGGTTATACTAAAAAATTACCAAATATTTACCATAGATGAATATGACAATCAAGAACCTTATACTAGTTACCGTGCTCAAAAATTATGTTTTAATTCAAAAATATGATGAAAAAACCTAAAACCGTGGAAAATCAAGTAGTAGCTACGATTATACCCTTTCATCTTATACAAGCTATAAATCATTCAGTTTTAGATATTTTTCAAAATTTTAATTTGGACTGGAAAATAGATTTGTCAAACTACATTTCAATGGTTTACCTCAATTGCAAAAAAGATCATCCAGATAGTCAAAATTGTTTTCAGCTGTTTGTTTTGAGAAATTTTTGAATACATACACAGTATTGATATTTTGGACTTTAAGGAGGCACCAAAATTCATGAAATTATTATTTTGAAAATTTATTATTGAGAATAGATAGGTTTCTCACAACTTTACCACATGAAAAAAAAATGGATGAAAATTTGTCATTTGGATGACAGTTATGGAACTTGGTTAAAATGAGATTGACCGGTTTTTGGTCGTTTAGGCGTTTAGGGGTTAAGTATTGCCTACTACAGCTCAAAAGTCTTTTGTTTTCCTAAATATTAACTAATACCCCACTCTTTAAACTGTACCATGTGGACATCCATGTAGGATTGGTAATTTCTAAAGCATGTAGGTGGGAACACACACTTTTAAATGGGGATAACACCCCTCCGAAGACCTCCCCTAAGGCCAGGTGGGAACAAACCTTAATCCGCTGGTGGCTGTAAGAGCCTGAAATGATCCATCAAAATATCTGCACAAAAAAAAATGCCAAGGCCTGGCAGACCAGCAGGTGTGCGTGGTGCTGCTTGCCAAGTTGTTCGGTTTCTCTCCCAATAGAAATAAGATTGTTGAGAAAGAAAAAGAGAAAATTATGTGAAAGTGCCTGATGGACCCTCCCAAATGTCGGAAGCTGAACCAGGAGTTGAGCAGGTTGATGACATCGGATTGTCATCGTGGTGAAATAGGAAGTTGGCATGTGAGAAGCATGATGACTAGGTGGGCGAGCTTTGCACCATCTGCTACAATGAAAGGTTCTGGATTCCGGACTGACTCAGGCTTTCTTTGTGGTCTAAATAGCTGTGGGAGAGAACCCAGAGAAGACTCGACCCAACTGGGCACAGTAAATCCATTGCAGCGCATGAAAAGTGGGTGGAGACAGTCGTGGGTTAGACGGCAGGGCCAAATCAGTGATGGTCTGATATCCAGGTTTTATGGATGTTCTCATCTTTTTCGTCTTTCCTGTCCGTGAAGGTGTTTGGCGAGTCTCAGATTGCCTAGATCGGTCTTTCTATTGGGGCTTGATTCGTAATTTGTCAATGGACGATGAGCTTCTTAGTGTCATCTTCTGGCGTGATCCGAAGGGTTCGATTTGGTGAAGTTGAACAATTGACACAATCTGTCTTACTAAGAAGGTACTTAATCACCTGTTTCTACAATCTAATGGTTGTGAGTTTTGTGAAAATCGTGAAGTGTATTGTTATAGAAACTGCCGTAGAATCGGAGAGGAGAATGGGGTGCGTGTGCTATGAGGCCAGAGTTTGACGTGGCTAGAAAACTTGCACTTGCCATGGCCGTTTTTCTTCAATCCTGAATATTGCATGTGTATCACTTTCCTGCAGGTAAGTAGTCATCTAAATTTAGTGGGTCTCTGCAATTTTGGTCTCTACGAGAGAAGGCTTCACAGGATCACCGGAGAATTCATTTTCACGGCAACATGGAAGGTTAGTAGCTATGCTCAGGATTTCCAGAATTTCTAGGGTTTGGTACTCGTCCAAGGTTTCTTTCCACCTTTTTACGGAATTCAACTACATTCGTCTATGTGAAAATACGAGCTCCCCATTCTTGTCAATCTGCAAGTTAGGATTGAAGATACAACTATATGCTTTGCACAATTCCTGGTCCTTCTGGAACTGAATTCTATATCGATGCAGATGGCTCCGTCAATCCCCCAACACCAACCCTGGACCCGGAAGTAATCGCCTCCTTCAACCGCGACGGCTACACAATCGTCCGCAACCTCTTCACCCAACCCGAGTGCGACCACTACTCCACCTACTTCACTCAAATGATCGAACGCGGCGGCGATGGCTACGCAGAGGAGCCAGTCGACACCACACACCCGGATCCTCTAAAACGCTACCCGCGCCTGCTGCAACCCCACCGCCGCGACGCAGTCGCGTTCTCCTACATGACCGACCCGCGCCTCCGCACCACTCTCACCACGCTCCTCGACGCCGAACCCTACGCCGTCCAGACCATGGTCTACTTCAAACCCCCGAACGCCCGCGGCCAGGCGCTCCACCAGGACAACATGTACCTGCTCGCCCACCCCGGCACCTGCATCGCCGCATGGCTCGCCCTCGACGACTGCGACGAGCACAACGGCTGCATGGTCTTCTGCCCCAACACCGCCTCCCTCCCCATCATCTGCCAAACCCCGACCCCAGGCCTCGACCTCGAGCACTGGCAATCCATCGAAACCCCCCGCCCTCCCTCCTCATCGACCCCCAAGCCAGCCATCATGAAACGCGGCGACGTAGTCTTCTTCCTAGGCAACGTCATCCACGGCAGCTTCAAAAACCGGTCCGAGAACCGCTTCCGGCGAAGCGTGATCGCGCATTACATCGTCGCCGAAGCCAAATCCGTCGCCAAGTACTACTTCCCAGTGTACCGAATGGATGGCGCCCAGGTCGAGGGCTTCCAGGAGAGCGCCCCCGGCGGACCCTGTGGCGTGTACGAAGACAGCGGCGTCGCCATGAAGGGCACCTTCAAGGCCTGGGAGGAGGTGCATTAGCTCCGCCATCGCCACCATCGATCTAGACATGCTCGGTCTGCCATCGCCGCCATCTAGATGTGATCGATCAGCTTAAACCTGAGCGGTTCCGGATCCTGAAACGATTGTTGTACAGCTCGAAACCGATGCTAGCTGAATGCGTTGTATAGATTTTGATCGAGGAATGAAATTAAGCGTCGCGTGGAGATGATTTTAGTCTTGATCGAGTGTAGTCATGGCTTTGGATCGATGTGTCTGTTTTCTGTGTCGACGTCTTCGGCGATGTGCTGAACCTGTGAACCTGTTGCCCCAGAGTCTGAGTTGGAGGAAGTATCATGCCCTATATGGAAAGTTATTTAAGTAGTACTGTAGTTCTATAGCATGAACAAGACTTATAACTAATCCAAATTTGGCTGAATGCATGCTCTCAAGTTGAGGACATAATTGAATATTTACTTTTAAGATGAACAAGAGAACACAATCTAAAGAAATAAAAGAAGATAACAAACTTCTAAACTAGGTTTTGGCAAACCCTAAACCCTAAACCCTTAAACCTATATATATATTGCATAATACGTGTATTGTATTTGTAAATATTTATTTTATACTCATTGAGTATTTGTAGTGATTTTGTTTATTGCTATTTTGATAGTTGAATATCTCCAAATTGAAAATTTCGTTTTCCAATACGTGTGTAATGTAAGTCCCAAATTTGATCTCCAAGATTGAAGTCTAGAATCTTCTTCGATTTCAAGTAATTTGAAATTTTCTACGTTGTAGTAATCATTCAATTCAATAGTCACTCAAGTAGAAAAGGCCTAAGGTTTCAAATGAAAATTGGCTATCTTTGCTTTATATACTTGGAATCTTAGTTTACTTGGAGATCTTGTCATATTTGAACTCGCTTTAAATTACGAAGTATTCGATCTGAGGGACCAGTGGTGCAGGAGAAACTGTGCTTCCATTAACAGATGAAGAACTCAATGTGGGCTTTACCTATTTCTCAGAGTTCACTTCGCTTCTGGGTCATACGTCTTGTATACGTTCGATTACGGTTTTTGACAATTGGTGTGTATGACCCTCTGATCGGGTCAAGAAAATCATCCTCTCAGTCCATGCGTGTAAAGAAGACCGTGTTTGAGATGTGCTCGTAAAGCTGGTTTAAATCGTCGCCGATACAGTTGCTTTCAATTGTCGCACAACCCTGACATGATAGATACTATCCAGCCAGCCTCATGCCGCAACTCTGAAATATTCCATCATGGCGAGATTCTACTGAACCGACACATCGACTGCTCACTTCTTGCAGATGTATCATGAGATCAGACCACACCAAGAGGATAAAATTTCCTTCAAATTGTGGTGCAGCAGTACTGAATCCGGTATCCCCGCAGGTTGCTAAAACAAGTGCTTCCGTCTCTTCATTCAGGGTTTGGTCGGAGACAACAATACACACACACACACACACACACACACACACACACATTCCAGACATAGCATTCAATCATGACCAACATTTATCGACATACATAATGAAGTCCACCAGGATTGACGCAATTTGGTCACAATGCCCCTTTCCGGTCATGCAGTTGGTGGTTCACCTTGTGGAGTAACAGGCTGCCCTTTCAACTTCCGGAACTGAATCTGAGAGAAATTCCTGGTACGCAATATATATTCCCGTCAAGAGTTTACAGTCACCTTCTCCAGGTTGCGAAGCAGTCACCCTCTCTAATGGCTCCCCTTCCTAATTGAGAAGCATTACCAGATCTCTCTAAGCGATTCTAGACCATCTCCTTACGACAGAAGGCCTGAAAAACTCCATCTCCTGATCCATCATCCCGGAAGTGCATGCCATGCCCAACCACCGGGGCTCCCGAAGCGCCGACCTAGTTGAGATTCGTCCTAAAACAACGTCCGACATGGCTGCAAAAAATTGTAAAGACGGTTGATTTCCACAACATTACTATCACCCTAACCAACCTCACCCACGACAAACTTATAACTCGACATCCAACTACGTATTCAGCCCGGACCTTTGATACACGAACTTAGCACCCGTGGCTAATAAATTAGCTAGTTACCTAATCAAGCGCCTGAACAAGGTGCCAGTGCTACTCTCGCCTCGACCAAGCTCTAAAGGGGCTGCTCGTACGTGGTGATGGCAAGCGAGACCGTCACTCCCAGCGATCCGAATTGCTGGTTGGCAGCCGGCTTCTCCGTCGGGATCACCGCGATCAGGTAGAACGCGAAGCTGTCCACGGTCGCCTCCAAAGCCACCAGAGCCTGCCTAATTGGCTCGAAGTAGGGGATGAGAGTCAGCACCCCGTGCTTGCCAATCAGCACGTTCAACAGCGCTTGGTGGACCTCCACGAACGTCGTCAGGGCGGCCACCACCGTCTTGGCATCGGCGGCTCCAAGTGCTTTCATGTTCGGGCTCTGGAGCATGGTCACCGCTTGCCCAACTCGTTGGATGATGGCGTTGAATCCCTGCCCAACCCTAGGGCCGAAAAGAGGAGCGGTGACCAGGTTGATCTTCTGCGTCTCGATGCGGAGGTTGTCGGACAGGGTCGTGATCTCCTTGAACGCCTGCACGATCTGCTCCGCCTGGGTGGTCTGTCCAGCCACGGCGTGGCAGAGTGCCAGGGAGATCAGCAGCAGGCAAACGGCCCTCGATGCGAACGACGCCATCTCGCCACGAGCTGCGAAGCAAGCCTGCACACAGCCAGGTCGGCGTTGAGAAAGCATGCAGGGATTGATCAGCACCAACGTGTACTACACAATCAACGGGTACAAACGTTCACTACACAATCAATAACATGTACAAGCATATAGGCCGACGGCTACCAGGCGACACTGGACTCAATGGAGATGACATGACCAGTTCGAACGCATCATGTCCAAGGCAAGACTCCAACTATTTAGAGGAACAGTTCAGGGCCTTGACCCGTGACGTCGCAGACCCAAGTCCCTTAAACCTTACCGGTGAGTCGCCTGAAGAGAATGTGCGAATGACAGATCGGACGTAGGCGGTAGGACGAACCTCAACCTGTCACAAAGACTGCTCCGCTAGTTGGCCTGTCTGCTCCGCCGCGATGTCGCCTTATATACCATCGGGCAGCTCGGATATCCAGGAGTCGTAGGCCATGCAGAAAGCATGCGAGGTCAGTAACCACACTAAATTTGAGCAATGGCAGGCTGGCCCGCCCTCGATGTGGGCTGGCTAAAGTGACAGCCACGACATCAGCGAAACAAACTTCACGTCTTCATGTCTCGGAATCCTTTCTAGGCACAAATAAACTCGCAAAACTTCATTGCGGATGGGATAGGGAAGCTGATTCGCCTGCATTGATCACTTTTCCGCTTCTGCCGAGTGCAGCTGCTGCAACACTATGCCATGAGGTACGCGCGCAGAATCACTTTTCTCGTAGGGGTCACTGATGCCCCCCGCGGGGCCCTTCTTGGTGTGCAGGGCGACGAGATTGTCGGGGCAAATCAATCTGGCCACGCCGCTACCTCCGCGATGGCGTCGACGCCGGATGTTGATAAGACTAGCATCTCCAATGCTTGGCCGTGGTAACTTAGTGTCCGTGAGACCCTTGTGACATAGTCCGGGGTCCAATGCGAGACTATTAACAACCGTGTGAGCACCTTATTGTAATGTGCTTGCAATTTTAATAATTTGTAGAGCATGTCCAGTTATTGCTAGATTGGTCGATGAAAGCATCGCTTCAGGAGATGAATCCTTTTCGAAGTTGATAAAATGAAGTGAGAATGCCAGCTTCCTAGTTCAGATCGATCGATGTACACCTGTAAATTGGGGTGAATGAATTCAAGATTCAAATGAAGGGATGAATTGACAAGGATGTACAACTGTAGGAATAAGATCAAATTTGTAGGATACAATTTGAGGGGCTCTATTCTCAAAAGAACATGTTCTTGTTTGTTGGATCTAGGCAATAGGAAGTTTGGGCAAGATTGTTTCCACGGTGTCAGTATTGGATGTGAATTCTTTGGAATAAGAATGTGTCTGATTTTAAGTTAATCAATAGATATGAGAAGCAATCTAGTTTGTTTTGAATGCATATAATATAAGATTGAAGGCATATTAGAAAGTTAATGGAATCTTATTTTGATACTTTTTGGAATCATAGTAGAAACGGTATGATTATTTATTTGGAACTTAATGTTGTTTTGCATGATTGTATTTTGAGTTTGCAGAATGAGGAGTATTTCAGCAACCTAGAATCCAATACATTTTGGTTTTTTTGTATCCAAATGATTTTGCAAGAAATTTTTGTTCCAAGGCTGCCAACATATTGTTAGGTTGACCAAAGCATGTTGTAGTAGGTTTGTTAACTCATTTCACTATTGAGGAAATTGCTGGTTACGTTACTTTATACATACCAGCATGAAATGTGTTGGCCATGTATTTTTCTAATTTGGGCACCTCTATATGACAAAATAGATTAAAGCCATGATGTTAAAAGTATTTGATAGACATTTATATTCCAGAAATATAGGTAGTAATAACTAGCGCCTTCTAATGAGGTGATTGCAAGAGCGTCCATCTTATCTTATCAGTGCATCTTCTAGCTCTATCTCATGCCGGTTGGCTGGGTTTTGTTGTTTGGTACAACATCTCCTGCCAATGAAATTTTTCATGCTAGGAATGTAAATCCATAACCTAGCTCTGAAATTACTCAAAACAAGTTTATTACACTACTAGGATTTGGGGGGGTTTGCAAGGTCTGCGCCGTAGCATTTTACACTAGGAGTCGATGGTTCACGGCCCCGTCAGAACGTTGTTAGAGACATGCCCGTAACAGTGCTGCTACTAAAGCGCTGTTTGGGGTGTAACGTTAGCAACGCCAATGACTTTCATTGGAACGTATGGGGAACGTTTGGGGGAACATTGGTAACATGTGGGGAACTGAGCATAGACCTGCCTATTAGGTGCGTTGATTTTGTTGATTAGATTTGTTGATTTTTCACCCATGTCTACAGTTTATTTAAAGTTTATTAATAAAACTCCAATTTGAAGTTTATTAATAATACTCTATAGTACTTTCACTCAAACCTCAGGTAGATGGATGTACTTATGCCTCACAGATGAGACTTCCACGCAGAGGAGGGATCTTTAGACTGTTTGAGAGCCCAACTGTCTGCAAAGCATATGGGATATATGAAACCCAAGAATGTGCAAGGTTCTCTTGATGGGAACACTAAACGTAGCTTAGTCGTGGCATCGAACAGAAAGGAGCAAGCGAGATAGCATTCACAGAAAAACGTGGCTTCGTTTAGGGGACGTAGCTTATTTGCCGTAGCTTACCCCCCCAAATCCTAGTAGTGTTAGGTTTTGAATCTAGAAGTACTATATGAAATACACTCATGTTAACCAACAAATTTGAACACATGGTTTGGAAAGAGATTCTTGATTTCAGTCTCACATACAAAAACTTATACCTTCATGTATATAATGGCCATGGCTATTGTAGTTTCATAAATTTATACAACATCTTATATTCAATTTCATTCAAAACCATGACAACGCTTGCTCAAAAGATAACATGGACATCTACAAGACTAACATAGTACCATTTCCATAAAGAGTGCAAATGCTCATATGCCTATTCTTGCAATAAAAATTAAAAAGGCTTCTATAACATTTATATAATATGCCAATAGATATATAATTTAGTGAATGCAAACACAAGATTGACATAGAAATTAATGTAAACACTATCCAAACACAACATAACATGGCCCACATACCATATGTTAAGGAGCAGCTTTGGTGCTCTCTTGTTGAATAATTAATTAATTCATAATTTTAGTGCTCGGCACCCAAAAGTACTATATTCTAATTTTTGGCAATTTTCTTTATTCAATTTTTAAAAATTCATCTCAAAAAAGTCTTACTTAAATTTTCTACTTAAGATTTAATCATGATCAAGTCTTTTGCATTGGATGACAAGATAGATGTGAGGGGGAGTAGAGAATGCTCTCTACTTTATACAAGTAGAATGGAGTTGTGTCCAACAATGCATGTGGGAAATGTGAACTTTGAGGTGAAGCACCTAGTTAGTCTTGGTTTTTATAACACGCGTAACTTTTGCATAGAGTCTTCAAATGACAAAACAATTGTTGGAGGTGAAAGAATACTTGATTTATGAACTTTTCTTAGACCAACAATATTTCAAAAAAGGTTAATCTTCAATGCACAAATGACCTCCGAAAAATGTTTTGAATGCATTCTATTTTTTTAATCTTTACACGGCTGCAATGATTTGTCCATATCTTTTGTATAGAGACTTATTTTAACACAAAACTTGTTGGAGCTGGAAGAAAGATTGATTTATCATCTTTTTGTTAGTTGAAGACAATTCTATAAAACTTCATCTTTTATGCTCAATTGGACTCCAAAAATTGGACTCCAAAAATCTGTCTATAACACATTTGAAAAGCCTCATTTAGAGTCTTGCTACTTCTTAACCCATATTCTTTGTGACCAATGTAAGTGAGCTTGATTACAAAAGGAGCACATTCTCTCCAATGCAACTTGCACATGTTGCAAATACAAGTAAATGACCAGTGAGAAGTGAAATTTTTTGACTTTCCGGCAATTTTGAAAAATAATTAATATTAAATTATGCAAAAAATGCCAATAATTTTCCAAAAATTTTGGCATCTATTTTTGGAATTATTTTTTGCCGAAGCTGCCCTTAACCTACGGTACCAAAGATACAAATATTGAGTCCCTCAAAAGATCCATTAAAGCTCACCCATAACACACTATCTATTCCAATTTTGGACTTCTTCACAAAGTCATTAAATATTAGCCACTCATACTACTCATTATCAGTTATATGCCTTTTACAACTTCCTTAATTTTATTCACCATTCTCTTGTGATAGAATGTTTCAATTGGTAGGTAATTTAAGCTTTTGAACACAAATGGAAGGGCATTTGATATGTCCACCTTTACAATGAAACGTGCCAAAGGCTTTGAAATAAGTTTATAGTCCATAAGAACATTTCAAGAAATTCTTCCAAGCCAAAGACCAAACAAGAAGTATATTAATGATACCACAATTACTTTCTAAAGTATCCTTAAAAAAACTTTGGAAGCTAATTTTCAATTTGTAATTGAAGTGAACATTGCAATTGAAACAAAAACTAGGAGCGGTTAATGTTAGATGATGTAAAAAGCAGTTATGAAATGATGAATAATATCACAAAAAGCGGTTGGGTTTTTGAGAGATTGCAGCTCTGTTTTGGTGAGAGAGTTGAGCTTCTGAAGACAGATTCAAGCAGTGAAAGAGGAATTGTAAAAACACCAATTGAAGTAAAGAGTTGTTTCTGTACAGTTTGGTACAACATGCTTACGAAAAATTGGACGAAGTTTTTGTGAAAAGTTTGAAAATTCATTGTGAACTCAAAAATGATTGGATTTGAAAACCGTAAAGTGTTTTGGAGTTACATCAGAGTTTACTACAATGCAATAGGTAGAGTATTGGGCATGGTCCGCTACGGGCTGTAGTGGGATTGTTTATGCTACCTATCAAGTCGCAAAGCGACGAGGTAGGTTGTATGGACAATCTCGCTACGGCCCGCAGACCATGTCCAATACTCTACCTAGCATAGCCTACGACTCAAGATTTGCAGACATGTGCTTTTCATGCATGGAAACTCTTTGTTAATGAACTATTGTAATGGAAAGATGCGATCATGTGTGGGCTCTTGGTCATTCACATGAGTTTCAACTGGTACTTGCATGTCTTTTGAACTTCCAGTGACGCCATTTGAACTTTTAATTTTGATTTGTCTCTGCTTGCTAATTTCAGAAATCAGGTAGGTAGTACACTACGGCCAGTAATCTCACTTCTGAGAGCAAACCAGAAAATGCCACAATAGGTCCTATTTTCATGGAGTAGGCTATATTGTGATAAAATATCAATACATTTTTGTGATATTCCTCATCATATTATAATTAATTACTCCTAGCTTTTGTTTCAATCATAATGTACATTTCAATTGCAAATTGAAGATGAGCTTCCAAAGTTGGTCATTGGATAGTTAAGTACATACTTGAATCATAAAAAGAATTTTCTCATCCAATTTTTCTGGTTTTGAGTGGTTTCTTATGAGTTTCCAATCAAAACTGAAGGTGGAAAATAAATCTTTCTCCAAATTTGGCAAAAATACTATAATGATTTAAGCTAGACATGAGGGTTATTATTCTAATAGCCTTCAACCATCTTTCAAGTCCTTAGAGGACATTTGTAGTATTGTAGTATTAGCTACTCTAACTTCTCATTACCAATTACTTGCCTTATACAACTTCCTCAATTTTATCATACCATTCTCTTGTGATATAATGTTTCAATCTATAGGTAATTTAAGCTTTTGAACACAAATGGAAGGGCATTTGATTTGCTTACCTTTACAATGAAACGTGTTTACAACAAGCCATACAATAGGCCCGTTTTGCAACCAAAAATGATCCAAATACCATTACAATTCATATCACTGTTTACATTTACTGATACAAAAAAAATGAGCCTCCATACAAGCCTCTTTCCATAAATCTATCATTCTAGCTCACATAGTTGGATGGCAATGAAGAGGCTTAGATAAGAAGGTTGAGAATTCAATTTAAATTTCAAATTCAAATTTTGTCTTCACGGAGCCTTCAGCTTTGTCATAATCAATGTTAGGGAGCACAATATAGTGAACCACAAAGTGCAACACATTGTGATCAGTATGAAGCAAATATTAAGTGTGTGTTTTTTAAATACTCAAAGGTGATTTTGAGCATTTTGGTCACACTTTAGGTTGCCAAGAATTATCTCAAATGCTTCTACACAAATAGAATATCTTTAATTAGGACTTCATTTTACCACTATTTTAAATTTTTAAAATGAATTGTTTCAGGGGCTTTGGTTTTTAAATTTGGAGCACTTGTCTATACATGATGTTTTTCCCAATCAAAAGTATAAAGTGCCTACTTTCGACACAACTTTTTTAACCCCTAAAGTTCTGAGGGTATTTTTCATCAAAACTGCCTCAAAGCAGCCCCTCTTCAAAGCAAGGTGGATTTTGCAAAGTTGATGTCTTAATTAGTACATCTAAGTGTAAAATCTTATTACTAACTTCTATGTCTAAATTTCCACCAAATCTTACACACTCATTCCTCACCAATTGCAAGATCGTAATGTTCAAAGTTGAAAAACATGTTTTTTTCCCTGAACAAAAAGGGAACACCAGAGTTTTGAAGGCCCAAAAAACCATTTTTTTGCATTATGGATTTTGGGGGTTTTGATGCACGTCAAAGAATACTGAGTTAGCTATTTTTTTTTTAAAAATTATATTCAAAAAAGTTGTGGAAGGTTGCCAAAAAAATCATTTTCCGTTAGGGGGTATACTGAAATTTGCAAACAAAGGTTGTTTTTTGACAATACAAATAGCATGTGAAAAATTCTTGGAATAAAGATCCAAACGGTGGGAACCCTGCTCTACTGCCTTCTCTATACATAAAAATTTTTATTTTTGAAAAATATCAGAATCTCAGTTTTTGGTGGAATTTCAAAGTTTCGTGTTTGGGCAGATTTTGGCAATTTTGGGCAGTTTTGGGCAGAATTTGCTGCATTCATAGCGGCTGTGAGCTTGCCCGAAGTTTGGCTGAATGCAGCTTTTGACACTCAAAACCCCATAACTTTTTTTCAGTATGTTAAAAAAAAAAAAAAAAAAAAATTCTGCACAATCCTCTTCAAAATGCCTACCTACATCATTTTTTCCAAAGATTTAGGAATTAAATTGGAATTCTAAGAACCTATCCAAATTTTAAAAAAGCCCATTCCAGGACAATTGTCCTTTAGGGGTTAAGTTGTTGAAAAACAAGTTGAGATGATTTCCAGGTTATCAAAAATATAATGCAATCTCAAATACATCTTTCCCGCAATTTTGTGCAATTCTTGCAAAAATGTTGAAACTAAATTTAGATAAGCACTTTTTTGGTCCACTTTTTTATGCTTCCCTACCAAACATACCTAACTCTTTTAGGACTCTAGGGTTGAATACAAGTGACAACAAATTTGATTTAGATGCATAATCATAAAAAAATAAATTTTTTTGGTCTAATCTTCCACCTTTTATTGTGTTTTGATGACTTTCGTATAAAAAATACCTTTTTGGTCCAAAATTACTATGATTGTATCCTTAATGCCACTCCAATCAAGATATCACTTATGATAGTTTCAATAAAAAAGGATAAAATTTATTTGATTTTGAAACGTCAAATATCATTCATATAGATTGAATCAAAATTAGACACGGTAACTTTCAAAAGGCTCAAACCTTTTTTTATATTTGTAAAATCATTGCAAAGATCCATCTATAAATACAACTGAAAGGAAAACTTTGAAGTTGGTGCAAAACTTCAAGTTGTAGATAGTGAGCTCTAAATTTACATGAATTGTGCCAAATGATCTACAATTGCTAGCACTACTATATTTCTATGATTTGTCAATTTACTAAAAACTCAAAATCACCTTTTGATTCCATTATGAAGAAGAATTTGGTAATATATTAGTAAAACTCTTGTGATGAATTGAATCACTTCAATACGAATGAAGATATAAAAATTTGTAAATCATCTCTTTTTCTACTTACAACACATGACTCTCTGACCATAAAGCGGATGTCAACTCATAGAATTCTTGACCTTTTAAGTTCTTGTTGGTTGATTGGAAAGAATATTGACTCTAGCTGTATCTAACCAGGTGAAACTGCATTTGAACTGTATTTTATCCCTCTCTTAGAAACATGACATGATAAATCTTTTATAGTTTGGATTGAACATTTTCAAGAGTTTCAATATATGTATGATGATTACTATTATAGATATCTATGTACTTTTTGAAAGATAGTTGCAAATGCAAGATTCCTTTTAAGAGGCCTAAACTTGAACATGCAAGGATTAAGATCACATTAAGAGGTTGGAAGATATAAGTAGGATGGTTTGACTACGAATCTACGATTAGCAATCTTTTCCAAATTCCGAATGGAGTGTCGGACCTCCTTTCTTACTCTAGCTCATTGCTGATATTGGGCATACACTTGTTGTATATTTTTTCTTGTTCGCATTTTGATGATGTTGTATTGAACCTTGGCTTATTTTGGAAGTTGAGACATGCCTCTCTTCACATAGGTCTTCATGGTCCATATTACTTGAAACTTGTAATCATGTTGACAGTATTGTGTGGACATAGTATGTTTCTTTGGTCAATATGGTGTTTGTGGTGACTTCTTTGCTTATTTATAGGAGATTCTGTAGTAACATTTGTTCTTGGCGTCAATGGATATCCTTTGCCTTAGAGTGTTGTGGGCAAATCCAAGTTCAGTTTTTGTCAAGGATAATTTGGAATGTGGAAGATAATAAGCTAGCCCACTGCCATTGAAATGCAAAAGACAAATTTCTAACAAGTGTGCATATTTCTTTGTCAGCATTGCAAGTAATAATTAAAAGACAAAATGAAAGTGTTCATCCAATAGACATGAATAATAATGTATGCATTTAAATTTGAAATCCTCAGATACCAAACGTAAAAATGGCAACCTATATAGTAGCATCAATGTGAAAAATAAAAATAATTCCCTAAGTTGGTGTCAGATCTCTCAAAAGGGTGTAAGCATGGTAAAGTGGACCAAAAAAGTGCTCAACTATTTATCAATTTCAGCCCTTTTGCTAAAACTACACAAAAGTGATGGAAAGATGTTATTGAAGTCAAATTTTTTTGCTAATATGGATTCTCAACTTGTTTTTCTACAACTTGGAAAAGTTTCGTGCAAAGTAGACACTTTTAAGTTATTGTATGAAGGCTTTAAATCCAAGCAAAGTGAATGCAGTCATTTGTAAAAGTGGCTATAAAAGAATCAAAACTATCTAAAAATCACTTTTGATGAAGTGGTGCCCTCTGTATGTTTAAGAGGTATTCTAAAATAGTCAATTCATATACTCATTAATTGGTTTGAGGTTCCAAAAGTACTGCAAGGATGTGTTTTAAGAGGGTCACTTCCGCGGTACTTTTTGTGAGTTTTTTTTCACCGAACATTGTTTTTTAAATTGAAAAAAACATCCTCTAAAGACAATAGAAGGCCCCAAATGAAGAAATTAAGACTTTGAAAAAATTTATTTTCATGATTTAGAACTAGTGGTCAAATTAAGTTTCAATTGAAGATGTTTCTTTTATGGAGGTAAGTATGAGATACCTTATGACACCCTAAAAAGTGACTAAAATGCTCAAAAACTACACCAAAATGTTCAAAATCAGCTTTGATCTCAATTTTGGAGCTAAGACAATATGTTCCACCAAATAACTCTCTAGTGAAACTCATTGAGGTGATATACATATGACAAAATTGCATTTGTATATTGACTCAAGCAAATATGGAGCTTTTAGCATAGATACACAAGAAACCGTGAAAGTAAGGAGATTTGCATACTACTATGAATGAAAGATATTTAAGGACTTGATTGTCTTATGTTGGAAAGAAGAGATCACAAAGATGGAGAGCAGATTCATATTGTTATTGTAGTATGTAGATATGTTTAGACTACAATATTTCGAAGTGGAAAGTACTTCAAACCTCCTAGTGGTTCCATGGGGGACCATCTTGTACGGATATTTGGACTTATCCAAAGCAATACATGTGCAGACTCACCATTCTACCAAAAGTAAAGAAAACATAAGAAACCGATTGCACAACACTAATTTCCTAAAAATCGGTTCATGGTCACACTGAATTATTTCTTCAATGGTAGTGTACTCTGGACACGGCTCAATGTGGGCCTTCACGGTTCATGGTATTCCCACGTTACACCATTTTGGTGGTTGGCATCCTGTGCTTGAAGCAAATGCGCAGGTTTGAAAAGAACAAATACCGCTGCATTCACCAAATTTCCCAGTGTCAGACGTCATGGTGGATGGGAAATGCTGTGACACAATTGGTGTCAAAACAGTAGCTGTAAATTTAGACAGGTCAAAATCTTGCAATTACGAGGAAGACTCATGATTTGGATGAGGGGTAGTGTCAGACTTAGGTTCCACGATTACATGTTTCAAACAGTGATGACTTTGGTGATCAACCGAGCAGAGGAATGACAGCTACCAGAGTTTGAGAAGCAGAGTAGAGATCGGTGAACAAGATGAACGAGTTTTTAGTCAGTAACGAAACGGAGACCTTGTCGTATTTGAACTCGCTTTAAATTACGAAGTATTCGATCTGAGGGACCAGTGGTGCAGGAGAAACTGTGCTTCCATTAACAGATGAAGAACTCAATGTGGGCTTTACCTATTTCTCAGAGTTCACTTCGCTTCTGGGTCATACGTCTTGTATACGTTCGATTACGGTTTTTGACAATTGGTGTGTATGACCCTCTGATCGGGTCAAGAAAATCATCCTCTCAGTCCATGCGTGTAAAGAAGACCGTGTTTGAGATGTGCTCGTAAAGCTGGTTTAAATCGTCGCCGATACAGTTGCTTTCAATTGTCGCACAACCCTGACATGATAGATACTATCCAGCCAGCCTCATGCCGCAACTCTGAAATATTCCATCATGGCGAGATTCTACTGAACCGACACATCGACTGCTCACTTCTTGCAGATGTATCATGAGATCAGACCACACCAAGAGGATAAAATTTCCTTCAAATTGTGGTGCAGCAGTACTGAATCCGGTATCCCCGCAGGTTGCTAAAACAAGTGCTTCCGTCTCTTCATTCAGGGTTTGGTCGGAGACAACAATACACACACACACACACACACACACACACACACATTCCAGACATAGCATTCAATCATGACCAACATTTATCGACATACATAATGAAGTCCACCAGGATTGACGCAATTTGGTCACAATGCCCCTTTCCGGTCATGCAGTTGGTGGTTCACCTTGTGGAGTAACAGGCTGCCCTTTCAACTTCCGGAACTGAATCTGAGAGAAATTCCTGGTACGCAATATATATTCCCGTCAAGAGTTTACAGTCACCTTCTCCAGGTTGCGAAGCAGTCACCCTCTCTAATGGCTCCCCTTCCTAATTGAGAAGCATTACCAGATCTCTCTAAGCGATTCTAGACCATCTCCTTACGACAGAAGGCCTGAAAAACTCCATCTCCTGATCCATCATCCCGGAAGTGCATGCCATGCCCAACCACCGGGGCTCCCGAAGCGCCGACCTAGTTGAGATTCGTCCTAAAACAACGTCCGACATGGCTGCAAAAAATTGTAAAGACGGTTGATTTCCACAACATTACTATCACCCTAACCAACCTCACCCACGACAAACTTATAACTCGACATCCAACTACGTATTCAGCCCGGACCTTTGATACACGAACTTAGCACCCGTGGCTAATAAATTAGCTAGTTACCTAATCAAGCGCCTGAACAAGGTGCCAGTGCTACTCTCGCCTCGACCAAGCTCTAAAGGGGCTGCTCGTACGTGGTGATGGCAAGCGAGACCGTCACTCCCAGCGATCCGAATTGCTGGTTGGCAGCCGGCTTCTCCGTCGGGATCACCGCGATCAGGTAGAACGCGAAGCTGTCCACGGTCGCCTCCAAAGCCACCAGAGCCTGCCTAATTGGCTCGAAGTAGGGGATGAGAGTCAGCACCCCGTGCTTGCCAATCAGCACGTTCAACAGCGCTTGGTGGACCTCCACGAACGTCGTCAGGGCGGCCACCACCGTCTTGGCATCGGCGGCTCCAAGTGCTTTCATGTTCGGGCTCTGGAGCATGGTCACCGCTTGCCCAACTCGTTGGATGATGGCGTTGAATCCCTGCCCAACCCTAGGGCCGAAAAGAGGAGCGGTGACCAGGTTGATCTTCTGCGTCTCGATGCGGAGGTTGTCGGACAGGGTCGTGATCTCCTTGAACGCCTGCACGATCTGCTCCGCCTGGGTGGTCTGTCCAGCCACGGCGTGGCAGAGTGCCAGGGAGATCAGCAGCAGGCAAACGGCCCTCGATGCGAACGACGCCATCTCGCCACGAGCTGCGAAGCAAGCCTGCACACAGCCAGGTCGGCGTTGAGAAAGCATGCAGGGATTGATCAGCACCAACGTGTACTACACAATCAACGGGTACAAACGTTCACTACACAATCAATAACATGTACAAGCATATAGGCCGACGGCTACCAGGCGACACTGGACTCAATGGAGATGACATGACCAGTTCGAACGCATCATGTCCAAGGCAAGACTCCAACTATTTAGAGGAACAGTTCAGGGCCTTGACCCGTGACGTCGCAGACCCAAGTCCCTTAAACCTTACCGGTGAGTCGCCTGAAGAGAATGTGCGAATGACAGATCGGACGTAGGCGGTAGGACGAACCTCAACCTGTCACAAAGACTGCTCCGCTAGTTGGCCTGTCTGCTCCGCCGCGATGTCGCCTTATATACCATCGGGCAGCTCGGATATCCAGGAGTCGTAGGCCATGCAGAAAGCATGCGAGGTCAGTAACCACACTAAATTTGAGCAATGGCAGGCTGGCCCGCCCTCGATGTGGGCTGGCTAAAGTGACAGCCACGACATCAGCGAAACAAACTTCACGTCTTCATGTCTCGGAATCCTTTCTAGGCACAAATAAACTCGCAAAACTTCATTGCGGATGGGATAGGGAAGCTGATTCGCCTGCATTGATCACTTTTCCGCTTCTGCCGAGTGCAGCTGCTGCAACACTATGCCATGAGGTACGCGCGCAGAATCACTTTTCTCGTAGGGGTCACTGATGCCCCCCGCGGGGCCCTTCTTGGTGTGCAGGGCGACGAGATTGTCGGGGCAAATCAATCTGGCCACGCCGCTACCTCCGCGATGGCGTCGACGCCGGATGTTGATAAGACTAGCATCTCCAATGCTTGGCCGTGGTAACTTAGTGTCCGTGAGACCCTTGTGACATAGTCCGGGGTCCAATGCGAGACTATTAACAACCGTGTGAGCACCTTATTGTAATGTGCTTGCAATTTTAATAATTTGTAGAGCATGTCCAGTTATTGCTAGATTGGTCGATGAAAGCATCGCTTCAGGAGATGAATCCTTTTCGAAGTTGATAAAATGAAGTGAGAATGCCAGCTTCCTAGTTCAGATCGATCGATGTACACCTGTAAATTGGGGTGAATGAATTCAAGATTCAAATGAAGGGATGAATTGACAAGGATGTACAACTGTAGGAATAAGATCAAATTTGTAGGATACAATTTGAGGGGCTCTATTCTCAAAAGAACATGTTCTTGTTTGTTGGATCTAGGCAATAGGAAGTTTGGGCAAGATTGTTTCCACGGTGTCAGTATTGGATGTGAATTCTTTGGAATAAGAATGTGTCTGATTTTAAGTTAATCAATAGATATGAGAAGCAATCTAGTTTGTTTTGAATGCATATAATATAAGATTGAAGGCATATTAGAAAGTTAATGGAATCTTATTTTGATACTTTTTGGAATCATAGTAGAAACGGTATGATTATTTATTTGGAACTTAATGTTGTTTTGCATGATTGTATTTTGAGTTTGCAGAATGAGGAGTATTTCAGCAACCTAGAATCCAATACATTTTGGTTTTTTTGTATCCAAATGATTTTGCAAGAAATTTTTGTTCCAAGGCTGCCAACATATTGTTAGGTTGACCAAAGCATGTTGTAGTAGGTTTGTTAACTCATTTCACTATTGAGGAAATTGCTGGTTACGTTACTTTATACATACCAGCATGAAATGTGTTGGCCATGTATTTTTCTAATTTGGGCACCTCTATATGACAAAATAGATTAAAGCCATGATGTTAAAAGTATTTGATAGACATTTATATTCCAGAAATATAGGTAGTAATAACTAGCGCCTTCTAATGAGGTGATTGCAAGAGCGTCCATCTTATCTTATCAGTGCATCTTCTAGCTCTATCTCATGCCGGTTGGCTGGGTTTTGTTGTTTGGTACAACATCTCCTGCCAATGAAATTTTTCATGCTAGGAATGTAAATCCATAACCTAGCTCTGAAATTACTCAAAACAAGTTTATTACACTACTAGGATTTGGGGGGGTTTGCAAGGTCTGCGCCGTAGCATTTTACACTAGGAGTCGATGGTTCACGGCCCCGTCAGAACGTTGTTAGAGACATGCCCGTAACAGTGCTGCTACTAAAGCGCTGTTTGGGGTGTAACGTTAGCAACGCCAATGACTTTCATTGGAACGTATGGGGAACGTTTGGGGGAACATTGGTAACATGTGGGGAACTGAGCATAGACCTGCCTATTAGGTGCGTTGATTTTGTTGATTAGATTTGTTGATTTTTCACCCATGTCTACAGTTTATTTAAAGTTTATTAATAAAACTCCAATTTGAAGTTTATTAATAATACTCTATAGTACTTTCACTCAAACCTCAGGTAGATGGATGTACTTATGCCTCACAGATGAGACTTCCACGCAGAGGAGGGATCTTTAGACTGTTTGAGAGCCCAACTGTCTGCAAAGCATATGGGATATATGAAACCCAAGAATGTGCAAGGTTCTCTTGATGGGAACACTAAACGTAGCTTAGTCGTGGCATCGAACAGAAAGGAGCAAGCGAGATAGCATTCACAGAAAAACGTGGCTTCGTTTAGGGGACGTAGCTTATTTGCCGTAGCTTACCCCCCCAAATCCTAGTAGTGTTAGGTTTTGAATCTAGAAGTACTATATGAAATACACTCATGTTAACCAACAAATTTGAACACATGGTTTGGAAAGAGATTCTTGATTTCAGTCTCACATACAAAAACTTATACCTTCATGTATATAATGGCCATGGCTATTGTAGTTTCATAAATTTATACAACATCTTATATTCAATTTCATTCAAAACCATGACAACGCTTGCTCAAAAGATAACATGGACATCTACAAGACTAACATAGTACCATTTCCATAAAGAGTGCAAATGCTCATATGCCTATTCTTGCAATAAAAATTAAAAAGGCTTCTATAACATTTATATAATATGCCAATAGATATATAATTTAGTGAATGCAAACACAAGATTGACATAGAAATTAATGTAAACACTATCCAAACACAACATAACATGGCCCACATACCATATGTTAAGGAGCAGCTTTGGTGCTCTCTTGTTGAATAATTAATTAATTCATAATTTTAGTGCTCGGCACCCAAAAGTACTATATTCTAATTTTTGGCAATTTTCTTTATTCAATTTTTAAAAATTCATCTCAAAAAAGTCTTACTTAAATTTTCTACTTAAGATTTAATCATGATCAAGTCTTTTGCATTGGATGACAAGATAGATGTGAGGGGGAGTAGAGAATGCTCTCTACTTTATACAAGTAGAATGGAGTTGTGTCCAACAATGCATGTGGGAAATGTGAACTTTGAGGTGAAGCACCTAGTTAGTCTTGGTTTTTATAACACGCGTAACTTTTGCATAGAGTCTTCAAATGACAAAACAATTGTTGGAGGTGAAAGAATACTTGATTTATGAACTTTTCTTAGACCAACAATATTTCAAAAAAGGTTAATCTTCAATGCACAAATGACCTCCGAAAAATGTTTTGAATGCATTCTATTTTTTTAATCTTTACACGGCTGCAATGATTTGTCCATATCTTTTGTATAGAGACTTATTTTAACACAAAACTTGTTGGAGCTGGAAGAAAGATTGATTTATCATCTTTTTGTTAGTTGAAGACAATTCTATAAAACTTCATCTTCTATGCTCAATTGGACTCCAAAAATTGGACTCCAAAATTCTGTCTATAATACATTTGAAAAGCCTCATTTAGAGTCTTGCTACTTCTTAACCCATATTCTTTGTGACTAATGTAAGTGAGCTTGATTACAAAAGGAGCACATTCTCTCCAATGCAACTTGCACATGTTGCAAATACAAGTAAATGTCCAGTGAGAAGTGAAATTTTTTGACTTTCCGGCAATTTTGAAAAATAATTAATATTAAATTATGCAAAAAATGCCAATAATTTTCCAAAAATTTTGGCATCTATTTTTGGAATTATTTTTTGCCGAAGCTGCCCTTAACCTACGGTACCAAAGATACAAATATTGAGTCCCTCAAAAGATCCATTAAAGCTCACCCATAACACACTATCTATTCCAATTTTGGACTTCTTCACAAAGTCATTAAATATTAGCCACTCATACTACTCATTATCAGTTATATGCCTTTTACAACTTCCTTAATTTTATTCACCATTCTCTTGTGATAGAATGTTTCAATTGGTAGGTAATTTAAGCTTTTGAACACAAATGGAAGGGCATTTGATATGTCCACCTTTACAATGAAACGTGCCAAAGGCTTTGAAATAAGTTTATAGTCCATAAGAACATTTCAAGAAATTCTTCCAAGCCAAAGACCAAACAAGAAGTATATTAATGATACCACAATTACTTTCTAAAGTATCCTTAAAAAAACTTTGGAAGCTAATTTTCAATTTGTAATTGAAGTGAACATTGCAATTGAAACAAAAACTAGGAGCGGTTAATGTTAGATGATGTAAAAAGCAGTTATGAAATGATGAATAATATCACAAAAAGGTATTGATATTTTATCACAATATTTTAGTACATTCTGATGTGATTCCAAAACACTTTGCAGTTTTCAAATCCAATTATTTTTGAGTGTATAAAGAATTTAAAATTAAAACTTCTTCTAAAGAAAAATTCGTAAGCATGTTGTACCCGACTATACAAGCTGGATGATTGTTGTTGTGATGTGTCAGATTTCCATTTATCTTGAAACGCAGGACCTATAACCATGGATTTTGTGTGTTTGTGTGTCATAATTTTATGGTAGAAACTTGTAATTATTATAGGTTTTTTAAGTGTTTGTTAGGAAAATTCACATCAACTACAATCTACACTTTGAGATTTAAAATTCCATACAATGTGAGTAAATGATAATGTATTACTTCATGGTAGTTAATAATCAGCTATGCATCTAAAATTAGTTCAAATTGTCACCTTCTGGTGGTAGGTACTAACTTATAAATGCTATAAAATACTCAATATTTATATTATATATATTTTAACCCCTAAAGTTCTGAGGGTATTTTTCATCAAAACTGCCTGAAAACAGCCCCTCTTCAAATCAAGGTGGATTTTGCTAAGTTGGAGTCTTAATTAGTACATCTAACTGTAAGATCTTGTAGCTAACTTCTATGTCTACATGTCCATTAAATCTTAGACACTCATTTCTCACCAATTGCAAGATCGTAACGTTCAAAGTTGAAAATCAAGTTTTTTTCCCTGAGCAAAAAGGAAACAGCAGAGTTTAAAAGGCCCAAAAAACCATTTTTTTGCATTATGGATTTTGGCGGTTTTGATGCACATCAAAGAAGACTGAGTTTGCTAATTGTAGTAAAATAATCATATTCAAAAAAGTTGTGGAAGGTTGCCCAAAAAATCATTTTCCGCTAGGGGGTATACCAAAATTCACAAACAAGGCTGTTTTTTGACAATAAAAATAGCATATGAAAAAAAATTGGATTAAAAATCCAAACGGTGGGAACATGATCTACTGCCTTTTCTATACATAGAAATTTTTATTTTTGAAAAATATCAAAATCTCAATTTTTGGTGGAATTTCAAAGTTTTGTCTTTGGGCAGATTTTGGTAATTTTGGGCAGTTTTGGGCAGTTTTGGGCAGAATCTGCTGCATTCACTATCATTCTCATTGGCTAACTGACTGCCCTTGGAGGAGCTTTGGTGGTTTAGAGGTGAATAACTTTTCACTCCGACATCGGAATTGAGAATAAAAAATACCAACACACAGCTCTCACCAAGACCTACTTTTATTAAAATTTTCATAAATTTTGAATTCAAATTGCATCCGCAGGTACATGCCCAAACTCCAAAATAGCCCCATTTTGCCACATTGTCCTTTAGGGGTTAAATACTCAATACTCTTAAATGGTATTTTTTTTTTAAGATGGTGTGAAAACTAGAGTGCATATGTTTTATCTTGTTAGAAAAGGTCAAATGGAACAAAGATTATATATTTAACCTTTAAAGTTCCTTGGCTATCTTTCACCAAAAACTGCTCCAAGACTGCCATTTAATGTAAAAATCATGAATGATTCAAATCATCGTTATTTTTTTAATTCTAAGTGTAAGATCTTCAACTAAGTTATTGTAGTAGATAGTTCAAAAAACCTCATCATAATTGGCCTAAGGCCTTTGATATTAGAAGATTATAGAGAGCAAAATTTAAAAACAAACTTTTTTGACATTAATTTTTTGAACTAGGTTGACACACTCTAAATTTTTTTTCTTAGGTTTTTTGTATTATGGATTTTAGGGGTTTTGGTGCGTGACAAAACCAACAAAGTTAGCTAATTGTGCAAAAATATTTACAAAGAGAAATCAAGTGTAGCATGTTGAAAACAATATTTTTATTAAGTTGAATACACAAGAATGCTAATTTAAATTTCTTTCCTAGGAACTCTATCATTTCATAAAGCCCCAATCCAAACAATTAAAGTAAAGATTGATGTCCATCCGTTAAGCAAACAAAAAGGACCTAACCTAAAAAAACAATTTTTTTAACATTTATGAAGGAAAGAAGAAGAATTTTTGGTACATTGCCAGAAACGGTGAGAAAACTTCAATCTTTTGTGGAATGAACATCTTGTACTCAAAGAAGTTTTTTTTGGAAATATCAAAGATGACAACATTAAATATAGAAAAAATCTCAAAGGAAATGGATGTATTTAGCATGGCTGACCAAACACAAAATTCCACTTTGAGTACCATAATTAATTTTTTAAATGTCTTTCAAAAAAAAATAGATTCCCCAAAAGTTCTTGTTAAGGCCAACATTCACAAAAAAATTCAAAAGAATTTATCTGAAATTGACATCACAAGTACATGCCCAAACTATCAATAACCCATTCTAGGACAATTTCCCTTTTGGGATAAATGGCCTAATTTGGAATTTGACAAAAAAAGATCATAACATTCAAAATTGAAAAAAAAGTTTTTTTACCCTGCAAAACGAGGACAGCAGTATTTTGGGGTCCAAAAGAACCATTTTTTTGAGTAGATTTGGAATGCGCCTCTTTAGTTTCTTGTTCCTAGGTGAGTTAGGTACATGTCCACAAAATCTCATGCCGATGCAAAGTGTAGAACCTTGAAAAAATCATCAATTTCCACAAGGGGGTATGCTGAAATTCACATACAAAGGCCATTTTTTTACAATAAAAATAGCATATGAAACATTCTTGGATTCAAAATCCAAACAGTGGAAACATGCTCTAGTGCCTCTTCTATACATAAGAATTTTTAGTTTTGAAAAAAACTAAAATCTCGGTTTTTGGTGGAATTTCAAAGTTTTGTCTTTAGGCAGATTTGGATACTTTTGGGCAGTTTTGGGCAGTTTTGGGCAGAAATTGCTGCATTTCACAGTGGCTGAGAGCCTGCCCGTGGAAAGGCGTTTTATGTTCAGAAGAGCATAACTTTTCTTCCCTTCATCCAAAATTTTTTTAAAAAAAAATCCCCATAAACCTCTTGAAAAACCTTTTTCTACAAAAAAATTCAAAAAAATTCAAGTAAATTTGAATTTTTAGGAACTTGTCCAAAGTCCAAAAATGCCCCTTCTAGAACTATAGCCGTTTAGGGGTTATCCACTTTAGAATTTTGTATAAGATTGACAAATACAATTTAGATGTTGCATATTTTTGCAATCTTCATCAAAAACTATTTCGGATGCGATCATTTTTTATTCAAATTTAGCACTAACAAAAATAGGCAAGTTTACGTAAGTTTGTGGTTTTAGAACAGTCAACCTTAGTTGTGGAAACATGCTCATAATTTTAGAAGTTTTCGTCCTTCTATAAACACCGTTTCTTCTACAGCAATGTTGTTTCATTCATTGGAGTTTGTCTTGAAAGTTTAAATCAAGGATATGTAGCTCAAATGTGTTTTGGCTTTAATTTTCTTAGGTGTGTAATTGAAAATCTTATGCTCATATGATTGTTGGAATTTTATATTCGAAATGTGTGTAATATCCGTATGTAATCTTTAGATTCTAAAGGATCATAGTTTTGAAGTAGGGTTTGTGAGATTTCAGATAATCTTCTTCGAAGTCAATTCCGATTTAAAACTTTTGAATTTTCTAAGGACATGTGAGAAGACCGTTAGCTTTAGGAAACACAAATAGTAATCACCATACATCTAAAATAAGTAGAGAAGTTTTTTTTTCCAGTGCCATGGAGCTCCAAATTTTTCACTGCACCACTCTGGTAACTTTAAAACCCAACAAACAGGTACCATACATGATGTTATTTGAGATTTTGAAAATTTTGTCCACAATGTAAATATTTCATTCCCTGAAGAGTGAAAGCTTTGTCATCCTACAAGATAGGATGCAGTAATGAAATTAAATCTTTATCACATAAAAATTAGGGATTTTATGTGTCCATCTTCTTTTCTTCTAAAAGAGAAGCATAAACTTTGTTGAAACTAATTGCACTTAGTTCTTGTAAATAATAAAATTGACATAAAAACAAAACGTGTGTTATAATAAAGATTGCAATAATTAAAACATCGGATCATAACTTTATATAGGAATTTTTTAAATAATGCTACGTCCCTTTGTTACATTTGAAATTTAGAATGTAAAGAACTAACATCATGTAGACCATAGTGATAAAGTACTTGCAACTATGTTTGATGCAAAAATCTGAAGCAAAAAGAAGCCAAAGTATTACTAATATTTTTGGATGGTCTAGAAATACAACGAGTTTCTTTTACTTAAATTTCTAATTTCTCCCAATTTTTCCACATCAAGCAGTTTTCAAAAATTATTTTTATGCACATTCTTTTGATATTCTTTTGGTAGTGTTGGGCAAAATTAATTAATTATTTTGAATAAAAAAATAAAAAAATATAGAATTTTTTTTAGTCTTTCATTCCTTTATTTGAGAATGTCTGTTTGAAAAAACATTTTGAGGAGGCTTATTAATATTTAAGGAAATTTTAGAAATTAAATGTTTACGATCATTTTGGTGTATAAAACTAAATTATCTTTTTACTAAATGATATAGTACTTTTATAGTAAATTAAATATAATCCCTTAAGGACTATTGTCTATTGAACTAATATTTAGGATTTTGGATTTTGAACGAGTTCAAGTGATATCAATTTCAAATGTGGTTTTTATAAAACACTGTGGATGTAGGGAATTGCAAAAGCTTTGTGTTGATACATAGTTTTCTACAAGCCTACATAAGATAAGTTATGTTCTTTTTAGTCATGTTTTATCAACAAGGGTCAACTCCGATTTCTTTGCTACAACCCTTTCTTATCTTTTACATCTTTTATAGAAACAAGTATCAATGATTATCCTTTGAATTATAAAGCTATGTGTGGTCTATATTTGAAAAGTTTCATTCCATATGAAGTCAAAGTTTATCAACCTTTTCAATCAAGATGGAAGAAGCATAACAAAATGTAATAATCTTGATTACATGAAAATCTAAATTTTGTTCTTCTTTAAGTTTTTTTCCCCTCGGACTTAGGCTTATTAGTTAAAAATATAAACACTTTACTCCTTTGAAGATTGGAGTTTGTTTTGTTTGATTTATTCTTCTACTTTAACAATATACATGAACCTTCAAGTAAACCATATGGATTCAAATTCTACAAAAGAAATCAGTTTTTTTTTAAAATAATAGAAGCATAAACAATAATATGAATTCATGTTCATTTTACAATTTTTTTCAAAATACAACATCCTTTTGTTACTTCTAGAATTTTTTGTACAAGAAATCAACATCATATCTCACCCTCCCTAGAAAAACCAAACTGGTTAAAAATAGATTTGGCCTAGTGCGTCAGCAGACCCCTCAAAAATCAATATCAGTTGAAACTCAAAAGGACCTTTCCTTGTACTTTACTCCTTGTCTCTTCACAATTACATTCAAATGCCATGGTTTGTAGTGGGTCATCTAAGAGAAATGTCTAAATGCGCCCATCAGAAAGTGTTGGGTCCAACATTGCTATTTTCAGGCCAATTTAGTTTTTCCAGGGAGGGCGAGATATACATCATACTATTATTGAATTTAGACCTTATTTGGATAAAAAACATGGCATCAACCCCTAAAGTTCTTTGACTATATTTCTCCAAAAAATGATTTAAAACTACCATTTCCAATGTAAAGAATATGAATGACTAAAAAATCATTATTTTCTAATTATAACCTTAAGATCTTCAACTAGATTATTGTAGTAGATATCTCAATAAATTTCATCATAATCGGCTAGAAAGATTAGAAGATTATAGCGATTGAAATTTAAAATCAAACTTTTTTGACACAATTTTTGACTAGGTTCACACACTCTAACTTTTTATTTCCTAGGTTTTTTGCATTATGGATTTCGGGGGTTTTGGTGCATGACAAAGAAAACTAAGTCAGCTAATTGTAAAAAATAAATTACATACAAAAGACAAGTGTAGCATGTTGAAAACAATATTTTTATTAAGTTTGATACAAAAGAATGCAAATGCATATTTTTTTCATAGAAATTTCATTATGTTATAAAGTCCCAATCCAAACGGTAAAAGTAAAGATTGATGTCCATCATTCAAGTGAAAAAATTTTAATTTTTTTAAAAAAAAAATTCTATTTTTTATGAGGGAAAGAAGAAGTTTTTTAGTACACTTTCCAAAACGGTGAGAGAACTTTGATATTTTGTGGAGTGAACATTTTGTATTGAAAGAATTTTTTTTTGGAAAATCTCAAAGATGTCAACATTAGGTACTTGTGGAAATAATTTGAGAGGTAAAAGATGTATTTAGCATGGCTGCCCGAATTGCCCATCAAACACAAAATTCCACTTCAGGTACCACAACTATTTTTCCAAACGTCTAAATGAAAAAAAATTAGATTCCCTCAAAGTTCCTGTTATGGCAAACATTTACAAAACAATTCAAAAAAATATATCTAATTTTGAGATTATATGTACATGCCCAAATTCTAAAAAAGCCCCTAGGAGACTAAATATTTGTCCTTTAGAGGTTAAGAAAAGTCAAAGTCTCCTAATCATGTTTGGAAAGGATAGGAAAAAATCAATGATTCTAATTATATAATCTCCTATTTATATTCTCTTATAATTTTTTAAGTCAAATTTGATGAAATATTAAAGCGTCATTTCGAAATAGTCTTTGGCAAGAACCTACATTTGAAGATGTAAAAAGAAACTATATTTGTGGTTCTTTTACTCTTTGTTTTAGAACTAGCAACTTCGCAGGGCTTTGGTTTGAAATGGTCAAGGAAATTTTGATACTAAATATGATTTTTAATTTGGGCCAGTAAGTGCATGCTAAGTCAATCTCTAGAATCTGGGAATTTGATAATTAATTACCTGAAAACAAATTTCACATTAAATGATAATATTCAAAAATCATGTGCAGAACATGCACCACTCATCATGTACACTGGTTAGTTCATTTCAAGAATATATTTCTTTTCGTTAATTTTAGCATCATTTCAAAAATCCACTATTTGCATATCTCTTTCCTACATCAGTGTGGAAACGTGACCGTCACACAAATTTACCCATTTCCAAATCCAACTTAATCTGAAAAGTTTCTGAACTAGCTGGAAACCGTCCGGTACCTCAACGACCGTGTCCACGGCCAAGCAAATCACTCAGCGTTACTTTTGCAGGCGAATTTTCGCCATTACCCGACCCCTATGAAGTGCAGGCGAATACCCTGGCGGGGATAAGCCACGGTATCTACATTTAAAAAGCCAAAACGTCATGTCAACAAGACCCGTTGGGGACACTTGAGCGGGGTGGAGTGGAGATCGTGGGCCGCCTTGGCGAGGCCCCTCTGTCACTTCGCGCCGTCTCCATCCTCCCTCCACTCCCCCTGTCGCCTCGGATCCCCTTCATATAATGGGACTTAGCCAATTTTACACCTGCATTTTCGGATCTGTGTGCCTGCATTCTGCACTCTCTCTTTCTTTAGAATCGCCATGTCCTTCTTGCGCTCACCCGGTTGGCGCCACCTGCATGTTTAGACACCTTTGGTATAGAATGCGCAGGCTTTTGCAGATTGCCAGTGCTCAATTCGGCTCGGTTTCGGCAATTTAGCAATGCGGGGTGGAGTATATGAGCATCGACGATTGAGGGAATTCCTCACCTTGCTCATTGGGTTTTGGGTTCTGGTTATTGTGCTTGGCTGTTGCGAATTGGTGAATTGTTTTTGTTTTGCTGGGGGGGGGGGGGGGACTTTGCGAAGGGGACCGTGTTGATCTTTTGTTGTCTTGGTTGCTGGGTCCTGTTTTGTGGGTGTTATGGCGCCGAAAGTGTGCACAATACAGGCTACCCTCCGTAAATTTCTTTACGGGGGTCGCAGCCCACCTGAGGTCGCAGAATCTGATGGGTCTTTCAATTTTTCGCAGGTCAAAGAGGAGCTCGGATTTACAGAGCCGCAGGTGGACTCGGACTGCCATGTCGACGAGGATCGATCTACTCCGAGGAAGCCAGCAGCGCTAGATTGCGTGGTGGTGGGCGAATTGTCATCGGCAGAGGCTGAGGCGGGGAGAAAGAGGCGGAAAAATTATGATGCCGCAAGGCACTTCCAAGACTCTTGGGCCGCGAAACGCCCTTGGGCGGAGAGTGTCGTGGGCGTGGGGGGGACGATCACACAAGTGCGTTGTAAGATACGCACTGACATAGAGGGCCGGGAGAAGCTTTTGGTGCCCAAGATCAATGGGCTTTTCAAACCTGCAGGTCGCAGACGTGCGATGGTCGACATGGGTAAGGTCAAGCGAGGTGAGTACTACTATTTGGGTCAAAATCGAAACATAAAAAATGAGAGGGTTTACTACGCAAAAGGAGGTCAGACTGTGATAACTAAAGTTCTCGTTGGAGTGACGAAGGAGAGACGTCGGAAGGGTGTCCAGATGAAGTGCTGTTTACACATCTTGATGCATGGAAGGCCAATGGGCGAATATTCCGCCATGCAGCACTTGTTTGCTACACTTAGTGTGCCTGATATACCTCGTAAGCACTAGAGTCATGGGGCGGGATGGGAATTCGCAATTGCGATGGCTCAAGTCTGCTCCGATGAGCTCAAGAGGGGAGTTTCTGAGGCTCTGTACATTTCTGCCTCGGCAGATGAAGTCACGGCAGTTGACAACCAGCAGTGGCTCTCGGTTCACGTGTATTACAGTCTGAATTATTCCCGTGACTCTCACTTGATTTGCATTCGCAGGGTTGACAGTGATGCTAATGCAGCAAATCTGACGGAGACGATTCTTGATCAACTCGCATGGCATGGGGGGATTTCGGGGATTGAATTCGCACAAAAACTGATTTGCTTCGGGGCAGATGGCGCCGCTATATTCCAAGGCAGTCGCAGTGGAGTGATTTCTAGATTAAAATCTACCTACTCTCCTTATGTCATCGGTGTTCATGATTTTGCTCACAGAACTAATCTTGCTGTGGAGGCTCTCTCAGGATTATCCTTTGTTCAGAAGCTTGAGAGGTTGTGCAAAAACCTTCACCTCTACTTCGCAGGATCCCCCAAGCGCCATTTGGCGTTGCTTAAACTTGCTAAGATTGTGGAGATAGAGGGGCTTAATATTTTAAAGCAAGTGCAGACCCGTTGGATCTCACTTTTGGAGCCCCTCAAACGGATTCAAGGCGAGTACAAGGCCTTGATAGCAAAATTTGGAGAAGACGCTCCTAAGGAGCATGCTGCGAAGGCTAACTTGTCACGTCTCCTTGATGTGACTATGTTGTTCGCCCTCCGCTGTATCCTCCCCTTGCTAGAGTCCATACAGTCCTTGATAAAATTTGCTCAGTCCCATCACGTGTTCGTTTCTGATTTTATTGCTGCCGTTAAGATCTGCCAGCATGAGATCTTCAAAATGTATGTGGACAGTCAAACTTCATTTTCGGCAACTCATTTTGAGCTATTTCATGACGTTGTTTCACATCACAGTCACACCATTCAGCAAGAATGGGTGACTGATCTAAACGATGGAAATGAAACGTTGGCCTTTCGTATCAACGACCACACTCATGCGGCACATTATGTGGACCCTGTTTCAGGTCGTTCCTGCCCTGTGTCTCGATCTGACTTTGATGGAATTATGATCTCGGTGAAGGGCCAATGCACCGCAACAGCGGAGATGCTGATCTCTCAGTTGGAGAAGAGATTTCCCGATTCTGAAATAATGGAGGCCCTGGGAATAATCTTCCCTCAGTACTGGTTACAAGAGAAGTGCGACGAGTTCTTCCCTCGTCACTTGGAGGTTATTAAATCGTGGTTCTGTACCATGCGCTCCATAGGCAATCTTGCTGATGGAAATTTCAAGCAGGTCACCCCGCCTTTGGACTGGCGTGCCTTCTCGATGCAGCAGTGCTTATTCAAACTAACGATGAAGGGGAACGCAACAAAGTCCATGGAACTCCCCCATGATGTTAACCCTGTCACGAGGCTTTGGCAACGTTTGAGGTGTAATGCCTTGCTCTCGAACAAACTGTCTGAATACATGAAATTGGCTAACATCGCTCTGACGGCTGTGCTGGGTTCATGCGAGGATGAGCGAACATTTTCAACACTGAGCTTTGTAAAAAGCAAGATTCGGAACCGGCTGGGAGGGAACCTTGACACTGCCATACGTCTGTTTTCTTAGACCTGGTATGATCTTGAGTCATTCCCCTACGCTCATGCGGTCTCATGGTGACTCTTACAGAGTTTTTTGGATCACACACGAAGCTCATAATGCGTTTCCCTTTTAGTCCCACTTTTCCCAGTAAGCCTCAGGAGTTGACAATTGTTAAACTTCCCTTTTACAAGCAGGTGAGTCAACATTAAACTGGTGAATAAGCACCACTTTAATATTCACCCGCTTTAAGACACAGTGGGAAAAGTGAGACTCGCAGGGAATCACACAGGGAATCACATATGAGACCCTGGTGTCAGCTGTTGTCGATTGCTTGGATTGTTGTGGTGTGTATTGGCCAAGTTGTGATCGTTGTCGGTTTGGCTCTAGAGATCGTTCGATCTTACATGTTGTGGTTGCTGCACCGCCAGCCATGGAATCCTAGTACTGGTCATCGGAATACTGCGACGTTTAAGTGGTCCAAGTGGCTGTGAGAAGACTACAGTGGCTCTGAAATCTATGCAAGTTTTGGTAAGATTCTGTATGCTCTTGATTTGTTACATTGCATCCTGTGTGTGTTTGTGCTAGGCTGTGTACATTCGTGTCTTGACAGTACTTGACCTGCCGGTTGACGTGCTTGGGTTGCCGGAAAGGGGCATCCGAGCTCTTCCTGGGCTGGTTAATTAGGTGAATGGGTTCAGGGTTTCGTGTGTGAGTGAGTTCATTCCGATGAAGTTCACGGATTGGCAGCACAACTGTATGGATCTACAGAAGGTGCACCTCGACTAAGCGTCATTTGCTGATAGTGTTTTGCAGGTGTGAGTAAATTTGGGAAAGGCACCTCGCTACAGAGGAAGAGAGGGTAGACGAAGTTTGCACCTGTTCTGTCGGTAAGAGAAGCTGCTGGTATTCTTGTCCTGTTTCTGCACTCCGTTGATCTCACGACCGTGCATCGAGAAACTTTAGTCTATTTGAAGTTTGGTCTTCACTTTTTTGTTATCCCCTTCGCATAACTAGAGCGGGCAACTTCGTATATTCTGGAGACAAGGTTCAGATCTCTCCGTCAGGCTTGGTTTATTGGTTGGATCGCAGCATTTTACCAAGGTCGCTTTGAATTTCATCGTTGAAAGGATCTTTGTTTTTGAGCTTTTAAGTTTTGTGGATGTGGTCTGACTTGAGATTCATTGCTTTAAGCATGCAGATCGTGGTGATGACATGGCGGTTAGTACTTGTATTAGGTCATTGAACTTGATCGAGATTAATAGCGAGGAGATGAAGAGAGGGGATATCGTGCCTTTGGGCGCGGGTACGCTTGGGGTACCCCGCCCCGGACATTCTGGAACTCCGGAACAGGACATCCACAACCACGTTCACCATCAACATTGCGACTCATCATTCCTTCGCCGGACTGGAATGGCGGGAAACCCTGAGCAGTCTCCCGCGCCATGTCTGCTTGCGTGGCCACCACCCCGCCCAACCATCTTGCGCCCCGCCATTTTCCAGATACAAAGTTTCTTTTGAGTCAGATTCTCCTTATCTTTCGCACAATCTGCCACGCATTGTACCCTCGCATTGAACTCGCATCGCGGATTTGTCAGGCTCCTTTAGCGCGGTAAGTTTAGGCAGCTTCTTGGAGGCTTCTTGTAGCTTCGTCAGTTTTTTTTTGTAGCTTCCTTCTGTTGTTGCTTGCTTGTTGTGTCGTTCTCTTTTCGGTGTCTCCAGGCTGTGAATTGTTGAGCTCTCCGAAACTTCTTGTTATGGTTTAGGTAGACTCTGTTTTGCGATCTTTGACAATGTTTTCTCTAAAGTACTATGTGTGCTTATCCTGTAGATGGCCGAGGTTTTTCCTATAAAGTCTGGTAAGGAGTCTTTGAGCCAGGATCCCGCTTTCGTAAAGTTCTCTTCAGTTCTCCCCTCCTCTGGTGCGATCGTAGACGAAATTCGCGACGAAATCCCGGAGTCTGTAGTGTCCTCATATTTCGGGCCAAAGGCTTCGAAATCTGGCTGGAAATATGCGAAGCATACATCCGCAGAAGATGCCGCCTCCATTTTAGAGCTTTGGCAGAGGGTGTATGATGACACCCACATGCCCAACAAGGAGATTTCGCTCCAGTTCGCTAGAGGTCTCATTTTGCAACAGACGCAGCCCGTCAATTGGGCCGAGTTCGCAGTCCGTAGGCAGCGATACAGAGAGCAGCTAAGAGAGTCGAAAATTAAGACCGGTAGCGTGAAGGTTGAGAAGAGTGGCGGTGAGATTCTTGGAGGGGTTCAAGTACTTGGCAAGAGAAGGCTTCAGGTAGGGTCACCGAAGGAAGTGCCTTTGCCGGCGCTGAAACTCACCCTCAAGTCCGAGGTTGACGAGGACTGTGTGATGGGGAAGAAGGTCTTAGGGGCATCCAGAAAAGGCCTTACTGTAATCGCAGCTCCTCGTTGGGCGCAGACAGATCTGGAGGCCATGTCCGATGTGATTGCAAGAACCGAGACTCTGTTAGCAGGGTGTCGGGCAGAGCTCTCAGAGAGGTTAGTGGATGTCGAGGGATTAGAGGGTCAGTCGAGGAGGGCATCAATCATGTTGTCTGATCGGGTTGTAATGTTAGAGGAAAATGAACGTGAGTTGGCAAATTTGACGGAGCAGCATAGGCAGCTTCAAAGAAAAATTACAGAGAGGGAGTCGATATTGTGTGAGGAAGAGAGCAGTGAAGATTTAGCGTCGACCCTCATTGCGGACAAGCTTCAGAGTGACGATCTTTCTTTGTCGATGACCCTTGCGTCCAAGACGGCTGCTCACTGTCGGATAATCGTGGCTGGATGTCGGGGGAATTTGGAATCAATTGAGGGTCGCTTGCGTGAGAGTTTAGAGAGGCAGGTGAATGTTCAGAGTAGGGTTCTTGGACTGGAAAGACTGCTCGTCGGCATGCAAGAACAATCAAAGAAGATGAGCGAGGGGACAGGGGTTGCTCTCTTTCCAAGACCGCTTGACAACAACCCCGACAAACCTTCCTCTACAATGCACCTGCTCAATGCATGCCCCGTTTGTGGGTACTGGTACATTGCGAATAATTTTGTTCCTTTATGCTGTGGGCACACGTACCATGGTTTTTGTTTGGCTCAGCACGCGGCAACATCTTCAACCTGCTGCTTCAAGAATTGTGAGAAGGAATTTTCTGTGGACAGCGTTACCTCAATAGGTATCAGGGTTTCGCAGGGCATTAGCAAGATCGGCAACAACGTCAAGGTTGAAGAGGCGGGTCAGTGCCGAAATTTGAAAACCAAAGGTGAGCGTGGGTACAGGGTTTTCTGGATTCTGATTGCCTTCTTGGAGTTCAATAGAAATGCTTTGTTGTGATTTGTTTCTGTTGGTTTTTTTCCTAAATAGTTTCGCTGTTGTGATTGCTCGAGCCTTGGTAGATTTCTTGGTTTCTTGAATTTCGTGATTAAAGCTACTGTGTATGATGAACGAATACTAAGCTGCTGCTCGAAGGTCTTTGTTGTGGGAGGCCGTAATTGAGTCTTTGTTGTGAGAGGCGTAATTCTTTACAATTTAGGGTGACAAAGGCAGACGAATTATGTTTCTTTCTGGGCCATGGCACGGGTTGAACGGGATTTTTTTTTAATCTGCCAGAAGGAACAGAACAGGAGCTAGGATTTGATTTCAGTCCGTTTAAGCCTTTTGTAATATACGATTTGTTTTGCTAAGTACTTCTGTACTCACTAGACTTGAAGTCCGGAGATGCCCTGTTTAATGTATGAGCAAGTTCTTTCAGTCCTTCCCTAGACAAATTTAACTGACTCTGATATGGGAGTCCGAATGTGCTCTTGATGTGCTAATCAAGGTTCCGTGAGTCTGTTCCGTGAGTCTGTTCCGTGGGTCTCTTCCTTCAGTCTCTTCCTTGAATCTTTTCCTTGAGTCTGTTTCTTCAGTCTAGGATTTATGTCTATTCCTTGAGTTTGTTAGGATTCTAGTCCTTTCCTTGCGTCTGTTCCAATTCTCTCCCTTTCCTTGAGTTCCTGCTGATTCTAGTCCTTTCCTTGAGTTGATCCTTATGTCTGATCCTTTGGTTCCTTGAGTCTGGAATGTCTGTCTATTCCTTGAGCCGGTTCCAGTTCTAGTCCTGACCTTTACTCAAATTCCTTATGTCTAATTCTTTGATCCTTAGGTCCGGTCTTTCCTCTCCAGTTATAGTCCTTTCCTTTACTAAAATTCCTTATGTCTAATCCTTTGATCCTTAGGTCCGGTCTGATCCTTTAGTCCGGACTTCCCTCGAACTACATACTGAAGAAGGCTGGAATTCATACGGACTGACGGAATGAGTAGTACTGCGTAGATAGGGTCCGTTCCGGAGCGGTTGAGGCTAGTCCGCTACTGTCCGTGTTTGGATTGATTAAGGACTTCTTGTAGGCCTAAAGGAGAGGATCTATAAGGAATTTTATAAGGATTTAACGGACACCAGGAATAGTTAATAGATCCGGGTTCAAAATGGTAGCAGCTCCGTTGTGGGTTGTAGTAGCAGTGAAGGTATAGGCTACTTTAGACTAAGGTGAGTTGTGTGTTGACAATTCTCAGCATGGAATTAACTTTCGCTCAACCGGTGATTATGGCAGGAACAGGATTTAGGGTGAGTTTCCCGCAGATTTCCAGGCCAGCATTGCAAGAAGGTTTTCGAACACCAAGTACCTCAGCATCAAGATCCCAAGACTCTGAACCTGGCAGTGAATCTTCTCAGAGAAGGGATGAGAACACGATCCATGTATCTGCAAGGAAGAGATCTCCACAGAGTGAACAAGTCGATAAACTGGCAGGGAGTGATAGCTCTAACATCCGCTTTTTTTCAGACCTGGCACAGACCGGCTTCAATCAGTCCCAATCTAGTGTTAGTGACGACAATGCAGGGAAAAACAAGGCATCAGATGAAGGAACGGAAGAAGTTTGTACCATGTGCAAGATCAAACCAGCAACAATGTCGCTCACGGTAATTCTCCATTTGGATTAGATGAAATGCAGTATTTGCTTTCTTTGCAACACATCCACGTATGATCTTGAACTTTATTGTGATGTTGTACTATTTCTCTGCAGGCTTGTGGACATGAAAACTTCTGCTTTAAGTGCATCTCTGGTGTAGAGAAATGCCCCGTATGCATGAAGGACATTGCGGGCTGGTCTCGTATTACGAAGAAGTCCAGCGTGAGCCCATCTGTCGAGAAACTTGTGGCTGCCGCAGAAGTCGAACGTGCAGAACCAGAAGATAGCGATGACGAGGATATCAGAGGGCTTGTGCATTGGTGCGATGACGACTTGTTCTCCCAGGGGGGTATGCGGACAGTTGTGGGGACCGACGCTGTTGACGTCCCAGACATAGACGTCATTGAGGAGTCGCAGGTGAAGGAGAGGCCTGGGGAGGAGAGACCCCCGAGTGAAGAGGAAGAATCTCTAGACAATGCTGAGTGTCCAACGGAGACTCCCGAGCCTCACAGGACATTCAGTCGCCGTGCTAAGAGGACATCTGTTGCTGTGGAGGAGCCCGCGTTAGCTGATGCTGAATGTCAGCCTACGAAGCCAGCTGCAAGGTTGTCTAAGAAGCGTGGCCGGAAATTTCTTGGGCTGGATACTTTAAACCACACACGTGTGATGGAGCGGCCACTCACTGACATTTTGGTGGAGGCGCCACTAGCGGCTGAGCCTATTAGCAAAGACATGGGAAACAATTCAGATCCACCTTCGGCGTTTGTTGGTAAGAGGTTGCGTACAGGAGCCACGCGGGGCAGTCTTTGTCGGTTGACAGTCCCTGCAAAGTTTAGAGATTAGTAGCTTCGAATTTTTGGATATTATTTTCCCATTTATCAGGTTGCAGAGGCGATGGAATGTACACGTAGATGTGATAATAAATTTTCAAGACTATGTTCAACATTAAAAATGAACGGAGTGATCGATTTTTTCCCGTTGAAAACCTGTGGAGTTTCTTCAGCTTACTGTTCTCAGTTCCTTTGATATTGAAAATTGTGACCATGGCCTTTCTTTGTATTTTGCTAATGGCATTTAATGACTGCCTCCCTATTCAACTTCAAATGTGGCTTTTTCTGTGTTCCAATCCAATGATGTATCTTGCTTTGCAGATTATTGATCAAAACTCTCTAGTTAGCAGACGCGGTATGTGAAGTTCGGGCTTTACTGGTTCATGTTTCATGTTTTCCTACCTAGTCGGAAATCTGGTAGGTTGAAATTGCTGCAGTAGAACAGTCTACTTAACAATAAGTTTTCCAGTGACATTTAACCCATACTGTTTGCTACACATCCGATGGTTTGATATAAATAGAAGTCTCCTACTTAGTATTTCCAGTTAGAGCCGTGGTGGCTTGGTGATCCGAGGCTCCGGTCAGAGGCTGCCGTGGCAACCTCCGGGTGCTTGTGCCGGGCCTCAGACCACCCTCCGACACCCACTTCACCACCGCTATCCGACCCTCAACCCCCACTCCACTACACTTTTTTTTCTTTTTTTTAGTGTGATTTCCTTTACTTCTGTGTTCGACATAGTCTTACCGTACAATAGGAATTGGATGCATTAATTCAATCAGCACATGTTGGCGCCATGATATGCTCATATGTTATCTCTTCATTTCTAAATCTGAGAGCATTACAGTAGAGGAACTCCAAATCATACGTTGCTCAAATAGTTCAAAGTGCGAAGTTGGGGAGCAGATCCAGTTGACATTTAACCCATACTGTTTGCTACTTATCCGATGGTCTGATATAAATAGAAGTTTAGAATAGGGTATCTCCAGTTAGAGCCGTGGTGGCTTGGTGATCCGAGGCTTTGGTCTGAGGCTGCCGTGGCAACCTCCGGGTGCTTGTGCCGGGCCTCAGACCTCCCTCCGACACCCACCCCACCACCGCTATCCGAACCCCAACCCCCACTCCACCACACTTTTTTTTCTTTTTTTTGGTGAAATTTCCTTTACTTCTGATCTCGAGTAGCTGATGGACACTCAATTAGTCTTACGCAGTATACTCAAGCTGATACTATTTACTCAATCCACACAACTTAGTTCTCTATTTCTAATTTTTGGTGTCAAATGATAGCTTGTTGGAATAAATCTTTCACTGGTTTCTTTTCAGAAACGCCTGTTTCCACATCTTGAATTCATGACATTTGAATGTTGATCATCACACTACAATGTTTTAACGCAAGTGACATCTTCACGAAATTGATCCTCATCGTGTGCCTGCAAAGCTCACAAATCCATATCAATTCTAAACCATAATCCAACCATATCAATCCTAAACCATAATCCATGCTACAGAAAGGCAGTGAACTAGCCAGAATTCAACTCGACAGTCTAGTTCCAGAGATGTCTAGGCTGTAGGGTTCTAGATCAAGTAATTGCCATGAACTATTAATCATATTGTCTCAAGAGGAGTAATTGGTGTCTCAGTACTTAAGCTTCTAGTCTGTCCATTCGAAGTTCTGTCTTGTGAGTCAATTATGTCCCCGGCAATGAGTGAATTATTATTTAACTCTTAGGACATCTAATCCTATTGAACTTAGCAACGTTCAGACACAGTACCAGTGCCTCGCCACGTGAAACTGCTTCCTACTGTAGCGGTCCAGGGCAGCTTCATCAGGTGGGGCGCAGAGTCTCTAAGTTCATTGTCTTTGAGCACCGGAGCTTGGAAGTATTTGTAAGCTGTCTAGGATCTCGACCGTGTTGGAGGAACTGTGTTAGAGCGATGGCAGAAGCTGGAGGGAAGGGAAAGGAGATGGCAGGAGTAGTTGGGAAGGGGAAGGAACAACAGAGAGACGAGGAGGGGAACGGGGCTGAAACCTCGGACGGAGTGAAGACTGAGCTCCGTCTTGTTGGAGACTACGAGCAGGGAGATTTAGAAGTTTGGAAGGGGTCGGCAGAGAGAAGAGGAGGGGAGTACCAACTACTTAGAGATGCACCAACTAACCTACCTTGCTTGCGGTGGTGGCTGAAGACGGTGGCAGAGTTCGTTGTCGTCACCGGGCTGGAGGTTCCCAAGCATGACAAAGTCCAGGAGATGCCGTCCGCAAGTTGGCGAGGTGCTTGGAAGATGAAGGCGTTGCTGCAGTTCCAAGCGGTGGCGCATGCCACAGGCATAATGCATCCACCGCGACCGCGACGACAGGGACCTCAACAAACTTGTGGGGAGCAGCGCGAAAATCAACACCTCGGAAGCATCAGGTAAGTACCTGTTCACCAGTCTTAGCACCTTCTTAGAATAGTCTGAAAGCTTGGCTGCTGTTGTAGAACTTGTAGCCTGCAGGATTGCATCATCCAGAAACTTGCGCAGTAAACCCGCGCAGTAATTATTTCAGTAAATCTCTAGCTTAGCATCCTTCTAGCTTAGTGTGGGTTGTAATTTCAGTGTTCTAGACTAGTTTCTGAATTTCGAGAACTTACTAGTGAACTTGCGGGTTCTTTTAATTCCGGGTTCTCATTGTCTGCTGTTAGAGTAGGATCTTACATGTAGTGCAAATCTTTAAATATTTATGCCCAAATTGGTCGGTTGTCTTTCATGTTGGTCTTTCTGTTAATTGTCTTGAAATAATCGTGAAATCAGCCAAGTTGTCGGGAGCAACGACCTTCCATCGCCTGGGAAGCATCAAGCAGAGGCTGTCAAACAGCCATCAACCGGGAAGGAGGTCGCGGGAGCATCGGGTGGGGTGCCGATCGAAGAAGCATCAGACGTGCCAGTGCCATCCCGTGGGAGTCCAACGGAACTACGACCAGTTCTAGCACTACCGGCGGTCACAAGAGAGAGAACCACCGCTCGTCGCCGTCAGTCTACTGTAGGCGCCGCTGGAATGGCAAACACTCCGAACCTCGCGGGTTGGTGCCGGGCATGCAAAGCAAGGTACCGTGACGGTCACATTCTCCATTGCCCATACTCAGTCCACGCGCCGCAGACTGCCCCAAGCGAAGTGGTACCTGTGATAGATCTGTCTTCCATTCCGAGCTCTCCCGATTCGGACGACTTCGAAATCCTGGCTGAAATGGCGGCACTTGATTTCCTCAAGAACTCTAAAGGTATGTATGTAATCACTAACTGCATGTTTAATTTCAGTTCATTTGATACTTGATACCATTTTTCAAGATGTAACAACACATGTGGTGATATGTCGCAGGAAAAAAAGACAACAAATAGTCGCGATTGCGGGATTCTGACTTACGGTGTGCAAGCTCGAAGAATGTAAAACGAACGTGAATATTCAAAACCGAGGGAATATTTTGTTAGGATGTAAAACACGAAGAATGGTCTACCGCAGTAGCAGGTCCTGAAGAAATCCGACAGTCACTTGGAAAGGGAGAAATCATGGTACCTTGCTCGGTACGTAATATTAGAGATGAAACGTGCCTTTTGTCTTTGCTGTGCACCTTGTTAAATCTGTCACGAGGATCATCGTACAAAACTCTGCCTTAATTCCGATGGAAACAAAAACTCTGCCGCGTCCACGGTGTTACTGTAAACATGGTCTCTGACGAACTACAGTACAGTAAAGTTTTTGTAAGTGAAACTGGTTCATGGCGGGACTTATCCCATAGCGAATGGCATTGCACCTTTGGTCTGATATAAATACTCTCACCGGGTAATCCTCCTCTAGATGACAGCCTGAAAGGGTCGGTGATCAGAGGTTGCGATTGTTTGGGGGGACACGTGGCAACCCGGTGCTTGTGTTAGGCCCCAAACTACCCTCAGACACCCACCCCGCCACGCTACTTTTGCACTTTTTTACATTGGCATTTTTTAGGCTTCAGATCCCTGAGAAAAGAGTGGTGAACATCAGTCGACTGGCCTCATACCCCACATTTTAGCCTCAGAATCCCTTCTAACTTCCACTGCAAACTGTAGTACTACCGCGTAAGCGAAGATTAACAAAAATCCATCAAGTCTTACATCAAAGGCGTCGGATAGGAAGACACAGATAATAGAGTGCAATTTAAAATAATTCGCTAATCTCCAGGGCATTGAGTTCAAGACACAATCCGTTGTTCGTGACAGGGGTCAATGAGTTCGACAGAGTGAGGACTTCAATGTGATGATCGTAAAGGTATAGATGATGAATTCGCTAACCTGTGCATAACTCCGTGGCCGTGACAGTGAGCCAACCCTGTGCAAAGCTGATACATGAAACTCTACATCACAGAAGCAGAACGAAAACTTTCAGTATTCAACAACCACAACATGAACTGCATCGAAGTGAATTACGTCTCAACGATCTAAGGATGTGTAGAAAAAAGAGTACCTGCACGACTTTAACAGGGAGAGGCTTCCCGCTAGGTCCGCGACCGTGCAAGTCAATGTACTTCTTGAGATCAGTATCCATGTACTCGAACACCAAGTAAAGCTTGGGCTTCTTGTTCTTCTCGACGTGCTCCACACACAGCAGCCTCCAGATCCAATGATATCCACTTCACAATTAACATCCAAACCCTCCTAAAAACCAGCGCACCCCAATGATATCCCATACCGTTTGCATATGTATCTCTGGTCCGATATATATACCTTCGCGCGGATATATGTTTCCAGTTCACAGCCTGAAAGGGTTGGTGATTAGAGGCTCCGATGGTTTGAGGCTGCCGTGGCAACCTCCGGGTGCTTGTGCCGGGCCCCAAACCACCCTCTAACACCCACCCCGCCACGCTAACTTTTTTGGGATTTTTTCGTTTTTTTCTTCTTTTATGAATGGCCATCTGCAAGTTAGCGGACCACTCTTAGGCCATGTATGAAAATCTGCAGAAGTGGGGTGCCTATCGTTATAATTGATTGAAGAACTGATTCAATCTCACTTCCGCATACTTGTGTGCTTGTCCTCTGTATTTCAATCGTTTGTTCTTGCTTGTGTGACGATTGAACTGTAGATGAACTAGTCTGCCGTATGTACTTGGAATTCATATGCTAATTGTGAAATAGTAGCACTAGTAGGATAGAATTGCCTAGAACAGAGCATATTTAAACTGAACCAACACTAATTTTGGTGATATTCGCATGAAATAACCAGTTCCACCATTCATCATAATTTCACCGCATTTGCTTCAGAAGTCTGTAATATCACTCTAGAGGAAGCTTGCAGAATGACTACCGAAAAATACACTCTTTTACTTGAGAACAGGAACAATTAGTGGTAACCATTGAAAGATTAACAGACCCCGATGCATACAGTAACACGAAGCTAAACAGATAATTACAACTAGACTCTGTCGATCGACACACACATACAAAAGACTCTGGAATGAGCACTCAATTCATTCCAAGTAGAGTTGTCATTCAAAAATTAATCCAAAATAACTGTTCCACCAAAACTACTCTTCCCCTTCCAAATATTGTATCAACAAAACTCACACAGTGATCTAAAGAATTCAGGTAATAAGGGTCTTACAACACCCGTTGCTCCAGTCACCTACTCGCCATCATCTGAGTCGCCAGAAGAGCTCTCCGAGTCCCCGCTATTCCCATCTTCAGAATATTCCTGTTCTGAATCTGAATCCAGATCCTCTTGTACTCGGCGACTCTCCAGAACTTCTTCGATATGCGATAAGGTACTGTCACTAAGCTGAAATACAGTTTCAGCTCCCTTCTGCTTGTATGGTGCTTGGGTCATAGTAAACTTACTTGCGCACACAAGATGGGAATAGACACGGGCAACTCCAGCTTCTCTCAGAAAGACATACGAAGTCTTTCTTCTACCTCGCTGTCGGTAATAGTACCCCTCCAATATCTCATCTCCATCGTCAATCAACGTGTCCCAAGCGTCTCGTATAGATGGACCATGGTATACATGCATGGTCTTGGTGCATTGCAGCACATAGAACTCGGCACCATTGTCATCTAAGTTCTCTGGATCAGCAACTATAGCAAAGTGATCCCCTACCTCACACTCCGAAGCCAGTATATTCGTGCCCGTCTCAACTATCCAACTAGGGTCGGGATCCTCACTCTCTTGCACTGCATCGTTGCTCGATAGAGGGTGCAACGTCACTAACTCCCACGGATTTGCATGGGCAGCGTTTATACAAACTCCGGTGCCATGTCGAGCACACGCAGGGCAAAAGCACGAAAAGTCCCTACACTCCAGAAGCACATTGTTTGTGTGAGAAACAGACCTGATAGAGTGCATAGATCTACTTCCAGGAACCGTCTTGCATGCCAGTGGCTTATCTCGAGGAACATCTGTAAGACCAACTAAGTGGAAATGTCTGGAAACCTGTCGTCTAGCATTCGGGTAGGCTGCGTGAGGTAAGTTCATGTCGTCTCTCAAAAAGGAGACCACATCCGCCGCATTCTGAAGTTTCACAGAATCCTCCTTAACCTGCTCCCTTCGAAGGGCTTGTTTCACACAAGCTCCGGCACCGTCGTGGGGACCCTTCCCGTGGCCGGATCCCCAGTAATTCCAGTCCAACTCGCACCCCGTGGGCAGCCTTTCACACGATGTTAGACTAGGATACCTGTAAAACAACACCAAGATACAGTTCTATGTCAGTATGTTGCATCTCTAACTTGCTAAAGAAGTTTTGAGATTAGCAGCACAAATATCCTAATAGCGCACCAAATCAACCAAGGCACAGAAACCCAAAAAATCAAAAATATTAAAAAAAAAGCACAGTACAGAACGCTTACACTACTATAATCTCACTGTTCTCTGATTAATTTTACAGTGAACTTAAGATCCAGAGAACGATATGACACACACATACAAAAGATACCGTATCAAATACAACACAGAATGTATTCAACACAGAAACAACACAGAAACAAAAATCATGATCTCGCCTAAACTACATTTGAACTCACAGAGAACCAAAAATCATGCTTCATTAAACTGTTACCATAAAGTTTCTGCATCAATGGCAAATGGGAGTAGCAGCGCTATAGAAGTCGGAGTGGAGCTAACATGGCGTGCCACATTCGTATCCACTTTCCAGTTAACTATAATGGATCAACTAAAAAAAATGGAAAAATGGTTTGCCTCAGAAACTCCGCCTCTTAAGTTATTTTCTATCTCTGTTGTTCTACGAGCATTGTGAATCTCTTCTAGGATTCAATTCGAGGAGACAAGGAGTACAGCTTAGCTCAGCCTCATAAAGCAAACAGAACATTGAACTTTTTTAGCCATACAAGAACATAAAAAATAAAAATAAAACAGTGAATGCCCACTGGGCTACTGCATTTGTTATCGAGTATGTTCCCCTTTCTCACAAATTCATGCAATGAAAACTTTCCTTTTAAGAAAACAATGCGTGACACATGCAGGTGTACTCTCGCGCTGTTCCAAGAAACAATAATAATAAACAAAATCGAGGAAGATAAAATCAATCGTCATCTAATACCAACTATTCTACACTCAGCCCCTCCTTCACCTTTTGTAATATCCAATCCGCAGCTACTCAAAAACGTAGTGCAGAACCTTTTAATTAATCCAAATGAAATATCAAGACAAAAATGGAAAGTCCCGTGATATAAACAACTCACACGTTCCCAAGCCAGATATAAGTAACCATGAACCCGAGGTGATAGTACAAATTTCGAAATGGAAATATAAAACAGACATACCCTGGGCAACCAAGAGGAAAAGGACTTACTTAGCGACAAAAAAGAAAGCCTTTGCCCCCTTAAACTGGCTGGCACACCCGTCGCTCCACACAATGTGTCGAGTCGGGATCTTGTCTTCCTTGACCAATAATGTCCAGTGCAGCATCAAACAGTGCTGCACATAAAGACTGTCATGAATCCGATCATCACTGATGTAGTAATGGTAATCCGTTTCCAACCTCTTCGAATGTGGGTCTTCTGGATCATGATTCTGGTTGACCCTGTAGGTGATATGCACCAAGATAGTACACTGGAAACTGAACCAGTGCTGGCTTTGTATCTCTGACTGTCCCTTGTAGCTGTAATTCTCTGCGAAGTCTATAAGGCTTAGAACTTCTCCCGCTTTCAAATCCTCGACTGACTGCCTGTACTTTGTATCTTGCCACCGTGCTACAAATTGATGCCAGACGAACTGCTTCATCTTCGGTTTAGCGTAGTCCAGAAAAGCTTTCGGTATTGTGACCTTGTACTCAAGTCGAATGACCTGTTTGGGATCACCTTTCCGAGTCTTTGAACCGGAAGAAACCAACTCGAACCGTCTCCACTGCATAGTAGACTGGTTATTAGGATCAATTTCCCTGTCACAAAGGGGGATCAGCTTGAAACCACAATCCTTACAATCCCCTCGTAAACAGCGTTTACGATGCCATTCTGAGCCGTGTTGCTTTGGACAGAGTGTCTGCTCCCAAAGCTGGCTACTCCGCTTGTACCTACGACGTCAAAAATAGAGAGTATTCAATCATTAGATAATTAATAAGATGTTAGACTGAATGTTCCCTCATCTCAAGCAATGTTTCATGGTTTTTTTTTAAACGACTTTCATATCTATAGTTTAAAGCGTACCTGAAATGAGCCAGTTGGCATGCTACGAGTCCTTGTCCCTGTGGATTCGATCCGAAATTTGTGCATAATGTGGGACATCCACAACAGCATTTGTTCTCACCTACCTCGACATGAACCCTATTTGACCGCATGTTCAAAAAGCCCACTGTTATTTCCTGCACTTCCTGATGGTAACGACAACAGCAAGTATTAAAGTCAGTGAGCCGTTTTACAAAGAATGGCTTCAAACGCCTCCACGCAACGTATCCCACTGAGCAGTCCCGGTTCGCTGCTCGAAACCTCGTGTAGAAATCCAACTGCACACACAACTTAATTATCAGGTTAGTACCAGCAGATTTCATGTAAATTGAAACGATTAAATTCAGAATACAGTTTCAAATAGGGCATTGCGTCATCCAGCTATAGTACGGTATTCAGCTGCAGGAACTTCAACTACGACAGATCACATGCGGGAGCCTTGAATGATTAGTATGAGACTCCGAAACTAATCTACCATCAGAAAAGCATTACAGGAGCTACAACGATCTCGTGAAGCAGATCCAGGTGGTATACTGCCATTCGCATCCTATTCCTCACATGAATTCAGACACATAGAAACATTTAAAAGGCTTAAAACGTAGATGTTAGTGGTAAAATTTCATGGATACAATCACGCATAATCTTTCAAACATAAAGCCTTTCGGAATGCAGAGTCCTTTTTCAGGACATAAGAGCCTTTCAAAAACCGGAATGCAGAGTCCTTTTTCAGGACTCCGGACCTACACTAGTCCCTGTTTCAAATGCAGAGTCCTTTTTCAGGACTCCGGAACTACAGTAGTCCGTGTTTCAAATGCAGAGTCCATTTTCAGGACTCCAGAACTACAGAAGTCCGTGTTCAAAACACGAAGTCCATTTTCAGGACTGTAGGAGTCCTTTTCCAAACTACACAGTCCGTTCTCAATCTGCTCAGTCCGGTTTTCCGGAGTCACAAGACAAACTTCTCTCAGTCCGTACGCGATTCCGTCCTAAAGTGTTCCGGAGCTCTCAACGGAACCTGAAACTCCAAAAGTATTTTTCACAATAAAATCCATCAGGAAAGTCAGGAGTCTCGATACAGTCCATCAGGAAAGTCAGGAGTCACAATACCGAATGAGGAAAGTCAGGAATCGTGAGGCCACCAGGACTCAATCGCCTTGTGAGGACACTCCAGGAGACGGGAACCTAAACTTCGGAAGGACTGAACAGTTAAAACTCCTTCACTCAAATATGCTCCTTCACTCAAAATTAGAACTACGTACTGGAAACTCCCTGCTCCCTTAAACAGAATTCTCGGGCCATTAAGGAACCATCATAAAAACTCCTTCATAACCATAAGACCCCGGAGACTAGGAAAGAAACACAAGGAAAAGATACAGAGGTTGATCCGTACCTGACTCTCCTCCAACCAGTGCGTAGCATGGAACACCTTAGTCTTGAAACTAACCCTCTTGCTTCTTACGTCTTTCTTGCATGGTGACACCCTGGTCTCGTCCGTCCACCACGCAATCACACGATCAACCACCCATTGTTGCAAAGCGTCTTTCCTCTTCCGCCGGAAAATCTTCGCCCACACCTCTCCGTCGCTCCGATTATTCAACAGGGACCTACGTTGAATTGCGCGGCGCACGGTTTTCTTATTCATTCCAACGCAGGTAGCGGCGGCTCTCATACACCGATCGTCCCCTATGGATATTACAGCAGCTTCGATGACATTCCTTGCTAAAAATATATCCCTCCCGATTCCATACTTCAGCCCGGACCAGGCTTGGGCGAGTCCATCACAAACAACACGTGAAAGCTCTAACTGTCGCCTTTGCTTGACATAATCCGGAACCAGATTTTCAAGAAGTGGACTCTCGATCAATTTCTGGAAAAAGACCCTCTGATATTCCTCCCCCCTTGCACTCGTCTCCTCGGATAGTTTGAAGGCAACTTTCTTGGCATGGGCTGCGGCTGCGCGATGCATTAGTGCTTTGCGAAGGCAGTCCGAGTTATCAACTGATGCAGCAAGAGACTGTGCTGCATCTCTCCGAATTCTCTCCAATTCTCTGTTCTTCCGCCTACAGAGTGTATTCTTCAGCCTCGCCTCGGTAACCCTCAACGCTTCGGCATGTGGATGCGACGGCATCGCCCTGTTCTGTGGCGGACTCATCTTGACGCTTAGTCCGCATCAAAGTCCCTGGTTGGAAAACCCTCATCCTTAGAACGACATTGAAAATACACCAAACAAGAAACCCAAGATTGAACGCAAAACCCCCGAAAAAATCCATGCTACAGAAAGGCAAATCGAACATCGTCTCAATGGTTCTTCATTACCTCTCAGTTACCTCGATTCTTTCACCTCAATCTGCACCTCCTTGCTCTGCATGCAAAACCCTTATCATCAGTATCACAGAGACATAATACCGTAAACCAAAAATGAACCCACATAACCTCTCAAGAATAAGAGGTAGACGGAATCTGTCCGTTTCCAACCTTCCACGAAAACTGCAATTGTATCTGAAACTAAGTGCTCAATTTGGTTTCGCAAGAGTCCCCATCACAGGTGAAACAACAAAGAAACAAAGAGTCTGTCGGGAGTTACGAAGACATCACAGGGCATGCGGAACTCAGTGTACGCATCGACTCCAAAAAAACATTCTCCTGCGCGGGTGCCTCATGACGCGGAGAAAATAGTTTGCTACAGCTGCAAAATGCGATGCATGCAGAACCCTCCTCAAAACGAGAGAGACGAAATCTCGACCGTTCATTACCTCATGCGATGCAGGAGCCGTGGATGATGGTACCGTGGCAAATCGGTACATATAGCCGTTATCAGTCCCTCCCGATTTTGGAATCATCAGAAGCCGTAGATGTGTGCCTGTGCAATCTATTTCTTTTTAATGTTGCAAATGAGAGCATAATGGAAATATAAAATGACGCATTTCAGTACACCCATTCTTCTGCCATTTCAGAGCGGTGCAATTTAATAGACTTATTTTTTACATAAATCATGAGCCTCTTGAATCCTTTCTAATATCATATGTATATTTTATGTTGTAAATGAAAACTCACTATCTTATTCAATCAATTAAGAGGAGTCAAACAGAATTAATAAAACTCATGATTTCATATAAGTAAATAATATTTGCTTGCGTCATTTAATCAATATGTGTTCACTTCATTTGTATTCAAAAAATTATCATACAAAAAATGCTTCTGTGATTACAGTTATTGAATTTATAGGATCACTTTGATGAGATGTGTTTATCCTTTTATTGTTTTATATTTATATATATGTTTTATCATGTTATATATATATATATATATATATATATATATATATATATATATATATATATATATATATATATATATGTAATTATTTTTTTCCTAGAGTTGTTCCAAATTTTGAACTGAAATAATTTCCAAACAAATCCCACGACCCAAATAGTTTTTTTAATTCAATTGTTATGAGTTCAATATGTCTTCACTTCATTTGTATTCAAAAAATCATCATACAAAAAATGCATCTGTAATTACAGTAATTGAATTTATAGAATCACTTTGATGAGATGTGTTTCTATTTTATTGTTTTATATTTATATATATGTTTTATTATGTTATATATATATATATATATATATATATATATATATATATATATATATTTGTAATTATTTTTTTCCTAGATTTGTTCCAAATTTTGAACTGAAATAATTTCCAAACAAATCCCACGACCCAAATTGTTTTTTTCATTCAATTGTTATTTAAGGTGAAGGAGGTAGGGTCTAGGGTTCCTAGGGTTTAGGGTTTTTTAGGGTATAGGGTTTCTAGGGTTTAGGGTTTTTTAGGGTATAGGGTTTCTCGGGTCGAGGGTTTAGAGTACATGGTATATGGTTTGAGGTGCAAGGCTTTTAGTACGTTGCATGAATTGGTGGAATGGATGCTTGTTTTTTGAAATATCAATTTTCTAGAATGCCTTTCATTATTAATTTCTTTTGGTATGACTCTTTTAAATATCATTTAATGCCTTCCATTCCATTTCTTTCTTTGTAATATGGTTTTCAGTACTTTATGCATTTTCCATTGTTTGTAGAGATCATTTAATGATAATTTTTATTTTATTTAGTTTATCTAAATGTCTGTTTTTTCATTTGCTTCTTCTAGTTGATTTATTTTTGTTTTTTCAACATGAGTTCAGTGAATTTATTTTTTCCTAAGCTTCTTTTAATTGATTAATCCAATATTATATATGAATTAGTCACCTTTAAATTTTTATTAGCCTCATTTAATTGAATCATTTGTTTTTTAATATGAATCAATCAATTCTATTTCATCTCTAAGCTTCTTTTCATTGATTAAACAAGTATTATATATTAATTAGTCACCTTTAAATTTTTGTTTGCCTTATGTAATTGAATCATTTGTTTTTTAATATGATTTCATCAAATTTTTTTTTTCCTAAGCTTCTCTTAATTGATTAACTTGATTTTTATATGAATTATAAACTTTTATATTTTCAATGGCCTCACATAATTGAGTCTTTACTTTTTTAATATGACTTAATTAATTTTTATTTTTTCATTTGCTTCTTTTAATTGCGGTATCTGGTTTTTATCGTCCAATTAATCGCTTTTATATTTTCATGTGTATCTTTTAATTGGGTCACTTATTTTTTTATTTGAATTAATAACTTTTATTGTTTTTTTAATACAACGTACTGAGTAACTCATAAAATAATCATGATTTAATCACTTTTATATTTTCATGTACTTCTTTTAATTGAGTCAGTTGCTTTTTTATTTGAATTAATCACTTTTATTGCAACTTTTGTTTATTTTTCATTCCACCCATTGCTTTTTAATATGAATTAATCATTTTTTTTTTTTTTTTCAATTGCTTCTTTGAATTGACTTATTTGTTTTTGTATATGAATTGATCACTTTTAATTTTTTTCAATTGCTTCTTTTAATTGTCTTATTTGTTTTTTCCAGTGAATTCATGACTTTTATTTTTTTTCATTTGCTTCTTTTAATTGAGTTGTTTGTTTTTTTATATGAATTAATTTATTTTATTTTTTTTTTTGGCTTTGTCGTTCTTATTTTTTAACATATATTTTTTTTAATATGTAATAATCATATTTTCTTTTTTCATTAATTTATTTTTCCTCATATTATTTGTTTTTTAATATGAATTAATCACTTTTATTTTTACTTATAATTGAATTATTAGTTTGTTAATACACCCTGATTGAATTAATTCATAAAAGTAGACATGAATTAATTTCTTCTATTTTTTTATTATATCCTTTAATTGAGTATTTTATTATATTCTGTAATAAAAGCAACTCTTGGCAGGACAGTTTAGATGTTGGCGGCAAATGAAGCGCGCAAACTGAATATGCCGCCAAAACTGTAAGTCCGGTGCCCGGACTTTACATAGTTGAAACCCATTTTATTAAATGATTAGTATCTTTTTAAATAAAATAAAAACCCATTTTAAAACCCACCGAAAATAATAGAGAACGTTGTTTCCTGTTTCAGTCATATCAGAATCTCCCAACTGTTTAAACTACAAGAATATGCTCCAACTGTGCACTTCTTTGTTCAGATACGTCGATCTTAGGAAGAATCTACGATCTGGTGAAGAAGGAGGACTAGAAGTACATGCACAATCTCGAGATGACCTTAGGCAGAACTGGGGGACGGTGAGGCTCTGTAGATTTACATACAGTACCATGGCAATTACTTCATACTGAGGTTGTCTGTGCAACAATTCTATTAGTCATTTCGTACTTCTCTTTTTAATCTTTTATATTTTTTTGTATTTTTAATCTAACAATTCCAAACGATTGAACTATTTATCAATTATCCTCTTAATTTGTTATTTTTAAATTCGATAACTGTTTATTTTTTTAAAAATTATGTTGTGCATAAAAATCAACTTTTAATTCCAATATTATATATTTTTTTAAGTTTCTAAGTTTTAGGCAATAAAAAAACATCAAAGTGCGATAAAAAAGCATTACTGTGCAATAAAGTAGCACTAAAAGTGCAATTAAAAAGCACTTCTTTTAATTTAACATTTATGAACAATTAACCTTTTTAACAATTTTCCTCTTAATTGACCATTTCTAAATTTGTTAGTTGATTATTTAAAGAGATTTATATGTTGTGCATTGAAATTAATTTTCTTAATTCCAATATTGTATACTTTTTTAATTTTATTAATATTAAGCGATAAAAAAGCACTAAAGTCCGATAAAAAGCACTTTAGTGCTATCATTCTCATAGTTCTATGTGTACCTATGCATGCAGGACCACGTTTGCATTCAGTGTGGAAATAGCGATTCTGAATAGCCATAAACAAACCATAAAAAAACACGAAAGTGCCATAAGAAAGCAACAAAGTGCAAGAATGTAGATCTTGAAGATCCGAATTTCAAATATTTTGTAAATATACAAGCGGCAAGAAGTAGTATCATGCATATCCAAGAACTTTGGATCAGTTTTGCTACCAACAGTTTTGAGAAATGCTCCGTCTTTCTCTGAAGTAGAACTTGGAGGACCACCGGGTAGCTTCTCTTCAGAAAGTGCTTCTGTGTTAACAAGCTTCTAAGAGCATTTATTTTCACAAGGAACTAAAATGGTGCTCACTTGAGCAATTGGAGTTGCTATATCGCATGAGTCTAGAAGTTATAGATCTTTTACTGTTTCTTTATTCTTAATGCAACACTTTCAAACAATTGGACTCAAATTTCTGGTTTAATAAATTTTTAAATCTTTAATTTAATTTTTGAAATGTTCTATTTTAATTAATTGTCCGATTCCCGCTTTTTTATTACAATTTAAAGACCATTTTATTGGTTATTTATGCTAAACAATTAAAAGCACATTTTTTTGAATGATTAATTGTCCAATTCCAGGTTCTATTTCTAGTTAAAAGCCCATTTTATTGAATATTATATTCTTTTTCAATTAAGAAACTAATGGCCCATTCTATCGAATATTTTTTTTTAAACAATTAAAAGTCCATTTTATTGAATGATTAATTGTCCTATTCCCGGTTTTTCTGACAATTAAAAGCCCATTTATTGAATATTATATTGTTTTGGACTAAAATCCTATTTTATTTTATTTTATTTTTATAATTAAATTACCATTTTATTGAATAATCAGTTGTCCAGTTCCCGGTTTCTCTTTACAATTAAAAGCCTGTTTTATTGGATATTATTTTCCCATTAAAAGCCTTTTTTATTTTCACCACAACACGTTTTTTAGTATTATTGAGTGATTCATGTTTAAACATGCTTTTAGCTTGGAAACTACTAATATATTCATTTACCATTAAAGCCCTTTTACTTTAAGTTCTCTTCGTTTTTTATTAATATTTAGTTTAAATTATTAATCACTTAATCCAATGAAGTTCAATTTCTAATCTTGATAATTAATTCCTTTAATTTAATTTTTAAGTATTTTTATCATAAAATGCGTTTAGTGAAATAATCCGAGTAAAAAGATTTGGTCTAGATTATATGTCGCTGGCGGGGATCGAACCGGTGTAACGCTCGCGGGTATTGAACCGGTATGTCGCCGGCGGGGATCGAACCGTGATATCCTGTACCATAGCCGGGGGTACTACCTCCGATGACACGCCATATCCGTGTCCCCCCGCCCCTCACGACAACTACCCCGATTCCATACCCCTTACTATACCCTCACCCCCGCCCCTCCCGATACCCCCCGCGCCCACGCCCGTCACGATACCCACCCCGTCAACCGATACCCTCGCCGCATCGCCCCCCAAACTTTCAAATCGCGGATTCTTTCTCCCTCCACTTTCTCCCTCCACTTTCTCCCTCCTTGTCTTTCTCCCTCCTTGTCCATGTCATCTCTTTTCTACATTTCATGATGACATAAATGTCTCTTTTCACACTCCTTCACACCCATGAAGGAGGTCCAAGTCCTTCATGGGTCCTTTGAAGGACTTTTACATTGATATTTTATCACTTATGCAAAATTAACATATTAAATTGATTTTAAGCTACTTTCACATGAACATGGGTTTTGTTGACATAGAATATTACAATGGAAACTCAAAAAAATAAAAATAAACATTTTATGATAACAAATGTGCAATATATAAACTTCGCCTTCTAATTTGACATTTTAGAAGGACTAATATGTTTTTTTAGTTTTCAACTTCATTTTCGTATTATATTCTTTCATTTATGTAAGTTCCCAAAAATTTACCCCAAAAAGGTATATTTTACTTGCCGTTTCATGTCCTTTTCATCAAAAAAGGAATTAAGACAGTTTCCTTTATTTTGACAAAAGGACAACAAATGATTAGAAAAAAATTGCAAAATTTCATTCTAATGATTACTATTAGTACCTCACATGTTAACTTTACTAAATTTAAAGTCACCCAATGAAAAAGTCAACCCTAAACCTTTTTCCAAGAAGGTTAAAAGTGTGCTTCTATCCTACAAAGGAGGGGAGACACTCCTTTTTGTACCCCCGAGTGTGCCCGCACCCCTTTATTTCCGCCGACTGGAGTCCGATAAGCGCTCACTTAGTTGCGGAGATATTCCTTTGCGTTTATGTAATCTAGGGTTTTTAGAGCATGTGATGGGTGTTTTTCTAGATGCGACCGACCAAAAATCTCCAGTCGTAGAAGTTGGGTGAGAGTTCGGAAGCCTGTCTTGGCGGTTATCGTGAGGTTTGTGAGCATATCATGGCTTTTAAAGTAGGGCATGTAGGAGTCCAGATCCCAGTGGGGGCTCGCACAGCTCTAAGTATTGCAATCCAGAGTTTCCGATTGACGATGAGTGGCTTCACGCGTTGGAGCTTGAAGCTTGAACCTGAATCTTGAAGCCTCGTAGAAGACCGACAGCCCAAAATGAAACGGCCTCGGGAATCAGAAGCCCATGGCCGCCCTAATGACGTAAGTGATTACTAGTCGGAGAGGATTCTGCCTGGAACATTGGAATGAATTGTGCTCAAGTCAAGTATTAGAACACCACGTCAAGGAGAATGAAGTGGTTATAAAATTGGAATTTTTTTGTTGTCTACACGTAGGAGTACCTAGTCCAGAATTATTGTTTGACTTTGTTGTCCAGATTCTGTTAGACCACTACTGCCTAATTAAAAAACGCAATGAAACTGACTGACTTTGTTCGTTCATATGTTTGTACATCTTATTGAATGCTCGTACAGATCCCTGAAAGCTCGAGGGTCAGGGATGTACAACACAGGTGAGATCCTGATACTGTTGCATTTCTTGGCAGAGAGATTGATAAGTAATCTCTAATGTTCGGTGATATTGCCATTTCAAATAATTCATGCATATATGGTGGTGTTTATTCCGAAAATGCAGTTTAATCCCAGCCTGGATGCTTTTATGCTTTGTTCTTGATACGGGCATCTACTTTGCTTGCATGGTATGGCTTTGGAGCAGATCGGACGGAGGCATGGATGATCCAATATTAGAATGCAAGCACCGGATCTTTCTAAGCCACAGTGGAGCTCAGAAGAATTTTGTCGAAATCCTGTGTGAAGCCTTGGAGAACCATGGTCGATTTCCCTTTTTTGATAGGCGTCATTCAAGCTTACCGAAGGGAGAGAGTTTTCCCGAGCGGATCCTCACGGCTGCACGGCAATGTCAGATGGGGGTAGTCGTCGTATCCGAAGAGTACTTCATGTCGAAGTGGCCCATGATCGAGCTTGATGCCTTCGTGCAAACATGGTTGAAGCAAGAGGAGCAACAGTTAGAGACCAAGTTAAAGATCCTCCCTCTATTCTATAAACTATCATTGGTGGAGTTTGAGAATGAGGAGAGGAGAGCAGCATGGTACAGCAAGTGGGAAGATCTGGCCAAGGAAGATAAGCGAATTAATATCAGTAGCTGGAAGGATTCCTTGAGGCAATTGAAAAGATTTAACGGTATTGAATATCATCACAATATGAGTCTCATGGCGTATCGGGACGAGATCAAGGACTCGATTTGCAATGAGGTTCCAGCAGATGTGAAACGGGATGATTCACATGTTCAAGGGGGTGCCAAACTATGTCAGGTTAGCTCTCTGTTTGTATTCTTTTTTGTTGGTGATGGTTTGAATATTGTTCCATAGAGTGACTGTGTCCGAAATGTGCATATTGTCAGGCTGGTAAGCAATGCAAAGTTGATTCAGTAGAGCTAATTTTGTATATCTTGTGTCTTGGATGAAGGTGATTCAAGAAGCAATTTCCGGTATACAACCTTCAGAGCAATATGGAGTCCGTGTGGTTGGAGTTTATGGAGTTGGTGGCATGGGGAAGACGACTTTATGCAAAATTTTGTGTAATAAATTCTGCGAAAAGTCTCATGTGAAGTCGAGCCATGTTGAACTAGGGAGTAAAAGCTCAACTGAATTGTTGAAGGGAGTCTTAAAGGACTTGACAAATAATGACCACGACTTTGGTAACGGACTAATTGAAGATAAGGTATTTGAATGAGCACAATGTTATTAAGTTATTTTGGATTTGAGTCAATGTAGCTTGTCAAATTGGTTTTTGTTGTACAAGGTTGAATAGTTTTTTTTCCAATTGTGAAGGTTGTATTTTAAGGTGAGGTCATGTAAAATTTAGTATTTAGATTTTAAGAGTAGAATACTCTTTTTATTTTTATGAGAGCTTAAAAGTCTTGGAAATATATTACTTAATGTCTTGTATACCAATATAGTATTGACTTTCTAGTTACCAATTTATCAAAGCCATCTATAATTTTCACTTCTTTCATTTGTATGTAACCTTTATTTTGGTTGTTATGTACAGTGTTGGGATTTCCTGAAAGCTACATGCAAACAGAAAATATTTTTGGCTATCGACAATGCTTGGCCAGATCTTAAGTCACGTGAGGAGGCAAAGAAGTACCTCAAATTGGGCAAAGAAGTACACAAAGAGAGTGTAGTTATTGTAACAAGTCGAGCTTTAGAAACACTCACATCCTTGGGTGTGAGTGAAGAAGACTGTTTTGCAATGCCGAGCCTTAAAAAAGAGGATGCAGAGAAATTGTTTTTGTACCACGCGACTTCTGGCAATCGAGTTCTCAACAAAAATGACAAGCAGGCCATCAAGAAATGTATTGATCTTTGCTATTTTAGAAAGGGCAGATCGAACGATGGTCATTACCTTCCATTGGCTTTGAAGGCTTTGGGGTTGCAACTTGGTAACCGTTTTGGAAAAAGACCTTCTGAGTGGGTGAAGGCTCTGGAAGAAGTAAAGGATTTCAATCCTCTTGAAGATGAAGAGAATCCCGTGTTTGGTATTCTCAGAACCTCATTTGACTCCTTGAAGTCAACCGAACAGGATCTGTTTATGGATCTGGTTATATTTACCCCTAGGCATTCTAAGGTTGATGAAGAGGCCGGCCTGTCTTTTGGTCTTATGGACTGGCTTGCTGTTGTGCACAACCAGAGTTTACTGGAAATTGGAAACAGGGTAAGGCTATTTCATCACCCTTGCCTAATTGTCACCGTTCCTACAATTCAAATGAGCATTATTTTCTAATTCCGTTCGACTTTCGTCTATGTAATGGAACAAATCATTAGTGACACATTCCTTATGTCTACTTCCTAATATGCTTGACGTGCTTGTATTGCGCGGAATGTAGGTGCAGCGACTGAAAGAGAGAGGCTTGGTGGAGGATGTGGACATGGGTGGCCAACAAGTGTACATGCACGATCTGTACCGTGAGTTTGCGAACCTGGAAGCGAGTGGGAAACTGAAGGACTTAGATTTTAAAAAGCGGAAGTGGGCGTATTATGAAAACTCATATACAACAGAATGTCTTAAGATGATGCCATCCCGTGGACGTTGGCAGAATTTGACTCGATTTGGTATCGGCCAAGAAGAGGATCGATTTGGTATCGAGGAAGAAAAGCCTCGAAGGCTGGAGATCGAGAGGATCAAATGGTCGTATCTCTCTGATGTTGTGGTGTTGAAAGTATGTTGCGACTTGCATCAACGAGATTTGGACTTGAACTTGAAGGGTCTTGGGTGCTTGAAGAGCTTAGACTTGGAAAATGTATGTCCTCTTGATATACGTGATGGACTACAGAACCTAGAACATCTCGTTTATTTCAAGTGTTTTCTTTCGCACGATGCGTTCCTAGAAAAACTGCCAGCGTCGCTCGAGGTTCTACTTTTGGAGGGATCATACGGGCTCTCGTTGGGTTCGGGTGTTTTCGACCTATGCTCTAACTTGGCCAAGCTGGAGGTGACAGGCTGTCGTGCTGGGAATTTGGATTTCAGAAATTGTTCATCTCTGCAGCGTTTACAGCTTAAGGGTCTTCATCAGAATTATCACCCAGACTCGGAATCAGTTGTGTCGGAGCTGAGCCTTGACGGTCTTCAAGACCTGAGAAAGCTCACCGTTTTCTGTTGGAAACGTGTTGACTACATACAGGAAGCTGCCATCGTTTATAATGTCCACGATAAGGTCCACAGCTACGAGATGAAGTGTCAGTTGCCAGGCTCACTGCAAGTTCTGGAAATCGACGAGAATGTGAAATGTTTGAGGTCGGATGTGTTTGCCCGTTGCACCAAGTTGAGTCAGCTAAACCTGACTTCCTGTCATGCTACGAGCCTGAATTTGAGAAACTGTAAAGCTCTGCAAACAGTTAAGCTTGAAAAAGTTGAACGGCTACACACTCTATCGGGGCTGAGCTCATCAGCGGCGACGTTAAAAAGGCTCGAAGTGAATGGCTGCGACAACTTGGATAGAATTCCAGGGTTACACCAGTTGGTGGGTTTAAGAGATCTGCATCTACGAAATCTATGCGTTAACCGGAATCTTAGGTTGTCGGACTTGGTTTGTCTAACAAACCTGGAGGAACTCCATCTGGACGGCACCGATGTGGAACTTCGAGAGAAAGACGTATGCGTGCTGGCCTCCTTGCCAAGGTTGAACCCCGTGGGTGTGGCTGTGGGTGAGTTTGAGAGCTACCCAAGTTTCAGCGTAGACGTCAAGCGACGAAAGGTGCTGAGAAGGGTGGGACGAGAATATTGGGAAAGAGACTCGTGGAGGAATTGGGAGAAGTGGCAGGAGGTGGATCTGGGTGAGCTGCCAATTTCATGTGGAACTGTTGAGGTCTTGGACACAAAGTTTCCATTTGGGACTGGTCAGGACTATTGAATTTTGCATGCTTGCGGATGAATTGCAAGGTTGTGGAATTTATCAAGAAGGTGGTCAGTTGTCTCGTTGGCTTCTATTCGTTAGTGTTGTATCATTTTTGAAGTGTTGTAATTTGTTATGCTAGTGTGATGTTGAAATAACAATTGCATGGAAATGTGGGAAAAATTGATGAATCTTAAGTGATTGTTTGTTGAGTGAATCACTAATTTTTTGATTAACAAATATAGAAGATGTCTTAGTATTCTTGAATGACATATGTTTTCATGTAGTAATACCTAGATTACATGTCCTATTACTAAAATTATATCCATTCTTTGAAGAAATAATGTTTGATTATATTTAAAAGAATGCCTTCATACTTAATCTATAAAGAATTGGTTATGTTTATCTTCATTGTATTTGCTTGGTGGCATTTTCCACAATTCAATTCATCATAGAACTGGTATCCATATCTATTCACATCATTGAGAAAAAACCATAAATTTACAAATACCAATTATGTCAAAATAACCCACTCCCTTGAGACGCTCCTTCAAGCTGCTAAGTGCAACTCACAAGAAGAAGTACTAAAATGGGTAATACCACATTCTGAAATATAACAAAACATAATTTGACATTCTAATACTATACTAATCATAAAAAACACTAATCATGAAGAAGAGTTAGAAGATGAATTAGCATACCAATTCCATATTCGGACAAAATCTTCTCTCCTCTCCCCATAACACAATTACTAACACCAACCATGCACCTCCTAATCAAAACATCAACACAAGACCAACACCCCCATTACATCCCCGGTTCCAGGGTTTAGGGTTTAACAACCCACACCCAAAACCACCACCGTACTCAAAACCAACACCCTCAACTCAACTCCTAGATCCCAAAACCAAAATCTACACCATCACAACTTAACACTCCGGTGACGGTGTTGAGAATGCACCCAACATCAGCCCGCTCACAATCCGATCACAACATCGCCACATTGCAATCGCGCACACTCGCATGGATTCAACGACCATCGGTTGCAAATTCTGATCGAAGATGAGCAGCAATCCGGGGTACCCAAGCGGGAGAATCTGATTCTCGGAGATGAAGTCAGGGGCGAGGCTGCAGGTGCAGGTGCTGCGGCGATGGTGCAGCAGCAGCAGCGCAAGCGTGGATGCGAGCGAGCAGAGCCTGATTGCATGGGTGAGGGAGCAAGGGGGTCGTGTGGGAGCGCTGCAGGTGGGCGAGAGTGGCCATGGGGGGTGGGGGCTGCGGACCACTGACGCGGTGAGGGCAGGGGAGTCGCTCATCGCTCTGCCTCCCCATCTTCCCCTGTCGGTGCAGACCTCGGATCCCGTGCTTCTTGCGTTGTTCGATCGCGTTCCTGGTTCGTGCTGTGTTGCTTCTTTGTCATGATTTTACTGAGGTGATTTCGCTCTTGTTGTTGAGTTTTGATCAGTGTTAGTCTGTGAATGCCTTATTGAGAATTATGGTAGGCTATCCTTAATGGGTTGTTACTGAGGACGGTGTTGTTTCTTTTTCGTTGCATTGGAATTTACTTACGTTTGATTCGAAAGAATATGTTGGAGAATAATGGCGGTTGACAATTAAGTTTGGCAGTTTTGGGCATGTCCGAGAAAGGGTAGTTGTTCAAAGTGGCATTATTTGGAATAACCCCATTTTGTGAGATCTGCTGTGGAATTAATGAGAGCTTGTAATGTATGGTTTTTTGGAGATGTCTTTTGGGTTTATCTTTCTCTTTGGAGAAGATGTTGCATTTTGAAGCCTAGGGGTGGTTAGTTCATTGAATTGCTTGAAGGGATGGAGAGAGAGAGAGAGCACGTTTTGTAGGCCTTGAGTTATGTTAGTATGTCTAAGTTGCTCTGGTCATGTGATTCATAAGTGATGGTTCTTCCACAGTGAGGATGGTTGCTTAAGGTCAAGACTGAGTTTGAGGTTTGGGCAGAGGAGTTGTGGACGGTCAAGCTGGGGCTCAAGCTACTGGCTGAGCGAACAAGATTCCAAACCTCGCAGTGGCGGCCTTACATTCAAAACCTTCCCAAACGGTTTACCGTACCGATCTTTTACTCTTCAGAAGAAATTCAAGCGCTTCAATATGTTCCTCTCATGCACCAGGTGGGATATTAAATTGTTCCTGGTGCTCAATTTCCAAAGCAATATCTGTTGCTCCACTTTGGGTTGGTACCTTTTAAGTAGCTGCTGATTCCTCGCAATCCAGGATTGTTTTATGAATCTAGGTCTTGGCATTCAAACCGTCTTGCTGTATGATACGATTGGTTAAGCCCTTTTAGAACACACTGCTTATATTTCAGCTTATTGTTGAGCCCGATGTTGGAATTATAGGTCCACAACTTCCCCTAATGGCTCTTACAATAATTTCCCTGCATTCCTTGATATTTGCAGCATATCTACTCACTTCGCAGTCTGCTCTCTGCCTTGCAGGTACAGAAGCGGATCCGGTTTCTGAGTGAATTTGCATCAGAGACCATGCCAAATGTAATTGGACAGGGACCGCAGCCTGATCACCCGTTTAAGAAACACCAAGTACTTCCTCATGCTCTTGCTTGGTCAATGGCAGCTGTGTCTAGCCGTGCGTTTCATGTGCACAAATCTGGAGGAGGATCATCTCTTCTGCCTTTGGTGGACATGTGTAATCATAGCTTTGCACCCACTGGACGTCTTGTACAGCACAGCTCCTCTCCTCAGTCTCTCCCTGTACTTGAGGTTAGTTGAAACGTGGAACTTTATCTACAACATCCTGGTGTTTTGATTCCTTACCGAATGGGGTGTTGTGATCAAGTGTCTGCAAGCGTTGTGATGTGTGATTCATCATATTTAAATCATCTGAAAGTAATACTGCAGTTGCTTGTCATATCACATGACAACAATTCAATCCTCTTCTACATGTGTCTAGGGTTCTACCTAACTTTCTGTATTAATGGAGCGGGTAGCTTGATGCTGTCACAAAATATTATCTTGTTATGAGGATGAGGAACTGAAATATGTGGCAGGTAGTAGCAGAAAAAGATCTGGATGAAGGGGAGGACGTATTCCTGAATTACGGGTCCCTGAGCAATGACATCTTGCTTCTCGATTATGGCTTTGTTTTACCCAATAATCCAAATGATCGGGTGGAGCTTCGTTACGATGGTCAGCTTCTCGATACGGCTTGCCTTGTGGCTAAAGTGGACAGCTTATCCTCGTTCAAACATCCAGCTCAGTGGCAACAGGAGCTTCTTGAGCGTTTACAACTCTATGGACCTGGCGCTTCGCAATCGGTAGTCCCCTTTCCTTAGCAAATGCTCCGTTACTGTGCGATCGGAATTGGTTTGTTGATTTTCTAACCTTGTTGATTTGGCTGATCCTTCAATACTAGTACATAAACAAAGTATAAAAGCCCCGGCTAACTCCGTGCCAGCAGCCTTTTTATGTTGATATCATCCATTTTTTGTCACTAGTTGGCCTATTTTACAAAAAAAGAGTCCGATACCGTCGCCGCGTGAATACACACGCGGCTCTTGACGAGTGAGGCCTAAAGGGCTGCGAAGACTGTTGCCTTTCATTCATTTTTTTTTCTACCAAAAATAGGTATTACAGCCGAGCATTTCTATTTACTTGAGTCAAAGGCATGGCATAGATCACATATAGCCACGGGAATCTATGGCTAAATCATATTTTTTTTGCTTCATGTATGACTTTTATTTCTGGTGCTATTTCTATGCTGCGCGCCCTTTATTCGTTATACGAAGACAGCTTTTTTCTTTGTAGTTCACGAATGAATGAAGGTTAGTTAAATTCACCTAATTTTCGTCGACACGACAGACGTAATGTGCAAGGTAGTAGATTACTGTTTGGCACTTTATTCAGGTCTCATCCTGTGGGCATGTTTCTCCGTGCATTTGGGTATTAGACGAAGCAGTGTTTTGTAAAGCCGGGACGCGAATCTTTGCTTTTTCTCTGTCCCTCTTATGTATTCCTTTTTATTTTGTATCTTTGCTAATGGGGTGTTAATGCTCGCAGGTTACATTGGGCGGCACTGAGCTTGTGGAAGGTCGGCTGCTGGCGGCAGTGAGGTTGATGCATGCCCAGGATTCAAATACTCTAATCGATGTGGATTTGAAGGCACTACAAATTTGGGATCGAACACCTCCACTTGGCGTTATGAATGAGCGAAGGGCCATACGCACTCTTATAGGTCTCGGTATGCTCGCCCTTACTGCATTTCCAACGGTGATACAAGAGGATGAAAGTGAACTCGTTAAAGGCGGCATTTCAGACAATCTTCGTATAGCAACTCAATTTCGGATACTCAAGAAGCACCTGCTACTTGAGACAATCAAAGGCTTGAAGGCCAAGTATCCATCGTAATTGTAATGAAGAAACTGGTATGGACTCTTGCTGTTTCTAGATTAGTGCTAGACTTGGCTGTGTTTGAATGATGAACAGGCCATGATTTCGTTTAGTACAAGTTAAACCCGGAAGCAACATATTGTAGCAAAGATTCAATTACTGCGGAATGCTTAAATTGGCATTAGTTTCTCTACACAATTAAAGCTTCTTACCTATGTCCTCTTGTGTTCTCCAATATTGTCTTGATGAGCAATAAATTGTCTTATGTTTGCTACTTCCTACAGTCAGCTTCGAGCACAAATAGATATGTATTTCACCAGGAAATACAATTATCTCAGGACACAATTTCTTTTGCGACCTATCTGAAGGGAACGTATGATTCGTACATGTAAGGAGCATTAACGTCCCAAGTTGGAGGATAAACTTTAGGTGGAACTTTTTGACCAGCAGCAGGCATTTTCGAAGGGTCTCCTGGATAAAATTGGTATCCGCGGTCATGACCTAGAGTTGAATAAACAACCATCCGAAGTTAGTGCATCAAGGCAACCACAAATCATATTTTTTCATCTACAGAAATACATTTCACCCGCTTGGAGAATGCTAATGACTCCAATTTCCAAACCCTGAAAGCCTCTAGTTTATGCTCAAGGTTCTGTAGACCTTGGCGTTCTATAGACTGTTAAGGAGTGGTCAAGACAGTTGTGTATGATGATTATAGACGAAAGAGGAACACTGACCTTGTTTCATATCACAATGCTTTTGGTTCTTGTCTTCAGGCTCATATGCGTAATGAACGGGGAATGGATTATAGGTTGCTGGGTCGCGTGGAAATGAGATTAGCTTGGGAGGGTAGACTACTCGTCCGAAGTCACCGGCAGCATTTTTTTTAGCGTGATCACCCGGATAAAATTGATGTTTTATTCCATGCCCTACAAGTTCTCACAAACATGTTCAGAGTTAGTGTCATTGACGAGAGTGAAGTCTCAACCAATGGAGTTGGAACGCGACAAGAAACATGAATAATCAGGTGGGTGGAATAATCCTGTAACACTTCATTGTAATTGATTATCATTTATGATCACTCTCTAGACTTTCAAAGCCTGCTTCATTAAAATTTTCCTTTCCAATTTTTTGAGCTCGGTAGTAAGGTCTATCTTATGACGAGGTAATATTAGACCAAACTAAATACTTGCATACCTTCCTTCAAATTGCAATGCCGTTGGTCTTTTATTTTAAACTCGTCTGCATGAGGGAAAGGGAATCCTTCAAATGATTTTGGATCTCTTGGAAAGCTCAAGAATCTCTGCACAGCGTCAAGCACAGGAAGAGCTGAAGACGAGATTCATCACAAGCAGCTCTTTTATTAAGTTCAAACGCTATTTGCGGCAAACACACTGCAATTCACACTTGATCTGGTGTTGGTATTTGTTCCAAGTGTCTTACCCTTGGTAATTTCCCATGTGGATCATCCTCGTGCCTTTCGAATGGCCAGTGCGTTTCGACAAAAGGCTTTGGCTGCAATTCAGATTTATATTTGTAAGTCCATTCTACATGCCCTTGGTTATCAAGATACTTAGAAGTTTACTTAAAGTGAAGAATGATATTGTGCAGCTTACACATCTTTGAGCGCGTCGCTCAAGATTATTGCATACACTTGGCTGCCCTTCTCCATACTGTGAAATGCCATAAAACCAGATTTTGTAAGTCCTAAATCCCAATTGGACATCTTGTCAAAGTGGGTGTTTTGACGATGAAGGAACAAACTCGTTCTCTGATTTCTTTGTTTATGCATGCCCACCATGATAAAGCACTATTTGTCGATAATTGTTTTGGAATTATGTGAAGGCTTTTGTTACCTTAACGACGACCTTGTTGTCGCTTGTAGCGAAGGGAGCTGCGAAGGCACAGCTCTCGCGGATAATAGGAGGCTTAGGGGGCGGTGGACTCATTGGTCGAAACTTCGTTTCACCAGGTTTGCGATTCCAGGGGCTTTCATTCCACTTATTGTCTGGCTGTTAAATCCAAGTAACACCACATAAATGACATTGAATCAATACTTTGACAGCTATCTTCAACTATCTAATTTTGTAATCGTCCAAGGAAATATTTTGACTAACAATTCGCACTAGTGATAATGTTGCTAAAACTTGATTTAAATCTTACATATTTAACGTCGAAAGTCCTTGACTCTTTGTGATGTTTGTGATGATCATAGTCCAATTCCCAGTTCAGACTCTCGTAGTTTTGCTTGTGAACCTGTGGCAGCAATTCAGAACCCGCATCGATGTGACCTCGACAATAGCCGCACGACTTCATGTGCTGGTGCTCGTCCTTCTCCCAGGGTGGTATTACTATCACATCTGTCTACTGCCATCACCAACCTTAGGAATTTTAGTGACACAAATTCCATAAATCTCAAAACTTATAGACAGTGAAACTGCTAATGTCACTGTCAACCCCCAGGCATATTAGAGAGTGTAGATATTCAGACCTCTTCTTGCAAGGGCTCATTATTGTAAGTTGCGAAGGGAGCATTGGCCGAGGTTGACAATATCCAGGGGTTCAACCCAGGTCCTCTGGTAGGTCGGGAGTGATACAACAGCTCGTCGTGCTCCCATGGTCGAATGGCAGGCTCCCTCCACCAAGCGCGGTGTCTGTAATGCGGATCTGGCTTGTACTCTTTGGGCTGGTAGCGGTGGACGCCTTTGACGTCGTCATCGAGCGCGAATGGGGCTCCCAGGGGATCGTATGGCACCCCACCTCCCTTGCGCATCTTTTCCTTGATCTGCACATAGTTAACATAGTCTGATCTGTCGAAGCAGTATTTGTGATGGTGGTGGCGTATGTGGGGAGGTCCCGGCTTTGACGTCGGGGAGAAGCTCAATTGCCCGGACACTTGCGGCATGGTTGCTATCTGGTTAATTGAATTTGTTGATGCTCAGGAAGTGGCGCAAACTTTTCCACTCAACCTGCTTGCACTATTAGTTTTTGAAGTGCTGGAGGTATTCATTCTTTCTGCACTCAACCCTCATAAGGAATTAATGATTGTTCAACGTAGTGGATTAATCATGAAAGCTTGTGCATGGCTCGGGGAGTTGAAGTTGAATGCATAAATGCTCCCTGTAGAAGCTCTTTGTTGACCTCGCCATGTCTCAGAAGGATGTGGTGTTCAAAGGTTAATGATGGAAGTGAAGCTCAGCAAAAAAACCTGGAAGGACGTGATGCTGAGATGGTCCAAGGAAGTGAGTGCAATTTTGACGGAATATAGTCAACAATTGGCTGTTTAGCATGGAAGATGCAATTTCTGTGTGGAGAGCAGAGGAGTGAATCGATGAAATTTAAACGTAAACGAGGCATGCAAAGAGAGTCAAAGTGAAGGATGGTGGAGCCAGGTGTGGATATTGCAACAGTAAAGATTTGAAGGGGCAAATCAATGAAGTGACGATTCTGGGCATAGAAATCCAGGTCTGTTAAGTTCAACCTGAGGTCGTCACTGTCAAACGGAACCTTTGGTAGCTCCCTCGCCTTGAGCCATGTTTTATCAGGGTGAAATTTGCCCATCTTGCCATGTGCTCATTTTCCAGGTCCATGTCACGAATTTATCCTAGCGACGTTATGTCAGGGCAACCAATGATGGGGCAATTTGGCATATGATGTTCTGTCGTCCGTACGTGTTAACTGACCGCCAGGAACTGGTGCTTGTGTGCGTAGACCTTTGCTTCCCAGCCCTTTGCTTATGTGTGTTGCTCGGATTAGCGATATTGCCTGGTCTTCTTGTACCAAGAGTGCAGAAAGATTTCCAGGCGTCAGAAGGGCGAAATTTAGTGTCGAGCCGGTGGACAAAGTGTCCCAGACATGCACTTCCTTCAAGCAGTTTTCGATGCCAGACACAACCTCTTCCAGCATCAAAGTCACTTCATGAGTAGCCGCATTTCTGTTCATCACCACCCAGGGCGTCAGAGCATATCAGTAGGTTTTAACGTTTTAACTATACTACGTTGTGCTCATGCATGACGAGGAGGTTACAGCGTAATTTAGGAACAATTCTAAACTATATAATTCAGTGAGGCAATAAGTAAATTTTGTAAAGTTACATGGAGAAGATAAACAGGTTCCACTTTTATGCTAGAGAAATATTAAAGAAAATATTCCTTACTCTTGTTACCATTTTGTTACCTGGACAGGATCTGATTGGTACATTGTATGTACAAAAGAGCATAAATATTCTGGTCAATCATATCCAAGGAGAACGCTGAACATAGCACTTAATTCTGCGTCGACTGAATCAGGAGATATGATTCAAACGGCGTTCCAAGAATAGGAACTGCTTGCATGGACGTCATGACGAAGAGAATGTCAGACACAAAATGTTGAATGCACAGACAACCCTAATAGATAAGTGACTACAGATCTGTAACCTGTTGTATTGGCAATTCCTATGTACACTCAGCCATTTCAGTGAACAGCAATGGTATTGATCAGTGGAACCCATTAAATCATAACCTTGAAAATTACTGGAGTGTAAAGGCTGCCAAAAGAGTGACTAAGGCCATACTCATTTGTGTGGATTCAAACCATCTCTATAGACATGCCGCGGTTCTTCGGTTTTTTCGGGACTCAAAGAAAAAACTGTACAGCAGGAGTTCACTCTTATATTGATATCAATCACAATTCAATATCGATACGGCACCTGTACGGTAAGTGTCAAGCATTTTAAATATACTGTACAACAGAGCTGAGCAACAGGTGGCCATATTTTGAGTGGGGAATGCTAGGACATGAGCGATGAGCCGTGAGCCATGTGCCGTGAGCCATGTGCCGTGAGCGAGATTCCATGAGCTGTGAGCGGATGACTTACTGTATTTAGTATGTGCATTTCATTCATCAATGGAAATATAATCATCCAAAACGAATGAAAAAATTGCAAATGAACAAAGCAAACTTCAAATAAAATGATGAATATAATCATTAGGAATGGAAAGCTGAGGTTCAAAAAAACGGCTCATCAAACCGAGGGAGAAACTTCCAAGCCATGGCCAGGTAAATAAGGTTCAATTATCGGCTATGGCTTTGCAAGCCATGGCAAACAACCCCGCAGTAGGCATCTCATATTTTTGCTTATTCACTTGGCCCATCTCAACACAGGTCAGTGTTCTCTCCTCACAATTACTCCATGGAATACAACCTCACTGAACACCTCCTTGATGATGCTATATTGACGTATTGATTCTACAAAGTCCTTGGAATCGTGTCGGGCAGGCATTGGATTCAAAAGGAAACCGGGGTGCTGATCCGATTCTGAAGTAAGTCCATATTTCACTGTGTCATTAGAGGCTTGGGAATTGAGTGTCACATAATTCTTTTGGCTATCTTGTGCAGATTTGGAAACAATGTAGATAGCTCATAGTATCATGCACATTCGTATCAATGGTAGATAGCTCATAGTGGGAGATAGACACACTGCGACATCACTATTGTCCAGCGGTTTCTAGGTAAATTGCTTTGTACTGTTCTTGTATTGTAGTCTCCTCGTACTGTAGCCTCCCTTGTATTGTAAGTAAAGTGCCTTGTACACTCCGCTAATGGGGTTTTAGACAGTCACTGCAAAGTGCAACGCCGTGGGTAAGTTCATAAGCCAAATTATGGGTTGAATAAGAAGTTTGCTAAGTGAGCTTCACATTTTTTTTTTCGGCTATCATATCCTCCTGCAGATTTGGAAACTTTGTATATAATTGACACATTCGTGTCATTCACAGAAAGTTCATTGTACGAGATAGACACACTGCAAAATCAGTATTGTCCAATTGTTTCTAGGTCAATTGCTATGTACTTTCCTCGTATAGTGGAGTCATTTTCATTTTGATATTCCTTTAATATATTTTCAAGACTCCAACCGTCCGGATAGGAGATTGTGATTCTTGTAAGTCCATGCAAGTTCTTGTAACGACAAGAAGTTTCTTCCAAGTCTTATCTAAATTTCCAGAAAGAATTGTCTTGTATAGTTACCTTCAGAAAGGATGTATGCCTTAGACACGCAATGCATGAGCTACTGAAAATGATCTATAAACTTCGTTTAATCTAATGAGATTAAATTGTGGGTTATTTTATAGGTTCGTGGCATCGTTGAAAACAGATTTAACAATAAGGTCACTGACTCCGGAAGTAAGCATATCTAACTTCAGCTCAGGATTAAATAGCAATCTTTACGAATAAAGTAAGACCCTCTTCTACATTGTCTGTGTTTTCTATCAGTTATGGGGCCAAGACTTAAGTGTACTCACAATCGAATGACTCACATTAATAGTGTGTTTGTTCTCTAGAAGAATTTTATTACCGCTACACTGTAAAGAACAATTGATTTGACCACGTGGCTTTAGTGGCAATCAGGAATCGATACAGTCTTTAGAATTCAGTCGTGTTAGAACTCTTTGACTCCATCCAAATGTTGAGTCAATCAAAATCCTTTTATATTTGGGGTGATTACCTTTCCTAGTACTATGAATTTCAGTTTCCAAGTATTCTGCTTTTGAATTGTTGAAAGTCTCTGCGAATTTTCACTCTCAAGATTGTATGATAATTTTCTATGCAGGAGGGAAAGAAGAGAGTCGAATGTGAGTGATGGAGAGGGAAAAAATAAAGAGAGGAAAGGAGGAATGGTTTGCATCAGAGGTTTCTTTGCCCAAGTGGGGGTTGGATCCCTCCAGAGACTACAACCATGTAGAGAATTCAGAGTTGGAGAGGATGTTTGGTGAGAAAAGGAAGAAGATAGGATATTTCTATCCAAATGCAAAGTCTACTAGAGTTCGAGAGCGGATAGATGAATTATTTCCTGCCATTTATCAATGTCCTAAAATGCCGAAAACTCAGTGTATCTCAGAGTCCTTCACAAGAGCAATAGTTTCTGAGGTGTGCCATGGCTACCCTATGAATTCGGCTCAGTATGCTGAGGAGAAGTGGAGGGCAAAGAAAAGTGGATAAAACAAGGACAGTGCAGTGATAAAGTATGGAGCTCAAGTGTCAAACGATTTGTACTATGGATTAGTGAAGGCAAGATTTGAGACAGAGTTACGAAAATCAGAGCTTCAGCACAGTGAGGTAGAGGATGATTACAGCGACCGTCATATTTTCATTAGCACTTTGATGTCCAAGCCAAAAAATCCAGCATGTGGAGCTGAAGCTGAGAAAATCAAGAAAAGCATTTCAAGTCTGCGAGGGAAACTGCAAGCTTCGGAGGATGTTCTCAAAAACATCGAGGACAGTGAACAACATGTGCAAGAAATGAAGAGGGAGAAAGACCGCATTGTAACTTTGAAGTACAGGTTAAAGAAGAAGGAGATTGCGTTGATTGACACAAAAGGTGAGATAATTGAAGCTACGGAGGAGCTAAAAAGACTTCAATCAGTCATGGAGGACCTTCAACGAAAATCAGATCAAATAAGAGAGAAGCTGAACAAGATGGCTAAGTTACTCCATATTACCTTGACCTTGCGTACAAATCGACATGTTGAAGGCAATCAGTCTGGTTGGAGTAGTTTCGAGTTGAAAGTCAACCAATGTGCTTTGTGTGAGTCCACCTTCACTCGGATGGATATTATTGTCGCACCATGCCACTGTACATACCATCCGTGGTGTGTTGTCATGCAATGCATGCTAGAAGATGAATGTGCTGACAAGGTATGCAAGGAGAAATTCACCGAAAGTTGGAAGCAAAGTCTCGGCCTCGACATTATGCTAGGTAAAAAAAAAACACATCTCCTCTTCCAGTAATATTCTGTTTGCATTATTTCAACATGTAGATAATACGTATGTCTTGGTTCGTTTGCATTTCTTTTACTGCTTCTAAATGCATCTTAACTAATAACAAAGCATATGTAATTTCTAATGGACAGAATATTACATTGAGAAGCGACCTTCTGAAAGTCAATTGACCAAGCGGAAGCGCAAACATACAAACTCAGACATTGGAGGCGTAAACTTTTCCAAAAGAAAGAGAAAGTGAAAAAAACAATAGATGAGCCAGATCCAATTACTGGTGAGTAAATCATTTCATAAGACTGAGATTAATTTCTCTAGTAGGATAACAATCGTAGAAACCTACTCAGATACTAAAATGTGGTTAAACATGGTAAATAACTTTTCAAATTCTCAAGTTCAGTTGTTGTCCCGAAGTTAACATCTAAGACTGTCACAAAGTTATGGTTGGTCTATTTGCAATTTTACACTAATTAGAAGTTGTAACAAGTTGTATGCAATAACTATGTTATCTGACTGGTTTGTTTGTATCTAAATCTCTGTTATTTGATTCCAGCAGTGTATCTAGCATGAACTCTGAATTACTAAAGTTGTTACTGATATTGGTGCAGATCATAGATTTTGAAGAGCACATGTGAGACTTCTAGGCTGCGCATGAGGAGCACAAATATATATCATTGCATAGTCTGATGTTAAGCTTTCAAAAAACAATGCCGGATTTAAGTCTAAACTCTTGATAGAAACTTTTATACATAAGTTGATATATGTCACTGACTCAAAAATTGGTGTGAACAAATACTTTGAAAGGTTCTCTGAGAAACAAAGGTGTTATCAAATAAATGTGGCTTCTTGATTTAACTGCATTCGATATTAACCGCACAAATGAAATATACAATCACACATGAATTTCGACTCTAGAGGGTAAATAAGAAGACATAAAACAAATTTGGTAACTGTAACAGAGGGACAAAACTATGAAACACAAATCAATAGCAGTGGACTCGCTTCTAAATTACTGCCTTCATACCCATTCGGCACAGAATGGCTAACTCGATGCCAATAGCAGAAAATGGCTATTGTAAATAAATCAATCCCTTTGTACCTGTTTGGTAGAGAATAACTGCATTGACTCTAAATTTCCTAAAGTATTACAATTCAATATTAACTAAATTTCTTCATTACTGAAATCTAGTCAATAATTCAGAAATTGAGAAGACATCAAGCCTCGTTGGCGAATGGTGACATCAAAAGGATCACGGATTGTTTTATAGGAAATTCTCAAAAAGTGAATTTAAATTGATAGCTGCTGACCTGTTCGGCACCAAACCTCTACAGATTGGCTAATCTGAAAGCAAATGGTTTGGGACAAAGGAAGGGTCAAAAAATCCAAACACTTGTCCTGTTCTGTACCAAACGCGTATTGAGGGACCAATTTAAACTTTAAATTTTCCAGAGAAGTAAAGTGGGGCCATACACCAAGTTCTGTACCGAACGACTACTGAGGTCCCAATATTGTAACGATCTGGTTTCAAGTGATTGATATCTATTTCGATATTTAATTGAGAATGAATGAAGGTGTTCGTGCCGAACTGCATTCTTAGTCCATACTTTATGCTTTGACCATATACTAAGCTGTGATGCAAAAAACAAAATTTACATAGAATATTTGATCAAATAACACTCTTATTTAGCATTTGGATATACAAATACGTTTTCTATCTTCATCCAAATACAGTTATTTCATTTATCATCCCATTTAACAAAAACATTCTCTTAAAATGGATATTAATAAACAGTTGTATTTAAGTCATAAACATGGTGATAATATCGACTAATTTGATATATACCATATGCAGTATATACATATATCTTCAAATTATCTATATAATAATAAATATATTGTTCTAATTTTAGAAATGCAAAACATCAACATATATATTAAAATAACCAAATATATGAATAAAAATTTTATAAAAAAAGATATGTTTCGACAAATACATTTTTATATATACTACTTATATATATGCGTATATATGTTAATATGCTTTACTGATATTTATCTCTATATAGATAATAAAAAGAAAATCCATACAAATATATATATATATATATATATATATATATATATATATTTATAATTGTGGATGTGCTTGTCATATATATTAATAGCTACAATATCAATTGAAACTGATGGTATAAACAATTATGAATAATGCAATCTATATTAAAGATTTTATTACCCATTCATTATATATGCTTATAGAAAAGTACAAATATTAATATATTATGTATACTTCAATATATATATATACATATATATATATATATTTATATATATAAATATATGTATATATGTATATATAAATATATATATATATATATAATTATATATATAATTATATATATAATTATATATATTTGTATATATTTATGAATATTTCTGTGTGTGAAGGCTTATACACAATAATTGAATATATATAAAAATACAAATACTTTTACATATATTAACATTTATATATATTAAATACATACATTGCCTTAAATACATACATATATTTTTTTAACTGGTATTTAAATATGATATGGATTTGTATAATTTTTTTATTAAAATTTATTTCTGTACAAGTACATATATAAGAATTCATATTTATTTTTATACACATAATTTAAATCATATTATTAAAGATCTCAAGTGATAAAATCGCAACATGGTTTTATTTATGAAAACATAATGTTATAAAATATTCATATAAAATCTTTTAATATACTTACATGCATTTTTGCGTGTATTTAACTTAATTATTTTAAGATCATCAAACATTATTAATATAATATAAAGGATATATTAATTTTATATTTATTTATAAACAAACTATCTAAGCATTATTTTGAGTATCAATTATTGTTCAGTTTATTTAGCAAAATATAATTACGTCTTTTCAAAGTGTATATATATATATATATAGAATACCTTTGAAAATTTAAATATCACAAGATTCAGTTTTGTGCAATCACAAGAATTTATATATAGTTATCAATTTGAAACGTTAAACTATAGGCGTCCGTTCAAGAGGTCCAAAACAAAACACAATCGATTAATTTAACCCCTAACTATCCTTAAAACCCAAAATGGGTTTTTGCAAATTCGGGCAGCCTAGATGGGGAGGTTAAAAGTAATATTTTTTTTCAAGATTTTTAGTGGATGCTCCCTTTATGGTAAGGTCTATGTAGTAAAAAATTTGAAGCCAAATTCTAATTTTAGAACCTTCATCTAGAAATTTTAGGTTTCAAGTCGAAAACGGGCAGTCTAAAATTAGGTCTTTTTAAAAAAACAAAAGTTGAAATATTTTCATAACCAAATCAATACTCAAGTTCCATAGTGACCCAAGTCAAAAAGTTTACCAATTTTACAAGGGCAGCCTCCAAAACTTACAAAGACAAGCTTCACAGTTTTTAGTAATTTGTAGTTGTATATATTATTACAATCACCATCCACAGCCAGGATTACAATAGGAAAATCGGAATCCTCCGAGCGATTACGGAGTGGAAGAGGATTTAAAGTAGATAAAACCTTGACCGTATTCTGCTGCCAAACAAATCAAGGTCAACGGTGGCGTTCGATATACAATGCGGTGTTTCATTTTTTAGAAGAAGCCTTCTTATCAATCACCAAATACATTGAGGTTACATATATCTAAATATTTTTAGATTTATGAATAATGATACCTAAACCGTTATTAATTATTTGGTCGATAAGAATAAAATAAAGTTCAAATTTTAATTCATAATGCATCTTTTTATGGAAAAAAACATGCAAATTATTTAGAAAAATAACAATGTGTTAAAGTCAAATATATATTATAATAACTTAAATATATATAAATACTTTACAACTATATTATACTTTGTTTATTATGTTATAAATTAAAAAGCATTTACCCAATTCTTCATTTATTTGTGTATAAAATTGTTGTCTTCACATATGGAGTTACCTTGAACTTCAATCAGATATGGTGTACTATCGTGAATGCTTTACTCGCATGAAGCCGCTTCATTTCATGAAGTCAAAGTTTACTCAAAGCGTAGTGTTGAATGAATATTTGGAATACGCTTTGTCGGTGATCTTAAGGATTCAAAGGACATGAGCGATGAGGTAGTGAAGGATTCTAAGGTAAAACGTCAACAACAATCACATTGTGCTTAAGCCGAAACATAACCTCATTAGCTTTGAAGAATGCACGCTGACCATGGAATGTATGACTTAAGAAAATACAAAGCAAGTCAAATATTTAGATTATCTGACCTCCACTGTTTGTTTTTTTTTTAACTTTTTGTACTATAGATATGGAATTAGAGCACATCAAGTCATTGAAAAAATGTTGCAACACCAGGATTAAATCCCAGTACATGCTTGAGTGGTGTAGGATGTGGCTTTCGGCAGTGGCCCGGGTGTGGAAGAAGAAAGCATCTGCACAATGCACTAGGGAAGAATGTTGATTTTAAAGGAAATACATCTCATTTTGGAACTCATGTGCACTCAACCGAATTGAAAACCTTAGAGCAAATGCATGGAGCATGAGCATTTGAAGTTATTGCAGAACTAATTGACAATGCACAAGATGCCAACGCCACATGGTGAGCTTCTAGTGTTAAGTATACACCTTTAAAAAGTGCATTGAATTATAAACAAAGAACATCAAAACTACCTTTAATTCATAAAAACCATATATACAAAAGTATATAATTCTTAAAATAAATCAAATGTTTAGTATTATTAAAAAATTACTATACTTCAAATCCATTTAGTAAAAACTCAACAAATATGATTTGCAAAATAACTTTGTAGGAGTATATCACATTTGCCTTTTTGATAAACAACTAAAAAAAAAATGATTTGCTTGTTTCTAAGACTGTTGCATCATTAAGTTAATACATAAATTAAAAATTTAGAATACTCTTGAATATGCGTAGTGATAAAGATTGAACCACAAGTCTCCATTTTGTGCAACCACAAGACCTGGTATATGAATTTATAATGAAATATTAATCATATGTATTGCAGACTTCTAAGATTTAAAATGGCAATCATTTATATTTAAAATTTAATATTTAAAAAACAAATTTTATATATATATATATTGATTAATAACATTAAAGATGTTTTTTAAAATATATAAACGTATATGTTTTTAATAGCATTATATAATTTAATAATATTAATACTTTGTATTTTATAAATAAAGTATATTAAACTTATATACGTGTCTATTGATGTTCAAATAAAATACATGTATATATAATAATATTAAATAATTATTTATTCAATTATTTATATATTATATATATAAGATTTTTTAAATATCTAAATATATATAGATCTTTGCATATTTATTTTTATTCTAATAAAAATATCTAGCTTAATTTTATAAGAACGAAATATATTTCTATATTTAAAATATTCTAACTCTTTATGATTATAAAAGTGTAAATATAATATATAAATAATTGAATAAATAATTATATATTTATATATATAATTATACATATTAATAAATAATTATAAATATACATTTGATTTACATGAATTAAATAGATGTCTTCCACTCTTTTATATACATTCTTAATAGAATTATTAAAAATCTAAAATTATTTTTAATTATTTTTAATAAAAACAAATATATATATATATATATATATATATATATATATATATATTTCTATTAAATATTATTCTATATAGAGATACCTAGATGTTTATATTTATGTCCATAAATAAATATATAACCATAAATATATATCTATTTATATGTATCTATAGTTTTTTTTTAATTGTGGGAATACAAAAATATATTCGTATATATATACATTATTGTAGAAAATTACTTTTTATGTCAAAATAATAATCCTTAGTTTTAATTTATAAGCTTATTATATTATATATTATTCTATTAGATATACAATAGTAACAATAAATATAAAATAATTTTTTTAATAACAACTACATAATTTTTCACATGTATACATATATTACATAAGGTAAACTTAATTATATATATATTATAAAATATGAATATTTACATATACGAACATAGATTTATTTATAAATTAATAAGTATATATACAAAAGTGAATGAATAAATATCAATCCGATTATTTATTTATATATTTTTACATATATGAATTCTTATACCTATAGAGGTATAATTCTAAGTAAATAAATAAATCAATATCTTTATACATAGATATATGTATATATATAGGGTTGAAGTGTGTGTATATATATATATATATATATATATATATATATATATATATATATATATATATATATATATATTTATAGATATACATATTTTTATGTTCTTATATTTCTACATAAATTAATTTATATATTGTTTGCCTATTTATTTATATATATAAAAATTCTATATTTTTTTTAAATTATATATATATATATATATATGAGTAAATTTTTATATATCTCTATATTTAATACATTTATTTATATTTGTCAGTTTTATACGAGGATCTGTCAGTTCTGTATATCAGTCATTCTGACCAAACCTCTAAATATGAATCTGTTCATTATTGGAAGTTCCTTACACTACATAGTTTTCAGGACCGTCTCCACATTCCATCATTCGAAGTATCGCAATGGCTTCAACAGTTGTCTCTTTCCGTCTTCTCTCTTTGTCTGTTCGATTTGTACTTCATGTTGACGATGATGGATATGTTGTTGTTGATGAGAGAATGTTGTGTCCTAGATTTCAATTGCAGGACTCATCATTGATTGTTGAGAAGGAAGAGTTTGATAGTGCCGGATCTGTGGTTCGAACTGTGTATCAGAAGCCTGAACTTGTCGATGGCAGGACCACCTATAGAGTCTGTGCGCGTTCTTATACCATCATTGGAGGTTATCAGGCCTATGATATGTCACAGTCTTCCACTCTGACTCCTCGCTCCTGTCTAGGTCGTACTAGACGCACTCCACTTTATTATAGATTACCTTCAGTGATTGAAATGCCAGAGAATTCCATTCATATAGTAAGTTTTGACGATGATGAGGATGCATTTGGAGCCCCATCTTCTTTAAAGGAGCGGAGAGTGAAGACAGAGATTAGCGACAGTGAAAAGATTTTGTCCTCTCCGTCTTCGGATAATTTCAAGGATGACTCCTTTGTGAGTGCAGATACAGTGTCTAAGTCACTTGTTTCCGAAACTCCATCATCGGACACAGGACGATCAGATTCGAAGAACTGCGTTGGAAGTGAGACTCCTTTAATTAACATGTCTCATTCGGTTTCTACGACGGGCTGTCAGTGAGTCTCATGGAAAGGGTTCCACTACTGCAGTGCTGTCAGAGACCTCACTTTCGGCATTCGTCAGCATCTACGATTCCATTGTGGCACTTAGGAATCAGCGGATGTCAAAGAGTGATTTGAAGTCAGCGGATCTCTCTTTGTTTTCACATCATAAGGTGAAGTATCTTCCTGTCAAGTTTGATGGGAATTGAATTTTTTTGAATTACCCAATTTACCTGCGGTTAAAGAAGGAGGAGCTGGATTGTTGGATGGCATGGATTGTAGAAGTGATGGTCATGCTTGGACTGAGACATCGACGACGAATATTTTTGATCCCAAGTCTCAGTTATCATTCAAGTATGTAAAGTGTCTTGGACATTTGCGGTGTTTGAATGACACCTGCCCACACATTGAACGGACTGGAGATTACAACGACCTTTATAGGGAAGGGTCGACTCCTGAGGTTCTTACGCCAGGCCCTAATCCAAAAATGCCTAAAAGTGGTATCTTGTTTGTCGTTTCTGCAAGACTGCTCCGTCCTGTTTGAAATTGTGCTCCTGTAAGATGTATTATATTGTTTCAAAGAACCCTGCCATGTCAAGAGCTGCCGTTCATTTTGGCAACCATAATCATCCGGTTGCGACTGGGAGTGTAGGGAGGCATTAGATATGATTTGAGATGAAATATTGAATCAGGTGTCGCGTATACCGAATGCCAAGGTTAGTGCCATAGGAATGGCAGTTGGTCGAGAGTTGCTTTTGAAGGGCCTTGTGGATGAGAGTCGTGAAGGAAAGAAGTTAACGGAGGATGAACTAAAACAGATTTTCGATAAGTGGGCAAAGCTTAGCACTCCTAGCATTTGGAATATGATTGCCGAGGCTAGGAGTTTCTGTGGTCAAGGGGGGTACATTGACAATATCTTGAAGTTGAAGAAGTCATCGACTTATGACTACATTCACGACAGCGTTTTCCCTGGACAAGGCAAAGATCTAGTCTACCTATTTAAGATGTCAACTGCGGGGTTGGAAGTGGAGTTGACCTCGTTAAGAGGATGCAACCAAGAGGGGACTTGGAGAACGAATGGGTGATGTTCGACCACGTCAAGAGAGTGAAGGAGTGGTCGACACTTGGCATCCATGTTTACGATCCAGACTATGGCAAAGTTATGACCATCGCTGTTTGCGATATGCAGTCGGAATCGGCTCAGGCCCAGGAAAGAATGTGGTTATCCATGTTGAATATGCTCGAGCAGCATGGCGTTTCTATCGTCAATTTCAAAGGGTTTATGGCAAATTCTGCCCAGGCAAACTTCAACGCTGTGCGAACGATTTTTGGATCAGTGAACCCGAAGGACAAGATGGAGGGGAAGGAACGAACGTGCCAGTTTCATTGGTCGATGGCCCTCGATCGTCACACAAAACAACTCATAAAGCCAGAACTCCAACAAGTCCATCTGAAGCTTTGTCATGATTACCGGAAGTCAAGATCGAAGTCGGACGCAGATGCCGCTTTAGCTTCTATCAAAGCGTGGTGGTTTTCGTCTGGTGCAGTTGCCGAAGGGTCGTTGAAGGAGCTCTGTGACTGGATCAACTTCTGGCATTTCAGATTTCACCAGTGGGGATTTCACGTCTCAGAGGTAATTAATCACAATACCTTTAGTATAACATTTTTCTTCTTCTGTTTTTTTTGACCTAAATTTTGACGTTCGTTACAGAAGGGTGTAAGCATGGTAAAGTGGACCAAAAAAGTGCTTAACTATTTGTTAGTTTCAGCCCTTTTGCAAAAATTGCACAAAAGTGACGGAAAGATGTAATTGAAGTCAATTTTCTTTTGCTAATATGGATTCTCAACTTGTTTTTCTACAACTTGGAAAAGTTTCGTGCAAAGTAGACACTTTAAAGTTATTGTATGAAGGCTTTAAATCCAAGCAAAGTGAATGCAGTCATTTGGAAAAGTGAACATAATGTTTTAGGATTTTGTCTGAAATCACTTTTAATTTCGTGGTGCCCTCTGTATATTTAAGAGGTATTCTAAAATAGTCAATTCACATACTCATTAATTGGTTTAGCGTTCCAAAAGTACCGCAAGGATGTTATTTAAGAGGGTCACTTCCGCGGTACTTTTTGTGACTTTTTTTTCACCGAACATTATTTTTTAAATTGAAAAAAACATCCTCTAAAGACAACAGAGGGCACCAGATGAAGAAATCAAGACATTGGAAAAGTTCATTTTCATGATTTAGAACTAGTGGTCAAATTTTGTTTCAATTCAAGATGTTTTTTTTATGAAGATGTGTGTAAGATACCTTGCAACACCCTAAAAAGTGACTAAAATGCTCAAAAACTACACCAAAATGCTCAAAATCAGCTTTGAGCTTTAAAAAACAGCACACTTCATATTCACTTGTTAGTGGTCACATGTTGCACTTTGTGGTCCACTTTATTGTGCTTACACCCAGAACGCCCAGTTCTCGTGCCCTAATTTCACCCGTTCGGTACAGAACGACCTCTTTCCATGCCCTAATTTTTAAGGTTCGGTAAAGAACGACTAGTTGCCTTGCCCTAAGTTTCGTCGTTCGGCACAGAACAACCTTAGTTCCTGACTTGAAATCTATATTTGATGAAATTATACTTTTTGGTAAATTAGCTTGGTCATTGCAGTTCTTTACAGAATGACTCCTTTGCCTTTGATTGAAACAAGGAATGGTAAATTCTGTACATTATTGATTGTTTTAAATTACTCGGCCATTTAGCATAGTCGAGGCTGTTCTGTACCGAACGACTTATTCGGTGCTGATTTGAGCTGTATTTCATTTTAAAAGTATCTTCTAACTTGTTTTGTTTTAAAGCCATTTGACTTGGTTTCGACTGTTCGGTGGACCGGGAATGTATATTTTTTGAAATAACACTTTGTTGTTAATTAGCTTGATGCATGTCGTTCTTTACAGAATGACTAAGTTGCTTATGATTTAAAGCAAGTACGGTATTTTAATTACCTTATTAATCGTCTAAAATTACTTGGTTATTTAGCATGGTCTACTCCGTTCTGTACAGAACGACTTATTCACTGCTGATTTGAGCTTTACTTTATTTTTAAAATTATCATCCAACTTGTTTTGATATTGTGCGATTTGACTTGCTTTCGGCTGTTTGGTACAGAACTACATTGTTGTACCTGATTCGATGGTTCCACAATATTTTGTGAATTGACAACGATTTCTTAGATAGCCATATTTGTATGTTTTCTTTAGGTATAATTTGCATATTGTTACAAGTTCTTGATGTTTGTATACTTGTTTACATCTAACAACTTTTTTGTTTCCCAACAATGTAATGCACGCAGTTCCTTTCTCTTGAAGAAGAAGCATTCATGCCAACTTGTAATCTATCGCAGACTGTGCATAACAAGTGGCTGCAAGCGTCAGGTAACAATATGGTTGACTTGTATGACGCTACGCTTGACGATTACTGCAGAGCGGCTTTACAGTCGACTCAATTCCATAACTTTCTGAAGGGGCACCTTGGAGGATCTGGGCTTTGTAGAAATGTCCTGAAGTTGCGTGCAGCGAGTCGGAACGGTAATCCAGTGAAAATCGCTCAGATTGTTGGTCAGATCTCTGTCGATACTGGTTTGAATTCTCGAGTTCCTCACCTCGAAGGCGAGAGTATTTTTGGATCAGCAAAGCATAAGTTAGACCTTCCTCCTGGCGATGATGATGATTCTCATCGGCATGATTGAGTCAATTTTTCAATTCCAAAATTGGGAAAGAAGTCAACACCAGGGGCGACACGTGCCTTGAAGCGATCTTTGAAGACATCTGAAGTGGAATCGGTTATTGTGCCACCGGTTGTACCAGTTGTTACTCGAAACAACTTGCCAATTCGGGAGTCCCCATGTACTAATCGTTTGGAATGGCGCATAGAGCGTATTTCGCCACAATGCAAGGAACAGTGTAGGGGTTACAATGGTGATGGCAAGAGGTGCAACGCTCGCATTGCCAAGTACAGGCGACCCAATGTTGCTCCAACGTTTACCGGAATTTAGAGGAAGTTCAAATCCAATGACACGGAACAGAAGCAGTTCTTGTTTTGTCCCACTAATCTTCAGGCATGTGTGATGGGTGGGCGTTCTAAATACATCATGCATTATGCCGATGTGCCAGAGATCTGGCTAGTCATGACGGGTACTAATTTGACTCAGATTGAGATAGATGGTTTAGAATCTGCTGGTTTTAAGCTGGACGAGGGATTTGTAAGCCACGTGGATGAGACCAACGGTTTCACAGATGAAGGTCATGCGTCGACAATGCTTGGAGGACCCTCAGTTGATCGCTTCAAATGGAGTGATCCAATTTATTCTGAGAACGATGTCAACCATGTTCCAAGGCCTCCCAAGTCATCTGGGGATTATAGGCCCACTATGCGAGAGGGCAAGAAATTTAAGAATGCTGCGGAGCCATCAGCTGAGCATATTGCCAAATTTAACAGATCCAAGACAATCGAGTGTTACTTACTGAAGGCGAAAAAGGTCCCTCATCCAGGTTATGGATACGTTTTCACTGTCCACACTCCTGGATCTATTGCCAAGAACCAGCTATACGAAGTGACTATCGGTGATTTTCCAGCATGCACATGTCTTGACTTCGTCACAATGAAGACTAGTGCCCTTGGTCGTGGCCAGAAGAAATGGATCCTCTGCAAGCATCTATATTTCTGCCTTCAAAAGTTCATGGATTGTACTATGGAGGATAAGTTCATTCATTGCCCTGCTTGGACGTTCAATGAAGTCAGTATGTTGACAGATAAAGCTGATTGGTCTGGGGGGGAAGCAAAATAAAGTGTACCACAAAAGTGGTTAGCTCATTGCCAATTTCAGCCATTGTTGTAAACATTGAGAAAAGTGACATATAATTTTATGATATGTTGGAAGGGGCTTCGGGTATAGAAAATAGACTCGGTCATCTTGAGTGTACGAAATTTTGGAACCGTTGCGAGGCTTTTACGATGCCTTACGAGTCACGGCAAGTGATCCAAAGTGAAAACCGGTATTTGAAAAAGTGGACAAAAAAGAGTGCACAAATGTCAGAAATCACTTTTGACTGCACTGTACCCCCCGATTGTGAATTGCGGTTTCACAAATGGGTCTGAGCACACCCCTGGGGACTTTGTAGAGCCAAAAAGTTTCGTTTCGGTGTTTTCGGGGAGCTCTGCGGAACGAAACTTTTCTATGCTTTAAAGTGAAAATTTGAGGCATTTGAACATTTCTCCCCTAATTTAAGACTGACGTGGAGGGTACGGAAAAAAAAAATTTCAAAAAAACATAATTTTAAAAATGTAATTCCACTTAAAAATCACTGTGTTGAAAGTGGCATTGGAATGGCAGTGCCTCGGGAGAGTGCCACGCCTCACCTGGTGGTTCAGCGGTTCTTTGGGAACCTCATTACTAAGGCATCAAAAATGGCTGCCCACAGTCCATTGCGTTAATCGCCTGACAGAACAGTCTTCATGCCAGTTGAGACCCTCTTGAGGAGATGATCTGTTAACCTCTGGAATGCCGATAGCTCCAATTGGATTCGGGAATGTCATGGTACGATATTCGAAATGAAGGAGGGGGGGGGGGGGGGGAGTAAATGTGAGAGCACATGCTGGGATTCTGCGGGGAAGATGCTGGTAATCGGAAGAATCGAATTGCCCGAGGCCAGGGTTTGCGCTCTGAATTAGGTTTAGACAGCAATTAGGGTTCTGAGTTCAAGAGCAGTGTCAATTTTGCAGAATATGGGAACCAGACGATCGATTCTGCGAAGGAGTGGATTAGTGGAAGATTTTGCAATACGAAATGACCAGCACCAGGGACAAAAGAATGTCAGATTCGGACTTAGGTGACGTCGAATGAAGATCTGCTGGAGTTCGAAACGAGCACGATCGACGTCAAAGGAGGCGAGGGTGCGGAACACGTAGTGACGAAGCACCCGCTGCGCGCAGTGTAGAACGCTGCCAAGGGTCGACAACGAACTGGATGTGAAAGACGGTGTTGTCAGGTTCGTCTCACAGCCAGACGTAGGGTTTAGGGTATCAATACTTGCTGTGAAACAGAAGCGGCCCGAGGGTCGTAGGTCCTCAGAAATTGGTGATCTTATCTCCGTTTAGAGGTCTCAGATATGCATGCCTCGTCAAATACGGCTGCGTAGCCTGTCTCAATTTCTGACTGCTGATTGAACGGTTGTGGTTAGGTTTAGAGCAGTGCTTGTATGGGGTGAACGGGACGACGTCTGCAGGCGTAGGCAGGGGTGTTGTAGAAAGGTGCCGATGGTGGACGAGCCACTGCAGAAACACATTAGAAGCAAGCACCGTAGACAGAATTGCGCCACGATGCGGAGTACATAACAGGTACCCTGTGAAGCCATAATCGTTGATGGCACAGAGTCAATCACTTGAATTCTGCAAGAACGAGGTATGTGTTCTTCATAAATTTTTGGAATATGGATTGAGAAGGCTCTAAATCCCACGAGGCATGTCATTGGAGTCTGACATTTTGATGGGATCTTACGGTTTAGGGTTCGAGGAGTTCAGTTTAGGGTGTCAGTTCACCGTATCGAACGTATCATCAGTCTTGTAGCGGTCAACAACGATGCTGTGTGACAATATAAACATGCTTTGTTTAAGCAATGAGGGCACTTCCTAAGAGCTGGCTTATCATGTAAAGCAAATCTGGAATACTTACAGCAAAGTTGGCGTTCGTGAACCTCCCGTCAGCGGCCTCGTTGCGAATGTGTAATCTAATTTGCGACAGGGATATCTGAGGCTAAAAATTCTAATGATGGGAATTTTGTGCACATAGGGCCAGGAGCACAAAATACATATTAGCGGATCCGACATACCCAAGGTTGCTGAGCGACCGAAGATGGCAACAATCGAGCATCTCCAGGTAAAGCATATTCAGTTACTGTTGGATTGGAGGGAGAAGTATTACTTTTTTGTAGATCGAATCTGGCCCTGCATTATGAATATCATACTGTGTATTCGGAGTTTGTGCTTGCAGCATTGAATTGCCCTGCCTTATTTTGGTTTTTACTTTGTAGGAAAAAAATTGGTAGCCAAGACCTTGGCCAGATTCGTAAACTTACCATTTGTGATTGCGGATGCTACGACATTGAACCCAGGTTATTTCACTGCCCAGTCTTCTCGTGTGATTACTATGTCAGGAATGTACAAGTTCTTTCGTATATTCATATCTACTGTTATGTGTACTTGTAATCATCTATGCAGGATACGTGGGAGAGGATGTGGAATCTATTTTATAGAAATTGTTGGTGGTAAGTATCAGAGATTGCCTCTTATGCTCAGAATATAAATCATGTGGTGGAATGTGATGAGTTTAGCCTACTTTCGCGCATTACTTTCACGTTGAGCTCCTAATATTTACAAGGCATATTCTTTGATTTATTTATAGTTATTGCAGGCAGCAGATTTCGATGTCCCCGCCGCTCAACAGGGGACTGTTTATGAAGACGAGGTTGACAAAATTATGAAGGAGGTATGTTACAATTGCTGATCCTGGTTGGACATTGGTTAGGAGCTCAAGTCAGAAATATGCGTAGGCAATGCTCATGTGTGGATCCTGGTGCTGTAGTATGATTGATTAAGCTCCTTCATTGTTCAGGTGGAGAATATGAACAAAAGCAGGGATGTGTCTGGTTAAGGAGTTCAGTTGGCACTTCTGAGGATGCTGGAAGGAACCGTATGAAGTCGTTTCTCTTCGAAAAACTTTCAGACGTTTTAAAAATTGAGATTCGCGCTCAAGAGTTTAGGGTAGTTGGAGATCTTGGAAGCAACATGGAATAAAAAATGAATGTCGCGGTGCAGGTCCTGAACGTGCTAGAAAAAGGGGCTCCGAAACATCCACGTGGAGATCATATTCAAGTACTCCTTGTTAAGTCATTTTTCCTTTGCATTCTTTCGAAAGAATCTCATCCGAACTGGGATTGGTTACGTTTAGTACCGGGTTTGGAGAAGTTCCATCTGCTGGAGGAACTGCGAGTAAGCACTGTCGTTCACTTTCTGCTTCCGAATACAGATAATATGAATTATGCAAATCATGCAGTTTTCGTTCTCTCTTGGCATGGCCTTCAATTAATTGTTCTACTTGTGGAGGATGGCAGAACAGATTCACGCAAAAGTAATAGGCCACGGTGACTTGGATTCTCCGTGAGGAGGACCTGCGGTGTCGGGAGAGCAGGACTTGAGGACGTGAGGAGAGAGGTGCCTCCCCGACAAACGTACACATATCAGTTTTGACAGGTATGGAAAGTCTCCTACATCTGAAGATTGCGTGTGTTGGTGTTGGACTGTCACATTCCACTTCATGCAAAATTGAAGCCACCTGTGGGTTTTGTGAGCAAAATTATGAAGACTCTCTCCGTCTTTCTAGCATGTACAGAGAACCATTTCAAAGAGGATCCGCCAGTTAGGACGGAGTGAACAGCTTCGCGAGCGTAAGACAAGTTTGAATACGATAATTGCAACGACGTCAAGATGGTCTTAGGAAGGACTAATGAACACGTTCGGGATCGTGCAAAATTGCAGGGATGGGTAACCAGAAAAATGTGCGGAAAAGGCCCGCTAAACCCCAGCGGAGGGAACAAAGATTGGAGGCCATCGCACGTCGGCAGCGAGAGCTTGCTGAGGAGGCTGAGCAGAGCAGAGCAGACTTCGCGAACTTAGGTACACCTCAAGAGACTATTCGCAGGCATCTTAGTGGGTTCGGAATCTGATTGCATGACGTTGTTCTCGTGAAGGATCTGTGAGCATTGAAGGACGAACAAGCACGGCTTCAGTAGCGCTTGAACCGTCCTGCTAGAATTGAATCGGTACAAATTCGGGTCAGCACTCTAATTGACTCCTCGTCTTCTGAACAGGCTTGCGCAGAAGAGAAACCACCACAGTCAATGGCGGTTGCGGTCTACAGAGAATGAGGTCGGGGCTACAGTGGATGGCGGGAGCGGCGAGGGGCCTTCAGGGACAGAGCCTGAAGAGGAGCCACCGACTGCGGAACCCGAGGAGGATGAAGTTCAGGTGCAGATTAGCGAGGAAGGGGACGGAGGGGGGACGCCGAGCGTCACGGAGACAGTAGAGGAGACTGTCAATTCACGCAGAGCACAAACTCCGGAGAGGGTGCTGCCTACGACATCGAAGGCGACAGAGCAAGTCCATGCAACCGGAAGTGCTCTTGGGCAGCGTCGAAGGGGGTCACTGAACTCATGCGTCTGTTGGACGCAGGTTTCTCGGACGAGGAGAAAAAGATTGTGATGCGCCGGTATTTTTCTGACGAGCGTATCCGTGCTGTAGACCCAAAATTGACCGCCGCAGTTCTGAAGTTGCGGTCAGTGACTACCACAACAGTGCAGAGTTTGCGAGGGGCACTGCAAACCTTACGATCAGGTATTATACAGGGGAAAGCAAAGATGAGGAACATTGTCCTGACGGCTGCTGTGTCAAGAGGTGATTCGCAGCGCATGATTGGCAGGGCATTGGGAGCGTCCCGCTACCTCGTTCGAAAAGCATTCCATTTAGGCGTGCTGAAGTTGATGAGACTGGGGAGAATCTGTGGGCCCGGGGGAACTGAAAAAGACGTAGCGATGCCCTAAGTGCAGAGGAGACGTCAGCGGTCTCTTCCTGGTGGGAGACGGAGACTACTGTCTCTCCTAACAAGAAAGACGTGAAGAGACAAAAGACTGGAGTTAAGGAGCACGAGACCCATGCGACGCATTATTTACAAGTGTCACAGGTAAAACATTGCATTGCCCTCACCTTGCTCCCGCTTTCCTTCGCCTGTACGAGTGAAAACAGTGTCGACGTACCTGGTTCTTTAGATTTGGTCATTCGCCTATGCAATAGAACACATTCAGATGAGAGCAGCGGTGTCACAGTATTCTGTATTATATAGATGCCTTTGCCTTCAGTGTAGGGATGCTTGAACGTCTTCAGTTCTCTTTCGTATTCGCGATATTTCTTGTCTGTAAACTCCGTTGAGAGTATCGCATTACAGTGAAGAAAAAGTTTAAATCGCCCACAGCCTTTGTTGCCGAGTATGGATGAGGAGAACGTGGCAATGATTGCAAGTTAATCACACTGTGAATACCTCGTTACGGTGCCTAGGAAGTCGGCCTAGTTATATCACCCAGATGCCAAGACTCGTTCACTCACTCCAGGTTTTTTCTTTCCTCGCTTAGTCCTTGTATCCATTAGGAGAAGTTTGGGGTCTCCTATGGGCCTTTTCTAGGTTTTCCGTGCCTGAATTTTTGCCATGCCCGTGCACTTTACCTGCTAGCACCAATGGTGCCAGCAGGTCGCCAAATGCTGCCAGCAGTGCCAGCAGTTGGCATTTGGGGGGTCCAGCCAATCGCTTCCCTTCCCCACCCCACCCCACCCCCCCATTGGACAATACAAGCAGTAATGACACTGTCACCAACCGTGTGCCCACTGCTGTCACCCCATTGGACAGTACCGGATCCTGTTGTCAGCGGGGCGAATTTTGTTGTCAGCGGGCAGGATATCGACCAATGAGATTTCGAAGAGAAGTGTCAGCGGGCAGGAAGCTCACCTAATCCGGGCTGTCTTACAAGGCCCATAGGAGACCTGATTTTTCCTCTAATGCACATATGTTGTGTAGATCGATGATGCATACATGTGACTATGTAAGCTAGTCATGTGGTGCACACACAGCTTATTTGATACCAATCATCTTGAGCCAGAGATACGAGTCTCCCAAAGCAGGTCAATGAATTTTTTCACCTTTCTTACTGGATTGAAATACATGGCTATTTGAATTGAGTTTTAATCTTCCTTATGTTTGATCAGTAATAATTTTTTCGAGCAGACGGAATCAATCACATGCTCCGCATTCAGATAGATATAGTGTATCTTTAGACTTTTAACTTCCCACATGTTTGAATCACCCTCTCGTGTTTTGTCCTGTGGTGAACGGAGCGGTACAGTAGAGTTTTGGTTACTGCCGATTTTGAAAACCACCTACCTCAGACCACGGATCCCTACGAGGCATATCCGGAGAACAAATTTTGGACACCACTTTCGAGGCCCTTCCAGGTGGCTCCATTTGGGTGCCATTCAATCAACATTAATGAATAAACAAGTCGACCATGTGAGTAGAACCAGGTTGGGTAGAAGTAGAACGGAGCATTGACGCAGCCAAGCCAAAGTCTGGCACGCCTCGATTCTGGAGGTACTCGGGGGAGGTGCTTGCGGGTGCCATCAGCAACAGATTTTAGGCTGAGACCGTGTTGCCGACCTCCAATACAGGCGCTGCTGCTGTGAGCTCCGCACTTGCACAGCCGGAGCTTTTGCATCCAGTATGACGCGCTTCTCATGGACGCTGAGTACGTGAATGGATAATCGGAGCACAAGGACTTGCGTTTCTGTGGGTGATGTGGGTGCATTGTGAATTTGTGAGGGTGTGGAGGTTGTGGACTGCTGAAGAGAGGGGTCGTTGAAGGAGTGATTAGCTCACGGTGAGTGGAAAACTTTGAGACAACGTCGACAGAGCTAGCATGCAGTGGCGTACAACTATAGGATTTTCATTCGTGATATGAATGACAATTTTTTAAGTGGGATGGTATGGTTTCCGCACAGGATAGGATTGCGAGTGATTGTGTCCTCTAATCCTGGCTGTGGCGTTCGTTCGTGTTTTGGGCAGCACTTCACCGGCATTAGGAGAAAAATGAGCTCAAAATAAGGCCGTGTAAGCCTGCCCTTTCTAGGTGAACTCCCTACTTTGGGCACCTCTGCCGCTGGCAGCGGATGCCAGAGTTGCTCCCCGCACAGAACTGCGTGGCGCACTCACAACAAAGGTCCTTGGAATATTAGGTGAGACATGAATGCCTCAGCTCGGGCTTTGGTCCCAAGTGGGCAGGTTGTGTCAGCCCGACACTGTAGATGTGCCCTCCACACGCCTCCCTCGGAGATCATTGGTTCGAGCCCCCGTGGCGGTTGCTGGCAGCAAGGTGGCACCTCACATGCTATGTCAAAAAGTACGCGGGCAGCGCCCGTTTTTTTCTCTCACGTGCCGCTTACACGGCCTTTTTGTGACCTGATTTTTCTCCTAATGTGGGCATACGACACTCATGGGGTGTATGTGAACAGCCGGGCAAGGTTACTGGATGGAGACCAATCACTGTATTCCGAGGGCTTCGCTGATGTGCGGTGTTCGTTGTGTGTGGTGCGCAGTTGGAATTCCATGCGCGTCTCAGGGAAGCTAACGAGGAGAGGAGGGTGGGGCTACGGGCATTTGAGCTACTGAAGCCTTACTACGTAAGAAGATTGAAAGAAAGGAATATTTGTGCGTGTTGATATCATTGTGAGATAGCGGAGCTACGGGTGGGGTGGAATAATATGCGAACTGCGACGAAAGGTATCCACGGGCGGCACTGCCAGTGCCCTTGCGATGTGTGCGAGAAGCCAGCAACTTTGGAGGCCTCTGGAGTTGAGCGACCGACTGCATGCCATGCCGAGTTGACACATTTCACGGGTTTGACGGATATGTGGATGAGTGTTGTCTGCCTGTTGCAGGAGGATGGGTGGCACAATCCGGACTGTATCAAGGGAGTCAGCGATGCTACTGTGGTAGCGGCGAGCAGTGAGCAGTGAGCGGTGAGCAGCCAAAAATCGCACCGGGGGTCAAAAGTGAGCAGACAAAAAACGCACCGGGGCCAATATTTTCGTGTGCAAAAAATGCACCGGGGACAGCGTTCGACCTATGACCGTGGAAATTTGTCGAGCATGTGTGGCATATCACCGTGGAAATTGCGAGGTACCGCCCCCGAATACTGGCAGCGGAAAGACTGTAAAATCCGATAGACGCTCTTGGGCGACCATAGAATGTTGAGGTACCTCAGATGTGCGCAAGTGATTAGCGGCATGGGGATGGTGAAAGAGGACTGTGAAGTTTGGGTTCCGAGTGCGGAAGAGTGCGAAGTAATTCATATCCTCTCAAACCTAGGTGACTATTCGATTCAGACTGGAAGGGAAGTGGCTGTGATCGACAAAGCGGAAAACATGGAGAACTTGATTCCTCGAAGAGCAGGCCCATATTCTCAGCTTCGCGGTTCGAGGAACATTCCAAGGATCGCAAGTCCGTGTTGGAAGCCAAAGATGATGAGACCGATCGTGACAAGGACGTTGAGATGCGCGGCCAATCCATATGCTGGTGCCGTTGGGGACGGAAAGATGTACGTGTCGCAGTTGCCCAAGCATTTAGAGAGACCAACAACGCCAACCATATCGGCAACTGATACTGCAATCAATCTTGAAGAACACCAAGGATGGGAGAGGCTAGTTTTTTCTGTTGATGGAGAAGATAGTATTGCCGTTGAGCAATAGTAAGGCTAACAAAATATTTAAGTGTAAACTGCATTAGTGGTTGCAGCCGTAGCATCGTCCGAGCCTAGGAAATCTAAATGTCATTATCATGTATCTTAACCAACCTGGGTACAATAAAGAATGACATGGGGGGCGAGAAAATATTTCAATTTTGGCATTTCAATTTTACTCGATCTAATGTGATGTTTCACCTCCATTCTGGGTACAATTAAGATCCGTAACAAGGACGTTGTGCAAAGGGCGGCCGACGTTATGAACTTATATATTAATTATGAAATCTTAAGTTACCGTGACGTAATTCTACAATTCCAATGGTAGTTCTGAACGGGTGGGCACCCTCGATATTGTTGGCAAGACTAAGTCCACTGTAGAATCCGTCAGCCACATACGGGAGAATGGTCGGGGTGCGGTACTAGGGTAATAGGGTGAAGGGAAGGAAGACCGAGTGTCATGGGACTCCGACGGCCAGGCTACTGCATCATCTGGAGCCGGCGGTACCTGGCTTATAGTGAGATAGGAAATGAAAGTAGTTTGTGGGACAGTTTAGGGACAAAGAACTCAACATACACAGCCACTTGGATTGTGAAACGGGGCTTGATGATGCACAGTTTGCTGTCAATTTAGTTCAAGAATTAAAGTGTAGTGGTTCAAACAATGTGCAAAGGTAAGCTTGGCAAAGATAGACTGATATCAAAGTGATTACATATGTATTAAAGGAGCAAGTTAAAAGCAGTACAACGACTATACCCTGTTACAAAACATCGACTATATCACGATGCTGTCAACGTAGATGTCAAACGGGAACTTCCTTCGCCACCTCCGATACAGACTGCAAACTTGGACCTATCACAGAACTATCACAAATCCATCTTTCGCCATTTCGTTTCCATAGAGAAATCATACGCAGCGTAGGGCACTGCGTGGAAGGGTTGTCAACAACGTTAAGAACCTGCAGCCCCGAATACACTTCCTGGCGGTACGTGTCCTTCCAGAAATCGACTCTGAGAAACGTGACTGGGTCGGGTGGGGAGGGCTGCGCAAAACACAACGTCACGCTGTTGCCGTCCGGGAAGAACCCCACCTGACTCAGTCGATGAAAGGTTGTGGACTCACTCGGAGGAATATGAGGTGTTATGATTCCTCCGGAAGGTGCTTCCTGAAAGCCTTGGCCAGGTATCCAAACAAAAAGCATGATGCACCTCATCATCTTTGGAGCGTCAACGGAATGGAGAAATTGATCATCAAAGACCACACTGCAGGTAAACACTTTCAAAAGCCACGTCTTAAAATTCTGAGACCAATCCTCAGCGCACTGGTAGAGTGAGAACTCAATCTTAGCCTGGGCGGAGGGTTTGCGAAATACAATATCCCCGATCTGCGGATCCATCATGGAGCTGGTGTCTAACATAATTCGCGATTTACGGCCTAGGCTAAAATAGATTGGTTTCATCGCGAGGTCCATTGGCATGAGGCTTCAGCTGAGAATGATTATGCGATCTCCACTAACCTCATATATAGAGATCATCCCACTAGCAATCACAAAGCGCCGGAATCAGCAATGAAACATTGGTAATTGAATACAACTTTATCGATTGAGGTGTATCGTACTCTCACAAATTCGGCGGTAGTCTGGCAGGATTCAGCTGAGATAACCGAGATTTTTTGAACTCTGGTAATGAAGAAAGCATGCATTTCGATGACCTCCAAAACATTATCTAATCATCATTTAGAATACAATACATATATCTCTCTTAATGAAGCAAACGGGATGATTATGTAACGGGATATATACCTGCCAAAAATCCGGCAATAGGATCCCTGCAGTATTGTGTCATCCGGGAGATCAACATGAATATTTACTGGACTTAAATTACTGAGATGTCATTTTGTTACTCGTAGGGTAGTTCTCTGAAATGGTGGAAGGGCGCCACCCGTGGTTTTGGTTCGGACCCAGAACGTAGTGCCGCATCCGTTAGATGATTTCGGGGACGGACTTGAGCCAAGGTACCGTGCCGCGGGAAGGGAACGAAATGGACGCAAAAATCCATCAGCCGGGTTTGGGAAGGGGCCGTGATGAAGGGGACCCGGCCCAATATCAGAATTCTTTATTATGCCATGACGAGAACGAATTTCAGGATGAGAATTGCGATGGCGTTTGGATGGATGCAACGGCCAGATAGCAGAGAAGTGAGAGCATGTGCATTCTATGTCTTTGGTGTGATTGGGTACCATTGATGATAAGAAATTTTACAATCGTTGGCGCATAAAGTAGATCAATTTCTGGAAAAACTTAGAATATTTATAGAAATAAATACAAATATACAAAGATGTCTGGATCGAACCGTATACTAAACGATGCTCATGCCAACACATGATCCGAATATCCGACATGAATACGAGCAGTTTTGTCACCGCTTTGATCTGTGACATAATAGGAATAAAAATGTCACCGAGTTCAAATCGAGCGCCCTAGGATGAAGGCAGGGGAAAAAGACACATCAGAAGCAAACCTAGACATTGATAAGCGAAAGAAGGCCACTCTGAAAAATAGCCTTGACCTCGTTAAAGCTGAGGCTTGGAGCATGGATGTAGGAGTCCTGGTGAATATCAAGGTTGCATATAGCATTGAAGATGTAATAGAGATGCTTGCAAGGCACCCAGGGAGGTCGTTTTCCAAGCGACTTGATGGACATTTCCTTGAAGTTGGGGCAGGTGCAGGCGGGCTCTGGGCCAATTGTTATTTTGTAGACGTTAGACTCCTATACGGTCTCGGAGACAACGCTGATGATGCACCCGAAACCTGGGTTAGGTATGAGTGTGACTGATTGGATTCGAATGGTGAGTAGAGTAGATGAGGCCCAGTTGTTCTCGTGCTCTGTTCGTGGCACCCGGTTACAGCGCCGAATCTTAAATCCTCCCCGCACCGTGGGATATATTCCTGGAGCTGGGGGTACACTCCACTGCGAGAGGTCAAACCGTGGCCGCTGTGGGAGAGATGCACCGTCGTGGAAAACTTGGTGAGAGGGTAATTCTTGGCGTTGAGGGAGTCTGAAACCGGCTGCCTCGAGGTCAAGTATCTCCCTCTTTGAAAGGCAAGAGCCACGCTTGACAGGCCAGATAAGCGGGGGAGGGGGCATGCTGGAGACCCAGTTCCGCTTAGTACCTATGACGCATCTCTGGATGTCGTCGTTACAGAAGCAGAACTGCATCCATTTTTGCTAATCCTTCCTGACGTCGACGAAGATGCCCCAGTAGCATGGCACAATTGTAGCCTTCTTTCCCCGTATGAGCCTCGCCGTGCACTTCTTATTAGTCCTCGCCTGTTGAGCAAAACACGCCTTCGCCGATCCCTTTGGAAGCCTGACAAGGTGCCACATACTCTCGTCCACATCCGTCTCCTCCACAGCGGTTACATGATGACGACTCCTGTTCTCGTCCGGGCTTGAGACTGGCGATGGGGGTGCCGCTTGGACCCTTTGTGGAGGTGAATCCTCTGGTTCAGGATCAGGCTCCTTGCGTGCTCGCGTATTCCTAGTGCTCAGACGAGGTTGAGAAAAATTTACCTTGTCCGGCCTGTGGGAGTCATATTCGGATCCGATCGGTTGATTCAGCTTCCGTTTCGTGGACCCAAAGAGCTCTTCACCTTCGCGATGTGGCTCACGGGAGAGCAACTGTGGAGCGTCATGAAAGTGTTCAGTGGCATCGGCAAGGCGCTTGGGAATCCCTGATTTTTGAGCTTGCCGTAAACGGAGTTCAGCTTTGCAAGGTCCCTTACCCGGGGTCTCACCACGCAGGTAGGCGCTAGAGTTAGTGCATTGCATGAAGCCCCTGACATAATCGTCCACCGTGGCAAAGTAGATGTTGTCGCCACGATTGCCCGACATCTGAAGCCATATATTGTGCACAGTCTCCGAGAGGTTGCAAGAGGGCATCTCGTCCTTCTCGGCGTCCATAAGGTCCTGGAATCAAAGAAATTGCTGATTCAATCAATTCTTTGTCAAATAAGTGTATTAAGTGACTGGATAAAAAAAGAGATGTTGTACTCACCAATTGCCTGAAGCCTCCCCACTGCCGATATCTAAAGTGCCAAAATACGAGCCAAAGTTCGAGGTCACGAAGACCAGAGGCAGTAGTAGCGCCTGAGGAGGTCCACCATGCTCGGATCGCGTGGAAACGAATGTCGCCTTCTTCCATGTTCTTTGCATCACGATACTGCTTGCAAAGCACGTAATGCTGCCTCTGCAAATCTGATCCGATGATGTGAGCCTCAGTGTGCTTCCTAAGTGAGGTTGCCCAATGAAACTAGCACGTACGCTCACGATCTGGCATTGGAACCGTCGCGTCGCCACTTCCATAGATCTTCCGCACACAGTTCCAGTTGGCCTGGGCGCTGTCCGCCATGAAGCCCTTGAAGTTGACTTCGTGATAGCCATGTTTTGCCATAATTTTGTTCAGGAACTGCCACATCACGGTCTGGGCCCTCACGTCTTCTGATTGCATATCACAAATGGCGATAGTCATGACCCGGCAATACTAAGAGTCATAGATATGACATGCCATGGTTGTCCAACCCTTTGTGCGCTTGACGTGATCAAATATAATCCAGGAATCCAGGAGATCCCCGCCAGGTTGCATTCGCTTTACAAGGTCCACTCCCGACCCGGGACCTTTCTCGGACATCTTAAAGATAAAAACCTTGTCCCCTTCGGAGCCCTGCCCGGGAAATTTATTGTCGTGAATAAACTCCCACTTGCTGCAGGGTGTTGGCAAGCTACACCGGGTACACTTTGGGCAGATTTCAGAAGTACTTCTCTTGTACATTTTTTCCCGTTTGTAGGTGTTGTACTTTTTCTGGATAATCGTAGCCGTCCATTTCATCTCCGCGAGCAACCGGCGCCGTAGCTCAGATCGACCAATAAAGAATCAGTTGACCGGTGGTTGTAGGTTCCTGGATTGGGTGGTACTTGCAGTTGCCGGTAGTCTTCGTCTCGCACTTCCAACGTCCCGCTGGTCTCGTTGGAATTCACTGGTTACACTCCTCGATGGTTGCTGGTCTCGGTGGTGGTTGTTTCGTCTCCTTAGTGTTATACTTTTGCATCATATTTCAGGCTTTGGAGTATGGAGAGGAGTATTTGTTTTATTCGTTTTTGCGGAAGTTCAGATAGAGGGTTAGAGGTTTAAGTTCAGATAGAGAGATAGAGAGTTGGAGGGTTTGAGGTTGTGTGAGATACATGTGTGGAGCTTCGGGTTCAGAATGTTGTTGTTTTCGAGTATTGTGCTATCATTTAGGGTCTGTGAGTGATGGAAAGTAGCATCGTTTTTGGAGATTGAGCGTATGGGAGATGGGGATTGAGGGTTTCTGGTTTACGGTTGGAAACTTGTGTTGCGCTTAGGGTTCATGTTGTCGCGAGTATTTAGGATATGGTTTCTCTGTTGGTCTAGGGTTTCAGGTTGGGTTCTTTTCTTTGAAGTTTTGCTCAACAGTTATACGGTTCTAGTCAGTTTGTTGGGTGTCCACAATGTCGAAGAGGTCCAAGTCCGGGGGGGGAGACGGAGTGAAAACTAGTTCTCGGGATGGACGGAGTAAGTCTAAGGGGAATGTGGGATTTGGGTTGGGAGCGAAGGTGGGGATGACTAAGTCTGGGGGTAGCGAGGTTGTTGGGGTTTCTGTGAAGGAAGAGGAGAGCTTCCTGACCATCGAAGATTTGCAGGAGTTGATAGAGATTTTGAAGGCCCCTCCAGATTTGTTAACTTGGGAGGACTTCCGCGACAGATATAACCTAGAGTGTAGCCCTAACTCCATCAATCCGCATCGATGTCGGAAAGACAAGGATATCTCAGATAAGACGATGCAGGAGTTAGGGTTTAGGCCGGAGGGTGTTAAGGGTCGCGGCGGATACAGTTGGTCCGATTGCAAGGTGCGGGAGATCGTCAACCGCATTAGGTACCTGCACCCAATTGTGTACCAGCACGGACCAGATGAGATCCCCTGATCCGTGACAAAGCAGTTTGCAGTCGGGGTTGTGTTAGAGTACCAAAAGAATTCCGTGAATTGGGCGTTGTATGGTCAAGAGACAAACAACTCCCAGCGAAGGAAGTATGAGCAGGATCTTTCGAAGCTGCAATTTGCTATCAATACGGGGGCCAGGGTGACAAAGCGCACTTGGAGGAGCCTGAAGGTCGATGCCGCGGTCAAGTTGGAGCCGGGTGTTGGGGTGGAGGATGCAATGCCGACTAGGGTAAATACACTACCTTCACCAAGTTGAATTTTTATGTCTTAGTTGATTAGAGTTGTCTAGGTAATCTGATTAGTGTTAAGGTGAAAAGTTTGTTGTTTGAATCATTTGAATACTGTTATTCTTAAATGCTTGTCTGTATACTTATAGAGTAAACAAAACAGCGTACAGAATTTTAAATGAAAAAATTGAAGGGTTTAGGGGTTCTACATGGTTAGTTCTTTCAGACTTAGCATTGCGAATCCAATCTAATTGCATTGTATTGTTTCGGGATATGTTTCTGTTACCTTAAGGTTTAGTATTGTTGCGTTCAGTTTAACTCTAGGTGCATGTATCTTCTGAAAGCCTTGTTTGATTATAACTATATGTATCTTGTCTCTGCCTATGTTGTTGTAGAGGAGATCTGTACCGCTACCGATCAGTCAGCATACGACTTGGAAGGTGGGAACGAAGGGTGAGTTTGCCACAAATTCGGTGAAGGGAGAAGACCAGAGTATAGCGTCGATGTCGAAACTGGAGTACTTCCAGACCATGCATACGATACTCCTTATGGAGATAGAGGGATTGAAGATGGATGAGGAGGTGGCGGTGAAGGCTAAGGAATCTGCAGCACAAGACAAGCGATTGGCGCTTTTGATGGTGGAATCCTACGAGGCTAACTTGGCTCAACTTCAGAGCAGTGACGTGGAGCACCTGGGAAATGAAGGTAAGAGGAATGTGCTTGCTGAGCTTCTGGAGGATCAAAAGCGAGCCCTAGCGAGGAAGGAGTCCGAGGCGCTGGAGAAAGACTTAGGAGCAGCAGAGTGTCGGCGCCTCAGAGAGCAGAAGATCCGGATGTGCGAAGGGGTGAAGGTCGAAATTGATCGCATTAAGTATGGAAGACACACTGCCAGCCTCAACCCAATTCCACTCGTGTACCCTGACAGTGCGTTTGGAGAGGACGTCTCTCCCGAACGCAGGTTCCTAAAAATCACGACGTGTGCCCTTTGCGGTTTTAATTTCCCTAAGAGTGACATTGTGATTGCATCTTGTAAGCACATGTATCACCCTTTCTGCGCGAAGGTTACTTACGAGAGTGGTTACAAATGTGCCGCGGCCAACTGTAGTGATAAACTTGTAGATCCAGACTGGCATCGCAGCTTTGGGTGGGGAGGTCCAGGGAGTGTTGTCGTTGAGGATGTTGCTGCCCAAATGACTGTGTGTGACGAGGAGGTGGCGCGCTTACTTTCGGAACGAGCTGAGCGAGCACGCCGACGATGTCCCAACACAGGTGAGTACATATTACAACTTAATACCTGAATTCACAATGTACTTGTGATTCGTAATTCTCCCGATAATACTTTAGCTGGTCCGAGATGTTGAGCTTAGTATACTTTCTGTACTTTTTGTATTAGCGGGAATAGCATAGATGTACTATATACTGAATTTGGTACCTTCCGGTCCAATCTAGAGTCACTAACCATCACTATTTGTGTTGCAGAGGCTCAAGGAAGAATACATTCCCCTCTACCGTTTAAACTTTTTGTAACTGGGTCGTCTTCTGTTTCAATGTTTAGTTCACTTACTGTATTCTTTTGGTATTATGTGTACTTTCATGTACATGTTGGTCTTTTCACGTTGTTGCTGTACATTGAATACTATTGCTACATGTATGTTTCCGTTTACACACTGTATCTGTTGTACAATGTGTACTTACTTACATATACTCGCCAGATCCGATGTAGTAGTTTTTGTACAAAATATTTTTGTTAGTACTAAACTCATAGTCTACTAAGGTCATTCAGTAGTAAAAGTACTTAAGTCGTTCAATAGTATTAGTGTTTCAGTCATTCAATAGTATTAGTGTTTCAGTCGTTCAGTAGTATTAGTACTTGGGTTAAGGTAGTAGTACTTGGGTCGTTTGGTACTAATAGTACTTACGTCATTAAATAGTACTACATTTTACTAAAAAGGTACAATGTAACAGGTTGTAGTAGCCAACCGTCGAGGTTCGATTCATAATAATGTACTATTAGGTTTTTTTTGCAATACTAGAAGTACTTATGGTATATTGATGTAATTCTAAACGGCTGGTTAATACATATCATGTTTTTGTGGTTGCAGACTCGTCGTTGAAGCCTATGTCTACCCTTTCTCACGGGCTTGGGAGTTTCGGTGAGCAAAGTCAAGCAGTTTGCTCAACTCGGTTACGGGACTCTGCTGGTGGTGAGACATTCACTAGCAGCCTTATGCACATCAGAGAGGAGGAAAATCAGATAACTGTGGTGGATAGTCCAGAGAAGGTGAAGAACGCGTCTACAAGGTCGGGCACATCTATAGGTAGAGCAGATGGAAGAAAATATCTACCACACGCGCAGCCGCACCCAGAGAAAGTCTTTGAATGTCTTGTGGAAGATTCGCGAGGGAAGTCAAAGGTGGTGGAGCCCGAGTTTGTAGAATCCTCGGACGAGGAAGACTCTGAAGAAGAAGGTATGTTTCACGACATCCATGTCTGATTTCCGGTAGTATATAGTCCTGATTGTAGATCGTTAAAACTGACGGTTTATATTTTGGACAACTCATGATCCTTCTCGAGGACGGTAGAGGACTAATTGTGTATGTGGATTTATTGCAGACAATAATCCCGTATCAAGATCTACATTCGGGACTTCAGGTACTGGCAGTGGCAGCGAGGGCAGCGTAAGCAGCGAGGGCAGTGAGGACGAAGGAGATGAAGGAAACAGTGGGCATTGTCGTGACACAGACAAGAGAGTAGAATCAGAAGGTAAGGGGGAGAATACTAGAAAGCTAGAGGTAGAGAAGAGGTTCAGGGAAGGGGGTTTAACTACTCTACCAGTTCAGAAGTTGATACCTCAGGACCAAGAGGTCGTGGAAGTAGAACATGTGAATCAGCCCATAGCTATCGTAGAAGGAGTAGGGGGGGCGGGATGTGAGGAAGTAAGAGAGCCGGTATTAGAAAAGAGGGAAAGTGATATGGAGTTAGATAGTGAAGTGGAGGTAGAAGGGGAGAGCAAGGGGAAGGTAGGGAGGGGCAGTGAGATTGTGAAGCTACCGGGCATAGAGGAGGGATTAGATGAGGGTCAGGAAGTGGAGCTCGACCAAGAAAGCTTGGAGATCTGGGGCAGGCCTTGGTCTGCGTTAGTCCAGGCCAACATGGCCACGGAGACGACTGCCGTCCAAGACAAGGACTGCCCCGATATGTCTGGAGGGCTTGAAGGACAGCCGGAAAAGAAGCTGCCAGAGGAAGAAGTCGGGGCCACAACAGTTGAAGTCCCTGCTGAGGTTAGACATTTCAGGGGAAAGAGGAAGTCGGAGGAGGGAAGAAGGCTCCAGGAGGAGCTGGAAAGTCAGAACATCGTGAGAGGAGCTGGTACGGAGCAAGGGCCAGCTCAGAGGACTCGGGCTAGCAGAAGGTCCTTGGATGCTGGAGATGACCTACACAAAGGAGAAGGAGAGGTTTTGGCAACCGAGCGGAAGGCCAAGACAAGGAAGCAGAAGAAGGATGGTGCGGTGGAGAAGGCTGGGCAGAAGAAATCAAGTAAAAGGAAGTTAAAAGAGACGTCTACTATTCGTACCCGCCCCGATGTTGCAAGTCCCGGAGACAATCCTAGTGGAAAGAAGTTAAAACCGGTGAAGTTTGTGATGGCGTCCTCTAACTAACTGATGTTCTAGGATTCTGTAGGGTTGTATGGGATTGTGTAGGCAGTTCAGAGTGTGGCCAAAGTTAAATTGCACACTCTACTTTGTATCGTGTGAGGTACTTACGTAGGCTCCTTTGGGTCTATGGCATTGTACTGTTATAGAATACATTTTTTGTATGTATTCCATCAGTTGCAAAAAACATCTGAGGTCGCACAGAAGTCTCCATTTGAATTGCTGATTTCACCTGCCTTGTCAAAACAGGGTACTATATTGCTTGAAGATCTTTCGTATGGTTTGGAGCGGTATCCTATACAAGTGGTCAGTCCTAATGGATCCATTATTCATCCACCAGAATTTGGGTACATTAAAGAGAGTATGGTACTTGTTGAAGAGGGGGGAGGTGGCGACTTGTGGAGAAGTGTGAGAAAGTCTTTCAGACCAAAAGCAGGTTGTAAAGGATGTGGTACAGATTGTCTGACTACCGGGAACTCTGCTTGCGTGTGCGCCCTTCAATCGGGGGATTTCGCATACAACACAGCTGGCCTCCTTCAGGCTGACACCATAAAGGATTTGGATGACAAACTTACTTTGGAATATTGTAATAAAGGGACCGGGTGTTTTTGTGCAAATCTCCCTATTGAAGACAGTAGTAGCGGTGAAACCTCTGTTTGTCGTGGTCACCAACCAAGGACCTTCGTTACAGAATGTAACTCCATGTGTGCATGCCACTTAAAGTGTGGGAACCGCGTTATCCAACATGGCATGACAGTGAAGGTACAGGTAAGCCTTGTTTTATTTTAGAGAAATCTCATTTTCGTTGCTGGTGTATTTTTTTAACATTCACATTATTTAACACGTAATTTATCACTCGCAGATTTTTATGACTCCTTCTCACGGCTGGGGTGTCCGGACAGTGGAGCACATCAAGGCAGGTCAGTTTCTATTTGAGCTCGCCGGGGAGATAGTCACTAATGGGGAACTCATCGAGCGGAACCACCTTATACACAAGCTACTTGGTTATCGTCAAACTTACACTCTCGAACTGGATGCTTGTTGGCGGTCTGAAGTAATGGCTAATGACAACAACTCCCTCTGTATCGATGCCACTCACTATGGCAATGTTGCAAGATTCTTGAATCACAGGCATGGACCATCCTAGCTAAACTTGTTTTATGCTTAGTCAGATACAGTGCCTAGGTCCAGTAGTGAACCTAACTACGAAAATCGCTGTTCCAGGTGTGAGGGAGCAAACGTCGTGGACATGCCTACACGAGTGGACTCCGGAGATGACCGTTTCTACCATGTGGGATTCTTTGCCAATCGAGACATCTACCCAGGTGAAGAGTTAACATGGGTAAGGATCCTAATCCGATCAAGAGGCGCTGACTACATTCCTTTGAAAATATAAATTTCAATGTCTGTATTTCTAAGCTGAAGGATAACGAGTCTATTACTAACCGGGGAGGGGGGGGTGGCTGAGGTGTCGCAGGACTATGGCGAGGATTTCAAGTCCGATGATCGGGATATACCCGGCTTCAGATGTACCTGCGGGAGTAGGAAGTGTCGGGACCAGGGAAACAAGCCATCATTAGAGTCAGAACGTGACAAGCCAAGGAAGTGTTCAATAGAGAAGCCAGCCAGGTTGTTAAGACGGAGCACGAGGAAGAAAACAAAGAGTAAAGCAGGCAAGAAACCAGTCAGGCGCCGCAAGCAAACCTGAGTACATAGTTACAATAGTCTTGTATGGTCTGAATACATAGAACGTCAATTTTGATTATACTAAGCTTGGCCTGGAAAGACTTGAACCCTATTGTTTTGCACTCTAAACATTATGGTATACTAAATACTCGAAGAGAGTGACAAGTACAGTCCACAATTCTTGGAAGACAAGGTTGTATGAAACCGGTTCTGCAAAACCAAAGCCGCATTCACTTAAGTCCCTCAACAAACACAAGATATCGTCATCCTACATACACCGAACCATCAAAATCCTAATACAGTTTTCTAAGAAGTTAGATAGCAAAGAAGCAGCTGAAGGGAGAGAAAGAGGTGAGAGAAGCATACGTAGACCAGGTTCTGGTTCTGAGCCGATGCTGTCCCTCTGTATTTGTCAATGGCTTCTGAACGGACACATTTGGGGGGGAAGTTGGTCTGCCGTGATTCCGTCCCGCTCGGGCATTTAACTTTAAAAAGAATCCTTTTCCTTCACCCAGAAACCTTCCCGCTACTGCATCTCCCGCCACATGTAGCCGTTTCTTATTTGTAGATTCCTTTACAAATTTAGTTGCAATATTTGGTAAGTCATGACTCATATTGTGTATTCCAGAATACATTAGTTCTTCATTTCATGTGTTAAGAATGCTTATTCTAATAAGTAACCTCAACTAAGGCTCATCATTTTCAATACTCTAATTTTATTCTTTTTCATACATGAAGTTGTAATTCATTTCAGCACATAAGTCATGAAATGCATGTTTCTTCCAAGGATTCGATGTTCTAGGAAATCTCTCTCCTTCATGAGTCCTTTCTTTGTAAGATTCATCATTAAATGCAATTACTAATTTAATATGAGTATTGAATTTGTAGTGACTTTTCAAGACATGCACATTATAAAGTATTATTATATGTTTATTTAGATTTGTCCACCACATAGCAAAATAAATGGCATCGTGTCAACCCATTTTCATACCATCCCTTCTTCCCTGATTTTAACCTTCACATTTTTTTTTTTATTTTTGAATTTTATCCCATTCTCATAACATCCCATCTTCCCTTTCTTTAACCCTTACATATGTTTTTTATTTTTATATTTTATTCCATTCTCATACCATCTCGTCTTTCCTTTCTTTAACCTTTACATTTGTTTTTTTTTAATTTTATTTTATTCCATTCTTATACCAATCCATCTTTCCTTTCTTTAAGCTTTACATTTGTTTTTTATTTTTTTATTTATCCCATTCTCATACCAATCCATCTTTCCTTTCTTTAACCTCTACATTTGTTTTCTTTTTATTTTATTTTTAACCCATTCTCATACCCATGCATCTTTCCTTTCTATAAGCTTTACATTTGTTTTCTATTTTTTTATTTATCCCATTCTCATACCCATCCATCTTTCCTTTCTTTAACCTCTACATTTGTTTTCTTTTTATTTATTTTTATCCCATTCTCATACCCATCCATCTTTCCTTTCTTTAAGCTTTACATTTGTTTTCTATTTTTTTATTTATCCCATTCTCATACCCATCCATCTTTCCTTTCTTTAAGCTTTACATTTGTTTTCTATTTTTTTATTTATCCCATTCTCATACCCATCCATCTTTCCTTTCTTTAACCTCTACATTTGTTTTCTTTTTAATTTTTTTTATCCCATTCTCATACCCATCCATCTTTCCTTTCTTTAAGCTTTACATTTGTTTTCTATTTTTTTTTTATCCCATTCTCATACCCATCCATCTTTCCTTTCTTTATCCTTTACATTTTTTATTTTCTATTTTTTTATTTATCCCACTCTCATACCAATCCATCTTTCCTTTCTTTAAGCTTTACATTTGTTTTCTATTTTTTTTTTATCCCATTCTCATACCAATCCATCTTTCCTTTCTTTATCCTTTACATTTTTTATTTTTTATTTTTTATTAATGTAACTGGTTATTTATTTCTTTTACATTTTTTTTTTAAATTTTAACTAGTTCTTTGTATGTCAAGCCTTTATTTGTTAGTTTTATTAAGAATGCATCGTTCTCTTTAGCAGTAAGCTTCACTCTCTTCTCAGACAAATTTCTGATTCTACATTGTTTCCGAAGATCCATGTTCTTTTTTTGAGCATAGGACGTAGGTACTGGTGCAAGTAGGAATACTATTATAATGCCGTGCTCCTCTGTCCTCCTCAAAAGTACCTCTATATTTGCTCGAAATGCTAGATGATCTTTGTTGGATTAGTCAGCGACAAAGGAGAAGATCACTATTTATAGTGAGACTCGTCTACGGTAGTGGACATTATGTCTTAAATTCCTCATGGGAATGTTTTTGAGTCAAATTTACAGAGATCATAATAATGCGAGATGTCTGTTTTCTGAATTGTTGAGTGATTACTGGGGATATTCCTTCCGAGGAACAACTTAACAAACGGTTTCTTATTATTACTAACTGTGAACATCATCATAGCGCCACCAAGGTTTTCCATTCATATTGCTACATTACCTTCGAGATATGCATCATATTTGTCTGCTTTCTATTGCCACGTCCGTGTTCAACTAACACTGCAAATGGTGAAAGGCTATAATTTGCTTAGTGACAGCGAAGAAAATGAGATGCATGTAACACTCCAAGCATATCGAACCAATCAACCAACGTCTTGCATGGGAGCAAGATAACAACCAGGTATGTTTTCACACATCATATACAGAGTACAGTCGGATCATAGGAGGTTTGTTCATTCCAGAGGAATAGTATGAAGGTGATAAAGCTATAAAGTAATTGGTATAATTGCAATAATTATTACGCATCGTCGTTTTCCCACATCTGTGCTATAGCTTGTCTCACAACATCGACTACTTCTGAGGAGATCTTATAAACTGGATCCCCACCTTTCAAGCAGTACGGGGCGAGTTTCATTCTGAACTTGCAGGCTAAAACTAGGTGCGATGAAACATGAGCTACGACTGACTTTTCAAGGTATGTGTAAGTGTATTCACCCCGACCAGACTTTTTGTAATAAGTGCCTTCAATGACGAAATCCCCTGATTCAAATTCGGCACCCCAAGGACACACAAGAGGACTCTGTAGTTTATACTTTCGTCGTTGGCATTGCAAGATATAGAAGTCGACACCTTCTTCATTTGGTTGTTCAGCTGGAACCACAAAATTGTCACCTATGTCAACGACATCGTCTAGCCTCTCTCCTCGATGAACCTGAATAAATCAGTACATTCAGAACCTCATATTATTCTTCATGTGTGCAGCCATGATCCGAATTAGAAAAGTCTGAATGAGATGAAAATAATTAAAAAAAATAGTGCACCTTAATGTTATTACAAAACAATACCTGCTCGGTAGGGTCGTCATCCAGGGCCTCCAGCTCCTCTGACGGCGCTTTGGGCTGAAGTTGTACTGCCCTCCACCCAGGGACATGAGCAGTTTGCTCACAATTCTCCCAGTCTTTATCTACACACGATGCACAGAAACAAGACAGAGGTCTAACCAGCAAACATGTCTTATTCCTGGGAGAATTTCCCATAATAGAATGGAGAGATCTTGAGCCTGCAATAGTGTGACACGCCATCGATGACTCCCTATTGATCTCGTTCTCACCTACGTGCCAAAAGGTACGGTGAATACCTCTGCTACTGGTACCTGCATACGAAGAAGGCGCTCTATTAGAGAAGCCCTGCTGTAAGAACTCAACACATTGGAGTGCGTTTTGCAGCTGCCTCTCAGGGTTTCGAATCTGTTCGATGCGTAAAGCACGCTTCACGACCGCTCCTGCACCATCCCATTCACCTACAATTGCATCGAAAACTGTTCAGTAAATCCGTATTGACTGCATAGCACATCATCTCCATCCCGTAATAAAGATTCTGCTTCATTCAGAGAAGTACATAAGTACATTGTCTCCACTCAAGAAGTACATAAGTACATACGCTCAACTAATAAAAGTACAAAAGTACGGGAACTCAACTCAAAGCAACACAAAAGTACTGAATAACAAGTACCTTTCCCATGTCCAGTTGCGAAAAAATTCCAGATCATAGTGCATCCTCCAGTGAGACTCGGATATCTAGCAACAAAATACATCGCAGTAGCCCCTTTAAACTGACCTGCACAGCCATCAGAGAAAACCCAATGCTCCCTCGGCTTTTCCCCGTTAGCAGTCAACCACCTCCAGTGGAGCATGAGACAATGCTGAACAAACAAACTGTCATGTTTCTTGTCATCCGAAATATAGTAGTGTGTATGTTTTTTCGTGATCAAATCACCACTATCATCACGGACTCTCTGCAAAGTGATGTGGACCAACAAGGACACATACTCAGACATATAGTACATGCTTTGGACTTCATTTTGAATCTGGAATTCATAGTTCTCAGCAAAATCAATGTGGGAAACTAAAACTCCCTCAGGCAAACCTTCCATCATTTCCTTGCACTGATTATCTTGCCAATTGGCAATAAAGTTGTGCTTTATGAAAGCCTCAACCTTCGGTTTCATGTAGTCGATGAATTGTACTGGACTTGTTTCTTGGTACACCTCCTGCAAACGTTTCTTCGGCTTTCCTGTCTCTCGATCCACCCCAATCTGAACGTAAGAGAAATGCTTCCAACGTAGCTTCGGCTCACTCTCCGAAGACAACTCATGTGGGCAAACTGGGAGTGTACCTACCCCACAGTCCTTACATTCACCCATTAAACATTCCAGTTTGTGCCATTCAGCCAACTCCGGTTTTGGACAAAGGCACGCTTCCCACAGTAGAGTGATTCGCTTGTATACACTGTGATGAGCATCACAGCCTATTCTATCCTCTGATTCGCCCTCCAAGACAGTAGAACAAACTTCACACGTACAGGAGCAACCCTTTTGGGCATGTAGTCCCCTCTTCTCCTCCCGTAAGGTATTCAGACCTACCCTCATGAGATCCATTTCTACGTGGTAGATACAGCAACAAACATTTCGGTCCCTTAGAGGTTTCACATACCAGGGCTTGAGATTCTCGAAACTTCGTTGGCCTATCTTGCACTCCGGATGAGCCTCTTTGAACTGCAGATAGAAGGTCGTCTGCAAGAACCCACGGATGTGAAGTATTAGTAGTACTGCGGTACTCACAAAGGTGACCCTCGAAATACAATTTGGAATGGAAGTACTTATACTAAGTGAAGACTGTACTTACGCCGAAACACTGTAAGTACTACATTAGTTGTCGTCAATACCTCTTCGAAGTACTCTTCTACGAAGAGTACTGAATGGAAGTACATCGCTTGAGAAAAATGTATTATGGCAACAACAGAAAACGGTTCAAGTACCTAGTGTACTCTAATACATACATGTAAATTGTACCATGAAGTCCCTGAATTACAGTGCACGTAAATCCCCCCTATGAAATTGTACTTAACCAAGTACACTTCAAATAAACCTAGTACACACTCTACTACGGGTACAAATTCAAGTCATCAAGTAACATACTATCTCAACTCCGAAATCACAAGAGTACTGCACAAGGCGATCCACAGTATTTGAAGTACTTATTTACTAGTAGTAGAACTACTAGCAGTGTCAAAGTACCCCAACGATGGGGATCCACAGTATTTAAAGTACTTATTTACTAGTAGTAGAACTACTAGCAGTGTCAAAGTACCCGAACGATGAGGATTCATAGTACATGGCAATACTTAGCATATATGCGGTGCAGCAATGGATAATTGAAATGTACAGAAACCATACCAGTGTGACAGTCAAGTAGTGCTTAGCATGTGTCTCTCCTCCCCTTTTCACACCACCGCCTTTATTGACTACGTCCTTCCTGTTCGGGCTAACTCTCGTGTGACTGTGCCACCAAGTCTTCACTTCCTCAACCGTGTACGTGGTCGTAGTGTCTGCTCGTTTCTGCCTGCGTAGTGGTACAAACCGAGGAGCTCCCTCTTCGTATTCTTCTCTTCTTTCCAAGGCAGCTTGAATATTGTCTGGTTTAGTTCCCAAAACACGTGCAAGCGCCCTAACACCACCTACACTGCCACTCACAGCAGCATCTAACAAGGCCCCTTTTCTAACTAACATATTGTTTGAAAATGGTATAGATAGGGACTGTAACTCAGATCTAAAACTTTGAATCAAGTAATGGATACTTTTTGCCTCTAAATGACGAGGGTAGTAGTAGGGTAAGAGAGGCCAAACTTGATTATGGCGCAGAACCTTCTCCAGCACAGTTTGTCGACACTGAGGTCCAGGGAGAGCATTCAGCTCATGAGATATGGTTGTGACAATCTTCTGAGCAACTCTGGATGCATCCCTAGTCGATATCTCATCGACTTCATCACTTGCTGTGTCCTTCGTCGATATCTCCTTCTCCCCTCCTTCCGAACGCACCGAAGACTTCCCTCGATGGCGTTGCTGGTACACACGATTGCGCTCCGCTTTCTCTAACCGTGCAGCCTCTGCAGATTCCATTGACGCCGCCCTCTCCGCAGGACCAGGCCGTCGCATGCTCGACCTCTGTGTTCGGGATTTGTCGCCCATCCTACAAATCCCCGAGACAGCCGCGAACACCAACAAAGGAGAGACTACGCGGTTAGAGAAGGAGGAGACAGTCTGGGAAAATAGAGTCTGCAGAGACCCATCTCGAAAACCTACGAGCAAAAACGTTTGTCAACATGTGGAACATGTTGTCTACAGCAACTAAAACTAGGAATCGAAACTGGAGTGAGAACTTCAAGCCAATGAAACGGAATGATGAAGAGAATGGAACTCACCAAGCACGTACGGGAAGGAGTCGTGGATGGGTATGCGGTGAAGTCCTCAGGAGGCAGTGCGTCTTCAGTGACCTCTGATCCAAACAGAGTCTTTGAATTCCGGACAAGATGCTCACGGGCATGCACTGCTTGGTTTCCACTATGGAGGTACCACGCAATATCTCCAAGCCGTGAAGTTGGTGTACCTGAAATGTGCGAGCTGCTTGACACATCATCATCTAGACTATAGCATGAAGGGGCGGTGAACTCTTGACCTACACTCTAAATATCCTCATCGACACCATCGCAAGCAGGAAAGTAGTAAGTAATTCGTTGTTGGACAAGCTGAGGAGGTTCTCTAACTACGTAGTACGACGTGATTAGGGACTGAACTAATGCTGGGTTGTCAGGACAGCCTTCCCCTGACATTGGTATTACAAACCCTTGGAACGGCAGCGCCGCAGCTCACACTCTCTGGAACACTCAAGGGAGAATAGAAACGACGTTGCGAATCCTTGCATGCGCCTGTGCGCATGCAAGACGACCCAGAAGGAGATGAACAGAAAAGAAGATGCGTCATCCGTAGGAGCGGATGAACAGAAACTTCACCGGAACTCAAACAGCCCAGATCCAATATATTCGGATCTTATCATGACGTGTACGGCTGAGATAGAAAGGCATCAATATTGGACGATGGAGATTACGCTATAAAGTACTCTGAGTACTTCTGTTTCTAGAAAGTAACCCGCATAGTACTCCTAGTGGCGGCCGCATGAGTTCCTAAAGTCTACAAAAAACAGAATTTATAGAAGATCCAGCCGTTAGCCAACAAAGAGCAGACGTTAGGAACGCCGCCTGCATAGAAGAATCAACTTTGCGCCCATTTTTTCGTGGACTTTTCGAGTGCAGAATTTTTTCCGCCACCTAATCAAATTTCTCCACGGATTTTCATTTTTTGGTTACTTTCTTTATAGAGATCTGTAGCGACATGGAAGCCACATTTCCTGCAAGAAAATCAGAGCAATACAAAACTCCAGTTGCAAGAAAATAAGTACTTTGTCAAGATTTCTACAATCTGACATACTTTAAAAATTTGGAAAAGTACTACATACAGAGGGGCCCAAACATTTTCTCTTGATCTTTGACTTTAAACAACAATGCATAGAACTGGACGAAGCTAATTTCAAAATAAACAGCTCAGAACTATGTTTATTTCCTAAAGAAAAGATGTACTTTATGAAGAGTACTTTGGAAAATGTACTTTTCTGACATACTTTTTCCATAGGCGTAGCTTGCCAACACCCTGCAGCCCCGCAAGGCAGCGATGCTGTCGATAATGCCCAGGTTACCGATCCCCATGAAGGTCGTCACGGCGTTCTTAAGCGCGGGCTTGCTGAGTGTATAATACTTCTTGAACACCTCATCCAACTCTTCGTCCGAAAGAATGGTCCGCTTCTCCCCCGGTGCTGTTAGGAGGTACTCACTCAGAAAATCCTTACTCGCCTCTAGAGCTAGGGCCGATGTCTTGGCGTACGGATTGTTCTGCATATGCAACTCGAGTAGGTCGAGAACCATCTGCTTGGTCTCCCTGCACTCAACGTATCCAACAGGGTGGTTATGTGTACCAATATGGATACACGCACGTGACATCGCAGGATTCCCGAGCACGTAGTACATCCTTGCAGGGCACGTGGTGATGCATTCCGGGGGATATCTGCAGATTTTGCATACAAGTGTGGACTTTGGAGGAGGATCACAACCAACGCCAAACGGGGTAAGCGTGACACCGTCCCACTCAGACTCGTTCACCTCCATCTTGCGTTTGTCTCCTCGAAGCAAGAAGTCGCACTTCTCGTTCTGGCATTTCAGATAACTTGCACATACAGAATATCTGAAAGTCAGTCCTTGGTCGTTTGTGATGTTGGTCGTCATGGTCTTGCACCATGGATGTGCGTCGTACTTCTTATCCATCCCTGCCATCGACTTTGCGCTCGCTGCAGTGCCGCGATCAGGGATTGGTGGAAGCTCGAAGAGCACGTCCCCGTTAAACTCGGTTGGTAGAAATGGCACCCGATCCCTCTGAAGTGCTCTAAAGTCCAACCTCGACAATGCATTCCTCGCTCGGGGTCTGGAAAAAAGACGCATAAGGCCAGGGATGACACTGAAGCTACCCGATACTGGTTTCTGCGAAGAACTAGGCTAGGCTTGGGACGGCGTAACAAAATCATCCTTATCTGACTGACTTAGGACATGAATGCGTTGAGCTACGGGTTGTTTCACAGGAGGATTTGGCTCGGTTCCAACATCGACAATCCATGTCATGGATCGGCCCGGTGTTAATATCTCAGTGGATGCAGCCCAACGATCCGCAGTGAGTCCCCTCACGACATATCTTCTGGCCTCAAGAAGCCACTCCCTACCATCCTTAGCTCTAATCGGCATCTGATATACAGTTTGAATCAATTCGCCGTCGTCGTTGACAATTTCTTCCTCAAGATGGACGGACTCAAGAACAAGGTTATATCTCACGCTCAACAAGCCAGCGGTAATCAACCCTACACCCTCCGAATCACATGGGACACAAAATGGAACATCGTGACCTTCAGCACGTATACGAGCCATCTCTACGGGTATGATGTGCACAGAGTGGAAGAGCGGAAGTGAAGCAGGAAGGCTGTTGCATTGGGTGGTTTAAGAGTTTTGTAACCAAGTAGGTGATAGTTCACCATTGCAGCGTGGTTCAAGACCAGTATCATGTCCCAGAATATTGTTGAACAGCTTTTATTTTGGGCACACAATCAGCATTAATGACTGACAGATTCAAAAATAAATCGTCTATGAGAAGAAACCGTCATGGCAAAGCCTATGACGCCCTATGGAACCTCAATTAATAGGCGAACTCAGAGCTCGGTGGGGGACATTTAGCCTTAGTGCATCACACATTGGCCTTAGTCATTTTCAACGTAGCACGGTAGTCTAAGTTCATTTCTCTCTCAATGCATCAAGGATCTGATAAGACTATGAGCTGGTTTTGTCTTCAAAGTAAGTTTTACGTTCACCGTCACAGATGCCCAAGTCACATCGGAGTGGGGGGTTAGGTTCCCCCAGTGAAGAAACCCAGGAGAGATCAGGGAAGAAGCGCAGAAAGAGTAAGACGGGGTTGCGCTTGACGGACAGGAAGTATCAGAGTCAGAGAAGGAGTCAAAGCAAGGTTGCTCGTTCAGTAAGCTCGATTCTCAGAGACTCGAGATCCAAGATTGAAGAGTGTCCGAGCGTCAACACTAGAGGATCGGCCACGAAAGTTAGCAGCAATCACTTCGTCGACGGGCAAATGACGGTGGCCGTCTCAATGAGGGTGTTCAGCGATCTACACGCCAGTTCCATTCTGAGGGTAGCTTGTACGTAAGCGTAGAGCGCAAAGCGGAGAGCGGTGAGCGGTGAGCGCAGATTTGGAGAGCGGAGAGCACAGAATGGGGGACAGAACCTTAAAATAGCACTTTTTTTACTAAAAATAAATTATAAAATTAGAAGATTCGAATATTCTTAGTATATTTTTAGAAACTTACTAATTTCAGTAATTTTATTGACCCTATAACCGTGGACTAATTACAGTATTTTCATTGAATTTGTAGTTCATATTATCTTTTCTTGGTGATTAATTATTTAACGTGCACCTAGTACTATGCTCTTGCTCCTTCTAACTAGTTCAGGCATACAGTAATTCCCCTTATCTCCTTAAATTTATATGCAAATTACTACTTAAAATGTATTGGTATTGAACCTCTGAACAGGGATCAAGTAACATTTAATTTCGTAACATTTTCTTAACATTGCTAGAATTCATCCACCATAGTCTACATGCCTTTCTCCTTTTTATTATTATTATTTTTTTTTTTTTTTGATATTTGTCTTGTATTTTTTATAAAATTTTCTTTATTCTATCTATCTTGTTAGAGGGGTCAAAAGCCTCCTTTCATTTAATTCTCTCCTTCATTTTATTTTCACAATCATTTTATTTTCACATACAATTTGTTAATCTCCTTCATATTATTTTCAACCTTCATTTTAAATATTGCTATTCTTTACTTTAATCTTTTTAATTTCAATTTATATAATTTGTTTTTTTTTTTTGTTTTTTTTAATTTTTTGCATTCTTTATTTTAAAAAAAAAAATTTAAATGCAAAATGACCTCTGCTAAACCTTCATCTTTTTCCATTCAGTTTAGGAGGATGACAACTTCTAAATGAATGAATAGCCGATTTTCAAGGGCGCCAAGCATCTTCTTCAGGGATATTTAAGATAAGAGTAGGGAATGTCTCTGCCTCTTTTGTATTGGTGTTATGTGAAGCTCTTTTCCGTAGTGCGGGACAGCAGCTATGGAAGACGTCAGAGATATTGTTATTTCACTTGCTGATGATGTTTGTCCATTTGAACCATATGTTGAGGTGGAGGACGAAGAAGAGGTGATGGCCACCAGCCAAGGGCGTCCTTCGACAACGGATGTTGACGTGCAACCGGATGTAAGAGCTGACCCTCCACGTTCAGAAAATTCGGATGAAATCATAGTGCTAGAGAAGGACGCAGATGTGCCTTTGCAACCACATGCATACTCGAAGGTTGGAAAGATCCCAAGGGGAACCTATTCCAGGGAATCAGTTAATCGGAGGCGGGGAGGTGGGCCATTGCTGAAACGTTCATACCAAGGACACGCTCCAAGTGTGGGAACGAAAGTGAATGCGAATGTAGTTTGTCCTGTAGTACAGTCAGCGGCTGACAGTCCTGCTGATAGTGTAGTGGGCAACCCTAAACGTGTTAGGTTCGAAGATTGAGACATCTAATAACAAGTATATGTTTGCTGTAATAAAAGATAAATGTCAGGGGATACGAAGTATATAGTGCACTTGTTCAAGATAGAATGTTGTCAAATAGAGTGCAATCAATGAGAACGACAAAGCCTATATTATAAAAAAGTCAATATAGCTAACGTATTGCGGACTTAGTACATGGTATATTACTAAAATCATTCACTACGTGACAAATGGCCATTGTAGAAATGGCAGTTCTAAAGTAGGAGGGCTACCTACTTCTTCGCCAAGGGGTGACGCAAGATTCCACTCTCTAAGAGCAGCTTGACCTCGTTGAAGCTGAAGGTAGGCGCATGGATGAAAAGCTCCGCTTCGGGATCACGGTTGCAGACCTTCAAGAGTATGTAGTATAGGTGCTTACAATACGTGAACAGAGTCTTGCCACGGAACGTAGTCATCGTCTTCTTGAATGCTGGGCAAGTGCAACCAGGGTAAGAACTGATGGTAATCTGGTACCGCGTGATGTGTGGAGCGACGCCCGAATCCAGCCCAATGATGCAACCGTGGCCCGGCTCAGGTATCATGGTGACGGAACGGAGGCGCGCTTTAAGAGACTCGGAGGAGCCCATGGAGAGTCGCTGCGCTTGATTGGGACGAGTGGCAGTGCGCTTCACCATCTTGCCGTCTCTCTTGCCTGGGTAGCGGTCAGCGTCTGCAGGGACTGGCACGGAGCTGAGATTTGCAGGGGGCGGGGCAGAAGAGAAGAGGCGTCTTGGGGAGACCGGTTTCTTCGGCGGAAGTTGAAAGCCCGCTGCTTCGAGGGCTAGAATCTCAGTCAGTTTTAGGTTAGTACCTAGTTTCACTGGCCACACCTCTGGAATGGAGGGGAATTCCTGGTCCTTTGAGTAGTGTGCTACCCACTTGCGCTTAGAGCCTTTCACGCAGCGCTCAATATCGTCGGAGCAGAAGAAGAACTCAGTCTTCTCGACTAGGTTCCTGCGATAGTTAGTCCAGAGCCCAGTGTAGGTCGGTGCAGCTATGCAATGAGGCCCCCTGACAATTCTCTCAGTGCACTTCTTCTTCGTTTCAGCTCTTTGGGCCCAGCAGCACTTTGCAGAAAGTTTGTGAAGTCTCGAAATGTGCCACTCCTTCACGTCCACCTTAGTTTCTTCAACCGCGTTGACATGGCGAATGCCGCCCTTGTTCACTGGTGAAGGTAAAGGGGAATCAACTTCCTGGGCGGGAGATTGGGTACCTTCTACCTCGGGGTCGTGTTCGGAGTCGTCTTCCACAATGACAGGCATCTGCATAGGGCGAGCCCTGACGGCACGTCTTGGGCCTCTTGGGCGTGAGAAGTTTGTCTTGTCCGGGCGATGAGACTCCTCGTCAGCTCTGATAAGGACGTCGGCTTTTCGCTTCTGTGAACCAAAGACTTCCGCTCCAGGCATGATGGGCTGACGGGTGCAGAACTCATCCGCGCCTGGCATATCGAGCATGGGCTTGTCGAGCAGTGTAGGATTTCCCCATTTCTTCGCGTTGCGTTCAGCCATCCGAAGCCTGAGTTCCTTCTTGGATGGTCCTGTTCCGCCGACGTCACCTTTGAGGAACTGGTAGTAGTTGACAACCTGTAGAAAAGCTTGAACGAAATCGTCCACAGTAGCAACGTACAGGTCGTTCCCGTTGTTTCCTGAAGCTTGGAGCCACTTGTTGTGAACTGTTTCGGCGAGGTTACAGGTCGGCATCTCTGTGAGTTCTTCTTTTGTGAATTTCTGCAGATTTGGCAGTAGGTGCCGTTAGATTCACCGATTAGGGTTTTGTAGGTTAGGGCTAGGAAACCAGTATCAAAAACATGAAAACAGAGAGCAGAGATAATACCTCGGTCATGAATCCCCCCCACTGGCGGAAGCGGTGGTGCCAGAATGACAGCCACTGATCGAGTTTGATGAGCCCGCTCTCGCCAACGACCCCGGTGGATGCCCACCAGGCTCGCAACGCGTGGTACAGAGTTTCCGCCTCTGCCATGCTGGTCGCATTCTTGTACTGAGTGCACATCTTTTTGTGTTGTTTCCAGTGTTCTTCGGGGAAGTGCTTCTGCGTATACGCCACCATGTTCTGAGTCCAGTGGAACAAGCACGACTTCTCCCGGTCCTCCATTGGGTCTTCTTTGTTGCCATTGCCGTAAAGGATTCGCACTGCATTCCAATTTGCCTGTGCGTTATCCGCCATGAACCCCTTGAAGTTCGGCGCTGCAACGCCATTGATCTCCATGACCAGGTTTAGGTTTTTCCAGAAGACGAGCTGGGCCTCCGTGTCCTCGGACTGCATGTCGCAAGTGGCGATTGTCATCACGCGGCAGTAGGTGGCGTCGTACACATGGCACGCCATAGTCGACCAGTCTTTGACGTGTTTTACATGGTCGAACATGATTCATGCGTTCTCCAAGTCTCGACCAGCTTGCATTCGGCTGACCAAGTCGACGCCACTTCCCGGCCCGACCTCCGACATTTTGAAGATGAAGACTTTGTCACGCATAGATCCCTGACCAGGAAACCTATTCTCCTGGACATACGCCCAGAGACTGTTACCACGGAGCTTGGTGATACCGTCCATGATTCCGTACCTTTTGAATTTTTTGAAGGTGGCGACTTTGTTGCGGATGTTTGGTGACGCCATGTCCTTGCAACGATCCAGAACAGGAACCAGCTCCTCCATCGTCAGCTTCCTCGGTGGTGCATCTTCGGGCTGTAGAAGGTAGCTCCCGATGAGGAGTTTGCTCACCTCCAGGACAACGGCGCTCTTTGTTGCTTTGTTGTTCATCTCTACCTGCTCTTTTATTAAGCTACTAATCTCTGCTTTAGAGTCTCTGTAGTCTCCTACTTTCACTGGATGATCATGTATTCCTATGTGAATAGAGGGAAGCTTGTATGTGAGCGGTGAGCGGAGAGCGGAGAGCGGAGAGCAGAGATTTTCTGCTCTTAGAGCGGAAAATAGAGAGCAGATTCTAAAAATGGAATTTTTTTTACTAAAAATAGAATAAAAGATGATGAAAAGAGAATCTTTTCGAATATTCCAAGGAATATTCCTTGAATGTGGGATACTTTCCGGGTTCTGTTAAAGGGTTTTTTGGGTCTGCCCACCAAGTACTGGTCCCGAAATTGTGCGGCAGGGCGTGAATGACGGGGTCTTTTGTGATTTCACTGGAATAAATGGATGACTCTGGAGCCTTTGCTCTCTCACTCTCGTTTGTTAGCTGGTGGAATGTTCAGGGTTTGGGGTGGGGTGCATACCGTTTTCGCCATGGAGGAAGTCGGTTTTGGGGTTGTATCCCTAGGTGATGAGGGTGGGCCATTTGAACCTTTTCTTGAAGATGAGGGTGACGAGTTGTTGCTGAAGCCACGACCATCGCCTCCTAAACCGGTAGAAGGTGGACATAGCGGTGGGCTTGATGTGGTGCCATGTACTGTTACGGGGGCGCTCGACAAATCGCCCACTAAGGAGGTTGAGTCCAAGTCCCTTCCAAGCCATGCTTATTCCAGGGTTGGCAGAATTCCTCCGGGGACTTATTCGAGATCCGCAATCTGTGGACGTGTGGGGTCCAGTCCAGTCATTAAAATTCCTCGGCCTGGTCGAGGTTCTTCGTCAGGTCCACGTCTGGATGAATGCGTCGTCCGTCCGATGGAAACTAAAAGTAGCTATGTAGAAATATCAAAAGGACGGCCAAGCCGCATCCGATTCATGTGATGTAATATTCTTTCAGAAAGTGCATGGTAATAAAGTAATTATTTGTGGAATAAGAATGGTGGACAAGATGTGCGACGACAATTACTCGGGCAGGTGTCACTTTTTTTTAAATTAATGGCAAATCAAATCATGTATTACTGAGTCATAGTCAGACTCGATTAAAAACAAAAGCAGTGTACCACTGCGACGTCGTGATGGTCTAAATTAGAAAGGGCAAATTCTAGACTGTCTCATAGGGCTCCGCCAAGGGGTGTGTCAAGATTCCACTCTCGAGGAGTAACTTCACTTCGTTGAAGCTAAAGGTCGGTGCATGGATGAAAAGTTCCACATCCGGGTCACGCAGGCATACCTTTAAGAGGACGTAATACATATGCTTGCAGTATGTAAATTGAACCCTCCCACGGAACTTCGTCATTGTTTTCTTGAATGCTGGGCATGTGCAGCCGGGGAGGGAGCTGATGGTGATCTGGTATTTCGTCACATTGGGAGGAGCACCGGAGTCTAGCGCGATGATGCAGCCGTGGCCGGGATGAGGAATCATGGTGATAGACCGCAGTCGTGCTTTGAGGGAGTCGGAGGAGGCCATGGACAGCCTCTGCTGCGGATTAGGACGAGTCGCAGTCCGCTTGACAATCTTCCCGTCTCTCTTTCCAGGGTACCGGTCAGCCTCTGCCGGCACCGGAACCGAGTCTAGGTTTCGCGGAGGGGGGTCGGAGGTGAAGAGCCTCCTAGGCGAGACTGGTTTCTTCTGTGGGAGCTGAAACCCTGCCTCCTCCAAGGCAAGAATCTCACAGTCTTTCAGGTTCGTCCCAAGTTTCACAGGCCATACTGTTGGGATGGGTGGAAATCCTTCCTTTCTCGATAAATCGTACCAGTTCACCCATTTGCGCCTTGTCCCCTTCACGCACCTCTCAATGTCGTCGGGGCAGAAAAAGAAGTCCTCGGTTATGTCGAGGTTCCTCCTTCTGCTGTGCCATACACCGCTATAGGTCGGGGCAGGGGTGGGCTTAGCACCCCTGACAATCCTCTCTGTGCATTTCTTATTGGTGACGGCCCTCTGCGCCCAACAGCACTTTGCGGAAGTCTTTGGCAGTCGAGCAATGTGCCACTGCTTCACGTTCACTCTGGTCTCCTCCACAGCCGAGACGTGACGCACGCCTCCTTCGCTGAAGGGTGAAGCGATGACGGAATCCATCTGTGGCGATGGATGATGAGCAGCTTCAACCTCGCGGTCGCCTTCCTCGACGATGACCGGCATGGGAGCCACGCAAGCTCTGACAGGTCTGGTACTGACTCGAGGATGCGAGAAGTTTACCTTATCTGGCCTATGCGACTCTTCCTCAGCGCCAAGAGGCAAGTCGGGCTTGCATTTCCGCGAACCAAACACCTCCTCCCCTGGCAGATGTGGGACACGCGTACAAAACTCATCGGCGCCACGCATGTCCAGCATGGGGTCCTCCAAAACCTTTGGATCGCCCGTTTTCTTCGCCCTACGTTCTGCGGATCGTAGCCTCAGCTCCTTCTTGCTCGGGCCAGTACCCCCCACGTCGCCCTTTAGGTACTGGTAGTAATTCACAACCTGTAGAAAAGCACGGATAAAGTCGTCGACGGTGGCGACGTACAGATCACTGCCATTATTCCCGGATGCTTGAAGCCACTTGTTGTGAACCGTCTCCGCGAGGTTGCAGGACGGCATCTCCGCGAGTTCCGCCTCCGAGAATTTCTGAGATCCAACAACGGATGAACGATTAATGAGTCACTACGATGAGCATGTACGGGGAAAGAGAAAACAACAGTGGGTGGCGTGGTTACCTCGGTCATGAATCCACCCCATTGGCGATATCGATAATGCCAGAATGAGAGCCATAAGTCAAGTTTCGATAAGGCAGATTCGGACACTGCCCCCGCAGATGCCCACCAAGCCCTTATCCCGTGATAAAGAGCATCGGCCTCCGCCATTGATCTTGCCTTCCTGTATTGCTGACACATCTTTTTGTGTTGATCCCACAACTCTTCGGCGACGTATTTCTCGGTATGATTCACCATCGACTGGGTCCAATGAAATTGACAGGTCCTCTCCCGGTCCTCCATTTGATCTTCCTTGTTGCCATTGCCGTATACCACCCGGACCGCATTCCAATTAGCCTGGGCGCTGTCCGCCATGAATCCCTTGAAGTTCGGCTTCTCCACGCCGTGTCTCTTCATGACTGCGTTGAGGTTCTTCCAGAACACCATCTGGGCTTCGGCGTCTTCAGATTGCATGTCGCAGCAGGCGATCGTCATGACCCGGCAGTACGTGGAGTCATACACGTGGCATGCCATGGTTGTCCAATTTCGCACGCGCTTGACGTGGTCAAACATCATCCACGAAAGCTCCAGATCCCCCGTCGGCTGCATTCTCTTCACAAGATCGACACCACTCGCGGGCCCAATCTCGGACATTTTGAACACGTAGACCTTGTCAAATTCTGACCCTTGGCCAGGGAACATGTTGTTCTGTACGAAATCCCATGTGCTGAGTCCCCGCAGCTTCGTTATGCTGTCCATCACCCCGAAACGTCTGAGGTACCTAAAAGTAACGACCTTGTTCCGAATGTTAGGCGACGCCATATCTTTGCACCTATCGAGCACCGGGTAAAGCTCTTGAACGGTGAGCGTCTTCGGTGGATCATCCTCCGATCGTAATAAAAAACTACCAATCAGGTCCTTGCTGGCCTCTAGTACAACGGCGCTCTTCGTAGCCTTGGGCGTGTTCTCGATCTGATTTTCTATCAAACTACTTATCTCGACCTTAATGTCACGGTAGTCTCCCACCTTGACAGGGTGGGTGTGGGATCCTACGTGGATGCACGCCCGTGTCCTATTGCCCTTGCTCGAAACATAAAATATCCTTGCTCTACAAGTGGCAACGCATACGGGAGGTTCCTTACATACCTTGCAGACCAAAGTCGATTCCTTCGGAGCCTCTTCACCCACAACAAACGCCTGCAACGTGCATCCGTCGAATTCGGTCTCATTCACGTCGAAGATGCGATGGTCGCGCTCAAGGTACCCGCAGTCCTTGTTCTCGCACCGCAAATGGCCCGCACATGAAGACGACCGGAAAGAGAGGCCCATATTGTTGGAGATGTTGGTGGTGATCGTCTTCGTCCACACGTGCCCATCGTACCTCTTATCCATGCCCTGCATGGACTTGGCGGCTGATCGTGAGGCAGAGGATCCCACAGGTGGCAGTTCAAAGATGACGTCGCCGTTGAACTCCGCCGGCAGATACTCCACTCTCTCATGTCGGATGGAGTCGTAGTCTAACTTCTTCAGGAGGTTCTTCTTACCCGGCCGCACAGTAAGCTTCTTCAACAGCGATACAATACTGACGGACTCGTCCAAAGAAGGGGGCATTGCCATGAGATCCGAAGCGCGAGTGTCCACAGCCGCCTCGGGACGGACAGGTTCTCTGGCGGGTAAATCTCCGGCTGACTTTCGAGTCCGCGGGCTCCCGTCATCGTCAGAGGAGAGATTGATAACCGGGGTATCTAATCCCGGCTCAACTTTTACTTTGGCAAGGAGAGGCGTCGTTGAGCCAGAGTCGGTCTTCAACTTCACGTCCACCGCTCCTGGTGTCTGGATGGTGCAAGTAGAGGACCGTCTGGGGGTCAGGATCTCGGTGGACGCAGCCATCTGGGAATCCGTGAGACCGTAGACTCTAAACCTACCAGGCGTGAGCCTCCACATCTTACAATCCCTCTCGTCCACAAATGAGACCTGGCCTAGTGTATGTGTGATCTCTCCAGTGAGCTCATCACAGATCTCCTCCTCAACGCTAATGGAGTCCTCTTGATACTGGAACCTAAGACTAAGACGCTGACATGACACAAGAGCGTACCCATCATCCTCTACCCGAAACGTAAGCGGAATTCCAACGCCATGTGCGTAAAGAAAAACGGAACCTTGGAACTGAGCCGGGACAGGTAGCGCCATGGCGTAGGCAGATCAGAAAGAGCGACACAATCGACGAAGTGCAGAATTGAGAGGGTTGTTGCAGCATTTTCCACTGCATTTATACGTTTGTATTTGCTAATCTCAACTTGTCATAACAGAGACGAATGTTGAAGAGAGGATGAACACCTGACGGACTAAAAGGGGATGATGACTGGGTTTAGGGGCCCCCTATGTTTACTTGAAAGGACGATCATGCGACAAATCACCAGCCACTAGAAGGCTCTATAATAAGGACCAGCCGTCTCTTGATTGCCACTGAATATAATTAGGGCTGGTACACCGTGTCAGAGTAAATTCCCTGACATGGGAAAAAGGGGAGGGATCTGAGCCGCCAATTCTAGGAATTTTGAGTTAAGGAAATCTTTATATGGAAGGGCGCCAAAACAGTTAGCAGCGTCAAAAATAACAGTACTCATCCTGACGAGAGATATATTAAAGCAATGAGTGGCATTCTCCGGGATGTTTAGTGTGGCGAGAGAGCAGGATAGTGTCACAGATGCATGTCGATGATTCAACTGAAGTGGTCGCCACTCCTGTGAGAGAGAGAAAGAGAAAGAGGAAGGGGAGAGACAAGCTGTTCTCAAACTCGAGGCAGCTGACAGCTTCGAGGATGAGACAGGCTGAGGAACGGAGGCGACGTGTTGAGGGGTTTGGCGGGACCGTGAAGGCATTGAGTAAGGACTTCGCAAAACTTCCCGTCATAGCAGTACCTCGAGTAGCAAAGGGGGGCGGGTTGTGTGAGACATCGCCATCGCAGTGTGTGACGCCGCTCCAGCAATCAATTCCCCTCACCATACCTGAGTGCTTAGAGGTACGTGTGTTAATTGTAGACATCATTAGTTTGTGCGCCCTTGCTCTTGAGGCCAGGTATAAGAAGGGGGAGAAGCTCCATGCTCAGTCTCTCTGTGCCCCCTCGTGGTGTTCTTAGCTCGCAGCCTTGCTGTGCCTGGCTTACACTGCGTTGCGGTTTTTGTGTGTGTGAGTGTAGTACAGTCAGGGTTCGGTTTAGGGTGACGTCGTTAGGGTTTGTAGGGTGCGGGTCGGTCTACATAGTTTGTCGCCATGTTTAACCCTAAGTATGGAGGGAAGTTGAAGAAGGGTAGGTCTAAGAAGGGCCATGGGGAGGAGAGGTCGTCCGGGACTGAGAAGTCACCGGCAAGTGAGAAGAAGGGTACAAAGAAGAGGGCAGGAGATGAGAGGTCATCAGAAAGCGAGAGGAAAAGTAAGAAGCGGCCAAGTAGGGAGGAGCGTCCAGAAAAGCACAAGAAGTCTAAGAAGGTTAGAATTGCGGGGTCCGCTGTCCAGCGAGAGCAGGTAAGATAGTACTCCTTGAAGTAAGGGCGGGAAAGGGTATTAGGGCATCGTCAGAGCGTCCAGTTCCACTGTATGTATCTAGGGTTTTAGAAAGGGTTCAACTCAGCTGACTACTTAGGTTGCGACACATTGTTGCAGGAAGAAGGAGAGGAGGAGGCGCAGGAGACGGCTGTGGAGGAGACGCAGGGGACAGCTGTTGAGGAGACGCAGAAGGCGGCCGTAGAAGAGACGGCGTTGGTGGCTGCTGGGCACAGGCAAGGAGGGGAGGGGCAGGACGAGAGCATGGACCTGCAGGCGACAGAGCAGTCTGGACGGGAGGAACTGGCAGGCGATGTCAACAAGGAGACGGCGATGGCCGAGGGCCAGAACGATGGTGCGGAGCATACAATGGAGAGTACACCTTCATCGGAGAGGGCGAAGACAGCCGAGGTGGAGGCGGAAGAGAAAGATCCCTTGATGGATGAGGTAGAGGAAGAGGGGGACGATGCAGAGACGCCGCCGGCTAAGCTGACATGGCCACGGGTAAAGAAGGGGGAGGAATTGCCGGAAAACCCTCTAGGAAAGGACGAGGGTGTGACACCAGCGGAGATAGAGGCTCGGATGATCAAGGAGTTCGAGAACGATACCTTTGTTGCAGTCAACTGGAGTCGGAAACAGCCGATAGAGAAGTTCTCGAGGTTGAGAATTCCTTTATGTCGCATGGTTAGTATGCCCGAAGTCAGGCTAGTGTTGGAGTCTGAGGTCTTACGGTTGCAGAGCGAGTTCCGGTCCGGTTACAGAGTAGGGTCAGCAGTGTTCTATGTGGCTCTGACCGATTCGAAACAGAGGGAGAAGCTTGTTACAGATGAAATCAGACGGGAATGGAGTTCGGAATGGGATCAGTTGGATAATGAATTCGACCATGAATTGAATTCTGACCCGGATTTGAAGCCACTTCAAGGAAAGATGTTTTTCATTTACGATGGCAATCACCGCTACACGGCCTCGAAGCGCTACATCGATGAAGCGAAGATGGGAAACATGGAGTGGCATCGCCTTCACGGAATGCCTGATTGCTTGGTCCTTGAGATCCCTAAGATTCTTTACCCAAGTATTCTCAGGGCCATGCATTCAGTAAACAAGTAAGTACCATTCCGAGGCTAGATCTTTAATTTTTTACTCAATGCTTGGTCGTCGATTTCATTGGATTAAGTTCGTGATATCTAATATCATACGACCTGACAGGTCAAATGAGCAGGCGCATGTGAGGACAAATGTCTTGCACCAGATCGAGATGGTGCACAAGTATGGGCTGCTACCCATAACGTATTTTGAGAATATCCTCAGCAAGGAAGAGTACCTGAAGGAGAAGGCAAAGACGACCAATACTTGGTATCCATTGTCTTCAGAGACAATGGTGAACCACCTCTTCTCGGTAAATCCCTTAAATGTTTTTACTCCTGCCTGTTTTATAGATTGTGTCGAAATAAATAAAAAAACTAACTTTCTTGGTTTAATGCGGCAGGAAGAGATAGCAGGTGCAGGCGAGGAAGCATGCAATCACTACAAGCAGACGACGCCGCTGAACAAGCAAACAGGGGAGCGTTTACGTGAGGTTATATTCAATCAGATTCTGAAGAAAAAAGAAGCCCTCAACAAGCTTTTTAGCAAGCTCCAAGCCGTTGCAAATCCTAAGAACGGGAAGGGCTTTATTGAAGAGGTATGTAGATTCTAGGCATTTTTTACTTAGTGAGTTTGTTTTTCCTTATTGAGGCCCGGTTGAGGCCCTGGATTAGGTCAGGTTTTGCAACGGGAAGCCCCTTCGGGCCTCATGGGCGCGGTCGGGAAACCGGCCTGAAGGGGCCTTATCGGGCCCCTCTTGGGTTGAGAGGGGCCTGTAAAGGCCCCTTGGGGCCGGTATCCCAACCGCGCCCATGAGGCTTGCAGGGGTCTCTCGGTGCCGAGAGACCCCTCCCGGCCTCATGGGCGCGGTCGGGATACCGGCCCCAAGGGGCCTTTTCGGGCCCCTCTTGGGCTGAGAGGGGCCCAATAAGGCCCCTTGGGGCCGGTTCCCCGACCGCGCCCATGAGGCCCGGAGGGGCTTCTCGGTGCCGAGAGACCCTTCCCGGCCTCATGGGCGCGGTCGGGTTTCCGGTACGAAGGGGCCTTATTGGGCCCCTCTTGGGCTGAGAGGGGCTCAATAAGGCCCCTTGGGGCCGGAAACCCGACTGCGCCATCGAGGCCCGGAGGGGTCTTGGTGCCGAGAAGCCCCTCCCGGCCTCAAGGGCGCGGTCGGGTTTTAGGCCCGAACGGGCCTTAACGGGCCCCTTTGAGCCCAAAGGGGGGCTGAAAGAGCCTACCAGGCAGATAAAGAACCCATTTATAGGGTTCTTTATGCCTGATAGGCCATTTCGTCCCCTTTTACAATAAAAGGGGCCCAGATTCTGCCCCTTTGGGCTAGAAACCCGACCGCTCCACTGAGGCCCGGAAGGGGCTCTCGGTGCCGAGAAGCCCTTACGGGCCTCGAAGGCGCGGTCTGGTTTCCGGCCCAAAGGGGCAGAATATGTCGCTAGGTACCAAATCCCGACCGCGCCTTCGAGGCTGGGAAGGGTCTCTCGGTACCGAGAGCCCCTTTCGGGCCTCGAAGGCGCGGTCGGGTTTCTAGACACTTAGTCAATTTTGGGTGTTATATTGCTTCTTGATTGTTGCTTTACGAATTAGAAGTTTAGGTATGATGTGTTTAAATTTCAGATGATGACCAGTAGAACGTTACTGTCCAAGTTATTTTGACCCTCTAGGGGAGCTGCAAAGACAGGTGGCTCGTCATGTTCGGCATTGATAAGCCATTTGAATTTGCAGATCTCCTGGAAGGATCGATTGTTTTGGTCAATGACGTTATTTAACGCCTCCAGGATGTGGTGTAGCTGCAATGGTGGAATGGCCTGATGAGCGTTTGTTATGGCATGACTTTGTTTCTTACGTTGTTTGGGTTTACGTCCTTTCAGATTCGGAACCATTACAACCATCGCCCTAATCAGAAGTGCGAGATGGGGCTAGACAAACTGCAGCTAATTGCGACCACCAACGTGAAGGGGATGTATAAAGTGCGTTGGCTGAAGATGTGGAACGGCTCTGATAATACCAGGGCTGCAAACAGTTTTCCGAGGACTTCGTGAAGTGAGTCTCAACTTCATGCTTGGCTGCACAAAGCATGCTTCTATGCGCTGCTGGAGCTCGAGATCACGGAGAAGATTGAGCCTATCCTGCTTGAATATCCGCTTCCAGACTGGACTAAGGAAGTCAAGTCCTGGCAAGTGTACCTGAACTACTGGAAGAAGAAGGTGTGGCAAAAAGCATTTCCAACTGTCTTTGGCGGGAAACATGCATTCCAGCGGAACGACACTTGGAACCAGGTGCCTAAGGGCAATCTCATCGTCAGCCGGTTTATCTATAGGTGAGTATCAAAACCTTGGTATGCTCTTGTTTAGTTTTGTCTTTGCGCAGATGAAGAAATCTGACCCAATTCCCTCTGTTTTATAGGTACTACAGGAGGGAGTTGATGCCAAAGAAGGCGATCACGGAAGAACCAGATTGGATGGATACCCAAACTGAGCCTGGCCATGACTCGTTCATTTTCACGGAGTATCAGAAGATCACTTATCCGTCAGCGCATCTGAAGGAATGCGGTTGGTACATCGAGTGTGCGAAGACTTTCTGCCCCGCCGAGGAGGAAGATCTGAAGAGACGACTAGGTGCCATCAACGCCACTCCGGAGGAAGTACCTGACGTCGAAGAGGCTGCACCGGAGGACCCGAAAGTTGGTCAGAGGAGAAAGAAAGCGCAGGCGCAGCTAGGAAGACGCGTAGCGCAGAGGACCACTGCCTCACAAGACGGTGGCACTGGTTCAGTTGCAGGGTCACCTGTTGATAACCGAAAAGGACAACGGTCCCCTAAATCTCCCAAGTCCCGACGTAGACTGGATGGACCTTCGCCATCAGGGAACTCCTCTGGGACAGATTTTACTCTGTCTCAGCCTGAGTTTCGACTGGTTGACGAACCGAAGGAGGTGGAGTTCGATACTTTCGATTTGATCATGAATGGTATGATCAATAAGTCGATGTTCGATGCGGTGTACAAGTTCGCAAGCCAGTGCAATTATGGTAAATCCTGCCGGGTTTATGGGAGGAATCAGACGAAGGACGGAATGGTGGACCTTGTAGTAGCCCAGGTTCCGGACAACTCCCCGGTACCAGGCATATCAAGAACGGCCTCGGATGTCCCTAAGTGGAATGTCCTTGACAAGGACTGGTTCAAGAACACGTTCGTGTTTGCCCATACTTTCTTGCACGATGATGGCGCCCTTGTCTTTGTTTACACTGACGATAACTCCACAAGAAAGACTATCAGGTCCTTTTGCCCAAGCCTTGGGTTCAAGATGTTTAAGGAGTGGACCGGCTTCAACATACTGCCGCTTCGGGTTCCATCAAGGGTTGAGACCACTAATCTTTTTAGGGTGGGTCTTTATGTCAGATGCACTCCGGATCCCAGGGCAGCATCTCTCCCCACCGGCACTCGGAACTCTGCCTTCACTCTGAAGCCAACTCACAGTGGAGATATTGACGTTGTTAAGGGAAACGTCCTTATGAACTCGGCTAACGCCAAGACTGTGAAGATGAACGGCGATCGGCCTTGGCGTGGTCCTAAGGAACTTGATGAGTATTTCTGGGGCTGCCTTGTCTTGTCTTGCACATCTTCTGGAGGCATTGTGGTTGACCTCACGGCGGGAACAGGTACGGCCTTTCAATCTTATGACATTGTCTTTCCCGTACTTCCAGATTGTAGTTTGCCTTAATACTAACTCCCTACTTTGTCGACTTTTGTAGGCGACTCCATACAAGTCTGTCGCAATCGTGGCCGTCACATTGTCGCTATTGAGGAGGACGAGGACATATTCAAGGAACTTCTTGCTCCGATGAGATCTGACTTGGTTCCCCGTGCACCTGCCGGGGACCATCACAGTGACCAAGATGACGATGACGACGACGACGACGACGATGAAGAGGATCCTCTGATACAGCTTGCAGAAGAAGATCTGGCTTACCATCCTCCGGAAATCCGACCGAAGGGCAGGCAGTGAGTGTAGTCGTCAGGTCTCGTATTAGACAGCAATTTTGAACATTTTTTGAATCTAACAGTCAGGCTTAGAATCGTCTTTTCTCAGATACTGCCTTCGTATGCAGAGTCGCCCGAGTTCCCTTGTCGCCGGTAGCTACGTTCTTCCGCATGCCTGTTTACGCTGAGCAGGCAGCAAGACACCAGGCTGCATTACCTTCCCCAAAGGAACGAAAGACGAAGCGGAGATATGACCAGGCAGTTAAGGAGTATCTACATCTGGAGGCTGCTGTTGATAATACATTGGATCTAGGTGACGAAGACTCAGACTATTTTGATATTTACCGTCGATATTAAGACCAAACTATTTTATTGACACCAATATTTACTTAGTTTAAAATTTTGGTATTGCTGTAAAAATTTAAAAATTTAAATTTAAAGAGGAAAGGAGGGTTATGTGAATCATGATTATTGAACCAATTAGTCATGATTATGTTGGTTACTGTCCTATGTTGTACCATTCCTTGTTGCATAGGTATCGCATTAACCCATCTCCATTGGATTCCATTCTTCCAATTTTTGAATTCCAATTCTTCCCACACTTCCTATCTTTCCAATTTCTGAATTCCCCTCCCTCCCTACTACCAAAGTTCTCATACACCGGGAGACGCCAAACAGTGGAGGGGAAACAATTTAAAAATTAAAATAAAATGAGAAGTAGAACCCCCTTCTCAAAGAAGAAAAATTACAAATAAAACAAAAAAACAAAAAAAAGAAAAGAAAAGAAAAAAACAAAAACAGTGAATCACAAAGACACCCAAGAGTTAAGATTTTTTTAAAAAAAAAAAAAAAAACATAGAGCCGGGACACCCACTGGGAGAGAGGGAGAGGGAGAGGGAGAGGGAGAGGGAGAGGGACAGGGACAGGGACAGGGAGAGGGAGAGGGAGAGGGTGAGGGAGAGGGACAGGGACAGGGAGAGGGAGAGGGAGAGGGAGAGGGAGAGGGACATTGGAGAGGGACAGGGAGAGGGAGTGGCCGCGAGGGAGAGGGAGAGGGAGAGGGAGAGGGACAGGGACAGGGAGATGGACAGGGAGTGGGACAGGGAGTGGCCGCGAGGGAGTGGGACAGGGAGTGAGGGAGAGGGAGAGGGAGAGGGACAGGGAGTGAGGGAGAGGGACAGGGAGAGGGAGAGGGAGTGAGGGAGAGGGAGAGGGAGTGAGGGAGAGGGAGAGGGAGTGAGGGACAGGGAGTGAGGGACAGGGAGTGAGGGACAGGGAGTGGGAGAGGGAGAGGGAGAGGGACAGGGAGTGTGGGAGAGGGAGCGAGGAAGAGGGAGAGGGATAGGGAGTGAGGGAGAGGGACAAGGGGAGGGACAGGGAGAGAGGGAGAGGGAGAGGGAGAGGGACAGGGAGAGAGGGACAGGGAGAGGGAGAGGGGGAGGGACAGGGAGAGAGGGAGAGGGAGAGGGACAAGGGGAGGGACAGGGAGAGAGGGAGAGGGAGAGGGAGAGGGAGTGACCGCGAGGGAGAGGGAGAGGGACAGGGAGTGAGGGAGAGGGAGAGGGGGAGGGACAGGGAGAGGGGGAGGGAGAGAGGGAGAGGGAGAGGGACAGGGAGTGAGGGAGAGGGAGAGGGAGAGGGAGAGGGAGAGGGAGAGGGACAGGGAGTGAGGGAGAGGGAGAGGGAGAGGGAGAGGGAGAGGGAGAGGGAGAGGGACAGGGAGTGAGGGAGTGGGAGAGGGACATGGAGTGTGGGAGAGGGAGAGGGAGAGGGACAGGGAGTGAGGGAGAGGGTGAGGGAGAGGGACAAGGGGAGGGACAGGGAGAGAGAGGGAGAGGGAGAGGGACAAGGGAAGGGACAGGGAGAGAGGGAGAGGGAGAGGGAGAGGGGGAGGGACAGGGAGAGGGAGAGGGAGTGACCGCGAGGGAGAGGGAGAGGGACAGGGAGTGAGGGAGAGGGAGAGGGACAGGGAGAGGGAGTGACGGCGCGGGAGAGGGAGAGGGAGAGGGAGAGGGAGCGGGAGTGACCGCGAGAGAGAGGGACAGGGAGAGGGACAGGGGTCGGGAGTCGCGTCGGGACAGGGAGACGGGGGGGGTAGGGAAGGAGGGTGGGTGGTCTTCCAAAAAAAGTGTGTCTCGGAACTCTCTTAGACCCAGGAGGGGGGGGCCTGCCGATTCCCACAGAGAGTACTATGTGGGGGAAGGGTTCCTCGGGAGCCCAAGGGGACTCCTTGTCCCCCGTCGCGGCGGGACTCCCTGTCCCTGCTCGCGGCGGGACTCTTTGTCCCGCGTCGCGGCGGGACTCCCTGTCCCTGCTCGCGGCGGACTCTGTCGGGGCTCGCGGCTGGGGAGTCGGGAGTCGGGAGTCGAGAGTCGGGAGTGGGGACTCGGGTCTCGGGACTCGGGTGTTGGGCCTCGGGACTCAAGACTCGGGACTCGGGACTTGGGACTTGGGACTTGGGACTCGGGTCTCGGGACTCGGGTCTCGGGACTCGGGTGTTGGGCCTCGGGACTCAAGACTCGGGACTCGGGACTTGGGACTTGGGACTTGGGACTCGGGTCTCGGGACTCGGGTCTCGGGACCCGTTTAATTTACAGAACCAAAGCATAAATAAGAATAAAAAAATAGAAGTAAAAACATTAAACAAATAGCATAATAAAGGGAAAGAAAAGGAAATTAAAATCAATAAATTAAAGATTAAAATGATCAAAAAATTTAAGATTAAAGACATAACAACTTTAAGGTTGTCGTTATAACTCGCATTTATAGTACTTACAAAATGGTACACGGTTTTCAAAAACCTCTACAAAAGGGCGTTGAACCTGCCAAAGAGGCGCCACTCCGCTAAGCAACACGGTACCTCAATAATTTGCACACATTCCTAGCCAATTTCTAGGCTACCACCTACAAATGTCTAGGCTACACCATCCTCAACTACATCTGATTTGTTTTCCGGGGCTATGATCTCCACCACATCCGTTGCATCTTCCTCCAACTTCCGCCTATAAGCCTGTGCCGCCTCCTGATCTTCGAAGCCCAACCAATGGAGATGAGAATCGGAATCATAGTCTTCAGCATCATCCATCTGCATATGGACAGTCTCCCCTTCATATTCAACGATGGTGAGAATGAGTGTATCTCCCCTACGACCATAAGGCACCCATTGCGCTCCATCAAAATTTCCCTCCTCCTCCGACACCTCCTCCTTCGGCAGCTCCACCTTGGGCACCTCCACCTTTGGCACCTCCACATTCGGCACCTCCTCCTTCGGCACCTCCACCTTCGGCATCTCCACCTTAGGAACCTCCACCTTCGGCACCTCCACCATAGATCCTCCAGAACTGGATTCTCCCCTTCCCCTCTTCTTGCCAATAGTCTTCGAGCACTGCCCCTTGGAAGCCACCTTCACCACCTTGCGAACCATCTTGAGAAAAAGGAGGGAGAGGAGAGGAGGAAGGAAGAGAAGATTGAGGGAGAAGAGAGAAGAAGAGAGGGAGAGGAGAGAAGAGTCCGAATGGAGAGGAGAGAGTGAGAGAGAGAGTGAGAGAGAGAGTGAGAGAGAGAGAGTGAGAGAGAGAAGTGAGGAGAGAAGTGTGAGTTGTGAGGGGGAGTGGGACCCCTTATATGGGCCCCACCGAGCCCCCTCGGCCGCCTCCACTTTCCAGGGCTGGGAGGCGGCTCCCTCCCAACCCTGGGAGAAGCCCTCCCTCCTTAGGGTTGGGAAGGTCGCTCCTTCCCAATCACAAGGAAGGGAGCCCCCACCTAGGGTTGGAAGGGCGCCACCCTTCCAACCCTCTAGGGAGGAGAAGAGGCCGCCGCCTTCCTTAGGGAGGGTGGCCACCCTAAGGCGGTGGCCACCCTAAGGCGGCCTCGCCCTAAGGCGGTGGCCACCCTAAGGCGGCCTCGCCCTAAGGCGGTGGCCACCCTAAGGCGGCCTCGCCCTAAGGCGGTGGCCACCCTAAGGCGGCCTCGCCCTAAGGCGGTGGCCACCCTAAGGCGGCCTCGCCCTAAGGCGGTGGCCACCCTAAGGCGGCCTCGCCCTAAGGCGGTGGCCACCCTAAGGCGGCCTCGCCCTTAGGGCTCTCGGTACCGAGAGCCCCCATGGTGATGGGGCTCTCGGTACCGAGGGCCCCTAGTGGGGACTCTCGGTACCGAGAGCCCCTTCATAGGGGGTGTCGGTACCGAGGGCCCCCTGCGGCCATAGGGCTCTCGGCACCGAGAGCCGTATGATCGCAGGGGGCCCTCGGTACCGAGAGCCCCCATGGTGATAGGGGCTCTCGGTACCGAGGGTCCCTCCCGGCCATAGGGCTCTCGGTGCCGAGAGCCCTATGGCCGCAAGGGGACCTCGGTACCGAGACCCCCTATGAAGGGGCTCTCGGTCACGGGCGCCCCTAGCGGCCATAGGGCTCTCGGCACCGAGAGCCCTCTTCAATGGGCGTCATGGTGAGAGGGCCCCTTGATGAAGGGGCCCTCTCACCCTGACCTAACCCTGGGTGAGGGGGGCGCCCCTTGCGGCGCCCCCTTCTCTGACCTAACCCTGGGTGAGAGGGGCGCCCTTTATAAGGGCGCCCCTCCTCCCCATTCCTCACAATCTCTCCTCCCTCCCTTCTCATACTCTCTCCTTTCTCTGCTCTCCCCTCCTCTCATTCTTCTCCATCTTTGATTCTCTTTTAGTTTTTTCGAACTTCAGGATGGAGCGGCCGCAGTCGGAGGTGGAGATGAAGAGCTTCTTTGGGGACGTGCGTTTCATCGGAGTCATTCTGGAGATTGAGGCTGAGGTGGAGGAGTACTCTCGAATTCTGAGGGAGAACATCGTGTACTCCAAGGACCTCACTGCAATTTGGAACTATGAGGCAGGCGTTGCGTTTTCTCGACTTGTCGACATCTGCAAGTACACCTGGGAGCCGCCATCCGCAGAGCTAACCCGTATCCGGGGTTCTTCTAGATTTAGCTTGTCCTAGCTTTGGTGTAGCTTGTAATTAAAGACCAGATTTGTCCCTATTGTGCTAGCGCCGGTCGGCCAATATCATGTACAAGTTTCATCATCAATTAATGGAGAGGCACAATTGAACAAGATGAAAAGCATGCGCCTTCATTGTTCTGGATCCGCAAGTTTCTTAGCTAATTGCTTAGTATGTGGTATGTCCATTGCATTTTGTTATCAGGTTTCAAGCATAATTGGAAGTTACTTTTTGTGTTGATTTTGGTGGATGATAATGTGCAAGCAGGTTCAAAGGTATGGAAGGGTTTAGATATGGAGGGGATGGTATACAACCTCTAAATCATGAGGTCATGATGACGTCAGCCCTAATTTTTGTACTAGAAAGAGAGTATGTCTGCACATGTGACATCTTTTTTTATGCGGATGTGTTCACAACACCCTAAACCTAGGGTGACATCTCTTAAAAATATTTCAAAATATGAGCTTAAAATGCGCAGTCTAAGGCGACACTAAACCTTGCACTAGTCCTAAAATTTCCAATTTTCTGCTCTCCGGTTTCTGCTCTCCGCTCTCCGCTCTCCGCTCTCCGCTCACATACGACCTTTCCCCGTCTCTGTGGCTAACTTGCACTGCCATCCTACAAATGCACCACGATAATTGCCTGCAGTATGCGGGACCTTCACGTCATCCACCCAACCTATATACATCAACAAGAAGGATCACAGCACCCTCACCATCTAAGATCAGAGTCTAGAGGTTCTCCAGAAGGTTAGACAGGGCTTGCAGGTGAGCAAGATCCTCGTGAATTTTAATGCGATTTTCATTGGCCGCTGTCTCCGCTGCTCGAAATTCGTTGCGGACTCGACTGACCACTGCCGCTTGGCGCTTTGACTTGAATTCCCAGCCGGATAGACGATCCTCTGCGATCTGTACGTTCACGGCCCACGAATCAACCAGCGACTCACAGCTCTTCACAAATGACTGCTTCGCAACTTTCGTTTCCGCAGAATTCTGTATCTTGGCTTCGGTTTCAGCTGCTGCTAGGACGTCGTAGGCCCGATCATACTCCTCGACTGCTTTGCGAAGGACCTCTGTTTTCTCAACACATTTGCGAGCTACGAATTTGGCACGGTCCATCTCCACTACTACCTTCTCGTGGCGCCTTTTCAAATCCAGTGAGGCCGTATGGAGTGCCTCTTTCAGCGAGTACTTCTCCCTTTGAACAACTGGCACAACATTTGCACGCACTTTTCGTAGACCACGAAGCGCTGGTGTCTTCAAATTTGATTCCGCGCCTACCTGTTGGGCAGGGGGGTTTACTGCACCTCGTGTCCGCCTTCTCTGATTCTCACGTACGACTTCCTCCTCGCTGATGTCATCCGGCTCTGATTCGGACGCAGACTGTATGGCCGAGGTCTCCGGTGTTGGTGCCCGACGTTGACGACGAGCCGGTGGAGGGGCCGAGTGCAAGACGGGATTGTCAACTGCTCCACCGTGAGGTCCGAGCTCCTGCAATCATTGATTGTGCAGCAGGTTACAGAGTGCTCTACAACAGATCGGAGGTACTGGACAAATTCGAATACATGCAAAAAACAAAAATTGACGATGGGGAATTGACATGCAGGGCTGGATCTAGGAAAAATGGCCTGAAATATTACTGCACAAGGTCCTTAATCAGAACGACGCAGGAGACGCTAACAGGAACCACATATTTATTCTACTGTAATCAAGGGCGTGAGTACTCGTAGAAGAACATATGGTGCGGAATAAAAAGTAGGCATGCACAGGGACGCCGAACCCAAGAAATGTGCACAATGTCGCCAGGAAATCGCAAACCCAAAACAGAATTGACTGAAGGATTACTGAGATGAAGCTCTTACCTCCCGATCGAATGGGGGACGTACAATCCCGAGCTCCGGTAGGGGAGTCGTCAACGAAATGTAGTCGTCCATGATTCGAGGGATCCCTGTGCGGGATTGGTATGGGTGACACATCTTGTATGCGAATTCAGCCCAACTGACCTCTACACCGAGGGCTTCCGCCATGAGGCCACGTGCGAAATGGAACGGCAGTACTCCAGACAAAGGCCATGGAGTCTGCAGAACCCGATTGAATAGGGACCGAGCGTAGTACTCATAAATCATGTCGCCGTGATTGTTGAAGGTCCACCCGTTTGCAGCTTTCGGACCCCAGAACCGAACCATGGCTGGACGAGTTGGGAGAGATTCCGCACCAGTTACAGAGGGGACCACGCCATGGTCGCGGAGCCTCATGTATTCGATGAACCATTCCAGCGAAGCCGGCTCAACCACAGGCTCATGCGCTGACATTGTGCACCCCGTCGAGACAGGAACTGGAGACCTGTGCAAGATTGGAGTGAGAAAAGTAGACGGTACAATTGAGCGACGAAGGTAGAGAGACGCGGATGTTCAAGAGCAGAGTTGTGAGGGAAGGAGGGTGGAGAAGGGGGGGTTGTAAGAGAAGGCCTCGTAAGAAGTCGAAAATGGGAAAGCAGAGAGACAACTTGCTTTCCTCAATGATCAAGTCTAATACGGCTAGGAAATGAGTTCAATGCATCATATCAAATCCACGCTGTTGTTAAGCAATCTAAAAAGTGATGTACAAGCTTTAATCACTCTAATATCTTCTCAGATTTGATTTCTTAGGGGTTGATTGGTCACCTCAGTATTGCAAGTAGTGAATTTCATGAGTGGTCTAGGAAGGAAGTGACACTCTAGGTCTGATGTGAAATCATCGTGCATGGCACTATCTCACTGTCTGCTGGAGATCTGACGTGCCATGCAGGGGTGACAGGAAATGAATTGGACTCACCTGATGGGGCATGTTGATTCTAGAGCTAGAAAACCAATTGCTTCGTTGATCAATTGCAAGGGCATAGCAAACTCCGTGTACTGCCGAAGGACTTCATACTGCGTCGGTCGAATAGCAAACTGCACAATGAAGCATGGGCAATATATCATGGAAATGCAAATAACATGAATTAAACCCATGAGTTTCAGATTTCCGGAGAAGTTTATCTCGGACTTGACATCCACCCGGGGCACTAGCACAGACAGTACACCAGTGAAGGGCACCTATCGCAGCTGGGTCCTGAGAACTGAGTTCTAGATTTGGAAGCAAGGAGTTATAGATTGAGGTCCTGGATGGAGAATGTGTCACAATATTACATGTCGATCAATACAATCATCCGCCTGTATAGTTAATTGCGCTAAATTATTTTAGTGTAGAAACAATAATATTTCAGAGCAAAATTATTCACAGTTCAGCGCTCGATTATACATGAAGGCCTGTTCCAAATAACAAGGTAAGATCGTGTACGAAGAGAACTTACCAATGGGCCATTAATACTCAGGAACAGGACACTAGGTCCCATGATCACCGATATCAGCTGAAGAACCATTTCAGGGGGCAATTCAACCACTGAGCACTGTGTTCAGTGCAACAAGAAGGGCTGTACGGACTAAAATTCACAACTCCCTACACAATTTAATACTTCGTACGTGCAAACTATGGATTTCGAATACAAGTCCTAAATAAACCCGCATCAAGCACCTGGAACGAGAGCCGTAGCTTGGACATGCGGAAAGGACAGACCTTAGCCAATTCTAAAAAGGCGACATACTCGAGAAATATGGCGGGAAAATATACATATGCGTACTGCTCAGGCATCACTCCGTTTAACATTTAGAACCTACAGCGGTACCCTCCTTCAAAAACACGTTAGTGAAACCGGTTTAGGGACTCACTCCGGATATAATCCCGGTTGTAGCTGTGCTAGATCTGCAAGGGGACAACAATAGTTCGCTTTCATTCCGTCAGAAATTACCGTAGCCTTTAGGCTTCCTCAAGGAGAACCACTTACAATCCAAACTCATGGGAAATCAACCGAACCGTATGTCGCAAAGACAACATGTACAATCAAAGTAATGGAAATATAATTCAAAACTCACTATGTAGTGGAAATCTGTGTTCTCACCCAATTTGATGTCCATTAGCCCATACACTATTTAAACAACCTGAGATACGCCATGGAGTAAAGGCTATATCAGTCCAGAAAGCACATCGACAGCAACCACAAATTTCAAGCAGTATGAAATCGGAAAATAGACAAACAAGGGTTGGAGAGGAACCTAGGAAGAATCAACAATCACCTATACAGGAACTGTCCAGCCTCAGGTGGAGCAGGTACAACTCGCATCACATAAACTAATTTTGTTGCAACGAGTCGAGGATCGGTGACAAAATGGGACATTTTTCTTCAGGTATGATTACCACATACCAGTGGGTTTCCAGTGGTTAGTGACGAGGGACTCGGAGCTCAGTAAGTATAGCATCTGCGTGAACAGCAATCAAATATAAGGTACATGACACGAGATTTTGATCCCAATGCCAGCTACTGTACTTGAACAAGCCTAAACGAAGGCAAGAATATAATCCCTGTACAAAAACGAAATTAAAAGAGAAAGACAGGGGATGAAATGCAAGCACTTTGTGAAACAAAGTACCTCCCTCACGATCAATAATTTCAAACGTCCCGTGTACACATAGCAGAACAGAGCATGATGTGCTTTACGATTGAAAATTCAGCGGATGGCTTTGTAGATAAAAATTCCAGTAATTGTTAGTGATATCATTAGCTTCAGATTCAAATTCTTTACTAACCCCGATGCTACAGCAGAGACATGGAACACAGAAAATGGTACAATACGACGGATTAACTGAATGGTTGAGAACTATGTACCTGTCACTCCACGTATTGAATCTGGAACTCATCCTCATATTGCGTATCATCGTAATGACGTTGATCATCGGGGTGCTCTACGCCATAGATAATTGCATTAACCTGATCTGCAATTAGTTCTTCACCCGCATCGACCCTGGTCTCGCCCCTTCCAACGGATGATATAGAAATGCCTGCAGAGCGACTGCTTAGGGTCGGTCTTAGCGAACCAGCTGCGCCAAATATTAAAACGTCCCGATCACCTTCAATGCGCTTACTCCTTGGATCATGTCGTAAAACAATTTTCCAAGCGGGATCAGTGCTGTCATCCATAAAAAACACTTGAGAGACAGAGGCAGGGAAAACATATGGGTTGTCTTTCTCACGGACTTCTCTAGAGTCGAAGTGAACTACCCAGAATCCTTGCGGGTCCTTCTTAACCACTCGTCGGCCTTGATCTACTGACTTTATCCAAGACCCTTCCATTACGACGCAGTTAAGTCCCATGTATGTAACTAGGATAATCCTCCTCAGTATTCCAACATCAATCTGTGTGCAGATAGGCGTTGGTGGGATTGCAGCAATTCCGCAATCATATGCCACACTGGTCGGGCTATCCTCACTGCTGCATGTGTAATGTGCTCCGTAAGCCCACATCGATGTGAATGTCCACGCATGTTGGGATGGGGGGCAGTGTAGGGACTGTAACTCACGAGAAACCGGGAAGCCTTCGTCCTTCAACATGCGGACGTGGCTGTTCAACCACTGGTTGAATTTTGGGAACTGCTCTCGGAGATGTGGGGGATACGGAATTTGCGAACGTTGACCTCTGCCTTGATTCTGAGCAAATGCAGAACGCTCTGCCTTGTATACCCGCCTCTGCTCCGTCCATTCTCTATCGTAGAGCACTCACAATACAAGTTTAAATCAGTACACTCCCTCAGGCAATCATGTGCTCATGGAAGCGAAATAACGGTCCAGAATCAGGCATGAGCGTCTTACCCGAGTAATTCCTCGGTGTGACAACTGTGTTTGATCACGTAGTCATGAATACTGTCGACTTCTCTATCAGTCAACTTCCTTGGTCGCGGCTTCCCCAATAAGCATTCCCCCGAATCTCTCAACTCTTCCTCGGCATCCCAGACCCTGCTTTTTGTGTGTTCATACAGAGAGAAATACTCTGTACAGAATCCTAAAGATTCATCTATCATATATCCGGAGGCCATGCCTGCCTCCGGCTTGGATTTATCTCTAACATATTTCGTGAGCACACCTAGGTACCGTTCCACTGAGTAGCACCACCGTGCGTGGACAGGGCCACAAATTTCTAACTCATCAACAAGGTGGATAACCAGGTGTGTCATAATATCGAAGAAACCAGGGGGAAAATTAACTTCCAGAAGGCAAAGTACCTCAGCAGCTAGAATGCGCAGTGGTTCTATTTCAGACTGCTTTACAACTTTAGCACAAATTCGTTGAAAAAGATTTCCAAGCCTGATAAGGGTCTCACGGACTCCACGAGAGAGAAAATTTCGCACTGCAGATGGTAGAATTTGTTGGATAAGGACATGGTGGTCGTGGCTCTTGAGGCCAGCCAACCTTTTCTCCCCGACGTGCTTCGTTAACGTGCTGCTATAGCCGCTGGGGACCTTAGTACCTGTTACCAGCGAGATGAACCTGTTTTTCTCGGACTCTGTAAATACATAGGGCGCTTTTGGCTTGATGTACGTACCTGAGGTGCTCGGTCTCATGTGCAGGTTTCCCATTCTGCCAACTTCGGCCATGTCCAAGCGGGTGGCTGGCGTGTCTTTATCCCCAAAGATGTGCTTGAGAATATTATCGGAGACGTTACGCTCGATGTGCATTACATCGAGCGTATTCCGTATCGGTAATTCCTGCCAATTGGTACAATGGAGGTCAATGTAGAACAATTAAATCCCGGACAGCACTTCTGTGACATCATGGTGCAAAACTGCTAATAACCTGTTCCGTGGATTCAGTGAACTCAACGCTACTCTTTGCTAACTACACAAAAGTTCGAGCACAGCGCAAACACTGTGCGATAAGACCTTCGAATGAGCAATTTAACATCTACTCCGTCTGACTAGTTTGGACGGGGCTACTTTTGAACTACTGTCCCACAGAACATGTCCCGCACTGTCTAAAATTCATTGCAAAAATTACAATCGAGTGGTCACCTGTTTGACCTCTGCGCTGACAATGGATTGTGATCGGACGTATAAGGGCCTAAACAACTGTAAAATCTACAAGCCGTGTGCCCACTGCGAATTAGTCTCCAATCCGAACAGATGATAGATATGCTAATACTATACGTCGTCACTCAACCTGTGGAACTGATACAATAGTTAGTAGAGATTGAGGGCTAGACCGCATTGAGACTTCCAGTATACGTACCACTACTATCGAGTGTTCTTAAATTAGAACACCTACATGTCTAACATGTAGCAGAAGTGAAAATTGCTCGTCAGTATGTGTTGGTCAGACGTTGTGCGTGTTGATGATTATTGCAGCACGGTACATGCTCCTTGCACGAACTGCACTAACTCTGTCTCATGACCTGATTTCAGATCACGAAGTCTAAGACAGGGAAAAAAAAGAGAGAGAATCTGAAAATATCTACAGCGAAGTGCAGTATCGAATTCCTTAAAGTTCAAACAGAAGTACCAAAACCACGTGATAGAATAATAACGTATTCCTTACGAGCTTCTGGTTATTCCACCACCTTCCACGTACTTGAATAATTTGAACCACGGACAACTGAATTCTGAAAGTAAACTGGGAAATCTGAAGCTATCAGAGTGTACTTCACCGAGATAAAGAGCAGAATTAAACATTAAAATTTTAAATTTTTTTAAAAAAAAATCAAAACAAAATTAAAAACAAACAGCTGAACATCTACAATATATCTCAGCCAAGCCTAAGCGAGGAGGGATACATAATACCGGTCCTCGAGAAGTTATGTGAATCCACCCTAATGACGGCACGACTTGGATCACTGTCACCAATGCAGTGAAGACCTCGGGATCTATGTCCCGCAATGATGGTGGTCCCGATCAGCAAAACAAAACGATGTGCTTCTACTTGAAATTGTAATGAGAGTTTACAAAAATTACTGCCGAAAAACATAATACTGGGTCAATCTCGTTAGTCACGCAGCTTCTACCGAAACAAAGCTACGACCAAGACCCCTCTGTGACAGGCTCCGTGATTCACCCGCATCAAACTCTGAATAAGCATAAGCCGAGAATAATTGGTTTAAGCAATGTACCTTCCAATACGGTAATTCATATAAACTTGAAACTCTTTTGATTCCATACCGACGAGCAGGATCAGTAGATGCCGGTGTAGCTCCAAGCTGTACCCAGGACTGCCTTAGTTCGCCGGCCCGAATTATGTCATCCGCACTGATCTTGACTGGAGCAGGGCGGTGTTCGGCAATCCCATCGAATTCTGAGGAAGCTGATCTCCAGGGGTGGCCACAAGGAAGAAATCTGCGATGCTGATTATCGTACACATTTTTGTGTAGTGCAAGACTTCTCCTGGACACGGTGTTTTCTCCACACACAGGACAACCTCTATAACCCTTAGTCACACATCCTGCCACAATTCCGTATGCAGGAAAATCGTGCATTGTCCAAAGCAACATGGCCTTCAAATTGAACCTTGGGCTTCCCTGATAAATGGCTGCATCGTCTGCCGGTACCCCAATATGCCATAAAATTTTAAGTTCTTCCAGCAAGGGCTGCAGGTACGTATCAAAATTGTCTCCTGTTACCGATTTTTTGCCAGGAATAATGAGGCTTAACATCACAAAGTGCTTCTTCGTAGTCATCCACGGGGGCAGGTTATAGTTCATTATCAAGACAGGCCAAGTGCTCCAGGTAGAACGCTTCACCGAAAACGGGTTTACACCATCGGTTGCCAATCCAAGTCGGAGATTGCGAGGCTCAAATGCAAACTCGTCGTGCCATTTCCAGTTCACGAACTTCCATTGGTGTGAGTCAACTGCCCCTCTCATGGTACCGTCTTCACTGGAATGCCTTTGATGCCACGTCATGTAGGACGCTTGCAAAGGTGTACTATACATGCGCTGCAATCTAGGTATCAGAGGGAAGTGTCGAAGAACCTTTACAGGAACACGAGATTTTCCCACACGTTTGAATCGCTCCGCATTGCAGACAGGACAACGAGAGAGGTCCTTATAATCTTCTCCACGGAACAAGATGCACGTCCTTGGTCCCGGACAGCAGTGAATGGTTTCATACGCAAGACCCAACTGCTTCAAGACTTTTGATGCCTGGTACTCGTTCGGCGGAAGAGTATTCATTGCTGGCAGCATACTCTTATTAAGAATAGCGAATACCTCATTCACTAGAACGTTCGACGCACCATGCGTACGAAGACAATTCAGCAGAAGTAGAGTCCCGCCTAACTGTGTTAACCCTGATCCTGCAAAAAGAGGCGTTCTTGCGCTGTCTTCCAGCAGTTGCTCAGGGGACGGTGGTATGTCTTGCATTGCAGGTAAATCGTCATCTCCCATTTCTTCATCTGCTTCAGATACAGGATCTTCCGCGCCATCGCATTCATTGTTTGGTTGCTCCGCCCCAGTACCTTGCGGCCCGTCAACAGCTTCTCCAACTTCCTCGCCCCTCCCATCCATGTCGTATACAGAGTCTCCCCCAACTCGATCGTCAGCATTTCCGATACTGGCCGCCAAACCATCATAAATATGGAAGGTATGCTGCACTAACCCATCCATGTCCATGCCGACGTCCAGCTGTCGCTCATTCCTCCTGAACCCGCCACCCCTTGTACCGAACTCTTCTCGAATTTCAGTGTCCCACTCGACATCAGAGTCGTCTCTGTCGAATCCCTGTAATCCACATGTACAAAAGCATGCACACGCACTTGTTACCAAAAACACAGGCACGTTGTTTGTATAATAGGTAAAGAGGCTTCAGTGTACAACAAGCCAATTATGAGAAAGCAATTACGATCTCCCTAACCTGTGTCGATCCCCGGAGATATGGATGACGGCCATATTTTTTGAGATGTTGACGTACCACGCCCGTGAACCTCAAACTCCTATTCTCACCGCAACATATGTTGCATGGACATATTCTTTTGTTTGCAGCAGAACGTATCGCAAGCAATTCCTCCCTGGCCTCGAGCTTTTCGTCTCTTGCCCGACGGCGTCTGATGTCCCCTAAAGGAAGACGATTTTCGTGATCCATTGATTGCAGACTCGTTCGGTTATTGAGAGCGGCAACTCTAATAACAAGGCAGGTGATGTCGCATCGATATCCCAACAGTGCAAGCTAATATACCCTGAATCTGCCACATGCAACAAGTACACCAGTGAATAATCATCAATGCATGTAAAGAGACATTGCCGAGTTCGAAGAGCCTCACAAATGAGTCACGCAGTATACCGTATACACGAGAAGTGACCATGAAACAAAGTGCAAAAATCACTGATTTAAAAAAAACAAAAAAAAAAAAAAACATTCGCCCACATGGACTGACTCAACGAATTCCATCAGTCATAACATCCTGACTAAAGAGACATTGCCGCTGTCAAACAGCCTCACAAATCAGTCACGCAGTGTCCCGTATACAAGAGAATTGATCATGAAACGAGGTGCAAAATTTATTTATAATAAAAATAAAAATAAACACTCTACCACATGGACTGGCTCAATGAATTCCAGAATCTCATAACGTCCTGACTATATCCTCGCATCATCGCTTAAAGTATTACCCGATCCTAACTCAACGTAATTCAACCACACGTTATACTCCGCATCGTTGCCTATCCATCTACTGTAAACTGTGGCAGAGTATGTGAACAAGGAGGTCCCGCCCAGTATCAGTCAAGGGAAGTCCCTCCTTCTTCGACACCATACACCACACAGCTGCAATGACAAGAGCTACTCTCCCCCCGTCTAGCTCCGCGTTAGGTCGAGATTTAACCGCATCCTCTCCTCCATTCCAGCTCGATTCAAGTAAAGGAAGGATGTCGTAAATTTCCGCATCCTCTCCTCCATCCCAGCTCGATTCAAGAAAAGGAAGGATGTCGTCAAATTCCGCACCCTCCACAGACGGTCGTTCCTGTGTTGGCAGCTCCTCAGCGTTGCCACGAGCTTCACCGGAATTGCAGATCGAATTCGTGACTTCTCCCACACCCGTGTACTCCACGCCGTCGATGGCATGAGTGTGCGGAAGTCCGATTAAACTGCGACCGCCCACCAAACTGCCCTGGCCCGAATTCACCCGGCTACTTGTACCCAGAACGGATTCATACAATGGGCCATTACTCTCCCCATCATTCACTGATTCCTCACCCGAGTCTACGTCCTTAAAATCATCCTCTAAGTTTCCGAAATTCCAGATACTAACCACATTCCCATAGCTGTCAACTCGAGAAAAACCGTACCTCACCATAGTGCTGGGACTCCAGTCCTCCATGTTAGCGAATGCTCACCCGTGTCGACCTTGAAAACAAGTGCACCTCCAATTAACGCCAATACTCAGAATGCATGTTTTTCGTAGCAACCCTCGATCACTCCTCGGACGTTCCCGACGTAACCGTGTTCCCTCGTTCCCGTTTGCGCCGCCCACAGAGGAACGTGCTCTAAAGTAAAGTTCCATCAGCGAAAGAACGTCGTCATGCAATTTCGACGTGTGGATATGCCTAGACGTGCGGCTTCTCATGTAGCGACTCATCGCCACCATCTTCCAAAAACAAGTCATTTGTTGGAGACCACCTACTGCTGGAGATTTCTTTACGATACCGTTTTAGTAGTGGACTGACTTTATGCCGATCTAATCCATGCGACTACCTTTGCGGGACTCTATTTACGTTTGATAGCCAAGATCGCCATGAATCTAGATCGCCGTCATTCTTCAACCCTAATGGATGGGACTAATATCTTGGGATTGCCTACCTGCTTCGATGTTGATGGTTGGAATGAATTCAGCGAGTCCTCATCGGATTCAGTCTCTTCAGACGCTGCTACCGTGAGCCCGGGGCACTCTTCTTCGACTCGGTGCTGGACTCGAAGGCGCGCTTCCACGCTGCACATCCCCAGCAGAACAGATATGGCATTTCCAGCTCGAATGGCGCAACGTCCTGTTCTTGACGGTCGTCCGCTCGATGTTCCAAGCCAGGGCGAGGTAAGCACACTACCATCAGAGGGTGCCACAATGTCATGTCGTCTGTCGAAATCTTCGTCCCGTTCGGAACCCTGACCACGTCCCGAATGTTTTTAATCAGAGAATGGGTAATAAAACGATTTCAGTTCGCTTCAGCTGATGATACATAGAGCTCTCTTTGGTTTCATGCATACTTGTGAATGGTTTCGCAATATCTACGTAGGATTCATATCTAAATCTTCTGTTTTCAATTCCTTTTGAACAATACAACAAGAAACCGAATCTCACTAGATACGAGTTGTGTGTCCCTTATAATCTTGCAGCGTCTCGGTCCATCCATCGAGATTGGCCGCGCAAGTAACGTACCTGCCACTCATTACAGTTCTCCTTCACCGGGCCAAAAGTGCCAACTCCCGGTGTATTCCACCCATATTGGATCCTACCAAGCACATGGATCCTGGAGTGAAGACCCGAGGGCATCATCTTCCAACATTTCTCGTGAGGGCGCAGAACAGCCGAGAGTCGCACCGACAATTCCGTGTCCAAGCAACCGAACTCCACCCTTCAGAGCTCAGGAAGGACGAGGTCAGGACGGCCGAGCACTCAGTGACATTCCTGCAGAGGAACCTCGGCAAGACACTAACAGGAAACGAACCGCCAATCGAGACTTCCAACGGCCGTATCTGAAGGAGATGGCGGCGGCGCATGCGGAGAATCGTGATCCATTAATCCAGATACCTGTCTCTCAATCAGGTACAGTGCTTGGCCTCAAAAGTCCTTGGCACAGGGCCGCAAGGTTGTGTGCCCGCCAAACCCTAAACTTCAGAGTTAGAAGCTATAAAGCCAAACGTGAGTACTGGATGTCTCAGGTCCAAAACATTGCTGAAAAGCTTGATCATCAGTTCACGTATTCTAGGCCTCTAGACATCATGTACCTAGCAAAGTTTTTAAAAAATACACTAAAGAACGATAGGAAATGCTGGAAAAAGTTCTTTGTTGCTACCGGTGGTGGGAGACACCATCGGTGTCCAGAGGAGGCGTTCACCGAATGGCGCAAATACTGGTTGACTGCAGAAGCCAAAGATGAATCTATTCAAATGACCGAGATGAGGAAAGGGAAGAACAAGACACAACGCAGAGAAGAAATATCAGGAGAACATGGGGGCCTACCGCAGTCTCCATTTCAGGTTAGTCTTCTCTTTAACTTACCTGATTTAATGATTTATAGCACTCCCTGGCGACTCTGTTGAGGAAAATCGGTTGATGCTCCATGCTGTCCACTGTCCTCGTGATGCAGATATTCCCTCCTCATGCGCCCGTCGAATACTCCACCCGCATACCTGGAACATCCACTTTTCAAAGCGACTCCACGGCGAGTCACAGTACCGAATTCCAGCAGAGTACACCTACAGCAGGGTTCCATCCCGTAAGTGCATGCGCTTCTGTAGGAGGATCGACGTGGGGTGCGCGGTATGAAGATAGTACGCCACACTTTCCGCAGGTATGGGGTCCCCTCCGATGTTGGTTGATTGAACAGGCTATTTTCCTCTTTACATTGACGATTTGTTGCAAGTACTAAAATGAGAGTGACCTTTTTTCATCTTCACACAGCGTCCAGCCACACCATCTTACGTAATACGTGAATCGACTCGAATACATGCACTTGAGAGCACTGTAGAGCGTATGGCATCAGACTTGTCGACAAGCAAAGACCAGCTGAGGGAGGTTAAGGAGTTACTTCTTCGACTGGTCAACCCGAATTCGACGCCTGCGCCAAACCAGATACTCTACACCCCAGCCCATATGGACTCTCGGTCTAACCGTGGTCATTTCCTAGATCCAGCCGTCCCCCAGAGCTGTGAGCCTGCTGCCTCTTCACATGCCGCATCAAGGGCAGCAGAAACTCCTCCTATGATGCCATCACAAGATACCCTCGTTGCGCACTGCCCCTCCAATCGAGCTGCATTGAACGAGGGTCCTCGCATTGCCTGCGCTGGCCAGACACTATCACCTTCATGCGCATCAGGTGACACGGTACCACTCACTCCAAATACTTTGTTACAGAATTTTACTAACAGCATGCCAATTGGCACTGCTGTCTCAACAGATATGTCGGTTTCGGCGGGTACGACCTCAGTTGATTTATCACCGCGTCCCCTGGACAGAAGTAAACCCAGGTATGAAGAACGAATTGAAGCCGAAGCGCCCTCGGCCCCTGCAAAGAACCTGGACATAGTTGCACCGGACGGGGTTACAACTAGAGGCATGACAACCACCTCAGACCCGAGTCCATGCGCAAGAGGAGCCCGGCCGCAATTCCCACTCACGCTTCAACCGCGCGATTCAAGTGACCCGCTTGCGGCAAACAGTCTTTGCTTCATCCTCCACCCCGACCATGGTAACAGCATAGTAGCGGAAGGCAGAACGGGAGGCTCCTGGAAATCGCCGTCTGGAAAATTCGGAAAGTTTTGTCAAGAGGGCGAACAAATGGTACAACTTCACAGAATTCTCATACCTGGACTCCCTTTAATTTTTATTGAGGATCGTCAGCCATTTAGCATCTTAGATCACGCAGTAGTGAAAGCATCCGGTTCAAGTGTTTATGTGAAGTGGCTTACGAGACTGTTGTGGAAAAGGAATAAGCCATTGCTAGCATCGAAAGCCACCTAGGGTAGTATTGGAACCAAGAAAGCTACAAGTTCATGGATTGCTGTTGTACATGCACCATTTTGTATAACAGTAGAGCAGAGAATAAGGGAGAGTGAGTGAGTCGAAAGATACCCACCAGTTTGAGCTCCGAAAGAAAGCCAGCAGACGGAAACAAAATGTATGTCACATAACGTGCTCCAAATTCCAATGCACCGGCCGGCTTGTCTGGTCTTCTCATGACTTGATAATATCACCAATCACAATTCCAATACTATGCATGGCGTCCCTCATTCCGTCCACGGAAGCTAATCAGTTCTCACTATATTGCAAGCACAGAATCGGCCGATGCCACTGATCAAATCTCCGATGCTTTTTGTCAGATTTGAATGTATAAAAAGACATCCGCATTTGGAACAAGGGGTAAATTAAGACCATGAACTTGCTAATTACGTAAACCTAAAGACTGACCTCGAATCCCTAATTGAAAAGAAACCAGAAATGAAATCCCTAAAAGCGGAACTCTGCCCTAATTCATTTCAATACCGTCGCGTATTTTCGAATTTCAAAATTACATTCCCTAACCCTAAATTTAAATTCCAGTCATCATATCCATAAATTCCCGATTCCATCGCGAATCCCTAAATTATAAATGCTGTCACGAATCCCTAAATTCTACATCCCATCCTCAAATCCCTAAATCCAAATTCTCACGAACTATACCCTGACTGAGATACCCGAATACGTCACATGATATTGCTACCCGGAAATCACAGACAGTGGATATCTGCTGGATGCATAGTCCGGACATGTGTATCCAGGTTATTGAGACCGGGTATGGTATTGTACAAGTCACCGGGTATTCAGAGGGTATACCATCCGGATACCGCCCAAGATTCTAACCGGCATATACCCGCGGAATAAGATATCAACCCAACGTTCACGACGACCAAAGTAACTCTAGAAGGTAACTTGAAAAGCCGCGTTGGTGACGGACGACGACTGTGTATTTGGATGTGGGTGACCATCATCCATGCCCCGACCCCACACACGGAGTTACTGAGCTCGGATTTACTCGCTGTCTCCCCGCGTTATCCCCGTGACAGGGCTGAACCAAATTTGGGTTCTGTGCGGGACCACAGTCCAGGCGGAGACGGAACAGAACACCCTCCGAGAATGGCAAACTGCGTGCCCAATTACACCGAAACTCAAAAGGTGAACACCATGGTGTCCAGTCCTGAATTAATCAATTTTTCGGTGTCCATTCCAGTGTAGTTGCTGCTCTTTTCCACTAGTGAATGGCCTTGCACTATGGACCTGGAGATAGGGATGCATTGGACACTCCAGAACTTGCACAATATTTTGCATCTTAGTGCTTTCCACCTTATATCCTACAACATTTGCATGCACATCAATTAGCAAAGCCTGGTGCAACCTTCACCACTCTAATACCGTAGCTGAGCACCCTCTTAGACTTACTGGGAGGATGCTCTTTACAGGGACATTGGACGCCCATTTCCTGCGGGCCCATCCTTGTCACCAACCTTGCCTGCACTATGTTTTTTCCTCTCTTCTTTCTTACATCACTGCTCAAATATAACTTTCATCGAAAAGACTCAAGAGGAGGGAGATCTTGAAGGAGAAAAAAAACCACCAATCAGCTTAAGCTTTCAATAGCAATGTTCTTTACCTACTTCCAAACTTAAGTTTGGGGGATAAGTATTCAAGGTTCATCAGGATTTGAAATAAGAAAATTTCCAACAACAACAGTTCACAAAATATAGAGATTCTTGGTCTCAGAAGCTCCCGACAAACACTTCATTGCAAGAAGAAAAATAATTCAATAACTCTTCTCTGAGTTAACTCCTGTACCAATACAACAAAGTTGTGTCAACAAACACAAGTATAGTTTGGTTTCTTACAATCCAGCTCACAACGCCACCAAAAGTGGCAAACCACAAGCAAGCAGGATCTGAAAAACACAACCAGCAAGGGAACAGAGAAATCTATTTCCACTGGAAGTACCAAAGTGACTTCTAGGAGCCTACCCCACCCAGTGCTGATTTTTCACACAGTCCAAACCTGTGCAAACTATAAATCACTACTTTTAAATTTTTCTAATCGTTACAGCAAGTAAATGCTAGTCACTGAACAGGTTTTAATAGTAGGTTGGACAGGTTTTCTCATGGGCTGGACTTTGTGAAAAATCTCCACTGAGCCTACCTCTCACACTTATTCGACCGAGAGGCTAGTAAGTTATCGAACATGAGGCCCCTGTTGATATGTCTCGGAGAAGTTCACAGAATCCAAGCTTGCATTAGAATGGTCCGGAGCACCTGTTTGTGGAGTCGAAGGCCTCCTCCTTTGGAACTGGGTACCGCTGTTGTTGGAGTAGTCCGAAGTGTAGGCACCGGAATGGCCCAATTCCAGCTGAATGGCTTCACGAAGCTCCTTCACAACGTCTCTCATGTATGGCCTGTGCACGCCCTTGGGCTCCACGCTCTGGATGGCGATCTCGGCCACCTTCCATACGCTGTCCATGTTGGGGTTAGCGTTCTTGATGGCCGGATCTAGAATGCTGTCCATGTCGCCAGCTTGGAGAGACCTGCGCACCTTGTCGTTGATGTTCCACTGGCTTCGATCTTCCAGGGTGTTGTCGATCGGCTGCCGGCCGCAGAGGAGCTCCAGGAGCACCACTCCGAAGCTGAACACGTCGCTCTTCTCTGTCAGGTTGTTAGTTGACCAGTACCTGCATCATATTCCGAGTGCCAATTTTTAGTCTTCTCAATGATCACTTCCAAGGAATGTTTGGAGGGACTTCAGAATGTGGCTCAAGCAGAAGTTGTGAGACGAATTAATACTACGATGGGCTTGGACTGTATGTAAATTGAGGCCGTGATTTAGTTTTGATTTCGCATCAAAAGTGTGCTTACTCTGGGTCCAAATAGCCAGCAGTTCCTTTGACCATCGTGGAAACGTGGGAAGCTCCACCTTCTTCCGGTCCTAGTCTGGAGAGACCGAAGTCAGCCACCTTGGCGACATTCTTGTTAGTGAGTAGGATGTTGCTGCTCTTTATATCACGATGGATGATGGATGGGGTGCAGCCGCTGTGCAGGTACTCCAGACCTGACGAAAGATCACACAAAACCCCAGTCCACCAAGTTCAGCATTTCGAGCAGGTGGAAATTTTACTAGAAACCATATCCGATTAAACCTAAATGATGAGTCCGTTAAAGCATAATTGGGATTTCTTGTGTCTAATTCAATGGTCATGTTCTACGTACCTTGAGCAGCGTTCAGAGCAACATCCAGCCGGGTCTTCCAATCCAATGGCTCCTGAAGGGCCAGTGGAGATCCTGCATCGTTCACAGCTGATTGGATCAGAATTCGGACCCGTCCATGTGTAAAAAAAGATTGGATGACTTGTGCCAATATGAAAATCTCAAACCATCCAACATCTGCTCCACGAATAGAGAAAAAAGTGTAATACGAAAGTGATCTGCTATGCTTGAGGATAAAGACCCAAGTATACAGGAAGTGCATGAATGATATACCGTAGAGATGTTCGCGAACAGTGCCTCTGTGCAAGAACTCGTACACTAACATCTGAGTTTTGCCATCTTGGCAGTACCCGACTAAGCTCACAAGATTCTTGTGGTGAACCCTTGACAGCAGTTGAACCTGAAAATTCCAAGATCAAATCAACCATTTGTTCAGAGCACAAAGACTAAATCACATTCCGAATCAGTCCAAAGACAACACATTCAGAGTTATTGACCAGACATCCCTTGTATTGAAAGTTCATATCTTTGAAACTGGGCGGCTATGACATCTCTCCCGTGTTAATCACCACGCTCATTGGCTTCACTTCCTTACTCAAATAGGTTTACACGAAAGCACCAGAATGTTTGCAACATGGATAATCATGTCCTCCTACTTGATTGTAATGAGTTGCATATTATTAACCTTATTAATGCCACTGCAGCTCGTATTATTTTTCTCATTCCACTACCATACTGGCAAGCTATAGTGGACCGACGTGAGCGCATGTCAGGCAGGCATGAAAGTGCTCAGGAAGAATGGAGCAGTACCTCATTGTTAAATTCGTTCACCCCTTGACGAGAATTGGCATCAGACACCTTGACAGCCACTTCTCTTCCATTTGGAAACTTGCCATAGTACACTGGACCAAAGCCTCCTTCCCCAATTTTCTTTTTGAAATTCTCAGTAGCTGCCGTAATCTCAGCAAGAGAATACGGCTTCGCCCCTTGAGAGTTTTTATCCACGCTGCCCCCGGCACCTAAGAGACATCAAATGTACACTTAAGAATTTAGGTTCATTCAAACAGTTACCATTTTAAGTGGAGATAACACAAAAACAAACAGAAACTAGCAGATCTGAGTGTCTCCAGAGAAATGAGTGAGGCATTCACCATTTGTGCCTGTACTCCCATGACTAAACTGGGTGGTAGGCAACTCTGTCAGTTTGTCGCGTTTAGCCTTGGATCGCTTCCTACAAACACAGAAGATGACCACGAGAGCCACAACTAGGAGAACGCCCAGCACTCCTCCCACAACGCCAGCTATAATGCCCACGTTTGATTTTTTCGGGGATGAAGCGGGAGCAACAGGATCAACTCGTGTACAATTACAGACAGGATTTCCTCGGATGCTGTTCAGTCAAAGCAACAAACGAGAACTTGTGTCAATCAAAGGGGATCTACGTCAATTCCATAATTTGATGCAGTGTCCGGGAGGTACTGATTTCATCAACATGAATGCTCGCATGAATAAGTTTGGTGCTTACTCGAACACCAGTCCAGGCTTGGACGCCAATCCTGAAGGAACTACCCCTGTGAGATTGTTATTGTAGAGAATCCTGTTAAGACATGGCAAGTCCAATCGTTAGTTACGCGATCAAAACTATGTTAAGGATTCGGTATGACACCGAAGCTACAGCTATTTTGGTGGATTATATTATACTTGTGAAGTAGCCGTAGAAGTCTACGTTTCAACATGTATTCGAGGTTGTTGGGGTACTCACAATTCTGTCAATGCTGGAAGAGTTACCAGTGAATCAGGGATAGAACCACTTAGTTCGTTGTTTTCCAGGTGCCTGCACAGCAAGATCAACACGTGTACGTCCAACATTATATAAATGTACAACATTAATGGATATGTAAAGATATTGTGTATTCGTTATATAAGGTTATGGTAAAACCAGAATCAGGCATCATTGACTAAACAAGAGTTTCTGTTTAGTCATCAAATGAAAAACCTTACATAGTTATGGTGCAGAGCACTTACAAAGATGTAAGAGCAGTTAGCTTTCCGAAATCGGCAGGTATTTGGCCAGTGAGGCTGTAGTTCGCCAGTTTCCTGAAAACGAATTCAGCAAACATCCAGTGAGCCAAATGAGCAACTCATAATGCTAGAAATAACTCTTCCCATGCCCAAGCTCACCTCTATGCCTGTCTTAGAGAGACTTCAAAGGAGACTTACACTGAAATCACCCTGGGAGGTTTTGCCGTGCTGCATCCAATCCAGTCAAGAGGGACAGGCAAACAGGGATCTCCGCCCCAGCCAGTCAACTTAAGAGCCACTTTGATGCTCTCTATCACAGCCGCTGCACCATAAGAACAAGCCGAAGGTCAGCAAGATTAACCATGCATAACAGATCATGTGATTTAGCTCGGAATCGAAAAAACAGAAAACTTCGAAAACCCTCGCGCAAGGAATTAACGATTACATGCATGTCGGCCTTGCACATGTAGTCCGGGGAATTTCACTTACAATATGTACTTTTTAAATGATATTTATGTCGTACACAGGTGATACCAGGATGTGTTGGTGTGATATATAGGTAGGAATTTGGTAAAATGGACAGAATTGCCACATGCCAACGTTTCACAAATTCCTCAACAAACAGATCAATTGGTGGTGGGAGACTAACCATCTGCGATTTCGGTAGTTTGCACCAAAGCTGGAAATTTGGCAAAGAGTTCAGCAGCACTGACAAGCGGAGGGTCAATCGACGTTGGTGTCGGAGTCATAGTAATTACGGAAGTGTCCGACATCGTCATGTTATTCCAATAAAAAACAGCAGCCTTGTTGGCTCCTCCAGTGTAGTTATAAATATTGACAGTATAAGGTTCGTTAACAAATGGTCCTGGAACAGTAACACTGAAGATTCTAGAAGTCGCCGTGCTGGTGAGACTCACATCCGTGAAGTATAGGAAAATGGCACAGTCGAGTGGAAGCGTTGCAGATCCATACTTGTATGGCAAGACAAGAGGTCCAAGGGTAGCAGGAGTAAGAGCCGTTTGCATCACACGAGGTGGAGGCATGATGTATAGTTCAAGAGAATCAATAACAGGGGATGATGCCGATACTTTAACTAATCCCGGTACACTCCAGGGATTCCATACACGATCAAAGGCGTCATCGGGATATCTGCACAAAAAGGCCAAAGTTGACTCTCTTACAGCAACAGGGTGTCCCTCTCGGACTCCTAATTAATAATGTTAATAAAGGATAAAATCACTCTAAACACTTTCATAATGCAATTACCACAGATGGCAGTTTCACCACAGAGATTAATTAACGCTGAACTCGCAATCAGTTTCCTCCCAAGATTGATTACTTTTCATAAAAAGGAGCGAAACCATACCTCAAAACTCTGTCACCGCCGAAGTCTTGTCGAGAAAACGCAAACAAGAAATTCCCAGCAGTTAACCAGGTCGCTTCATACGTTCTGTAATCCAACAGCCTCAGCTCGATTGAGGAGACAAAAGGAGTCTGCAAAGCGGCAGGATCCTGGTAAAAACACACTGACAAAGTGGAAGCCCCGACGGCGGTCCTCCCAAGATATTCCCTTCTCATGGGACTCGTTGCATACGATGGATCTGTGAGGTCGATTTGAAGCATTTCGGTTGCATCTATGGCCATTTGAAAGATGGGCCGTTTGTTGAGCTTGTCGTAGTTTCCATAATAAAAGGTGGTAGCAAGAAGGTAAGTGGTGTTTGATGTTACAGGCAGAGTATAACAGTACTTTTTCCGGGGCTCGTTGAAGTAGCGAAGAGTGGAGTACTCTGAGTTGTTGGAGTAGGCGACTGCTAAGGGAACAGAGTCCACGTTTGTGCCGACAGAAGTGTAGTTAGCGTCGGTAACCCAGTTGATGCCTGTCACTGGATCGGTGTAAGGTTTGCTAGCGCCACAGTCGATGCTTATGAAGTTTGCTTGTGAAGGAGACTGACCATATGTTGGAGTAGGATTTAGGGCTAGCAATGCTACTACCACTAGAAGAGGGTAAAGGGATCCAGGCCAGGCCATCTTGAGTTGCTGGCTCATTCCTGTGTACACCAAAATAACAGAAATTCATGCTTAGTCTCCAGAATTACATCAAGCATGCGTTTGGATAAATAGTCCAGAGTTAAAGAAATCTTGACTGAAACCAAAGCCCTCAACTTCTGACAAAAATCGGTGGTGTTGAGGAGACATTTTTGTGCCAAATTCGACGATTTACCTTTCAAAACTAGAAGCAACTTTTCAAAGTTGCAGAGACGGTAACTAATGTAGCTCGCTTCCTTCGAAATTCTTGACATTCGGTAACTGTGAATATCTTGACATTTCCTAGATCTCTCCCTGTTTAATCTTCCAACTGTCTCACTGAGCCGCTGCAACCACAGTCAACCGTGCTTGGTCATGTCAGTCAATTGCGCACCTTTCGTAGAAAAGCTACAGATTCTTCTTCAGAATGATTTTTGTAGCAGTGTGTATACATGAAGTGCAAGAAGCAACAAATTTGAGCAAGAAGAATGCTTGTGGTTTCAGAGAACTGCTGAAAGGGTGTCCGGTATCAAGGTATCAAGGATTCTAAACGATCAATGTTCCTGCAAAGAACTCCCTCCTAAACAGTAAATTTGAAAGTGTGAAATGCTTCAGCAGAGAACCAAATGGCCAGCTATTATGACCTTCCATGTCAGTTACAGTGGCACTGACATGTGATGAAGCTTCAATGATCAACCCAGAAAGGCTTAAGGTTGTGTGCCAAGAACTATAACTTGCAGGGATGCACGTTAGCTTGTAGTCACCACTTCTACATGAAAGATATCCTTCCAATAACCTTAAGGACCCGTACAATCGGGCTACCACTGAAGGACCTTGCCGACTATTCTCCTACACATTCCATGCTACATACCTACTGTTCCTCTTTCAGAAGTTGCTACAAGTGACCAACACTCATATGCACCAGAAGTTCGAACAGGAAACCTTGCAAAACCCGTCCTGCCGTGGTCTATGACCATAAAATACGCCATCTACTAGCTCCATGTGTGAACTTCTCAGAAATTGCTAGCTCCATGACACTTTTATCCCTGCATAACCTGCTCCTAAATGGCCATTTCAATACTCCTTCCATCGAGCAGATGCTTTGTTACAATGCACATAGAGGCTCCCATTTACAGTGCAGATCTACTATATTGTGCAACTTCTTGATGTTTGCTCTCAACCAGCCATCTCCCGGCCACCTCTCAACCTTAGCCTCTATCCACCCGAATCCTTCGATGTGAGCATTCCAAGGTTCTCCACATTTACCGGCTCAGTGTAGTTCTCCTGCTAAACTCCTAGACTCAATCCATCTACCGAGAAATGATAGAAACCTCAAATCACCTTCGTCCTGAGGTCTCCAATCTGATAAAGTGCAGCACTTTCTTCCAGAAAACCACAAAACTTGAATAAACAATACTAGACCTACCGGTCACTTCACATTCTCCCGGCCCACAAACCATAAGCAACCAAGAACCTTAAACGAGCATCAAAGAACTCCCACTCACCGTTACTGCGTCGCTGAATCTAATTGCTCAACGGTCTAGCAAAACCCACGCTCCGCTACCGCATCACTGCGGCCATTCTCTGTGGCTGCGCACAGTCTGAGCGGTGCCATGCTCGAGGGTCGGGCTCGAGCGACACCACCTGCACGAGAAAGGACCCGTTTCACCTGAAGTGGAGCCTGGATAGTAACGTAGGCTCGACCACGTTTTTCCCAAAGCTTCTGTCCACCAGCTCCGACTGTGTATGTTTCCGTCTGCACTTGTTGTCAAATGGGCGAGAATAGAGTGCGACATCGGCGCGCATTCACTATTTTCTGACACCCATTTGGTTTTTCTATGTTGGCAGGAACTGCCTTTCGGATTCAAGTTGCTGGCACCCTGGTATTATTAGTACTCCTGTGTGCGCCGGCTGTTTTATCGCCTGGTTTTCATACCACCTGATGAGCGTTATCCCAAGTCAACTGTGGGCATCTCCAGATTCTCCACCGAGTGCTCTGTTGACTACTGGAGTCTAGGACCTCGATGTGAGTGGCGGAATTCGGATGGTTCTCTTCAGCTTCTGGCGGTGCTTCGTGGATGAAGCACCAGGTAGCAAGTTAGCGGTGATGGATTCGGTAGTATTTGTCATTATTTGCTTTTGCCGCATTAAGCAATTTAACCAAGTGTGGGAGAAAGGTTCAAGACTGGGGCTAGATGAGAAGAGAAAAGAGAGTACGCTTCGATGCCATCTCTCCGTGCATGGCCGCCCATGTGTTGCCATGTGCAAGGCCTGAGTGATGGAATTACTTATAAAGTCGAGATAGAATTACTTATGAAGAGATGAATCGATGAGAATCGACGATATAGTAATGAACTTGTGCACAGTATCAGACGTGGGCTATTAACATGTCGATTTCTAAGGTAAGTTACAGTTACAACTGTACTGAAGTTGAGCCTCCCTCGACCCATCGATCATGCGCATTGATATGGACCAAGCCTGTGATTTTGTGCAACTTGGGCAAGAAAGGTCAACCTATGCCAGTGTCAAGTGGGCATGATTTCTGAAGGTACAGTCAACCCTCTATGAATGTCAGCCTCTGGAGTAAAATTATCCTTCAAGAGAGTTAGGGCGCTTCACACTGTGGCCAAGTTGAGAGGCCGACTCTGCAAAATCCGAGTCGAATTAAGTTTGAGAGTCCCAACTTTTGGGTTGGAAAAAACATATTGAAAAGTCCACTTCTTGAGCCTTTGAGCCTTTGGTCAATCACGATGTGAGGCCAGAGAGTCTAAGTTTAGAGGCCAAGACATATAAGCCAAAATATTAGAAAATTGAAAATATATTGGAAAAGTTTGAAAAAATGGAGAAGGTTTAAATACTAATGAATAACATGTGCATAACATCTCACTGATAAATTCATTGTTATGACAAAGTTATGGATAATTAAAATTTAGCTTATTTTTGTAACAGTATATGTGTAGGACTTCCCAATGATTGTCAGAAGGATTGATTAACCCCTAATTGGCCATAGTCTTGAAACATTAAATTGTTTTTACAAATGCATTTTACACTGTCAAATTATTTCAGACAAGGATATCGTTTTCTAAACTTATAATAGGAATCCTCATCTGAAAAATAATCTACAATATTATCTAGTTGTGTTTCTGATTCTTAATCTATATCTTTTAGTCTGATTCTTCTATATTTTTCATCGCTATCATAAACATATTCGTCATATGCGTTGTCCACATTCTTCTCCACTTCATCTTCAAATTCTTGTTCCTTAGTGTGAAATTTATGGACATGTAGTATTCCATCCTCTTTCTCTGCACATGACAATAATCTCGTAATATGTCTTCCATCATTCCAATTCATTGGTTCAATCAAATCGAATATCCCAAAATTTTATCATGGATGACAAATGTTCATTGCACATCTAAAACACCATTTGCCAAAAAAAATGTTCCATTGTAGCAGCAAAGAAAGCAAATGGTTAATCTTCTAGGTTGCCATCATTGAAGCACCATGTATTTCCAATTAAGTGCATCAAACAATCCGAATATTCTACCAAAATCCATTTTTGTATAATTTTCTTTTGAATATCACAATTGGATCTATGTCAATGACTCAATACATGTGATTTCCAAAATGTCTTCTAACACTTCAACATACTATGTTCCACATGCATGCCACCTTCTTTTATTCTATATGCAATACCACAATCGCATGTTCGTCTTGCCATGCAATATGCTTTGTACAAAAATGATGCCCTGCATGCCATATTGCAGAGTATCTCTTACATTGCAAATCAAACCTTTGAGCTGGTACCATCAAACCTTATCAATACCATTAAAGTTGTGGCCCCTAAGGTTTTCACACCTTATAACATGTTTACTTATTTTATTCCTAAACTTATTCATATCTTTAATGTGAATTAGGCTTCCTTTAAGTTCTTTTCACATTCTAAGGAATATTATCTAATTTAGCCCCTAAAGGTCCAAGGTGTTTTGGCACCTCCAAAACCAAAAACTGTAGATTTTGACCACCTTATGGAAATTGATGTATGTTTCCAATAGAATTTGCTTTCTGGTATTTCCAACGGTAATTTCTTCAACCTAACTACCTTCACTAACACCTTGTCAAATTTCAACCGTTGGATCTTGACCATTTGTGAGATTATAACAATCAAAGTTTACTGTTTCATTTTTTTGGCTTTATCAGAAAGGCATAGTCCAAATGGTGCCAAGGGAAACTTGATGATTGTTACCCCAAATGTTTTGCTTATATTTTTTTCCATGTACGTAACTAAGTTGGGCATGTCCATGAAAAAATTTGGAGATTCATTTTGATTTTTTGGCCTTCATGCAAATTAGTTTCCATAAGGAGGTACAAAACCTACAATATGGTCAAACTTAAATAACATTACAGTTTTTTGGATTGCAAAAAAAGTGAACGGTAAAAAGTTACATGTATGTGTTTGTGAATTATAGAAAAAAAAATTGAAAAATTCCTAAATCTCAAATTTTGACAGTTTTTGAAAGGAAAAAAATGTAAAATTACAAAAAACTAGGAAGCTTGTTCATGTAATTTTTTGAAGGCTGCCCTTGTAAAATTGGTAAACTTATGACTTGAGTCACTTTGGATTTTGAGTAGTGATTTGGTTATAAACATATTTCTAATTTTTTATAAAAAAAAAAACTCATTTTTAAACTACCCAAAGTTGACTTTAAACCTAAAATTTCTAGTTGAAGGTTCTAAAATTGGAATTTGACTTTGGAAATTTTACCACGTACACATTGCGGTAAAGGGAGCATTCAATAAAAAAATTAGGCAACAATATTACTTCTAACCTCTTCATGTAGGCTGCCCAAAATAGCAAAAAGCCATTTTGGCTTTTGTGGACCTTTGGGGGTTAAGCACCTAGTTCCTAGTTTTCAAGATTTTTAATACTCTATTTTTATAATTCTTTAAGAAAAGATTCTAAAAACTAAAAGTTAGCTCCACCTAAACAATATTAAAAAATCAATTGATATATTTTAAAAACAAAGCTCGGCTTCATTCATTTTTTGTGTAAATTTTACTTTATTTCGTTTTTACATGAATACCTTTCATTTTTATATTTGAATTAAAAAGTTATGATTTTTGTCGACGATTGTGCGTAGCATAGCGTAGCCCTAGTTTTTTATACAAGTTTTTATAAATATAATGAAATATCTTAATAAATTTTAGGTTGTATAATGCATAAACCAAATAACTACTTTAACTAGCAAGCTCCTCGTTTACATAAAGCATCAACAACTTTGATGTTTCTCATATTACAAGTTTGATTTATATATGATTGTTGAATAATAGTGCACATCGTTGATGTACAGTGAAGAATAGAAATTGGTGATTAAAGATTCAGAGTTGTACATTGAAGATTGGTGATATTCTTTTCTATATTGGAAGAAGTAAATTATTACAAGTTTTTTTTGTATGTTGAGAATTTTTATTCAATATTTTTTATCTTAGTATTTTTTATCCATATAATAGATTGTAGAACAAAATTCACTGAACCATGTAATAAGGCTCTCTTCCTTTGAGCCATGTGGCTCATCTCCACAATGATTATTTGTTTTGTTTACACCTTTTAGTTCGTATAATGGTGCAATTAATCTGAAATCAACTTAAGCTATTTTAGAATGTGATTGAGTTTTTTTAATACTATATTGCTTAATAATATTTCTTTAATATATAATAACTCAATGTTAAAGAATTGAAAGATGCACGGATTTCTACCATTTGATTTTTCAAATATACCAACCAAATTTGACTTTCATGTTGTATTGAAATCAAAACCTTTTAAAGTGAAACATTCAGTGTATTCTTTTATAAGATGAATGATTTGCATTTTATAATAAAATTCAATTTAAAAAAATCCATATCGATACTTTTAAACCGCCAATTTAAGTATGTGTATTCAAAAATTAAAAGTACATGATTCAAAATCATTTTATTTTTTTACTTTCTTCAATAAGTATTTCTGATAAAGTAATTGTGATAATGATATTGCAAATTCATCTTGAGTAAAATAAAATATGTTAGCCTATAATAGATTGTAGAATAGAATTCATTGAACCTTGTAATAAGGCTCTCTTCGTTCGAGCCATGTGGCTCATTTCCACAAATTCGACTTTTTGGGAGAGAAAGATTCTATGACCAACATTATATCATTTCGAGAACGGGGTGTTTCTATACCCAATAGAATAAAACAAGTCATTAACATGGCCGAACATAAAAATATTATCCAAAGAAAATACGAAGAAGATTTTTTGAAAATGGATGAAGTATGAGATTCATCTATGTTTATGAAAAATAACATACTTGTTGGAATGGTTCTTTTTGACGATCTTGATGAGAAGACATGTCAAAATTCTTTCAAAGATTTAAATGAAATATATACAAAGGGAGGTCGTGTTCCTAAAGGCAAAAATAAAGTAGGTGCAAAGATGGTTATGTGTGGATGGAGATACATTATAGAAATAGATGATTTTAGAGAGTATTGCCACAGATAGATCAAAATTGAATGCAAATGAATATCATAAAGAAAGTCTAAGTGAAATGGGTGCAACATGGATAAGTATGGTATCAAAGGAACTCAATTTATGATTTCATTTGTGGATGAATGATTTAGAAGCTTTCCATCCATGTTCTATTCCAAATTTCTTGTGCAAGATTAAGAACAATCCCTTTTCTATGATAGGTATCACTAAAAATTATTGTTCTTATCCGCATCTGGACACAAAAGATACAAAGGATAGTTTCATCTTGTGGTTCAAACTACGGAACAAGGTGTTGGTAGAGAATTTATATTTCCTAAATAGAATTTATTCATAAAGCCTAGTCAAGGTACGATCTTGTTGTTTGATACAGCCAAAACTTGGCATTACACCAATAAGAACTATGGATTTCAACAAGTAGGCGTAGCTTTAGTTTTAAAAGAATCTATAGTTGAAAATGTTCTTAAGAAGCTACAAAGGCAAACATGAGGATCTAGTGTTTTCATGGAAGAATGTAGAAAAAATACTAGCAGAAGGAAAATAATAGCCAAAAAAATAAAAATGTAAAATACAATGATTACGCACATTTTTGAGATCTTCTGGACATTATGAATAGTAGATGTTGTGTTTTTCATTTGAGTCAGAAATATGTTTGTACACACTCGAAATGTTAATATGAAAATCTGTATGATCTTTTGACATAAATTGTACAATTAGACAAATAACCTTTTTTGGGCCACCTGTATATGCAGAACATGTTATGCATTCTTCATTTCCAACTTTCCCAATTCTTTTCAATGTGTGACCTACATAGTACATATTGGTTGATCGTCCTCTAAGGTGGGAAAAATGAAAAAAGAAAAAAGAAAACAAACAAACAAACAAACAAACAGAAGTCATCCTCACAACTTGTAACCGAAAACGATCAGAGTTGGATGCCTCCATTCAAGCGCCTCTTGGTCATGACTGAACCTCACAGGAAAGTCTGCATCCCATTGATTCTCACCCCAACACTTGAGACTTACTGTGGCCATCCTGAAACCATGTATCCAAGACTGAAAACGTATCACCTGTTGACAATAGCGACCCTCCCCTGAACCCCTGAGTCAAAAACGTCGAACCTGCTACCAGTGTTAGTCCAGCCAGAATAGGCATCTCTACCTGCAAAGTAGACCCATTACAATCAAATATGGTTCATTTAAATCACCTCACCCTTGGACTTCACGAGCCTGTTTTCATTATCAATATACACTTTGTTTGCAGGAGAAGCTGTTATGAATTGATTGTATGCTATCTGAGAATAGATGACAGTAACGAGTCTACTATATGCAATCATCGTGAAGTAATTAGTTTTCCTGAATGTCAGCTCTTATAGCTTTCGCGATTACAAGCATCAAAGTAGAGATACATGACAATTAATTGTGCAAGGTGAGCTTCATGGTGTGGCCGTACCTGTGGGTTTGTCTCCGGCGGGGTTAGTTTTCTTTTCTGAAATGCTCACTCGTGACAATTGACGTAGGTTTTCAGTGTTTGTTTCAACTGCAAAGCTACCATCGTCGCCGCATCACCGCATCGGGGAGTACTTTTCAAATGTACTTTAATCTAACAGGTGCAAGCTTTGACACGAGTGCAGTCGTTAACGTCAATCCTTGCAATTATTTTTAAAGGCGGTTGATGGATAAAGCTGTAACGTTTTGCGGTGAGGAATAAAAAAATGGCGGTGATGCAAAGATTGTCTTTTGCAACCCTTCGGTTCAAAAACGGCATCACTAGTAAGCTCTACGACTTCAGGAAGCTCCTCGTCGATGTAGAGGGTCCGAAAATCAATTTGTTTCATGTGTCCTATACCGTGCACAGGATGAGGTTCAAACCTTCTTTGGAAATCTCATTGGCAAGTGCTGTTTGTGGCAGAGGAAGACATTGTTGTGTCATTGTACTGGTAATGCCTTTGCAATATCTTGACATTATCGTTAAGAAACACCAGCGGATTCGGTCAGTCGGTGACAACAGGTAACTACTGCGCGTGTACACTACATGTCTATGCCAACCCCATACTCTTTGCTATGACTCAATGTGCAATAAAACCCAACTGATGACGACGGTGAAAGCATACCTTTCTCGGCCTTTTGGCTAAGATCAAGTGTAGTATCTGTTCTTATCAGTTTAATATCTGATACGAGGCTCATCGAGCCTCATGATATTAATCTAATTTTTCTTGGCTGCGGGTCCATCCGGCAGCTTGCTGTCCGGCCCCGCGTGTGTCGCCTTGGTCTCGCACTGCCTCCTTGGCCGGCGCAACCATCTCTCCTCTTCCGAGGAATCCAACACAAAACTTAAACAGGAAGCTTGCTTTGATCCATCTCGGGAGCCTACATAACCAAGGTGCTTTGAGAGAAAAATCGAAGTGAATTTACGAAACTAGATTATAGCCCATGTATTACAAACATGTCATTGATGACTTTTGGGTCAAGAGAACCTGTGTCCTCGTTGAAGATAACTTTCAGACGAAGGAATGGATTGATATTTGTCAACATTTAGAAGCCATGTACCTGCCTGAAGCTCCTGAAAATGCTATAATAGATAGGGGCTCCCTGAAGATCCTGAATATGCTATGACGATGGATATAAATTATTTCTCTTGATTCTCCACTCGTCTCTGAACATGAGAGAGGCAGGAGATAAAACATGCACTTAGTAGATCTGCTTTGTGAAATGGTTGATGCTCAGCAGTTTGTTGGTAATCTGGCACCAAATCGAAAGCCTGTAAGCAAAGATCTTGGATCTATGCATAAATATGGAATGTACCAGGCTACGTTTCTTCACACAACTCACGAACACAGCATGGTAGAGGAAAAGACAGAGGGTTTGCCCTGTGAGATGGAAGGCATTTGCCAAAGATCAAAGAGTTTGATAACACACGATCTTGCCTTTGCCCTTGTTGACAGCCAATTAAATGCTAATTAGTGAGGACTCTAGAGCGCAGTCGAGCAGAATGTCCATTGTGGAGCTACCTTACGCAGTGAGAGCTTCAGTTTTTGTGGCAAGAAGAATGTGGTGTATTTTGGTTGTATTTTGAATGGATCCACAATTTTAATGGACTTGAGGTCAAGAATTGAGACATTCATTTAAGTTGAGTTCATTTGACATGAATGTTTGTTTCTTCTTTCATTTAAGAACGTATATGTTAGTTCTAAAATTGTAATTTATTCTATATCCTTATGTTTTGATTCTTGTGTAGAGCTCTTTTTAAACTTTTTGGGTAATTGCAATTTATTCCAAAATAAAAATAATGTTGTATCACATATTGAAAGTAATCACCTTTACACAGATGTAATACACATGTTAAATGTGTTAATCCTATATAAATAGGGAAAGCCTATAATGGAATATTTTATAAAATTATAAAAACTTATTAAGTCTTTTTTTTTTTCTTTTGATCTTGATGTCTCATGTTGTTTACTTCAAATTGTTGATAACATGGTTGAAGATTTGACATTCTCACTTTTTGAAAACACGTTTATGTTAATTGAGTAGAATAATCTTCTTTGTTGATGCATCTTGTTTTTAAGAGTTGAGTCAAAAGGTGAAGGAGTTTCATCTTTCAACTCATGTATATTTTTTTAGTTGAGTCAAAATATCCACTTTGGTAGAAGTTTAGATTTATAGATGTCCAATAATTAGACTCTAAGTATAAACTTGCCTTTGACTAATAAACATTGATTATTTTTATTTACTAAAGGATGAATTTAATCTATTTTCAATATTTTTAATTTATTTTTAAAAAATCATGCAAAAAACTAAGCTTGTTCCTTGAAAAATATTGGTGGACTTATATGTAATTATACTATAACCAATCATGTCTTTATTTTGATTTGATTTTTATTCTTGATTTCTTTTGTATAACATAAGCATACCAAGATGGAATAAATTCAAAAATTAATAAATTGACAAAATCTATTAAAAGAGTATTTGAATTAAATTTGTTAGATTTATTTTCAATATGGTGTTTTCAATGCCACACTTTTATATACAAATTGAAAAGTGCTTTAATTGTTTGAATGTTTTTAAAACATCAAAATAATACATTGTGTTTTGTCTTCATTTCTCATCTCAATAACCCAATTTTATTTTTTAAATAGTTCTAAATTTCTTGCATGAATTAAATAAAGGCAACAAAACTAGTTTGATGATAAGTTGACCAATCCTAATTTTTTTTAAATCACGACTTTAGTTCAAAGTCTATCAAATATATTTATCTATTGATTATTTAATTTAAGTTAATTTAAATATATTTGATAAAAATAGTCTCATAATATTTAAGCCATTTTGAAGTTTATTTTATAAATTATTTCAAATGACATTTATTTAATATAGTATCCTATGTGCTAATTGTATTTTGTTAAAGAAGAAAAATAATCTATCAAAGTGGAGAATAAATCACTTGAGTTAATATGACTTGAGTCTTGAAGTCATTGGTGTCTTGGTAAAAGATAAATCTTATTGTATACTACCATAGATAGTTGGGTAGCGATTTCTACTTTGATTGTAAGCTTCTGATTCAAAAACATAATGAAATATATTTTGTAGATGTCATATGTTCCATAAACCTAGATGTATTTGACTTATGCTCTTGTATTCATAATAACATCACACTTATTGCAACTTAAGTATTAAGGAGTCATGTATCATTTCTTCCTCGTCATATGGTTAATCTCTAAAAGATTAAGTAGACCAAAATGATCCTCTCTAGATTTTGAGCAAGTTTATTTAATTCCAATAAAAGAATCTGTTTTCTAGAATTTTTAGTGAAGGTAGACATTTGTACGACCTTTCAAATAATACAATTTTCATGAAATTCTGATAAAAATGAAAAAATTGTAAGGTCATTAAGATTTCAAACACAAATCAAAGCAACAAAAGTAGGGCTAAAAACAATTCTTAAACCATTTTTCAAAAAATATAAATATAAAATCAGATTGTGTAGATTTTTACAAATATGAGAATCTTTAATTCATTATATTTTGGTAAGTCAAGAAAATGATACTAAAGCCATATTAGGAGGCACGAGCCAAAATTCCAAACGCAAATCCTTTGAAGTTTCATCTTGGACCCGATTTCAACTGTTTTTAAAGAATAAAAGAAGCAAAAGGTTCCAACTATTCCTACATCATTTTCATCATCAAAATTAACATTATTGTATATTATGTTAACATAATTAATGATTTAGGTTTCATCATCATTTAATATTTTTATCTCTCATATGATTTTTTGAAGGTGGATATTGAGGTTTCTTCTTTTGGATTTTTAATTTATTTTTATTATTTATTTTTATTTTTTGTAACTATCAAGCCGTTTATATGTCACAATACCAATTTCTTCAATTCAAAACACAAAGCCATTTTTTTCGAAAATTAAAAACCATTGAATTTTCAGCTTTATGAAGGATAGAAAAAGCTTATATGTGAAGTTTAGGGGCTAAAATCTTGCAATTTGATTTGATTCTAACTCTAAATTATAGAGATGGGGTTTCTTACTATGTTAATTATAAGATCCTATAGTTGGGCTATTAAAAAATGTCATAATGTCAAAGAATTAACTTGGTTTACAAAAAGGTATGAAATGATAGTTTTGAGGGAAAACTAGCCTTAGTCCTTCAGGGGTTATTCATTTTGATTTGAGAAAGTACCATGTCTATCTTGCATTGATTCTATCCACTTAGGTTCAACTCAAAAACATCAAAATAATTTAGGGATTATATCATTCAATGATTAAATCATTTCGGGATTAAATCATTAAGTGTACAAGATCATTTGGCATAGCAAACTATGGATTTACATCAAGGAATAAGAAAATATAATAACTTAACCCCTAAGTGCCCAAGCATGTTTTGGGTCTCAAAACCTCCAATACAGTGATTTTTGACCATCTTGTAGAAACGACAATTTGAACCAAACAAATTTTCTTGTTTTAGACATCCAGCCGTAAGATCTTGTACTAAACCTTCTTTAGAAGTACTTATAAAATTTTCAGCTGTTGGATGTTTACCATCTTAGAGATTATAATATTCAAAGTTGCAGCAAAACTTTTTTTGGGCATTGGCTGAATGACATAGTCAAAATGGTGCAAAGGGGGAGTTGAAGATTGCTACCCCAAACATTTTTCTCATATTTTTTTCCATGTAGGTAATCAAGTTGAGTACCTCCATGGAAAATTTGAAAGACTCATTCCTTTTTTTGGCTCTCATAAAAATTATTTTCTAGAAGCAGGTCTAAAAACGTTGATATAGTAAAACATGCATGATGTCAGGTATATTTGGTTTTAGAAAAATCTGAACGGTGGTTAGGTGCCTTTATAAGTTTTTTATTTTTGAGGAAAATTATTTTTGAAAAATTTCAAAATCTCAAATTTTGACGAATTTTGAAAGAATTAATTCAAAAATTACTGAAAATATTGAAGCTTGTCTTTGTAATTTTAGAGGTTGTCCGTGTAAAATTGGTATATTTTTTGACTTGGGTCTCTTTGGAATTTGAGTGGTGGTTTTGTTATGAACATTTTTCAAGATTTTTTTTTAAAGAAAGCCTAATTTTAAGCTACCCGTTTTGGACTTGAAACCTAAAATTTCTAGATGAAGGTCTTAAAATTGGAATTTGGCTTTGCAAATTTAACCACATACACAAGGAGCATCCAGTAAAAATATTAGGCAAAAATATTAATTTTAACCCCTTTATCTAGACTGACCGAAACAGCAAAAAGGCGTTTTGGCTTTCCTGGGCACTTAAAAGTCTTTTTCTTACTATAATCCAATTAATATTAAACAGAGTTAATTTACCAAATAAAATATATAAGTAAACTTCTTAGCTTAAAAGAAAAAAAAGTAAGACTTAACAATAACGTGATGAAAATTTAACAACAGTCACAAACAACATTTTGGAACATTTTATCCCTGATATTCTAATCCAGGAGATTCGCTTCTGATGTGAATATCATCATTACCCATCCTACAAAACATATAAAAAACTGCAAAAACTCCGGCTATTTCAAATCAACTTTAGAGTATGATTTTAGTAGAGAAATAATGAATTAAAGTTCCTACTTTTATGTGTTTCCCTACATTTATTTTGAAATAGATGTTGAGATCCATGAATTTGTTCCTGGCACAGATTGAACTTTGTTTATTAATTGTTCTCTACATTCTTGGAATTAATGCATTATCTGAAATGGGGACGTGGCCACTCATGTTCCCAGTAGACGTATGAGCACTAGATCAAATTATGAATCCAGAGTTATGAGCACACACTTGATTATGGATACAGGTGAGCAGGCAAGTGATAATGGTCCATGAACGTCAATGGAAGAGGAACTATTTTGCCTCAGATAACACCTGGAACTGGATTTCGTTTAAGTCAGAAAGGTAGGACAAATAAGTGGTAAAGTAACTCTTATTCCTCGCAGCAATACACTCACTTTTGAGTTATTCACAAATTCAAGGAACTCATGTTTCGTGCATCTTCACCGATTCAACCAAGTTGAAACTACCCATTTGGACCTGCAACAACCGACCACTCAGTGCCAGCACAGAAAATCCTAGCTAATCTTATTCACCACCATATGGGTACCCTACTAAGTTACTATATCATTGATTTACCCACTTATTAAGAAATGCTCACCGATATCAGTTTCAAATCAAACAAATAAATGAAAACTCCATCTCAGTCATCACTCAACACTACATCACTCAAAACCTGGACAATGAACAAGCCTCGAACACAAAATAATTTTCACCTTAACTTATGAGAACTTACAACCAGCAAGCCACATGTAAGTTAAGTGAACAATCCACCTGACAACCACTGATCCTTGATCCCACACGCCACCTAATCCGATTCGTAATCACCATAAGTTAGCCCTTGACTTAATCTCATTATTCCTCATCCAATCAACCACCTAACAAAACGAACAAATGCACACAAAAATCCTCCAAAATCTGGCACGCCGAAACTGGATGAAATCAGCCACTCAGGCCATGACGCAGCGGCGGCGAAAGACGAGGCGTGACACAAGGCAGCGGCGACGCCCAAACCCGGAGCTGATCTAGTCGCGCGCAAGATCCGACGGCCAGCGACGCGTACTAGATTTTCACTGCGCTAGACGGCGTTCCCTAAGATCAAATCTGCGCCGTCCATCGTTCATCTGCATGTCGATCAGATTAATATAACCGAGAAATCCAGGGAGGACTGTCAGCTGCCGAATCTGCTGCAGCTATGCCGCAATGTCATGGGGGACAGCTTGAGGCTGCTGCAATGATCTGCATTATTGATGTCGATGATGGTCTGAGATTACTGGTGCGACGGAAGTTGAGTAAAACTGGAGCGTGACAGAGGTCCGGAATCCCTCCAGGCTGTGAAGAGTGCTATTCTCGGCGTGATGTTAGCGAGAAGGGGGCACTTGGATTGCAGGGAGGGCGATGGGGGGCCGAGGAGAGCGGAGCGGAAGCAGGGGGCGCAGGGATCGAGACCGGGAGGGAGGGGAGCGAAGCGAGGAGAGAGGTCGGGTGGGCTGAGGCATGAGCTGGAGAGCCTGATCGATGGGTTGGCAGCTTGATGTTTGGTGATGTGAGATCGGTTTTTGAATTTCTTGTTTTTTGAATGGCGATGGCAGGTTTTTGAAAACTGGCCGTAGGGGAGAGGTTTGGCGCCTTCGTCATCGAAGGGCGAGCCGCTTTTAGTCCGTTTTTATCATTCCGCGTGGTTTTTGTATATTGCCGATGGGCGCAGGAATGGGGGTGGTTCCCGCTGCCGGGAGTGCTACCGTTGGGAGTCAGGGAATGAGGAAGTTTTTGAAGTCTGATCTAGGATTGGGGCCTTGGCATTGTGGCGGGGGTCGGGGAGGGTCGGGGTTTTGGGTTTGAGTGTCGGCCGGAGGGTGCAACGGAGACAGCGAGGTGGAGGCTCGTGAAAGAGAGAATTCAGCCGGAGAATGTAAGTCTGTTGTGAATATTTCCGGGTTAAGCAGACCGTGGTATTAGACTTCTGAGATAGTAGGACATTTTTTTCGTAGTGGCCTCGTCGTGAATCCCGTCGATTATCTCATCAATATTGTTGCTATTTTGTTTGTTACTAATGCGTAGTGGAGAAGGATCGTCATCTGAGGTTGCCTGCGCGTTATTCTTAATGTCTATCTGTGCTCGATCGCTTAAGCTACTCCATGATAGGTAGATCGTTGGAAAGACATCGGTCTTCTGCTGGATCGGGAGATTTTTTTTTTAGTGGGCTTGAGTTGGTAATTGCTTTCAAGCTTGTGATGGGTCGGCGTTGTTGGGTTTTGAGGCTTTCAGCCGATCCAAGCAGATTAATCCTCGTGGTGTCGAGGGTACTGCACTTATATCGTAGGCGCCGATAGTTCATCACTGGTAGAGTTCACGGCAGTCGTGAGTTTGATTATTTATTTCTCTCCTTTTGGGTTTCCAGCAAGAAACTGCCGAAACAGAGCATTCGTCACACATTCTCTGACTAACATATTTTTGTTTCAGTTTAGTATCCAGATTTGAGCTACTAACAAAAGTAGATAGAGTTTGTATATGGGGTTGCTTTGTTACGATCTGTGAGAGTTTTATTTGTGACCACTTTCTCTTCTGTGTCAGAGTATCAGGCATGCACAAAAGCTCTTCTACTTGAAAGGATTCAGGGCTCAGGATTCAGTACAGGCGCAGGATCAGAAATTTAAGTTACATTCAGCCTAGACTCGTTAGCATTTTAACCGATTATTGTTTTTTCTTTTTAATTAAATATGGCTAGACAAGGATTTTTTTCAGCTTTCATTAGGCCATCGGTGCATTTTTTGGGTTACGCCTCAGACTCGGTTCTGAGGGAACCAGCCCGATATCCAACAGAACACAAAGGTGACTTTCTTTGTGTGTTTTGATATGCCCAGGTCTCAAGGCTGGTACTCCGGGCATGATTGTAGGATGAGTTAGTAATGGCAGCGTCTGTGCACGCACAAGAGCTGGGGTCGAAGCTACCGGCATTAAAAATGACTGCCTCCCAGTTTGCGTTTCATCCTCAGGATGTGAGGACGCCACCCACAATGACGGCCGACAGTCACTTGGGCCATAGCCAGGGCGCATCCCTGGACCACTTACTGGCCCATTTGGAGAGCTCCAAGCAGGCGCTGGAGCATCAAGTGCAGCAGTTGTTACAGGAGAATAGGTTGAGCAAGTCTGCGAAAAAAGAGCTGCAGTGGCAGATGGAGGGTGAGAGGCTCCATTCGAAGCTGGAGAGTATGAACGTGGCCTTGACAGAGAAGGAGGAGCGCATTCGCCGGCTTGAGAAGGAGCTTCGTGATGCCAGGAACTCCATCCAACAAGTGCAAAGTAGGTGCCGAGAGGCGGAGAAAGAGAAGGAGAGGGGGGCGTTGGAGAGAGCTAATCTTCAGGCTGATCTGGAAGATGCTCGAGCGAATTTTCAAAATCTTGAAAGAGAGTACAAGTCGAAGCACGACGTTGCAGAGAAGCAGCGGCGGGCTCTCGAGAGTCTGTCTGACAAGGTCGAGAAGCAGAAGGAAATGTTCCAGGTAGAGTTGAAATATTGGTGTCCTCTTGCCATGAACTTTCAAACTTGACAATTAATCTGATTTCAAAAAAATGTTCATCAGAAGGAGAATTTAAAGAGGCCTTATTCTTGTTGTACAACTGTTGATTTTATGTTCTGAAATCTGCAGAATCAACTGGAAGATGCGAGAAAAAGACTGGTGGAATCTGAGGAAAGGGAGCAGAAGTTTGAGCTAGCAGCTCAAATAGCAAGTCAGCAAATGGCTGAGAAAGAAAGGCAGCTAAGGTCCTTGCGAGACGCTCATGAGAAACTGCTATCGGCCCAGAAAGGCAAGCAGGCAGAAGAAAGACACGAGGTGAGAGAAGTGATTCAATTGCTGGAATCCACTCATGCCAAATGTGAAGAGCAGAAGTCACTGATCAAGGAGTTGGAGCAAGAACTGGGCAAGATTAGGAAAGAAGCCCACCAGCTTGATGCTCGTGCCTCAGTTGCTGAAGCAGATGCTAGTTCGAAAGCAGCAATGCTTGAAAAGGTATGCAATGCTCCCTAAAAGCTTGATTCCTACCTAACCGGTTTGACTTGTTGAAAATAAGCTCCTTTTCAAATTTTGTCCATTCTGATGGATCAATTGGTTCTAAGTTGAGCATTACTCTTGATATCAGGTGCAAATGGAGCTCCAAAATACCTCATCCAATGTGGTTCCTTTAACAAAGGCTAAGGCCCACACGGAAGAGCTGAAATCACAAATAGAGACACTGAAGAGGAACTTACAAGATGTGGAGAATACTCTCAGTGAAGAGAGTGCACTGAGATTCAAGGCAGAATGTGTCTTGAACGAGTACAAGGTAAGGGAGAAAAGCCTGTTGAAGATAGAGCAGGACGGTAAGGCCTTGCAAGAGGAAGTCAAGTGGAGGAATGAGCAGTTTGAG